>JAIFGZ020000463.1:2636367-5272735 GCA_019925245.2 Oryza australiensis | reverse complement strand
AGTCGTCGGCCGCGTTCTCACGCCTCGCTCCGATTGCGGCCGATCCGAAGCCGATCAACGGCCACGCACGTAGCGCGCCTCTACCGGTATCCACACGTCCGGGGACGAACGCCGTACACCCGTGTGCTAGCACGCGATGCAAGGCTAGGGTTTGGCTCGAAAGTGGGGAGGGTTTCCGTGGAGATTGATCTCGATGACTTACTTGCACGCGATGCAATTGACATGCCGCAACTCTCCACCCCTCCCTCCTTTATAAAGAGTTGGCCGCTGGGACTAGTGGCCGATTAGGACTCTATTTTGAATCGGATCTCATCCGTATCTCATAGAGTTGGCCGCCCACACGTCGTAAGCCCATAGGACTCTATCCGATCGGATCCCTATCCGATCGAGCCGTATCCGAGTCCAACTCGAATATCTATTCTATCCCCTTAAGCGTGCGACCACGCGTAGGTTCAGGTATACTCGGTTTCGGCTATAGTCTAACTTAGCCGATCGTCGGCTCGAGTCCAACTCAGCCGGCCGTCAATAGCGGCACCTAGCAGGCACATATTGACACCATAGTATACAAGAATATAATATCGGCTCCGAACCTGTAATGTGTACACAAATCCCTTTGCCTCACGATACCGGTTAAGCTATAGGCAAGATGTGTGCCATCCTTTCAACGGCTTAACCATTCACTCGAACCGTATTGGATTATCCGTGCATTTGATTGACTCCTCAATCAACTTAGCATGGCCATGCATTTCCATAATCCATTACCTCGAGGGCCCGAGATATCTCTCCAAAGGAGGGGCAAATTCCATCTTGATCACTCACATCCCACTCCATGTTTCATAGCAAACCCGAAAACTACCTTTATAACTACCCGATTACGGAATAGCGTTTGGTAGTCCCAAAGTAGGCTACTACACATGTTGGAATCCATGGTGATCTCGGGTCTAAGGACTTTGTACCAACACTACACTGAGACCAACTAATGGCACATTAATTCTGTAGTGTCTCATGGTGGGTCTATCCAACAATGTGTTCTTCAACACATATGTCCATGTTTATTGATTTGGTATCTCCATACCCATGATCTATGAGACATGATCATCAATCAATAAACATGCCGATCTTAGAATCATATTTGTTCCAACAATATGACATATGATCAGGGATCGTTTAGAAATAGATTCATACATATAGAGTCTCATAAATAAGTCACGTACTTATTGATCAATACAAGATGTCTATTTCATGGAACTGAATAACACTTTATTCATTTATACATAAACATTGACGTGATATCCAACATCTCCATGTTGCCTCTAGGGCATATCACTAACATCTTTACGCCTCGGGAAAGTGTTGCCGGTGATCGAGTCGGAGTCAACTTGGAGATAAGGTGACGTTCGAGAGGGGATCATGCGGGATGATGAAGGGTAGAGATTAGTGCACATGATTGGAAAGTTTCCATATGACATACAATGGAGATATTGTTGCGTATGGAAAGCGAAATTTCGGTTTTAGGAAAACCGGGATTGTTACGGTTAGTTTATGTATAGTTTGTTTCTTGTACGAGAAGGTTTCCTAGTGGATTAGGACTTCTTGTATGAGTTGGATTCGTGGCTCTTGGCTGCGGATTTTGTGTATAAATAGTGAGGGGAGGCGTGGCCTCTCCGTATCGCTTTTGAGTTCAGGTTTTAGAGTTTCTTGAGTTAGGGTTTCAAGTTTAGATTGAGATTTTGTGAGGAGTGCTTTGTTCGCACTTTGTAAACACAGAGAGTTTCAATAAAGATCAATTTTCTTGATAGTTCTTTGTGTCTACTTCTTCCTCGGTGCGGTGGCGTTTTTGGATCTGCTAACCGGTCAGACCGCAATTGATACGGCGGTCAGACCGGAGGGCATTGGTCTTCATCGGCATCGGCTACTACGAGCAAATCGGGCCGGGCGATCGGCTACGGGCGGTCGAGACCAGAAGGCTATCGAGCGGTCGGGCCGAATGAGCGGCTTGGTCGGACCGGTGCGACACCCTCGGTCAGACCGGCGTCAGAAAACAGAGGTAAAGTTTTATTTCCGCTAAAACTTTGTTTTTGGGGTACTCAACCATTCACCCCCTCGGTTGGCTTTTAGTTGGGCATTCGATCCTACAAGTGGTATCGATCCACGTTTTTCGCTTTGGATTTTCTTTGATCTAAAGTCTTTCATCATGTCGGATAAATTTTCAACAAAACCGCATGTTTTTTATGGCACCGATTTTGCGTATTGGTGTAGTAAGATGCAATCTTACATCATGGCTCAAGACTATGATGTGTGGCAAAAGGTTGCGCTTCCCTACACCATACCCGATGCCATTAATACGATGCTTTGAAAACTGAGTTTAATAACAATTGCAAAGCTCGAAACATTTTGTTGAATGGAATTTCGCGTTCTGATTTTGATCGTGTTTCTCATCTTCAAACCGCTAATAAAATTTGGAACGCTTTGAAAAACTTTCATCAAGGAACTACAAACATAAAAGAACTTCGTCGAGATCTTTTTAAAAAGGAATATATAAAATTTGAGATGAAACCTGCTGAAGCTTTGGATGACTATCTTGGTAGGTTTAATAAAATCTTGAGCAATCTTAGATCTATTGATTCTTCTTATGACACTAATTATCCACGATCGAGATTTCTCGTCACTTTTTAAATGGTCTTGACATGTCTCGTTTGGGAGATGAAAGTGACTTCTATTCAAGAATCATTAACATGGGAAATTTGACTTTGGATTCGCTTTATACAAAACTCAAAACTTATGAGATGAATATTCTTTCTCGTAAAACGGATTCTAAGTCAAGTGCTTTGATTTCTCCTTCGACTTCTTCGGATGTTGCTTCTTCGTCATCTTCAAATGCTCTTGCTTTAATTAACGCCATGTCCGATGAACAACTCGAGCAATTCAAGGAGGAGGACTTGGCTCTTGCTACTAACAAACTTTCCAGAGCTATGAACAGAGTTAGGTTCAGGAAGAAAGGTGGACCAACGCGTTGCTTTGAATGCGGCGCCTTGGATCACATCCGCTCCAATTGCCCCAAGCTTGGGAGAAGCAAGAAGGAGGACAAGAGCGCGAGAAGACAAAGGATGACAAACCCAAGGGTAGGCGCTCCAAGGAGATGATCAAGAAGGTCTTGAGTCAAGTCTATGCCGCTTTTGAGCCACTCGGCGACATAGACTCGGCAGTGAGGAGGAGAAGGGCAAGAACATCTCCGGCGTTTGTCTCATGACGCATGGAGATGAAGATTCTTCGAGATGAAGAAAATGACGTAAGTTCACTTGAGGATGCAATTCTTGTTTTAAGTGCTAAGAACAAAAAATGTGAAAAAATGTTTAAAAAACAAGAATTTGTAATTGAATCTTTAAATGCTGAAATTGCTAGATTGAAATCTCTTATTCCCAATGATGATAATTGCAAAAATTGTGAGGTTTTAATGCTGGAAATTTCAAATATTAGAGATTTCAATAATTCTCAAGTTTTAGCTTCTAAATCTTGTTTAACTTGTGATGCTAATGAATTGAAACTAAAAGATGCTTTAGCTCGTGTTAAGCACATGGAAGAAATAGTTAAACAAGATGAGGTAGCTTCTTACTCTAGATGTCGCAAAGGCAAAGATGTTTTAATTGATTGTGAAAATTGTGTTAATCTTGGAAAAGAAGTTTCTTACTTGAAAAGTTCTTTGCAAAAATTTTCCGATGGCAAGAAACAACTTAACATGATTTTGGACAAATCAAAAGTGTGTAGCGACAATAAGGGAATAGGTTTTGATACTCATGATTATTTCACCAAAAATCCTCCAAATGTTTTAGGAATAACTCGAAAACGATGAAATCTTGACAAAACCTAACACCATGAAAACAGTTTTCAAGTCTGCTGGAAATTTGCCATCTCCTTCTGTTTATTTAAAAGAAACTAAACCCAATTCTTCAAAACCATATGTTACTAAAGAAAAGTTTTCTTGCTCTTTTTGTGGTAAAGATGGTCATCTTGTTGGTTTTTGTTTCAGATTAGCACAAAACAGAAAAAGGAAAGAGAAAATAATTTTGCAAAATCAAAGTGGCAAAAATCGGTTTTCCCTCGGGAAGACTGGTCGACCGCAGCTTGGTCCACCGGTCGACCGCCCACCCGGCGGCGCGGCATTGCCTCGGTCGGACCGGCGATGGCGCCGTCGGACCGACGCAGCCAGCGGCGACCGGCCCCGAAGGAATCTTTCTGAAAATTCCAAAACTGTTTTTTCTCGTGGTTTTGTGCCTATTGGATCTACTCGGTCGTGTGTCTCGATCTTGGATTCCTAAGTTTCTTTTAACTAACCCCGATGCGAGGCCTCGACATCCTTTGTTTTGTAGGCTTTTGTGGCAAGGAAGGAGAACGTGTGGATCATTGACTCCGGTTGTTCGCGGCACATGACCGGTGATAAGAAGTGGTTCTCCTCCTCAAGTTGGCATCCAAGACGGAATCAATAATCTTTGGGGATGCTTCAACAAGTGTCGTTATCGCTACCGGATCAGTCAAGGTAAGTGACAAGTTCGAATTAAAAGAGGTAGCTTTGGTAGAAGATTTAAAATACAATTTACTTTCGTTTCACAAATTGTTGATGAAAACTTTGAAGTTCATTTCAAGAAAACTGAAGTAAAATATTTGACTCTTGTGGTGATTCTGTTTTGAACATTTCTCGTTATGGGAGAGTTTTTAAAGCTGATTTTGAAAACCCTGTTTCTCCCATTGTTACTTGTTTAGTTGCAAAATTCAACAAAGACTTGATGTTACGCATCGTAGACTTGGTCATGTTGGATTTGATCATTTGACTCGTTTAAGTGGTTTGGATCTTGTTCGTGGTTTGCCAAAACTCAAAAAGGATCTTGATTTGGTTTGTGCACCATGTCGTCATGGTAAAATGGTTGCTTCTTCTCACACACCAATTCTTTCGTGATAACGGATGCACCGGGACAACTTTTACATATGGACACCGTTGGTCCAGCTAGAGTGCAATCTGTTGGAGGAAAATGGTATGTGTTAGTTATTGTTGACGATTTTTCTCGATATTCTTGGGTTTTCTTCATGGCAACTAAGGACGAGGCCTTTGGACACTTTCGAAGTTTTTCTTCGCTTGAATTGTGAAATTCCCAACTCTTTGAAAACAATTAGAAGTGATAATGGTGGTGAATTTAAAAATGCATCTTTTGAACATTTTTGTGTTGAAAAGGAATTGAACATCAATTTTCTTCTCCACGTGTTCCTCAACAAAATGGTGTTGTCGAAAGAAAAATCGTTCTTTGGTTGAAATGGCTAGGACAATGCTAGATGAATATCACACACCTAGAAAATTTTGGGCCGAAGCTATTAACACTCGCTTGCTATGTCTCAAATCGCATTTTCTTGCGTTCTAAACTTTGCAAAACTCCTTATGAGCTTCGTTTTGGTCGTCAGCCCAAAGTTTCACATTTGCGTGTTTTTGGTTGCAAGTGCTTTGTGTTAAAATCTAGAAATTTGGATAAGTTTGAATCACGTTCAATTGATGGTTTATTTCTTGGTTATCCCGCACACACTCGTGGCTATCGTGTACTTCTTTTGAAACTAACAAAATTGTCGAGACTTGCGAAGTCACTTTTGATGAGGCTAGTCCCGTACTAGACCAGATTTTTCAGGTTACAGCCACAGGATCAGGGGGAGTTTGGTCGAATTTTTGAAGACGAAAGCGACGACGATGACGATGAGGTCGACTTGCCCTGGCCGACCGGCCAGTGCCGTCGGTCGACCGGGAGGAGGCTGCCCGGCCGACCGACTGAGACCCGGCGACCGGTAGGGACCGACTTCTTCGGACTCGTCGATTCCAATCAAGAAGATTCTTCAGTGGACCACGACCAAGGCTGAACCGTAACGTGAATCAACTTCCGAGATCACCGCACCCTTGCACATTCAAATACGCGACATCCGCCGGTTCAAATAATAGGTAATTTAAATGAGCGGACAACGAGATCTAAGGTAATCGCGCATGACTCGTGAATTCTGCTTTTGTTGCTTCTTTTGAACCCAAAGATGTTACTCATGCATTAACCGATGAATCGTGGATTAACGCCATGCATGAAGAACTTGAAATTTTGAAAGAAATAAAGTTTGGTCTTTAGTTGAACCTCCTTCGGACATAATGTTATTGGAACCAAGTGGGTTTTCAAAAATAAACAAAATGAGGATGGTTTGATTGTTCGCAATAAGGCTAGACTAGTTGCTCGTGGTTATACTCAGTGGAGGGTTTGGATTTTGATGAAACTTTTGCTCCTGTTGCTAGGATTGAGGCAATTAGGCTTTTGCTAGCTTTTGTCTTCTAAAGGTTTTAAATTGTTTCAAATGGATGTTAAAAGTGCTTTTTAAATGGCTTTATTCAGAGGAAGTTTATGTTAAACAACCACCGGGTTTTGAAAATCATGATTTTCCCAACCATGTTTTTAAACTTTCAAAAGCTTTATATGGTTTGAAACAAGCACCTAAAGCTTGGTATGACAGACTTAAGAACTTCTTGCTTGAAAAAGGTTTTCAAATGGGAAAAATTGATAAAACGCTTTTTGTTCTTAAGCATGGTGAAAATCAACTTTTCGTTCGATATATGTTGATGATATCATCTTTGGTTGTTCAACTTACTCTTTGGTTGTAGAATTTGCGACACTATGCGTAGGGAGTTTGAGATGAGTATGATGGGTGAGCTGTCGTACTTCTTAGGTTTACAAATCAAGCAAACACCTCAAGGTACGTTCATTCATCAAACAAAGTACACCAAAGATCTTTTGCGCAGTTCAAGATGGAGAGTTGCAAGCCAATCTCTACACCCATTGGATCTACTGCTGTTTCTTGATCCCGATGAAGATGGTGAAGTGTGGATCAAAAGGAGTATAGAAGCATGATAGGATCCTTGTTGTATCTAACTGCTTCAAGACTAGACATACAATTTGCTGTGTGTTTGTGTGCGCGCTTTCAAGCTTCTCCACGTGCGTCTCATCGTCGAGCGGTCAAGCGCATCATGAGGTATTTGAGTCATACACTTGAGTTTGGTATTTGGTATTCAACTTCATCTTCTCTTTGCTTAAGTGGTTATTCAGATGCTGATTTTGCGGGTTGTAGAATTGATAGAAAAAGTGCTAGTGGAACATGTCATTTTCTTGGAACTTCATTGATTGCATGGTCTTCTAGGAAACAGTCTAGTGTAGCTCAATCCACCGCTGAATCGAATATGTTGCTCGCTGCTAGTTGTTGTTCACGATTCTTTGGCTGATTTCTACTTTAAAAGATTATGGACTTGTTTTTGAAAATGTGCCTCTTTATTGTGATAATACAAGTGCCATTAACATTGCTAAGAATCCTGTTCAACACTCACGCACCAAACACATTGATATTCGTTTTCACTTCTTGCGAGATCATGTTGAGAAAAAAGATGTTGAATTGAAATTTCTGGATACAAAGTTGCAACTTGCTGATATTTTTACAAAACCATTGGATTCTTCTCGCTTTGCTTTTCTTCGAGGGGAATTGGGAATCATTCATCCTTTTGGCATGTTTTGAGGGAAAGTTTTTGTGCTCTTTGATTTATCAAGCTACTTGATTGAAATAAATTAAAAAAGGAGAGCTTTATCCATACATATTGTTGACCATGTGCATGCTAGCAATATTATGAAGATTTATTTGTCACTAGCATAGCTTATATGTATTCTAGTATTTTTATGTGATCTAGATTTTATATTTAAGAGAAATAAGGCATGACACTTTAACACAATACTTGAATTAAAGAAATATGCAATGTTGATACTCGTACTTGTGTTGGATTTTAAATGCTTATATATATATTATGTTGCTTTACTATTCCTCAAATTACTTACAATTGCTCATTGTGAAAAGAGAATAAAAAATTATCTATGAGAAAAAATGAATACCGAATCCTTGGAAACAGTCTTGACGACAAGGACGTATTCGATGTGAGCAAAAATAATGAGTACCGAATCCTTGGAAACAGTCTTGACGACAAGGACGTACTCGGAATAATTGAGAGAAAAATATGAGCAACAAATATGGCTCAAATCAATATGAAAAAGTTTTTCTCTTGAATTATATGTGCAAAAAGGTATATTTGAGAAAGAATAAAGATTGCAATAAGTATATATATTTGGGTTTATTTTTCAACCTATGTGCTTGTAAAGATGTTGCATTATAAATCATTGTAATTCATGAATTTTTATTGTGTTATTGCTCTTAATTATAAAATATTTGATTCATGATTATACTTTAATGCATATTTGCTATCTAATTGATAAATTTATCTTCTTATTATTGCAACACATGACTTGACTTGCTTTATGTATGGTGCTAAGCTCTTGACAATCAAATAAACATAATTCCTATGCTTGATGAATTCATTGTCAAAAGGGGAAGAACATAATGTTGTTTGGGAGAGAACATTTGCATGGGCATACAAAGTGCAAAAAGTGCAAGTTTTTTTTGAGGTCAAAGGATTTTCTTTCTTTTTAAAAGGGGGAGAAATTTTCTTTGATTTTTGAGCTCTTCAATGCTTTTTATCATTTTTGTTTTTAACTTTTCAAACACCAAAACAACTCTCTTGTTTTGTTTGCCAATGTGTTCATCAAGGGGGAGATTGTAAAATCAAAGTGTGTGTTTGATTCTTCTTTGGATGATGAACAATTGGTTATTTGGGATTTATCGATTTGAGTGTTTTGATTTTGAAAGAGTTGAATTTTCGGACGATGAACAGTATTCAGTCGGCTGCCACAGCCGGTCTGACCGGGCGTGTTCTGCCGGTCTGACCGGAGGTGTTTCGGCGGTCAGACCGGGCAGTTGCCTGCGGTCAGACCGACCGAGCCAGTCCGACTGGTTGCCGATTGCGCTTCGGTTTTGGTTTCGGTTTGTTTCCTTATACATACATGGAAGTTTCGTGTTCCTATGCACGTGTCTGGTTGTTTATGCTAACAATGAGTCAAGTTTGGATAGCTTGTGCTCGGATATGGTATTCTTTATTTAATTGTGTGCGGTATTCTTTACGCCTCGGGAAAGTGTTGCCGGTGATCGAGTCGGAGTCAACTTGGAGATAAGGTGACGTTCGAGAGGGATCATGCGGGATGCTTGAAGGGTAGAGATTAGTGCACATGATTGGAAAGTTTCCATATGGCATACAATGGAGATATTGTTGCGTATGGAAAGCGGAATTTCGGTTTTAGGAAAACCGGGATTGTTACGGTTGGTTTATGTATAGTTTGTTTCTTGTACGAGAAGGTTTCCTAGTGGATTAGGACTTCTTGTATGAGTTGGATTCGTGGCTCTTGGCTGTGGATTTTGTGTATAAATAGTGAGGGGAGGCGTGGCCTCTCGGTATCGCTTTTGAGTTCAGGTTTTAGAGTTTCTTGAGTTAGGGTTTCAAGTTTAGATTGAGATTTTGTGAGGAGTGCTTTGTTCGCACTTTGTAAACACAGAGAGTTTCAATAAAGATCAATTTTCTTGATAGTTCTTTGTGTCTACTTCTTTCTCGGTGCGGCGGCGTTTTCGGATCGCTAACCGGTCGACCGCGATTGATACGGCGGTCGACCGCACCTTCTTTCGGTTAGACCGCTAGTACATTGGCGGTCAGACCGGAGGGCATTGGTCTTCATCGGCATCGGCTACTACAGACAAATCGGCTGAGGCAATCGGCTACGGGCGGTCAGACCGAAGGCTATCAGGCGGTCAGACCGGCTGAACAGCTTGGTCAGACTGGTGCGACACCCTCGGTCATACCGGCGTCAGAAAACAGAGGTAAAGTTTTATTTCCGCTAAAACTTTGTTTTTGGGTACTCAACCATTCACCCCCCCTCTGGTTGGCTTTTAGTTGGGCATTCGATCCTACACTAGTTATATTTGGATCTTCGCCTGATTTCGACACTGAATCAATACAGCAACTTGCAATACCGAAATCCCCTGAATGAGCAGTCATGACATCTCATCTAGTAGGATGTTACTAGGCTTCAAGTCGCAAATGAATAATGGGCCTTCGGATGTCATTATGTAAGTAGTCCAATATATCAGCTATGTCAACAGCTATGCTTAGTTTTTGGGTTAAGCTGAGATGCTTCTGGTTTTCCCCTCTTTGATGCAACCATGTGTCCAAATTACCATTAGGCATGAAATCATAAACTGGAGCTTTGAAAGTTTTGGCTGTGCTGTCAACTGTTGAGCATGTAGTTATGATTGGAAGAAGGTTTCGATGCTTAATGCCTCTCAAATGCTTCACATTCTGACAAGAAGCTTTTCTCTGCGTCATGAGTGTCAAGATCAAGAACCTTCACAGCTACTTCCATTTTAGACGGGATTAGTTTTCCTCTATAAACTGAACCATAACTTCCTGTGGAGATTATGGCAATCGGATATCCACATGACAAGCTTATCCGACTGGAGATAGGGATAGGTTGTGCCTATCAAATATGTAAACCAACTACGACTTGGGTATTACGTTGCCGATTAGATAAGGCAACGGCTCATAGTCACGGTTTGGTAAGATTGAGGAAACCGACTTAGAGTAAGATAGGGTTTCCGATCTGTAAGCCCACCTCCCAAGACTATATAAGGAGGGTAAGGGGCGTCCCTTGAGAGATATACGATTTCATAAGCAAGAGCTTTAGACACACGAGATCAATAAAGACACTCGACGGATCGAATCCACCGAAACAGGAGTAGGGTATTACCTCACGAGAGGGCCTGAACCTGTCTAAATCTTCTTTTCCTCCTAACCCATTGTGCTTGGCGATCTTGACTGCGACCCCCAATTTTCTATTGCCGAAACCAAGTTTCGACAGTTGGCGCGCCAGGTAGGGGACCGCGCGTCGAGACTTCTTCAACAATCTCGCTGACAAGCGTGATGGGATCTCCTTCAGGATTCGGCGACTTCGCCGCCAACTTCTTCGACGACTCCTCCTTCGACTCGGATTCAAACCAGTCGGAAGGAAAGACCCACTCGGCGCCTTTCGGGCTCCCCAATAGCGTCGAGATCTTCGATGACATCTTCAAGCCCAAGATGCAATCCCCCCTCTCCAACGAAGTACTTCACTCCGCACCGTTCGGATTGCCGAACACCGCCGAAATCTGCGCCGACCTCCTCGTCTCCCCAACGGAGACGATCTACTCGGAAGAAGACCTCTCGGCGCCATTTGGGTTACCAAACGTCGCCGAGATCTACGGCAAACTCCTCCCCCCCGAATTGAGGTCGACCCACTCGGAGGAGCCTGCTTCCCCATGCTCTGACTCGGACTGGAACAATCCAGACCCGGGCTGCCCAGGATCGAGGGAGGTCGCCGTCATCCTCCCGTCATTCGGCTCATGCTCATCTTCGGAGCTCAACGAATATCTCGCTCCGCCGCTCGACGACCTCGTGGCATCCCCTCGCACGAAGCCGACGACTCCGATTGCCGCATGGACTATGAGCCGAAGTGCTTTGATGTCCTCATGGCCGAGCCGGACAAGTCCGACTCAGCCATGGCCAGGAGGCTTGCTGAAGAAGAGCGAGCCAAGATTGAGCACGAGCGCAAGACGGCCGAAGAGGAGAAGCAACGCAAGGACGAGGCCGACATGAGGAAGCGGGATCTACGCGCGCCGGACGATCGCCTTGAGGCCATCCTCCAAACACGAGTTCGCAACACCAACATCTTCCAAACGCCACGCAGTAACGCTGTTGCCGCGCTCACTCTCTTGGACACCGTCATGGAGACGGCACCCGCCAATGTGACTCCGATACTCGACAAGATAAAGACCATCGTCGCAGCTATATAGCCAACGGCCATCCCACCACCTCGGCACGAAGGCCGACTGAGTCCGCGGCCGAAACGCCCGACAAACGCCGACTCCCGCCTCTAAGGTCAGGAGACTGCAAGAGGCCCAAGACAGACCGATTGACGACTAGGCCAAGAGGCCCACGCCACGAGTCCACGCAGAAGCATCAGGAGCAAACGACCGACTCCCGTGAGAAGCAACATGGACGTCCACCCGTCCACCACCGCGTCCCACCGCGACAACGGCTCCAGCTACCGCACTGCCTCACCGAGGACCCCGTCGAGCGATCTGCGGGAAGTCCTCGATCGCCGCTACCAAGAGCGAAATCGCGCACTCGGGAAGATCGGAGGGGATCACCCGATAGCAACGATGATGGAGTGCCGCTTTCACTCGGGAGCTCCGCCGAGTGCACTGGCCGAATGGATTCAAGCCAACCGAAATCGAGAAATATGACGGCAAGACCGACCCCGAGTCATGGCTTACCGTGTACACTCTTGCCATCCGCGCAGCAGGCGGCGACAACAAGGCCATGGCCAACTACCTACCCGTGGCCCTTGCCAACTTAGCCGGAACCGGCTCACGAGCTTGCCAAGAGGCTCGATCGGCTCGTGGAGCGAACTAAGGGACCACTTCATTGCCAACTTCCAGGGCAACTTCGAGAGGCCTAGGACCCACTTCGACTTGTACAACGTCGTCCAGAAGCCGGACGAACCTCTGAAGGACTACATCCGACGCTTCTTCGAAAAGCGCAACAAGATTCCCAACATCACCGACGACATCATCATCGCCGCCTTCCAGAAGGGAGTCCGTGATGAGCTGCTAATTGGAAAGTTTGGGCGCAAGCCACCGAAGACAGTGAAACAAATGTTCGAGATGGCGAACTCCTATGCCAAGTCCAACGATGCAATCAAGGCGGCGCGCCAAGACCGGCCTGACAAAAGGGATGACAAGCACTCGGGAGGAAGCTGGTATCCTAAGAAGGATAACGGCAGCAGCAATCAGGCCCAGAAAGACCGCAAGCACCGGCACGAAGACCTGGTTGCCGCAACGTCCGATTCTCAACGCCGTCGCCGAGTTGCGGCTTACGACGCGATCATGAACGATCGTGAACGCTCAGTACACGCATCATCTACAAGCAATTCTCAGAGCAATATGCGGCACGGTTAAACAAGAAGCCGACTAATCAAACCGGTCCATCGAGAACCAAGAAGAACAACCCGATTGGAAATTCGGAGCCTTTTCAAGGCCACGTGGGCGAGCTGAATCACATATTCGGGGGCCGCAGGCTTATGAGTCCAAGAGGAAGCAAAAGCTGATGGATCGCGAGGTCAACGCAGCACAACCCGAAGTCCCACGACATCTACGATGGTCGGAGGTGGCCATCACGTTTAATCGCTCGGATCATCCTGACCGAGTGGTTCACCTAGGGCAGTATCCCTTGGTACTCGACCCGGTGGTTCGGAACATCAAGCTGAAGCGCGTCCTCATCGATGGGGGCAGCGTCCTCAATTTCCTGTTCGTCAAGACCTTGGATGAGATACAAATCCTGAGAACTGAGTTGAAGGCAAGCTCAGCCCCCTTCCGCGGAGTGATCCCGGGGCTGTCGCCCACACCATTCTGGCATATCGCCTTTCCAGTCACCTCCGGAGTTCGCGAGAATTTCCGAACGGAGAATACCACCTTCGGGGTGGTCGACTTCAAAGACGGCCTACCACGCGATCATCGGAAGGCCTGCACTCGCCAAATTCATGCAACGACAAACAAGCCTTCACCTGCGATGAAGAAAGCTGCGATATGGCCCAATCTTGTGAGAAATCACGTGGCCAGGAAGAAATCCGACTGGCTACATCAACATCTGAAGAGGGTGAAATTTCTACAAAGAGGATAGCCAAGTCGGGACAAGGCAATGCCAAAACGAAGAAAATCTTCCTTGATCCAGTTGGCAAGATATCTTCAAGGACTTAGAAGATACCATAGTTGCAATGTTCGGGCGCGAGCTCTCATTTTCGATGATTTGGTTCTACGCAAGATCCAGACCATCAAGGACCATCACAAATTATCTCCATTATGGGAAGGACCATACATAATCGCTGAGGTGACTCGGCCAAGAGCATTTCAACTAAAGCGCGAAGATGGATCTATGGTGAAGAACTCCTGGAATATTGAACATCTTCGACGACACTATGCTTAAATTGCCGTAAGTTTTATGTTGTTCTTGACTGCCAACCTCAAGCAAGATGACTTCTTGAGTTGACAGTCGGGGGCTGCATACGTGTCAATAAAGCATGGTTTTCTTCGACAACTTGTTTATATTTGGTTTATCATTGTTTAATGTTTCTTGATTTTAGTTCAATAGATAAGGACTGAGAATTTTTTGATGATCTAATCAAGTTTTAGGCTTGGTGACAATCGGACGAAAATTACTTAAGAAATTTTCTATGAAGACTCGGGTCAAGGCATTAACATAAATAAGCTAGATACCTACAAGTTCACATCGGAGGCATAAAGAGACCAAGATGATTAGATGAAGTGGCGGGGACGACCTCGAGGCTTCGTAAAAAGACTTGAGGGTTTTTGCTAAGTCGTCTCGTGATTGGGCCGAGCCCATGAGAGACTTGCGGCCCAGCTAAGGTGTGGCTTGACACGTGTCCTTAGGGACTTAAGTGGATGGACTTAAGCGGATTTGCCCTGGCAATATGCACGTGTTACATAGCCCAATACCTTTAAAATCCTTTCATACCGTGGTTTGCGTAACTTCATGAGAAGTTGGCACGATGCAATTTGAAAGGTGACAAACAGTTAAGCTTTTCATGGCTGTCCTGATGACAGGGACTGTTTGGTTTCTAAGCATTTGATTAAATGATTATATCAATGCTATTTTTCTCACCTTGGTGAAGATCTTTTTAGATTAAGACCAATATTATGGCAGGAGCTATTTAATATTTTGGTCGTATTTTCGATGACTGAAAAATTTGTTTACCCATGAGGGTTGACTAAATTATTTGTCCCGAGATGACTCGGACAAGTTAACTCGGATGAGCATGAGCTTACCGAGTGTTTTTACCCACGAGGGTTGATGAGATTATTTGTCCCGAGATGATTCGGACAAGTTAACTCGGATGAGCATGAGCTTGCCGAGTGTTTTTACCCACGAGGGTTGATTAAATTATTTGTCCCGAGATGACTCGGACAAGTTAACTCGGATGAGCATGAGCTTGCCGAGTGTTTTTACCCACGAGGGTTGATTAAGCTATTTGTTCCGAGATGACTCGGGCAAATCAACTCGGATAAGCATGAGTTTGCCGAGTGAATTGATTTTCTTACCCATGAGGGTCGATAGAATTACTTGTTCGAGATGACTCGGGCAAGTTAACTCGGATGAGCATGAGCTTGCCGAGTAAATTGATTTCTTACCCATGAGGGCTAAATAAATTATTTGTTCCGAGACGACTCGGGCGAACTACTCGGATAAGCATGAGCTTGCCGAGTGATGTGATTTTTATGATTGCTTTAGCTTGTGCTAAGCATTTATATGAGAATTATTTGTTTCGAGATGACTCGGGCAAATTTCCGGGATGACTTGGGAAGATCAGCTCGGATAAGCATGAGCTTACCGAGCGAATTGATTTCTTACCCATGAGGGATGATTGAAATATTTGTTCCGAGATGACTCGGGCAGATCCACTCAGATAAGCATGAGCTTACCGAGTGCTTTTCATCCATAAGGATTGGTTGAGTTATTTGTTCTGAGGTGACTTGGGCAAATTCACTCGGATGAGCATGAGCTTACCGAGTGATGAGATTTATATAAATACTTTAGCATGAGCTAAGTATTCATATGAGAATGATTTTTTATAGTTCTTGACTATATGCTTAGTCTGTTTTTGACTAACCACATAGTCGGGGGCTACACCTAATTAGGTGCATCAGGAGATGTACCTAGATATTTATTTTTGAGAATTTTTGAGATATTTTCCAGCCCTTCACGCCTTTGGAGCCACTCGGGAAGATTCGGGCGAGAGATGATGGAATCACTTGGTGCCGAAGCACACCCAAAGAGATTTTTGGCTGCGTCTCGTCTTGGTTTGAAGCTGAGTTGTCTCGTCGACTGAAAAGGACTCGGGGGCTACTGTGAAAATTATGGCAATCGGGTATCCACATGGCAAGCTTATCCGACTGGAGATAGGGATAGGTTGTGCCTATCAAATATGTAAACCAACTACGACTTGGGTATTACGTTGCCGATTAGATAAGGCAACGGCTCATAGTCACGGTTTGGTAAGATTGAGGAAACCGACTTAGAGTAAGATAGGGTTTCCGATCTGTAAGCCCACCTCCCAAGACTATATAAGGAGGGTAAGGGGCGTCCCTTGAGGGATATACGATTTCATAAGCAAGAGCTTTAGACACACGAGATCAATAAAGACACTCGGCGGATCGAATCCACCGAAACAGGAGTAGGGTATTACCTCACGAGAGGGCCTGAACCTGTCTAAATCTTCTTTTCCTCCTAACCCATTGTGCTTGGCAATCTTGACTGCGACCCCCAATTTTCTATTGCCGAAACCAAGTTTCGACACTTCCTCGCGCAACCAAGTTAGACTGAGAAAAGTTTCGCGTGGCTTGAGCTAGATCATTATAAGAAATTTTAGGGAATCTAGTTGGTAGGTATAGTGCCACTGAATGTATTTTGTGCAAGAGAAAGTGATCTCAACTGTGTAAGATTACCAATGGAGGATGGAATGCGCCCACTGAAGTTATTCCGCTCAAGTCGCAGATACTGTAGATTCCTTGTCAATCTGACCCATTCTCCAACAGTACCAATAAGATAGTTGTTACTTAATACCAAACTAATCAAGCCAGTCAGATTTCCTAGCTATCTTCGAGGGGACCATGCCTGATAGATTGTTGTCAGCCAGACTTAGAAATTCAAGTTCGCTGGACAGCTCACAGACGTAATCTGGAATAGCTCCAGTAAGCTGATTTCCAGCTAGTGAGAGTACATTCAGTAGTCTACAATTCCTCAAGGTGTGCAAGAATTCCAAGCTTTGGCTATCTGGTACTCCAAGTTTGTTGTCCTCTAGGTTTAAATAGTTCAGATTTTGAAGGTTACGAAAAGAATTAGGAACTTCGCCGGTGAAACTGTTAGATGATAGATGTATTACTCCAGCATAGAAGCATTGCCGAATGAAGGTGGGATTTTGCCTACTAATGTGTTGCCACTTAGCGAAAGTATATGGAGATTGGAGCAATTTGTAAGACTGTCTGGAATAGTTCCTTGTCAGATCAAGGACCTCTAGTTTACGAAGACGATTAAGATGTGATAACTGACCAGAGAAGTGATTGTATGACAGATTGAGTGTCCTGAGGAACGTTAAGTTTTCAAGGGATCCAATTAATGGACCCGTCAGGTTTTGATCGGAGAGGTCCAGCACGACGACGCGCCCGGGGTGCTAGTGTTCCAATAGTTGAGTACACCCCCTGGATCGTTTGTGACGGCTTGTTTGAAATCAAATCAAGCAGCGTAAGCTTGTCGGTGCTGTTATGAGGGGTAATAGAGCAACAACCTTTGCCAACACCGTATGTCAACTGCAGCAGTATTGCCAATATTACGAGCATGTCGTTTTTGACGTTTTTCTGGACGCGGTGCATCACGCCCTACCTGCGTAATCATGAAAGAATAAAATTGCAGCACGCTACGATGGCCTGCAGCGCAAATTTCAATCCACTCATATATACCCTTGCCAAATTTTGTTAAAGGAGAAAACACTACAAGGACGAACATCAATTTTGTACGGTGTTTATGAGTGATGATAAAACATGAACAGGTCCGTCCGCAAGTGCTGACGGCTGACGGATTCGTTACAATGCTGCGAATGCAAGTGCGACAGCGCGCTACCCGCTAGGCCCGTTTGATTTAGATTAGTGGCCGGATTATTGCCATCCATTATCTAATTGATTATAGAAACAAATTAAATATTTAAAGAAATAAATTTGACAAGTAGTTTTAAATGTATATTCTAAGTAACGTAGTAAAAGAAAATTGATAAGAAACGCAATTTCTAAAGTATGGAAAGCAAACAATTCATTAAATAATTCATGGAATAGGTAGAAGAAAGTTCATTGACTCAGGCTTTTAAATTGACTTTTGTATGGTTTATACAGCAATTTTTACATTTGCCCATTTTACTAAACTTATTCTATAACTAAACAAACTATAATAAAAAATAAATATTTACCTCAGCGTCGTGGGTCTTGCCACCGAGAACTAGGCCCATTGGTATTGACACATGTGACATATGATATATAAAAACTATGAACCGAACTACACATAAAAAATAAAAAATAAGTACGATGTAGTGGTAAATGGTGTTTGTGTAGCCTTGGAGACCATTGTGCGAATCCTAATTGCTGAATTTTTTCTTCTTAACTTCACGGAGAAGTGAAGAAGAAAAAATGTCTAGTCGTCAAAACAGCCCACCGTCATTTTAACCGGTACAGTGCTCAATGCCAAAACCAATGGTGCGAAGCCTCTGATCTTAACACCAAGACCCATGGCATGGTGAGGTAAAGTTTTTGTCAAGATTTATTTATATAATAAGTTTTGTGAAAGGGTGATAATGTTAAAATTGGTTTGGTCTCTTTTGTTAGGCTTATTAGCTTATACTTTTAAGTCAGTCTTTTGACTTATATAATTTATAAACGAATGAATTTAAAGTTCTAAGTTTGTCCTAAGTTTAATAAAGAGTCATACCTCTACCTCACATAAAAAAACATCTCTCTACCTCACATAAAAAACATCTCTTTTGGCTTAATAGTGTTATGGCTTTAAAGAAATCAAATAAATAAAAAATTTGTTTGTTTGCTTAGACTTAAATTTTTCAGCAAGGGCCTAAGCATATGGCTTTTGAGCCTAAAGTTCCATAGTAAGTCCTATCTCTATTACGTGAATCTCTATTTCATATAAGCCAAAAATCTATTTAATCCAAACTTTTGGCTTAACAATGTAAAAATATAAAAACAGTTCATGGTTTTAAATAAGACCGACAAAAAGCTATATATTTGTTTGGGCCAGCCTTTTTGATTTAGATGGTTGAACATATTATTGTTGTTGTGGAATATCTACTAAATTATAGGAATAAATTAAATATTTTAAAAAATAAACTTAACAGATAACTTAAACAAACGGTCTAGACAATACCATAGGGAAAATCGTTTCTCGGGATAAATAATTTGTTTCAATGATCTATACTTTTTAAGCGTATAAAGTAAGAATCTGTGTGTGAACATGCTCTAGGCTTTTTAAGCGTATAAAGACGATTCAAGAGGGCTTAAAACCACTTGGGTATAACTTTTTGGTATGCACGATTCTTACTCAAAACGGTAACCGTGAGAAAGCCTGATAAGGCACAACCAAATGTTCAAAACATTGTTTAGAGAGAAAAGGTGATGTTTAAGTTGTGGTAAGAATATATAATGAAAAGTTAAAAACCATCGAAGGATGGATATATGAGATTTATCCATGTCATCAAAAGTACTTATGACTGACTAAATTTAAGAGTAAAACTTTTAGTTTTTGATGACATAAATAAATCTTAAGCGTCTATTTTTAATCTAATAATAGTTTTTAAGTTTTCAATATATATATATATATGATTTGTAGTGTATATTTTCTTTGGTAGGTGACATGACGCACGATAAGTACACTTCCACTAAGGTCATTAGTGACGTGAGGGATCTGCACTAGCCCTCTTCTCTTTTAACCACATATGAGAGAGATATACTCATATATTTAGTATCACTACGTCGGCACTGGCTATCTCTAATAGGCATTAACCCTCGTTTCTATCGGGTTGGCCTTCCGTCACTGTGAAAAGGTCACTGATGTGAAAAAATATCTCTAACAGGTACAAAGCCGTCACGGTGCACATTATCTCAATTGGACCATAAAAAAATGCCCGTCACAGATGAGTTTGAAAGTCAAACTAGTGGGGTTGAAAGCCCGTCACGGATGACACATATCAATCGGGCCTATTTATAAGTCCGTCACTCATCTCTAACGGGCCGTGGTTACCGGGCCGTCACCGATAGGGTTGACCAAACACGAGGTCAAATAATGTCCCGGTTTTTTCCCGTCACAGATGACATATCTCTAACGGGCTTAAATAGCCCGTCACGGATGTCCTATCTATCTCTATCAGGCTTTTAGGTTGAGACCGTTACGGATGTCCTATCTCTATCGGGCTTTTCCCAATGCGTGTCAGGGATGAGTTTATTATCCAAAAAAATAAAATTCGTTTTTTGGCTAGCCTCAGACCTTTGCTAGCCATGCCCGCTGCAAAAAATGGACAGATATCATCACAGCCTAGCCCCAGCCCCAGCCATTCATCACAGCCACAGCCATGTTGATCCATTCACATATACATTCATCACAGCCACAGCCACAGCCATATTCATATCTATTCACATATATATTCATCACAGCCACAGCCATATCCATTCACATATATATTCATCACATATATATTTCACAGCCACGGCCACAGCAAAATAACAAGTGTACTAACCCCAAAAACAGAAAAAAAAAGTCAAGTGTAGATGGCTATTTATTTATTACAAAAATAACATGTGTAAGAACTGAAAAAAGAAACAAGTGTACTGCTTAAAAAAAGACAAGTGTAGATTGTCTGTTTTGTTCCAAAAAGGAACAAGTGTAGTTCAAAAAAAATGTAGTTCCAAAATGGTCTTTACTTTTTGCTCTCAGAACAACTAGACTATATATGTAATAGTATGAGGTGTTGTGGTAGCTTAGGTGGCTTCCAAAAGATATCCACCGTGCCCTGTGACACAAGGTTTGATGCGGATATCTTCGGAAGCCACCCAGACTACAACACACCTAAATAATTTGAACCGTGTTTTGGATGTTGCAATTTGCAACATGTCTGAACGGCTCCAGTTCATCATCGAGCAAACTTGAACATTGCCGCTGAAAACAGAGAAAGCACACCTCTAAATCAGGGAGACCGGTGGCAGTGGTGGTGGTGGGAGCAAAGACTGCGACGGCGGCGGGTAGTACTGCTCGATCACGACGGGTGGATAGAGGTAGTCCGCCGTTGTGCGCGTCACCGACGGCATCCATGGCGCCGTCGAGGCATTGAGACGGGAACGGGGGAGGCAAGCCATCATTGCCATATATAGCCGCACTATCCAATCATTACCATATCTCTCGCTATTCAAAGTTTGATGGAGATACATGAGTACTGCTACGCCGTACTCTAAGAAAGAGCAAGACAAAAAGATTATGAAGCAAAGGGAGAAAAGCAAGAAAAAAGACCGTGATCTGGATCATGACATGTTGAAGAGACCAAGATCGGTGAAGAAGGCTACTACGATGGATCATGACATGTTGAAGAGATCAAGATCGGTGAAGATGGTAGAAAGAAGGCGTCGAGGCCTCTCCACGGATCATTAGGAGCAGCTGGATGCAGATACGGACGAGACGACTAAGATAAGCTATTTCATTGATCCCAACTCATTAGAGTGTGAGATTTGCTTCATGTCTCTCGAAAGAATGGAGCCCAGCCAAGAACATAGGTAAATACAGTTTTATCTTGCATCATGCATATGGTTAACCATGCTCATCGCTGAGAGTACGCTGTGAATTGACTATGAAGTCAGTGGATGGTGTTGGTGCCTCCTCCAACGTGGTTCCTCTTGTTCACTGTCCGAGGGACTGTTCAGTGCCTTATGAACAACGTGTTGGTGAACAAGGGGAACAACGTGGTTCCCCGGACTGAAAACGTGGTTCCTACGTCGTACTCTCAACGATGAGCATGGTTAACCATATGCATGATGCAAGACAAAACTGCATTTACCTATGTTCTTGGTTGGGCTCCATTCTTTCGAGAGACATGAAGCAAATCTCACACTCTAATAAGTCGGGATCAATGAAATAGCTTATCTTAGTCGTCTCGTCCGTATCCGCATCCAGCTGCTCCTGATGATCCGTGGAGAGGCCCCAACGCCTTCTTCCTACCTTTTTCATCGATCTTGATCTCTTCAACATGTCATGGTCTATCGTAGTAGCCTTCTTCACTGATCTTGGTCTCTTCAACATGTCATGATCCGGATCACGGTCTTTTCTCTTGCTTTTCTCCCTTTGCTTCATAATCTTTCTGTCTTGCTCTTTCTTAGAGTACGGCGTAGCAGTACTCGTGTATCTCCATTGAACTTTGAATAGCGAGAGATATGACAATGATTGGATAGTACGGCTATATATGACAATGATGGCTTGCCTCCCCCGTTCCCGTCTCAATGCCTCGACGGCGCCATGGAAGCCGCCGGTGACGCCGCACGACGGCGGACTACGTCTATCCGCCCGTCGTGATCGAGCAGTACTACCCGCCACCGCCGCCGCAGTCTTTGCTCCCGTCGCCGCCGCTGCCGTCGGTCTCCCTGATTTAGAGGTGTGTTTTCTCTGTTTTCAGCGGCAATGTTCAAGTTATCGTTGCTAATGTCTTCTGCCTTATTCTCGTGAATTGCCACATAAGCATTAGCTGTTAGAGCATTATTGTCCTGACCACAAGTTAGGATCTTCTGTGAGTATGGAGCATGTCGACAGCCGCCCTCCTCCTCCGCTTGTAATTCTCCCTGAGGACTTTTACATATTACTAAACTATTAGAAGGTGAAAGTATTAGATGTGGCCTCAGTTTTGCTCAGAAATTGTGCATCAATTACAATCATTTGCAAGTGTAGATCCAAAAAAAGAACAAGTGTGGATCCAAAAAAAGAACAAGTGTAGATAAAAAAAGAACAAGTGTAAATAGTCTGTTCTTATCAAAAAGAACAAGTGTAGTGTCATCCAAAAAAAGAACAAGTGTAGATCAAAAAAAAACAAGTGTAGATAGTCTGTTCTTATAAAAAACAAGTGTAGTGTCATCCAAAAAAAGAACAAGTGTAGATAAAAAGAACAAGTGTAGATAGTCTGTTCTTATCAAAAAAAGAACAAGTGTAGTGCCTCCCAAAAAAGAACAAGTGTAGATGGTTTGTTCTTATAAAAAAACAAGTATAGTTCCCAAAAACAAAATAACAAGTATAGAATATATATGTGAATGGATCAATTTGGTTGTGGCTGTGATGAATATATATCGAATGGATCAACTTGGCCTCTTTTTTTGCAAAAAGAGGAAGTGTAGTGCCCCAAAAAAAAGAACAAGTGTCCATGGCTGTTTTTTTTTCAAAAAAACAAGTGTAGATAAAAAAACAAATTAACAAGTGTAGATGTTCTTTTTTATCAAAAAACAAGTGTAGTTCCCAAAATCAAAATAACAAGTGTAGATGGTTGTATTTTTGCTAAAAAGAACATTTGTAGAAACAAAAAAGAAAACTTATAGTGCCCACAAAAAAAGAACAAGTGTCCATGGCTGTTTTTTTTCAAAAAAAACAAGTGTAGATCCAAAAAACAAATTAACAAGTGTAGATGTTCTGTTTTTATCAAAAAAAAATAAGTGTAGTTCCCAAAATCAAAATAACAAGTGTAGATGGTTGTATTTTTGCTAAAAAGAATATTTGTAGAAACAAAAAAGAGAACTTGTAGTGCCCACAAAAAAGAACAAGTGTCGATGGTCCGTTCTTATGGTCTGTTCTTGAGCATTCATCATTGGCCAGGAAGAGGAGAGAAGAAATCCAGAGGAGTGAATAGAAGAAAGGTGAGCAAAGGAACAACACTTGAAAAGAACAAGTGTAGTTAAAAAACTCAAATTAATGTAATATTAACAGATCCAGTGTACTGCCCCCCAAAAAAGAACAAGTGTAGATGGTTTGTTCTCATGGTCTAATGTTGAGCATTCATCATTGGCCAGGAAGAAAAGTGGAGAGAAGAAAGGTGAGGAAAGGAACAGCAAGTTAGAAACCGTATCATGGCAGGCTGCGGCCAAAATGAAAAATAAGTCCCTAACTAATTGACATGAACACAACTAGATATATAAACTACAGCATAGAAAGTCAATCAATATCAAGGAAATGGAAATATTCTGTGCATCATGCACATATGTACATGTCAGAACAGAAGTACAGCATTGCGGATATGTGGATGAATGTCCAGCCATCAGTTTACATTGGTGCTAAATCCAGTACTTGCCCTCCTAAAACATGTGACGTTATGTATCTTCCTATTGCTATGCTATTTACCACAATGATCATGAAGCTCATAATAAATTAGTGAATGTAGATTGAAAAGTTTGAAATGCAAGAAGACCTCATGGGTTTGGTTCCAGTAACAGGATCCAAGGATGGGATGGTTGGACAAAATTTGTAACCAAAATTACTACTAATATTGTCAATTATCTAATTGATCTAGCCAAATAGGGCACAAATTAATTTTCCAAGCATCCAATCCAAGCATAAATTTTCCATAAAGTTAACAATCATCCAAGCATGATAAATCTAACCGTATCATCACAAGCATCAAGAATATATGTATGTAAATCATCTTGAGCATCCATAAGAGCAACAAAAGAGCAATGGAAGATCAACTAACCGGTGAGCAATGGAAGAGCAATGGAGGAGGAGGCGGCTGCGAGGAGGAAGGCGGCATGGAGGAGGAGGCGTGTGTACTAACCGGTGTGGAGGAGGAGGCGTCCGGGCTCAGCTCGGCGAGGAGGCGTCCGGGCTCAGCGAGGAGGCGTCCGGGCTCGGCTCGGCGAGGAGGCGTCCGGGCTCGGGGTCGACGGGGAGGCGGCCGGCGTGGAGGGAGGAGGAGAGGAGGAGGCGGCGTGGAGGAGAGGATGAGATGACGCGGTGGCGTGGAGGAGAGGATGAGAGGAGGCAGCGGCATGGAGGAGAGGATGAGAGGATGCGGCGGTGTGGAGGAGAGGATGAGAGGAGGCGGCGGCGTGGAGGAGAGGAGGCGGTGGCGGCGATGGCACGCGTGGATCTGAGAGGTGGCAGCGTGGAGGGGAGGAGGAGAGGAGGTGGCGGCGTGGAGGGGAGGAGGAGAGGAGGCAGCGGCGATGGCGCGCATGGATCTGAGAGGAGACGGCGGCGTGGAGGCGAGGAGACGGCCGGGCTCGGGGTCGGCGTGGAGGCGAGGAGAGCGAGGTGGCGGCGTGGATCCGAGAGGAGGCGTGAATGGATCGGATCTACGGGATTGACTAATGAAACCCTAGTCAACGTCATCTCTGACGGGCGCACTAGTAGGGCCCGATACGGATGAGTCATCTCTGACGGGTCCTTGTAGTACACCCGATACGGATGACAATCATCCGCATCGGGCATTAAAACAACGCCCGACATGGATGACTGTCATCCAGACGGCAATGATGTAGGCCCGATACGGATGCATCGAATACCTTATTAAATTAGTTTACGTTGGGATTATATTTTTTAAAAATATTATAATTAATGATTAATTATTAATATAGTGTACATTTAGCACTAAATTTTAAAAAAACCATGATAAATTAAAATATGTCTTATTAAATTAGTTTACAATTACCATTATATTTTTAAAAATTATTATAATTAACAAATGAATTATTTATATAGTATAAATTTGCCATTAAATTTAAAAAAACCCATATAAAATTAAAATATGCCTTATTAAATTAGTTTCTACTTGGGATTATATTTCTAAAAAAATATTATAATTGGATGAATTATTTATATAGTGTACATTTAGCATTAAATTTTTAAAAAACCATGATAAATTAAAATGTGCCTTATTAAATTAGTTTACAATTGCCATTATATTTTAAAAAATATTATAATTAATAGATGAATTATTTAAATAGTGTAAATTTGCCATTAAATTTATAAAAACCTATAAGATATTAAGGCATGAAAGATATGCAGATCATTCATTAAGGCACCGGTACAAAATACTTCGTCACATTCATCAATTTATAAATTATATTATTACAAAGACTCTATTTACAAGGATATGCCTTTTGAATGGTCTGAGCGAGCGTATGCCACTTCGTCTTCGGGATCATCGTCAAGTTCGATCTGAGGTCTCACATGAAGATTCTGGTTGTATTCTTCTTCATCGACGACGTTGTCAACCCCAACAATTCTTCGTTTGCCATCCCTAACAACGTGCAACTTCTTGTTTGCGGGGTCTTTTATATAGAAAATCGCTCGACTGCTTGGCTAGGACGAATGGTTCGTCCGTGTATCCAACCTTTGCCGATCCACTAAAGTGAATCCTTCCTTGTCGACTTTAACTCCGGTTCGAATATTCACCCAGCTGCAACGAAACAATGGGACTTTGAAGCTCTTGTAGTTCATCTCCCAAATCTGCTCTATGCGGCCATAATATGTGTTCGATCCAGCTTTATCCTGATATGCATCTATACGGACTCCACTATTCTGCACTGTGCTTTTGTTATCTTGTGTGACGGTGTAGAATGTGTACACTCTTCCTGTCTTTTCATCCGTAACAGGCTGAAGCTCACTGCGAATGTTCAATTCCTACAGATCTAGGCGAGCATTCAAGCCGTCCTTTGTCTTTCCAGGCATATTAAGCAACAGCCTGAGCAAACTGTCGCAAACGTTCTTCTCTACGTGCATTAGATCAATGCAATGCCGGACCTCAAGGTCTTTCCAGTATGGTAGCCGCCAAAATATGGATTTCTTCTTCCACATAGCTTTATGATTTTCCTTGCCACGTTTTCTTTTCTTCCCAAACTCATTAGTTATGTCTTTGACCATGTCATGGACCTCTTCTCCAGACAGATCCTTGGGAGCAGTTCCAAGTTCTCTCCTACCGTTGAAAATTTTCTTCTTTCTTCAAAAAGCGTGGCGTAGCGGGAGCCATCTCCTATGACCCATGTAAACCATCTTTCTGGATTTCTTCAGCCACCTGCTGCATGTATGTTCCATATAGTCGGAGCAGACCTTCTTTCCTTTCACGGTTTGTCCAGAAAGATTGCCCAGTACGGGATAGTCATTAATGGTGTAGAACAGTAGAACTCGTAGCTTGAAGTTCTCCTGACCATATGCATCCCAAGTGTCCACGCCTTTTTTCCAAAGAATCTCAAGATCATCGATAACAGACTTTAGGAATACATCGATATCATTGCCCGGTTGTTTTGGACCTTGGATTAACAAGCACAACACAATATATTTCCTTTTGAAGCACAACCATGGCGGGAGGTTATAGTTCGCAATAAGGACGGGCCAAGTGTTGTGAGAACTGCTCATATCTCCAAAAGGATTCATGCCATCCGTACACAAACATATCCTCATGTTTCTGGCGTCGGCAGCAAAGTCTTTGTACATTCGATCAATATTCCTCCATTGAATCGAATCCGCTGGGTGCCTTAGCAAACCGTCGTTTGTTCTCTCTTCGGCATGCCACCGCACTAATTTTGCTTCCTTCGGGTTGACAAATATTCTCTTGAAGCGATCAATGATGGGTAAGCACCATACAACCTTCGCCGGACCACCTCGCTTTGCTCAAGAACCTCCTCCGTCGTGTACCCTTCAATGATGCTCCCCTCTGGTTTTGCTCTATTTCGAACGAACGACTTAAGAACTCCCATATACCTCTCGAACGGGTACATCTCCCTTAGAAAAGTTGGGCCACATATTTTTGTTTGCTTCACTAGATGAACAGGGAGATGAACCATGATATCTAAGAAAGATAGTGGAAAATACATCTCCAAGTTCTGTAAAACTTTTGTCTGTCCATCCACTACTTGCCTTCAGCTTCATTAGGTCCAAGGTAGCTGATAATTTGGTGTGCTTTGCCTTGCATTCAGCGTATAGAGGTGTTGAGTCACTGACCAAACGACTGAAATTCAACGAATCTCTCTCGTTGTGAGCTTGCTCCTCAATATCACCTAACATCTCTTGCAGCATATCAGGATCCACATCAACCATTTCACCTCCCAATGGAGATGGAATAAACATGTCACGCTCATCTTCATCTTCATGATTGTCGGCACCGATGCTGTCTGCAGCTGCACCATTATCCGATTATGTCTCTCCATGCTTCACCCAACATGTATAGTCCTTCATGAATCCTCATTGTATCAAGTGAGAGTGTACCTCCTCTCCGCTAAACAAAATTTTATTCTTGCAATCTCTACATGGACAACACATGTATTTGCTATTTCTTCTTCTCCTATCCTCCTCCGCGACGTTCATAAAACTTAAAACGTCATCTCTATACTCCTTGCAATGACGCTTTAAAGTTGTCGCATTCATCCAACTTCGATCCATCGCTACAAAATTTAACAAAACATTAGTTATCATACTACTAAATTGTACAAAAGAATCAACCTTTATACTTACTTCTAATATATTTCTGTTTTTTTAAATAACAAAAATTTGCCCCCTCACTATATCTCAATCGGGCCAGTTAAACGACATCTGTAACGGGGCACAAACATCTCTAACGGGCGTCAATGAAAGCCCGACACCGATATGAGTCGTCGGTGACGGGCTATAAATTCATCTCAATCGAGCCTTATTTTTGAGCCCGTCACCGATGACCCTCATCTCTAACGGGCTTAGTACTATGGCCCGATTGAGATATCCTAGGTTATCTCAATCGGGCTTACAGTTGGGCTCGTCACAGATGTGTTTCATCGCTGACGGGCTATTTACAATTCGGGTTGTACGAGTACATCTACAACGATACAAATGACGGCCCGATTGAAATGACTTCGTTCTGACGGTCCAAGTGCTTCAGGTATATTTGGGCTCGTTACGGATGGAAGGTTCTGTACTAGGGCATAGTGATGAGTGTGTATAGGTATGTGTTTGACGTATAAGTATGTGCGTGACTCTGGCTCTTTATCCATATGCGAGAAGGATATACTCGTACAATTATATATAACGGTGCGTACATACATGTTCATGTTTCACTTAGTTAAAAATGTAAGGTCACATATCATTAATTTTATGAGATTAATATACTTTGAAGTACGAATCTAAATGATACTGTTTACATGACAATATATATGTTGTTAGTTAATTATTTGTTCAAATTTTTGGATGTTGACTTCATGGCTTATATTTTTTTTAGAGGGGACTAGATATCATTAGTCTAATGATATACTTTATAGGTTACCGTCAAGCGATATCAAAGTACTACATTGTAACTGTTGGTATCATCTCTTATACAGGTTCAATATCCTAATACCTAATAAGATCTAATAAGATATCATGTTAACATTAACGTAATTTCTTTGATATTAGATACATTATATATATATAACTATCTATAAAGCAATATAAAACAAGTGGTATTTTCACACAAAGTTCATCTAACTATTTTGCGAAAACTTCTTGAGTGTTTATAAAATTAACCCGTAGTCCTAATGCTAAAATAGACCTCGGGCGGAGACATAAATAAAAATTATAAATTAGAATTAGATGAGGCTTTAACTTTGAAATGATTATGATAAAATAAAATGACGTCCGTTAGACATATTTACTTATTTATATATTATAAATAGATGTACGCAAGGAGAGTAAAAATTTACCCCGTAGGTGCGTCCGGGGATGGATGGGTGGGTGGGTGGGTGGGTTGGGGGCAGGGTGGGTGGGGGTGTTAGATGTGAGGGGTTTGTTTTAGCTAAAACTCAACCCAAATATAATATAGTATGTATATAAATTTCTAATATATATCTATAACTATCTATAAAGCAACTAATATTTCTACTTTGTTCGTCTGACTATTTTTTAGAAACCTCTTAAGTGTTTAATAAAAAAAACTTTTATAAAATGACGTCCGTTGCAACGCACAAACATATTTAATATATATATATCGTTTAACGGCATATACCATGTTTAATAATCTTGATTTTCTTTAACGGAGGAGGTAAAGAAAATTGTTTTAAATACTAAGCAGGAGAAAGGTTTATGCACCTCTGCTCGCCCGGAACGCTCGACACGGCACCTCTTTTCTGCTTCGTTTTGCTTGCTGGTGGTGTCCGTGTTCCGTGTAGATAGTGAACTTCTCCGAGGGAACAATCTGTGTGTGAACTTTCTGGAGTACTTAATTTGAGTTGGATGGTCTCTGGCTGCCTGGCTGAGGCCCAAGGGGTTTCAAAACACTTGTACCGCACCCTCACATCCACACTCTTGCATCGCATTTGCTCTTGTTTGGCTTGGACCGGCGAGACGACCTGGAGACTGGAGTCCTTCAAGCTTGCCAGGTTTTTCACGGCCTCTACCCACTAGGCACTGCAGTCTGCAGCTGTCGCTGTTTGAGCTGGAGTACAGGTTTTTTTTTAAGGAGAAAGTCCTAAATAGCCCCGAAACTATCGTAATAGTCCAACTTAATTACTCTCAAAACTAAAATATCAGATATTATCTTCCCCTAAACTTTTTAAACTAGTGATTTATCTCCTACCATAATACAATAGTTTTGATCCAATATAGCACAATGTGACAATACAATTTTAATCCTACATGACTTCAAAGGTTCTCCTAAATGAAATCCCGAGAAAGGCGATTCATGATGGCAAGGGGTTAAGGCAAGGCGACCCCCCGTCCCCCTCCTGTTTATCATGTCAATTGATCTCCTACAACATCTACTGGACAAAGCCACTGATCTAAGGATGATCGGCATTGTTGTGAGGGAAAATTGTCCGCTTTCGCACGTCCATGTATGAGGACGATGCGGCCATCTTCATTAACCCCAAAAAAAAGTACAGGCATTTTTTGAGTTACTACACCATTTTAGAAGAGCAACGGGATTATGCACAAACCTAAAAAAATCGTAGGTGGCACCGATCAGATGTAACAACTTAGACCGGAAAGATATCCTCGATGGCACGCCAATTAATAGAGCATCCTTCCCAATAAAATACCTGGGGCATCCCTTGACCACCGGAAGGTTACAAAGAAGCGACATCCAGCCGCTCTATGACAAAGCCGTGAGCCGCATAGTAGGATGGCAGGGAAGACACATAGGTATGACAGGTCGGTCAACCCTTATGAAGTCTATGCTCACCTCGCAGCCCGTCTTCCTCCTGATGGCCTGAAACCAACCAAGGAATCCAACGAAGCGCTGGAGAAATAGAGAAGAAAGTTCCTTTGGATGAGAGGGGAAGACCTAACGGGCGGAAAGTATAAGGTCAACTAGGTGCAAACCTGCCTCCATACAATTTTGGGAGGCTTGGGAATCATGTACCTCAAAAAAACTCGCAAGAGCCCTGCGCCTGCGGTAGCTGTGGCACGAATGGAAATCGCCAGAGAAGGCTTGGACGGGATCGAAGACGCCTTGCGACGATATTGACAAACTTCTCTTTGCGGCTGTGACTACAATTATGATCGGTGACGGAGCAAAAGCAAAATTCTGGGACTCTGCCTAGCTGCTGGGAAGGAGGCTTCAAGATATAGCCCCCTAGTCTTTGTGGCTTCTAGGAAGAAAAACATAATGCTATAGTAGGCTGCCTATTCTGGCTGATGATTGCTCGACCTATACCTGCCGGCAACTACGAGATGGACGACGAACCTAATCAGCCAGCTTGCACTGTCTAGAGTGTTATTCAGAATGTGCATCTCAGGGAGGACGAGGAGGATACGATTACTTGGAAGCTAACCAAACATGGCGAGTACACGGCAACATCAGCTTACAACGCGCAACTCCTAGGAACAATAAGGTCTGATTTCGTCATCCTCATCTGGAGGCCTTGGACGCCATGAAAGTGCAAGACCTTTTTACATGGCTGGTGATTCAAAACAGAGTATGGACCTCAGACAGATTAGCAACCCGGGGATGGCGAAACAACTCCATATGCCCCTTATGTCCCCAAGTGCAAGAGATGGCCCTCCACATCTTAGCAGAATGCAAATATACAAGAAGAATTTAGAGGACCCTAGCGATTTGGACGTCTTGCGGATGGCTAAGCCCCACTCTGTGGGAACCCGCAACAATAGTGTAGGAATGGTGGGATGCAACCGTCAACACGAGAGGAGGGCCAAAGCAGGCGATCCGCACCTTAATGCTGCTAGTCTCCTACGAGATATGAAAGAAAAATAGACCAAAGGACCTTTTAATATAAAGAGCTCTCGACACCCATCTCAATCAACAAGATAATGGAGGAGGCCAAAACATGGGCCCAAGCGGGAGCTAGGAAGCTCGTTGCTTGGTTACCTTAGCTGCTAACCAAGCCCTCGAGGCCTAGCTTGTACATTTTTCTTATATTATTTTCTTGTGTACAGTTTTCTCCTTCTATATTCAATGAAATTGGTGGCTCATCGATTCATTCAAAATAAAAAGTAATCCTATGTGGAAGTGTGGTATACCTAACAACCTTTACATTCTCCATCCTCATTGCAGCACAACTCCACTGGCTTGGTAGTGACTTGTGCACAGTGGTACTGAGAGAAGGGTGAAGATAGGATCCAAAAGGAGGGCGTCAGATAGATGTCATCTCACTGGTTGCAGGTGTGATCAAAGGCAATGGCGATGGAGGCTCAAGCTCCCGGAGGTGGCTAATTGGACAATCCAACGGTGACGAGGAGAGTAGCTGAGTAGGGGAGCAAAGGCAGATAGAAGGCAAGGACAACCGTGATCCAACTATGAAGATAGGAGGCACACAGGCATAGCCCCCTTGGCTCCTGTTCTTACTAGGCGGCGATCCAACGGACTAGCTATAGGAAGGGCACCTAGAGGCGAGAGCAGGGATGGATCTATAAAAAATAAAAAATATAGTTGGTGTCACTAATAAAATAAACGGTGTTCATGTTTGATTAATTTTCCTAATCTTAGTTCTAAAAAGCATTTAAGGGGATTAGCACAGGGTTGTTGGTGTCATTTGGCAACTTAGATAGTGTTTTTTCTCATTAAGATTAAGATCTCATATCGGTTTCTGTTAGCATTCTTTTAAAACTACTGAACGACACATTTCGTATGAAAAATTTTTATATGAAAATTAGTCTAAAATATCATATAAATCTATTTTTTAAGTTTGTAATAATTAAAACTCAATTAATCACGCACTAATAGCTTTTTTGTTTTGCGTGCCCGAAGGTAATCTGAATCTTAAGTAGATTCGAACACATCCCTAAGGTGATGTTTGAAATTGATGTAGATAAAAATTAAGTTTACGTACATAAAACGAGGAAGATATTAGCACATAATTAATTATATTTTAATTATTATAAACTTAACAAATATATTTATTTGATTTATATAACTTCTATATAGAAAAATTTTCATACGCGATACATCTTTTAGTAGTTTGAAAAACATGATAAAAATGAGATAAAATATAAATCTTAATTAGAAAAGAACGTGACCTTATATGCACACGTATCCACCTGTGCAGTAGCTCAAGAAAGGGGCGTCGTGACACGTTGGTCAGGAGATCCACTAGATATAGCCGCAGGCTCGTCTCGATTTTTTTAGAAATATTAATATTTTAATTAAAAAATCATAAAAATAGTGGCTGTTCAGATTTATTCACCAAAATAGGGGCCTGTCGAACAGTGAGGGTTCAACAGGAGGGAAATCGAACGGCGAACGTTCGACTGGACTATGTCGAACGCCCGTAGTTCGACAGGGATCAATTGTGGTAGTTTGACCGGTCCCACCGCCTGGCAGCCGCAGAGCCTATCGAACGATGGGCATTCAATAGGCCCTCCCACCGAGCCTATCAAACAATGGGAGTTTGATTGACTCCTTTAAAAGGCCATCTCCTCCTTCGTATCTACCATATGCACAGAGAGGAGGGAGGACCATCGAGCCGAGCCATTGAAGAGAGCTGCCACCGCTATGCCACCGCTGTCGCGGGAGAGAGGCATTCGGCCTACCGTGATTACAATCGACTGTTGACACCTACAGTTTCTCCAATTGCTACGCCACTATATATGGATGGACCTTGACAAAACACGTTCGCAAGTTCTTTCAGTTCTACATTTCCCTTTCACATTCAGATCGATCTCAAGAGAATCGAAGCTCTATTTTGTGAGCATCTTGACTGGCGAAGAGATCCTTTTCGCTGGTCTATTTTCACCATGGTGTGACAGTTCGTTGTGCGCTTGTGGGGATCGATATATACTCATGGCATCCCTTACTTCAGAAATCCATGGTAGGAGGTTCTTCCAATGCCCAAATATTTATCAGGTAACAATCATTTGTATCTACTTCAATTACCTATACTGAGTACATACATCGCTAACTGTTTGTGGATAATCATACAATCTTTCGCAGACTTACCATAGTTTGTGCGACTTTGTTGAGTGGGTAGATACGACAAATCCACAACATGACGGAACACACACGTATCCACGCAGTGAAACAATATTGGACTACCTAAGGAGAAAGGATGAACACGAACGACGAATTGCTGCAGAGTCCTTAGAATGGCAGGTAAAATCCCTTGGGACTTCCCATATGGCGAAACGTCCAGAGTGTGGTTGTGGAGACCGTTGCCAGGTGATAAGCTCCATAAGACAAGAAACTATAGGACAAAGATGTTTCGTGTGCTCTAACATTATCGACAATGATTTCTTCGTAAGTACCATTAAGTTCTCACTCCCACCGATCAGTACTTTCATATACTTACATATGTCATCGATCGTAATGAATTTGTGCAAACAAGAATACATAATGACTTCGTAAAGTGGATCAATACGGCGACTTCCATCGGTGCAAGGATAACACAACCTCAGATGACCACACAATTCATTCAAGCGTGGATGCAGTACGAGCGTCGGGCACAGTCTGCTGGCTTATACTGGAGAAACAATCCATTAGGTCTACCTGAATAGTCTGAGTGTCCAAAATATGGTTGTAGAGATTGCTGCCAGGTGGCTACATCCTTTTCACAAGAGACATTTGGAAGGCGATATTTCGTCTGTCCCAACATAGACAATGACTTCGTTGTATGTCATATGCTTAATTACTTATTTTTATTTTCGTTCGTGATTCCATAATATACCGATCCTATTCACTAATTAGATTTATTCCTCAGGACAATCCAAGGATGTACGAATTCACTTGTGGATCGACATGGTCAGCCCGACGTATGATGGCGGAAGAGTAAGTGAAGCTGAAACGCAAACATAATATATACGAATGAAGGAGCACGAAGTTGTAGTACGCGCTGAACAACGTAGAAAGGGTCCATAGACAAGCTCAAGCTCGATTCATCGCGAACGACAATTTATTATAGCTCATCTATGCAACTTGTTAACTCTCTTATGTTGGTGTATACGTCACAAATGAGTTCTGTTGGTATGTGCGTCACGAATCGAAAACTAATATTTAATTTTTTTCATCGATAAAGTTCATTTCTGCTACCACTACAATATCTTTCTTCTTCTTGCATTTTTTCTTCGCCATCCCCTAGGACGATGTCAACCAACCGATGCTGTCTTACAAGGGCAAAGAAATTACGAAACCAACAAGACAATGAAAATAATAAAAAAATCTATAAATAAATAAATTTATCATTACAAATACAATATATTTTTACCAAACAAAATTAACAAGTTCAAAAAATTGCTAACTAAATTAACCAGACAATCAAATATTAAAAAAACTTATTTCGAGTGTTGCTGGGCCTATCGAACAAGGGCATTCGACAGGCCCTACCTGTCGAACTGCAACTGTTCGACGTCCTAGTCGAACACCCGCCGTTCGATCGGCCTGCCCTCTTGTTCGTTACCCATTCGATATGATCCTATCGAACTACGGTAGTTTGACAGCCTCCTATTTTGACGAAATCCGAACACTCACTACTTTTGCAATTTTCTATTAAAATAATAATATTTCTTAAAAAAGCATCAGGAGTTCCTCTTTAATGTGTTGATGTGGAGGATAAGTAGCATGGAGGAAAATTATCTTACTACAAAGACACCTGTCATCCGAAGGCTCAGTGCGTAAATAAATCACAACTTGGAAGTTGCAATAGCTCCAGAGTCAAGACCAATTTGCCACAAAATAAGATATCTTTTCTTATTCTGCTGTTCTGTTTCTTTCTTTTACTTCTCTGTATCTCGAAAGAAACAGCTCTCGACAATGTCTGGAACGGCTGCTATTTCCTGATGGATCTGGACAACCACCCAGATATGTACATGTACATAAAAACCTAGGGCATTGCAAATCGCGATGCGGACTATATTTTAACTATTTCCTAAAATATACCAACCTAATACCAAATGAAATATATCCTGACCTATCCACGTTCATAATAGAAGGTGAAGGTTGTTAATTTATCCCTATACTAAGTCGCTATATTACGGGACCAATGTAACAGTGATAATAATACGATATGACGATAAGTCGCTATATTACGGGACCAATGTAACAGTGATAATAATACGTTATGACGACAATACAGCGGTTAGCGGTTATCATTGATAAAAATGAAATTCAAAGGAAACTCAGCGTTTTTGGCACAATCGCCGAGGAATTGAGAGAATTGAACTTTTCAAAGAGAGAGAGGTCGTCCCTCCCAAGAAAAAGGAGGGTTCTGTTCTGCTTCCACGGCCGCTCCAGGCATTGGAGCGGGAACCTGCGCAGGAGGGATTGGAGCGGGATTCGGATGCCGCTCTTGACTGACCACAGCTTCCGGGGGAGCGGTCTGTCTTATCTTAAAACACACATTGCTAACACTAGAAAACTTCCCCTTTTTTCTATTGAAATGAAAAAGGAGAAAAGTGGATTTCTAGTCACAATCCACAAAACAAAAGTAATAGTGAATATTTCAGGATCAATGTTGAGGTTGTGTGCTAGCATTTGGTGTATTAGGGTCTTGAAATTCTCAATGTAATAGTCACAATCCACAAAACAAAAGTAATAGTGAATATTTCAGGGTCAATGTTGAGGTTGTGTGCTAGCATTTGGTGTATTAGGGTCTTGAAATTCTCAATGTAGTCCTGAACCGATCCAGTCTGCTTCACATGAGTTAAGCACCGGATCAGCGCCTGATACTGCATCTTATAGACTTGTAAGGAACAGCCGTCGAGGCAGTACGACCAGTAGCCTATGGCACCAATAAAAGACAGGAAGGGACTAGATAGACTTTGAATAGTACGCCACTCAGAGGTTCCTTCTGCATTTTGCTATGTTCTTTCTGAAGATTTTAGCCTTCTGTGATCACCTCAAATTCATCATCCAAGCAACCTCATATCTGAAGATTTTAGTCATTGCAGGCGTTCACGTAGGCAACATGACAATAACCAGCAGTACAACAGTCTTTGTTTTGTACACACGCAGTAAATAAAATGTCATGGTGTGACCATCAACCAATCCGAACACTCCCGAAAGATATTGTGCCATTATCCCTATATATTGGCGTCTTACGAATAGTGATGTGCCGCGCCTCACAGACCTCAAAGTTCTTCCCTGCCAAAATTTACATACTAATTATCAACATATGCATTTTACACATCAAATTATAGAAATAAAAGCGTCCAAGAGCAATAGTGCCACAGACAAGACTTTAAGCAACTGAAGAAACTACTATGGAGTATACTGTTTCAAGTTAAGCTTGCTTTATCATATGCAAAGAGATTTCACTTTCTAGGGTGACCTAATGAAATGAGTACAAACCGTGCTCACAAATTTAAAAATAGCTTAATTAAGAAAATGGTAGGCACAATTATACCGGTTAGGCCAAAAGTTCTGAAACCCCCAAAGTAGTGGTTATCTGTGCCACCAGTAATCAATTTGCATGTATTATTCAACTTCCATTATCTAACAAAGTAACAGTTCTGCATTTTCTTCTGAGCAAGGCTGTTGCCAAAACTTCTGCATTTTTCTTAACCTGTTGAATCTATGCTTTTTATTCAGGTTTTCCAACTTGCTTCAAAGTTATCGCCAAGGAAGCAATATGATTACCATGGGGTCCGCTTGGCATAGTTGCATTGAATGGAAAACAGCAAAATTCCTGTCGTTGAAGTCATAATTCATTTTCATCCCCTTGAGAAAAAAGATCACTCCTCTTCCTTAAATTTTTTCCTCTCCAGAAAAATATTGTACCACCTCTAGGATATGTTCTCTTGTTCGTTGATGTAACCACATCGCAGTGGTCAAAGGGACTACGGCATTCCTGCAAAAGCAACAAAACAAACCATCAGTAGACAGCGAATGCTCAGGAACCAAAATATGATGAGCATGGAACAATATATTATTATAATATGGACATTAAGAACATTGAAATAGCCAAATTAAGCAGCAGAAGCAACATAGAAGACCTTTCTGGAGTTTTACGCAGGGCAGCCCATATTAGGGAAATTAAACAATTCTAGAGAGTAACAAGCATAAGGATGCAAGCAAGCCAGCATTGAACCTCTCATAGGCCATTTTTGCCGGCGTGGGTTTGCAGGCTGGCTAGCTCACATCCCCAAGCGAGATATGTAAGAGAACATGAAAAAAGCAACAGAGAGATTTACAACTATTCTAATAGAAGTTACTCTATCTATTTACAAATGTATTAGCTATGATATTCACAGTCAACTTTATCACAGTTTGGAAACTATCTAAATTCTCAACAAGCCATATGAAAATGGCACCAATAAATCTGCTTAAAGAAATACTCTCATGATTTCATCTTGTGTGTATACCCCTCGGAGACTGCAGTTTCTAAAAACGTGTAAAAAATAACAAGACATTGCAGTTGATAACAACAACATGATTACTTAGTCCATCAGAATGATCTCCATCACTAGGGGAAAACCATAAATAGCAGAATAATTTTGATATGGAAATGATCCAACTTAAGAATCAGCCTATCCGGACTGGTGAAAAAAAATTATTTTGTAGTTATCTCACACTCATGTAAACATAGCTCAAAATGTTACATTTGTTGTTCTGAAAGTCAAAATGTTCTATGATAAACTTTGTTCAAACTCAGTTTGAAAATGATACTGCAAAAGAGTTTAACCAGGACTGTAGTATCAACCTAATCAACACACACACACACACACACACACATACACACACACACATTTGTCCTAATAACCTGAAACAAGGAAAGCTTGCATTGTGACATTGAATGATTTAAACAGACATGTCTTCCTAGATGGCCAAGTGAATAAGATGGCAAAAGATTGAAGCTCTTTTGCGAGAGTTTCAAGGGCAGCTAGAAGCAAACAATTCTAGCAACTAGTTTTTTGGTTATGATTGTATTAATATGAGAGAGATTCTGCTACATTACACGTACAAGATAAATAAATGTTCCTTGCTAGTAGTTATTTACCGTCGTGGTGACAAGCCCACTGATGGGCATCAGGTTGCTCTTGAGCACCGCACTGCACTTATCAGCGATGAGCCTCATCCATGCAAAATCCCCACTTTGGAATATGAGCTCCCACCACATATGAGAATCTTGGTGTGGAAATCTTTGCCCATTCCTCAGGCTTGTAAATATACCCAGTCTGTGGATTCACCTTGTACGATAATTTCTCAAAGAATATAGAAGTGTTGGACACCTTACCACTTGGTGTGCAGGACCCACAGCTGACATGACCACCAGAAGGCAGCTCAAGCCCCATGATGTCTTTGGGGAAGAGACCTGTGTAAACAGCTAAAGAGTGCAGAGGTACAGGAGTAGGACACTAGAACTGGATGTTGACCCCAAAGTTTGCAGAGGTGCAGGAAAAATATACTTCTGTCCATATATCTGAATCAACAAAATACAATTGTCCAGATATATGCAGTCATGCAGATTAATCACAAAGCTGATCACCCGTTACAGATCTTTTTGGAGGGAACTTATAAATAAGTAAATATCAGTTTATAAGAGACATTTACTGATTTAAATAGCATTAGGAATTTAGGATGACAATAACATGTCATACCACCATAGATGCTTAACCAACAAGTTATAACTCAGACACATATTTAGATATGGATTTGATTCCAGAAACCTACTCCTAATAACATAAATGAATGCATAAATGCCCTATTCTCTACAACACTCCAAGCTAGTTTTTCAAAAGGTGGACTCCACCTCAATGCTCATAAAAAAACGAACATGTTGGTTATATGTAGGTCCAGCCACCACTCCCTTGCTTAAAATTTGTGGTCCCCCAGGGAACATATATCCTAAATGCTATGTACAACAGCTGCGAAGCAGTATGGATGGTGATAGACCCACACCAGAAAAAAATGAATAAAATGAAACTTAAAGCTGAACTCATGAGATGATTTACTGTGCCAAACAGGCATTTAACCAACCATACTCAACATAAGTTCAGCCACCAAAAGCCACGATATGTTCAATGCCTCAGAACTCATCAACTCAAGCATCTGGAACTGATAGGAAATACTGAGACATAAATGCCCTGAATCTTATCTTATACTCCTTCGGGGAAATTACAGTTGGAGATAGGTTCTTGGGAACAAAAAGTGATGTCTTCACCCAAGACTCCAATTGTTTGTCCCAGGTATATTGCCTCAAATAATCTATAATTCCAAACACAAGTTCCTTCTTCTGTTTGTCCACTCCAACAAACAGGGAGTAATCCATGACATTCATGCGCTGCAAATAAAAGAAATGCAAATTGTAAACTTTAGAGCTAGCATCATGTCCCCGCAAAATAAAAAAAAAAGAGCTAGCATCCTGAATATACTCTTATGAAGAAAAGGAATGCATATACACTAGCAGAAAATTCGTTTTCTGGCAATAGGCACACATACACTTAGAAACGCCGTGTCATTCCAAATAGCACGCTCCAAGAGGTTTTTGGTTTTGCCCTCAATGTAGATAGGCATAGCATGCATATCTTCAATAAAATTTTGATCCAACAGCACATTCTCAGGATTTTTTGAGTCAAGAACATATCGTGAGAAAAGAGCACCCTTCAGATCATATCTTCGTACTATATTATGTCCAAACAAAAGATTTTCCATAACCATGAAATTGGTCCTTGTCTCCTTGCCATTCCTGATTTCCTTAACCTGACATGGTTGTTAGAGAGAATTACAACATTAGATATAAGTAGTTAACACTTTTTTAGTACATTCAAGAGAAATGCTTGAAGTACTCAAAATTTTGGCGGACCTGATATATTCCCAGAATTTTGGCAAGGCATGTAGGGTTAACTGAGGCCTGAGATACACCAAAATGCTTGAAGTACTCAAGGCCAAACTTCAAGAATGAGTCAAACTCAGTCTTCTTAATTTGTTTGATGATAAATCTGTCATCCATTGATTTAAAAAAAAAAGCCTTGCTCTTTCCACCTTGTGCATTCCATTCTTTACAACGGCTTATAGATGAAATATAGGCAATCTCCGATGGGCAACAAATCTTCCGAAGATCATAGAATTGTTTCGCATATATACACAGAACAGTGTATTTGCTCTTCAAAGTTAGCTTTTCATTATTCAAACAAAATTCAGGATGCAGATCTTTTAAGGCAGATAGAAAAGAATCATAAAATCCAGATGTTGATTCCTCGGATGATAACGACGATACATTTCTCAATAGGTTATGATCTTGTTCTAAAGAATCATTTGGAGATAAAATTGCAGATGGCACAGGAGTATCTCCGATCAAGTTGTTTGGTGTTACTTTATCAAATTTTCTACCAGCAATAACTTCATCCTTTACAATTGCAGCTTCGGAATATATTCCTTGCTGCTCAGATATCAAAAGTGCATAAGCAATCATACTAGACGCCCCTTCCTCAACAATGGACAAGATACTACCACCAGGACCAACAATAAACTGTACCATGTCCATTTGGGATTTAAGCTGAGCCAGTGATGAAAATAAGGGGATGTATTTGTTGATGAGATGAAACTTGTCCAAAGAGCCACCCTGAAGCTCTTGCTTGTACTCCTTTTCCAAGTGACTAAAACTACCCCAGACCCATTTTCTGGCATCATTACTTAAGAAATCTAATTGGTTCAGGACTATATGAAAACACTTGCTTGGCTTGGCAACAGGATACATTTCATTACCTCTGGCTAGTTCTGGCAGTTCATTATTCTTAACTGGTAAGTCAAATGATTTTTCTAAACAAAAACTGTCAGAGATATGTGCATATTTGTCGACTTCATGTGATCCACCATCTTCACCATGATCTGGACTAACATGTGACCCAGGTTCTTGGATTACTGACTTCTCAGTTAGCTGCTCATTCTCCAAAACCATACCGCCAAAGGAACTATCAAAAGAATGACAAGTATCGATACGTTCTTCCTGCCTTTCCATTCCAACGTTGGTAAGAGATAGTGTATCCCCATGGACGGATGTTATTTCAGAATTCTTTGGCTTGTTGTCTGGTGTTTTTATCTGGATAGTACTGTCTGAAGAGACAGTGTTAGCTTTACAGTATTGAAGAATATGTTGCAACCGGACATCCCAAATGTAAAATCCAAGAAGAAGTAACTGGTAGAGCCAGTTCAACCCAAGGATCTCGTGAGCACAAGTCCCAGATTTTACAAGAAGGTCAAATGTCTTCGGATAAACCTTGTATCGATAAGATATGTTAGCATATCAAAAGTAGATCCGAATATTCTGGGAAGGAATAGGAGAACAAAATAGAAGCATCAAGCTTACCTCAAATTCATTTTTTTCTTGTGTAAGCATCCTATTGACTTCCGAAAATAATTCCTCATGTACTGAAACTTTGGTGTTTTCTCCCAAGGCTTGACCAGAGTCTCCTGATTTCAAGATTTGTACTTTATTTTCGGCTTCAGAAAAGAGTAGCTTCCATTTTAGGAGTACCTTGAATAACCAAGTATATTAGGATTAAAATATGTAATTAGCTAAAAGAGGATGTTTCAGAAAATATTTGGAGAGACATACATTATTAAATTCAACTTCCAGGCACTCTCTTTTGTTTGGGTTATGAAACTCCAAAGTCAATGGTGGCTTAAAAGCAGAATATATTTCAACAGATGAGTATCTGAACATAGCAACTTTGGGTCCCATTCTGCAAGTCATGAAACAAGTAACTTTAGTGATGTCATTATGAAAAGACTTGTCCTTTAGGTAAGAGCATCTTGGAAAGCATTTACCCAAAGAAGCGTAGGCAGTCCCTATGCAGCAAATGCCCACATGTTGATAACTTCTTAGCAGCAGAATGTGTTGAGAAACTGAGTTCCAAGAACTTCCCAAATGACAGATTGCGCGCAGAGGAAGAGATTATAACCCTCTGGGTGGGCTTACCATTGCATCTCAAACACCTAGTCCACATCCAAATTCTTCCTTGATCCTCACCAGAAAGAGTTACATCCAAGGGGAGGGTTTTCACAAGAACAGTTAGAGTGCCATTGTGGTGGGTGTAAGAGTACATGTGAGCTTCTGGAGGTTCACCACAAGATAAGCAGCTGTGTTTCTGAAAATAATATATTGTCATTTGAAACATCATAAGATAAAATAAGCATCTACCAAATCAACAAGCAGTTAAGATGTATGACCTCATTAAGTAAACTATCTTGCAAATAACGACCAAGTGATGTATCAAAATACCCGTAGTAAGTTATGCGGGAAAGATGACTCTGCTCACAGATTGCTTGGTTTCTGATATGTTGGCTAGACATCGAAATCAATATGTTCTGAGAATCTAAAGAAGTCCTAGTCTCTGTAGATATTCCATCACTAATAGTTTCTAGACAATTCTTGCCATCCGCCCCATTCGTCTGCAAAACCACATTGTTTGAAGGAGCTCCAGAAGTGGAACTGACGAAGTCATCACATGATGTCAAGTTGGCAAAATCTAATGATATATCGCCAATAAGATTTCTCGAGGGGTCAAGAACTGGCAGTGATGAATATGACTGAATTCTGTTGCTGTCATCAAGTCTTCTGTCCACATGATCTCTAGATGTTTCAATTTTGGAATCATGCACGCACACAGATTTCTCTCGATTAACAAAATCATCCTGATTAACATACTCTCCATCAGAAGGAATGTTGAAAGCATGTTGTGTTGTGTCACAATTTTGTGCAATATCAGAACAGAATTTGGAGGTCGGAGCAGCAGTACAAGGAACAAGCAGTTGTGGATCAGTTTTCAAACAGTTGCCTTTCTCCATGGCATTTTTTCCCATTGCAAATAACCTTTGATCAGCAAAAAATGAAGTTTCAAGGATCAAATGATAAGCTGCAAAAACAGTGAAATGAAGAACACGCTTAACTTTCTTCAGTTCTTCACTTGTTGATCCTTTCAGCAAAATCTACAAAATAGTTTCAAGCTGATTAGATTTTCCTCCAATGCATGCTAAATATGATAATTCATGAACACAAATGGTTTAGTGCATCCTAGTTGTAACAATTCATATCTTATTCATTTGTGCATAACATATAAAGCCCCTAAAAGCAATTTGGATGATATATAGCTAACATTGTCGCACAAATCAAAAGTTATTTTTTTCTTCAAAAGAATACTGTAATCAATATCAATATGAGCAACTCAATCCTAACTGTGAAACTTTGTTCCAATTTCTGTACGAATACATCTTCAGGATATAACTCAATGTTAAGCAGGAAACAAGGTGTGAAGCACCCATGTCATGGGGGGGGGGGAAGTATATTTAAAAAGTTACTTGGTTTTTTCTATCAACATAATTTCACTAAATAACACTAACAAATGCAAGGTAAGATTCTGATTCAGAACCCCAACAATGAAGATCATATTATCTGATTCAATGCATATCAGTCTAAATCAAGATGTCAAGTCTGCAATAAGGAAATTCATTAGCTTCAAAATTAATTAATATATTTTGTTGATTCCAAATGGACAGGATCATGGTTTATCATTATATATACCAGTTTGTCAAAAAAAAGCAGAAAAAAACATTTCCTAAAGAAGGCTGACCCATGTAATGTAAATAATATATTGAAACAATATACTAAATGCAGATCAAGTGAACAGAGAAAGAATAACTCTGACCCAGTCATGAGAAAATCAATCCTACATAAAGAGAAAAGATGACCTACAAACTAAAAGCAAGATAGGAAAACAACATACCGTGCATCCCAAAGGCTTTCGAAAACCTTCTAGAAAAAACAAAGTTTTGGCTGACCTCTTTCCTCCTCCAGTTGTATTATGCTCCTCAATAAACTTTTCAAAATGGAGAGACTCGCACTGTTTAATAACGTTGGGTGTTGCAAGAACATTCTGCAACAAGAGGATTGGAGAACCGGTGCAACGAGCAATTCTTTCCAGCCGACGGATATTCATGTCACTAACTACAGTGACTCCTAGTTTCTGAATATATTCATTTACATTTCGTGAGACTGCTTTCTCCACCAATATAACATCAGGCTTGCATTTGATAATTACATCACTGAGAATTTTCTCCAAGTGATCGTTTTCCTGATCAATGACAATGAAAGAAATTTGTATATCTTATGTCATATGGCATAACTCTCTACATAATGTAAATATGCTTGACTACTAAGGGCATATATGCACACCTGTTTCATTGAATCCATTGACAATAGCCCTGCAGAAGAATGCCCAACAACACCCTGCAGAAGTAACAGTCTAGGATTCTTTATGTTGGCACGCATCTGCTTATGAGCAGCGCTCTTCTTAAAAACAAGACCGTTGATGACTTCACTGTCAAAAAAAAAGATATAAAAGAGAGCTTAGTTAAGGCATGTCTACATGACTAAGCAAAGAAGAAAGCAGTATGATGAAGAATGTTGGTAAGTTACCTCTGCCCACTAGATCCTGAAGCTATGCATTTCACCTTAACATACATACAAGGATCCATTGCATTTCCAACATTGGCATCAGGCTTGACAAGTAATGCAGCATGCCATGATAATGAAGCAACGATATCAAGCCAGTTCTTGTCAGCTTCTCCATCAGACAAAGAGAGCCCTTCAGCAGCTAAAAAACGACTAACAAGAATCTTGAATTGCCCATTCATAACTTCTGACATTGCTTTCTGCAATTGGTCTTCACAATTAGTCTTGTTTCTCTTTGCATCAAAGCTAATATTGAAACTTGACTGTACCCAATTATCATTATTGTCACTGTTGTCATCGTTATTAGCAACAATATCAGTGTCATCGTCCTTATTGACTGGATCTGGTGGTAACCAAATGTGAGGGTCTGTATCAAAACTGGGCATTACTAGAGGGTAAAGGTTATCACTGGATTCATTTCCTTTCTCAAACTCTGAACCCAAATTCGCATGCTGCTCAGCGCTCATTGTATTGTTTATACTATTTTCCTTCGTATCATCAATTTGGTCCATAACTTGATCATCCAACGGAGTCATTTCACTGTCTGCCATAGGAAGGCTAGTAATCTCTTCATCACCTAAGATATTGGATTGTTTGAGACCAATATCATCCAATGGTACACCATAACATGCTTCTGTAAGTCCACCATTGGAAATGACATCTTGATGAGGATCACTAGATGCATTTGCATCCAAAATAGCATTGGATGGAGCAGAATTTTCATTGGTGGCATCAAGATGTATCTCCAACTGCAGTTGACCAGATGAAATGTTCTGGTTTGTCGGAATGGAAATACTAGAATCAGCATCAACAACAGCAGCATGACTGACTTGACATTCTTCCACTTGTACAGAACCCACTTTTCTTTGCTCCATCGATTCATCACAGAATAAGATACCGGGATGAAGTTGGCCAGTATCTAGGACCTCAATTTCCTCTTCAGAGTCAGTTTCAACTAGGTAGTCATCTAGGAAATAAATGGCATAAAAAATATTAGTTATGCTAGCAAAAAAAATCGCACATGATAGCAATGGAAGCATTTCATCTACAGGAGAACAGTGCAACAACACTCACCGAGGCTTGAAAAGCAACTGGCAAAGCTTGAACAAGAACTTTTTCGGCTAAAAAGAGGGGTGCCATAAGGAGTAGGAGTGCTGCAAGGGCTTATTTCCATACTCGGCCAACCCATCTCACCATCAATAATTGAAGATTTGTCAGCATGGCCACACATCTTATAGCAAGAAGTACTAAAGATAAGGCCATCATCGACCCCATCCATTGTTGCATCTTCCGATTCACATGCATGGCACATTTTTCTCATGATACAAATTTTCTAGATTGTTGAGTCACTCATTTGACCACCTGCAAACAAATACTCTCGAAATTATTCTCTGTTGAACTCAAAACTTGATAGACTACTAAAAGATGTTGCAGAGTTAGAAAAAAGGGTAACAAGAATCAGGGCAAAATTTTCAAAGCTGATGCTAAGTTCTGAACTTATTGATTTATAACTCTCTCAGGGCAGTGCACAATTGAACTCAGGAACTTAAGCTAACTCATAATTGCATGCCAGAAGATCGTAATGAACAGAATAGCAGATACCAAAGAGCAAGGCTCAAAGCTTAGACAAACTAGACACACTAGTTTGAGGATATGATATTACTCCAATATTATGAATTAACAACTTCCACTGGAATGTAACTCCAATGCATAGTAAACTATAAGCTCTCAAGGTGGCATGTAAAACAGATAAAAATTAAAAGAAATTAGGGGAGCGCATTCGAAAGGTCACTGAGGACAGATCAGGATAAGAGGTGGAGTATACTGCTAGTTAGAAACAACCAAAACAAGAAATTAATGCTATAAAAAGATCACAGCAATAAACTCAAAAGTCAAAACATAAAACAAATCACTAAATACTGTACTAGTAAAATGTTAGTGGAACCAAATGTTTGTGACACATGAAGGGCCTGCTTGGGAGTTTAATTTTTTCTCAGGTGTAAAGTAAAACACCTGTAAATTTGGATGACCCAAAAATAACAGTGATTTAGAAACCCCCTCTAGGCTCTAGTGCATCTGTTTGTAAGAACTGAACCTACATGGCCATAGCAGTCTAGCATGTGTATCAACATTTGTGTCCGACAGAAAATTCAGTTCATAACATCAATCTGGAACTACAAAATTTGATAAACCAATAAATTCTGATTGAATCACATTGTTCATCAAAATTTCAGAACAGAACGTCAAATCGAGGGCTTATTCCAACCATTCAAGAGTAGCGTGAGTATATAAAAGAGGTTCTATCAGTTCGATTATTCCCAGGGTCCCCAAAATTTACCCAAAAAAATCAATTCAAGCTTGAAATCCTCTATTACACGAGCACACAAGAAAACAAAATGAAAAATTCTTCACCTACCGACGCACCGAAGTGGTTTGCAGCCACTACGATAAACTTGAATGACTATCGTCTCGTGCAGATAGAGGAAACCTCGGTCCGTGACGGCTCAGATTGGGGACGCGTGAGCCGGTGGCGGAGCAGATCTATCGGCGGCGATGGTGCAGATCGGCAACTCCCCTCGGCGGGGCGGTGACGCAGACCGAGGACACCCAGGCGGCCGCAGCGGTGGGGAGCAGAAAAAGGTTTCAGCGGCGGTGGCGACGGGGCCGCGGCCTAAGAGAGAGGCACCGGCGTCGCGCGGTGGGGGCGGGTGGCGTGGGGAGGGAGAGGCGCCCACGACGCGATGTGTTCGTGCAAACGCAATGTCAAGCCGCGCGACGACACAGCACTAGCTGCTGCAGCAAAGCAAAACCACACCCACGACGACGCGGCGGCGGCGGCGGCGGCAGTGGCGGAAACCACACGACCGGGAAAAAACACCCCAAATGACTCGCCCGCGATCGCCGGCGCGGCTGCTCTCAACCTCGAAGGCGACGCCCACCTCTTCACGTCGTCATCAAACCGAGCACCCAGGAGAGAAAAACGAAAAAAAACGAGCGATTCGATTCGCGAGAGGGCAAAGCATCGAAGCTTACTTGCGGGGGTGGAGAAGCCAAAATGTTCCAAATCCACCGGATGAATCCGTCAACCAGACAACAACATCAAACCAAAGCGTCCCCTCCTTTCCCTTTCCTTCCAAATGGCGGCGGCGGCGAGCGAGGCGGCCGGCCGACCGGCCGACGAGGACGAACGGAAGGGACGATGAACCGACCGCGCCGCCTCCCAAATCTCGTGGATTTGGTGGGGATCGATCAATCTGGAGAGAAATTTTTGGAATCCGATGGAGAAGAGAAATCGGGGGGAGGAGCTGTCTGTCTATATATCCCACGGCGAGTTCGAGGTAATGGTGCTCCGCTGACATGGCAGATGGCGCGAGACCAATGTTTTCGTCGCGTGTCAGTGGTGGGGTCACGACGCGTGGGGCCCGCTTCCGGAACCGGGAATACTGGTGTGAAATGTGAAAGCGAGGGATCGTGCATATGAGTTGGCTGGCTAATGGCTACAGCTACACGGTGTGGTTACCAGTTTTCCTTTGACACATGCGCCATGTTGACGGTGGCGCGTATGCGGCGTTGGCCAACTCTAAGACTGTCTTCGTTTGTATGCGATTGAAAACTAATCTTCTATGTACGTCGTTTCCTCGTTATCGTGTATGATTATTAATCTTTTTTAAAAAAACTAGATTAATATGATTTTTTAAATAATTGTTTATAGAAAATTTTTTGAAAAAACACACTGCTAAACCAGTTTAAAAAGTGTATGCGCAAACAGTAAGGAAGGTGGGTTGGAAAAGATAGAAAAAAACACAGCCTACGGTTATTAAATTAACTTGAAGAGTTTTAAAATTATTATACAATCCCTTCTCCTATATAGTAATTTAAGAGAGATTGAATAATTTTAAAAAATAGAGACACATGATGTAGGGGTAAAACATTCTCTCATTCATTCATCCATATACAATACATCATCTTCTTCTCTCTATCTAGAGGCATAGCCTCTTCAACCTTATGTATAAAGTGATGGTCCATTAGTAGGTAACCTGGGCCGGGCTTTCATGGGTCGGCTGGTTTCCTACCACTCCCCTTTGGGCTTTCACCAAAAATTGAAGAAAAGAGTACATATCATACGTTTGAGATGTAGCACGAATTGCCTCGTTGAAAACTTTGGTAAAAAACTGTAGGAAAAACTTGTCCAAGGAAAAAGAGTGCAATCCACCCACCCAATTCTCGTTCAATTTTTCTAGATTAATTTCCGATACTTGATTTTCTATATCAAGATTCTAGAATGAGTCAGCGACATTCTTCCTCTGAATTTTGTATTTTAAGACTCATTATTTCAGTGTCTCGGACACATATATTCAAAAGAAAATGTCGATAATGAATTAGTGGACAAATATGCAAGATTTTCACGTAACTTAGTTTGTTGCTTTTATGCAATTCATGTGCATAGAAGAACTTGGGGTTCATTTGCTTAGTGACTTTACTCCTCACATAACTCATTTGCATATGTGCGACATATGCTGCTTTAATTTCATAAATGATGGGGGTTGAGATAGTTTTCAAACCATGATTGTTGGAATAGGGTAACAATCTCTCAAAGCCATGCCAAGGTTTTATATAGTTTAATGATGCTTAGTTCGGTTTAGTGCAATTAGCCAAGTAGTCGAGTCCTTCTATCACACACTTGTGTCTGGGAATTTCGTCCCAATTTTGACCATAATTGACTACCCCAAAGCCATACATTTTGAACACTTTCTAAGTGTGGCTAGATGATATTACTAGACTTCTATCTGTCGCATGCTTTTAGCTACAAGTGTAAGCGTGATTTGGATTCAGTCAAACATTTCGTTTCAAATCAAACTCGAATGAGTTTGATTCTTCAATTCTTTTCATATTATTCTATTCATTCTATATTGGTTCATGACTTAATAATTCTTCATGTACTGTTGTACTGTTGAGCGAGTGTTCGATCCAAGCTCCTGAAGAGCATCCTTGGATTTTATCTTCAATGTTGTCAACATTCAGGTTGGGTTTTTCTTTTTCAACTTCTAGTTGATTAATTCCATTCAACTCCTAATTGACTGCCAATGAGTTTTGTTGTCTAAAAGAAACATTGCCCATAATAGGTCTAATTGTCAACTTCTATTGGTTGTACGAGACTCTATGCGAGTATCCATGGGTATACGAGGATATGCATTTTTCATATCTTTCTTCTTCTTGCTTAATGCTTCTTGATGTGGGCATGATCCTTTTAGTGTACCAGCGTTGTGTACACTCCAACTGATGATTTTCTTCTTTGGTGGAAAGATGTGACACGTCTGTTTTAAGGTTTCGTACCACTCGCCAAATCTCAACTGTCTCCCCTTCTATTCAGTAGGGTACTTTTCGTGACTTTGAGTATGATAGTCCCTCTTGCACTGTTTTCACCAGACATCTCCAGTTACTTAGAGGGTGTGAGGAGCCGAAGTTTCTTGCCCTATTATTTTTTATTCAAGACCTCTGGACAAGATAAGGAATACCTTTACTTTCTTCGGTTTTTCACCCTCCTCCGGTGCATTTCATTAATGTAACTTAGTCAAACTCTTCGCAATCACAAAAGTAATCACAAAGTGATTTGGCAGTTTCAATTCTTTATGTATACTTCGGTTACTTAGTTTGCATTCACTTGTGCAATATAGCATGCATTAGTCTATTTTTACTCTCATATTTCCTGGTATTTCCTATTTTAGGGTTTATTCTCTCCCCCTAAATGACTGGAAATAATTCCTATTTAGTCAAGGAATTTAGGCTTCATAACTATCTCCATTCAAAGTTTCTGACTTTCGGAGAGAGCTTTTTGCAATGCACTATGATAGTGGGATATGCACATAAACCAAGCAAATGCAATAACACTAGTTGTAGAGTCGATGTTCATGCCAATGGTCTGAATTTTCTTTCAGAATCCGCTACTTGCAGGACTACATGTCCCTTCATACTACGGGTATTACAACAATGACATAGCAAATATTACAATTTATAGCTTATATTTAGTCTGTTCATGCAAATATTTGATACTTCATGCTGCAAGTTCACCAATCATCAAATGCTATTTTAGCATTGTCCTCGTGGATTTCTAAACATGATTAGTAAAATTTGTTCGAATTCATGTGATCTTGCTGGATCAATCTGGGCAAAAGATATGGTGTCGAATAAACACAGGGTGTTCGTTTTTGGAAGCACCTCCATCCAAATAGTACCAAAATAAGGTTGCAAGTATTCATCACTATCCAGTTCAGGGATGTTAGAATTATATCTTCGTTTGTGATCTATACCTTAATCTCCTATTGGTGCATACTGGCACACAAATCATGATTTAGGAAAATTATGCATATATGTGCTATGACCATACGAGTTGTAATGTTTATTCTTATAATTATAAGACCAATATGGTTAAAAATTATCACGTCCAGAAATTCTTGCTCAGAATTTCCCAAGCTGAATGTTAATTACATCCCTATCCAGGACTAGCCAGGTACACAAACGACAATTTGATAAACATATTCACGTCTTATAAAACATCATAAAAGTCTTACATATGCAGTGGAAAGATAAAAACAAACTAGCCTAACATCTTGGCGCTCGCAGCGTGGCGAATCCACTCCACAGGCATCCTCGACGGTAGCGACGAAGCCTACTCCTCCGCATATCCATCGTCCGAATAGTATTCCAGCTCTGAGGTGGGGGTGATGAAGTAAGACTGAGTTCTACCCACTGTACTCAGCAAGTCATACCAAAAGGAGGTATAATGCAAGTAAATCCAAAGGAGGCTAGGGGTTCATTTGCATAAAGCAGACATTTTAAGATAGTAGTTGAAAGCCGTAAAACCATTGAATTTAATTAAGAAGAATTAAACATTACTGTCCAACACTACACCACATTGAGACAGGCCCAACCCATCCACCTGATCTATGCCATTTCCATTAAGTCAAGTTATTAAAGATGAGACTAATCACGGTGAATCTGATTGATCGCCCATAACCGCGGGCATGGCTATTCGAATAGTTTTACACTGATCATAGGTGTACATCTGTAATCTGTACCCAGAAGACACAGCCCCACGACACGTTTCCTTGTGCCGATATGCCACCATGACATACCGAAAAGGGAACTATGACAGGACCCTTCGCATAACCCTTCCTAAGCAAGCGATACCACACTGCAGGTTTTGCCCCTACCCCTAAATATAGGGTAGACAACCCCCTTGTGCCTAGGTTAGTTCGAAAGCCGCAGAGGCCATTGCAGGGCCCATCCAAACTCTATCATGCTCACCCTTGGTTGGGTATGTCGGACAGGGAAAAGCTACACTACAAGTCCAGTCGTTGCCCACGCTGGCTTGTAGTACACACGGTAATTCTTCCAGGGTTTCCTGCAAATCGGTCCATGGGTGTGTCTATCAAAACCATGCATTCACAACCCACCATTAGTCACATTTTAGTTGGGTTGATACCATGGTGGTACATGTCCGTAATCATCCTCATTAATCTCATTATAGAGTAGTGGTGATATTTCCCATAGTGAGCTAGTGTATCTAAGCATGACTAAGCATTTTCTAATCCCCAAGTAGTCATATTAATCTCAAGTTATCAATGGCATAGGGTAATCAAACTAAGCTGAGTATTATAGGTCCCATTTCACATGACATTATAAAATAATGCAATTTAATAGAAAGCGAGATATTTTACAAATAGGCACAATATGATCAATATGGATTGCATGACTTGCCTTCCTCTTTCCCTGTGGGGATCTTTGCAACTACTTTGAAGTAAACTGGAGTCGGAACTACCAAAATCTATACCACAAACAAAACACACAAACAAACATGCTATAGTCTACTAAAATAGGCATCAAAACCATTTTTAATAAATTCTAGGCATTTTTATAAATTTTTTGCAATTTAAATGGACTCAAACGGAGGTTGAATGAATTTTCTATGAATTTTATAAGTTTCACTGGATTTTACTATCAACAGAAAAAGAATTAATTGATTTATTGCGCAACACGCCCTAGGGCTAACGTCGCAAGGGGGCGACCGGCGCCGACAGCGGGTCCCACGTGGCGCTGACGCGTGAGAGGGCAGCTCACGATGGACCGAGACCACGAGCGAAGGGGGTGCGCACACCACGTGGCACACATGTGGTGCCGACGCGGCAGCCACGTGGCGTACACCTGGGCGAGGCGGCGCTGACGCGACGCCAAGGTGGCACCGATGCAGGATGGCGTCAGGGCAACACGCGGATGGCCCAGATTCACCCGAGGGTGGATTCGACGGCGCATGGCAAAGGGCGATGTGTCATGCCCAAAAATTCAAGCCAGAATTTCCGCAGCTAATTTGTGCATTTAACCCTCATTCAGGAATCAACCGAGGTACACAAATTGATAATTATTGATATTACAGAATCCACATCTTAGAAACATCATAAAAGATTACAAAAATATAGTGGAAAAGAAAAGACTAACTAAACCAAAACTCTATTCTTGCGACGGAACTCCAACACACCAGAGGCAACTTTGACGTCGGACGCAAGCCTAATCCTCGTCGACACTTTCCTCTGCTTCAACCTCTGGCTCTGGTGGGGAAAATTAAGCACGATTGAGTACTACCCACCGTACTCAACAAGTCATACCGGAAGAAAATGTGTAGGATAATTCACAAGAGAGGAATAGGGTCTCATTTGCATAAATAACATTTTAGAAATAATAATAGTTGAAAGCAGTAAAACAGTAATAATAATTAAGCAATATTAAATAAACACTGTCCAACATTAAACCCACGTTGCAATAGGCCCAACCAATCATCTATGCTAGTCAAGTTCCATTAGTCAGATTATTTACTTAAATGAGACTTATCACGGTGAATCTGGTTGATTGCCCATAACCGTGAGCAGAACTATTCATATAGTTTTACTCTGATTAGAGGCGTACAACTGTACCCACAAGACACAGCCCCACTACACGTTACCGCGTGCCGGTGAACCACCATGATACCCCGGAAAGAGACTGTGACAGGACCCTTCGCATAACCCCTTCTAACCAATCGTACCACACCAAGGTTTCACCCCCACTCCCATCAGGGTAATGGGAAGCTCCCCCATGTGTCGTGGTGAATCCGGAAGCCGATCAACCCTTTTAACCAAGGTCGACCCAACTCCATCATGCCCACCCTCACTAGGGTACGTCGGCTAGAGACAGCTATACTACAGATACAACCATTACCCATGTTGGCTTGTGGTATGCACGGTAATTCTTCGAGGGTTTCTTGAGAACCAGTCTTTAATTGCCATGGGTGCTAGCATCCATAACCATTTCATCCATAGCCCACCATTATCATATTTTAGTATTATTAGTATAGTACCACATACTTGAAATCACCTGAATATTAATCTCCAATGTAATATTTGATTACTGTGATTCCCTTAAGTGAGCTAATTGATCTAAGATAGACTAAGCATGTCCTAAACCAATATCTAGTCATATTGAACCCAAGTTATCAATGGTAGAAGGTAAACAATTTCTATGGCTGAGTATAATAGGTATAATAGCCCCATGAAATGGCATTCTAAAACATATGCAATATTTGAGAAAAATGAGATATTTAAATAAAATAGGTACAATATGATCAATGTAAAGTACGACATGCCTTGCTCTAAAGATTGGGGAACCTCGACGACTACTTCAAAGTAAATGGGATCGCTGGAATTACCGAAATCTACATGACAAACAAAGCACTCAATAAAACATGCTAAAAGTCTACTGAAACAATTTTTAATGGATTCTTGACATTTTTCTGGATTTAATCAAATTTGAATGGACTAAAATGGAGCTCGAATTAAAAAGATATAAATTTTAGAAGTTTAATTGCAATTTTTAAACTAAACAGAAAAGCCTAAATTAATTTATTATGCAATTAAGTCCTTGCTGACACAAGCGACTGACACGGGTCGGGTAGGGCTGACGTCAGCATTGCGCAAGCGCTGACGTCGGCGGACGGACGCGAGGGCTGACGTCAGCATTGACATTAGCACCGTTGACGCAAGAGGCGCACGGGCTCGGTCCATGGTGGACCGAGTCCACGGACGGCGGCGTGCCACGTGGCTCGATCCGAGCGGCGGTGCGGGCGGCGGGATCGGACGGCCCTGATCTACCACACGGTAGATTGGACGGCGGTCAGCAGCTAGGGTTAGGGTTCGTTTGGTGGCAGCGGCTGAGCTTGGCTTGGCCAGCCATGGCCATGCGATGGCCGGCCGACTCGCTGGCGATGCGGGGAACGGCGACGAATGGCGGCGCGATGCACGGGAAGCAGCGCGGGACGGCGTGACGGCTCGGGACAATGAGCACGGGGATGGCGTGAGGTTCCGGATGGCGCACGGGAGTGAGGAAGGGAGAGAGAGGAGCCTCACCGGCGGCAAAGACAAAGGCAGCGGTGCATGACGACGAAAATTGGGCGTCGGCGAAATAGGGCTTGGAAACACGCGGCGCAAACAGGGAAAAATGACGGAGGGCATGCGGGTTTTATAGGGGTTATTTGGGGTCCGATTTGCGCACGAAATCGATGCAAATTTCTCACCATTCTTCTCAAATTAGGTTAGGTTTTACGGTGGCCGATTCGGTTTGGGTTTGGGCCGGCTTGGGCTTGGACACGGTGAAAAGTGCACGGACGGGTGCGGCGCGGCGCAGAATGGGTGCGGCGCGGGCGACTCGCATGCGGTGCGAGATGGCGTGTGGTGATGCGGTGCGACGGTGCGAATGGCGTGCGGCGGCACGATGCTGGTGCGGCTTGGGCGCAGGGACGATGGGCTCGACAGGTGGGCCCCACCTGTCGGTGGCCCGAGCGCGTGAGGGAGGGCCGGCAAACTTCGGTGGTGCAGTGGCGGCTCGTGGGCCATGACCCACGGGTGAGAGGAAGGAGGCGCGGCGCGGGGGCGAAAATGGGCCGGCGGCTCGTACGGTTTTGGGTAGGAAAAGTATAGCCCTAATAGGAAAAAAGGAAAATAATTTCTAGGAACTTAATTTTAATTCCGATAAATTCATTTAATTGGTTAAAAAATATTTCTAGTGCTCTGAAAATTCCACTAAAAATCTAGTTAATATATTTTGACATGTAGAATTTAGGAAAAATCCTACCATGCCATTCCACTTATTAATTGTACTTTAAAATTATTTATTTGCTCCAGGATAATTCTAGAAATTCTAATTCTTTTGGGGAATTGTTTAAATGATTTTTAGAGGCAAAACTACAGGGTGTGACAAACCTACCCCCCTTAAACGGAATCTTGACCCCAAGATTCGGAGGTACTGGCGAAAAGGTACGGCTGCGCGGCCTTCAACTCATCTTCGTTTCCTAGGTAGCTTCTTCTTCCAAGTGATGAGTCCACCGAACTTTGCAAAATCTCGATAACCTTGTTTCGAGTCCTTCTCTCACTGGTTTCAAGGATACGAGCCGGTTTCTCTATGTAGGTTAAGTCCTCTTGAACCTCAATTCTGTCTGGACTCGCCTGCTCTTCTGGTACTCTCAAACATTTCTTTAACTGAGAGACATGGAATACGTCGTGAATACCAACCATGTTGTATGGAAGCTTGAGCTGATAAGTGACTTCTCCTCGACGTTCCTGAATTCTGTATGGTCCCACAAAACGTGGTGCCAACTTGCCTTTGGTTTGAAAACGGTGTACTCCCCGGAGTGGTGTGACCCGAAGATACACATAATCTCCTACTTCACAAACGAGGTCTCTTCGACGATTGTCTGCGTAGCTCTTTTGTCGAGACTGCGCAATCCTCAACCTTTCCCTAATTGTTTGGACTTTTGCTTTTGCTTCACTTATCACTTCCGTTCCGAACAACTGACACTCACCCGTCTGATCCCGAAAAGGGGTGGACGACACTTTCGTCCGTACAATGCCTTATACGGTGCCATTTGAAGGCTGGCTTGGTAACTGTTGTTATAGGAGAATTTTGCATAAGGCAAACTCTTGTCCCATGCTCCTCCGAACTCAAGTGCACATGCTCTCAACATATCTTCCAGAATTTGATTTACTCTCTCAGTTTGACCATCGGTCTGCCGGTGATAAGCTGTACTGAAGTTCAAACGAGTACCAAGCTCTTCTTGCAACTTCTGCTAGAACTTGGAAGTAAACTGACTTCCTAAGTTAGACACGATCTTCTTAGGTACTCCATGTAAACACATGATCCTAGCAAGGTATAGTTTAGCTAACTTTTTTCCCGAATAGGTGGTATGTACCTGTATAAAGTGAGCCACCTTCGTTAGTCGACCTACGATGACCCAAATTGAATCATGTCCTGACGATGTCTGGGGTAAACCTGTGATGAAATCCATTCCAATCTCTTCCCATTTCCATTCCAGGATTTGGAGGGGTTGTAACAGTCTTGTGGGCCATTGATGTTCTGCCTTTACTCGCTGACAAACATCACAAAGCGTGACGAATTTAGCTATTTCTCTCCTCATACTGACCCACCAGAACTTCTCCTTGAGATCTTGATACATCTTTGTACTACCCGGATGGATTGAATATTGGGTTTGATGAGCTTCCGTAAGAATCAGTTTCTTCAATTCTTTATCTTCCGAGTACACACAATCTCTTTCCCATCCAGATTGTTTCATGCCCGTCCTCAGTGAAGTCGCGAGCTATTCCGACTCTCATGTTCTTCTTGAGTTCAGCTATCTCAGGATCTGACGCTTGAGCAACCCGAATTTGGTCTATGAGTGGGTTGAGCTACAAGAGCGGCCACAAAGCGTGTCGGTGTTGAAAATACATGCACTGGCCTGAGAGATCTGCTTAACTCTAGTGCAGCTCATTAATCTTGCTTTTGGGGTTCAAGGGCGTGCCAGTTGGTTTGATCCTGCAACCAACAAGAAACTAAAGAAAGAAAACAGAGTTAAATCCACAAACGATAGCCGATCGGGTATAGCCGATGATGTATCGTAATATTAAGCCGATGCAATATGCATAGGATCGGTAATAGATAAAATTAGATCTAATCGATCGGCTGTAGATATCCATAATATACAATCTACATCTCAAAATATGTTTAAACAAAGTGATTGGGATAGATCAGCAGTGTGTCGAGACAGTATAAATCACTTATGTCTAAAAGTACTTTAGGACAGAGATTATACATATTTATAGCATAGCCGATGTCATAAATCTAACATGTATCGGCTAATACTCCGATACCACTTTATACTAAGATATTATTATAGATTAAATACATTAAACAGGAACCGATCAGGTGTTAAGATAACCTAACCGATCGATAACGAGCTTAATATATTTTAACACAGTGAGATCTTAATATAATGGGAAGATTTAGCATATCAAGTAAACATGTAGGAAACAAGATAACTAAACCCGGTAAGATCGGCTGAAACCTCGATACTATCTCTAATAGCAATCATAAAACAAGATAGATATTATGATTCTAGATAATACTTAGTAGGTCAGACTCAACCGATGCAGCACTAAGCATAAATAGAAGCATAAGATCTAAACAAGTTGATGAAAGCCTCTCCAGATGGTGGATACATGTCACACCATGAGGTGTTTTCCCCTTTTTAAAATCATAAAGGAAAAAAATCGCAAAAGAAAATAGTTAGGAATTAACCTAGAGCAAATAAACAATTTTAAAAACAAAAATCTAAATGAAAATGGCATGGTAGGATTTTTCCTAAATTCTACATGTCCAAATACACTAATAGGATTTTTAGTGGAATTTTCGAGCACTAGAAATAATTTTTAACCAATTAAAATCAAAACCGAATTAATAAATCCTCGGAAAATGTTTTTCTCTCTCCTCCGTCCTTTTCCCACCCATTTTGGCTTTGGGCCGCCGGCCGCCGCCGCCGGCCCCTCCCTCCCCACGCCGGTCCCTCTCCCTCTCTCTCTCGCCGACGAAGGCCACGGCCCGTTTACCCTCGCGCCCGCTAAAATAAGTCCATCTCGCCTCCCTTTCTCCCCGGACACCGACAAGCTGGGGCCCACTTGTCGCCCGTCCCCTACCTCCGCCGCCCGCCGCCATTTGCGCCGCCCTTGCCCTGTGCGGATCTCGGCCGCCCGCCTCTCCCGCGCGCCCTTGAGGCCCGCCCTAACTCCCCTGTCCCTCCCGCCGCCCTTAATCACCCCAGCCGCCGCTCCCGTGCCCCCTGATGATCGGATTTGATCGCCGGTCATAAATTTCCCCAAATCCCTCTCCTCTTTACTCCGACGAGTAATTCCCCCTTATCTCGGCCACCACCGACCTCCCCATTCCCTTTAAAAGCCGGCCACTGGACTCCTCGAGCTCCCCACGCCATCTTTCGAGCTCCCCACACTCCCTCTCGCTCTCACACCGTGCGCCTGAGCTTTGCCGCTCTTCGTCGGCCTTCGGCCGCGATTCCCCGCCGTCCCGGACCTCGCCGCCACTTCCATCTCCATCCCCAGTGCTCGAGCTCCCTCGTCCGCCCCTTTTCGTCGCCGTCCACCGTCTCCCTCACCGTCCGTACCGTCGTCTCCTCTAACTCCGGGGACCGGTGACCCAAACGCGTGCTGCCACTCCCGAGTTCGCGCGGCTCCGCCCGCGTGTGAGCCGCGGCACTCTGCCGCCCACGCCGTCGCTCAGACGACGCCAGCCGGTCTCCCGCCGCCGTGCGCCCTCGCCGGCTGACCGCACCGCCCGCGCCCCTCCCTCGGCCATCCGATCTGCATCGGCAGATCGGAGCCGTCCGCCCAGCCTGCCCGCATGGCACGCCACGTGGCCGTCGCGTCGGCGCCACGTGTGCGCCACGTGGTGCACTGCCCTCTCGGCCCGTGGACCTGGTCCATGGTGGACCGGCGCTCCCGCGGCCGAGTGACGCCATCGCTGACGTCAGCCCTAATGCTGACACAATTCTGGGATTTATTACGCAATAAATTATTAAGAATTTTTCCTATTTTAGTAAAAACACAATTAATCTTCTAAAATTCATATCTTTTCAATCCGAGCTCCGTTTAAGCCCATTCAAATTTCATTAAATTCATAAAAATGTCAAGAATCCATTAAAAATGGTTTTGTTACCTGCTTTAGCAGTTGTTTAGCCTATTTGTTGAAGTGTCTTGTTTGTCGTGTAGATCCGGGTAGTTCCTCCAATCTCATGTACTTCGAAGTCGTCACGGAGTTTCCTCAGCTCGAAGAGCAAGGCAAGTCATGCTACATTTTGATCATATTGATCCCCTTTTTGCTAAAATACCATGTTTATTATTCTAAACTGCATTTATTTTGGAATGTCATCTTATGAGGAATATTACACCGTATGGTTAGAATAAAGACCTAGGCTTGCCACCCTAACCCCTTTGATAAACTTGGGAAAACAACATGACTAGTTTATAGGCCTAGGTATGCTTAGACCTGCTTAGACTTACTAGCACACTAAATGGGTAATTTCATCTAGACGACATTATTTTGGACACATGAAATGAAAGATATAATCCAAGGACTTTGTGGACCAGACTAATAACTAAAACATGACAAATTGTGGGCTGTGCGCGCTGTGGTTTTGATAGTAGTGCCCATGGCACTTAAGGACCGGTTCACGGAAAACCTCGGAAGAATGACCGTACAAACCATAAGCCACAATGGGCAATGATGGGTCCTGTAGTGTAGCCTTTCTTAGCCGATGAACTTTGGCAAGGGTGAGCGTGATGGAGTTGCAGGCGGCCGAAGGCTTACCGGCTGCTGGGCTGCCGGATTCATCGTGGCACTCGGGGGGGGGGGCTGCCCACGACCCAGGAAAGGGAGTGGGGGCGAAACCTTGGTGTGGTTCGCTTGGTTAGCGAGGGGTTATACGAAAGGTCATATCACAGTCCCTTTCTAGGGTACCGTGGCGGTATTCTGGCGCATGGGAGACCGTGTTGTGGGGTTGTGTCTTGTGGGTACAGATGTACACCTCTGATTAGAGTAAAACTATTCGAATAGCCGTGCCCACGGTTATGGGCGATCAACCGATTTCACTGTGATTAGTCCCACACTGCTAAAACCTATTTAATGGACCATGGCTAGCATAATTGGGTGGTTTGGGCCTGTCGCAACGTGGGGATAATATTGAACAGTGTTGGGTTTAATATGAATTAATTAATTAATTTACCGTTTTTCTTTTTCATGTTTAAATCTCCTTTTGTTTGCAAAAACCCTAGCTGTTTATGCTAAAGGCAAACACGAGCCAAATCCTTGTCTTCCCCCTTGCAAACACGTGATATACCGTTGTTGGACAACGATGAGCCTAAGACCTATGAGGAAGCGATGGTGGGACCCGATTCCAACAAGTGGCTTGGAGCCATGAAATCCAAAATAGAATCCATGTACGACAATCAAGTTTGGAACTTGGTTGATCCACCTGATGGTGTCAAAACCATTGAGTGTAAACGGGTTTTTAAGAAAAAGGCCGATATGGATGGAAATGTTCACATCGATAAGGCGCGATTGGTGGCGAAAGGTTTTAAACAGATTCAAGGAGTTGATTATGATGAAACCTTCTCGCCCGTCGCAATGCTTAAATCTATTCGGATTATCCTAGCGATTGCTGCATATTTTGATTATGAGATATGGCAGATGGATGTCAAAACGGCTTTCCTAAATGGAAACCTAAGCGAGGATGTATACATGATACAACCTGAGGGTTTTGTCGACCCACAATCGCCTGGAAAGATATGCAAGCTACAGAAATCCATTTATGGATTGAAGCAAGCATCTCGGAGTTGGAATATTCGTTTTGATGAAGTAATCAAAGGGTTTGGTTTCATCAAAAATGAAGAGGATGCCTGTGTTTACAAAAAGGTCAGTAGGAGCGCAATTGTATTTCTAATCTTATATGTGGATGACATATTACTGATTGGAAATGATATTCCTATGCTAGAATCCGTCAAGTCTTCATTGAAAAATAGTTTTTCCATGAAAGACTTAGGGGAGGCAGCATACATATTGGGCATTCAGATCTATAGAGATAGATCCAAGAGGCTAATTGGATTAAGCCAAAGTACATACATTGACAACGTGTTTAAAAGGTTCAACATGCATGATTCCAAGAAAGGTTTCTTGCCCATGTCACATGGCATTAATCTTCGCAAGAATCAGTGTCCTCAGACACATGATGAGCAGAATAAGATGGGTATGGTTCCATATGCTTCGGCAATTGGATCCATCATGTATGCCATGCTTTGTATACATCCAGATGTCTCGTACGCTTTGAGTGCTACGAGGAGATACCAGTCAGATCCAGGTGAAGGTCACTGGACTGCCGTAAAGAATATCCTTAAGTACTTGAGAAGAACTAAGGATATGTTCCTAGTCTATGGAGGTGAAGAAGAGCTCGTTGTAAGTGGTTACACCGATGCTAACTTCCAAACAGACAAGGATGATTATAGATCGCAATCTGGGTTCGTGTTCTGCCTGAGGCGCAGTCAGCTGGAAGAGTTCCAAGCAGGATACTGTCGCTGACTCTACAACGGAGGCCGAGTACATTGCTGCTTCAGAAGCTGCAAAGGAGGCTGTTTGGATCAAGAAATTCGTTTCTGAGCTTGGTGTGATGACTAGTACGACTGATCCAATGTCTCTCTATTGTGATAATAGTGGAGCCATTGCGCAAGCCAAGGAGCCGAGATCACATCAGAAGTCCAAACACATACTTCGGCGATATCATCTCATCCGCGAGATAGTAGACAGAGGTGATGTCAAGATATGCAAAGTGCACACGGATCTCAACATAGCTGATCCGCTAACAAAACCTCTCCCTCAGCCAAAACATGAGGCGCACACAAGTGAAATGGGTATTAGATACTTACATGATTGGCTCTAGTGCAAGTGGGAGATTGTTAGTGATATGCCCTAGAGGCAACATGGAGATGTTGGATATCATGGTCAATGTTTATGTATTTATGAATAAGGTGTTATTCAGTTTCATGAAACAGAAATCTTGTATTGATCAATAAGTACGTGACTTATTTATGAGACTTTATATGTTTGAATCTATTTTTAAATGATCCCTGATCATATATCATATTATTGGAACTAATATGATTCTAAGATCGGCATGTTTATTGATTGATGATCATGTCTCATAGATCATGGGTATGGAGATACCAAATCAATAAACATGAACATATGTGTTAGAGAACACATTGTTGGATAGACCCACCATGAGACACTACAGGAATTAATGTGCCATTAGTTGGTCTCAGGTAGTGTTGGTACAAAGTCCTTAGACCTGAGATCACCATGGATTCCAACATGTGTAGTAGCCTACTTTGGGACTACCAAACGCTATTCTGTAACTGGGTAGTTATAAAAGTAGTCTTCGGGTTTGCAATGAAACATGGAGTGGGATGTGAGTGATCAAGATGGAATTTGCCCCTCCTTTGGAGAGATATCTCTGGGCCCCTCGAGGTAATGGATTATGAAAATGCATGGCCATGCTAAGTTGATTGAGGAGTCAATCAACAGACAGATAATCCAATACGGTTCGAGTGAATGGTTAAGCTATTGAAGGGATGGCACACATCTTGCCTATAGCTTAATTGGTATCGTAAGGCAAAGGGATTCGTGTACACATTATAGGTTCAGAGCCGATACTATATTCTTGTATACTATGGTGTCAATATGTGCTGCTAGGCGCCGCTATTGACAGGTCGGCTGAGTTGGACTCGAGCCGATGATCAGCCAGGTTAGACTATAGCCGAAACCAAGTATACCTGAACCTACAGGGTCGCACGCTTAAGGGGATAAGAACAAGCATTCGAGTTGGACTTGAATACAGCTCGATCGGATAGGGATCCGATTGGATAAAGTCCTATGGTCTTACGACGTATGGGCGGCCAACTCTATGAGATTCGGATGAGATCCGATTCAAAATAGAGTCCTGATCGGCCACTAGTCCCAGTCGGCCAACTCTATATAAAGGGGTGAGGGGTGGAGAGCTGATGTATGTCAATTGAAGTCAATTGTGCCGAAATCAATCTGATCACACGCGGCTTTAGAAGTCCGCGAGATCAATCTCCACGGAAACCCTTCCACCTTCGAGCCAAAACCCTAGCCTTGCATCGCGTGCTAGCACACGGGTGTTCGGCGTTCTGTTCCCGGACGTGTGGATACCGGTAGAGGCGCTGCTACGTTGCGCGCTGTTGATCGGCTATGAATCGGCTGCAATCGGAGCGAGGCGACTACGACAGATCAGCATGAGAACTCGGTCGGCGACTCGGATCGGCTGCAGCATCAGCGAATCGGCTGATTGGTGAATCGGCTATCCCCGGGAATCAACTGTCGGCTTGCGGAAATCGGCTACACTGTTCCGAATCGGATAGTCCTGATTGGCTATTTCCGCTGCATACTCCAATCGGTAACGATCTATCGGCCCTTACTTGCAAGTGTTCCTGGTTTGCGCGGTAGAAAAGTTTTTGTTTTCGGCTAGCGTAGCTTTCGCGTAACCCTTCAATTATGACCTATTAAGTCGCTGTTAGAATTATTAAGATCTATTCGACTAGATGTTTATCATTAGAGACAGTGCCGGGGTTTCAGCCGACCTTATCTGTTTTAATTATCTTTTAGCATTATTTACTATTAGATATATTATTAAAGCTGCCTCTTGTATTAAGATCTTAACCTGGTTAAATGCCTTAAGCCAGTATCAATCCATTGGCATCAGCCGACAGCCGATTGATCTGGGTTTAACGTATTTAGGTTAGATTAATATCTTTTCATAAGATGTATCAGAGTAATAACCAATCCACGTTAGATATGCAGCATTGGCTAGGTTTTAAATGCATATATTCGTTACCCTGATGTATATTTAGACTAAGTGGTTTATACTGTCTCGACATAGCCAATCTATCCAAATCACTTAGTTTAAAATTACTTTGGGATAGCAAATCTATGTAAATTGATTCCCTGAGCCGATCCGGTAGGATTTAACCTTAACCTTAACGCATGTATCTGTTTATTATTTCTTGTTGGTTAACAGATCAAACCAGCTGGCACACCTAATTCATCAAAGGTAGCCTAGGACGGACCTGCACTGGAGTTAAGCAGATCTCCCAGGCCAATGCGAGGGAAAGATTTCTCATCAACACGCTTCTTGGCATGCCCGGTGGGACCAATTGACTCGGGTAACAAAGTCGATGTGATGGTTAACGTCAAAAGCCCCGAGATCAGCGAGGAAAACATGGTTCCCGTCAAGATGGAACAATTGTCGGCTGAGCAATTGGCCGACTACAAGAAGATGGTGGAGGAACTGCAGGCCAACTATCTGCAATCTTTTGCCAAGACTAGGTCTGGGGCCATCCACCAAAAATACAAAATCAGCATGGACGACTTCAAGGCTTCCTCCTCAGATGACACAAAAGGAAAGCGCAAGGTGGAGGAGCCAGAGCAAGAACAAGACGATTCGGGACTGCACACTTTGCAAGACCGAATTGACTCGGCCGTGCATCATGCTCTTGTTAATCAGAGTGGCATCTTAGTCAACACCCTCAACAACATAATTGCCACTGTGGTTGACTCGAAGATTGCCGGTCAACTGCAGCGGGGGCCGACTTATTTCACTGATGGCCAGTTCCCCAACTACAGGGTCTTGGCAACACAGAATCGGCCGATCCCGCCACGAGCGCAGCCAGGGCCACCAGGAGGGGTCCCTAGTCAGCCGAACGCATCTACATTGGCTTCAAGGCCGCCACCCGTCATTCTGAACCGGCAGCAACCTCCTTCCTAGGAACAACTAGCCGGCATGTTCAACTTCAATCGATAGCAAGAACCGGTCGCCAACCCCATTCAAGGGGCACAATACAATGCCAGCGGCCGTTGGCTCTTCCCTGACCAATCACCACTGCCGGTGAATCGGCTGCCTCCCACCGTCGACCCAGCTGAATATCAGTATCAGGGAGGCCAGCATGACCAACATTACCGGCCGCAGACACCGCCACCTCGGTATCGGCAAGGACCCTTCCAATACGATCAATATGAGCCAATACAACAAGCTCAAGATAACAAGACTTGGGCCGACGTGATTGCCGACGTAATGCGCGACCAATTCGGCCTCAAGCCAAAAGATTCCGGTAACATGTATCGATATCCGTATCCAGAACATTTTGAGAGGGTGCCACTGCCCAACCGATACAAAGTCCCGTATTTCTCCAAATTCTCAGGGCAGGACAATACTTCTACATACAAACATGTCAGCCGATTCCTGGCGCAATGTGGGGAGGCATCGACTACAGACGCCCTGAGGGTTCGCTTATTCCCACTCTCGCTATCGGGATCGACCTTTACATGGTTTCCTTCATTGCCCTTCAATTCCATCCAAAGCTGGGCCGATCTCGAGAAACAGTTCCACAACTACTTCTACACCGGCAACCATGAGATGAAGCTGTCGGTCCTGACGAGCATTAGGTAGAAGCATGAGGAGTTGATTCAGGACTACATTCAAAGATTCAGAGAAATGAGGAACCGCTGTTATAGCCTGGTGCTGTCCGATTCTCAGTTAGCCGATTTGGCTTTTCATGGGTTGCTGCCGCCGATCCGTGAAAGGTTTTTGGCTCAAGACTTCGACAGCTTAGCCCATCTGGCGCAGAGGGTGACGGCCCACGAGCAAAGATTTCAGGAATCAAGGAAGGCCGTCAGGAAGGTTGCCCACGCCACCGTCGAATTTGATTCAGAAACAATTGACGATGACATAGAAGTTGCTGCAGCCGAGTGGACCAAAAATAAAAAGGCCATCGTCTGCCAATTGTTGCTGAAAACAGCTAAGGAAGAGAAGTACGACTTTGACATTGCTAAGGCTGATAGGATCTTTGATTTATTGCTGAAGGAGAAGCAAATTCAGCTTCCTCCCATCCACACGATCCCATCGGCTAAAGAACTCAAAAAGAAGAAGTACTGCAAGTGGCACAACTCCACCTCCCATCGCACTAACGACTGCAAAGTTTTCAAATAGCAAATCCAGTTGGCTATTGAGGCCGGGAAGTTGAAGTTCGCGGATTCACCTCGGCCAATGAAAGTCGATGGCAATCCCTTCCCGGTCAACATGGTTCAGGCCGGCCCCAGGCGAGCTGATCAGCAGCACAGAGTGACGCACGGCTTAGCCAAAACTCTCAAAGGGGTTAAGGCCGAAAAGAAATCGGCTGGAGATCAAGCTGCACCAGTCAATATGGTGCATTCCACTGGCCGATCGGCCAATCGGTGACCCAGGCACATGGACCCCATGCCCTGTTTTCAAGAACGTTTTCATGAGGAAGAGGAGGCCCGGTACAGCAAGCCTTACGTCAGGGAGCCTGAGGTCAGGGGACTCCAATTCGTCAGAAACCACAGTGATTACGACCCGCACTGGCACTGTGAGTTTTTTCGATTCTATTGGGAATCAGGGATGAAGCTGCTGATGATTGACAATTGCCCGGCCTGCAGTGAATATCGTGAAGACGAATACAGGGATCATCCGATGCAAAGCCCTGCCTAATTCGTCCCCAGAGCCGTGCAACTTAACCAGAGGCGGCAATCGGTACATGATCGGCTTGGGCCGATCCACCAAGACTTCTTCGAAGACGAAGACAAAGACGAATACTACGAAGAAGAAGCCGAAGATGAGAAATCGGCTAACCCCTAATGGTGCCCTTCGAACCTCTTCACTAAAGCACAAAAGAGAAGCATCCAGCGACTCAAGAGCGAGGGGCGAGAGGAAGAAGTACAACGGATGATCCAACAGCAACAACGGCGGCAAGGCGCAAAACAATGGCGCGTCAAGAGACAAGCGCCGACCGCCGACAAAAGCCCATCCGATGAGAGCCCAGCTGACCAAGCTAGAAGGGCGGCAAAGGGAAAAGGAAAAGCTACTGCATCGGTTAACATGGTCTTTATACTACCAGCCGAATTCAGTGCCATAGAGGCCAATGCAGATAGTGTGGAAGACGCCTTGGCAAAACTAGCATTCTCCCCAGAGTAAACCATTTTTGAAAAACCAGAGGGGAATGACAATCGGCACCTCAAACCACTGTACGTGAAAGGATTTGTTAACGGGAAGCCGATGTAAAAGATGTTAGTCAATGGAAGGGCAACAGTCAATCTCATGCCCTATACCACTTTTCGGAAGCTTGGCAATGGAGCCGAAGATCTGATCAAGACGAACATGGTGCTCAAAGACTTCAGCGGCAATCCATCGGAAGCCAAGGGCGTGCTGAACGTCGAACTGACCGTCGATAGCAAAACTGTGCCCACAACATTCTTTGTGATCGACAGGAAGGGATCTTACAGCCTGCTACTTGGGAGGGACTGGATCCATGCAAACTGCTGTGTCCCTTCCACAATGCATCAAAGTCTGATCCAATGGCAAGGCGACAAGATTGAAATCGTGCCAGCCGACAGGTCAATGAGCGTCGCTAACACCGATTTGTCACTTTGGGAAATTGATGGTATTGATTGTTTGTCCGGCAAAATCTGGCAAGCCGATTTTCTAAAGGTGTTCGATTCTGCCATACAGCCTATCGGAGACGAAGAGACTCGATTTTTACTTTGAGGGCGTCGTGGAGGGCTCGAACGTCTACGGCAAGGACACCGCGGATGACGATGCTGACAAGCTTGGGCAAGGTTTTATGTCGGCCGACGAGCTCGACGAAATTGATATAGGACCTGGAGATAGGCCTAGGCCGACATACATTAGTAAATATTTATGTTCTTGTTGTAGGTCCCAGCTCATTAATTTATTAAAGGAATATAAAGATTGTTTTGCTTGGGAATATTTCAAGATGTCTGGTCTTAGCCCGTCTATTGTTGTGCATCGGCTGCATATCAAGCCGGGCTATCAGCCATACAAACAGCCTCCTAGGAGGTTTAAAGCCGATATGTATGATGCGATCAAGGCCGAAATCACTCGACTATACGATGCTGAATTCATTCGGCCTTGCCGATATGCATAGTGGGTTTCAAACATTGTTCCAGTAATGAAAAAAAATGACAAACTTAGGGTGTGTATTGATTTCAGAGACCTCAACAAAGCTACCCCTAAGGACGAATACCCAATGCCCATAGCCGATTTGCTCGTAGATGCTGCTTCCGGCCACAAGATCATAAGTTTTGTGGATGGTAATGCAGGTTATAATCAGATCTTTATGGCCGAAGAAGATATCCACAAGATTGCTTTCAGATGTCCAGGAGCAATCGACTTGTATGAGTGGGTCGTCATGACGTTTGGCTTGAAGAATGCTGGAGCAACTTACCAAAGGGCCATGAATTACATTTTCCATGATATGATCGGCTCTCTGGTTGAAATTTACATTGATGATATTGTTGTCAAATCTAGGAAAATGGAAAACCATATAGCCGATCTTAGACAGGTTTTAGAGCGGACAAGGAAATATGGCCTAAAGATGAATCCACTGAAATGCGCGTTCGGCGTGTCGACCAGGCAATTTTTAGGGTTTCTTGTTCACGAGAGAGGGATTGAGGTTACATCAAGGAGCATTAATGCCATCAAAACAATACAATCTTCGAAGGACAAGAAGCAATTATAATCTTTGATCGGCCAAATTAACTTCATCAGGCGATTCATAGCCAATCTTTCAGAAAAATGGAGTTGTTCACACCATTGCTTCGGCTGAAGGCCGATCAAGCGTTCACTTGGGGGGCAGAGCAGCAGAAGGCATTAGAAAATATCAAGGATTACTTAAGCTCGCCTCCAGTATTGATTTCTCCACAAAAGGAGTACCATTCAAGCTGTATCTATTAGTCGACGACAAGTCTATCGGCTCGGTTCTGATTCAAGAGATCGAAACAAAAGAAAAATGCATCTTTTATCTCAGTCGACGGTTGCTGGACGCAGAGACAAGGTATTCACTAGTGGAGAAATTATGTCTTTACCTGTATTTTTCATGTACAAAGCTGAGGCATTATTATTATCCAATGAGTGCACAATGGTATGCAAAGCCGATGTAGTCAAGTACATGCTATCGGCTCCAGTACTCAAAGGACGAGTTGGGAAGTGGATTTTTGCTTTAATGGAATTTGACTTAAGATATCAGGCACCCAGGGCAGTTAAAGGACAAGCCATAGCCGATTTCATCGTAGAACACAGAGATGATTCAATCGGCTCGGTGGAGATCATGCCTTGGGCTTTGATGTTTGATGGCTCGGTTTGCACGAATGGATGCGGTATCGGCTTGGTCATCATATCACCAAAGGGGGCAAGCTTCGAATTTGCCTTCTCAATCAACCCCCATGCCACAAACAATCAAGCCGAATATGAGGCAGTGCTTAAGGGATTACATTTTCTCAAGGAAGTTGAGGCCGACGCCATCGAAATAATGGGAGATTCACTGTTGGTCATCAGCTAGTTGTCAGGGGAATATGAGTGCAAAATGATGTGCTGATGGTATACTATCAACAATGCCGAGAATTGATGGACATCTTTCGGCTAGTAACATTAAAACACATCCCCAGAAAGCAGAATGCAGAAGCCAATAATTTAGCTCAAGGGACGTCGGGCTACAGGCCGATGACAAAAGATGTTGAGATAGAGATTGCCACCATGACAGCCAACGACTAGAGGTTTGAAGTTTACAACTATCTGCAAAACCCCTCCCAGTCGGCTTCAAGGAGGTTGCGCTACAAGACTTTGAGATATGTCTTGCTTGATGAAGATTTATACTATCGGACGATTGATGGAGTGCTGCTCAAGTGCCTCAGTGCCGATCAAGCCAAGGTAGCTATCGGAGAGGTGAATGAAGGGATCTGCGACACACATCAATAGGCTCACAAGATGAAATGGCTACTTCAGAGAGCAGGGTATTTTTGGCCGACGATGCTGGAGGATTGTTTCAAGTACTATAAGGGCTGCCAGGATTGTCAGAAGTTCGGAGCTATACAAAGGACACCAGCATCGGCTATGAACCCAATTATCAAGCCTTGGCCGTTCAGAGGTTAGGGAATTGACATGATCGGCCAGATCAATCCACCCTTGTGCAAGGGACATAAATTCATATTGGTGGCAACATACTATTTCATAAAGTGGGTGGAAACAATTCCTTTAAAGAAGGTTGATTCAAAGGACGCAATCGAGTTTGTTAAAGAACACATTATATATCGATTTCGCGTCCCTCAGACAATAACAATGGATCAGGGGTCTATCTTCATATCGGATGAATTTGTTCAGTTTGCCGACGACATGGGCATCAAGTTGCTAATTCTTCACCGTATTATGCTCAGGCTAACGGACAGGCAGAGGCCTCAAACAAGAGTCTAATCAAGCTGAGAAAGAGGAAGATCGCTGACTATCCTAAGCAATGGCACAACCGATTAGCCGAATCACTTTGGGCCTATCGGATGGCTTGCCATGGATCAATCCAAGTCCCTCCATATAAATTGGTTTATGGACATGAAGCAGTCCTACCGTGGGAGAACATCATCGACTCGAGAAGAATTCAGTTACAAGATCAGCTTACTGCCGCTGATTACTACAACTTCATGGTAGATGAATCAGAAGATCTGGTGTTGTCACGGATGAGGGCCTTGGAAAAGGTAACAAGAGATAAGGAACGAGTAGCCCGCCATTATAACAAGAAGGTTGTGCCTAAGTATTTCAAAGAGGGCGAACTCGATTGGAATTGATATTGCCGATCGGATCAAGAGACAATAAGTTCGGGAAATGGTCACCAAATTGGGAGGGGCTGTTCAAGATCTACAAATGTGTCTCTAAAGGAGCTTATATGCTAGAAGGTTTGGACGGAGAAGTGCTTGGGAGGGCTCTGAACGGCAAATATTTAAAGAAATATTACCCAAGTGTATGGATCAACTCATGATTCGGCTATGGTTGTGCCGATTTGTGTTAGCCAATGCGTTGTAACACATGCATTGCCTTTAGGACGTTTTTACGCCAAGTTTTTCCCCTACTTTTTCTACATCGGCTCAGCTTAGCCGATAGCGACAAGATGTTTGATTCGATAATTTTGGTAATGCTGGAAACACCATCAACAAAATTAGGGGGCGTATACAATACAATGTGATATCAAGAAGGCAGAGCGACTTTTTCAAAGTTTGTGAAGCCAAAATTTTGAAGTATCAAGAAGACAGAGCGAATTTTTCAAAGTTTGTAAAGCCAAATTTTTGAAGCTGTTAAACAAGTTTGAAGTAATCGGTAGTATACATACGAATAACATTGGAGAAGTAATCAGCAAGTATATATATGAATAAGTTGCAACCAGCCGATTACAGAGGAAGTCTGAGCCGATTACAAAATGCATAAAAGTTTAAGTACAAGGATGCCTAGCCGGCTATTACAAATAGCTCAGCGCGAAAGGAAGGTGGTGATGGCCGATATCGCCTTACGACGGATCCCGTCTATCTCTTCAATGGCCTTCGCGTCGGCTGCGTCATTCCCTGGGATCGGCTTCATCACCCTGGCCATGTCGGACATATGTGACACGGCCACCTTGATCTTCGTTCGTTGGTCCTCGATCTCCTTCGGCAGGCCAGCCACGCGTTGTTCCTTGACCACAATATCAGCTTCGACATCGGCAAGTTCGGCTATCAGCTCCTCCCGACGCTTGCAAAGTTGATCAAGTTTGGTGATCGGCTCATCTTCAAAGCATCAAACTTGGCCTTCTCGATGATGATTTCTTGTTGACTGGCTTTGATGGTGGCCTCCAACGCTTGGTTTTCTCGGCGAACGACTATTCTTTGTTTAGCGCGTTTGAACTTGTGCCGATGCGCCTCCATAAATGTGGCTGGTGCAATAATGTCGGCCAGCTGGTGCGGTAGCCGGTCCTGGATGTCCTCAAACCGACTATGGATCGAGCCGTAGTCAGGACCAGGAAGTCGAGGGAGCACTCTAGTCGTTTGGCTATGTCTGACGAGGTTGCCCGCAGCTCCTCATCCGACACCACCATGGCCTTATCGGCGCCCTCATCAGGATCAAGAAATTCAGAGAGGTCAAAGTCCAGAAGATCGGCTACAGACTGCAAGTTAGGAAACGGTTAGGAGAGCCGACAAAGCTGATGAGCCGGTTTACAAAGTTAAACAGAACTTACTCGGATGGTTGGGACTGAGGTAGCCACATCTTCGGCGTCACCATCACCTGCGACCATCGGCGTGGGCTCGCTTGATACATGAGGGGCAAGTGTTGGAGCATGGGGAGGCTGAAAAAGATGCAAGTCAAAAATAGGTTGTGCTAGTAAGAAGGAAATGAAGGGTAATAGAACTTACCAAAGGAGGAGGAGCCGTTTTCTTCTTGGCGGCCAGTTATTTGCCTACAGACACAGAAAGCCGATGAATCATAATGGAAAATATGATGAAACTAAACGATGAAAAACACTTACCGGCTGGGAGCGAGAGACGCGTTTCGGAGGGCTTGGAGTTTGTTCGATGGTCTGCTCAGCCGATGGAGTCCGAGCATACTTATCCAAAGAGCTCGTTTCGGCTGCGGTAGCGTTGACGCTTGCTCCATTTCCTCGTCCCTAATTTCTTCTTCAAGGGCCGCGTCCACATCCGGATCGACTGGGGGCAAGTCGTCGGCTGGAGTTGTTTTTAGTTTCTTTGAAGCCCGTTTTCTTTTCTCTGCAGTCGGAGTAGCAGAAGCCGATGGCGTTGCCCTTTTCAGCCGATGCAACGGTGCACGGGTTTGGCCATGAAGCAGTGTAGACACCTTCGGCGCATGGAAGCCGATGATTGATGGGGCTAGCCCACAACCGCCGGATAGCACGCCAGGGGCATAAAGGATTGCCACCCCTGTGTTACTTATGTGTGGAGGGGGAGCATCGTTTGTCTGCAAGGGAATAAGGCATGATTAGTCAATAATACAAGAAGCGACTGAAGAGAGCTAAGAAGAAAAGACACTTACCGATGGAGTCATTTCCATGTCGATGATGGTCAGGTACATGGAGGTCGATTGATGGAACAAATGCCGCTTCCATTCGTTCCACCATCGGCTGAAGATGGTTGTCCTTGGCACCGCCAGATCAATGTTGTCAATACTGCCTAGAGGGGGGCCAGGGATGCTGAGCAGCCGATTCATCATAATATCTCCTTTGATTTTGCCCCTGGATTGGATTTTGTCTGAGTAATAGAGGCCGATCGGCAGCTGACCCATGCCAAGTTGTCTTGTGGCCACCATCGGATGATAGAATTCATAAGATTTTTGAATATTGCGCCCTTGGTGGATGCTAACAGGGAGGATGCAAGGTGTGATGGCCAATGTATAAATCTTCCTCGGTTTTTCATATCCCTCGGAGTTAAGCTCATCTAGCCGGAGATCATCTGGGAGTTCGAATCTGTTAAAATCTTCATAAGCAAACCATATCCTCGAGCTGCTCGGGAAGCCGCTGTACAGGTTGCCGAACCAGTTTTTGAAATGATCGGCTGTTAGCTTTGATCCAGGATAGGTTGCTACTGCTTCCCCATATGATAGGCATCGGCGGGTGGTCACTTGTTCATCATCTTCGAACCGTGGCTCGACTAAAGGGAAATCGGCTTCCAATGGAGGTGGAGATTTAGCCACAACTGCAGTAGCCACCAGGGCCCTCCTGTGTTGACGGCTTGCTTGGAAGTCAGCCGAGCCGATGCATGACTTAGCATCTGGTACAAGTAGCCGAGCAGGTATTTTCCCAGGGGGACTTGTTTTTTGCTCACCAAGGCTTCGGCTATGTGCTGCCAGTTGCTAGTTGGCCCACAGCTCGATCCACAGAAGATAAATTTTTCTAGCAGAGGAAAGCTGTGTGTTCTCTCTCAGAGATTGGGCCGTCTTTCATGTTCATTGATATGAAGCCGCTCCAGCCCCCTATGCTTTTGGTCTTAAAATTATGGGATCACTTGATGTTGAGACCGGCTGGGTCTACTGTGGATGTTATTTCCAATCCCGTGATCATCACTACATCCAAGAGGGTTGGTGTCATCGGCCCTTGTCTAAATAAAAATGCATTTAGCATGTCTGACCAGAAGTTAGTGGCGGCCGATAGGAGGGGTTCATCCTTTGATATGTCGGCTATTGTCAGAGCTAGGCATTGGCTTATACCTAGTTCAGTTCAGTGGGTTTGTTGCCTAGCCGACATCCGTGAATACCAAGCTGGCCAAAATTTATCTGTTGAGGGCCAAGACTTGAAAGCACCAGACCAGTGGGCTAGGTCAGGGGTGGAAAATCTGAAGGGAATCCGGTTTGTTTCGGCATTAATAAACTCGATAGGGTCTAAGTTGCCGATCAGCCCTAACAAGAATTGATTAGGGCTAACAAGGTCTGGAATGGCGATTTGGTGGGCGAGGGGCTACGATTTAAATGATGGAAAAACAAGATTACAAAAGATAAAAACCAAGTTGCAAGGAGTAAAGGGAAGTAGCCGATGAAACTTACCTCTGGGTATTCCGCTTGGGCTGCGTCGGAACGAGTGCTTGAGGACGCCATTGATGAGTGGGATCGCCGCCGCGGAAGGGTTTGTTGGTGAGGTCACGCTTCGGGTTCCGACGAGGTCGCCGAGGAGACGAAGAGTTTTTTGGCTAGGGCTTGAGGATGCGAAAGTGACTGCGTGGCTTCGTTCGGCGCAAGGCGGGTGCTATTTAAAGAGATTTCTTGATAGCCGAGACGGAATAGGACGGGAGTTGCACGGGAATTCGAAAAGCGGCAAGTCCGCGATATTATCTTATCATGAACTTGGGGGGCATGTGTTAACAACCCAATTTGGTAACCAAATCCCTAAGTTCAAGGTTGGATTTGAAGCGGAATCGGATTGGGAAAGTGATCTGCGGGGGAAACAGAGACCGCATTGACCATGATTAAATTGGCTGGGAGGCCAGTCGGCTGAGGCCGAATCGGATAGGGACAGCCGATAGCCGATTCTGATTCAGGGAAGAAGATGGAATCGTTTCCGATAAAGAAGCTTGAAGATAAAAAGAAGATTCGGTTCCTAAATGTTCGTTAAGATATTGCCATCTATGGATAGAGTCATGTAATGGCAATTGTATCTGTAAAATAGGGTTTTGTTTAGATATTCCTTTTGATACGACATTGGGCCTGTATCCTGAGATATTGTCGTATTTTAAATAGTAGATAAGATAGAAACTGTGTCTTACACGGATATTGTTATACCTGGGTATAAATAAGACCCGAGGGCTCTTTGTAAATAACACACACATCAATACAAACTCGGCGCATCGCCAACATTTTGTTTTAGACGAGTTCTTGAATCCGCTTCAGGCTGCATCGATCTCGACCCCCAAATAAGGTAAATGCTTGTCATTAGCAGTTTGTATCGTCGAATCTAGTGCTTACATCATCATGATACTATAGATTTAATGTCATAGACTGCACAATTTATCTTGCCATCGGCTTGTTTCTCTCGGGAGACAGTAGCCGATGAAGCTAGATCTAGATTTTAAATTAGTTTATATGTTGTATCCACCGTCTCGAGGGGTTTACATCGGTTTATATAGATCTAGTACTTCTTTTTGTACTTAATGCTGCATCATTATGACCTATTAAGTCGCTCTTAGAATTATTAAGATCTATTCGACTAGATGTTTATCATTAGAGACAATGCCGGGGTTTCAGCCGGCCTTATCTGTTTTAATTATCTTTTAGTATTATTTACTATTAGATATATTAAAGCTACCTCTTATATTAAGATCTTAACTTGGTTAAATGCCTTAAGCCAGTATCAATCCATTGGCATCAGCCGACAGTCGATTGATCTAGGTTTAATGCATTTAGGTTAGATTAATATCATTTCATAAGATGTATCGGAGTAATAGCCGATCCACGTTAGATATGCAACATCGGATAGGTTTTAAATGCATATATTCGTTACCCTGATGTATATTTAGACTAAGTGGTTTATATTGTCTCGGCATAGCCGATCTATCCCAATCACTTAGTTTAAACGTGCTTTGGGATAGCAAATGTATGTAAATTGATTCCCTGAGCCGATCCAGTAGGATCTAATCTTAACCTTAACGCATGTATCTGTTTATTATTTCTTGTTGGTTAACAGATCAAACCAGCTGGCACGCCTAATTGATCAAAGGTAGCCAAGGACAGACCTGCACTGGAGTTAAGCAGATCTCCCAGGCCAGTGCGTGGGAAAGATTTCTCATCAACAATGCCATAGAGAAGAAGATGGACCTACTACACTGCACAGACTAAGAAAGGGTGTCCTTTGCCACCCACCAACTTCAAGGCCCCGCCTCGGCATGGTGGGACAATCTCCTAGTCACTCGTCGGGCAGACGCACCTGCAGTCACTTGGGCAGAATTCTGCCAGCAATTCCGAAACGCACACATTCCTATAGGGATTGTGGCACAGAAAAATGGGAGTTCAGATCCCTTGAATAGGGCAACCGAACGGTCACCAAGTACCTGCACGAATTTAATCACCTATCACGTTATGCTTCGGAAGACGTGCGCACCGACGTCGAGCGTCAAGAAAAGTTCTTGGCCGGTCTTGACGATGAGTTAACGGACAAGTTCATCTCGGGTGAATACGCCAATTTTGAAAAACTAGTCGACGAAGCTATTCGTTAAGAAGATCAGCGCAACAAGATGCTTAAGAAACGGAAAGCTGTTTAGCTCAGACCATAGCCTCAACAAGGGAACCCCCAACGGCCACGTTTCACTCCCTGAGGTTAGGGCGGACCTATTACCATGATCGTCCGCCAGCATCGACCTTACCACCCTGGAAATTTCCAAACCAGTGGAAGCCGCTTTGGGCAACATCAACGGAATCCTGCCCCACGTCCTCCAACGGTGCCATCGCAACAACAGCCTAAACCCACACAGCCGAAGAAGGAACTTGGAATCAGACCAGGCAACTGCTTCAACTGTGGAGAGCCTGGACACTTCGCGGACAAGTGTCCAAAGCCTAAATGTGCACCTCGATTCGTCCAAGCAAGGGTGAATCACGCGTCGGCAGAGGAAGCCCAAGACGCACCGGAAGTAATACTGGGTATGTTCCCTGTGAACTCCTTCACTGCATCAGTCTTGTTTGATTCGGGTGCAACCCATTCGTTCATATCAAAAGCATTTGTTGGGACACATGGGATGTCTGCATTAAAACTTAAGATACCCATGCGGGTTCAAACCCCCGGAAAGCATTTGAACACCACCCATTTCTGCCTTCAATGGCAATAGAAATCCAAGGGTCCCTATTTCTAGCCAACCTTATCCTTCTGGAATCAAAAGGGCTAGATGTCATCCTTGGGATGGAATGGTTGACCCGTTATAAGGGCCTGATCGATTGCGCGAGCCGCACGATCACCTTGACCAATGGTGAAGGGAAAGAAGTGATCTTCCACTCCCCTAAACCATCAAGGTCAGAAGCAAGCTTGAATTGGATCTCGGTCAAGGAGAAACTTGAAGGGGAAGGAAAAGACCCAAAGAGGATAGAGGAAATCCCCGTGGTTAGCGAGTATCCGGATGTTTTTCCCGAAGGCCTTACTACGATGCCACCTGAAAGAGAGATAGAGTTCCGAATTGATCTAATTCCTGGAACTGCTCCAATCCACAAGAGGCCCTATCGGATGGGAGCCAATGAGTTAGCAGAAGTGAAGAAGCAAGTGGACGAACAGTTGTAGAAGGGTTTCATTCGCCCAAGTACATCCCCTTGGGGTGCTCCAGTAATATTTGTGGAGAAAAAGGATAAGACTAAGAGGATGTGCGTCGACTACCGCGCACTCAACGAGGTCACCATTAAGAACAAGTATCCATTACCTCGGATCGACGACCTATTTGATCGATTGAAGGGAGCAAAGGTGTTTTCTAAATAGACCTACGATCAGGCTATCATCAGCTAAGGATTCGAGAAGAAGAAATTCCCAAGACCGCTTTTATCACTTGGTATGGTTTGTACGAGTGCACGGTCATGTCTTTCGGACTTACCAATGCACTCGCGTTCTTCATGAACTTGATGAATAAGGTGTTCATGGAATTCTTGGACAAGTTCATCATAGTGTTCATCGATGACATTCTAATCTATTCCAAGACAGAAGAAGAGCATGAACACCATCTCCGGTTGGCGCTTGAAAGGTTAAGAGACCATCAGCTCTATGCTAAGTTCAGCAAGTGTGCCTTTTGGTTAAAGAAAGTGCAATTCCTTGGTCATATCATGAATGCCCAAGGAGTCACGGTGGATCCTTCCAATGTGGAAGCAGTAACCAAGTGGACTCCACCCAAAACCGTCACCCAAATTAGGAATTTTCTTGGACTTGCGGGATATTACCGTCGGTTCATTGAGATTTCTCTAAAATTGCAAAGCCAATGACCCAGTTGTTGAAAAAGGATGAAAAGTTTAAGTGGACCGCTGAGTGCGACAATAGTTTTGAAGAACTTAAGAGAAAGCTGGTGCGTCACCAGTATTGATCTTGCCAGATCAAACCAAGGATTTCCAAGTCTATTGTGACGCATCTCGCCAAGGGTTAGGTTGTGTGTTGATGCAAGAAGGAAAAGTGGTCGCTTATGCTTCCCGCCAGTTGAGACCACATGAGTCTAACTATCCAACCCATGAATTGGAACTGGCGGCAGTCGTCCATGCTTTGAAAATATGGCGACATTACCTCGTCAGTAATCGATGTGAAGTGTATACGGATCATAAGAGCCTGAAATACATTTTCACCCAACCAGAATTGAACCACCGTCAGCGAAGGTGGTTAGAGTTGATCAATGATTACGACCTAAGTATACACTATCATCCTGGCAAAGCTAACGTGGTAGCTGATGCTTTGAGCCAGAAGAGTTACTGCAACTCTATCCACACAAAAGGGAGATGTGAACAGTTACAACGGGACCTAGAGCGCCTAAATCTAGGAATTGTCAAACCCGGATTTGTGGCCGCTCTTGAAGCCCAACCCACACTCATAGACCAAATCCGTATAGCTCAAGCCTCGGATCCTGACATAGCCGAGCTTAAGAAGAACATGAGGGTTGGAAAAGCTCGCGACTTCACAGAGGACGAGCATGGAACAATCTGGATGGGCACAAGGATGTGCGTACCAGAGGATAAAGAACTGAAAAAGTTGATCCTTACTGAGGCCCATCAGAGTCAGTACTCAATCCACCCAGGAAGCACCAAGATGTATCAAGACCTGAAGGACAAGTTTTGGTGGGTCAGCATGAAAAGAGAAATAGCAGAGTTCGTGGCACTATGCGACGTATGCCAACGAGTGAAGGCAGAACACCAAAGGCCTGCAGGGTTACTTCAGCCACTCCAAATCCCGGAATGGAAATGGGAAGAAATCGGAATGGACTTCATCACAGGATTACCTCGTACGTCGTCAGGGCACGATTCCATCTGGGTTATCATTGACCGACTCACTAAAGTAGCTCATTTCATCCCAGCGCACACCACCTACACAGGAAAGAAACTGGCATAATTGTATCTCACAAGGATTATGTGTCTTCATGGGGTACCCAAGAAAATAGTATCAGATCATGGTAGTCAGTTCACTTCCAAGTTTTGGCAGAAGCTCCAAGAGGAACTTGGCACTCGGTTGAATTTTAGTACGGCCTATCACCCGCAAACCGATGGTCAGACTGAGCGAGTGAATCAGATTTTGGAAGACATGTTGCGGGCATGTGCTCTCGACTTCGGGAGAGCATGGGACAAGAGTCTGCCCTACGCGGAGTTGTCTTACAACAACAGTTATCAGGCCAGTCTGCAGATGGCACCTTTCGAAGCGCTGTACGGACGAAAGTGTCATACCCCGCTCTTTTGGGACCAAACTGGCGAGCGTCAGTAGTTTGGGACCGAAGTGTTAAGCGAGGAGGAGGAAAAGGTCAAGGCAATAAGGGAAAGGCTTATTATTGCACAGTCTTGGCAAAAGAGTTATGCAGATAACCGTCGGAGGGATCTAACGTTCACGACAGGTGATTATGTGTATCTTCGAGTCACCCCGCTTTGAGGAGTGCACTGTTTCCAAACTAAAGGCAAGTTGGCACCACGTTTTGTGGGACTGTACCGGATACGGGAATGTCGAGGAGAAGTAGCTTACTGGCTCGAGTTTCCACCCTCCATGGCCTGCATCCATGATGTATTCCACGTCTCGCAACTTAAAAAGTGTCTAAGAGTGCCAGAAGAACAGAAGAGCCCGGATCAGATAGAGATTCAGGAAGATTTGACTTATGTGGAGAAACCAACACGTATCCTCGAAACCAGCGAGCGGAGAACCCGGAACAAGGTTACCAGGTTCTGTCGAGTTCAGTGGACTCATCACTCAGAAGAAGAGGCCACCTGGGAAAGGGAAGATGAGCTAAAGGCCGCTCATCCCTATCTTTTTGCCAGTACCTCCGAATCTCAGGGTCGAGATTCCGTTTAAGGGGGGTAGGTTTGTTACACCCTGAGGTGTTTTCCCCTTTTTAAAATCATAAAGGAAAAAATCGCAAAAGAAAATAGTTGGGAATTAACCTGGAGCAAATAAATAGGAGGGCCCGCCTCTCCCGCGTACCCTTAAGGCCCGCCCTAACTCCCCTGTCCCTCTTGTCGCCCTTAATCACCCCAGCCGTCGCTCCCGTGCCCCTAATGACCGGATTTGATCGCCGGTCATAAATTTCCCCAAATCCCTCTCCTCTTTACTCCGACGAGTAATTTCCCCTTATCCCGGCCACCGCCGACCTCCCCATTCCCTTTAAAAGACGGCCACTGGACTCCTCGAGCTCCCCATGCCCTCTTTCGAGCTCCCCACACTCCCTCTCACTCTCGCACCGTGCGCCTGAGCTTTGCCGCTCATTGCCGGCCTTCGGCCGCGATTCCCCGTCGTCCCGATGTTAGTGATATGCCCTAGAGGCAACATGGAGATGTTGGATATCACGTCAATGTTTATGTATTTATGAATAAAGTGTTATTCAGTTCCATGAAATAGACATCTTGTATTGATCAATAAGTACGTGACTTATTTATGAGACTCGATATGTATGAATCTATTTCTAAACGATCCTCGATCATATGTCATTTTGTTGGAACAAATATGATTCTAAGATCGCATGTTTATTGATTGATGATCATGTCTCATAGATCATGGGTATGGAGATACCAAATCAATAAACATGGACATATGTGTTGGAGAACACATTGTTGGATAGACCCACCATGAGACACTACAGGAATTAATGTGCCATTAGTTGGTCTCGGTAGTGTTGGTACAAAGTCCTTAGACCTGAGATCACCATGGATTCCAACATGTGTAGTAGCCTACTTTGGGACTACCAAACGCTATTCGTGCGGGTAGTTATAAAGGTAGTTTTCGGGTTTGCTATGAAAGATGGAGTGGGATGTGAGTGATCAAGATGGAATTTGCCCCTCCTTTGGAGAGATATCTCTCGGGCCCTCGAGGTAATGGATTATGGAAATGCATGGCCATGCTAAGTTGATTGAGGAGTCAATCAACGACGGATAATCCAATACGGTTCGAGTGAATGGTTAAGCTATTGAAGGGATGGCACACATCTTGCCTATAGCTTAACCGGTATCGTGAGGCAAAGGGATTTGTGTACACATTACAGGTTCGAGCCGATATTATATTCTTGTATACTATGGTGTCAATATGTGCTGCTAGGCGCCGCGTTGACAGTCGGCCGAGTTGGACTCGAGCCGACGGTCGGCTAAGTTAGACTATAGCTGAACCTACGGTGGTCGCACGCTTAAGGGGATAAGAACAGGCATTCGAGTTGGACTCGAATATGGCTCGATCGGATAGGGATCCAATCGGATAGAGTCCTATGGGCTTACGACGTATGGGCAGCCAACTCTATGAGATACGGATGAGATCCGATTCAAAATAGAGTCCTAATCGGCCACTAGTCCCAATCGGCCAACTCTATATAAAGGAGGGAGGGGTGGAGAGCGCCACACGTCAATTGCATCGCGTGCAACGAAGTCGCCGAGATCAATCTCCACGGAAACCCTCCCCACTTTTGAGCCAAACCCTAGCCTTGCATCGCGTGCTAGCACACGGGTGTACGGCGTTCGTCCCCGGACGTGTGGATACCGGTAGAGGCGCTGCTACGTTGCGCGCCGTTGATCGGCTCGGATCGGCTGCAATCGGAGCGATCGGCGTGGTGGAATCGGGCTGCGGTCGGGCGCATCGGAGCGAGGCGTGAGAACGCGGCCGGACAACTCGAATCGGCTGATTGGCGAATCGGCTCTCCGGGAATCGGCTACGCTGTTCCGGATCGGATTGCCCCGATTGGCTATTCCGCCGCACTCTACTCCAATCGGTAACGATCTATCGGCCCTTACTTGCAAGTGTTCCGGTTTGCACGGTAAAAAGTTTTTGTTTTCGGCTAGCGTAGCCTCCGCGTAACCTTCAGTGGTATCGAGCTAATCTTGCTTAGTTCGGGTTTTAGATTGGATCGGAACAAGTTTTGTGCACGGGTTGATTAGATCAATCGGTTTTACGGGATCCGTTGAGGAGAGTTGATGGTAATTGCGTTCCTTGATAGTGTATCGGAACAGCGTAATGTGATTACGTCGAAGCAATATCCATATAACTCGGTTTGAGTTGGGTTCGAGATAGCGTTCCTTGATAGTGTATCGGAACGGTATAATGTGATTATGCCGAAGCTATCTCGTAGTACGATCTTGTTAGCTGCCTCGCGCCTACGCAAACCATCTCCCTTGATAGTGTATCGGGACGGCATAATATGATTATGCCGATATGGTTTCCGTAAGCGATTTCATAGATTGGATCTATGGACCGCCGTGTGCGTACCCCCTTATAGGTCGTCTCGATGCCGTATCTCTGCGATAGGTAGAAAACGTTTCTACGCCTAACTTGTTTTTGCAGAGAATGCTTTGAGATGGTATGGCCCTATTGTATGTATGAGATGCATGTGATGCATGTAATATTCTTTCATATGTGCAATCCCCGTAATATTCTTTCATACGTGCAATGCTTATAATATTCTTTCACGACTGCGAGTCGATGTAATCTTCAATTAGAGCTTCTATAGTAGTAGCTTAGTTTGAAGAAATCAAGCATTCGGCACTCGAAAGAACGGTGATGAAGATGGAGATCCTCTACACCGGCATGGAGATGGAGATCACCATGTGAAGGGGGCCATACTATTTCATTATATGCTATTCTACCTGCTTTCATATATGTGATATGTTTGTTTGATAGGATAGCATCCCTCGCAAAATTAAGTAGTAATGATGCCCTTCCAAATGTTGCACCCGTCACCGTTATGCTCGTCAATGGTGGGTCTGCCAAAGCAGAGTGCCATTCTCTATCATAACACGAGGGGGTATATGTCAGACATATACATGCAGGAGCATTTGGTTTACTTAACAAGGCTATCAAAACAGTTTTGGGCCTTGGGGCATAGGTTGGCGCCGGGGCATGGAGATGCCACACCAACAACAAGAGTCACATAGAGATGTGATTAGCAAGGTGTTGCTTACCGATGTTACTAATTTTCTAGCAGTGATGCCAAAGCTCACTAGAAAATTAATTAACATGTGGATCTTGACCCAATACGTAACCTAGAGGGAAGGTGGAAAATACGTAATGGGAGTCTAATGTTAAATTGTTTAACAATAGACATAGCATAAACATTGTGCTAAACTTTGCTTTTTCTTTGTAGAATAAATGGCGGCTAATACTACACCCGTACCTTTAATTTGCGATCTATTCTCGAAAAGGAAAAATTAAATGGAACAAGCTTTATGGATTGGTATCGCAACTTGAGAATTGTTCTCAAGCAAGAGCGTAAGGAGTACGTTCTTGAAGTACCCTATCCCGAGGATTTGCCTAATAACGCCACGCAACCGCACGGAGGGCTTATGAGAAGCACACTAATGATGCCCTAGATATAAGTTGTCTCATGCTTGCTACAATGTCCCCCGAGCTTCGAAGCAATATGAGAGCACGATGCTCACACTATTATTCGGGGCTGCGTGGCATGTTTGAGAACCAAGCTCGGGCCGAGAGGTTCAACACCTCAAAGTCCTTGTTTGCGTGCGAGCTTGTTGAAGGGAATCCCGTCGTCCGCATGTGATAAAGATGATTGGCTATATCGAGAGTCCGGAAAAACTAGGTTTTCCCCTTAGCCAAGAGTTGGCTACGATGTGATTCTCCGGTCGCTCCCTCCGAGCTTCGAGCCATTTATATTGAATTATCACATGAACAATATGGATAGGACCTTGGCTGAATTGCATGGGATGCTAAAGACAGTGAGGAGAGTATCCAAGAAACGGTCATCATGTGATGATGATGCGTAAGGCTAAGCGCAAACCACTGTCAAGAAGCTTTGCACCAAGAGGAAGTTAACTCCCGATGAGATCGCGAGTGCCTCTAATGCAAAGAAGGGCAAGAAGGGGTCGGCGGCATCGGATGCCGTTTGCTTCTATTGCAAGGAGACAGAGCCGGAAGAGGAACCGCAAGAAGTACATGGAGGATCTCAAAAAGAAGCAAAGTACGACTTACGCTGGTATTAATGTTATAGACATTAATCTTGCTACTTGACCTACCGACTCTTGGGTATTTGATACCGGATCGTAGCTCATATTTGCAAATCATTGCGGGGAATGAGAAGAAGTAGAGGATTGAGAAGGGGCGAGGTGAACTGCGCGCGTCGCAATGGAGCAAGCGTTGCTACGTTCTTGTCGGCACGTACCACTTCATCTACCTTCGGGATTAGTTTTGGAATTAAATAATTGTTATTGTGTTCCAACACTATGTCAAAACGTTATTTTCGCTTCATGCTTGCAAGCGGAAGGATATGATTTTAGATCAATGAACAATGGTTGTTCAATATATCTCGAGAGATATGTTCTATTTTCATGCTCCATTGGTGAATGGATTATACGTTTTGAATCTTGAAGCGTCTCCCATCTATAACATTAATACGTAAAGGCAACTCTCTAATGATATAAACCCCACGTTTATCCGGCATTGTCGCTTAGGCCATATAAATCGAAATGCATGGAGAAGCTCCATAAGGATGGATGCTTCACTCTTTTGATTTTGAATCATTTGAGACATGTGAGTCTTGTTTACTTGGTAAGATGACAAAGGCGCCTTTCACGGGACACGGTGAAAGAGCAAGTGACTTGTTGGCACTCGTACATGCGATGTATGTGGACCAATGAGCTCAACGGCCGAGGTGGTTATCGACTTCATTACCTTTACGATGACTTTAGTAGATATGGTTATATCTACTTAATGAGGCATAAGTCCGAATCCTTTGAAAAGTTCAAAGAATTCCAGAATGAAGTACAAAATCATTTAGGGAAAACAATCAAGTTTCTACGATCGGATCGTGGAGGGAATACTTGAGCCAAGAGTTTGGTAATCATCGAAAGATTGTGGAATTGTTCCACGCTTGACTCCACCGGGAACTCCACAATGGAACGGAGTGTCCGAACGGAGAAATCGCACCTTGTTGGACATAGTGCGGTCGATGATGAGCCAAACGATCTTCCGTTATCCTTCGGGGATATGCTCTTGAAACATGCGCTCACACTAAATAGAGTTCCATCTAAGTCGGTTGAAAAGACACCATATGAGATATGGACAGGGCAAACCCCTAGTTTGTCTTTTCTCAAAATTTGGGGATGTGAGGCTTATGTAAAACGTTTACAATCTGACAAGCTCACACCCAAATCTGACAAGTGCTTCTTTGTGGGATATCCCAAGGAAACTAAGGGATATTACTTTTATAATCGGGAACAAGGCAAAGTGTTTGTCGCCCGACATGGTGTCTTCTTGGAGAAAGAGTTTCTTTCAAGAAGGGTTAGTGGGAGCAGGGTGCATCTTGAAGAAGTTCAAGAAACACCAGAAAATATTTCAGCGACCACAGAACCACAACAGGAGGAACAAAGTGTTGCGCCACCAGTTGTAGATACACCAGCCCCACGGAGGTCTGAAAGATCACGTCGTGCGCCTGACAGGTACACAGGTGCGGAACAACGTGATATATTGTTGTTGGACATGAAGGGTTACGCGGAGGCTACGCTAGCCAAAAACAAAAAATCTACCGCGCAAACCAAGAACACTTGCAAGTAAGGGCCGATAGATCGTTACCGATTGGAGTAGAGTGCGGCGGAATAGCCAATCGGGGCAATCCGATCCGGGCAGGTGTAGCCGATTCCCGGAGACAGCCGATTCACCAATCAGCCAATTCGAGTCGTCCGGCCGCGTTCTCACGCCTCGCTCCGATGCGCCCGACCGCAGCCGATTCCACCACAGCCGATCGCTCCGATTGCAGCCGATCCGAAGCCGATCAAGAGCGCGCAACGTAGCAGCGCCTCTACCTGTATCCACACGTCCGGGGACAGAACGCCGTACACTCGTGTGCTAGCACGCGATGCAAGGCTAGGGTTTGGCTCGAAAGTGGGGAGGGTTTCCGTGGAGATTGATCTCGGCGACTTCGTTGCACGCGATGCAATTGATGTGTCGCAGCTCTCCACCCTCCCTCCTTTATATAGAGTCGGCCGACTAGGACTAGTGACCGATCGGGACTCTATTTTTGAACCGGATCTCATCCGTATCTCATAGAGTTGGCCGCCCATACGTCGTAAGCCTAAAGGACTCTATCCGATCGGATCCCTATCCGATCGAGCCGTATCCGAGTCCAACTCGAATATCTATTCTATCCCCTTAAGCGTGCGACCCTGTAGGTTCAGGTATACTCGGTTTCGGCCATAGTCTAACTTAGCCGATCGTCGGCTCGAGTCCAACTCAGCCAGGCCGTCAACGGCGGCGCCTAGCGGCACATATTGACACCATAGTATACAAGAATAATATCGGCTCTGAACCCGTAATGTGTACACAAATCCCTTTGCCTCACGATACCGCTTAAGCTATAGGCAAGATGTGTGCCATCCCTTCAATAGCTTAACCATTCACTCGAACCGTATTGGATTATCTCATGATTGACTCCTCAATCAACTTAGCATGGCCATGCATTTCCATAATCCATTACCTCGAGGGGCCTCAGAGATATCTCTCCAAAGGAGGGGCAAATTCCATCTTGATCACTCACATCCCACTCCATGTTTCATAGCAAACCCGAAAACTACCTTTATAACTACCCGCATTACGGAATAGCGTTTGGTAGTCCCAAAGTAGGCTACTACACATGTTGGAATCCATGGTGATCTCGGTCTAAGGACTTTGTACCAACACTACCGAGACCAACTAATGGCACATTAATTCTGTAGTGTCTCATGGTGGGTCTATCCAACAATGTGTTCTCTAACACATATGTCCATGTTTATTGATTTGGTATCTCCATACCCATGATCTATGAGACATGATCATCAATCAATAAACATGCCAATCTTAGAATCATATTTGTTCCAACAATATGACATATGATCGAGGATCGTTTAGAAATAGATTCATACATATCGAGTCTCATAAATAAGTCACGTACTTATTGATCAATACAAGATGTCTATTTCATGAAACGAATAACACTTTATTCATTTATACATAAACATTGACGTGATATCCAACATCTCCATGTTGCCTCTAGGGCATATCACTAACAATCTCCCACTTGCACTAGAGTCAACCATGTAAGTATCTAATACCCATTGCTCTTGTGTGCGCCTCATGCTTCGGTGAGGAGAGGTTTTGTCGGCGGATCGGCTATGTTGAGATCCGTGTGCACTTTGCATATCTTGACATCACCTCTGTCCACTATCTCGCGGATGAGATGATATCGCCGAAGTATGTGTTTGGACTTCGATGTGACCTCGGCTCCTTGGCTTGCGCGCAATGGCTCCACTATTATCACAATAGAGAGACATTGGACCGTCGTACTAGTCATCACACCAAGCTCGAAACGAATTTCTTGATCCAAACGCCTCCTTTGCGGCTTCCGAAGCGCAATGTACTCGGCCTCCGTTGTAGAATCAGCAACGATGTATCCCGCTTGGAACTCTTCCAGTGGCTGCGCCTCCGTTCGAGCGAACACGAACCCGATTGCGATCTATAATCATCCTTGTCTGTTTGGAAGCTAGCATCGGTGTAACCACTTACAACGAGCTCTTCTTCACCTCCATAGACTAGGAACATATCCTTAGTTCTTCTCAAATACTTAAGGATATTCTTTACGGCATCCAGTGACCTTCACTGGATCGGCGGTATCTGCTCGTAGCACTCAAAGCGTACGAGACATGCAGGCGTGTACAAAGCATGGCATACATGATGGATCCAATTGCCGAAGCATATGGAACCATACCCATCTTATTCCGCTCATCATGTGTCGAGGACACCGATTCTTGCTAAGATTGATGCCATGTGACATAGGCAAGAAACCTTTCTTGGAATCATGCATGTTGAACCTTTTCAACACCTTGTCAATGTATGTACTTTGGCTTAATCCAATTAGCCTCTTGGATCTATCTCTATAGATCCGAATGCTAATATATATGCTTGCCTCCCCTAAGTCTTTCATGGAAAAACTATTTTTCAATGAAGACTTGACGGATTCAAGCATAGGGATATCATTTCCAATCGTAATATGTCATCCACATATAAGATTAGAAATACAATTGCGCTCCCACTGACCTTTTTGTAAACACAGGCCTCTTCTTCATTTTTGATGAAACCAAACCCTTTGATTACTTCATCAAAACGAATATTCCAACTCCGAGATGCTTGCTTCAATCCATAAATGGATTTCGTAGCTTGCATATCTTTCCGAGCGATTCTGGATCGACAAAACCCCGAGGTTGTATCATGTATACATCCTCGCTTAGGTTTCCATTGAGGAAAGCCGTTTTGACATCCATCTCGCCATATCTCATAATCGAAATATGCAGCAATCGCTAGGATAATCCGAATAGATTTAAGCATTGCGACGGGCGAGAAGGTTTCATCATAATCAACTCCTTGAATCTGTTTAAAACCTTTCGCCACCAATCGCGCCTTATAGATGTGAACATTTCCATCCATATCGGCCTTTTCTTAAAAACCCATTTACACTCAATGGTTTTGACACCATCAGTGGATCAACCAAGTTCCAAACTTGATTGTCGTACATGGATTCTATTTCGGATTTCATGGCTCCAAGCCACTTGTTGGAATCGGGTCCCACCATCGCTTCCTCATAGGTCTTAGGTTCATCGTTGTCCAACAACAATATATCACGTTGTTCCCTTTGTGTACATGTCGGTGCACGACGTGATCTTTCGGTTCTCCAGTGGGTGGTGTATCTACAACGGTGGCGCAACACTTTGCACCTCTGTTGTGGTTCTTTGTCGTTGAAACATTTTACGGTGTTTCTTGAACTTCTTCAAGATGCACCTGCTCCCACTAACCCTTCTTGAAAGAAACTCTTTCTCCAAGAAGACACCATGTCGGGCGACAAACACTTTGCCTTGTTCCCGATTATAAAAGTAATATCCCTTAGTTTCCTTGGGATATCCCACAAAGAAGCACTTGTCGGATTTGGGTGTGAGCTTGTCGGATTGTAAACGTTTTACATAAGCCTCACATCCCCAAATTTTGAGAAAAGACAAACTAGGGGTTTGCCCTGTCCATATCTCATATGGTGTCTTTTCAATGACTTAGATGGAACTCTATTTAGTGTGGCGCAGTTTGTTTCAAGAGCATATCCCCGGAAGGATAACGGAAGATCAGTTTGGCTCATCATCGACCGCACTATGTCCAACAAGGTGCGATTTCTCCATTCGGACACTCCGTTCCATTGTGGAGTTCTGGTGGAGTCAGCGTGGAACAATTCCACAATCTTTCGGATGATTACCAAACTCTTGGCTCAAGTATTCCCCTCCACGATCGATCGTAGAAACTTGATTGTTTTCCCTAAATGATTTTGTACTTCATTCTGGAATTCTTTGAACTTTTCAAAGGATTCGGACTTATGCCTCATTAAGTAGATATAACCATATCTACTAAAGTCATCGGTAAAGGTAATGAAGTGCGATAACCACCTCGGCCGTTGAGCTCATTGGTCCACATACATCGGTATGTACGAGTGCCAACAAGTCACTTGCTCTTTCACTGTGTCCCGTGAAAGGCGCCTTTGTCATCTTACCAAGTAAACAAGACTCACATGTCTCAAATGATTCAAAATCAAAAGAGTGAAGCGGTCCATCCTTATGGAGCTTCTCCATGCGTTTCGATTTATATGGCCTAGCGACAATGCCGGATAAACGTGGGGTTTATATCATTAGAGAGTTGCCTTTACGTATTAATGTTATAGATGGGAGACGCTTCAAGATTCAAAACGTATAATCCATTCACCAATGGAGCATGAAAATAGAACATATCTACGAGATATATTGAACAACCATTGTTCATTGATCTAAAATCATATCCTTCCGCTTGCAAGCATGAAGCGAAAATAACGTTTTGACATAGTGTTGGAACACAATAACAATTATTTAATTCCAAAACTAATCCTGAAGGTAGATGAAGTGGTGCTGTGCCGGCGACAGCGTAGCAACGCTTGCTCCATTGCCGACGCGCGGGTTCACCTCGCCCCTTCTCAATCCTCTACTTCTTCTCATTCCCTGCAATGATTTGCAAATATGAGCTGCGATCCGATATCAAATACCCAAGAGTCGATAGGTCAAGTAGCAAGATTAATGTCTATAACATTAATACACGAAGCGAAGTCGTACTTTGCTTCTTTTGAGATCCTCCATGTACTTCTTGCGGTTCCTCTTCCGTGGCTGTCTCCTTGCAATAGAAGCAAACGGCATCGATGCCGCCGACCCCTTCTTGCCCTTCTTTGCATTAGAGGCACTCGCGATCTCATCGGGAGTTAACTTCCTCTTGGTGCAAAGCTTCTTGACGGTGGTTTGCGCTTGCCTACGCATCATCATCACATGATGACCGTTTCTTGGATACTCTCCTCATTTGTCTTTAGCATCCCATGCAATTCAGCCAAGGTCCTATCCATATTGTTCATGTGATAATTCAATATAAATGGCTCGAAGCTCGGAGGGAGCGGCGGAGAATCACATCGGTAGCCAACTCTTGGCTAAGGGGAAAACCTAGTTTTCCGGACTCTCGATATAGCCAATCATCTTTATCACATGCGGTGACGGGATTCCTTCAACAAGCCTGCACGCAAACAAGGACTTTGAGGAGTTGAACCTCTCGGCCCGAGCTTGGTTCTCAAACATGCCACGCAGCCCTGAATAATAGTGTGAGCATCGCTGCTCTCATATTGCTTCGAAGCGATGCTCACACTATTATTCGGGGACTCGTGGCATGTTTGAGAACCAAGCTCGGCCAGAGGTTCAACACCTCAAAGTCCTTGTTTGCGTGCAGCTTGTTGAAGGAATCCGTCGATCCGCATGTGATAAAGATGATTGGCTATATCGAGAGTCTGGAAAACAGGTTTTCCCCTTAGCCAAGAGTTGGCTACCGATGTGATTCTCCGCCGCTCCCTCCGAGCTTCGAGCCATTCATATTAAATTATCACATGAACAATATGGATAGGACCTTGGCTGAATTGCATGGGATGCTAAAGACAAATGAGGAGAGTATCCAAGAAACGGTCATCATGTGATGATGATGCATAAGCGCAAACGCACCCTCGTCAAGAAGCTTTGCACCAAGAGGAAGTTAACTCCCGATGAGATCGCGAGTGCCTCTAATGCAAAGAAGGGCAAGAAGGGGTCGGCGGCATCGATGCCGTTTGCTTCTATTGCAAGGAGACAGCCACCGGAAGAGGAACCTGCAAGAAGTACATGGAGGATCTCAAAAAGAAGCAAAGTACGACTTCGCTTCAGTATTAATGTTATAGACATTAATCTTGCTACTTGACCTACGACTCTTGGTATTTGATACTGATCAGCAGCTCATATTTGCAAATCATTGCAGGGAATGAGAAGAAGTAGAGGATTGAGAAGGGGCGAGGTGAACTCGCGCGTCGCATGGAGCAAGCGTTGCTCGCTGTGCGCCGCGGCACAGCACCACTTCATCTACCTTCGTGGATTAGTTTTGGAATTAAATAATTGTTATTGTGTTCCAACACTATGTCAAAACGTTATTTCCGCTTCATGTTTGCAAGCGGAAGGATATGATTTTAGATCAATGAACAATGGTTGTTCAATATATCTCAGAGATATGTTCTATTTTCATGCTCCATTGGTGAATGGATTATACGTTTTGAATCTTGAAGCGTCTCCCATCTATAACATTAATACGTGAAAGGCAACTCTCTAATGATATAAACCCCACGTTTATCTGGCATTGTCGCTAGGCCATATAAATCGAAACGCATGGAGAAGCTCCATAAGGATGGACTGCTTCACTCTTTTGATTTTGAATCATTTGAGACATGTGAGTCTTGTTTACTTGGTAAGATGACAAAGGCGCCTTTCACGGGACACAAGTGAAAGAGCAAGTGACTTGTTGGCACTCGTACATACCGATGTATGTGGACCAATGAGCTCAACGGTCAGAGGTGGTTATCAGTACTTCATTACCTTTACCGATGACTTTAGTAGATATGGTTATATCTACTTAATGAGGCATAAGTCCGAATCCTTTGAAAAGTTCAAAGAATTCCGAATGAAGTACAAAATCATTTAGGGAAAACAATCAAGTTTCTACGATCGATCGTGGAGGGAATACTTGAGCCAAGAGTTTGGTAATCATCTCGAAAGATTGTGGAATTGTTCCACGCTTGACTCCACCAGAACTCCACAATGGAACGGAGTGTCCGAACGGAGAAATCGCACCTTGTTGGACATAGTGCGGCCGATGATGAGCCAAACGATCTTCCGTTATCCTTCGGGGATATGCTCTTGAAACAATGCGCTCACACTAAATAGAGTTCCATCTAAGTCGCTGAAAAGACACCATATGAGATATGGACAGGGCAAACCCCTAGTTTGTCTTTTCTCAAAATTTGGGGATGTGAGGCTTATGTAAAACGTTTACAATCCGACAAGCTCACACCCAAATCCGACAAGTGCTTTTTTGTGGGATATCCCAAGGAAACTAAGGGATATTACTTTATAATCGGGAACAAGGCAAAGTGTTTGTCGCCCGACACGGTGTCTTCTTGGAGAAAGAGTTTCTTTCAAGAAGGGTTAGTGGGAGCAGTGGTGCATCTTGAAGAAGTTCAAGAAACACCGAAAATATTTCAACGACACGTAACCACAACGGGAGGAACAAAGTGTTGCGCCACTGCTTGATACACCAGCCACGAAGACGAAGATCACGTCGTGCGCGACAGTACAAACGGAACAACGTGATATATTGTTGTTGGACATGAAGGGTTACGCGGAGGCTACGCTAGCCAAAAACAAAAAATCTACCGCGCAAACCAGGAACACTTGCAAGTAAGGGCCGATAGATCGTTACCGATTGGAGTAGAGTGCGGCGGAATAGCCAATCGGGGCAATCCGATCCGGAACAGTGTAGCGATTCCGGAGACGGCCGATTCACCAATCAGCCAATTCGAGTCGTCCGGCCGCGTTCTCACGCCTCGCTCCGATGCGCCCGACCGCAGCCGATTCCACCACAGCCGATCGCTCCGATTGCAGCCGATCCGGCCGATCAAGAGCGCGCAACGTAGCGGCGCCTCTACCTGTATCCACACGTCCGGGGACGAACGCCGTACACTCGTGTGCTAGCACGCGATGCAAGGCTAGGGTTTGGCTCGAAAGTGGGGAGGGTTTCCGTGGAGATTGATCTCGGCGACTTCTGTTGCACGCGATGCAATTGATGTGTCGCAGCTCTCCACCCCTCCCTCCTTTATATAGAGTCGGCCGACTAGGACTAGTGACCGATCAGGACTCTATTTTTGAACCGGATCTCATCCGTATCTCATAGAGTTGGCCGCCCATACGTCGTAAGCCTATAGGACTCTATCCGATCGGATCCCTATCCGATCGAGCCGTATCCGAGTCCAACTCGAATATCTATTCTATCCCCTTAAGCGTGCGACCCTGTAGGTTCAGGTATACTCGGTTTCGGCCATAGTCTAACTTAGCCGATCGTCGGCTCGAGTCCAACTCAGCCGACCCGTCAACAGCGGCGCCTAGCAGCACATATTGACACCATAGTATACAAGAATAATATCGGCTCTGAACCTGTAATGTGTACACAAATCCCTTTGCCTCACGATACCGGTTAAGCTATAGGCAAGATGTGTGCCATCCCTTCAATAGCTTAACCATTCACTCGAACCGTATTGGATTATCGTCTTTGATTGACTCCTCAATCAACTTAGCATGGCCATGCATTTCCATAATCCATTACCTCGAGGGGCCCAGAGATATCTCTCCAAAGGAGGGGCAAATTCCATCTTGATCACTCACATCCCACTCCATGTTTCATAGCAAACCCGAAAACTACCTTTATAACTACCCGATTACGGAATAGCGTTTGGTAGTCCTAAAGTAGGCTACTACACATGTTGGAATCCATGGTGATCTCGGGTCTAAGGACTTTGTACCAACACTACTCGAGACCAACTAATGGCACATTAATTCTGTAGTGTCTCATGGTGGGTCTATCCAACAATGTGTTCTCTAACACATATGTCCATGTTTATTGATTTGGTATCTCCATACCCATGATCTATGAGACATGATCATCAATCAATAAACATGCCGATCTTAGAATCATATTTGTTCCAACAATATGACATATGATCGGGATCGTTTAGAAATAGATTCATACATATCGAGTCTCATAAATAAGTCACGTACTTATTGATCAATACAAGATGTCTATTTCATGGGCCGAATAACACTTTATTCATTTATACATAAACATTGACGTGATATCCAACATCTCCATGTTGCCTCTAGGGCATATCACTAACGGGACAACGATGAACCTAAGACCTATGAGGAAGCGATGGTGGGACCCGATTCCAACAAGTGGCTTGGAGCCATGAAATCCGAAATAGAATCCATGTACGACAATCAAGTTTGGAACTTGGTTGATCCACTGATGGTGTCAAAACCATTGAGTGTAAATGGGTTTTTAAGAAAAGGCCGATATGGATGGAAATGTTCACATCTATAAGGCGCGATTGGTGGCGAAAGGTTTTAAACAGATTCAAGGAGTTGATTATGATGAAACCTTCTCGCCCGTCGCAATGCTTAAATCTATTCGGATTATCCTAGCGATTGCTGCATATTTCGACTATGAGATATGGCGGATGGATGTCAAAACGGCTTTCTGAATGGAAACCTAAGCGAGGATGTATACATGATACAACCTCGGGGTTTTGTCGATCCGAATCACTGAAATATATGCAAGCTACGAAATCCATTTATGGATTGAAGCAAGCATCTCGGAGTTGGAATATTCGTTTTGATGAAGTAATCAAAGGGTTTGGTTTCATCAAAAATGAAGAAGAGGCTGTGTTTACAAAAGGTCGAGTGGGAGCGCAATTGTATTTCTAATCTTATATGTGGATGACATATTACTGATTGGAAATGATATCCCTATGCTAGAATCCGTCAAGTCTTCATTGAAAAATAGTTTTTCCATGAAAGACTTAGGGGAGGCAGCATATATATTGGGCATTCGGATCTATAGAGATAGATCCAAGAGGCTAATTGGATTAAGCCAAAGTACATACATTGACAAGGTGTTGAAAAGGTTCAACATGCATGATTCCAAGAAAGGTTTCTTGCCCATGTCACATGGCATTAATCTTAGCAAGAATCAGTGTCCTCAGACACATGATGAGCGGAATAAGATGGGTATGGTTCCATATGCTTCGGCAATTGGATCCATCATGTATGCCATGCTTTGTACACGCCCATATGTCTCGTACGCTTTGAGTGCTACGAGCAGATACCGTCGAGATCCAGGTGAAGGTCACTGGATCGCGTAAAGAATATCCTTAAGTACTTGAGAAGAACTAAGGATATGTTCCTAGTCTATGGAGGTGAAGAAGAGCTCGTTGTAAGTGGTTACACCGATGCTAGCTTCCAAACAGACAAGGATGATTATAGATCGCAATCTGGGTTCGTGTTCTGCCTGAACGGAGGCGCAGTCAGCTGGAAGAGTTCCAAGCAGGATACTGTTGCTGATTCTACAACGGAGGCCGAGTACATTGCTGCTTCGGAAGCTGCAAAGGAGGCTGTTTGGATCAAGAAATTCGTTTCGAGCTTGGTGTGATGACTAGTACGACGGTCCAATGTCTCTCTATTGTGACAATAGTGGAGCCATTGCGCAAGCCAAGGAGCCGAGGTCACATCAGAAGTCCAAACACATACTTCGGCGATATCATCTCATCCGCGAGATTGTGGACAGAGGTGATGTCAAGATATGCAAAGTGCACACGGATCTCAACATAGCCGATCCGCTGACAAAACCTCTCCCTCAGCCGAAGCATGAGGCGCACACAAGAGCAATGGGTATTAGATACTTACATGATTGACTCTAGTGCAAGTGGGAGATTGTTAGTGATATGCCCTAGAGGCAACATGGAGATGTTGGATATCACGTCAATGTTTATGTATTTATGAATAAAGTGTTATTCAGTTCCATGAAATAGACATCTTGATTGATCAATAAGTACGTGACTTATTTATGAGACTCGATATGTATGAATCTATTTCTAAACGATCCCTGATCATATGTCATATTGTTGGAACAAATATGATTCTAAGATCAGCATGTTTATTGATTGATGATCATGTCTCATAGATCATGGGTATGGAGATACCAAATCAATAAACATGAACATATGTGTTAGAGAACACATTGTTGGATAGACCCACCATGAGACACTACAGGAATTAATGTGCCATTAGTTGGTCTCAGGTAGTGTTGGTACAAAGTCCTTAGACCTGAGATCACCATGGATTCCAACATGTGTAGTAGCCTACTTTGGGACTACCAAACGCTATTCCGTAACTGGGTAGTTATAAAGGTAGTTTTCGGGTTTGCTATGAAAGATGGAGTGGGATGTGAGTGATCAAGATGGAATTTGCCCCTCCTTTGGAGAGATATCTCTGGGCCCCTCGAGGTAATGGATTATGGAAATGCATGGCCATGCTAAGTTGATTGAGGAGTCAATCAACGACGATAATCCAATACGGTTCGAGTGAATGGTTAAGCTATTGAAGGGATGGCACACATCTTGCCTATAGCTTAACTGGTATCGTGAGGCAAAGAGATTTGTGTACACATTACAGTTCGAGCCGATATTATATTCTTGTATACTATGGTGTCAATATGTGCTGCTAGGCGCCGTCAGTGTGACGTCGGCCGAGTTGGACTCGAGCCGACGGTCGGCTAAGTTAGACTATAAACCGAGTAGACCTGAACCTACAGGGTCGCACGCTTAAGGGGATAAGAACAGGCATTCGAGTTGGACTCGAATATGGCTCGATCGGATAGGGATCCGATCGGATAGAGTCCTATGGGCTTACGACGTATGGGCAGCCAACTCTATGAGATACGGATGAGATCCGATTCAAAATAGAGTCCTAATCGGCCACTAGTCCCGATCGGCCAACTCTATATAAAGGAGGGAGGGGTGGAGAGCTGCCACACGTCAATTGCATCGCGTGCAACAGAAGTCGCCGAGATCAATCTCCACGGAAACCCTCCCCACTTTTGAGCCAAACCCTAGCCTTGCATCGCGTGCTAGCACACGGGTGTACGGCGTTCGTCCCCGACGTGTGGATACGGTAGAGGCGCCGCTACGTTGCGCGCCGTTGATCGGCTTCGGACGGCCGCACCTGAGCGATCGGCCGTGGTGGAATCGGCCGCGGTCGGGCGCATCGGAGCGAGGCGTGAGAACGCGGCCGGACAACTCGAATTGGCTGATTGGCGAATCGGCCGTCTCCGGAATCGGCTACGCTGTTCCGGATCGGATTGCCCCGATTGGCTATTCCGCCGCACTCTACTCCAATCGGTAACGATCTATCGGCCCTTACTTGCAAGTGTTCCTGGTTTGCGCGGTAAAAAGTTTTTGTTTTCGGCTAGCGTAGCCTCCGCGTAACCTTCACCCGAGCAATCCCAAACCTCGCCACCGCCTCCATCTCCATCCCCGGCGCCCAAGCTCCCTTGGTCGCCCCTTTCCGTCGCCGTCCGCCGTCTCCCTCACCGTCCGCGCTGTTGTCTCCTCTAACTCCGGCGACCCTCGGTGAGCGCCCCTCCCTTTTTCCCCTCTTGGCCCAAACGCGCGCCGCCACCCCGAGTGCACGCGGCTCTGCCCGCGCGTGAGCCGCGGCACTTCGCCGCCCGCGCCGTCGCCGGACGGCGCCGCCGGCTCCGACAGCAGTGTGCGCCGTCGCGGTCGGCCGCACCGCCACGCCCCTCCCGGCCGTCCGATCTGCATCGACGAGATCGGAGCGATCCGCCCAGCTGCCCGCGTGGCACGCCGCGTGGCCGCCGTGTCGGCGCCACGTGTGCGCCGCGTGGTGCACCACCCTCTCGGCCCGTGGACCCGGTCCACCGTGGACCAGTGCACCCGCGGCCGAGTGATGCCATCGCTGACGTCAGCCTAGCGCTGACGCAATTATGGGATTTATTGCGTAATAAATTATTAAGAATTTTTCCTGTTTTAGTAAAACACAGTTAATCTTCTAAAATTCATATCTTTTCAATCCGAGCTCCCTTTAAGCCCATTTAAATTTCATTAAATTCATAAAATGCCAAGAATCCATTAAAATGGTTTTGTTACCTGCTTGATAGCTTTTAGCCTGTTTGTTGAAGTGCCTTGTTTGTCGTGTAGATCCGGGTAGTTCCTTTGATCCCGTGTACTTTGAAGTCATCGCGGAGTTTCCTCAGCTCGAAGAGCAAGGCAAGTCATGCTACATTTTGATCATATTGATCCTCTTTTTGCTAAAATACCTTGTTTATTATTCTAAACTGCATTTATTTTGGAATGTCATCTTATGGGGAATATTACATCATATGGTTAGAATAAAGCCCTAGGCTTGCCACCCTAACCCCTTTGATAAACTTGGGAAAACAACATGACTAGTTTATAGGTCTAGGTTATGCTTAGACCTGCTTAGACTTACTAGCACACTAAATGGGTAATTTCATCTAGACGACATTATTTTGGACACATGAAATGAAAGATATAATCCGACGACTTTGTGGACCGGACTAATAACTAAAACATGACAAATTGTGGGCTGTGGACGTTGTGGTTTTGATAGTAGTGCCCATGGCACTTAAGGACCGGTTCACGGAAAACCTCGGAAGAATGACCGTACAAACCACAAGCCAGAATAGGCAACGGTGGGTCCTATAGTGTAGCCTTTCCTAGCCAACGAACCCTGGCAAGGGTGAGCCTGATGGAGTTGCAGTCGGCCAGGGGCTTACCTGCTGCTGGATTCACCGTGGCACTCGGGGGGACTGCCCACAGCCCAGGAAAGGGAGTGGGGCCGAAACCTTGGTGTGGTTCGCTTGGTTAGAGAGGGGTTATACGAAAGGTCCTATCATAGTCCCTTTTCGGGGTACCGTGGCGGTATTCCGGCACACGGGAGACCGTGTTGTGGGGCTGTGTCTTGTGGGTACAGATGTACACTTCTGATCAGAGTAAAACTATTCGAATAGCCGTGCCCACGGTTATGGGCGATCAACCGATTTCACCGTGATTAGTCCCACACTGCTAAAACCTGTTTAGTGGACCATGGCTATCATAGTTGGGTTGTTTGGGCCTGTCGCAACGTGTGGATAACGTTGGACAGTGTTGGGTTTAATATGAATTAATTAATTAATTTACCATTTTTCTTTTTCATGTTCAAATCTCCTTTTGTTTGCAAAAACCCTAGCTGTTTGTGCTAAAGGCAAACCCGAGCCAAATCCTTGTCTTCCCCCTTGCATTCATACCCTCTCTATTCCGGCATGACTTGCTGAGTACGTGGAAGTACTCATCCTTGCCTCTTCATCAGAACCTAAGCAAGAAGCTAAAGCAGAAGAAGAAGTCAAGTAGGTTTTGTCCTACACTCTGGAAGATGCCTGTGGAAGAGTCGAAACCACGTTGCAAGCGTCAAGTTTAGGCTTAGACCCCTTTTCTTTTTCCGCTGCTCTTTTGTAATCTTTTTGTAATGTTTCTAAGACGTGGAATTGTAATATCAATCATTGTCGTATGTGTACCCTGGCTGGTCTTGATAGGAATTTTAATACACATATAGCTTCAGAAATTCTGGTTTGAATTTCTGGGCATGACAATACACTATATAATCTAGGTCAACGTTGATATCTAACCCTATCAGCTGTTGTCTAGTAACAGATACTAGCCGATTAAGGTTAGACAGCAATATAGATCTGGATCATATAGTATATATGATAACTCGATGATTTACGTAAAAAGGATTAGAGTGTCATAAAGATTTAAGCACTAATCCCAAGAGCGCAAACCGCCATAACAAGTTTTACCTCTCGTCGGAGATCGAATCTGATGCAGCCCAACTTGAAAGCAAGAACTAATCGAAACAAATGAAAGTAAAAAGGTGGCGATGCGCCGAAGGTGTTATTGAACTGATTGTTGTTCTTTACAAGGTCTTAGGTCATATTTATACCTAGATACATGATATTTCCTCGTCAGACACGATTCCTACCTCTATTACAACTTAAATTACAAATAAGTCCCCTAAATGGACTCTTAACGGTCACAATCTATAAGGAAATTATCTAAAACAATCTAATTAATAAATACAATTGGCTTTTTTGGACTCTATCCATGCATGGCAATCCTCAAGAAGCACTTCAAAGGAATCTAATGATGATTCCAATGCCCTTTTACCGGGATCGGCTACATCGGCTATCCTTATCGGAATTAGCTACATCGGCTACTCGGTCTTAGCCGATGAACACCTTAGCCAATTCGGTCTCAGCCGATGAACACCTTAGCCGATTCGGTCTTAACAAAACCCAAGTTCCACAATCCGCAGGTTCAGGCACTCAAATTCTTGCTGCAACTGGTTACACATTCCTTCTATGTTAGTGGTGTTGCAGTTACTTTTCTGGCTCAAAGCATCTGCTACCACGTTAGCTTTGTCGGGATGGTAGTGTATTCCCAAATCATAATCTTTGATCAATTCCAACCATCTTCGCTGGCGAAGATTCAAGTCTGGTTGGGTGAAGATATACTTTAGGCTCTTATGATCCGTGTATACTTCACAACCGTTGCCGATTAGGTATTGTCGCCAAATCTTCAAGGCATGCACCACAGCAGGCTAACTCCAGATCGTGGGTTGGGTAGTTATTCTCATGCGGACGCAACGGACAGGAGGCGTACGCAACCACTTTGCCTTCTTGCATCAACACACATTCCAGCCCTTGGCGGGACGCATCACAATACACTTGGAAATCTTTCGTCGGATCTGGCAGTATCAAGACTGGCGCAGACACCAATTTCTTCTTAAGCTCTTCAAAACTCTTGTTACATTCTGCTGACCACTTGAATTTCTCATCCTTCTTTAGCAATTGCGTCATTAGTTTGGCAATTTTAGAGAAATTCTCAATGAACCTACGGTAATAACCCGCGAGTCCAAGAAAACTCCGAATCTGTGTGCCTATCTTTGGTGGGGTCCACATGGTAACTGACTCCACATTCGACGGATCCACGGCTAATCCTTGGGCATTCACAATGTGGCCGAGGAACTGCACTTCCTTTAATCAGAAGACACACTTGCTAAACTTGGAGTAGAGTTGACGATCTCTCAACTTCTCGAGCACTAACCGAAGATGATGCTCGTGTTTCTCCTCGGTCTTGGAGTAGATAAAGATATCATCAATGAAGACCACGACAAATATGTCCAAGAATTCCATAAACACCTTGTTCATCAGGTTCATAAAGAAGGCCGGTGCATTGGTAAGTCCAAAAGACATGATTGTACACTCGTACAAACTATAATAAGTGATGAAGGCGGTCGTGGGAATGTCCTCTTCCTGGATCCTCAATTGGTGATAGCCTGAGCGCAGGTCTATCTTGGAGAATACCGTTGCCCCCTTGAGTTGATCAAACAAATCATCAATTCACGGTAGAGGTACTTGTTCTTGATAGTAATCTCATTAAGTGCGCGATAATCGATGCACATTCTCTTGATCTTATCTTTCTTCTCTACAAATATCACCGGAGCACCCCAGGGTGACATGCTCGGGCGGATATAACATTTCTGCAACTGTTCATCAACTTGCTTCTTGACTTCCGCCAACTCGTTGGCTCTCATTCTATACGGCCTCTTATGGATTGGGGTAGTTCCCGGTACTAGGTCGATCCGAAATTCGATTTATCTTTTTGGCATCTTGGTTAGATCTTTCAAAAAAACTTTAGGGTATTCTCTGACTATGGGGATGTCTTCTAATTTCATAGGGGTCTTTGCGGCTACTTCAGTCAATTTCCCGGTAGAAGTCTGATTCAAACTTGCTACTGTCTTTGATGGCAGGGGAGAACGGAAAGTAATCTCCTCTCCTTTTCCGTTGATTAAAGTGATCGTACGACTAGCACAGTCAATCACTCCCTTATGTCTTGTCAACCAATCCATCCCAAGGATGACATCTAGGCCTTTTGATTTAAGAAGGATAAGATTGGCTAGATATTGACATCCTTCGATTTCTATTGCCACCGAGTGATGTGCACTAGGGTGTCCCGATCTTTCGGTGAGTTGATGATAACTACAATTTGGAAGAAACGTTGACGATCCGACTACAACCGTACGAGACGTTGTGTTGCGCCTTTGCGATCGATACACCTCTCCGTGGGTTGTTGATCTTGCCAGTGCAGATCAAGCTTATTCCTTCAAGCAAATCAAAGAAACAAGCAAGAACAAGATAAAAGCAATCTGAATTGCAAATAGGAATTGAATACAAATGAGAAGATTGGGTTCCGAATCAAATAGAACGGATGGTCTAGCCGACACACGCGTCTATTAGGAAGTAGCGATAGCTAAACTTACATAAACAAAACCAGAGTTGTTTTATAGCAGCTATGAGGTATATATAGGTGGGAGGATGACCTAGGGCTCCCTAGAGTCATGCTCCACCTGGATGGGGCGCACCCCACTTGGGTCCTACTTGGGCCAGGGTCCCAGATGAAGTTACAAGCCCATAGGCCCATTATAGGTGATGCAATACCTTGTTTCTGTGATTACGACTGATTGGGATGTAATTTTGAGATGAGACTAGATCCGTTGAAAAGAGGACTCCGAGAGCTTTCCATCAAGTACTCATGGACCCAAATCAGAGCACGTATGCATATTTGGCGGCCGTTTGAATTCAGCGCTGTCCTGCAGTCCGAATTCAGCATCAAAACTGTTGGATTATATCTCTTTCTTTCCTTGGGCCAAAAGTGACGTGGGGAATACTTGGATTTGCCCCCCAATCAATTTCATTTGTCCTCCATGCCTTCCATGTGTGTTTAACACTCTCTTTAATCCATTTATATATTTCTGAAAATGTAAATGAACACACATCATGGTGCAGCATCAATTCATCAAAAACATCAAATACAATTTTGATAAAGAATTCATTCACCTTTAAATCAAAAGCTCCCAATGTGGTTGTATTCGAGTAGATGATGTCCTCATCATTCTCCCCTTCTTGGTTGCAAGTCGTCCCTGACTTGCTCCAATGGCATTCAGAGGTGGTTGGTTTGACATTGCAACACGGAGCGATGGCTATGCTTTGCACGGCCAAGACCAACAATGCTCCCCTTCTTTGGGCTTACCCTGTTGCATAGGGGAAAAACTAGGAAAGCTTTGCATGACATTGGTAGTTTTAGTGTAGCCCCCTATTTGATCATAGTATTGTTGCCCAAAAGAATATTTCAGATTAGAACAAATATAAGCTTTATGCACCAAATATGTTTCTCTATCATTATATTCGTTAAAGATATGAAAAATAACATTAGTTGGACATGGCAAATCAGGCTTAGCAAATAATTTTTCCTTTAAATTATTGAGCTCACAAAGATCATCAAACATAACATAACCCAAAGTATTTAAAGAAAATAGCAATTCACGCTCCTCAACTTCATTACAAACGTGAACAATATGCTTAAAATCAATGTCTAAAGAACTAAGACTAGAAATAACATGTTCATTCACTAGTTGTGGCATTGATATAAGTGAAGCATTATCACACAACTCTTCTTTATCACAAGGAACATCAACTAAATTAACTAGTTGTAGCATTGATATAAGTGAAGCATTATCACACAACTCTTCTTTATCATAAGGAACATCAACTAAATCAACTTGTGACAAAGGAATCTCAGCAGTTGGTTCCACTAATGGTTGCTCTACTATAGCATGTAAAGTGGACATGTATAGCTCAGCTTGAGAATACTCACCTTTATTTACCTCAGCACCATTTATTTTACCTTGTAAACTTTCTACAGATATTTTAGGTGCTTCATGCTTCTCACTTTTTTTCTCAAAAACATTGTCCTCCTCCTCTTGGTGAATATGTTGAACTTCCTACAAAGCGTTAGTAACAGGAGACACAAAAGATTTCTCCTTCCAAGTTTGAATGTCATCATTACATGGAAAAATAGAAGGTACAAGCACAACTTGTTGCTTCTTCATGTCCTCTATTTTACATTTAGCATTACAAGCAAGTTCTAACAAATGAGAGAGATATCTATAATTTTGGTAAGCAAGCAAATCCTAAAAATTTTTGTTAAGCCCACATAAAAATCTCAACTCTGTAGCTTCTTTGCATTCATCTAAACCACAACGTAATAAATAATCATGCATATCATGATAGTACAAAGTAATTGTTCTGGTATCTTGTTTAAACATTGCAGTTTGTTGAATAGAATATCGGCATAATACATGGGAACATAAGCATCTCGCAAATATCATTTTAGGTCTTTCCAAGATTGAGGTATTTTGTTATGCCTACAAAGATGTTTCCATTCATCAGAAGCATATTTAATTAATACATTACAGGCACACATAACCTTTAGTTTTTCAAACAAATCATGCTTTTTAAATTCTTTATCAACCGCTAGCTCCTACTTAATATAAGCATGAGGATCATAATTTCCTTCAAAATAAGGTAGTGCAGATTTGATCTTAGCAATAACAATGTCACTTACCTCATATGCATCATGTTGATCACTCCTCATGTCTCGACGAAGATGTCGATGTTGAACATAGTTATTCCCATTTGTTTTGCGTATTCCTGTCATTGTTAGTAGAAAACAAGAAACATACACAGAAATATATGTACGCTCATATCAACTACTAGGTAGTGGAGGTTCAAATATCACACACTCTCAAGCTTTTAGCCAAGCTCTTACAAGTTCTTACCATAGCAAGCGGAATGGTGACATACACCGACTTAACCAAACACCCCAATGGAGGTTGGATGTATCAATGCCTCGACAAACACCTACTGTACGGCCTGCAATCAAATCTGTGGAGCTCTGGGTAGGCTTAAATATGTAGCAAAGGAATACCAAATGCTCAAATCAGAAAATGCAAAGTTGAATAACCGTTCAAAGCCAAGTACCGTGCTGGTCCTAGGACAGAACGTACTAGAGACGTGAGCCTAGACACAAACTGTACCACAAGATAGCACTAGAAACAACTAAGCATAGCTATGATAAATGAAAGCAACAACTGAATTTTTCTTCTCTTTCTTTTTCTTCCTTCTTTTTCTTTTTTTGCTTTTTTTCTTCTTCTTCTTCTTTGGTGCAGCTTTTTTCCTCTCTTTTTAAGCACCTTTCTGCCTTTTTCTTTTTTTGATTTTTTCAGCAAAAACCAACTTATGGACCTTGATGTAAAATTATAGGGACTCAAACGTAAATAAAAAAAATATAGGGACTCAAATGTAAAAGTCCAAACCCTAAAATTAGAACTATATAAAAATGGAATGCTGACGTTATGCCGGTTTCGTTTTTCTAAACAGATCTCGAATCCGACATAAAACAAAATTTTACCAAGGTGTTTAACACGACTCAAAACTGGGTGTAGTGGGAGTCGGACTTGTGGGGGTGGACGGCTAGGAGTTCGGTTAGAGCAGGAGATAAAAAATGAACTTTAACCAATCCAACCTACTATTTCTTTCATGAAATAAAACCAATCTAATCTAATCTCTAATCTGCTATTTCTCACGTGCAACAACGATGGTAGCAGCGACAATTGTGGTACTAGACGTGACAAGAACTCGAAACTCTAAACGAACTAGACACTAAGACCAGCAACACGACGTGATGATGCAACGTAAAACTCAACAAAGCAAAAACTGAAAAGAACAATGCAATGGCACAAATATGGGTAGGTAAGGATGCAATTTTTTTGGCTTTTTTAGGTTATAGGTAGATAAAAACTCACCGATCAACTTGGCGCTCTGATACCACCTGATGTGCACTAGGGTGTCCCGATCTTTCTGTGAATTGATGATAACTACGATTTTGAAGAAACGTTGATGATCTGACTACAACCGTACGAGACGTTGGTTGTGCCTTAGCGATCGATACACCTCTCCATGGGTTGTTGATCTTGCCGGTGCAGATCAACCTTATTCCTGCAAGCAAATCAAAGAAACAAGCAAGAACAAGATAAAAGCAATCTGAATTGCAAATAGGAATTGAATACAAATGATAAGATTGTGTTCCGAATCAAATAGAACGGAAGGTCTAGCCGACACACGCGTCTATCAGGATAGCGATAGCTAAACTTACATAAACAAAACCAGAGTTGTTTTATAGAAGCTAGGGGGTATATATAGGTGGGAGGACGACCTAGGGCTCCCTAGAGTCGTGCTCCACCTGGTTGGGGCGCACCCCACTTGGGTCCTACTTGGGCCAGGGTCCCAAATAAAGTTATAAGCCCATAGGCCCATTATAGGTGATGCAACACCTTGTTTTTGTGATTGCGGCTGATTGGGATGGAATTTTGAGATGAGGCTAGATCCGTTGGAAGGAGAACTCCGAGATCCATCAAGTACTCATGGACCCAAATCGGAGCACGTATGTATATTTGGTGGCCGTTTGAATTCAGCGTTGTCCTGCAGTCCGAATTCAGCACCAAAACATGTTGAATTAGATCTCTTTCTTTCCTTGGACCAAAAGTGACGTGGGGAATACTTGGATTTGCCCCCCAATCAATTTCCTTTGTCCTCCATGCCTTCCATATGTGTTTAACACTCTTTTTAATCCACTTATGTATTTCTGAGAATGTAAATGAACACACATCATGGTGCAGCATCAATTCATCAAAAACATGAAATACAATTTTGATAAAGAATTCATTCACCTTTAAATCAAAAGCTCCCAATGTGGTGGTATCCGAGTAGGTGATGTCCTCATCACCGAGGGACAGTGGTGAGCGGTGTCCAAATGATTTCCATGGGTTTGAACTCACATAGGTATCTTAAGTTTCACTACTGATAACCCATGTGCCCCAACAAACTGTTTGAAAATAAATAAATGCGTAGCACCATAATCAAATAATACTGTAGCAGGAGTGAGATTCATAGGAAATGTACCCAGTATAACCTCAGTTGTAGCCTGCGCCTCCTCTACAGACGCATGATTGGCACATGCCTGGATGAATCTGGGTCCGGTGCGCTTTGGCTTTGGACACTTGTCTGCAAAGTGCCCAGACTCACCACAGTTGAAGTAGACTCCCAGCTTTCCTCCAGAGTCCTTTCTTGGAGGTGGTGGCTTGGACAACATTTGGAGATTTGTAGTGTTGTTGTTGAAGTCTCATTGGTGGACAACTATGTAAACAGCGGATAACAACGCCGATACTAACCAGATCGGTACCGTCTGTTAAGATAGAATATAGGTTTCACCAAGCAGGGGCAACTGTGTGATGGACAGCTATTAAATAGGGGTCTGGACACCGATTACTGGTTAGAGTTGGTGCCCCTATTAAGATAGCCCTCAGGTCTCGTTCACACATCAGAAAAGGTTAGAACTATATAAATGCCATGTTACCCTTTAGTCTGGCTAACTAAGGTTAATCCTCAGGTAAAGCTGGGCAGACGCTGCAGAGTCGATTTGTATTCGAATACGCTGTACTCCCGGTTAATGGAGTTGTGTCTATGGGTGAATCCAGTTTATTGGCATAAGTAACGTTTCTAAAATGCCATTCCTAAAATTTGATATTCATATATAAGAAATTAAAAGAAAGGATAGGACCTAGATTCATGTTAAAGTTAAGCTTATGTTATTTCCTTTTAAACATCATATATATCTATTTATGTATAGTATGAAATCCCATTAAGATCGAGCTTATGTCATATCATGCATATCCATGTGGTATAAGATCATGTTAAAACTAGGATTATAATATCCTTTATAAGATATCTTGCATATCTATAAGAATGGGTAGAATATAGGACTAAAGTAAAGTAAAGTTTATAATTCATGGCCTCAAATGTTTACATAGAATAAAAAAAGAAGAAGAAGAATAGGATATACCTTCATGCTTAGGATAAATTTGTAATTTACAATTCCTTTTAAAAATATATTGCATAATTATCTATGTATTGTTAAGTTTGGCTTGCTAAGTACCATTGGTACTCACCCTTGCATACATAACGTCTTCAGGAAATCTTGAAGCCAAGGAGGAACAAGATATCTAGGTCGACTCTACACTCGGGTTATCCCTGTGGAAGTGTCGCGTATTTTTATTGTATAACTTGTAATTGTACATTATTATTTTTAAGAGCTTACGAAGTTCTTGTATCTATACTATTTCACGTATAACCGGACTCCTGGGAGGTTATGTGGTATTGTGGAGTTGACCTTTCCGGAAGAGACCCCACGGAGATGGTATCAGAGCAGAGCTTGACTCTAGGTTGACCTAGGCAAGTAAGAATGATTTTGAAATATTATTTTCAAAAAACTAAAAGTATGTGCTAAAATTTTCTATCTATTCTTATCTCAAGCTCTTGGCCTTTCTTATCTATTTCTTTTCTTCATACCCTCTCTCTGTTAAGAAGAATTTTACCTCTTTTCTCTACTATTTCAAAATATCGAGAAACATTAAGGGATAGTAAGTTAAATGGTTGAATAGGAGTCAGTATTAGCTAATTTTTCAGGATAGAGGTATCGATAAGTTAGGTCGTCCAAAGTCAACTAACGGCCTATCCGTCAAGATAGAGCGATGGGTCATGTAATGTATTTTCTTTGTGACTTTTAGCTGAAGAATGAGACTTTCGAGTTCCATAGCAACTAGTATGGTTCCCCGTCATTTTAAAAAGGTTTAAAAAATTAATTAAAAATTAAATGTAACCCTTCCTATTTCCTTACTCTCCTTATCCTATCTATTCAATCCTTCTCTATGATCACTAAAAAGAAAAAGATGGTAGGGATCATTAAGGGATTAGATGGACCGATCAATATAAACTTGTTTGATTAGACTATTCTAATATATCAATCCCTTTTGGATGAAGACCGGTTGATGGAGCAAAAGAAGAAAGAACTTGAGAAGAGCCGGAAACGTAAAACTCTATCACAAAGGACCTCAATACCACCAAAATCACAATATGGGAAGAATCGACCCGCAAAGAAAAACAAGTGTTATCATTGTGGACAAGCGGGACACATACGCCCAGTATGCCCACTGAAAAGTTATCCCATGGAAGTAACATGTACCCAAGGAAAGATACAGCAAACCCCACCGTGTGTCATGCCACCAATTCAGGATGCGGCAGAACACAGAGTTAAATTACCAAACCATGGAACTATGGTACTATACTATGGAGAACAAGTTGGGAAAGCTGTTGTGGAACAGAACGGCTTAACCATGGAACTGCTCAGGGAAGGGTGACTAATGTCACCACGCAGAATATTGGAGGAGCCACTGATGTAATAATCGGTATGTCTCCAGTCAACCCAAAACCTACCTTGGTTTATTTGATCCAGATGTTACATATTCTCTTATTTCTTTGATTTTAAGTAAATTGAACTAAATTGCTTTAAATAACACCCATGTGATACATGTCCCTAGACCTGATATAAGGTCTCAGTTTAAATGCCCAAGAGTAGAAATCTGGATTGAAAGAGGGCATGTTCACGGTAGACCTTATCCTTTTAGGAATACAAGGATTAAATGTAATTTTGGATATGGATTGGTTGCATAAACCTGAGGAAAGAATGGATTGCAAGAATAAGATTATTCGGTTAACAAGTGTAAAGGGGAAAGAGGTAGGGTAAAGAACTAAGAGATCTCTACTATTGGTACCATCCGAAGTTCTGAATGATGTGGTAATAAAAGAATAGAGGAAATACTGATCATCAGAAAACTTCTGGATTTATTTCCAATAGACTTTACCAAAATGCACTTTGGAGTAACTAATGCACCTGCCAATCTCATGAGAGTAATGAATAAAACACACAAGGAAACCCAGATAAGTTATGGTGATATCTATAGATAATATTTTCATCTATTCCTCTAGTATGGAAAAGTATGAAGAGTATTTGAGATTAATTCTGTGGGAGTTAAGAAAACAACAACCATATGCTAAGTTTTTAAAATATAAGTTTTGGATGGAGAGAGTATAATTTCTTGAACATATAGTAAATGCCAAAGGAGTAAAGGTGGACCCAGAAGGAAGTAAAGGAAGTATTGGAGCGAGAATAACCCTCAATAATAATAAATATTAAGAGTTTTTCTTGGAATAACAGGATATTACCAACATTATATTAAAGATCCTCTAGGATAGATACACCTTTTACCAATTCATTGAAGAAAGATACACTTTTGAATGGATGGTCAAGTGTAAGAAAATTATTCAGGAACTCAAGAAAAGATTGACCACCATACCAGTATTAACTTTACCGACAATAGGAAAGACCTTTCGGTCTATTGTGACGCTAAGTCATCAAGGACTAGGATGTGTATAAATGCAAGGAAGAAGAGTGGTTGTCTACTCATCTCAAACCACATGAGCTGAAACATCCAGCTCATGACTTGGAGTTAGCAGTAGTGGACCACAAAAGTTTTAAAGTACATCCTCAGACAACCTGATTTAAACCCAAAGTAACGAGGATAGCTTGAATCAACAAAGGACCATGACCAGGAAAATTTAGTATCATCTGAGGAAATCTAAAACTATAGCTAATGTCCTAAGTCAAAAAAAACCTACTACAGTAATAATATGGTCAAAGAGTGCCCAGAACCACTATAAATAGAAATCAAGAAATAAAAATTAGAGATTGTGGATCAAGTGTGACTCGGATAAAAAAATAAGACTTACTTTGGAAGATGAGATAAGGAAGGTATACTAAAATGACCCACAAATCCCGAAATTTAAACAAGGATGGCAGGAAGGCAAAACATCAGGTTTTGCAAAGGATGTCAACGAATTTATATTCCAAAAATATATTTGTAGATAGGAAAGAGTTAAAGGAAATGACTCTACAAAAGGATCAAGATTATGGGAGAGAAACTGAAAGCTGCTCGAATAAGGCAAAAGGACTTGAGATTCAGAGTGGGAGATTTTGTCCATCTAAAAGTGGCATCGTTTAAAGGAATACATAAGTTTCAAATAAAAGAGAACTATCTCCAAGGTATGACGAACCATACCAGATTTTTAAGAAAAAGAGAAGTTTCCTATCAGCTACACCTACTACTGGAGTTAAGTAAAGTATATCCGATATTTTATGTTTTGCAACTCATGAAATGCTTAAGACAACCAACTAAAGTAGTATCACTACAAGATATTGGGTTATAACCTGGCCTAACCTATGCAAAGGAGCCCAAGAAAACATTAGAAGTGTCTCGCAAGAAGGTTATAAAACTATAATATTAAATCGTTAAGTACCATGGAGAAAAATATACAGAATAAGAAGTAATTCGAAGAAAGAGAATGGAAACTAGAAATAAGATTCCCACAGTTATCCGAACTCGGTTGAATCTCGGGGACGAGATTCTTTTAAGAGAGGTAGATCTGTAACATCCCAAAAATTGTACTTTTTAAAATGCTCAAATTAGCGTAAAATTTTTGCGAGCAAAATCTATTGTGTATTCCATTTTAAAATATTCAAAATATCCAAAAAAACTATTTGCATTTTTTATTTTTTTATTCTCCTAGTTTTAGTTTAAAAATCCCAAACTTATAAATTCTTGCTTTTATTTTTGAAAAGTTTCAATTTATTTTCTAATTCAAGAAAATCCTCAAAAATTGAATTCAAAATTAATTTTAAACCTTAAGTTAAATCCTTTTGAAAGTTTCTTTGATTCTAATTTAAAAATCAAAAATCAATTAAATCTTTATTTTCTATTTTTGAAAAGTCTTAATTTGACTTTTAATTTGAGAAATTTCTAAAAATTAAGTTTAATTCATTTCAAATCTTAAATTAAATTCTTCTAAACTTTTCCCTAAATTTTCTTCCTTTATTTTTTTTCAATTCTTCTTCTTTTTCCCGTTTCTTTCTTTTTGTTTTTCTCTTTTTCTTTCCTTCCCCTTCTTCTTCTTTCCCAGCTATCTTGTTCCTACCAGGTTTGAAACACCACGGCTGCCGTCGGGAGATGCCCTTGCAATGTGGGCTGGTCTCTGCCCACTAAAGGACTCAACCAACCTTAGCTACCATCTCATTTCGTGCATACATACCCACACCACACCAATCCAATACGTCATCGCTCCAATCTCCGGCGAACCGACATGGCGCAAACCACAACCGCCGCTGGAAATTCACCACTACACCACAACCTATAGCTGCGCCCATTGAAGCATAGAGCTGACTCCCTGGAATCCTCATCCTCTTGAGCAGATGGCAAGACATAATTGGATTGAACGCGTCACTAAATTTATCCAATTTAAACCGACCTACTTGAACCGCCATAGCTGCCGAAGCTATCCCAAGAATGGAACCAACCTTAAGTGCTATAAATAGACCTTGGTAGCTCAATCTCTGTATACCAATCCTGATTGTCATCTTTCCCTCTCTAATACCCCTCAAGAATCCCTAGCACCATAGCCTATACACTGACAATTTTGGTGAAAGATCAAGTTAGGTTCGGAAGAACCCTAGAACGGCCGCAACAAGGGAACTTCAAAATTAGAGATCTCCGGCCGATTAATCTTAAAATTCAAGGTATGTCGACGTTCTACAAGCTCTAGGATTACTTTTCCCTAAAAATATTTAAGCATTAGATCACCGAGGAACGCTATCGACGGAGACCGCCGGTTTTCCTCTCTTTCCCATCGGCGCACACACGGCGCCAGCCCTCTCCAGTACATGTCCAACCCAATCAGCACCATTATTAGTCTCCATAGGACTTGTAGATACTCATAAACCTCCTACCTTGGTTAGAGCTCAAACCGAAGCACGCCGGCGACGAGTACTTCCACCGCCGTCGGCACCTCGCTGTCGTCAAACCATCCCCGAATCCCATTCACCGAGCTAAGCAAAAGAATGGAATCCACACAGGGGCTAGATGGAGAAAAGTCTTTTAAATCCTAGACTCTAGCTAACCCGTGCCGTGCGCATCGCCTCCAGCAAGCCGCCGGCGTCAGGAAGAAAAGAGAGAAAAAGGGAGAAGAAGGTGAATAGTAGAGAGAGGGAAGAAAGGAGAGAAAAAAAAGAGGGAAGAGAAAAAAAGGGAAGAGTAAGGCTTTGTTTAGTTGGTGTAAAGTTTAGTAAAAAAATATCACATCAATATTTGGACACACATTTAAAGTATTAAACATAGACTAATAACAAAATAAATTACAGAATCCGTCTGTAAACGACGAGACGAATTTATTAAGCCTAATTAATTCGTCATTAGCATAAGTTTACTGTAGCATTTTATTGTCAAATCATAGTCTAATTAGTCTTACAAGATTCGTCTCGTAAATTACATGCAAACTATGCAATTAGTTATTTTTTAGTCTATATTTAATACTTCATTTATATGTCTAAACTTTCGATGTGACAGGGTGTAAAGTTTTTGACGAGATAACTAAACAGGGCCTAAGTGAAAAACACACCGAGTAGCGCTGTGGAAATAGAGAGAGGAGAGAAGATGGAGCTCGGGTTCGAACTAGCCTAAACCCTTTTTTATCTTTTATATTTCTTTTCTATTTTAAATTTTTAAGAGATAGAAGAAAGAAAGAAAAATAGAAAAGCCCCTAGAAAATAGTTTGATCTTTTCAAAACTCTTTTAAACCTCAATTTCAAATCTTTATACTTTTTTCCAAGTTATTTATTTACCTTTTTTAAAAAAAACTTTTAAAATATTTGTTTCAAAATCTCTTTACTTATATCCTTGTAAATCTAATTTTTAGCCAAAAGAATAATACCTTTTAAATTTTAAAAAATCATTTTAAAGTACTCTTACTTTTGTGATGATTTTTGATTTTTATTTGAATTTATTCGATAATTTCTTTTATGTACTTATAGATAGATTGCGACGTTGACCTCGGAAGAGTTAGAACTTGACCCAAAAGTTGGCGTAAATGCTCTTGTTGCCCTCCAACCAAATACAAGTTTAGTTTTGAGGCTTCGACACTCAAGACAAGTCAAATTGTCCTTGATCATTCATAAAATTTAAAATAGTAAGCTATCATGTTTTAAAATTTAGATAAGAATATTTCGTGGGATGGGTTAGGTAGTCATCATCTATAATTTCATACATTCTTCAGATTATACATGTTAATATTTCATATAGACATAAGGAACATTTTAGTTCATATAGAATGATATTTTATGCCATAGGAACACCTTATTATTTCATGTATAAGAATCTTTTAGTTCATATAGATTATTATTTTATGCATTAGAAACACCTTGTTATTTCATGTATAGAAAAAGGAGAAGTTTATTATTTCATATGATTAGATATATTCTCCTTCTCCTTAGAAAAATACCTTGATAACTTAGAATAGGTATAAAACTATCACCATGATAGGATAAGCATTATCACATGTGCTAGTATCTCATTCATGCCCATAAAAAGTTATTTTATAAAGTAGAATAGAAAAAACGGTCTCTTATTTCACGTGATAGGTAAATATAAATCCTATCATTTCATGTAATATGAGAATGGTCATATAAAATTATATTTCATACAATAGAATGGAAAAATGATCCATTATTTCATGTGATAGGTGAATAAAATCCCTATCAATTCATATGACCTAAATGGTTTTGGCTATATGTCAGAAAATTATAAAAACTCTTATGCCAAATAAGGACATAGTTTCGCTCATTCGATGGACCGTTTATACCGGCATGGCAATTATATATTTCTCTCCGATCTCCTTGGGGACTTGAGGAGATTTATTAATGTGCATAACAACATTTGGAGATTTGTAGTGTTGTTGTTGAAGTCTCATTGGTGGACAGCTATGTAAACAACGGATAACAACGCCGATACTAACCAGATCGGTACCGTCTGTTAAGATAGAATCTAGGTTTCACCAAGCCGGGGCAAGTGTGTGTGACGAACAGCTATTACATAGGGGTCTGGACACCAATTACTGGTTAGAGTTGGTGCCCCTATTAAGATAGCCCTCAGGTCTCATTCACACATCAGAAAAGGTTAGAACTATATAAATGCCATGTTACCCTTTAGTCTGGCTAACTAAAGTTAATCCTCGGGTAAAGCTGGGCAGACGCTGCAGAGTCGATTTGTATTCGAATACGCTGTACTCCCGGTTAATGGAGTTGTGTCTATGGGTGAATCCAGTTTATTCGCATAAGTAACTTCTCTAAAATGCCATTCCTAAAATTTGATATTCATATATAAGAAATTAAAAGAAAGGATATGACCTAGATTCATGTTAAAGTTAGGCTTAGGTTATTTTCTTTTAAAACATCATATATATCTATTTATGTATAGTATGAAATCCCATTAAGATTGAGCTTATGTCATATCATGCATATCCATGTGGTATAAGATCATGTTAAGACTAGGATTATAATATCCTTTATAAGATATCTTGCATATCTATAAGAAGGGGTAGAATATAGGACTAAACTAAAGTAAAGTTTATAATTCATGGCCTCAAATGTTTACATAGAATAAAAAAAGAAGAAGAAGAATAGGATATACCTTCATGCTTAGGATAAATTTGTAATTTACAATTCCTTTTAAAAATATATTGCACAATTATCCATGTATTGTTAAGTTCAGTTTAGCTTGCTGAGTACCATTGGTACTCACCCTTGCATACATAACGTCTTTAGGAAATCTCGAAGCCAAGGAGGACACGAAATCTAGGTCGACTCTACACTCGGGTTATCCCTGTGGAAGTGTCACGTCTTTTTATTGTATAACTTGTAATTGTACATTATTATGTATAAGAGCATACGAAGTTCTTGTATCTGTATTATTTCACACATAATCGGACTCCTGGGAAGTTATGTGGTATTGTGGAGTTGACCTCTCTGTAGGAGACCCCACACGCCACTGGATCGTCCTGATTTTCTGGGGTCTACCCCTTCTTGCTTCCCGAGAAGTTGAGCCACCAGCAGATAAAATCATTATGCATGTCCATCCCATCATTTCAAAATTTACAGTCTAGCCAAGTGAAAAACTTATCCCGATGCTCTGTATCCACGAGCACGGCTATTCGAATAGATTGTTTTACTCACACTGCAGTGGATGTACACTTTACTCGTACTCCGTGACTTGCCCAACATATGAGCCGAAGTCTCAACGAATGAGACGCGTCATGGCAAAGCCTTTCAATAACCTTACTTTGGCAGTACCCGCTCCATGAACTTGAGCCCTCATGCACTCTAGTCGTACACGGTTTCTAGCAGTGAGAGGAGTTCTGACGCTCCCGAGAAGGGAAAACTCACACATTCTTTAAGTTGTAACTAAGTCCAGTTTTAGTTCCAGTTCGGTTACCCACCGATGGTTACCCACCTGTAGGCTTCCTGCCCTGTAGGCTTCCCACCTATTCACACAACCAAGTGAACCACTATGCAGGGGTGTTGGTGAGAAAAGATTCCCACGCACTGGCCTGAGAGATTTGCTTAGCTCTAGTGCAGGTCCAAGTTTGTCGCCTTTGGTGATTCGAAGGGTGTGCCAATTGGTTTGATCCTGTAACCAACAAGAAACAAAGAATAGGCGATTAAGTTATAATTAGATCCTACTCGATCGGCTAGAGATATCCATAATACATAATTACCATTCAAAAGTGCATTTAAACTAAGTGATTGGGATAGATCGGTAGTTTACCGAGACAGTATAAATTATTTATATCCAAAAACACACCAGAATACTAATTACATATATTTATAGCTTAGCTAATGTCGTTCATCTAATGTAAATCGGCTAATACTCCGATATGTTTTATATGAAGATATTAATCTGAACTAAATACACTAACCTAAGATCAATCGGCTGTTAATACGACTTAACAGATTGATACCGAACTTAGCATATTTTAATAGATTAAGATCTTAATATAAAAGGCGGTTCTAACACATCTGAATAGTAATAATACATAAAAGATGGCTAAAACAGGTAAGACCGACTGAAACCCCGGTGCTATCTCTAATAATAATCATTGAGCCGAATAGATCTATATGATTCTAAGAGCGATTTAATAGGTCGATCTGATGCAGCATTAAGTACAAAAAGAAGCATGAGATCTATTTAAACTAATGAGAACTAATCTAGATGGTGGATACGTCATATAACCTAAATCAACCTTCGGATCTAGCTCTATCGGCTGCTATCTTCAGGAAGATGTTAGCTGATTGAGAGATAGTTCTAGACATTGCTCTAGATTATATGTTGCATATGATAGATTATGCAATTTGAAACATCAGGATCAGAGTATCATGATGATGAAAACACTAACCCCGATAACACAAACCACTTGTAACAAGAGATTACCTTGTCTGGAGATCAAAACCGATGCAGCCCAAGAACGAGGCAAGAACTTGTTGAAAAGTAAAAACAGAAAGGGTGGCGATGCGCCGAAGTTGTATTGAGTTGATGTGTATCTTTTTTACAAGGTCTCGGGTCATATTTATACCCAGATATACAACGATCCCATAACAGACATGATTCCTAGATTAGATTACAAATATTTCTAAACAAACCGGCGTTATCTATAAAGGAAACTATACAAAATATCGTAATTTAAAGATACAATTGCCATTGTAGGACATTATCTGTAGATGGCAATATCTTTTAAGCACTTTAGAAACCGAATCAAATAGTTATTTGTAAGCTTTCCTTCCAGGACTGGTTCCACCTTATGCTCCCGATCGGAATCGGCTATCGGCTATCCCGGTCCGACTCGGACTCAGCCGACTGACCCCGTAGCTGATTCGGACTCAATCGATGCGGCCTCTATTTCCAAGGATTGTGTATTTCCTTCGATTCCGCTTCAGTCTTTCTTCAAACTCGGGGATTTGCTTACCATACCCGGGGATTTGCTTACCAAATTGCTTCAAACACATGCCCCCAAGTCCGCGATATTGGTAATGTTGCAGATTTGTGCAATCTTATCCTCAGAAAAACCATAAGTCGAGTCTGTTTCGAACGTTACGAAAACTCTTCAAATAACGCCTCGGCCGCGCCAAGCAAACTCATGCCGTCATCTTCACGATCCACAAAACCAGCAAACATCCTCGAGCTCTTCGGCGGTCCTCTCAGCTCCGCTGCAGCAATCCTCCGCCTCCAGCGACCAAGATCGCGGCAATGGCAGCCTCCGCTGCTTCATCTGGCTCTGCTCCCACCGAGTTCCCCGAGTACTCCCCATCAGCCAAATCCTCTCTTTTTCTGCCTTTAGTCGCATATCTGAATTCTAGGTTTTTCGAATCTTGATTCTGCCCCCTTTTTCCATTGTAGCACCTTGCGCACCAAATAGTAATTCTCAACTTAATCAATGACAAAAGATACTTCCTAGGGCCTATCGGCAACAAGGACCCCGCTGAGTTCATCATAGCCGAAACCGATAGGATGCCCTATAGGATGAGGAACCCCAATTTAGGCCACTGGAACAGCACTTTCAAATCATGGCCTTCAACTGATAAATCCTGGCCCACATGGTACAAGAGGATGCAGCCTATCAAACATAGCCACTGGGAAGAAATCGGCATAGCGCATTGCTTGGCCCTTTCATTAGCCGACATGCCCAAAGACGAACCATTAGTGTCGATTGCCAGCTATTTTTGGAACAACACCCTTAATGCCTTCCTCTTCCAGCAAGGCCCAATGACCCCAACCCTAGCCGATGTCTTCATGATAACAGGACTTGGCATTATGTCATCGGCTAACCCTAATCGGCTAGACAGCAAGGGCCAATTTTCTTTTAAGACTAAAGAAATTGGAGGCTGGAATGGATATGTTACCATGAATATGGGGACCGGGCCCATCATCACCAGAGAGCACGCAGCGTTCCTCATGATGTGGTTAGAAAAGTTTATCTTCTGTGGCTCCAGTTGTGGCCCGACCGCAAATTGGCAAGTAGTAGCCGAAGCCCTGGTCAACAAGACGAAACTTCCCTTGGGCAAATTCCTTCTAGGCTACCTCTATCAGACATTGAGCCAGGCAACGCCCAAGATAGCAGTTGATGCATCAATCGGCACTGGAGGCCCCTGGTGGTTCCTACAGCTGTGGCTTGTACTGCTAACTAAGAAAGTCTCCGGATGGCCAAAACTAGCCGATGCACACCTCCGTCTCTTAGAGCCGACTGAGGATGATGAGGGGAACGAAGTGACCACCAGGATATGTCTGTCCTTCGGGGAAGCCGCAGCTACTCACATCGGATCGAAGCAATCAAGTGAGTTGCTGGTTGAATGGTTCATTTCCTTCTATGACGGCCTGGCAAAGAATAATCGGACTTGGTTTTTCTAGGAAGACCGGGTAGAGTTTGAATTGCCGATTGAACTAAACTTGGATGAAATCAACGAGATAAATATCCCAAGTGCGAGAAATCTTCACCATGACACGCACTCCTTGAATATTGCCGGTTGGGATACATCAGGGACGAAATGTGGTAAAGACTTATGAATTTTGTTACTCTGCATCGGCTGGAAGGCAACTTGGTCTAGGACAGCTGCCCATCGGCTACTATTATGCCGACAAGATTGAGACCCGAGGGGTGATCGATTCAAATCTTATGACGAACAAGCTAATGGAGATAGAGAGCCCACCCCTCGGTAGCATTGGGATCCTGGAGCTGGCCCACAAAAGGAGTACAGGCTATGACAAGTGGTGGGTGGAGATCAAGCAACACATCTTCCATCAACGCGCCTCCATGTACCTCACCATGCTTCTGCCGGATGAAATCCCTTATGTAAGTATTTTCATCCTTAAACATTTTTTCTCTGAGCAATCGGCTGTCGTCATTTCCTAACACTTAGTTACTTTTTCCTTGCAGAAGACAGACTCGGATCCCCCCACAGTGAGCAATTCGGGCATCGCCATCGAGTATCGGCTGGGCCTTATCCCGAATGGTGGCGGTTATGCCCCATCAGCCGTCGGCTTCAACGCGCCAAAGGTAAAGACACTGCTTTATGGCCAAACCTACGAGGTCGTATCGAGGAAAAAGAGAGCCGCCCCATCACCGCAGTCCATCGGCTGCACCTACAAAGAAACAAAAAACCGAAGCCCGCCGCACCGGCCGATAGCCTACCTTCTCTCGACCCCGCATAGAGGAAGCACTCGATAAAGATGTCATGGACGAAGAGATCTCCCAAAGCCGTTAAAGAGGCGGCGGCATCAAGCACCTCAAATCAAAGTACAACCACACCGCCAGCCAATGAACAGACTCAGAAGACCCTCTCACCCCCAAAACGACTGGTATATACCTTCGCTTCTTCAATTTGATCCTCAAATTATAATCATTCGATTCTTGATCAAATTCCTTATTGCAGTACAAAAGATTAGCCAATCGGCCTCCTCGTCCAGCTTCGCCAGTAGTTTCTAATCTCATCTTCTTTTTTCACTTATTTTTACTTGGCCAACTAGTACTAACACTTGTCTTTCTCGTAGCCTCCTTGGTCTCCGTCGACTGCCCCCCACACGTGAAGCAAAAGGACTCCATCGGCTACGGGCAGCCACCACGCTGAAGAAGAGCATGCGCCAGTCTCTGCCGTCCGAGTAAGCAAACTTTCTCTTCTTCCAAGAGCTTATATTGGCTATCACGCTTCATCTTGATGACTCTGAATCCTTCTTGTAGACTCTAGCCGATCTAATCCCATTTGATATCAAAGAGTTCATCGGCGAAGAAGAAGAAGCCACTATCCAGGACCAGACCGTAATACCGACGATCTTAAAGAAAAGCTCTTGGATATCAACCATCGGCTGGGCATCAATTTGGACCAATTGGTCACAGATTGCGGGCCAATCCGAGCACGCTTCAATTATGTCCAAATTCAGCTTCCTGAAGACTTGCCCGAAATAATTTCCCAAACCGCATTCATCGACCTTCACCAGTTCAAGCTGGAGCAAGCCATGCAGAGGATGATCGATCGGCAAGGTCAAGTCGACTTGGCGGCTACATTTGATGCTACCGTGAAGAACCTTGTAACCGAAAAGGCCAAGTTGGATGAGCTGGTGGCCGGGCCATCAGCTACACAAACAAAAATCAGCTAGATTGAAGCGGAGGAAGCCGAATTACAGGCGAAGCTGGAGCAATGTCGGGCCAGGATCGCCGAAGAGAAGCAAATATTAGCCGATCTCCCCAAGGCCACCGAAGAACAAAGAGCGAAGGTGACTTCTACCATCAAGTAGTTAGGAGATCTAAACAAATCGGCTAAGGCGATCCCGGCCCCGAGGAGGAAGACCTCGCAACAGTCGATCAGATTAAAGCTATCAAGGACAAAGAGATGTTGGCCATCCAAAAATTCCTCGGAATGTAATAGGGCTATACTCTAAAAACCTTTGACGATAGCTTGTACACATAACTTTTGTAATCGGCCTAGTGTGCTTCAAATATTAATCATATGCCCTCTGCCGATTCACTCAGTCTTCACATCTTGAACACCTTAAAAAAATGTTTAAATCCCAAAAAATTGTGAAGTCCTCTGATTCTGATTTCTGACTTTGATTCTGATTTTTGACGTTGTATGATATATGCCCCTCTAATTTTCTCAATGTTGCCTTCAGCATTGATAAAATTATAAGACAAAATCATCCAACACCTGTTGGCTAAACTCAGCCGATTTGAAAAATCAGAGGGAAAAAACTTAGAGTGCAAATGTCCTAGAGGCGATGTGTATAGTCTCACAACACATCGGCTAATATGAATCGGCAAGGACTTAGCCGAATCATGAATTGATCCAAACACTAGGATAGTATTTCTTCAAATATTTGCCATTAAGAGCCCTTCCAAATACTTCTCCGTCCAATCCTTCTAACATGTAGGCTCCTTTAGAGACGCATCTATGGATCTTGAAAGGCCCTTCCCAATTAGGTGACCATTTGCCAAATTTGTTATCTTTTGTACCAATCGGCAGTATCAATTTCTAGACTAGCTTGCCTTCTTCAAAAGACTTAGGCACAACTTTCTTGTTGTAATGACGAGCCACTCGTTCTTTATCTCTAGTCACCTTCTCCAAGGCACGCATCCTTGACAACACTAGGTCTTCATATTCGTCCACCATCAGATTATAATAGTCATCGACTGTCAATTGGTCCTATAACTGAATCCTTCTTGAGCCGATGATATTTTCCCACGGCAAAACAGCTTCGTGCCCGTAGACCAACTTGTAAGGAGGCACTTGGATAGATCCATGGCAGGCCATCCGATAAGCCCAAAGTGATTCGGTCAATCGGCTATCCATTGCTTTGGGTATTCAGCGATCTTTCTCTTTATCAGCTTGATTAAACTTTTGTTTGAAGCTTCAGCCTGTCCATTAGCCTGAGCATAATAAGGTGAAGAATTTAACAAGTTGATCCCCATGCTGTCGGCAAATTGAACAAACTCGTCGGAGACAAAGATAGACCCCTAATCCATAGTAATAGTCTGAGGGACGCCGAATCTGTAAATAATATGCTCCTTGACAAACTCGATCGCATCCGCGGAATCAACCTTTTTCAAGGGAATTGCTTTCACCCATTTGGTAAAATAATCGGTTACCACCAATATAAACTTGTGTCCCTTGCTCAAGGTGGATTGATCTGGCCGATCATGTCGATTCCCCAACCTCTGAGCGACCAAGGCCTGATGATAGGATTCATAGCCGATGTTGGTGCCCTCTGGATAGCTCCAAACTTCTGACAATCCTGACAGCCCTTATAATACCTGAAGCAATCTTCCAGCATAGTCGGCCAAAAATACCCAGCTCTCCGCAATAACCACTTCATCTTGTTAGCCAATTGATGAGTACCACAAATCCCTTCATGCACCTCTCCTATGGTCACTTTGGCTTGATCAGTACTTAGGCACTTGAGTAGTACACCATCAATCGTCCGATAGTATAGATCATCATCGAGCAAGACATATCGCAAAGCCTTGTAGCGCAATTTCCTTGAAGCCAATTGGGAAGGATTCTGTAGATAGTTGTAGATGTCATAACTCCAGTCGTCGGATGAGATAGTTGCAATCTCTACTTCAATTTCTCTTGTCATCGGCTTGTAGCCCGATGCCCCTTGAGCCAAATTATTTGCTTCCGAATTCTATTCTCTAGGGACGTGCTTTAAGGTTACTACCCGAAAACTATCCATCAACTCTCGGTATTTTTGATGGTAGACCATCAGTGCTTCGTTCTTGCATTCGTATTCTCCTGATATCTGGCTCATGACCAACAGTGAATCACCCATTATTTTGATTGCATCGGCTTCGACTTTCTTTAGCAGTTGTAATCCTTTGAGAACGACTTCATATTCGGCTTAATTATTTGTGGCATTGGGCGTGATGGTAAAAGCGAACTCAAATCTTTCCCCCCTGGGAGAGATTATCACCAAGACGATGTTGCATCCGTTTGCGCAAACCGATACATCGAAAGTTAATGTCCAAGGCACGATATCAACTGAGCCGATTGAGTCGTCTCTATGCTCCACGATGAAATCGGCTATGGCTTGCCCTTTCACTGCCTTGGGCGCTTGATACCTCAAATCAAACTCTATTAAGGCAAATATCCACTTTCCAACGCGTCCTTTCAGAACTGGAGCCGATAGCATAGATTTTACTACGTCGGCTTTACAAACTATGATGCACTCGTTGGATAACAAATAATGCCTCAACTTCGTACATGAAAAATATAGGCATAAGCACAACTTCTCCACTGGAGAGTACCTTGTTTCTTCATCTAGAAGTCTTCTGCTGAGATAGAAAATTGTTTTCTCTTTTCCTTCGACCGCCTGAATCAAAACTGAGCTGATATACCTCTCATCGGCTGATAGATATAGCTTGAACGACACTCCGTTTTGCGGAGGAATCAATACTGGAGGAGAGCTCATATAGCCCTTGATGTCGTCCAAAGCCTTTTGCTGCTCTGCCCCCCAAATAAACGCTTGATCGGCTTTCAGCCGCAGTAAGGGTGTGAACGGCTCCATCTTCTCGGATAAATTGGCTATGAAGCGCCTGATGAAGTTAATTTTGCCGATCAAAGACTGCAACTGTTTCTTATCCTGAGGAGGTTGAATAGTTTTGATCGCGTTGATGCTCCTTTGTGTCACCTCAATCCCCCTGTCATGAACAAGGAAACCCAGGAATTGGCCAGCCGATACACCAAATGCACACTTTGCGTGATTCATCTTCAGGCCATATTTTCTCGTTCTCTCCAAGACCCTCCTTAAATCGGCTATGTGACATTCCACTTCCTTGGATTTGACAACGACGTCATCAATGTAAATTCCACCAAGAAGCCGATTAGGTCATGAAAAATGTAATTCATGGTCCTTTGATATGTAGCTCCAGCATTTTTCAGTCCAAAAGTCATGACAACCTACTCGTATAAGTCGGTTGCTCCTTGGCATCTGAAATCTGTCTTATGGATATCCTCCTCGGCCATAAAGATTTGATTATATCCAGCATTGCCGTCCATAAAACTTATTATTTTGTGGCCAGATGCTGCATCGACTAGTAAGTCGGCTATAGGCATGGGGTACTCGTCCTTAGGGGTGGCCTTATTTAAATCTCTAAAATCAATGCACACCCTAAGCTTGCCATTTTTCTTGATCACCTGGACTATGTTAAAAACCACTCTACGTATCGGCAGTGCCGAATGAAACCAGCATCGTATAGCCGAGTGATTTCAGCCTTAATCGCATCATACATATTGGCTTTAAACCTCCTGGGAGGTTGTTTGTATTGCCGATATCCAGGCTTAATAGGGAGCCAATGTTCAACAATCGATCGGCTAAGACCAGGCATGTCAAAATACTCTCAAGCAAAGCAATCTTTATATTCCTTTAATAAATCAATAAGCTTGGTCCTAAAATGAGAAGACAATTTTTTGCTAATATATGTCGGCCTAGGCCTATCTCCTAGACCTATGTCAACTTCCTCGAGCTCATCGGCCGACATAAAACCTTGCCCAAGTTTGCCAATCGATGTCGTCCATGGTGTCCTTGGTGTAGACGCTTGAGCCCTCCACGACGCCCTCAAAGTAATAATTGAGGCTATTTGTTTCCAATCGGTTGTATATCAGAATCAGACACCTTTAGAAAATTGGCATGCCACACTTTGCCAGACAGACAATCAATGTCGTTGACTTCCCATAACGTTAAGTCGGCGTTTGCTACGTTAACTAACCTGTTGGCTGGCACGATTTCTATCTTGTCACCTTGCCACTGGGTTAAGCTTTGATGCATTGTATAAAGGATGCAACAGTTGGCGTGGATCCAATCCCTTCTGAGAAGTAGGCTGTAGGATCCCTTCTCGTCAATGACGAAAAATGTTGTGGGCACGATTTTGCTGTCGATAGTTCGCTCGACATTGAGAACTCCCTTGGCCTCTGATGGATTCCCGCTGAAGTCCTTGAGCACCATGTTGGTTTTGATCAAGTCATCAGCTTCCTTGCCTAGCTTCCTAAAAGTAGCATAATACATGAGATTGACGGCGGCCTCTCCATCGACTAGCATCTTTGACATCGGCTTCCCGTTTACAAATCCTTTAACATATAGGGGCTTCAGGTGCCAATTTTCAGTCCCCTCGGGTTTTTCGAATATGGCATGTTCTGGGGACAGCACTAGCTTGGCCAAGGTCTCTTCGACGGTGTCTGCATCGGCCTCGGCAGCCTCAAATTTGGCTGGTAATATGAACACCATATTGACCGATGCAGAAGCTATTCCTTTACCTTTTGCCGTCCTTTTGGCCTTGTCGGCTGGGCTCTCATCGGCTGTGGCAGTGTTTCTCTTTACGCGCCATTTTTTCTTGCCCTGCTATAGCCAATGATTGATTTTCTCCTGGACTTCCTCCTCATGCCCCTTACTTTTCATTCTCTGAAGACTTCTTTTTTGGGTCTTCGTGAAAACTCTAGAGGGGCATCATTGGGGGTTGACAGACTGTTCTTCTTCGTCCTCTTCTTCATCCTCGCCCTGGAAGAAGTCCTGGTGAATTGGGCCGAGCCGTTTGTGGACGGAGAGTTTTCGCTAGTTGAGTTGAACGGCTCGGGGGATGAATCGGCAGGGGCTTGTAATCGACTCTTGCCTGAATTCGTCTTGCCCGAATTCGCTACAGGCTGGAAAATTTCCTAAGCTGGGTAGCCGCATCCCTTGCTCCCAACAGAACCTAAAGAACTCGCACCGCCAATGGGGGTCGCAGCCGTCATGGCGACGGATGTAGGCCGTTCCCAGCCGATCAGTCGTTCTCTGATAAGGTTTGTCGCGTCGGGCTTCTTCCTCCTCTTGAACCCTGAGTTGAAACCAGAGTCAGTTGTCCATGTGCTTGGGCCAACGATTGGTCGATCGGCCGTTGGTGTAGACCATATTGATGGGCACCGGTTCGGCTCCAGTCAGCCTCTTGGATTGTTCCTGGTAGTCTTTGTCGGTCGTGCTTCCTTGTTGGGCCTCGACTAAGTTGTGCACCATTCTGTACTGCCGATCAGCTCTCCTTGGGCCGGCATGAACTACATTAACAGGGAAGGGGTTGCCGTCAACTTGCATCGGCTTAGCCGATTCTTCAAACTTGATCTTCCCCGCTTCTATGGCCGACTGAATTTGCTGGCGGAAGACTTTGCAGTCGTTAGTGTTGTGGGAGGTGGTGTTGTTTCACTTACAATATTTCTTTTTCTTGAGCTCCTCAGCTGATAGGATGACGTGATTGGCCGAAAGTTGTATTTGCTTCTCCCGCAGCAGCAGATCGAAGATCCTATCGGCTTTGGTGATGTCGAAGTCATATCTCTCCTCCTTAGCCGATTTCTTCAGCCACTGACACATTATTGCCTTCTTGTTTTTGGTCCACTCGGTTGCCGCCACCTCTGCATCGCTATTATTTGAGTCGGAGTCTGATGCGTAAGCGACGTGGCTAACTTTCTTGAAGGTCTTCTTGGATTCTTGGAAACGTTGCTCGTGGGCCGTCACCTTTTGGGCCAAGTAGGCCAAGCTCTCGAAGTCCTAAGCCGAAAACCTTTCCCTGATGGGGGCCAAGAGGCCATGGAAGGCTAAATTGGCTAGTTGCGAGTCTGATAGCACCAGGCTATAACATCGGTTCCTCATATCCCTGAAGCACTGGATGTAGTCCTGAACCGATTCTTCATGCCTTTGTCTGATGCTGGTGAGGTCCGACAGCTTCATCTCGTGCATGCCAGAGTAAAAGTAGTTGTGAAACTACTTCTCGAGATCGGTCCAGCTCTGTACCGAGTTGTAGGGCAGTGATGAAAACCATGTAAAGACCGATCCCGAGAGAGATAGTGGGAACAAACGCACTCTGAGCGCGTCCGTAGCCGATGCTTCGCCGCATTGAGTCAGGAATCGGCTGACGTGTTCATAGGTCGACACATTATCTTGCCCAGAGAACTTTGAAAAATCTGGCACCTTGTACCGGTTTGGCAGGGGCACTCTCTCAAAGTATTCCAGATACGGGTAGCGGTACATGTTGCCGGAGTCCTTCGGCTTGAGACCGAACTGATCATGCATGACATCTGCGATCAGATCGGCCCAAGGCTTGTTTTCTTGAGCTTGTACCTGCGGTATTGGCTCGTACTGCTCATATTGCATGGGAGCCTGTCGATATTGCATCTGCGGTGAATGAGGTTGGTAGTACTGCTCGTAGTTGCCTACTGGGTACTGATGTCGGACTTGATTCATGGCAGGAGGCGGCTGTGGTATCAACGGAGGCTGCTGCTCAGAGGGAGGCTGAGCACCGCCAGAGTCGTGAGGTGGGTCTGGCATGTAATTGCCAACCGACACTTTGTGTATGAGAGGTTGCTGATTAGTGCTGAACATGTTCTCCATCTGCTCCTGAGTTAGTAATGGGATTCCGTGGCCCTGATGCTGAGGTTGTTGCTTGGTCAGAAGCTTGGGCGTTGGTTTTGCAGCCGATGATTGTACATTCGGCTGAATAGGGGTTCCCTCTGGAGGAGTCGGCTGTCCCAGTGGAGGAATTGAAAGTCCATGCATCGACAGAGTCCTGTAAGGTGGGAATCGGCCATCAGGGAAATAGGTTGGCCCCCTTGGCAATTGCTCGGCTATGTTTGAGTCAACCATAGTGCTGATCATGTTGTTCAACGTATTCAGTAGTATCCCTGACTGGTTGACGAGCGCGTGGTGGACAGCCGAGTCGATCCGGTCCTAGAGCGTGTGCAGCCCTGAGTCATCTTGCTCCTGCTTGATGTCTTCAACCTTCTTTTCCCCTTGTCTTCGCTGGAGGTGGCTCCAGAGTCAAAGTCTTCGGGGATCACAAATTTGTACTTTTGAACGACTGTCCCCGATCTGGTATGGGTAAAGGATTGCAAATAGTGAGACTACAATCGTTCAACCATCTGCTGATAGTTGGCCTATTGCTCAGCCGACAACTTGTCCATGGTCATAGGGATGATGTTCTCCTGGTCTAGCTCCGGGGTCTTGATGTTCACCATTGTACTGGACTTGGACGTGGCAATGGTCCCACCGGGCGTGCCAAAAGCGTGTTGATGAGAAAAGTTTCCCACGCACTGGCCTGAGAGATTTGCTTAGCTCTAGTGCAGGTCCAAGTTGGTCGCCTTTGGTGATTCGAAGGGCGTGTCAGTTGGTTTGATCCTGTAACCAACAAGAAACAAAGAATAGGTGATTAAGTTATAATTAGATCCTACTCGATCGGCTATAGATATCCATAATACATAATTACCATTCCAAAGTGAATTTAGACTAAGTGATTGGGATAGATCGGTAGTATACCGAGATAGTATAAATCACTTATATCCAAAAACACACCACAATACTAATTACATATATTTATAGCTTAGTCGATGTCGCAGATCTAATGTAAATCGGCTAATACTACGATATATTTTATATGAAGATTCTGAACTAAATACACTAAACCTAAGATCAATCGGCTATTAATATGACTTGACGGATTGATACCGAGCTTAGCATATTTAAATAGATTAAGATCTTAATATAAAAGGTGTTTGTAACACATCTAAATAGTAATAATACATAAAAGATGGATAAAAAAGTTAAGACCGACTGAAACCCCGGTGCTATCTCTAATAATAATCATTGAGACGAATAGATCTATATGATTCTAAGAGCGACTTAATAGGTCAATTTGATGTAGCATTAAGTATAAAAAGAAGCATGAGATTTATTTAAACTAATGAGAACTACTCAAGATGGTGGATACGCCATATAACCTAAATCAACCTCCGGATCTAGCTCTATCGGTTGCTATCTTCAGGAAGATGTTAGCCGATTGAGAGATAGATCTAGACATTGCTCTAGATTATATGTCGCATAGATAGATTAAGCAATTTGAAACATCAAGATCAGATTATCATGATGATGGAAGCACTAACCCCGATAACACAAACCACTTGTAACAAGAGATTACCTTGTTTGGAGATCGAAACCGATGTAGCCCAAGAACGAGGCAAGAACTTGTCAAAAAGTAAAAACAGAAAGGGTGGCGATGCACTAAAGTTGTATTGAGTTGATGTGTATCTTTTTTACAAGGTCTCGGGTCATATTTATACCCGGATATACAACGATCTCGTAACAGACACGATTCCTATTACAGATTAGAGTACAAATATTTTTAAACAAACCGACATTATCTATAAAGGAAACTATACAAAATATCCTAATTTAAAGATACAATTGTCGTTGTAGGACATTATCTGTAGATGACAATATCTTTGAAGCACTTTAGAAACCGAATCCAATAGTTATCTCTAAGCTTTCCTTCTAGGACTGGTTCCACCTTCTGCTCCCGATCGGAATCGGCTATCGGCTATCCTGGTCTGACTTGGACTCAGCCGACTGACCCCGTAGCCGATTCGGACTTAACCGATGCAGCCTCTGTTTCGAAGGATTGCGCGTTTCCTTCGATTCCGCTTCAATCTTGCTTCAAACTCGGGGATTTGCTTACCAAATTTGGTCATTAACAAGGGGTACCGCCTCCGTTCGGCTATTTACTCCGCTAGGTCTATATCCATTGAGAAGTATGGCTTTACTAGCTCCTTTCATGTTTATCTCATGGCTCGGTCCTTAGTTGACCAGGGACGACACTTGCCTTAACCGGATTTCACCCAAATCATCCATCCGCCCCAGTCTAAAAACATTTGTTTGGTGTTTAGTTTTTATCCAAAACTATTTCATCATTGTCATGGGAATGTGGCGCTCATGTCTTCACATGTCGTATATCAACTACCTTTCCCAAGGTAGTTGCCCAAGCAAATAGCATTTGATAAATATGAATATGCATGAATCTAAATTAGCATGGGCTAAGCATTGTCGAAGATTGACTTCGAACGCACGATACTATAGGGTATAAACAATATACAAGTATTCAACATCATGGCATGGCATATAACAAGTATGGGACTTCTCATGTGTATAGCATGCATATTTGATTTAAAAACAACATAAGTTCGCAAAAGGGGTTCAACTTGCTCAAAGGTAGTGATGACTTGCCTTGCTCACAACCTTGTTGTCCTAGATCTTCGACAAACTCAACGTCTTCCTCAGACTCTATAAATACGTGCGAACGATCCGATTGAATTCAATTAGAATTCAAATAAAATCACCAAGATGCCAAATAAATCGTAAAAGCAGTTTCTAAAACTAAACTACGATTATAGGTGAATTTAGGTTCAAGTTTCGATAGAATCCGAGTTAAAATAAACAAGTTACAATAATTTGAAGTTTCGCATTTTAAACTGATTTAATTAACTACAAGTGGTAATATTTCAATTTAAGTCACTTTAAATTTAAAAATATTGTGATCGACGATTTAAAACTATTACACCAGGAATAATTATTAATCCCAAATTTTATCCCTAATTTTTATCAGACCGACAAGCCCTAGCGTTAAAATTAATTAAATCCTAAATGATTTACCCTAAAGCGTAAATTTTAAAACATAAATTTTTGTAAACCCATATGATAAAATTAGGATTTACTAACAAATTAAATTATAATTAACTTCCTAATATTATAATTATTATCTATCTTATAATTAACCCCTAACAAATTTTATTTCTGAAAAAGAATAGATTTTTATTTTAAAACTTTTGTTCCTCTTTTATTTTCTCTTTTTTCTTCTTTTCTTTATCTCTTCTTTTCCTGCCTTCTCCTTTCTCTCTGTTTCCTTCTTCCTCCCTTCCTTTCTTCCCTCTCTCTTCTTTTCTTCCTCTCTCTCGGCTCCCTTCTTCTTCCTCCTTTTCTCTCTTGGCCGAGCCGGCGCATGGATGCGAAGGGGAGGGAAGGGACTCACTGGTCGATACGGCGGCTAGGGCGGCGACGTGATGACGCAAGGGCGGTGGCAGCACTCGGCTTGGCGCGGCGCGGTGACGACGTCGGCGCAGGATTTGGGGAAAAGAGGAGGAATGGGAGAGGGATGAGCATGGGGAGCAAGAGAGGAGAGGAGGGGAAATTTATAGGCATGGCCGGGGGAAGCGGCGATGGGACGGCGGGCAGTGGCACGCGACACAAGGTGTGGCGCGGCGTGGTGATGGCGACGCGACGTCGGCACGGCGATGGCAACGCGAGGACGGGACGCGGCGCGGGCGGGGGCACGGCGCGAGCGGTGACGCGACGCGTGGGTGGCGCGCACGGGGCGCAAGGCGGCGCGGGGCTCAGGGACCGAATTGAACACCTATCAAGAAATGACAGGCCAAACCATCCATCTATACTAGTCTAGTTCCATTAATTAGGTTTTAGCAGTGTGAGATTAATCATGGTGAATCCGATCGATCGCCCATAACCGCTGGCATGGCTACTCGAATAGTTTTACTCTGATGAGAGGTGTACATTTGTACCCACAAGATACAGCCCCACAACACGTTTCCATGCACCGGAATACCGCCACGGTACCCCGGAAAGGGACTATGATAGGACCTTTCGTATAACCTCCTACTAACCAAGCGAACCACACCAAGGTTTCGCCCCCACTCCCAACCGGGCAGTGGGCAGCCCCCCGAGTGCCGCGGTGAATCTGGCAGCCCAGCAACTGGGGTGCCATATTTTAGTTGTTAAACGTGATCATAGTGTCACAAGATTAAGTCTTTCATTTCATGTATCCAGAATAGTATGATTCAGGTGAAATAACCCATTTAGTGTGCTAGTTGAGCTAAGCAGGGCCAAGCATATCCTAGACCAATATCTAGACATATTAGTACCCAAGTTTTATCAAAGGTTGAGGGTGATCAAGTCCTAAGGTTGAGTACTACTAGTAAGGGTGTAATAATCCCCATAAAATGACATTCGAAAATAAATGCGGTTTAATAGAGAAAGCGAGATATTAGAGCAAAATTGGTACAATATGATCAATAAATAAAGCATGATTTACGTTGCTCTTCGACTTTGGGAAACTCTGCAATGACTTCGAAGTAAACGGGGTCGCCGGAACTACCGAGATCTACACAACAAACAAGGCACTCAACAAAATATGCAAAAAGTCTACTAAAATAGGGAACAAAACCATTTTAATGGATTCTTGGCATTTTTATGAATTTAATAAAGTTTGAATGGACTTAAATGAAGCTCGGATTAAAAAGATATGATTTTTAGAAGATTAACTATGTTATTACTAAAACAGAAAAATCCTTAACAAATTATTGCACAATAAATCCCGAGGCTTGCGTCGGCGGCTAGGGCTGATGTCGGTGGCCGAATGCTGATGTCATTGGACGCGGGAGCACCGGTCCATGGTGGACCGGGTCACGGGCCGAGAGGGGCACGCGGCGCCGACGAGGCGGCCGCGTGGCTTGCCACGCGGGTAGGCGGGATCAGGCGGTCCCGATCTGCCGACGCAGATTGGACGGCAAGGAAGCGAGAGAGGGGTGGAGCGGTGGCCGACGACGGCACGCGGTGACCGGAGACCGGCCGACGCCATCGGAGCGGTGGCGCACGGGCGGCCGCGCGCACGTGGGACGGCGACGCGTGCTTGGGTCGAGAGGGAGAGAGGGAGGGGTGGCTCACCGCGGGTCGTCGGAGAGGAGGAAGACGATGGCGCGGGCGGCGGGAGGACGACGGGAGGCAACGGCGAGGGGCGGCCGAGGTAGCTTGGACGTCGTCGAAGAGGATGGAGGCGGCGGGTTGGTTTGGCGCGACTCAGTTCGGCGGGAATCGGCGACCAAACGGTGACGGGCTACGGCGGAGCTAGGGCACACGGTGGGAGAGAGAGTGAGAGCATGGGAGAGCTCGGCGAGTGTGTGGGGAGGACGGGGAGAATGGCCGGCGGCTTTTATATGGCTCGGGGAGGTCGGTTTCCACCGGGGGCGGCATAATTGCTCGCCAGAGTTCGCGCGGGAGAGGAATTAGGGTTTAATGGCCGGGGATAAATTCTGGCCATTACGAGGCACGAGAGCGGCGGATGGGGCGGCAACGGCCGGCGGGAGGGGCGGGGTTGTTATGGCGGCGTTAAGGGTGCGCGGAGAGATGGTGTGGCCAGGATTCACGAGCGGGGGCAAGGCGGTGCGAGCGGCGGCGGCGCGACCGAAGGTGGAAGACGGGCCTGACAGGTGGGCCCCACTGTCAGTGACCCGGGAGGCAAAAGGAAGCAATATGGACTTCTTCGCACGCACGAGAGGCCAACAGGCCACGGCCTTCGATCGGCCCAGGAGAGGAGAGAGAGAGGGTAGGGGGCGCGCGCGGGAGTGCACGGGCAGCTGGGCCGACGGCCCAAAGGCCGGTTTGGGCGGGAAATGGACAGAGAGAAAAAGAATTACCCCGAGATTTATTTTAATTCTGATTTTGATTTTAATTGGTTAAAATTATTTCTAGTGTCGAAAATTTCACTAAAAATCATGTTAATGTATTTTGACGTGTAGATCTTAAGAAAAATCCTACCATGCCATTTCCACTTATAATTTATTTTTAAAATTATTTCTTTGCTCCAGTTAAGTCACAAATTATTTTTTATGATTTTCTTTAATGATTTTTAAAAGGGAAAAACTCTAGGGTGTGACATTCGTCTAGCGTACTCATTCATGAGAGTAACATAGAGATACAAACGAGAGATTGAAATACTTGATCAATCTCACCAAGTTAGTAAATAGAGTGCCATTGAGTTAATGGTGCTTAGAGCTTCCTGCTAGGGTATAATTTCGACTTTGGTTACATATGTCGGAGATATTCTAGATTCGATGATCTACTAGTTCGCGATGCCAATTATCTTCCATAATTCAAAAATATGCGTAAATTACATTTAGGTAAAATTCACAAATGTTGCAATATAATGGTACAAAAAATTCCCGCAAATAATTTCAATATATTCTAGGCAATTCTGTATATTTTACCACAAAGGTATTAATTAAAGGTAATAAAAGCATTACAAATAATCAATAATCATATATACGATAAATAAATTTTATAATCATAAACATCAGCAATAAAAGTGCCTCAAATGCAAAAAAGGGATAGAAATTTTAAATCCTGGGGCTCTTTTATGGGAAGATATGATTTCTAGTGAGTTTTAAAAATTCCCAATGTCATTCAACAAGTATAACGATACACAGGGTTACATGTGCACTTTTTGTAAATCCAGGGTTTTAAATGCAAAATTCCATACATATGAAAGTTGCACTTTACTTTCCTGAAAATACGAGAGCATTTTGGCAAAATAATCAATTCTTTCCCTTTTCATTCTTTTCTCCTTCTCTTTCCTTCTTTTCCCCTTCCCGTTGACTTCGCCGAGAACGGCGCGATGGACTCAGAGGCGCGACAGGGCGAGGTCGGCACAGTGTGGTATGACGAGTACTTTGTATACACTACTGGAGAAAGCATCTTTGGTTGAAGTGCCAAAATCCATAATAGTCCCGGTTTGAATTGTTCCCGAGACTAAAAAATATTTTTAGTCCCGGTTTAAAAAGACAATGGTTCTCTAGGACCTTTATTCTCGGTTCGTGTCACGAACCAGGACTAAAGATGATATTTAGTCCCGGTTCAAATCCTGTCAGAACCTGTCAGGACGCCTCGGGTCTTTGGTCCCGGTTGGTAACTCCAACCGGGACGAAATCACACCATGCGTGAACAGTATTGGCCTTTATCTCCTCGTCTCCCGTGCTCCACCAGTGTGGTCTTTATTTCTCTCCCTCTTTCATGGCGCATAGATCAATACTCCTCTCTCATAGATCAAGTAGTACTCCCTCCCTCTCCCTCTCTCTTCTTCTCTCATGGCGCACAGATCAAGCGAGGAGATGGCGGCGGCGGCGGCCGGGTGCTACGGCGGCGGGCCGGTGCGGGGCGGTCGGCGGCGGGCGCGGCGCGGCGATGCGGCGGCGGCGCGGTGGCGGGCGGCATGCACATAGATCCAGACGGGAGCTCATCTCCGGCCTCCATCCCCCGCCCCACCCCTCGCCTCCTCCCTTCCTCGCGGTGGAGCGGCGGCGGCAGCACGGGCGCACGATAGCGGGAGCGGGCGGCGCGGCACGGGCGCACGACGGCGGAGCCGCGGCGGCCGTCCTCCTCCTCCCGTGGACGGGCGGCGGTCGTCCTCCTCCTTTCCACGGGCGGTTGGCCGTCCTCCTCCTCCTCGGGCGGCGGCGGGCGGGCGGCCGTCCTCCCCTCCTCCTTCCCTTCTGATTCATTTATATTTTGTTGTGTTTTGGGGATTTTGGGGATTTCTGTAAAGGATACTAGATTCAATGGCATTCTCTTGTAAAAGTTTGTCAATGTCTCAATCTGTGAATGATTTTGTTGTAGACTTTTTAAGATGTTTTTTGAATCTGTCGATGATTTTGTTGCTGTGGACGATATGCAAGCGAAAAAAACAATGAAAAAAGAAAAAGAAAAAGGTGGCAGTCACATGGTCGTATTTTTATTTTTAGTCCCGATTGGTGGCTCCAACCGGGACTAAAGATGCACCTTTAGTCCCAGTTATTTTAACCGGGACTAAAGATGACGATCTTTAGTCCGGATTCGTAGTCCCGGTTTGACAATCGGGACTACAGGAGTTGCCAACCGGGATTGTTGTGCTATTCTCCGGCGGTGATAGCTTCGATGTGTTGGAAGGGTTTACAAAACCATTGGTAACCGCGCTTGATATGATAAAGGTAAAACTACGATAACCCCATTAAATTCAAATAAATTTTAAAAATAATTTTAATTTTTATAAATTTTATATGATTTTCACGGTTATCACGGTTACCGCACGGTAACCGCGCTTGCCGCCAGGGTACGATAATCCTTTCTCGATTATAAGAGAAACCCTTTGGAAGGCAGAGCCATTTTCTAGGCTGGTCAGGTGGTCGCTCGGGCTTGGGACATCAGTGGCTTTGCCAATGGTTTGCTTCAATGTTCAAAAAAGTAGCGATGATTATAGTATGTTTTGCTTATTTAGCTGTATATAACATGTGCAATTGTATTTCATTACAGAAGGTAGAAGAATTGTCGTATTTATAGAGCTCAGTTAGCTTGTTAAGGTTAATGAGATTAAAAAAAGTCTGGCTCCGCGTGCCGTCCAACCTCGTAATGCTTGTTACACTCATTAGCTAGGAAGCTCTACCTCACTTATATCATCGTCGTAAGCGGTAATACAAATAATAAATACTACCAAGGTAATATTTAAATATAAATAGTTTATAAGTTGTTTTAAGATAATGAAATAGTTTATAAGTAATTTATAGGATTCACTTAATTAAAATACACTGATAAAAAATATTTATATTTGTGAACGGATGAACTAGCATATGCATTAACATACCTTTGGCAATCGACATCGATCATGCTATGCACGGTTGGGAAATTTTTTGGGATGAGTAGCAATTAGCAAGGGCTGAGGAGGTTCCTTAGGCCGAAAGGGAACAGCCGACAGAAAAGGGAAACAGAGCCGCGGTTCCCTAACAAAAACACGCGAATACATACGCGATAGCTACAAGAAGACAAATATAAAACGGCCGGTCGTTTCATCTTTTGCTTTTGATCCGCTGAATGATGCGCGAAACGCTGTCTCGACGCGGTGGCGCATCGCACGACCATACCCCACCCAAACATATATCCACCGGACCGGCTGCTCTAGCGCGCGCGCATACCTACATTCCTGCTCTCGCTATCTCTCTCATATGGATATATATTTTTATTATAGGATAAACGCACACGCGTAAATATACACATTACTACCCACAACATCACACTCATGAATACGAGAATGCGCCTTCTAACATACGTTCCAATAGATATAAATCAGCGACATACACCCATGACTTTACCATGTATTATTGGTGATTCCTCCTATCTCATGTGGATATTGGATACCACTCGTGAGGATTAGGATTAAAACGACTCATTGTTTTACTATTTTTTATATAAATAGTTTTGATATGATAACTAAATAGTGTTGATACAATACAATACTAACATAAATTTAAAAAACTAAATTTTATATTTAGCTTGAAAATAAAAACTATCAAAAATAATATTATATTTATATTATTTTTTATGAATGTGGTGTCATTACCGTCGGGAATTTTCGTTCCGTTTCCCGGATCGATCGAGCTTGTGTGCCAGCAAATTTAAGAAAAGAGACCTGCACGCACGTTGAAACGACGACGATAGGGAGAAGCAAATTAATTGCATCGTAGCATATTTTTATCTTAATTTTATGTTATTTTCTAACTAAGATATAGATTTTACAAGTTATATGGAAACTTTATATACATATAACTTGTCTATTTGTTGTGTTTATAATAGTTAAAACTCAGTCAGTTTAATTATGTGTTAATAGTTTTCAGTTTTTCATGTTTTAATTTTATCTTGGTCTTCCTCCGAAAAGAACACCACCAAATTAGTGTTTGGTGTTTTTAACTGGCTGCCGGCCGGCATACCGCGCAACGTTATATTTAATATAACTATTTATATTATAAAATAAATAGTATTTCTATTCAAAATTTTCGTCCGCCTGACTATTTTGCAGAAAACCCCTTGAGTATTTATAAAATTAACTCGTAGTTCTAATGCTGAAAAGAAATAGAGGGCTTGAATAAAAAAAGACCTCCTGCGTCACTCCCGTCCGTCCCCATCCGTGCTACACCTTGCGTCGCGCTGCGCCCTCCTCTCGTCGCTGCTCGGGAGTCCCTCCTCTCGTCGCGCTCGGGAGTCCTCCTCTCGTCGCCGCTCGGAACTCCGCCGCTGCGCCGCGCCCTCCCTCCCATCCCCATCCACGTGACGCCCGACTTCATCCGTTACAACGCACGAACACAGTTGCTACTATGTATATATATATATAACTATCTATAAAGTAAGTAGTGTTTCTACCCAAAATTTTCGTCCAGCTGGCTATTTTGCATAAAACCCCTTGAGTGCTTATAAAATTAACCTGTAGTCCTAATACGAAAAGAAAGGGAGGGTTTAGATGAAAAAAAAGACCTCTGCGTCTCTCCTCCCGTCCATATCCACGCCGCGCCTGTGCCCCTCCCTCCCGTCGCTGCTCGGAGCTCCCGCGCGGTGGCTGTGCCCCTCCCTCCCGTCCCCATCCGCACCGCGCGCCGACTTCACTTGTTGCAACGCATGGGCACAATTGCTAGTATATATATACGCAGCTATACGTACGATGTTTTCTTTATGATAGTTTGGTTGTACGATGAAACGCTTCTCCTAGCGTTTTGTCTATAACTGTCTATAAAACAAATAGTGTTTCTACCCAAAATTTTCGTCCATCTCACTATTTTGCATAAAACTCCTTGAGTGTTTATAAAATTAACCCTCAATCCCAATGCTAAAAAGAAAGGGAGGGCTTGAATAAAAAGACCTCATGCGTCCCTTCCGCCTGTCCCCATCCGCGTCGCGCCTGCGCCCCTTCCTCCCGTCGCTGCTCGGAGCTCCCGCGCTGCACCTGCACCCCTCCCTCCCATCCCTATCCGTGCCGCGCCCCGACTTCACCCATTGCAACGCACAGGCACAGTTGCTAGTTAACGGTAAATTCTGGTCCCACACGGATGGATTGTTCTTCCATCACTCGGCCCATATCCATATTATAAAATTGCGAAGCAAGTTTACGATGACATATTTTGCAAAGCAAAATTTAAAGTAAATCCATATTTAAAAAATATAATATACAAGCATTACATGATCTTGACATGCGAAAAAAAGGAAAATGTTCTTGAGGCCAAACGAAATCAAGCAAATATAAGATGAGCATACCTCATCTCTGTATGCAATCTAGATTAGTATTTTTGTAGATTAGATGATATCACGGTGGAATAGAAACAGCAGGTTTACAGCATAAGCAAATAGGCAAATTTAAGAACGGCGATGAGTTTGTATATGGGCTTCGGGGCCATGAACGATTGCAGCGTGCAGGTCCTCCACATCATGTATTCGCACTCCATTGAAATTAAATAGTACGCATAGTAATTTGTCTAAATTCATTTTTAATAGTACAAATAGGCTATTTGTTCTATAGCACTATATTTTACACATGCAAATTATATAAATCTAGAATGTCACATAACAATTTTTGTCAAATAAAAACATTCCTCGCATTCCAATAAAAATTTAGCAGGTAGAGGGAAAAAACCTAAGTTGTGTCACTGTCAAAGAAATAAGAACTAATATTCCTATCATTGGATATACACGGCATCCCTGTCATCAATTCCCGAGCACGGCCTTCTGTGGGCTATGCTCAAGGCACATTGGTCTCTAAGCACAATTGCTCAGGATATATCTACCCGAGCATGGTCCCTTAGTGCCGCCTCTCGCGGACGGTGCTCGAGGCACACCTGACCTGGGCGCGGTCTCTCGTGGACTGTGCTCGTGCCATATACGCACCTCTTGACGGGGTCCTCCATGAGCTGTGACCCCCGAACACGACTACTCAGGGCATATCTATCTAGGCACAACCCCTGGGTGTCGTCATTCCCATGGGCGGTGCTCAGGGCACACCCAACTCGGGCGCGACTCCTCGTGGACATCATCGAGAAGCTCGTCCAAACAAATAAGAAAATCTATGATCAGCAATGAGAGCTGTCATGATTGCCTGGGTATGTTGGGTGCCTCGAACACGCGGCGTGCCTCGGGCACATGGCTGCCTCGAGCTCGATGGCCGTCCAGGAACAAAGCATAGGAGTCTTGAGGACATAGGCTAAGGCCCGAACACATCATTTTCCCCGGGTTCTCCTCGAAAAGCTCCATCCATTTATGAGCATTGCTAGACCCAAAGGATTGGCTTGGACCAACGTCATGCGTGAACCCCAAGATAGAGAAACTCGGAATACATATCACATGCATGCTGAGAAGACGTGACGCTATGTAAAGCTCTTTGCATGCCCACATCAACCAAAGGAATAGAGAAGGCGGCACGTGCACGCCTACTCCGACACATATGTATCGGTACTATGGACTCTCCTTGATGTATAAAAGTAGGATCCATGCTACCAAGAGAGAGGAGGAGTTTTGGGGGGGCTAAGATAGCTGCTAACCACATCATAGGAAAGAAGGGTTCATCCTCTCCCACTTAGAATATTCTCGAAGAGCTCACTGTAATTTTCACTATCGCCATCTATCAAAGAACACGAGAGTAGGGTATTACGCCTCCGAGCGGCCCGAATCTATTTTAACAAGTTTGCCTCCCTCGTCTCTATCGCCCGTGTTCATCTTTCTCTCCGACCTCGATACGTAGTGTTGGCTTAATTCTGCGTAGGACGCCCCTAGCCGAATCTTCAAAAGGGGATCCTCACTTCCCGTTGCTGGGGTAGCATACTCCAACAATCACATTAATAGAAATTTTCTAATAATGTTAATAAGTGTATAGGTAGTGGTATGGAAGGAAAAACAATCTTAGGGTTTCTTCAAAACAAAGCAAAAGTAGATGATTTTTTAAATTGAAACCTTATGGATTTTATTTGTTTTTCGTAACAAAGAAATGAGCATTTGATATGCCTACAAAATTCATATGGAACGGCTTTGATTCATGGGAGTTTTGAAGGATTTTTAATATAAGGTTGGACGTTATGGGAAACTTTTTTTCTATTTGTCTCGTAAAATCCTATACTTTTCCTACGGGGTATCCAAGCAACAAGTTTCACATAATTCACACGTTTTAAAATGTCTAAAGATAAACATGATATGCCACCTCGATTTTCATGTTTTTCTTGTTCCTTCGTATTTTGAATACCTGCGTTTCAAAGTAGCTTTTAATTTATGGAGAAAAGAGAGTAGAAGCCTATTTATTTTGGAATGAAGTTTGCACTTCACAGATAATTTGTTTTGGGGCAGAAGGAGCACGAGTTAATTAATCTGATCTGATCTAGCCAGCATGTGTAGGGATGGCAACGGTTCGGGTTCGGTTCGGGTAGAGTCTATGGGCACCCAAAACCGAAACTAAAACCCGAAACCAAAACCAAAACTGATTCGGGTAAAAATCCATCACCAAAACCGAAACCCGCGGATACCCGAAACCCGTGGATTAACCGAAACCCAAATTTTTAATCGAAACCCAAAACTGAAACCCAAGATAAGTATACATGCACATAGTTACTCGTAAACGGTTTACTTCTCAGTGCTCGATTTGCTCAAGAGTTGGCTCAACAGTTTGTTAAACCCTATGATTCATACAAATAAGAATTTATACTGTTACCTAAACGAGCATAGCATATTTTAGTTGTCACTGTCTCTAAGAAACACATATATCTACTTTAACATTCAAATATGCTATTTTTTCCATACTCTTTTCTGCAATACAACTATATGCAAATCAAGTTGCATTTTAGAAACCGTATCAATGTAAAAGCATCACTTGTGATTGAAGGGAGTGAATTTAAGATTTCTACTCCTATAAAAAAGGAACCAATAGATACCTCACGATTAAACATGTGACAATCCATCTCTCAAGCTGATCAGACAGATTATCAGAGATGATTGTAGATAAATCATTCCTAGATGCATGCATATATAGCTACATGTCAACATGTAATGAGAAGCCTGATGGGAAGTGGTTGGTCAGTGCCTCCTTTGACACATCTGTCAAGTTATGGTTTAGGTTCAGTTTCGGTTCGGGTTCGGGTTTTCGGTTTTGGTTCGGGTTCGGGTTCGGTTCGGGTTTGGGTTATCCGTGGGTTAAAATTAAAAACCGCACCAAACCCGAAATATTTCGGATATCCAAAACCGCGAAACCACGAGCAAAAACATGCACCAAAACCGAAACCCGAAAATCCGAAACCCGCGGATACCCGAACCGAAACCGAACCGTTGCCATCCCTAAGCATGTGCCCGTGTGTACGCCACTACTGGAGAAACGATTTTTCTGGACGAGGCCCCAAATAGGTTCCAGGCGGGCCATAAGAGGTAGCGCCTGGAAAAACCGGTCCCGGGGGGCCGGCTATTGGCCCGCACGGGATAATCACATTATCCCGTGCGGTCCACTTAAGGACCCGCACGGGATAATGCATTTTCCCATGCGGGTCGTTAAGTGGACCGATGATGCCAACTCTTGCTATATTTCTTTGATTTATTTTATTTTCATGAATTTTTTTGCCAAGTCTCACATTTGAACTACAAGTGATTAAAAAAATAGAATAAAATTAGTGAAAAAAATATATTCATGTTGTTTAGACATGCTTGAGTCATTATCCTATAAATGAGAATAAATTTTGAATTTTTCTTCATGAAACATGATTAGGAACCTATTGACCAAATGATTTTAAAATTGTATAAATAGCAAACGAAGTCGAAAAATCATGAAAATTGTCTGGATGTCATGATATTATATGTAGAGGCTGTGGTAAAAAATTAAGAGGGTTTTGAATATTTTATCAGATACGTTATCGCGTGCGGTCGGCTTAAGGGCCCTCGCACTCGGCAAAATTTTGAAAAAAATTTCTTCTCCACCCTCCAAACTTTATCTACTATGTAAATATAACATTTAACTCCTAATTATAAAATTTGGTAATTTTTGATTGGTTTTGCTATATTTCTTTGATTTATTTTATTTTCATGAATTTTTTTGCCAAGTCTCACATTTGAACTACAAGTGATTAAAAAAATAGAATAAAATTAGTGGAAAAATTATATTCATGTTGTTTAGACATGCTTGAGTCATTATCCTGTAAATGAGAATAAATTTTGAATTTTTCTTCATGAAACATGATTAGGAACCTATTGACCAAATGATTTTAAAATTGTATAAATAGCAAACGAAGTCGAAAAATCATGAAAATTGTCTGGATGTCATGATATTATACATAGAGGCTGTGGTAGAAAATTAAGAAGGTTTCGACTATTTTATCACATACGACGCTCACAAAACCGAAGATTCTCGAGAAAAGATTAGAAGTGTTGAGAAGGATTGGCTAGATTTGGAGAGAAAGTCACGGCCGAATTGTCTTTTGATTTCAAAAATTTTTCTATAGGCAATAATTAGCATATATTGATGTATGGAAAAATTTGGTAATTTTTTGAATCAGTTTGATAATTTTTTCATTAATATCCAATTTGATGTAAAAAAAGAGAGAGAGGGGGTCGATTATTGCGTGCGGGCCGCTTAAACCGCCTGCATGGGAAAATATCTTCCTGTGCGGGCCGCTTAAACCGCCCGCACGGGAAGATGTTTTCTGTGCGGGCCGTTTAAGCGGCCCGCACGGGAAGATGATCTTCCCATGCGGGCCGCTTAAACCGCTCGCACGGGAAGATCGTTTTTCCATGCGGGCCGCTTAAACCGCCCGAACGGGAAGATTGTTTTCTCGTGCGGGCTATTAAGCCGCCCGCACGGAAAGATGGTGGCCTATATATACTCGCACGCGGGCTCCCAAATATTTCTAAGTCCCCAGGCGAAATACAAACAACCACCGCACCGTCAGGCTACCAAATTCTAGCGCCGCCGTCGGATCCCCGCCCTGTTCGCCATCCCTAACCCTCGCCGCCGCCGCTCAACCCTAACCCTCGCCTCACCGCCCCATCCTCTCTCTCTCCGTTGGCGCTGTCAGCCTTAAGACTGCCGCGCCGCCGTCCGTGCCCCTTCACCGACCTCACCGGCCGTCGTCCGCCCCTTCACCGCCCCCCTCTCTCTCTCTCATTCGCCGTCGTCGGCCTCAAGACCGTCGGCCCCACCACCGCCGGCCCGCCCGCACGACCACCTTCACCGAGACCGCCGCCCCTCCACCACTCCACCGCCTCCTGCCCCACCACCGGCCTCAACCGGCGCCCCTTCACCGCCGCCCTCAAGATCTTCACCCTTCACCGGCTCACCGTCGCCGCCGCCTTCAAGACCGCCGCCCCTTCACCGCCGCATCCCTGCGTGACCTCCGCCGGCCACCGGTTAGTACTCTCCCCCCGAGAATGTGGATGTTTATGCTATGTTATTGCGAGAAGATGATTATGCTAAGTTGATTATATGGATGTGGATGAATGGATTATGGATGTGATTGTATTGTGATGGATGTTTTTGGATAGTAGTAGAGTATAGAAAATATGATGTGTTGATGAATGGATTTATAGAAAATGAATGTGGATGAATGGATTATGTATGAATTTTAGATAAGTTTTGGATGAATGTTAGATAAATTTTTGATGAGTTTTTGATATAACCGTAAAATAAACTTTTCTTTATTTGATGGAACTCTAGTTAATTTTGATGGAAATGTAAAATGGACTGTTTATTTTTTGATGGATTTGTCGATGAATTTTTTTGTGTGAAATGATGTGTAGGACTTCAATTTTTTGATGGAAATGTAAAATGGACTGCTATTTTTGCTGAATTTTGTTGATGAATTTTTTTCATGTGAAATAGTTGTTGTGAAATTTTTATGTGAATTAGTTGATGTGAACGAACGGATGCACGGACGAGCGAACGAACGAGTGTTCGTTCGTTTGTTGACGAACGGACGAACAGACGTGGACGAACGGACGGACGAACGAACGAACGACCGAACGAATGACCGAACGAACGACAAATTGGCTTCTTGTGAAGACAAATTGGCCGGTAATTATATGCTCGATATATGCTAACATTTTATACTGTGTTTAACTTCAAATTACTGACGCATACACATAATAAATTTTATTCAACACAGTGTTATAAGCAACCACCAGGCACTAACCTTTGCGGATACTACGTGTGTGAGATGCTTAGAATCTACGGGAGATACACTACTAAGTTCGAAGAAGTAAGTTCATCAGAGAAATATATCTCTACATGTTATCGATTTTGTATAATTTTCCTAATCGTATGTATATGTGTACTATTTTTTCTTAAACAGATCATGGAAGTTCCAGTTGTAGCGAACCGGTTCAACGATAGAACTATGCTTAACTTGGTTGCAGATCGTTGCCGCTTCATCCATCGTGATGTCTGCAACCATTTGGGCGATTTCTACGATCCGGAGAGCGAGCTGGCGACGGACGATAAATTCAAACGACTTAGGGAGTGGGAAAAAGAGCACCGCCATTAAATAATTTGTAAATTTGTTGCTAGCTAGACTTATGTTAATTTGCGAGACGAAACTAGCTTGATATGTATATAAACATTATGCATGATCGATATGTGTTATATACATATCTTTTATGATGAAATAATATTAAATGTCTTTTTTTCTCGTGCGTGAAAAATATATATATTGACCCATTTAACATTACTAAGAGAGGAGATGAGAGGGAGAGGAGAGAGAGGAGAGAAGAGGACAGAGAGATTAGGGGCTAATAGAACGTATACATAAAATAATGGGCACGACCATCTTCCCGTGCGGTCGGCTAAGCGGCCCGCATGGGATAATCGATCTTCTCGTGCGGGCCGCTTAAGCCAACCGCACGGGAAAATCGATCTTCCCGTCTGTTGGCCCGCACGCGAAAATGATCTTTTCCGGACCATTTCGCGCATGCGGGTAGGCCTTCCATACGGGAAGATGTCTTTCGGCCCGTATGAAAAAACTATTTCTTGCGCACGGGCGTGCTCCTTTCAGGGTCTTTCTGTGACCAAGTTTGTTGTACCAGATCACAACACCTCACAGCAACAAGTTTTATTTATTTATTGCTAAATAATATAAGTCAAGATGGTAGATGAGAACAAGCAATTCCATTGGCTGTTGAATGAAACAATATTCCCGTCGTCTTCCTAGCTAATAATAACTCGTCGATTATTACCCAACATTACATTATATTTCATCCAGTCGTTCTGACCATGCGACAAGTGGACATATGAGCCTCACCATCAACCTCAAAGTAAAAAAAAAACAATAACGTGGCCGGTTGAACAACCACTTAGTACATGAAGCGACACTCAACACCGGCACACTAACAACTGAACAACGACAGAGCCCAACACGAAACATCGTCACCGAACTTACAGTAGAAGTGACAGCTCCAACTATACAAAACACGTGACATCATTATTCCGAGCTTGCCACCCTAGTAACACAACACCTCCAACTTCACAGTTGCCAAACCCGTTGCCAAAACAAACAAACAACTTCAACTTCCCACGGTGGACATCAACTCAAGCTACCATGGTGCCACTACCTATACACAACTAGCACCAACACCTCTAGATAAAAGATTGTAGTGTGTAATCATTGTCAAGATTTGTCGCATCTCAACAGCGAAGCAGCTCCAACTCCATCCAACAAAAACAAATGAAGAATGATTGTCACATGCCACAGAGCATGAAACAAAACCATAGCGATGAAGGCCTCATCAAACACCTTTGGCTTGTAGAACTTTGGAACTGTTGCGGGAGTCCACCAACGGCCACTGTTGTACACAGAAGGTTCTAGGACATGACGTGAAACACCACTGTCGCTTGTCCGGAATCCGGAGCAAGGTTTTCACCTAGAGATTGGTGTGGGGGAAAAGGGTTTAGCGCCATAACGACACCTCCAAGGTGGGGGAACAGCGCCTAATGGCGTCATCATCGTCAAGCCAGCCAATGGCTTGCAAGGCTTTTGCCAGCAATTCCCCAACAAGAACGACACAACCATCCCACACAACAACCATCGCCGGACCACAGATCCCTTCAGCGCCCAAGCCTAGGCCACCACCCCGTAGCTAAAGCAGGCTTGGAGGGCTACTCTGGATCAACGCCAATGCCATCACCATCCCTTGTTGCACAAGCCAATGCCTCCCCCTTTCCCTGGAGCTCACCATATCAAAATTGTAGCAATCTAGACATAGAAGGGAAGGAGCCCTATGAAGAGGAGGATGCTTGGCCGGCAACAGAGAAGACGAGCCGTCACCAATGCCTAGCCACTTCCCGCTTGCTATCATTAGCCATCGAGGTCACCACTAGTGGACGGAGGCCACCACCGCGCGCGACTAGCGCCACAACTCATGGCCGCTCAGCCACACCCTTGTTGTTGCCCCTACACCACAACGCGGCCATGGCCACGCCCGATCACCATCTAGATCCGGGCGCCGTCAATGGATCGGCCGGTCTGGACACAATGGTTGTGGATCCGGCTCTCCTACCCCTAAAGCACACCGTCGCCGCTACCGTTGCAAGGAGGTCGTTGTCGCCATGTGTGGGCCCTGCACAACCGCCACCATCCCCACGCATGCCGACAAGCCACTACGCCGCCACCATCTCCAAGTCGTTGAACTCCATTTGTCTTGTGGGCACATCTCCCCTAACCAGCAAAAGTGGCCCCGCCGCTGCTATCCTAGCGATCACGCGGACTTCCGGCAACACACTCAGGCGGCAGAAAGACGATGAGGAGGGAGGCGGTGGCTAGGTTTTTGGCGCCCCTCCTAGAGCGACGCGGGGGCCAGGTCGACATTCTCTAGTTTGCACCTTAATTAGTAACAACATATTAAATATGTCTTTGTATATCATCTCCGGTCAAGTTTATTTTGGGAAAGAGAGCTTTATAGATTAAATAACAGAGTTATACTATTGCTGCAATATAGGCTAAACACAAGACATAGCATGATCCCGCCAAACCATGAAATGAGCCGTCCATTTAGTACTAAATGAGCAAGTTCATGTGCTACCCTATTACGGTCTCTGTTACTATGACATATATGCACCGGCTGAATAGTCGCCAGCACAGCCTTAAGCTCCCGGAGGATGAAAGTCCACTGTGATCTTTCTTGGTCCTTGCTGCAGAGTGTTGCTACCATCATCGCGCAATCCGTTTTGAGCTCCACCGGCATACGTATCCATTCCGCCACAAGTTTGTCCGATCGAGTTATTATTCAAGATAAAATGAGTGATGCAGCATTGATTAGGAATTAGCTAGTATTGGATTCGAATTCGCCTCAGTTGCACTTGCACTACAGCTCAAAAGATGCAAAGAAAGCTCATCGACGCAAAAACTCGGGAATGCTTCTCGATAAATAATTTTGCTTTTCAAGCAATCAAAGAAACTAAAGGGTGCAGTTCAAAGAAAAAGGAAAATAAAGGGTGTACAATTAAGGAATAATTTATCTTCGCTAGATTTAAAGTTTGAATGTTAAATTATAATAATTTAAAAGTTTATACCTTATTTAACAAGGGAACAATATGATTTAACAAAATGTTATTAACGTGTTATTCATAAAAATACTTAAGCTAAAAATCTTAAATTAGAAGCTATGCTAAACCGGACAAAATTGGAATTTTTATTAGGCCATGTTTAGTGGCTAAATCGAGTGTGTTACTGTACTATTACACGGTGCCATTATATACAGCGACAAGAGTGGGACCCATCAATGTTGTTAAGACAGTGTCATTATGATGGAGGATACTCATTCACTCTCACACAAGAGCTTATAGTCCGTGGAGCCCGTGGCTTTTTCTTTTGAGGAAAAACACCACCCCATTGCATCATAATCTACGTATGGCTTTTAGCCCATAATACCATTGGGTTGGTGATTTCCCTTATCTCAAAGCCCATCAATATTAATTTTGATTTTCTCTCTTATTTTTAGCCGTTTAGAATCGAGCCGCCAAAACCAAAAAAATCCAAAAAAAAACCCTACTCTTTTTGTGATTTGTTCCACGTCATCCGGCGAGGCCATGAGCAGTGGCCAACCAAAGCTCACCTCCACGTAATCCTCACTAGAGGCCAGCGCTAACGCCACGTGTCAAACCCCCAAACCCTCTTCCTCTTCTTCCCTCGCCTCGTCGCCGGCGTCGCGTCCGCGTCCGGCCATGCGCCGCTCGGCCACGGAGCCATGAAGGCCTCGGTGAAGCTCCGCGAGGACGGGGCGGCGCCGCTGCTGCGCGCGAAGCTCCCCGTGGCGCTCTTCTCCGTGCCCGCCGTCGCGTCCCTCACCGCCGGCGACCCCGCCGACCTCCGCCTCTCCCTCGCCACCGCCGCCCCGGCGCTCCCCTCGCTTCGCCTCTCCTACGCTCCCAACCGCCCCTCCTCGCCGCTCTCCCTTGCCGTCGTTCTTGGCTCCGGCCCCGGCGGCTGTCCCTCCTCCTCCGGCGCCGCCGCCTCGGCCATCACCATGGCCGTCGAGGTCAACACCGCCGGCGCCGTATCCTTCTCGCTCGTCCTCAAGCCGTCGCTGGGCGACTTCGCCGTGCGCAAGCGGTTCGACTCCGCCGGTGGAGGTGGCTCAGGTTCGGCTTCGGCGCCGACGACGACCGCAGCGGCCGCGTCGGAGGTGACGATGAGGAGCGCCATCCCGGTGCGGGGCGGCGCGGCGGCGGTGAGCGTCCGGTGGGGGGTGAGGATACCCGCCGAGGTGACCGCCGGCGGGGAGGAGGGCGCGGCGGCGCTGGCGCTGCGGAGGCTGCCGTTCTTGGTTCTTGGCAAGGTAACGGTCGAGAGGCGACCACCGCCACCTTCTCCGTCGCCGGCGAGCAGCGCCAGAGCACAAGAGGAGACGACGACGACGACGGTGGATAAGACGGGGAGGGAGAACGAGAGGCTGAAAAGGGAGCTGGACGAGCTCCGGGCAGCGGCAACAGGGAAGGCGGAGAAGGCGACATCGGCGACCACGGTTGCGGCTGCCACAGGTCGCCGGAGCAGCGGGTGGAGGTCGCCGGAGATGGCTGGCGATCGGAACACCATTCATTTGGGCCGGTGATTCTTGGCCGTCGGAGTCGCATGTACTCCTACATAGGACAGTAACGAATGTATCAGTGAACTTCTCAAAAATCTGAAGAAATTGTTCAGAAGAATTCATGTTCGGATGTTTATTTTGTTCGTGAATTCTGGATACGGATTTTCATCCTCTGAGATGATAATCCCTTGTTACTGGCATATGTCATCTAAATAATTATAAAAATAATATAAATTAATATAAAATATATCATTTCGCAATATGTCATGCCAAACTTTGACTTATGTAAGGTAGTTAAATTTTAACTTACATTTGTGAAATGATATATTTCATATTAATTTATTTTGTCAATTTATTTCAATTTTTTATGATCATTTAGGTGACTTATACAAAACGAGAGGATATCCTAACTTCCTGATTTGTGATAACTGAATGGTGCGTGGCTAATTAAGTCTCATTTTCAATGCTAAGAAATTGTCAAAAGGTATGGAACTCGAATTCTTTAAATGTAAAAACCGACTATGTACCATGCATTTTTTGCTGAAATTTTAAGTTTGAAATAAGCAATGAATTCATTTATGCATATGTAGAAGGGATAAGTCTATTTTACCCCCTTTTTTTGTCTAAAGTGCACCGTAAAATCTAAAACCGGATATTTGATGCCTTTTGACTATCACAATACCAATCACATTATCCTCCTTGTTGGTTTGTAGGCTAGTTTTCAATATAGTAGAAGACCAAATAGGACGCCATGTGTAAAAAAGAAATAAGCTCAACATGTCAAGCCACCTATCCATTTTCTCTCCCTTCTCTTTCTCCCGATTTCATTGGCAATTGTAGTAAGCGGAGGTGTGGACGGTAGGACAGAGGAGGAGCGGTGCAAGTGACGGCACATACCTCAGACCCGCATTGAACACCTCCTTAAGCGTCACAAGGAGGTAGTCTAGGGTGACTTGATGACGACTATGAGTGAGAGCCAAGTTTTGGCTGCCCTACTTGTTGTGGTGAGATCGGCAACCACCAGCAAAGACCCCAGATCGACATTGGCGATCAAATTGGATCCAGATTAGGATCAAACAGGGACTTACTCATGTCGATCTGATAGAATAAGGGTGGATTGCTACAACAAAGAAAAGCAAAGGGAAATGAGAGAGAGGGGATTGGGATGGTAAAGCTTCACAACTTTTTTATTTATTTATAAATTTATAAAAAATATTATTTTTCAAAAAGTACATAAATATACTCTAACCTTTGGGTGTGCTTTTTTAAAAACAAATTTAAAAATTGCCCTCCGTAGAGCGAGAAGGGCTTTAAATGCAAATTTTCATGTTTAGTTTGTCAACCTTATATTTTTACAATTTAAAAATATGTCATATGAAGGCGATGGAATTAAACTTTTCATCAAAATTATGGAGCTTGATGAGATCTACAAGTTAACATTTTTTTCATTTAAGATCATTTAGGAGTCAAAATATTCATTACAACATCTTAAATCTATTTTTATAAAATCTCATATCTACATTTCAAACAACATCCGATGGAGACAAACTCTATACAAAATTGTAGATCTCGATGCAATCTACAACTTTGTAGTTTATTACTTTTTCATTTAAATTTATTTAGAGTGTCAAATTAGCATTATTAGTTTTTATAGCAATTAAAACCGGTTGGAAGGGTCTAAGTGCAATAAAATTATGCCAAAATTCCAGTGAGTTGCAAAGGTTGAGTATCATTTACACCAATTATTTTTAAATTTTATATAGGTTTGACGTTACCTATGTGCTCCTATTATAAAAATACCATAAGTTTCCATTAAAATTATAATTAACCCATGTATGATCTGAGACGATACTTTTATATTAGATTTCCACTTTCCCATACTTCACTTCACATGATCATCCATATTTGGTTGTGTCATGGTTAAGGTTAGATTAAAGTTAAATGTGATTTATAAATGAGTCAATATATTTGCCAAATTAGATGATGGGATTTAGCATAAGTTACTTAGAATTTGGTTTACATAAACTTTTAGGATGTGATTCTAAATATTTTTACATTAGTTTCTTCACTCTAATTATTTGCTTCTATTTATTATATGATGCATATGAAGCCTATCATGAAATGCATTTAAAAATCAAAAACATACCAAGGACTCAAGTCACACCCAAGCACTCATGTAATTTTACATGTAAGCACACTTTATGTTCATGACTTGGTAAAATGCATTTTTATTTTGGTTGTAAAGAGACCAAATTTCAAAAGGCAATTTCTATTTATTTGGACTAACATCGAAATAAATCCTAGTGAACTATCATCTTCACCTCTGAAACAAAAACTTTGTTCTATGAAAACCTCTAATCATTTAAGACCTTGGTGAAATTTTACTTTTAGGACTGAAAAAGTTTTTAAATTTTACCCAACTGAGTTTATTGTCTTAGCTAGATAGGCACTCTTCCTTTAGCTTTAACCAAAAATCTTTGAAAAAAATTCTTAGTGAATTTTAGCTTATATGAATTTTGAGAAATCAATTTTTTTATATGTTACGAACCTACCCCTAAAATGAATCTTGTCTTTGAGATTTGGGTTAGTTTGTGGAATGAAAGTGATTAAAATGTGTGTAGATGTGCCATCTTTTGTCACTATCATCTTTTACTGTAGGACTCCATTATGATTTTACTTTTGTTTTCAAAGCATTTGAAACATACTAGATTTAATGTCTCTAACAAATAATTTATCTTGGTAAAAAAACTTAAATTTATCCCCTTTAAATGCTTCTTCTCATACAAAGATAAAATTTTAAGTTGTGTTATTTACTTGCTGCAGGAGAAGGTCATACCATTTTTTATAGCAATTGAAAATCGTCCTTCCAAAAAATGGTAGGAGTATATTTATGTAGTTTTTGAAAGCAAAATATATTTTTAATATTTTAAAAATTAAATATATAAATAAAGAAAATTGTAAAGCTTCGATCATGTAAGCCAAAAGCTTTGTTTTGCTCCAGCTTGTTTCAGACATGTCATGCACATTCTCTAGAGAAGTTGGTTTTTGGTCTTGGATTGGTGGCAACGTCGACTTTCCCCTTATGGATGTGCCTCTCTTATTCAGATTTTCCTCTTCTCTATATTACAAATTTTCAAGAATGAGTAGCTACACCTACATGTGCAAATACGAGAAAAAAAGCAAGGGCAAAAGTCGTGTTCCCCTCGGGACTATTGCACGAGTTGAGCCATGCCCTAAAACGCGCCGAAGCAATCGAACAACTGATTCGTTGCATTACTCATGTGAGCTAGGTGCGAAAGGAGACCGTGTAATTATCATGGGTTAAGATAAAAATAAAACCATGATTATTAAATTTAAATAAATTTAAAAAATAATTTAAATTTTTATAATTTTTATATGATTTATCTATCACATAATAAATTTTATTCAACACGGTGTTATAAGCAACCACCAGGCACTAACCTTTGCGGATACTACGTGTGTGAGATGCTTAGAATCTACGGGAGATACACTACTAAGTTCGAAGAAGTAAGTTCATCAGAGAAATATATCTCTACATGTTATCGATTTTGTATAATTTTCCTAATCGTATGTATATGTGTACTATTTTTCTTAAACAGATCATGGAAGTTCCAGTTGTAGCGAACCTGGTTCAACGATAGAACTATGCTTAACTTGGTTGCGGATCGTTGCCGCTTCATCCATCGTGATGTCTCGCAACCATTTGGGCGATTTCTACGATCCGGAGAGCGAGCTGGCGACGGACGATAAATTCAAACGACTTAGGGAGTGGGAAAAAGAGCACCGCCATTAAATAATTTGTAAATTTGTTGCTAGCTAGACTTATGTTAATTTGCGAGACGAAACTAGCTTGATATGTATATAAACATTATGCATGATCGATATGTGTTATATACATATCTTTTATGATGAAATAATATTAAATGTCTTTTTTTCTCGTGCGTGAAAAATATATATATTGACCCATTTAACATTACTAAGAGAGGAGATGAGAGGGAGAGGAGAGAGAGGAGAGAAGAGGACAGAGAGATTAGGGGCTAATAGAACGTATACATAAAATAATGGGCACGACCATCTTCCCGTGCGGTCGGCTAAGCGGCCCGCATGGGATAATCGATCTTCTCGTGCGGGCCGCTTAAGCCAACCGCACGGGAAAATCGATCTTCCCGTGCGGTTGGGCCGCCTGCACGCGAAAATGATCTTTTTCCAGACCATTTCGCGCATGCGGGTAGGCCTTCCGTACGGGAAGATGTCTTTCGGCCCGTATGAAAAAACTATTTCTTGCGCACGGGCGTGCTCCTTTCAGGGTCTTTCTGTGACCAAGTTTGTTGTACCAGATCACAACACCTCACAGCAACAAGTTTTATTTATTTATTGCTAAATAATATAAGTCAAGATGGTAGATGAGAACAAGCAATTCCATTGGCTGTTGAATGAAACAATATTCCCGTCGTCTTCCTAGCTAATAATAACTCGTCGATTATTACCCAACATTACATTATATTTCATCCAGTCGTTCTGACCATGCGACAAGTGGACATATGAGCCTCACCATCAACCTCAAAGTAAAAAAACAATAACGTGGCCGGTTGAACAACCACTTAGTACATGAAGCGACACTCAACACCGGCACACTAACAACTGAACAACGACAGAGCCCAACACGAAACATCGTCACCGAACTTACAGTAGAAGTGACAGCTCCAACTATACAAAACACGTGACATCATTATTCCGAGCTTGCCACCCTAGTAACACAACACCTCCAACTTCACAGTTGCCAAACCCGTTGCCAAAACAAACAAACAACTTCAACTTCCCACGGTGGACATCAACTCAAGCTACCATGGTGCCACTACCTATACACAACTAGCACCAACACCTCTAGATAAAAGATTGTAGTGTGTAATCATTGTCAAGATTTGTCGCATCTCAACAGCGAAGCAGCTCCAACTCCATCCAACAAAAACAAATGAAGAATGATTGTCACATGCCACAGAGCATGAAACAAAACCATAGCGATGAAGGCCTCATCAAACACCTTTGGCTTGTAGAACTTTGGAACTGTTGCGGGAGTCCACCAACGGCCACTGTTGTACACAGAAGGTTCTAGGACATGACGTGAAACACCACTGTCGCTTGTCCGGAATCCGGAGCAAGGTTTTCACCTAGAGATTGGTGTGGGGGAAAAGGGTTTAGCGCCATAACGACACCTCCAAGGTGGGGGAACAGCGCCTAATGGCGTCATCATCGTCAAGCCAGCCAATGGCTTGCAAGGCTTTTGCCAGCAATTCCCCAACAAGAACGACACAACCATCCCACACAACATCCATCGCCGGACCACAGATCCCTTCAGCGCCCAAGCCTAGGCCACCACCCCGTAGCTAAAGCAGGCTTGGAGGGCTACTCTGGATCAACGCCAATGCCATCGCCATCCCTTGTTGCACAAGCCAATGCCTCCCCCTTTCCCTGGAGCTCACCATATCAAAATTGTAGCAATCTAGACATAGAAGGGAAGGAGCCCTATGAAGAGGAGGATGCTTGGCCGGCAACAGAGAAGACGAGCCGTCACCAATGCCTAGCCACTTCCCTGCTTGCTATCATTAGCCATCGAGGTCACCACTAGTGGACGGAGGCCACCACTGCTGGCGACTAGCGCCACAACTCATGGCCGCTCAGGCCACACCCTTGTTGTTGCCCCTACACCACAACGCGGCCATGGCCACGCCCGATCACCATCTAGATCCGGGGCGCCGTCAATGGATCAGGCCGGGTCTGGACACAATGGTTGTGGATCTGGCTCTCCTACCCCTAAAGCACACCGTCGCCGCTACCGTTGCAAGGAGGTCGTTGTCGCCATGTGTGGGCCCTGCACAACCGCCACCATCCCCACGCATGCCGACAAGCCACTACGCCGCCACCATCTCCAAGTCGTTGAACTCCATTTGTCTTGTGGGCACATCTCCCCTAACCAGCAAAAGTGGCCCCGCCGCCGCTATCCTAGCGATCACGCGGACTTCCGGCAACACACTCAGGCGGCAGAAAGACGATGAGGAGGGAGGCGGTGGCTAGGTTTTTGGCGCCCCTCCTAGAGCGACGCGGGGGCCAGGTCGACATTCTCTAGTTTGCACCTTAATTAGTAACAACATATTAAATATGTCTTTGTATATCATCTCCGGTCAAGTTTATTTTGGGAAAGAGAGCTTTATAGATTAAATAACAGAGTTATACTATTGCTGCAATATAGGCTAAACACAAGACATAGCATGATCCCGCCAAACCATGAAATGAGCCGTCCATTTAGTACTAAATGAGCAAGTTCATGTGCTACCCTATTACGGTCTCTGTTACTATGACATATATGCACCGGCTGAATAGTCGCCAGCACAGCCTTAAGCTCCCGGAGGATGAAAGTCCACTGTGATCTTTCTTGGTCCTTGCTGCAGAGTGTTGCTACCATCATCGCGCAATCCGTTTTGAGCTCCACCGGCATACGTATCCATTCCGCCACAAGTTTGTCCGATCGAGTTATTATTCAAGATAAAATGAGTGATGCAGCATTGATTAGGAATTAGCTAGTATTGGATTCGAATTCGCCTCAGTTGCACTTGCACTACAGCTCAAAAGATGCAAAGAAAGCTCATCGACGCAAAAACTCGGGAATGCTTCTCGATAAATAATTTTGCTTTTCAAGCAATCAAAGAAACTAAAGGGTGCAGTTCAAAGAAAAAGGAAAATAAAGGGTGTACAATTAAGGAATAATTTATCTTCGCTAGATTTAAAGTTTGAATGTTAAATTATAATAATTTAAAAGTTTATACCTTATTTAACAAGGGAACAATATGATTTAACAAAATGTTATTAACGTGTTATTCATAAAAATACTTAAGCTAAAAATCTTAAATTAGAAGCTATGCTAAACCAGACAAAATTGGAATTTTTATTAGGCCATGTTTAGTGGCTAAATCGAGTGTGTTACTGTACTATTACACGGTGCCATTATATACAATGACAAGAGTGGGACCCATCAATGTTGTTAAGACAGTGTCATTATGATGGAGGATACTCATTCACTCTCACACAAGAGCTTATAGTCCGTGGAGCCCCGTGGCTTTTTTCTTTTGAGGAAAAAACACCACCCCATTGCATCATAATCTACAGTATGGCTTTTAGCCCATAATACCATTGGGTTGGTGATTTCCCTTATCTCAAAGCCCATCAATATTAATTTTGATTTTCTCTCTTATTTTTAGCCGTTTAGAATCGAGCCGCCAAAACCAAAAAAATCCAAAAAAAAAACCCTACTCTTTTTGTGATTTGTTCCACGTCATCCGGCGAGGCCATGAGCAGTGGCCAACCAAAGCTCACCTCCACGTAATCCTCACTAGAGGCCAGCGCTAACGCCACGTGTCAAACCCCCAAACCCTCTTCCTCTTCTTCCCTCGCCTCGTCGCCGGCGTCGCGTCCGCGTCCGGCCATGCGCCGCTCGGCCACGGAGCCATGAAGGCCTCGGTGAAGCTCCGCGAGGACGGGGCGGCGCCGCTGCTGCGCGCGAAGCTCCCCGTGGCGCTCTTCTCCGTGCCCGCCGTCGCGTCCCTCACCGCCGGCGACCCCGCCGACCTCCGCCTCTCCCTCGCCACCGCCGCCCCGGCGCTCCCTCGCTTCGCCTCTCCTACGCTCCCAACCGCCCCTCCTCGCCGCTCTCCCTTGCCGTCGTTCTTGGCTCCGGCCCCGGCGGCTGTCCCTCCTCCTCCGGCGCCGCCGCCTCGGCCATCACCATGGCCGTCGAGGTCAACACCGCCGGCGCCGTATCCTTCTCGCTCGTCCTCAAGCCGTCGCTGGGCGACTTCGCCGTGCGCAAGCGGTTCGACTCCGCCGGTGGAGGTGGCTCAGGTTCGGCTTCGGCGCCGACGACGACCGCAGCGGCCGCGTCGGAGGTGACGATGAGGAGCGCCATCCCGGTGCGGGGCGGCGCGGCGGCGGTGAGCGTCCGGTGGGGGTGAGGATACCCGCCGAGGTGACCGCCGGCGGGGAGGAGGGCGCGGCGGCGCTGGCGCTGCGGAGGCTGCCGTTCTTGGTTCTTGGCAAGGTAACGGTCGAGAGGCGACCACCGCCACCTTCTCCGTCGCCGGCGAGCAGCGCCAGAGCACAAGAGGAGACGACGACGACGACGGTGGATAAGACGGGGAGGGAGAACGAGAGGCTGAAAAGGGAGCTGGACGAGCTCCGGGCAGCGGCAACAGGGAAGGCGGAGAAGGCGACATCGGCGACCACGGTTGCGGCTGCCACAGGTCGCCGGAGCAGCGGGTGGAGGTCGCCGGAGATGGCTGGCGATCGGAACACCATTCATTTGGGCCGGTGATTCTTGGCCGTCGGAGTCGCATGTACTCCTACATAGGACAGTAACGAATGTATCAGTGAACTTCTCAAAAATCTGAAGAAATTGTTCAGAAGAATTCATGTTCGGATGTTTATTTTGTTCGTGAATTCTGGATACGGATTTTCATCCTCTGAGATGATAATCCCTTGTTACTGGCATATGTCATCTAAATAATTATAAAAAATAATATAAATTAATATAAAATATATCATTTCGCAATATGTCATGCCAAACTTTGACTTATGTAAGGTAGTTAAATTTTAACTTACATTTGTGAAATGATATATTTCATATTAATTTATTTTGTCAATTTATTTCAATTTTTTATGATCATTTAGGTGACTTATACAAAACGAGAGGATATCCTAACTTCCTGATTTGTGATAACTGAATGGTGCGTGGCTAATTAAGTCTCATTTTCAATGCTAAGAAATTGTCAAAAGGTATGGAACTCGAATTCTTTAAATGTAAAAACCGACTATGTACCATGCATTTTTTGCTGAAATTTTAAGTTTGAAATAAGCAATGAATTCATTTATGCATATGTAGAAGGGATAAGTCTATTTTACCCCCTTTTTTTGTCTAAAGTGCACCGTAAAATCTAAAACCGGATATTTGATGCCTTTTGACTATCACAATACCAATCACATTATCCTCCTTGTTGGTTTGTAGGCTAGTTTTCAATATAGTAGAAGACCAAATAGGACGCCATGTGTAAAAAAGAAATAAGCTCAACATGTCAAGCCACCTATCCATTTTCTCTCCCTTCTCTTTCTCCCGATTTCATTGGCAATTGTAGTAAGCGGAGGTGTGGACGGTAGGACAGAGGAGGAGCGGTGCAAGTGACGGCACATACCTCAGACCCGCATTGAACACCTCCTTAAGCGTCACAAGGAGGTAGTCTAGGGTGACTTGATGACGACTATGAGTGAGAGCCAAGTTTTGGCTGCCCTACTTGTTGTGGTGAGATCGGCAACCACCAGCAAAGACCCCAGATCGACATTGACGATCAAATTGGATCCAGATTAGGATCAAACAGGGACTTACTCATGTCGATCTGATAGAATAAGGGTGGATTGCTACAACAAAGAAAAGCAAAGGGAAATGGGAGAGAGGGGATTGGGATGGTAAAGCTTCACAACTTTTTATTTATTTATAAATTTATAAAAAATATTATTTTTCAAAAAGTACATAAATATACTCTAACCTTTGGGTGTGCTTTTTTAAAAACAAATTTAAAAATTGCCCTCCGAGAGCGAGAAGGGCTTTAAATGCAAATTTTCATGTTTAGTTTGTCAACCTTATATTTTTACAATTTAAAAATATGTCATATGAAGGCGATGGAATTAAACTTTTCATCAAAATTATGGAGCTTGATGAGATCTACAAGTTAACAATTTTTTCATTTAAGATCATTTAGGAGTCAAAATATTCATTACAACATCTTAAATCTATTTTTATAAAATCTCATATCTACATTTCAAACAACATCTGATGGAGACAAACTCTATACAAAATTGTAGATCTCGATGCAATCTACAACTTTGTAGTTTATTACTTTTTCATTTAAATTTATTTAGAGTGTCAAATTAGCATTATTAGTTTTTATAGCAATTAAAACCGGTTGGAAGGGTCTAAGTGCAATAAAATTATGCCAAAATTCCAGTGAGTTGCAAAGGTTGAGTATCATTTACACCAATTATTTTTAAATTTTATATAGGTTTGACGTTACCTATGTGCTCCTATTATAAAAATACCATAAGTTTCCATTAAAATTATAATTAACCCATGTATGATCTGAGACGATACTTTTATATTAGATTTCCACTTTCCCATACTTCACTTCACATGATCATCCATATTTGGTTGTGTCATGGTTAAGGTTAGATTAAAGTTAAATGTGATTTATAAATGAGTCAATATATTTGCCAAATTAGATGATGGGATTTAGCATAAGTTACTTAGAATTTGGTTTACATAAACTTTTAGGATGTGATTCTAAATATTTTTACATTAGTTTCTTCACTCTAATTATTTGCTTCTATTTATTATATGATGCATATGAAGCCTATCATGAAATGCATTTAAAAATCAAAAACATACCAAGGACTCAAGTCACACCCAAGCACTCATGTAATTTTACATGTAAGCACACTTTATGTTCATGACTTGGTAAAATGCATTTTTATTTTGGTTGTAAAGAGACCAAATTTCAAAAAGGCAATTTCTATTTATTTGGACTAACATCGAAATAAATCCTAGTGAACTATCATCTTCACCTCTGAAACAAAAACTTTGTTCTATGAAAACCTCTAATCATTTAAGACCTTGGTGAAATTTTACTTTTAGGACTGAAAAAAGTTTTTAAATTTTACCCAACTGAGTTTATTGTCTTAGCTAGATAGGCACTCTTCCTTTAGCTTTAACCAAAAATCTTTGAAAAAAATTCTTAGTGAATTTTAGCTTATATGAATTTTGAGAAATCAATTTTTTTATATGTTACGAACCTACCCCTAAAATGAATCTTGTCTTTGAGATTTGGGTTAGTTTGTGGAATGAAAGTGATTAAAATGTGTGTAGATGTGCCATCTTTTGTCACTATCATCTTTTACTGTAGGACTCCATTATGATTTTACTTTTGTTTTCAAAGCATTTGAAACATACTAGATTTAATGTCTCTAACAAATAATTTATCTTGGTAAAAAAACTTAAATTTATCCCCCTTTAAATGCTTCTTCTCATACAAAGATAAAATTTTAAGTTGTGTTATTTACTTGCTGCAGGAGAAGGTCATACCATTTTTTATAGCAATTGAAAATCGTCCTTCCAAAAAATGGTATGAGTATATTTATGTAGTTTTTGAAAGCAAAATATATTTTTAATATTTTAAAAATTAAATATATAAATAAAGAAAATTGTAAAGCTTCGATCATGTAAGCCAAAAGCTTTGTTTTGCTCCAGCTTGTTTCAGACATGTCATGCACATTCTCTAGAGAAGTTGGTTTTTGGTCTTGGATTGGTGGCAACGTCGACTTTCCCCTTATGGATGTGCCTCTCTTATTCAGATTTTCCTCTTCTCTATATTACAAATTTTCAAGAATGAGTAGCTACACCTACATGTGCAAATACGAGAAAAAAAGCAAGGGCAAAAGTCGTGTTCCCCTCGGGACTATTGCACGAGTTGAGCCATGCCCTAAAACGCGCCGAAGCAATCGAACAACTGATTCGTTGCATTACTCATGTGAGCTAGGTGCGAAAGGAGACCGTGTAATTATCATGGGTTAAGATAAAAATAAAACCATGATTATTAAATTTAAATAAATTTAAAAAATAATTTAAATTTTTATAATTTTTATATGATTTATCTATCACGTTATCATGATTACCACGTGATAATCGTGCATATCGTCGGAGTGTGATCCAACCTAGGTGCGATACGGACAACCAAACATGTGACTGAGTTGTATTTAGTTATGTGTTGACCGTAATCTAAAGCTATTTATAAATTATGAATTTTATTTTATAAATGATTTTAGAGATTACCTTTCTTCTATTTTTTTAACAGAAGTTAAGAAGGCAAGTATAAAACTCACCTAAAATCATTTGAAAAATCAAACTTTAATATTTAAAATTACTTAACCCAAGGTACACTTTAACCCAAGTCTTTTGCAAAAGAAAAAAAAGGTAAACTTTAAACTCTGTTAGAAGTTTTTTCTTTGCAAAAAAGAAAAAAACAAGAGAAAAACGACTGGTATAGATTGTGTGTGTGCCAGAAGAGAGAAGTAGAAGGAATCATCCTCCTTTCTATACACGTCTCCATTTGTTTCCTCTCTTTTCTTTCCCCTCCAAATGCCAACCCAAACTCCACCCAAGCTGCAGCCAATCATCCATCAAACTACTACTGTCTCCCGATTAGAAAAAAGAAAGAAATCATCAAGAAATCGCCCATGGCGAAAGAAAAAAAATCTTGAAGAAAAAAGGGGAAAAAACTCAGAGGTATCTGACCTCCCTCCCCCTCTGTTCTGGATCTGTCTATGGAGTACTAGTATTCTTTTTTTTTTCTCCAGCGATTTCTTGGTTGCCAGAGACCTGCAGACACGCGGCACGGAACATCCGCCGTACGTTTTTTTTCGCAGATTCGTGGTTCTTGATGCTTCCCGGCTGCTGTTCTTGATGGGATGGATGCGGTTCTTGGCGTCTCTGCTGAGTGCTGAGATGTTTTGCAGCTTTTAAGATGATTCGTTTTTTGATCCAATTTGCCTAATTGATTCTCTTATCTTGGTATTGTTATCAACTTTGAATGTATTCGCCTATTCAGCAGAGAACTTTGAATGTATTTGCCTATTTTAGAAGAGAACTGACAGGATTTCTTGATAGATTTTTCTCCACCTGATGGAGGAGTGTAATTTAGACAGTGATGGATCCTTCTGATGGGGAACTCCTAATCTCCTTTTTTTCAAGACGCAATCCTCTGGCAGATGCTGTTCTGATTGATTGTTTGGCACCTCAACAACGCAAATCTTGGGCATCTTGTGGTTATCTCGGGTTGGATTTGGGGTTACACCATTTCTTATTCATAGATCTTTGTTTTTGCAAAATCTTGCAATCACTTTTAGCCTTTTCTATAGGATGACTATGGTGGAGATTGTTTTAAATTCTTTGTTTAATTTTTCTTGGATTTATCGGTTGATCTTGTGAATTGCATTTCCCCTTCATTCAAGCATCTGCTTCCCAAAGTTGTACTGGTTGGTTGGTTAGTCAGATTTGATTTGATTTTTTTTCTTTTTTCTTATCAGCAACATGGGTTGATTTCATATGAGAACTACGTGGTGGATTGGCTCATGATAGTGCAAATCATTGGCTGAGATGAGGAAAGGCATGTTCATCCACTCCAAGATTGTTCACACCAAATGTCAGGCATCTGAACAACACAGTCACCTTAAGAACGAAGTATGAAATCTGAGTCTGTTCTATCCCTTTTTAGTTCCACTTCCATTGTTTAATTGGAACCTTAGTATAAAACAAAAGAGCTCATGATTTATTTTGATCTCAGTCATTGGATCTTTTCTTTTATGAATTGCTAATGTTCGATCTTTTGTTAACTTTGTGCTGATGAACACTTCCGATATATTTTCACCCAATTCTTGCATGGGAAAGGAACTCCATAGATTTGCATTGTGTGAAGGCACATGCTTTGGTGGTATCTGTTACCCTTGTAGTCAAGAATCCTGTTTAGATTATATACCATCAGTTGCCTATTTTTCCTGCGCATATTCTAAGTATTTTGAGAAGGCTTGACTTTTCTAAGTTGGTTTTTCTTATTCAGACAGCTTCTTGCTCAATTCAAACAGGATAGTTCTGGTGGAGATGGTTCAGCCTTAATTTTGCAGTATTGCTTGAGGTACCGTTATATTTTTCGTACAAGGTGATCCTTGCTTTTGTTCTCACTGCATGAACCATCGGATACTTGTTTCAATTTATATGAAATTTGTGCATGATGTTAGATAGATGATCACCATCATCTGTTTTCATAGGAGAGTGGACCTTTTTATATCTTTAATACTTGGAAAGAAGCTTCTCCCCAAATTACTTAGTGTTGTCTTGTGCGAAGAAGGTTGCTGAATTGTTATTTCATTGTCTATTGTATGCTTTATTTGGCTCATGATAACTATTATGATGCAGCAGTCATTCAGTTTAAGCATGTTAAAGAACATAATGGTGTTTACGTTACACTCTATTCTTTCTTTTGGTCGGCCTGTGGCACCATGATGTGTACTATCAATTTGGATGCTTTAGGATTGTGTCGTTGCTTTGTTAGACCTTGCCAGTTAACTGCTATTTTGCACTTTAATTGTTTCTATCAAAAATTGGTTTATTTGGGAGATTCATGACTAGTGTTTCCTTTCCGCTTTGTTAGTTTCACTCGTAGGTAAATCTGTAAATGTTACTTTCCATGTGTCCTATACTCCATGTAGTTGTACTTTCTTGTGAAGTACTTTCTGTAGTCAAGATTGTAGCATTTTTGTGTCTTAAATTAGGTTTGATTGTATATTTGTTTGTTGTTCCTTAATATTTCCTTATATTGCACCCTTTCTAGTTCAATTTTCCTTTTCCTCCTTTTTGAGAGAAGAATGAATTAGTTAAAACTTGAAACAGAGACCCCAGAAATGTAGAAATTAAAGATTTATTATATGCACATGTTATCGCTATCAGTTGGCGTTATGTGGACTGTTATGACCTTATAATCCTTGTTCACCTAAAGTTCTAACTGGCATTTTAACGTATAGTCAGTATAGCACAGTAATAAATGAAGGATCACAAATTTGACACATTTACAAACTAGCTTCAGTAAAATACCATGTGAAACCTGATACATTTTTTTTCCTACTGCAACAAACATACTCCCTCTGTTCCAAAATATAAACATTTATATGTTGTTTAGCTAAGATTAAGGTTGAGGGAAAAGATTCCTTTTCAGTCACATCATTGGTCAAATTTTGAATTTTGAATTGCTTAGGTTCCCTTCTTAAGCTTCTGATTGGTTGAAAATGCTTGGACTCCGTGCATTGGAATCAATGTCCCAGAAATGCTTATATTTTTGGAATGGAGAGAGTAGTTGATATGTAATCTTTGTGTTGTAACTGTCAAAATGTCATGCTCCAGTTTATTGTTTACTGTTTAAAAATGACTTCTTATAATATCTGTTTATGTACACTTAATGGTAATTCCATATTTATTTTAAACTGTTGGATTTCCTTTGCATCTGGACAAATCCAAGACAAGTTTTGTATACTTTCATCCAAAATGAGTTTAAAAAAATCATGTACATTGAACTTCAAAAGACTAACAGCAGTTCTCTGAAATGCTCAAGCCTATTATTGCTTTACGCCTTTATTTGCATCTTGTAATAGCAATTTATAAGTTCAGCCGGGGTCCCGAAGACATATATGAACTAACTGAAGACAAATTTTTGCTGTAGAAATCAGAGACTACAGTCTTCACATTGTTTGCTTGTTCACCATTGTAAGGTATTATGCTCTCTCTTCTCCTCTACTGTTATTTTGGGCGAGAATTTTCTCTACTGTTTTTTACATTAGTTATTTTCTATTAGCAGCATTGAGCAATAGCTGATGGATTTCATGTCCATTCATGCAAGAGCTCTGCTTGTTTTTGAGTAACAACTTGAATACGAAACCAAGTAGTAAATGCACATGCCAAAGGCATAATATAATCACTTATATTATGAGAGGACGGAGGGAGTATGTTACAATGAAGTCACACGCCTATAGGGAATTGAATTATTTTTAGCATTTTGTTTGGATTATTCTGTAGACCCAGAATTATTGTTTTCAAGTAAGTGCACCATAGACTCTCAAAGGTTCGCATGACCATGAGAGCGTACCTCATGTTACCAAATATTGTAATACAATGCAATGACACTGCATAGATGTATTGCTTTACAAATCTTGGAGCACATTTTTTTTTCTGTTGGCCAACACGCATGCAAATATGAGATTATCCATTAACTTAGCAACGTAAAAGGCAGCATCACGAAAGTTAGCTCCACATCTGGATATTTTACATTGTCAGGATGCTAATTTTTCTACAAAACAGCACTTCCATTCTCCAAAATAAAGATTCTAGACCTAGAGCTAATTTCAGAATAAATTTCAGTGGTAAGATTTTACAACATGCAGGCTTCTGATGGAATTCTGTATTCATGTTCCAGCAATTGTTTTACACAGCATCAGTTCCTCCAACCATGTGGCCACCATCAACAGCCATAGCGTCTGCATAGTTTGCTTGATGCTGGCTCCCGGCATATGGTGCATTCCTTCGCACACGATTGTGCTCATCTGATTTCAACAAAAAAAAAAAGGAAAAGGCTTGTTACATATACATGGCAGAATGCCAGGGCTGCAAAGTTCATTTGTAACTAATGCTTGTTGCACATGATGTACGGGATACCATAATTTGTAACCATTCGGCCATCAAAGACATGCCACAAACCATAGATGTAAAATGCGATGCGAGTGCGAATAACATATTAATGTTGTGGCTGAACATAATTCTGACGAAACGTTCATTGAGTTACAAGGATCCTACCTCCCAGGAAGAAATAAATACAACAAAATATACAAGAAGCAATTGGTGTACAAACATGGCAGTTGAAGCTGCTACACCTATTAGGCACTTAGGGGCAACCTTCCTAAACTAGAAACAGAAATAAATGTTTTCTGCAACATCAGAACGTCCATATCCTTATGTTCAAGGAACGAATAGATTAGTATTTACCACTTTCACCATCAGATGCCTCAGCAAGCCTTGCGATGGCATCAATCAACGATTGCTCTTGCTCCTGCAAACATTGCGTGTTACTTAAAAATGAAAGGCTTAATAATATGCACAAAAGTTGTCTTTTACCTTCAGCACTTTCTTTGCCTTCTCTACCTCCAGGGGATCTGGATTATTAACACTAAAAACCCTCTCCACCTATGTCAAAAGATAATCACAATAATGCACACAATGTTTGTGGTTATTAATAACCAAAATATGTTACCAGACTAACCTCTTTTATAAGGCTCTCGGTATGAAGTATATCAATGTCATCAGAACTTCTTTTGCCAACTCCATTTTGTGAGGGTGGAAAATCCTTCCGTGACACATGCTTTGGTAATCCCCTCCCCCTTCCTGTACCTGGAGTTGGACCACCTCGGCTAGATGACTTCTTACCTCCACTACCTGGAGCACCTCGGACTCCCTGATATATCCCAGGGTCATCACCTTGCCATCTTATGTCTTCAGGTCCCATCTATAATTTAGCAACCCAAGCAATAAGAACAAGCCCACAGAGATGATTTTGATGTAAATTACTAATTAGTGCCCTTAAGCACAAACAAGTGAGATTCATAGCATGGACAAAATAGAAACAAGAAGAATGATGAAACTGAACATCTCCATTTGTTTGATGCTCAGAGACGAGATTAATCTCACTATGGCGCTGACAACATTCCCCAGCAAGAATGATGAAACATGTGCTTAGGCAAGTGATTCAACAGGAAAATATCTAGTCCATCCCATCTTCAGGGAGTACCTTGTGTTCACATCCAGTGTTAACTGGACGCAGACATGCACTGGAATCCTCATATTCGCGTGTCTAATTCAGCTTACAAAATTGGAAATGCAAAATACATGGTATCCAGTGTTGGAATGTATAATTTAGCAAAATAAAATGGACACAGATGTCCTGGTAACACTGCTCTCATGCATCCTCTTCGAAGAACAATACAAGTTACCATGAAAATTTTCAAAAAAAAACTTTATAATATTGACATAAAATCAATCATCACCACAAAAATTCTAACCTACATTCATTCTATACATAAAGAGAAAAAAGGTACTCCATTCCCAAATATAAGCATTTCTAGTTTGTTTAACAAAGATTAAAGGAAATTACTTAAATGCCCTTGCTTGGATTCCCACCCAACCATCTTCCAACTTGTTTAGTTGTAGCATACATTCGCACTATTCCCTGTGTTTACCCCTATATGAGGGGTCTGTTTGGTAGAGCTCCAGCTCCACCGCTTCTGAAGTTGGAGCCTAACCAAACAGTTTCAGTTCCGTCCAAAAAAATGGAGCAGAGCGAGGTGGAGTGCTCTCACAAAATGAACTAGGGAGGTAGAGCGGGGTTTAGGTTATTGCTGACTAGTAAAGGTATAATGGATCGGGCTGAAGTGCTCTCACAAAATAAACTAGGGAAGTACACTTTTACTAGTCAATAATAATATTTTTACTTTCACGAGCATGTCAGACAAGAATAAGTATAATAAAAGCTTAACCAATAGGCCAGTCCCTTTTGTTTATGTTAGTTTCACGGAGCATGGATGTTGATTCAAGAGTGCTATAGATGTGCATGGTATGGCCAAGTTCCTAATTTCTTCTAAACAGTAAAAAATGTCCTGGTTCAAATCAAAAGGTAATACAAAATCATGATTTCCTTTCCCCTGACAACTGTTTCAAAAGTTAATCCTGCAGTACTGACAACCATGAAATCCTAATCTACATCATGCTCATCTCCAAGCATCCCAACAATTCAATAGATTTTTTCAATGCAATGCCCCCCCCCCCCCCAAGAAAACACTGAAACCCTAAAGTTAAGAATTTTCAAATGCTCACAGGAAAAAGGTTGCAAACCTGTTTAAGATCAACCCACTCCCACGATTCGTTAGCTGTATTTATGTCATAAGCCAATGCATACAGGTCCTGCAATGGAATCCCTTAGAAAAGCCCAAAGGCCTGAATCAACAGAACTGTAGCTATAATGAGATAAGAACACACCGTTTCTGGATTATAATCAGTAATAGTTGCTTCGTAAAAACTGTTATCTTCAGGCCACCGGCTCATGACTTTACGATTAATTAATGGATTAATATGCAGTGCTTCAGAAGGTTCAAAAGAAACAAGGCCAACAGGAAAGTTTCTATTCATATGTGGTCCCCTTCCGCTAGGACCTGCTGAAGATGTCATGGCCTTGACTGAAGGGCCCCCTGGCACCTTCTGACCCTGGAAGCACATGAAACTCCATCAAAGAAACCCAATTTCTTTTTTTTTTCTAAGAAGAAGCCATCAGAATTATGTGCTTACTGGTTTTGTCTTTTTGCCTTTAGCTCCTGATGAAGCTCCTTTTTTAGCTGTTGAAGATGATGGTGGTCCTTGTAAAGCCAACTGCTGAGAATGCATAACAGGAGGCGGTGCAGGCAGGGCAGGAAAGGATTGCGATGTCTTTTGCCTCTTACGGCCCGAGGTGGTAGGGCTAGGCGCTAGATCATGCACAGGCTGAGGATTATTGGGTAACATTGCTTGAGGCCCTCCTGCTGATCTCCATTCCCTTGATTACAAGGAAGAAAAAAATTCAGAATGTTGAAAACAGAACAGACATGAACACTTCTTTATATATTCTACCTTATGCTACGGATAATATCATCACTGTTGACCCGATTTAGAAGTTCCCTGTGGTCTACGTCAGATACCCTTAGCTCTTTCCGAAGTTCTGTTATGAGACCTTCTTTCTCCTGGAAATGAGAAACAGCTTTGAGAAATAATGTTTAAGATGAATCAGCACAGACCCCAAAGATAATAAACCACAGTTTAATGGTCAACAACCCATGTAATGGCGTCAGACTGGGCTTTAAATGCACGAAGAACCGAGCAATATGCTTCTTGTTCAAGATGATGGATTTGCGTTGCCATATCAGTATGGGCTCTAGTGTATGAACCAGCAGGAACAATAGCTCTTCCATTACCACTGACACGTCCACTGCCTCTAATACCCCTACTGCTTGGATATGGTGGTGGAAGATCATCAGCAGTTCCTGCAGCCAACATGTTTTTGAAAACCCAGCATTTAGGAAAAGTACCATAGCAGTGACCATAGCAGCTCTGCAAAAGAATTACCTACATTGCTAGCCGACTAAATAAAATAGTTCATATTGCTCTTGAAATTAAGAGAAACAGAGAAAATATGTTCCAAGAAATAACACAATATACAACTCAAAATGAAAAGCAGCATATTTCATCCAAACCCTATAGGTAGACATACTAACTACTATAAGAAATATGAGGCATTGATTCCAAAAGGTGAAAACATGTGTTATCCGTGTAACAAATCATACTTTGATACAATTTAACAACATACCATCACAATTCCCACTATCAAGGAAAAGATGTAAATCATAATGCAATACATCAGAATTTAAATACTCCTGGATTCGTACAATATCGAAGGACTGAAATCAATTCATGGCATGTCCAACCAGTGGAGAAGTTAGAATTTCCCAAGTCACTCAACAGGAGCACTATTTTTTGCAAATGCCAGAACCTACCAAAATTAGTTTTAAAAAATGATTTTTTAGCATGACAGTTGAGCTCGTTGCGACAGATGAGTCCTGAGTCAACACGAAAAATCCTTCTGTTCACCAAGAACAGCGAGGTTATTTAAGATGCATAAGAAAATCTCTTACCACTTAAAAACAAAAATCATGTTAAGCCCAAAGCAGAAATTGTTTCACATCAAAAGCTCCAAAATAAAACATGAAATCACATTTCAGCAGCAAACAGCTAAAGAAACAAAAGGAAAAACTTCCAAGCTCAGTAACAGGAGGGTACCTTAGGTATGACATATCCCTGAACCACAGAAAGTACCTTTCAAATTAACTCCCACAGTGAGCTGCCACAAGGCTATGAAAGAAGCTCGAACAAGACAGGTGCCCAACTAAATTATTATGCCAACCAAAGGGGTAACCAATTGACAACATGCCAATCAAATTCACATCAGAAGGACTCAGACATTCTCCAGGCAATTTAAGAAAACCTAACTCCCATGCGAGAAACGGCAGAAATACCCTAAATCCAATAGAATTTACCTGCACAAGCTACACCACAGGTTACCACTATTCACCAGCACGAACAAACACATCCCAGGGAATCAAATTCAGCTAGAATTCTCCGGTAACCCACTCCCCCCACAACGCCTCAAATCTTTCCCCGAAGCTAATTCCACGAGACCCCTTAACCCAAAACCCCCTATAGGCAAAGCTCAAACCCTAGCTCCTCCACCCTCGTCGACGCTCGCAGTAAAATGGCGCCCAAGAAAACCCCTAGCAACCACGGGGAATGCGAGACCACGCGCCGCAACCAAGAACCCCGCGAGCCGCAGCCGCAAGAACGAACGAGCAAACCCTAGAAATCCCCAAACGGGGAGGGGACCAAGGCCGTAGCCCTTCTCTCTCTCTCTCTCCCCCAAATTACTCACCGCTGCTGTCGGAGGCCTGCCCGCCGCCGTAGTCCACCGACTGCGGCGGCCCCCCGCCGGGGAGGCGCGCGCGTGCCCCGGCCAGAGCTGCACCTGAAATCAAAACCACCCTCCCTATCCGGGGAGAACACGGGGGGTCAGCGGCGAAGGCGTGCGTGCGCGCGTGACGCTGCGAAGAGAGATCCGCGGGAGGCTCACCTCGGGAGGAAGCGGGCGCGGCGGCGGCGGCGGAATCCGGCGAGATTTGAGAGGCGGGGGAGGCGAGCTGATCGACGAGGAGGAGAGAGAAGAGAGAGAAGGCGCCACGGAGGCGAAGGGTCAATTGGTGATTGGACCAAGGGCGGTATCCTCACCGCTACCGCCACGCCAACCGGATCGGAACGGAACGCCCCGAGCAAAATTTTGTTTTTCTAAAGTATTTCGGTAAATTTCATTAAACCATACCTATTATTATTATAACGGAAGTCGTACAAAATCATAATAATTTTGACACATGTCACATAAAACTCTTGGTATTTTGGTTTTGAACACATTACCATTATGTCCAAAAATGATGCCTTAAATTTCACTTAACCACGCGAATTATGGTCCAAGTTATATAAAACAATGGATTTTGATAATCTCTTACATATAATCTAAGATATTATGGCTATAAAATTTTATAAAATCAAAATCACACTATTGATTATTTTGACTTCAATATATTATACTTTTGAGTTCGATAATTACATCAGTTTTTTATCCAATCATATAAATGTTATATCTATATGGATAGAACTTTAAAATTGATACAGAAGCATGTCAAATTGATTAACGGTGTGATTTTGTAAAATTTTAGAATCATAAGGTTATATGCCACATGCTAACATTCATATGGTTTTGTGTAGCTTGAACAATAATAATAGGATTTTTATGAATTTTACTTTTGTTTTTTCAACAAATTAACGTGTGCAATGCAAGAAGTTTGTGGAGATTGTGGCAATCGGGTATCCACATGGCAAGCTTATCCGACTGGAGGTAGGGATAGATTGCGCCTGCTATATCTGTAAGCCGAACTTGACTTAGGTGTTACGGTTGCCGATAGAGATAAGGCAATCGGCCTATGGTCACGGTTTGGTAAGATTGAGGAAACCGTCTTAGAGTAAGATAGGGTTTCCGATTTGTAAACCCTTCCTCCCAAGACTATATAAGGGGGGTAAGGGGCGTCCCTTGAGGGATATCTTAGACTTGATCAGAGATTAGATTCTAGATACAACTTCATAAGCAAGAGCTTTAGATCAAGAGATCAATAAAGACACTCGGCGGATCGAATCCACCGAAACAGAGTAGGGTATTACCTCTCGAGAGGGCTGAACTCGTCTAAATCTTCTTCTTCTTCTAACCCATCGTGCTTGGCGATCTTGACTGCGACCCAGAAAATATATTGCCGAAACCAAGTTTCGACGGTTGGCGCGCCGGGTAGGGGACCGCGCGTCGAGACTTCTTCAACAATCTCGCCGACAAGCGTGATGGGATCACCTTCAAGACTCGGCGACTTTGCCGCCAACTTCTTCGACGACTCCTCCCTCGACTCGGATTCGAACCAGTCGGAGGGAAAAACTTACTCGGCGCCATTCGGGTTCCCCAACAACGCCGAGATCTTCGACAACATCTTGAAGACCAAGATGCAATCCACCTTCCCCGACGACGGACTTCACTCGGCGCCATTCGGATTACCGGATTCCGCCGAGATCTGCGCCAATCTTCTTGCCTCCCGACGGAAGCGATCCGCTCCCAAGACCTCTCGGTGCCGTTTGGGTTACCAAACGTCGCCAAGATCTACATCAAGCGCTCTCTCCCGAGTTGGCGGCAATCCACTCGGAGGAGCTCGATCCCCAAGCTCCGACTCGGGGGCGACCCGATCCGGATTTCCCGGATCAAGGGAGGTCGCTCATCCTCCCGTCCTTTGGCTCCTGTTCATCTTCGAGCTCAACGGATACCTCGGCTCCGCCGGCTTCGACAATCTCTACGGCATCCCTTCGACGAAGCCGACAACTCCGACGCCCATGGATCTGCGGCCGAAGTGCTTGACGTCCTCATGGCCGAGCCGGATGAGTCCGATTCAGCCATGGCCGAAGGCTTGCCGAAGAGGAGCGAGCTAGAGTGGAGCTTGAACGCAAGACAGAGAAGAAGACAAACACCGCAAAGACGAGGCCGACAAAGGAAGCGGGATCGCGTGCGGCGGACGATCCGCCCAAGAGGCCATCCTCCAAACACGGGTTCGCAACACCAATGTCTTCCAAACGCCACGCGAACGCGCCGCCGCACTCACGCTCTTGGATACCGTCATGGAGACGGCTCCGGCCAACGTGACTCCTATACTTGATAAGATCAAGACCATCGTTGCTGCCACGGCTAACGGCCCTCCCACCACTTCGGCAAGAAGGCCGACTGAGTCCGTGGCCGAAACGCCTGACAAGAGCCGGCTCCCACCCCTAAGGTCAGGAGACTACAGGAGGCCCGAGCCGGCTCGGTCGTCAACTAGGCCAAGAGGCCCACCTCCCGAGTCCACGCCGAGGCACCAAGAGCAGACGGTCGACTCCCGCCGCAAACGACATGGACGTCCACCCGTCCACCACCGAGTCCGCCGCAACAGTTCCAGCTACCCAACCAGCCAACAGAAGACCCCGCCGAGTGATCTGCGGGAAGTCCTCGACCGCCGCTACCAAGAGCGCGACCGTCGCACTCGGGAAGATCGGAGGAGATCACCGATAGCGGCGACGATGGAGTCCGGCCTTCACTCGGGAGCTCCGCCGAGTGCATTGGCCGAGTGGCTTTAAGCCCACGGGGATTGAAAGGTATGATGGCAAAACCGACCCGAATCGGTTAACGTATATACCCTTGCCATCCGAGCCGCAGTGGCGACAACAAAGCCATGGCCAACTACTCGCCCGTGGCCCTCGCAAACTCGGCCGAAATTGGCTCACCACTGCCAAGAGGCTCAATCGGCTCGTGGAGCGAGCCGAGGGACCACTTCATCGCCAACTTCCAAGGCACCTTCGAGAGGCCCGACGCACTTCGACCTTTACAATGTCATCCGGCGGACGAGCCTCGAAGGATTATATTCGTCGCTTCTCCGAGAAGCGCAACAAGATCCCGAACATCACCGATGACATCATCATCGCCGCCTTCCGAAGGGAGTCCGTGATGGCTTATCGGCAAGTTCGGACGAAAGCCACCGAAGACGGTGAAGCGAGATGTTTGAGACGGCGAATTCATACGCCAAATCAAACGACGCCATCAAAGCCGCCCGTCAAGACCGGCCGACGGAAGAGAGGACAAGCAAGCGGGAGGAAGCCGAAATCCTAAGAAGGATGGCGGCAACAACGGCAACCGGGGCCCGAAAGATCGCAAGCGCCGATCCAAGACCCAGTGGCCGCAACCTCCAATACTCAACGCCGTCCCAGAGTCGCCGCCTACGACGCCATCATGAACGCCCAATGCACCCACCATCCGAATCACAAGCACGCGGCGAAGGATCGCTTTATCTACAAGCGGTTCGCACAAGATCGCGGCGCGGCTCAACAAGAAGCCGACGACGAGGCGGCCCATCCGGCGCCAAGAAGAACAACGCGGTGAAAATGCCGAACCTTTTCAAGATCCAGTGGGGAGCTCAACCACATCTTCGGGGGCCGTTAGCTTATGAATCCAAGAGGAAACAAAAGCTAACCGACCGGGGAGGTCAACGCGGCTCAACCCGAAGTCCTCAATATCTGCGATGGTCGGAGGTGGCCATCACCTTTGACCGCTCGGATCATCCCGACCGAGTGGTCCATCCGGACGCTATCCACTCGTCCCCGACCCCGTGGTCCGCAACATCGAGCTTAAGCGCGTCCTCATCGATGGGGCAGCGCCCTCAACATCCCGTTTGCCAAGACCATGGATGAAATGCGAGATCCCGAGGTCGAACTCAAAGCAAGCTCGGCCCCCTTCCACGGAGTTATCCGGGCTATCTTCAACTCCACTCGGGCATATCTCCTCCCAGTCACCTTCGGAGCCCGAGAGAATTTCCGAACGGAGAACGTCACCTTCGAGGTGGCCGACTTGAAACGGCGTATCACGCCATCATCGGAAGGCTGCGCTTGCCAAGTTCATGGCGATCCCTCACTACACTTACCTCTCGCATGAAGATGCCGGGTCCCAACGGCGTCATCACTCTTCGCAGCGATGTGAAGCAAGCCTTCACACCGCGACAAGGAGAGTTGCGACATGGCCCAATCTCGAGAGAGATTACGTGGCCAACAAGAAGTCCGATTGGCGCATCAACTCGGCGAGGGCGAAGTCCCCGCGAAGAAGATAGCCAAATCGGGATCCGGCGACGCCAAGACCAAAAAGATCTCCCTTGATTCGTCCGATCCCTCCAAAACTGCCGTAATCGGCGCCGACCTAGATCCTAAATAGGAAAGCGCGCTCGTCACCTTCCTCCAAAATAATAAAGATGTTTTTGCTTGGAAACCATCGATATGCCGGAATTCCTAGGGAGGTGATCGAGCACTCTCTCGAACGTCAAAGATGACGCCAAACCAATTAAACAACGATTACGCAGTTCGCACGGGATCGAAAAGACGCGATCAAAGAAGAACTTGCAAAGCTCTTGGCTGCCGGCTTCATTAAAGAAGTCCTTCATCCCGACCGGTTAGCCAATCCAGTCCGGTCCGCAAAAAGACGGGGCAATGGCGCATGTGTGTCGATTACACCGACCTCAACAAAGCTCGCCCCAAAGATCCGTTCGGCTGCCTCGCATCGATCAAGTCGTCGACTCAACAGCCGGCGCGAACTCCCGAGTTTTTGGATTGCTACTCGGGCTACCACCGGATCGATCCGAAAGAATCCGACCGCTTGAAGACATCTTTCATCACGCCGTTCGGGGCCTACTGCTACATCACCATGCCTTTCGGCTCGAAGAACGCCGGAGCTACATACCAACGCATGATCCAAAGATGCTTCCGGACGTAGATCGGCAAAAACGTTGAAGCTTATATCGACGATGTTGTCATCAAGACCAAGCGAAAGAAGACCGATCGCCGACTTAGAAGAAACCTTTGCAAACATCCGGGCCTTCGAATGAAGTTGAACCCGGAGAAGTGCACCTTCGGCGTCCCATCGGGCAACCGCTCGGCTTCATGGTATCACATCGCGGCATTGAAGCAAACCCGAGAAGATCAACGCCATCTTAAACATGAAGCCCCGAGTAATCGAAAGACGTCCAAAAGCTTACGTGCATGGCGGCACTAAGCCGTTTCATATCTCGACTCGGCGAACGAGGCATGCCCTTCTTCAGCCGCAAGAAGACAGACGACTTCCAGGTGGACCACGTAAGCCGACAAGGCCTTTGAAGATTTCAAAGAATTCCTTACCACGCCACCCGTCTTGGCTTCACCTCAGCCCAGGAACCCTCTTGCCGTACGTCTCGGCCCACTCACCAAGTGGTCGGCACGGTCCTTGTGGTTGAACGAGAGGAAGAAGGACGGGCCCGAAGATTCAAAGACCAATTTACTTTGTCGGAAGTATTGGCGGGAGCCAAAATCCGATACCCCTGTGTACAAAAATTGCTTTATGGTGTTCTAATAACCGCGAGGAAATTGGCACACTACTTTCGGGTCACTCGGTCACCGTCATCACCTCTTTTCCACTCGGTGACGTCGTCCACAACCGCGAGGCAACCGGGCGCATCGCCAAGTGGGCCACGGCCGATGCCGCGGATTTAACCTTCAAGCCCGGACGTCCATTAAGTCACAAGCCTTAGCGGACTTCCCGGCCGAGTGGACCGAACAGCAGAACACGTGCCTCGGGAAGACCTCCAACACTGGACCATGCACTTCGACGGATCCAAGAGGATCACCGGCTGGGAGCGGAGTTGTGCCGATCTCCCGACCGGGAAAGGCTAAGATATGCCCTTCACCTCCACTTCTCCGCCTCACACAACGTCGCCGAATACGAAGCTCTTCTACATGGATGCGCCTCGCAGCCTCACTCGGGATTCGACGGCTTATTGTGAAAGGCGACTCCCAGCTGGTCGTCAATCAAGTGATGAAAGACTGGTCCTGCTTAAACGACACTATGGAGGCCTACCGACAAGAGGTCCGCAAGCTTGAGGACAAGTTTGATGGGCTAGAACTCTCACATTGTCCTGAGACATAACAACGAAGCTGCCGATGAGCTAGCGCAGTTCGGATCCAAGCGCGAAGCTGCTCCAACAAATGTCTTTGTCGAACATCTTTACGAGCCAACCGTCATGGCTAAGACAGCTCTCAACGAACAAACCACGAACGAAGTCACCATGATCGATACCGACCGGAGGACGCCGCTCATCAAATTCTTAACTCGCAAGAGCGCTGGATGACCGGATGAAGCGAACGCGTCCAGCGTCGTTGCCAAGCGTATGTCATGGTCGACTCCGATCTATATAAGAGAAGCCCCTCTGGAATTCTAATGAGGTGCATCACACCCGAAGAAGGGAAACAATTACTCCAAGATATCCACTCGGGCATATGCGGAAGCCACGCGGCAAGACGCACTCGGTCGGCAAAGCTTACAGCAAGGATTCTTCGGCTTACCGCGGTCTCCGACGCGAAAAAGTCGTAAAACCTGCGAAGGCCGCTTTTTGCCCGACAAACCCATGTCCCGCCCAGAGCTCCAAACAATCCCGCTTTCCCGGCCGTTCGCGGTATGGGGGGACATGGTTGGTCCTTTCAAGAAAGCTCCAGGAGGTTTCACACACCTCTTCATCGCAATCGACAAGTTCTCCAAATGGATTGAAGCCAAGCCGGTTGCCACAATCACCGCTGACAAAGCACGGGATTTCTTCCTCAACATCGTGCACCGCTTCGGCGTCCCAAACGAATCATAACGATAATGGGACTCAATTCACGGGAGGCATCTTCAAGGAATTCTACGAAGACTTCGGAATCAAGATCGCTATGCATCGCAGCTCACCCCAAAAGCAATGGGCAAGTCGAGCGAGCAAACGGCATGGTCCTTCGGGGCATCAAGGCTCGCGTCTTCGACCGGCTAAGCCCTTACGCCGGCAAGTGGGTCCAAGAACTTCCTCGGTTCTATGGTCGCTGCGAACTACACCCAATCGGGCCACCGGCCAAACTCCTTTCTTTTTGGTCTATGGCGCGGAAGCCATGTTGCCAAACGAGATGGAGTATGAGTCCCTCCGGGTCCGCAGCTTCAACGATGAACGCTACGACATCGACCGAGTGGATGACCTCAACCGATTGGAAGAGGCCCGCGAGGCGCCCTCATCCGCGGCCAAATACCTTCAAGGGCTCGAAGATACCACAGCCGCAACGTGCGAGCACGAGCTTTCATTGTTGGCGACTGGTCCTACGCAAGATCCGGACCACCAAGGACCGACACAAGTTATCTCCCTTATGGGAAGGACCGTATATAATCGCCGAAGTGACTCGGCCGGTGCATACCGGCTAAAGCGCGAAGACGGGTCCATGGTGGAGAACTCCGGAACATCGAGCATCTTCGACGGTTTTACGCCTAATTTGGCTAAGGCCTCATGTTCTCCTTGACTGCCAACCTCAAGCAAGATGACTTCTTGAGCTAGCGTCGGGCGATACATATATCAATAAAGCTCAAATTTTCCTCGTCAAATTTTTGTGCACAATTTGGTTTATCATTGTTTAATGTCCTTCGACTCGAGCTCGGTGTCTAAGGACCGAGAGTTTTCCGATGACCTAATCGAGCCTAGGCTTGATGACACAGACGAAAACTACTTAAGAAATTTCACGCAAAGGCTCGAATCAAGGCATTGACATAAATAAACTAAAAATAGTCACAAAGATTCCATGTCAAGAGTGTTACGATTACATGACATTCACAAAGCGAAGTCGAATATAAGTTCAAAGCTTAAAATTGTTTACTACATCCAAAGAGATCTTTTCGCCGCCTCTTGCGCCTCGCCGAGCATATCTAAGGCCTCGCTCATCCGTTGTCCCCTCGCGAAGCCCTCCCGATTGAATGAATATCCACTCGGGGTAGAGGCCGTGCAAGAGCCGACCAGCCCCATGTTGGCCGCTTCGGTGATGTTCTTCGATCTTGTTCGGGAGCCACCGAAGCTTGTCGAAGATCTCGATCGGCTCCCGAGCGGCCCCAACTCCTTGATCGAACAAGGATGTCAAGATCGGCGTGGCGGCGTTGGCGACCTCTTCCCGAATCTCGTCGCTAGACTTGATCCGCCCAAGTAAGACGTCGTATTGGGCTCGGGTCTTCATCTTATAAGCTGCAAGGAGTTCCGGATCATTCAAGGCACTCGGGAATGAAGCGGCACATGAAGTTCAACTTCAGAGGAGGTTACCTTCAAATTCGGCCTCCATCTCGGCCTTGTCGAGGCCGACCGCTTCCGCTTGGACTTGAAGCGAGTGGACCTCCGAAGAATTTTCTACAACGAAAGAGGATTATCAATTGACAAGATCAACAAAAGAATCATAATGAAGGGGAGAGGCGGGCTTACTTCCGATTGATCCGCGGAGGTCGAGGTTCGCTTCCGAAGCTCCGAGATCTCCTCCTTAAAGCGGCCTCCTCGAGGCGGCCTCCCCAGTGACCTTCACTGCCGCCGAACGTCCTCCAAGGAGTTTAAGTGAGGCACCGGCTTTTCCAAGCACCTCGGATTTTGCCATCGAGCGGCAATATTCTTTCGCATGCGAAAGCGTAAGAATGATCGATCGAAGAGTAACGAAGATATAATCAAAAAGAAAGACAAAGGCTTACGTTGAGCGTCGGGTCGCCTCATTTAGGCTCTCGACGAGGGCATCCCTTTCATCCTTTTCGGCTTGCCGTCAAGGATGATGCCCTGTCTCTCGCCTTCCGAGTCCCGCCACTCGATTCGATAGGAGGAACCCGGTCTCGGAGGACCGTAACACGGGATCTCTTCTACCGTGGCTGGCAAACAAGAAAGACCAATGAAGACATGAAGGATTCAAAATTGAAAGAATAAAGGAAAGTTCCGAGGCAAGTCTCACCGGTTTCGGTGGCTGCCTGCCTAGGTGGGGCAGCCAAGCCCTTCTTCTTCTTCGGGCTCTGCGCCGAGTGACCCCCAGTCGGGGGCGCTTGGGCCGCAGCCGTGGGTTGCTCGACAGCTCAGGGGTTTCCGTCGGGTATCCTGACCGGTCGGGGCTCCTCCCTAGGGGCGCTCTCCTTCGAGGAGAAGGATGCTTCTCCGAACGCTCGCACTCGGTTGCGGGCTCCGGGTTTTGGCTCGACGGCCTTGGCACTTCGGGAGCAGCGGCCGGGTCGGCCCTTCATCCCTCCGGCAGATCTATGTCCCGGGCCTCCGCACAAATGAACACAACGAAGATAAAGAAAAGTTTTCTGCGACAGAGCTCAGGACTCCGGTTTCAGAGCATACCTGGAGGATCGGCGGATCTTCGGTGCCGTCCGCGGTGATCGCCTTAGAGGCGGGGTCTCGACCGGAGGAGCGGGACGTCGTCATCCGAGTCCTCGATGATCGCCGCCTTTACTTGCGCGCTTGTTCGAGTCCTCCTCGGCGCGCCGCTTCCCGACCGGATCGCTTGGATTTTGATCCCGCCGCTTCTTGGCTGGCGACGCGGCGCGTCATCATGAGCCATCTTATATGGCTTGGAAGTGATAGAGGCGTTTTCCGCGTAAAAGGGAAAGTGCAACATTAAACGACAAGACGTCAAGATTAAAAGATAATATAAAGCAACCAATCGGCTTACAGGAGGAGGTCGATGGATGCTTGAATGGAAGGACTGGTAGTATGAGGGCTCGCTCGACGAGATCCCGATGAGAAGAGCTTGTACATCCGGATCTTTAGGATCTCGTATGTGAGCGGATCCGGGTCCTCCCGATTGGGGTCCGTTCCGCCTTCATACTCAAAGGCTGGCTTTGACCGCTCCTTGATCGGCGCCAGTCGGCACCTGATGAAGTGCCGAGTGATTTGTTCCCCGCGAAGATTCCTCTTCTTCATCGCCAGGATCTTCGCAAGCAGATCGTTGGCTTCATCCCATTCTTGGGCTACCGGGACGGTGCTCCAAGATGGCTTGGGGACAGGAGGAAGACCAACAAAGGCAGGAAGGCTGGGTTCAAGATTGTTGATGTAGAACCAGTTCGCATGCCAGCCTTTGTTCGAGGATTTCAAGGGGAGAGAGAAGTAGTCGGCGTGCTTCCGCCATCCCACAAGTTCCTTCGGCGGAAGCACGCCGTGCTTTACCATCTCCTTGAGGGTGTATTCCCTCACGTCTGAGGTGGCCCATTGGTCGAACGGAATCCTCTTCTCCTCCGCCATGAGAGCGAGGTTGTTGGGGAGCGGATCCGGCCGAGAAAGGTTAGATCTTGGGCGATGGATGTGGGAGTCTTGGGCTGTGGAAGCTAGTTGTCACGGCAAGCGAGCTCCTTGACGGATGAATTGGGAGCGCGCAAGCCTAGGGTTCTCCGCGGTGAGCCGTTGAACAAGCACCGTGAGAAGGGGAATCGTTTGGAAGGCGAAGAGGCGGGGACGACCTCGTGTCTTTATAAAGAAAGATTTGAGGGTTGCGCTAGGTTTTCGGTGAGTGGGCCGAGCCCATAAGGAAATCTACGGCCCAACTAAGGTGTGGTCGATACGTGTCCTTAGGGACTTAAGCGGATGAGCTTAAGCGATTTGCCCCGGCAATATGCGCGTGTCCGAGTGCCCTATGCCTTTAAAAGATCCTTCCATACCGCGGTTTGCTTGACTTCATGAGAAGTCGGCGCGATGCAATTTGGAAGGTAACCAACAACAGAGTTTTTATAGCCACCTTGGTGAACAAGGGGTTTTTGGTTTTTCGGCATTTGGTCGGGTAATCTTACCGATGTTTATTTTCCACCTTGGTGAAGATCTTTATAAGATTGAGACCAGATTATGGCAAAAGCTATTTAATAACTTGGTCATATTTTTCATATGATTGAAAGAACTTGTTTTCCCATGAGGGATGAATGAAATATTTATTCCGGATTACTCGGCGAATCCACTCGGTTGGGCAAGAGTTAACCGAGTGCTTTTTACCCATGAGGGATGATTGAATTATTTGTTCGAGATGACTCGGGCAAATTCACTCGGATAAGTATGAACTTGCTGAGTAATGAGATTTCTATGATTGTTTTAGCATGAGCTAGGCATCTACATGAGAATGATTTTTTATGGTTCTTGACTATATGTTTAGCCTATTTTTGACTAACCACATAGTCGGGGGCTACACCTATAATTAGGTGCATCAGGAGATGCACCTAGATATTTATTTTTTGAGAAATTTTTATATATATTTTTCCAGTCCTTCACAGTCTTTGGAGCCACTCGGGAAGATCCAGGCAGAGATGATGGAATCACTCGGCGCCAAAAGCACTCGGTCAAAGAGATTTTTTGGTTGAGTGCTGTTTTGGTCTGAAGCTGGGTTGTCTCGTCGACTGAAAAGGACTCGGGGGCTACTGTGGAGATTGTGGCAATCGGGTATCCACATGGCAAGCTTATCCGACTGGAGGTAGGGATAGATTGCGCCTGCTATATCTGTAAGCCGAACTTGACTTAGGTGTTACGGTTGCCGATAGAGATAAGGCAATCGGCCTATGGTCACGGTTTGGTAAGATTGAGGAAACCGTCTTAGAGTAAGATAGGGTTTCCGATTTGTAAACCCTTCCTCCCAAGACTATATAAGGAGGGTAAGGGGCGTCCCTTGAGGGATATCTTAGACTTGATCAGAGATTAGATTCTAGATACAACTTCATAAGCAAGAGCTTTAGATCAAGAGATCAATAAAGACACTCGGCGGATCGAATCCACCGAAACAGGAGTAGGGTATTACCTCTCGAGAGGGCCTGAACCTGTCTAAATCTTCTTCTTCTTCTAACCCATCGTGCTTGGTGATCTTGACTGCGACCCCAGAAAATATATTGCCGAAACCAAGTTTCGACAAAGTTCACCTTGTTTTTCAATATTTTCTGTTTTATGAAAAATTCATATGCCTGACACTCACTTTTCTTTTTCTGTTGTGAAAGACACGGAAACACACACAGTAAGCTTGAGAGCTGCAGGTCAGTAATTTTTGTGTTGTCTTACTATTGTGAAATACATAGTGAATGTGTATCATCGTGTGCATACTTGTAGACATCAAAGATTTTGATTTCCTACTAGATGAAGGTTGTGCTGGCTAGGGATACACACCTTCTGCTAAGGTGAAGTTGTAGTTGGTTGTGTAGTTACGGGATATAAGCAGTAGCCAACTGTAATCGAAGTTAATACTCTCACAACTCTATCATGGCTCATTTGAAATTTTACATGGATTTCATAGGATGTAGATTAATTAAGAAGAAATTTATGTATTCTTAAGGGTATCTAATTATTGCCAATTGCATATGATACAATCAAAATAAATTAAAACATATTTTTTATTATATAAAAGACACATACTTACGTACTTTAAAAAGCCACAACTCCATAGCTTCACTAAAATACTTTTAGAAAGACAGACGCGCGTGAGTAATAGCCATGGGCACCACCTTAACCGTAGCAAGATTTGAATTCTGTAGGTGCATCCCTGACTTCACCATTATACTATCAACACTTTCTTAAATCATACAATTTCTAATATTAGTTAATACAAATAAATCTAGATCTTTTGCATTGAGCATGTCTTCCAACTTCCCTTAAAAAAATCATGTCTTTCAATTTTAAGTAGCATTTGATAATGCTTGCAAGCTAAAATATTGGACCTTTTACTTAAATTGTGATATCATAGGCTGAATAATTAAAACAACTTCATATCAAACGTTGGTAGTGTAATATTAAAGAAATGCAAGGAGAATTTCGTAAAAAGAATATGAAATATTGGATAAGGCCATATCAGTGGGACAATAGTCACGCCATCATCTTCTCTTTTTTTTTTCTCTTAAGGAGTATATAAAATTCAGGGGTGATATGCAGAGCTAACAACTGCATCAGCACAATTAAATAGTACTTACTAACCAAATTGCCGGCCTCCGGACCCGTGGGATCCTAAGCTGACGAACAAGTTGTCTGCCTTGTCATGGCAGCTTGCCAAGAAATTTGGACGTATATAATGCAATTGCGACCTTTAGAGCAATCCCAACGTAAAAATCATGTAATAGTATCTATATTTAATACGTCATATGATACTATGTATAGAAATTATATATCTAATAAATGATTTCTTCGGAACAAATTCTCATCTAATCATCTCCTCTACACGAAACCTCTTTGGACTAGCTCATCCACTAGTCTAAATTGGTTCATTCTCTTTTTCTCTCAAAATATCATAAAAAAGTGAATGTGGACATGATTGAGTGATATTTTTTAGTTTCCACTGCAAAGATAAATGTGGCCATAATTTCACAAATCAGTAAGGCTAGATCTCCTTTTTGTCCTTTTTTAAAGTTAACTCATACTATTATCTTTTGACGATATCACAACGTTGTTACATATTGTTATGTAATTTATCGGTCACCACAAAATCAGTCTCCTGATGCCTCTTTGCTGCATACCATGATTTGTTTCTGCAGCTTATGCCATGGCGAATATTGCAGCTCCATCGTTTGCTCTTCAGTCTATTAGTTACAACCAAAATTTAAATTTTAGAACTTAATTAACATTCCCATCAGGAGTAAAGGTCTTGGTGCATGGAAAAGGACACAAGCTCAGATGGCGATGCAGGTATGTGTACTTGACATAAATCAGAGAAATAAATTCATAAAAATGTTTCTAGCAGAACAAAAAGGCTATGTGTTGACCCCCAAAAAAATTCATAAAAATGTTTCTAGTAGAACAAAAAGGCTATATGTTGAAGATCCCCAACATAATTAGGAACTTTATGAATTATGATCTCAAAGGTTTCAAAGATGTTTAACTTCAAACAAAGTTAGCATACTTAACATGAACTAAGATCTAGCGGCTTTTTAATTTTGCTCAAAAATGACAATGGATTTCTGAAAGATAGTATGTAGTACAAGCAGCTCTTGACTACAGGGGGGGAGGGGGGGGGAATCTGACTTTGTATTTCTGATATCTGGCAAGTATTGTTCAACTTGACTCATGTTTCAGTAAATATTTGCAAGTTACAGCTTACATGTGCCCTAAGTTACAGATAGATGCTTTTGCGATGCAAATTCAGCACCAAAACAATTAATTATACAGAAGCATCACCGAACATACTTACATGGTTACATGAGTTCTGGCATTCCTGGGTTGGGCACTACATCGTGCTTCGTCAATATCACCATATATGTACCAACTTATCTTGATCTTAGTCCCTCGCTAATATATATGATTATGATACATTCAACCGTCTTTCCCTAACTTCTCTGGCATACAATATCACTGTATCTTCATTGACAACAGCACATTAAAACCCAGTCCATCCAGCCGGTTGGTAGGATGAATCTTGCTTTGCTTCCGCCTTCAGAGCATTGAGAGACTGAGAACCATTACACAAATTTGACATCTTGGAAGACTGAGAACCATTCCCTAAATTTGACATCTTGGAAGGTACGGCTCGAGAAGGAGCAGCTTTAAAGCTATCTTGACCGAAGGCAAACGGGTCAGCACTAGAGCTTGTGTCTGACTGTCCAAGGGAGCTGGCTTTGTTGCTGTTTGATGCCCGCAGAGTGCGAACTGACCTCGGGTGGGCACCTTTTACAGTCACAGCTGCTTGAGCTTTTGGCTCTTCAGGAAAAGCTGACCATGGCTTCGCGTCAGGGCTCGGTGTCCCTGGGCTTGATGTAAATAGACCTTGACGGAGTTCTGGAGGAGTACCTTCAATCTTCTCTCTTGGCTGTGATAATACAGTTCTATATTAGTATAGTAGCTACCTGATATAAATGAAACTGATAGTGCTTATGTGCTATCAGGGGTACATGATTCTAGCAGTAATGAGTAATAAGCAATGTCAAATGAGAAAACTCATATTTCTGAGGACTGCTCATGCTTTAGTCAGTTAACCAGGAGACAAAAGTAGAAGACTACAGTGAAAAGCATAGTTTACGCATGTAGAGGTAACCATACCGGAGTATCAAGACTTGAACTGGGTGGGGAGAGTTCAGCCTTTGAATTTTCTTTGAACTCCTTCACTGACTGTGTAGCAGAAGCTGTAGCCAGGGCTTGTTTAAGTTCTTGAATCTCTCTCCTCTGAGAAGAGCAAATGGCTGACAGTTTATCAAATTTCAATGAAATTTCTTCCTTCTCTAAGTTTGCTATCTTCAATTGTTCCTTGAGTAAAGTTACTTCAGCCTCCAGCTGCTGCTCTTTCAGTCTTCGAGTTGCATTTAAGTTACTTACATTGTTTTGCAAATTCACTTTGGTATTATCAAAGTCTGCCACAAAGGAGTTAAAATTGGTAACTAGTACACTAGTTTTATTTTCTGTTTTTGTTTCTTTGGTCTTCTCTAGCCCATATTCTGAGCCATTAGGAGAAAACCTAATTTCAAAATCCCCAGGAGAACTATCAACTGAGGCAGAGAGAGACTGTCGATATGTATTATGCGTTGGAGTGTTATGGTTCTTTGATTGTAATTTCCCCGAGCTGACTTCGTGTACGGTCTCTTGATCAAAAGCTGACCCCTTGTCATCCACAAAAGCCAGTTCTTGGGCATGCTGAGTCGACCAAAACGCACCCATAGAGCCCTTACCCTCAGCAGCCTTTGAAGGACCTTGTGACCTCAAATTGGAACGATCCTCAGGAGATGCGCTCCTCATGTTATTTCTTGATGGTGAAATAGTTGTCCTCTTCGGTGCTGAAAAACATGGTTTATTATTATTAAACAAACATAGAAGATGAAACTTTTTTCTTGGCAACAACTGAAATGTTTCCAACACAAAGTTGTGATCGAAATGAAAAAGCTAAGAAAACTACTAGAATAATTGCCTTCTGCATTGCAATATCTAAGTAGATTAAGTTTCACAGCTCAACATTCCTACATATCCTAATCCCTCTATATATGCCTAACAGGGCAAACGAAATCAAGCACAGCGAAGTTCCAATAGTTTGGAAAAACGAAAATATAAAATTTATGGAAATAAACCTTCATCCTCAGTAGTATGCGACTCAAAAGCTGATCCAGATGGAGATCCATCAGGTAAATCCTTTTGAAGCTCCAAAGGAAGTAATTCATTGACACGGAACCACACCTATAATGGTAAATGAAATAAAATTAGAGAAACAAAAGACCTTTTACATTTCACTTTTATGGAGCATGAACTAATTAAGACCAACCTAAATTCATGGAAGTGAATGGCCAATCAAGCAAAGCCCTTGCCTGTGTAATGTCTGGTCTGGCATCTGGAGAAGATTGAAGCATGTCTTTGATCAGACTTGTAATGGGGGAACTGTACTTTGGTAACTCCGGGATACGATAATTCCCATTAAGTATCTGGAGCTTTGATTCTCCATCAAATGCTGATTTTAAGTAGCAGATTCTATACAGGAGACATCCAAGAGCCTGCAAAGAATAGCAAATTAATTCATAAAATCATTAACTAGTAATCAGATACAACTACGTACAATATAATTTGTACCACCCAATGAACATTCAATTAAAAACATAATATTGAAGTGAAATTAGTACAGAGAGGATTTACCCATATATCTACTTTCTCACTGATAACCTCTCTCCGGTACAAGTCCCACATCTACAATCAGTAAACATGTTAACAAAAGGTAGATAAGAAGAAATTTCTGAAAAAGAGCTCAAAACAGGTATGTCCAATCTAAACCTCGGGAGCTCTATATGCAGGAGTTGTGTGCTTTCGAATATTATCCTCTTCAATACCCATCTCCTCAGGTTTATCAAAGCACTTATGGTTGGTCGATACACTACCAAAGTCACATAGTTTCCAGGCCCCATCACCACCAAGAAGAACATTTTCAGCCTTTAGGTCCCTGCGAAGAGATTATATTTGCCATGACGTCTCCAAAACGAAAATCAATTTGCAATCTACGAGTAACTAGGGCAATGATTTTTCAGTTGTTTCATTATTTGTCAGTGCACTATATTTGCATGTAACAGAGCAAGTGTAAACCATAAAAATAGATCATTTTAAACACACCAAAAATGTATTCGAGGCATAGAATTTGCACAGGGAGGTTGGAACATGGAGGACGCACCTGTGAGCAATAGGTGGAGTTTGGCAGTGCATTGCAAAGACGGCATTGCAAACATCCCGGAAGATGAGAGCCACCTGCTGTTCATCAAAATGGCCGGCGCCTCTACTCTCCAAGACCGCGACCAACGATTTCTCGCAGAACTCCATCACCAGCAACGCCTCCTTCGCACGACCACCCATATCCAGCACAGCGTGCGTGACGAGCGTGACCACATTGGGGTGCCCCTTGAGCGACCTCATCACCGTGATCTCCTTCTTGACGAGGTGAAGCGACTCCTCATCCTGGATGACAACATGCTTAAGCGCGTACTGCTTCACCGGGTTCGCCGTGTCCCTAGCGAGGTAGACGCAGGAGAACCCGCCCTCGGCGACGGCTTCCCGGACATGCACCCTGACATTGCCGACATCGATGGTCCGGCCCTCGAGCCCGGATGGCTGCTCCCTGGGCATGAACTGCTTCAACCTCCACATGATGGTTGGTTGACTGAATCCCCACCGACAGCCCGGCCGCCGCCGTTGACAGACAGCCGCAGCAGGAGACTACGGTTGCGAAGCGATCGAATAGCTTGAACTACTAAATCATTATTAGCACATGAAACTAAACTAAGTAGGATCGAACAAGAAGCAGTAGAGCATCAACCCGGAGGAAGGCGCCTTGGTCGGTCAAGCTGGTGACGCATGAACCGAGCTTGACCTTGAGACAACAAAACGTCTCCTCCTCCTCTTCACCCAGATCTGCCTAGGAAGCTAGCTCAGGCCTCCATCGCCGGGGAGGCGAACCAGCAACGGGCAGGCAAATCAAGAAAATGGATCTTGGTCGGCCAAGAAACCAAGAACCAATCAGCAATCCGTTGGAAGTACTCTCCCCGTGGGATCGGGGATCCAGGTAGCCTTAACGCGGGATATGGGAGGCCGCGGAGGGTGAGGCAGGTTCGGCCGGTGGGGAGCGGCGGCCGGGAGGAGGGGAAAGGTTTTGGGTGCGGCACGGCCACGGCGGCGGGGGGGTGTTTGCTTGCTTGTCCACCTCGGCCTCCGCGTGGCGTGGGGAGAGAGAGGCGAGAGGGAGACTGACTGATTCTGATTCCCACGTTTGTTTCGGTCGGTTTGGTTGCCATCCCACGCAACCCGCAACGAGCGTCAGCCTCAGCCAACGGATTGAGACGGGGATGGAAGTGGTTTGGCTGCCCTTTGCATTGCAACATACTCTCTGCTTCCGCGTTAGCTATCTGTATATTTAACATATTTTAATATATAATATAAATTACGGTAAAACTCGAAGACAAAAAGAAAATTGTAAACCTGATTTATGGAAAATAGGACAAATCAGTACATCTTTTTACCTATCCTGCTACAAGCCATCAAACCATCAAATAAAGAAATACAAATATGATCTATCATATTGATATCCATCCTGATAAAGTGAGAAAAATAGGTAGGGTGGTCAAGAAAATATTTATGTGTATCTTTAGATGCTTCAGTTTTTCTGGGAAGGCATTCAAGCATTGCAAGCCAGTCCTTGCTATCGATGCAAACGTTTTATCTGAGAAATACAAGAACACCTTAATGTCTGCGGACCGACTTGTATCGTTAGCTTTTTCCTTGGTGAAGAAGGAGAACTCGCGAGATTGGTGCTGGTTTATTGAGCTTATCAGGCATATTGTGATTGGACGACACAGGGAAGTTACTATTATCTCTGATTATTATCGTAGTATAATGAACACCATAAGGGCACTGATTCTAGGATTGTTAGTTGTTCACCACAGATGGTGCATGAGACACTTCGGTGTTAAGGTCGGCGCAGATCAGGGTCAGACGAAAGAACTGCTAAGGATATATTAGATTGATGAGAAGTGCATATTTGAGTTAGGGGAAAGATGGTTCGAGATGGATGGTATAACACGTGATAGTGTTAGGAACGGTGAAAGATCATTTAAAGTAGAAGGTGAGAGGAACACATGTACTTGCCAAATGTTGTTCTTGTACCATATGACATGTTCACATCTCATCTTTCTAGGATCGAACTAGACCAAACAAACCTACCAGAGAGGGGTGAATGATAGGGAAACCAAAAAACTAAATCTTTTGCAGAATTAAAAGATTTAGTTCTTACCATGAAACCAATCTACAAAGCGACAATGAACAGGAACTGTTGAAGCCGCCGCCGGTCACACCGCCTTACCTGCCCCGGTCAGACTGCCCCTCCTGGCCAGTCAGACCGCCTCCTAGCCTCCGGTTGGACCGCCGCCGCAACCCACCGATCAGACCGCGCTCACACATGCGGTCAGACCGTCGAGATCCAGAAAATACTGGTAAATGAACTCTCGAAGAAGTAGATCAAACTATTTCAACTTTATTGCATCTAAAAGTGTTTACAAAGTGCAACAACAGCACTCCTTACCAAAATCTCGACCTAACTCGAAACCCTAGCTATTCTCACAAATTCCTCTCTTGAAATTGATGTCCAAGAGGCACACCCTCCCTCTCAATTTATACCACAAAATCCTCCTACTCAAAGTAGGAGTAGAACTCCTATTCACAATAGGACTCAACCTCTCACTCATAGTAGAAGTAGAACTCCTATTCCTAATAGGACTTCTATTCCAAATCCGACTCCGCATACGATTCCTCTCGTATGCCATATAACTTCTCCATCTTCATGTGCATTATCCTCTAGCCTTTTAGTATCCCGCGTGTTGGACGTCTACTTCTCCCAAGTCGACTTCGATCCGATACCGACAATACTATTCGAGGCCTCAAGCGATACCTGCACATATACGACAAAGAAAACAACATACCGAGCATAAGTTTGTCCAAACTTGACTCACATTAGCTTGTCAACAGTAACCACACGCATATGAATCATCTAGAAATCAAATCCACAAAGAAACAATCCAAAACCGAGAAATCAAACCGAAAACAAAGACGGCCAGTCAGACCGTGCCGGTCTGACCGACTGAGAGTCAAAGTCCGACCGTGAGTCGAAGTCGGTCTGACCGACTGTGAGTCGGACTCACCTGGTCAGACCGCACACACACCTCCGGTCAGACCGTGCCCATACAACGGTCTAACCAGTCGTGTCTGGTCGGTCTAACCGCCACATAAAATATCACACATTCGATTTCAAAGCACAAATCCAATGTTTCATCACATAAACTATAAATCAAACTCACTTGATTCAACAATCTCCCCCTTGATGAAACCATTGGGAAACCCAACAAAAATCAATTGGTTTGTGATGTTTTGTGAAGCAACCCAAAAAGCATTTTCGAATGCAAAAAAATTCATTGAAAATTCATCTTTAAAAAATGAATGCACAATTGCACAAATTTAGTTGCACAATTTTGTTTCTTTGTTCTCCCCCTTTTGACAATGAGTTCATCAATTATCGAAAACATGAAAGAGCTTTGCATTATATCAAAAGTAACTCAAGTACATGTTTTGCAATAACAAGGTAGAAAAAGTGACTAGTTAATTAATAAGCATGCACTAGAGTAAAAACATGAACCTAAAACATTACAATTAAGATCAAGTCAACATTAATGATTCATGATTTCAGCGATTTAACATGCAACATATTCACAAGTGCAAAGACTGAAAGAAAAACTCAAGTATATATACTTATGACATTGATACTCTTTCTCAAATTAATGCTTTCTCCAAAAATAATCGAGAGAACTTTTAGCGCAATCTTTTTGAACCTCTCTTTTTTTAATACTTTTCTCTCAATTATTGCAGGTACGTCCTTGTCGTCAAGACTGTTTCCAAGGATTCGGTACCCTTTTTTTATTATCTCACCACGAATATGTCCTTGTCATCAAGACTATTTTCAAGGATTCGGTATTCATTTTTTCTCTCATATAGATAAGTATTATGCACTCGTGCGGTGATTGGAACAAAATGATTAATATGAGGAATAACAACTCGTAAAGCATATATAAAAGCATTAATCATTCAACCTAAGCACTTGCTTCAATATTGTACATTTCATTAATTCAAATAAGAGAATTATGTGTCATGTATCATATATCACTTAAAAGCAATATCAAAAGCTCAAGTAATTACTAAATGTACACAAGCTAATATAGTAATCAAATTATCTAACAGACATTGCTAGCAAGCACTAGAATATACTAAAGATATAAGACATAGCTCATCCACCTTTTATTTTCTTTTTCTTGTTCTTCCCTTTTTTATCACATCATGCATGAATTAAAACATGAATGCAAAAGAAGAAGAAAAATATGCATACAACAAAGAGCCAATAACTCTCCCTCTCAAATGATGCCAAAAGGATGAATAACACCTAATTCTTCCCTAAGAAAAGCAAAGTGAGAAGAATCCAAAGGTTTGGTGAAAATATCCGCGAGTTGCAACTTTGTACCCACAAATTTCAATTCAATAACCCTCTTTTCAACATGAATGCATGGAAAAACATAAACTCCCCCTCAAATTAACCTCCAATTCTCCCCAAAGAAAAATCAAGAAGAAATCAAAGATTTTTGAAGAAACCATCCAATTGCCAAAGATATCACCAAGGTTCTCATAAATTGACATATATCTACTTGTACTAACAAAAAACTACTACCTCTAACACTAGCATATAAAAAGCTAATAATCAAGAGAGTAGAACAAAAATTATGTCAATCCAAGATTACCTTGATGTTACAGTGAAAAGCAATTGTTGTCTTCACATTGCACACATATGGGGAGTATGCCATCCACATACCTATGAACAAGAAGATGCCGAGGCCTCCGTGTTGGGGTTATAAATAAGAAAGTTTGGAATCCAACACTGAGTCACACGATCAGTAGAACCAGTAGGTACATATGCACATACAAAATCAGAATCAGACTTACCTAAAAACTTACCTTGTCGCTTCACAAAAGTCTGATTTGAATTATGCAAAAAACTGCCCCGTGGCCGGTCTAACCGCCGTTGTATCTATGGTGTAACCAAGCCTGGCTGCCGGTCTGACCGCTGGTTTACCTGCGGTCTGACCGCTGGCCGGTCTAACCGACTGGTCAGTGTCGATCTGACCGAGCTCCTTGAACCAAAACCCAATTTTTGCCATCGTTGTTTCGCAAAAGCAATTTCACTTTCCTTTTTCTGTTTACGGGCAAGTCTAAAACAAAATCCAACCAAATGTCCATCTTTTCCACAAAACGAACAAGTGTATTGCTCACGATGATTAGAAGCACAAGTAGAAACATATGGTTTAGCAACAGAAGTAGCAACAAGAGGTTTTCCAATCACAGGATTGGTTTTAGAAGATGATACATTCAAAGAAGTCATGATGCCAGCAGATTTAAACATAATAGGTTTAGGATCTGGTTTAGTCAAAATTTCACCTTTTTTAGTTATACTCAAAACAGCAGGGGGATGCCTAGAAGAGTGAATATAGGGATCAAAACCTAAACCACGGTTGTCTGTGCTAACCTTTGATTGATCCAAAATCATGTTAAGATTTTTTTTACCATCAGAAAAACGTTGCAAAGAGCTTTTTAAATAAGAAATCTCTTGAGTTAAAGTAGCACAACTTTTGCAAGCATCCAAAAACCTTTCTATTTTCTACAAGTTTGACAAGAAAACACTTCATCTTGCTTAACAGTTTCTTCCATATGCCTAACACGACCTAAGGCATCCTTTAATTTTAATTCATTAGCAAGACATGATGAGCAAGGTTTTGCACTAGATTGTTTTAACCTTTTAGCGCTAATTGCATTACATATAGAGCTAGCAAACAAGGCAACTTGACATTTCTTTAAAGCTCCTTTTGTTAAAAACAATTCATAAGTCAATCTAGTGTTCATGGAAAAGTTAAGAGCAAGACAAGATTCAAATTTTCGAGTTTTCTTAGATTCAATATCAAGCTTCTTGGCATAAACATCTCTAATTGACTTAATTTCAGCAAATAAAACCTCACAAGATTTACAATCATCATCATCAGAAACAAGAGATCTTAATCTATTATTTTCAGCTTTAAGAGAATCAATAACTACTTCATGTTGATTAATCTTCTTTTTAAATTTAGAAATCTTGTAACCAAGTCTAGCAATAACATCTTGAAGATATTCAACACTAGGAGCAGGAGTTACCTCATTATCATCTTCAGAATCTTCATCAATGCTGCTGGCCATGAAACAAACCCTAGCAATGTTCTTCTCCTTGTCATCATCTTCATCACTTTCAAAATCAACATCACTTGATTCTCGAATCACATCATATACTGCATCAATTGTCTTTTGGTAGAACTTCATCTTCATATTTTTCGCCTGCTTTTTGTTTTGCTTAGCGTCCTTGGATCCATCTTGAGGCTTTGCTTCCTCCAGTGTACCTTTTTCAGCCTTGGGACACTGAGATCGAATGTGTCATGGTTGTCCACACCCGAAACAACGGATTGGTCCTCCTCTCCTCCTGGACCTGACATTATTCACAGCTCGAGAAATTCTATTAGCAAGCGATACCAAGTCCTCACTGATTTCTTCCAGTTGATCATCGAACATGGCAGAGAAAGAAGTAAACATCGACTGTGAAGAAAAATCAGAAGATGCAGAAGTAGACACCAAGGCAGAAGATTTTGAATCAGTCCTTTTAGAAAGAATGTTCATCTTATAGGTTTTTAATTTAGTATAAAGAACATCCAAAGTTAAGGTATTCATATCAGCCGATTCTTGAATTGAGGTGACCTTAACTTCCCAAACTTTTATATCAAGACCATTCAAAAAATGACGAGCAACCTCAGATTGAGAATAATTAGCATTGTAAGAAGAATCAACAGATCTAAGATTGCTCAAAATTTTGTTAAAACGACCCAAATAGTCATCCAAAGACTCCCCATGTGTCATCTCAAAATTTATATACTTCTTTTTGAAAACATCTTTTCGTAATTCTTTAATGTTTGAAGATCCAGTATGAAAATCATTCAAAGCTTTCCAAATATCATTACCAGTTGAAAGATGTGAAACACGATCAAAATCGGAGCGAGAAATTGCATTAAGAATGATGTTCCTAGCTTTGCAATTATTTTCATAATCTAATTTGAGAGTAGGAGTATCAATGTGTTCAGGAATCTCATAAGATTGAGAAACTTTTAGCCAAATATCATAACCTTGAGATGTGATATAAGATTCCATTTTTTTCTTCCAATAGTCAAAGTCGGTTCCATTGAAAATATGAGGTTTGTTTGAAAACTTTTCAGCCATGGCAAATAGATCAGAAAAGCAAGTCAAGAACGAGGCTCTGATACCACTTGTAGGATCGAACAAGACCAAACAAACCTACCAGAGGGGGGTGAATGGTAGGGAAAACAAAAAACTAAATCTTTTGCAGAATTAAAAGATTTAGTTTTTACCGATGAAACCAATCTACAAAGCAACAATGAACAGGAATTGTTGAAGCCACCGCCGGTCACACCGCCTTACCTACCCCGGTCAGACCGCCCCTCCTGGCCGGTCAGACCGCCGCCTAGCCTCCGGTTGGACCGTCGCCGCAACCCGCCGACCTGCGGTCAGACCGTCGAGATCCAGAAAATACCGGTAGATGAACTCTCAAAGAAGTAGATCAAACTATTTCAACTTTATTGCACCTAAAAGTGTTTACAAAGTGCAACAACATCACTCCTCACCAAAATCTCGACCTAACTCGAAACCCTAGCTATTCTCACAAATTCCTCTCTTGAAATCGATGTCCAGGAGGCACACCCTCTCTGTCAATTTATACCACAAAATTCTCCTACTCAAAGTAGGAGTAGAACTCCTATTCACAATAGGACTCAACCTCCCACTCATAGTAGAAGTAGAACTCCTATTCCTAATAGGACTCCTATTCCAAATCCGACTCCGCATACGATTCCTCTCGTATGCCATATAACTTCTCCATCTTCCATGTGCATTATCCTCTAGCCTTTTAGTATCCCGCGTGTTGGACGTCTACTTCTCCCAAGTCGACTCCGATCCGACACCGGCAATACTATTCGAGGCCTCAAGCGATACCTGCACATATACGACAAAGAAACAACATACCGAGCACAAGTTTGTCCAAACTTGACTCACATTAGCTTGTCAACAGTAACCACACGCATAGAAATCATCTAGAAATCAAATCCACAAAGAAACAATTCAAAACCGAGAAATCAAACCGAAAACAGAGATGGTCGGTCTGACCGCACCGGTCTGACCGACTGAGAGTCGGAGTCCGACCGTAAGTCGAAGTCGGTCTGACCGACTGTGAGTCAGACTCACCTGGTCAGACCGCACACACACCTCCGGTCAGACCGTGCCCATACAACGGTCTAACCGGTCGTGTCTGGGCGGTCTAACCGTCACACAAAATATCACACATTCGATTCAAAGCACAAATCCAATGTTTCATCACATAAACTATAAATCAAACTCACTTGATTCAACAATGTTTCATCACATAGACTAGGTAGTTCAACAAAGAAACCTCCTTCAGTTCTCCAAGTAGATGTCGTGCTCACAGTATACAGTTCTATAAAATTGCACAAAAAATATTTATATATAAAAGGATTAAATTTGCTCACTAAGGAAACATGAATAAAAATAACTAGGGGATGAGAAATAAAAATAAATCAGCATTGTATGATCTTCTTCTCTTTCCTAGCTAGCTAGATCTACAAAACTGACATGGTCAAAATAAATATTTTTTCTCCTATCTAGATATACAAATTTAAAGTAGGCAAAATATCTCTTTTTTAGCGCGTCACGTTTAACCACTAAGAGATGAGTAGACAATATGGTATCACGTTGTATATATCGATCCATCACAATTAAAGCATAGAAAAGCATAGAAAATCATAAAAAGTAAGAAAAATTGTATGGGAATGTATGGATCTAACCACTGTAGAAAAATCCATCAAAGATTACGAGTTCAAAACCTTCCCTCCAAATTTTGTTTGCTTTAGAAGAGAGAAACCTCGAGGCAAAATGAACAGGGTTGAAGGAGAAAGAAAACTATATAGAAAAATTATCGTAGTTGGACAACTTAAGGTGTTGCCTACGAATATATGTCTTCTCATGTGATTGCTTTAAGCAGACTGCCTGCAATATCATCTGTCTTCGCATGCAAGCAGACGGTTTAAAACACCGCCTGTGAAGATATGTTTTCGTAGGCGACGTCTTAAGCCTGTGAAGATAGATTTTTCGTAGGCGAATGGTCATCTCACCCTTCACCCAAGAGACGAGGATGGCCAAACTAGGACTTGTGCTTGTTGTGTCCTAATTTCTATGGACCATGTCAACAATTTATTTCTTTATCTGTTTTCTCTGTAAGGGCTCTCGTGAGGCTAATTTCTTGTCCAAATGTATAGTTAGAAATACACACTTTTTTTATGGAGGTACTAGTGTTTAGGGTGCATGCGTTTGAGCTTTTGGCTGAGCTATACAACTGCATGCGAAATGAAAAAACAACTGCATGCGAAATGAAAAAAAATAATTAACACATGATTAATTAACTATTAACTATTATAAATTAAAATAATATTTATTTAATATTTTAAAACACTTTATATATAATTAACTATTATAAATTAAAATAATATTTATTTAATATTTTAAAAGACTTTGTATATAGAAAGTTTTCGTCAAAACACATCGGTTAGGAATCGTGATAAAAAAAGAGAGTAGCTAAATCAAAAAGCTCGAACGAAAGCAGCGCGCCTTAGTTTAACGCGTGTTGATAGTCTCGACCCATTGCTTCAGCAACTATATTGTTTGTTGTAAATATTTTACAATAGTGCTTACTACTTTATAATCAATGTAGATTGTTTATCTTTTCTAATCAATTGATTATATCTATTTATATTAGTAACTTAACTACTAGGAAGGAAGTAGAATAACGTGTTCGAACTCATAAATCAACGCAACGGTTAATATCATTTCTAGGCACTGTATCCTTAGTGCCGTTTGGCCCCGCTTTGGGGTAATGACCTGCCTAGATTGGCAGCTAATAACTGCTTGACCAACTTTTTGCTCAGGATCTTGCTGATTTCTAGGTTGCTGTGTTATATGTACATCTTTATGGTGAAACTGACAGGGAATAATAATACAATGATTTGTGAACTTCCAAAGCTCTGTTCCAAGATTTGCCTCAAAAGATGCAAAAAGCAAAGTTGCAGAATGTCTAGGAAGGGGATCAAGTGGGTGTAAAAAAAGTTGCAGACTAAAATCTGACATATCAGATCAGTCACACATCAGAACAGTTAGCGGCAGAAGCATACGTAGAACATTGAAGGAAGGAATGACAAATTGACAGCAATAGAAAATGTCTCAATTTCAGAAATGTAAATTGATCTGGAAAGATGATTGAGTAACCTGATGGTTCATTAACTAATCCTAGGAGAAAAAAAGTTACATGAACATATCCATGGAGTAAGAATTAAGGAACCCTTAGTCCTGAACTTAAAAACCAAGAAAGTGAACAAAAACAATGACTCTTCAGGGCAAGAAATTAAATTAAAATCCTAGTGATCAGTGATCGATCTCCACCAGCAACCACCGAATTCCTGAGCTCTTACAAGTTTAAGCCATAACTAATTAGCTACTCCCACATGAACAAAATGTGAACAAGAGGATTGCTAATCAAAAATCAAATTAAACCACCAAAAGAATTAATCTGATCGAGTTGTGGCTACAAGCTCCTGGCCAGCGTCTCATGGAACCTCCTGTAGGATTCCTGCTTCTCCAGCATGAACCTCTCATGGCATCTCGCTATGAACTTGTCTGCGAGCCTGTCGATCTCGTTCTTTTCATCCTCCTCCTCACCCTGATCGTCGTCTTCCTCCTCCTGCTCAGGCCAGCTGAGGTAGCCGGTGATCGGCCGCAGCAGCTGCTCCTCCGCGGGGATCATGGTGTTCCACGACGAGTCGTAGTAGGCCAACTCGGCGTCGAACGGCTCAACGCCGGCGATCTCCGACGACAGGGGCACGGCGGCGGGAAGCAGTAGCTTGAGCTGCATTGTCACCATGCCATCGCCGCCGTCGCCGCCGCTGCACCGTGGTTTCTTGGCCTTCTTCTTCCTCCTCCTCCTCATGATCTTGTTCCTCAACCCGGCGCTGCCCCGGGCGGCAATGCTGAGGAGCAGCGCCTTCGCGCCGCCGAGAGCGACGGCAAGGCGGCCGCCGTGCTTGAGGACGAAGGCGTGGAGAAGGTGCTTGATCTTGACGAGCTTGAGCTCACCGGAGTGAGGAGGAGGAAGTAGGTGACCCATGGGGACATGCACCTACTAGCATTGGTGAATTGAGTTTGCTTGTCTACTGGTTTAGCTTTGCTAGCTCATATGTATATGTGGCTCTAGCTGGGTTGTGGGCCCCACCGACAAAGGCTCAACTCATTGGTCTAGCAGAAAAGTTTGCTGTTAGTTTCATTAATTCTTGAAGAGTGCAAAAGTAATAACTAATAAGTGCAAGATCTATACTTTGTTTGAATTTGACAGGGTTTTTGAGACATTTAGAGCTGTTGATTATTGATATCCTTCTGATTTTGTGCTTGTCATTGTTAATATGGTGATATGTGATGATCCAAATGAGAACACCAGGATAGGTACTTACTGGACATGCAAGATCAACTTACTAGTAATGAGAGATGTGTGATTTGTATGTCATGCCATCCAGGTGCTGAAACTACCCTGTTCATGAGTTCTCTGATGGTTGTTTCAAATGTTTCTTTTATATTTGAATTAATTTGTAATATAAATCATCAGGTGATGCAAAAAAAGAGAAGATATGCCATTGTTGGAATTGTTTCATTTCCCCCTTGTGAATCTTTTTTATTTTCTTTTCCTTGTGTCCCTCACTTCTCAACTGCTTTCGCTTTCTACTCGGTCATACAAAATCTGAAGATTTCGTTCCTCTGAATGAACCAAAGAGTTTACTCACTGCCTCTAACATTAAAAAAAGGGACAAAAGAAGATCACAGGGACAATGTGGTCCCTAAACCTAATGGATCAACTCACAGGCAATTCCTCTTGTCCTTGGCCAACAAACCAGTATTAGATTTGACTGCAAAAAGAAGCAGCCAAATGTTAACCTGTTGATGTGTAGATGCTTTGCCATAGTTCAACCTGAAACTTGAGACATTGCAAGTGTTCTAGTGCAGTCATGCTGTGGGGTGCATGATATCCGAGTACCTCATAGTAGGCGTTTGGGTTATTAGCTTGGGGTGGGCCAACTACCCTAGGCCCATCCGACTTGCTTGTAATTTAAGAAAGATTAAAGGTAAAGATATAAATTTTATCCCATGTAAATAGGTGGTAGGTATTCGGATTATAATGGATATCGTACCATCCTTAGCCGGTTCCCTGAGGTCTATATAAGGGGCCTGGAAACCCTAATTGGGTGATCGTTGCATGCTACTTCTTACGCCTTACTACGAAATCCTTGACATAGGCTGGACTAGGGTATTACCTCTCTCCGAGGGCTTGAACTAGAAATCTCTGTGTCACCATCTCTCCTTAATCTCGTGCACTCCATAAATATTATTGTCGATCCAGAAAATCGATAGTTGACACGCTAAGTAGGGGGCGCTAAATCTTTTTCCTTCGAATGAGGAGATGACATCTACCAGAGTCGTCATGACAGGCTACGCCAGCCTCTCTGTAGGGAGCAACATCCTCTTCGTCTCTCTTCAATTCTCCACAGACGAGACTGGCCGCCTTGTCCGGATCACACCTGACGTCATCGGCTACGTTGAAGCCATGCGCTTCGCCCCCGAGGTGGAATTTCGCTTCGGATCCCTGAACTTCACTGCCACTAGGGCTGACGTCCTCAAGCTAGTCATGTTATACCCAGCACCGACGTCCTTGCCCTCGCTCGGCATGGCTCATGGGCTTACACGGAAGCACATCGCTCCACTCGGCCTGAAGAACGCCACCGTTAATGCCACCAAATACCTCACTAGCCTGAGCGAGCAGACTGCCTCATGTTCCAAGAGTACTTGGGCTCGTCGAGTCTCATGCTGCCAAGCCCGGGTACCACGAGAGCTCGGTCCTCATTGGGTCGGGTTCCTTGATGAGGTTGTAAGGCTCTCCGACTTTGACTTGGAGAGCTCCGGAAGTGCCCCAGAGGAGATCCCTTCCCATCCCACAAACAACAGAGGAAGTCGAAGTTGAGGGCCAAGAGCGCGAAGCTGAGAAGCAATGCATCAAGCAATATCAGGACGACCTCGACAGACGTCGGGAGGAACTCCGCCGTAGAGGCCAAGTCGCCAACGATGCAATCCTCCAGACCAAGATGGGGGATCATGACATCTTCATGACGCCGCAACACAATATCGTGGCGGCCAAGGCATTGTTGGACACTGTCCAAGCCAAACTGCCCAATGACCATGCCATGAACTCTACCATAGCCTAGGTGAAGGCCATCGTGGAAGTTGCTGCCATTCAACACCAGGACATGGCGCCCACCATCACTGACTCGGTCGCCCAATCCTCCAAGCGGCCGACGCACCAGCCAAGTGTTGGCGGCTGCCACCATCATCACCAACACTCCCAAGCCGGGAGCTCACGCTCGGCCGCCCCCACTAGCAACTTACGTGAGAAGATCAAGGCCAACAAGCGGCTAAATGCCGACCTCTGCAACATCATGAATGAGTGTCGGCGCCAGCGTGACGCCGATCGAGCTCATATCCACAAAGCTTACAACGATGGTGGCCGAAGGCGAGCCAAGTACATGCCTGACGACTATCTCCTAGTGTGGCTCCCGGCTCAAGAAGACTCGGATGGTGCTCTCGAGTTTCGTCCTCAAGACGTTGACGAGGCAGACAGGGTCCTGGCTTTCATCAACGCCCTTCGCCGGGTAGCCTGGACCCCAATTTCAAGCCAACGAGGGTCGTGAAGTATGATGACAAATTGATCTTGCCAACTGGTTGTTCGTTTACTCTACCACCATCAAAACCGTTGGAGGCGCAGGAGGTCAGTTGCTCGAGCCTGGCTGACTAGCCTCCCCGAGCACACCATCAACTCTTGGGCAAACCTCAAAGCACAGTTCATTACCAACTTTCAGGGTACTTCCCTCGCCCTGGAATGCCTTAGGACCTATATCAGATAGTCCAAGGCACCAATGAGTGCTTCGTCGATTACATTAGGCGGTACACCGAGAAGTGCAACCCTATCCCTAATGTTAAAGATTCAAGGTCATGGCGGCATTCCATCATGGCACAAAGAATGAGGACTTCATCAAATGGTGGGCCCAAAAAACTCCAACTATTGTCCACCAGATGTTTGACTGGGAACACAAAGATGCTAACTCTGAAGCCGCAGTTGTGGCCCACTTCAGGAACGACCGCTTTGCTCCTCTAGGAGGGACAACCCCGAGTCCTCCAAAGGAAAGGGCGTGAAGCGAAAGGATGTAGACACCGTCAATGTCGCCGAGGCGCCACAACTACAACAACCGTCGCCCTCGCCCTCCACGCTCCGACAACTTCAACAAGATGATGGATGGCCCTTGCCTCTTTCATCCAAAGTCCAACCACTTGGCGAAGGACTGGTACCTGCTCAAGCAATACACATAGCAACTTGCCGACAAGCCTCAGAACAAGGACACGAAACCGGCCGACAAAGAAGACCCGGATGTGCCGCCCGACTTCCCACACCTGCACATTGAGCTCAATCACATCTATGGCGGGCTAGACGCATACGAGTCCAAGCAGAAGCAATAACTCACCACTCGGGAAATCGCAGCGGTCATCCCCGACGCTCCGTAATTCCTTCGATGGTTAAAGGCTCCGATTATGTTTGACCGCTCTGACCACCCGGATCGAGTTTCCCACCTAGGCTGCTACCCTCTGGTCCCCGACCCTATCGTTGAAGGCGTACAATTGAAAAGGGTGCTCATTGACAGTAGCGCTCTTAACATCTTGTTCTTCAATACGTTCCAAGACATGGGCTTACCTCGTTCATCGCTTCGCTCGAGTAAATCGCCATTCCATGGCGTAATCCCGGGGCTCTCTTCAACTCCACTCGGGCAGGTTACTCTACCCGTCACTTTTGGTGATCCAAGCAACTTCAGGGCGGAGATGTTTAATAGTCTGCGTGCCTTCAAAATGAAACTCAACCCAAAGAAGTGTACCTTTGGCATCCTATTAGGGAAATTACTTGGCTTGATGGTATCCCGTCGTGGCATTGAGGCAAACCCGGGTAAAATAGCAGCCATCCACTCTATGGAACTATCACGCCCAGAAATTTATCCTAAATTTCCAGATTATTTTGTGTATTAAATCCCTATCCAGGAATCAACCAGGGTACACAAAATAACAAATTAATACACATATCCAACCTTAAAATAAAGCATAAAATACTTACAAAAGAGATACTTAGTCCTCACACCTAAAAGAAAGTAACAACAGCGGAAAAAGGTGATCCTAGCGGGGCTTCAGCTCCACTCCTAGGCAAACTCAACTGGGGTCTGAGCCTTGGTCCTCTAGCACCGCCTTCAGCTCAGAAGTACTAGACTTCTGAAAGGGGGAAGAATTGCAAGGCTGAGTACAACCACCATACTCAACAAGCCACACCAATGATGCAGACGTGCAAGGGAAGACAAAGGGAGGCTTGGGTCTATTTTGCAGAAAAGCGGTTGAAAAACCTTTCTAGTTTGAAAACAACAAAACTGTTGTTTAATTAAGGCAAGATTAATCCTCCACTGAACAACACTAAACCATGTTGAATAGGCCCAACCATTCCACCAGAACTAAACCAGTTTATTAAGTCAAATTTTATTAAGGATGAGACTAATCACGTGAATCAGTCGATCGCCCATAACCGCGGGCACGACTATTTGAATAGTTTTACTCTAATTAGAGATGCGCAACTTTATCCACAAGACACAATTCCACACATGTTTCCATGCCCTGAAGTATTGCCATGATACTGCAAAGAGGAAAATCGTGACAAGACCCTTTGCATAGCTCCATCTAACCAAGCGCACCATACCTTGGGTTTCGCCCCCACCCCTCAAAAGGCAGTGGGCAGCCCCCCTCATGCTGCGGTGAATCTGGCAGCCGATCAGCCGGTACACCCCGACCGACTCGACTCCATCACGCCCACCCTCGCTTGGGATAGCTAGGGAAGAGATACACTACAAGTCTAGCAGTTGCTCATTCTTGCTTGTGGTAAGCACTGTTAGTCTTCCAAGGTTTTCCATGAATCGGTCCTTAATTGCCATGGGAGCGACAAGCAAAACCATGCACCCACAGCCCACTATTAAGTCATATTTTAGTTGGGTAATTATGACCAATAAGTATGGACAGATGTTTCGAGCTCGTAGCTCGTCAGATACAAGAATAATTAATGTGATTATCCCTTTAAGTGAGCTAGTGGTAATTAAGCATGGCTAAGCATATATAATTCTAGCAAAAGTCAACATAAGTGACACAAGCTAGTCAAATTAAACACCCAGGTTGACAAAGGATGGATAACAACTAGGCATGGCTCAAGTGAACAGATATGTAAACCATGTTCCCATGTAATTAGCAAAACATGCACTTTATTTGTAAACATAAAAAATTTCATAAATTAGGTACAAAATGCTCAAGGAGGAATGTGTGACTTGCCTTGCTTCTTCGAACAATCTTCCGAACTCTTTTCCTCACGAGCGCGAACCTCAAAAATGGCGGAATCTACACGTTGGCACGCAAAATGAGGAAAAAAACTCCAATAAAAATTTAGATGAATTTTTCAATCTGAATGGCCCAATTTGTAGTTCGTATGAATTGGATATGAATTTTAGAAGTTTTGGACCATTTAAATGAATTCTAAAAATTAAATTGATTTATTACGCAATTATTAATTATTTTTACAAGAAAAAGGCTTGGGCTGATGTCGGCGAGCCGGCGACGTCGGCCGCGGCAGTGGCGACATGGTCCACGGTGGGTGTGTCCTCGTGGGCCGGGGCCACACGCCACGGGGATGAGCCGGCCGGCGTGGCGGCGCCGGCAGCGACCATGTCGGTTGCCACGTGGACGACCCAGATCAACCCCAAAGGGGATCGGGTGGCCACGGGGACCAACGACCCAGATCGGTCCGGGCCCGATCCGACGACCGAGACAGGTGGTGCGGCAACGACCGTTGGCTGGCCAGGCGGGGTGGAGACGGCGTGCGCCCGATGGGCGCCGGCGGTGGCCATCAGCGCGGTGGCACGCGCAGGGACGACGAAGGAGGACGGAGAGGTGCCTCACCTAGCACACATGGGAATGGAGCAGCGTCGGGGCGAACGATGTTGAGCGGAGACGGCAGTCGATGTTCGGGCGAGCGACGCGGGCAGCGGTCGGTGATGAAGGGCGACGACAGAGGGACGACCGAGATGCGGCTTGGCGCTGCAGAGCCGGCGGAGGAGACAGCATGGCCCGGGGAGTAGCGAGGCTGCAGGGAACAATGGCCGAAGAGCGGCAACAGCGGTTGCGGCTCGGGCGCACGGCGGTGGGGTGTTCCAGTGGCGGTTCGAGAGCGGGGAGAGGTGGCCGGGGTGCGGCTGGACGCGGCGAAGGCGGCGGCGGCCTCGGCGCACGGCAGCGGCGGCGCGCGACGGAGAAGGCCGGCGAGCGGCAGCGCACGGGACGGGCGGTGCGAGCTCGATTCGGGGCACAGGAAAGAGTAGCGAAAGGGGAAAAAGAGAGAGGGAGAACACAGCGACATTTATAGGGGCGGGGAAGCTCTGAAACGCTCGGGTGAGGTGCGGGTTCGTCGCCAATGTGAAGGACGGAGGGAGTAAAGGCAGGCGGTAAATTACGGCGAGCGGGAAAAAGGGCAAACACGCGGGCGTGAATGCACAACGACTTGAATGCGCGTGCAGGACGAGCGGGGAGGCACGAGGAACGGCGGGGAGGCGGCGCTAGCGGCGGCGTCGTGCGTGGCGGCCGGGAGGGCGGGAGGTGAGGGATGATAGGTGGGCCCCACCTATCATTGACTCGAAGGAAGGGGAGGAAGCGTACTTTGGGCGGGCGCGCGAGCGAGTGGGCCGTGACCTTCGGGCTGGCCCACGGGGGAGAGAGGCGCGGCGTGCGGGAGAGAGAGACTGCGGGCTGGGTCGAAGAGAGAAAAAAAGGAGGGAGGTAAAGTGGACTTTTGGACTAGGTGAAACTTGACCCGGGAATAGGAGAGGGAAATTTTATTTGTTTTTCTTTTTATTTAATTGCATAATTGATCTTTGTATTATTAAAATTATTCATGGAGCTTCAAAATTTCACGGAAAATTTTAGAGAATACTTTAGAGGATGGAGAATATTATAAAAAAATTCCAGCCATGACTTTTAAAGGAAAATTTAATTTCCTTACTAATTTTCACTTGATAAATTATTTTGTCTTTTTATTTAATTTCTAGAAAATGAATTATTTAATGATTTTTATTCCCAAATGAAAATCGGGATGTGACAGGAACCAACCGGCGCTGAAGAAGTGCAAAAACTAACCGGCTACATGGCATCACTCAGCCGCTTCACCTCTCGTCTAGGCGAGCGCGGTATGCCCTTCTTCAAACTGCTCAAAAATTTGGATAGCTTTACCTGGACTGACAAAGCTCAAGCCGCCTTTGACGAAAGCGATACCTAAAATGTCCTCCAGTCCTCACATCCCCACTACCAGAAGAGCCCATGCTCCTGTTATTGGTATTTGATATGATCACAGATAAATCTACAAGCGCATGGATACCGCTCTAGCACTTCACCTCAGAGTATTCCAAAGGTATAGAATCACAGGGAATGTGTGCGTATTATCTACGAATGGGGTTCTATCCAAGGACAATAACTGATGATAGGATAGGCTTAGAGAAGATTCCTATGGACTTAATTGGCTAACTTAAAGTTAAAGGTAAAAATCTATCGAATGCTTCGGGCATCGGTCCTCCTTCGGTCTACCAGGCTGAGTCCGGCCTTGAGCTTTATGATGTATCGGACATAGAGGGATACAAAGGATGGACAGGGCTATCACCACCTGCCGCCTACCTGCCACCTACTTCACTTTCCATGAAGCACACAACAAACGAAGGTAATTGCTTACCTAGACACCACGCCTAAACTATTGACTACTACTCTAGCCTTATACAGGAACTTCCTTCTTTATCTAGAGTCCTAGTACTAGAGCACTCAATTATAAACTAAGCGACAAACCCACACCGATGAGAATATATCTCACTTAAATAAACTAATTAAATACCATAAAAGAAGTCTCAAATACTTACTTTATAAAAAGAAGCATCCGCTGAGGTACAAGCAAAAGAAGGCCGATAATTCCAGCACTCCTCCGAAACTCTGATGGAAGAATGCCGACAAGTCTTACACTCCTCTGGAAATTCTTGAAGAAAACTCCAATTATTCAGGGCACTCCTTCTGAAGCTTCCCCTCACTCTGTTCCTAATCCCACATACTAAAACAAAGTCTAAGATATGAAAGTGAGTTGTACTCTACTTTGTTGTGCATTTTGGAAGTGTGTTGAGCTCCTCCTTTTATAGGGCAGTTATGATGGTTGTGGAGATCGGTTCACCCACAACCATCATTGAGGAGCAATCCTGGACCTTCATGTGGAAGGTGGAGATGAGTGGCAGCCCTGGTGGTTCGGCCGAACCACTAGTTCGGCCGACTTCTGGGTCCCACACTTCCCCACAGCCTTTCTCCAGAAACTGACAGGTGGGCCTCTATGGCTGTTGAGGATGGTTTGGCCCCACTTTAGGTTGGTTTTAGTTGTCACGTGGGCCCTCCAATCCTCGTGCTCGCATATGATTGGTCGGAGATACATTTTGTCGCATGACAAGTGTGTTTTCATGCAAAATTCACTTGCATACACATGTTTACCAATACTAGTGAAAATGATTAGTAATAAACCCTACCACTAATTTTGATATTATATTTTGTATTGTTTTATGAAGGAGTTTACGGTGAAAGTTTACACACGACTGTCAACACCTCTACGTCGCTGCGACAACAAGTGTTGTGAGTACGATCCGGGTGGTTGAAAGAGATGAAGATGGATCCGCACAAAAGATCTAGTGTCCCGTATATTTCATCAGCGAAGTCCTCAGTGACTCGAAGACTAGGACATGCAGATCCAGAAGATGCTATGCACCATCTTCATCACAGCTTGCAAACTCACCCACTACTGCCAATCGCACCTGATCTTGGTTGTCACCGCCTACCACTCTGCGATGTTATGTTTAACAAAGAAGCAACCAGATGTATCACAAAATGGGCACTCAAGCTGATGGTGTTTGATATCACCTTCCAACCCCGAGTAGCCATCAAGTCCCAAGCGCTGGCAGACTTCGTCGCAGAATGAACTAAAGAACAACAGTCGGGCAGTTAGATCGACTCAATGCACTGGCTGTTGTATTTTGATGGCTCATTCATGAAGACGGTTGTAGGTGCAAGAGTAGTGTTGATCTCCCCCAAGGAAGAGAAACTATGCTACGTCCTCCAACTCTACTTCCTCTCATCCAACAACATTGCCGAATACAGAGCACTCCTTCACTAACTACGCGTCGCCATATCATTCGGCATCCGACCAGTGGTGGCCTAAGAGGACTCACTACTTGTGGTCCGCCAAGTGATGAAGACTGGGACTGCTCGAACAACAAGATGTCTGCCTACTGCCAGGAAGTCCACAAGCTTGAAGACAAATTTGACGTCCTAGAACTCACTCACATGGGGCGTGATGACAACAACAACACCGACTCCCTCTCCCAACTAGGCTCTCGGTGCAAGCCGATCCCACCCGGTGTATTCTTAGAAGTACTCGGGAAGCCATCCATATAGAAGGGCAAGACCTTGGCTGCACAGGTCATGGCAGTCAACGATGACTAGCATACACCTTTGCTCAACTACCTCAACAATGATACCCTTCCCCTCGACAGGGCAGAAGCAAAAAAAATATTGTGCAAGAGTAAATCCTACTCTGTCATTGGAGACGAGTTATACCGCAAAGGAGCCATCGACATTCTTATGAGATGCATTTCATAGCAAGAAGGGCGAGATCATCTCACCAATATTCACTCCGGCATTTGTGGAAACCACGTCGCTTCCAAATAATAGTTGGCAAGGCATATCGACAAGGCTTCTTCTGGCTCACAGCCGTCACGGACGCCCAAGACATCGTCCACTCTTGCGAAGGCTGCCAAGTCTTCGCCCATCAAACTCATACGCCAGCCAACGAGCTCCAAACCATTCCAATATCATGGCCCTTCGCTGTTTGGGACCTCAACATGGTTGTCCTAGTCAAGAAGGCACCCGGGGGATTCCTCACCTGAAAAAAATGAAATCTCTTGTGTGAATTCTACCAAGATTACATGCATGAAGATGATTGTTTATAAATTTTTCAAGTTAGGTGTTGCTTGTGAGTCTTTGTTCTCCATATAGAGGAGCAAGTGGATCGACCCACAAGCCCTCTTATAGGCTAATTAAGTGGATTGACCTACGGGTTATCTATTTATTTGATCTATAGATGAATTGACGGGAACTTCCACCCTTAATTCCATGACACTAACTGTCAGCACACTTCGAAGAATAGCAGAAGAATAGCTAATTAATCAACAGTAGCTAGATCTATGGCCTAACTTTATTGGTACTAACTACTAGCGTGGAAGTTAATTAGTACTGTACTAGTGAATAGCAGTGACCACTTCCATACGCATTCTTCAGTTTTTGTTAGCTTTTCTGAAGGATGTAGTACAGACATCATAGGAGCTTTATTCCACTGCAATGTACTGACCTGGTTTCTTCCTTTTTTGCAGTCAACAGTATTGCACCAAAAGTGGCCAAGCATGTATACAGAGCAGAAATTATTCTGCATGTCATTATGAATTCTTTCTTTTAATGAAATATAATAACAAGGTTGCCTTTGAGCTTTTGTCTCTTTTTCTCCTCGAGCAAAAATGTCGCCTTCGAGCTTACGCAAGGTGACATTACGGGAAGTGGCCTGCAAGGCTAAATGAAGTCCAATTTTTTGAAAGTTAAAAAAGATAATTCCAAAAAAAACTTATAAAAATAACAGTTTACATCTTTGCCACATATGTCTCTACTCTCTCTATCTTTACTCATTTACTCATTTGTATGTTCGTCTAAAAGTCTCTATTATACTTTCGAAGACATGATCTGTCTTCCTCCTAGCCTCACCCTTTGTATCCGACTGATGACCGAGCATCACCAACAGCGTTATTGTTCCCTACCCGGTAATTTGATGATTTTTATCAAAAATCGGTTCCAACCGATTCTCTAATCTCATTCCCAATATTTTCTATTCTCTATCCTACGATTCTAGTTCTCCACTTCTAGACACACACTTTGGCTCCCAATCACACGAGCGAACATGATATCATGAGAGGAAGGGACAATCTCCCTGGAAGGCCCACCTTTTAGTTTTTAGGAAGCCAATTTTAATCAACTTTTGGAGATATAAAAATTTTAACACCTTAAAATCTTGTTTAGGATTCCATAACAAAAATTCTGGAGATAAAATTTTGGGTTGTTGTTGGTGATGCTTTTAGGTCCGTTCATTTGGGTGGTAGGACTTATTTTCTTTTTTTACTAATTATTACAAACTTAAAAAATAGATTTATTTTCTTTTTAAAGAAACTTCTATATATAGGACTTTTGCATGAAACATGTCGATTACCACTTTGGGAAGTGTGCCAGTGGAGAACGAGGAAGTTGCTTAGCCTAGGAGCTGAATGAAACTCAGGGCTTGTTTGGGGGAGCTTATGGCTACTGCAGCTTTTCTCCAGAATCAAAAGCTCCCTCAAATAGTTCAACATTTCATCAAGATTCTGAGAAGCTTTAGTTATAGAATCCAGAAAATGAACTAAAACCTAGAAGCTAGTTTTCACAACTTATTCACATTATTAAAAGCTAGCTACCAACCAATTGTTTCTCAGAATCTTAAACTCTCTTAAATAAGGCCTCAACCTTAGCCATACGACATGCATGATCTAGACCTTCTCTTCCTTCCACACACCCACCTTAGCCATACTATTCTTGTATATCGGCTAACAAACATCTCAATTTGAATTGAATTGAGGATGATTTAGTTAGGGTATTTTTGAACAGTAGTCTGTTGAAGCGAAGGGAGTACATGTACTTGTTTACCCCTCTTTTATCCTGTTTGGGGAGTTTGGATGAGGACATCACTAGCTCGGATATTACCATGGATACCTTATGTATTCATCAACCAAAGGTGCAAGCTTTCTATATAAGATTTACATGTTATATATTTGAACAAATGTTACTGCACCATAAATTTTGTGTGTTTTCATTTGCAGAGGTACTTGCTTGGGTGAAGGAAAAGAGACTCAATGCAAGAAATACATGGATGATCAAAGAAGTTGATTGGAGACCAAACCAAGAACTTCTCCAAGTCTACTCCTACATCACCATGTCACTTTTGGTTCATAGAAGGCAAGAGATTAAGTTTTGCATATTTTGGATTTGGATTCGGTCCTCCGATAGCATCAAATTGAAATGGATCTAACTGCTTATCCAGAAGGGCTCTTGGGGCCCATGAGTACTTATCGAAAAGCTTATGGAGTCTTCTTTCAGACGGTTTTGGTCTCACATCAAAATTCTTCTTTAATTATCAGGAATTTGTAAAATAAGCCACATACTTCATCTAGTCTGAGTCTGATTTGGGTCATGGGCCTTGTAATTGAGTTGTGGGCTCAGATCAAGGGGTGGACGCCCTAGGGCTAACCTTAGGACGCCCCTAATCATATTTATTCAGTAGTCGTCATAGTTTAGAGTTGAGTTTTGCTTAGATTATTCTGTTGTCATGCAGTTTCACCGCTAGTCGGTTTGTAGAACCCAAACTTCGAGTGCTTAATCATTCATCTGCAATTGAGTTGCTCTCTATCTTGTTCTTGCTTGTGTTCTTCGATTTGAATGTAGGTATTAACCTTCTCGGTGAGGTCAATTGAGTTTCAACACGATTGATAACTAGAGGAGATGTGGTGTTGTGATTGCAGGGTTTGGATCGTGTTGATCGGAAGCCGGATCGTGTGTGTCATGTTTCCACCAAATAGAGAGTTATCTTTACCTAACTAAAGATAGGGACTTAGTTCCTCATCAATTGGTATCAGAGTTTTAGGTATACCATTAGGTTCGTCTTTATCCTAGTGTTATTTTTCGCTTTCATCCAATAGTCGATGAAAAAGCTAAAAAAAGTAGTAGTCATAGGATTTTCCTATGCTAGAACAACGTTTAGCCTTTTGAATGATTCTGTTTCAAAGTCTGTAGTGTAGAGTTTATGTCCGAGGCCGAATTCGTGGTCGCTGGTTTAGGGTCGTGTTCGTATTTCTAGATCTACCTATTGCTTTGTGCGAGAGCCTACCTTGAGAGATCGAGTTCTACTTGGTTTCGGATTTGCTAGCCGCCATGAGTTTATAACCCACTTTCACAAGCCTTTTGGATAGGTCGCAAGCCGCCTTGTACCAATTGCCCTGCATTGCTATCCTCCTTGTCAGCCGCTTGACCTAATTACACTTATACTCTGGCCGAAGCAAAAAGGATGCGCCACGCAACCCTAACATGCACACCTAGCTTCAAACGGTCATAACTTTTGCATACAGACTTGGAATTGGGCGAATAAGTAATCTACGTACATCTATAGAAAAAGTTACACAAGGTTCTCCCCCACTTTGTGGGATTTGTTCAAATTTTTTTTGCAAAATTAGGCTTGAAAGATTGGGCTATCATGCTATAAAGTTCTAGAACGAATTTTAAAGCACGCTGCCAAAATTCTACAGGTCACATCTTACATCATCTTGAATTGCTTATTCCTACTGTTTTGCTATTTTTTGGTCCCTGGTTGAGAACAAGATAAATAATAATACTAATACTAAAGAAGTCAAAAAAGGAAGAAAAGGAAGAAATAAGTGTTTCAGTGTGCAATCTTGCTATTCTTCGAGTTACCTTGAGAGACTTGGTGATAGAGTGGTCCTAAGTCCTTTGTTCCTTACTCTCGTTGGTTAGGGCTAGTCCAAGGAACACGTCTCGACCAGTGACTGCTACAAGTACCTGGGACAGTTATTCATAATTATTATCTATTATTGAATTGTGTGCTACTAACAAATTTTGGCCTCCCAAGCTCCACATACATACTTCTAATCAGCAGAACTTCGACCCTTGCAATCCTCGGGTCACGTCATCAAGGTACCACATCCATCGATTGTACTATGTCACGGCCCAATTTTCGTTTAGGATTAAAAATCATTAAATAAATCATTTTCTAGAGATTAAATAAAATAAAAAGCAAATAAATCAAGTGAAATTATTAAGAAAATTAAAATTTTCCTTTAAAACTCATGGCTAGAAATATTTGTGAAATATTCTCCATGCCCTAAAATACTCTCTGAAATTTTCGTGAAATTTTGGAGCTCGAAATAATTATAATAATATAAATAGAATTAAATTAATTATTTAAATAAATTAATTAATCATCAAATGAGCTGGTGATATTTTTATTAAATACTTTGAGTGTCCATATAATTTCAGGAATTTTCTTGGAATTATTTGAGTAGTGGAAGCATTTATAGAAATTCAAAGATCATTTATGTGATTAATTTAAATGAAAAACAAATTTAAAATCCCCTTCGGTTCTTGGGCCACCTTCGGCCCATTCTCCAAAAGTCTACTTTGCACCCCTTCTCTCTCGTACCGTTCTAGCCCGAACACCGGCCCACTTCCTTTCCTCTTTGCGCAAAGTCTAGTTGGGGCCCTCTCTCAGCCGAGGAGTGACACGTGGGGCCCACCTATAATCCCCGACCTCCGTCCATCCGTCGGCCGCCGCGCCCGAGCCGCCGCTTTTCTCGCGCCGCTACGTGCCCTCCCCGTGCATGCCACGTTGCCGCAACCGCCGCCCGCTTTTTCCCCCGCTTACCGCGCCGCTCTCCCCGCACGCGATTGGCCGAACTGAGCGGGATTGTGTTTTTGAATCCCGTCTCCGCAAACCGTTTTCTCCACAACAACCGGCGAAAAATTCGAAGCTCACCCGTGTGCAATCCAGTCTCCCGCCCCACTATAAATCTAGCTAGGCTCCCCCTCTCTCTTTTCCCCTTTTCGTCGCGTTCTCTCATGCCCCGAACCGAGCTCGCGCCAGCCGCTCGTGCTCCGCCGCCGTGCGCCATTGTTCGTCCACGCGCCGTCGTCGCTCCAAGCACCGTCGTCGCGCACCGAGCCCACCGCCACCTTGCCTGCGCCACGCCGAACCCCGACCGCCACCTCCCTGTCCTCGAATCAGCGCCAAACCGCCCAACGTCGCTAACTCAAGCCAGCGCCGCCCGTTTTCGTCTCCGGCTGCCGCTTCCCGCCGCCTCGCTGCTTCCCGAGCCGAGCCGCCCCTCCCTCCGGCTCCTCCGCGTCCCTTCACCCTCGACCGCACCTCCACCATCGCTGGGAACCGCTAGAACCCACTGTTCGACCATCGTGCCAAGTGCCAGCCGTTCTCCTCACCAACCCCGTCGCTCATGCCGCCTCTTCTCGCCGTCGTGCGCTTGGTAAGGCTCCCTCTCTCTTTTTCCCACTCTTCCACCGCTCTCCGCGCTCGCCGCCACGTTGATGGCCGTCGCCGGCGACCATCGGGGCACGCGTGCCGTCGCGCTCGCCCCGCCACGCCGTGTCGCGCCCGTGTCGCGCCCATGTCGGCCGCGTCGCGCCGCTCCGCCGCCGTCACGCCTCGGGCGGATCTAGGCCGTCCATCCGGCCACCCATGTGGCTGCCGCGTGGCTGCCGCGTTGGCGCCATGTCGGCGCCATGTGGTGCGCCCGCCCGTGGACCGCCATGGACCCAGTCCATGGTAGACCGGCCCGTCGACTGTGCCGCCGCCAAGTTGACGTCAGCCTTTGGTCTGCTGATGTCAGCCCTCGCAGCCGCTGACGTCAGCCCTTCCTACTGACATCACCCTCGACTTGCTGACATCATCCCAAGCCTTTTTGCTTTGAAAAATAATTAAAAATTGCACAATAAATTATTTTAATTTCCAGAATTTATTTAAATGGTCTAAACCTTCTAAAATTCATATCTAATCCATATGAACTCCAAATTGGGCCATTCAAATTGCAAAATTCATCTAAAATTGAGCTCTACATGTTTGTTTATTTCTCATGTACTGTTATTTGGGTTTTATTAGGTTTTTTCTTGTTTTGTGTGCTAGTGTGTAGATTTCGCCGTTTCCCGAGTTCACGCTCGCGAGGAGAAGAGTCCAGAAGTTTGTTTGAAGAAGCAAGGCAAGTCAAACTATCCCTTGAAGCATATTGATCCTATTTTTATAAATGTTTTACATTTCCAAATAACATTGCATGTTTTGCTAATTTCATGGAATGATGGGAATACCTATTTGTTTGCTTGTGCTTTTTTATTTGATATCCGTCCTTTGTTAACCTTGGGTGATAATTTGACTAGATTTAGTCACTGATGTTGATTTTTCCTAGAATTATATGCTTAGTCATGCTTAATTACCACTATCTCACTAAATGGGATAATTACACTATTTATTCTAGTCTCTGATGAGCTGCGAGCTCGTAACACCTGTCCATGTCTTTTTGGTCATAATTATCTGAACTAAAATATGACTTAGTGGTGGGCTGTGGGTGCATGGTTTTGCTTGTCGCACCTATGGCAATTAAGGACTGGTTCATGGGAAACCCCGGAAGAATTACAACACTTACCACAAGCAAGAATGGACAACTGCTTGACTCGTAGTATAGCTTTCCTCTGGTCGACGTACCCTAGTGAGGGTGGGCGTGATGGAGTTGGGTCGGCCCCGGTTAAAAGGGTTGATCGGCTACCACCGCGGCACGCGTGGGGCTGCCCACTGCCTTTTGAGGGGTGGGGGCGAAACCTTGGTGTGGTACGATTGGTTAGGGAGAGTTATGCGAAAGGTCTTGTCACGATTTCCTCCTTTGCAGTATCACGGTGATACTTCGAGGCATGGTAACATGTGTGAAATCGTGTCTTGTGGGTAAAGTTGCACATCTCTGATCAGAGTAAAACTATTTGAATAGTCGTGCCTGCAGTTATGGGAGATCCACCAGATTCATTATGATTAGTCCCACACTACTAAATAATTTGGACTTAGTGGAATTGGTTTAGTTCAGGTGAAATGATTGGACCTGTTCAACATGGGACAACGTTTTTCAGTGGAGAATAAAACATGACTCAACTTAATCAACTGTTTTACTGTTTTTAAACATTAAATGTTTATAACCACATTTATGCAAAATAGCCCAAGCCAATCTTGTCTCCCTTTGCACGTCTTCATTTCTCGGTGTGGCTTGTTGAGTACGATGGTTGTACTCAGCCTTGCGATTTTCCCTCCTTTCAGAAGTGTAGTGCTTCTGAGTTGAAGATGGTGTTAGAAGATCAAGGCTCAGACCCCAGTTGAGTTTGCCTGTGGAGTGGAGTTGAAGCTTCGCTAGGATTGTCTTTCTTTTCCGCTGCTGTTTCTTTTGGGTGTGAGGACTAGGAGCCTCTTCAATAAGTATTTTTATTTTACGCTTTATTTTTCCGTTTAGATCTGTACATTAATTTGTCATTTTGTGTACCCTGGTTGATTCCTGGATAGGAATTTAATACACAAGATAGTCTCTAAATTTGGGATGAATTTCCGGGCGTGACATATTGTCCTTAACATTGCTGGTAAGACACTTGTAAGAGCTTGGTAAGACGCTTTCATTTGCTAGATTCCACCACCCTTGTAGTTATTAGGGATATTCCTTTGTGTTTTTGTTTGTAGTTGTTAAGGATATTCCTATGTGTTTTTGTTTCCTCCCTTGTGTTTTCAGTAACAATGACAGGAGGAGATTGTCAGTGTCATGGATATCGGATACCCAATATACATAAGCTCGACGGAGCCCACCATATATACCAAGTCTTATACGGAATGAAACCTCACATGGAAGGTGTTCCAAATAAAGAAAGAGAATATAGTTCAACTCAGGCACTACAAGGTCTACTTGGATTGTGTCCATGCTTGGCTCCCTAGTTCTATTTGGATAAGGGGATACCCGATGGTATAAATACAAGACCCTCAGAGGGAGAGGGGACATGAAGAGAAGTCAATACACGTCAATACAGATCTAGACAATCCAAGACAAGACAAATACACCGGGGCAAGCCTAGACAAGCCCAATAGTAAGCCACAAAAGCCGACAAGAGGAATATAGAGCTTCTTCCAATCTCGTCGAGTTCATCGAGGAAGCAGACTACACTAGCCATCGACCACATGTGAGAGCTTTACGTCGCTAGGTTGATATGGACTAGATTAGGTCATTCTCAATATTGTACTCATGAGATATTGATATATAATGGCAACACCGGCTTCAGCCAACAGGAGTAAGGCTATTGTCCATAAGCAGGGGGCATGAACCTATATAAAAATACCTGTCTCCCGTCTTTTTATCACAATCTCATGTATACCTTAGTACCAACGATCTTTATACTGAAGGGTTATGCAGAAGCTACGATAGCTAATAACAAAAACCTACCGCGTAAACTAGGAACACTTGCAAGTAAGGGTCAATAGATCGTTATCGATTGGAGTATGCAACGAAAATAGCCAAACATGAGCTATCCGATCCGAACCAGTGCCAGCCGATCCAAACAGCCGATCTAACGTAGCCGATTCCCGATGCCGGAGCCGATCCAACCTCAGCTGACTCGCCGATTCGGCGTACCGCGCTCGCGCTGCCGATCCGCCGCAACCGCTTCGCTCTGATGAGCCGCAACCGAATTGTCCGATCACAGCCGATTCATAGCCGACGAACAGTACCGCAACGTAGCAGTGCCTCTACCGGTATCCACACGTCCGGGGAAAGAACGCCTAACACCCGTGTGCTAGCACAAGATGCAAGGCTAGGGTTTTGGCTCGGAGGTGGGGAGGGTTTCTGTAGAGATTGATCTCGCCGACTTCTGTTGCGCCAAATTAGATTGATTTGGTTTAATGCAATGCAACTACTCTCCACCCCTCGCCCCTTTATATAGAGTTGTCTGACTGGGTCTAGTGGCTGATCGGGACTCCATTTTGAATCGGATCCAATCCAAATCTCATAGAGGTTGCCGCCCATACTTTGTAAGCCCATAGGACTCTATCCGATCGAGCTGTATCCGAGTCCAACTCGAATGTCTGTTCTTATCCCCTTAAGTGTGCGACCCTGTAGGTTCAAGTATACTCGGCTTCGGCTTGAGTCTAACTCAGCTGATCTGTCAACAGTGGCGCCTAGCAGCACATATTGACACCATAGTATACAAGAATACAATATCGGCTCTAAACCTGTAATGTGTACACAAATCCCTTTGCCTCACGTTACCAATTAAGCTATAGGCAATATGTGTGTCATCCCTTCAATAGCTTAACCATTCACTCGAACAGTATTGGATTATCTGTCTGTTGATTGACTCCTCAATCAACTCGGAATGGCCATGCACTTCCATAATCCATTACCTCGAGGGGCCCAGAGATATCTCTCCCAAAGGAGGGGCAAAGTCCATCTTGATCACCCACATCCCACTCCATTTTTCATAGCAAACCCGAAAACTACTTTTATAACTACCCAGTTACGGAATAGCGTTTGGTAGTCCCAAAGTAGGCTACTACACATGTTGGAATCCATGATGATCTCAGGTCTAAGGACTTTGCACCAACACTACTTGAGACCAACTAATGGTACATTAATTCCTGTAGTGTCTCAGGGTAGGTCTATCCAACAATGTGTTCTCTAACACATGTCCATGTATATTGATTTGGTATCTCCATACCATGATCTATGAGACATGATCATCAATCAATAAACATGCCGATCTTAGAATCATATTTGTTTCAACAATATGATATATGATCAGGGATCGTTTAGAAATAGATTCATATATAAAGAGTCTCATAAATAAGTCACGTACTTATTGATCAATACAAGATGTTTATTTCATGGAACTGAATAACACTTTATTCATAAATACATAAACATTGACGTGATATCCAACATCTCCATGTTGCCTCTAGGGCATATCACTAACATATACTCTACAAATACCCTATACGGGTATATCCCATTGATAGAGATAGTAGCCCAAATGATTTCAATGAGTGCGTGAGTCATGCTTAGATGCAGAGGGCAATAGACCAAGCAATGAAAAGGTGGAAGACTTATTTGTGAAGATAGACATAACAAACTACATTGAGTGCAGGAAAAATGGTTGTCCACTGTAACCGACAGACTTGACGTGTTCGAGGGTCGTCTACTCCTTCGAGACGGTACCCACGAACATGGAGAGGTTGACTAGCAAGCAACACAAGATGAACGACTACATCAATGCCTTCGTCCCAATTATCAATGTATGGGAGGTAATAATTTGTCTAAAGTCAAGTTTACTATTCCATCATTTTCTGGTGCTTGTGATGCCGAGGCATACTTTGGTTAGGAGATGATAGTAGAATAGAAGTTTAACTCACACCTAGTTACTGAGGTACATAGGTTTAGACAAGCTACAAGTGTGTTCAAGGACTTTGCGATAATCTGGTGGAATGATATAGGTAATGTCCACTTACAACCTGCTACATGGAATAGGTTAAAAGATGCCATGCGTAATATATTCGTTCCTCTTTCCTACCAGCGTGATTTGCATAAGAAATTACCATGTTTAGACCAAGGTAATATGATTGTTTAGGAATACTGCGTAGAGCTTCAAAAGGGTATGATACGTTGTAGGGTAGTAGAGGAAGCAGATGATGCAATTTGTCATTTTTATGGTGGGTTGAGGAGTGAAATCAGGATATTGTTTACTATAAAGAATTTACTACTATCAGCCGTTTGTTCCAGCTTGCTATACTTGTAGAGAAAGAGTTGTAGGAATGTCAGCAAAAGAACTGAAGAAAATTTGGCAACTCCCTCATGCCAAGAACGACAAACACCACTAGACTAGCTAAGCCGTCAATAAGTTTTTGTACTATGTCACCGCCAGCTAGCACACGACCTTCATTCGTCGCTGCAACAGTGTGGTCACCGCCACCTGTTGCACGAGGCATACTAACATTTTGCAGGCATCTGAGAACAACCAAGGTAATGAGGAGGGGAAAAATGCATATAGAAAGAAAACCTACCTGATGCGCTGTGCATGCTTAAAGAAAGTTTAATTGAGCAAGCGTATATAATTTCTGAAGATGAGAACAAAGGTAATGATAATGGTGTTTACTCAAGGTATAAATAGTTATGATGTGCTAAATATGACCATTACTTATGCTACATTAGAGCAACCCATAGTGAAAACAATTGCTGAAATACATTTATCACAAAACAATTTGCTTGATGTTTCTTGTGATAAAAAAGAGTTGTGTGATGCTTCATTTATATTCATGTCATAACTAGTAAATAAACATGTTAGTTCTATAGTTGAATCACCATGTGTCGAGTGTAAACATGTTATTCACACTGCTAGCAAGAATGAAGAGCTTAGGTTGTTATCTTTCTTAAATACTTGGGGCTATATTCATGATCTTTGTCCACTCAACTGTTTAGAGAAAAAAATATTTGCTAGATCTGAATTGCCATATCCTTCTCATATGAATTTTCATGTTATTGGCAATTATAATAATAAAGGGGAGTAAATGTCTATAGAGTATATATTTATTCAAAATTAAATATACCTCTTTTCATGAAGTAATGTATTATCTAGAGGACCATATGAGTATAAATAAGTCTCCATCTAATTCCTCTAGTTGTTTAAATAAGTTACTAGTTGGTTTGCAAGAATGGGATGTTGTGTTGATGTGACCATGGCAACTATTGATACAACCGAAAGACATCAAGATCAAACTGTCCAAGTTCTGGAATCCAAATCGGCCACTTGCTACAGTGCTAACTTCAAACAGCCGCCAAATATGCATATGAGCTCCGTTTTGTACCATGAGTACTTGATGAAAAGCCCTCGAAGTCCTCTTTCCAACGAATTTAGCCTCATCCCCAAATTCTATCCTAGTCAGATGAAATCATAGAAACAATGTGTTGCATCACATATAATATGCCTATGGGCTTATAACTTCATATAGGACCACGACCCAAGTGGGGGCCAAGTGGGGTGCACCCCAACCTGTTGGAGCATGACCCTAGGGACCCCTAGGTTATCCTCCCACCTCCTTAAATAGCTAGCTATTCCCTCAGGGTTTCTCAGGTTTTGTTTAGATTAAAGTTTAGCCATTACTACTTTTTCAGATAAAGCCATGATCGGTTAGATCGCCATTTTCTCCTTATGGAATCCAACTTATCATTTGTATTCAATTTCTATTTGCAATTCAGATTGCTTTTATCTTGTTTTTGCTTGTTTCTTTGATTCGCTTGCAGGAATAAGGTTGATCTGCACCAGTAAGATCAACAACCCACGAAGAGGTGTATCGATCGCTAAGGCGCAACACAATAACGTCTTGTATGGTTATAGTCAGGTCATCAACATTTTTTTCAAATTATAGTTATCATAAACTCACCGAAAGATCAGGCCAACCAAAGCCGTAAGCTTATAGTGTGGAGCTCAGGGTTTAGCATGTGTGTTGCACAACACTACAAAGTGTTCTTCATGTGTAAAAACTTCAGAATCAACCATATGATTATCAAGAAGTCTACCTCGCCCTATGTTGTGACAGATAAAGATAACTTCATCAAGCTTAATGACAAGGTAAAACCAAAGACGGTTTCCAATCAAGAAGAGGAATGATGAGGAAATCACTAGCTCGAATATGACCGTGGATGTATTTACGTGTTATATATTTGAACAAACATTAGTGCATCCATAAAATTTGTGTGTTTTCATTTGCAGAGGTACTTGCTTGGGTGAAGGAAAAGCGAGTGAGCGAAAAAATGCATGCATGATCTAAGAAGGTGATCGGGGACCAAACCAAGACGTGCTTAATCTCTTGCCTGCTATGGACGAAAAGTGACATTTTGGATTCGGATTTGAGTCTCCTGATAGCATCAACTTAAAATGGACCTAGCGCTGATCCAGAAGGGCTCTTGGGGTCCATGAGTATTTGTTGGAAAGCTTATGAAGTCTAATTTTATATGGTTTTGGTCCCACGCCAAAACTCCTCTTGAGCTGTTAGGATTCTGTAAAACAAGTCGCGTACTTCATCTAGTCCGAGTCTGATATGGACCTTGGGCCTTATAATTGTGTCATGGGCTAACCGCAAAGGGCGGACACCCTAAGGCTAACCTACGACATCCTAATCATATTTATTCAGTAGCTGTCATAGTTTAGAGTCAGTTTTTGTTTAGATTATTTTGCTCCTATACAGTTTCACCGCTAGTCGGTTTGTAGACCCCCAACTTCAAGTGCTTAATCATTCATCTGCAATTGAGTTGTTATCTACCTTTTTTTTGTGTTCTTCGATTCGAATACAGAGATTAATCTTCTCGACGAGGACAATTGAGTTTTGGCATGGTTGATAACTAGAGAAGATGTGGTGCTACGATTGCATGGTCCGGATCATGTCGATTGAAAGCCAAATAAATAATATGTGTCAAGTTTCTGCCAAATCAAAATTTATCTTTACCTAACGAAAGATCAAGCAACTCATTGCCATCAAGTTTGATGGTTTGAGAAGCAACAGTTGATGAAAATGTGGAAAGGCTTGGTTTCAAGGTTTACTATCTTCGTCTTAAAATATAATAATGGATTTTACCCGTACAATTACACAAACAACATCTCTTATATAATAGGACGGGTAATAGCTTTTAGTTTATTTTTTCAATTATATAACTATACATATTTATTCTGGTGACCGTCCGGGGAGGTAGACTCTTTAGCTTCTGCTGGAAGCTCTCTCGAACTAAGCCTATTTTTGGCCCGGCCGTAGTCTATTTGGACTGTGATTGGATACGGGCCGTATATAAAGCCCGTTCCGCCCCACCGCCATCGGCCCAGTTAATGGGCCTCGATCCGACTCGTCGATCTCCGAATTTTTAGCATTTTTAATTTTATTTTTTAAGATTTACAAAAATAATTTTTAGTTTTGAAAATTTGGAAAATTAGTCGCCTCCCGCCCTCTAGGAGGGCAAGATTTAAAAATCGCCCTCCCAGAGGGCGTTTTTTCTGACGTGACAGACGGCCTTTGGGCGCCATCTGTCGCTGTTAACACTGAAATTTGGTAATTGAGTTACTAAGTCTGCAAAGGCGATGCAGGATCGGATCGGTTGGAGACAGGGGTCGCGTCGGCTAGGAGTGATCGGCTGTGAGGCCAATCAGCTAAGGATGAATCGGACAGAGGCAGCTGATAACCGATTTCAGGTCCGGAATAGATGAAACCGTTTCTAATGCAGAAGTTTGAGGATAAATAGAAGATTCGGTTGTTAGTTGCGCATTAAATGATATTGCCACTTATGGATAGAGTCCTATAACGGCAATTGTATCTGTAATCTAGGGGTTTGTTTGGACTGTTAGTTGTAACACGGCATGGGTCCTTTCCGGGATAATGTTGTGTTTTAAATAGTAGTTTAGATAGAGTCCAGGGTTTGTACAGATAATTGTATCTTGGGTATAAATAGGACCCGAGACCCCCTGTAATTCAGATCATACACAATCAATCAAACCTTCGGCGCATCGCCAACCTTTTCTCTTCAGACGAGCACTTTGTTTGGCTATGGGCTGCATCGTTTCAATCCCCAGATCTAGGTAAATGATTGTCATTAGTGGTATAATCTTTTGTTTCTAGTGCTTCCATCGTAATGACACATTATAATCAGGAGTTTATACTGCACTATTTATCATATAGCGCATATAAATTAGATCAATGTTTAGATCTATCCTGCCATTGGTCAGTTCTAGCAAGAATTTGCAGCCAATAGGGATAGATCTAAAGGTTGGCTGGTTTATATGCGGTATCCACCGTCTCGAGAGGTATAAATCGGCTACAACAGATCGGGTTGTTCTTTTTATACTTAATGTTGCATCATGTTTAAACTATTAAGTCGTTCTTAGAGCTGCCAATGATCTGTTCGGATGGATTTATATTGTTTAGAGACAGTGCCGGGGTTTCAGCCGACCTTATCTGCCCTGATATGTTTCTTTTAATATATTTATTATTAGATTTATATTAGGAATGCCTCTTATGTTAAGATCGCATTCTTGTCGGATGTTGTCAGCCGAAATCGGCCTACTATCAACAGCCGATGGCCGATTTCCGGACTATGCATGTTTCAAGAGTGATATCTATAAGATTCGTCGGAGTACTAGCCGATTTCTTGTTAGCTTTCCAGTATCGGCCAGGTTATCGATTCATATATTTATTATTCTTTGTTGTATTTGGGTTAAGCGGCTGATGCTGTCTCGGTATAGCCGATCCATTCCAGTCACTTGACTTAAATATAGTTTAGAATAGCATATATATGTTTATGGATTCCCTCAGCCGATCCAGTGGGAATCTAACTTAACACTTAACGCATATTCCTTTGTTTTTCTTGTTGATTGACAAATCAAATCAACTGGCACGCCCTGCACCAAACAGGCAGCCGAGAAGGACCTGCACTGGAGCTAAACAGATCTCTCAGGCCAGCGCGTGAGAGAAATTTCTCATCAACACGCTTCTTGGCACGCCCGGTGGGACTTTCTTTGTCGGCTCGACTCGGACGCATAGATTCAGCCGGCAAGATGGTCGACTCCAAGAGCCCCAGCATCACGCAGGACAACGTTATTCCTGTGAAAATGGATCAGTTATCGGCTGAACAACAAGCCGATTATAAGAAGATGGTGGAAGAGCTCCAGACGAACTACTTGCAATCTTTCACCCAAACAAGATCCGAGGCCGTGCACCAGAAATATAAGTTCAGCCTGAACGATACCAAGGCATCCTCCTCTGGTGATATGTACCACCCTGAGGTGTTTTCCCCTTTTTAAAAATCCAAAAGAAAAATCGTAAAAGAAAATTGTTGGAATTAACTGGAGAGAATAAATAATTTTAAAATCCAAATGTTAAACGGAAATGGCATGGTAGGATTTTTTGCTAAATTCTACATGTCAAAATACGCTAACATGATTTTTAGTGGAATTTTCAGAGCACGAGAAATAATTTTTAACCAATTAAAATCAAAATCGGAATTAATAAATCCCGGGAAAATCAGTTTCTCTCTCCTCCGTCCTTTCCCGCTCTTTTTCCGGCTGTGGGCCGCCGGCCCGAGCCGACGGCCCATCCCCTCCCATGTGCGCCCAGCCGATCGGCCCAGCCGACCGGGCCGTTCCCCCCAGCCGACGCGCACCCTCCTCTCTCTCTCGCGGGCCGGCCGAAGGCTACGGCCCGCCAAACCCTCGCGCCCGCGGATAAGTCCAGTTTGTATCCCCTCTACCCCGGGACGCCGACAGGTGGGGTCCACCTATCAGCCCCGTCCCCTACCTCCGGCTGCCCCGCCGCCATTGACGCCGCCTCTGCCCCGCACGGATCTCGGCCGCCCGTCCCTCCCGCGCGCCCTAAAGGCACCGCCTTAACTTTCCCGTCTCTCCCGCCGCCTTCAATCGCCCCGGCCGTTGCTCCAGCGACCCTTAATGGCCGGATTCCATCCCCGGCCATTACTTCCCCCAAACCGCGCCGGCGAGAAATTCCGCTCTTATCGTGTCACCACCGACCTCCCCATCCCCTATTTAAGCACCCCCTCGTCCTTCCCGAGCTCCCCACACCTCCACTCAAGCCTCCCTCTCTCTCCGTCGTTCCCGCACCATGCGCCCCTGCTCCAGACTTCGTCGCGGAGGTTCGGCCGTGTTTTCCCGCTGCTCTGAGACGCTCCGAGCTCCGCCGACTCCTCCCTCCTCGTCGCCGGTGCCCGCGCCACTTCGGTCACCCCTTCCCGAGTGGTTCTGCCGTCTCCCTCACTGTCCGCGCCATCGTCCCCTCCCCCTCCGGTGACCCGCGGTGAGCACCCCTCCCTATTTCCCCTCTCGGCCGAGTGCGCGCCGCTGTTCCCGAGTACGCACGGCTCCGCCCACGCGTGAGCCGCGGTATTCCATCGCCCGCACCGCCGCCCGAATGGCGCCGGCTGGTCTTCGGCCGCCGTGCGCCATCGTCGGCCGATCGCGCCGCCCGAACCCCTTCCCGGCCGTCCGATCTGTCTCGGCAGATCGGGGTCGTCCGTCCCCGCTGGCCCACATGGCACACCGCGTGGCCGCCGCGTCAGCGCCACGTGTGCGCCACGTGGTGCTCCGCTCTCCCTCTCGGCCCGTGGACCCGGTCCACCGTGGACCGGTGCTCCCGCGGCTGATGACGCCATCGCTGACGTCAGCCCTAGCGCTGTCGCAATTCCGGGATTTATTGCGCAATAAATTATTAAGGACTTTCCTGTTTTAGTAAAAACACAGATAATCTTCTAAAAATCATATCTTTTCAACCCGACCTCCGTTTTAGCCCATTCAAATTTCATTAAATTCGTAAAAATGCCAAGAATCCATTAAAAATGGTTTTGTTCTCTGTTTTAGTAGCTTTTTAGCTTGTTTTGTTGAAGTGCTTGTTTGCCGTGTAGATCAGTAAGGGTGAGCGGGATGGAGTCTCAGTCGGCCCCGGTATAAGGGTTGCTCGGCTGCCGGATTCACCAAGGCACTCGGGGGGGCTGCCCACTCCCAGGGTCCGGTAGTGAGGGCGAAACCTTGGTGGGGTTCGCTTGGTTAGAGGGGGGTTATACGAAAGGTCTTATCACAGCTCCCTTTCTGGGGTACCGTGGTGGTATTTCGGCGCACGGAAAACCGTGTTGTGGGGCTGTGTCTTGTGGGTACAGTTGTACACCTCTGATCAGAGTAAATCTATTCGAATAGCCGTGCCCGCGGTAATGTGGTGATCGACCGAGCTCTCCGTGATTAGTCTCACACTTTTACACCCTAAGTTTTGGAACATGACTAGTATAGGTGGATGGTTTGGGCCTGTCGCAACGTGGGGATAACGTTGGACAGTGTTGGAGTCAAAATGTTTTACTTACTCAATTTACTGTTGTTTTGACTGTGTTCAACATTCGTATTGTTTGGAAAAAACTCCCGCCGTTTGCGCAAAAGCAAACCTTAGCCGACCTTTGTCTCCCCGCATTCATTCTTCTCCTCTTCGCGTGACTTGTTGAGTACGTGGAAGTACTCATCCTTGCTTCTTCACCGGAACTGAGCGAGGTTGAAGACGAAGATGAAGTGGAGTAGGCTTTGACCTATGCTCTGGAAGCTACCTGTGGAGTGGTCGAAGCCGCGTAGCCAGCGTCGAGCTTAGGCTTAGGTCCTTTTTCTTTTTCCGCTGCTCTTTTGTAATCTTTTTGTATTGTTTCTAAGACGTGAAACTGTAACATCAACAATTGTCGTATGTGTACCCTGGCTGGTCCTGGACAGGGATTTTAATACACATATAGCTTTGGAAATTTGGGTCTGAATTTCTGGGCGTGACATGATACAAAAGGCAAACAGAAGGTGGAGGAGCCGACCTAGGTACTGGATGATCCGGCCGTATACTCTCTGCAAGACCGGATTTACTCGGCCGTTCATCACGCATTGGTCAATCAAAGTAGAATCTTGGTCAACACTCTCAATAACATGATCGCTACTATGGTCGACGATAGCCGACCAGCTGCAACGGGGGCCGACGTACTTCACAGACAGCCAATTTCCTGGTTACAGGACGTTGGTCAGGCAGAATCGGTCGATCCCACTACTAGCACAACAAGGGCCGCCGGGAGAAGCCCTCGGTCAGCCAAATCCAGGTGACTCGACTATACAGCCGGCAATTACTGTGCTGAACCGATAGCAGCCATTGCCCCAAGATCAACTCGCTAATATGTTCAATGACAATCGGCAGTTGGTGCCGATTGATCCAGACAGACGGCACAACGCCGGTGGCCGGCAATGCTTCCGACCACCAACACCACCGGCGCCTCGGCCACCTCCCCGCCGATCATCACTACCGGTACCAAGGGGCCGTCAAGACCATCATTACAGGCCTCAGACGCCACCACCGCTGTATCGGCAATCACCCGCGCCGTATGACCCATACGAGCCGATACAGCAAGACAACCGGACATGGGCCGATCTGATCGCAGATGTCATACGCGATCAATTCGGCCTCAAGCTGAAAGATTCAGGAAACATCTATCGGTATCCCTATCCAGAGCACTTCGAGCGGATCCCGTTGCCCAACCGATTCAAGATCCCAAATTTTTCGAAGTTCTTAGGGCAAGACAACGTTTTAACCTACGAGCATGTTAGCCGATTCTTGGCGCAATGCGGTGAAGCATCGGTTACGGACCCCTTGAGAGTTCGATTGTTCCCTCTTTCTCTTTCAGGATCGGCCTTTACTTGGTTCTCCTCATTACCCTACAACTCGATTCAGAGCTGGGCCGATCTTGAAAAACAATTCCATAGTTACTTCTACTCCGGCAACCACGAGATGAAGTTGTCGGACCTCACCAGCATCAGGCAAAAACACAACGAATCGGTCGAAGACTACATCCAACGCTTTAGGGAGATGAGGAACCGATGTTATAGCCTGGTGCTATCGGACGCCCAGCTGGCCGATCTGGCCTTTCACGGCTTAATTGCGCCAATCCGAGAGCGATTCTCTGCGCAGGACTTTGACAGCCTAGCCCACTTGGCGCAGAAGGTGACAGCCCACGAGCAGCTATTCCAAGACACCAGGAAGGCCGTCAAAAATATAACTCAGGTCGTCGTTGAGTCAGACTACGGGTCCGACGACGATGACGCAGAAGTGGCAGCAGCCGAATGGGCCAAGAACAAAAAGGCCATCATCTGCCAATGGCTGCTGAAGACGGCTAAAGAAGATTTTTGACATCACCAAGGCTGACAAGATCTTTGATTTGCTGCTCAAGGAGAAGCAGATTCAGTTGCCTGAAAATCACGTGATCCCGTCGGCCGAAGAGTTGAAGAAAAAGAAATATTGCAAGTGGCATAACTCCACATCCCACGCCACCAATGACTTCAAAGTCTTCAGGCAGCAAATCCAGTCGGCAATCGAAGCCGGGAAGCTGAAGTTCGCCGACTCAAATCGGCCGATGAAGGTAGACGGAAATCCCTTTCCGGTCAACGCGGTCCAAGCCGGCCCAAGGCAAGCAGATCGACAGAATAGAATGGCGCACGGCTTAGTCAATACATCGATCGGGGCCAAGGCAGAAGGCGATCAAATTGAATGTCATGCCGCGCCAATTAATATGGTGCACCCAGTCATCAGATCGGCCGACCGACGGCCGATCCATGAATGTAGCTGATACCGCCATCAGTACCGGTCTCAGCAGGAAGAAGCTTACAATGAAGCACCTCGTCGGCCCGAGCCGGACACCTAAAGCCGACGATACGAGGTAAACCACGACAATGCCGACCCACATTGGCATTGTGATTTTTTTCAGGTACTGCTGGGAATCCGGCATGAGACTGCCAACATTGGAACCATCTACAAGTCCAACCCGGTTCGTCCCCAGAGCCGTTCAGTTAAACCAGAGGCGGCGGTCTGTCCATGATCGGCTCGGCCCGATCCACAAGGACTTCTTCGTCGACGAAAACCACGATGGGAACAACCGCGATGATGAAGAGGCCAACGACGAGGAGTCAGCCAATCCCCAATGGTGTCCGTCCGATCTCTTCACGAAGACGCAGAAAAGAAGGGTCCAACGGCTTAAGCGCGAAGGGAGAGAAGACGAGGTCCAACAAATGATCTACGAACGTCGTCAGCTCGGCAAAATCAAAAGGCGATGGGTGCCCAAAGAGAAAGCTGCCATAGTCGACGAAGGGCAAGCCGAGGAAAGCCCAGCCGATCAAGCTAGGAGGGCAGCCAAAGGGAAAGGCAAAATTTCTGCATCGGTTAACATGGTATTCGTGCTGCCGGCCGAGTTCGGCGCTCCTGAAGCCGGTGCAGACGCCGTGGAAGATGACCTGGCAAAACTAGCAATCTCACCAAATCAGGCTGTCTTCGACAAACCAGAAGGAACCAAAAATCGGCACTTAAAGCCGTTGTACGTTAAAGGATTCGTCAACGGCAAGCCGATTTCCAAAATGCTAGTTGATGGGGGAGCTGCAGTCAATCTCATGCCTTATGCAACAATCGAAAACTAGGCAAGGGAGTCGAAGACGATAAAAACCAACATGGTGCTCAAAGACTTCGGTGGCAACCCATCAGAAACCAAGGGCGTCCTCAACGTTGAACTGACCATCGGCAACAAGACCGTGCCCACAACGTTCTTTGTCATCAATGGGAAGGGGTCTTACAGCCTGCTGCTCGGAAGGGACTGGATACACGCTAACTGCTGCATCCCTTCTACAATGCATCAGAGCCTGATCCAATGGGACGGCAACAAGATCGAGGTCGTGCCAGCCGACAGGTCAGTTAGTATCGTCAATGCCGATTTGCCGCTTTGGAAAATCAAAGGCATCGATTGTTTATCTGGGAAAATCTGGCAAGCCGATTTTCTGAATGTTTCCAATTCCACAATACAACCGATTGGAAATGACGAGCCGCAGCTGCTACTTTGAACAAGACATGGTGGAGGGCTCGAGAGTTCTCGGCGTAGCCACCGCGGACGAAGACGATGGCAAGTTAGGGCAAGGTTTTACGTCGGCCGACGAATTAGAGAAAATCGACATCGGCTCTGGTGATAAGCCGAGGCCGACGTACATTAGCAAAAATCTGTCTCCTCATTGTAGATCCCAGCTTATTGAATTGTTAAAAGAATATAAAGATTGTTTTGCTTGGGAGTACTTTGAGATGCCCGGTCTCAGTCGATGAATAGTGGTCCATCAGCTGCCGATTAAGGCAGGCTATCGGCCGTTCAAACAACCTCCCAGGAGGTTTAAGGCCGATATGTACGATGCAATTAAAGCCGAAATCACTTGGCTATACGATGCGGGATTCATTTGGCCTTGCCGATACGCCGAGTGGGTCTCGAACATCGTCCCAGTATTGAAGAAAAAGGTAAACTTAGGGTGTGCATTGATTTCAGAGATCTAAACAAGGCAACCCCTAAATACGAATACCCAATGCCGATAGCCGATTTGCTTGTCAATGCTGCTTCAGGCCACAAAATCATCAGTTTCATGGATGGCAATGCAGGATATAACCAAATATTCATGGCCGACGAGGACATCCACAAGACCGCTTTTCGGTGTCCGGGCGCAATCGGCCTGTACGAATGGGTAGTAATGACGTTCGTCTTGAAGAATGCTGGGGCAACATATCAACGGTCCATGAATTACATCTTTCACGGTATGATCGGCTCGCTGGTAGAGATATACATTGACGACGTGGTTGTCAAGTCAAGGGAGATAGAAGGCCACATAGCCGACCTGAGACAAGTGTTAGAACGGACGAGGAAATATGGTCTAAAGATGAATCTGCTCAAGTGCGCGTTCCGCGTATCGGCCGGGCAATTTTTGGGATTTCTCGTCCATGAAAGAGGGATTGAAGTTACACCAAGGAGTGTAAATGCTATCAAGACAATTCAACCTCCGAAAGATAAAAAGCAACTCCAGTCATTGATCAGCAAGATAAACTTCATCAAACGGTTCATAGCCAATCTCTCAGCAAAGATAGAGCTGTTCACACCACTGCTTCGGCTAAAAGCCGATCAGACGTTCACATGGGGGGCAGAGCAGCAAAAGGCGTTAGACAATATAAAAGATTATCTAAGCTCCCCTCCAGTTTTAATGCCTCCACAAAAGGGGATACCATTCAAGCTGTACTTATCAGCCGATGACAAATCAATCGGCTCAGTCCTAATCCAAGATATCGACAGCAAAGAAAAAGCCATCTTCTATCTCAGCCGGCGGTTGCTAGACGCAGAAACGAGGTATTCACCGGTGGAGAATCTATGCTTATGCCTCTATTTTTCATGTACGAAGTTAAGGCACTATCTGCTGTCCAACGAGTGCACAGTAATCTGCAAAGCCGATGTAGTTAAGTATATGCTATCGGCTCTAGTGCTCAAAGAAAGAGTTGGGAAGTGGATCTTCACGCTAACGGAGTTCGATCTGAGGTATCAGGCACCAAGGGCAGTCAAAGGGCAAGCCATAGCCGACTTTATTGTGGAGCACAGAAACGATTCAATCGGCTCAGTGGAAATTATGCCTTGGACCCTGACGTTCGACGGCTCGGTTTGCACCAACGGCTGTGGCATCGGCTTGGTCATTATTTCGCCTAGGGGGCAAGCTTTGAGTTTGCTTTTGCCATCAACCCCCACGCTACAAACAACCAAGCCGAATACAAAGTCGTCCTCAAAGGATTGCACCTGCTCAAGGAAGTTGAAACCGACGCCATCGAAATAATGGAGGATTCATTATTGGTCATCAGCCAATTATCAGGAGAATATGAATGCAAAAACGACGCGCTGATGGTCTATTATCGGCAGTGCCGGAAATTAATGGACGGTTTTCGGCTAGTTACTTTGAAACATATCCCCAGAGAGCAGAACAAAGAGACCAATGACTTGGCTCAGGGGGCTTCGGGCTATCAGCCGATGCTGAAAGAAGTCGACATAGACGTTGCCGCCATTGCAGCCAATGATTGGAGGTTTGAAGTCTACAACTATCTCAAAAACCCTCTCAATCGGCTACAAGGAAGCTACGATACAAGGCATTGCGATACGTGTTGCTCGATGAAGACCTGTACTATCGGACGATTGACGGCGTGCTACTCAAGTGCTTGGGAGCCGATCAGGCTACAGTGGCCATCGGAGAAGTACATGAAGGAATTTATGGCACACATCAATCGGCCCACAAAATGAAGTGGCTACTTCGCCGAGCAGGGTTTTTCTGGCCGACGATGCTAGAGGATTGTTTCAAGTATTACAAGGGCTGTCAGGACTGCCAGAAGTTTGGCGCCATACAACGAGCACCAGCATCGGCTATGAACCCAATCATCAAGCCGTGGCCATTCAAAGGATGGGGCATTGATATGATCGGCCAGATCAATCCACCCTCAAGCAAAGGACATAAGTTCATCCTGGTGGCGACGGATTACTTCACAAAGTGGGTGGAGGCAATTCCTATTAGAAAAGTAGATTCTAAGGACGCAATCGAGTTTGTCAAACAACACATCATCTACTGATTTGGCGTTCCACAAACAATAACAACAGACCAAGGATCTATCTTCGTATCGGATGAATTTTTTCAGTTTGCCGACGGCATGGGGATCAAGCTGCTTAATTCTTCGCCGTACTACGCACAAGCCAACGGGCAAGCCGAGGCCTCAAACAAAAGTTTGATCAAATTAATTAAAAGAAATATCTCTGAGTACCCTAAACAATGGCACAGCCGATTAGCCGAATCACTGTGGGCGTATCGGATGACATGCCACGGGTCAATTCAAGTCCCTCCGTACAAGCTGGTCTACGGACATGAGGCAGTACTACCCTGGGAAATCATCGTCGGCTCAAGGCGCATTCAGCTACAGGATCAACTCACAACCACCTGATGGTGGACGAATCGAAAGATTTAGTTTTATTCAGGATGAGGGCCTTGGAAAAAGTCACTAGAGATAAAGAACGAGTAGCCAGACATTATAATAAAAAGGTGGTGCCTAAATCTTTCGAGGAAGGCGAGCTCGTTTGGAAACTTATACAGCCGATCGGATCTAGAGACAACAAGTTCGGCAAATGGTCACCAAATTGGGAAGGGCCTTTCAAGATCCACAAATGCGTCTCTAAAGGAGCTTACATGCTAAAAGGACTAGACGGAGAGGTATTTGGAAGGGCTCTCAATGGAAAATACTTAAAGAAATATTACCCAAGCGTATGCATCAACTCGTGATTCGGCTATGGTTACTTCAGCCAATTTACGCCAGCCGATGTCTTACATTAACAAGGCATCGCCTTTAGGCATTTTTATGCAACTTTTTTTTGCTAAGTTCTCTGTGATCGGCTCACGATTAGCCGATAGGGACAACAAGGATGCGCGAACGGATCAAACTCACAATTTTGTCGACACCGAAGATATCAACAAAACTTAGGGGCATATACGCACACGAGCCGATGGTAAATCGGGCCGATTGCAAATATCTGAAGAAATATCACCCCAGTATTTGGCTCGATGCTTGAATCGGTGTGACAGTCGCCAGTTTTTATTCATAATCGGCATGAAGTCGATTTTGATTACATATCTCCTAGGTAGTCTCTGATGGCGGCCAGGGCCCGGTTGACGGCCTCTGGAGATTGTATCTCTAAAGCATCCAAGATCAAATACTCTAGCCTAGTGACCCTTACATCGGTGGTTGTGATTAACAGTTCATTGGCAAGTCATGTTTGCCTTGGTACCATCCTGTCGAGACGCATGAGCGTTGAAGACGCCAAAGGAATAGCGGTCGGAGCACTACCGAGGTTGATTGGAGGCCTGGCCGCCGGATGACGAGCATCTTGTTCCCTGAAGCGCTGCAAGTTGATCCTCACTTGTCGGGCTTGGCTAGCCGTCAGTTCATATGGGGTGTCCATGATCGCTAGAATCACTCGTAGGGGATGGAGTGGCTGTGAGAAGATTAACTCTTGAGTACTTAGAGAAAAAAATGGTGAGGATGGATGCGTTGGAAAATCACCTGGTTCACCGATGAGCTTGAGGATGCCATGGGGGGTCTTGCTGAGAGCTTGGAAACCTGGATTTTGTACACCTGGAGAGTGAGTTTCTTCTTCGGCTGTGAGGTGTTCGGGAAGGCCTGAAGGGGTCCATTTATAGAAAGAAAAGATGCAGATTTAGATGTGAAAGATCGCTGCAGATATAGAAGTCGAAGAGGTCATCATTAAAAGCATTGGGAATCATTGAATAGTTGGTGACTACTCAAGACTGGATACCTATTGTTTAGAACTCACGGGTTCTTGAAATACAGATTCGGATGAGTCAGACTATGAAGCCAAATCGGCGGTGCACTCAAATATTATCGGCCGATAGCCAATGAGACTAATGTTCAAGCGCTAACACTAACGGGTGTAGTCTCGGAATCGGCAACGCGAAACGATACGAGCGGCCGGAGCCGATTTCAACATAAGCCATTCAAGACACCGCGCACGGCTGAAAGCCAATCTTATCTACAAGCAGACGGTCTTATCTACAAGCACAGTGACAGAGGATTGATAAATTAGATTGCACGATGCAAAGCCGATTTCAAGAACAACTAAAACGATTGTCCAATCCTAGCACAAAAGTGTGACAAGTATAGTACAAGAGGCATTAGCCGATTTCAGAATATCAGAATGTTATAATCTCATCGTTTCAAAAAATCGGCTATAGCCGACAGCGCCTTCCGCCTGATCTGGTCTATTTCTTCAATGGCTTTCATGTGATCGGCCTCGGACCCTGCCACTGGTCGGATACCCTTCACCAGGTTGCGCAAATGTGCCACGGCCGCCTTGATGCCTTGGCGTTCAGCTTCGATCTCGGCCGGCAAACCAGCCATGTACTCCTTATGAACATCGATTTCGTTCGTGACTTGAATGAGATCGGCCATCAGCTGGTCTTGGCGCATGAGGAGCTGCTTGAGCTTGGCCGCCGGCTCAGTCTTCAGGCGGTCGAAGGCGGCCTTCCGGCTCTTGATGGCATCCTTGGTCAACTGGAGGGTGACCGACCGCGCCTGGTTCTCGCGGAGGTCGGCTATCCGCTGCCATGCCCGCTCGTATTTGAGTTGGTGGGCTTCTAAGAAGGTGGCCGGCACGATGGCGTCGGCTAGAGCTTCCGGCAGCTGGCCTTGGATTTCCTTGAAGCGCGCATGAATCGATCCACTGTCAACCACCAGCGCATCCAGCGAGGCCTCCACCCGGTTGCTAATGTCGGCTAGGGTGGCCCTCATGTCCTCAGCCGGCGTCGCCAACGCCTCCTCGCCGATTTCACCGGGCTCCTCGAACTCCGACAAGTCAAAGTCGAGGAGGTCAGCTATGTTCTGCAGCAAGAAAAAGAGAGATGATTAGAAGACATTGAGTTGACGTAAGCCGATCATCGCCTTGCCGGCTCACCGTTGGCACCGTGGTCTGAGCGGTCGGCTCGGCCGGATCACCGCCGTAGCCGCCGCGCCTCTTCGTCGACGTCATCGCCACCACTCGTGGCAGGCGTAGCGTGCTCGCTGGATGCCTGGGGGGTAGCCGATGGAGATCGCGGGGGCTGCAAAAGAAAGTCAGTGGGCAAAACGGCTAGTTACTACAAGTCGAATGGCAAGAGGTGATTACCGATGGCGTGGGCGTGAAGTGCTGCAGGCCAATTTCTTGACCTGAAAAGAACGGTTCGATCAGATGCAAGGGATTATCATGGAGCCAAATCTGGTGAAGTAAAGGCTTACCGGCCGATGTTTTTCTGGGGGACTTGGGACCGGCGGGACGTCGGCTGGAGCGTTGACCGACTCAGGGCTCGAAACCCCGGGTTCGGTCGCCGCCCCAACAGCCGTCGGCACTTCCTCGCTGGCGACGGTATCGAGGAACTGCGCGACAGCCGGATCCAAGGGGAGGAGGCTATCGGCCGGCGCCGCCGGTTTCATCTTTTTCAGTCTCTTGGGGGCAGGCGCGGCCGACGACCGTGGAGGTGGTGCAGCCTTTTTCTTCTGTGCGATCGGCTGACGCACCTGCCCTCGCAGCAGCGACGCCAGCTTTGGCGCCCCCAGCCGATGGCCGACGGAGCGAGGCCGCCCCAATCCAGGACACCTAAGCTGTATTCGATGGGGCGCCCGGAGTCACTCACCGTCGGCCGCTCCGTCTCCGTCTCCTGTGAATCAAAGGGCAAACATTAATCGGCTATATCAGCCGATGATAAGAAGGAGAAAATCAGTTGGGACTTAAAAGCTTACCGAGGGGATCTCCTCGGGCAGGAGAAGGTCGACGTAATGAGACGACCGCTGATGGAAGATATGGCGCTTGATTTTCAGCCCACCATCGGTTGTAACCAGCGCTTTTCTTCAACGCCAATGTCATCACGCTGACGTCGCCGAGGGGAGGGCCGGCTATGTTCAGCAGCCGATCCATTATCGATCCCGGCGACCACTCCCTCGTTTCGATCTTATCGGCATAGAAGAAGCCGATGGGCGCTACCCAAGACCGAACGCTCGCGCCGACACCGAGTAATAAAACTCGTAACTCTTGGGCACGATCGACCACGATAGACCCGGTCGGCAAGATGCGGGGGATAGAGTGGCGATGAACAGCTCCTTGCATCTCGGGTTGTCGGCTGAGTTGATGTCTTCCCAATTGAAGTCGGCCGGCAACTCGAACAGCCTCCGGTCCCGGTAAAAATACCAGGCATGATTTTCGTGAGATAGCCCGTCGTAGAAGGCTATGAACCATTCGGCCAGCAGTTCGGCCGATTGCCTTGAGCCTACGTAGGCGGCTGCTGCCTCTCCATAGCTCATGCACCTCCTGGTGGTGATCTGGTTGCCGTCGTCATCTTCAATCGGCTCCAGCCTTGGATATTCAGCTTCGATCAGAGGGAGCCGACCAGCTATCTTTTGGGTCACCAGCACCAGCCAGATCTGAAGAAACCACCAGGGGCCGCCGGTGTTGATTGGAGCGTTGGCGGCTATCTTCGCGGCGGCCTGATGCAACATCTGATACAAGTAGCCGAGGAGGTACTTCCCCAGCGCGAGTTTTCCTCCATCGGCTAGAACTTCGGCCACAATCTGCCAGTTGGCGGTCGGCCCACAGCTCGATCCGCAGAACATAAACTTTTCGAGCCACATCATCAAGAATGCGGCATGCTCCCTGTGGCCGACTGGTCCGTCCTTCATGTTTTGGGCAATAAAGCTGCTCCACCCGCCGATGGCCTTGGTTTTGAACTGATGTTGCCCTTTTTGGCTCAAGGTGCTGGGGTTGGCCGACGACTCGATGTCCAGCCCGGTTGTCATATACACGTTGGCCAACGTGATAGTAATCGGTCCTTGCCGGAAGATGAAGGCGTTGAAGCTGTCGTTCCAGAAGTATGTTGCAGCCGACAGAAGCGGTTCGTCCTTTTCCATGCCGGCGATGGATAGGGCCCGGAACTGGGCAATCCCGGTCTCTTCCCACTGAGTGTACTTGGCTGATCGCACCCTTTTGTACCACTCAATCCAAGCTACGTTGGTGGTCGGCCAGGATTTGAACATCCCATTTCAGTGGGCGAGGGATGGCTTGGCGGTATTGAAAGGGATCCGATTGGTTTCGGCTATGATTATATCGGTTGGATCTGTGTTGCCGATGGGGCCAAGAAAGTACCTTTGCGTTTGTGTCAGGTTGAGGATAAACACTTGGTGTGACAAGCGCTACAGTTAAAGGAAAAGTGAGGTGCTAATCAAGAACGGTTGCATATTACGGTTCAAAGAGGGGAAAAGTACTAGTCGAGAAGAAGAACACGAAGTAAAGTGTTACTTGAAATGGTTGAACGTAATATTGATGCAATGTGTTTAAAGGAGCAGATTCGAAAGTAAAATTATGGATCGGAAGGGAGTACCTCAGGGAACTCAGTTGTAGCGGCGGCCGAAACGTCGGCGGCGGATGGCGCAGTGGCTGCGGCTGGCATGGCGGCAGTGGCTGACGAGACGGAGGTGCTCGATGCAGCGACGGTGGAGGCCATCGGAATGCTCGGGGGTGAAGATGGATCTGAAGAACGCAACGGAGTTCGACGGGCGTCGGTGAGATCGCCGGAGGTGAGAGAGAAGGCAAGAGGCTTGTTTGCGAAGGAGGCTGAGTGCGCTTTGAAGGCGTAGGCGTCTCGGCCGAGGGGAGTGGGTATTTAAAGAGCACTTGGGGAGAAGCCGAAGCGATCTAGGTCAAGGAAAGAGCGGGAGTTTGAACAGGCAAGCAAATCCGCAACACTTCGTATTACGGACTTGGGGGCATGTGTTAACACTGAAATTTGGTAATTGAGTTACTAAGTCTGCAAAGGCGATGCAGGATCGGATCGGTTGGAGACAGGGGTCGCGTCGGCTAAGGAGTGATCGGCTGTGAGGCCAATCGGCTAAGGATGAATCGGACAGAGGCAGCTGATAGCCGATTTTAGGTCCGGAAGAGATGAAACCGTTTCTAATGCAGAAGTTTGAGGATAAATAGAAAATTCAGTTGTTAGTTGCACGTTAAATGATATTGCCACTTATGGATAGAGTCCTATAACGACAATTGTATCTGTAATCTAGGGGTTTGTTTAGACTGTTAGTTGTAACACGGCATGGGTCCTTTCCGGGATAATGTTATGTTTTAAATAGTAGTTTAGATAGAGTCCAGGGTTTGTACAGATAATTGTATCTTGGGTATAAATAGGACCCGAGACCCCCTGTAATTCAGATCATACACAATCAATCAAACCTTCGGCGCATCGCCAACCTTTTCTCTTCAGACGAGCACTTTGTTTAGCTACGGGCTACATCATTTCGATCCCCAGATCTAGGTAAATGCTTGTCATTAGTGGTATAATCTTTTGTTTCTAGTGCTTCCATTGTAATGACACATTAGAATCAGGAGTTTATACTGTGCTATTTATCATATAGCGCATATAAATTAGATCAATGTTTAGATCTATCCTGCCATTGGTCAGTTCTAGCAAGAAGTTGCAGCCAATAGGGCTAGATCTAAAGGTTGGCTGGTTTATATGTGGTATCCACCGTCTCGAGAGATATAAATCGGCTACAACAGATCGGGTTGTTCTTTTTATACTTAATGCTGCATCATGTTTGAACTATTAAGTCGTTCTTAGAGCTGCCAATGATATGTTCGGATGGATTTATATTGTTTAGAGACAGTGTCGGGGTTTCAGCCGGCCTTATCTGCCCTGATATGTTTTTTAATATATTTATTATTAGATTTGTATTAGGAATGCCTCTTATGTTAAGATCGCATTCTTGTCGGATGTTGCCAGCCGAAATTGGCCTACTATCAACAGCCGATGGCCGATTTCCGGACTATGTATGTTTCAAGAGTGATATCTTTCTATAAGATTCATTGGAGTACTAGTCGATTCCTTGTTAGCTTTCCAGTATCGGCTAGGTTATCGATTCATATATTTATTATTCTTTGCTGTATTTGGGTTAAGCGGTTGATGCTGTCTCGGTATAGCCGATCCATTCCAGTCACTTGACTTAAATATAGTTTAGAATAACATATATATGTTTATGGATTCCCTCAGCCGATCCAGTGGGGATCTAACTTAACACTTAACGCATATTCCTTTGTTTTTCTTGTTGATTGACAGATCAAATTAACTGGCACGCCCTGCACCGAACAGACAGCCGAGAAGGACCTACACTGGAGCTAAGCAGATCTCCCAGGCCAGCGCGTGAGAGAAATTTCTCATCAACGGTCGCGTCGTTATTCTTTTTGAAAAAACCCTTCCCGCCTTCTGGAAGAACGATTTTTAATTGTAGTACGGCTTTTTTTTTAGACGGCCTCCTTTTCGCCCTGGCATTTTTACTATAACACCGGGGGCCGTCCGGAAAAAGCCGTCTCTGTTAAAAATCGCCTTCCAAAAGACGGGAAAGGTTTTTTAAAAAAAACCAACGACGTGGCAGACGATGACCAATGCTGTCTCACGTCGAAAACGCCCTCGAGAGAGTGTTTTTAAATCTCTCCCTTCCAGAGGGTGAGAGACGGCTAAAATTGCAAATTTTCGAAACCGAAAATTATTTTTTAAAATCTTTAAAAAATAAAATTAAAAATGCTAAAAATTCTCGATCTCCCCTCGGCCTCCCGTTTTCTCCTCGCGACTTCTCCTCGCCGCCTCCACCGATCTCCCGCCGGCGTCCCGCTGCCTCCGCCGCCGCATCCTCCTCGCCGGTGAGCACTCCCGTGGGCGCGTCCTCTTCCCCCCATCCCTCTCTACCTCTACCTTCTTCTTCCTAGATCCGGAGGCGTTTCTCTTCGCCTTAACCCTAGTACCAATAGCGGTTTGTTTCCACAAATTTTTGTGGGGGCTTCGGATGAACATCCATGCCCCCCACCACGCGCGTTAGGTCCGCGTTTGTTTTAGGAATTTCTGTGTGCTATGTGACGATGTCTGCCTGAATCGCTGAAATTTGCTCGATCGGTTGCTTGTTTGTGATTGCCTTGTCTGTGGATAGTTCCCATGCGTGCGCATGGGGTTTATGCGATTTACGGCCATATTTGCATGAGCTAAGGATGCGATCACGCGATTGCGTTCTATTGGAGTGTTCTAGCAACCGCATTGGTGCACATGGTATGGATGCAAATGGCATATCATGACTAGACGCGTTGATCGGCCAATGTCATCCCATCCTTTGTCATGTGGAATTAAATTGTTCTTCATTGCCCTCATGCTTTATGTTCACCTGTAGTTCTCATAGATCATATGCTGTTTCTGTTTTTTTTCTGTTTTTTGTATTCAAGCATCTGAGATTGTTCGCATCAGGAAGTAGAATGCTATTCCAAAATAAGCTGGATGATCATCTGCTGGAGCATGATGTCACTTTTTGTTACTAAATTTTTTATTTCTGGAGAATTTATCTATTAGAGAGTCAACTTGCTTTATATGCCAAGCTCGCAAGCCTAACTTTTAATAGAATTACGCACCATTACAACTAGTATCATTTTGTGTATAAGAGCTGTAGTTGGTTTACAGTGTCAATCATTTAGCAGTTTCTTTTACATGTGGAACTGAAGGATTGTACACGGTTACACCCCAGCATTACTTGTAAACTGTAAAGCATGATTATTGAATTATTTATATGGTCATGTCTGTAATTGGAAGAGTCATTTCTGAAAAATTTGTGTTTTTGAGCACATGCATACATGCTCTTATGTGTTTAGGTGCTAGAACTTTTTTCCCCGATGAAATATACACAGCAGCCACGATCTGACTCAGATAACTGGCACCTTGCTCTCAATCTCCTTAGTCCTTTTGTTTGGTCCCTGAGAACCTTCCATAAGCTTAGTGGTATTTTCAAACCATAGTATCATATAAAGAAATCATCATTTAACATATCGTTGAAATAAACATATGTCATTGAATTTGTCCTTCAACTGGATGATTCCTAAAAGCCACGTTACTGCACAAAAAAAATGCTGAAAAAATGTTCCACAAGTTCATATTGCTTCTGTTTGCCGTCATAGTTTTGTATGATTTGTGCTTTGCCAACCTTTTTAATGCATTTCTTGGTTGTTTATATGTTGTAATGTCTGTCCAAGTGTCCATTATGGATATTTCTTAATTTAATGCTATTCTGACTCCTTGCACCTCTATTGGATTTTTTTTAGTCAGTTTTATGGTTGACAGGGAACATGGAGTTGTCCAATTCTAGAAATCCGGCAGTTGACGAAGTTGTCATGAAAACGGGCAAGGCTGCAGGCATTGGTTTAGCTTCTGGCACTGTGTGGGGTGGGCTGGTTGCTATGCATTTCAATGGACCTCACGTTGGCAGTAATGTCATGTATCCTGAACTGGTTAGAATTGGCAAGGTCTGTGGAAATTATGCATCAAGCTTTGCACTTCTTGGAGCTACATATGTAGGCATCGAGCAGTCCCTTGAAAATTACAGGAAGAAGAAGGACTACATTAATGGTGCTGTAGCTGGTTTTGCCGCTGCTGCAACTGTCCTGGGTTTCAGAGGTAAACATATTCAGCTTAGTTGAACTTCAACACCTGACTTGAAAAAAGTTCAAATTCAGTTGTCCAAACATCCTTATCAAAATTGTTTTATGTTGTTTGATTGAATTGAATGTTCCTACAGCCAAATCTAACATGAACAAATGCCTTCCATGTTATTAGCCTTGTGAACTGTATTGCTCTTCCCTACCTAGTAGTATGCCACATTTACATGAACTTATATTGGTGCATATTATTCTGTTTCTACAGTGTTACTTTCTGATTACATATTCCTTGTAATGTAATTGGCACTATCACAGCTCAAGCACATATATTTCGTCTTTCGTGTGACCCAGCAGTAGAAATAAGCACACAGACAAAACTATAGCTTAGAGGAATTTATTTGTCCACCCAGTTATTTAGTAATCAGCTCAGAACCTTTATGTACCATGCCGAATTATATCTGCGGTTGTTTTGCACATGCTCAGAACCTAAAATTAAACACAGCAAGAGAAGCAGTCAAAATGCATGATAGAAATGTTGTGAGGTCAGAACTCAGAAGTTACCCATATGATGTAAATTAAACCCAACAAAAATTTCATCATGAATCATTAAGCAATTTTCCACTGTTAATACTGATATAGTTACTTGGCCTTAAGCGTCATAGAAATGTTGATCATCACCATCTCTTTTTTCCTGTTACTATTCCTCTATTATTATTCTAATTTATGGTCATGGGATCATTTTTCTTCGTGCATGATTATCTTGCTGAATGAATTGGATACATTATTGCCAAATTAACATTATCAACCTTGTGTGCACAGCGAAGAGTCTCACAACAGCTGTTCTCTCAGGCTCTGCGCTCGCTTTGACTTCTGTACTGCTGGATGTGACTGGGATGAAAACTACTGATGAGGAAACAAAAACAGGAAAAGCGCATCACTAGTCATGCAATCAAGTAAAAGAGCTGTATCTACAAGTTTACAAATGCCGTTCAGAGAGTTACCTTTCTTATTCCAGAGATGCTAATAGCCGTCTGCATGACAAGAGTAGTACTATTCTTTTCTATCCTATAATCACACTAAAACTAGTTTATTCATATTACAGACAGTAGGTTGTATATACATAATGTAGTGGTCCTGTCCTAAACACACTCCTGCAAAGTACTTTCGGCATTTTTCATCTGCATCCGGAAGTTTCTGAATTTCAAAGTGTAAATGGAACTGGTAGTCAGTTGCTCAAATACAATCATGCACGAAATGTGCCTCATCATTTTGCAGAAGTGGTGGTGGATGTTTACTTTTGTTGGTGTTAACCAGAGGTTTTTGTTGACTCTTGTCTTTTGTGTGAGCTATATTCCAATTTGTGTTTACCATGTACTAATGGGGATGGATTGTGGTGAGCTGGAAAGTGCAAACTGGTCAATACATTTTGCATGTTCTATTGCATACTTGAAGGTTATATGTTCTGTTTTTTTCTGACAGAAACAACTGGAGGTTGATCTTGATTCCACATGGCTCTAATTGACTATGTTCTGTGGTGCTTATACCCCCTTTGTTTTATTTTTTAAATAATTCTGACCATAATGAAAAAGGATTATGCCATGTTAACAAGCTAGTGCAATTCTTCAGTTTGAATTGAAATTTTGGTTCATTCAACCAAACAAATTCTGCATGAATTTGGTGGCCCTTCAGAAATGTCCAAGAAGTTCAGGAATCAGCATAAAACAAAAGGCATAGATAGAAAAAGACACATTCTCTGCCTGCTGGGCCCCAAACTCTGCTTCCCTCTTTCTTCTCCACCATGGATCCGACGTGGCACAACCCCGTTGGTCCCCCGGATTTCCCTCCTCTCTTGCAGCAAATCCATTGCTGCGCTGTGCAGCCTACTGCTCTCTTCTCCCCAGCTCCAAAACATTCACAAAATCACCAAAAAATAATCCATTCTCGGAGCAAAAAAAGAAAACTTTTGCAAATTTGTATCAAACAATAATGGCAATTCTTGGTCTATCTACTGCTTTTTCTCCTCCCAGGTGAGCGAAAATTTCTATGATTTGTTCTGAACAAGAATCTATCCATCCATGCATCACATTTAAAAATTTCTCTGCTTTGTTTGTTCTGAACAAGAATTTGTCCATCCTTGCATCATATCTTTCAAAATTTCTCTGCTTTGTTTGTTCTGAACAAGAATTATTCGTTCATGCACCATATCTATATCTGTCGCAGAGGTTCTTGGATAGCTGTGAGGATCGGGCATGGCGCAAGGCCTGCAGGGAGCAACCTGTCCCTGATGAGGAGGAGGAGGAGCGCCGGCGGCGCCATTGCCGTCCGTGCGGAGGTCAGCTTCGTCGACGGCGACGAGGCGAAGCGGCTCGTCGCCGAGGAGGGGTACACGGTGCTGGACATCCGGGACAAGACGCAGCGCGAGAGGGCGCACATCAAGAACTCCACGCATGTTCCTCTCTTCGTCGAGAACGAGGACAGCGACATTGGTAATATTCACCACTGCGCGCTCTCTCTCTCTCTCTCTCACACACACACACAGTTGATTTCTGCAAACGTATACTTCGATTTTTAGTAAGTCAAACTCTGTAGATTTTGATAAATAAAAGCAGTCGAATTAAAAATTCAATTTACTGTGTAATTATTAATTAATACCAATAGTCTAATAGTGTTTTCAAAATATTTCACAAAATGGTTTTATTGCTATTAAGAATATGTTTATGATAACTAATGGAGTAATGGTCAAGGTTTGATCTCAAAGACTTCTCCAAAATAAAATGCTCCCCTCGTTTCTAAATATAAGTATGTCTAGGATTCAAATATTATAGTACACAATACACTAATTCATGTTTAAAATCTAGTCATGATTCAACATATTATAATCCAGAAATATGGCATAATAAATATGACATGTGAAAAAGAGAGTGATTCTAGCATGGTGATAAACATGAATATGTTAACCGAAATAATAGCATCTAACAACATGTTTAACACCAAGATGAAAAGAACATATCCGGAGAATGCTTCGGATCTAGATGCGACAGTGTTGGTGTTGTTGCCACCATTGCCATTCTCTTCTCCGTTGCCACCGTTCCTTTTGTTGCCGGTGCTGGTCAACTTTGATGTAGAGGAAGCTATGCCGAGAGCAGTCGCGCAAAGAACACGCTCTCCAAAAACTTGAGCGTCGCCTACCCGTGCAAGTACTCAACTGGACGAAGTTTCAGAGGCCTGCTCATCCCGAGTAGCCGTGCACACAGGTACTCAGAACTCGGGAGGACTGAAGCTGCATAGAAACGGAAGAACCGAGTGTGTCAAGAAAGAAGCAGAGAAGTTGAGATGAACTGAGGACCCCCTCTGTCTATCTCGGACGAGGGAGATAACGTCGCACACGAGAAGAACATTATGGGATTGATGGCGCATTATGGTCTTGTCCATTACCAGAGTAACATCACCATTGATGCTTGTTGGTTACGCCTTTGCTCATAAAAACAAAAACCACCGAAAAATGAGTTGTCGGCCCGCCCCCATCTCCGTCGCACGCCCACGCCCACGTCCTTGCTCAGCTTGTGCACGTGTGGCATTCCCACCCATCTCCGTCGCACGCATGCCACACCCACGCCCCTGCTCGCCCCGCGTGCACGTGGCATTCCCACCACCACCTCAACCGCTCAACAAGTGCTCTCAATTAGAAGCCTATTTAAGTTGATGTCCTTTTCCGTTAGTTTTCAAGGTGATATTAATCTCTTAACATTAAATGTGGACCTTTGGAATTACTAGAATTAAATTGAGTCTAGCCCATTTAACTCTAACCATTCCAATGCACCAAAATCCAACCATTTTCAGCCAATTAGTTGCATACTGCTTAGGAGGGGAATCTAAGCAATTCAAAATTCAAAATTTGACCAATGAGGTTCCTGAAAGTGAATCTTTCTCTTCATCGTAAATCTTTGCTAAATACCTTAGAAATGCTTATATTTAGGAATGAAGAGAGTGTATCCTATGGAATCAACAACAAAGGTAGTTCTATACACTAGAAATTATCACTACAATTTTCTCTGGAAACATACATACTTTTTGTCGGAATTAGTCACAATATAGGTCCTTAAACTTACTGGCCATTTGGGTTTTTTCTTCTAGGAACTATTATAAAGCGCACGGTGCACAACAACTTTGCCGGTCTGTTCTTCGGGCTACCGTTCACCAAGCTGAACAAGGAGTTCACCAAGACGGTGAGGGAGAAGTTCTCGCCGGAGAGCAAGCTGCTGGTGGTCTGCCAGGAAGGGCTCAGGTTGGTGACCAGTGCAGTTTTTGTGCCTCTTTTGTTTGATGATCTTAAATCAGTTTTTATTTTTCAGAAGAAATTTGGGTTAATCTACTTACGTTCAGTTAGTCTTCAATATGCCAACACGAGTTCAATTACTCTCTCCAAGTTAAAAATAATTGTCGTTTTGGACTAGACTGATATTAAACTTTTAAAAAAAACTTTGACTACAAATAACTTCTAGAATTTTTTGCCTTAAAAACTTAGATACCATATGTATAATTGATCTTAAAATATACTTCAACAAAATCATATATTCGTTGATATTTTTATATATATTGGAATAAAATATAATGGTTAAAAAATGGTAGTTTTTTAAAGAGTATGTCTTTGTAAAAACAACAATTATTGTTAACCTAGAGGAATTACAGCTTAAGAAAAAACAATACATTTTTATTGTCAGAAGCTTATTGGTCTTACCCTCTCAAACTATGCAGGTCCACAGGAGCTGCAGATGCATTGGAGAGAGAAGGATTCCAGAATCTGGCATGCATCACATCAGGCCTTCAGACATTAAAACCAGGTACAGTGAAGCTAAAATTCTCTCTCTGAGTGTTTGTTTCATGGAAAACATTACATTTCGTACTTATTAAAAGAGTTTTGCGTTTCGTAGGAACATTTGAATCTGTTGGCAAAAGTGAGCTACAAAACGCAGGGAAAGCCGGTCTTGTGACAGTGCAAGGGAAGATTTCAGCTGTTCTTGGAACTGTGTTAATAAGTAAGATGACTGAAACTATTTTATTTGAGATAAGTACAAGAGATCATCAACTTGTCTTATGGGAATTTCATTTTCATCTGCAGGTGCCTACCTTTTCATAACATTGTTCCCAGACCAGGCTGAAAAGCTTTTTGACTTGGCCGGAATCAAATTGTGATCAGAATTGTATCTCTTCTCATGCATTGTTCCCATTGCAAGGTATGGAATTCTTCATGATTTCAAGTTCAATGTTTGCACGTGATTTTTACCATTCTGCATATCTAGGGATTGGGGATGCCTTTATGCCCAAAGCAGAGCGGTTACAGTGACTACTGATGAATTGATTTGAAGCTTTCACAATGAAGTTCCCTCTTTGTTCTGTTTCTGAGATCTTTTCTGAAGTTTAACCAGGTTAATTTTCTTGAGAAAAAAACATGTTACTATTTGATTCACCTTTTTCTAGTCTAATTCAACTACTGAACTGAGTGGCACATGGTTACAGCATTGTGTTTTACTGCAAAAGTGAAAATGCCTGAAGTATATTGAAATCGTGAATCATAAACTCAGATTTTTTTTCGCTGATCTTTATCTCACGGTCATTTCGCTGATAATTTTCAGATTTAGTGATCAAACTATGCATGTCCATAGATATGAAACATTATAAGATAAATGAATTGATATTGAATGAACTTAATAGTTCAACAAGCAAGCCAGAGGACATGTTCATGTTTTGATTTCGACCCACATAAATCCATTTTCCTATGATCATTTGAAAACCTTAATTAGTTGGATGCAAACTAATTTCCTGTTTTTTTGTTATGCTGCAGGTTAACTTATCAGTAGGTGGACCGGGGGGAAGATCTTCTCATGATGAAAAGAAAGTTAGGCTCAATGTGTAAATGTAGGAAACTGGTGACATTTTCAAATGTATTTCCTCTTGAATACATTCTTTTTCTCGCATGCATCCTCTCCTTTTCCAATTGTGTGTTTGGCTTATCAATTTTTTTTTGTTCCGAGAGAAAAGTTTTTCTCTCTCGTTGACATGTAAGCCATCCCTTAAAAAGTATGATAATCTCATCACTAATGCCAATCAGATAGCTGTGACTATCCTATTCCAAAAACCTAACACATGCAAGAGGATTGATCATTGATGCCAGATGAGGTTGCCTTTTCAGATTATTCATGACATCTAAATGACCCCTGGGATGCAACAACTAGAGTAGCTTTTTTTTTTCTTTTAAGAAAATGATATCAGCTCAGCAACAAAGGAGGAAAACAACCATCAGCATATAGTGTTCCCTTTTTCGGACACAGATATCTTAAGCCAATACTATTAAATGAATTAGGGAACATCTAACATTCTATGACCAAAAAATTATGTGATTGTGAAACCCGTAATGTTTGCTGAATATATTTGGAACTGGAAGCATCACATCTGGAAAATGTTGAAGAAAAAAAAACAGTGAACCAAACCATAAATCTGTGTCACTGAGATAACTGCCAAGTAGACATTTCAATCCAACTGAAGAAATATGTTACACAACTAATCAAAGAAAAACATGCTGGTATGGTGGTAAACAATATATGCTTTATATGAACACCAATAAATTTTTTTCACATATGCTGTTATTATACAAAATTTGTTTAGTTGCAAAGTGAAATTGCATTCAGAGGTCTTCCCACTTTGTTGCAAATATCTAGCCTCAAAGTTCTCCTCAGTCTACAGGTGTTTACAAAGTTACTTCAGCCTCAGAGGTACCCCACTTTGCCATCAACCAGTCCGGAAATATCTGCTAGATGCCTATGCTTTATTCACACGGATGGGTTGTCCTTCCAATTCCTGAAATCACATTCAGCTGCAAATAAATCGCAAGCATGCAAACAATCTTGAAGTTTTAGACTGAGTCATGCAAATATAATTTTAAGGTATACTGGAAGATTTCAAGTTTGGTAGTCAAAGAGAATGCATCTGTACTAGTTCGCTCTTAGGAGCTGGTCATCACAATTCAGCCTGGAAACTGCAGCAGATTTCTTTCTTCTCTTGATATGGAATGCAGAAGATATTTTTCGAACAATTTTGTGATAATCCATGCAATGAAATACCAAATTATAAAAATGGACTAAAATGCATAGGGCATCAGAAATAAGATTGGTTCTGTATACATTATAGCAATATGGCATTAGTGAATGCACATATGGTCATTTGATGCTAGTTTATCCGAACATGTCACACTGACCAAGTTAATTTTGATTATCCTAAGAAAGAGATGGTATAGGTTTCGAGTTACAACACCACATTATGCTTTTGATTGGCAAGTGCGATGTACTGTACTATAGGCAGAAAGAAACTGGGGCACTGACAGACATGGTAATAGTTAGACAAAAGAAGCTTACCGCATTGTTGAAAGTAGAAACTGCAGCCTCAACTTCTTCCTCTGAAGAAAAGGTGACAAAACCATATCCCTTGGACTTTGCAGTTCCTGGAATCCGGGACACGGTAGCACTGAGAACCTCTCCCTTTTCAGAGAAGAAGTTTTTAAGCGTCTCTGTGGTCACACTCTTCGCAAGATTACCAACATAAACCTTGTACTGACTGTCCACAAATACAGGCTCTGGTTCTGGTGCAGACCTATCTATGTTTGGCAAGAAGCTCTCTGTCACATTAACCTTAATTTTTCTACCGCCGACCTCCTGATAAAAATGAAATCAATAAAACACACATGTCCTGGAGCAAGAATTGCAAATGACAACAGAAGCAATGCAAATGATTGAATTCTACAGTTTCATTCAGGCTCTCAATTGCAGCATTAGCCTCCTCTGCTGTGCTCATCGTGACAAACCCGAAGCGCCGACTCCGGCCAGTGTATTTGTCAAACATAACCTGCGCAAAAAAAATCGGTGCAAACCCCCAATTACATCGGAGAGCAACATAACCCAGAAAATTTCAGCATTCAGCAATCAATTCAGCACACCATAGCTAGCTTCAAGTTGAGTAATTTATAGCTTCTATAATACAGCAGCAGCAAATTATGACAGTGTAGTTCTGTTTCTCCTTTTTGTGCCAAGATTTTTTTTTCTCGAGAGGATTTTGTGACAACATTTTTGATAAGTTTGTACTCATCCATTTCGGCATCAATCAATACAGTAATAAGCTAATAAAGGTACACATTAATACTTCATGAACCAAATAAACAATGGTTCGAATACGCAAGACATCAAAGAGAAAGAACTAGATTAGAGTAAATTTCATAAAGAATATATCGAAAGGAAAAAAACAAGAAACGGGAATCCGAGAAGCAACTGAGCGGGCTCACTACCTCGGCGCGCTCGACGGTGCCGTGGTCAGCGAACATGGCGGCGAGGTCGTCGTTGGTGACGGTCCTGGGGATGTTCCCGACGTAGAGCTTCCGCGCCGCCACCTCCTCGGGCGCCTCGAGCACCGACGAGGAGGCGACCACCCGCACCACCGCCGGCTGCCGGCGCCTCGCCCACCGCGCGGCGGTGAAGGCCGGCGTCGCGGCCCCGACTGAGAGGCGGGAGGGGCACCGGCAGCAGCTGCGACGGTGGAGTGCTCCGGCAGGAGGGGTTATGAGGGAGGAGGAGATGGTGGTGGTCGCCATTGGAGAGGTGCGGGAGCGAGCGAGCGAGCGAGAGGGAGGACGTTATCCGGACCGGCGTTTGGTGATAAAACCCTCCTCGCGACTACTCTTCCTGTCCTGCAAATGTTGGATGCACCGATTTTTTTCGCATTAGACTATACTCCCCGATTTCAAAATATAAACAAGTTACTATTAAAGCCTATTTAGATGAACGTTTCATATTCCATCGAGAAATAAAAAAAACTGTGTCAAACGAGAGTGAAGCTAGCAGTTTCGAAACAAAACTATTTTTAGTTTTTAGTTTTACATGTGCGTAAAACTAGGTTGAGACAGTTTCTATTCACTTTCACTTTTTCCACTCCACCACATGACCAGCCAAATCAAAAGCATCCGATGAACATATTAGTCTGTTTCAACTTCTTACATATTTTTTAAATCAGAATTTAGCAAATTTGTCAAACGGTTTCACAAGTGATTCGATTCTTTAGAGGGCCGTTTCTCATGCTAAATCCGAAATATTTTTTACAGAATCTGAAGCCCTACCAAACGGACTAAAAAAACTATCATAACTTTTTAGTGAAAAACTTTTAAATCTTAAGTATTAAGTATAGCATATAGTTATAATATATTTCTATCATAACCATATCATAACTATAATATAATTATATATAAATATTAAAAAATATATGCAACTTTACACTTAAGTTAAGTAGAGATTATAATATAATTACACTAGTTACATTGAGTTATGTTGAATGTAACTACAATGTTAATATAGTGTAATTATATTGGGTTAAATTTGAGAGTTTTTTAAAGAAATATTGTGACGGGTTTTTAGAAATTTTGTATAAACAATTTTGTTATGTATTAAATTTTGTATTAAAATATAAACACTTCTAGCGTTATGAAGAGTAATATTTTTATCATCCATCACCAACCCAATTGAAATCATTTAGAGAGTACAAAAGTTATTCTTTTTCTAAATACTACTCTATGCTAAAGAATCTAGAAATATTTATGTTTTAAAATATATATAGATTAAAAACCAGAAGACGAAACTACCGTCTTCATGTCAGCTGTCACACGTCAGACGTATATGAGTAAGACTTGTAAGCTTGCCTTGTTGGTTTGTTGGTCGATACGAAGTTATACTTATAAGATACAACATATCACGCGGCAAAAAAAGCAGCGTGACAGAGCCAAGTAATTTATGGGCGCGCGGCTCACGCTCATGCTCTTTTTGAATATGGCAGATGCGTAGGCGTAGAGCAAAGGCGTCAAGAGGAGAAAGATTTAAGCTCTATTTGGGACTGCTTTGCTCTATGTTTTTTAAGCTCTGCTTCATGTTTTTTAACCAAACGAGTTCAGCTTCACACACGCAGCTCTAAAAAAAGTAGAGTTGTGAGAGCACCTAAAGAGATACTCCACAAACTCCAGTTTTTATGAAGCTGCTTCATGTTGGAGTTTGTGGAGTAGAGTTTGTGAAGGAGTCCCAAACAAGACTTTATTCACATGATTTGGGGTATGTTGGGTGAGGAGTTGTTGTTCATGGCACTGGCACACAACACAAGGAGGAGAAGCGGCGTGTATATCTGGGAGAAAAATTTGTGCATGAGAAAGGGAGTCCTACTTGTAGAAACATCAACATATATACTTGATAACACAAAAATAATTATAGATTAATAACCTAATCTCCCAGTTTAGATTGTATCTTAATGTCCAACATATATACTTAATAAACGGAAACATAGTAGAAATTTTTACCAAAATATAAAAAATGTATCCCTTTTAAAGATGACTATAGTTTAGAAGAGGAGCCAGAGATAAAAAGTGACTAAGTTGATAATGGAGAAAAGTGCTAGGTCCCTGGGGACGACTGAAATGGAGGAAAGGAACGGAATGCCGTAGTGGCAGTGACAGTGGTAGTGTGGTAGAGGCGTTGGCCTAGGGCGACAAAATAACGTGGTGTTGCAAACTTCGGTTGCTAGCAAATATCCATATTTCACCGATGACTGACTGAATGCCCGTGCCTCGCAGGGAAAATTAAAAAGATACTTTAAAGCCTCAAACATTAAATAGAATTATTCTCATTGTAAAACCTTTCTATTATATTTTTCATCGTTTTCTACCTTACTTTAAAATGCATTTTTCTTGTTTGATGCCTTTCTTGTTAAGGAAGGGATAAAAGTCCACCTATCTCACTGTCTGAGGGATTGACGAGGATATCAACGTGATCGATACATTCACGTCTACACAATTTTCGGTCCAATTACTTGTGCCCGTGCACATCAAAATAAACTATCAGGTGAGTTTGTTTTTATATTCTTGTCCATATTATTTAGATCATGAAAACGTTCGTCCTCTTGTTTGGTTTGAAACGAAGGACAGGACCAAAAGAAAATAGATTCATGCGGGCTAGATTCGAACTACACAACAACATCAACTTATGATGACCACCACAACTTCAAACGGATTCTGTTTTGGCGTGCAAGTACTTCATGAGCATGAAGCTTGTCATTTCTACTTCCAAATGAATTTGGCCTCATGTCCATATATGTTTTGGAGAGGCTGCAATCATCGTTTTACTATAGAGACCTTTTTCTTGTCCATTATGTTGTGTCATCTTATTTTGGCCCAATGAGCTATGTATTAAGTTGAGTTCGTTAGGGACACATTGTCGGGTTAAGAGGACGACCCCAACTCGTCCTCTTACCTATATATTTTCCTTGGCTACCATAGATCAACTCAGGTTTTGTTAATTAGAGTTAGCGACTCGCTACTTGCTTGTAGCGTATATGTTGGCTAAACTGTCCGTTTGTTTGCCTTCGGAACCTCACCATATTGTGAATTCACAATGAAACCTTCTTGTTTGTTCTTCGATTGTTTGCAGGACAAGTGCCCTCGTGGCTGGGTTGTCGCGCATTGTAAGATCATGACGACCATCAAAAACAGTGTATCGGTTGCTAAGATACAACATCCTTGGACAGTTGTATTCAGGCCATGAACGTTGTCTTCATTTATCGATCGAGTTATTCTTAACCTCTCATCAAAACATCATAAATAAACCTTTACGGGTTGACATAAGGGACCCAGTGGTGGCAGGTGATGGCAGATTTCACCATCACCTTCACCATTGGGGTCTTTTATTTCATAAATGATTCATGTTAATAGACGAACTAGTAGTCCTATTAGTCATGCTTTTATTAACACTAGTTATCATGCACGTGCAAAGCATGTTTTGACAGTATTAACAAACGAAGAAAAATCTATGCAATTTTTTTATACAATGCACACCATATAAATTCTTCTGGTAAAGGCAGATTCGTATAGAATGTGCTAACATGACAATTTAGATGGTTATCTCCATAAAAACCACTTTGTTGAATCACTACTTTCTGACCAACAAAGGTAGAAATATTTAGAGGATGCAAAATTGCCGCGCACAATTTATACATTGCGCTACTTTTCAGAAGCAAACAATTATGATCAAACTCTGAACGATTTCCAGCTAGAAGTGAAACTGCAAGTAAAAGAGAATTACTATCAAATCATTATTTTCTTATAGAACAATAACAAACCATTTTCTTACACAAGAATAACAAAGTATTTTCTTATAGAAGAATAATAACTGACTTAGTTTTCTCATCAGCACAAAACAAAACATTTGAATGAAATGGACAAATTTCTTGTTCACTAAGCTGAATTTACCCAACTTACTCTCTAGTATATATGGACAATAATATATGAATGTACAATCAGAGTATGCAGACGGTGTATCTGATAAGTTGTGGCATGCATGTGGGATCAACTTTATCTACATGCTCTTCATCTTTATAGTTTAAGTCCTAAAGGGAAACCAGGCTGATAAGCTGTAAATGCAAGAAGTACGAACATTCCAGCGCTAGCTAGAGTGTAGGAAAACTGCACAAAACAAAACGTACGCAAAACTTCTATTAGAAAAAAAACACATATATACTCCATACATGGCGACTGAGACTACGTGAGTTTTTCTCAGGAGAAAACGTAAGCTTATATACATATTAACAATCATGAAAACAAATTAATATGACCAAATTATATGTTCAGGCATAAAAATTTCTCTCACTTTTACTTCCATGCACCAAAACTCTAATTAAATTCCTAACAGACCATTATACCACAAGAAAGTATGCACACCAGACTTCTGATCAAGACATTTTTAATGTACGAATTGCAAGTACACATGCAAACCTTAGATGTTGTTCTTGGCAACAATGGGGATGCCAGTTGGTGGTCAACAAACAACGAAATGCAATAAAAAAATTCTGTATTTATACATGGGAGAAAACCATGCACCTGCATTTAACTGTGGCGGCTAGCAGGCGATGAGTGATTCCATCTAGAGAGCTGGAGGAAGAGAGACATCGTCATAGATGGCATCAAAACCGAGTGACAAAAAACATACTAATTAAATTGCTATTTCTTTATCACTGTGGTTGGAAGAGAAAATTTAGCTAGCTTGCAGCAGCGAAGGCAACATACATCTCAAAGAGCAAAAGAACCATCCCTCTAACTAGTATCAATGGGCTCTGCACAGGCAAGCTCTCGAATACAATTTCCTGGCAAATTTTATAGGCACGACGTATGAAGAATAGGTAAAATCCGTATAATACTAACCTGGATTTGAAGAATGGTATGATAGCAACTCCACGCTCCCCATATCCCACACAAAAGTAAAATTAAAACACTGTTACTCCACGAATAGAAATCCTCGATCCCCGTATGGCCTATTCTGTTGAAATCGTTATTTTGTGCGTGCCTCATTTCAAGTCCCAGATCATCCGGAGTAAAACGGATTGAGGAATAAGTCCTTTAGGGAGTTTGTTATTTCGGTTGCAGATGCAAATAATGCGGGAGATTAGATGGATCGAGACCGCTTCACTCGGTGGTGCACGAGAATGTTTTAGATAAATGCGAAGTCGTGGGATGGCACGATTTTAGCCTCGGATACTCTCGATTTGCGTTGAGTATAAATAGGGGTTTTAGCTGTGTATTGTAACTTGTAAGTTTGCATTTCAATTCAATGAAAAAACCACGAGAAAATTGCCCCAGAATTTCTTCTACCATCCACAAGTTCTGAAACCTCTCCCGCACCTCTGTTTTCTCTGTTCTGAGCTCAGTTCGAGTTCTTGTTTACTGTTGTTGTCTTTGCCGAGTCGGACGGGTATAGTTCGCACGCAAGGTGTTCGACATGGTGTTCCCGGCGACGCCAACAAGTAGTATCAGAGCTCCTCAGGTTGAGGGCTGATCTGACGCCATGTCGATGGTACCAGCAGCTGCTGACGCAACTAGGGGGAGCTCACTAGGGGGAGCTCGAGGAGCGCTTTCCTCTACCCTCAACTCACGGCGACCAACTACACTAGTTGGGTGATTCGGGTCCAAGCTATGATGGAGGATCAAGGTGTGTGGGAAGTGATCGAATCGGCGACGGATGCCGTCGTCGACCCGAGGAAGGACAAGAAAGCAAAATCACATCTACTTCAATCTCTGCCTGAAGACTTGCTCATGTAGGTTGCAAAGAAGCAGTCGGTGAAAGAAGTTTGGGACTGCCTCAAAACAAGATTTGTGGGTGCGGATCGGGTGCGAGATGTGCGCCTGCAGACGCTCAAGGCGGAGTTCGCCAGCATGGCGATGGAGGCCGGGGAGTCTCTGGACCAGTACGTCGGGAGAATCACGACGATGGGTGTGCGACACTCAGCCTTGGGCTCAACACTCACCGACGCCGCCATGGTGAAGAAACTTTTCGACACCGTTCCGGACAGGTTTGTTAGCCTCGTGGCCGGGATCGAGCAATTCTACGACGTCAACGACATGCCATTTGAGGTGGCGGTAGGCCGGATTAAAGCCTACGAGGAGCACGTGCACAAGAAGAAGGAAGCCGCCGGTGGAGTCACCGCCGACGGGCAGGTCCTGCTCACTCAGGCCAAGTGGGAGGCACGCTTCAAGAAGGACGGTGGGGAATCCTCGACGGCGCAGAAGACAAGGTCTCCCGGTAGGGGGACTGGTCGCGGCCAGGTGGGTCGATGCCGCGGCAGAACACGGGGCGGAGGCGGTCGAGGAGGGCCGCGACGCAACAGTTACGGTGGCGCGCCAAGCAGTCCTGGTGGCACAGGAGGCGGCCCCCGTGACAAGAGCCATGTAAAATGCTACAATTGTGAGGAGAACGGGCATTATGCAAACCAGTGCCTGCTCCCGAGGAAGAAGAAAGGCGAAGCCCATTTGGCGCAAACAGAGGATGCCGGTCAGGCGCTCCTGCTCGCGGTGACGGAAGATGAACCATGTCGCGGTGAGCTGGTCATGCACGAGGAACGTGTATGGCCTAAGCTACTTCTAACCAATGGTGAAGGAGATGCAGGTGATCTGTGGTATTTGGACAATGGTGCAAGCAACCATATGACGGGAGACCGCAGCAAGTTCATGAAGCTGGACGAATCGGTGACCTGTAGCGTCAAGTTTGGTGATGCATCGTCGGTCGAGATCAAGGGAAAGGGATCAATTCCCTTCGCATGCAAAAATGGGGTTCAATGTCTGCTCCAAGATGTCTATTATATTCCTAGCCTCTGGTGCAACATGGTGAGCCTGGGGCAGCTGACAGAGACCGGGCACAAAGTGGTGATGAACGAGGATGTCCTTGAGGTGTTCGACAAGTGGCCATGGCGCCTAGTGATGAAAGTTAGTTGCACCTCAAACCAGTTGTATCGCATAGAGCTGAAATTGGCGCATCCAGTGTCCTTCCTGAGCAGCATCGAAGATCCAGCATGGTTGTGGCACGCTCGGCTTGGGCATGTTAACTTCCAGGTGATGCGGCAGCTGGTGGACAAGGAAATGGCGGGCGGCATGCCTACCATTGTTCACCCGAACCAGATTTGTCAATCCTGCCTGGTGGCAAAGCAAATCCGAGCTCCATTACCGGCAATGGCGAACTATAGAGCGGAGGAGCCGCTCGAATTGCTGCACATGGATCTGTGTGGTCCAATCACTCCGTCGACAATGGCCGGTAATCGTTATTTCGCCCTAATTTTGACGATGTTACTCGATGGATGTGGATATATGTGATCAAGACAAAGGATCAAGCACTGGAGGTCTTCACCAAGTTCAAGCCATTGGCCGAAAACACGGCCGGGCGACGCATCAAAACCTGCGTTCCGACCGCGGCGACGAGTTCCTGTTAAGAGACTTTGCACAGATGTGTGAGGCGGCGGGGATTCAACGACATCTAACGGCACCCTACTCCCCTCAGCAGAACGAGGTGGTGTAGCGACGGAACAGGACCGTGATGGCGATGCCGTGGTCTCTGCTTAAAGGCATGGCAACACCGGGCAGGTTTTGGGGGGAGGCGGTGCGCCACGCGGTGTACCTCCTCAACCACTTGCTGACGAAGACAATTGGGAACCGAACTCCGTTCGAGGCATGGACGGGGAAGAAGCCGCAGCTAGCACACCTTCGTGTTTTTGGCTGCGCGACGCACGCCAAAATCACTACACCTCATCTGAAGAAACTGGATGGCTGTAGTGCGTCGTATGTTTATCTCGGCATGGAGGAAGGGAGCAAGGCACATCGCCTGTTCGATCCGCGTCGGCGTCAAATCCATGTAAGTCGTGATGTGATTTTTGAAGAAAACAAGCCCTGGAGCTAGATTGCAGGCGAGGCGGATTCAATTTCATGTGAGTTTGAAGTCGAGGAGGAAGCAGGGGAGCCGCACCCGCGCCCGACAGGGCCGGCGGACTCGGTACCATGGTACCGGGATTCTTCACCGAGCAGGTGCGCCGGCAAGCAACCAATGGAGTCGGCAGAGCAAGACTCCTCCTCAGCAAGTCCGGTGAGGTCCTCACCAGCCTTGCCTGGGACGCCCACCCCCGGCTCTACCTCGACACATGCTGTCGGGGCGTCGGCGTCATCATCTACCGGCGGCAACACTGAGAGCGACGAGCGGCCGGCGCGGTATAGAAGCATTGCCGAAATAATGCAGGTGGCCCCTCGTGTTGAGTTAGCGGAAGAAGAGGACGATGATCAGGCATTTCTTGTTGAAGTTGAAGAACCCTCAAGCTAAGTTGATGAGTAGCAAGCCTGGGCGGACGCCATGAACAAAGAAATCGAAGCTATCGAGAAGAACAACACTTGGGAATTAAGCACATTGCCGGCTGGGCACAAGGCGATTGGTTTGAAATGGGTGTTTAAGCTCAAGAAGGACACATCCGGGGAGGTGATCAAACACAAGGCGAGGTTGGTAGCGAAGGGGTATGTTCAAAGGCAAGGAATTGATTTCGATGAAGTGTTCGCACCAGTGGCGAGGCTGGATACCGTGCGAGTGATTCTTGCTCTTGCTGCTGATCGCCGATGGGAAGTCCATCATCTCGACGTCAAATCGGCATTCCTAAATGGGAAGCTCGAAGAAGAAGTCTACGTGGCTCAACCAGAAGGATTTATTAAGGAGGGTAGCGAGCACCTCGTCCTCAAGTTGCACAAAGCTTTGTATGGGCTCTGGCAGGCGCCGCGAGCTTGGAATATGAAACTTGATGGCAGTCTGCGGCAGCTTGGTTTCGAGCAGTGTATGCAAGAACAAGCAGTATATATCTGAAGTGGTGTAATTGTGAGGATTTATGTTGACGATTTGATTGTCACAAGCAAGAGCCTCAACGAATTAAGGGAGTTCAAGAAGCAGATGATGGAAGAATTCGAGATGAGTGACCTCGGCAAACTATCGTTTTACTTAGGGATTGAGGTGAATCAAGGAGAGAATGGGATTACATTGAAGCAGAGTTCTTATGCTAAGAAGATTCTGTCTCAGTTTGGCATGATAGACTGCAACCCAACTTCAATTCCAATCGATCCTAAATTGCAACTGCACAAGGATGACAGTGGACAGCCGGTGGATGCAACTCAATATCGCCGTGCAATTGGCTGTCTTCGATACCTGTTACATACTCGCCCTGATTTATCCTATGCCGTTGGCGTGGCGAGCAAGTTCATGGAGAGGCCGACAATGATGCACTTCAAGGCTGTGAAGCAAATCCTAAGATATCTCAAAGGCACAATCAATTGCAGTCTCGAGTATGTGGCTGGTAATGGCAACTTGGAGATCACAGGGTATTCGAATAGCGACCTCGTCGGTGATGCAGATGATCGACACAGCACGAGGGGAATGGCCTTCTATATCAACAAGAGCCTGGTGGCATGGAGTTCACAGAAACAAAAAACAGTGGCTTTGTCATCCTGTGAAGCCAAATTCATGGCGACCACCACGGCGGCATGTCAGGCACTCTGGTTACGGGCACTCCTTAGGGAGATAACCGAAGCTGGAGAAAAGATTGTGAAGTTATTCGTGGACAATAAGTCTGCAATTGCATTGATGATGAAGAATCATGTCTTTCACGGGAGAAGCAAGCATATTGACACCCGATATCATTTTATTCGGGAATGTGTGGAAGGCGGCCAAATCGTGGTTGAGTTCGTCAGAACAGAGGAACAATGGGCGGACGCATTAACAAAGGGCTTGGCCACGATGAAGCTGGCAACGACGCGACATCTGCTCGGAGTTTGGTTTTTGGAGCCACACCCGAATTAAGGGGGAGATTGTTGAAATCGTTATTTCGCACGTGGCTCATTTCAAGTCCCAGATCATCCGAAGTATAACGGATTGAGGAATAAGTCCTTTAGGGAGTTTGTTATTTCGGTTGCAGATGCAAATAACACGGGAGATCAGTTGGATCGAGACCGCTTCACTCGGTGGCGCACGGGAATGTTTAAGAGAAATGCGAAGTCGTGGGATGGCACGATTTTAGCCTCGGATACTCTCGATTTGCGTTGAGTATAAATAGGGGTTTTAGCTGTGTATTGTAACTTGTAAGTTTGCATTTCAATTCAATGAAAAACCACGAGAAAATTGCCCCAGAATCTCTTCTACCATCCACAAGTTCTGAAACCTCTCCCGCACCTCTGTTTTCTCTGTTCTGAGCTCAGTTCGAGTTCTTGTTTACTGTTGCTGTCTTTGCCGTGCCGGACGGGTATAGTTCGCACGCAAGGTGTTCGAAGTGGTGTTCCCGGCGATGCCAACATATTCAAGAACATTTTAACTTTAGTATAATAAAGGCAATAGTATACAAAAACCATTTAGGAACTTACTTAATTTTCCAACTTCAGAAAACTCAAGCAACATAACAGCAGCAACATTCTTACTTCAACACCAAATGTTCTTACTTTTTTGGAGTACGCCTGTACAATATCAAGAAACAATGGATATCATTAGACCTATATATAACATGACACTTTGTATTTACCAAATATTAACCAATTAATTAAATTCCAAATTGTATTGATTTGTGTAGTCTGTGAATCAACCAGCTCATGGGAACAGCAGTAACTTCAGAAAACTGAAGGCAATGTCATCTAACTGCAGCAACATTCTAACTTTAACACCAACCTTCTTCCGTTTTTGGAATACGGTGGTACTGTATCAAGAAGCAATGGATATCATTAGACCTATATATAATATGAGACTTAATGTATATACCTGAATAGTAACCAAATAATTAAACTCCAAATTGCATTGATTTGTTGTGCGGGCTGAATCAAGCAGCTCAGGGGATAACATTATAATCCATATATTCAGACCGGTCGTTTCATGAGGTTGGTACAGGATCAACAACAAACAAGTGCTGTTAAAATTATTTTGAAACATCTTAAGAATTGAATCACCAACCTAATGGGTTAAAGAATTGGTAGTCTACCTGATCTAATTTGTCGAATGTATCCCATTATATTGGTGCGATATACGAAACACAAGTTTTTAAACAATCCATGCGCTTATATAGTCAAATTATTTAGAATTCTCAGTTTCATTTATAATTTCTTTTAGAATTATTCATGTTCATTCAGAGTGCAAATGAAATATTGTCCTAGATAGAACTCATGTCATTATTTGCTCCTTTATTTTCCAATCAATCTGTGAACTGCGAAGCAACTTTTCTGCGGGTCGGATAATTTTATTGCAAAATCAACTCACGGTGATATCTACCGAGGATAATTTTGATGAACACCTACATGCAAAAAGGAACATAATAGTGTATTACTAATAGCATCAGTAGGAGTAATAAACAATTTGAGAGTTCCAAAACAACAGATCGGGGATAACACTGTCACAAATGTCTCCCCTTTAACTCAGCTACTGAAATATGAATAATCTGCATTATCCTCTTTTGCCTGATCAGAGTATTTTGCAATTGCTCTACCATCCCCACTTTGCCATTGTCATTTGTGATGCTATCGACAGTTGCTGTCATCCATATCAAGCCATGCAGCACTGATGGGGATAAAGATAAAAAGGAAGGTGCAATGAATGATATTGATCTGAGTAAGCATTCCATCGAGCAACAAGTGTGCAACACAAGTAGGGATGGAGAGTACCATAAGCACATGTCGAGACGAAATGGGGAGGAGGGAGTGTTGAACCTGGCACATCTTGTCGCCACAAAGGTTCATGAAAGTGAGACTACATGCACATCGATCTGGACTCCGTGCTCCTCAATGTCGAGCTTGCACACACCAATGAAGCTAGGCGAGCCACGGTCCCGGCGCCGATCCAACTCCAGCATCCCGACGCCAGTCCGCCCTCAGTATCTCTCTCCACGCCGTAGCTCACTATTGGAGAGCGGAACAGCAACGCGGCTGAGGGCGATCCGACGCAGCAGAGCGGATGACCCCTCTCACTTGCGACCTCGCCTTCGTGCGGCGGCGGCGGCGGTGGAAGGGCGAGCATGGACGTGGCGGATTGAAGCTGGCGATGGGGGTGCGGAGGAGGTGTCGGAGGCGGCGATAGGGCCCGACGGCGGCGGCTGGGAAGAGCGAGCGCTGCGGTGGGGCGGAGACGACGGATTGGGAGTTGATGGGACGCGGCTGCACTGCGGCAGCGCGTGATTATGTTTGCCTTTCTCAAAAAAATCCACTGGAAGTTTGAGAAAGGAGGGAAGTATTCCGCCGCCTCACGTATGCCCTGTTTTTTGCGGCCAAGGAAGACTGCCCCTACGGCGCCCTGCTATGGAGATCCAATTCAAACTTTAGAGCACATACAACAAAATGGCTCGTATGCCCTGTTTTTTGCGGCCAAGGAAGACTGCCCCTACGGCGCCCTGCTATGGAGATCCAATTCAAACTTTAGAGCACATACAACAAAATGGCTAAATAAATTCTTAATAATTATGTTTTTAGTTATTTTTAAAAATTTAATTCTCAATACATCATCTTTCATCCAACAGAAGTCTTAAAATCTGGTTTCCTATAAATTTAAAATTGCTTTGGGCCTGATTTCAGCGGCGGTGGGAAGGAAGGGAGGGGGAGGAGCGCAGCAACGTCAATACGAGGAGGCGACGGGGAGAGGTTGCGGCGGTGGAGGATGCGACGGTCCTGTACGAGGAGGGGTCGAGAAGGGGCGGCGATGGTAGAGGAGGCGGGGGAGGATGCGACGGCGGGGGACGAGCAGGACAGGCACGCGACACCAAAAACACGCGCGTGGGAAGAAGCGCAATGACGTGAAATTAATATTGGGCGCCAGACTCGGTTAGCTATTTATGAAGAACAAAAATGATGGGAAAGGGAACCAATTTTTTTGGAAATGAGATAGGCAATCTATTGGAAGATAAATTTTGTTCAAATTAGTTAAAAATAGGAATTTCAGAGGGTATTGGACAGCTGTTGTATATGCTCTTAGGCCTTGTTCGGTTGGCCTTTCCCGGCCAGGATTGAGTCGTAATCCCTGTGAATCAGCCCGGTGCGGATTATATCCCGACCCAAAAAAATGTGTTCGGTTTAGCCCGGTGAGGATTCTAACCAGCCCATCCCGACGTTTTCCCTCGTCTTGGCCAGGGAAAAATCGCGAACGGCGTGGTGTGGAAAAATCCTCGAGAGGAGACGAGTCTCGCACGAGGCAGCGGCGACCCGGAGGCGATGGCGGTGGCGGCGGCGACAAGTCTCGCACAAGGGAGAAGGTTGTTCTTGTTGTCCTGCAACGCGTCGTCATTGTCGTCCCCTTCTTCGCCGTCACCGCCTTCTCTCCGGTGAGCTCCTCCTCTTCCCTCTCCTCTCCTCTTCTAGGGTTAGGAAAGACAAACCAGCCAAAATTCAACCAAATCGCTTACGTCCGCCCGTCCAAATTTCAAATCCAAATCGATTAAACCCAGGTGATTTGGATTTGGATTTTGGCTGGTTTAATCGATTGAAGTTAGTTGGACATGTACTCTTTTTGTTCATGTGATGATTGAAAAAATTGATCAATTCACTCTGTCGGACATGTACTTCTTGTTCATGTTTATACTAGCTGGTTTTAGTTAGTAGCAAGTGATTGAAGTTCAGATGCTGCCGTTTTTTTGTCCCTGAAGGCATCGATTCCCTAACAATCAACTGCACTTCCAGTGTAATGTTCTTGCACCATGGTCATGTATCATGATTTTCTGATGCTGTTGTATATGGCACCTAATGAACTGATCTGATGCTCTTCAGTGACTATGAAGACTTGCTTATATTAATTGTTAATCTGTGATCGATCACAGCTGCTGAAGACTTCACAATTTTGTTGGCATCCTCCTTGACTATAATTTTCATCACCAATATTTTCTTCTCTCCAACTGCAACTTGCAAGCAGGTTTTCTTTGCTATTAGCTTTCGCTTAGCTCCATTCATGTTTGCATTAGCTTGTGACTGGAATAAATGGAATGCTATTTCTAATTGACACAAAGCAAAGATTGGTGTTAAAGTTCCTTTTCTAATATTATTTTTTTGCTGACACATATTATTCAATGGTATTATCCATGGGTCCCTTTTATGCTCCCTGGTTTACTGCAATAATGTGGATTTGTCCCTTATATACTCCCCAGTTTAATCCAAATGACTCATGAATTCTGGTAGTAAAGGTTGATCCCTTTTGTGCTCCCTGGTTTACTGCCATAGTGCAGGTTGATCACCAATAGAGATAAAACTGCATACTCAAATGATACAATACTAACAGTTAATCTACAAAGATGCATCTTTACCTCAAGGTGATGAGCAGCAATTTGGTCCCAAATTGGTTCAACTCATGTAAAAGGCTAAAATGTATTAATACTAGACAACAAAGCCTCAAAAGGAAGATACTATTGCATAAAAACATTTATCTGCTAAGGAAATTGAATTATACACATTTAAGACTTAGATAAAGGTGACTACATTGTTTAGCCCTAATCCTCCTAGAATCCATCATTCATTTTTGCACATGAATTAAACCATGCACTATAAATGGTTGTGCAGTAATTCATTCTTTCATGTAATGTGTGCTCATTGTCTAATATAGGGATAACAAGTTCATTCTTTGCAGGTTTCTTGAAGTTCCTGAAGATTTACTCATCAAGATTTAGCCATTTGGAATGTTACAAACATTTCCTGTACTTTTAGCTGAGTTGTTTGGTTAAATTAAACTCTCCGTGAGTTCTTTGGTTAAATTAAACCCAATTCCTTCCAAATGTTCTGCTTTCTTCAAGATCATTCAGATGATATCCTGCTGTGTTTGGTTTATAAAATTTTCGTACATGTTCTGGATTTTTCAGTGCTGATCCAAATGAGTTCCTGTTGCTTTGAGAAATTATGGGTTGTTCATTGCACCTGTTGCTTTCTCGTCCTGTGTTTATTAGTTCCATGTTAAATTGCTACAAAATCGTAAATCTGTTTGAATTGGCATTATTTTTGAACTTGTGAATAGAGGAGCAAGATCAAAAGTAGCATCAATCCATTTCAGATTCATATCAGTCCAACTCAGAACAAACTGGGATATCAGTTCATATATATCTGTGAAGCGAAATGCTTCAGATTCTGAAGAACACAACACAGAACATTCTAGAGGTTTAGTCCATAAGCATTCAGACATATGAATGGAGTTGATCAAAATTAATCAACCAAACAAGAGACAACATATGGGCTCATTACTCTGGTCTCCTCTGCTATGTGATAGAGATCTTTCTCTAGTCCAAGCCAAGTATTTGTCACATCCTGAGTTTTTCTCTAATTCATTTAAATAATTTACCCTGAAATAATCGGAATTTCTGAAATTAACCTGGAGTCAACCTATAATTTTAAAATGCAAATAATAAATGGAAATGACATGGTAGGATTTTTCTTGAATTCTTCATGTCAAAATACGCTAACAGGATTTTTACTGGAATTTTTAGAGCACTCTAAGTATTTTTAAACAATTAAATAAGAAATCAGGAATTAATTAAGCCCCAAAAATCCTTTTTCCCTTTTTCTTTTTCTTTTCCGTACGGGCTGCACAGTACTCCCGCTCTTTCCTTGGGCCGTCGGCCCGGTCCTCTCCCCGCGCGCGCCCCCGGTCATGGGCCGAGGCCCGCAACGCCGCCGCCGCCGCACGCAAGTCCGCGGGCGTCCTCGCCGCGAGACGCCGACGGGTGGGCCCCGCCGTCGAGCTTCCCGTCCCGCGCGTCGGTCCGGCCGCCGTCCGCCATGCGCTCCGCCTTTCCGCTCCTTCCCGTTTGAATCCGAGCCACGTCGGCCCCGTGCGGCTCAATCTCGCGCGCCGTTTCCATCCCCCGCAAACCCCGCGCCCGTTGGAAACCCTATCCACGCAAAATCCGTCGCCGATTGTTTCCTCTCTCTCTCCGAGTCCGTGAACAACGGCGAGGAATCCGCGCCATTTCCGTGTTGGTTTCGGCCCCGTGGTACCCCTATAAAAACTCCTCGTTCGCCGCCGCGCGTTTTCCCTTTGGTTCCCGTGCGCTAGCCCCAAAACCCGCCGTCGCCATCGTCGTCGCCTCCGTCGCCGGTGAGTGCACCGCCGCCCTTCTCCTTTTCGGTTTTCGGGTTTCTCCCGAACCGCTCCCGCGCGCACCGTTCCACCCTTCCCCGTGGTCCCCGCGCCCGCAGCACCCTTCGCGCCGTCGCCGGTGCCGCCGGAGTTCGCGCGCCCGCCGCGGCGGCATGGCGGCGGCGAGCTCGAGCCGCCGCCACCCGAACCCTAACCCTAGCGCGCTCCCCGCACCCGTCCGATCCTTCGGATCGGGCGGATCCGCACCGTCCGATCGCGATCGATCCGTCGTCGTTCGATCCGGTCGCCGCACGCCGGATGGCTGCCGCGTGTCCGCCCCGGTCGCCGCCCCAAACCCTAACCCTAGCCGCGATCCGCGCCGTTCGATCCTTCGGATCGGGCGGATCCGGACCGTACCCTCGCGCGCAAGGCCGCCGCCGTCCGATCGCCGCCACCTCCCCGATGCGCGCCACGTGCCCCGCTCTCCCGCCGCCGTGGACTCGGTCCACCGTGGACCGCGCCGCGTCGCTTGCGTCGGCCGCTTGCGCCGCGGCGACGCCCTACCGCTTGCACCATGCTTGCGTCATCCAGGGGCTTAATTGCGCAATAAATCATTTAATCTTTTCTGTTTAGTTTAAAAATCGCAATTAAACTTCTAAAATTCATATCTTTTGAATCCGAACTCCGTTTGAGCCCATCCAAATTTCATTAAATCCAGAAAAATGTCAAGAATCCATTAAAAATACTTTTCAGTGCTGTTTCAGTAGACTTTTTAGGGTGTTTGTTGAGTGTTTTGTTTGTCGTGTAGATCCCGAGTTTTCCGGCGAGCCCGTTCTCTTCGAAGTAGTCGCCGAGGTTCCTCAGTCTCCAGAGCAAGGCAAGTCATACCTTACATTGACCATATTGTACCTATTTTATGAAAATACCTCTATTTCATTCAAATACTGCATATGTTTTAGAATGTTATTTCATGGGATGTTTTATACCTATTGTACTCAACTATAGGATTGTTTACTTTATACCATTGATAACTTGGGGTTCAATATGACTAGATGTTAGCTTAGGGTTGCTTAACTATGCTTAGCGCAACTAGCACACTTAAGGGAATCACACTAAGTTTAATGCTAAAGTTGACCTCCCGGTGATATTAAGATATGATTTTGTTCTTAATAATATTGAATTATAAGAAAGGTGGGTCGTGAGCACATGGTTGGACTTTGGTTAGCGTGCTCATGACGATTAAGGACCGGTTCTCGGGAAACCCTGGAAGAAATGTCGTGCATACCACAAGCCAGCATGGGTAATGGCTGGGTCTGTAGCGTAGCTGTCTCTAGTCGACGTATCCCAGAGAGGGTGGGCGTGATGGAGTTGGATCGGCCCCGGTTTTAAGGGTTGATCGGCTTCCGGATTCACCGCGGAACTAGAGGGGCTGCCCATTGCCCGATGGGAATGGGGCGAAACCTTGGTGTGGTACGATTGATTAGAGGGGTTATGTGAAGGGTCCTGTCACAATTCCTTTTCGGGGCACCGTGGTGGTGCACCGGCGCACGGTAACGTGTTGTGGGATTGTGTCTTGTGGGTACAGTTGTACACCTCTGATCAGAGTAAAAACTATTCGAATAGCCGTGCCCACGGTTACGGGCGATCGACCAGATTCACCTTGATTAGTCTCACTTTTTATTTGAATAAAATGTTGAAGTATGACTAGTACAGGTGGATGGATGGGCCTGTTGCAACGTGGTTTGAGCGTTGAACAGTGTTTGTTTAATATTGCTTAATCATTACTACTGTTTTACTGTCTTCAAATATCATTATTATATACTGCAAATGCTGTTTATGCAAATCGAGCCCCTTGACCTTTCCTTGTTATTTATCTTGCATCATGTCCCCTTTTCCGGTGTGACTTGTTGAGTATGGTGGTTGTACTCAGTCTTGCTTCTTTTTCCCCCTTCAGTGCCAGAGGTTGAGATCGAGGTCTCCGAGGAGGTGTAGGCTTGTTCTCGTCAAGGTTTAGCTGTGGAGTTGGTGTTCCGCTTCGCTCGTGTCAAGTTTAGCTTAAGTCAGTTTTATTTTCTTTTCCGCTGCATTTATGTAACTCTTTTATATCTTGTTTCTAAGACGAGGATTACGTATTATCAATAACGTCGATTTGTGTACCTCGGCTGATTCTGGACGAGGATGTAATGCACAAATTAGGCTGCGAAATTCGGTGTGAATTTCGGCGTGACAAGTTGGTATCGAGCCTTCCTATGACGTAGGACAAGCCAACTGGAAACCTTAAGAGCCCTCTAATTCTTTTCATGTGCATATGTTTTGAAAGAAAAAGGGGTGTTTTGTAAGGAGGAGTCTGTCTAGGGTTTAGGAATTGCGAAAATGGGATGTTGGTCGTGGGTTTTGAGCATGTTTTGATTTTCCCACTCCTTTGTTTCTATAGATGGCAGGTTCCCGACGCACGCGGAAAAGGGATGACAGGCTTCGTGGCGGGCGCACGTATGGCCCTTGCGGTTGGATATCTGAAGCGCCGGAATATACAACGGTCGCGCCCTCGGTGGCGAGTTGCCATACCGTGTTCGGTTGGAGGTTCACGGGTTTGTGGGAACGTGTCTTCCCAACATGGAGGTCACGGCTTCGGAGGCACGTCGATCATGCTTGTCAAGAAGCCGCCTACGATGTTGGCGGGATGAGGAGCCGCATGATGCGACCTTCGCACCTCCTCCTACCGCTATCATCCCCGTCGAGGTAGTTCCTCGGAGGTCGGTGCATTCAAGTCTACGGCGAGAGGAGAACGACTCTACCTTCGGTCACATGTGCACCGTGCTCCAAGGGCCGATCGATGCACTCGACCTACACAAGGCGACCAAAGAGCCGAACGACAAGAAGCGGTGAGGATCGTGCGTGCGGGACGAAGTGGTTCGTCTAAAGAAGGAGGTCGGCGAGTTGAAGGGACTCCCGCCACCGGTTGGGGTTAGACTCCGCACTACGCCCGGAAGACCACCACCGCGCTGTCCGCATCCGGCTAGCACCTCGGATTCCACCGCCTTCTCCGGCTCCACCCGCTCCCGTTCCGCGCCGGTTTCGGTTCCTCTGCTGCAGGCTCGCCTCACCTTTGCTCCGGCTTCGGCAAATCAAGGCGGAGGTGGCGTGTGGTTGGATCTCCGTCTCCGGTGACTCAAGCTCGAGAATTCGGTGAAGACATGGACTCGAAGAGACTCAAGATTCCTCGGAGGGAAGAGGCGGGATCGGTTGGGCTACGGCAACCGACTCGAAGATTCCAAGTCCGAGGTGACGCCCGAGGACTCCAGGAGCCGTTCGGAAGAATGGGGATCTTACGAAGGAAGCGGTTTCGACTCCTCGTCTCGTGGATCGTTCTAGTTGCCCTCCTTAGTTTTACCGTTTAAATTAGTTTGTCTTCTTGGTAGTTCTTTGTGTGTTAGGTTTCTTGTGTGTGGATAGGCGCGCATCGATATCAAGTGTGATATGACCGACCAATTAAGGATGTTTGGTGCTTTTCCTTGTTTCTAGTCAAGATCGAACAATGCATTTGAATTCAAATAATAAAGATTAGTGCTAAGTCATCGCATTTTCTTCTTTTCTCTCTCGGTTGGTCGTCTCCTTCGGATGGTGAACACCGGGACCGGCGGGCGAACAACAACAATGGGCGTCGGTGCCAACAACAACGAGGCTCACGACGCCAATGGCAATGCTCCTCCACCGCCACCCGAGAATCCCACCATTGCTCAAGTGCTCGCTTCACAGACACAGATGATGGCTGCAATGATGCAGCAAATGCAACAACAACACCATCGGATGCAACGGCATGCTGCAACAAATGCGGCAACGGCGCGAGAACAATCGGTTTGCCGCCCCACCACCCCAGTCCAAGGCTGCGAGTTCCTTCGTGTCCGACCGCCGACCTTCTCCAGCACCACTAATCCCATGGAGGCTAATGATTGGCTTCATGCCATAGAGAAGAAGTTGGATCTGCTGCGGTGCACGGATCAAGAGAAAGTCTCTTTTGCCACTCATCGATTCTGAGTCCGCTTCGACTTGGTGGGACAACTATTTGGTTACTCGCCCAGCGGGAGCAGCAGTTACCTGGGAAGAGTTTCGTCGCAGTTTCAGGACCGCACATATTCCTGCGGGAATAGTTGCACAGAAAAAGCGTGAGTTCCGTTCTCTTGAGCAGGGTAACGGATCGATTCGAGTATCCGCACGAGTTCAATCGTCTTGCCCGTTATGCCCCGAAGATGTGCGCACCGATGCGAAAGGCGGGAAAAGTTTTTGGTGGTTTGGATGATGAACTCACGGACAAGCTTATCTCCGGAGAGTATGCTAACTTTGAGAAGTTGGTCGATAAGGCCATTCGACAGGAAGATCGCGCAACAAGATGATCAAGAAGAGAAAAGCATTCGACACGACCTCCCCAACAAGGGAAATCGCGAGAGCCGCGTTTCATGCGGAAGTCGAGTGGACCTACCACCATGATTGTTCGTCGGCATCGACCTTATCACCCGGGAATTTCCAAGCGGCGGTAGTGGCGGTGGTCGGCAACGCGCATCCGGCCCGCGCCCTCCAACGCGCCATCCCGGCAATATCACAACCACCACCTCCAAGGAAGGACTCGGGAGGAAAGCCGGGAGTCGTTTCAAGCTGTGGTGACCCGGGGCATTTTGCGGACAAGTGTCCGAAGCCAAGACGCGCGGGCCAAGGTTCATCCAGCTCGAGTCAATCACGCGTCCGCCAGGAAGCACTGACCGCTCCCGAGTTATACTGGGTATGTTTCCGTAAACTATACTCCCGCCACGTATTATTTGATTCGGCGCCACGCATTCTTTTATCTCAAAACAATTTGTTGGGGCACATGGGTTGTCGGTAGTGGGACTTAAGATACCTATGCGGGTTCAAACCCCGGAAACCATTTGGAGACCACTCGGTATTGTCCCTCGTAGCCATAGAAATCCAAGGATCTATGTTTCTAGCCAACCTTATCCTCCTTCAGTCAAAGGCATAGATGTCATTCTTGGGATGGATTGGTTGTCCAGACATAAGGGAGTAATTGATTGCGCTAGTCGCACCATTACTCTAATTAATACGAAAGGAGAAAGAGTTGTTTTTCGCTCTCCCATGCAAGTCAAGCCCGTAGCAAGTTTGAATCATGTTTCCACCGGGAATCGTCCGAAATGGCGGCCAAGACCCCGTGAAGTTAGAGGATATCCCCATCGTCGAGAATACCCGAAGTTTTCCCGAGGATTTAACTCGGATGCCGCCAAAAAGGAAATCGAATTCGGATTGACCTAGTACCGGACCGCCCAATACACAAGAGGCCATATAGGATGGGAGCCAACGAGTTGGCCGAAGTAAAGAAGCAAGTGGATGAACAGTTGCAAAAAGGGTATATTCGCCGAGCACGTCGCCTTGGGGTGCTCCGGTGATTTTGTGGAAAAGAAAGACAAGACCAAAAGAATGTGTGTGGATTATCGAGCCCTCAATGAGGTTACTATCAAGAACAAGTATCCCCTACCCGGATTGATGACTTATTCGATCAATTCAAAGGGGCCAAGGTATTTTCCAAGATAGATCTGCGATCGGGCTATCATCGTTGAGGATTCGGGAAGAGGATATTCCCAAGACCGCCTTCACCACTGTGTACGGGCATGCGAGTGTACGGTCATGTCTTTTGGTTTAACCAATGCACGGCTTTCTTTATGAATCGATGAACAAGGTGTTTATGGAGTTCTTGGATAAATTCGTGGTGGTGTTCATTGACGACATTTTGGTCTACTCTAAGTCGAGGAGGATCATGAGCAACATCTTCGGACAAGACTCGAAAAGTTGAGAGACCATCAACTCTACGCCAAGTTTAGCAAGTGTGCTTTCTGGTTAAAGGAGGTACAGTTCCTCGGCCACATTGTGAATGCCCAAGGAGTAGCCGTGGATCCAGCAAATGTGGAATCAGTTACCAAGTGGACCCCACCTAAAACAGTCACGCAGATCCGAAGTTTCCTTGGACTTGCGGGTTACTACCGCCGCTTCATTGAGAACTTCTCCAAAATCGCCAAGCCAATGACTCAACTGTTGAAGAAAGATGAGAAGTTTAAGTGGTCGGCGAGAATGCAATAGGAGTTTTGAAGAGCTCAAGAGGAAGTTGGTGTCACACCGGTGTTGATACTTGCCCACCCAAGAAAGGACTTCCAAGTTTATTGTGATGCATCTCGCCAAGGGTTAGGATGTGTGTTGATGCAAGAAGGCAAAGTGGTTGCATATGCATCTCGTCAATTGCGCCCTCATGAAAACAACTACCCCACTCATGATCTGGAGTTATCCGCAGTGGTTCATGCATTGAAGATCTGGCGACACTACCTAATTGGTAATCGTTGTGAAGTGTATACAGATCACAAAAGTCTTAAGTACATTTTCACCCAACCGGATTTAAACCTCCGACAGAGGAGATGGTTGGAACTGATCAAAGATTATGACTTAGGGATACATTACCATCCCAAGAAAGCTAATGTGGTTGCGGATGCACTAAGCCGAAAGAGTTACCGCACCACCCTCGGTGTCGAAGGAATGTGTGACCGATTGCGCGAGGAATTCGAGAATCTAAATCTACGAGTGGTGGATTTTGGTTTTGTGGCTGCTCTGGAAGCCCAACCCACTCTCATTGATCAAATTCGGGCTGCTCAGGCGTCAGATCCCGAAATGGCCGAGCTCAAGAAGAACATGAGAGTCGGAAAAGCTCGTGGTTTTTCGGAAGACGAACATGGCACAATCTGGATGGGAAAGAGGTGTGTGTGCCGGAAGACAAGGAGTTGAAAAGGCGATCCTTACGGAAGTTCACCAAACTCAATACTCAATTCACCGGGCAAGTACAAAGATGTATCAAGACCTTAAAGAAAAGTTTTGGTGGGTCACATGAGGAAGGAGATAGCCGAGTTTGTTGCACTTTGTGATGTTTGTTAGCGAGTGAAGGCGAACATCAACGGCCCGCCGGATCGTTGCAACCACTTGATTCCAGTGGAAATGGGAAGAAATTGGGATGGATTTCATCACGGGTTTACCCCGCACAACGTCGGATATGACTCAATTTGGGTCGTGGTGGACCGACTCACCAAGGTGGCCCATTTCATACCCGTACATACTACCTACTCAGGGAAGAAGTTGGCGAGCTTTATCTCGCAAGGATCGTGTGTTTGCATGGCGTGCCTAAGAAGATCGTGTCCGATAGGGAAGTCGGTTTACTTTCAAATTCGGAAGAAGTTGCAAGAAGAACTTGGTACCGTTTGAATTTCAAACGGCCTATCATCCGCAAAGACGGCCAAACGAGAGAGTGAATCGGATTTTGGAAGATATGCCGAGAGCATGCACGCTCGATTTTGGAAAAGCATGGGACAAAAGCTTGCCCTATGCAGAATTCTCTTACAACAACAGTTATCAGGCCAGCATTCAAATGGCACCGTATGAAGCACTGTATGAACGGAAATGCCGCACACCCCTGTTTTGGGACCAGACGGGTGAGCGCCAATTGTTTGGCACAGAAGTAATAAGCGAAGCAGAGGAAAAGGTCCGAGTGATTCGGGAAAGGTTGAAGATTGCGCAGTCCCGACAAAAGAGCTATGCCGATAATCGTCGAAGAGATCTCGCTTTTGAAGCGGGGGATTTTGTGTATCTTCGCGTCACACCACTCCGGGAGTACACCGTTTCCAAACCAAAGGTAAGTTGGCGCCACGTTTCGTGGGACCATACAGGATTCGGGAACGTCGAGGAGAAGTGGCCTATCAGCTGGAGCTTCCCTCCAACATGACTGGTATTCACGACGTGTTTCATGTGTCCCAGATTGAAGAAGTGTTTAAGGGTACCGGAAGAACGGCGAGTCCGGACCAGTTGAAATCCAAGAGGACTTAACCTACGTAGAGAGACCAGCACGTATTCTTGAGGTCGGTGAGAGAAGGACTCTCGGAACAAGGTTATCGGGTTTTGCAAGGTTCAATGGACTCATCACTCCGGAAGAAGCTACTTGGGAACGAGAAGATGAGCTAAAGGCCGCGCACCCGCACCTCTTCGCCGATACCTCAATCTCGGGTCGAGATTCCGTTTAAGGGGTAGGTTGTCACATCCCGAGTTTTTCCCTAATTCATTTAAATAATTTACCCGAAATAATCGGAATTTCTAAAATTAACTTGGAGTCAACCTATAATTTTAAAATGCAAATAATAAATGGAAATGACATGGTAGGATTTTTCTTGAATTCTTCATGTCAAAATACGCTAAGAGTTTTTACTTGGAATTTTTAGAGCACTCTAAGTATTTTTAAACAATTAAATAAGAAATCGGAATTAATTAAGCCCCAAAAATCCTTTTTCCCTTTTTCTTTTTCTTTTCCGTACGGGCTGCAAAGTACTCCCGCTCTTTCCTTGGGCCGTCGGCCGGTCCTCTCCCGCGCGCCCGGTCGTGGGCCGAGGCCCGCAACGCCGCCGCCGCCGCACGCAAGTCCGCGGGCGTCCTCGCCGCGAGACGCCGACGGGTGGGCCCCGCCGTCGCTTCCCGTCCCCCGCACCCGTCGGTCCGCCGCCGTCCGCCATGCGCGCCGCCTTTCCGCTCCTTCCCGTTTGAATCCGAGCCACGTCGGCCCGTGCCGGCTCAATCTCGCGCGCCGTTTCCATCCCCGCAAACCCCGCGCCCGTTGGAAACCCTATCCACGCAAAATCCGTCGCCGATTGTTTCCTCTCTCTCCGAGTCCGTGAACAACGGCGAGGAATCCGCGCCATTTCCGTGTTGGTTTCGGCCCGTGGTACCCCTATAAAAACTCCTCGTTCGCCGCGCGTTTTCCCTTTGGTTCCCGTGCGCTAGCCCCAAAAACCCGCCGTCGCCATCGTCGTCGTCTCCGTCGCCGGTGAGTGCACCGCCGCCCTTCTCCTTTTCGGTTTTTCGGGTTTCCTCCCGAACCGCTCCCGCGCGCACCGTTCCGCCCTTCCCGTGGTCCCCGCGCCCGCAGCACCCTTCGCCGCCGTCGCCGGTGCCGCCGGAGTTCCGGCCGGCCGCCGCTGGCCATGGCCATGGCGGCGAGCTCGAGCCGCCGCCACCCGAACCCTAACCCTAGCGCCGCTCCGCACCGTCCGATCCTTCGGACGGGCGGATCCGCACCGTCCGATCGCGATCGATCCGTCGTCGTTCGATCCGGTCGCCGCACGCCGGATGGCTGCCGCGTGTCCGCCCCGGTCGCCGCCCCAAACCCTAACCCTAGCCGCGATCCGCGCCGTTCGATCCCCGGATCGGGCGGATCCGACCGTCCCCGCGCGCAAGGCCGCCGCCGTCCGATCGCCGCCACCCTCCCCCGATGCGCGCCACGTGCCCCGCTCCCCCCGCCGCCGTGGACTCGGTCCACCGTGGACCGCGCCCGCGTCGCTTGCGTCGGCCGCTTGCGCGCCGACGTCACCCTACCGCTTGCGCCATGCTTGCGTCATCCGGGGGCTTAATTGCGCAATAAATCATTTAATCTTTTGTTTAGTTTAAAAATCATAATTAAACTTCTAAAATTCATATCTTTTGAATCCGAACTCCGTTTGAGCCCATCCAAATTTCATTAAATCTAGAAAAATGTCAAGAATCCATTAAAAATACTCTTCAGTGCTGTTTCAGTAGACTTTTTAGGGTGTTTGTTGAGTGTTTTGTTTGTCGTGTAGATCCAGAGTTTTCCGGCGAGCCCGTTCTCTTAAGTAGTCGCCGAGGTTCCTCGCTCGAGAGCAAGGCAAGTCATACCTTACATTGACCATATTGTACCTATTTTATGAAAATACCTCTATTTCATTCAAATACTGCATATGTTTTAGAATGTCATTTCATGGGATGTTTTATACCTATTGTACTCAACTATAGGATTGTTTACCTTATACCATTGATAACTTGGGGTTCAATATGACTAGATATTAGCTTAGGGTTGCTTAACTATGCTTAGCGCAACTAGCACACTTAAGGGAATCACACTAAGTTTAATGCTAAAGTTGACCTCCCGGTGATATTAAGATATGATTTTGTTCTTAATAATATTGAATTATAAGAAAGGTGGGTCGTGAGCACATGGTTGGACTTTGGTTAGCGTGCTCATGACGATTAAGGACCGGTTCTCGGGAAACCCTGGAAGAAATGTCGTGCATACCACAAACCAGCATGGGTAATGGCAGTGCAGAGCGTAGGTCTCTAGTCGACGTATCCCAGAGAGGGTGGGCGTGATGGAGTTGGATCGGCCCGGTTTTAAGGGTTGATCGCTTCCGGATTCACCGCGGCACTAGAGGGGCTGCCCATTGCCCGATGGGAATGGGGCGAAACCTTGGTGTGGTACGATTGATTAGAGGGGTTATGTGAAGGGTCCGTCACAATTCCTTTTCGGGGCACCGTGGTGGTGCACCGCGCACGGTAACGTGTTGTGGGATTGTGTCTTGTGGGTACAGTTGTACACCTCTGATCAGAGTAAAAACTATTCGAATAGCCGTGCCCACGGTTACGGGCGATCGACCAGATTCACCTTGATTAGTCTCACTTTTTATTTGAATAAAATGTTGAAGTATGACTAGTACAGGTGGATGGATGGGCCTGTTGCAACGTGGTTTGAGCGTTGAACAGTGTTTGTTTAATATTGCTTAATCATTACTACTTTTTCTTGTCTTCAAATATCATTATTATATACTGCAAATGCTGTTTATGCAAATCGAGCCCCTTGACCTTTCCTTGTTATTTATCTTGCATCATGTCCCCTTTTTCGGTGTGACTTGTTGAGTACGGTGGTTGTACTCGGTCTTGCTTCTTTTTCCCCTTCGGTGCCGAGGTTGAGATCGAGGTCTCAGGAGGTGTAGGCTTGTTCTCGTCAAGGTTTAGCCGTGGAGTTGGTGTTCCGCTCGCTCGTGTCAAGTTTAGCTTAAGTCGGTTTATTTTCTTTTCCGCATTTATGTAACTCTTTTATCTTGTTTCTAAGACGAGGATTCGTATTATCAATAACGTCGATTTGTGTACCTCGGCTGATTCCTGGACAAGGATGTAATGCACAAATTAGCCGCTAAAATTCGGTGTGAATTTCGGGCGTGATGATATTGTCCTTTAAAATTTCAACTACTTTATCACACACACGACTGGATCGGTCCCTGGTATTAGATCCACCGAGTGACGTGGTCTCATCCATCCATTGCCAGATTGTCCCTGCAAATGTTTATTTTCATTGCCAAATGAATCTTAAGGAATAACAAAGGAATTTTTATTTGTGCTAATTGCATTGTTTCTTGGTTAATTCACTGGGCATTTTTTTTTGTGCAACCTAATGAAATCTTGGTTTTTGGACAGGCATCTTGTGTTTCTCCCGACTGCAAGTATATCAACCTGTCACTAGTTTAGGATTGTCGACATGTCTATTTTTGAGGATTGCGGCTGTATTTTGCCACCAAGAACGAGTGACTTTGAGTACTGAAGTTAATTGGTATCTATTAGATGTCATTGTCAATCTGTCATGTGTGGAGTGTGGTACTACATTTGCACGGTTGATTGATGCTGAAATTTATAGTGTGTAGAACTTGATATATTGAGATATCTTGTTATATGCATTGCATGGCACGAGTTAACCTTAGTTTTGCCAAGAAGAAGCCCTTAGTTTTGCCAAGAAGAAGCATTTTTCACCAGTACGTATTTCTGGCTTGATTTAATTGTGTCCACGTTGTCGGTCTCCACCTTTTTCTTGGTTGATGCTTTCCCTGCCCTGAACCGAATGCAGGGTTTCAAAGGAGAGAGGAGAGGGAAGAAAGAGATTCATCCCCCATAGGGATTGAGTGACATGGGAGGGATTCACTCAATCCCTCCCTGGATAGGTTCCCCTTGGGGATTTAATCCCAGGAAACCGAACAAGGCCTTACAGTCTTTCGTGTGGTTTTGCTTTTCTCGGCAATATGTTTAACGACAGATAACCTGACTAAGCAGAATTAGCCAAGCCCCTGACTGCTGCCAGCTTTGCAACAGGGATCAAGAAACCTGTCGGCACTTGCTTGTGCATTGCGACTTCACCGCCGAAGTTTGGAGCCTGGTGCGGCAGTGGATGAATATCTCATTTTGCATCCCCCAGGAAGTAGAAAGTCGGCAATGAGATTTTCGACCGATGGATCGCGACTAGAGCAGAGCTACATGTGAGATACAGACCAACGTTCGATGTGATGTTCATGCTCGTCTGTTCATGAGTTTGGAAAGAAAGGAACACACATACTTTTGAAAGGCAAGGGAAATTGCCCCATGCACTGGTCGACGACATCAGAGATGAAGCCAAGATGTGGAGATAGGTGGGAGTTTTCCTAGATTGCGGCGAGTAGTCCGTTGGCTATTTACTGTCTAGAGTGATCCCCTGCGCTCACTGTAGCTTTCATCCCTGTTTTCAGTTTTCCTTTTCGGTTTGCAGTTTGTTCCCCTTAGTCTCGTCTGGTGCGGGCTAAGAGCGGCAAGTTCATGCCATTTGTAAACGAAGATTGTAAACAAACTTTTTTTCCTCCAAACCTTAATGAAATTGGTTGGTCAAGCTTCAACCAACCCCGGCCAAAAAGATGTTTGCGACGTGATTGTGGGAGATTGTCCTGACCTATGAGGGTGGATGATCGTGATTTTGAACACTGCAGTTCCATGGAGAGCCGTCGGATTTGATGATCGGATGGTAGAAAAACATATAGGAGTATTCTGAGTACGTTTGGCTAGATCCACCTAGCAAAAAGTGCAACTCCTTGTTATATTATATTAGTATTAATATAGATAGATATCACTTAGTTTTTCCACATCGATATAACTCAACAACTAGTATACGAAAATCACCACCGCGTCAAAACCAAAGCACGTTGAATGAGGTTTAATGTATTACTTTTTTGGTTTTGTGAAGAAAAAAACCTGATTTTTTAGTTTGGGAGGATATAGACAAGTTAAGGAGCACGTTGAATGAGGTTTAATGTATTACTTTTTTTTGTCTCCTGAAGCAAAAAAAACCTAAATTTTTAGTTTGGGAGAATATAGACAAGTTGAGGGGGAAATGTAGGTTCTACTTAAAGAAAGAAGTATTACTAAGAGTATGACCAACATATTCTCAAAAAGCAATTCTCATAAAAGCTTATTTAGAGAATCCTTAAAAGATTTAGAGAATGAAATAAAAAATTGATACGGCAGATTCTCAAAACTAAGTCTCTATTTTTTAACTAACTGGGACCCATGAACCATCGCTAGGGTATTTCTTTTCGAGGTACAAGCGGCGCGGGCGCAGTGCGGCGCGGCATCATTGATCGAATTGTTTTGTTCGGTCACACGACAAGTAGTGTATACGGCGGCATCATTGATCAATCGTGCGGTGGCAAGCACTGCGGCGGTAAGCAACTATGCAGACGACAACGCGGTGTTGTGCATCCGGTGCAAACAAGCGCGGATGCACGACTCACGATGCAAACGGCAACAATGCAGCAAGATAGTTTCGGCGGGAAGGCAAGACTATCCGCGGGCGAGCAAGGCGGCGGCGGCACATGCGACTGGGCAGCAGGCGGCGCAGGCGACGCGACACAGATCGATCTCTGTTTTTTTTTCACGTGCGCGTGGCGCTAAAATAATCCACACGGTGACAGGAGCTATTTTAGAAAACCAGAACTTTATTTTTAGTTTTGAGCACGAGGTCCTGATTTTAGAGAACCTATAATTTTAAAGATCCATATGAAGTCTCTGTTGAAGCCTGATTTCCAAAGAAAATTCTTCAAAACAGAATTAGAGATTCACTAATTGATGGTTTAACTAGAATGAAGTTTCTTCCTAATTTTCCACCGCCGAATTATCTGGACCGTACATCCTTTGATGGGCTGTCCTGATCTCCCCTCCGAGAGTCTGTGAGCAGTACACTTGTTCATCGTCTCCGAGAGCTCAGTCTCACTCACCTCTCCAATCCGCTCAACCCCCCAAAACCCTAGCCCTCGGATCCCAAATCTCCGACCCCGCGCCATCCCCCTCGCCATGGACGACGACGGCGGCGACGGCGCCGCTAGCGGAGGGACCAAGAGGAAGGCTCCTGCTGCTGCGGCGGCCAAGGGGAAGGCGGCGGGGAAGGGGAAGGCCGCCTCCAAGGCGGCGGCGTCGGCCACGGCCACGGCCAAGGAGAGCAGCCTCCTTAAGCAGAGTTAGCCCCGGCAACGCGCGCAACATCCGTATCTTCACTTCTTTCGAGGAATTGGTTCATGTTTCGGCTCCTTTCTTTGACGATTCTTTGGGGGTTTCCCCCCTTTCTCTCGGTGCTGTGCTGCAGAATCGCCCGCCGAGTTCTTCGCGGAGAACAAGAACATCGCAGGGTTTGACAATGTGAGCTGTTTATCTCCTGCTAATTCCTAGTATACTCGGGTGAAATGGTTAACACTGATGCATTAGTCTACCCAGGTTAAACGGTTAAATTTATATAGACCAAGCTCATTTGTTTAATCCTAGCTTCAGAATAATGTTACTTTATGCAGTAGCTAACATGGAATGCACCGCTATGCTGTTGGCAAGGGCATAAATATCAGTTCCTTGATTTTATCGCTAGGTAGCATGAACCATAAGAATAGTTGTAGGAGGAAACTCTAGTATATATCAGACTAGAAGGTTTTGATTGACATACAAAATACTGGACAGCCTGGAAAGTCACTCTACACGACGATGCGGGAGCTAGTTGAGAATGCCCTTGATTCAGCTGAGTCCATCTCTGAGCTCCCTGACATAGAAATTACAATGTAAGTGATTATCAAGGGCATGTTTTTTTGGTATTTTCCTCTCGAAATGTGGGCTATCACCCTAACAACCTTTCTGTTATACTTCGATAGAGAAGAGATCACGAAGAGCAAGTTCAACACGATGATAGGACTAGTTGATCGAGAGCGTATTGATGAAGAGCTCTATGATGACTTTGAATCGGCTAAGGCTCGCGAGGTAATTTACAACCGACAATTTTATTGCTTGAAATGACGTTAACTGAATTAACTTCTTATTTCCATGATAACCTTTCTATATGAAGATTGCCTACTTATCTTTCTGAATCATCCATCTTTTCACTTTTCTATTCTGATAGTACTGTATAATTTTCACAACATATAGAAACGCCTTGCCAAAGAAGCACGCTTCCAAGAAACACAAGCCAAAAATGCTGCTCTTGGGAAGAAGGTTAAGGAGGCTCCAGCTGCTCGAGGGAAAGGTCGGGGTGAGGCTGCATTTTTTAGGGTGACTTGCAAGGTATTCCATGATGACTTAGTTTTTATGATGAAAACCTATATTTCTAGCTTATAATCTCGAATGCTTTCGTGGACTTAGGATAATGGTCGAGGTATGCCACATGATGATATCCCAAATATGCTTGGTAGAGGTATGTTTTGAATGTTGATATTGATCGAAAATAATGGAACATATAAGCACGGCAATTTTACTAAACTAAGGATAGCGAAAGCTGTATGATATCACTGAATCTGTTTAAATTTGGTGCAGTGTTATCGGGCACAAAGTATGGTTTGAGGCAAACACGTGGAAAATTTGGACTTGGTGCTAAAATGGTAAATTTTCTACACACATGCTATTAAGCTTTCTACACCCTAGTTTGCTGGCAACTGTCCTTTATATCAATAGCATATAACATCCGTGCTTTCTAAAAGGAAAAAAAGAAATGCAGTTAATTGTCAGATTTTGCCCTTCCTTCCATAAAATTTTGGAAATGCTTTCATTATTTGTTTCATCGGTGAATGTTTTATTATTTGGATTGTGTAGTGCAAGTGTGCGCCCATGTCATACTGCATGGAAACATCGATCGTCGTGTGCTATTCTTCATGATCCTTTCTTTTCTATCCTAAGTGTTTGCTAGAGAGATAACAGTAAGAAGCTAAAAGTTTGACTTTTAATCAAGGTTATCACTGGCATTGCCATTTTGTCCTGGTGGCCTGTGCATTCACCAGGGGCCTTCGCGTAGGCTAGTCAATGACTGGGAGGGGAGGGGAGGACAGGAGGTGGAGATGGCATTTGGGAATTAGAGGGCTTCCTGGATACAGACTCTCCAGTCATTGCCATCCCTCCTTTCTGCCCGCACTGTTGCCTGTCACCCCTCTATTCCACTATCGTGTCCCCTATCTGTACAGCTGGTAGTTATCTGGAGAAGGGATGTGACAAGGGGAGGGGGACAGGAAGATAGAGGGTGGGGATATAAAGTTCACTTAACTTCAGGATTCCATGGAGCAGCAGCAGCAGCAGGGGTGCCACCATGAGAGGGAGAGGGAGATAGATGGTGTCTGGGAGTTGAGGCATTGGGGAACAGGCCTGTGATAGTTCACAAGATGATTATAGAGGGGCTTGCTTAGATGGAATTTCGGGCTTAAGTTGAATAGGCAGTGGAATGAGTGGGACTCTGGCCTATCTATCATATATCCCCATTTCTCTTTACTATGTGTGGACATAAGTACCGATTAGTTTAATTTAAACCACCTCTAACTCTCATTATAGCGTGGGTCATGGGCTTGCTTGTGTGAGTGCCATGTTAACCTTGATCACAATGATGAAAAAACAAACAACTATTTACATAAGCTCAACCATGTATCTATGATGCGTAGGCCTTAAGGAATTTTGCCTGTAATGTAGGTAGCTGCCAGTCACAGACTGTGAAGACAAGATCTGCAAGACTAATACCGCGATGGATTTTCTTTTTGTTCTGTTACTCAGTAGTTGTAGACATATTGCAGCTGTGGTTCTTTATTGGCTATTTGTTCTGTCTACTTTAATTTCATTGCAGTTCATTGGCGAATTTCAGTGAATTTAATGTGAATCAGTTAATTAATTAAACAGGCACTTATATGGTCAAAGATGAGCACAGGCCTTCCTATTGAGATTAAGTCATCGATGAAAGGCCAGAATTTTATTTCATTTTGTCGCCTCGATATTGATATTCACAAGTAAGTACATTTTGTTGGATCCTCGACTCAACACAGGAGCTGATTTATCAGTCACTACCTTTTACCTTATTGTAAATGTATACAGTTTTTTTTTTGCGAGGTAAACATATAGAGTTTACCATGACTAACATTGATCCCCACAATTTAGGAATGTCCCTCATGTTCATTTACATGAGAAAAGGGAGAATAAAGATCGCTGGCATGGGGCAGAGCTTCAAGTTATAATTGAGGGGAATTGGACAACTCATCGTGTGAGAATCATATTTTCTTTTTTTCTTCTTTTTTTGAAATTGAATTATGGAACTGCACAGTGGAGAAAATCACAAGTTATCTCTTGCAGTCGAAGATACTACATTACATGCGGCAGATGGCTGTCATCACACCATACGCTCAATTCCTTTTTAGATTTCTCTCAGAGTCACCTGAGTATGCATCTTCTCCTCTGTTTTTTTGAGTTCTACTAAATTGGTCATCTCCTAATTCCTTTTGTTATGGCTTTGGTTTTGTAGCAAAAATTTGACAATACAATTTGCCCGAAGGACAGATGTTATGCCTCCTATTCCTCTTCAAACTAAGCATCATCCCTCTGCTGTTGATTTACTGCTGATAAAGCGTTTAATCTCAGAGACTGCTAAACAAAACCTTTTGCAGTTCCTCCAACATGAGTTTGTGAATATTAGCAAATCTCATGCTGAACGTTTAATTGGTGAGATGCATGATATGCAGTGTGGGTTTTGGGGTAGTCCGTGAAAATAAACAATTAAACCAATATAGATTCTTTGACAACAATGGACATTATTTAGCGATTATCATGTAAATTACCTATGGCAAATTCACGCTTATCTTTCTTTATAAACACATTAACTTATTAAGTTTGACCTATGTTTAATATTTTTGATATTTGCAATATACATGACTGTATACTGAAACGATACATCCTATTTGGAACCTAGTTAGTGGGCTGAAAATCCATTGCATAGTTTTGTTTTACTTAAACCTTTTGTTCTTGTTATTAGTTCTATTTTTTTCATATTACATATTTTCAAATGAACAGGGGAGATGGGGCCTGATTTCAGTGCAAAAATGACAGTTAAGAGCCTTACATCACAGCAATTAGTTCGGATACATCAGTTATTTCGGCAGGCTAAATTTGATGATCCCAGTGGCAATGTGTGTACCCTTTCCACCTTGATTTGTGTATCAGCTGTTTATTTCCTACTTTCACAAATATGCAGTGAGTGATTACAAAATATAGAAACCAATCAATTCTGTAGTGTCTTAGTCCTGCAGGTGAATACAATTTACGTCTGGGTATCATAAAAGAGCTGCACCCTGATCTAGTTGCCACACATGCAAGCAGGTATACCATTGAACTATACAGTGTTGATGACTACATGTTGAATGCCCTTATGACACAATGCTATTGTCTAGCCCGCAGGTTTTTGAAGGGCATCCATTCATTGTTGAAGCTGGAATAAGCATTGGTGGAAAAGATGTTAAACATGTAAGAGAATCATTCTGCTTTTACAAACAACCCATTTACCCACTTCAAGTATTGTTAAAATTTGGTTTTCAATACTTAATTGCAAAACCCAGTGTTTGATATCCCTCAACTCCCATGGCAGTAAATCCACTTCAGTTGACATGGTATCTGCTTGGACAAGTTTAATTACACGCTAGCACTTAATCATCTACTTGTTAGCTATACATGCATCTTAATGAATTGGAACATAGTTATCCTCCATCCCTCGCTCTGTCTCTCCTCTTGTCTGATTCGCTGACATGGCATATTGGCATCAACTTGGAAATGTTTACTCACACGTAAACACTTAATCGTCTCCTTGTTAGCATACATTTACAAAACATGAAGTAGTTGTCCATCCCAGGTAGCTAAGACTATGAAGCTGTTGGCATGTATGATTATATGGCTTCTCAGTTCCCTTCTTAGAGCACTTGGAACAATCCTTTTCTGTCTGTCTCTTATGTTGTACTTAAATTTTGATATAAATATCTGGATTAGCCTCATTACCTGATTTTATGTTGAACCAAACTCCTAGAAGGGTCTGGTATTCATCAAATAATGACTCACTTTGGAATGAAAAATTTATGGCATTATGATGTTGCAGTGAGCAACAAACATTTTTTTTGGGGGGTTTGGAAGGGATTACCAAATTCAACTGCCTTGAAAATATGAGAAGAAAAGTCAATCTTGGCTATTATCTGAGATTTGGGTGGCTCAGATTAGATTTTTAAGGTTACCTGCATATCTAATATCCCGAAATTGGATTTCCTTTTCATGCCATATGTCGCTTAGACTTGACCCCCAGAGTTGTTCCATTTTACTGATTCAGTTAATGAATATTTGTCCATATGAGTAAACATGTTATTTTTTTGCTAATATCATGCACTAAGTCTCAATCACAAGGGATTGCATCAACGTCCTGCATTTTCCTTGCTGACAAGCATACCGATGATTGAAATTCTCATATCTGTTGTATTCAGGGTCTAAACATTTTTAGATATGCAAACCGAATCCCACTTCTCTTTGAACAAGGTGCTGATGTCATCACAAGAACTGCTTTGAAAAGAATCAAGTAAGATTTGTTTTTTATTCACAGATTCACTTCCAACTGTAGTTTCAGATGTTGGCTCACTTTTATAACTCTTGCCTTTCCTTGTCTTTTAGTTGGAGCAGCTACAAAATAAATCAACAGCAGGACAAGATTGGTGTCTTTGTTAGCATTGTAAGTACAAAGATACCTTTTAAAGGAACAGGAAAAGAGTACATTGGGGATGACATAACTGAAATAGCATCTGCTGTTCAGGTAGATCCGCGCACATAACATATTTATTCACTGTGAGGCCATGTAATAATGATCCTTTTCCCCCTTCAGTCAGCACTTAAGCAGTGTTGTCTTCAACTGAAGTCAAAGATAGTAAAGAAATTACAGGCTCGTGAACGGCAGGACAGGAAAAGGAACCTGAACAGGTAATTTCTCCACCCTTATATCCATGCTGGAAGATTTGGCATATGGTAATATCTATTATTATTATTAGCATGGGTTCAAACTGTTGGTATTTTGACTTCTTTATGCTATTCTGAATTCTGAATATGTAATTTTGAAGGACACATCCGTGATGCTTGTTGTATGTTTGGTAACACTTGGTTTTGGTGGCATCACTAAGATCAGGCTCACAATGGACAGCATGGACAAAAAATAGCTTTGCACAACCTTGGCAGTGTTCATTTGACAGGCTAGATTTTTTGGCATGTGCATGTGCGTTTCTGCAGAGGCAGCACTCATGGTTTATTCAAAGATTTATTTTTGGACAAATATTGATTCTCTGTGCTTTATCACATGACATGAAGCACTTTGCAACCACGCATACGATATATTTATGTGCTCTTTTCCATTTGCAGATACATTCCTGATGTTGCGAGGGCAATTATGGAGACTCTGGAAGAAATTGCAGATGAGTCACCCCCAAAGAGGCCACGTTATGATAAGGAAGATGAGGAACTCCTTGAAAAAGTAAATTCTCAGGAGGTGACAGAGATGACTTTTAGGGATTGCTTAACACAGCATGTTGAACAGGTAAGGAAAATGCTCTCTGAAAAAACATGCAGATCAATACCCATGTTTTAATTTAGTGTCAGTAGCAAAGCATGTCTTGTTCTGGTCAATAGCAAAGCATGACTACAGTCTTTCACCTTTCTTTTATGAACTAGCAGCAGCATTGCTCTAAGAGACTTCTGGTTCAAAATGATTGTTATTTCTGAAATGCATGGCGGCATCTCAATGGTTCAAATCCTAGAACCCTGATGACATTTCAATGATTAATTCCGTTTCAAATTGCAAAGGGGCTTAGGCCATGAATCCTGATAAACTAGGTCCCAAATGTCCTGCTACCATCTACGGGTTTTAAGTTTTTTGTTGTTACACTGATTTTTGATGGTTTTAACATCGAACAACAACCAGGTTGATTATGAAATGGCACTGGAGTACGCCATGCAGAGTGGAGTAAGCGAGGAACCTCGTGAAGCATTCTATTTGAACTCTCTTGAAGGATCTTACAAGTTTATCGATTTCCAGAGTCCTGTTTTCGTGTTTCGATTTATTCCTTGAGAGTGCAACTTACATGTCCATTTGTTGCCGGGTTGTTAACATCAAAATTTGATACGATTCTTTAGGGGATTATCGATCAGCCGAAGGAAATTTCTCTCGAAGAGACCAAATTCAAAAGAATTAAGAAGACCACGGCATAAAAGTTTAATTCTATCTATTAATTAAACAAGATTTAGTATCTTTTTTCTTTTGTCTTTACTAAGTTTTATTTAATGTCTGATCAGGACTTGTATTTCTTCTTGTATCTTTAGGAAACATGTGTCGTGTCCGATCAAAATTTGTATCAACTCGAGGATATAAATATGTACACTCAGAATTCTTGTAAGTCAATGCAATTACTTTCGATGTATCGTCATTTTTTTACCTCGGCAAGTTCTTAGGTTTACGTTGGGTTCCATTGGTTAAGTTTGATCTTTGACAAGAAATAAATTTTGTTAATTTCGCCTGTATCGATCTTGGTTAAGTCCGATATTTTATCTAGGTTGATGCAAGCATTGTTTATTTGATATATTGATTATATTTTTAATTACATTGTTGTTTATATTTATATTGGTTTACTTACGACTTTTTTTAAGGTCTGATATTCTGGCTAAGTTGGTATTTTTCGAATCATACTGCTATTCTAGATAGATTTATTATATACATCATGTTTGTATAAATTTATTAGTTTATCTAATCTATTTTATCAAATGAAATCTCGTCTTGTCTCGGTTAGGTTTAATCTTTTAGATTGCTGCTGATAATTTAAGTCTTGTTAAGCCAATAGATTTTATGTCACATTTTATCGAAGTGTTAGCCGATAAGTTATATTTATATTACATCCAGCCGATCTACAATGATAGGCGATTAATCTATTTTTTATCACTACATCACATCGGCCTATTGATCGATCGGCTCCTTGATACGATCCATATATCTATCTTATTAGCTGCATGATCAAACTAACTGACATGTCCTGAACCCGATTGATAGGACTTGTATTGGAGCTAAGCAGATCTCCCAGGCCTTTATGCGAACGACGAATTTTGTGTCAACACATTTTTGACATGCTCGATGGGACACGTCTTCGATCATCATGGTGAAGGAAGTTAATCAAGAAAATATTATTCCAATAACTATGGATAAACAAACCGATGAGCAGAGAGCAGAAGTGGAGCAGAGGATTCAAGATTTCCAGAAGTTGTGCTTGGAATCTTTCAGCATAAACCGTCAGGGGTCTATTAAAAAATTCAACTCCCAAGAGCAGTGCTTGAAGGTGAACTGAGTAATCCTCACAGTTCTCCCAAAAGTCCAAGTCATCATAACAGAATGTTTCAAGATACAGTGAATGAGGCAGTCCTTCATGCTTTGGTAAATCAATTTGATGTTTTGGTGAATACATTGAAAAGTTTGATCAAGAAAACAATGAATAAATCAATTGCTCAAGGACTAGTTTGTCTTCCACAAAGGACATCGACAAACTTTGATATACAGATGCCGATGCCGATGTTGATGCCAAAGATGACAGCAGTACCTCAAATACCTTATTGATGTATTCAGCTCAGGGGCAACCATATCAATATCAGGATAAAGAACCACATCAGTATCATCATGATGAGCCATATCAATATCGGCCAGAAGAACCTCATTAGTATAGGCATGGTGTAGAGTATCAATATATACAAGGAACAATGCTGCATAAATATAACATAGACAATGCAAGGAATAATGAGTTGATCAATATAATTACTAAGATGATGAAAGAATAGTTTGGAATTAAATCTAAAGAGTAGACTTATATGTATCAACGCCCATATCCTGAATGGTTTGATAGGGTTCCATTGCCTCACCGACACAGGGTTTCAGATTTCTTTAAATTTTCAACACAAGATAACATACTTACAGTTGAACATATCAGCCGATTCTTGGCTCAATATGGTGAAGCATTAGCCGAAGAACCTCTAAAAGTTAGGTTATTTTCATTATAATTATATGGATTGGCTTTTACATGGTTGACATTGTTGCCACCGAATTCTATCAAAGGATGGGTCGTTATAGAAAAGTAGTTTCGTTATAGAAAAGTAGTTTATAAGTATTTCTTTGCTGGAATCAATGAGATGAAACTCATAGATTTGATATCGGTTAACCAACGAGCAGATGAATTGGTTCTGGAATATATTCGAAGATATTGAGATGTTTGGAGCCGATGCTATAGTTTGAATTTAAGTAATGCACAATTGACAGATATGATGTTTCAAGGATTGTTAACCTCTATCAGAGAGAGATTTGTCTTCCAGGAGTTCAAAAATTTAGCTCATATGATGTTGAAGATATCAGCTCATGAAAGACGATTGCAAGATGCAAAAGAGGAAGAAATTTTGAAGTCATAAAGGCCAGGAAGAAGATAATTTTGAAGCATGAGTTCTCATACTCCAAAATTAAGGGACATGTGTTAACACCAAAATTTGATACGACTCTTTAGTGGATTTGGTTAAGGAAAGAAGTTGATCAACCGAAGGAAGTTTATCTCGAAGAGATAAAATTCAAGGAAGAATCATGAAGACCGTGGCATGACAGTTTAATTTTATCTATTAATTAGGCATGATTTATTAACTTTTCTTTTATTTGTAGTAAGTTTTATCAAGTGTCCGATCAAGACTTGTATCAACCCGAGGGTATAAATATGTACACCCAGGGTCTTTGTAAAACATCTCCACAGGTCAATACAATTACTTTCGGTGCATCACCACTCTTTTATCCCACAAGTTCTTAGTTTCGAGTTGGGCTGCATCGGTTAAGTTCGATCTCCGACAAGAAGTAGTTCCGTCAACTTCGCTTGTATCAGCGTGGCTAGGACTTTCTTAGTTAAGTCCAATATTCTATCTAGGTCGACACATGTGTTGTCTATCCGATATATTGATTCGATCTTTAATTGCATTGCTGTTTAGATTTATATCGGCTTAGTTAGGACTTTTTCGGTTAGGTCTGATATTCTAGATATTTCTCTAATTGTACTGCTGTTCTAGATATATTTGTTATATTCATTATGTTTGTATAAATCTATCAGATATTTAGAAACCTTAGAAAGAGGAACCCTAGCACAGACTCATTTTGTAAGCTTGTATTGCATACTCTTGCATTCTTATAGTCCCAAATATAGGAGTAGGGTATTATGCTTTCGAGCGGCCTGAATCTAGGTGTTGCGTTCATATTTGTTAATTTTATATACTCTTGCATACCACGCACGCCACAAGCTCAGACATATACATCTACTACATTGTATCAGTTTTCATCGATTGGTTCATATTATATTATCTCATTACATCTTTTGAGTTACATCGACTCATACTTAAATTTATATAATCTTTAGTTAAATCTATCTTTATTAACTTCAATCTTATACTATCTCGGTTCGATCCGATCTGTCAAGATATTGATGATTATGCATAGTTTAGTCCTAGCTGATGATAACATAAATCTCATTGTTTATTTGATTATTTGAATCTACATCGAGTCTATAGCCAATTGATCAAAATTTTAAAATTCTATCGACATCAGCTGGCATCGCTATGTCACATCGACCTATTGGCCAATCGACTCCTTATACGATCCATATATCTATCTTGTTAGTTGTAGGATCAAACTAACTGACACGTTCTGAATCTGATTGATAGGACCTGCACTGGAGTTAAGAAGATATTTTAGGTTTTTGTGTGAACGACGAATTTCGTGTCAATGATTAATATTTACTTCCCATTGTACTGGGTGATGTTTTATGGACCTTTCGCTGATTCAGCAGTCATGACTGCAAGTTTGTAACTTACACATTACAGGTATCTAGGGAAGTAGTTTAGGTCCATGATATGCTTTATGTTGCATTCATGGAGATTTTCATTTTTGATTTTTCTTTAACGGATGATGGGAGTTTTACATTTTTAGGACTAGGAAACACTAGAGTGGTTTTTTGTAAGGACAAGATTCCCCTGATATTCTTGTTGGTACGTGGCATGCTATGATTGTAACTTTGTAACTTATATACATAATAATGTGTTAAAGGGGTTTAGATCCAAGATATGCTTGCATATTGCTTTCACTTTACAACAGTTATATTAAACAGATGATGCACAGTTTTTTCTAAAATGTCAAAATTCCGCTTTGTATGCTTGTGCGATGATGTACAAGCTGCTTTTAAGATGTTCTTAGCAGATCGATCGATCTAAACGGATGTGATAAGTACTTGCAGAATCTTAATTAGGAGAGAAGGATAAACAAAGTGGTTCAGAGGCCATGGGAAACTAAGAGAGTGATGCTGAGAATTAAGGTTGCAAATTTAGGCGACTAGTTATCTGTCATCTGGCGTTGTCGTTTCCTCTCCCTAAGATGGTGGTTTGTCATGCTTCCTTCTGCAAAACACAATTTCAATTTCAGATGGTCATTGCTGCTCGAGGTATATCAGTGCATCATAATTCTTAAGAGATTATGAGTAGATGTCGCATTTTGCCACGCTTGAGGTGAGTGAGTTTTAACCAAATCTGGCCGGTGTTTGGTTTGCTACCGTAACAGAGGCATCCCACACTTTTTGATCCTTCGGTCTCGCTCCTTATAGACTTTTCTCTAGCCAAAATTTGCCAGAAATATTAGTCAGACGCCCAATTTTTCAGCTATATAATATATGGCTCGTTATATTTACTTGGGTGAACTCTCTTTCAAGTCCAGTTTGATCCTTCGGTCTTGCTACTTACAGACTTTTGAGAAGTTAGATAGGGTGCTCAACTGCTCATATCTACGGAACGAGAGTCTAAGTATCCTATTGTGTCAGTTCATGCTTTGGATATAGGTACATCAGATCATACCTTTCTCCTAATTGATACTAGTGTATCGGCTTTTACATGAAATACGAAGCAGTTCAAGCTTAACTAGGATGGTTCCTTCATGATAACTTTCATGATAGAGTGGTTGGCAAGCAATACGGTCCAACATTGGAATAATAAGATGCGTGCTAATTACGACGTCATCTTAGAGATTGGGAGACACACATTAGTGGGCTATATCCTATAAAAAAAGCAAGCTTACAGCATACCATCGATTCTCTTGACATCACTGCTGAAGGCCATGCTCTAACTGATCTAGAAATACAACGTCTTACTCAGTACATAGATCGATTGGCACAACTTCTTTGGGAGGAAGAAATAAAACGATACCAAAGGGCTAAACCTACCGATATTCTGGGTGATAATAATACAAAATATTATCACTTGATTGCAATGATGAACATAGGAAGAAACAGATTAATAGTCTAGATCAAGACGATGGAAAGATTGAGGGGATCAAATGAGGCGTTAAAAATCTACATCACATTATCTTTACAAGAAACTTTTTGGTCCTCTAGAAGTGAACTCCCTTTCTTTTGATGAGTCTAGAATTGATGACATCCCCCAATTAACTGAGGCTAAAAACAATGTTCTTATTGCGCCTTTCTCTAAGGAGGAGGTAAGGACAATGGTGTTTGATATAGAGCCCAATAAGGCGTCAGGCCTAGATAACTTTCCGGCTGAATTTTATCAAAAGTTTTGGGAAGTCATTAGTTATGATTTATTGAATTTTTTCAATGAATTTTATACAGGTGACCTCCCTTTGTTTAGTCTCAACTTTGGGGTAATCACCTTGATACCCAAAGTAAAGGAGGCGAACCACGTTCAATAATACAGATCGATTTACCTTCTAAACATCAAACGACAACTTTAAAATTTTCACTAAGGTTGCCACCAACAAAATTAATTTGTTGGCTGACCAAATAGTGAGACTAACTCAGATAGCTTTTATGCAAGGTTGCAACATTTTGGATGGGGTGGTTGTCCTTCATGAGACTATTCACGAGTTGCATCGCGAGAAGCAGAGTGGGATCATTCTTAAGATTGACTTTGACAAAGCCTATGACAAAAAAGTTAAATGGCTTTTATTGCTACAAACCCTTTGTATGAAAAGTTTCTCACCAAAATGTATTTCTTGGATTGAGTCCTTCATTTCGGGAGGAAGTGTAGCCATTAAAGTGAATGATGATGTTGGACGTTGCTTTCAAACAAAGAAAGATCTTCGATAGAGAGATCCTCTCTCTCCCATTCTTTTTAACCTTATAGCTGACATGCTCGCCGTTATGATACAGAGAGCACAGTCAACTGATCAGATTGATGGAATAGTGCCACATCTCATTGATGGTGGTTCGTCAATTTTGCAATACGCGGATGATACTATTCTATTCTTGGAACATGATTTAGAAAAGGAACACAATTTGAAACTATTCCTCAATGCTTTCGAACAACTGTCGGACCTCAAACTCAATTTCCATAAAATTGAAATTTATTATCTTGGTGAGGCAAAAGTATGTCAAGATCAAACACTAACCTTTTTGTATGTGCTATTGGTAACTTTCCTTTTCGTTACCTAGGAATCCCTATACATTATAGGAAATTCCGTAACGCAGATTGGAAGGAGGTGCTAGAACGTAATGACTAGCAAGTTGGAAGGTCAAACTTATTTCACTTGGGGGGAGACTAACGCTCATAATTTTGGTTATCACAAGTTTGTCGACGTCGGAGTATAGAACTCCTCTAGCGGGAAAGTGTGTGCTCCCTCTTGGAGATTCGGCTAGGGGTAGGAGTGGGCATAAAACCCGAGCCCGAAGCTCGAACCCAAAAAAACCCTAACCCGAATCCGAACTACCAAAACCCAAAACCCGAACACTGTTCTCGGGTAGATAACTTGAAAACCCGATTTTATTTCGGGTTAATTGGGTTGTAACTTATGATACCCGATAACCCGAATAACCCACAGCACTCCTCCACCTCCCTCTTGCCCGCTTCTCCTCCCACCTCCGCTCCCTCCCTCCCTCCCATCTCGTTCCCTCGACTCCGCATCTACCCCTCCTACCGCCTCCTCTCCTCCCTCCTAGCTCCCAGCCATGGCCTCGCCATCTCATCCCTGGCCGAAGCGGTGGCCGCGCCGGATGGGGAGGGGGTCAAAGCAGAGGAGGGGACGACAGAGAAGGAGGCAGAGGCGCGCCTTACAACCTTCGTGCTCCCGCGGCTGCCGCTGCCGAAGCTAGCGTGAAGGAGCGGAAGGAGCTGGCGTTGTACACGCACGGCCTCGGCAAGAGGCTCAAATTGCAACAGGTCGGCAAGGGCCTCACGCCGTCCGTCATTGCCACCTTCAACGACAACCTTGTGTCCCACGAGCTCCTCAAGGTGCCTCCCGTTCCCGTCCCTGAAATCCGCCCGCACCGCATGCGTGACGGACGTGCCGTGCCCCGTAACCCTAACCCTCGCGTCGAGCACAGCCCCGTCCCTCATGAGCCGCGGCCGTCGCCGCCTCGGCCCTCCGCCCTCGCGTCAGCTGGAGCTGCTCGCCGCTTGCCCCTCCCTCATGCCGCTCGCCACTCACCCTTCTCTCGCGTGGTCACGGCGGAGCCGCTTGCCCCTCCCTCGTGTCGCTCGCCGCTCGCCCCTCGCGTCGGGTAATTCGGGTTACCCGAAACCCGAACCCAAAATAATGGGTACCAAAAAATTTCGGGTAATAAGATCAATGTTCAAGAAGTCGTTAGTCGCTAGTCGGTCGGCTAGGTGCCGACTAGCGACTAGGCCGACTAGTCGGGGATTAGTTGGGATTAGTCGGCCGACTTGTTTAGATATATATTTTTAGTTTGTGATGCATTTTTTCTTACATATATTGTACTTCTGACACTATACTCTATTTTAACATGAAAAGTCAATAAAAATATAGTGTATCTGTTACCTTCTTATGATTTTCCATATGATGATCATTTGATACTCTGAATGCTCACATTTGGTTGTATTTGTAATTTTGAATCTACTCTATAGATGATATCAATAATCATGATAGAAGTAGAAGATTACAATTTACAAGTCAAGAACTCAAGATCATAGAACAAAAGAAGATGAAACTGAAACTTACCGAGAAGAGGGGAGAGCAACAACTAGCCAATGCCCAGTAGCAGCGCGGGGCAGAGGGCAGCAGCGCACGCGCGGCCTGGAAGCGGCGCACGTGGCAAAGAGCGGCGACATAGGGGGTGCTGTTGGCGGCGCGCGCGTTGTCACGCCCAGAAATTCAAACCCAAATTTCCAGACTATTTTGTGTATTTAATCCCTGTCCAGGCATCAACCAGGGTACACAAAATGACAAATCAATACACAGATCCATACGTATAAATAAAGCATATAAATACTTATAGGAAAAGAGGCACTTAGTCCTCACACTCGAAAGAAAGCAGCGACAGCGGGGAAAAGACGATCCTAGCGGGGCTTCAGCTCTACTCCACAGACAAACTCAACTGGGGTCTGGGCCTTGGTCCTCAAACACCGTCTTCAACTCAGAAGCACTACACTTCTGAAGGGGGAAGAATTTGCAAGGCTGAGTACAACCAACGTACTCAACAAGCCACACCAAGGAATGCAGAAATGCGAGGAAAGGCAAGGAGAGGCTTGGGGCTACTTTGTGAAAAGGCGGTTGCCAAACACTTTATTTCGAAAACTAGGAAAACTGCTGAGTAGTTAAGTCAATATTAATCCTCCACTGAACAATGTTATCCCCACGTTGAACAGGCCCAACCATCCACCTATACTAGTCATGTTCCATTAATCAGGGTTTTAAAGGTGTGAGACTAATCACGGTGAGCTCGGTTGATCGCCCCATTACCGCGGGCACGGCTATTCGAATAGTTTTACTCTGATCAGAGGTGTACAACTGTACCCATAAGACACAGCCCCACGACACGGTCTCCCGTGCGCCAGAATACCACCATGGTAACCTGGAAAGGAAACTGTGATAGGACCTTTTGTATAACCCCCCACTAACCAAGCGAACCCCACCAAGGTTTTGCCCCCACTCCCGGACCCTGGGATGTGGGCAGCCCCCCCGAGTGCCTCGGTGAATCCGGCAGCCCAGCAACCCTTATCGGGGCCGACTGAAACTCCATCCCGCTCACCCTTGCCGATGGGTTCGTTAGCGAGGAGATACTACACTACGGGACCTACCTTACTCATTTTGGCTTGTGGTTTGCACGGTCATTCTCCCGAGGGGTCCCGTGAACCGGTCCTTAATTGCCATGGGTGCGACAAGCCAAAACCATGCACCCACAACCCACCATTTAGTCATATTTTAGTTGGGATATTACAACCAATAAAACATGGCCTGGTGTTCCGAGCTTGCAGCTCATCTTAACTAATTATAGATAGTGTGATTATCCCATTTAGTGAGCTAGTGGTAATTAAGCATGGCTAAGCATATAATTCTAGCGAAAGTCACGTAAGTGACTAAAGCTAGTCAAATTATCACCCAATGTTTGACAAAGGACGGTTATCAAGAGGTATGGCACAAGCAAACAGATAGGTAATCCCATCATTTCATGTAATTAGCAAAACAATGTAATTTTATTTGCAAACAGTAAAACGTTTATGAAAATGGGTTCAATATGCTTCAAGGGAAGTGTGACTTGCCTTTCTTCTTCCAACCAACTTCCAAACTCTTCGCGAGCGCGAACTCCGAAACGACGGAAACTACACGTTGGCATGCAAAACAAGGGAAAAACCCTAATAAAAACCAAATAATAGTACATGAAAAGTAAACCAACATGTAGAGCTCAATTTTAGATAAATTTTGCAATTTGAATGGCCCAATTTGGAGTTCGTATGAATTAGATATGAATTTTAAAAGTTTTGGACCATTTAAATAAATTCTTGAAATTAATTAAATTTATTGTGCAATTTTTATTTATTTTTCAAATGAAAAAGGCTGATGCTGATGTCGCAACCGAGGGCGACGTCATCGGCAAGGGTCGACATCGGGCGACGCAAGCAAGGGCGACATGAGCGGACACAAGGGCGACGTCATCGGCCGGGGTTGACGTCGCAGCCGGCCAGGCGACGTCGGCCGCGGCGGCGGCGACGCGCGGGCTCATGGTGGACTCGGTCCACGGGTTCGCCACGTGGATGGCCCGAATCACCCCGAAGGGATCAGCGGCCATGGAAACGCGGCCCGATCGCCAAGGGACGATCGAACGGCGGGAAGGCTTGTGGGTGGTGGCGGCCGACGGCGGCCGACCGGCAACGCGGCGGCGGCGCGCGTGCCCCGATGGTCACCGGCGATGGCCATTGGTACGGCGGCGAGCGACGGAGGGCGGCGAAGGGCGGAAAGGAAGGAAAGGGCTCACGGCCGGCGGGCGAAGCGGCGGCGACGGCGGCGGGCGGCTCGGGACAGCTGCGGTGGTGGTCGGCCGTGGTTAGCGGTGACGAAGGGTGGCCGGCGCTCGGGGAGACGCGGCGGCGGAGCCGATGGAGGGGATGGCGCGGCTCGGGGAGCGGTGAGGCGGTGGGAAACGACGGTCGGAGAGCGGCAGCAATGGCGGTGGCTTGGGTGGCACGGTGGCGGGGCGGTTCGGCACCGATCCGAGGCCGGGAGACGGCGGACGGGGTATGACGGGGCGCGGGGAACACATTGGCGGGCGCGGAGAAAGGCGGCGGTGCTTTGAACGGCAGTGGCGCTCGGTCGGAGGGCGGCGGCGAGCGACGGAGAGAGAGGGCGGCATGGGAAGAGCGAGAGGGGGCACGACGGACTCGGGCGCTTGGGGAAAATGGGAGAGAGGAGCTCGACGAGTACTTTTATAGGCCGGGGAGGGGCTCACAAGGTCGGTGCATGCTGGATTTCGTGGGGAGAGGTGGTGGCCGGCGGCGTTAATGTCGCGGGGAGCAAATGCGAAGATTAATGACGCGGGGTTAGGGGAACTAAAGGGGAAAAGCCGGCGGCTCGATGGCGGCGTTAAAGCACGCGCGAGAGCGGCGGGGGTGCGTGGGATTTGCGGCGGTGAGGGAGTGCGAGGTCGGCGACAATGGCGGTGCGGCCGGAGGTCGGGGATGACAGGTGAGCCCCACCTGTCATCGACCCGGGGCGCGAGGGAGGATGGGTGGACTTTTGGCGCGGCGCAAAGGGGAGAGACGGGCCTCGGCCTCAAGGCCGACCCACGAGAGAGAGAAGGGAGGGCGCACGCGCAGGAGGGACAAAAAACGAACTTTAAGGGGGTTGGGCCAAAACCGGCCCGAGAACAGGGGGAGGACTTTCAATTTGTTTTTCTTTTAAATTAATCACACAGATGGTTTTGGATTTTTTATAAATAGTTTCAGTGCTTAAATAATTCCAAGAAAATTCTTGAAAAAATAAGGACACTCAAAGTATTTAATAAAAATATAACCAGACCATTTAGTGATTAATTTATTTAGTAAATAATTACTTGGAATGCTCTTTGTGGCATTAAAAATTATTTCTGAGCTCCAAAATTTCACGGAAAATTTTCAGAGAATACTTTAGGGCATGGAGAATATTTTAAAAATATTTCCAGCCATGATTTTTAAAGGAAATTTGAATTTCCTTCTTCACTTCACTTGAGAAATTATTTTGCCTTTTTATTTAATTTCTAGAAAATGATTTATTTAATTATTTTTAATCCCGAACGAAAATCGGGTTGTGACAAATCTACCCCCCTTACAGGAATCTTGTCCCGAGATTCGGGGCTAGAATGAAAAAGGGTATGGTTGGATTGGGTTGGCTGGCTGACTTCTACGGTTTTCTTCGTTCACACTGCAAACGACCAGAACTCGGACAAAACTGCGGCACCAAACTTGGTGTTTTACGCCTTTGCCAAACGCACTAGCTGGTCTTGAACACTTTGACCTTGATCTGGCTGCAAAGGCGGTAAGATCTTTCTTCCCTTAGGCTGCATACTTAACATCAACCTCTTCTGCATTCTAGGGATCCACTTTGACTCGAGACCGACGAAGTTGTTCTAGAAACCTTGGAATTCACTTTCGGGAACCACGGTCTCTGAGTTTCGCTTCGAACTGCTCTTGAGTTTGACGATATGCTTTTCAAAGAGCTGCTTGACCTGCCCTTAAATTGCGGGTGCCTTGCGTTATTGCTTCTTTTGGCTGAACTGTGGACATGACTGCTTGGCGTGTGCCTTAGATTCGAGCTTGTTAACTTAGGATTGATGTAACTTTGCTAACGGCTCGCAACTGACTCCTTTGATTACAACCCTGCCTGCTTCATAGGGTTAAACCTCTGAGCAAAACAGTTATGGGGTAAATTGAATTTGACTTCAAGCTCCCTTCACCAGGGTAGATGGGCTTTCATCTGACTACGGCTGATGAGGCTACTGCCCTTGGGAATAATTGACTTATCTGATTTATAGGGAACTTGGATCGGTAGAACTGATTCTTTGTCATTCCCTTGAAATGAAGTACTGACAAATCTCTTTTATTCCGGAAAGGCTTAGAATATATCTTTCAATTGGCGATAGGAAGTTCCTGGTAAAAGTGATTCCAGTTCACCTTTACAACGAGTATCCATGCTTTCGCCTGACCACGAACAAACGCACTACCATCTTTGGGTTTGTCCCTCATCTCTCTGATTTACTAAGAACCTTGACTTTACCAATGGGACCCTCCTTTGGTCGATCGAAAAGAGGCAAAGACTGTGCACTTTTATTCCAGGGACTTTTGGAACTCAACACTCAACTGATGATTGGGAATCCTTCCGAAAGGGTGACTCTCATACCCCTATCGAGCATCCTGACTCTTGATTGACTTTCCCATCAGTTGTAGCTACTGACATGACTCTTCGGCTTCTGGCTTGACTGAGGCAATCAACCTTCTGCCCGGGTTGTTCAGCGGCTGGCTTGTGGAACGAACACTGGCCACTTTACCAAACCACATAAAAATGGTACTCTAGCAAATTCTTATTTCGTTGGTTCTCGTATCATTTTATAACTTTGAATGCTGACAGGTCCCCAAACTTTGATGAAACTGATGAACTGTCAGGAACTGCCTTTGAAACAACCAAGGTTCCTATTGTCGGTTTCACAAGTTCACTTTCAACCCTTGAGTAGAGGTGGCTTGCCGAGACGAATTTTCCATAACATACTTGAGTGTCTTGATGTTCTAGCCTGACATTTGGATCAATTTGCTTCTGATCAGGGTGACGGGGAATTCTACTGAGGTCTTCTAAGGAACATCGAGATGGTTTCCAAGAACTGTAACGGTCACCTTGACCTAAGGACAACCATTCTTGATCCATATTCACCGCTAGGGTGCAGCTACACTTCATGCTTTCTGGTGAAACTTACAAGATTGAGAGTGCGGGCATTTATCCCAAGATGTCATTACCAAACTTTCGTCATTCTTCTCATTTCCTTGAGATGCTACTAATTCTGACTTTTAAGGAGGTTGCATCAGCTGAATATTACTGTGGTCTAAACATTCACATTTCCTTGATCCGTGTTCACACCACTAAGGTGCTATTGCCAATCACCACGTCCTTACGACTTTAAAGGTTATGGGATTCCAGTAACCCTTATATAATGTTCCACTCGAACATTTCGTGCACCTTCCCATACTCTTCAGGTATCCATTATACGACCCTTTTGATGTATCTCCTGAGGTTAAAGGTTTCAATGGTCTAACCATTCACACTTCCTTGATCGACTGTTTATGTTTTGTGGTTAGCAACTATGTCTTGAGGCCTAACCGAAACTGGAATCAGCGCAGAGAGTGAAACTCTAGGTTTCATATAACATTGGCAGTCACACATGCTAACTTGCTTTTGGGATGTTTGAGATGAATCATAACATGAGAGAGACTGTGCATCTTAGTCTTTATTCCATAGTCCCTTCTTATTACATAACTTGCCAGAAACTTCTATGTACAAGCGTAAACTTCCTTAAAGATTACACACTTGTAGACTATTGCCGGCTAGACTAGCAGACGTCTTGACCAATGTGACCTTTACTCCTGTGATTCTGGCCAGGTTGACTTGATTGGTCCTTGCTTACAAACTGGTGTTCCAACAGGAACACTGCTTCACATGCAGACACTTCTACTTCCTTAGTAGCTGCAGTAGGTAGGACCTTCTTGCTTGGGGTGTTACTCTTGATCGGTGGATTGCTAAGCGTCTGGGCTGAGGAAACACGGGCACCTTGCTGGTCTTCACGGTAACCTCATGACTTGGTGCTGGCGACAATCGCTGCGGTTTCTGCTGAAAGAGAGTATCGTTCCTTCTCAGCTAGGATGAATCACTGCTTCCTTGGCATTGCTTGCCCTGCTGCTGATTCTGTAGCTTGGGATTAGGTTGGCGGGTGAATCTTAGAGCCTTTACTAGTGCCATTAACGACAACACGCCGTGGTGGAGATTTCATGCACAGGCGATGACTGATATCCTTGGGCTTACAGGCGCCTTTTTGGTAGGATTGGACCATGTCGTGCTGCAACCGAAACAGCTTGCAGAATATTGGTGTTGCAGACATCGCCGGTACTTAAAGGATGGTGGCGCTTGAGCACTGGACATCTTCTAAGTACATGACCTGTTTCCCCACAGTTGAAGCAACGATGAGCTTCCTTTGCTAGTCTTGATAGTGGACATTTATTAGAATAATGTCCTGGATTGTGACAGTTGAAACAAATCAGATCTGTTTTATCTGGTGTGCACTCGTCTGGGTCTGCAGACTCACAACTGGAATTGAAATATGCACTGGCTTGCGAGCCTCATTTTCCATGCCTTTGTTACTACTGGGGATCGTCACAGGGATTGGAGCTGGTTGATGATCAAGAGCGTCATCACCATTGGTGGCGCCAACCATGAGTGGACAGACAGACTGTTGGGTTGTCCCATGGTCTTTCTCATTTTTGGTTAGAACCAAATTCAACCGATAACTCTTGGGCACATAATCTGTTCCCTCCCACAAGAAACATGTGACCTTGCTCATGGGGCATTCTTCTGATACATGGGTGTCGCCACCACAAAGGCAGGTGTGGTTGCACATGCTCACCGTGTGTCCAACCTCTCCACAGCGAGTACATGCTTTGAGCCTCATTTCTTTTTCACTGACGTTTTCAAGGATTGCTCCCTCCTCGTCAAAGGATAACTCTTTTGACTCATCATCCTCTAGCTTGGGTGGTCCATAAAGCCTGAGATGACGGGTTAGCTAACGTGCACCTCAAAAAGTATTCCTTCTTAGGCGTCGGGGAATCTTCTCCGCATCTTCGGGAGTAAACTCTGTACCAGTGACGATCATCTTGCCGACACATCTTGTATTCCATTATGGTGCCTTTCTCTTCTTTGAGTTGGATGGTGGCATACCAAAACTCTGGCTAATTGGTTGACCGAAAACTTTCTTCCTTCGGGGACACTGCATCTCCTTTACAGTTGGTGTCCTAGTGTACACTTCCCGCGAACCGTTCCTTGCATTACGATCTTGCTCCTTGTAATCCTGGCAGACGGCAGGCGTTTCTCTTTGACCTAATGGCGGGGTTGGTGTCCTCGTCTCCTGAAAACTTGACGACAAACTCACGGGAGTCACCAGGGCTAACATCTGCTGCTGCTATTGATTCTGCCATCGCATTAGTTGCATCATCATGGCCACTAACTGCGTCTGATTGGCCACTACCTGGGCTAGGGTTGAGTCCATAGGAGGAGGAGGTGGAGTCCTCACAGGGTTGTTCCGAGCTGTTCCAAGGGACTGCTGTGGTCTTGATCCACTGACACTACCCCTGACTTTACCCATCTGTTGCCGGAGAAGAAGGGAGAGGGGAAAGAAGAGGTTAAACTAAAGATGAGACCTTAGTCCGCTTGATTACTGATCTGATGTGGGTGTACTTTTATTGTTCAAGTTGATTAAGCAAACAACCTAGTATGGTCACATCCCCACCATTGATGTAAACCATACACCTGCACACAGCAAACAACACACGACCTAGAAACTACCGAAACTACTCTTCCGGGAAGGATTGGGTTTAGGCAAACTCCGGGAAGACTTCACTTGATCCTTGAGAAGCGCTGACTCAGGCTGCTTGGCTTGAACTCCTTGCTTGAAACTTGGACTGGACTTGGCTACCGGATGGTGCTCCAGGCTTAACCACTAGAGAGTTGGAGGGGAAAGGAGAGAAATTTGACAAAATTTTTTGCAAAGACTCCAGAGGGAGAGAAAAGATATTTTCGCAAATAAGGTTTTTACAAAACTAGTCCTTAAGGGTTTTGACCATTTAGCTCAACCTACAGTCAAAATTGCTCTGATACCAACTTGTCACGCCCAGAAATTCAAACCCGAAGTTCCAGACTATTTTGTGTATTTAATCCCTGTCCAGGCATCAACCAAGGTACACAAAATGACAAATCAATACACAGATCCATACGTATAAATAAAGCATATAAATACTTACAGGAAAAGAGGCACTTAGTCCTCACACTCGAAAGAAAGCAGCGACAGCGGGGAAAAGACGATCCTAGCGGGGCTTCAGCTCCACTCCACAGACAAACTCAACTGGGGTCTGAGCCTTGGTCCTCAAACACCGTCTTCAACTCAGAAGCACTACACTTCTAAAGGGGGAAGAATTTGCAAGGCTGAGTACAACCAACGTACTCAACAAGCCACACCAAGGAATGCAGAAATGCGAGGGAAGGCAAGGAGAGGCTTGGGGCTACTTTGCGAACAGGCGGTTGCCAAACACTTTATTTCGGAAACTGGGAAAACTGCTGAGTAGTTAAGTCAATATTAATCCTCCACTGAACAATGTTATCCCCACGTTGAACAGGCCCAACCATCCACCTATACTAGTCATGTTCCATTAATCAGGGTTTTAAAGGTGTGAGACTAATCACGGTGAGCTCAGTTGATCGCCCCATTACCGCGGGCACGACTATTAGAATAGTTTTACTCTGATCAGAGGTGTACAACTATACCCATAAGACACAGCCCCACGACACGGTCTCCCGTGCGCGAAATACCACCATGGTACCCGAAAGGAAACGTGATAGGACCTTTCGTATAACCCCCACTAACCAAGCGAACCCCACCAAGGTTTCGCCCCCACTCCTGGACCCTGGGATGTGGGCAGCCCCCCGAGTGCCTCGGTGAATCCGGCAGCCCAGCAACCCTTATATCGGGGCCGACTGAAACTTCATCCCGCTCACCCTTACTGATGGGTTTGTCAGCTAGGAGATACTACACTACGGGACCCACCTTACCCATTTTGGCTTGTGGTTTGGACGGTCATTCTCCCGAGAGGTCCCATGAACCGGTCCTTAATTGCCATGGGTGCGACAAGCCAAAACCATGCACCCACAGCTCACCATTTAGTCATATTTTAGTTGGGATATTACGACCAATAAAACATGGCCAGGTGTTCTGAGCTTGCAGCTCATCTGAACTAATTATAGATAGTGTGATTATCCCATTTAGTGAGCTAGTGGTAATTAAGCATGGCTAAGCATATAATTCTAGCGAAAGTCACGTAAGTGACTAAAGCTAGTCAAATTATCACCCAATGTTTGACAAAGGACGGTTATCAAGAGGTATGGCACAAGCAAACAGATAGGTAATCCCATCATTTCATGTAATTAGCAAAACAATGCAATTTTATTTGCAAACAGTAAAACGTTTATGAAAATGGGTTCAATATGCTTCAAGGGAAGTGTGACTTGCCTTTCTTCTTCCAACCAACTTCCGAACTCTTCGTGAGCGTGAACTCCGAAACGACAGAAACTACACGTTGGCACGAAAAACAAAGGAAAAACCCTAATAAAAACAAAATAACAGTACATGAAAAGTAAACCAACATGTAGAGCTCAACTTTAGATAAATTTTGTTATTTGAATGGCCCAATTTGGAGTTCGTATGAATTAGATATGAATTTTAGAAGTTTTGGACTATTTAAATGAATTCTGGAAATTAATTAAATTTATTGTGCAATTTTTATTTATTTTTCAAAGGAAAAAGGCTGACGCTGACGTCAGCAACCGAGGGCTGCCGTCAGCGGCAAGGGCGGGCGGCCACGGGAACCGACGGCCCCGATCTGCCGAGGGACAAATTGGACGGCCGGGAAGGCTCGCGGCGGTGGCGGCGGCGGCCGGCCGATCGGCATCGCGGCGGCGGCACGCGTGCCCCGATGGTCGCCGGAGGGCGGCGGAGGGGTAGAAAGGAAGGAAGGGCTCACTGGCGGCGGGAAAACGGCGGGCGGGCGAACGGCGGCGGCGGGGCTCGGGACGACGGTGCGGTGGTGGTCCGGCTGTGGTTAGCGGCGACGAAGGGCGGTTGGCGCTCGGGAGACGCGGCGAGCCGATGGAGGATGGTGCGGCTCGGGAGCGGTGAGGCGGCGGAAAGCGGCGGCGGAGAGCGGCGGCAATGGTGGCGGCTTGGGTGGCACGGTGGCGGGGCGGTTCGGCAGCGATCCAAGGCCGTAAGACGGCGGACGAGGTATGGCGGAACACGGTGGCAGGCGCGGAGAAAGGCGGCGGCGCTTTGGGTGGCAGTGGCGCTCGGCCGGAGGGCGTCGACGAGCGGAAGAGAGAGGGGCGGCGCGAGGAGAGCGAGAGGGGGCATGACGGACTCGGGCGCTTGGGGAAAATTTGAGAGAGGAGCTCGCGAGTACTTTTATAGGCCGGGGTGGGGCTCACAAGGTCGGTGCACGCCGGATTTTGAGGCGGTGGCCGGCGGCGTTAATGTCGCGGGGAGCAAATACAATGATTAATGGCGCGGGGTTAGGGGAACTAAAGGGGAAAAGTCGGCGTCTCGATGGCGGCGTTAAAGCACGCGCGAGAGCGGGGGTGCGCGGGATTTGCGGCGGCGAGGGAGTGCGAGGTCGGCGGCAATGGCGGTGCGGCCGAGGTCGGGGATGATAGGTGGGCCCCATCTGTCATCGACCCGGGACGCGAGGGAGGATGGGTGGACTTTCGGCGCGGCGCAAAGAGGAGAGACGGGCCTCGGCCTCAAGGCCGGCCCATGAGAGAGAGAGGGAGGGCGCACGTGCGGGAGGGAGGAAAAACGGACTTCAAGGGGTTGGGCCAAACCGCCCGAGAACAAGGGAGGACTTTTAATTTATTTTTCTTTTAAATTAATCATATAAATGGTTTTGGAATTTTTATAAATAATTCCAATGCTCAAATAATTCTATTTTTAAAAAATATAAGGACACTCAAAGTATTTAATAAAAATATAACCATACCATTTAGTGATTAATTTATTTATTAAATAATTACTTGGAATGCTCTTTGTGGCATTAAAAATTATTTCGAGCTCCAAAATTTCACGGAAAATTTCAGAGAATACTTTAGGGCATGGAGAATATTTCAAAAATATTTTCAGCCATGATTTTTAAAGGAAATTTGAATTTCCTTCTTCACTTCACTTGAGAAATTATTTTGCCTTTTTATTTAATTTCTGGAAAATGATTTATTTAATGATTTTTAATCCCGAACGAAAATCGGGTTGTGACATGCGTCGACCGGAGGCGGCACACGGGGAGGAGGGCGGCGGTGGCGCGCTGTTGACCGGAGGTGGCGCGCACGTGGGCTGGAGGCGGGGCAGGGAGACGGGAGGGGTCTCGGTCTCGCTCGGCGGCTCGAGTGAATTGCGAACGAATGCGACCGCAACGCTACATTACAGAGAAACACTAAGCCATGCCAGACCGCCAGAGTCCACGGGTGATTAATCGCTGGCGTAGTCGGCAAAAAAATGCTGATTAACGGGTCGTGTTGACCGACTAGGACCGACTAGTCGGCCTAGCCGACTAGGGGTCCGACTTGGGCCAAATCGCGTCGGGACTAGGCTGAGGCTGACTAGTCCCGACTAGTCGGCTGATTTTTTCCGATTTTTAGAACACTGAATAAGATGATCGGGTAATATTTCGGGTATCATTTTTTAAAACCCAAAATTCTAAAAACCTGAACTACCCAACCCAAAATTTTGGGTAAACCTGAATGCCCAGTACTAGCTAGGGGCGAGGTTGAGTCCAAGTGCTAGTCGCATGAGTAATGAACACGGGAGATTATATAGGTTTGGGCTGCACGGATACGTAATACCCTAGTCCTATGTGCGGACTATGAAGGTGTTAGTGATATGCCCTAGAGGCAACATGGAGATGTTGGATATCATGTCAATGTTTATGTATTTATGAATAAAGTGTTATTCAGTTCCATGAAATAGACATCTTGTATTGATCAATAAATACGTGACTTATTTATGAGACTCTTTATGTATGAATCTATTTCTAAACGATCCCTGATCATATGTCATATTGTTGGAACAAATATGATTCTAAGATCGGCATGTTTATTGATTGATGATCATGTCTCATAGATCATGGTTTTGGAGATACCAAATCAATAAACATGGACACATGTGTTGGAGAACACATTGTTGGATAGACCCACCATGAGACACTGCAGGAATTAATGTGCCATTAGTTGGTCTCGGTAGTGTTGGTACAAAGTCCTTAGACCTGAGATCACCATGGATTCCAACATGTGTAGTAGCCTACTTTGGGACTACCAAACGCTATTCGTAATCTGGTAGTTATAAAGGTAGTTTTCGGGTTTGCTATGAAACATGGAGTGGGATGCGAGTGATCAAGATGGAATTTGCCCCTCCTTTGGAGAGATATCTCTGGGCCCCTCGAGGTAATGGATTATGGAAATGCATGGCCATGCTAAGTTGATTGAGGAGTCAATCAACGGACGGATAATCCAATACGGTTCGAGTGAATGGTTAAGCTATTGAAGGGATGGCACACATCTTGCCTATAGCTTAACGGTATCGTGAGGCAAAGGGATTTGTGTACGATTACATGTTCGAGCCGATATTATTCTTGTATACTATGGTGTCAATATGTGCTTGCTAGGCGCCGTTGACGGTGGTGAGTTAGACTCGAGCCGACAATCGTCTAAGTTAGACTATAGCCGAGACCGAGTATACCTGAACCTACAGGGTCGCACGCTTAAGGGGATAGAATAGATATTCGAGTTGGACTCGGATACGGCTCGATCGGATAGGGATCCGATCGGATAGAGTCCTATGAGCTTACGACGTATGGGCGGCCAACTCTGTGAGATTCGGATAGGATCCGATTAAAAATAGAGTCCTGATCGGCCACTAGTCGCAGTCGGCCAACTCTATATAAAGGAGGGAGGGGTGGAGAGCTGCGGCACGTGAATAGGATCGCATTGAACCGAATCCGCAACAGAAGTCGCCGAGATCAATCTCCACGGAAACCCTCCCCACTTTCGAGCCAAACCCTAGCCTTGCATCGCGTGCTAGCACACGGGTGTTCGGCGTTTTGTCCCCGGACGTGTGGATACCGGTAGAGGCGCTGCTACATTGCGCGCTATTGATCGGCTTCGGATCGGCTGCGGTCGGGCGCATCGGAGCAAGGCGCAAGAACGTGACCGGACGACTCCGTGAATCGGCTGATTGGCGAATCGGCTGTCCCCGGGAATCGGCTGTCGGCTTGCGGGAATCGGCTACACAGTTCCAGATCGGATAGCCCTGATTGGCTACTTCCGCTGCACACTCCAATCAGTAACGATCTATTGACCCTTACTTGCAAGTGTTCCTGGTTTGCGCGGTTAAAAGTTTTTGTTTTCGGCTAGCGTAGCCTCCGCGTAATCCTTCAGAAGGATGGGAAGATGTTACAAGGTGCGATCGAAATGCTTCAAGAGTTGCTAGCTCTACCCCTTGCTAAGCGAGTAGAAGTCGAACACTCTTTTCGATGGCCTGGATCCTTCTTTTATACCTCAAGGGGAGTCCACAGTGCATAAATAGGGATAGGACTTTTGCTACTAAACTCGGTATGCTTGGTCCTGTCAATGTCTTTTAGGTCGTCCGATGGTCAAGACTTTTTTCCAAGACCGAAGAAAGGGGATAGGGAGCCAAAAGCTTCTCCGCTCAGGTATCTCATGGGCCCATTGATCAACCGCTTGAACAAGCCCAAGGAGGCCCGCGGGATGGATCATGGGGGCGCGCCACAATTACCACCATGCCACCCACGTGTCGATGGGATAAGTGCAGGACGTGCACCATTTCACCATTAATGCGAGCAAGTAGTGGTTGTGGTAGCCTGCTCGGCTTGGTCAGAACGAAACATGCACGGGCCCCTACTCAGGGTGCGAAATGCACTCGGGCCCCCGGGACAGGGCCCAGAGGCAGTTAAACATTGTTCTCGAGTGATTGTCTTGCTCGGGCTACCCGCTTGCTTGGGCACCCTCTGCGCTCGGGGCACGCCATGTGTTCGGGGCATCTCGAAGGCACGCGGGCCGTCCCCATGGCCAATCTTTGGGTACTTGATGAATTTGTACAGGGCTTCCTGAAGATGTTGATGATGTAGGAGTGCACGTGGAATGTAACTTGGGAAATTGTCAACGCCTGGTTGGGTTGGCCTTGACCCCCCATGAACGTAGACCTTGTAGATGTTGACATGGCCAACAAGGCCCTAGTGACCCGAGGGGAATGGGTCCCTATTCCCATTTCTCCGATAACTGATGTATATGATGTTTTTATTTTCTATACCTAAAGGAGTAATCAAGAAATTAGATTACTTTAGGTCTAGGTTTTATTGGCAAGGAGATGGACATAGAAGAATGTATGATTTGGCAAGTGGGACATTTTGTCCCGACCTAAAGGTCAAGGGGGATTGGGAATACAAGACTTGAAACTTTAAACTATATATCCCTTTTGAGCAAGTGGCTTTTTAAGTTACTATCAACTGATGGAGTGTGGCAATAAATGTTGTGTAATAAATACCTCAATTCACAACCTCTATCACAAGTCCAATGGAAACTTGGGGATTCACACTTTTGGGCTAGCCTTATGAGAGTCAAACCTGATTTTTTTTAGTTTGTCACTTTCTCTATTAAGGATGGTTCTCAAGTTTAGTTTTTGGAAGACAAATGGTTGGGTAATGCAACTTTAGGAGAACAATACCCTTGGCTCTATAATGTTGTAAGACACAAACAAGCGACCATCTCAAATATCTTCCAAACAACCCCGTTAAATTTCACGTGACTTAGGGATATTATTGGCTCCAAATTAGTGGCGTGGAATCATCTATTTACACGCATCTCTAATATAGAAGATTCTCGGTGAAATCTCATTATCTGACTTTGGCTCATATGGGAGTTTCCAATATTAACAAAAATTATCTAAAGTAAAGATTTTTTATGGTATCTACGTCGAGGAGTGGTGTTAACAAAAGATAACCTGGCTAAACGGAAATGAAAAGGGAGTATGACTTGTTGTTTTTGCCACAAGAAAGAATGATAAAACATTTATTTTTTGAATGTTGGTTGGCCCAGTCGGTGTGCGTGTGGCATCGACGACTTTATCTCGCGCCCTAGGTGTTCGATGAAATGCCTGCAAGGAGGGAGAGAGGAAATAGAAGGAGAGAGATATGGGGTGTTGGGCCAGTGGCAGGTGGGGTCCAGGGTGCTTGAACCAACTGTTTAGAGAGAGAAAGGGAGGACAAAAGAGAAGGTGGATTTTTCCTGGGAATTTTGTAGATGGATCGATGTTATGTAAGAATTTTTCGGATATGCTACAGTGCTCAAACACTTGTGCCAAAATTATTGGGAATAGATGTGGTCATGTATTCCATTTGGTGAATTTTTGAGGTTTTTCTCATGTGTAGTTTATTTTTGAAAATTCAAACAAGTTCATTGTTTTTATTTTGATTTGAATTAATTTTGGATGTTTTTCACATTTTTAATTGAGGTGCAAAGCTGAGTTATAGACTTGTGAGATTTTATAGAAGTTTATTTCAAGTGTTTTCTTTTTATTTGAATTTTTCCATATTTTTATGCCAATTAGATTTCATACTTTATTTTTTTATTGTTTATATTTATTACATGCAAATGAGTTATGAGATGCACGGAAAATTCAAGAATACCAAAAATAAATTCAAAATACAAAGACAAGATCAAATTTTCGCTAAGTCTTTTTTCTTTTTTTAACTTCAAAATTCTGGGTATGTTACATGCCAATTGGTTCTGACCCAACTAATTTTAAAGACTTCGTTGATGACATTAGTGAGAAGTATCCATGGGACATAGATGAAACTGTAACGGTGCATTACCTTGATAGAGCTTTGAATCTGTTTTGCACAATTTCTTTTGATAAAGAATTGATGACAATGTTTAAGTGTTTTGGACAAAATGTGTTTATCACAATTAATGGTCCAAGTGACAAGTCCTTCATTGGCATGCCATGTACACCATTAGTTCCTATCCCTCTCAGGCATGTATTTCTCAGATAAATAATATAATGAACCATTAGAGGATGGTAATTTGGTAGATAGCATGGTGGACACATATCTGGCCAATCCTTTGAACATTTTGAGCATGTAGGTGTTGATGATGAGGAGCAGTTCTCGATTGGTAGTGATTCTCCAGAGTCAGATAATAATGACACCAATGCATCTGATTCTAAATATGTGCCTGGGGTTGACGAGGATGAGGATGATGATGGTGATGACAGCTCTGATGATGATGATGACTGAGTCATAGCAGATGCAAAACCTAACGATAAAACCCCTATGGTAGCATATTGTAAAAATGACCCACCAATGAGGAAGGGTACTATTTACCCTTCTATTTAATAGTTTTGGTTGGCAATAGCTCAATATTCAATTAAGCATGAGTTTGAGTATGCAATTGATAAAAGTGAACCTGATCGATTTAGAGCGCTAGTCCTGTGAAAGGGTGTGAATGGAGAATACATGCATCACGCTCGGCTGATAAGAAATCAATTGAGGTAACCTGGATGGTCTTATGTTTTCCATGTATAATAATGTCTTGTATATAATTTCACCTTACTTTTCATTTTCTTGGTCTATCCACATAGGTCAAGGTTCATGTGGCCGACCATGACTGTGCAAGCATTAGAAGAGATGAGAAGTTGAAGAGGGCATCCAAGGCATGGATATGTGAGAAGGTGATGGAATGGGTGAGGGAAGACTCAAGTGTTGGAATTGTTGAGTTAGTAAGGAGGATAAAAGAACAAAATAAGACAAATGCCAACTGCAAGAGAGTGTGGGACTGATCAGGAATTAGCACGTAAAAGGTTGTTTGGTGATTGGGACAACAGCTTTGACAAGCTATATAGGTGGAAGGGAGAAATTGAGAAGAGGTGTCCATAAAGTATAGTATCTATTGACCACATGAAGTTCAAGGGGAAGAGAAGGTTCACTAGAATGTTTGTAGCTTTGAAGCTATGCATTGATGGTTGTAGGCATTATTTGGCAATTGATAGCACTCACTTGACAGGGAGATATAGAGGCCAATTAGCAACAACTTGTGCAATTGATGGCCATAATTGGCTATACCCGGTGGCCTATGGCATCATTGATTTAGAAACAAGGAAGAATTGGATTTGGTTTATGTAGAAATTGCGACTGGCCATTGTGACATGGATGTTTTAGCAATACGTGCAGATGCAAACAAAAGGATTGATTTTGCTGTTGAGGAGGTCTTTGATGTCGTAGAGCATCAAGAATGTATGCACCACCTAGTTACCAACTTCAAGCTAAAGTTACATTGCAATGTTTTTGATGAACACTTGTGGATGGGTGCATTTGCGTGGACAGAACATCTTACTCCTATCACATGGGAAAAATGAGGATGCTATGAAACAACATCACCCAAGGTAACTTAATGCTTCCTGTTCATGCATTACTTGATGCTCCCTACTCATGCATTACTTAATTCTATCTTTCCTTTAGGTTATGGTCTCGAAGCAAGTTCTCTTGTGCCTCGAAGGTTGATTATGTTACCAATAATCTTGTTGAAAACTTTAATAACTGGATCAATAAGCATAAAGGCCTAATGTTATTTGAGTTGATGGACAAGATCAGAAAAAAGACCGTGAAGATGTTTCAAAGAACGAAAAGGTTGCCAACAAGCTGCAAGGACAGATTATACTCCCAAGTGTGATGAGAGAGTTGAATGCTAAAACAAGAGATCTGAACTTAGATGTTGATAGAAGTGAAGATTTGGAAGCTGAAGTTACCGAGAAATCTCTAGGTTAGTATTCCAGCCATTGTTTTTAGTTTAAAATGTGCATTTTAATAGTTACTTATGGGCTGTATACTTAGGTGGGAAGAGACATGTGGTGAACTTGGAAGAAAAAACATGCACCTGTAGAGAATGACACGTTTTTGGAAAGCCTTGTATACATGCGTTGTCCTTCATAACATCAGTGAGGGGTTTGCATATAGACTTCTTTGTAGATGAATGCTATAGTGTATCCAAGTTTGTAGTTGCATATGCTCCACATATCCTTGGTCTTACTGATATATCAGAATGGCTAGAGAGTACACATGTCTTCTTTCTTTATCCACTAATTTTAAATAGAAGTGCAGGGAGAAGGATGGAGCTGAAGGGAAAGGCACTAGTAAGGGTAGGTCAGGTAGCCATAAATGCTCTATTTGCCACAACTTTGGTCATAGATGAAGGAGCTATGCTAAGGAAGCATATGCTCTTTTAGCAAAAACAAGGTATTTTCTTCCTCTATTGATTCAGCATTTATTATATTGCTATACGAGACTTTGTTATAATTGTTGTCAAATCAATGGATCTAGGCAAAAGAGGAAAAAGAACAACAGCATCAACTTTAAGTACTAGTAGTGCTTCAACTTCAAGTCCAACTTTGGTTGGCCCACCTAGGTACCTATTATTTCCTAAATCTGATCACATATTACTCCTTGGCACTTCAATTTTCTAAATCTGATCACTAGTTTTTTATTTTGTCGTAGCAAAAAGAAGAGGATATTTGCACCTGATAGTTCTAGTTGTAATTTAATTACTTCTGCAAATGCAAATGCTACATCATTAAGGTGGACACTTCAAATGTTTTTAGTTCCTATTCCATCTTGTGATTGTGTTGTGCCTATTCTAATATATCCATGAACTTCTTTACTTGTAGTTGAAGTGGCCCAAATCAAACGCAAAGTCAATGTGCCCTCCTTCCTATAACAGAAGCGAGCACACCACCACCAAAATCAAAGGCCAAGGAGAAAAAGAAGACTAACCCCCCATTTATGTTAGCTAGAAACAAGAAGAAATCGCTATCAACTAGCCCATCCATCTAGAAACAACAAAAAAGTTAATAGATTAATGTTATATATATATGTTGTGGTTTATATCATGGGATATGTGCTTGTAACATTTGTGCCACTTAACTTATTGTTTTAGCTCTTGTAAGGTTGTACTTGGTTATGCTAAACTTGGACATGGGGATTATGCACCTTTCTGTCAAATTGTGCAACAACCTTCCATATTGAAATTTATGGCAAACCCCTCACTGATACACTACTAAGTAGTCTTGCCGCTATGATTTAGTTGTACACATTTTATATTGCACACGTGTTGTACAATATTCATACTTAAAATATGTGTGCTCATAATTATTTTTAATAATGTATTATAAATAAACATATTTTCACATGTTTAGTCATGTTGTAGATTCTTTATTATCACTCTCATTACCCTACCTGGCATGATCTCAGTGCTACTGGTCTTCACCTATTCTAAGGGCATATTTGTTTTTTCTTCAATACAAACTAACAGCCTGTGGTCGTGTGATGGTAAATCTTAGAGGTTAACAGAAAGACGACGGTATATTATGAATTTTTACAAAGTCAGTGATATATTATTGAACTATGATAAATTCAGTGGTATTAAGTAGATTCTTTCTAAATATAAACACGACTTAATCCAGATGCATAGAACCTCAGGACGTACAGTAGTTGAGCTACCTCAGGACGTATAGTTGAGCTACACACTTTTTTTAGTATGTGATATATTTGAGTGCTTCTATTAAAAATTATAATATTCTCATACTGAGATATTTTTTCAATATGTACTATTTTTTAGCTGTATATATGATATTATTAACTTTATTTACTTTTTTAAATTTGAGACCACTATTTTGCTAGTAAAATATAATGATGATATTATAATACTATAAAAGACTCTAAATCTCTAATAGTGATGATAACCAATGAATCTGTCCTCATCGACGTATGGATCCTCTATGTAAACACTGATGTAGGTGGATTTCTAACTTTTTCCAACCCTAAGCCATTAATCAATGAACATTTATTTTAAAGCGAAACAAAATAATAAAAATATGACCAAAAGATTTTACAAATGAGAATAATTTTACACAACTTTTTAGCATTATTAAGGTGTAGTGTAGGATATTTTTAATTATTGTTGCAATGCACGAATCTTAAAAAGCAATATTGTAAAAGTATTTATAAAGAAAAATCTAACCATAAAAAATCATATGATTCTTATGTAACTAGCTGGTAGTTAAAGTAAAATCTAAATATGGAGGGAGTATACTTATACGGCAAATAATAAAATAAAGAGTAGATTTTGGCCTAGTCGATTCAGATCTGAGGATTCCCTTACTTTACTTGTTGTTGAGCAGCTCAAGTGTCTTCGCCAGCAATGGCGGCGGGCGACGGGCTTCCCCGGATCGCGGTGGTTGGCGCCGGCATCTTCGCGCGCACCCAGTACATCCCCAGGCTCCGCGAGATCGCCCACCTCGTCCTCCTCAAGGCCATCTGGAGCCGCACCAAGGTCAGTGATCATCCACTGACTCCACTCCACCTCCACCTCTCCGGTCGCTGGACCTGACCATTTCGTTACAGGAATCCGCGGAGGCCGCCGCGGAGCTCGCCAGGGACTTCGCGCCCGAGATCGAGCCCAGATGGGGCGACGCCGGCCTGGAGGAGATTATGGGAGACGCTTCCATCGCAGGCGTCGCCGTCGTTCTTGCTGGCCAAGTGCAGGTCCGGGTCCTCGAACAATTCATTCCCCATGAATTCACATTCACTTGCTTGCTGCCATCATTTACTACCTACATTACGAGTTAGCTATGCATAGTTTGATCCTACATATGAAGTAGCTTTTCTTTCATTGGGGATTTCGGATGAAACCGTACTGCTTTTGGTTCTGAATGCAAAATGTTTGGGACGGTCAATTGGTCATATATTGAGATTGAGTTATTACTTATTAGCATGCCGAGGAAGAAAAGTGATTGTGCAGAAGCTTTGCTATGTTTGCAGCTACAGTACTGTATCCCTCTTTGTTTTCAGCAGTGCCAATTACTTCAGAAGAGCCCGGGCAGAAAAGAAAGAAACATGATCTACTACTATATATCACAAATTTTACTGAAGTACGAACTATAATATATTTATAACACAAATTTACCTAAAAAGAAGGTACTGTCTTTATAAGAGCTGTAAGGCTTCATGTCCAGTCGAAGAATTGAACCTTGTAGCCTTTGACTTACTAACCGTTGTGTCAAACTGTTGAGTTTATGTCTTTGCCATTTACTCCAGATCACCATTATAAAAACAAGAGTCGCAATGCATTATTGTTCATGACCCTCACATAGTCACATGTACATGCACTTCTATTTTATTTTCTCTGGTCAATAACCTAGTTCAGTGTTTCACCAAATGTTATGTTGTCTTAACTATTTGACATCTATGACTATGCTTCTAGAAAATTACATTTAGTCTATGCGCAGGAATTTCTCACAAATTGTTGGAAATATGCAGGTTGAGCTCTCCTTAAAAATGCTGAAGGCAGGAAAGCATGTGATTCAAGGTAAAACAAAATGTATCTGGACGTTGTGATTTGGGCTAGAGGATTTGTACACAAAATAAATAGGAGTTCCTTCTCTTAGTTAGACAAGTTTTTGTTTCTTTAAATTTTCTAATTCGTTGTTACATGTTTGCATAATATGTTTGTCTTGTGGCTCGAAGAGAAACCTGCTTCTGGATGTAAGTACTTCAATTTGTTTGTTTCCGAATCTTGTACAAGCATCATAAAAATTCAGTCAATATATATGTGACCATCTTTCTCATAAAAATTCAGCAACAATGGAAGCAGAAACAGCATTGTCAGTTTACAATTCATTTCCAAACCAATTCCCATACAAACCAATTTGGGCTCTGGCAGAAAACTACAGATTTGAACCTGCATTTGTGGAGGTACACATTCTCAATCTTATAATTTGTTTTTTTTCTTGCTAGATTACATTGGTAATCTCAAGACTCTTATCTTCAGTCAAGGAAGTTGATGAGTGATATTGGTGATATGATGAACATCCAAGTTATTGTTGAAGGATCAATGAATAGTTCAAATCCATACTTTAATAGCTCCTGGAGAAGAAATTTTGTGGTAACAATCAAGTATTGAACTACTGTTTTCCTGTCTCTTACGTGCTTTATCTGCATGTTTTCATACTATGCCCATCACTTCGCTTCAAAACTTGATGCTACAGCTCAGTTCTATTACTAAATAATAGTTACGAATGGTTTAAGTTTAAACTTACCAAATATCACATATGGGTAACGTATAGTTCTTTGGGTTATTAGCTACTAGGTTACTAAATATTAATCTTTTGGATTTCCATACCAAAACCATAGTTCTTATGCGCATCTTGTCAATCTATGTTCTTTTATCCTAAGGAAATTAATTCAATATTTTAATCAGTTGGTTGGTGCTTTATCATTGTCAATTGACCAATTTATATTTCTTGTCAACAAATTTTTAAAAATATTCTGTACCTTCGCAAAAGTTTGCCTTGCTTTTTTTAGATAGATAATTCAAACACATGAGGCGTTGCTAGCATACATTTGTTAACATCTAAAACAAAAAAAATGTAGTTATATCAACTTTTGGATCTTTAATTTCACTTAAAACTGCAATTTCATGTCCAATGATTCAATAAGGTCATTCAGCTTTTGCAGTTCTGAAGTATTCAAACATTTGCAGTTGTCCTTTGCAACTACATTTCGGTCAATTTCTTTTTATTTATTTATGCAAATGAGTAGTCACTGTAAAGTGCAAATCAATGACTTGGCCTTTTTTTATTATTATTTTACAAAGATTACAATGTAACGGACTTGAGATGTGTGTTGTTTCTCCTTATTCTGATAACTTGACATTGCAGGGTGGCTTTATACTGGATATGGGTGTGCATTTCATAGCAGGACTAAGAATGGTATGTTAATCATGCTATATTGGGATTAATGGTCCAGCTTATGGCTTATATTAATGTCTGCAACACTATGGAGTTAATAAATATTATTATATTTTGAGGATTTGACACTCTACAATCTACACCAACTTAAGATTAGACGAAATATAATTGTTAGAAATACACAACTGTTTCTATGAATATAGGTTAAATTAGCTCAAATTTTGCTAGTTAATTGCACCATCTATGACATGTGGAGACTAGTAATTCATGCATACAAGTGTCTTGCCAAGTCATCTACTTATTGAAGTTGACATTTTACTTACAGTCAAAAGATGTAAAACCTAGGATCCTGGATGTGCTAGCTATCAGTTGTAATGTTTTTTGAACAGACGGTTTTAGGCTTACGACAGGGATATCTGGACTGCACTGAGTTTCTCAGTTTTCTGTGACTTTGTATGAATTTAAAAAAATAAAAAACAATACATGGATGATTACTAGGTGAAACAGTTGAAAGCGCACAAAAACAACATATGAATAGTTAGAACTAAAGTGCTACAACCAGTTAGTGCTGTTCTTTTTTAATAAATCGCTGGTTAAGATCATGAATGTGCCCATCTATTTTTCACTCCTTACTTTTTTAAGATGATGAGCCCTTCTGTAACAGATGGTTGGTTCAGAAATAGCAACTGTATCGTCTATCTCCCGTCATGTGGATAAGGCTTTACCACCACCTGATAACATATGTTCTCTTTTGTAAGTTTCTTAATACCAAGTGGATTCTGTAATGGAAAGTTTTCAGGTCTTACAAAATTTTGATGTGTTGATGCAGCCAGCTGGAAAATGGATGCGCTGGGGTCTTTGTGTTTGCAGTCAACTCAAGATCACCCAAGGTTAACTTAAATATTGGTTGAAAAGTTCTATTGCAAACATACTATTATCTTCAATTTCTAGGGCACAAAGTTAACAACAGCATATTTTCTCTTTCCATTTTTTGTTTTGTTTTGATGTTTATAGATATTATGGCGGGTGGACGGAACTAAAGGAACAGTGCAAATAGAACGTGGAATTGCTAGTGGGAAGCATGGGTACCAGGTAACCTCCATTTCAAAATCATCAATTTATTATCGCTTATAAGCAATATTGACGCATTGAATTTTTTTAAAAATAATTATGTCTGTTCAAGCAAGATTCTCCTGAAGCACAAACTTAAGTATGAATCAATCATTCATTTCAGGTCTTATTCACCAATGAAAATGGGCAATGCCAGACGACATTTTATCCATTCTGTGGCGTGAATGAGGAACTGAAGGCTTTTGTTCATGACATCGTGCAGGCTAAAAAAGTATTATTATTTATACCGATAAATTTTAATTTTTTCCTTTTTTTCTTCAATGCATCATGGAACACAATGATTTAGGTATCTTGGGATTTCCTTGGAGAAAAGAAATATTATGATACTTATCATATAGCCAACTTGCTCATGGGCTGTTGTTCCATTTAAGATCCCGTAGTCCAGAGTTTAGGGTTTAGGGTAGTCTTGGATGATTTTAGAGCACATCCGTAGAGCATTTCTAACCTTGTATCAGACGCAATTTATATCAAGCCCCCAAAATGTTAAATAATCAGTGCATATTTTCTTCGAATTCCATTCAATTATTAAAATATGCTAGGATTTTGACACACTCTTGCTGCTTGGTCGTGCAGGATGGGGATCACAAGGCTGAATCCCGCAGTTGTTATGTTGAAGGCGCTCGTGATGTCGCCGTTCTAGAAGCCATGCTTGTATCTAGTGCGAAGCAAGGAGCGACGGTCCAAGTGAAGAAATTCTAACACCCATAATATTCTTCCGCAAGTTGTTACATCAATTAGGATTGCACCATCTTGTGGCTTTACATACAAGGAACATTCGTTTCAGGGGAATTGATTATTTATTTGCCACTGTTAGATTTGGCAATTATTCAAACTAGGAAGAAAGCCCATGCCGATGTGTGGGCATCTTATTCTTTTTATAAAATAATGCTAAAAGAAGCCATATTACCACATTCACTGTAAAGATTAAGATTGTAGATTACCTTAAATCGAAAAACAAAGAAGAAATTTGATATCCTTAATAATGATAAGAATCTCCCTAATGATAAGAATGTCTCCTAGATTCAACAAAAGCCACTTTTTGCTGCTTATATATAAACTTATGACTTATTATTATTTTCTTGAAAGCTGGTTGTCTTTTTAATAGATGAAACTGCATTTGCACAACTAGAATAAACCTAACACATCATTAATACAATAATAAAATTCATCTCACTTCATGCCTTATTATGTCCAAATTCCACGTATAAATACTCCAAAAATACCGCATCAAGTTGACGGTAGCCACCAAGGCTTTGTTCTCTGATGTGTAGAAACATGGATGTTCTCCGATGTTTAGAAACATGGGTCTCATATCTATATAGTAGTCCTCTCAAAAACCTACGTGTAGCGCATAATATTTTTCATCGGTAAATAGGCAAATTGAGCTCTACTGCCAACAGTGCCAACTAATATGGTCACCTCTACTCAGCTATACACATACCTCTATAATACTTGCGACATCTTGCTAGCTCTATTGTTCATACTTGAATCTTTCATAAACATTGAGAGAAGATGGGGATGATGAAAATAGTTTTTTTTTAAAAAAAATATTTTGAGACGATTTGTGATATATGTAGACATATAATATAATGTTAATAGGTTTCTTCTTAATTAATTTTAGTTGTATAGATATAATTTTTTTCTTTTGAAAATAAGCGGGTTGATCATTCGATACTACTTCAAAAAATTATAGCTAAATAGGCATACCACTATGATAATTTCTAGAGCACCATTTCTTTATATTTTGACAAAGATTTATCGACTAGTGGCTTGTTTTTTTCCATGTTGTTCATATTACATGAGATATCTTTAGAATGTATTTATTTTTGCAAACTTAACTAATTTGTTGGAGTGAACTTGCACCACTTATGCTCTAGTGGGGAAACATAGATCACTAATTATGCTCAATTTATTGGCATTCCTATCAACTATAAGAACATATGACATGATTATTTTAATATGGATGTCACTGTATTGTTCATTTTTAATCTCACAAATTAAAATTTAAATAAAACCTAATTTTTTTCATTCATATGTATATTCACATTAGCATTGTATGTTTGTCAAGTGACATTTGATGCCATAAAAGACAATCAATTTTTTAAAATATTGTGATATTTATTATTATAAATCAGCGTCATTTAACACTACAATACAACCATCATAAGTCACTAAGAGCAAGGTCAATAATACCGTCGATTGCTAGCTCCAACCACAACAACCAACAACACTTTTTTATTTTTTTATCGAGCTAGTATCTGCTCCCATTGTGAGAGCAGGTGACCCATGGCGGGGCAAAATGCCTAGGCTCACGCGTAGAGCTGACGACTAAATAGTCGCCCGCTTTTCTCTCTTCAAGCTTTCTTTCTCTGCCACGTATGCTAAAATCCTAGGTAAGCAGGTTATTAGCTCACTATTATACCTGCTCTAATGGTATATTTAATTAAAAGAATACAATGAGATATTATAATCTAGTTTAGTTATGCATGTTTTGAGTTAATATATGATGGCACAATCTATATTATATTGTCAAGTTTGTTTCTATCGTTTTATAATTATTTGAATAACATGTGATGGGCTAGAACATGGTCACAAGTGTTTTTTTAATCAAAATATAGGGGTTACATGGGTTTTCAAGATGGCACTTTATTAAATCATATTCTTCAACAATTTACCTTAAAAAATTCAAATAGCCTCGGTGGTACCAAGAACCACGTGGAAAAATATTCGTTCGAGCGACAATGCTTCATCAACAATGAGTTATATTGGGTTTTGATATTCCTTCTCTATATCATAGATCTAATTTAGCTAGGCTTGTTCTGTGGGTAATATCCGATGAAATATTATATGTTGTTAAATTTATTTATAATTTTTATTTTTAAAATATTTGTTAGCGTTGATTATTGCTATTCCAAATTTGAGCACTTATATTAGCCGAGCCGTGTATATCTCTGAGGTATGATGGCATATCTATGTTTATTTTATAACTATTTGAATAATATATAAAGGTCTAAAACGTGAACCTATATGCCATTTTTAAATCAAAGCATAGTAGTTGATATGGTTTTTAAGGAAAAATTGACACTTTATTCAATCATATTGTCCAGATTTAATCTCTCTAAAAAATCTAATAGATTCAGTGCTAGAACAACGTTGAGCAATAATCCTTCAAAAACATATGAGTATATGGGTTTTGATTTTTTCTTGGATTATTATAGATCTAATTTAGCTATTGATGTTGGGTAATATATGATGGAATAATCTACATTTTTAAATTTATTTGGAGATTAATTGTAAGACTATTTGAATGAGAATCCTTCGGAAGTAATTGAGTTAATATGGGTTTTAATTTTTTCCTTGTAATTTAGTTATTGCTGTTGGGAAATATATGATGGAATAATCTATGTTTTTAAATTTATTTGTAGATTAATATTGTAACAGTACTATTTGGATGAGAATGCCATAAAAGTTTTGGTTCATGTGACATTTTTTTTAATCAACTAGTACTCATGCATGCACGTGAAATGCACGTTATTCACAATATGTATTACCTACAATTATATTCCAGATGCAAAATATAAATAAGTTAAGGTTATGTGTTTTCGGTAACAATTGAGTGAGATTGTATTTACATTTTCAGTTTAGAAACAATCTGATAACCATAATTCCAGTTTTAAAAAATCTTCATACTCTACCTAAAGCGATAAACCTCGTAGCAACGATACCACATCTTACTTAAATCATTTATCTTGATTACTATATGAGCTTCATACATCTGTGACAAATGGCTCTTGCTTAAAAAGCAACCATTTAAAAATGAAATTCTCATTGTCCCATAGATTACCTGAAAACTAAAATTCTTCATTATCACGGAGATCACGAAAAGCATAAGCAAAATTAGATCACAAGAATTACTTCACAATTAATAGTTTAGTCAATAATTACAAATAAAAGGTGTTTCTAACAACGGATGATTGTAAACATGACAAAACATTAACATGACAAAACATTAATGCATGGTGGCTAAATGTTCGAAGCAAACCCATGACAGACATAGAATATAAAAAAATGAAGGTTTAAATTTTTAAATATTTTGGAAGGAAACATATAGCAGGATTTTCGACAGTTTACGTCACCCAGTTAGCGTATTGTCCAACTTGTCAAGGACAATGCAAAATGCAGCAAGGAATGCTGGAATAAAATTTTCCAGGTGGATTGAACTTTTGCATCACCTTATGTTTGACTCTTCATTGCTAAATTGCTTTGAGGAGGAGGAAAATAAATTCATTGCTTCCTTGTTAATTTTGAGGAGGAAAAAGAAATGGGTAGAGAGAAATTGCTTCCTTGTTAATTATGTTTTAGCTGCATCTTTTGTCAAAAGTAATTTGAGTTGCTTCATCAAGCTCAAAAGATCGCGAAGGTAGACTCAACCTGAAATAACAGGTTTATCTCAGATTGAAGCAAGTTTTTCTCACATTGAAGAAGCTATGTAATTGCTCGCCAGGTTTCTTCGCTGGCTGAATCTAAAAGAGCTTCAACTGGTAGTTCACCCTGAAACAACACACCTCATATTAGAAAATGGGATTTATTTTTGACAACTATACGAATCATTTGCATAGATAACATGTGACAAAGTCCAGAGAGTTTCATATAGTATAGATGTTGGATTTGAAATAGTAGTAGCTAATTATACAGATGTTGATTGGCAGGTGACACTATTTTAGAGTATAAGCAGTAATGTACAAAAGATAAGCATATCAAGAGAAAGCCAATTTATGTCATTTCAGCCCTTTTAGCATAGTTTACATGACTGTATTCATGTGGGAAATTATATTGACCTAGCTGATAACACTCCATGTAGGTCAATAACACATGTACCCAGAGTTAATCGACTGGTAATCAACACAGGTTGTTTCTACAGCGGTGGTCACTGTTCTCTACATGGAAAATCATGCAGGTAAATAATGTTCTGAAAACATACCTTGAAATCCTTTATCAATCTTCTCCAAGAAAGTCTAGGTATAATTAAGGGCAGCAACAGCAAAACCCTCTTTTCTAGGGACTGCTGAAGTTATGATGCTTCAAATGTTAGTCCATAAATGACCCAAAGAGATTGGTAGGTAGGGTTGACAAGCTATAAAAAGAGGAAATGAACATTAGTACCAGAACAAGACATCCAAGAGAATAATGCTATCCATAATCATATGCTATGTATTCTTTTGTTTTCAGAAAACACAGGTTATATAAAAAAGGCCATAGTCTTTTTACACTGGTCCACCGCCAAGAATCTAATTTAAGTTGAATATAAACTAAAAACTGAATGTCACATAAAACTGAATGTCACATTGCAATAACATACAATGCATAGATTTATTCATTCGATTTACTTTGCATTTTTGCATACCATTAATTGCAATCTACAGGCATTACTCATCATCAAGGAATGATCGGCAATGATTTATCCATAAAGGTTTGCGTACATGGTCAGTTTTGGATGGAAAGACCTTGACAGAACAATATCTAAAAACTGGTCCTGACAGATTTAGAGCAGCCCATGCACTCTCCTTGCGCCTCCTCCCTCTGCTTATTCTTCTCCTTGTGCCAACTGTTATGCCAGCTGCTGGGATATGCGTCACTGAAATCCACCATGGCATCCCCATCGACCTCGTATCCAGAGGAGAGAGATAGGATGTTGCCCGACGACCATGGCCACACGCCACCTCTGTGCCGACGCTCTGGAATTAATTCGATAACCTGCACATCAATCCATATGGTTTTGGAAACAACAAGACCCAATCCAAATGCTCATATTCAGTATACTCACATTCTTACAGAAGTGGAAGCTGCCCTCCTGCCAGCTATATCAAAGAAACACAAATGTTCATGTTTAGAAAGATGTTGTACATAGCAGGACTTACCTCCAAAGCACAAAGCCTCCACCATCCTCTTGTGCACACATAAATTAGAACTTTCACAGAGTGTATTTAATTATAAGAGATCATTCATCTATATATCCATTCAATAGCATACCTCAAGTCAATTAAAGTGTGTTTGATTCTTTTATGGTAATGAACAATTGACATCTGTGATTATTGATTTTGATATTTGAAGATTATTGGCAAAGATGTTTTGGAGATGATTGGATTTTTCAAATGGTGAACAGAGACTGCTATTTCTTGGTCCGGTCAGACCGAAGGTCTATGTGCGGTGAGACTGGTCAGCCTGCGGTCTGACTGGCCGACTCTGTGTCGGTTTCGGTTTCGGGTTGTTTCTTTGGATTTCCATGATTAATTCGTATTTATGGCTTCTAGATGGATACTATGTGTATGTAATACTGTTGTGTGCTAACAATGAGTCAAGTTGGAGATAACTTGTGCTCGGATATGGTTTTTTTGTTTGATTCATATGTAGGTAATCTTTACGCCTCGGGAGAGTATTGCCGTTGATGGATTGAGAGTTAACTTGGAGATAAGGTGACGTCCAGACGGTAGATATCATGCGGGATACTTAGGTTAAAGATTGATGCACGGGGTTGGTAAATATTTCATATGGCATATGATGAAGATATTGTGTGCGTATGGGATGCGGAGTTATATTTTGGATGGAGTCCAAAATTGTTACAATTGGAGTTTGTAAAGTTCGTTTTTTATACGGGAAGGTTTCCTAGTGGATTAGGACTTCTTGTATGAGTTGGATTCGTGGCTTTAGGCTGCCTACCTCATGTATAAATAGAGAGGGAGGGTGTGGCCTCCCGGTATGCGTTTTAGAAAGAGTTGAGTTGCGAGAAAGTTAGGGTTTCGAGTTTTTGTCAAAATTTTGTGACGAGTGTTGTTGTTGCACTTTGTAAACACAGAGAGAAGTAATATATTTTCAATCTATTTTGAGAGTTCTTCGATTTGTGTTTTCTCGGGTGCGGCGGTCCAATCGAAGGAACACCGGCGGTTAGACTGACGGTTTCTCATCGGTCAGACCGATCGGAGTACTGCGGTCAGACCGGCACACAGAGCAAGGCAACTTCAGCGACATCTGGTGGTCAGACCGGATCTACACCGCCGGTCAGACCGGAGGTGTTCAGGCGGTCAGACCGGCGCAACAACTTCGGCCAAACCGATCTACATCGAATTTCGAGGGTAACTTTTATTTACGCTGAAAGTTTGATTTTTGGGGATACCAACCATTCACCCCCCTCTGGTTGGCTTAGTATTAGGTATTTGATCCTACAAATAACAGATTGCAATGCTATGAGAGCCTCGTTTTCTTCTTTGGATTTTTACCGATCTAGAGTTTTTAAGCCATGGCTGATAAAATTTCAACTAAGCTACATGTTTTCGATGGTACGGATTTTGCTTATTGGTGTAGTAAGATGCAATCTTATATTATGGCTCAAGATTATGATGTTTGGCAAAAGGTTGCTCTTCCTTATGAGATTCCTAAAGCTATTAATATTGAAGTCTTGAAAACTGAGTTTAATAACAATTGCAAAGCTCGTAATATTTTGTTAAATGGGATTTCTCGTTCGGCTTTTAATCGTGTGTCACATCTTAATACCACCAATGATATTTGGATTGCTTTGAGAAACTTTAATCAAGGAACTAATAACATTAAAGAACTTCATTGAGATTTTTAAAAAGGAGTACATAAAATTTGAGATGAAACTCGCAAAAGCTTTGGATGATTATCTTGGTAGATTTAACAAAATTTTGAGTGATCTTAGATCTATTGATTGTGCTTATGATACAAATTATCCACAATCTGAGGTTTCTCGACAGTTTTTGAATGGTTGATATGTCTATTTTGGAGATAAAAGTTACTTCTATTCAAGAGTCTATTGATATGTCTACTCTGACTTTGGATTCACTTTACACAAAACTCAAAACTCATGAGATGAATATTCTTTCTCGAAAAATTAATTCTAAGTCTAGTGCTTTGGTTTCCTCCTCTTCCTAGGATGTTGGTGCTTCTTTGTCAACTCCCATTGCTCTTGCTTTGATTAATGCCATGTCCAATGAGCAACTCGAACAGTTCGAGGAGGAGGACTTGGCTTTGGCTACTAACAAGATATCTCGAGCTATGAATAATGTCAGGTACAGGAAAAGAGGTGGACCAACTCATTGCTTTGAATGTGGTGCTCTAGGTCACATTCGTTCACACTGTCCTAAACTTGGGAGAGGCAAGAAGGAAGACCAAGGTGGAGAGAAGACCAAGGATGACAAGCCCAAAGGGAAGAAATCCAAGGAGGTGATGAGAAAGGTGTTGAGTAAAGTTTATGTCGCCTTTGAGCCATTAAGTGACATAGATTTTGATAGCGATGAAGATAAGGAGAAGGACAAGAACATCTTCGGTATTTGTCTCATGACACGTGGTGAAATTGATTCTGAGGATGAGGACAACAAGGTGAGTTCTCTTGAGGAAGCTATTCTTGTTTTAAGTGCAAAAAAATAAGAAGTGTGAGAAGATGTATAAAAAACAATAGTTTATAATTAAATCTCTAAATGCTGAAATTGCTAGATTAAAATCTCTTATTCCTAATGATGATGATTGCAAAAATTATGAGGTTTTAATGCATGAAATTTCAAAAATTAGAGATATCAATGTTTCACATGATTTGAAATTAAAATCTTCTCTTGCTCTTGGATTTGCTATGCACAGATGCACTTTGGACGAGTTGTTTTTAACTAAAAAGTTGTTAAAAAAATATCAAGTTGCTTTTCAGGCTAGTTTGATGTTTAACATGATTAGTGCTAAGAAGTTAAAACAACATAATATTTTGAATTGCTCAACATGCACACTAAACAAGATGAGATTGAAAGATGCTTTGGGTCGTGTTAAGCACATGGAAGAAATTGTTAAATAAGATGAAGTGCCTTCTTGCTCCAAATGTCGTAAAAACAAAGGTGTCATGGTAGATTGGGAAAATTGTGCAAATTTGGAAAAAGAGGTTTCTTATTTAAAAAGTTCTTTGCAAAGATTTTCTGATGGTAAGAAACAACATAACATGATTTTGGATCAATCTAAAGTGACTAGCTACAATAGGGATGTAGGTTTTGATGCTCATGATTATTTCACCAAAAATCAACCCAATGTTTTGGATATAACTGAACATGGTGAAATTTTGACAAAACCTAATGTTGTGAAAATAATTTTTAAATCTGCTGGAATTATGCCCTCTCTTTCTGCTATACTAAAAGAAACTAAAATTAATATTTCAAAATTATCAACTACTAGGGAGAAGTATACTTGTTCCTTTTGTGGTAAAGATGGTCATCTTGTTGATTTTTGTTTCAGATTAGCACGTAAACAGAAAAAAAAGAAAGAGAGATTGCTTTTGCAAAATCAAAGTGGCAAAAATCTGGTTTTTCCTCGGGAAGACCGGTCAGACCGGCGTGGGCATTTCGGTCGGACCGGTGCCGTCAGAACCCTGCACGGTCCTGGTCAAGCCGGCGGCGCGAGTGAGACCAACGGCACAAGTGGTCAGACCAGCCTCGAAGAATTTTTTTTGAAAATTCTAAAACTGTTTTTGAAAATTCTAAAACTGTTTTTGCACGTGGATATTTGCCTATTGGATCTACTGGTCGTGTGTCTCGATCTTGGATTCCTAAATTTCTTTTATCTAACCCCGATCGAGGCTTCGATATCTTTTTGTGTGTAGGCTTTGGTGGAGAGGAAGGAGAACTTGTGGATCATGGATTCCAGTTGTTCGCGTGTCACGCTTCGCTTTTTCCTCCTTAGTTTAAAATCACCTATGAAAATTATGCAAGGAGAAATCGGCCGCAAAAAGATAAAGCAAGACAAAGCTTGGTGGAATTTTTCTTAAATTCCTCGTGTCAAAATAAGCTAACAAGATTTTTATCGGAATTTTCAGAGCATCGGAAGCAATTTTAAAAATTAAATTAGGGTAATCGGAATTAAATTCCTTAAGGAAAGGGCTTTTCCTTTCTTTTTTTCCTTTTTCTCCCATTTTCTTTTCTTTTTTCCCCATGGGCCTTCGGCCCACTCCTCCTCTCCCTCCCCTTCGGCCCAACTCCCCTCCCTCCTTCCTCTCTCCCCGCGCCCCTTGTTGGGCCGACCTGAGTCCCTCCTAAGCCGCCGGCCTGAAGTCCACTTTCCCTCCCCCTCGAGTTGGGGCAATGACAGGTGGGGCCCACTTGTCATCCCCAACCTCCAACCATCCGGCCGCATCTCACGCCCGTGCGTGCGCACGTCCGCGCAGCACCTCCATTCGGCCACATCCCGCTCTCCCGGCCGCGTCACCCGCGTTCCCGGCCACCTCCCCCACTTCCCTCTCTCCCACCCCGTGCGCATGCCCGAAGTGCCGAATCAGCCGCCTTTCGAAATTCGGGTTGCTGCCCCGTTCACCCACGTTTCGCACCGCGTTCCCGCTTCCTTCGGCCACATCCGAGCCGCCTCTCCCCCTATAAAGCTTCCCCAAGCACCGACACACTCTTTCCTTTCGCATTCGCCCACAACCGAGCCCCCTTGTGATCCCGCACCGTGCAAGCCCCATCTCCGGCCGCCGAGCTCACTTCCGGCCATCGTTCTGGCCCAACCACCGCACGTCTCACCAAACCAATGCCGCCATCACGTTCGTCAACTCCAGGAACACCTTTTTCCCCATTTTCCCCAATTTCTAGACTCTAAATCGCGTCGTCGCCGCCTTCTTCCTTGTCGTCGACCGTCGGTGAGGTTCCCTCTCCCCTTCCGCTTTCCTTTTGTTTTTCGGCGAGTTTCCGTGCTTGTTTAGTTATGGCCGCGTCGCGTAGGACGCGCACTCCGTTCCCTTCCCGTGCGCCAGCGTCACTAGGGCTCGCCGCTGCCGTTTCCCTCCGGTGCGTCGCCATGCGGGCCTTGCCCAGGTGTGCGTTGGCCGGCCCCCGCTCTGCGCCGTCGGATCCAATCCGGATGGATCCAACCGTCCACCCCTTTGGACCGAGCTGGCCAACCACGTGCCACCATGTGGCGCCTTCCTCCCTAGGCTCGGTGGACTCGGTCCACCGTGCTCCCATCTGCCTTGAGTCACTGTGCCATGGGCCCCGCTGGTCAGTGCCGCCTCCACGTGACGTCAGCCCTAGGGCGCTCGCGCCGTAAATCATGTTGTTTTTTTCTTAATTAGTAAAAAGGCTGAGACTTGTAAAAATCACAGAAAATTCATACGAACTCCATTGAGTCCGTTCAAGTTGCAGCGGATTCATAGAAATGTCTAGAATACATTAAAAATAGTTTAATTGCTTGTTTCAGTAGTCTAATAGACTATTTTTGATGTGCTTTGTTTGTCGGTAGATTCCGGTTCCGAGGACGCTCCCATCTACTTTGAGGTAGTCGCTGAAGTTCAGTTGGAGCAAGACCAAGGCAAGTCATCCTTCATTGATCATGTTGTACCCATATTATAAATTATTCTCGCTTTATCTGTTAAATTGAATTGTTTTATAATGTAATCGGGACGGGACCTATAGTACTTAGCCTAGGTCGTTTACCCTACTTTATTGATTGCCTGGGAATTAATTTGACTAGTTTCAGGTTTAGGACATGCTTACCTTGCTTAGTACCACTAGATCATTAATGGGAGAATTATTTTACTAGACTTTATTCACATGAAATGATGGTCTCAGACAGGAGATGCCGTTGGCAAAGAATAACAGTTAATTAAAACTTGACTAAATGGCGGGCTGTGGGTGCATGGTTTTGCAAGACACACCCATGGCAGTTAAGGACCAGTTCACAGGAAACCCTGGAAGAATTATTAGTGCGTACCACAAGCCAGCATGGGCAACGGCTGGGCTTGTAGTGTAGCTTTCCCTGGCCGACACATCCAGGCAAGGGTGAGCGTGATGGAATGCGGATGGACCAGGCAAGGTCTATGTGGCTGCCGGATTCACCTAGGCACGAGAGGAGGCTGCCTACCTTGGATATAAAGGTAGGGGTGAAACCTGAAGTGTGGTGTCGCTTGGTCAGGGAGGGTTAAGCAAATGGTCCTGTCACAGACCCCTTTTCGATATGTCGTGGTGGCATGTCGACGCACGGGAACGTGTTGTGGGGCTGTGTCTTGTGGGTACAGACATACACCTCTGATCAGAGTTAGAAACTATTTGAATAGCCATGCCCGTGGTTATGGGCTATCAGCCAGATTCACCATGATTAGTCCCACTAACGATAATAACCTGATTCAGTGAAACTGGATAGAATTGTTGGATGGATTGGGCCTGACTCAACGTGGTGTAGTGTTGAGCAGAGATGATTAATATTGTTTAATTACCTTTAATTTCTATTTTACTACTTTCAACTTAGTATTGTGAAATGCCTGCTTTGTGCAAAAGTTAACCCCTACCCTTCCCTTGGAATTACCCTGCACCATACCTCTCTCGGTATGGCTTGCTGAGTACGGTGGTTGTACTCGGTCTTGCTTCCTTTTCCCCCACCTCAGAGCTGAAGGATGAAGCTGCAGTTGAGTTTGTCGATGAGTAGGCTTGTCGCTGCCGTCAAGGGATGCCTGTGGAGTGAAGTCGCCGTGCCGCAAGCGTCGAAGCTTAGTCTTTAGGTTTATTTTACCTTTCCGCTGCACTGTAAGACTTTTTATATGTTTTCAAGACGTGGATCTATATATACAATTTTTCATTTGTGTATCCCTGGCTGGTCCTGGACAGGGTGTTTAATACACATTCAGCTTCGGAAGTTTCGGTAGGAATTTCTGGGCGTGACAAGTTGGTATCAGAGCCGACCTTGACCGCAGGATAAGCCAAATGGAAAACCCTAAGAGCCCTCTGAAACTCTTTTATATGCATTTGCCCTCTTGCAAGTGGAGTTGTTTCGGGAAAAATTTGGGATTCTTGTTTCTCGGTAAAAATCTTAATCGTTCTTTGATCTAGATTTTCCAAGTATGGTCTATCTAGGGTTTTAGAAATTTTTATAGACAGGGTTGGAGTCGAATCGGTTTTTATTCGACAGTCGTTTGGGAATCGTCGAGATTATGCATTAAGTCACGTCTAGGATTTGCGGGATGCAATATTTCATGCCTCTTATTATTAATATGTAATTATTTCACTCATTAATTTATTGGTTACTAGAGTCTGTAGTATTTTATTTGCGATCATGCTAAATTATTTCCTGCATAAAATATGCTTCTTACTTGGTTATTTACTTGAGTCTTTATTACTTTATTTAATTTGGATATGAGCATGCATTGATTCTCCCCCTTTGTCTTCTATAGATGGCAGGCCTTCCCCCGACGCACCATGGTCAGGGCCTTAGAGATTTCGTGGCAGAGCTGAGTAAGATGACGTTCCTGGTCGGGTACCCCAGCCTCCCCGAGTACACCAAGATCCGCCACCTCAACGGCGAGTTCCCGCACCGTGTCAGCTTGGAAGTGCACGACATTCCCACTGTGTTGCCTAACATGGTGGTGGAGGCCTCAGGTGGCACCTTTGAGCACGCCTGTCAGTAAGCTGCCTACCTGATGCTCACCAGACTCCGGGAGCGTCACGACGTCGACTTCCGCCACACCGCCTACCGCTACCAGCCCAGACGCGATGACTACGACTGCACCAGCTCTTTCTGCTCAGCCGTGTCAGAGAATGACACGACGTTCGGGTGGATGTGCGCTGTCCTGAAGGGCTTGGACACGATGCACGCTGATCTGCACAGGACAGTCAAGGCCCTTAACGATCAGAAGCTGGTGGAGATTGTGAGGCTGAAGGATGAGGTGGCTCGCCTCAAGAGGAAGAATGCCATTCTCCAGGGCCGCTCGCCACCCAGGGGCGCTAGGATCCGCACCACTCCGAGGAAGACTACCACAGCTCCCGTGCGCATCCAGCTTGTGCACCGGAACCCTCCTCCAGTGCCAGAGCCGCTCCCTGTGTTCGTGCCGCCACCGCCTCCTCCTTCCCCAGCTCAGGCGCCAGTGCTGACCTTCGCTCCAACGTCTGCAGCGGTGGGCAACAGCAGGGGAGGTTGGTTGTCCGTGACGCCCAGCCCCTCCACCCAGCTCGTCAACATCACCAGCAGTAGCAGCTCCAGCGCCAGCAGCAGCTCGAGCAGTGGCAGCTCTAGTGGCAGTTCCAGTGGCAGTGAGCCAGGCAGTGGAGAGACGTACCTACCTGACTCCCGCAGCCGCTCAGAGGAGGTCGGAGATGAGCCCGAGTTCGACTTTGACTCCACCGACCGTAGGAGCCGTTTCGAGCACTAGGATGTCACCCCTAGTTTCTCGCTTTCCTTAGTCATTGCTTGGTAGTTGTGTGCTTAGGTGTGTTTGCTTGTGGGTTAGTCGGCAGACCTTACCAATCGGTTGTGGTATGGCTGCCATTAATTAGGAGTTGAACTGCTTTCCCTTTTCGTAGTGTTTAAATTCAGACCAGAATAATTTATAATGAAGTTAGGATTCTGAGCAGTCTGTTTTTCTTCTTGTCCTTCTTATTCCTTCTGTCCGCCCTCTCCAGATGGTGAACACTAGGCCTCTTAATGGGAATGTCAACAATGGCGAGGATCAGAACGGAGGCAACAACCTCAACGGGGCTGCAGGCAACAGTCCTCTTCCGCCGCCAGATAACCCGACGCTCGCCCAAGTCCTTGCAACTCAGACTCAGATGATGGCTGCTATGATGCAGCAGATGTAGCAGCAACATCAGCAGATGCAGCAATAGATGCTCCAACAACTGCAGCAGCAGCAAGCTCAACAACCGCAGCAACAGGCAGCTGGTCCACCCCCACCACTCCAGTCCAAGCTACCTGAGTTTCTCCGTGTCTGTCCTCCTACCTTCTCGAGCACCACCAACCCCATGGAGGCAAACGACTGGCTCCATGCCATCAAGAAGAAGCTCAACCTCCTGCAGTGCAATGACCAGGAGAAGGTGGCATTCGCCACTCATCAGCTTCAGGGTCCCGCTTCGTCATGGTGGGACAACCATCTGATGACTCGCCCGGTAGGGACGGAGTTTACTTGGGCAGAGTTCTGTCGTAGATTCTGGAAGGCGCAAGTCCCTGACGGAATTGTGTCACAAAAGAAGAGGGAATTTTGAGCCCTGAATCAAGGCAATCGAACCGTGACGGAATACCTACATGAGTTCAACCGCCTCGCGCGCTACGCACCGAAAGATGTGCGCACTGACGCCGAAAGGCAGGACAAGTTTCTGGCCTGTCTTGATGATGAATTGACCAACCAACTGATCTCAGGTTACTATGTCAATTTCAAGAAACTGGTTGACAAGGCCATCCACCAGGAAGACCAGCGGAACAAAAATGGACCGCAAAAGGAAGGCGGCCTAGTTCCGGTCAAACCAGGGAAACAACCAGCGACCCCGCTTCATGCCAGGGTAGCAAGGTGGACCCTCCACCATGGTTGTCCGTCAACACCGCCCATTTCACCAGGGGAACTTCCATCACAACCCCAACTTCAGCCGTGGCAGCAACAACAACAGTGGTGGCCAGCCCCACCGGAACCCTGCTCCGCGCCCATCAATGGCACCACCCCCGCCAACTCAACCCAAGAAGGACCTTGGGGGCAAGCCATTGGTTTGCTTCAACTGCAACGAGCCCAGGCACTTTGTCGGCAAGTGTCCAAAGCCCAAGCACAATGCACCCAAGTTCGTTTAGGCAAGGGTCAACCACGCCACAGCTGAAGAAGCTCAGGCAGCACCAGACGTTATACTAGGTATGTTTCCCGTAAACTCAGTTCCTGCTACAGTTTTGTTCGATTCTGGTGCAACTCATTCATTTATATCAAAGAGGTTTGTTGGGGAACATGAGTTAAGAAAAGAGAAACTTGTCACACAGATGTGGGTTCACACCCCGAGAAATAGTCTGATGTCAGTTAGCTATAGTCCCTCGGTGACAATAGAAATCCAAAGATCACGATTTCTATCCGATCTCATCCTTCTCGAATCCAAAGACCTAGATGTCATCCTTGGGATGGATTGGTTGACAAGATACAAGGAGTGATAAACTGCGCGACGCGCACCATCACCCTAACCAACCCGGAAGGAGAAGTCATTACCTTGCAGTCTCCGATGCCTTTAGAACAAGGAGTCGGCCTGAACCAGATTACCGGTCAAGATGAGCCAATGGCAGAAAAGCAAGAACCATAGAAACTGGAGGACATACCTATAGTCCGGGAGTATCCGGAGGTCTTTCCGGAGGATCTCACAACCATGCCACCAAAGAGGGAGATTGAGTTCCGCATCGACTTGGTACCATGAACCGCTCTGATCTATAAGAGACCTTATAGAATGGCTGCCAACGAGATGGCCGAGGTCAAGAAACAGGTCGATATGCCATATGGAAACTTCACCAATCATGTGCATTAATCTCTACCCTTCAGCATCCCGCATGATCTCCATCTTGGACGTCACCTTATCACCAAGTTGACTCCAACTTGATCACCGGCAACACTTTCCCGAGGCGTAAAGATTACCTGCACACAATTAAACAAAGAATACCATATCCGAGCACAAGCTATCCCAACTTGACTCATTGTTAGCATAAATGAACATACACGTGTATAGGAACACGAAACTCCCATGTATATGCAAGGAAACAAACCAAAACCAAAACCAAATCAAAATCGGCAACCAGTCGGATTGGCTCAACCGGTCTGACCGTAGTTGCCTGCCCAGTCTGACCGCACGAACACCTCCGGTCATACCGGCGAAGCTTCAGACCGGCAGTGCGGCCGAACAACGTTCATTGTCCGAAAATTCAACTATCTCAAAAACCACTTTGTCAATAAATCTCAAAATAACAAAACACACAAAGCAATAATCCAAAACGCCAATTGTTCATCATCAAATAAAGAATCAAACACACTTTTATTTTACAATCTTCCCCTTGACGAACACATTGGCAAACAAAATAAAGAGTGTTGTTTTGATGTTTGGAAAAATTAAAAAAAATGATAAAAAGCATTTAAGTGCTCAAAAATCAAAGAAAATTTCTCCCCCTTTTGAAAAGAAAGAAAATCCCTTGACCCCAAAAAAACTTTGTTCTTTTAAAAAAACTTGTACTTTTGTTCTCCCATGCAAATGTTCTCCCAAACAACATTATTTTCTCCCCCTTTTGACAATGAATCCATCAAGCATAGGAATTATGTTTATGAATATTCAAGAGCTTAGTACATACATAGAGCAAGTCATGTCATATGTTGCAATAATAAAAAGATATACCCATCAATTAGATAGCATATATGCACTAGAGTATAATCATGAATCTAATATTTTATAATTAAGAACAATAATGCAATAAAGATTCATGAATTCAAACGATTTATAATGCAACATCTGTACAAGCACATTGGTTGAAAAATAAACCTAAATATATATACCTATTGCAATTTTTATTCTTTCTCAAATTTACCTTTTTGCACACATAATTCAAGAGAAAAAAATTTCATATTGATTTGAGCCATATTTGTCGCTCATATTTTTCTCTCAATTATTCCGAGTACGTCCTTGTCGTCAAGACTGTTTACAAGGATTCGGTACTCATTATTTTTGCTCACATCGAATACGTCCTTGTCGTCAAGACTATTTCCAAGGATTCGGTATTCATTTTTTCTCTCATAGATAATAATTTATTCTCTTTTTACAATGAGCAAATTTAAAGTAATTTGAGGAATAAAAAAATCAATCATAATACATATAGAAGCATTTATAATCCAACACATGCACTAGTATCAACATTGCATATTTCTTTAATTTAAGTGTGATATTAAAGTGTCATGCATTATTTCACTTAAATATAAAATATAGATCACATAAAAAAACTACAATACATACAAGCTATGCTAGTGACAAATAAATATTCTAATATTGCTAGCATGCACATAAACAACGATATGTATGGATAAAGCTCTCTTTGCAGTTTATTTCATTAAAATATTGCTTGATAAAAACAAGAGCACAAATCTCCCCCTCAAAACATACCAAAAGAATGAATGATTCCTAACTCTCCTCAAAGAAAAGAAAAGCGAGAAGAATCAAACACGAATGCAAAAAAACATAAACTCCCCCTCAAATTAACCTCCAATTTTCCTAAGGAAAAATAAAGAAGAAATTAAAAATCTTTGAAGAAGACATCCAATTGCAAATGATATCACCAAGGTTCTCATAAAATGACACATATTCACTTATACTAACACAACTACTACCTCAAATACTAGCATATAAAAACTAATAATCAAGAGAGTAGAAAAAAATATGTCAATCCAAAATTACCTTGATGTCATCGTGAAAAGCAATCATTGTCTCCACATTACACACATATGGGGAGTATGCCATCAAAATACCTACAAACAAGAAGATGTCGAGGCCTCCGTGTTGGGGTTAGAAATAAGAAATTCTGAAACCCAACACTGAGTCACACGACCAGTAGAACTAGTAGATACATATGCACAACAAAATTAGAACCAGACTTACCTGAAACATTACCTTGTCGCTTCACAAAAGTCTGATTTGAACTATGCACAAAGCGCCTGAGGCCGGTCGACCGCCATGTACACTGCGGTCTCACAGAGCACAGCATTTGCTGATCCGACCTTTGTTCAGCTGCGGTCGGCCGTTGGTCGTGGCCGGTCTAGCCCGGCTAGTCGGTGTCGGTCGGCGAGCTCCTCGAACCAAAACCCGATTTTTGCCATCATTGCTTTGCAAAAGCAATTTCTCTTTCCTTTTTCTGTTTACGGGCAAGTCTAAAACAAAATCCAACCAAATGTCCATCTTTTCCACAATACGAACAAGTATATCTCTCATGATAATTAGAAGCACAAGTGGAAACAGATGGTTTTGAAATATTAGTTTTAGTTTTTTTAAACAAACAGAAAGAGATGGCAAATTTCCACAGATTTGAAAACTGTTTTCAAAGCATTAGGTTTTGTTAAGATTTCACCATTTTCAGTCAAATTCAAAACACCTTTGGTGAAATAATCATGAGCATCAAAACCTATTCCCTTGTTGTCGCAACACACTTTAGATTTGTCCAAAATCATGTTAAGTTGTTTCTTACCATCGAAAATTTTTGCAAAGAACTTTTCATGTAAGAAACTTATTTTTCAAGATTAGCACAGTTATCACAACCAATCATGACATCTTTACCTTTGCGACATTTAGAGCAAGAAGCTACCTCATCTTGTTTAACTATATCTTCCATTTTCTTAACACGAGCTAAAGCATCTTTTAGTTTCAATTCATTAGCATCACAAGTTAAACAAGGTTTAGTAGCCAAATCATGTGAATCTCTAATCTCAAGCATTAAAACGTCACAATTTTTGCAATCATCATCATTAGGAATAAGAGATTTCAATCTAGCAATTTCAGCATTCAAAGATTCAATCACAAATTCTTGTTTTTTAAACATCTTTTCACATTTTTTATTCTTTGCACTTAAAACAAGAATTGCTTCCTCAAGTGAGCTTACCTCATTGTCTTCCTCTTCAGAATCTTCATCTCCATGTGTCATGAGACAAACACCGGAGATGCTCTTCCCTTTCTCTTCCTCGCTATTAGAATCTATGTCGCTCAGTGACTCAAAAGCGACACAGACTTGGCTTAGCACTTTCTTGATTATCTCCTTTGAGCACTTCACTTTGGGCTTGTCATCCTCCGTTTTTTCCGCGCTCTTATCCTCCTTCTTGCTTCTCCCAAGTTTGGGGCAGTTGGAGCAAATGTGATCCAAAGCACCACACTCAAAACACTGAGCTGGTCCTCCTCTTTTCCTGAACCTGACTTTGTTCATAGCTCAAGAAAGTTTGTTAGAGGCAAGAACCAAGTCCTCCTCGAAATGCTCGAGTTGTTCATCGGACATGACATTAATTAAAGCAAGAATAGTGGGAGCCGATGAAGAAACAGCTGATGAAGAAGCAGCCAATGAAGAGGCAACAACAGAAGAGGAAGTAACCAAAGCACTTGACATGGAATCAATTTTCCGAGAAAGAATGTTCATCTCATGAGTTTTGAGTTTAGTGTAAAGAGAATCCAAAGTCAAGGTAGGCAGTGCTCGACCTCATCAATCTTTGCTCTATCAGCGTCTGTCGACCCCTTTGCCATCCCGCTGGCCCCCTCTGCCTCCCACCGTTTCTTCCACCGAGCTGAGCACACCTCACCTAGGTCGTTCTCTACTTGGTTGATGATGGCAGTCGACGCCCCTGTTCGAAGTCACAGCCGCCACACTCACCCCACCCGTCGGAGTCGCCATGTGCCTCTCAACCTCACAACGGGCAGCTGGGCCTCTGTCAAGGGGTTGAGGTCTTCAAGTAGCCGGCGATCTCTCCGTGTTCCTATGCTTGCTGGGCTTAGTATCGAGGATGACCAGGAAGTCATTGATCAGGCGTTGGTTGTTCGAGGTGGACGTATTGTTGCAAGCTTTGAAGTTGTGGTTATTGACCTCTATGATGAGGAAAGATTGAATGAGGCAGACAATTTGTTTGAGGAGATGGGCAAGAAGGGATTCAAGCCAACAATATGCATGTAAGAGGCAAAGATCACTTCTTTATGCAAGGAAGGCAGGCTGGATAAGGCTGTGAAGGTGTTGGAGGAGTTGCCTAAGAATGATCTCTTTCCGACCGTCACAACATATAACTTGCTAATGAGGGGACTTTGCAACTCGATGCAATCAATGAGGGCACTCAGATACCTTGGAAGGATGGATAAATAGCTTGGTTGTGTTGCTCAAAAAGAGACTTTATAATCTTGATCAGCAGCTTGTGTTCAGAAAGCCGGTTCGTCGACGCAGCACAGATTATGGAGAGCATGGTTAAGGGTCATCATAGACTTGATGCAGGCAAATTTAACAATGTCATTGAAGGTTTATGTTCTGTTGGGTGAACATATGATGCCTTGCTATGGCTTGAGAAGATGATCGACCATCACTAGTGCAGATCCTCTCATTTATGATGGCCTCTCACATGCTTGGGTTTTGCGGGCCGTCACAACGAAGTCATCTCAAACAGGCCTAAAAAGAGGCCGACAAATAAATACTCGCATAGACATGTTAGATATGCATAAAACTCGAGCCCGTCATGGATGATACCTATCAGTGACGGGCTAAAATCATGGCTTGACAAAGATAACTGATGATATCTTTGTCAGGCCAGCCCGTCACCGATGTTCATCATCGGTGATGGTCTCCAACTTGAGGCCCGATTGAGATAACCATTAGGCCCGTCACCGATGAGTGTCATCGGTGACGGGCTTGTACTTAGGCTAGACAAAGATAACTGAAATACCCATCACCGTTGTTAGTTTGTTGGCCGTTATAGATATTTATTGCAGGCCATAAATACCCCAATCACCTAGTGTATTAGTTATCCCACTGTTTACTGTTTTGGTGGGAGGATCAGGGGGTGATTTTTGTCTCTTTTTTCTAAGAAAATCAGAAAGTGCAAAAGTAATTGAAAAATAGTAGTCAATTCTCATAAACTTAGTTTATCTCGCTGTTCGCTATTTTGGTGGGAGGATCATGGGGGCGATTTTTGTCTTTTTTTCCAAGAAAATCAAAAAGTGCAAAAGTAATTGAAAATAGTAGTCAATTCTCATAAACTTAGTAAATACTTACCTACAAAATGTTTATCTAATAGTTTTTACCTTTTTTAGCTCAGTGATGGATCGAAGTTGGATGTATGGGAAAACAGTGCGACGTTATAGTGAAGAGTATAGAAATGATGTATTAAATTTTATAAACGCCGCGGAAGAGGATAGAAAAAAAAGAAAGAGCGATTGCATGTATTGTACATGTGCAGATTACAAAATTGAGAATATACTTGCAATGCTAAATAAAAATTTGTTCCAATTTATAGCACGATTTTACAGGTTTTGATGCTTACCAATTGAAGATGTTATTGTGAAATATGTGAATAATGGATGTGTATGTGAATAGATGTGTAAAATATGTGAATGTCATATGTGATTTCTTAATTGGGTTTTCTGTGAATAATTGTATATATGAATGGTGATGATAGAAAAGGGAATATATATCTTTGTTTCTCTCATTTTTGTAGCGGGCATGGCTAGCAAAGGCCTGAGGATAGCCAAAAAAACAGAATTTATTTTTTTGTTTGGAAAACACTTATTGGTGACAGACTTTAACTTAAGCCCGATGGAGATGACACCATCCGTGACGAACTTAAGTTAAAGCCCGATTAAATTGTTAATCATCCATGACGAACATTAATTGGGGCCCGTTTGAGATATTTCATCGGTGATGGTCCTTGTTTGACTGGTCTTCTGGGTCAAACCTATCGGTGACGGAATTTAGTTTAGGCCCGATAAAGATAAGTGCATCGGTGACCGGTTTTTGCCCGATAGAGATGACTTCTCACAATAGTGGCTTTTGCGTCATGATGGGCGTCATACCTGACACAGATAAGAGTTGTCGCCTAATTGAGATGAGTATAACTGTTGTAGTGCATGGAGAAACACTTGATGTCCATGTTTGGTCTTCTTTGGTTTTAGGAGCTTTAGGAGTAGGAGAGCCTTACAACTGCTGTTATGCAGTAAGTGGGATTTGGCAAGTACATTCTTTACTCACAAAAAAAATCACTGGTTTGAGCGTACAGAAGTAGCCTCTTTTGTATGTAAGTATGTAAGTGAAGTAACATTTTTATCATCCTGTTGTTTATGCAGTTCCAAAAGGAATTTCTGTGAGCTAATTAGTTTCTGCATGTAGTAACAATATATCATAAATGTACTTGATCTTAATGGTTGCGATGAGGAAAAACAGTAGATTGTTATTATTTACTATACTTACTACTACATATATTATGAGTTTTCAGTCCACTGCTTAGACGTTAAACAGAGGATTAACTTGTCATTGTGATGTAGAAAACCAGGTTGATTGTATTGTTGCCACAAGATACAATGAGTGCTAAGTTATTTGTTTCCAGATTTTCAGCGGTTGTACTCGGGTTGATTAACTTGAAATACACTGACCCAGAAAATGTTACGGGAGAGCTCAGCCAAACCTTGCCGTTGTTTAATTATTGCTGAATGTAGTGCCATGTTTTTGTAAAACATTGATGAATGCGCGCCGACGTTGGGGTGCTTTGCTGATGCCAAGACTGATATATGGTTTTGTTACTATTTGTTAGATACCAGAGTGTTATGTTTATAGATTTCCAGCAATATAACACTTGGGGAAATCCACCTATTACAAAGTATTTAATTATATATAAACTGTTATAAATCCACCTATTGAAATCATGATGTGTTTGTTTTAGAAAATAAACGCGGCCTACATCACAGTCAATTGAAATCATGGTGTTAATTAATCTGCATTAACCAGTAAATAGTTTTTCTAATTACAGGCCACATGGACTGGTGCTATGTGTATACAGGTTTTTGAGATCAGTTTCCTTATTCTCAAGTCACATGAACTGCTGTTATGTGTATATAAGTTTTTGAGAGTTCCTTTCAGGCTAAATGTTAGTAACAGTAAAATGTTAGTTGCAGTTTGACCCTGAATAGCGAGCTGTCCTTGCCATGTCTTGGACTAAGTTTTGTGAAGATATCGACTTCCCTAATTTCTTATGGAGAGCAGTTGTAATTATGTCAACCAATATAGTACAATGCAGTATGGTCTGAATTCTCTCTAACTTTGAATGCTTCCTCATATTTTATTGCTGATCTTGAGCGAGTTCATGTACGGGTGTTTAACTTTGGACAAGAAGCTGGCTTTCTAATTAATTTCCTGTTTTATTACCACATTCTAAATTTGTATTCTCTTGTATGTTTCATCGTGCTTAAACTTAAAACTTTATGTGCTACTCCCTCTGGCAAGAATATAAGCACGTTTGGAGTTCTTTCCGAGAGATTACGGTTGAGTCGAGGGATGGTTTGGATCGATTGAGATGAGAAAGTGTAGGTAGAAAAATTAAATGAGAGATGGTCGTTATTGGTTGAGATGAGAAAGTAGTTGGTGAAGTACGCTTATATATTTGGACGGGAGTAATTGCTTGTGAAGCTAGTGTCATGTAGACACTAGCTATGATATCATGTTGTGAACTAGAAAGTTACAGACACAATAGACATGGCTTCGAGGGGACTACTACTTGAAGGAGAAACAATGCCTTAGGGTGGCAGCTAATGTACTCAGAAGTACAAATTGATCTTATGAATTATGTGCATGTAGGGACCTTCCCGCAAAAGAAATTACTGGGAGGTGTAACCCATATTGATGAGGACATCACTCCATTGAATGCACACGACACTCCTCAAGTTGTACAAGGACCGATCACTCGAGCTAGAGCTCGACAACTGAATCAACAGGTGAGCTCGTTCTTATGTATGTCCTCTCATGATTATAAGAATGAGATGCTACCTAATGATGTTATTTTGATTAGGAACTTGGCAGAGGACCAGCAAGGACATGGTGAGAGTCTTGGAAGTGGAGGAGACCAGCAAGGGCGTCCAAGTCAAGTTGGAGGGGCAATACAGCTCGTACTCGTATCAGCCTTGGATTCCAGGAGCAGTCTTCACTAAAATCAACGCCCAGGTCACATACGGACTCCAATTTTGACGTTCTACGTATGCCTAGAATGAGAAGACAACACATCTTTCACCTCAAAATTCCTTCTGAGTCAATGGGAATCGTCAAAACAAGTGAATGTCCTAAAGTTGTTAGGGTGCTGCGTCACCTTGTTTTGGGCCGGAGGCCCATGTATCGTGTGGGAGTCCATCATGGACGCGTCCAGGAGTCTTGCACGCCCCAAACACTTATGTATTTAGTAGCCACAACCCCTTTAGGGTTTAGGTTTTGGTTAGATTGAATCTACATGAGTTGTGTTAGAGTTTGCCTTGCACCACACCAATTAGGCTGTTGCATTGGTTTATGAAACATCACATCGTTCATTGTTCATCAGAATACATTTGCAATTCAGATGGCGCTCTTCCTGTTTTTGCTTGTGTTCTTGGATTCGCTTGCAGGGATTAGCCTTCTTAGCGAGGTCAGTCGCGTCCTTGGCGAGTTTATAACCAACGAAGCAGTGGTGTAACGATCACGGGGTTCGATCCATTTCGACATGGGCCTTGAATCGCCAACATCGAGATCTCCACCAATCCAATTATCCTACCTATCGGAAGATTAGGGCCAACGCCCCTATTAGCTGGTATCAGATTCACAGGTTGCCCGTTAGGTAAATTTTGTGATCTTCCTTTACTGTCCTAGAGTCCAATAGCCGAAAACAACAAAAAGATCCCCTCCCATAGCCCCTATGTGCCTTACTATTTTAATTTCAGTGCTACTTTATTGAATTTGTGTCCGTAGTCAAGTCTTTGTTGCTGGTTTAGATTGTGTTATGAGTCTGGTTGTGATCCCCTCTGGTTTGTGTTGCCGCTGCCAACCTTAGCTGCCGCATTTGTGCCGCCGTAAACCCTAATTCCAAGGCAAATCTTAAAATGGCCATAACTTTTCGCTCAGGCCTCGAAACGGGGCAATTTTTTCACGAACATCTACAAAAAATTTTGAACATGAAATTTACCAGCTTCGTCGGGTTCTGCAAAATTATATTTGTGAAATTCCCTTTGCAAGATTGAGTATCCGAGGTTCAAAGTTGTTTTCTACCTTTCTAAGCAACTTTCTGATTTTCTCCTGGATGGATCTGTTATCCCCATAAGCTGAAACTTTGTGTGCTTAGTTCTTTTGTGTTCCCAGTTCAGAAAAAAATCAAAAAAGTTTCTGTCAAAAAAAGAGAAAAAGAGCAAAAAAAGGAAAGAATATACAGAGGAGCACTTAAGGCCTACACCTTCAGCAGAGCTGTGATATATTTTACCTTGGGCTGTGATCTGTTGCTGCCCTTTATTGTGGTTCACCCTGCTTGCTTGTTGTTCTACAACTTGTACTAGGTTCACATTTAGGCCAGCAACTGTGACAAGTCTTGCGTACATTTATTCAGTTTTGCATATCTGTTATTATTATCGTTTTTTCCTTGCTACTTACATTGTGTGCCAAGCTCCACTTTTGTGATCTGCCCACGCTACGCTTAGTGTCTCCTCGCCTGCCGGTACCCTCCTTGCAGATTTGGTAAGAATATTTGCAAGTGCTGATAAGACACTTGACAAGTTGTGCCACCTCACATACACTTCCCACACCACCACCTTCATAGTTGCATAGGGCTTTGTCTTTTCTGCTTTCTTTGCTAACATGGCAGGAAACGAAAAAGACAAAGACGGTGCTATCCCATCCAACTTCAACGAGTGTGTTTCTCGGGCGGATCTTGATGCTACCATTCGGACGCTGACTCAAGCACTTGAGTAGCTCCAGTGTTCTGTCACTGCCATTGCTACCCGACTTGACAACATGGAGGAAGAGCAGCGACTGTGCCAACCACCACCACCACCTGAGGACACAGGTGGCAATGAGGACGATGCCACCCTCACTGATGAGGATGATGATCAGCGAGAACCTCCACATAGGCGTGGCCATGGTAACCACCCCACCCAAGGTAACAATGATCCCTATTCAAAGGTTAAATTTTCCTTACTGACATTTGCTGGGTACCTACGAGGTGGATGTTTATTTAGATTGGGAGATGTCGGTTGGACAGAAATTTAATGGTCATGTGGTGCCTGACATACATCGTGTTAGACTAGCTACTAGTGAGTTCATTGGCTTTGCCATTATGTGGTGGTCTGAACTTGCTAAAGTAGGCACTGATCCTACAACATGGGTTAGGTTAAAACGTACAATGCGTGCAAGATTTGTTTCTCCTTCATATAAACATGATTTGCACAAAAAATACAGTGTCTTAATCAAGAAAACAAATCTGTAGAGGAATATTATCAGGAGCTGCAAATTGGTATATTACGTGCTGCGATAGAGGAGGATAATGAGGATAAAATGGCTCGTTTTTATGGTGGTTTGCACCGTGAAATTTGGGATATAATTGACTATAAAGAGTACAATACTATCAATCGCTTGTTCCATCTTGCTATTCTGGTAGAAAAATAATTGCAGGGATGTCAATGGACAAGCGGACAGCCAAGGACGAGCGGGCAGCCGTGGTCTTCACCACCATCGTCTTCTACACAGCCACGACCAGCGACTTCTTCTACACAGACAGCAGCCCCTCCTCCATCCACTGCACCGATCGAGGCGGGCAAATCAATAAGTACGAAGGCACCTAGCAAGCCTTTGTCGTCTTCTACCTCTATGGGTCGTTCGACACCTATTCAGTGCCACCGTTGCAAGGACTTTGGACATGTCATGAAAGATTGTCCCAATTAGCGAGCATTCATTGCGATGGATGATGGCGGATATGTAAGTACTAGTGATGTTGAGGATGAATTTGCACTTGCCACTAACATTGCAAGTGACAACGACATCTCTGATGATGATGGGGCTATTTTAGGAGCAGCGGCTTCTGTGGGACATGAGACCCTCATTGTGCAGCGTGTTTTGAGTTCTCACATGGCACAAGAAGAGTGGCTACATGACACAATTTATTTGAGACACTCTTCATCGTGCAAAATAGGCGAGTTTGGGTCATCATTGATGGTGGTAGCTGCAACAACTTGGTGAGTTCGAACATGGTCAACAAGCTCAAGCTTCCCACACATGAGCACCCTCACCCGTACCATATTCAGTGGTTTAACAACAGCGGTAAGGTGAAGGTAAAGCAAACTGCATGGATTCAATTCTCCCTTGGTGAATATAGCGATGTTGCTGATTTTTATGTTGTCCCAATGCAAGCATGTTCTCTCTTACTTGGTTGTCCTTGGGAGTTTGATACTGATGCTACACACCATGGTAGAAGTAATAAATACACTCTCATGCATAAAGGAAAGAAAATCACTTTGCTACCCATGACCCATGCTGAAATTGTACAATTTGAAAAAGAGAAACTTGCTAAAGATGCTTGTAACACTGCTAGTACTTCTGAAAATCAACAAGCAGCTAATTCTGTTTTTCCACCTAAAAAGGACAAAGTTTCTTCAAATCCTCATGCTAATGCAATCAACATGAAAGGTGGCGTGATGCTAGCGACTAAATCTGATCTTGTTGAAATTTGTGACAATGATGCACTATGTTATGCCTTGATTTGTTGAGATGTGCTATTTTCTATGGATGATACATCTAGAACTTTGCCACATGTTGTCACTAACCTTTTGCAGGAGTTTCATGATGTTTTTCCTGCTGAGATACCTCCAAGCCTTCCACCCATTCGAGGCATTGAGCATCAAATTGATTTGGTACCTGGAGCGAGCTTGCTGAATCACGCGGCCCATAGGACCAACCCTGAGGAGACTAAGGAAATTCAGCGCCAAGTCCAAGATCTGCTGAACCGTGGGTATCTACGTGAGAGCCTTAGTCCTTGTGTTGTACCTGTTATTTTGGTTCCAAAGAAAGATGACACTTTTTGTATGTGTGTAGATTGTAGAGCTATTAACAATATCACCATTCGGTATCGTCACCTTACTCCTAGGCTAGATATATGCTTGATGAGTTAAGTAGTTCTATAATTTTTTCTAAGGTTGACATGCATAGTGGATATCACCAAATAAGAATGAAATTAGGAGATGAATGGAAAACTGCTTTTAAGACTAAGTTCAGCTTGTATGAGTGGTTAGTAATATCTTCTGGTTTAACTAATGCACCTAGTACTTTCATGTGTTTAATGAACGAGGTCTTACGTCTTTGATTGGAAAATTTGTGGTGGTATATTTTGATGACATATTGATTTACAACAATTCTTTACATGAACACCTTGATCATTTACATGTTGTTTTTAATGCTTTACATGATGCATGTTTATTTGGTAACCTCGAGAAGTGCGCCTTTTGCACCGAACGAGTCTCGTTTCATGGATATGTTGTGACTCCACAGGGAATCGAGGTCGATGAAGCCAAGGTGCATGCTATACAGAGTTGGTCGACTCCCACATCAGTTACTCAAGTGCGGCGTTTTCACGGATTAGCAGGATTTTATAGGCGCTTTGTGAAATATTTCAGCACCATTGCAGCGCCATTAAATGAGCTTACAAAGAAGTGAGTGGTCTTCCATTGGGGACCTGCACTGGAGAAGTCCTTCTAGCAATTGAAGGATCGCCTTACATACCGTCATTTCTCCAACTCTCTGATTTTGTTAAGACTTTTGAGCTCGAATGTGATGCCTGTCAAATTGGCATTGGTGGTGTTTTGATGCAAGAAGGTAAACCTGTTGTTTACTTTAGCGAGAAAATAACTGAACCTCTTCTGAATTATTCCACGAATGATAAAGAATTATATGTTGTTCGTTCTTTAGAAACATGTCAACATTATTTGTGGCCTAAGGAGTTTGTTATTCATTCTGATCATGAATTGCTAAAGCATATTCATAGTCAAACTAATTTGAATCGTAGACATGCTAAATGGGTTGGATTCATTGAATCTTTTCCTTACATTATCAAGCATAAGAAAGGGAAAGATAATGTCATTGCTGATGCTTTGTCTAGACGCTATGCCATGTTGTCTCAACTTGATTATCGTATTTTTGGGCTTGATTTGATTAAGGGACAATATGCTGATGATGTTCATTTTAAAGATTCTTTTTTGAATTGTAAAGAGGCCCTAACATGGAACAAATTTGTGCTGAGTAATGGATACTTGTTTAGAGCTAACTGCCTATGCATTCTAGTTGGATCCGTTCGTCTTTTGTTGTTGCAGGAGGCACATGGTGGAGGCCTCATGGGTCATTTTGGTACTAAGAAGACTGAGGATGTTTTGGCCACACACTTCTTTTGGTCAAAGATGAGGCGTGATGTTGAGCGGTTTGTGAGTCGTTGCACCACATGTCAGAAGGCAAAAACAAGGTTAAATCCACATGGTTTGTATATGCAGCTTCCTGTCCCTTCTGTTCCTTGGTCAGATATTTCTATGAATTTTGTTTTAGGATTGCCTAGGACTAAGAGAGGGAGGGATAGCATTTTTGTTGTGGTGGATCGTTTTTCTAAAATGGCACATTTCATTCCTAGTCATAAAAGTGATGGTGTTGTTCATATTACTGATATGTTCTATAGAGAGATTGTTCACTTGCATGGTATGACTTTTACTATTGTTTTAGATCGTGATGTAAAATTCTTGAGCCATTTTTGGAGTACTTTGTGGAATAAGTTGGGTACACAACTGTTGTTCTCTACTACATGTCACCCACAAACAGACAGACCGACCGAGGTTGTTAATCGTACTTTATCAGCTATGTTGAGAGCGATTTTGAAAAAGAACTTGAAGATGTGAGAAGAGCGTTTACCGCATGTGGAGTTTGCATATAATAGGATGGAACACTCCACCACCAAGGTAAGTCTTTTCCAGGTAGTGTATAGCTTTAACTCTCGTGGTCCTGTTGATCTTTTGCCTTTACCTACTTCTGAAAGAACACATCATGATGCTAAGGAACGGTCTGAATTTATTTTAAAGATGCATGAAACAACTAAGGCCAACATTGAAAAAATGAATGAAAAGTATAGAAAGTCTAAGTTGATGTCTAGTGCTGATGTTCCTTTTAAAATACTTGAAAAGATTAATGACAATGCATATAAACTAGAGTTGTCACCCGAGTTTGGGGTTAGTGCTACATTTAAAATTGCAGACCTCAAACCATACATGAGAGCAGAAGATGAGCTTGAGTCGAGGACAACTCCAATTCAAGAGGAGGAGGATGATGAGGACATCACTCCATTGGATGCACAAAATACTCCTCAAGTTGTACAAGGACCGATCACTCAAGCTAGAGCTCAATAACTGAATCAACAGGTGAGCTTGTTCTTATGTATGTCCTCTCATGATTATAAGAATGAGATACTACCTAATGATGTTATTTTGATTAGGAACTTGGGAGAGGACCAGCAAGGACAAGGAGAGAGTCTTGGAAATGGAGGAGACCAGCAAGGGCGTCCAAGTCAAGTTGGAGGAGCAATACAACTCAGACTCGTATCAGCCTCGAATTCCAAGAGCAGTCTTCACTAAAATCAATGCCCATGTCACATACGGACTCCGATTTTGACATTCTACGTATGCCTGGAAAACTGAGAAGATAACGCATCCAATGCCACTGGTTTCACCTCAAAATTTCTTCTAAGTCAATGGGAATCGTCGAACATGTGGACATCCAGAAGCTGGCAGGGTGTTGCGTCACCTCATTTTGGGCCAAAGGCCCATGTATCGTGTGGGAGTACATCATGGACACGTCCAGGGGTCTTGCACGCCCCAAACACTTACTTATTTAGTAGCCGCCGCCCCTTTAGGGTTTATGTTTTGCTTAGATTGAATCTACACAAGTTGTGTTAGAGTTTGCCTTGCACTAGACTGACTAGGCTGCTGCATTGGTTTGTGAAACCTCACATCGTTGGTTGTTTATCATAATACATTTGCAATTCAGATTGTGCTCTTCCCATTCTTGCTTGTCTTCTTGGATTCGCTTGTAGGGATTAGCCTTCTTAGCAAGGTCAGCCACGTCCTTGGCAGGGTTGATACCAACGGAGTAGTGGTGTAATGATCACGGGGTTTGATCTATTTCGACAGGAGCCTTGAATCGCCAACATCGTGATCTCCACCAATCCAATTATCCTACTGTGGACCCCCGTTTTTGAGACGGGAATCTTTCGTGTTCATAGTACCATTTCCCTGGATCGAGTAGTTGGTACCCACGAATACAGCACTGGATAATCAAGGGCACATGCACGAATAGTCTTACAATACCATTATTACATTAATAGGCCCGAAGGCATTGTTCATCCCACAGGACCTTATGGTCCGAGTACAACATAAAACAGAATTTAGATAAGGCAGCGGAAAGAGGCAGCGGCTCGTCAATTGCCACAGGCAACGACCGGGGCTAAGGTCTAGTATGCGCCGTCAGTTCCTTCGCCCTCCGGGTAGTACGCGTAGGGGTCTTCTGGCTCTTCATTTCCATCAGCTGGAGGTTTGTGCGTATAGCAAGGGTGAGTACCAACCGTACTCGGCAAGTCAACACAGAATTGATGCATATGATAGGGTTATTCAAAGAACACGGCTAGAGTTATTTTTGCGTAAAGCCGGTTTTCACAATTCTTTTCACAAGCCTACCGACTAGCCAAATCAAGTTTTAATTTCATAGTTCATTAATCCGGCGACGGTTCGTCTACCATCCATCGTGATTCCAAGGATGGCTTCTCGTCTCCGGTTCGTCATGATTTTCGGGAGTCCACCCCTTCTCGCATTCTCGAGAAGTTGATCCACCACGAAGGAAACCATCATGCATACCCATCCCAGCGTTTTAAGTTTAAAAATCTAGCCAAGCGAAAGTCTTGTCACGATGCTCAATATCCGCGAGCACGGCTATTCGAATAGATTGATTCACTCACACTGCGGTGGATGTACACTTTACCCGTACTCCGCGACAGCCCAACAAATGAGCCTACGCCTCAACACATGAGACGGTCACGGCAAAGCCTTTTGATAACCTTGCTTTGGCGTACCCGCTCCATGAACTTAAGCCCTCATGCACTCTAGCCGTCCTTTTCTAGCAAGTGAGAGGAGTTCGCGCACCGGGGTAGGGAAGACTTTCCAATCTTTAAGTTTAATTAGCATTAGTTTAATCCCACCATTCTTAACAAAGGCCGCAGCCTCATTCTCATCCCATAACCACATCACGAGAGAACCATCTATGCAAGGATACGCCTCCGCTCGGCTATCTAGTCGGCTAGGTCTATACCCATTCGAGAAGTACGGTTGTGCGGCTCGTTTCCGCTATCTCATGGCTCGGTCCTTAATTGACCGGGGTCGGCACTTGCCTTTTCCGGAATCCACCCAAATCATCCGGCCGCCCAGTCTAAAACATTTGTATAGTACTTTCAATTTCCACCAAACTTAGTTCATCATGGCCATGTGGCGCTCATGTCTCCACATGCCGAATCTCAACTACCTTCCCTAAGGTAGTTGCCCAAGCACAAAGCTTTTTCATAAAGTCATGAGTATGCATAGTCTAAGTTTAGCGGGGCTAAGCGGTTTGCCGAAGCTATTCTCTGGTTATTTGATCACATCGAGGGTTACAAGGAATAATTCTAAAGGTAATCAATGACAAGGTATGGCATAACAAGTATAGGTAACTCTGTATAGCATGCATGTTTAGAGTTTAAAATAACATCATTTCGCAATTGGGATCAATATGTTCAAAGAGTGTGATGACTTGCCTTGCTCGCACACTTGAGGGTGGGATCTTCAGCGGTGTCGATGCCGGTTTCTTCGGGCGCTACCCGTACGTGCGAAAGATCAATTGAATTCAGTTAGAATTCAACAAAACACCGAGCGATCGAAAAGAACCACAAAAGCCATGAAAACAACTCCAGAAGTTTTGCCGAAAATTCTACTCGAGTTAGGACGAGGGTTGCGAGGAAAATCCGGGTTTTTGGAATCGAACCGATGACCTAGGGTTTTCGCAAAGTCGGCGATCGCAATTAAATTTGGAATTTACGTTTGAGAATATCAGCGAAGAAAATTCGTGCTTGAAATTTGAGGGTTTGAGCACAAAAGCGAAACCTATTTCGATGGCGGGAAAGAATTAAACGGAATCCGGATTGAAAAACGATGCGAAATAGAATTTCGGAATCGTCCGATTCCGATTTTTTTCAAACTTTGCACTGAGAAAATATGCGAGAAAATAATTTATTTTTGCCCAAAATTTTACTCAAGTCATCCCAAAATATTTTTCCAAATTTTCCAAAATTTTTCCTAATTTTTCCCTATTTTTCTTTTTCTCTTTTTCTTTTTCCCTTTTCTCTGCGCCTGCTTCAATGCCCCCAAGGTGTTCGACCGGTGCCGGAGGAAACGAGGTGGCGGCGTGAGGAACAAGGCGGCGCAAAGGGGCTTACCGGCGACGGCAGCTCGGGGAGGAGCAAGGGGGCACGGGGAATGGTCTTGCGCACGGCGGCGGCGGCTAACGGCGGCGGCCCTCGGCGGCGGTGCTCGGGAACGGTGGAAGAACGGCGGCGGTGCGGTGAAATCGGCGGGGCACCGCCCTTTTATAGGCGCGGCCAAGGGGAAAGGCTCGGTGCGGGCGCGGGGTGGAAGGAGGGGGTCCGGCTCGGCGCGCGGGCGGTGACACGCGGCGGCGACGGGAAGGGCCGGGTACGGCGGGCGAAACGCGGCGGCCGCGCGCACGGCGCGGCGGGTCCGGAGCGGCGTGCGCGCGCGGGTAGGGGCGGGCGTGGCTCGGCCGCGTGGCGGCGCGCGATGCGCGGCGCGGTGGCGGCGGGCGGCGGCGCGGCGCGGGCGCGCGGGCGGTCGCTTGCGCGGCGCGTGGCGCGCGGCGGCGCGGCGCGCGTGCCGCGCGACGCGTGGCGCGCGGGGTAGGGGCCGAGGCACGGTTGGGCGCGGCGCGCGCGTGGCGCGCGCGCGTGGCGCGCGTCGCTGTCGGCGACGCGCGCGCGCGCGCCGGGCCGTACGACGTCGAACAGTTTGTGACCAATGAACAGTGCATTTTCACTTTTTCCCGATTTTCTATTTTCTTTTCCCATTTTCTATTTTCTTTCCTTCTAAAAATTCCAAAATAAATTCTAATATTCTAAAAATGATTTTTAACTTTATATTTTAAACTTTTTCTTGACTTTCATTTTTCCATAATTATTTTTCATACTTATTTAAATTCTTTTTCCTAATTTTCATAATTTACCCATTTTTAATAAAAATACATTTCCCAAATTTCGAGTACGCCTCCCGAGAATTTTATTATTTATTTTGTATCTCAATTTATCTTCTCCCAACCAAAATTTTATTTTATACTTCCCAAACGCGCTTTCGCAAATCCGCACTTTCCTCAAATTCCTTTTTAAAATCCGGATGCGGCTTTCGCACCACCGTTTTGACAACTTCGAAACCTCCAAATACACCGAAAAGGGAATTGACCACGACTAAATTTATGCAGCGAGTGGCAAATAAGAAGCAACAAACCCGAGAAGAAGCAATAAGCCACGGTTTTTGAAAGTTCCGATTTTACGTTCCGATTTCGGTTCTCCGATTTTCAGGATGTTACAAACCTACCCCTAACAATAAATCTCGTCCCCGAGATTTCTTACCTTGAGTAGGTGTGGGTATTCTGTCCTCGGGAACTCTTCGCTCTCCCGGTAGCCTCTTCTTCCGTGTGATTGCTCCATTGTACCTTGTACATGCGCCATGACTTGGTCCGTGTCTTCTTTTCGCCTCGTCTAGTATCTTGATTGGATGCTCCGGGTAAGTAAGATCACTTGTGGACATGGATGGCTTCTAAAGGAGCTTGCTCTTCGGTACCCGCAAACATTTCTTCAATTGTGACACGTGGAACACTTGGGTGGACATCGGAGAGATTCTCGGGCGGTTCAATTGGTAAGCCACTTCTCCTCTCCTAGCGTTTATCAAGAATGGGCCCACGTATCGTGGTGCGAGTTTCCCTTTGACCTTGAATCTCGAGTTCCCGTAGTGGTGAGACCTTTAGATACACGTAGTCACCTTCTTTAAATTCCAATTCTCTTCGACGGGTGTCCGCGTAGCTCTTTTGTCGTGATTGAGCAGCTTGTAGTCGGTCCCGGATCAGGCGAACCTTTTCCTCAGCCTCCTTGATTATGTCAGGCCCGAATACGGTTCGTTCACCGGTTTCTGACCACATTAATGGGGTTCGACATCGGCGACCAAATAAAGCTTCGTTTGGCGACATCTTCAGACTGGCTTGATAGCTATTGTTGTAAGAGAATTCGGCGTACGGCAAACATTTCTCCCAATCCTTGGTGAAATCCAACGCACAGGCTCTCAGCATGTCTTCTAGCACTTGATTCGTCCTCTCAGTCTGCCCGTCAGTCTGCGGGTGGTAAGCGGTACTAAAGGCGAGGTGACTGCCGAGTGCCTCGTGGACCTTGCTCCAAAAATGAGATGTGAATTTGGTACCACGATCCGATATAATCCTCTTTGGTACACCGTGGAGACACACAATCCTACTCATATATAATTCCGCTAGCTTGGCACCGTTGTAGTTAGTTTTCACGGGAATAAATCGCGAGTCTTGGTGAGCCGATCTACTATTACCCAAATGGAATCGTAGCCGATCGCGGTCTTAGGTAGTCCTACTATGAAATCCATGCCTATCTCATCCCATTTCCATTCGGGAATCTTGAGTGGCTGCAGCAAGCCAGTGGGCGTTGATGTTCGGCTTTCACCCTTTGGCACACATCGCACACGGCTACGTATTCGGCTACATCCCTCTTCATATTAGGCCACCGGTATTCTCCTTTCAAATCTGGTACATTTTCGTGCTTCCGGATGTAACGAATATGCCGATTCGTGGGCTTCCTTTAAGATCAATCCTCTCAAACCGCCTCGTTCGAGGCACACGATTCTTTTCTTGTACCACAGATTCCCTTGTCATCTACGAAAACTCCTTAGCGCGTCCAGCGGCCATGCGTTCCTTGATTTCCGGGTTTCCTCATTCCCTTTTTGGGCTTCCTCTATTTGAGTTCTCGGTAGGGTTGGATTTCCGGTGAGTTTACTTCTCCGTGAGGAATCAGTGCAGATTGAGTCGGCCATTTCTTCTTGGAGTTCACCGGCCATACCGTCCAATCCCGTGGTTGCATTGGGCTTTGCGGCTCGGCGCATCGGCCACTACATTTGCCTTGCGGGATGATAGTGGATTCCTAGATCGTAATCCTTGATCAACTCCAGCCATCGCCTCGTCGTAGATTGAGATCAGGCTGAGTAAAGAAATATTTTAAGCTCTTGTGATCGGTATACACATCGCAATGGTTCCCGATCGATAGTGTCTCCGATCTTCAATGCGTGTACAACCGCGGCTAATTCCAGTCGTGTGTGGGATAATTCTCTTCGTGGGGTCGTAATCGCCGAGAGGCATACGCTACGACCTTCCCATCTTGCATCAACACTCCTCCCAATCCTTGCCGGGATGCATCACAGTACATCACGAAGTCCTTTCGGTTGTCGGGTAAGGTCAAGATTGGGGCAGTGGTTAACTTTTCTTTTAATTGGTCGAAGGCTTTTTGGCACTTCTCATTCCATTCAAACTTCTTTTCCTTCTTCAGAAGTTGAGTCATAGGTCGGGCTATAGTGGAAAACCCTTCGATAAATCGTCGGTAATAACCGGCCAAGCCCAAGAAACTCCGAACTTCCGTCACCGACTTGGGTGCCTTCCATTCCATAACGGCTTCGACCTTGGCGGGGTCTCTGCTACTCCTCGCTGAAACCACGTGGCCAAGAAAAGCGACTTCCTTGAGCCAGAACTCGCATTTGCTGAACTTTGCATACAGCCGGTGCTCTCGTAGCTTTTCCAGTACTAGTCGTAGATGCTCCGCGTGTTCCTCATCGTTCTTGGAGTAGATAAGTATATCGTCGATGAATACCACTACGAATTTGTCCAGGTACTCCATGAATACCTTGTTCATCAGGTTCATAAAGTATGCGGGGGCATTGGTCAATCCAAAGGACATCACTTGTGAACTCGTATAAGCCGTATCGTGTAGAGAATGCCGTCTTAGGAATATCTCGGCTCTAATCTTCAACCGATGATATCCGACCGTAGATCAATCTTGGAGAACACCGCGCACCCTTAAGTTGATTGAATAGGTCATCGATTCGAGGTAGCGGGTACTTGTTCTTGATAGTGACTTCGTTCGGCGATCGGTAGTCCACACACATTCTCATGCTCCCATCCTTCTTCTTGACGAAGAGTCTTGGAGCTCCCAGGGGAGAAGAGGCGGGGCGTACGAATCCCTTCTCTTGTAGTTCTCTTATTTGCTTCTTGAGTTCCTCCAACTCGTTGGCGGCATTCGATAAGGCCTCTTGGATATGGGGGCGTTCCGGGCATTAGATCGATGATAAACTCTATGTCGCGATCCGGGGCATTCGGGCAATTCCTCGGGAAACACGTCCGGTATTCTTGTACTACGGCATTCCGCCTAGAGGTAGCATGGTGAACACTCCGCAGCTTGTTCACATAGCTTTGGGTTTTGATCCATAGTTATGCTCATCGGTGATCCCCACGGGGTGGATACGTGACTTCCCTTCGATTGCAGTCTATAATTCCATTATTTTTGGTCAACCAATCCATTCAGTATGACATCTATGGTTTGGGCGATAACACCATAAGGTTTGAGAGAAACACCACGTCTCTAATCCGTATGGGCACATTAATGCAGGCATGGGGTACGGTTATGTCTCCCCGGTGAGTGTACCAACATAGGCCTCTTAAGTGCTACTTGGTGTAGGTGGTGTTGTTTGCTTACTTGGGAAGATATGAATGAATGCGAGGCTCCGAATCGAATAAAACTTTAACGGTGTAGAGTTGATAGAGAACATACCCATCAATACGCTCACGTCCTCCTGTGCTTCCGCCCGCACATGATTCACCGGCCACGTCGAAACCCGGTGCCGGCCTCGTTGGGTAGCGGGGTCGAGCAGGACCTCGTCACGCCACGGGGGTGGGGTTCCTCGGACGGGTGTTGCATTGGCGCCGGTGCGCACGGGGTGTTGCGTGGTTTTGGGCAGCTATTGGAGTAGTGCCCGAATTCTCCGCTTGATTGAAACACTCACATTCCTTCTTCTGGAGCGGCTAGGGTTGGTGTGGGTGTACGAAGCGTGGTGTAGCTGACTGTTGACATGGTCGGAAGCGAGAGAACGTCCGGTTGGCGGGACGTTTGGCTTCCATCCGAGGCGGGTGGCTCCCTTGGGGCGTTGTGGCGTTCCACGAAATGGGCGAGCCATAGCGAGCCTCCTCTTGCGGTTATTGTCTACCACCTTTTGGTCATGCTCAAGCCGGACGACCTTGTTGATGAGGCTCTCGAAACTGGTGTGATCCTGCCCGATCATCGGTCCCCTCAGTTCGTCATTTAGTCCCTCAATGAATTTGTCTATCTTTTCTTCTTCGTCGCGGTCCTTTGGTGGCATAACGAGCAAGCTGGGTGAACTTGTTCGAGATATTCTTATCGAGGTGTTCCCTTGACGCGATCTGCGGAACTCGTTTTCTTCATCCTCATAACTGCAGTGGCACGAAATTCTCACGGAACGCAGCCGTGAATTCCTCCCATGTTGGTTCACCGGCGTCTTCGGCTCGTGTCTCTTTGTAGGTGTCCCACCGGTCACTCGCGGGACCCTCCAGCTGGTTAGTAGCGAAGACAACTCTATCAGCTTCTCGGACTCTGACGAGGGTTAGCTTCTTCTCTATCACCCTTAGCCAATCTTCGGCGTCCATAGGTTCTTCGGCCGTGGAAAAAGTGGGTGGCTTAGCCCTCATGAATTCTCCCGGACTCGATCCTCCTCGACCTCCTTGATTATTAGCAATCGCTTGGAGTAGCTGGGTCCGCAAAGCCATGACCTCCGCCGGGGTGGAGGGTTTGGTTCGGCGGGTTCTCGTTGGTGGCTGCGGCTCTGCGACGATGTGCCATCTGAAGAGAGGAGACGAATCAAGAGATCGGACTAGTTTAGGTTATAGTTCACAGGGGAATTTTTCTTCAAGTTCTTTCGAATGATCTTCAATCAACAGTCAAGGTGAAATAATAATAAGCATACGAATTAAGACATCGCAAGGCGATGCTTAGGTTCATCATATTACATAAGGGTACACGACTGTACACACACAATCCTCCATGCCGGATAGCAATAATAATTATATCGTCCAACTACATCAACTAATTAAGGGGAAATAGGAAGTGCTGCCAAGCTGGGAAGGTCCTCCCGCCTAGTCCTCCATCCATCCGCAAGAGCCAGGCGCCGGAAGTGGGTGATCCGCTGCTGAAGCAAACCGAAGTCCCCACGGCTCGGAGGTGGTGGCCTCGGAGTCACGCCGAATCTTCCGACTCGGTGGCCGCGTACTCTTGCGAGCGGTGCGGCGGGTGAGGGGCCTCCGTGTGAGTCGGGCGACGAGGGGAGCTTCCTCCTCCATTGGGTCGGTGTCGCTAGACTCCCATTTGATCTCCATGGGCTCCGCCTCGGACTCCGTATCGGTGTAGATCTGGATGGGGTTACCCTCTCCTGATCCCGGCTCGGAGCTCAGGGTGGGTCCCATGGATGTGGCAGCAGTGGGGTCTACCAGGTACGGTGCAGGCTCTGTGCTCAACATGAAAGCTTGCTCCATCATAGCTTGAAAAGTATCTAAGCTTGCTGGAGTCATAAGGTAATAGTGGTCGGGCACAGGGGCAGGAGGTGATGGTGCAGGCTCGGTGGAAGTACCTGCAGCGTAGACAGGACGAGTGCGCAGCTGTTCCTCTAGCTGGTTGATCTGCTGCTTGCTCTTCCTGAGCTGCTCTTCCAGCTCTACAGAGCCTCCCCTCGGGCCATGTAGCGGTCAGAGAGTTGCTCATCATCTGAGCACCATTGGCTGCGGTGAGTCTGCGGCATGCTTATCTGGTCTCCACGGCCTTGGTGGCTTGACCGAGATCATTGAGCGTGGCTGCTGATCGTTGATCTCGAGCGGGGCCTCCTCGTGCGATCGTCTGTTGTCTCCGCCCAACGCGATAAACGCGTGACCATCGGGTTGTAGCGGCGGGGGTAGCCTCCACGGTGCAGACCGGGTTGCCCTCTTCGCGGTAAGGATGATGCACGAACTCCGTCATTGTGAGTTCGGCACGGTGTTCCGCATTAAGGCGAAGGAAGGCCTCGCGAGCGGCATCCTGAATAGCTGCTTCTGCTAGATCCCGGTGGTAGCGAGTGTGGAAGCAGTAGGATGTCTCACTCCCCATGCGGGCTTCTATGGATACGGCTGCCTCCCGGGCTGGATACATCTCGGAGCCATGTCTTTTGGTGTGATAGGTGGGTGGTTCCGGGTACCTCAAACACCATAGTAGGGACTGAAGTTGTACCACGAACCCCTCGTCTCGCGGAATAGTGACTTCCCAGGTTCCGTCGTGGTTTGACATATGCTTTTACAGGCAACTTGGGGTTAGCGGGAGAGAGCTATCATAATCTTTTGGTAAGAAATACAGATGTAGAAAAGATATATTTGCATTTTCGGAAATAATAGTTTAAAACTGATCCTACTGTAGGGATATTTCCCTTTAGCCACCTAGTTAGGGGTAGGGCGCCATTTGGTCTTAGCCTACGGTCGCATGGCTCTGATACCAGCTCTGTGGACCCCCGTTTTTGAGACGGGAATCTTTCGTGTTCATAGTACCATTTCCCTGGATCGAGTAGTTGGTGTGGACCCCCGATTTTGAGTCGGGAACCTTTCGTGTTCATAGTACCATTTCCCTGGATCAAGTAGTTGGTACCCACGAATGCAGTCTTGGATAATCAAGTGCACATGCACGAATAGTCTTACAATACCATTATTACATAAATAGGCCCGAAGGCATTGTTCATCCACAGGACCTTATGGTCCGAATACAACATAAAAACGAGTTTAGGTAAGGCGGCGGAAAGAGGCGGCGGCTTGTCCATTGCCACGAGCAACGACCAGGGACTAAGGTCTAATATGCGCCGTCGGTTCCTTCGCCCTCCGCGTAGTACGCGTAGGGGTCTTCGGCTCTTCATTTCCATCAGCTGGAGGTTTGTGCGTATAGCAAGGGTGAGTACCAACCGTACTCAGCAAGTCAACACAGAATTGATGCATATGATAGGGATATTCAAAGAACACGGCTAGGGTTATTTTTGCGTAAAGCCGAGTTTTTCAATTCTTTTCACAAGCCTACCGACTAGCCAAAATCAAGTTTTAATTTCATGGTTCATTAATCCGGCGACGGTTCGTCTACCATCCATCGTGATTCCAAGGATGGCTTCCGTCTCCGGTTCGTCATGATTTTACGGGAGTCCACCCCTTCTCGCATTCTCGAGAAGTTGATCCACCGAACAAAATCATCATGCAAACCCATCCCAGCAGTTTTAAGTTTAAAATCTAGCCAAGCGAAAGTCTTGTCACGATGCTCAATATCCGCGAGCACGGCTATTCGAATAGATTGATTCATTCACACTTTGCGGTGGATGTACACTTTACCGTACTCCGCGACAGCCCAACAAATGAGCCTACGCCTCAACACATGAGGCAGGTCACGGCAAAGCCTTTCGATAACCTCACTTTGGCGGTACCCGCTCCATGAACTTATGCCCTCATGCACTCTAGCCGTCCTTTTCTAGCGGTGAGAGGAGTTACAGCGCACCGGGGTAAGGGAAGACATTTCCAATCTTTAGGTTTAATTAACAGTAGTTTAATTCCACCATTTATAACAAAGGCCGCAGCCTCATCCTCATCCCATAACCACACCACGAGAGAACCATCTATGCAAGGATACGCCTCCGCTCGGCTATCTAGTCGGCTAGGTCTATACCCATTCGAGAAGTACGGTTGTCTGGCTCGTTTCCGGCTATCTCATAGCTCGGTCCTTAATTGACCAGGGTCGGCACTTGCCTTTTCCGGAATCCACCCAAATCATCCAGCGCCCGTCTAAAACATTTGTATAGTACTTTCAATTTTCATCAAACTTAGTTCATCGGGGCCATGTGGCGCTCATGTCTCCACATGCCGAAGCTCAACTACCTCCCTAAGGTAGTTGCCCAAGCACAAAGCTTTTTCATAAAGTCATGAGTATGCATGGTCTAAGTTTAGCAGGGCTAAGCGGTTTACGAAGTTATGCTTCGGTTATTTGTATCACATCGCGAGTTACAAGGAGTAATTCTAAAGGTAAACAATAGCAAGGCATGGCATAACAAGTATAGGTAACTCGTAAAGCATGCAGGTTTAGAGTTTAAAATAACATCATTTCGCAATTAGGATCGATATGTTCAAAGGGTGTGAAGACTTGCCTTGCTCGCACACTTGAGGGTGGGATCTTCGGCGGTGTTGATGCGGGTTCTTCGGACGCTACCCGTACGTGCGAGAGATCAATTGAATTCAGTTAGAATTCAACTAAACACCGAGAGATCGAAAAGAACCACAAAAACCTTGAAAACCACTTCAAAAGTTTTGCGAGAATTCTACTCGAGTTAGGACAAGGGTTGCGAGGAAAAATCCGGGTTTTTGGAATCGAGTGGTGTCCTAGGGTTTTCGCAGAGTCGTCGATCGCAATTAAATTTAGAGCTTATGTTTAAAAATATCAGCGAAGAAAATTCGTGCTCGAACTTTGAGGGTTTGAGCACAAAAGCGAAACTCATTTCGATGGCGGAAAAGAATTAAACGGAATCCGGATTGAAAAACGATGCGAAATAGAATTTCGGAAAACGTCCGATTCCGATTTTTCAAACTTTGCACCGAGAAAACATGCGAGAAAATAATTTATTTTTCCCCAAAATTTTACTCAAATCATCCCAAAATATTTTTCCAAATTTTCCAAAATTTTTCCTAATTTTCCTTATTTTTCTTTTTTTCTTTTCTCTATTCACTACGCACTGTTCATTCGCCGCAACATGTTCGGCCGAGGTCCGGGCGAAACAGAGCCGGCCGGCGCGACGCACGGGGGAAGAAGGGGTGGCGGCGGGCTTACGGCGACGGCGGCTCTCGGGGAGGTACGGCGAGGCTCGGGCGGCTTCGGCGCACGGCGGCGGCAGCGGTGGCTCCGGTTCTCGCGGCGACGGTGGTGCTCGGTGATTAGAGCGGCGTTGGTGCTCGGGAGATGGAAGAGGAGGCGGCGGCGGTGCGGGAGAGGCGGGGAGCCTCGGCCCATTTATAGGCGCGGCCGGGGACGGAAATGGGAGGAGGGGTCGGCGCGGGCGCGGTACGGCGGTCTCACGCGGCGGCGCGAAGGCGGGCCGGGCGCGGGTTGGCGGCGCGCGCGAGGCGGGCGCGCGAACGGGGCCGCGTACGGCATCGAACGCGTGGGCGAACGCACGGGTGCGGCGGGGTCCGGCGGACGCGCGGGCGCGCGGCGCGAATCGCGTGCGGGGTCCGCGCGCGGCGGCGCGTGGCGCGGCGCGCGGGGCGCGGGGCAAGGGCCAGGTACGGGCGCGCGGCTGCGGGCGCGGGCGCGGCGGGTCCGGCGCGGGCGCGCGGCGGGCGGCGCGTGGCGCGCACGGCGCGGGCGCGCGCGCTGCGCGCGCGTGGCGCGTCGCGGCGCGCGCGCGCTGTACGGCGGGCGCGCGCGCGCGCGCGCGGCGCGGGCCGGTACGGCGTCGAGCATCTTGTGACCAATGAACAGTGCGATCTGTTAATTTCCCGATTTTCTATTTTCTTTTCCCATTTTCCATTTTCTTTCCTTCTAAAAATTCCAAAATAAATCCTAATATTGTAAAAATAATTTTTAACTCTATATTTTAAACTTTTTCTTGACTTTTATTTTCCACAATTATTTTTCATACTTATTTAAATTTTTTTCCAAATTTTCATAATTCACTCATTTTTAACAAAATCAAATTCCCACATCTCGGACGCCTCCCGAAAATTTTACTATTTATTTTGTATTTTAATTTATCTTCTCCCAACCAAAATTTTTATTTTATATTACTCGAAATGCGTTTTCACAAATCCGCACTTTTTCCGGATTCTTTTTAAAACCACAGTGCGACTTTCGCACCGACATTTTGTCAACTCCGAAAACTCCAAACATGCCAAAAGGGAATTGATCACGACTAAATTTATGCAACGAGTGGCGAATAAGAAACAACAAACCCGAGAAATAGCAATAAACCAAGGTTTTTGAAAGTTCGATTTTACGCTCCGATTTCGGTTCTCCGATTTTCGGGATGTTACAAACCTACCCCCTAACAATAAATCTCGTCCCGAGATTTCTTACCATCTTGAGTAGGTGTGGATATTCGTCCTCGGGAACTCTTCGCTCTCCCGGGTAGCCTCTTCTTCCGTGTGATTGCTCCATTGTACCTTGTACATGCGCCAAGATTTGGTCCGTGTCTTCTTTTACGCCTCGTCCAATATCTTGATTGGATGCTCCGGGTAAGTAAGATCACGTGGACGTGGATGGCTTCTAAAGGAGCTTGCTCTTCGTACCCGCAAACATTTCTTCATGCGATACGTGGAATTTGGGTGGACATCGGAGAGATTCTCGGGCGGTTCCGGTTGGTAAGCCACTTCTCCTCTCCTAGCGCTTATCAAGAATGGGCCCACGTATCGTGGTGCGAGTTTCCCTTGACTTTGAATCTCGGGTTCCCCGTAGTGGTGAGACTTTTAGATACACGTAGTCACCTTCTTTAAATTCCAATTCTCTTCGACGGGTGTCCGCGTAGCTCTTTTGCCGTGATTGAGCGGCTTGTAGTCGGTCCGGATCGGGCGAACCTTTTCCTCTGCCTCCTTAATTATGTCGCCCGAATATGGTTCGTTCACCGGTCTCGACCACATTAATGGGGTTCGACATCGGCGACCAAATAAAGCTTCGTTTGGCGACATCTTCAAACGGCTTGGTAGCTGTTGTTGTAGGAGAACTCGGCGTACGGCAAACATTTCTCCCAATCCTTGGTGAAATCCAACGCACGGGCTCTCGGCATGTCTTCTAGCACTTGATTCGTCCTCTCGGTGCCCGTCGATGCACGGGTGATAAGCGGTACTAAAGGCAAGGTGACTCCCAGAGTGCCTCGTGGACCTTGCTCCAAAAATGAGATGTGAATTGGGTACCACGATCCGATATAATCCTTTTTGGTACACCGTGGAGACACACAATCCTACTCATATATAATTCCGCTAGCTTGGCACTTTGTTGTAGTTGGTTTTCACGGGAATAAATCGCGAGTCTTGGTGAGCCGATCTACTATTACCCAAATGGAATCGTAACCGATCGCAGATCTTGGGTAATCCTACTATGAAATCCATGCCTATCTCGTCCCATTTCCATTACGGAATCTTGAGTGGCTGCAGCAAGCCGGTGGCGTTGATGTTCGGCTTTCACCCTTTGGCACACATCGCACACGGCTACGTATTCGGCTACATCCCTCTTCATATTAGGCCACCGGTATTCTCCTTTTAAATCTGGTACATTTTCGTGCTTAGGGATGTAACGAATATGCCGATTCGTGGGCTTCCTTTAAGATCAATCCCCTCAAACCGCCTCGTTCGGGCACACGATTCTCTTCTTGTACCACAAGATTCCCTTGTCATCTACGAAAACTCCGAGCGCGTCCGGCGCCATACGTTCCTTAATTTCTGGATTTCCTCATTCCCTCTTTGGGCTTCCTCTATTTGAGTTCTCGGTAGGGGCTGGATTTCCGGTGAGTTCACTTCTCCGTGAGGAATCGGGTGCGAGATTGAGCGAGCCATTTCTTCTGGAGCTCATTAGCCACACCTCCCAATTCCATGTGGTTGCATTGGGCTTTGCGGCTCGGCGCATCGGCCACTACATTTGCCTTGCCGGGATGGTAATGGATTCCTAGATCGTAATCCTTGATCAACTCCAACCATCGCCTCGTCGTAGGTTGAGATCGAGCGAGTAAAGAAATATTTCAAGCTCTTGTGATCGGTATACTCATCACGGTGGTTCCCGATCGATAGTGTCTCCAGATCTTCAATGCGTGTACCACCGCGGCTAATTCCAGTCATGTGTGGGGTAATTCTCTTCGTGGGGTCGTAACGCCGAGAGGCATACGCTACGACCTTTCCATCTGCATCAACACTCCTCCCAATCCTTGCGGATGCATCACGGTACATCACGAAGTCCTTAGGTTGTCGGGTAAGGTCAAGATTGGGGCGGTGGTTAACTTTTCTTTTAATTGGTCGAAGGCTTTTTGGCACTTCTCATTCCATTCAAACTTCTTTTCCTTCTTCGAAGTTGAGTCATAGGTCGGGCTACGGTTGAAAACCCTTCGATAAACCGTCGGTAATAACCGGCCAAGCCCAAAAAACTCCGAACTTCCGTCAGCGACTTGGGTGCCTTCCATTCCATAACGGCTTCGACCTTGGCGGGGTCTCCTACTCCTCGGCTGAAACCACGTGGCCGAGAAAGCGACTTCCTTGAGCCGAACTCGCATTTGCTGAACTTGGCATACAGCGGTGCTCTCGTAGCTTTTCCGGTACCGGTCGTAGATGCTCAGCGTGTTCCTCATCGTTCTTGGAGTAGATAAGTATATCGTCGATGAACACCACTACGAATTTGTCCGGGTACTCCATGAATACCTTGTTCATCGGGTTCATAAAGTACGCGGGGCATTGGTCAATCCAAAGGACATCACTTGTGAACTCGTATAAGCCGTATCGTGTAGAGAATGCCGTCTTAGGAATATCTCCGGCTCTAATCTTCAGCGATGATATCGACCGTAGATCAATCTTGGAGAACACTGCGCACCCTTAAGTTGATCGAATAGGTCATCGATTCGGGCAGCGGGTACTTGTTCTTGATAGTGACTTCGTTCAGCGATCGGTAGTCCACACACATTCTCATGCTCCCATCCTTCTTCTTGACGAAGAATCTTGGAGCTCCCAGGGGAGAAGAGGCTGGGGCGAACGAATCCCTTCTCTTGTAGTTCCTTTATTTGCTTCTTGAGCTCCTCCAACTCATTGGCGGCATTCGATAAGGCCTCTTGGATATGGGGGCGGTGCCGGGCATTAGATCGATGATAAACTCTATGTCGCGATCCGGGGCATTCCAATTCCTCGGGAACACGTCCGGGTATTCTTGTACTACGGCATTCCGCCTAGAGGTAGCATGGTGAACACTCCGCAGCTTGTTCGCATAGCTTTGGGTTTTGATCCATAGTTATGCTCATCGGTGATCCCCACGGGGTGGATACCGTGACTTCCCTTCGCGAGTCTATGATTCCATTATTTTTGGTCAACCAATCCATTCCGAGTATGACATCTATGGTTTGGGCGATAACACCATAAGGTTTGAGAGAAACACCACGTCTCTAATCCGTATGGGCACATTAATGCAGGCATGGGGTACGGTTATGTCTCCCGGTGAGTGTACCAACATAGGCCTCTTAAGTGCTACTTGGTGTAGGTGGTGTTGTTTGCTTACTTGGGAAGATATGAATGAATGCGAGGCTCCGAATCGAATAAAACTTTAAGCGGTGTAGAGTTGATAGAGAACATACCCATCAATACGCTCTGGTCCTCCTGTAGCTTCTTCGCCCTCACATGATTCACTTGGCCACGTCGAAACCCGGTGGCGGCCTCGTTGGGTAGCGGGGTCTGAGCAGGACCTCGTCTGCCGCGGAGTGGGGTTCCTCGGACGGGTGTTGCATTGGCGCTAGTGCGAACGGGGGTGTTGCGTGGTTTTGGGCAGCTATTGGAGTAATGCCCGTATTCTCCATGATTGAAACGACTCACATTCCTTCTTCCGGAGCGGCTAGGGTTGGTGTGGGTGTACGAAGGCGTGGTGTAGCGACTTGTTGACATGGTCGGAAGCGAGAGGACGTCCGTTGCGGGACGTTTGGCTTCCATCCGGACGGGGTGGCTCCCTTGGGGCGTTGTGGCGTTCCCGAAATGGGCGAGCCATAGCGAGCCTCCTCTTGCGGTTATTGTCTACCACCTTTTGGTCATGCTCAAGTCGGACGACCTTGTTGATGAGGCTTTGGAAGCGGTGTGATCTGCCCGATCATTGGTCCCCTCGGTTCGTCATTTAGTCCCTCAATGAATTTGTCTATCTTTTCTTCTTCGTCGCCGAGTCCTTTGGTGGCGTAACGGGCAAGCTGGGTAAACTTGTTCGGATACTCTGTCGAGGTGTTCCCTTGACGCGATCTGCGGAACTCGTTCTTCTTCATCCTCATTACTGCGGTGGCACGAAATTCTCACGGAACGCAGCCGTGAATTCCTCCCATGTTGGCTCGCCGGCGTCTTCACTCGTGTCTCCTTGTAGGTGTCCCACCGGTCACTCGCGGGACCCTCCAGCGGTTAGTAGCGAAGACAACTCTATCCGCTTCTCGGACTCGACGAGGGTTAGCTTCTTCTCTATCACTCTTAGCCAATCTTCGGCGTCCATAGGTTCCTCGGCCGTGGAAAAAGTGGGCGGCTTAGCTCTCATGAATTCTCCCGGACTCGATCCTCCTCGACCTCCTTGATTATTGGCAATCGCTTGGAGTAGTTGTGTCGCATAGCCATGACCTCCGCCGGGGTGGAGGGGTTAGGTTACGCGGGTTCTCGTGGGTTGCTGCGGCCCTTCGGCGATGTGCCATCGAAGAAGAGAGATGAATCAAGAGATCGGACTAGTTTATGTCATAGTACACGGGAATTTTTCTTCAAGCTCCTTGAATGATCTTCCATCAACGAGACGGGGTGAAATAATAAGCATACGAATCAATACGTCTCAAGGCGATGCCTAGGTTCATCATATTACATAAAGGGTACATGGACGTACACACACGTCCTCCATGCCGGATGGCGATAATAATTATATCGTTCAACTAGATCAACTAATTAAGGGTAAATAGGAAGGTCTTTCTTAGGGCGGGAAGGTCCTTCCGCCTAGTCATCCAACCATCCACAAGAGCCAGGCGCCGGAAGTGGGTGGTCTGCCGCTGAAGCAAACCGAAGTCCCCACGGCTCGGAGGTGGTGGCCTTGGAGTCACGCCGAATCTTCCGACTCGGTGGCGCGTACTCTTGCGAGCGATCGGCGGGTGAGGGGCCTCCGTGTGAGTCAAGCGACGAGGGGGAACTTCCTCCTCCATTGAGTCGGTGTCGCTAGACTCCCATTTGATCTCCATGGGTTACGCCTCGGACTCCGTATCGGTGCGAGATCGGAGAGGGTTACCCTCTCCGGATCCGGCTCGGATGATGTGGAGTACGGAGCTCGGGTGGGTCCCATGGATGTAGCAGCGGGGGGTCGACCGGGTAGGGTGCGGCTCTGTGCTCAACATGAAAGCTTGCCCCATCATAGCTTGAAAAGTATCAAAGCTTGCTGGAGTCATGTGGTAATAGTGGTCGGGCACAGGGGCAGGATGTGATGGTACGGGCTCGGTGGAAGTACTGCGGCGTAGACGGGACGAGTGCGCATTTGTTCCTCTAGGCTGGTTGATCTGCTGCTTGCTTTTCTGAGCTGCTCTTCGGCTCCACGAGCCTCCCTCGGGCCATATAGCGGTCAGAGTTGCTCATCTTGAGCACCATTGGCTGCGGCGTATGCACGGCATGCTTATCTGGTCTCCACGGCCTTGGTGGCATCGACCGGATCATTGAGCGTGGCTAGCGTCGTTGATTTCGAGCGGGGCCTCCTCGTGTGATCGTCTGCTGTCTACGCCCAGCGCGATAAACGCGTGACCATCGGGTTGTAGCAGCGGGGGTAGCTTCCACGGTGCGGACCGGGTTGCCCTCTTCGCGGTAAGGATGATGCACGAACTCTGTCATTGTGAGTTCGGCACGGTGTTCCGCATTAAGGCGAAGGAAGGCCTCGCGAGCGCATCTGAATAGCCTTACGCTAGGTCCCGGTGGTAGCGAGTGTGGAAGCGTAGGATGTTTCACTCCCTATGCGGGCTTCTATGGATACGGCTGCCTCCCAGGGCTGGATACATCTCGGAGCCATGTCTCTTGGTGTGATAAGTGGGCGGTTCCGGGTATCTCAAGCACCATAGTAGAGGCTGGAGTTGTACCACGAACCCCTCGTCTCGCGGGATAGTGACTTCCCGGGTTCCGTCGTGGTTTGACATCGCTTTTACGGGCAACTTAGGGTTAGCGAGAGGGAGCTATCATAATCATTTGGTAAAAGAAATACGGATGTAGAAAAGATATATTTGCATTTTCGGAAATAATAGTTTAAAACTGACCCTACCGTAGGGATATTTCCCTTTAGCCATCTAGTTAGGGGTAGGGCGCCATTTGGTCTTAGCCTACGGTCGCATGGCTCGATACCAGCTCTGTGGACACCCGATTTTGAGTCGGGAACCTTTCGTGTTCATAGTACCATTTCCTGGATCAAGTAGTTGGTACCCACGAATGCGATCTTGGATAATCAAGTGCACATGCACGAATAGTCTTACAATACCATTATTACATAAATAGGCCCGAAGGCATTGTTCATCCACAGGACCTTATGGTCCGAATACAACATAAAAACGAGTTTAGGTAAGGCGGCGGAAAGAGGCGGCGGCTTGTCCATTGCCACGAGCAACGACAGGGACTAAGGTCTAATATGCGCCGTCGGTTCCTTCGCCCTCCGCGTAGTACGCGTAGGGGTCTTCGGCTCTTCATTTCCATCACTTGGAGGTTTGTGCGTATAGCAAGGGTGAGTACCAACCGTACTCAAAGTCAACACGAATTGATGCATATGATAGGGATATTCAAAGAACACGGCTAGGGTTATTTTTGCGTAAAGCCGCTTTTCAATTCTTTTCACAAGCCTACCGACTAGCCAAAATCAAGTTTTAATTTCATGGTTCATTAATCCGCGACGGTTCGTCTACCATCCATCGTGATTCCAAGGATGGCTTCCGTCTCCGGTTCGTCATGATTTTACGGGAGTCCACCCCTTCTCGCATTCTCGAGAAGTTGATCCACCAGCGAACAAAATCATCATGCAAACCCATCCCAGCAGTTTAAGTTTAAAATCTAGCCAAGCGAAAGTCTTGTCACGATGCTCAATATCCGCGAGCACGGCTATTCGAATAGATTGATTCATTCACACTTGCGGTGGATGTACACTTTACCCGTACTCCGCGACCCAACAAATGAGCCTACGCCTCAACACATGAGACGGTCACGGCAAAGCCTTTCGATAACCTCACTTTGGCGTACCCGCTCCATGAACTTATGCCCTCATGCACTCTAGCCGTCCTTTTCTAGCGGTGAGAGGAGTTCGCGCACCCGGGGTAAGGGAAGACATTTCCAATCTTTAAGTTTAATTAACGTAGTTTAATTCCACCATTTATAACAAAGGCCGCAGCCTCATCCTCATCCCATAACCACACCACGAGAGAACCATCTATGCAAGGATACGCCTCCGCTCGGCTATCTAGTCGGCTAGGTCTATACCCATTCGAGAAGTACGGTTGTGCTGGCTCGTTTCCGGCTATCTCATGGCTCGGTCCTTAATTGACCGGGGTCGGCACTTGCCTTTTCGGAATCCACCCAAATCATCCAGCCGCCCAGTCTAAAACATTTGTATAGTACTTTCAATTTTCATCAAACTTAGTTCATCGGGGCCATGTGGCGCTCATGTCTCCACATGCCGAAGCTCAACTACCTCCCTAAGGTAGTTGCCCAAGCACAAAGCTTTTTCATAAAGTCATGAGTATGCATGGTCTAAGTTTAGCGGGGCTAGCGGTTTACGAAGTTATGCTTCGGTTATTTGTATCACATCGCGAGTTACAAGGAGTAATTCTAAAGGTAAACAATAGCAAGGCATGGCATAACAAGTATAGGTAACTCGTAAAGCATGCAGGTTTAGAGTTTAAAATAACATCATTTCGCAATTAGGATCGATATGTTCAAAGGGTGTGAAGACTTGCCTTGCTCGCACACTTGAGGGGTGGGATCTTCAGCGGTGTTGATGCGGGTTCTTCGGACGCTACCCGTACGTGCGAGAGATCAATTGAATTCAGTTAGAATTCAACTAAACACCGAGAGATCGAAAAGAACCACAAAAACCTTGAAAACCACTTCAAAAGTTTTGCCGAGAATTCTACTCGAGTTAGGACAAGGGTTGCGAGGAAAATCCGGGTTTTTTGGAATCGAGGGTGTCCTAGGGTTTTCGCGAGTCGTCGATCGCAATTAAATTTAGAGCTTATGTTTAAAAATATCAGCGAAGAAAATTCGTGCTCGAACTTTGAGGGTTTGAGCACAAAAGCGAAACTCATTTCGATGGCGGAAAAGAATTAAACGGAATCCGGATTGAAAAACGATGCGAAATAGAATTTCGGAAAACGTCCGATTCCGATTTTTCAAACTTTGCACCGAGAAAACATGCGAGAAAATAATTTATTTTTCCCCAAAATTTTACTCAAATCATCCCAAAATATTTTTCCAAATTTTCCAAAATTTTTCCTAATTTTTCCTTATTTTTCTTTTTTTTTTTTTCTCTCTATTCACTGCGCACTTGTTCATTCGCCGCAACATGTTCGGCAGGGTCCGGCGAAACAGAGGCCGACCGGCGCGACGCACGGGGAAGAAGGGGTGGCGGCGGGCTTACCGGCGACGGCGGCTCTCGGGGAGGTACGGCGAGGCTCGGGCGGCTTCGGCGCACGGCGGCGGCGGCGGTGGCTCCCGGTTCTCGCGGCGACGGTGGTGCTCGGTGATTAGAGCGGCGTTGGTGCTCGGGAGATGGAAGAGGGAGGCGGCGGCGGTGCGGGAGAGGCGGGGAGCCTCGGCCCATTTATAGGCGCGGCCGAGGGACGGAAATGGGAGGAGGGGGTCGGCGCGAGGGCGCGGTACGGCGGTCTCCACGCGGCGGCGCGAAGGCCGGGCCGGGCGCGGGTTGGCGGCGCGCGCGCGCGAGCGCGGCGCGCGAACGGGGCCGCGTACGGCATCGAACGCGTGGGCGAACGCACGGGTGCGCGGGGTCCGGGCGGACGCGGGCGCGCGCGAGCGCGAATCGCGTGCGGGTCCGCGCGGCGGCGGGCGCGTGGCGCGGCGAGCGGCGCGGGCAAGGGGGCCGGGTACGGGCGCGCGCTGCGGGGGCGCGGGCGCGGCGGGGTCCGGCGCGGGCGCGCGGCGGGCGGCGCGTGGCGCGCGTGGCGCGCGGCGCGCTTGCGGCTTGGCGCGCGTGGCGCGTCGCGGGCGCGGCGCGTACGGCCGGGGCGCGCGCGCCGCGCCGGCCGGGGCCGTCGGCGTCGAGCATCTTGTGACCAATGAACAGTGCGATCTGTTAATTTCCCGATTTTCTATTTTCTTTTCCCATTTTCCATTTTCTTTCCTTCTAAAAATTCCAAAATAAATCCTAATATTGTAAAAATAATTTTTAACTCTATATTTTAAACTTTTTCTTGACTTTTATTTTCCACAATTATTTTTCATACTTATTTAAATTTTTTTCCAAATTTTCATAATTCACTCATTTTTAACAAAATCAAATTCCCACATCTCGTACGCCTCCCGAAAATTTTACTATTTATTTTGTATTTTAATTTATCTTCTCCCAACCAAAATTTTTATTTTATATTACTCGAAATGCGTTTTCACAAATCCGCACTTTTCCGATTCTTTTTAAAACCACAGTGCGACTTTCGCACCGACATTTTGTCAACTCCGAAAACTCCAAACATGCCAAAAAGGGAATTGATCACGACTAAATTTATGCAACGAGCCGGCGAATAAGAAACAACAAACCCGAGAAATAGCAATAAACCAAGGTTTTGAAAGTTCGATTTTTACGCTCCGATTTCGGTTCTCCGATTTTCGGGATGTTACAATACCCACGAATACAAGACTTGGATAATCAAGGGCACATGCACGAATAGTCTTACAATACCATTATTACATTAATAGGCCCGAAGGCATTGTTCATCCCACAGGACCTTATGGTCCGAGTACAACATAAAACGAGAATTTAGATAAGGCGGCGGAAAGAGGCGGCTCGTCAATTGCCACGAGAACGGCGGGCTAAGGTCTAGTATGCGCCGTCGGTTCCTTCGCCCTCCGGGTAGTACGCGTAGGGGTCTTCGGCTCTTCATTTCCATCACGGAGGTTTGTGCGTATAGCAAGGGTGAGTACCAACCGTACTCGGCAAGTCAACACGAAATTGATGCATATGATAGGGTTATTCAAAGAACACGGCTAGAGTTATTTTTGCGTAAAGCCGGTTTTCACAATTCTTTTCACAAGCCTACCGACTAGCCAAATCAAGTTTTAATTTCATAGTTCATTAATCCGGCGACGGTTCTCTACCATCCATCGTGATTCCAAGGATGGCTTCTCGTCTCCGGTTCGTCATGATTTTCGGGAGTCCACCCTTCTCGCATTCTCGAGAAGTTGATCCACCAGAATGAAACCATCATGCATACCCATCCCAGCAGTTTTAAGTTTAAAAATCTAGCCAAGCGAAAGTCTTGTCACGATGCTCAATATCCGCGAGCACGGCTATTCGAATAGATTGATTCACTCACCTGCGGGGATGTACACTTTACCCGTACTCCGCGACACCCAACAAATGAGCCTACGCCTCAACACATGAGACGGTCACGGCAAAGCCTTTTGATAACCTTGCTTTGCGTGCACCCGCTCCATGAACTTAAGCCCTCATGCACTCTAGCCGTCCTTTTCTAGCGGTGAGAGGAGTTAAGGCGCACCGGGGTAGGGGAAGACTTTCCAATCTTTAAGTTTAATTAGCATTAGTTTAATCCCACCATTCTTAACAAAGGCCGCAGCCTCATTCTCATCCCATAACCACATCACGAGAGAACCATCTATGCAAGGATACGCCTCCGCTCGGCTATCTAGTCGCCTAGGTCTATACCCATTCGAGAAGCACGGTTGTGCGGCTCGTTTCCGGCTATCTCATGGCTCGGTCCTTAATTGACCAGGGTCGGCACTTGCCTTTTCCGGAATCCACCCAAATCATCCGCCGCCAGTCTAAAACATTTGTATAGTACTTTCAATTTCCACCAAACTTAGTTCATCATGGCCATGTGGCGCTCATGTCTCCACATGCCGAATCTCAACTACCTTCCCTAAGGTAGTTGCCCAAGCACAAAGCTTTTTCATAAAGTCATGAGTATGCATAGTCTAAGTTTAGCGGGGCTAAGCGGTTTGCGAAGCTATTCTCAGGTTATTTGATCACATCGAGGGTTACAAGGAATAATTCTAAAGGTAATCAATGACAAGGTATGGCATAACAAGTATAGGTAACTCGTATAGCATGCATGTTTAGAGTTTAAAATAACATCATTTCGCAATTGGGATCAATATGTTCAAAGAGTGTGATGACTTGCCTTGCTCGCACACTTGAGGGGCGGATCTTCGGCGGTGTCGATGCCGGTTTCTTCAGGCGCTACCCGTACGTGCGAAAGATCAATTGAATTCAGTTAGAATTCAACAAAACACCGAGCGATCGAAAAGAACCACAAAAGCCATGAAAACAACTCCAGAAGTTTTGCGAAAATTCTACTCGAGTTAGGACGAGGGTTGCGAGGAAAATCCGGGTTTTGGAATCGAACCGATGACCTAGGGTTTTCGCAAAGTCGGCGATCGCAATTAAATTTGGAATTTACGTTTGAGAATATCAGCGAAGAAAATTCGTGCTTGAAATTTGAGGGTTTGAGCACAAAAGCGAAACCTATTTCGATGGCGGGAAAGAATTAAACGGAATCCGGATTGAAAAACGATGCGAAATAGAATTCGGAAATCGTCAGATTCCGATTTTTTCAAACTTTGCACTGAGAAAATATGCGAGAAAATAATTTATTTTTGCCCAAAATTTTACTCAAGTCATCCCAAAATATTTTTCCAAATTTTCCAAAATTTTTCCTAATTTTCCCTATTTTTCTTTTTCTCTTTTTCTTTTCTTTTTCTTTTTCTTTTTCCCTTTTCTCTGCGCTTTTCAATGCCCCCAAGGTGTTCGGCCGGTGCCGGAGGAAAACAGAGGTGGCGGCGGTGAGGAACAAGGCGGCGCAAAGGGGCTTACTGGCGACGGCGGCTCGGGGAGGAGCAAGGGGGCACGGGAATGGTCTTGCGCACGGCGGCACGGCTAAATGGCGGCGGCCCTCGGCGGCGGTGCTCGGGAACGGTGGAAGAACGGCGGCGGTGCGGTGAAATCGGCGGGGCACCCCCTTTTATAGGCGCGGCCAAGGGAAAGGCTCGGTGCGGGCGCGGGGGTGGAAGGAGGGGGTCCGGCTCGGCGCGGCGCGGGCGGTGACACACGGCGGCGCACGGGGAGGGCCGGGTGCGGCGGGCGAACGCGGCGGCCAAAGCGCACGGCGCGGGGGGTCCGGAGCGGCGTGCGCGCGCGGGGTAGGGCCGGGCGTGGCTCGGCCGCGTGGCGGCGCGCGCGTGCGCGGCGTGTGCCGGTGAGGGCGGGCGCAGCGGCGCGGCGCGGGCGCGCGCGGCGCGCGGGTCCGCGCGCGGGCGGTCGCTGCGCGGCGTGGCCGGCGCGGGCGCGCGGCGCGGCGCGCGTGCCGCGTGGCGCGTGCGCGCGGAGGGGGCCGAGGCACGGTTGGGCGCGCGCGCGCGTGGCGCGCGTCTGGCGGCGCGCGGTACGGTCGGGCGACGCGCGCGCGCGGCGGGCCGCGTACGGCGTCAAACGGTTTGTGACCAATGAACAGTGCATTTTCACTTTTTCCCGATTTTCTATTTTCTTTTCCCATTTTCTATTTTCTTTCCTTCTAAAAATTCCAAAATAAATTCTAATATTCTAAAAATGATTTTTAACTTTATATTTTAAACTTTTTCTTGACTTTCATTTTTCCATAATTATTTTTCATACTTATTTAAATTCTTTTTCCTAATTTTCATAATTTACCCATTTTTAATAAAAATACATTTCCCAAATTTCGAGTACGCCTCCCGAGAATTTTATTATTTATTTTGTATCTCAATTTATCTTCTCCCAACCAAAATTTTATTTTATACTTCCCAAACGCGCTTTCGCAAATCCGCACTTTCCCTCAAATTCCTTTTAAAATCCGGATGCGGCTTTCGCACCGTTTTGACAACTCCGAAACCTCCAAATACACCGAAAAGGGAATTGACCACGACTAAATTTATGCAACGAGCTGGCAAATAAGAAGCAACAAACCCGAGAAGAAGCAATAAGCCATGGTTTTTGAAAGTTCCGATTTTACGTTCCGATTTCGGTTCTCCGATTTTCGGGATGTTACACCTACCTATCGAAAGATCGGGAACAACGCCCCTATTACATATGTTGAGATTAAGCTTGACAATTAGAGCACCACTACTTGCTTAGAAAAGAGTACTAACCCAGTGGAACCATGTCTTTGCCTTCTCCAAGGAACAAATTCGGTTCTCCTATGTTGAGGTCATTTTAAAAGACAAAGACTTTACCAAGGATGTTTTCATTGTGCAAGTTGCGCTTAAGCTTAATGAAGTTTCAAAGAGAGTTGTGTATCATAGCCCCTTGGAGCCATGATGGTATTGTCTAGATGGTGATGAGAAGGAGAAACTGAAAGGAGACTTACGTTAGTTGTTTGTTGACGGTCGTTAAGTATCGATTCCGACCATCACATACCTCGGGAATAAAAGGGAAATTAGCATCTCTTACATGCATATAGGTTTAGAATTAATAAAGTTCCACATGTCCCTAGAGATTATTTGAGTGTAGGTACTTATACAAAAAAATGAAGTGAAAGCACGCTTACATGGCGAAGAAACACAACTCTGACCAATCGACACTCGCCACATCAACATCCCACAGATTGAGGGGCCCACAAGTCAGCTGAAACCGACCCAAAGTGGGACCAAACACCTAGGAACCGACTAAGAGGCCCACCTGTCATTTACTAGCCAAACGCGGTGGCTTGGGTTCGGGCGAACCAGGCTTAGTGCCCCCGGCTCCCCCCCTTCCACGTGGCGACTCCTCATTCACTCCTAGTGGCGGTTATGCATGATTCCTGGGCCCAAACCGACATTACAACCATCATATGAAGGCTATAAGAGGAGTTCACTTCATCCAACACATACCACAAGTTAGAGTTTCTACTTTACACTCTTAGTCTCTATGCTAGTGGAGTTAGTAGGTTAGAGCTTCTACTCGGTTCTCGAGTTGTCTTATGTGAGTTAGATATAGCTTTTGTATCTTTCTTACTCTATATGACTTTGATCAATATAATATATTCATCTTCTCATATAGTTGAGTGTGGTTAATATGCTAGTTGTTTAGATATATGTCCCATTCATAGTTTATATGATAGTTATATCATGGTTAGATGAGTAACTCTATTGCCACGGTCACGGTCCAATGTGCAATTAGAATGTAGGTGTGCTCTTGTCTTAGTCATTGATGCCATGCGAGGCAATAGTATCTATGGCATGTAAGCACGGTGCTTAGATTGTTTCATAGACATTGGTTATGGTCATATCCCACAAACGACAGGTGGTGACAGCCATGTCCGTCCTTTGTAATCCTTCACGTTCTAGTACGACGTAGGACGGACGGTAAGAGATCGACTCTAGGGGGCAGGCCGAGCCACTAGAGGCGGTACCCCCATAGACCTGGCAGCATAGAACTGGGTAACTAACTATGAACATAACTGTTTGTATAATCTGTGCAACTATATTAGAAGTACATTAGAAACTTAGCTCTAATACTATACTCTCCACTTAGCACTAGTATATTATTTATTAGGACTCTTCTGTGTGTAACACCCTGGAAATCGAAGAATTTAAAACTAGGAATTAAAAATCGGAACTCACAAAAACTTTTGGCTCATTGCTTCTCATCGTGTTTATTGCTTCTTATTTGCCAGCTTTGTTGCATAAAATTTATAAGGTGAGCGATTCATCTTGATGATTGAGAAAAACCAAATGATTTGAATTTCCAAAGGGGAGAAAAACTTCAAAGTATAGAGTTGGGAATTTTAATATAAAATAGAAAAGGGAGGTAGATTTACAAAATATACCGTAAAAATATACTTTGGTTCAAAACATTATTTTGTGATGGAGTAATACTAACTACTAAGCAAAATGAGTGATAAAATATTTTTTTAGGATATATGAAGTTTAGAAATTATTTTGAGTCAAAGACACATTTTCTTGAATTTAGAAAAAGAATTAAATCAAATATGTAAAATATATTTTTAAAAATAATAAAAGTGGGTGAAAAGGTTGAAAACATATTTTACAACTTAATTTTGGTTGTGCTAGATTATATTCTAAATTTTAGAGGTGAAAGGAAAAGATATGGGAAAATAGGAAATTAAATCGGGAAATTGGAAAATGGCAGCGCAACACGTGTTTGACACCGTACCGCCATACCGCCGTACCGCGCGTCCGCCCGCGCGCGCAACACGCGCCGTGCTGCTCCGCGCCGCGCCTCGGCCCCCACCCTCGCGCAGCGCGCCGCGCGTCGCGCCGGACCCCGCAGCCCGCGCGCGCACGCGCGCGCGCGCCGCGCCGGACCCCGCCGCTCACGCCGCGCCCGAGCCGTCACGAGCCGCCACCACAGTGTTGTTCGCCCGCGCCGATGAGCCGCCGCCCTCCTCATTTTCTTCCCCTTTCTTTTCCCGTAGCGCCGAGTTGTCGCCGCCGTCCGTTGCCGCCGCTCGCCCTAGAGAGAGGGTAGACGAGAGGGGGTAGAGGAGAAAGAGTGAACAGGAGGGGTAGATGAAGGAAAAAAAGAAAAAAAAAGAGAAGGAAGGAAAGAAAGGGAAAGAAAGAAAAAGAAAAAAAGAAAAAGAGAAAATAGGAAAAAATTTGGAAAAATCTAGACAAATTAGGAAAAACTTTTGAGAAATATTTGGGAAAGTATTTGGGCAAAAATATATAGTTTTCTCATATATTTTCTCTAAGCAAATTCGAATTCAAAAATAGGAATTTTGGAGATCTCGTTCTCGCATCGTTTTTACTCGGAGTTTATCTATTTACTTTTTGCCATTAAAAATATGTTCTTTTGGTATTCGGACCTTCAAAGATTTAAATGCCAATTCTTTTTGATCAACACCTTTTAAGTTTATCACCTTAATCAATTACATCGGTATTTTGTGAAAACCCTAAAAATTCCAAACTCGCTTTTTAAATCGGATTTCATCCCAAAACTCTTGCCCAAGCTCGATTAAAATTTTAGGCTAAATATTTGGAGTCGTTTTTATGGTTCTTTTCGATCTCTTCGTAATTTTACTGAATTCGATTGAATTCAATTGATTTTTCACACGTACGGATAGCAACCGAGGAAGCAGGCACTGACTACGGTGAAGACCCCGTCCAACAAGCGTGTGAGCATGGCAAGTCAACACTTCCCTTTGAACATATTGAACCTATTTTGCGAAATGATATTGATTTACACTTCAAACATGCATGCTATACGCAAATGAATACCTATGCTTGATATACCATGCCTTGATATTGATTACTCTTAGAAATATTCTTTGAAACCCTCGATGTGATACAACCGGAGGATATCTTCGGTAAAATGCTTTGCCATGCTTATATTAGATTCATGCATACTCATGATTTTACAAAGAAGCTATATGCTTGGGCAACTACCTTAGGGAAGGTAGTTGAGATACGGCATGTGGAGACATGAGCGCCACATTGCCTTGAACATGATAAAAATAGTTTTATAGAAAAATGAAAGTACAAAACCAATGTTTTTAGACTGGGGCGGATGGATGTATTTGGGTGGATTTCAGCAAAGGCTAGAACCGTCCCTGGTCAATTAAGGACCGAGCCATGAGACTTATAACCTGGAACGAGCTAGTACAACCGTACTTCTCGAATGGGTATAGACCTAGCGGAGTAGATAGCCGAGCGGAGGCAATATCCCTGCATAGTGGTTCTTGAGTGGAGAGGTGGTTCTGGTTATCGAGATAAGGCTGCGGCCTAAGTGTTGAGTAATGAATTAGAATTTTGTGACTTTTCCCTTACCCCGGGAGAGCCAGAACTCCTCTCACTGCTAGGAAAGGATAGCTAGAGTGCAAGAGTAGTTAAGTTCATGGAGCGGGTACTGCCAAAGTGAGGTTATCGAAAGGCTTTGCTGTGACTATCCCATACGAAGGGATGAAAGCTCATTCAATGAGCAGTTGCGGAGTACGGGTAAAGTGTACATCCACTGCAGTGTGAGTAAATCAATCTATTCGAATAGCCGTGCTCGCGGATAATGAGCGGCGTGACAAGTTTCTCCCGTGGCTAGACTCATAAATTTTAAAATGATGGGTGGGATTGCATAATGATTTTGTGTGCTGGTGTACTCAAGTTCTCGAACTACGAGAAGGGGTGGACTCCCCAGAAAACCATGACGAACCGGAGGCGGGAAGCCATCCTTGGAATCATGATGGATGGTAGACAGAACCGTCGCCGACTTAATATACTATGGAACTAAAACTTGATCTGGCTAGATGTTAGGTTTGTGAAATGATTTGTGAAAATTGGCTTTGTGCAAATAAACCATAGCCATCCTTTGAATGACCCTATCATGTGCATCATTCCGTGTTGGCTGCTGAGTATGGTTGGTACTCACCCTTGCTATACGCACAAACCTTCAGATGGTGGAAACGAAGAACTGGAGGAACCCTATGCTTACTGCCAGATGGGCGAAGAAGGAGAAGGCGTCTACTAGGTCTTAGTCCTCGGTCGTTGCCTGTGGCAATCAACATGCCGCTGCTTCCGACCGCTATCTTATCTAATTTCGTTTTTGGTTGTATCCGGACATGAGGTCCTATATGTAATGGATATTGCCTTCGGGCCTATTATTGTAATACTTTTGATGTAAGACTATTCGTGCACTTTGCACCTGATAATTCAGTACTATATTCATGGGTACCAAACTACTCGATCCAGGGATATGGTACTATGAACACGAATGATTCCCGTTCCAAAAACGGGGGTCCACAGAGCTGGTATCAAAGCAGTGTGACTGTAGGATAAGACCAACTGGCGCCCTACCCCTGAATAGCTGGTTAAAGGGAATTATCCCTGCATAGGTTTATTTTGAAAATACAGACTATTTTCACAAAATAAATATGTTTCCCCTTATACTCTTGTCCCCATTTCCTCTACTAAAATTGTTTTGATATTACCCCTCTCTGACCCTAAGTTATCTTCAAAACAGATGATAGGCCATGATCAGAAATGGAACAAGGGATGGGTATACCCGGATCCTGACCCAAGAAAAGAAGCAGTGCACAATAAGAGAAAGTCACTAGACTGGGATATAAGTTGTGATAGCAAAATGATCGTCACAGGCACGGTGTTTACGCCCAAAGATGTTGCGAAGATTCCCCGACACCTAAGGAACAACACCTTCCGTGGTGCGCGTCAGCTAACCCGACATCTCCAACTTTATGGACCACCCCAACCAGAAGACGATACATCAGAAGAGATGTCCTCTGGAGATGATGAATAAGAAAACATGGAAAGTGATAGTGAAGGAGAGCTGAGACCCAAGGCGTGTACTCGTTGTGGAGAAGTTGGACACACTGCAAGTATGTGCAACTACCTTTGTAGCTGCGGTGAAGACACCCACATGCCAAAAGAATGCCCCATGAGAGCCGTTACGTGCTTCTTGTGTGAAGGGACAGATCATGTACCTAAGGACTGTCAACTAATGATAATCTTAGTCAAGCAGAAGAGGGATCAAAAGGTATTCCGACAATCCGTAAATCAACTCTTGGATGGTACCACTAATAAAGGAGATGTTCTGAATCCTGCGACAGCCCCAACTCCGGTGAAGACCAATAGTGGTAACAAAGGCGTGTTGCATACCCAAAAGAATACACCTCGTGACAAATCGGGTATGATCTATTTCAACTGTCGTAAGTTGGGACACTTCTTCAATAAATGCCCTCTTCTGAGACCGGCAAAAGAAGACCGAGCGTTGTTTCAAGCGTGGCAAACAGGACATGTATCCAGAAATTGCCCACCCCAAGCCCCTCGGTCTCAAGACGACCGCATGACTGCAACACCGGTAATCCACAAGAGCCAAAACGGCACTGGATCATGCGGATGGTTGGATGACTAGTTTGGATACCTGCAGCATCTCTGGTCTTGCTTTGGATGGAGTTAAGACAGCAACGACCATGCCTCTACCCTTATATATGAAAACCCTAGATCGATATTAGTGATGTTGTATTGTGTTGTATGGACTACACATGTCCAATGTATCCCCATAATGTAACATCTATGAACTGATATGAAGTTCCATGTTATGTCTTAAATGAGTTTATTCCACCAAGCTTGCTTCAAAAGATCACCTTAAACAACTCAAAGAAAAATTCCTTAGAATCGTGACGTTAGCAAATCAAGCCTCTTGCCTTATCCACGTTGTTCAGATGGCACATCGTCGCAAAGCCCCAGCAGCCACTGAGAACCCGCCGGAGCCTAACCCCTCCACCCTAGCGGAAGTCATGGCTTTACAGACCCAACTGCTTCAAGCTATCGCCAACAACCAAGGACAACGTGGAGGATCAAACCTCGGCAAATTTATGAGAGCAAAGCCACCGACATTCTCCTCGGCAGATGAATCCATGGATGCTGAAGATTGGTTGAGGGTAATAGAGAAGAAGTTGACTCTCGTCCGAGTACGGGAAGCTGATAGAGTCATCTTCGCCACCAATCGGCTGGAAGGTCCCGCAAGTGATTGGTGGGACACCTACAAGGAAACCCGGGCTGAAGATGCCGGTGAACCAACTTGGGAAGAATTCACGGCTGCCTTCCATGAAAACTTCGTCCCTGCTGCAGTCATGAGGATGAAGAAGAATGAGTTCTGTAGGCTACGCCAAGGCAACACCACGATACAAGAGTACCTTAACAAGTTCACGCAGCTTGCACGTTACGCCACAAGTGACCTGGCAGATAAAGAAGAGAAGTTACCTTATCTACCCCATGGGGATCACCGATGACAGTAGCCATGGATCAAGACCCTATGCTCTGTGACCGAGCTGCGGGAATATTCACCATGCTACCCATAGTTGGAATGCAGTAATTTAGGATTACCCGGATGTATTTCCTGAGGAACTACCGGGAATGCCCCCAGACCAAGACATAGAGTTCATCATTGACCTCATGCCGGCACCGCCCCATAGCTAAGAGACCCTACCGGATGCCGGTGAACGAATTGGAAGAACTTAAGAAGCGAGATAAGGGAACTGCAAGAGAAAGGCTTCGTACGCCCTAGTTCTTCACCGTGGGGAGCCCCAGTGTTGTTTGTTAAGAAAAAGGACGGAAGCATGAGAATGTGCATAGACTATCGGTCATTGAATGAGGTTACCATTAAGAACATGTACCCGTTACCTCGAATCGATGACCTGTTCGATCAGCTCAAGGGAGCCCGAGTGTTCTCAAAGATCGATCTTTGATCTGGATACCATCAGCTGAAGATTAGGACTGAGGATATACCCAAGACTGCATTTTCTACACGCTACGGCTTGTACGAGTTCACAGTGATGTCTTTTGGACTGACCAATGCCCCAGCCTACTTCATGAACCTCATGAACAAGGTATTTATGGAATATATGGACAAGTTTGTGGTAGTGTTCATTGACGATATCCTCATTTATTCCAAGGATGATGAAGAACATGCAGAATATTTGCGCCTGGTACTAGAGAAGTTGCGAGAGCATCAGCTATATGCCAAATTCAGCAAGTGTGAATTCTGGCTTAAGGAAGTAGCTTTCCTTGGACATGTAATCTCAGCTAGAGGCGTAGCAGTAGACCCCACCAAGGTCGAAGCTGTTACCAAGTCGAAAGCACCCTAGTCAGTAACAGAGATTAGAAGTTTCTTGGGATTGGCCGGATATTACCCGAGGTTTATTGAAGGATTTTCTAAGATAGCTCGACCCCCGACCCAACTATTGAAGAAGGAAAAGAAGTATGCATGGGTGAGCGGTGTCAACGGGCATTTGACCACTCAAAGAAAAGTTAACCACCACCCCGATCTTAGTCCTACCGGACAACCGAAAAGACTTCGTCATATACTGTGATGCATCCCGACAAGGATTAGGAGGTGTGTTGATGCAGGATGGAAAGGTTGTGGCTTATGCCTCGAGACAACTATGACCGCATGAGGAGAATAATCCCACCCATGACTTAGAATTGGCCGCAGTGGTGCATGCCTTGAAGATTTGGAGGCACTACCTGATCGAAAACCACTGTGATATATACACGGATCACAAGAGCTTGAAATATTTCTTTACCCAGACAGATCTTAACCTGCGCCAGAGAAGATGGCTGGAGCTAATCAAGGATTATGACCTAGGAATCCATTACCACCCTGGTAATGCCAATGTTGTAGCCGATGCTTTGAGCCGGAAGACTCAATGCAATTACCTGAAGCTAGAATGTATGGCCAACGAGCTTCAAGAAGAAATGGCTCGGCTTAACCTACAGTTGATTTCTCATGGACAACTGAATTCGCTGGAGATACAACCTCTCCTACAAAGTTAGATTAAGGAAGCCCAGAAGGATTGTGAGGAAATCCAGCTAATCAAGGAGCGCATGGTCGAAGGACTGGCCAAAGAATTCGCAGCCGACACCGATGGAACTTTGTGGTACCGGAAAAGGATTTACGTACCGGAGAAAGGCGGATTGAGAAGGCTAATCTTAAAAGAAGCCCATGAGTCAGCATACTCGCTACACCCGGACAGCACCAAAATGTACCAGGATTCGGAATACTGGTGGCCCAACATGAAAAGAGACGTAGTGGAATATGTGGCCATATGTGATGTATGCCAACGAGTCAAGGCTGAGCATCAGCGACCAGCAGGATTACTCCAACCCCTCAAGATCCCTGAATGGAAATGGGATGAAATAGGCATGGACTTTATAGTGGGACTACCCAAAACTGCTACAGGATACGATTCTATTTGGGCAATCGTGGATAGACTTACCAAGACTGCCCGATTTATCCCGGTCAAGACTCAATATAGCAGCGCTAAATTGGTAGAGCTGTACATTTCCAAAATTGTGTGCCTACATGGAGTACCCCAAAGGATTGTGTCAGATCGTGGTACTCAATTCACATCTCACTTCTGGGATAAGTTTCACGAGGCGTTGGGATCTCACCTTGCCTTCAGTACTGCTTATCACCCACAAACTGATGGACAAACCGAGAGGACAAACCAAGTCCTTGAGGACATGCTAAGAGCATGTGCATTGGATTTTACTAAGGACTCGGGAGAAATGCCTGTCCTATGCGAGTTCTCCTATAACAACGGCTACCGAGGCTAGTCGAAGATGTCGCCGAACGAGGCTTTGTTTGGACGAAGATGCCGAACCCCGTTGATGTGGTCGGAGACCGGTGAGTGAGCCATATTTGGACCAGACATCATTAGGGAAGCCGAAGAGAAAGTTCGTCTGGTAAGAGATCGGCTTAAGGTAGCCTAGTCCCGGCAAAAGAGCTATGCGGACACTCGCCGAAGAGAGTTGAAATTCAAAATAGGCGACTTTGTGTACCTAAAAGTTTCGCCACTAAGAGGGACCAAGAGGTTCAAGGTCAAAGGAAAACTGGCGCCAAGATATGTTGGACCTTTCCCGATAAGCGCCAGAAGAGACGAAGTGGCCTATAACCTGGACCTGCCGGAAAATCTTTCCGATGTACACCCTGTCTTTCACGTATCACAACGAAGAAATGTTTGCGAGTACCGGAAGATCAAATTCCCTCGAAAGACGTCCTTATCGCGAAGACCTCACATACCCCGAACACCACTGTGAAGATTTTGGACGAAGCCGAGAAAAAGACTAGGACCAAGACGTGGCGAATGTACAAGGTGCAATGGAGCAACCACACCGAAGACGAAGCCACACGGAAAAAGAAGACTTTTTGAAGACCAAGTACCGAACCCATTCTGCGAACGGTAAGAAATTGAAGAATTTAAAGCTGGGAATTAAAAATCGGAACTCACAAAAACTTTTGGCACATTGCTTCTCATCGTGTTTATTGCTTCTTATTTGCCAGCTTTGTTGCATAAAATTTATAAGGTGAGCGATTCATCTTGATGATTGAGAAAAACCAAATGATTTGAATTTCCAAAGGGAGAAAAACTTCAAAGTATAGAGTTGGGAATTTTAATATAAAATAGAAAAGGAAGGTAGATTTACAAAATATCTTGTAAAAATATACTTTGGTTCAAAACATTATTTTGTGGTGGAGTAATATTAATTAGTAAGCAAAATGAGTGATAAAATATTTTTTGAGGATATATGAAGTTTAGAAATTATTTTGAGTCAAAGACACATTTTCTCGAATTTAGAAAAGAATTAAATTAAATATGTAAAATATATTTTTAAAAATAATAAAAGTGGGTTAGAAGGTTGAAAACACATTTTACAACTTAATTTTGGGCGTGCTAGATTATATTCTAAATTTTAGAGGTGAAAGGAAAAGAAATGGGAAAATAGGAAATTAAAATCGGGAAATTGGAAAATGGCACTATTCATTGCGCAACACGTGTTCGACGTCGTACCGCAGCACCGCGCGCCCCGCCCGCGTGCGACACGCGCCGTGCTGCACCGCGCCGCGCCCGGCCCCCCTCGCGCCGCGCGCCGCGCGCGAGCCTGCACCCCGTCGCCGCGTGCGCCACGCGCCGCGCCCGCCGCCTGCCGCCCACGCGCGCGCCGCGCCCGAACCCCGTCCCGCGCACGCCACGTGTCGACCCCGCGCCGGACCCCGCCGTCCTCGCGCCCGCTCCGTGCCCCGCGCCGGCCGCGCCACCCGCGTCGCCGCGTGGCTCTCCGCGCCCTCTCTCTCTCTCTCTCTCTCGCCGAGCCCTATAAAAGGGGACCGAGCCCTCTCCTTTTTCCCCACTCCGCCGCTCTTCTCCTCTCCCATTTTCCCTCTCTCTCGTCGTTCTTCTCGCGCCACCACCGACGCAAGCCGGCGCGTCACGAGCCGTCGTCGTTGCCGCCACCGCCGTTTGCCGCCCGCGCGGTGAGCGCCGCCCCTCCTCATTTTCTTCCCTTTCTTTTCCCGTAGCGCCGCGTTGTCACCGCCGTCCGCCGCCGCCGCTCCCGGCCGAGGGGGAGTAGACGGAGGGGGTAGAGGAGAGAGAGTGAACGGGAGGGGTAGATGAAGGAAAAAAGGAGAAAAGAAAAAGAAAAGGAAGGAAAGAAAGGGAAAGAAAGAAAAAAAGAAAAAGAGAAAAATTTGGAAAAATCTAGAAAAATTAGGAAAAACTTTTGGGAAATATTTGGGAAAGTATTTGGGCAAAAATATATAGTTTTCTCATATATTTTCTCTCGAGCAAATTCGAATTCAAAAATAGGAATTTCGGAGATCTTGTTCTCGCGTCGTTTTTACTCGAAGTTTATCTATTTTCTTTTGTCATTAAAAATATGTTATTTTGGTATTCGGACCTTCAAACATTTAAATGCCAATTCTTTTTGATCAACGCCTTTTTAAGTTTATCACCTTAATAAATTAGATCGGTATTTTGCGAAAACCCTAAAAATTCCAAACTCGCTTTTTAAACCGGATTTCATCCCAAAACTCTCGCCCAAGCTCGATTAAAATTTTAGGCTAAATATTTGGAGTCGTTTTTATGGTTCTTTTCTATCTCTTGGTAATTTTATTGAATTCTGATCGAATTCAATTGATTTTTCTCACGTACATATAGCAACCGAGGAAGCAGGCACTGACTACGGTGAAGACCCCGTCCAACAAGCGTGCGAGCAAGGCAAGTCAACACTTCCCTTTGAACATATTGAACCTATTTTGCGAAATGATATTGAGTTACACTTCAAACATGCATGCTATACGCAAATGAATACCTATGCTTGATATACCATGCCTTGATATTGATTACTCTTAGAAATATTCTTTGAAACCCTCGATGTGATACAACCGAAGGATATCTTCGGTAAAATGTTTTGCCATGCTTATATTAGATTCGTGCATGCTCATGATTTTACAAAGAAGCTATATGCTTGGGCAACTACCTTAGGGAAGGTAGTTGAGATACGACATGTGGAGACATGAGCGCCACATTGCCTTGAACATGATGAAAATAGTTTTATAGAAAAATAAAAGTACAAAACCAATGTTTTTAGACTGTGGCGGATGGATGGATTTGGGAGAATTTCGGCAAAGGCTAGTACCGTCCCTGGTCAATTAAGGACCGAGCCATGAGACTTATAACCTAGAACGAGCCAGTACAACCGTACTTCTCGAATGGGTATAGACCTAGCGGAGTGGATAGCCGAGCGGAGGCAGTATCCCTGCATAGTGGTTCTTGAGTGGAGAGGTGGTTCTGGTTATCGAGATAAGGCTGCAGCCTAAGTGTTGAGTAATGAATGAGAATTTTGTGAGTTTTCCCTTACCCCAGGAGCGCCAGAACTCCTCTCACTGCTAGGAAAGGACAGCTAAAGTGCAAGAGGATTTAAGTTCATGGAGCGGGTACCGCCAAAGTGAGGTTATCGAAAGGCTTTGTCGTGACCATCCCGGACGAAGGGATGAAAGCTCATTTAATGAGCGATTCTGAAGTCTGAGTAAAGTGTACATCCACTTTGCGGTGTGAGTGAAATCAATCTATTCGAATAGCCGTGCTCGCGGATAATGAGCGGCGTGCCATGTTTCTCCCGTGGCTAGACTCATAAATTTTAAAATGATGGGTGGGAATGCATAATGATTTTATATGCTGGTGGACTCAACTTCTCGAACTGCGAGAAGGGGTGGACTCCCCAAAAAACCATGACAAACCGAAGGCGGGAAGCCATCCTTGGAATCACGATGGATGGTAGACAAAACCATCGCCGACTTAATATACTATGGAACTAAAACTTGACCTGGCTAGATGTTAGGTTTGTGAAAATTGGCTTTGTGCAAATAAACCATAGCCATCCTTTGAATGACCCTATCATGTGCATCATTCCGTGTTGGCTGCTGAGTACGTTGGGTACTCACCCTTGCTATACGCACAAATCTTCAATGGTGGAAACGAAGAACTGGAGGACCCCTATGCTTACTGCCAGATGGGCGAAGAAGGAGAAGGCGTCTACTAGGTCTTAGTCTCCGGTCGTTGCCTGTGGCAATCGACATGCCACTGTCTTCCGATTGCTATCTTATCTACTTTCTGCTTTTGGTTGTATCTGGAACAGTAGGTCCTATATGTAATGGATATTGCCTTCGGGCCTATTATTGTAATACTTTTGATGTAAGACTATTCATGCACTTTGCACCTAATAAATTCAGTACTGTATTCGTGGGTACCAAACTACTCGATCCAGGGATATGGTACTATGAATATGAATGATTCCCGTTCCAAAAACGGGGGTCCACACTGTGTGTGTCACACTACTACTCTATCATTTATCTCTTACCTTTGCCTAGACTTTGGCAGGTCAATTATAACATATGAGTATTCATAGTAACTTAATATTCTCTTCTTGACCTCCGTCTTCCTCTAGGATAAAATACCATACCCCGGAATACTCTAGGGTAAAATGCTACAACGGTATATCCATGTGTTTGCGGATTTATCTGTGATCGTAAGAAATACCAACATTGTTTAGGTGGGTACACAAGCAGATAAAAACTTTCCCAGAAGCATTGCAATCTAATGAGTAATGCCGAAATAGTACCTAGAGATGGTCTAGCAAGCATAAGGTCTAAGGTGTACCAAACTTCTCTAAGCTTTGGTATGTCAAAATTGATGTTATCGAGGCACAAGGTATGATTAGGGTTTACTATTTCAGAATTTTTTTAAGTAATAAATATTTGAAATGAAAATTTTCAAAATTTGAACCATGAACTAGCTAGAAAATGGAAACCCCAGAAAATAAACTAGAATTTTGGAATATAATCCAAAAAATGAAATAGAAGCCACAAGCTGGAAACACATGTTTTTCAGATTCTCATTAGATACTTCCCAAAATCTTGAGCTCTCCCAATAAAATCTACATGGGCTGAGGCATCCTAGATTCTGCCATAGATTACTCTCAACTTCTTTACAAGGCTGCTAAGGATAATGTAAATTCAAAGTGTGTTTGATTCTTCTATGGTGATGAACAATTGGCATATGTGATTATTGGTTTTGATATTTGAAGATTTATTGGTGAAGTGGTTTTGGAGATGATTGGAATTTTTAGACGGTGAACAGTGATCCGTTCAGACCAGGCTTGTGTTGTCGGTCAGACCGGAGGTCTATCTGCGGTCAGACCCGTCAGCCTGCAGTTGTTAATGACCAAATTTGGTAAGCAAATCCCTGAGTTTGAAGCAAGGATTGAAGCGGAATCAAAGGAGCGCATGATTCTTGGAAACAGAGGCAGCGTCGACTAAGTCCGAATCAGCTAAGGAGCCAGTCGGCTAAGTCCGAATAGGAACCGATACAGCTGATTCCGATTGGGTGAGCAGATGAGACTAATCCCGGAAGGAAAGCGTGAAGATAATCATTGGATTCGGTTTTCAAGTGCTTCAAAGATATTGCCATCTACGGATAAGGTCCTGAAACGGCAATTGTATCTTTAATTTAAGATATTTTGTATAGATTCCTTGTGTATCACAGTAGGGGACCCTGTCCTAGGATATTATCATACTTTAAACAGTGGATAAGATAGAAGTCGTGTTCTACAAGGATTTTGTTGTAATCGGGTATTAATACGGCCCGAAGGATTGTAATTTAGTATTATTGAATCAATCAATACAATCTCGGCGCATTGCCACCCTTTTTTCTTACTTGCAATCTTGACAAGTTCTTGCCTCGCATTGGGCTGCATCGGGTTCCGATCTCCAAAGCAAGGTAAATCCTTGTTACAAGCAGTTTGTGCTCTCGGGGTTAGTGCTTCCATCATTATGATACTCTAATCTTGTTATTGCAATCTGCTTAATTTATCATATACACTATATAAGTTAGATCAATGCTTCGATCTGACCCATGATCGGCTAACATCTCTCCGAGGATGACAGCCGATAGGGTTAGATTTTGGGGTTGATTTGGGTTATATAGCGTATCTACCATCTTGAAAGGTTTTCATTGGTTTATCTAGATCTCATGCTTCTTTTTGTACTTAATGATGCATCCATTTGATCTATTAAGTCGCTCTTAGAATCATATAGATCTGTTTGGCACAATGACTGCTATTAGAGATAGTATCAGAGTTTCAGCCGATCTTACCTGTTTTAGCCATCTTACATGATTTATTTATGCTAGATGTGTTAAAGCTGCCCTTTATGTTAAGATCTCAATCTAGTTAAATGTACCAAACTCGTTATCAATCTGTTAAGCTATATTAACAGTCAATTGATCCTTGTTTAGTATAATTTAGCTCAGATTAGTATCTTAGTATAAAGTTGTATCGGAGTACTAGCCGATTCACATAAGATCTACATCATTGGCTAGGCTATAAATATATATAATTATTATCCTAATGTGCTTTTAGATATAAATAATTTATATTGTCTCGGTATGCTACCGATCTATCCCAGTCACTTAATCTAAATACACTTGGGGATAGCGATTATATATCATGAATATCTATAGTCGATCGAGTAGGATCTAATCTTAACCGAATTGCCTATTTTTTGTTTCTTGTTGGTTACACGATCAAACCAATTGGCACGCCCTGAATCCCAAAGACAATCCAATTTGGACCTGCACTAGAGTAAAGCAAATCTCTCAGGCCAGTGCGTGGGAAAATTTCTCATCAATAGCGTCTGACTGGTCGATTCTGTGTTGGTTTCGGTTTCATATTGTTTCTTTGGATATCCGTGATTAATTCATGTTTATGGCTTCTAGATGGATACTATGCATATAGAATATTATTGTGTGCTAACAATGAGTCAAGTTGGAGATAGCTTGTGCTCGGATATGGTTTCTTTGTTTGATTCATGTGTAGGTAATCTTTATGCCTCGGGAGAGTATCGCCGGTGATGGATTGGGAGTCAACTTGGAGATAAGGTGACATCCGAGTGAGATCATGCGGGATACTTAGGATAAAAATTGATGCACGTGGTTGGTGAAGATTCCGTATGGCATACGATGGAGATATTATGTGCGTATGGGATGCGGAGTTGTAATTTTGGAAGGAGTCCAAAATTGTTACAGTTGGAGTTTGTAAAGTTCGTTTCTTGTACGGGAAGGTTTCCTAGTGATTAGGACTTCTTGTATGAGTTGGATTCGTAGCTTTAGGCTGCCTACCTCATGTATAAATAGAGAGGGAGGGTGTGGCCTCCCGGTATGTATTTTAGAGAGAGTTGAGTTGCAAGAAAGTTAGGGCTTCGAGTTTTGTCGAAATTTTGTGAGGAGTGCTGTTGTTGCACTTTGTAAACACAAAGAGGAGTAATATATTTTCGATCTATTTTGAGAGTTCTTCGATTTGTGTTTTCTCGGGCGCGGCGGTTCAACCGGAGCAACATCGGTGGTTAGACCGGCGACATCTCACCGATCAAACCGACAGGAGTGCAGCGGTCAGACCGTCGCAACAACTTCGGTCAGACCGATCTACATCGAATTTTGAGGGTAACTTTTATTTTCGCTAAAAGTTTGGTTTCCGAGGATACCAATCATTGATCCCCTCTGGTTGGCTTAGTATTTGGTATTCGATCCTACAGATAACAGATTGCAATGCTATGAGATATTGAGCTAAAAGACCTTAGATTCTTGTTTCATATATGGTCTATACATCTATGTTGTTTAATGTTGGATTATTTTGGATTAGCAAATAATATTGTGCATTGTTGCAAACTTTGAATGCAGGGTTAATCTTCTTTCCTATTCTTGTATGCGATTTAATGTTGGATGCTTCCTTTGTTTTGGAGTTATTGAAAAGTGGACCTATTTGTTGCATGACCTTAGTTTTATCTGCCTGTGGGTGGAAATGGTGTCTATTCCTGTGAATGGATTTTTTTCCTTGCATCATCAGTGTAACTAGGAAAGTAAGAGTATATGTGTTTGCATTGTCTTGTCAGATAGATCCATAGTTTCATTCAGCAAAATCCCATGTTTACAGTGTTGTACTATTAGATTTGCATATTTTGTATTTAAGGAATAGTTGTAGAGTTCTAAAATGCATCCTTGCAATGAATGGTGAGATCGTTCTTTACATCTTGGTATTTGAGATTCTTTTTCTCCTACATAACATGTTGCCAAATTATGTAAACCGCAATAAATAAAGATAGGGACTGGTTGGGATGGTGAATTGGATTAGTAAAACTTTTTTTTTAATTTTCAGTGTACATATTAATATCATGTAAGTAACATCATGATAAGAATTAAGAATTACTGCTAGAAGAAACAAATTTATTATATGCTTTAATTAATTTATGTTGTGCAAGATGTGCAACTAGTGCAAGTAGAAGCTCTGACTGACATTGACGCCAAAGGCTAATTTAAAGAAAAATGTGAACAACTATTTGACTTTTGGCCTAATTTACTTTATTATTTGTACTGGAGAGGGACATCAAGTTTTATTCCTTTGCTATTGTATCTGAGGAGTCAATGTCTAAGATTATTTTATTCTTGGGCACCCCTTTTGCTGTCATAATGTCAAAGGGTGAAAAAAAACTGAGTGAACTGCTTTAGAAGGACAAAAGATTGCTTTTATTTAAATGATAGATCAGCTGTGGAGATCTCTCGACACACTTGGACATGTAAATTAAATCTAATTCTATGTAGTTCTAATTTACTTGCCCCAGTCAATTCTATGAACTTTTTAATTGTGGAAGTATAGTATTTGGATCTGTTTTAGTGAACATTTTTTACGGATTAGTGATTTTCTGACTTCAATTCCCCAATATCATCTTCGTTAATATATTTTCTCTTTTACTTATATCCTAAAATGTATACACACTTTTAAAGGTCAGTATATGATTTATTAGAAGACTTATTTCCAAGAATTTGCAGTAAAAGGTTATACACGGTTGGTACTTATCTCAAACGCCCTTGCATGTAAAGCTATTACTAGAATAATTGCAAAAGTAATTTATACTAGCTGAATTGTTCGGGCTAACTACTTCCCAGCAGAAAACCCTGTCAAGTGATAAAATTTAATAGTTAGTTACCATGAAACTTAAAGCTGAACTCATTAATTAGATTAAGGGACCATTCTAAACAGCTTTTTGGCATTAGCGCGATTTTCAAACCGTTAAAAACGATGCCTTTTCATACTGCTAATGCTAAAAATGATGCTTTTCATGGGAAAATTTTCTTTAAAAATAGCTTTTAAAAATCAATTAAATCTATTTTTAAAAACTTTTAATAAATCATGCTAATTATGTTTGTCCTTGTGCGTACGGTTAATCAGCTGTTTCTTAACGACACTTTAGTTGTCAGTTTTGCGTAAAAGTGTTCTTCCAGGGAAAACTAGTCCTTAGACAGCAAAACAACGGATGGAAGGCCTTGTCATTAAAGGAAATCATTGTTTGCGATTGACAAAGGCAAGAATATGTAATATAAAAATCACCCCATATGTTTTATAGTTATGCAATGAACATACAATGTTTTATAGTTATGCAATGTACTTAAGGGCATGTACAACCCAGAGACATGGGATCGTCTCTAAACGTTTTGAAGTTGTCTGTATCACACGGACAGGTAAAAGGACCGATCATACAATCCACAGACATAGATCCATCTCTAGATTATTTAATACTTTACATGTAGCTAAGATCAATTATAAATAAAGTTTGTATACTCCTGTGTAGCTGAGATCAACTAAGTGCTTCAGTGCGAGCTTCCTCAGTCTGAGGGACATGCAAATTCATCTCATCACTATCAAAATCAACATTATATGGGTTACAAACAGGCACGTTAAACCTTAGTGTTCTCCAATGCATTATCCTCGCCAGTGATTAAAAAAGAAAAGTAAAGACCAACATGAGGCCAACATTTTCATGTAGCAAGTACAGTGTAATATGGAGCAATTCATATCCTATGAGAGTGTATTTCGTATTTCTCAATTTCCCAACAGATAATTGATGGTAACCTATAAGAAAAAGAAGAGCAACACTTGTTATCAGTACCTGGACTAAAAGCTAAACATAGAATCACTAGTCATGAACATATCCTACATATGTAAAGGTGTATTAACTGTCCTTCCTACATATGTAAAGGTGTATTAACTGTAGGACAGTACACCTAGGCATGGCAATGGAGATCCGATCCTTGATTCCCCACGGAGAATTCATCCATTAGGGGACGGAGACGGGGGAAAATTTATCCCCACGAGGATTGAAATGGGGAATTTTCTATCCCCGTCGGGTATGACGGGGACAGGTACGGGTGACCATTCCCTGTCCCAGCAACCCGCGTACCCGACTCTCCATTAGCCTCACGCATTGTAGATAGGAAATTGATGGCCCAGGCGAGGTGCTCACCCTACATCCTTTCATTTCTTATTTGCAATTTGTTGGATAAGTGTTAATGAATATTTGATGTTGGGTTTGAATTTGATGATGTATGATTATGAATTTTTTTTTATTTGCTTGTGTTATTGCTACTGCCTACTAGTGACGAGTAACAAAGTCTCATGTTCGTGAGGACGGGTTTCCCCGTCGGGTACAAAATCTCTGTCGGGGACGGGGATGGGGAAAAACTCCCCTGCGAGCATTGGCGGGTACGGGGACGGGGATGGGGAGGCATTCCCCGTTGCCATCTCTAAGTACACCACATGGGTTCAGATGAACGGCTTACTTTCAGTGTGTTGTTTTCGTCAGTTTTTCAGACTGGGCTCTGGGGCTAGTACAATAGAAAAAATAAAAATGATTTTTTCCTAATTCAATGGCAAAAGTAAAATTTGCACAGAGACTACAGTTTGCACTAGGATTTTATTGTATCATATGCCTATGTACCGTCTGGTAGAAGATCCTCCAGCTAGGGAGTATACAAGAAATATGCCAAGTCCTATGAAAGGTGCCCAAAGAAAATGAACTCTTCACATTTAAACATAAACCACGTGAAACGCTTCTTTATTCTATATATCCAAGGCCTTTTAGCCTAATTTTACTGACTAAGAAAGCTAAATATAACAAATTGATATTCCTTTTTTTCCTTCAGTCAAAGTGTAATCTTAAATCATCATCCATTACTACTACCTTTTATAATTCTATTTCTAGATAATTCAAACCTTGTTTCATTTTATCAGCTATTGGATGAACTGTATAACCGCGTAACTGACAATGACAAAAAACGCTCACCTGCAGGCTGGAAGAACCCCAGAGCAAACTTGCCATCCTGAGATCAACTTCTGGTTACCAAAGAGCGATTGGTTCGCAGTGAGCGTATCATCAGCGGCGTGCAAGGGAGACTCATGGACTGAAACGACCAACATGACCAAGGACACAAGGCATAAGGAAAGACTTGTCGCCATGAACAAAATCTAATTAGCTAGAAGCTCAAAGTACATGAAGCATGAATCTGAACTACATAAACTATGTGCAGCTTTTACGATTCGACAGCTTCCCGTGGGTCGTTGGCGTACGCGCTTGTGATGAGAAATCTTTCCCACGCGCTGGCCTGGGAGATCTGCTTAACTCCAGTACAGGTTCGTCCTTGTCTACCTTTGATGAACTAGGCGTGCTAGTTGGTTTGATCTGTTAACCAACAAGAAATAAACAGATATATGCGTTAAGGTTAAGGTTAGATCCTTCCGGATCGGCTCAGGGAACCAACTCACATATAATTGCTATCCCAAAGCACATTTAAACTAAGTGATTGGGATAGATCGGCTATGCCGAGACAGTATAAACCACTTAATCTAAATATACGTCAGGATAATAAATATATGCGTTTATAACCTAGCCGATGCTGCAGATCTAACGTGAATCGGCTATTACTCCGATACATCTTATGAAAAGATATTAATCTAACCTAAATACGTTAAACCTAGACCAATCGACTATTGATTGATGCCAACAGATTGATACTGGCTTAAGGCATTTAACCAGATTAAGATCTTAACATAAGAGGCAGCTTTAATGTATCTAATAGTAAATAATGCTAAAAGATAATTAAAACAGGTAAGGCCGGCTGAAACCCCGGCACTGTCTCTAATGGTGAACATCTAGCCTAATAGATCTTAATAATTCTAAGAGCGACTTAATAGGTCATAATGATGCAGCATTAAGTACAAAAAGAAGTATTAGATCTATATGAACCAATGTACACCTCTCGAGACGGTGGATACAGCATATAAACTAGTTCAACATCTAGATCTAGCTTTATCGGCTACTGTCTCCTGAGGGAAACGAGCCGATGACAAGATAGATTTAGACATTACTCTAGATTATATGACGTATATGATAAATTGCACAATCTATAACATCATATCTAGAGTATCATGACGATGTAAGCACCAGATTCGACGATACAAACTACTAACGACAAGTGTTTACCTTATTCGGGGTTCGAAATCGATGCAGCCCCAAGCGGGATCAAGAACTCGTCTGAAGAAAAAAGGTTGGCGATGCGTCGAGTTTGTATTGATGTGTGTGTTATTTTACAAGGGTTCTTGGGTCCTATTTATACCCAAGTACAACAAAGTCCGTATAGAACACGGTTTCTATCTATCTACTATACATGGTACGACAATATTTCGGGAAGTAATCCCACACCACATTACAAAAGGAAAATCTAAACAAATCCCTATTATATAGATACAATTGTCGTTACAGGACTCTATCCATAAATGGCAATATCTTAACGAACATTTGGGAACCGAATCTTCTCTTTATCTTCAAGCTTCTTTATCGGAAACGGTTCCATCTTCTTCTCTGAATCAGAATCGCTATCGGCTGTCCCTATCTGATTCGCCCTTAGCCGACTGGTTTCCCAGCCGATTTGATCGTGGCCGATACGGCCTCTGTTTCTCCGTAGATCACTTTCCCGATCCGATTCCGCTTCAATTTCGACCTTGAACTTAGGGATTTGCTTACCAGATTTGGTCGTTAACACATGCCCCCCAAGTCCGTGATAAGATAATATCACGGATTTGTCGCTTTTTTGAATTCCCACGCGACTTCCGTCCTATTCCGTTTTGGCTAAAAAACTCTTTAAATATTGCTCGCCCAGCGCCGAAACAAACCACGCTGTCACTTTTATTCCTCAAGACCTAGCCAGAAAAACTCTCCTCCCTTCGGCGATTCATGCGAACCGAAGCAGAACCCCTCCGACGATCTCCCTATAGCAGCAATCCCCTCCACCAATGGCATCCTCAAGCACCCGCGCCGACGCAATCCCCACGGAGTACCCCGAGGACAGTTTCTCGTCGGCTCACACCCTTCACTTTGCACAACCTGGTTTTTCTTCCTCTTGTTGATTCCATTATTCCTTCTTGCTGTTTGTAGCACCTATCCCACCAAATTATGATCCCTAGCCTTCTTCATCCTGACCAGCTGCTATTAGGGTCGATTGGTAACCTAGACCCTACTGAGTTCATCAACGCTAAAACCAATCGGATCCCCTTTAGGTTTTCTTTCGCAGACTTATCTTACTGGATAGGGACCTTTAAATCCTGGCCCTCAACAGACAAATCTTGGCCATCCTAGTATGCTCTAATGTCGGCTAGCAAGCAAGCCATCTGGGACGAGATAGGGATCGGCCAATGCTTAGCTCTAACTTTAGCCGACATGTCAAAGGATGAACCACTGCTATCGGTTGCTAGCTATTTTTGGTCAGACACGCTGAACGCGTTCCTCTTTAGGCAAGGGCCGATGACGCCAACTCTTATGGACATAGTCATGCTAACCAGTCTGAACATAACATCGGCTGTTGCCCCCTCTGACCTGAATATCAAGTACCACCACAATTTCAAGACCAAGAGCATTGGCGGCTGGAGCGGATTCATATCAATGAACATGAAGGACGACCCGGTCTCCGACAGGGAACATGTAGCTTTCTTGATGATGTGGTTGGAGAAATTCGTTTTCTGCAGATCGAGTTGTGGGCCGACCACCAACAGGCAACATGTAGTCAAAGCATTAGTGGAGAAAAGGAAAATCCCCCGGGGGAAATATCTGCTCGGCTACTTGTATCAAATGTTGAGTGGTGTGCCGATGAAGTTGGCTTTAAAACAATCTATCAACACCGGAGGGCCCTGGTGGCTGCTTCAGCTATGGCTCAACCTGCACATCTATAAAGTTGCAAATCGGCCAAGCCTGTTTGAGGCCGATTTCCCCCTAGCGAAGCCGAAACATTGTGATGATGAGGAGATAACCACTCGGCGCTGTATGTCATATGGAGAAGCTGCTTGTTCTTACTCGGGCTCGAAGCTATCAGCCGAATATTTCAAAAACTGGTTCAACAACATTTACAATGGGTTCTGAGCTGATTCTACCATTTGGTTTGCGTATGATAAGTTCAGCAAATTTGAGCGGCCAGACGATCTTCAGCTAGATGAGATCAATTCTCCAAAGTTTGACAAGCCGAGAGAGATCTTTACCACTGCCATCTCTCCTTGCATCCTGTCGGTCGGCATCCACCAAGGACGAAACATTCAGAAGAGCTATGAGTTCTATCACCCGATGGTAGCTGCAAGGCAATTTGGGCTAGGTCAATTGCCGATTGGGCTGTACTACTGAGAAAAGATCCAAACCAGAGGCATTATTAACGGTGAAATCATGATGTTTCGGTTATTAAGCCTCCCAAGCCCTCCTCTCGGCAGTTTTGGGGTCATCGAGTTGGCGGTCTCAAGGACAAGTGCCTTCAGCAGATGGTGGGCAGAATGGAAATCACACATTTCCCACCAATCGGCTTCCATGTATCTTACCACCGTCGACCCGGACATGATCCCATGGGTAAGTGCCTTCTCTTCTTAGCTCCTTTCAGTCATTTTTTGTATCATTGACTAACCATGCCTTATTCCTTTGCACACAACTGATGCTTCCTCTCCGCACACAAGTAACACTGGGTAGCAATCCTTTATGCCCCCGGCATGCTGTCCGACGGCTGCGGGCTGGCCCCGTCCATCATCGGCTTCCATGCGCCAAAGGTGGCTACACTACTTCACGGCCAAACCCGTGAGCCGTTGCATCGGCTGAAAAGGGCGAAGCCGTCGGCTGCTGCTACTCCGGCTGCGGAGAAAAAGAAACTGGCTTCAAAGAAGCCGAAACCAACTCCAGTTGACGACTTGCCTCCAGTCGATCCGGATGTGGACGCGGTTCTTGAAGAAGAAATTAGGGACGAGGAAATGGAGCAAGCCGTCAACACTGCCGTAGCCAAAACGAGTTCTTCAGACGAATATGCTCGGACTCCATCGGCTGAGCAGACCATCAAAAAAACTCCAAGCCCTCCGAAACGCGTCCCTCGTTCTCAGCCGATAAGCATCTTTCATCATTTAATCTCATCACCTTTTCCATTATGATTCATCGGCTTTATGTGTCTGTAGGCAAAGAAACTGGCTACCAAAAAAGGCTCCTCCTCCCTCTGTAAGTCCTACTATCCTTCATTTCCCTTTTATTACCGCAGCCGATTTCCAACTTGTATCTTTTTTCAGCCTCCCCACGCTCCGACACTGTTAACGACCAAATTTGGTAACCTAATCCCCGGGTTTGAAGCATAGATTGAAGTGAAATCGGAGAAGATGTGCGATCTGAGAGGAGATGGAAGCAGAATCGGGCCCGAGTCCCAAAATAATCGGCTACGGAGCGAGTCGGCCGAGTGCGAATCGGACTAGGACGGCCACTGACCGATTCTGGGTTAAGGCAGAAGAGGAGCCAATCCCGAAGGAAAGCGTGAAGATAAAGTTGGATTCGGTTCCCAAATTGCGTGTTAAAAGATATTGCCATCTATGGATAGAGTCCTGTAATGGCAATTGTATCTGTAAATTAGGAATTTGTTTAGATTTCCTATTGTAATGTTGCATGGGACCATGTCTCGGGATGTTGTCGTACCATGTATAGTAGATTAGATAGAAACCGTGTCTTGCACGGAAAGTTTTGTTCTTGGGTATAAATAGGACCCGAGACCCCTGTGAACGATATAAACACATAATCAATCAACTTTCGGTGCATCGCCTCTTATTTTCTTCAGACGGACACTTGATCCGGCTTCGGGCTGTATCGTTTCGATCCCGGGCTAAGGTAAATGTTTATCATTAGTGGTGTTTCTCGTCGAATTTAGTGCTTCCATCGCTATGATACTCTAGATTCAATGATTTATGCTGCGCTGGTTATCATATATCGCATATAATCTAGAACAATGTCTAGATCTATCTTGACATCGGCCTGTTTCTGTCAAGAACCAGCAGCCGATAGAGTTAGATCTAGGGGTTGGCCTAGGTTATATGCGGTATCCACCGTCTCGAGGGGTTTACATCGGCTATAACAGATCTGATTGTTCATTTTATACTTAATGCTGCATTAATTTGATCTATTAAGTCGTTCTTAGAGCTCTTATGATCTGTTCGGCTAGATGCATATGCTTAGAGACAGTGCCGGGGTTTCAGCCGGCCTTATCTGTTTTAATATTCTTTTAGTATGTTTACTATTAGATTTATTAAAGCCGCCTCTTATATTAAGATCTTACTCTGGTTAAATGCCCTAAGCCAGAATCAGCCTGTCAGCCACAGCTGATAGCCGACTGATCTAGGCTTAGCACATTTAGCTTAGATCAATATCTTTTCATAAGATGTGTCGGAGTACTAGCCGATCCACAGTTAGTCCTAGGGTATCGGCTAGGCTATTAAAGTATATATTTATTATCCTTTTGTATATTTAGATTAAGTGGTTAATACTTGTCTCGGCATAGTGATATATCCCAATCACTTAGTTTAAATGTGCTTTGGGATAGCATATATATATATATATATATATATGTTAATTGATTCCCTCAGCCGATCCAGTAGGATCTAACCTAACCCTTAACGCATACATCTTCGTTTTTCTTGTTGGTTAACGAGATCAAACCAAGCGGCACGCCTGTATTTCACAGACAGTAGAGAAGGACACACTGCTTGGAGCGGATCTCCTCGGGCCGGCGCGTGAGAGAAATTTCTCATCAACAGAAACCTGCCCCCCAAGTATCAAGCGAGCACACGCCAACGGCTGCAGGTGATGGTGACGCCGAGGACGTAGCTACCTCAGTCCCAGCTATCCGAGTAAGTTCCGTTCAGTTTTATAAATTGGCTCATCAACTTTGTCGGCTCTCCTAACCGTTTCCTAACTTGCAATCTGTAGCCGATCTCCTGGACTTCGACCTCTCAAAATTTCATGATCCTGACGAGGGCACCGATAAGGCCATGGTGGTGTCGGATGAGGAACTACGGGCTACCTTGTCAGACATAGCCAAATGGCTAGAGTGCTCCCTCAACTTCTTGGTCACTGACTGCGGCTCGATCCGCAGTCGGTTTGAAGACAACCAGGATCGGCTACCGGACCAGCTGGCTGACATCATTGCACCGGCCACCTTTATGGAGGTGCATCGGCACAAGTTTGAACGGGCTAAACAAAGAATAGCCTATCGCCAAGAAAACCAAGCACTGGAAGCCACCATCAAAGCTAGTCAACAAGAAATCACCGTCGAGAAGGCCAAGTTAGATGCTTTGAAGACCGAGCCGATTGTTGAACTTGATTGGCTTCGCAAGCGCCGGGAGGAACTGATAGCCGAACTCGCCAACGTTGAAGCCGATATCTTGGCCAAAGAACAACGCGTGGCCGGCCTACCGAAGGAGATCGAGGACCAACGAGCGAAGATCAAGACGACCGTGTCACATTTGTCCGACATGGCCAGGGCGATGAAGCCGATCCCAGGAAACGATGCAGCCGATGCCAAGGCCATTGAAGAGATAGACGGGATCCATCGTAAGGCGATATCGGCCATCACCAACTTCCTCTCGCGCTGAGCTATTTGTAATAGTTGACTAGGCATCCTTGTACTTGAACTCTCTTATGCGTTTTGTAATCGGCTTTCACCAACTCTTGTAACTGATTCGAACTATCTTTTGTAATCGACTTGCCTTACTTGTTCTCTACTTAATGCATGCTTGCCGATCACATTAAACTTGCTCGAAGGCTTCAAAAAAATTTTAAAAAATTCGCTCTGCCTTCTTGATATCGTATTGTATATGCTTCCTAATTTTGTTGATGGTGTTCCCAGCATTAACAAAATTATCAAATCAAATATCTTGTAGCTGTCGGCTAGGCCGAGCCGATGTAGAAAAATTAGGGGAAACTTGGCGTAATATTGTCCTAAAGGCGATGCATGCATCAGAAGCATCGGCTAGTACGAATCGGCACAACCATAGCCAAATCATGAGTTGATCCATACACTTGGGTAATATTTCTTTAGATATTTGCCGTTCAGAGCCCTCCCAAACACTTCTCCATCCAAACCTTCTAGTATATAAGCTCCTTTAGAGACGCATTTGTGGATCTTGAAAGGCCCTTCCCAATTCGGTGACCACTTGCAGAACTTATTATCTCTTGATCTGATCGAGAATATCAATTTCCAAATGAGTTCACCCTCTTCAAAAGACTTAGGCACGACCTTCTTGTTATAATGACGGGCTACTCATTCCTTATCTCTTGTTACCTTTTCCAAGGCCCTCATCCGTGACAACACCAGATCTTCTGATTCATCTACCATCAGGTTGTAGTAATCATTGGCTATAAGTTGATCTTGTAACTGAATTGTTCTTGAGCCGATAATGTTTTTCCATGGCAGGACTTCTTCATGTTCATAGACCAGTTTATATGAAGGCACTTGGATTGATCCGTGGCAAGCCATCTGATAGGCCCAAAGTGATTCAGCTAATTGGTTGTGCCATTGCTTAGGATATTCAGCGATTTTCCTCTTTATCAGCTTGATTAGACTCTTGTTCGAGGCCTCTGCCTGTCCGTTAGCCTGAGCATAATATGGCGAAGAATTGAGCAACTTGATGCCCATGTCGTCGGCAAACTGAACAAAATCGTCCGATATGAAGATAGATCTCTGATCTGTTGTTATTGTTTGAGGGATGCCAAATCGGTATATAATGTGCTCCTTAACAAACTCGATTGCGTCCTTTGAATCAACCTTCTTTAAAGGAGTTGTTTCCACCCACTTTGTGAAATAATCGGTTACCACCAATATGAATTTATGTCCCTTGCTCGAGGGTGGATTGATCTGGCCGATCATGCCGATTCCCCAACCCGTGAACGGCCAAGGCTTGATGATTGGGTTCATAGCCAATGTTGGTGCCCTTTGTATAGCTCCAAACTTCTGACAATCCTGGCAGCCCTTGTAGTACTTGAAACAATCCTTGAGCATCGTCGGCCAATACCCTGCTCTTTGAAGTAGCCATTTCATCTTGTGAGCCAATTGATGTGTGCCGCAGATCCCTTCATGCACCTCTCCGATAGCTACCTTGGCTTGATCGGCACTGAGACACTTGAGCAGCACTCCATCATCGTCCGATAGTACAAATTGTCATCGAGCAAGACATATCTCCAAGCCTTGTAGCGCAATTTCCTTGAAGCCGACTGGGAAGGGTTTTGCAGATAGTTGTAAACTTCAAACCTCCAGTCGTCGGCTGTCATGGTGGCAGTCTCTATCTCAATATCTTTTGTCATCGGCCTGTAGCCTGATGCCCCTTGAGCTAAATCATTGGCTTCTGCATTCTGCTCTCTCAAGATGTGTTTTAATGTTACTAGCCAAAAGTTGTCCATCAATTCTCGGCATCGTTGATAGTAGGCCATCAGCGCATCATTTTTGCACTCGTATTCCCTTGACAAATTGCTGATGACCAACAGTGAATCTCCCATTATTTCGATGGCGTCGGCCTCAACTTCCTTGAGAAGATGTAATCCCTTGAGCACTGCCTCGTATTCGGCTTGGCTGTTTGTGGCATGGGGGTTGATTGAGAAGGAAAATTCAAAGCTTCCCCCCTTGGTGATATGATGACCAAGCCGATACCGCATCCATTCGTGCAGACCGAGCCATCGAATGTCAAAGTCCAAGGCATGATCTCCACCGAGCCAATTGAACCATCTCTATGTTCCACGATGAGATCGGCTATGGCTTGTCCTTTAACTGCCCTGGGTGCCTGATATCATAAGTCGAATTCCGTTAAAGCAAAAATCCACTTCCCAACTCGTCCTTTGAGTACTGGAGTCGGTAGCATATATTTGACTACATCGGCTTTGCACACCACTATGCACTCGTGGGATAATAAATAATGCCTCAACTTTGTACATGAGAAATACAGGCAAAGACATAATTTCTCCACTAGTGAATACCTTGTCTCTGCGTCCAGCAACCGTCGACTGAGATAAAAGATGGCTTTCACTTTTGCTTCGATCTCTTGAATCAGGACTGAGCCGATGCACTTGTTGTCGGCTGATAGGTATAGTTTGAATAGTACCCCTTGTTGTGAAGAAATCAAGACTGGAGGTGAGCTTAAGCAATTCTTGATATTGTCCAACGCTTTCTGCTACTCTGCCCCCCAAGTGAACGCTTGATCGGCCTTCAGCCAAAGCAAAGGTGTGAACGGCTCCATCTTTTCGAAAGATTGGCTATGAATCGCCCGATGAAGTTGATTTTGCCGATCAAAGATTGTAGTTGCTTCTTGTCCCTCGAGGCTGTATCGTCTTGATGGCATTAATGCTCCTCGGTGTGACCTCAATCCCTCTCTCATGAACAAGAAACCCTAAAAATTGCCCGGCTGACACGTCGAACGCGTATTTCAGTGGATTCATCTTCAGGCCATACTTCCTTGTCCGCTCCAAAACCTGTCTAAGATCAGCTATATGGTTTTCCATTTCCTTGGATTTGACAACAACATCATCGATGTAAATCTCGACCAGAGAGCCGATCATATCATGAAAAATATAATTCATGGCCCTTTGATAAGTTGCTCCAGCATTCATTCTTCATGCCAAACGTCATGACGACCCATTCATACAAGCCGATTGATTCTGGGCATCTGAAAACAGTCTTGTGGATATTTTCTTCGGCGTTAAAGATCTGGTTATAACCTACATTACCATCCATAAAACTTATGATCTTGTGGCCAGAAGCAGCATCTACGAGCAAATCGGCTATGGGCATTGGGTACTCGTCCTTAGGGGTAGCTTTGTTGAGGTCTCTGAAATCAATACACACCCTAAGTTTACCATTCTTCTTCATTACTGGAACAATATTTGAAACCCACTCTGCATATCGGCAAGGCCGAATGAATCCAGCATCCTATAGCCGAGTGATTTTGGCCTTGATCTCATCATACATATCGGCCTTAAACCTTCTAGGAGACTGTTTTGTATGGCCGATAACCTGGCTTGATAGGCAGCCGATGCACAACAATAGACGGGCTAAGACCAGGCATCTCGAAATACTCCCAAGCAAAACAATCTTTATATTCCTTTAATAAATCAATGAGCTAGGATCTACAACGAGAAGACAGATATTTTTACTAATGTATGTCGGCCTAGGCCTATCTCCAGGACCTATATCGATTTCTTCTAGCTCGTCGGCCGACATAAAACCTTGCCCAAGCTTGCCATCGTCGTCGTCCATGGTGTCCTTGCCGTAGACGTTCGAGCCCTCCACGACGCCCTCAAAGTAATAATTGAGGCTCTTCGTCTCCAATAGGCTATATGGCAGAATTGGACATCTTTAGAAAATTGGCTTGCCAGACTTTGTCGGACAGACAATCAATACTGTTGATTTCCCAAAGTGGAAAATTAGCGTTAGCAACGCTCACTGACCTGTCGACTGGCACAGTTTCAATCTTGTCACTTTGCCATTGGATCAAACTTTGATGCATTATGGAAGGGACGCAGCAGTTCGTATGGATCCAGTCCCTCCCAATTAGCAGGTTGTAAGATCCCTTCCCATCGATGACAAAGAATGTTGTGGGCACGGTCTTGCTGCCGACAGTCAGCTCGACGTTCAGCACACCCTTGGCTCTCCGATGGGTTGCCGCCGAAGTCTTTGAGCACCATGTTCATTTTGATTAGATCTTCGGCTCCTTTGCCCAACTTCCGAAAAGTGGCATAGGGCATGAGGTTGACTGTTGCCCCTCCATCGACTAGCATCTTTGACATCGGCTTCCTGTTAACAAATCCTTTCACGTACAGTGGTTTGAGGTGTCGATTGTTAGTCCCCTCTGGTTTTTCAAAAACGGTCTATTCCAGGGAGAATGATAATTTCGCCAAGGCATCTTCCACGCTACTGCATTGGCCTCTGCGGCACTGAATTATGCTGGCAATATAAAGACCATGTTAACCGATGCAGTAGCTTTTCCCTTTCCTTTTGCCTCCCTGCTAGCTTGGTCGGCTAGGCTTTCATCGACAGCCGGCGCTTGTCTCTTGACGCGCCATCGTTTTGAGCCTTGCCGACGTTATTGCTGTCAGATCATCCGTCGTACTTCTTCCTCTCGCCCCTCGCTCTTGAGTCGTTGAATGCTTCCCTTTTGTGTTTTAGTGAAGAGATTCAAAGGGCACCATTGGGGGTTAGCCGATTGCTCATCTTCAGCTTTTTCTTCGTAGTATTTGTTTTCGTCTTTGTCTTTGAATAAGTCTTGGTGGATTGGCCCAAGCCGATCATGTACCGATTGCCACCTCTGGTTAAGCTGCACGGCCCTGGGGACGAATTGGGCAGGGTTTTGCATCGACGGATCCATGTATTCGTCTTCACGATATTCGCTGCAGGGCGGGCAGTTGTTTATCGTCGGCAGCTTCATCCCCGATTCCCAGCAGAATCGAAAAAACTCATAGCGCCAGTGCGGGTCGCAACCATTATGGTTTCTGACGAATTGGAGTCCCCTGACCTCAGGTTCCCTGATGTAAGGCTTGCCGCTGTTAGTGATATGCCCTAGAGGCAACATGGAGATGTTGGATATCATGGTCAATGTTTATGTATTTATGAATAAAGTGTTATTCAGTTCCATGAAATAGACATCTTGTACTGATCAATAAGTACGTGACTTATTTATGAGACTCTTTATGTATGAATCTATTTCTAAATGATCCCTGATCATATGTCATATTGTTGGAACAAATATAATTCTAAGATCGGCATGTTTATTGATTGATGATCATGTCTCATAGATTATGGTATGGAGATACCAAATCAATATACATGAACATGTGTTAGAGAACACATTGTTGGATAGGCCCACCATGAGACACTACAGGAATTAATGTGACATTAGTTGGTCTCAGGTAGTGATGGTACAAAGTCCTTAGACCTGAGATCATCAAGGATTTCAACATGTGTAGTAGCCTACTTTGGGACTACCAAACGTTATTCCGTAGTTAAAAGTAGTCTTCGGGTTTGCTATGAAACATGGAGTGGAATGTGAATGATCAAGATGGAATTTGCCCTTCCTTTGGAGAGATATCTCTGGGCCCCTCGAGGTAATGAATTATGGAAGTGCATGGCCATGTCGAGTTGATTGAGGAGTCAACCAACAGACAGATAATCCAATACGGTTCGAGTGAATGGTTAAGCTATTGAAGGGATGACACACATCTTTCCTATAGCTTAATTGGTATCGTGAGGCAAAGGGATTTGTGTACACATTACAGGTTCAGAGCCGATATTATATTCTTGTATACTATGGTGTCAATATGTGCTGCTAGGCGCCGCTGTTGACGGTCGGCTGAGTTGGACTCGAGCCGACGATCGGCTGAGTTGGACTATAGTCGAAACCGAGTATACCTGAACCTACAGGGTCGCACGCTTAAGGGGATAAGAACAGACATTCGAGTTGACTTGGATACGGCTCGATCGGATAGGGATCCGATCGGATTCTATGGGCTTACGAAGTCCGGCCGGCCAACTCTATGAGATTCGGATAGGATCCGATTCAAAATAGAGTCTCGATGGGCCTCTAGGCCCAACCGGCAACTCTATATAAAGGGGTGAGGGTGGAGAGTTGTGGCATGCAATTGGAACCGAATCAGTTTGATCACGCGTGTCTTCAGAAGTCAGCGAGATCAATCTCCACGGAAACCCTCCCAACCTTCGAGCCAAAACCCTAGCCTTGCATCTTGTGCTAGCACACGGGTGTTCGGCGTTCTGTCCCCGGACGTGTGGATACCGGTAGAGGCGCTGCTACGTTGCGGTGCTGTTCATCGGCTATGAATCGGCTGTGGTGGAATCGGCTGCGGTCGGGCACATCGGAGCGAGGCGCGCGAGCGCGGTCGGACGACTCGGCGAATCGGCTACTCGGTGAATCAGCAGATTGGTGAATCGGCTGTTCCCAGGAATCGGTTGTCGGCAAATCAGCTGTCATCGGCCAGCACCGTTCCAGATCGGATAGCTGCTGATTGGATTTCCGCTGCATACTCCAATCGGTAACAATCTATCGACCCTTACTTGCAAGTGTTCTTGTTTTGTGCAGTAGAAAAGATTTGTTTTTAGCTATCGTAGCTTTCGCGTAACCCTTCAGCCGCGCCGGGACAACTCTTCCTCGCGAAAACGTTGTTGAAAATGGGGCATGGGGTCCATGCGCCTGGGTTGCCGATCGGCCGATCAGCCGGTGGAATGCACCATGTTGACTGGTGCAGCTTGATCTCCTGTCAGTTTCTTTTGGGCCTTAACCCATTTGAGAGTTTCGGCTAAGCCGTACGTCACTCTGTTCTGCTGATCAGCTCGCCTGGGGCCGGCCTGAACCATGTTGACCGGGAAGGGATTGCCATCGACTTTCATTGGCCGAGGTGAATCAGCGAACTTCAACTTCCCGGCCTCAATAGCCGACTGGATTTGCTGCCTGAAATCCTTACAGTCGTTAGTGCTATGGGAGGTGGAGTTGTGCCACTTGCAATACTTCTTCTTTTTTAGCTCTTCTGTCGACGGGATCGTGTGGTTGGCCGGAAGCTGAATTTGTTTCTCTTTAAGCAACAAGTTGAAGATCCTATCGGCTTTGGTGATGTCGAATCGTACTTTTTCTCCTTAGCCGTTTTCAGCAGCCATTGGCAGACGATGGCCTTTTTATTCTTGGTCCATTCAGCTGCTGCGAATTCTGCGTCTTCGTCACTTGTTTCTGAGTCAGTCTCGATGATGACGTGGGCAACCTTCTTGACGGCCTTCCTTGATTCTTGAAATCTTTGCTGGTGGGCCGTCACCCTCTGTGCCAGATGGGCCAAACTGTCAAAGTCTTGAGCCAAAAACCTTTCACGGATCAGCGGCAGCAGTCCATGAAAAGCCAAATCGGCTAATTGGGAATCGGACAGCACCAGGCTATAATAGTGGTTCCTCATCTCTCTGAATCTCTGTATGTAGTCCAGAACCAATTCGTCGTACTTCTTCCTGATGCTTGTCAGGTCCGACAGCTTCATCTCATGGTTGCCGGTGTAAAAGTAGCTGTGAAATTATTTTTCGAGATTGGCCTAGCTCTGGATGGAATTGTAAGGTAGTGAAGAAAACCACGTAAAGGTCGTTCCCAACAGCGAGAGCGGAAATAAGCGAACCCTCAGGGCGTCTGTAGCCGATGCCTCCCCGCATTGTGCCAGAAATCGGCTGACGTGTTCGTATGTAGAAGTATTGTCCTGCCTGAGAACTTGGAGAAATCTGGGACTTTGTATCGGCTGGGCAGTGGCACCCTCTCAAAATGTTCTGGGTATGGATACTGATACATATTGCCAGAATCTTTTGGTTTGAGGCCGAATTGATCGCGCATGACGTCGGCAATCAAATCGGCCCAGGTCATGTTATCTTGGGTGTGTTGTATCGGCTCATATTGATTGTACTGCACGGGTGCTTACCGATACTGAGGTGGTGGTGTCTGCGGTCGGTAATGTTGGTCATGTTGGCCTCCCTGGTACTGGTATTGAGCTGGGTCGATGGCGGGAGGCAGCCGATTCATCGGCGGTGGTGATTGGTCAGGAAAGAGCCGACGGCCGTCGGCGTTGTACTGTGCCCCTTGTATGAGGTTGGCGACCGGTTCTTGCCGCCGATTGAAATCGAACATGCCGGCTAGTTGTTCCTGGGAAGGAGGTTGCTGCCGGTTCAGAACGACGGGTGGCGGCCTTGAAGCCGATGCAGATGCATTCGGCTGACTGAGGACTCCTCCTGATGGCCCTGGCTGTAGTGGTGGTGGCATCGGCCGATTCTGGGTTGCAAAAACTCTATAGTTGGGGAACTGGCCATCAGTAAAATAAGTCGGCCCCTGCTGCAGTTGATCGGCAATCTTCGAGTCGACCACAGTAGCGATCATGTTGTTGAGGGTGTTGACCAAGATGCCACTCTGATTAACGAGAGTGTGGTGCACAGCCGAGTCGATTCAGTCTTGCAAAGTGTGCAGTTCTGAATCGTCTTGTTCTTGCTTCGGCTCCTCCACCTTGTGTTTTCCCTTTGTATCGTCTGAGAAGGATGCCTTGAAGTCGTCCATGCTAAATTTGTACTTCTGGTGGACAGCCCCAGACCTGGTCTAGGCAAAAGATTGTAGATAGTTGGCCTGTAGTTCCTCCACCATCTTCTTGTAGTCGGCCAATTGCTCAGCCGACAATTGTTCCATCTTGACAGGAACCATGTTTTCCTCGCTGATCTCGGGGCTCTTGATGTTAACCATCACGTTGACTTTGTTACTGCGTTCTAGCCGAGTTGATGGTCCCACTGGGCGTGCCAAGAAGTGTGTTGATGAGAAATCTTTCCCACGTGATGGCCTGGGAGATCTGCTTAACTCCAGTGCAGGTCCATCCTTGGCTACCTTTGATGAACTAGGCATGCCAGTTGGTTTGATCTGTTAACCAACAAAAAATAAACAGATATATACGTTAAGGTTAAGGTTAGATCCTACCGGATCGGCTCAAGAAACCAACTCACATATAATTGCTATCCCAAAGCACATTTAAACTAAGTGATTGGGATAGATCGGCTATGCCGAGACAGTATAAACCACTTAATCTAATATATGTCAGGATAATAAATATATGCGTTTATAACCTAGCCGATGCTGCAGATCTAACGTGAATCGGCTATTACTCCGATACATCTTATGAAAAGATATTAATCTAACCTAAATGTGTTAAACCTAGACCAATCAGCTATCGGTTGATGCCAACAGATTGATACTGGCTTAAGGCATTTAACCAGATTAAGATCTTAACATAAGAGACAGCTTTAATGTATCTAATAGTAAATAATGCTAAAAGATAATTAAAACAGGTAAGGCCGGCTGAAACCCCGGCACTGTCTCTAATGGTGAACATCTAGCCGAATAGATCTTAATAATTCTAAGAGTGACTTAATAGGTCATAATGATGCAGCATTAAGTACAAAAAGAAGTATTATATCTATATGAACCGATGTACACCTCTCGAGACGATGGATACAACATATAAACTAGTTCAACATCTAGATCTAGCTTTATCGGCTATTGTCTCCTGAGGGAAACGAGCCGATGATAAGATAGATCTAGACATTACTCTAGATTATATGACGTATATGATAAATTGCACAGTCTATAACATCATATCTAGAGTATCATGACGATGTAAGCACTAGATTCGACGATACAAACTACTAACGACAAGTGTTTACCTTATTCGGGGTTTGAAATCGATGCAGCCTGAAGCGGGATCAAGAACTCGTCTGAAGAAAAAAGGTTAGCGATGTGTCGAGTTTGTATTGATGTGTGTGTTATTTTACAAGGGGTCTTGGGTCCTATTTATACCCAAGTACAACAAAGTCCGTGTAGAACATGGTTTCTATCTATCTACTATACACGGTACGACAATATTTTGGGAAGTAATCTCACACCACGTTACAAAAGGAAAATCTAAACAAATCCTTATTTTATAGATACAATTGCCGTTACAGGACTCTATCCATAGATGGCAATATCTTAACGAACATTTGGAAACCGAATCTTCTCTTTATCTTCAAGCTTCTTTATCGAAAAAGGTTCCATCTTCTTCTCTGAATCAGAATCGGCTATCAGTTGTCCCTATCCGATTCGGCCTTAGCCGATTGGTTTCCTAGCCGATTTGATCGTGGCCAATGCGGCCTCTGTTTCTCCGCAGATCACTTTCCCGATCCGATTCCGCTTCAATTTTGACCTTGAACTTAGGGATTTGATTACCAGATTTGGTCGTTAACAGCGCAAAGCCCCAGCTTTTCTGCAAAGGAAAAGGAAAAAAATGAAATTGGATTGAGGTCAAAGATCCAGATCCATTGGGTGGATGGATCGTTGGTTTACCTGTACGAAGAGCTCGATGTCATCGCCAATGTGGAGCAGATCCAGGTTGCTGTCGAAGAGGAAGACGTGGACGCAGCTCCCGGAGCTCCCGGCATCGAATATGATGTCGTACTTGTTGGGCCCGGCCACGGTATCCATGGGGCCTCGCCTCTTGCCCCCGTCGGCGGACAAAGTAGGGGAGCACGGTTTGAGCAGGAACACGAGGAAGACGAGGGCAAGCGGCCCGAGGATGACGAGGAGCACGCAGCGGTAGCGGTGGACGCGGTCGGCGACCGTCTCAGGGCGGCCGCTAGGTAGTGCGGAGTAGCAGTGCATCTTGGCGTCGGTGTCGGCGTCGCCGAGGACGAGTAGGTCGGGGGATGAGGACATGCGATAGCGGATGCGGCTGGGCGGCAAGGGCGACGGCTTGACCGCGTCCTACTCCGTGGGGAGATGGATGTGGCGGCCGGCGGCAGCAAGACGAAGGACACGGCTGTTGGCGGAGGTGGAGATGGATTTGGTGCCAAAAAATCCCTCACGCGCCATACAGGATCCCAGCGTGTCGTCGACTCGTGGAGACGAGACATACAACACACAGCTGCGGCGTCTCTTCCACCGGAGCACGAGCTTCGGCCATCGTCTCGTGAAGCGACGGGACATCTGTCTACGAACTGAGATAGGGTGTTTTCCGCAAAAGTACCGGCTTAGATACCGCAAAAACATGCATTGTACATGCCCAGAATCTCCCCTTATGTTTTAAAAATCTCCCCTTAACGCTTATGAGCTTGCTTGATCTTCATCTCTACTATTGCCTAGCATTATGACAAGAGGTAAGTAAATTAACTTCGCAAGGTACTCTACAGCTGTTCCTTAAACAAAATTTACCTTGCAAATGATCTCCATTTATTGGATCCAATACACAAACACATACATACTAAATCAGCTACAACTTTGATTATACAAATTTGACATATACTAAAATCAGCTACATCTTTGCATATGTAAATATTATATACAGATGCGCATATACAAAAAAGAAAACACTTTTGGTCTGTTGAATTTTTCTAGAGACAGTTTAAAATCAGCTGCATTGACCAGATTATTGCTGAAATTAATGCTACCATCTTTTCAACACCAGTTCCATATACATACAAACATCGCATAAATGGCATGAAAGTTGACTGATTTTTACATCAGGACAATTCAGCTGATTTATAGCTCTCTCCGACCCTTGTAAGGCTTCTGTAAGAGTCAAAGACTGTCATGGATGCCTGCGTCAATACAAAAGATGCTTTCTCATGCATCCACACCATATATTCATCAAAAGTTGTACAAAACCTTGTACACATATCTAACAGAGAAATAGCCGATAAATCGATTGAACTGTAGGAAGGCAATATCTAGTTTGGAAACCCTTAGATCAAGTGTGCTTGGTATCAATTTTACTAATAATGGCGTACATTGCTAACTCTCCTATGTCTTGCATATTAGCAGCATTCTCTGTTGTATCGATCTGTTTAATTTCTAGAATTACTACAGAGACCTTTTCGAGTTGATTTTATCTTTTGTACATGATGGTAAATTGAGGAATTATGGGATCCATGAATCATGTAGATTATATCATATACTTCTTTTATAATTTGACCCTAATGTATATTTGGATAGGCACATGAACAAGAATACTTTATGGCTCCTGCGTACCTCTATCAACATATATAACTAATTGCACTAAACTAAAGTCCGTCTACCTTTTACAATCAAAGAGCCATTTTAGAAAACATTCTAGCTTGTGATATATATGTTAATAATCATATGTAACCATGCTCATTTTCAAACCTTTTGTTCATGGCAAGGCACACACAGTAAATAGGTGACAAAGAAATATTGATGCAAATAAATAATTGTATATTTCAATATACTATTGATCAATTGTATGAGATATTTACATAATTACACTTATGTAAGTATGTCGTAAATGATCCTACCTAATAGATCTCTCTCTATATATATGCAGTTTATTGCAACTCAGGTGTTCTCGAGAAACAAGTCATAATTAGTGAAATGCATGCTGCAATTGAGACTCGATCACGTTCAACACGACCCCATAGCAACGAAATAGCATCCCAACTTCATAGGAACAGAGCCGCTGACATTCGGGGCCCACTTTTTAGTGAGAGATATGGCGAGGTGAGTAAGCTTACCTCCCCACAATCTTCCAAATGACACATAGACCAGGTATTTTTCACACCTCTCTTTATCTCTCTCTATCTTCTTCTCTTAAAAGTCTCCTTTCAAGTTCTTGGTCAAAAGGTGAGGGAGAAGGGGAGGAGATTTTAGGTGACATCCAAACGAAAAGCTTGAGCCCCCTTCTTTATAGCCTTTTGTTACAAGTATAAAAACAAGGGTGCAAACAGAAGTCAGTTTTGCCATTAATGTCTGATTTTGTATCTTTTGGTAGCAAGAGGGGATGTGCATAGTGTGAGGAGAGAGAGAGAGAGAGGTACAACAAGAAGAAAGGAAAAGAGAAATTAAGAGAGCAGTAGTAGAGGTGTGCTGCAGGAGGATGGTCAGGGCCTTCATAAGGGCTTCATGGGGGGCTCCAGAGAGGAAGATCGGCAGCACCACAATCACCTCCCTCCTGAGCTCCCCATCGGCTTCCGGAGCTCCTCACCGACGACGATGATCGCCTCTTCCTCCATGTAAGACAAGATCGATGTTTGTTGCTTAATTTATGCTAGTCATGAAGCTAATTCTGAGTTCCTCGTTTAATTTGCACCTTCTTCAGAGCCCTGCTGGTGTTTTATCCATCTCAGATGGTTTTATTGTTTCTTTAGATTAGGAATTTGAAAATTCCAAACCGGTTTATGGTTTTTTTTCTTACCCTTTTGGTTTCCTGACATCTTGCTGATTTTCTCTGCTACTGCAAAGAGATTGAATCATTCTTCTGCTATTGGGGTTTAATTTTCCATCGATTCTTCTTCTGCCGTATAGGTTCTCATCTCAGTAGCTTGCATCTTGTCAAGTTTGGATTTTTAATTATTTGTTTTCCAAAATTCAACCATGGACATATGGGGATAATTAGAGAAAGACAAGCACAAGCCCCGTCATGGAACAGCGTATAAGATAGTTTATTGGTTAGTTAGGGATCATGGAAATTGTTTAGCCATGGGCTAAGATAAGGAGAGAAGCTAGACAACAAATCACCAAATACTTGGATATATTTCTTTTCTTTCTATCTTTCAACAAGTAGCTAGATCAGAGAAGGGTTTTAATGGTCTTCACATACCGACTCTTCTATCTGCTCCACTAAACAAAAAGTTGTTACTCCTACTTGCTTTCTAATGTGTATGCAATATTCCTACTGATTCTTGCTTGTTTCACCTTCCAATTTCCTTTCTAGGAGCAAGGAATCGAACAACTACGACATGGCCGATTTCGATCAAGCTTCGCTTTTTCTCTACCTAGACAGTCATGATCAACAATCCATCCAAGAACAACGACGTACGTTACCGCGAAAAACCTGATCTTTCCCTAGCTTCATTTTTCCTCCCAAAATACACTGATGATGATGTGTATATATGTGTGAGTAATTCCTTTTTCTTTTTCCATTTTGAACACCATAATGTTTTGTCCCCTGCCTTTTCATAGGATATGTGTGTGTGTATGTGTTTGTCACATGTATATATGTATTTATGTATCTCTGATTCTTTTTCTTCTGATTCATGTGTTTTTCTTGTAATATTTTGTTGTGTTTTTTTTGTTCCCATTTTCTTCGGATTTGGTGTTTCTTTCCTGCGTGAGGAGTGTGACATGTAACAGACTCTCTGACGATGACCTTCTCTCTCTCTCTCTCTCTCTCTCTCTCTCTCTCTCTGTGTGCAAAGAACTTGATCTAAAAGAAGCTATAAATATTTCTTCTTTCCATTTCTCCCCCATTCCTTTCCATTTCCAAGCTTCTCATGTACTCTACTGAATCATAGCCCCAGAAGCATCCCCCCCAACTGTTGCTATACACCAGTACTGCCTGCTGTCCCTTTTCTCACCGTGCATATATATGTCAGACAGAGAATGAGAAAGAGATCGAGAGAGATTATAAACATGTAATTAATTAATAAGCAGTTTTACTGAAGCAACAGTAGCTTAGACTGAACTACTTTCCAGAAGCTTCCTAAAAGTACTGAACTAATAATAGCCTTTCTGAATGCTTACATATGCACACCAGTTGCTTTGCTAATTGCATGGTTTAATTTGCAGAAACTCTGAACATCTTCCCTTCCCAGCCGATGCATGTAGCCGACCCAGCTCATGAAGCAAAGGTACGTGTGTGCATGCATGCAGATTAATTCTTGGACCACATGTGGAGTACTAGTTAGTAGTTACTGTCTTCTGAATTTTGGCATGAATGTATATATATGTGCAGAGTTCTGGGGTAGCCATGGCCATGCTTCCCAATGGCAACCAGCTGCAGGTTCTTCCTTCTCATCCCAGCAAGAAGCCTGATCAGCAAGGTGGTCAAAAGATTAATTCCAGTGTCCCTACTAATCCTCCTGGCCCTAATCTACCCTTGCCTAACTCTGCCAAGGATAACAAGAATAGTAGCCTCATTAAGGTATTCATCTCTCTCTCTCTCTCTCTTTCTCATTATATTTTTTAGACAATGGAACGAAATATCCGGCTATATATGCTGCATATATATATATATATATATATATATATATATATATATATATTTCTCTGTATATCTTCTAAAATCTTCTAAAGGTGCCAAAAAAATGTGGCTTGCAGAAGGAAGGAAGCAGCAGTGGGAAGGGTGCAACAATATCTGGTGATCCAGAGAGAGAAGGAAGGAGGACACTAGACCCTAAGGTTAGAGAGTCAATCATCCATCCATCCTTTGATACATTTGACGATCTCTCTCTGCAGGACTTCAACAGCACACAAAAGTGCATAAGAAAGTAATTAGGAGGTTGAACAGTCACTGTCTGCAGGCTATAACCTGCATATTATCTATGACTTCTTTTTGAGCCTGACAACTTAATTGTGTGAATATGTGTGTGAATATATATGCTCATGCTGCAGACACTGAGGAGGCTTGCACAGAATAGAGAGGCAGCCAGGAAAAGTAGGCTTAGGAAGAAGGTGAGTGGGTCAACCAAGAAACTCAACAGCTTATTAATTCAAGCTAGTTAGAAAGGAATCTCTCATACACATGTTTATGTGTGTGTTTGTATATATATGTGTTTGCAGAAACGTACAATACTTTAGGAAAAGTACAAACATATCTCTTAACAATAATGTTAAGATGACATATATATGGTGTTCACGCAAGTGTTCCCATATGTATTTTTGTTATCAACTTTATTTTGTTTGCTACATGCATGCATGGAGTGCTGGCGATTAAATGTACTGACCGACTTTGTGATGTAACTGTTTTTGGCTCTTTCTTTGGGACTTATGTGCTGAAGGATATAATTATTTTTACTAGCTTTATTGTGAATTTGACCGGCCAACCAATGCAAGAAATGTTATCACTTTTCATATGTACATTTCCAGTTTCTTTATGGTCTCAGGTGTGAATTATTATGATGGTACTGGCTATATTTGAAACATGATGAGTCTTACCTTAAGAATGCCCATGAATTTTTAATGTACCATACATTAATTAGTCTTTATCTAAAAAATCCACTATTTAGCCAGGAAAAATGCTATGTATATACGAGAGACTGAAATGTCTCGGTAAAATTTAAGTTAGTAGTTTTTTAATAAAAAATCGCCTCAGATATTTCATATATTCGTTTCATGGACACGAGCACAAATCGATACTTTTTGTTAAAATTGAATGTGGATTTATAGTATTTGTATTGATGAATATATATATATACGCTTTATTCTTCAGGCTTACATTCAACAGTTGGAGTCAAGTAGGATTAGGCTAAGCCAGCTTGAACAACAAGTTCACGTGGCAAGAGTACAGGTAAAAAGCTAGGCTTAAGAATGTCTAATTTTAATATATTAATTCTATCTCTCAGAATTTTTTTGGTGGAAACTTACTTCCGCATTTTCTTCTGAAAATATTTAATATTTCTGGCCTCTACATAATGCAAGTCCTGACGTAACTATTCCCAGCATTTTTTTTGGTGGAAACTTACTTCTTTATTTTCTTCTGAAAAATATTTAATTTGTGGCCTCCACATAATGCAAGTCCTGACGAATAACTACTATATATATATAATATTTCAGGGTGCTATGTTGGGTGCTGGAGATCAGCACCAGGGCCTTCCTTCTGGCCCTTCAGCGGGTAATGAGACACTCCAACCTATCTTTTATCTTTTTTATTAATTACTTCTTCTGTTTTAAAATATAACATCTTTTAACTATTATAACTAAAAGTTTTTATATTTTATAGGACGGAGAAGTACTTAATTTTTATTACAATTAAGGATATGCCTCTAATTTAACAGTATTAATTTTACAACAATACAAAGCCTGTATATTATTTTTTCCCTTCATAACGTTTTTCTCCTACTTTATTAATTAATATAATTGGCAGTTGTCTTCATTTCGAAAAAGAAAAATACAAATAATTAATGTAGTAACTATATATCTCATGCATGTGATGATGAAATGAGCAGCTTCGTTGTTTGACCTGGAGTATGGGAGATGGGTGGAAGAGCACAGCAAGCTGATATTCCAGCTGAGGGCTGCCCTGAACGAGCAGATGCCGGAGAACCAGCTCCAGGTGTTCGTCAATGGCGCGATGGCGCAGCACGACGAGCTGCTGAGCCTCAAGGGCGCCATTGCTAGGGCTGACATCTTCCACCTCCTGTGCGGAGTGTGGGCTAGCCCCGCTGAACGCTGCTTCCTTTGGTTGGGTGGATTTAGACCCTCAGAGGCCATCAAGGTATGTTGTTACAAACAAATTAATTAATTATTGCTGGATGATACATTTCTATATATATATATATATATATATGCATGTATCATCCTAGACAAATAGAGCTGTTTGCGTTGTTGCTACTGATAAATCAGCTTTTTATATAAAAAGAACACAATTTAATCCGGCTAAATAGACTTTCTCTGAATAACTTTTGTTATATATTCTACCATGATATATACTCAACAGTTCATAATGTGCACTCCAGTTTACAACAAGTTCACAAACACCTGTTTTTAATTGAGAAAAAAACATTTGTTTTTTACATTTGTGTTTCTACATCTTCTGTGTATATGCACATATCTTCTGTTTGATAAGATTTTGTGTTAGTATATCTATGTTGGCGATGTTTTAAAATGTGGAATTGTATCAGAGAAGGAAGAAAGGTGCATCGAGTAGTGAACCATGGTTGCACTATATATGATATAAATATGGTTGGTCCCTCATATATAGTATCTATCCACGAAAAACGTCTTACTTTTGCTTGAAAAACTAATCGACCTTTCAAGATATATGAGGCCAAAAGATTCTAGCTTTCACGTTGGTCGTTGTTTATAATGAAAACTTAAACAACCACACAACCATTATTTTACTTATCCAAGAGTTCAACTAATCCTATCATATAGTCTATACGAGCAAACCAGGGCGCGGATACACATTCATACTATTATCTCTTTAATTTTAATCTAGGATATAACTTATTATACCTTTCCTTTCATTACGTACTCAACGAACATACATTTCCAAATTATAAAGTCTGAACTTACTAACATTCGTTGACTTAAGTTTCATTATTTTCCTTACTCTAGATGAGAATACTGATTTTTTTTAAATATTTGTTCAAGAAGTCTTTTTAATTAATAATCTAGTTATCTATTACTTACGTCAATAAATTATTTAAGCGATTCTAGCTATTTATATGGACAAATATTTGTCTATGTGTATAGCCAAAATATCTTATATTTGTGGGTGGGGGAGTAAATTTAATAAACAAAATGTTCTAATTAATAAATATATTCATGGACTCTCCCTTGAATAATAGAGGCCACCCTTACTCTTCCGGGATGCATAATTAATTACATATGTATATAAATGGTAGGTTAAGTGTCTTAGTAAAACTAATGCCAATTGTCAGATTAAGTAACTCCAAACTCGTTTCCATCTGAATGAACTTTCAATGCCCCCGCGTCTTGGTTTGATGTTGTAGTCTCCACCAACTACATGCTTTGAAAAGTTTGAATGCTTGCCCAACTCAACTTTTCCCCATTTTACTTGATCAAATAATTAGATAGGTCCCTTAATTGATTCCATAATCGATAGAGATTTGAAAAAAGGTTGGCTGATGTGGCAGAAGGTCCAAGTAAGTACTATATAGATGGGAATAGTTATATATATTTGGATCCATATGAATTTGCTGGGACAGAAGGTATTGATTGGGGAGTAGGTAATTGGACAGAAACAGGTATGGGAGAGGTTAGATGTGTGATGGGGATGGTTTCCAAATGATAAGATGATAATCCCTGGGTGTTTGGCCCTTATTTCATTCGATTAACTCTAGCCAATAAATTCATTATCCTGACTCTAGATGGGGTATATCTCATGCACATGTATGCTCACACTATATAGAGGTGAATGGAATCTATATATTGCACACCGGTAATTAAACAGTAATATAACAGAGATGATACTCTGCTTGAAAATTTTCTTCAATTGTAAAGCATTCATATTTGTTTAAAATTGTCTTTTTTTCCCATGATTCTTGTTTGGTTTATTCGAAAAAAAATGTTGGTTTTTTAGTTTACACCATAATAAACTTCAAGAATATTAGAAACCATCCGGTACATTTTTTTAGGGTTGGTGAAGTGGCATATCCTACATGGTGCACGGGCCTGCATGGTGTGGTGATTATGCAAAGAAAATTTGTGGGGTTTCCGAAACGATGTTATGTGGATATGCACATAACCAAAAACCGTTGTAGAAACTACATAATTTGCATAGTGGTTTTAACAATTTGATTGATGAAAAGTAAATGGCATTTTTTGAAGTAAAGGGTGTAAATTTTGAAACTTTATTGAGCAGATTTTTCTTACTATATGTATCAGTCCTACATTTTTTCTCTAACAACCTGCAGTTTAATTTTACAAATTTTCAACTGATCATGCATATTTCATATACTAGTAATATGTCCATGCTAATACTACGGTGTCACGATATTTGCAAACTTTATTTCATATAATTAAAAATAACTTTTGTAAAATCTGTCCATTTGAGCTTTAATTCAATTCAGCGTGTGGCCCACCCAACCAACGTTAATTTTAAGCGAAATGGGATGGAAAGATTGCAAATTACTAATTGCAGAATGATATGATGAAACTAGTATATTTTGTATTAGTATAGATGATTGAGCAGATTTTTCTTACTATATGTATCAGTCCTACATTTTTTCTCTAACAACCTGCAGTTTAATTTTACAAATTTTCAACTGATCATGCATATTTCATATAATATGTTCGTGCTAACGTTACGGTGTCACAATATTTGCTTAATAAACTATTAAAACTTTATTTCATATAATTGAAAATAACTTTTATAAAATTTGTCCATTTGAGTTTTAATTCAATTCAGCGTGTGGCCCACCTAACCAACGTTAATTTAAAACGAAATGGGGTGAAAAAATTACAAATTACTAATTGTAAAATGATATGATGAAATTAGTATATTTTGTATTAATATAGATGATGTTGTCGCATATATAATTGGGTGACTGGAAGGACTTAGATTCCTCTTTTATCTTTACCACCTATATTCTGCGTACTAATCAATTGCTTTGACCTTCTAGAAGGCATCCCTTGATATGGTCATAATTTGATGTGAGAAGATCACCTGCAACAATATTCTTCTCATAAATAAAATTAACATCCAAAAAATTTATGTGTCTTTTCATGTGTACTTTCCATCACATTTATATTTTGAACTTCTTTAGTACACATTTCAGATGGAATGTACAAGTCACTGATTAAATACTGTTCCCCGCACACACCTCTTAATTAGACTTGTCTATATATAGTGTATGCAATGGACAATTAATTTTACGTAGTACAAATATCTGGTAAACAACAAGATAGCTAGAACCATATACGTGTAATCGAAAATACTCCTTTAATTGGTCTCTAAGTTAGTCCTGCCATTAATAACTAATTAACTATATTGGACGATTTTTCATCCTTTTAATTTTTCCTTTTTTTGTGACATTGCCTCTTCACTGTAGTCCTAGCTTAGATCTTGTTCAGATTGTAGATCAATCTCATCAATAATGTGTGGAAACAATTTGAGATCGATGGATTAATTGTAATGCGTTCTTAATTATCAGGTGATGCTTAAGCAGGTGGAGCCTCTGTCGGAGGGGCAGCTGATGAGCATCTACGAGCTCCAGCAATCGGCGAAGGCGACGGAGGACGCCCTCAGCCACGCCATGGACGGCCTCCAGCAGTCGCTCTCCGACACCATCGCCGCCCCCGACATCGCCGCCGCCGGCGGCTTCATGGGACACATGTCCCTCGCCATGAACAAGATCTCCGCCATGGAGGACATCGTCAGGCAGGTATGTATGTATGGTTCATTAATTAGCTATGTTTTTAGTCATATATAGATGTACTAACTAGTGTCTTATACACAATTACGAAAGTGAATTAACTATACACACATTTTTTTGGCTAAAAAAATGTGTTCATGTGTCTATATATATATCTACTGTGCTATTGTGTGGTTATAGCTACAAGGTTTCAATTTAATTAGAGCAATTAATAATAGATACCTTTTGTGTTAGGATCTAATTACATGAACAGACTACTCATGTATATATATATATATATATAGTCATCTGTACACAATTGCAAAAGTGTATTAATTATACACAAATTTGACTAAAAAATGTGTGCCTATGTCTATTTATATCTATGCTATTGGGTGTGGTTTGTAGCTACAGGGTTTCAATTGCGCTTGAAACCGTTTTATGTAGGATCCAACAATTACATGAACAGACTACTCATCTATAGATCATCACAAGGTCATCATCTCGTCATCATATGGTTGTTGAGTGTGTATGCAATAGTCAATTCACCTCCTATATATTAGACGTACACAACCTCGCAGCTGTCAAGTCAAAAGCTTGCATGCACACTGTATAAAATATTCGTATACTCAAACTAAACACTGCAGAACATATCTTCAGTCTGTCAAATTAACAAATATTTGTCTTGTATTCTGGGGCACCAATTATCAGATGAGCAAGCTAGAATAGTATATTTATGCATGATTGTTAGTTACACATTCATGCACAGTTAAATTAATTAATTAGGAGTGTCAACGGATCGAACACAAATAGAATACTGGTCTTCTCTTTCATAGATAAAATTACAAATTAACTTAGTAAAACATATATAAGGAATATGTTAACTTAAATTACATAATTCGGTATAGATGTGTTAACTTAAATTTGCAATGGCAAATATCGAAAATATTTTAACCATTTAAAACAACATTACCCATTTTATGTGAGGAACACAATTAACTGATTAATTTACTTGAACTGAAGAAATACACATACCCAACCTCGATCTGCTAATTAAGAAAACGATCATATGAGACTAATCTCTGTATAAACCCTTCTCAAATCACTAACTCATCCCAAAATTAACTAGAATATGGTATATGCCAGAATGATACTGATTTTGAATTCAAATAAAAAAGCTCAGCTAATCCCTCTTTTAAGTTTTTTTACATTTGGTAAGAAAACTAAATTTGTTCTTTTTGGGAGCACCCTTCGCAAGAATTGTATTTTCTCCCATCATTGTTAGTACTGGTTATCCTACCTTAAAAAAAATAAAAACGTACTCTCTCCGTTCCAATATATAAATATTACAAGGATGTTTAGCAGATATTAAGGTTAAAGACGGAAGTCTTTGGTAACCCCTCGTTAAATGAGGGATGGTTGGAGGTAAAATAGAAAGAAATTTAAATCAAAGGTGATTATGAAATAAGTAGTTCTCTGAGTAATGCTAGAAATGTTTATATTTTTTTACATATTTCAAATGCTAAAAGTGTTAATATTTTAAAATGGAGGGAGTATGTAGTAGTTATTAATGAATAGCTAGCAGTCCATAAGTTCCCTATATAGTGATTATTGAGGGCAGGTGCAACTGCTTCTCCTTTCTCCCCTTTGGTTGAAACATTACTTTCATCTCAATAGCATATCAGCTTTGTGAACCTGAGCTATTTCTCAAAATATTTTGTCAACCAAGTAGTGACCTTTTGTGCAATTGTCTCTTGTTTGTACTGCAGGCAGATGGCCTGAGGCAGCAGAGCCTGCACAAGCTGCAGCATATGCTGACCATCCGGCAAGCCGGCCGGTGCTTCGTGGCAATCTCCGACTACTTCCACCGCCTACGCGCACTCAGCACACTGTGGGTTGCGAGGCCGAGGCCGGAGGAGGGGCCGGCGATGTAGATTAATTAATAAGTGTCTCAGACAACAAGAGGAACAGCAAACACAATGCTTGCAAAATTTTAACCTGGTTAATTAAGAGTTAGGTAGTTAGCTGCATGCAGTGAATTGAACTAGGCAGCACACATTCGAAGAGAGGTACTGTATGTGAGGGTATTGCTCTCTCAGATGTGTGTAACTCTTGCTACCTTGTAAGGTGTACATAGCTTCTTAATTAGGTGTTAGAGAAGAATAGAAGTAGGGAATAGTGGAAAAAATTTGAACTTTCTTTTGTTTCTTTTTATCCCTGACTTCTTCTACCTCTTTGCCAGCTAGATTTAAGTTCACCTGGAGCTAGCATCATTGATTTGGATAATGTTTCAAATACTTGCTGGTAACAAAATCATGAGATAAATGCAAGTTGTTTTGGTTAACTTTGGTGGATGCATGATTAATTGCTCTAAGGGGAAAAATTGCAGAATCTCATATATCCCCTCTCAAAATTGTTTAGTCCTTTCCGTTCAACCTAATGTATTATTCCAAAAATTTTCGTCAGAGCTCAATTCGAATTTAACAGAAATTGGGAATAGACCATCAGTGACCTTCCGGTGGGAGATGTTCAAGATAACATCCATCCCAGCTTATTATATTAGGTTCAACTCTGCCTTGTGTCCCCATCTCCTTAATTCTCTACTCAAACCTAATTGCTCAAGTCTTTAAAATAATGGTAATCAAACTGATTCAATTTATTGTTAGCAAGAAATTGTAGGATTGTACATTTATACTTTGGCTAGTGGGACATCAATGTAGTTACTTTAAAAATTACAGCTCTATTGTTTGCTTTCAGCTAATCAGTCTCAACCAAAATTTTAAATTTTAAAACTTAATTTTAGAGTTGATTTTGATGGTTTTTCATTGTAATTTATTTCCATCATTGGCTTTTAAGTTGCTAACAGCACTGAGCACATATATAAAATTTTACCCACTAATAATTTTTTTGTCACTTATAAGCTTTATGGCTTATAATCAGCTGCAGGTGTGTCGTCATTGTTGTGTTAGATCAAAAACACCTTTATTGGTGAACATATTACTATATTCTAGGAAACCTATATTTGGTCCATCCATCATATAGCTGGCAGAACCTATTAGAGTTAAGCATAAATAGTTAATAAAATGATTCTAATGTAAATATTGTATAATAGCCATTTTCATCCTAATCTAGCATAATATCCATGGCTATGAGTCCCCCCACCCCACCCCCACCACCCACCCACCCACACAAACAAATGCATCCCCCTTGAACAAATGAATTGAAGCACACTATTTGACAGTCAGAGTAATTAGAGGGCATGCGACATGCCTCAAGGAGAAACATAATATTAAAGATGATAAATAACTATTTCGATAATCAAAGATCACCTAGATTTGGTGGGTTTGCTATTTACCTTTGGTAGGACTCAAAGACTGACATAGGAACCTAGGGAAAGCCTGGTAGTTGTAAAAAAAAGGGGGATTTATTGTCGCTGCTACAAACCCATGTCGTCCTCGCCTGGGCGACTGGGGAGAAACCCTAGCGCTACCACCCTCCCTTCCCCTATCATTCTCCGCTGGATCTCATCGTCGGACAATCGTGAGGTGAGCCTGGATGGTGATGGTGGGGCCAAATCATGGCGACAAACCGTCACCAACGCGAGGGAGGCAGAGTGGCACGGTGAACCATGATGGAGAGCTAGAGGGCGTGGTAGCGCATGCCATCGAGGGAGGCTGGGGATCCGGTGCCAATGGCCGTATCCGGTGCTCCCACGGCCGGATATGTCAAAGGGCGTGGCACAGGCATCATTAGTGGTAGGCTAGTGTGGGCAATGACAGCAGGAGGCTGGCAGAGGGAGCGACACAATTGACGGCAGTAGGAGGCCAGACATGGGTGTGGTGTAACCTGCAGCACTGGGCGTGGAGGCTGGTGCAGACGGTGAGGTCTGGCAGCTGCTGAGGATGATGACGAGCGTTGGTCACCGGCACCAACAATAGGGGTTGATGACGAACAGCAACGTTGTGGTGAGCATGGGAGCTACTAGAGTCAGATCGTCCAAGCTAGCCAACTGCACCCCTCTTCTTTCTCTAGGGTGATTCTCCCCTACTTTGGTCAATTTTTCCTGTCACGGGTAGCTCTTTTGGTGAGACGGCGGCAGTGGCGGTTGGGGAAGAGGACGTTCCAGCGGCGAGGCTTCATGGGAGTTGCGGCATGGTGGGCTATAGGAGGCGGCAGCGAAGGTCGCATTGGAGACCGGTGGGTCTGGGCTGGCTGACGGTGGGGTGTTGATCCGGCAGAACCTCGAGTTGGCAAAGATTGTTTAGTTGGTGGAGCACTAGGGTGGTGATGACAAGTGCAAGTGAGGGTGCTGCAGGCAACAATGATGACGTCTCTGGGCATTGTGAGCCCCTCTTAGGGCGTTGTCGAACTACCTCCCTCCCATGCATAGGATTATCTGAGTAAAAACCTAGTGAAAATGGACGGGTGATGATGGTGGTGCCTAAGACGTCATGATCTTGTTGGAGGTGTTGCCTAGGAGGCCTTCGTTCCTCGCCTTTGCCGTCTCCTCCTAGCTTGGTCTTTGGCAACTTCTTGGTTGTCGTCATCTAGTTGGTACAAGTGATGAGGGGATCTTTTTCTCTCTCACCCTTTCCCTCAACCACTCTATGTCAGGATGACTGGGAGCTCACATTGATGATTTTTTGTGTGCAGTCGGTGTTCAGCGGGGCATTTGCAGCCTCCTTATAGGTCTAGCAGCGATCATTCACGCTTAGCAGTCGTCGGCTTGGTACTAGCGCCTTCTCCTTGCTATGTGAGGAGCTGCTAGCACTAGTGGTGGTGTGTTTTTTTTTCTGGTTACAATCTTCCAAGATTGTAATTTTGTTTTTTTCTGCAATATCAATGTAAAGCTTAGCACTATCTGGTACGGGTTGTTTAAAAAAAGAAAGCCTGAATAGGTCGAAAGTCATGCCCAACAATGTTTATCTTAGACTAAAATCACGATTTACTTATATACTACTAGCTCCATTCTCAAATAGATATTCAATGTGCGTAATCAAACCTTCAAAACTTAAATAATTAATTAATACAAAAATATTAGGATTTGATATAAGAAAATGGAAGAATTGTCATGAAATGCAATTTCATATGGTTACATCTTTAATTAATAGCTTTTATAAACATATAGTTAGAAAAGGTAGGGACGAAACATATGCAATTGTGTCAACGTCCAAAAAGGCATATAAAAAAGAACAGAGGTAGCATGTGAAATACACTTTCCACATTCAGTGCATCTCACCATTCAGGTCAGGATACCAGGTCTAAAATCCCCAGCACCCAATGAAATTGATAGAGTCAAACCTTGTTTTCTTCTGTCTAGTTAATTTCCTTACTGCAACATTCTCAATAATTAATGTTTCATATTTCAACAAATACTAACACTCAAAATAGTTAATTCTGTAGAAGGTCCATGAGTAACCATAGATATAACTTTATCACACACATATACATTATACAAATACAATTTCACACTGGGTTTTTGTTTTGTTTACTTACCATCTATGCACTATCGATCTCTTGCAAGTTTTATAAAAATTATTTTTTTTCCTTCTCTTATCTATGTACACGTACACAAGCCCATCTCTCCTTTCCAATCACTCCCTTGTCCCCATGCTTTTATGTTCTCCCAGCCATTGCATTTCAATTGCTCCAGCCCCCTTTCCCTGTCAAGATTAAACTTGCTAGAGATCGATTCAAAGATGAAAAGGTATGCCATATATTCTTCCGAGATAGTGACGACGACTATAGTGCTTTCCAATCTTTTTCACTGATGTCTTTATTTTGTAGCCAGGCCCAATCTTCTATGGAAAATTTTGGACCTTATATATCTGTGACAGGGGATTTCAGGAAATAAAAATAACTAGCTAACAAAGCTTGTCTTTACACGTTATGCAGATTAGTTAAACACATTTGCAGTTAAAATGTCATATGCTACCGTTGCTTCTGCTACTAATACAAATAATGATAACATTAATATTAATTTGGACATGGAAGTACGATATGGCGTTCATTAGTTGGAGTAGTCGATACTTTCCAGGCCATTTCAATGTGTCTTGAATTTTCACTGTCTTTGGACCTCATGTCTTGTCCCTTAGTTCTTGGAAAGAAGCTGTTGCACAGTATTATGTGTTTTCCCAGTCGATCGATGGCCTGAACATGAAATGTTTATTTGTCATACTGGTGTTTGTTTTCCCCTTTTCTTCTATCTTTTCTCCAAGTTTGGTAGTCTAAAGGCCAAGTACATTCCTGGTTAGTGCAGAAGTTACAAGTATCCACTTATATGTAAATATTGTCTCATCAGTCTCTCATGTGCACTTATTTGTTCTTTTGTACGCCTGAAACAGATGAATAATTTGTGATAATCATTTAAGGGTACCAACGAGTGAATTAACTATTATAAAATTTAAAAAAAGATTTAAAACAGTATACCAATAAATTCATATTGTTTCTGAAAAAACATACCGTTTTATAATCTTGTGAAGCATACCCGTCAATCCATTCATCCGTTCCTTATTTTGAACAGGGCAATGTGGGGTCCATTTCCACTTTATCGGTGTGACAGAATTTTGTAAATAACCAATGTCATATAATCATACGGTCAATATCCCTTGTTACTGAAAATGTCAAGTTTTACAGGTTAACCAAGTTTGCAAGAAAAGTTCTCTTTCCACTCGACAATTTAATAGGACAAATTATATGCTTCAACAATCCTGGTGCCATTTTCTGTATGTCTGAACTCTTGAATGTTCTCCAGGGATAAATTTCAAGCCTCTGAATGTTCAGAAGTAGCATTCTGACATGGTCTTGGAGATTGCAGAATAATTGCGTGATACACGCTGCCTATTGATCGTTAATGTTAGCTGTTTCTGATAACAGTTTTATAATTAAGCAGGTTAAGCTTTGTGCTTAATCAATGATCAAGTCGCATCGTATCTGAGAACAAGATGAAAAAGAGATGATGCCATCGCAGAAGACAAATTTGAGACACTTTTGAATTGATTGATGTGAAATCACATCTTAGGAGAAAGCCTGTTTCTACTTCCCAACATCTGCTACATATATTCAGGAAGAGACGGTAGGCCAGGGCAACAACCCTTGCTATCCACATCCTTAGCTTATACGTGTCATTCTGCAGGCATTTGCAAATAATACCAGGATTAAAGATAACAAGGTGATAATCTTCCTGATTAACGTCTTATCGGATGGATGCACTCCATACATTGTCAAGCATATTTTGAGGAAAAATACAAGTTGTGGGTGTGAAACTGTGAATAGTCTAGTGAAAATATATGTGACAGGCCACAATTTATTTTCTCATAAATAAAGAAAAATTTAAAATTTAAAATTGACAGGTGTGTCACAGTGCTACATCCATGGTTTTTTCACACTTTTTTTTCTGGAAGCATATGATGAGGTAAAATTGACATAGCACATTAAAATGTTAGCGTCTGCCAAATTTGTTCTGTTGCAAAAAAAAAATCAGTCATGCATCTACCAAATTAAAATGATTTATCAATATCTAAAATGCATCTACCAAATTCATCCGATATTTCATATGTTAGTGTTCTGTCATAGAGAACAGTTTTTCTGACAACATTCCATGGGTACCTTATTTACAAAGCAGAAAATGTGGACCATATTAGGATCATTTGCTGTAAGAATGCGAACATGGGAACGACTAAACTTCTACAGATTCCAGGTGAACTATTCTGGATTTGTGGAGATGGCTTACATATGGTTCTGAAATGGGGCAAGCGGGCTGTTATGCATTACTGCAGATATTCGAAGTCTTCAGTTATCCCCACCTGAAATTTCACAAAAAAAGTAAATCAGAATCGAGGAAACTCTGAGAAGTGGAAACCTCCTGTCATTTAGTCAAAGGCTACTATAGTGTGAAGGAAAAGCATTGGGGATGCTCAAAACACCAGCAGCACAACACATGTGAAACTTTAGTTGTGTTGTAATGTGGACAAAGCTAAACTATTGGATCATCACTCACAAGCATTTCAATATTGTTAGAACAAGCTTCTATCATCCCAAGTAAAAGGACAAGCTTTTCAGTACTGAAATGGAATGTGATTGGGCTGGGGCATGACATATTCCATCTATTCATTTACTATTTAGTTCTAAAATGTAATTATTGATCACTCAAGCCGGACACATGCAGTGCTCTACCGGGCAATGGCTTTGCTCCCTTGCAATTTAGTGACCATTCAAGCCAAGGAAGTTTGAGGGATATCCTTATCAAGGGTGTTTAGCATAATTTACAACATGTAGAAATATTGGACTCATGTGGATATTATAACCAATCCCACAAGTAGTGAGAATAACAAGTTCGGTATGATAGATAAGGAAGACAGATAGCACCAAGACCTAATTAAAACAGATGGACATGGTTTAGGATTATCGGTACGATCAGTATAGTCGAAATGGAAAACAAGTGCAAGCTTTTTATATAACATCATCAGCATGGCCTCCAAATGCTCATACCCTTAACAGTATTATTACAAAAATAACACCCAATAGCAATATGTAAGAAGTTAGACAAGGAAAAGATATATAGTGCTTGACTAACTGAAACAGGCAAAACATAACTACTGAAAAGATACTGTACAACATGCATACATGGTAAACTGCTTACTGCATTTAATGAGGTTGTTTAGAAGGTTCTTAGATCCTTTGAATAATTTTTCTTACCCCATTTGAGGACCTCAAAAATTCACTAGGTAGTGACCACATCCATGCAGCAGCTTACTAACAATTGATTCACCAAAAAGCTCAAAAGATGCCTATAAATCATTCGATGTACTATGTGAACCCAAAATTTTTGAGAAAGGCCTGGGGGTCTTCCGGCTAGCACCACAAGGTGTGAGCTAGCCGACCCAGGTTCGAGCCTCACTCCTCCCTTAATAAAATTGATATGAGGGTCCTTTCCCTCATATCCAACATTTTTTTTTGAACCCAAAATTTAAGTAGTGAAATGCTATCACTGTTTCTCTCTCATTTCAATACCCTCTGTTAAGTATGACAGAATTTAAGCTGTTTTTTTATACATAATCTAGTCTAAAGATACGCAACAAGTACTCAGATGGCCAGGCTGTGGGTCAGTAATGATAATAAACTATAATAATAATAATAAATTAGTTGACCGATCAGTACATGATCGGTGATTATAGTCATCAAAAAAACTGATTGGGCGACCAGATACTAACCAATGTCCAGGGGTGACAGGTTTGAACAGGACAGACTGTTGAAGGCTTTATTAAACTCTAGCATATCAACTTATCATATGAATTTTTATGTACAGAACACTGTTTTTTGTTATTACCACCTAGGTTCTTGTTTAAAGACAAAAGCTAGAACTGAATATATGTATCACCAAATAATACAGGAAAGCATCTCTTGCAAATGACCAGTCCGTCAGATATTCATTGGAAAATAACAACATGCTAAGATTTTATCATTTGGATATGTATTGTTGAATAGATGGAAGATATTGTAAGAAAGAAAAAATTAATGGATAAGAGGACAGAACCTACCTCCCTGTACATGTGTTCGAGTTGTTCTTTTGCTTGTGGGAAAGTGGTTGAACACCATTGTTGCAGAGTGAAGATGTTGTCTGAAGTTACATTCAGAATTCTGTTAGCCTGTTATGATGATAGACAAGCTGCAGACATATAAATTTATAGGGAAGTTGACTAGCGAGACCACCCATACCTGTCCATCTGTTAGCTGCCGCATGAGCAACCTCAATAGCATCATCTGCAATCACCATTTTACAGGAGCAGTTAAATTGTGGAACAATTTTGTGCACAGAAAATTCCAAGCAATGTTAAGTTACTGCCAAACTTGGATGAAAAAGAGATATCACATGGAAAATAATTGACAATTTCACATGATTGTATCATCAGATTACAGACATGTAAAAGTGTAAATAGAAATTAAAAAAGGGATGCTGTATGCCATACTCATTGCCTCTAGTTCCGCTGGATCACTATCAGCATAAGCAGCCAGTTCCTCCTGGAAAACAGTGCAAAACAGTTGAGTTGTAGATACCTAAATGGAAAAGATAAATTAAATAAAAGACAGTGTGAATACACCTTTAACTTCTTGTGGTGTTCCTCTACAGCCTTCAGCTCCTCCAAAGCAGCTTCTCTCTCATCCTAGATCAGTGTATATGAATTGGATTTACATGTTTGTCATAAGGGTGTAGAAAAATGCACAATTACTTACAGAGTCCTCTCTGCCTCTTTTCAAATTCTCTCTCTGCTCAACAAGCTCCATGTAGCGCTTTTTAGAGCTTGAAAGGTCAGATTCCAGTTTGTTGTAAGTAGTCCTCAGCTATAAACCGATCCATAGATGGATTAGCTTAAACTATGATAAGTAATGATGAATGAAGGTATTTTGTGTACTAAAAGTTGCAATAAGAAATATATTACTAGTTGCTGTATTTATCCAAGTGATCCACAAAATGACAAAAATCCCTCTTTTGCCTGCCTCTATCTTGACGAGTAAACAAAAGCTCTTCTTACCTGTATTTTATCCTGATTCTCAAACCACTAGGGTATGCTGCACTAATAGGAATGATTAATGATAGTTGATACTCTCTTCTGCAAAGCTTCGAAAGCTAGTTGTGATACTGATACATGGAACCAGCACCACACTATATACTAAGAAAATTAACATAAAATGTATTTCGTTCTTCGCAATTCTGTAAGAATTTAAAGGACTGAGTGTGTCTTCTAGCTTGCTTACTTTTACTTGTGTTACCAATTGTCATTAGAAAAAAATATATATGGTCAGGGGATCTAACTCTTGGTACCGAATTTGTTCACCAAAAAAAAATCAAACATGACGCACATGCAAGGTTAAAGGGGTGGTAGTGGTATCAAAAAACAATACCTGGTTTCCAGCACAGCTGGGAAGACTCCAAAAGTACACCTGTAAGGAAACTATTTAGTTTGAGAAATTAAACGCAAAAGGCACATTGGTGAGGATATGTAAACAAAAAAATAACTAAGAACTGGCCCTTTGCAAAACATGCAGAATGTAGAGTTGTAGCTACATGAAACTCAGTGAACTAGCTCTTGAAGAATACACAAAAGAAACTTTTCTTGAGTTACAGATGAATCAACTTTGATGAAAAACCTTATATGACAAGGCTGAATTACTGAGAAAGCAGTTTGACTAATCTAGGTCCATGCTACAATTTAGATAAGCAGCTACACTTACTGAAGTCCCTATTTTATCTTTCAAGACAAGATCATCATCCACCAGGCTTTGCACAACATCCTTCACTGACTGACTGATGACACCTTTTTTGGGACCCAACTTCTCAAGCTCTTTAAGCTGAAAGCAGAAGCATGGACTGGGACTTAGGACATATGAAAATACAGTCTACATGAAGAAACCTAGCAGAACAGCACTTAAAATAGCAATGTATGACGTGGGCAAACAACAGAAATACATAACAATGAACGGTACGAGCATCTGAACCTAAATTTGTAGTAACAGAAATACAAATGCATCAAAACAACCTGCTGGCACTAATATACAAATGCATCAAAGCATCAATAGTTGCATAATTGTATATCCAAGGATTACTTCTGAAAATTGATGGTTAGTTAATTTTACTACAAATTGGAACAGATAATGACTTTTCCTGCAAACATATAACGAAGCATTGCCATCTCAACTTTACAAACCGAAATAAAAAAAAGCAAGAAACTGGAAATGAATTACAGTATTAGATTGGCACTTGGGTGCTGATTGGTTTCATTTGTTGTCTACATTATAAAGCATAATAAAGCAGCAGCAGAAAGGAATAAAAAGAGTTAGTGGGACATCTGCCAACCAGTGCCTCCACATTAGCAAAAGAAACAACATAACCCTTGAATTTGTTACAGATAACTTGCAAACAGCTAATACGGCAACCCTATGGCACAGCTTGACAGAACTTACCAGATAGAAATCTTGACTATCATAAAATATTTGTAGCATCTGCTCCCTCTTCTCCTCCAATGAAAGACCCCTCTTCTTCGACTAAGCACCATATGGAGAGCAACAGTTAGAAATTAAACTAAACAACGGTGGTTGCTAAATAATAAATAGAAGAAAATTTCTGTGCTCATGGACCAAAATAACTAAATGGAACTATCAGTTAGCAAGATGTATCATTGTAGGCATTAAACATATTAAAATCAGTTATATTTCTTATGGTTGTTTCTTCAGTCAGACATTTGCAGTGGATGGCAATATGGCGTGATGTAAAACATATTCGAATGATGAGGCTTGTAAGACAAATAAAGTCATGCAGAATACGATTCCATCACACTTCAACAGCATTGTAAAGATCCACCGACCAGCATTTCGACAGACATCTTACGCGCATCATGACTGTGGTCCAGAAACCAAGGATCCCCCCAAAAGAATACCTCACTAGTAATAGTATTTGAAACACGCATATATCTATGTGTACATCTAGTCACCACAACATAGCGTTTCAAGATCACTCAATCCTCTACGTGGAAATCAGAGTTTTGGCGAATCCCACATATCTTTCAACCACCCAAATCCGGCAATACATCACCATTCCTAGATCGGAAGCAGGGCGTGATGCAACCTCGCTTGCTCAACTACCCTTGCAGTCGCATAAAAAGATAAACAGAACTGGAACCCTAACCATCCCCCTCAGTGGGAGAGAGAACCCCAGCCAACCCATGAACACGCCATGGCTGAAGACCGCAACGGCCTGGGAAAATCCCATGACGAAGAGGACGAGGGGCGAGGAGAGCGGCGGACGGGGGCCTTACCATCCCGGCCGATCGGAGCGGCGGCGGCGGCGAAGGCGAGGCGGCGCGGAGGGATCAGCGGCGGACGGGATTTTTTTTCAGTTTCGCGCCCAAATGATGGAGAGAGCGTGGGATTTCGCCGTTTCGTTCCCACCCTTTTCTGTCCGAATTGATGGAAGAGAATTTTTATTATTTTTGTTTTTCCAGAGGGGTTTATTGTTGTTGTTCAGAATTTTTAGCATATTTAATTTTATTTTTTTAAAAGATTTAAAAAATAGTTTTAGGTTTTGAAAAATTGCATTTTTAGTCGCTTCCGTCAAGATTTAAAACCGCCCTCTTCGGAGGGCGTTTTGCCCGTTGGACATCGTCTCGCCACGCGATGGCCATTATGCAATTTGCTCACTTGCCACCCTCGGCAAGGACGATTTTAACTGTAGCATCGGGGTCGCACGCAAAGGACGGTCGCGGTTTTTGCGGGGGCCCTTGCCGCCTGGCAAGGCGGTTTTAACCTTTAGCAGAGGGCGCTGCAAAGGGCGATCGCCACGGTTTTTCGCGGCCCCTTGCCACCCTTCTAGAGGCCGGTTTTATTCTGGATGGCTTCCACAGTAAACCCTAACCCTAATTGGCCTCTACGAATCGTTTTTTTTCCCACAATTAGTCCATAATTTGTATTTTTGCAAATCTAAAGGAAGTTTGGCCATGTTATTTTGAAATAAAGTAGAGGACAACATGTATAATATTTAACAGGTTTTGTCCGGGTTAAGTAATATTATAAATTGGCCAATAATAGCTACATAACTCGAGTTCGCCTCGTAGCTCGGCCTATACACGATCGTTTACAATTTATCATATGTATGTTGTTTGCATTATCTCGTGATCATAACATATCGTTTTAACCAAGTTAACTTAGAAAAAAATGTTAAGCAGCTGTGTGCCACAATGTTGCATCTCATCATATATGGATGATACAACACATGACATATGTTTCATAAGAATTATTGCACGTAATTAAATCGCGAAACATATTTCATGCATACATGATACAACTTAATAGGACCCGAGGAGTCGAGGGTCGGCTTTCCTACGGAACCTTTCTACGTCGTTTTAGCTTGTCTTCAATTTTCTCTTTTCTTCTCGGCGTTGTACTCCTTTTGTGTTTCACATTCAGTTACTTTTAGGTCGTTATATTGGGGAATAACATTATCGATCCACATAGTGAATCCGCACCTCCTTGGGATGCTCTGGTAAAGAAACACATGTAATTAGTTCAAGTGCCACTAGAGTTAAGACGTTAGCGGGATTGATAAAACGAAAGACGTACAATGAAGTCGTTGTCTAAGTTGGGGCAAATGAAATATCTTTGGCCATGTGTTCGTGGTTCAAAGGAGGTAGCCATCTTGCAACGATCCCTACAACCGCACCTCGGACGCTCCGACCATTTAGGGAAACCTAGTGGGTTGTTCCTCCAATCTAAGCTTGCGATTTCGACTCGACGTTCGTACTCCATCCATGCTTGAATGAATTGTTCGGTCGACTCAGGTTACGTTATCGTTGGACCGATGGAAGCTGGTCTAACCGTATCGATCCACTCTTCGAATAGGCACTGGCGTACATCTTCCTGGTTGTACATTTGTGATGTTTGGGGTTAGAAAATACAACAAGCGAATAGGTTAACCAAGAAAAAATGATATTCACGACAAAATCGTCATCCACAATCTCGGGACACACGAAACATCTTTGTCCTCTAGTTGCATGTCTAATGGACCTTACCACCTGGCAACAGAGACCACAATGGCATTCTGCACGTTCCCGCCATGTGGGTAGTGCGAGCTGATCCATAGGCCAATTCAAAGCTTCAGCACCAACTCGACATTGGTACTCATCCTTCCGCCAAAGGTAGTCTGACCTTGTTTCGCTTAGTGGGTAGGACCGTGTTGCATCGGTTCGTGGGTTCTCCATATCTATCCACTCAACGAAGTTGCAGACCCGACGATATGTCTGCTTAACGTGTTAACATGATGTACGATCTAGATAAGTGTTTTCTGTGTTAAGAATTTGTAGTAGAAAGCATTGCAGATAAGACATACCCGATCCATGTTGGTGTATTGGAAGAATTGCCTCCCCCGGGTTTCAGCACTGAGGGACGACGTAAGTATGCAGGCATCCCCACAATGGCATAACGGATGGTCACACCATAGTGGAATGAAACCGCCCAAAGGATGAAGTCGCCAGTTGAGACGCTCAACGAATGGATGATCCATTGTACGTGAAAGTGTAGGAAACAGAAGGAAGATATGCAGAGCTCGTATTCAGATTGAAGTAATATATAGTGGAGGGGAAAAGCATCCGCACAAGTTGAGTAGGGATGCCTTCACGCGCCGAAAGGTGACACTTGTCATGGGGCAAAAGCTGACAGGGATGAATCGTACACGTCTGTCGCACGCCGAAAGTATTTTTATCGTTTCTATGCGTATCCTCTAGCGAACGCAATGGATGGTTCTCATGACATGTGAGTGCGACGAACGGACAGAGTATATACATAAAGCGAACACAAAGTAAATAAGTGTCATTACAAAATGTACAACGCATAACCTACTGGCGAGGCCTCTTACCCCTAGCCCTCCTAGACTGCGCCCTAACGTGCCCCTGAGAATACTCAGCCTGTCAGGGGGCACGACACGACTAGCACGGACATCCGGTGCCGACGTCTCCTGTGGCTGGTCCTGGCTCTGTAGTAGTGGTGCTCCACCAAGCTGCGAGGCGTCGATAACGTCCTGATCTGGGTCCTCCAGGTCGTCGAAGTCGTCGCTCGTACCTGACCCCCCCGGCATCGCCCACACCGGATCCGCCAGCCTGCGACGATGATGCCCCCGAGCGGAAAATCCTCGCCGAGTAGAATCCTCATGGATGTAAGCAATGTGAATCATCAATCAATAAAACTAGTAAGTTTGTAGTGCTCGTCGGCCGACGCTTGCTCACCTCGTGGCTGACTGAACGGACGAGGAATGGAGGAACCGCTCGCTACAGCAAAGCCCACAGTGCTCGGCCGAGTAGCGAAAGGCCGAGGGATCGACGATCCACTCGCGCCAGCCATATCTCCAGTCGGCAGCGTCGGACCTAGAGGCATTCGGTTTGTTATATCATTGTTAAGGGTTCCCACAGTGAAAATGAACGGAACTAACATGTGGAGGCACCAGCACCGTGTGATGTTGATCCTAGTGTTGGGCCACATGGACGTGGATCTGCAGCAGCCGGCGGAGGTATCACGTCCACGGCCGAACGACAGGAGAAGACGCGCAAGATCGAATGCATCTTCATATGCATCCGCTTGAACGTCAACCTCTGCTCCACTTCGTTCAGGTGCAGACCTGCGTCCAACCGCAGCTCACCGTGTTGATGTCGGCATTCATGGCCCGTGCGGCGTCGGCCTACGAAAATCAAAATGAATTAGGTTCGTCACTCTAATATATGAAAGGTGTTTTACGAAGGTGTTAAGCCCGAGAAAGAATGACGTACCCCCTGAAGTAGTCCCGGTCTTGGTGCGTGGGGTAGGTGTCCGTGACGCCTGCCTGGTGCTGCTGCGGAGCAGCCGGTGTGAAGGTCACGCGGGCATGCGTTCGTGGTAGGTACCACCGAAGGTAAGCAGTGTAGTTCTCCTCCGAGTGGGGGAAGAGCTCGGCAATCACCTCCTCTGTGGCTAGCAACCAGTCCGCCACGTACGGGGCCAACCGTGCTTCCCATAGGGTCCCTGCCTGCTGTCCCCGTTGAGTCAAGCTGCATGGTAGATAATGGTTGCCGATCATTCCAAAGCATTCGAAACAATAGAAGTAATGTTGAAAGCAAAGTACTCACTAGTGGTCCTGGGTGGGAACGGGAGTCGGTACGTCTACTGGAAATCCCTGACGCAGTCCGAACTGCCTCATAACTCGGTATGGGCAGTGAGGCTCGACGCAAAGGTCGAACACCATCGGGACCGCCGTCAACCAGTATGGCGAGTCGCGCATGCACAACGAAGAGAGGCCTAGAGGAGTTCTAGTGGCGACCGCCTGCTGCGTGTACGGCTCCCATACTACGTCCAAAGGCTGCAGACGGTCGAACTCGAATACGAAATCTGGGTAGCTCCGTCTGACCTGGACATGGGCGTAACGGCGCTACACAAATTTAATAACGAAGTGGTTAGAAGTTAAGTTGAACACAATCTCAAAATTTGAAATGAAAACAATTTGTACTTACGTTGCGGCAACACCAATACGTGCCCATCATTGGGCCGTCGGCTGGGTTCTCGGCTGCGGGCGCTGAATCGTACATAGTGGTGTCGACGATCGCGAACCGCTCTGCTGCCCAAAGCTGTATCAGAAGAGGACAGCCCGCGAATATCGCGCCATGATCCGTCTTGCATCACGAGTCGCATAGCGCACGATAAGTGGCTGCGAGGACTGCTGAACCCCAACTCCACTGCGGCACGAAGCCTATGTCCACATCCGCTATCGCCCGGGCATAGTGGATCAGGCCCTTGTCAACTGTGTGGCCTATCGAGCTGGTGAACATCACCCAGCCGAAGATCCAAAGTAGGTAGGCCTCCAACGAGCGTCTCAACAAGTAGTTGTCGACGTCGGGGTGGAGCTTGTCGGCCTACAACAAAAGCAAACGACGTTAACACTCATAAGTTTGTTGAAAAATAACGAAATGTACAAGTGAACTTACTATGAACTGCAAGAGCCAAGCCTTCGTAGGCCCGGTGGTGATGTAGGTGTTCAGCGGCTGAACACCGGGGATCCCCGGCATCCTCATCACTGGAGTGAAACGCTGAGTGATATCCTCCCTCCATCCACCAATACCATCCACAGGGCAAATAGCATCTTCGGCCAGTGGTAGCCCTAGCAGGTACGTGACATCCTGCAGCGTCGGTGCCATCTCCCCGCATGGTAGAAGGAAGGTGTGCGTCTCCGACCGCCACCGATCTACCAAAGCAGCTAGCAGGGAGCGGTCCGCATCCCACCGCTTCGTCGGGTCGTGCTCGTCTACGCGCGCCTCAACAAGCCTGCATATCGCGATCAGACCTGCCTCATGCAACCTGCATACCATCAAGTCTAACATTAGTATCAAATAAGTGCAGTGAACGCAAATATTGTCGTAAATGAAATGAGTTTGATCATACCACGGGACATGTCGCGGATCGACACGCAACAACTCGCGCGACGGGCGTCGACGAAAGGTGGTAAGCTGTGCACCCTGCACCATCGACAAGTACGACCTGTGCTCCCTGTCCACTAACTTGCTGAGGAGAGCTGGTGTATCATCCGCCATACCTGCATACGTAAGTTTATTAGTTACCAATTGATAAGAAAAACCAAAACAACATGAAAACATGACATGAATTTTCCATTATAGTTGAACAGTAAGAATATTGAACAATAAGAACATGAAAACACAAATTACAAATATCTCAACAACATTAAAATAGTTAATGTCTCGCAATGATAAATATTACACGCACGATAGATGCCAACAACATTATCAATATTACAACTATCGGATCACCACTAGAGTGAAAGGAGCACACAAATATTCAAGCCATTGCATTGCCCGCCGACGACGTAGTCGCTGCACGAGAACGTCTAGGACATGGTCACCTCATTGTTGTTCCTTCTCCTGATGGACGACTGCCATTGGTGGCTTGTCCGAATAGACCCGCACCTGCGACGGTTGGAGCTTCTGAATTCTTGTTAGTGATATGCCCTAGAGGCAACATAGAGATGTTGGATATCATGGTCAATGTTTATGTATTTATGAATAAAGTGTTATTCAGTTTCATGAATAGACATCTTGTATTGATCAATAAGTACGTGACTTATTTATGAGACTCTATATGGATGAATCTATTTCTAAATAATCTCTGATCATATATCATATTATTGGAACTAATATGATTCTAAGATCGGCATGGTTATTGATTGATGATTATGTCTCATAGATCATGGGTATGGAGATACCAAATCAATAAACATGGACACATGTGTTAGAGAACACATTGTTGGATAGACCCACTATGAGACACTACAGGAATTAATGTGCCATTAGTTAGTCTCAGGTAGTGTTGGTACAAAGTCCTTAAACCTGAGATCACCATGGATTCCAACATGTGTAGTATCCTACTTTGGGACTACCAAACGCTATTCCGTAACTGGGTAGTTATAAAGGTAGTTTTTGGGTTTGCTATGAAACATGGAGTGGGATGTGAGTGATCAAGATTGAATTTGCCCCTCCTTTGGAGAGATATCTCTGGGCTCCTCGAGGTAATTATGGAAATGCATGGTCATGCTAAGTTGCTTGGGAGTCAATCAACAGACAGATAATCCAATACGGTTCGAGGAATGATTAAGCTATTGAAGGGATGGCACACATCTTGCCTATAGTTTAATTGGTATCGTGAGGCAGGGATTTGTGTACACATTACAGGTTCAGAGCCGATATTATATTCTTGTATGCTATGGTGTCAATATGTGTTGCTTGGCGCCGCTGTTGACAGGTCGACTGAGTTGGACTCGAGCCGATGATCGGCTAAGTTAAACTATAGCCGAAACCAAATATACCTGAACCTATAGGGTCGCACGCTTAAGGGGATAAGAACAAGTATTCGAGTTGGACTCGGATACGGCTCGATCGGATAGGGATCCGATCGGATAGAGTCCTATGGTCTTACGACGTATGGGCGGCCAACTCTATGAGATTCGGATGGGATCCGATTCAAAATAGAGTCCTGATCAGCCACTAGTCCCAGTCGGCCAACTCTATATAATGGGATGAGGGGTGGAGAGCTGAGGCATGTCAATTGAATTGCGCCAAAATCAATTTGATCACACGCCGCTTTAGAAGTCGGCGAGATCAATCTCCACGGAAACCCTCCCCACCTTCGAGCCAAACTCTAGCCTTGCATTGCGTGCTAGCACACGGGTGTTCGGCGTTTTGTCCCCGGACGTGTGGATACCGGTAGAGACGCTGCTACGTTGCGCACTGTTGATCGGCTACGAATCAGCTGCAATCGGAGCGAGGCGACTGCGGCAGATCGACGACGAGAACGTGGTCGGATGACTCGGATCGGCTGTGACATCGGCGAATCGACTGATTTTTGAATCGGTTGTCCCCAAGAATCGGCTGTCGGCTTGCGGGAATCGGCTGTCATCTGCGAGCACAAGTCCAGATCGGATAGTCCTGATTGGCTATTTCCGCTGCATACTCCAATCGGTAACGATCTATCGGCCCTTACTTGCAAGTGTTTCTGGTTTGTGCGGTAGAAAAGTTCTGTTTTCGGCTAGCGCAGCCTTCGCATAACCCTTCAATTCTTCGGGCATTTCTTGTACGTATGTCCGCGCTCATCGCATTTGCTGCACCGTATAGTCCTCCCCCCGGCCTCCGACTCGTCCATGTCGTTTCTGATGCGTCTCGACTGACGCCGTCCCTTTTTCACCCTTAACTTCGACGGATCTAGAATGTACAACACTTGTGGCCTCATTGTTGTGTACGATCCCAAGATCCCAAACCCATATATCTCCTCCTTCCATGTATGAAAAATTGCTTCTTTCATGTAGTATGGGGACACATAGATATCAGGAACTATGCCGCAATCGCCAGCTGCTGCAAGTACGTGCGAGTAAGGCAGATGTCTAAGCTTGGGCTTCATGCAGCTGCAGCTGCAACCGCCCTCCGCATGAAGCACACATTCCTGCACAGCTTGCACGCGGTTGATGCCGCGCCTTCTCCTGTCGACACACATGATCTCGTACCTATGAACTTGGGTACCTTGGGGAATTACTCTGTGCTTCATTGCTTTAAAATTTTGTCTTGCATATACTTCGTCACCACATTCCCAAATATAATTTTGTTATCAGCCATCAAAGGGGCAATTTTCTTGAATCTGTCCCTAAAGTACGCCTGAGTGGCATGAAGGATAAATTCCACAATACCGACCAATGGGAGCCCTCGCACTCCTCGCATCACCCAGTTGTACACCTCGGTTAGGTTGGTTGTCATTATACCATATCGAGCCCTGTCAGTGTCATACAACAGAGACCACTTTTCTTTCGGTTCATTCTCTATCCAGTGGGAGAAATTACGTATTGATGGTGCAGGCCTCCTTCTTATTGCTGGAGGGTCATCATGCAATGGACCAAGAGGTACTGCAGGCTCGCCATCCTGTGGCCGACGAGACTGCTTGTCGGTTTGCTTCATTGTCAGCTCATCCAACCTTTTCCACAACTCATTGAATTTTTTCTCTTGATTCTGACCACATAGCCTTTTAAAGAGATCCATCAGGTGCTTGTTCGTGAATTGCTTGTATAAACTGGCTCCCATATGACGCATGCACCACCTACTCTGAACATCATGCCACCTAGTTGCAAGTCCCCTCTCCGGCCAACCATTCTGCAGGTAGTCAATTGCCTTCAGCATGCCCGCATGACGATCATGAATGAGACAAACATTGGGCCTCATACGCACAACTTGGCAACGAACTCTCTCCAAGAACCAATACCAGCTTTCGGTGTTCTCACTCTCGACAAATGCAAATGCCATAGGTAACACCTGGTTGTTCCCATCTGCTCCAATCGCCGTCAGTATCTGACCTCTGTATTTGCCTGTCAGAAAGGTTCCATCTATGCACAACACAGGGCGACAGTGCACAAATGCGTTGATGCAAGCACCAAGCGAGAAAAAGGCTCTTTGCAGCATGCTCTTGCTCGGTTCAGTAGATGATGGAAATGTCTGAATGTCGTAGTACATATTGGGGTTTCTCTGAGCAATGGTGGCTAAAAGACGAGACAAATTGTCATAGGATGCTTCAAATGTGTCATACCTCATCTCCAATATCTTTTATTTTCCCTCCAGGCCTTGGAATAGCTTATAGTATACTTGAATTTGTTTTCAATGCGCCTAATAATGGAGCCTAGTTCAAAGTCCGTGTTACTAACAACATCACTGTACATCTCACCGGCAACAAAAGCTGAGATGATGTTGCGGTGATACTTATCCACCCCTGGCAACCAACATGTGTGCTCACCAACAATGCTCACTTTCCAATAGTTAATCCATTTCCCCTTATATGCATGAACACGCCACGGACAATCATCCTTCATGCACTTCACATCATACACATAGTTCGTAGACTTCACCACCCTAAACTCTCTATGCAAGGAGACCGCCCAATGCTTCACTGCCTCTTTCATGTCTTCCTTATGAGCATACCTAGCACCCTGGATTATCTCGTTATCCTTATATTCAAATGATACCTGCTGCCCCTCTGAGATAACAAGTTGAGAGAAATCAGCTTTTGTCCAATCCACGGGCATAACATCTTCTTCCTCGTCCGATGATTCATCGCCCTCCGCATGCTCATTTTCAAAATCCTCCCTCTCCATTTCTTCAACAATTGCTTCGATTCTCTCTCCCTCGTCCGCCACGCCAACCGCCTCCTCCAAGCTTGCTTCATTACCCCCTGTTCGCATCGATGGTTTAACATTCTCCAGGACATTTCTAGTACCTTCACCATACCCTGTTTGCACTATATTACTACTATCGATTTTGTGCAATGCCACAAAAATAACAAGGGGTCAGGACCTTTCAAATGCCATGTCCACATAACGTCTCCACGACTCAGTGTTATCTATAGGCATAAATTCCCAATAATATCCTTCTGTTGCATGACTTACTACAACGGATAGGGACATTGTGTTCACTCTTGTATCCACTTTAAATCCACGTAGCAACCAACTATAGACTGACTCAAATGTTTTATTGGCTGGCCTATCGATGCCCTTCGATTTCATCCTAAATTATGACAGATCGACACCATCTGCACCATATCAAACGTTGCCTTCACCGTGAACTATCTGAAATATGACCTTACTTGCCATTGTGTCTGACAAACACATTGAAACTGAGTTTTGTCCATACTACGAATATGATGCTTAGATGAATCTATGCCTACGTTAATTTCTTTAACAATATGTTCTCTGTTCTACATCTAAAAATGTATCGAATCGGTTTGTTCATGTAGATCTACCGTCAATGTACATCTTTTCTATATATGTTCAGCCAAATCTGACAAATTTTCTAATCTACATCATAGTGCTTAATATCTATTCACATAATATACACATAGATCCAAACATATTCTACCTAAGTTGATCTAAATTAAATCATCTAGTTCAAACTCGCTAAATTAAATCATGTCCTATTTTATAAATATACAACTAAATATTAAATAACTATTCAACTATTAAAAAACATGCATTTTTAATAATATTACATTTACAAATCAACTAACAAAAAAATGTAAGATGGGATATTGCATTTACCTGGGATGGAGTACGCAATCGGACGGGGCATCGTCGTTCTCCTTTCTCTTCCTCACCCTCTCTCTTTTTTTTTTGGATTTGTGAGGGTGCAAATGAGGCCAAACTCGCGGGAGGGCGGCTTATATATGTCTCGGCAAAAAACTACCCTCTGGAAGGGCGGCAAGGGGGCCGCCTGCAAAAAAGCCAGGGCGACCGCCCTTTTGCAGGCGGCCCCCTGTTGCTACAGGTTAAAACCGCCATTGCCGAGGGCGGCAAGGGGGCGCCTGCAAAAAAGCCAGGGCGGCCACCCTTTTGCAGGTGACCCCCTGATGCTACAGGTTAAAACCGCCCTTGCCGAGGGCGGCAAGGGTGCAAAGTGCAAAATGCCGCCGCGCGGCGCCAACGACCGTCTTCCACGTAGGCAAAAAGCCCTCGCGGGAGGCGGTTTTAAATCGCCCTCTCGGAGGGCGGGAGGCGACTAGAAATGCAATTTTTCAAAACCTAAAATTATTTTTGTAAATCTTTAAAAAATAAAATTAAATAGGCTAAAAATTCTTGTTGTTCAACATAATGAGCCGGAAAAGCATGGCCCATAATCAGGAAGAAAATGTTGAATCATGAATGAAAAAGGTCCATTTTATCTTGCTCAACTATGGGCCAAGTCTATATTTTTCCTCTTAACCATAAAATTAAAGTTAACCGTGACTCAGTTTAACTTCCTCCTCGCAATCACAAAAACAAACACTAGGCTCCCTCAAATATCGAAATTGATGCAAAATAACTGATTCAATGGTTTGCGAAGCGGTTTTCATCCGATGTGGAGCTTCACTTAGTCTACCTATGTCAAGTCAGAAAAAAAGGTGTAGGGCTCACCTATTAGTGTCCTCCCTCTCTTATACATCTCTCGTATGTGCCTTCAACCATGGTATATGCAAAAGTGTCATCGCGGCAGCAATAACGGTAAAGATGTAGTCGTTCGCCTCATCGCAGGCCATGCACACCCTCCTTCTCCCATCGTTTGCGATGCTGGACGCCCCAGTTGCTCCTTCATCACGAGATCCCTCTGCTTTCAATGTCGACAAGGTGACGACAACTGAGCTTGAGCCTGACACAGAGGTTGTCGAAGAGTAGCAGAGGGAGACTAACATGGCGAAGGAAGCGGCCAAGCACGCGACGACACCGCCAACCATCTTCTACAGCAGGAGGGGGTCGTCTTTGATGATGATGCGCATGGCCTTCGGTCGGTGTCGGTGCCAAAAGGGCAAGGTGGAGGTGAGCAGAGACCGCAATGCAATGGTGCCACCCCCAAGCCTCACCGCCTCATCACCATCTATCCCATGGACATCATTGTTGTTGGTTTGCTCTGTTGCTCGTGCCAGCATGATAGATCGTGGCCTCTCGATCTCAGGGGCAAGGGTGGAGCTCAGCTCACCTCTTTGTCACCAGCTCAAGAGAGAGGAAAGAGATGAGGGATGGAGAGATTGAGGAAGATATCCGCCATGTTGATGATCGCGTACAACGAGACAGTCGTAGCAGCAACCTCGCCGGCATGCTAGGCGCAGAGCACAAGGTCAGAGTAAGAGAAAAAAGAAATGATGAGGATGTTTTTTTAAAGTAGTTATAATGATGTGTAGTTTTCTTTCTATACACCACTTATGTTTGTGAAATATAGGAGAAAGCAAACTAACTGATGCAACTTGTTTGATTGGATAAGGAAAAAATAAAATTACAAAACCCTCAAGTATCATACCGAATTTGAGATTCTTCTCCATAAGATTATATGCTACAAATACCCCCTCCTAATTATCTTGCTTTGAGATTCCCCCAACACGTTCCTATGAATGGTAATAGGCTGAGAAGGAGCCGTGGTCACAACTCATATGGACAAGAGCCGATGACATGGCCATTGGGGGCAGAGCTAGAATGAAATGGAGAGGGTTGTCACTTGCTTAATTTACTCTACTATGGATCGAGTTTAAGCTAATGCGGGTCCCTAAGTTTGTATTGAGAGGGTACACACATGGTGAAAATAGGTGAACTATAGCTAAAACAATTTCTTAGCCGGGTTCCTGGGCACCTGTCACATCCTGAGTTTTTCCCTAATTCATTTAAAATCATTTACCCGGAAATAATCGGAATTTCGAAATTAACTCGGAGTCAACCTATAATTTTAAAATGCAATTAATAAATGGAAATGACATGATAGGATTTTTCTTGAATTCTTCATGTCAAAATACGCTAACAGGATTTTTACTGAAATTTTTAGAGCACTCTAAGTATTTTTAATCAATTAAATAAGAAAACAGGAATTTAATTAAGTCCCTTTTCCCTTTTTCTTTTTCTTTTCTTTTCTTTCCTTTTTCCGTACGCCCGTACGGTCCTTTTCCCGCCCGACACCGTAACGGGCCGTCGGCCCGTCTCCCGCGCGCGCCACCCTCCTCGGTCGTGGGCCGAAGCCCACGGTCCCGCCGCGCCGCGCAAGTCCGGCGCTCCTCCTCGCGCCACGGCCACCGACGTGGGCCTCACTGCCGGAGCCGCCCCCCGCGCCCGGCCGCCCAACCGCCGCCGCCGCCATAGCCGCGCCGCCCGCCTCTTCCCGGCCGCTTCCGTGCGCCTCGCGCCGCGGCCCCACGCCGGCTCCGCCCGTGCCGCCGCACCCGTGCCCGCACTTCCCGCGCCGCAACACCCGCCGCGCCCGAAACGGTCGCCGTATATCCTCTCTCTCTCTCCGAGTCCGAGAACGCCGGCGACCTTATCCCCGCCGTTTCCGTGCCCGTTTCGGCCTCCTCTCTCCCCTTTAAAACCCCTCGAGCTCCGCCTCGTTTCCCTTTGTTCGCCGTGGTTTCTAGCCCGTGTCGCCGCCGTTCTCCGTCGCTCATCCGCCGGTGAGCTCGCCGCCGTCCCCGGTTCCTTTTGGTTTTCGTTTGCTTCCTTTTCCTTTCGCGCGCACGCCGCCGTTCGTCGAGTCGTCGCCGCCGGTCCGCCGCCGCTCGTCGGGTCGTCGCCGCCGCCCCGCCGCCGCTCGGATGGTCGTCGCCGGCGTCCCGCCGCCGCCGCCGCCACCCGTGGAACCCTAACCCTAACCCTAGCGCCGCCCCTCTCTGTGCGTCCGATCTTGCGGATCGGACGGATCTGCGCCGTCCGATCGCGACGGATCTGCGCCGTCCGATCGTCGCCATCTGGCCGCCCAGATTGCGCCGCGTCGCCGCGATCCGGCCGCTTCGGATTGCGCCACGTGGCGGCAATCCGGCCGCGCCGCCGTCCCCGCCTGGCGCGCAGCGTGCGTTGACGCCGCCCTAGGGCGCGCCGCCACGGCCGACGTCATGCTGACGCCGCCACATGCCGCGCAAGGGTGACGTCACCAGGACTTAATTGCGCAATAAATAATTTAATCTTTTTTGTTTAGTTTAAAAATCGCAATTAAACTTCTAAAATTCATATCTTTTGAATCCGAGCTCCGTTTTAGCCCATTCAAATTTTATTAAATCCAGAAAAATGTCAAGAATCCATTAAAAATACTTTTCAGTGCTGTTTCAGTAGACTTTTTAGGGTGTTTGTTGAGTGCTTTGTTTGTCGTGTAGATTCCGAGTTTTCCGGCGAGCCCGTTCTCTTCGAAGTAGTCGCCGAGGTTCCTCAGTCTCCAGAGCAAGGCAAGTCATATCTTACATTGACCATATTGTACCTATTTTATGTAAATATCTCTTTTTCTTTCAAATACTGCATATGTTTTAAAATGTCATTTTATGGGATGATTATACCTATTGTACTCAACCATAGGATTGTTTACCTTATACCATTGATAACTTGGGGTTCAATATGACTAGATGTTAGCTTAGGGTTGCTTAACTATGCTTAGCGCAACTAGCTCACTTAAGGGAATCACACTAAGTTTAAGGCTAAAGTGACCTCCCGGTGATATTAAGATATGACCTTGTTCTTAATAATACTGAATTATCAGAAAGGTGGGTCGTGAGCACATGGTTGGACTTTGGTTAGCGTGCTCATGACGAATAAGGACCGGTTCTCGGGAAACCCTGGAAGAAATGCCGTGCATACCACAAGCCAGCATGGGTAATGGCTGGGCCCGTAGCGTAGCTGTCTCTAGTTAACGTATCCCGCAGAGGGGTGAGCGTGATGGAGTTGGGTCGGCCCGGTTTTAAGGGTTGATCAGCTTCCGGATTCACCGCGGCACTAGAGGGCTGCCCATTGCCCGATGGAAATGGGGCGAAACCTTGGTGTGGTACGATTGATTAGAGAGGGTTATGTGAAGGGTCCTGTCACAATTCCTTTCCGGGGCACCGTGGTGGTGCACCGGCGCACGGTAACGTGTTGTGGGATTGTGTCTTGTGGGTACAGTTGTACACCTCTGATCAGAGTAAAAACTATTCGAATAGCCGTGCCCACGGTTACGGGCGATCGACCAGATTCACCTTGATTAGTCTCATTTACTTTATTCGAATGAAATGTTGGAATATGACTAGTGCAGGTGGATGAATGGGCCTGTTGCAACGTGGTTTGAGCGTTGGACAGTGTTTATTTAATACTGCTTAAATGTTACTACTGTTTTTGTCTTCGATATTATTATTGTATTCTCGTAAATGCCGTTTATGCAAATTGAGCCTCTTGACCATTCCTTGTTATTTATCTCGCATCATGTACCCCTTTTCCGGTGTGACTTGTTGAGTACGGTGGTTGTACTCGCTTGCTTCTTTTTCCCTTCGGTGCCGGAGGTTGAGAGCGAGGTCTCCGAGGAGGTGTAGGCTTGTTCTCGTTAAGGTTTAGCCGTGGAGTTGGTGTTCCGCTCGCTCGTGTCAAAGTTTAGCTTAAGTCGGTTTATTATCTTTTCCGCTGCATTTATGTAACTCTTTTATATTGTTTCTAAGACGAGGATTCTGTATTATCAATAACGTCGATTTGTGTACCTCGGCGATTCTGGACGAGGATGTAATGCACAAATTAGCTGCAGAAATTCTGGTGTGAATTTCAGGGCGTGACAAGTTGGTATCGAGCCTTCCCGTGACTCGTAGGACAAGCCAACTGGAAACCTTAAGAGCCCTCTAATTCTTTTCATGTGCATATGTTTTGAAAGAAAAAGGGGTGTTTTGAAAAGTGGAGTCGATCTAGGGTTTAGGAATTGCGAAAATGGGATGTTGGTCGTGGGTTTTGAGCATGTTTTGATTTTCTCACTCCTTTGTTTCTATAGATGGCAGGTTCCCCGACGCATGCGGAAAAGGGATGACAGCCGTTGCGAGCGGCGCGTATGGCCCTTGCAGTCGAATATCCCGAAGCACCGGAGTATACGACGTTGCGCCTCTCGGTGGCGAGTTGCCCTACCGTGTTCGGTTGGAGGTTCACGGGTTTGTGGGAACGTGTCTTCCCAACATGGAGGTCACAGCTTCGGAGGCACGTCGATCACGCTTGTCAAGAAGCCGCCTACCGATGTTGGCCAGATGAGGAGCCGCATGATGCGACCTTCGCACCTCCTCCTACCGCTACCATCCCCGTCGAGGTAGTTCCTCGAGGTCGGTGCATTCAAGTCTACGGCAGGAGAGAATGACACTACCTTCGTCACATGTGCACTGTGCTCAAAGGACTGGATCGATGCACTCGACCTACACAAGGCGACCAAGGAGCCGAACGACAAGAAGATGCCGAGGATCGCGCACGGGACGAAGTGGTTCGTCCCAAGAAGGAGGTAGCCGAGTTGAAGGGACTCCGCCACCGGTTGGGGTTAGACTCCGCACTACGCCTCGGAAGACCACCACCGCGCCTGTCCGTATCCAGCGGCACCTCGGATTCCACCGCCTTCTCCGCTCCACCCGCTCCGCCTCGGCGCCGTTCAAGTACCTCCTGCTGCAGGTCCCGCCCTCACCTTTGCTCCGGCTTCGGCAAATCCAGGCGGACGTGGCGTAATGGTTGGATCTCCGTCTCCGGTGACTCAAGCTCGAGATAATTCGGTGAAGACATGGACTCCGAAGAGACTCAAGATTCCTCGGAGGGAAGAGGCGGGATCGGTTGGGCTACGGCAACCGACTCGGAAGATTCCAAGTCCGAGGTGACGCCCGAGGACTCCAGAGCCGTTCGGAAGAATGGGGATCTTCGAAGGAAGCGCTTTTGACTCCTCGTCTCGTGGATCGTTCTAGTTGCCCTCCTTAGTTTTACCGTTTATCTTAGTTTGTCTTCTTGGTAGTTGCTTGTGTGTTAGGCGCTGTGTGTGGGATAGGCGCGTCGATATCAAGTGTGATATGACCGACCAATTAAGGATGTTTGGTGCTTTTCCTTGTTTCTAGTCAAGATCGAACAATGCATTTGAATTCCAATAATAAAGATTAGTGCTAAGTCTCGTCGTTTTCTTCTTTTCTCTCTCGGTCGGTCGTCTCCTTCGGATGGTGAACACCGGGACCGGCGAACGAAGAACAATGGGCGTCAGTGCCGACAACCACGAGGCTCACGACGCCAATGGCAATGCTCCTCCACCGCCACCCGAGAATCCCACCATTGCTCAAGTGCTCGCTTCACGAGACACGAGATGATGGCTGCAATGATGCAAGCAAATGCAACAACAACACCACCAGATGCAACGGCGATTCTTTGCAGCAAATGCAAGAACAAGAGCGAGAATAATCCGCTTGCCGCCCCACCACCCCAAAGCTGCCGAGTTCCTTCGTGTCCGACCGCCGACCTTCTCCAAGCACCACCAATCCCATGGAGGCTAATGATTGGCTTCATGCCATAGAGAAGAAGTTGGATCTGCTGCGGTGCACCTGATCAAGAGAAAGTCTCTTTTGCCACTCATCGATTCTGGTCCGCTTCGCCTTGGTGGGACAACTATTTGGTTACTCGCCGGCGGGAGCGTGGTTACTGGGAAGAGTTTCGTCGCGTTTGGACCGCACATATTCCTGCAGGGAATAGTTGCACGAAAAAGCGTGAGTTCCGCTCTCTTGAGCAGGTAATGATCGATCTTCGAGTATCTCGCACGAGTTCAATCGTCTTGCCCGTTATGCCCCGAAGATGTGCGCACCGATGCGAAAGGCGGGGAAAAGTTTTTGGTGGTTTGGATGATGAACTCGCGGACAAGCTTATCTCCGAGAGTATGCTAACTTTGAGAAGCTGGTCGACAAGGCCATTCGACAGAAGATCAGCGCAACAAGATGATCAAGAAGAGAAAAGCATTCCGCACGACCTCCTCAACAAAGGGGAAATCGCAGAGGCCGCGTTTCATGGTGGAAGTCGAGTGGGCCTACCACCATGATTGTTCGTCAAGCATCGACCTTATCACCGGGAATTTCCAAGCGGCGTAGTGGCGTGGTCGCAACAGCGTACTCCGGCCCCGCGCCTCCAACGGCGCCATCCCAGCAATAATCCACGCCACCACCTCCAAGGAAGGACTCGGGAGGAAAGCCAGGCGTCTGTTTCAACCGTGGTGACCCGGGGCATTTTGCGGACAAGTGTCCGAAGCCAAGACGCGCGGGCCAAGGTTCATCCAGGCTCGAGTCAATCATGCGTCCGCCGCGGAAGCACGACCGCTCCCGAAGTTATACTGGTATGTTTCCGTAAACTATACTCCGCCACGGTATTATTTGATTCGGCGCCACGCATTCTTTTATCTCAAAGCAATTTGTTGGGGCACATGGGTTGTCGGTAGTGGGACTTAAGATACCTATGCGGGTTCAAACCCCTGGAAACCACTTGGAGACCACTCGCATTGTCCCTCGGTGACCATAGAAATCCAGGGTCTACGTTTCTAGCCAACCTTATCCTCCTTCACCCAAAGGCATAGATGTCATTCTTGGGATGGATTGGTTGTCCAGGACATAAGGGAGTAATTGACTGCGCTAGTCGCACCATTACTCTAATTAATACGAAAGGAGAAAGAGTTGTTTTTCGCTCTCCCATGCAAGTCAAGCCCGTAGCAAGTTTGAATCATGTTTCCACCGGGAATCGTCCGAAATGGCGGCCAAGACCCTGTGAAGTTAGAGGATATCCCCATCGTCGAGAATACCCTGAAGTTTTCCCGAGGATTTAACTCGGATGCCGCCAAAAGGGAAATTGAATTCCGGATTGACCTAATACCGGACAGCCCCAATACACAAGGGGCCATATAGGATGGGAGCCAACGAGTTGGCCGAAGTAAAGAAGCAAGTGGATGAACAGTTGCAAAAGGGTATATTCGCCGAGCACGTCGCCTTGGGGTGCTCCTGGTGATTTTTGTGGAAAAGAAAGACAAGACCAAGAGAATGTGTGTGGATTATCGAGCCCTCAATGAGGTTACTATCAAGAACAAGTATCCCTACCACGGATTGATGACTTATTCGATCAACTCAAAGGGGCCAAGGTATTTTCCAAGATAGATCTCGCGATCGGGCTATCATCGCTGAGGATTCGGGAAGAGGACATTCCCAAGACCGCCTTCACCACTGTATGGACGTACGAGTGTACGGTCATGTCTTTTGGTTTAACCAATGCACCGCTTTCTTTATGAATCGATGAACAAGGTGTTTATGGAGTTCTTGGATAAATTCGTGGTGGTGTTCATTGACGACATTTTGGTCTACTCTAAGTCAAAGGAGGATCATCAGCAACATCTTCGGACGGTACTCGAAAAGTTGAGAGACCATCAACTCTACGCCAAGTTTAGCAAGTGTGCTTTCGGTTAAAGGAGGTACAGGTTCCTCGGCCACATTGTGAATGCCCAAGGAGTAGCCGTGGATCCAAGCAAATGTGGAATCGGTTACTAAGTGGACCCCGCCTAAAACAGTCACGCAGATCCGAAGTTTCCTTGGACTTGCGGGTTACTACCGCCGCTTCATTGAGAACTTCTCCAAAATCGCCAAGCCAATGACTCAACTGTTGAAGAAAGATGAGAAGTTTAAGTGGTCGGCGAATGCAATAGGAGTTTTGAAGAGCTCAAGAGGAAGTTGGTGTTCGCACGGTGTTGATACTTGCCCACCCACAAAGGACTTCCAAGTTTATTGTGACGCATCTCGCCAAGGGTTGGGATGTGTGTTGATGCAAGAAGGCAAAGTGGTCGCATATGCATCTCGTCAATTGCGCCCACATGAAAACAACTACCCCACTCATGATCCGGAGTTATCCGCAGTGGTTCATGCATTGAAGATCCGCGACACTACCTAATTGGTAATCGTTGTGAAGTGTATACGGATCACAAAAGTCTTAAGTACATTTTCACCCAACCGATTTAAACCTCCGTGAGAGAAGATGGTTGAAACCGATCAAAGATTATGACTTAGGGATACATTACCATCCCTAAAAGCTAATGTGGTTGCGGATGCACTAAGCCAAAAGAGTTACTTGCACCACCCTCGGTGTCGAAGGAATGTGTGACCGGTTGCGGCGGGAATTCGAGAATCTAAATCTACGAGTGGTGGATTTTGGTTTTGTGGCTGCTCCGGAAGCCCAACCCACTCTCATTGATCAAATTCGGTGCTCAGCGTCGGATCCCGAAATGGCCGAACTCAAGAAGAACATGAGAGTCGGAAAAGCTCGTGGTTTTCGGAAGACGAACATGGCACAATCTGGATGGGAAAGAGGCGTGTGTGCCGGAAGACAAGGATTTGAAAAGGCGATCCTTACGGAAGTTCACCAAACTCAATACTCAATTCACCCGGCAAGTACAAAGATGTATCAAGACCTTAAAGGAAAGTTTTGGTGGGTCAGCATGAGGAGGGAGATAGCCGAGTTTGTTGCACTTTGTGATGTTTGTCAGCGAGTGAAGGCAGAACATCAACGGCCCGCCGGACTGTTGCAACCACTTTAGATTCCAGAGTGGAAATGGGAAGAAATTGGAATGGATTTCATCACGGGTTTACCCCGCACAACGTCAGGATATGACTCGATTTGGGTCGTGGTGGACCGACTCACCAAGGTGGCCCATTTCATACCAGTACATACTACCTACTCAGGGAAGAAGTTGGCAGAGCTTTATCTCGCAAGGATCGTGTGTTTGCATGGCGTGCCTAAGAAGATCGTGTCCGATAGGGGAAGTCAGTTTACTTCCAAATTCGGAAGAAGTTGCAAGAAGAACTTGGTACCGTTTGAATTTCAGCACGGCCTATCATCCGCAAACAGACGGCCAAACGAGAGAGTGAATCGATTTTGGAAGATATGCTAAGAGCATGCGCGCTCGATTTTGGAAAAGCGTGGGACAAAAGCTTGCCCTATGCCGAATTCTCTTACAACAACAGCACAGAGCCGCATTCAAATGGCACCATATGAAGCATCGTATGGACGAAAATGCCGCACACCCCTGTTCAGGACCGACGGGTGAGCGCCAATTGTTTGGCACGGAAGTAATAAGCGAAGTAGAGGAAAAGGTCCGAGTGATTCGGGAAAGGTTGAAGATTGCGCAGTCCCGACAGAAGAGCTATGCCGATAATCGTCGAAGAGATCTCGCTTTTGAAGCAGGGGATTTTGTGTATCTTCGCGTCACACCACTCCGGGGAGTACACCGTTTCCAAACCAAAGGTAAGTTGGCACCACGTTTCGTGGGACCATACAGGATTCGGGAACGTCGAGGAGAAGTGGCCTATCAGCTGGAGCTTCCCTCCAACATGACTGGTATTCACGACGTGTTTCATGTGTCCCAGTTGAAGAAGTGTTTAAGGGTACCAGAAGAGCAGGCGAGTCCAGACCCGGTTGAAATCCAAGAGGACTTAACCTACATAGAGAGACCAAGCACGTATTCTTGAGGTCGGTGAGAGAAGGACTCGGAACAAGGTTATCGGGTTTTGCAAGGTTCAATGGACTCATCACTCCGAGGAAGAAGCTACTTGGGAACGAGAAGATGAGCTAAAGGCCGCACACCCGCACCTCTTCGCCAGTACCTCCGAATCTCGGGGTCGAGATTCCGTTTAAGGGGGTAGGTTGTCACATCCTGAGTTTTTCTCTAATTCATTTAAAATCATTTACCAAATAATCGGAATTTCGAAATTAACCTCGAGTCAACCTATAATTTTAAAATGCAATTAATAAATGGAAATGACATGATAGGATTTTTCTTGAATTCTTCATGTCAAAATACGCTAAGGATTTTTACTTGGAATTTTTAGAGCACTCTAAGTATTTTTAATCAATTAAATAAGAAAACAGGAATTTAATTAAGTCCCTTTTCCCTTTTTCTTTTCTTTTTTTCTTTCCTTTTTCCGTACGCCCGTACGGTCCTTTCCCCGCCCGACGCCGTAACGGGCCGTCGGCCCGTCTCCGCGCGCGCCACTCCTCTCGGTCGTGGGCCGAAGCCCACGGTCCCGCCGCGCCGCGCAAGTCCGGCGCTCCTCCTCGCGCCACGGCCACCGAGTGGGCCCCACTGTCGGAGCCGCTCCCCGCGCCCGCCGCCCAACCGCCGCCGCCATAGCCGCCGCGCCGCCGCCTCTTCCGGGCCGTTCCGCGCGCCTCGTGCCGCGTGGGCCCCACGCCGGCTCCGCCCGTGCCGCCGCACCCGTGCCCGCACTTCCCGTGCGCCGCACAGCCCGCCGCCGAAACGGTCGCCGTATATCCTCTCTCTCTCTCCGAGTCCGAGAACGGCGACCTTATCCCCGCCGCTTCCGTGCCCGTTTCGGCCTCCTCTCTCCCCTTTAAAACCCCCTCAAGCTCCGCCTCATTTCCCTTTGTTCGCCGTGGTTTCTAGCCCGTGTCGCCGCCGTTCTCCGTCGTTCATCCGTCGGTGAGCTCGCCGCCGTCCCGGTTCCTTTTGGTTTTCGTTTGCTTCCTTTTCCTTTCGCGCGCACGCCGCCGTTCGCCGAGTCGCCGCCGCCGGTCCGCCGCCGCTCGTCGGTCGCGCGCCGCCCGCCGCCGCTCGGATGTTCGTCGCCGGCGTCCCCGCCGCCGCCGCCACCCGTGGAACCCTAACCCTAACCCTAGCGCCGCCTCTCTCGTGTCGTCCCGATCTTGCGGACGGACGGATCTGCGCCGTCCGATAGCGACGGATCTGCGCCGTCCGATCGCCGCCATCCGGCCGCCTGTTGCGCCGCGTCGCCGCCGATCCGGCCGCTCGGATTGCGCCACGTGGCGGCAATCCGCCGCCGCGCCCTCGCTCCCGCGCTGCCGCAGCTGCAGCGCTGCGCCGCCCTAGGGCGACGCCCGGCCGACGTCATGCCGACGCCACCCGTGCCGCGCAAGGGTGACGTCACCAGGGACTTAATTGCGCAATAAATAATTTAATCTTTTTGTTTAGTTTAAAAATCTCAATTAAACTTCTAAAATTCATATCTTTTGAATCCGAGCTCCGTTTTAGCCCATTCAAATTTTATTAAATCCAGAAAAATGTCAAGAATCCATTAAAAATACTTTTCAGTGCTATTTCAGTAGACTTTTTAGGGTGTTTGTTGAGTGCTTTGTTTGTCGTGTAGATTCCGAGTTTTCCGCGAGCCCGTTCTCTTGAAGTAGTCGCCGAGGTTCCTCGCCTCCGAGCAAGGCAAGTCATATCTTACATTGACCATATTGTACCTATTTTATGTAAATATCTCTTTTTCTTTCAAATACGCATATGTTTTAGAATGTCATTTTATGGGATGATTATACCTATTGTACTCAACCATAGGATTGTTTACCTTATACCGTTGATAACTTGGGGTTCAATATGACTAGATGTTAGCTTAGGGTTGCTTAACTATGCTTAGCGCAACTAGCTCACTTAAGGGAATCACACTAAGTTTAAGGCTAAAGTGACCTCCTAATGATATTAAGATATGACCTTGTTCTTAATAATACGAATTATCGAAAGGTGGGTCGTGAGCACATGGTTGGACTTTGGTTAGCGTGCTCATGACGAATAAGGACCGGTTCTCGGGAAACCCGGAAGAAATGCCGTGCATACCACAAGCCGCATGGGTAATGGTGGGCCCGTAGCGTAGCCGTCTCTAGTTAACGTATCCCGAGAGGGTGAGCGTGATGGAGTTGGGTCGGCCCGGTTTTAAGGGTTGATCGGCTTCCGGATTCACCGCGGCACTAGAGGGGCTGCCCATTGCCCGATGGGAATGGGGCGAAACCTTGGTGTGGTACGATTGATTAGAGAGGGTTATGTGAAGGGTCCTGTCACAATTCCTTTCCGGGGCACCGTGGTGGTGCACCGGCGCACGGTAACGTGTTGTGGGATTGTGTCTTGTGGGTACGCTTGTACACCTCGATCGAGTAAAAACTATTCGAATAGCCGTGCCCACTTTACGGGCGATCGACCGATTCACCTTGATTAGTCTCATTTACTTTATTCGAATGAAATGTTGGATTATGACTAGTGCGGGTGGATGGATGGGCCGTTGCAACGTGGTTTGAGCGTTGGACGGTGTTTATTTAATACTTGCTTAAATGTTACTACTTGTTTTATTGTCTTCGATATTATTATTGTATTCTGCAAATGTTGTTTATGCAAATTGAGCCTCTTGACCATTCCTTGTTATTTATCTCGCATCATGTACCCCTTTTTCCGGTGTGACTTGTTGAGTACGGTGGTTGTACTCGCCTTGCTTCTTTTCCCCCTTCGGTGCCGAGGTTGAGAGCGAGGTCTCCGAGGAGGTGTAGGCTTGTTCTCGTCAAGGTTTAGCCGTGGAGTTGGTGTTCCGCTCGCTCGTGTCAAAGTTTAGCTTAAGTCGGTTTATTATCTTTTCCGCGCATTTATGTAACTCTTTTATATTGTTTCTAAGACGAGGATTCGTATTATCAATAACGTCGATTTGTGTACCTCGGTGATTCCCGGATGAGGATGTAATGCACAAATTAGCCGCGAAATTCGGTGTGAATTTCGGCGTGACAAGTTGGTATCGAGCCTTCCCGTGAGTAGGACAAGCCAACTGGAAACCTTAAGAGCCCTCTAATTCTTTTCATGTGCATATGTTTTGAAAGAAAAAGGGGTGTTTTGAAAAGTGGAGTCGATCTAGGGTTTAGGAATTGCGAAAATGGGATGTTGGTCGTGGGTTTTGAGCATGTTTTGATTTTCCCACTCCTTTGTTTCTATAGATGGCAGGTTCCCCAAACGCACGCGGAAAAGGGATGACAAGCTTCGTTGCGGTAGCCGGCGCGTATGGCCCTTGCGTGGATATCCCGAAGCACCGGAGTATACGGCGCTTGCGCCTCTCGTGACGAGTTGCCCTACCGTGTTCGGTTGGAGGTTCACGGGTTTGTGGGAACGTGTCTTCCCAACATGGAGGTCACGCTTCCGGAGGCACGTCGATCACGCTTGTCAAGAAGCCGCCTACCCGATGTTGGCCAGGATGAGGGAGCGCATGATGCCGACCTTCGCACCTCCTCCTACCGCTACCATCCCCGTCGAGGTAGTTCCTCGAGGTCGGTGCATTCAAGTCTACGGCAGAGGAGAATGACACTACCTTCGATCCACATGTGCACTGTGCTCAAAGGACTGGATCGATGCACTCGACCTACACAAGGCGACCAAGGAGCCGAACGACAAGAAGATGCCGAGGATCGCGCGACCGGAGACGAAGTGGTTCGTCGAAGAAGGAGGTAGCCGAGTTGAAGGGACTCCCGCCACCGGTTGGGGTTAGACTCCGCACTACGCCTCGGAAGACCACCACCGCGCCGTCCGTATCCACGTGGCACCTCGGATTCCACCGCCTTCTCCAGCTCCACCCGCTCCGGTTCCAGCCACGGTTCCGGTACCTCCTGCTGCGCAGTCCCGCCCTCACCTTTGCTCCGGCTTCGGCAAATCCAGCGGACGTGGCGCAATGGTTGGATCTCCGTCTCCAGTGACTCAAGCTCGAGATAATTCGGTGAAGACATGGACTCCGAAGAGACTCAAGATTCCTCGGAGGGAAGAGGCGGGATCGGTTGGGCTACGGCAACCGACTCGAAGATTCCAAGTCCGAGGTGACGCCCGAGGACTCCGGAGCCGTTCGGAAGAATGGGGATCTTCGAAGGAAGCGCCGACTCCTCGTCTCGTGGATCGTTCTAGTTGCCCTCCTTAGTTTTACCGTTTATCTTAGTTTGTCTTCTTGGTAGTTGCTGTGTGTTAGGTCTTGTGTGTGGGATAGTGCGGCATCGATATCAAGTGTGATATGACTCGACCAATTAAGGATGTTTGGTGCTTTTCCTTGTTTCTAGTCAAGATCGAACAATGCATTTGAATTCCAATAATAAAGATTAGTGCTAAGTCTGCTCTGCTTTTCTTCTTTTCTCTCTCTGGCGGCGTCTCCTTCGGATGGTGAACACCGGACCGGCGGGCGAACAAGAACAATGGGCGTCAGTGCCGACAACCACGAGGCTCACGACGCCAATGGCAATGCTCCTCCACCGCCACCCGAGAATCCCACCATTGCTCAAGTGCTCGCTTCACGACACGAGATGATGGCTGCAATGATGCAAAAATGCAACAACAACACCACCGGATGCAACAAGCGCTTCTGCAAGCAAATGCACAACAGCAGAATAATCGGTTTGCCGCCCACCACCCCAGTCCAAGCGCGAGTTCCTTCGTGTCCGACCGCCGACCTTCTCCAAGCACCACCAATCCCATGGAGGCTAATGATTGGCTTCATGCCATAGAGAAGAAGTTGGATCTGCTGCAAAGGTGCACGGATCAAGAGAAAGTCTCTTTTGCCACTCATCGATTCTGAGGGTCCTGCTTCGCTTGGTGGGACAACTATTTGGTTACTCGCCGGCGGAGCATGGTTACAGGGAAGAGTTTCGTCGCGTTTCAGGACCGCACATATTCTCGGGAATAGTTGCACGTAAAAAGCGTGAGTTTCGCTCTCTTGAGCGGGTAACGATCGATTCGAGTATCCGCACGAGTTCAATCGTCTTGCCCGTTATGCCCCGAAGATGTGCGCACCGATGCGTAAAGGCGGGGAAAAGTTTTTGGTGGTTTGGATGATGAACTCGCGGACAAGCTTATCTCCGAGAGTATGCTAACTTTGAGAAGCCGGTCGACAAGGCCATTCGACAGGAAGATCGGCGCAACAAGATGATCAAGAAGAGAAAAGCATTCCAGACACGACCTCCTCAACAGAGGGGAAATCAACAGAGGCCGCGTTTCATGGTCGGAAGTCGAGTGGGCCTACCACCATGATTGTTCGTCGGCATCGACCTTATCACCCGGGAATTTCCAAATTGGTAGTAGTGGCGTGGTCGGCAACAGCGTACTCCGGCCCGCGCCCTCCAACAGCGCCATCCCGCAATGATCCATGCCACCACCTCCAAGGAAGGACTCGGGAGGAAAGCCGGGCGTCTGTTTCAACTGTGGTGACCTGGGGCATTTTGCGACAAGTGTCCGGCCAAGACGCGCCGGGCCAAGGTTCATCCAGCTCGAGTCAATCATGCGTCCGCCGCGGAAGCACACCGCTCCCGAGTTATACCGGGTATGTTTCCGTAAACTATACTCCGCCACGGTATTATTTGATTCTGGCGCCACGCATTCTTTTATCTCAAAGCAATTTGTTGGGGCACATGGGTTGTCGGTAGTGGGACTTAAGATACCTATGCGGGTTCAAACCCCGGAAACCACTTGGAGACCACTCGCATTGTCCCTCGGTGACCATAGAAATCCAAGGGTCTACGTTTCTAGCCAACCTTATCCTCCTTCACCAAAGGCATAGATGTCATTCTTGGGATGGATTGGTTGTCCAGACATAAGGGAGTAATTGACTGCGCTAGTCGCACCATTACTCTAATTAATACGAAAGGAGAAAGAGTTGTTTTTCGCTCTCCCATGCAAGTCAAGCCCGTAGCAAGTTTGAATCATGTTTCCACCGGGAATCGTCCGAAATGGCGGCCAAGACCCTCGTGAAGTTAGAGGATATCCCCATCGTCGAGAATACCTGAAGTTTTCCCGAGGATTTAACTCGATGCCGCCAAAAGGGAAATTGAATTCGGATTGACCTAGTACCGGATGCCCCAATACACAAGGGGCCATATAGGATGGGAGCCAACGAGTTGGCCAAGTAAAGAAGCAAGTGGATGAACAGGTTGCAAAAAGGGTATATTCGCCCGAGCACGTCGCCTTGGGGTGCTCCGGTGATTTTTGTGGAAAAGAAAGACAAGACCAAGAGAATGTGTGTGGATTATCGAGCCCTCAATGAGGTTACTATCAAGAACAAGTATCCCCTACCATGGATTGATGACTTATTCGATCAACTCAAAGGGGCCAAGGTATTTTCCAAGATAGATCTGCGATCGGGCTATCATCGCTGAGGATTCGGGAAGAGGACATTCCCAAGACCGCCTTCACCACGGTATGGACTCGTACGAGTGTACGGTCATGTCTTTTGGTTTAACCAATGCACCGGCTTTCTTTATGAATCGATGAACAAGGTGTTTATGGAGTTCTTGGATAAATTCGTGGTGGTGTTCATTGACGACATTTTGGTCTACTCTAAGTCAAAGGAGGATCATCGCAACATCTTCTGACAAGACTCGAAAAGTTGAGAGACCATCAACTCTACGCCAAGTTTAGCAAGTGTGCTTTCGGTTAAAGGAGGTACAGTTCCTCGGCCACATTGTGAATGCCCAAGGAGTAGCCGTGGATCCAGCAAATGTGGAATCAGTTACTAAGTGGACCCCGCCTAAAACAGTCACGCAGATCCGAAGTTTCCTTGGACTTGCGGGTTACTACCGCCGCTTCATTGAGAACTTCTCCAAAATCGCCAAGCCAATGACTCAACTGTTGAAGAAAGATGAGAAGTTTAAGTGGTCGGCAGAATGCAATAGGAGTTTTGAAGAGCTCAAGAGGAAGTTGGTGTCTCGCACCGTGTTGATACCGCCCGACCCAAAGAAAGGACTTCCAAGTTTATTGTGACGCATCTCGCCAAGGGTTGGGATGTGTGTTGATGCAAGAAGGCAAAGTGGTCGCATATGCATCTCGTCAATTGCGCCCACATGAAAACAACTACCCCACTCATGATCTGGAGTTATCCGCAGTGGTTCATGCATTGAAGATCCGCGACACTACCTAATTGGTAATCGTTGTGAAGTGTATACGGATCACAAAAGTCTTAAGTACATTTTCACCCAACTGATTTAAACCTCCGAGAGAAGATGGTTGAAACCGATCAAAGATTATGACTTAGGGATACATTACCATCCCGGCAAAGCTAATGTGGTTGCGGATGCACTAAGCCAAAAGAGTTACTGCACCACCCTCGTGTCGAAGGAATGTGTGACCGGTTGCGCGGGAATTCGAGAATCTAAATCTACGAGTGGTGGATTTTGGTTTTGTGGTCGCTCCGGAAGCCCAACCCACTCTCATTGATCAAATTCGGCCGCTCAGCGTCGATCCCGAAATGGCCGAACTCAAGAAGAACATGAGAGTCGGAAAAGCTCGTGGTTTTTCGGAAGACGAACATGGCACAATCTGGATGGGAAAGAGGTCATGTGTGCCGAAGACAAGGATTTGAAAAGGCGATCCTTACGGAAGTTCACCAAACTCAATACTCAATTCACCCGGCAAACAAAGATGTATCAAGACCTTAAAGGAAAGTTTTGGTGGGTCGCATGAGGAGGGAGATAGCCGAGTTTGTTGCACTTTGTGATGTTTGTCGGCGAGTGAAGGCGAACATCAACGGCCCGCCGGATCAGTGCAACCACTTTAGATTCCGTAGTGGAAATGGGAAGAAATTGGAATGGATTTCATCACGGGTTTACCCCCGCACAACGTCGGATATGACTCGATTTGGGTCGTGGTGGACCGACTCACCAAGGTGGCCCATTTCATACCGTACATACTACCTACTCAGGGAAGAAGTTGGCAGAGCTTTATCTCGCAAGGATCGTGTGTTTGCATGGCGTGCCTAAGAAGATCGTGTCCGATAGGGAAGTCGGCTTACTTCCAAATTCGGAAGAAGTTGCAAGAAGAACTTGGTACCCGTTTGAATTTCAAGACGGCCTATCATCCGCAAAATGTACGGCCAAACCGAGAGAGTGAATCGATTTTGGAAGATATGCTAAGAGCATGCGCGCTCGATTTTGGAAAAGCGTGGGACAAAAGCTTGCCCTATGCCGAATTCTCTTACAACAAAGCACAGCCAGCATTCAAATGGCACCATATGAAGCACCGTATGGACGAAAATGCCGCACACCCCTGTTCTGGGACCAGACGGGTGAGCGCCAATTGTTTGGCACGGAAGTAATAAGCGAAGTAGAGGAAAAGGTCCGAGTGATTCGGGAAAGGTTGAAGATTGCGCAGCCCCGACGGAAGAGCTATGCCGATAATCGTCGAAGAGATCTCGCTTTTGAAGCGGGGATTTTGTGTATCTTCGCGTCACACCACTCCGGGAGTACACCGTTTCCAAACCAAAGGTAAGTTGGCACCACGTTTCGTGGGACCATACAGATTCGGGAACGTCGAGGAGAAGTGGCCTATCACCGGAGCTTCCCTCCAACATGACCGGTATTCACGACGTGTTTCATGTGTCCCAGTTGAAAAAGTGTTTAAGGGTACCAGAAGAACAGGCGAGTCCAGACCCGGTTGAAATCCAAGAGGACTTAACCTACGTAGAGAGACCAGCACGTATTCTTGAGGTCAGTGAGAGAAGGACTCGGAACAAGGTTATCAGGTTTTGCAAGGTTCAATGGACTCATCACTCCGAGGAAGAAGCTACTTGGGAACGAGAAGATGAGCTAAAGGCCGCGCACCCGCACCTCTTCGCCAGTACCTCCGAATCTCGGGGTCGAGATTCCGTTTAAGGGTAGGTTGTCACATCCCGAGTTTTTCTCTAATTCATTTAAAATCATTTACCCTAAATAATCGGAATTTCAAATTAACCTCGAGTCAACCTATAATTTTAAAATGCAATTAATAAATGGAAATGACATGATAGGATTTTTCTTGAATTCTTCATGTCAAAATACGCTAACAGGATTTTTACTGGAATTTTTAGAGCACTCTAAGTATTTTTAATCAATTAAATAAGAAAACAGGAATTTAATTAAGTCCCTTTTCCCTTTTTCTTTTTCTTTTTTTCTTTCCTTTTTCCGTACGCCCGTACGGTCCTTTTCCCGCCCGACGCCGTAACGGGCCGTCGGCCCGTCTCCGCGCGCGCCACCCCTCCTGGTCGTGGCCGAAGCCCACGGTCCCGCCGCCGCGCAAGTCCGGCGCTCTCCTCGCGCCACGGCCACCGACAGTGGGCCCCACCTGTCCGGAGCCGCCTCCCGCGCCCGGCCGCCCAACCGCCGCCGCCGCCATAGCCGCGCCGCCCGCCTCTTCCCGGCCGTTCCGCGCGCTCGCGCCGCGTGGCCCCACGCCGGCTTCGTGCCGTGCCGCGCACCCGTGCTCCGCACTTCCCGCGCGCCGCAGGCACCGCCGCCGCCCGAAACGGTCGTCGTATATCCCTCTCTCTCTCCGAGTCCGAGAACGCCGGCGACCTTATCCCCACCGCTTCCGTGCCCGTTTCGGCCTCCTCTCGCCCCTTTAAAACCCCTCGAGCTCCGCCTCGTTTCCCTTTGTTCGCCGTGGTTTCTAGCCCGTGTCGCCGCCGTTCTCCGTCGCTCATCCGCCGGTGAGCTCGCCGCCGTCCCCGGTTCCTTTTGGTTTTCGTTTGCTTCCTTTTCCTTTCGCGCGCACGCCGCCGTCTGCCGAGTCGCCGCCGCCGGCCCGCGCCGCTCGCGGGTCGCCGCCGCCGCTGGATGGTCGCGCCGGCGTCCGCCGCCGCCGCCACCCGTGGAACCCTAACCCTAACCCTAGCGCCGCCCTCTCGTGCCGTCCGATCTTGCGGATCGGACGGATCTGCGCCGTCCGATCGCGACGGATTTGCGCCGTCCGATCGCGCCATCCGCCGCCTGATCGCGCCGCGTCGCCGCGATCCGCCGCGGATTGCGCCACGTGGCGGCAATCCGGCCGCCGCGCCTGCTCCCCGTGGCTGCAGCCGTGCGCCACGCCAGCCCTAGGGCGACGCGCCCCCGCCGACGTCATGCCGACGCCAGCCACTGTGCCGCGCAAGGGTGACGTCACCAGGGACTTAATTGCGCAATAAATAATTTAATCTTTTCTGTTTAGTTTAAAAATCGCAATTAAACTTCTAAAATTCATATCTTTTGAATCCGAGCTCCGTTTTAGCCCATTCAAATTTTATTAAATCTAGAAAAATGTCAAGAATCCATTAAAAATACTTTTCAGTGCTATTTCAGTAGACTTTTAGGGTGTTTGTTGAGTGCTTTGTTTGTCGTGTAGATTCCGAGTTTTTCGGCGAGCCCGTTCTCTTGAAGTAGTCGCCGAGGTTCCTCGCTCCCGAGCAAGGCAAGTCATATCTTACATTGACCATATTGTACCTATTTTATGTAAATATCTCTTTTTCTTTCAAATACTGCATATGTTTTAGAATGTCATTTTATGGGATGATTATACCTATTGTACTCAACCATAGGATTGTTTACCTTATACCGTTGATAACTTGGGGTTCAATATGACTAGATGTTAGCTTAGGGTTGCTTAACTATGCTTAGCGCAACTAGCTCACTTAAGGGAATCACACTAAGTTTAAGGCTAAAGTGACCTCCCGGTGATATTAAGATATGACCTTGTTCTTAATAATACTGAATTATCAGAAAGGTGGGTCGTGAGCACATGGTTGGACTTTGGTTAGCGTGCTCATGACGAATAAGGACCGGTTCTCGGGAAACCCTGGAAGAAATGCCGTGCATACCACAAGCCAGCATGGGTAATGGTGGGCCCGTAGCGTAGCTGTCTCTAGTTAACGTATCCCGAGAGAGGGTGAGCGTGATGGAGTTGGGTCGGCCCGGTTTTAAGGGTTGATCAGCTTCCGATTCACCGCGGCACTAGAGGGCTGCCCATTGCCCGATGGGAATGGGGCGAAACCTTGGTGTGGTACGATTGATTAGAGAGGGTTATGTGAAGGGTCCTGTCACAATTCCTTTCCGGCACCGTGGTGGTGCACCGGCGCACGTAACGTGTTGTGGGATTGTGTCTTGTGGGTACAGCTTGTACACCTCGATCGAGTAAAAACTATTCGAATAGCCGTGCCACGGTTACGGGCGATCGACCGATTCACCTTGATTAGTCTCATTTACTTTATTCGAATGAAATGTTGGATTATGACTAGTGCAGGTGGATGGATGGGCCCGTTGCAACGTGGTTTGAGCGTTGGACGTTTATTTAATACTGCTTAAATGTTACTACTGTTTTACGTCTTCGATATTATTATTGTATTCTGCAAATGCCGTTTATGCAAATTGAGCCTCTTGACCATTCCTTGTTATTTATCTCGCATCATGTACCCCTTTTCCGGTGTGACTTGTTGAGTACGGTGGTTGTACTCGGTCTTGCTTATTTTTCCCCTTCGTGCCGAGGTTGAGAGCGAGGTCTCCAGGAGGTGTAGGCTTGTTCTCGTCAAGGTTTAGCTGTGGAGTTGGTGTTCCGCTTTGCTCGTGTCAAAGTTTAGCTTAAGTCGTTTATTTTCTTTTCCGCTGCATTTATGTAACTCTTTTATATTGTTTCTAAGACGAGGATTCTCGTATTATCAATAACGTCGATTTGTGTACCTCGCGATTCCCGGACGAGGATGTAATGCACAAATTAGCCGCAGAAATCGGTGTGAATTTCGGGCGTGACAAGACCCCCTCATATACTCTAGCTCCACCCCTGCCCCATTGCATTCCCACTCATGGAACCTAGCACGGCATTGGGCGATGATGGTATTGAAATGTTGCGCCTACCTCATGTGTTTCAGCGACAGCTGGTTTTTCACATTCAAGATAGGGAAAATGAGTTTCGTGCAACAATGTCTCGTTGAGAAAGAAAATGTGCTTGGGACCACATCGACCAAGCAATGTGCTAGGTCATATAATATGTATAGAAAGGGACCACATGAACACGTGGGCAGTGTGCAATCACGGATAATCTCAAACCAGGATGAGTTATTTGCAACAAATTGTGTTACTAGGCGGAATCTTAAAATTTGGCCTTCAAGCGACATTTTAGGGGTTTGCAATTTTGAAGAAGAAGAAGAAGAAGAAGAAGAAGAAGAAGAAGAAGAAGAAGAAGAAGAAGAAGAAGAAGAAGAAGAAGAAGAAGAAATGGAACCAGTCTATCACTTGAAAAGAAAGCAATAACATCATCGTCTTGAAGACAAAAATCCATAGTGATATGGCCAAACCGGCCATAAGTCCACTGATTGAACCTCTTGAAGTCACAAATAGGCTAAGTCATAACCTCTCATTGCTTCTCTCATTAGTCCACACACTCTGCTGTCCTCTGAAATTCATTCTAGCTTTTGCTTTTAAAAAACACAATAAACTATTATAGAGATTACAAGTCAAAAAACTACGAGTCACCATTGCCACAGCCATCTCCCTTTCCTCTAACCCCGACATCTCTCTCCCCCTCACCTGCCCCTTCTCCTCCTCATCGCCATGATGAAAGAGGCAGCCTGTGACATGGGTCTAGATTGGGTGATGCATGCATAATATCTGATACTCTAGGATTAGATGTCATGGAGTACCGGTGAGGGTGAGGTCGAGGCAAATATAGTAGTAATTTATTAATGTTCTACAAAACTTATTATGAAATTACTCTTTTCTAGAACAAAATAAAAAATGACAATAGGGGTGGAATGGGGCTCTCGTTGATAGGATAAAGGATGGGTGTGGAATTTGATAAAATTTGACTATAGACATGGCTGAGGCAGCATTTTGAGTAGGGCTGAACCATATAGCTATATTTTTAAAAAAATTCTATGTGCATTTTAGTGTATTTTCATTGAAAATTTTTGTCATCAAGACCAAGCTGCCCCACACGTAGCTCCGTCCTTGGCTACAGGAGTCCAACGCGTTTAAGGGATGCATTAGCTAGATCCCATGCTCGGCACGGGGATGCCGTGGCGGCATCGTCACGTAGACGTTCAGAAATAATGGACGTCTGGCTGTCAATGTGACTGCCGGTGCAGCACTTACACCACGATCACCTCGATCCCTTGGCTGTCCAAGAGATCCACTCGCGTGGGTGGCGGCACTAGTAAGCTTTTTGCTGGAAGCAGTGGTAAGCTAGCAAACTCTGGCCATCCAACACAGATATTTAAACTGAGAAATTTCTATGGATACCACGTACGACTAACGTATGACTGAATTTCATCAATGGCTGCAAACGGCCGAAGTGCATATGAGCATATTCTTCTATGATTGATATATAGTTATATGTCTGTACATGAGTTGTATAACATGAGTTGTATAAATGGGTCGTACTTATAGCGTACTCTTTAAACTGGAGTGGCAGTTAATTCAAGCTTGATTTAAGTAAGGAAAGCATAGGTATATAAGTCTACTCTACTGATATAAAATTATCGAGACCATATCAAAATTATGAAGATCTTGGACTATTAGCTTTTTTCCAATAAAGAGTTTCATTTTACGGTTATCAAAGAGTTTCATTTCATCTAAAGAATTTTAATTCAATAAATGAAATAATACCCTCCAATTCACAATTCAGTTTGGTGGTTTCATAGTTTACTCATTCAAGGATATAGTTGGATGAAATAAAACACTAACCCCCTAATACCAATTTCAACCCTCTAATACCAATTTCAACCAGTTTTAGAAACTACGTACATGGGATTGGATATAATTAGATGAAATAAAACACTCTACCCTCCTAAAACCAATTTTAACCAGTGTGTAGGAAACCACGTACACCTAGCATCATCTAGATAAAACTCTTTCCCTCTTTCTCTCTTCGTAATTATATCGTTATGTTATCAAATTTGCTTACATGACATTTGTCGAGAATGAAACTCTAAGAAACTTGGCCATTAATGGTAATCAACAAAGGCCAGTTGGGTTGCAATTTTTCTAACCAGATAACCAGACCGGACTCAGGTCAAGAAAACCACTCAATTGGCTCAGATTTGTAGATTTGGGATTTGTATACATCACTACTGTATGTCGGAAATTAATGATCTGATTGCAATTAATGAAACTAACAGATTCAACTCTAGCGCACACAAATAAAACAGTACAGGCAATCGACTTACATTACAGCAGACAATACAACACCACCAAATTGGTAGTCTGCCAAGTGCCAACCAGCTGTAGGCCGGCAGCTTCACCAGTTAGAACACAACATGATGTGCTTAACCCTAACCAGCACAAAACAAAAACGAGTCACTCCCAGCATGTAGGATTGGTGCCAGGCACCCAGCCATAAACTGACCAGACTTAGCTTTGACAGGCCAAAACCTGCACAACCAGCACCACATGCTTCTTCATGACACCGTAGCTCATATACATGTAATAAGCCACATTTTCCAAAAACTATCTTCTGTCCCAGGGTACACCGAAATCCAATGCTGCAAAGTACCAACAATTCTAAAGTTGTAGCAGATCCCTCGTGCTGTTGGTTATCATGCGTAGCCAGTCATACCAACATTGGGGGTAGTCTTGTTGATTTTTTTGGCGGCTTGGCTCGTCGATTTCGTGTAGTACATGTAGAAGTACACGTTTAGAATCATAGTGAATACCACGAAGACCGCTCCTGCGATAAAAACTCCTTTGCGCAGGGACTCGCAAGTCCAGCTCCCCGCGTATACGATATGCCTATACCTGGTGTGGTATGCATTCTTTGTTGCTCCAGCAATCAGGCATGACTCGGCGATTATGAATGTGACCCTGGCAATGCGCAGGAAATATTATTTAAGGAAACAAAAAATACGCACGACCCGAAAAAAATCTTTTATTGGTGTTCTTAGTAATTACCATGAAGATGCAAAGTATATGATTGACCAGGCTCTACTTCCTCCAGGTGCAAGTGGCTTGCCGAAACACATGCATTTTGTAACTACCATAAGAAGTGACTGACCAGAGAGGAGAAACAGGAATGCACCAACACCATAGCCAGTAGCAATATCAGAGTCGTAAACACAAAACGTGGAATTGAAGCTGTCTGTAACAATTGAGCCCTGTTATATATTGACAAGATATTATGGTCAGCAGAAATATAAGATAAACAGAATCAACTCAAGAGAATATACAACTAGTATAAACTAAAAAAATCATCGATGTTTAGCATTTTAGAGATTACATACTAACCCTTTCAATAAGTGCTCACCAGTAGAAAGCATATTCCTCTTCTTATAGAAGCTAAATTTGCTCAAAAATAATTATCAAAACTAACTTTTGTTGTAGCACTAGCCTAGAGCCCATGCGTTGTAATGGAAAACAAATTGAGTTTCTAATTTATTGAATCAATTAATAAGCACTTATTTAGTCCAAGTAATACTATGGTTTTTTTATTAAACAACTAGGTGTTTTTAAAATTTGAGGGGAGCCAATAGTGAAATAGGAGAGAACTTGTTGAAAGATCATAGATTGTGGCCCAAATGTTAGTGGTAGGGGTGGTGTGGGAATGGACACCACCACTACTAACATTTTAAATAGTATAGAATACTGCAATTAGAAAAAGATGCTCCAACTACATGTTGGTGACGAATGAGTAAAACTATGTTGAAACTAAAAGGTTCAGTATACATCCCCAATGAAGTTGACTTCAAAATTCCTAGTTAACAAATTTTACTATACAAGATGGTTGATGCTGTGCGTGAAAATTTGAGTACGAGTTCTTCATAAGGGCAACAGAAAATACATAGCAACAGAGGCAAATGGAACTTTGGGCGAGGGTGTAACTGTGTGTTAATGTTGAAAATTCAGATAACATTGTAAGGCAGTGAATTAATTAGTGAAGCTACTTTTGTAGTGAAAGAACACATTTCTTATTTAACCGTCAAAATACAGCAAGATAGTTGTTTCTCATCGTTCCATTATTACAATATGCAATTATATAATCTTTCTTGCTGAAACACAAATATGCACTAAAACAACTATGGGCCATGCAATACCTTAGTTTTGATTTGAGTTAGTCGACAGATGGGTTAGGAAACCTGAACTGTTCAGTAGTTGATTACTTATGATTAAGACTTGAGATAGCTTTACAATACTCTGGAGGAAAAGGGACAGTTACCCAGTACAATCATTTGGTATTAAAAATATTGCATATTTCATGTAACAATGGGATGTACCCTAGGCCGACAACCCCACTCAGCCACCTAGAGCAAGCTGCAATCAATCTAATGATTTAGAATAATCGGCACCAGGACTTGTGGATAGTCATTTTTTTACTACTTCTATGGGCCATGGTGCGATGAATGTAGACATCTTAAGCATACACAAGAATATTGCTCCTGAGGGTCAAATTAATGAACTGCATACTGTAGAATTTTATTGCTTCCAATTAAATGTCTGGATAAATGGTCAAATTAGTGGGCTAGTACTAATTCCTACGCACAACTACGACAATCTAATTAGCCTTTTTCCAGACTTGTCTCCAAAGTTGCCGAGCTCATACCACAATCCACCAATGCAACTAAAGCAAATTCTAACCAGCGATCATGCCAATATATTAACTAGTATGACAGCAAGTGACAAAGTACCATATTCAGCACAAAACTGCAACTAAAATTCTCTGTATTAATCTCTAAGGCCCATTTTCATCATCAAGCATACAAGAAAAAGAGAGTTTCGCACTCACATATGTACAAGCATTCAAAACTATTGAGAAGTAAGAGCGAGACAAGATACAGTGCTGCCATTGGCCTAGAAATCCCATTGTCACCCACCTCTGATTAGAGCCATAGCCACCACAATGCACCTACTCCGCCGCACCTTCCACTAGCCTGGTCCTCCTCCAATCTGGCTTCACATCTCTGTGCCGCCCTGCATTCCCTGATGGCTCCCAAAAGGAGACAACATCGCCGCAGTGCGTGGTACCTTCTGCCACTTGTCTCCCATCTCTAACTACCTCCACTCATTTCTCTACATAATCCATTGTCCCTACAGCTACATGGGATGTGGCTGCCAGCGGTACCGTCATCTCTCCTCCTCCTTTGGCATGAGCCAACAACAACTCAAATCATAGTGGCATGGTGGATTTCTCAATGGCATCAATTGGATTTTCGGGATAGAGGCAATACTGCCATGCTTGTCTCTGACTTCTGAACAACTTTGAATGCTTGTTCATCCGTGTCTTATGCGTACTATCCTTTTCTTGTATGCCCCTCAATGATGAAATTGGGTCTTCAAAGATAGCCATTATAGTCAGCAAATTTGGCCCTAAGACTAAAATCGAGTTATTTACTTCTTGTCATACTAGTTAATATCTTGGCCTGCTCGCTGGTTAGAAATTGTCTTAGTTTTATTGTCCAGAACATGCAATCAGTACGTGGCTACATACAGTTGATAATTCTATTAGTATTGTACTGTACATTGGTCCTATTTGGTTCAGGTAAATGTTTAATTGTTTTCTATTCAGTATAATTCCTATTGTTGACCGAATAGAAAATATTAGCATTCTGATACATTATAGCAAAATATATATACTGCACTGTAATCTTGCTCTGAATATACACATTATATGGCAATGGCATACAGGCATAGTGAGAGTTTACAACCCCTTTTGTATAAATACGTCTAGCTTAATCAATGACATACTGACCCTGTTGTTGTGGAGATGAGAGACTAGTTCTCTAGCAGCCCGACACCTAAGAACTGATTAAAACTGATATGAAAAATATGCTAGTTTTTTTAGTTCTTGTCTTACTGTAGGCACAATTCTTTGTAGTTTTGACATAGAAGTTTTATTCTCTGATATCCTGTGTATATATTGATGTACTGTGCATTCGATTATGTTATCTTTGTTGTAATGTTAAATGAAAATTTGCTTGAAATAGTAGCTCATACAGTTCAAAGTTAATTGGGTGTTCAATAATAATTGCATAGGGGAAGGGGTTCCGTCAGTTTAATGGAAGCACAGTCCAGTGGCGGCTCCAGAAAATTTTTCATCCGGTGTTGCCAGACTGTCAGTGCCTTATAGAGCATGTATAGGTAATTTCTATGGACAATACAGTATGGCGAGTTGGGCGGACCATCCACCAGCTGGGTAAGATACAATGCACCAACCATCCTACGAAAGGAGCAGACTATCTTTCCCAAGAGTTCTAAAGCTAGATTAGAGTATAAGCATTGAACTGTCCTCACTTAATCAAATATCCAGCCCATTATTGTTTCAGATCTTTGACCCTAGATTGATCAGCCGTCCTTTTTCACTGCTCTCTCAAATCATCCACCGGCATGCTGCCAGTGTCGAAATAATGCATCGGGGAAGCACAGTCCAGTGGCGGCTCCAGAAATTTTTCATTGGGTGTGCCTCCTTCACACTCTAAATTTTTATAATGCTGACGATGTATATGCAAAATTTCCCCTTGGTCTAAATTAGGGTAAAATGCACCCCTTAACCTTAAAGGTGTTCATTTTACCCTTTTACCTAAATTAGGATGGTTTTTGTTTGGCTGACAGTCCAAATCAGTTAGTGAATAAATAAATAAGTGACTGTCCCACCTGTCATTAATTCTCTTCTTCCTTCCTCCCTCTCCCTCTCTCTTCCTCCTTGTTGCTTTACAAGCAACGAGCAACAAGCAACAGGATTCAAATAAACGAAGAGCAACAAGTAGAGAAGCAAGGATCCATTCATCCAGGAAAGAGAGCAGCTCAGCTTGCGATTTGGCAGCAGGAGGAATCAATCCAATCCCTGGTCCAATCTAGGTGGCTGATTCACTCAATCATCGATGATGCTAGATCCTGCATGCGGCCACGGCAGATGTGCTTGCAGGCTTGCAGTAAGTGGTTTGTGCTCGCGAGAGCGGCAAGGAAGAGCAAAGAAGGCCATGGGGCCATCGTGAGGGCAACGACGTGAGCTGCGCGATGACAGCAACGACACAGATGCGTAGGTCAGGGCCACAACGGCGTGGGACGCATGAGCAACACTGAAGCGGCACGCTTGTGCGATGGCTGCTGGTGTGGTGGGACGAGTTTTTTTTTTTTTTTGGGGGTGTTGGAAGTTTGCTCGGTCAAAATCTAGGGTGGTCCAGGGACCAGCTGGACCATCCCCTTGGAGCCGCCCCTGGCACAGTCTGGTGGAGGCTGAACCGTCCATGCTTATAGGTAGGTAATCTCCAAGGACCACTAGGGAGAAAAGTTGCAAAGAAAAGAGCCATCCAGATAGCTAGGGCGGTGAACTAAAATAAATCTTATCCACTTTGATACTTGAATAGTGAATACCTGTCTTACAATCTGCTTTGTTTTGTTTCTTGTTCATTGTTTCAACAAACTACCTTTTTAGTGCAGTATATACATTTTTCAAGTTGGTTCAGTTCTGAACTTGGGATGTTTTCAGTTACTGTTAAAATTCCAAATTTTGTTACATGCAAATGAGTTTGTGCATAGAACAGGTAAAAGTTTTATGGAGTTACTTTCATATTAAAATAGATCTGACCAATGTTTTGGTTTTCAGAGTCAGTTTTGTGTGAAGTTTGCAAAAACATGAGATGTATATCTCATAAGATCCTTAAGACTTGGTAACGGTGTTTAGTAGGGGGTTTTGGTGGTGCGTCTTTGTGTGACGTGTTTTGCAGGAGGGCTCTTTCGGCCTCTCCTGTGTATTTATTCTTCTTCGTAATGAAATGAAGCTCAGTCCTCCTGCGTTTTCGAGAAAAAAAGATCTCCAAGACTAGATGTAACAAGGTAGAAACCCAAGAACAGAAACCAATGCTAACAAAATATGTACTTTATTTCAGTATGATAAAACTTGATTCCAACCCTTAGTTTTTTGTCAGCAAGAGATAAGCAGTCAATGAGTACCTAGAAAAGCTTCCATAGTATCAACTAGCACTGTGGTTCCAAATAAAAAAAAAGGCATGCAACTTCAAACAATATCATAACTAGGTTGGAATGTGTTGCAAATTACTTGATCTATGTAAAAATTGTAAAAAGTACTTCATCAATATACTCAAAAAAATTCAAAATGTATCTTAGATATGTAATTTTAACCTATGTAAATCACATAGTCCATTTAGATGAGAGACAAAAACAAATATAACAAAATGCTGGAGTAATTCTCTCACATTTTTTCCCTGATGTTAAACCCTTCCTATTGTTCTAAAAAGTGTTTAATAACTGAGCTCCAACATATAGGAATTTAAGAACTGAACTCCACCATTTAGGAAAAAACACATATTAATACCACATATCATTCTAAACACAGTAAGTCCACATAAGTTGTGCTTGCATGTTTGGGATAGTTCTGTTTAAGACTCAACGAGTTTCTAGTCATCTTACAATCTATTGAGATATTGGGATTGCGAAGAGAAATACACTTCCATTTGATGTTTGGATGCCTTACATCCCATCTAACGTCAAAATATTTATAGGATCAAAACCCAAAAAAAAAATTGTCAAGCTTGTGACCTATTTGGGTAACCGGATTATGGATCCCAACCATTAGGTTTAGTTCAAAGTAAATCCCCAAAATTCTCAGAGCAATTCCCTCCTCATAACGCCCCACCCCTTCCATTACACTCTATAGCACGTTAGCTTAGAAAACTTGTGGATCTAAGTATCTAACCTCAACAGTAAGCAGTTGAACTTGAGTGACCGTACACCTATTAACAAGTAGTAGTAGTGCTAATTTGCAATTCCGATGACTAAGGATTAATCTGGATTCACAGACCTACTAGTTATGCAGTCCATGAAGAAACCAAGTTAGGACATCCAGTACAGCAAGTGAAACACAAGTTAATCTACCTTATCCAAAGACAAACAATTTACTCATATCGAGAGAATTGCAATAATAGGACTCTAAACATCGCGCTTCGTTATTATAGGACTTCAAACATATGCTTCGCTAAAATAACCCTTGAATCGTTGGCTTCTCGTTTTGTATGACATTTCCTCCATTTAATGTATTTTCTCCACAAATACATGTATTTTGTCCCCATTGGACCGTATTGCCCTTTACTGTTTGTTTCGCGTGAGTTCGACATCCTTTCGGTTTCCTCTGTCGCCGCCGCCCAATGCCTGGTGATCCACCATCGCCGGCCTTCCTTTCTCCACCGACGGCCAGCCATGTACCGACGGCGGCCTTGCCTGGCCAGGAAGCATGGGCCGGCGGAGCCCAGCTGACCACCAGAGGCAGCAGAGCAGCTAGCTAGCTTTCTCAACTCAACTTTTCTTTCCTTTCCCGTAGAAAATCAAACATTCGTTGGCCACTTCATTCTTGTGTGCAGTTAGCTAATGGTTATCACGTTCTTTTCCTCAAAAGAAAAACAAAAAGTGTGATTCAGAAAAGATTCTATCAGTCTTGTACTCGTTGTTGGAGAGTTTGTGCCTGCCGACTCATAGAATCTGAACTGCTAGTATATGTCTAGCGCCAGCCAACAGAATGGTTTTTTTTTCACGCGTAAGTGCATGGCCGGCCGTCGGCAGAGGAAGGAAGGCCGGAGACGGTGGATCACCGGGCATTGGGCGACGACGATGGAGGAAACCGAAAGGACATCGAACTCACGCGAAACAAACAGTGAAGGACAATACAGTCCAATGGGGGCAAAATACATGTATTTAATTTGGATGGAGAAAATACATTAAATGGAGGAAATGTCATACAAAACGAGAAGCCAACAATTCAAGGGTTATTTTAGCAAAGCATATGTTTGAAGTCCTATAATAGCGAAACGCTATGTTTAGAGTACTATTATTGCAATTCTCTCATTTATATCGAGGATCTTGGTCACAAAAAAAAACGTCGGCTAAACTAAAAATCATCAGTAGACAGCCCTTGATAAAAGTCCAATGTTGTACACTTATGTGTTGATTCATTCGAATCCTTCCGATCTAGAGGTCCGCTACTCGGGAAGATCGATTCTTGGAGGATTACTGTAAGGAAAATAAAAGGGGAAAAAAGAAGTTGAGGAGCTACCGTGCTGCGGCGGCGCTCGGCGGCGATAGCGAAGCCGAATGCGGTGAGGCAGAGGGCGATGACCAAGATGTGCACCAGTATAGAGCTCCTCTCGGTGTCCCCCATCTCTCCGCTTGTCCTCGAGGCACTTGCTCACTGGATTTTTGCTTGCTCCTCACTGGTGAGTGAGCCCCGGGTGCTACGGGGAGACCGGAGAGGTGGCTGTGAATGGGGAAAAGATAGCACTGGGTGTGAGTGGGACGAGAAGCAGCAGCACTGGTGACGGCGAGCGACGACCGGCGACGGCGTCGACGGCGCAGCAGCGGCAATGGCGGCGCTAGGGCAGCCTGGAAACCTCCCAATCTCTCTCCCTTTCCCCTTTCCTTTTCTTCCTTTTTTTTCCGCTGGCTATATGAATAAGAAACTTGAAAGATTACCACAAATTTATATTTTATCTCTACGCATCCCTAGTTCGTGAGTGTTTATTCAAATAACGGTTTAAAAGTTAAATTTTAACGTTTTCTTTTATCATTATTATTTTTTAAGATCGGAGTTGTGATCGAAGGCGATACAACATATGTTATCGAACGTGAAGTGCTTGAGCATTGTTTTGGAGATTGCTCGTACAGTACTATGCCACGACGCACTGCAGCAGTGGGACGAGGCAGCACCCATACAGCTTCCCATGCATGCACTGCGCCATGAAGATGCGGAGCAAACGTGTGTTAAACTCATGGCAGGTGACTAGCGCCCATATTGCTCACATCGATTAATAAACGACGTTAGTGACTTAGCATGTTGATAAAAATAGACATGTCCTTCTGTCATGTAAGCGAAAACAGGAGAAAATAGGATCTATGCTGCCATGAAATCTAAGTTGTATGGTTATGTACTGTTTAAGGGTCAAAGATGTATGGTATTTGAGATTAAGGATGTTAATCGAACTCGACGTAAAATTAAGGGATGGAAAATGGAAAGTAAACTTATTCTAAAGGTTTTTAAAAAGAGCCTGAGCCTATCTGATCTATCGGCCCATATTATTCTCTTAAGAAGAAGCCCGTTCAGCCCTAGTGCTGGCCAAATGGGTCGTGCCTAGCCGAATCGGCCCAAGCATGCGTGTAGTGTAGCTCGGCCCGGCATGGTCCGTCACGCTGGCCTGTGAGTCGTGCCGGCACGGTTCGTGTCGTGTCTGGACCAGCGCCTCAGCCCATGGCCCGACACGGCACGATCCATACTGTAGCAGAGTAATGTAGCCCATGAGCCTTTAACGAGTCCAAACTGTATTCAAACAGTGCCAAAACAATGTTCATCCGGTTGACCTTGGCCCATAGGCTTTTACTGGACCCGTGCTGATACGACCCGGCCACTTCGTGAATTGTGTTTGGGTCAAAGGTCAACATGTGGCCTGCTACAAAAATCGTGTTTAACGAGCCATGCCGTAACGAGTCATTTCACGAGCATATCCGGATCATGTCGGGCAGCCCGTTTGGCCACTAGGCCCGAGCCCGGGCACGAATCGCGGAATCGGTCGGCCCTCGGCATCCTCATCGTCATATTCTCTTTCTCTCTCTTTCTTTTCCTCTCTCCTCCCGATCCCCACCCACACCCACGCGCTGTCGCCGCAGCGATTTTTTTTCTAGGGTTTCCGCTCCGATCCCTCACGACCGACGAAGGTAACCGCCTCTCCCCTCCTCCAATATCCCGTCGATTTTTTTCCGCCACCGATTTCTCCTCCCAGTATCGCTCTCGCCGCGGGTGCTAGATTTGGGCCGAGACCAATCGCTTCCGCTAGGGTGGTTTGCTCTCGTGGGGTGGATCGAGTCAGCGTAGTTCTACTGCATCTTCTGGTGTAACGATGGCGTTGTTGATTGGGGCTTGAAAGGATTTTGTGTAGTAGCAGCAGCCGCAGCAGCAGCCATGGGCGACAAGGGGCTCTTCGCCAACGACGGCTCCTTCATGGAGCGATTCAAGCAGATGCAGCAGCAGGAGAAGGAGAAGGCCGCTGCCGCCGCGGCGCCCAAGGCCGCCAACCCCAAGCCGGCTGTCGTCGCCGCCAACACCTCGTCGTTGGCGAGCAAGAGGCCGCTGGAGCTCAAGGGGGGCGAGGTGAAGAAGGCCGGGTCGATCTCGTCGGGTGCCAAGCTTGCCTTTAGCCTCAAGAAGAATAAGGTCGCCATGGCGCCCGTCAAGTTTGCGGCCGACGATGACGAGGATGATCAAGACGTTGGCACTGACAGGGAGGAGCCTGTGAAGCGGCAGAAGTATGCGCAAGCTGATGCTCCTGCTCCTGCGGCGGCTGCCCCATCAGGGGTCGTTGGTAATCATTTATTCACATTTGTTCCTGTAATCGCATTCCTTTCTTATAATAGAGTTCCAAATGCTTTTGTTATATCTTGTTGTTGTACTGTGGCTAATAAGTTCATCTCCAAATGAACTGGAACTTTCGATTTGATAATTGGATGTATTTTAGATATGATGAAAGCACAATCAAAATAGTAGTATTCGTCACTTTTCAGTATAGTTTCTGTCCATGGTTTAGATTAGCTCATCGAGTTGGATGTAGTATTATACAAGCATTTCATATATCATAGGTTTCTGATAGAGCTGCATGGGTGACATGGTCTGCGTATTGTGAGCTCTCAAGCACTTATACCAGGACAATTTACTGTTAAACCAAGGAGCTGTGGGGCATAATATTTAAGATTCATGCATATATGATATACTGTTTAGGTTGTCAAAAATAAACATCTGTTCCCAGCATATGCAATTACTTGAACTGCTATTGGCAACAGAAATTTGTGAAGGCTTTGGTTTTTTTCCTTCTGACTGCAGCTTATAGATTAACTGTATCGACATTGATGGGAAGGATGTTGATTGAAAGAGTTGGATGCATTACTGCTACAGCAGTAATTTGCATTCCTTGTTCATGCACTTGATATTAATCAGTTATTTAAGTGACATGCAGCCCCATCACCACCAAATGATATGACTGTGAAGCAAGTTGCCGACAAATTAGCAAATTTTGTTGCCAAAAATGGGAGACAGTTTGAGAATGTCACACGTCAAAGGAACCCTGGGGATACACCATTCAAGTATGTGGCCTAACATTTCTGATCTCGTTATTACTATCTATTATATGAGTTTATTTTTAAAAATAATTTACAGATAAATGTGTTTGACTTGACTTTCAGCTTGTAAGATTAGCTGCACCATTGTGTTAATGCAAATCTTTGGTGATTTTCAGGTTTTTGTTTGATAAGAACTGTTCAGACTACAAATACTATGAGTTTAGGCTTGCTGAAGAAGAAACATTACTCACTCAGTCAAAGGAGGCCCAGGCATCAAAACATGGTTTGTGACACAAGTTATGTGTTTTCTGGTTTAACTCGGGTTTCAGTGCAAGTAATCACATTACATGCCCTTGTCAAATACAGCTAGCTCAAGCACTCCAAGCTCCAGAGCACCAAGTGCCCCACAGAGAAGCTCATTTGAACAAAAGACTAATTATCAGACACCTGCTTCAGCTTTGTATGGGGCATATGAGGGTAGTTCTTCCCAAGGAAGCTCATCTGGCTATGGTAAATTCTATTCGTTGTTTTGGATTGTCTTCTGTGCTTGAGTGTTTAATTACATTACCCACGTTTCTATACTGGGTTCTCCTGGTTATCAAAGTTTTATGCTGCAATGCAAGTTTGCCGCTTCAGTTGTTATTGTCACTTCTTTTTTTTTTGCTACAGCTATGTTGCATGGCCTGTTTTATTATTGTGGTGTAATGCAACAAATAGAACCATCACGAGTTGCTTTTTTTCATGCATGAAGCTCTATTGGCTGTTCTATTTCCAACTTTTAGTTTGCCTCAGAAGTTGTCATGTCTGTCTCTGTGCCAACTTGATCTGTTTGATCTTGTCATCTTAATTTTTTTGATGTGCTCAGTGGTTGCTTCATGTTTTTGCAGGAGAGCCTCCCAAAGACCCAGTAGCATTGATGGAATTCTACATGAAGAAAGCTGCACAGGAAGAACGGAAAAGGCCACCTAAACAATCAAAAGATGAAATGCCACCTCCTCCTTCTCTTCAAGGTACCATTTTATATTTGTTTGTCTCTATTCAAGGGTTGTGGGAACTGGAGACCTCATATTTGTTTCCTTTTAATCTGGTCTTTGTTTTGCAGGTCCTCCTTCCAAGAAGGGACATCACATGGGTGACTTCATTCCTCAAGAAGAACTTGAAAAGTTTATGGCACGATGTAATGATGCTGCTGCACAAAAAGCTACCAAAGAAGCTGCAGAGAAGGCTAAGATTCAGGCTGATAATATTGGACACAAACTTCTGTCTAAGATGGGCTGGAGGGAAGGTTAGTCCTTCAATATTTGAATTCCTAAGTCTCCTTGTAGTAATCAGTTGGATCTTACTTTGTTCCTCTTGGATATCCCTGTAATAAGTAGACTGTAAATTCATTTCAACTCCTATCTGAATTCTGATATTTAATTCTTGTTCCTCTGTTGTCTCTTGCTGGTTGTTGCCCATCTCCTGTATATCTGCCATATCCTGTGTTTTTCCAGTAAATCTTTGTTGCTGTACAATTCTGCCACAAATTAGCAACCTCTGCACACAAACACCATGCTAAAAATTCGGATGAGAATTTCTCATTCTTGAATAACAGAACACAACTGTTGCTGGTGTTTCCTGTTTGCTCAAGGTTACGTTTGATACATCTGATTTTGAGATGCTAAATCTTGTTGTGCAGGTGAGGGTCTTGGCAGTGAGAGAAGTGGCCGTGCAGATCCCATTATGGCTGGAGACGTGAAGAAGGACCATCTTGGTGTTGGCGCTGTCCAACCTGGCGAGGTCACATCTGAAGATGATATCTATGAGCAATACAAGAAGCGAATGATGCTTGGCTACCGTTATAGGCCAAACCCACTGGTATGTTGTCTACCATAAGCTGTGTAAATGAGTGGTTTGGTAATCCCTGTCACCTAATGATCGTCTCACTGTTGCAGAACAATCCAAGGAAAGCATACTACTGATAAAATGGAAGGTCATCCAAGGGGAGATGTAAGGCACAATTTTGTTACATTTAAGCTAACAGAACTAACTACTGCCTAGGGATATCACTAACGGAATTGAAAGTTTCTGTTCACCAGCAGAGAAGCCAAGAAGTTCATTTATTCAGCATATAATCTTTGAATGCCAGAGGCTTCCCGGTGTTCTGCAGTAGCTTCGGTTTTATGTAGTGTTACATCTATATTGCTTTAAATATTGTCATTTGGTGTGTTTACCGTTTTGTTTCAAATGGTGATGTATATCTGTTGCTACGATGAATAATGTATCTTCCTGATTATTTAACACATATTGAATTTCTTTCACTTTATTTCCTGCTTGTTTCTGCAAATATGTGGAAACTGGAAAGCATAAGGTTCTGAAATACTAAGCAAAAGTTATTCTAGTTCTGATATGGAAGAACTACTGATATGAACTATGAACTAGTACTAGTATTAGCAACATGATCGATGGATCACATGAATGTGACCGCTCCTGTATAGCAGTCTAGCTCTCAATTTGGTTTCAGGTTTTGGACCATGTTGGCTTTGCTGTAACCAACTGATCGGTAACCTGCCTCAGTAGGTCGGAGCCATGTGGATTATGTACGAGTGATTGGTTGGTTGATCAGCTTGCTAAATATGATTAAATTCTCTTCTGGGAATTATGTCACACGGTTAAGAGATAAGTCCATTTCACGCCCTCAACTCTTACACTTGTCAAAATTCACCACTTAACTCTAAATCCGGAAATTCAGCGCCTCAAACTATCGAACAGTTCAATTTACACCCCAATACCAGAGGTTTTTTGTGCTTGTGTGGTGTCTACGTGCCAATACAAACTAAAGTGTTTACGCTTTACGTGATGTTTACATGTCAATCTGGGTCAACAAAATTATTAAAAATAATAATAAACCCATATGTCATTGAGACCTTTTCTCGAGATTTCCTCCAACCACTCCTGTCGACAAGGTGGCGACCACCTCTACCTTCCAATTGGCAAGATCGAACTCTGCTTCCCAGGTGCCTTTCCAAAGGCTGAAGTGCTGCCTCTATACGCCAGGGAGCTCAAGCTTCGCCCTCTTATCGCTTCCCTGAGCACCGCAAGCTTGAGCTCTGGCTTCCCGCTACACCCCCACCCTAAGCGCCTCCTCCTCCTCTTCCTCCATGTGCCGGCAAGGTCGAGCTTGAGCTTTGCCTCATCGCTGCCTTTCTGAGCCCCTTATTCATGTGTAGACCGGCAATTGAGCTCGAGCTTAGCCTATGCCTCCTTCTCAATGTGCCGGCGCATTCCACCTAGCGTCTCCTCGATGCGTCGGCGAGGTCAAGTTTTGCCGCCCCCGTCACCCCTTGAGCTTGCAGATCACGCTCGGGAGAACTTCGGTGCCATTGCTTGTCTCAGGTGCTGCGACTTGTCTAAGGTGTGTCTGGAAAGGGGAAGAGAGGAGAGGAGAAGAACATCTTCTGACTGATAGTTGGGCCCATTAGTTTTTTATATTTTTTCTGAATAGAGTGCCATGTAGGCGAAAACCAACTGATTTGGACTTAGGGGTGTTTTGATGGTTTAAGGATGTTGAATGCCTGGTTTTAAATTTAAGAGGTGAATTTTAGATAAAAGCAAGAGTGAGGGGGTGTAAAATAGACTTATCACCAATGTTAATCCTTTCATAAAAGACAAACATAGGTTTTTATTACAGGAAATGCATTTGAAGTTGTGTTTGTATATTCGTCTTTCAAAAAAAATCTTTTAGAAAAATAACGTTCTCTTGATATATATAGTGCTTGTATCCATAAATACATGTATCTTTACTTCAATAGGACTAAAGGAGAAGGAATTGTTAGGAGAGTGTATTCTCTATACCTCTTGCTCATACATTTGCTATTTGCGAAAACAAAAACTAGTAAAAAAATTGAAGAAACAACATTATTTGCACATATGGGTAAATGCATTACTTCGTAATTGATATCATTCGTCATGCATAATTTTTTATTTTTTTATTGTACTTGCTCAATTTGGCTCTGTTCGACTGCACTGTGATATAGTCGTTCCTTTTGTAACCATACACTTATAATACTACTGTTCAGGTAGGATACATCATAATAAAAATAAATGTAGCCGAACCTTTCCGTCTTAATAAGCACGTAGGCACAAACTATGCTCTTCACGCGTCAATCTTAAAAAAATTATCCCTTAGAACTTCACAATCAAATCACGAATAGATTGAATCCATGATAACTATGGAACATTTGACACTTCTATTCCTTCTTTTCTCTTCGAGCAATAGAAATCATATATTCAATAAAAAAAGTTCATAGAAATTTGACACTAAGACAAAGATTAGTATCTCAAATTTTGATCATCAATTCCATATTGAAATGAACTTACGAAATTATAGCAAGTTCTACTGTATGGTGTTATAACTGTACATATAAAGTCAAATTCATAAGTATTAATATTTTTTCCTTTTAAAACTAGGAATTTGGAAAGCTCTAAAAACTTTGTATATCAAATCTTACCTCAAACAATATTCATGGCCAGAGGAGTAAAAAAATAAAACTAAAAAAAATATTGCAGAGAGACCCTCCGTTGACACTTGAACACGCTTTGACAGTCTTGACACTCTCACCTTCCTCTTTGGCTGCTCGCGTCGCGTTCGCGTGGTCGTCGTCTTGGTCACCCTCGCCTCCATCTCCTCTCCTCTACTCCTTCCACCCCCTCATGCCCATGGCGGCTTCCCATTGATCCCTTCAACACCGCCCTATTTTACCATCCAATTAGCAATTAGTAGTTGAGTATCATCTCCATTATTTATACTAATCCAGTAATCATCCTCTTTCCTGCTCCCGAAAACAATACCAAAGAAATCCAAGCACCGCCGCCGGAGCCGCCTCTCTCTGCTCTATCCCCATCCCACCACCAGCTCCCCCTCCCTTCCTGATCCTAAAAACTCATCAACTCTCTCTTGGATCACTGGCCGAGAAAGGGAGAGCAGGGGCGATCCAAGAATCGATTGCTTTTCGGTTCTTGGATTGGAGAGACGGAGAAGAAGAAGAAAAATTGCGTCTTTTGTGTTGTTGAGGTAGAGGAAGAGGAAGAGGAAGAGGAAGAGGAGGAGGAGCGATGTCGCGGGGCGGGAGCTACGGGGAGGTGGGGCAGAAGATCGACTACGTGTTCAAGGTGGTGCTCATCGGCGACTCCGCGGTGGGGAAATCGCAGCTGCTGGCGCGGTTCGCCCGCAACGAGTTCAACCTCGACTCCAAGGCCACCATCGGCGTCGAGTTCCAGACTCGAACCCTCCAGATCGACGCCCGCACCGTCAAGGCACAGATCTGGGACACCGCCGGCCAGGAAAGGTATAGCTGCCAGCCTCTCTCCCCTGTGTTTGCTTGTTCTGTTTGTTAAGCATAATGAGATGATAAAAAGGTGAATTCTTGATCCAACCACCACAACAACTGATGCTACTGTGCTGCTGTATGAGCTTATGGTATGGTTAATAATGGTTTTGGCTAAGGTAGTATGCACTCAATAGTTTCATTCCATTAATAGGAGTGATTTGGAGAATTTCAGATGTAGGCCATGTTCTTGCTAGTGCGCTTCTGCCATTGATGAAGTTAGTAGGTTACTCTCTTTGTGATCCCCTTTTTAATTACTTAATGAGGATGTTTCTCTGGGATACATGAAGAGAAGAGGTCATGAGCTACCAAGTTCTTGGAAGGCCTTGTGTGTTGCTTCTGAAATCTGCTTTGCACATGATGTTTAGCAAATGAAATACCGATAATTGACTTTGTCTGCTAGAGGAGCTGTATTTTGTTGTGTCCAGCATGATGAAATGGGGACATTATCATCTCGGAAAGAAGTTCTGAAGCTTGAATCCTAGGATTGGCTCAAGGTTTCCACCTCTTTTTTAGTGAATGCTAGAGCCCCTGCCTAATTTAAAGTCCAGTGTTCATAGCCTTTGTCAGGTTACACCTCAGATGGCTGCAGCAGCTAGAGCAGACCAGCCTAAAAAGCAACATCACAGCGAGTGAGTCTCCAAACAAATCTTACATTAAAAAAAAAATCAAAGAACCAGAATTATTAAAAGTATTGATCCACTCAGTTTGCTGCAATTAGTAATTGATGCTCAAACTGAATACATGCGCAAACCCAGATCGAGTGAGAATTTTACCCTAAAAACCAAAACCTAGCACACATCCCGCACGGAACACATAAGAGGAGGCTTCAATGAAATGCATACTGAAATTGGAGTTCTACTATACAGATCAGATATTTTACAACATATAAGATATTTGTTCTTCTGTACACATCAGATAGTTATGACTCGCAAGATTATAAGCAATATGTTTATATTCCAACACCCTTCAGATATTATGGTTAGCTTTCATTTTATTCAGTACAAAATCATATAACTTGCACTTTCAACAAGAAATAAGATAGTTATGTTTACTAAAAATATATCGACAGTCAGCATGGCAAAGCATTCTCACAAAATTAAAATCCTCAAAAAAGTGAAATATGTCTATTACTTGCATACATGAATATGTCCTTTTGAGCTGTTATTTGGTACTAGCACCATAGCAAGGGACAATGAATATGGTGCCATATAATAATGTTGAATTGAATAATGTGCATGGGCCAGGGTTTCAATTCCCTTTTGGGAAGTATTTCTTTGGACCTGATTACTTATCTAATCCCAGCTAAAATTCAATATATATTTTTAAATATATTTCTGCAATTCAAGTTTCCATAAACCTGTATGGACCATCAATACGTTCTTATCCCATAAACCAGGTGGAATAAAGGAGTAATAATTGATCAGTGTACTAAGATAAACTCATATTTGACATCTAAATCTTTGTAACTTATCCTTATGTAAATATTTAACAATTCAGTTAATGAATTACAGTTATTTCTTGTTTTACTGAACACATGTAAAGTGGATGCTTGTATCTAGCAAAGTAGATGTCAGATGTAAACACAACTAGATTCATTTTTCTTGTGAAAATTATAAAACGATGTCAAGGTAAATATCACTTTAAGCAACTTCTTAGGCAATCATTTTTCCAGAGAAATTAAATGTTTTACCCTAAATAAAGATTATCTATATTCTTGCAGCAGTTGGTAAAACATGATGTTATCTAGTAATACTCTCTTATTACATACTGCTTTTACAACAAACTTTTGGATTTTAAATTCATGTAATTAATATTGCAAGCAAAAATTTCAGAGAAAGATATTACAAATAGAAATTAGATATATTTCTGAAGCCAGAATTTGCTATTCTAGCCCTAGTGACGACTTTTGGCACCCCAATAGTAACATCTTTAGCAATTTACATCTGAAGTATTCGTAGATGTTTCATATTGCATATTTTGTTAAATTGTAAGAAAATGGTAAATAAGATCCTGGTTGGAAAGCACTAAAAGAAGTTCCAGAGTGACATTTTTAATGATTACTCCCTTGAACAAAGTACAGATGATTTATTGAATGATCTGCTATAATTGAATGGTTCGTTTTGACCAACATTTTTACTTTGGAATGCATACTCCAATATTGTAGCATTTTTTTTGTTTACAGTGCATTTCATCTAAACTTATTCACTGGCTAAGTAACTTCTCTGGATGTGATAATAGGTACCGAGCTGTAACAAGTGCATACTACCGAGGTGCAGTGGGAGCTATGTTGGTTTATGACATAACAAAGCGACAGTCATTTGATCATGTAGCTAGGTGGCTCCAGGAGTTAAGAGGCCATGCTGACAAGAACATTGTTATTATGCTTGTCGGTAACAAATCTGATCTAGGCACGCTTCGGGTTGTACCAACCGAGGATGCAAAGGAATTTGCTGAGCGTGAGAATCTCTTCTTCATGGAGACCTCTGCTCTTGAGTCTACCAATGTTGAAAATGCTTTCATGTCCGTTCTTACGGAGATTTACCGAATTGTCAGCAAGAAAAACCTTGTTGCGAACGAGGAGGTTGATTCTAGCGGAAACTCGAGCTTACTGAAAGGTACAAAAATTGTTGTCCCAGGTCAGGAGCCAGCCCCTCCAACCAAAGCATCATGTTGTATGTCCTCCTAGGCATAGCATTGTACTGATGTTGTTTCAGAGTTTCAAACTACTCCTGCCATATCAACACTGAATAGCTGGTATTCCTGTGAGTAAAGATGAAAAGGTCTACATGTGGACAGTTAACTCACATATGTTGTAAGTTTATGGATCACTCTCTTTTGTATCTGATTGTGTGATGGTGTGTGTAGTCATTCAGAGCATTCTCAGATATAATTGGCCAAATCTTCTCTGCTTGCTTTGTCATTCTTATCCAAGCACAAAACATATATGCATTTGTTTTACCTTACTTACCTGTGTAATAAATAAAAGGAGATACTAACCTTTTATTATCTGTTCTTACTTCTGCCCATCTGGAAAACAGAGAGAAAATCCATTCTGTAATTAAAGAAAAAAGGCTCACGCTATAATTCAACAGTACGTTGCAATGATTCAGGATATTATTTTCCTGAAGTCTGAAGGTGCCAGCTTTTCCTGCTGCCAATATTACCCAACTGGAAAAAAATACTTCGTGCTTAAATCAACCCTTTTCTTGTGGTATTGAATTTCTGTCCCAGCAATTTTTGCCTGGTAAGAGGTAATATCAACAAAGGCTTCAGCGGATCATCTTTTGTATATTCAATTTGATACTCGCTCTGTTCCAAAATATAAGCACTTTTAGAATTTAAAATTTGTATCAAAATATAAGCACTTCTAGCACTATTCATTCCAAAGTATAAACACTTTTAGAATTTAAAATTTGTATAAAAATATAAGCACTTCTAACACTATTTCAGAGTACTACTTACCCGATCAATCCACCTTTCATTCAATTGTTTTTCTATCTTACTCTCAACTACCATCTCAGCTCCAACCGTCCGTTTAATGAGGAGCACCAAAGTCTTTTCTCTTAAACGGCTAAATCTTAATTTATGCTAAACAAGTTAGAAATGTTTACATTTTGGAATAGAGGGTGTGGAAAATATTCATAGCTGAAGGTTGAAGCTACTTGACCCTAAGGCCAGTACACAACCAATGATGCAGGGTTCACTGTTTCCAAAACTGCTTCGAATATTCAGATGTCAAGAATGCAGGCACTTATCTTTTGCATAACCCACAGGTTTGATTCTCGGAGCAATGAGTGAATGAATCATGTAGTGTAGTGGGCCTCTCCCAAAGATATTTTCATGCTAACAGTGAAATCTTACGACAATGCCCAAGCTTTGTGAGATGTGACATATTCTGTTATATCCTTGATGCAATTTGGACACAACTTTTCTTCAGAACTCAGGAACTTCCCATGTTACCTTGTCTGATTACCATGATGATATCTCACTGGTATTATTATTCCTCTAATGAAGGGATCAGTCTAGAAAAATAAGCTTCTGCATATCAAGTTCCAAGCTAGTCTGGGGAATTTTCCAAGAAGAGCCCCTTGTTTCAGCTCCCTATTTCCAATAGATCTTCTTGATGCACAAAAATCAGAAGCTGGGGATCCTTCCAAAGTTCCATAAGGGGATCTTTCAAGGTTCCTAACAGATAGATTCAAGAATATCCATTGTCCCCTACTGAAAACCTGGAAAGCAATGTCTTTAAAAGAGGTTGTGAGTGTCTCTCCATCTTGATGCAGATGAGAATGATACACCCAACATGACAACACTGTTCATGCACTATTTTCACATGACTTCAGCTCTGAGCTGGAAGATAAGGAGACTTGATTTTCAGAAAATAAGAGGAGAAATGGTTTATTTGTGATGTCCTTAGAGTTCTGAGCGCATTTGTGAAACAAAACTAGCTTTGACAAAATTATCAGAAAACAATAAATATAAACCATTGGAACCGACATAAAAAAGACAAGAAAATAAAATATGATAAATTTTATGAAACTACAGATATTTCGATAAAATTATAGCAAAACTATAGATTCAAGACGCAATATCACAAATTAAAATTTTAACATTGATTTTTTTTACAAAATTACATATTTCTGCCAAGTATCTTAAACAAAAGATTTAGCAATCATAAACTACAAATTTCAAAAGTTTCATCATAACGATAGTCCTAGTGATCTATTTTCTAAATCCCTAGTTTTGTGAAAAAATCATTGCTAAATCTAAATTTGCTGATAATGTACTTTGCATCTGTAGTTATTTTCTCTAAATTCTCGACTGAATATGTATTATTTTTATAGACTCAAACCTGCAATTTGTGATAGTTTTGTCAAGGTAACTGTATATGTGTGAAATCTAATCTGAAAATAAACTTAAGGTATAACAATACCTCAATTTCGTTTTGCAATTTTAATGTGCAAATCAAAATCTGCCCGTATTTAGTTATTTACCTTCAAGTATTTCATATTTAGATCCTCTGAAGACTAATGAGCCATATATAACCTCTTGTTTTATTTCTTTATCTTTTCATGACATACTGAAATGACTTATCCTGCTCCAAAACTGAAGAATCAATTAACATAAAGAAACAGGAAGATTCAATGATTTCATCATTCCAGCTGCACTTCCAACACCGAAACTCCAGTGGAAGGTTGCCTAGCATGATAATCTTGTGTTGACTTTACAACCAATCAGTACTATATGTGTGGATGGTTCATGGTTGCTCATTTCTTAGGTGTGTTTTCTTCTAGAATCAAGAAGCTTTAATCACTTCCGAGTCCCCAAGACCAAGGACACTGCCTGATTCAGTGTACTACAGCATAATAGTATATATACAAGCTGCAGCTGAATTAATCTGAATGCTGGCTTAATTATAATAAATCCTTCCACTTGCACACAAATTAAGTCCTCTTATCGATGTGTTGCTTGCATGTTAAGGACGTATCACTGGTTGGCCCTGAAAAGATAATTCTCCCTTTCATTTTATTGGACATTAGAGCATCCACTATGATTAAATTTGAGGTTGGAAAAACATCAAGTACGATTACTGGAAGTATACTGTCTGTTAAAAACCATGGCACAATGGATCATGCTAAGTAACTAAGAAAAATCTTCTAGCTTTCATAGGTTGTTTTGTTAATAATATTCAACACAGGTTCCATGGCTACAATTTGCAATTCATATTACTCTGAAGGACATGCCAATGGTATGCCAAGAAATTCTATTTCTTAAATTGCACAATGAGCAAGAAGCAGACAACCAATGGGCCTATTATATGTTTCCTGAATTCCTGTTTGGTTGGGCCAACGAAGTTTGAGTACCGTTGGACAATTTAAAATCTGTTTCAATTTGTACTTTTGTCTAAAAGGACTACTTCCTGAATTGACAATAACCATAGACTGTACTGCATTGCAGCTTTGCGATTATCAGAAGTTCAGTGTTTGGTTTGTGATGGTGGAGATGAATTCTATGAACCGTCAACCTGTCTCCATCAGCATTCTTGCATGCTTGGAGTCTACTTTGGATATGAACAAAAACGAAAATTATGTGTCAAATTTTCAATTGGGTCGTCACAATGCAACGACATCTTCAGTTCAGAATCTGGAACAATGTAGAAGCTATCTCTCATCTTCAGACAAACCAATTACATTGGAAGTAATGGCATTTTGCCCTTGGCAGCTTATAGGTATATAGCCAAAGCATAAGATCAGCACTGCAACAAAGGAAGCTGGCATTAGATGATTCTCTACCTTGAACAAATCGAGGATTAATTGTTCCTCAAATTAGTTCTGTGCTAGGGAGGCTAGGATCATAGCTGAAATTGTTTCTTTGTTCAGAAGGGGACAGAGAGTAGAAACTGAATTTCAGATCCTACTATTGCAAGAACTTGAATTCATCGGCATGGACTGGAAGCTGATTCGATCGAGGAGCGTTCCAAAGCTGAAGAACTCATCACCTACAAGTCCAACCAAAGGTATTCCGATTCCCTTGACTAATTAATCAGTTAATTAGGTTGGAACCAACTTTACAGTGTTTCAGAGTTTACTTCGTTTGTACTGCACAAATTAAAAATTAGAAATGCACACTGCATGTCATCAAGCAGAGATCATAGGCAAGAGAGATTGACTGTCAAGTTGTCAACTTGGTAATAGCAGTTGGGCAAAAAGAAGTGTTTTGGGCACAATTTGGGAGGTCAGAGTAAGTGATCATCTGCTTGGAATGTCAAGATTAGACAGCAGATTTGGACCAGTAGTCAAAACAAAGTTGATTGATCAGTTGATTACACCAGGTCACTTGTTACCAGTAGCTAGTTAGAATCTACCTTGGAGATTCCATATCCCTCTGCAGCAATTCTGGCCTCGGAATTGAATCAGATCGTATTTTCTTTGCAAGCGAATGCGTTCTTGGTCCCCTGTTAAACTGAAGTTTCTGAATGTTCAGTTTTTTACTTGGAACTGAACTGAATTAATGAACTGAACTCGATCATTAGTGAAAGCCAGAGCTCCTGACCAATGTTAAAGAAACAGAACTTATTCTATTCGATCTTGCTTATTCCGAGAGCTTGACCTAGAAAAACGTGCCCTGAATTTATCCTCATCTATTCAGAACTAAAGAAAATAATGAAGAAAATAATAGTACTAAAGGTAAATGCTTTATCGATGGATGGATTAGAGAAGAGATCCCCTCAAACGTGAAATAGAAATGGGCTACATTTTTTCATTTAATTGTGCGTCAACCAGGATTTAAACTCGAAACCTTTGGCTATGATATTGCATGCACCGATCAATTTAACGCAAAAGACTAAAACGTTTATATTCCAACAACTTTAATCGTATTATATGCATCATGTTTACCAATTCTTTGTCTCGGTGCAGTTCACCATTTCTTCTCCCTCGATTCCTTCGGGCCCACCTGTCAGGTCAATGGGTCATGCATGCTTCCCCAACCTTTTCTTAAGAACTTTTTGCTTCCCTATTTTGAGAGTTGGACGGATAACACAACATAACTCGTTTGGTATGAGAAACAAGAAGAGGGTGATTGGATGACAAGTCCAATCATCATCATATAAAGAAAAACCATGGTTACATTTTGTCCCCAAGTCAAGTCCTAACAGATAGCTGAACCTTTTTTATGAATGTTCTCAATGTTAAGTCCTACAAAGTACCACAAATTATCAGTTAAAAAACTGAAAATAATAGTCTCTGGAGTAAGTTGAAATTAAGGTCATGTCTTAGTTCTTCGTAGCAAAACATTGTCCCGCATTAACCACGCATAAAGTTACGCAAATTTTGGTCGAGGTAATAGATTGCAACATTCACTTCTGTTATTACCTTGGGTCCCAATTAGACACTTCATCTCTTATACTAGCAAAAGTACGACTTCATTGTTTCCTACCAACACAAACTTAATACAAAATATTAACAACTCTAGCTTTAAAGACACTGCCTACTACATTCTACCACATGCATAATACTATAGAAGATTTGTGTCTTGAATATATTTGTCTAGAGTATTCTTCATTTAATCCCTCTTCTAAAAGAATTGAAAAGGATTAAGAGAAATGGGTAGAATTATCGATCCTTTTTGAGACTAACCGAGCCAGCGCTAATCGTGTGACCATACCCTATTGAGATAGCTGTACGGACGTGATTGGCTGCGTTTGTCAGTTGAGCCTGTCCCTCTATAACCAACGCGATTGTCCGGAAAAAGTGAAGCAAAAATCTCGGAATCCCAACCTCCAATTTTTCCTAGCGTTGGATCGGGACCATCCGCATGCGATTGGACGGCCCAGATACAATATTAATCCACAAATTTTTAGTCCCACCTCAGATCCCAACGCCCCTTCTTCCCCATATATAAATAACCTCAACCTCGCGAAATGAAATGCAACCAAACCAAACCTCTCCTGTCCCTTTCCTTCCCTCTCCATCGCCGCCGGCGCCGGAGACGACGACGAAGCCAGCCTAGCCATGCCGACCGACCACCACCACCCGGATGCGGCGGCAGGGAAGGGCCACCACGGCGGCGGCGGGAAGGTGCACAAGCTGCTCAAGTCGGCGTTCAAGCGCGGGGGTGACCACCACCAAGGCGGCGGTGGCGGTGGCGGCGGCGGCGGGGACCAGGAGGGGGACCTGCTGAGCCGGTCGGCGTCCGGGTCGTCGTCGACGTCGGCGGCGAGCAGCAGCCGGGCGGCGTCGTCGTCTTCCGGGAGGCGGGGCGGCGGGAGGAGGGGCGACGACGCCTGCTCCTCCGTCGACGGCGACAGCGGCGAGCTCGACGGTGAGCAGCCGACCTGCCTCCTTAATTTGGAGTAATTCGTTCTAATTTTCTCCGTTGGTCTGCTTCGTTGGATCAATTAGGTGAAATTAGAGTAAATTTTATATGGTTTGGTGAAAATTAAAACAATGAGAAATTCTCGATAATTATTTTGCATTTTTTTGGTGCTAAATTTTCTTTTTAGCTAGTCAACAATCTATAGAAAATTGTCGCAAGACAACAGCTTATAATAGTGAGAATCAAAGGCATGATAACACTGTAACACTGACCAACAAACACATAATTAAAGACAGTCTGCGTAAACTGTTCACAGCTGGGGTTTATGCAACAACTTAAAAAAACTAAAACTGTTAATTGTTCGTCAATTCACCAATGAGAATAAACTAGACTTAAAAGATAGTGTTGGAAAAACAATGAATAAATCGATATGCAAATTGTGTAACGCGTGGCGCTCTGTGAAACTACTCTTTTCCTTGTAATTTTTTTTTTAAAATGAAATCGATATGCAAATTGAGAGAATTTGTTTCATTTATCTTTTCCTAAAATTATTAGTTATATTTTATCTTCTAATTTAATGGGGTTTCATTAGCATAACACATTATCCCTTTTATGAAATACAACAAATCAGGGATCGTGCGTTCTGAATTTCCCCCCTCTTAAGTAGTGATGTTTATACCCTGTTGCAAAAACTATATAAAAATCAATGACTTATGATTGGTTAGTGCTGGTCGTGGAAGTTGTTAGTTGCAGAGCTCAGCCATTTTTGTATTCACCTAATTCTAATGTTTAACTACAATATTTTTGTCATTCATGACAGTGCCATGTTTAGGAAAGACATGTACTAACACCATGGAAGTTAGGATGTACTGTAATATGATACTCCAACATGATTCAGTGGCGCCGTAAGCATCGATGATTATCCAACGAAGTCTCCTCCGTAATTAATAGAAGTAATGGAGGGTCATATTCTTGGAAGCTACACTAACTACACAATAAATAAATTTTCCGTAGTTTGGAACATTGCCATTCTTAATTTTTCTTAAGAACACAGAATCCTTTTCCTTGTCTTCTTTGGTGAAGTAATCTAACCGTCTCTTAAGCCTCGCCTAGTTAATAGTTATCTTTTAATTCTTGCATTTCCTTCTTTCTTTCTTTTTTTTTGCAAATATAGAGGATGAAAGTTGCCTTTTCATATTAAAGATCTTTGCTGCTGAACTAGCTGAAGAACATGAAAAATTGTCTCTTTCCCAACTGTAGCTTTCATATATCACAAAGTCTAACAAGCAGGCTCCCCTTTTCTTACTCGGCCTGCTATTTTTAATGTTCTAGAGCATAAAAAAAATACCTTGGGTCCCATGCTAATCAAATTGGTGGCTTATATCAGTTTGGACAGCAGATCAATTTTATTGAGCAGTCCCTTTCTCAAATGGTCCATACATTTATCAGCACACTTTCTTTTACAGAAAAAAAAACAATTTTAGGTTGGATCTGAACACTTGGCAGTGCTAGTCATACTGAAGGAAAGGAATACTGAAACGTGGTACCCACAAATGGTCTACTTGATGCATTACTAGCATAAAAATATAAGCGAAATTTTTGGACAAATTTTTTAGGTGAAAGGCCATTTTAGATTAATGCCAGTTTAATTCTATAGAAAATGCCTGCAAATCTACTATTTTTTCGGTTGAAATTCAGACATAGCATGTCTGACAGTTAAGCGACAATTGACTCGTGCACTGTGCTCATGCTCTCACTCGTTTTTACCAGAAAACTCTGCATTTGGAGCCTCTTATGATTAACTTCATGATCATCTTGCTAGCTGCCAATTTGGTTAAAAGATTTCCACTGGATCTTCTGTTGGATCCCAACAAGTTCATGGAGCGAAGAGCGAGCCGTCATGATCAGCCAGCTAGATCTCCAATGCTTCCTTAAACACAGGCAGAGTGCCAGCTTAGAAACCAATAAGCAAAATAATTCCACTTGCAAAGCATGTCTTGATCTTTGTGACATTCTGAAGGTTAAAGAAACACATGCCAAGGTCGCATATTTTTCAGTAAGCAAGTGATCTTAATCACTGATAAAATGTGGAGACCACTTGAAAGCATTTGATAAATTTTGTCCCTTGATCCAAAACTCATTTCTATAATCAAGAAATGTTAATTAATCTGCAAAGAATTTGCATTTTCTTTTCTAATCATCAGCTCTTCAAATACTAATTAATTAGCTAAGTTGCATATAAAATGGACTCGTATGAGATTGAGATTGGCACAATCAAGAATTGTTAGTTAATCTGCACAGCATTTGCACCTATTTTTTCTTTCCAATCTCCAGTTCTTCACATACTAATTAATTAGGTTAATTCCATATCAAATGGACTCAACTCATGCATATGAGATTGAGATTGTGATAATCAAAAAGTGCTTGTTAATTTAATCTTTGAAGGATCCAAGAATGCCAAGGTGTTGGCGGCGCTGCGGGAGGCGAAGATCAGCTACGCGTATGAGTCGTTCCCGTGGGAGAAGAAGATGAAGGAGCTGCTGCCGGTGCCGGCGGCGAGTTGCTTCCTGTCGCTGCTGCTGCTGCCCAAGTCCGCCGACGGGTCGCACACCCGGTACAACTCGCTGGAGGACACCCTCGCCTGCGCCGACGCGTGGCTGGCGTCGTCGCAGGCCGCCGGCGTGCCCGTCGCCTTCATGAACGTCCAGACGGAGGCGCTGCTCACCAAGATCTCCGGCGAGATGGCGCTGTCGACGGTGAACATGGGGTCGCTGTCCGACCTCGCCAACATGGCGAACGCCAGCCTGTACGGGTTCGAGGACTACCACGGCGTGGACATCGGCGTCGTCCGGGCGGTGCGGCTGTGGTACACGCCGGTGGCCGGCGAGGCGGCGCTGGAGATCAAGCTGATGCCGGGGGACACGCGGCTGGGGTTCGCCATCAGCCGCACCGAGGAAGGGTTCATCTACGTGTCGTCGGTGGCGGAGGAGAGCACACCGGGGGTGGCGTCGACGCGGTCGGGGCTCCTCGAGCTGCACCGCGCCGCGCGCAGGGCGTCGCGGCTGCTGGTGGTGTCACGCGTCGGCGGAGAGAAGGTGCTCCCCTGGATGGTGTCCACCGCCGGCGACGTCAAGTGCTTCGACACGGTGTCTCTCAGCCAGAAGCTGTCGCTGCACCGCCACGCGCTCCGCCCGATCACGCTCCACTTCCTCATGTGGGACAGCGGCGTCGCCGTCAAGGACATGGCCAAGCCGCCGCCGACCATGCTCATGCTGCCGTCGCCGCCATCGCCGCCGCCGTCCGACGCGGAAGGAGATGCACCACCCGGTGTCGACGGCGAGGAGGCCCCCGGCGGCGGCGCCAAGGGCGGCAAGGACTCGTCCTTCAGGTTCCAGAACATCGACCTCCTCCCGGACAGCTGGTTGTGATTTTTTTTACTTTTAACAAGAAAAAAAATGTGTGATTTACACATTTGTGTAATAGAGAACTGGTATTTGCTATATAGTTAGAACTAAATGAGCATGTTTTCCAAAGTCTAATTGGTGGTTTTGATTTTGCTAATTTGCGGCCGCACTCTACTGTTCCGCGCGGACGGTATGAAAAACACATGATCATCACAGTACAAGCCTACTGCTATCTTCGATTCTTTTTACATCTCCTACAGTCAACTTAAGAGACGACTGCTACGATAGATATATCGTAAGCTCTAATAGTATAATAATATCGTTTGTGCTCTCTCCAACCTAACATATAAATTTAAGCTACTTAGGTACATGCATTACTACTAGTATTATTACTAGTATTAAAAGAATGGTTGAATTGAGAGGTGAATATGACATAACCCACCATCAACTGCTTTTTTTTTGATAAAAAATGTTTTTTTTGTTCTACCTGTCAACTGAAAGTTTGATGAAAAAAAACTAAAAACATAATTTGTAAAAATGGATGACACGACATTGTTCTTTGTTTTTAAAATTTCATTACGACACACTGACAACATGCCAATTATTATCTCTACTATTTTAAAATAGTTGTTTCTTTTTTATCCTTTTACCTAAAAAAATAACCCTAGTCACTTTCTAATTATATAGATCTGACCCAGTTTTCAGTTTATTTTTAATTATATAGATCTCACCCAATATATTAGGGATAACTATTACGATAATCTGTCCACAAGGTTATCGCCGACTTGATCCTTCTCTCTTCTCTGTTCAATTAATTTGTCCTTTTTCCTCTAGTCCCTATCCTCATAAGCATAAGCAGCATAACGATGGAGCCATATAAAGTTCGATACAAACAAGCTTCTTTCAACCCACGATTGTACTTGCTATTTGTAGGTAAACCTAGTATACCCCAAAATACAATCTCTACACTAATCTTGGAACATAATTAAAATGATCAGTCAAATCTGGCTTCCGCGACAATCCAATCGTGTTCTGAATGTGATTTCAATTTTCTTAGTACATACAATTCATTTTAAGAAAAATTGAGAACAATGTTCAGAGTCGATGCAGGCTATAGTGAGACCAATGAAATGCAGGGTGCAACATACTGAAACAATGAAGTAAATTCTTTATTACGCCAGACAACACAAAAATTAAGAATTAGTATATAGCACAAAGAACCTAGTTTTACCGGGAAATTTTGAACACAACCAAGGGTGTACTAATTTTACAAACAGAATGCTAGTCCCAAGCCCAGTATATTATATATAATGTACACTACACTGCTCACACCTGATAAAATGTCTAAATTAACAGCAACAAAAACACCAGCTCCCTTCTGATAAAAGGAAATAAGAACTTCTGTATGGACAGATCTATGCTGAATTTGCACTGCTGAAGTCTATGAGCAACCACACCCTAGGTGCATTATTACCCACATTTTCTATGTTACAGGAAGGGGCTAGGTTAAGCAACACAAGGGCTGACAACACGGCTTCACACCTTTACTGTACAAAACATTCATAACAATAAGCCTTTGGCTGAGAGACTATCCCCAGCACTCAATGAGACAAACTGTTGCAACAAAATTCTCTAACCTGGCCACTAAGTTCCCCCAACAAGTCTGCTCATGATGCAGTTGAGCCAGCAGAAAGAGGACCATCTCTCAGCTGCTGAAGACAGAGCTGAAGTTGCTTTTGGATCATCTCGGCGACCATTCGCAATCTTCCTTGGCCTGATTCTCCAACCGCAACAGAGCCATTCACAGTCTCCACTGCCCTGGCGACCTTCTGCTTACATCTTTCCCAGTCCTCGTATTGCAACCAGCAAGCTCTGCCACCATGGCTACCATCCATCGCAAGGTATGCTATATGATTGCTTTCCCCAAAAGAAAACCTTAGTCGTACGGATACACAATACGGAAGCCAGGCAGCTCCGCCAGCTACATTCATATGAGGAATGAGAGCATGATCAAGTACAAAGGTCAGAGCAAACTCTAGAGAGCTGTGGGCTCTATCATACTTAACGTTGCTCTTAGCCAAAGTGCTTTCTGTGATATCATCTGAAACTGATCCTGAATGATTTTCCAGACAAAGCTCAATCCGGGCTCTCTGAGCAGTGGCAATGTCCCCATGAGCCTGGGAGAAACCTTTCTTCCAAGCAATCAGTTTTAAAAATTCTCGCAGCACTGAAATCGGTAGTGTAAGCAAAGTGATAAATGAAGCAACTCTGGAAGCATCATATGGTTCAGAGGCAACACGCCTGCTGAAATAATCACATATCTCGTTGATTTCAGCTGGTGCTAGCTCTTCCTGTGCATTGTTCTGAGCTTGCTGCTGCTGTTGCTGGTGATGGAATCGCTTGACGCTTAAAACTTGTAGAAGCAACTGAACTCGATGAACACTAACTGCAAATACATAACCTCTGCAAGACAGAAGAAAATATTTACTGGGGATCCTAAATTCTTCAATACTTGAACTCCAAAGAACAAAAATAAGAAGCATTTTGAGCTGCACAGAGTCACTTTTCCAGCTTATCGCTTGAGCCTATGTTTGCACAGTTATGGATTGGTCACAGCCAAATAAAGAAAATGAACGTCAGAACAATAGTCACTACATAAAAAAGAGCTCAAGGGTAGTGGGCACTGGGCAGTGGGCACTATTTCCCAAAGAGAATCAGGAAGAGCTCAATGTTGTTAACACTAGAATGGATATGGATGGGGACTGCCTATGTACAATAAGGATGCTGGGCTGTTGACCCCAAGGTTCCAAAGCCAGTTTTGCCAGAAGTACCGGCCCCTGGTGAATTTCCAGTAACTGAACAATTACCAAATTTTTCTGGACAAAAATTAAATCCAAAATATTTGAAATTTAGAAAAGCGACCAGCCAGACAAAATCTAAATTTAAGTAGTAAATATTATATTTTTGAATTTTAGTTCACAGCCTTCCAGCTGATAACCCCACTCTAACTAAACTACCCTAGACAAGTGACTGGCTGGTTGCCATCGGTTTTTGAACCCTGATTGGCACTATTTTATTGTAGCTTAATACAATGAAGTGAATAACTATTTATGATATCAAAACATGGCGCCGCACTTCAGGTTCTCAATAGTACAAATTAGAACAGTAATCTTACCCCACATAGAACCGGAGTGCAGGTTGCTCTTGATCCAAGTTCAAAAGAGCACCCTCATTTTCCTTCAAAATCGATCCTAGTATCTCTTTCAGAAGTTCAGGCAATTGTGCAAACAACCATAGAACTCCAAGGTACTTGAGGATCCCTCTTAAAACCTTCTTGAGGGCTGCCAAAGGAACCCAACCACCACCATAGCCACCATCATCCCCAAGCCCAATGAAAGCTGTGTTCAGTTCTCCTTTCACATGAACAGGGAGGTTAGCTCCAGGTGTTAGTCGCACAGAGGCCCCACCAATCCCTGAAGCAAGTCCTGAGGAGGCCAACATGGCATTTCCTGCTCGACTCAAATTAGCTGCTACATGGTTAGCAACACCAGAAGCAGGCCTGGACATAGCAATGCCTGGAGTGGCATTCACGCGATTTGAATTGGGTGCAGATTGCAGAGTTCCAGCACTGGTATTTAAATGTGCACCAGCCTGTGTAGCATTCATGAAACTGGGTTCGAGAGCATTTAGACCCTGAGCAACATGTTCCATTATGAATGGTCGAAATTGTGGGCAAGGCAACGATCCACCAACTGGAGGTCCTCCTTTAGGAGGAGTTGCTGGTTGTAGCCAAACCTGATCCCCAGCGAAGCAGCGCATGTCAACAGAAAATTTCTTGCGATATATAATGCGTATCCAGTATGGCCCACGGAGCACGACAGAAACATCAAAAGGCAGCAAAGAACTAGGAACAAGTCCAGGTCCACCCCGTCCAGCAGCGGAAAGCATCGCAGCAGTGTGGAGATTATGACTGCCCAAATGGGCTGCAGCAGCATTTGTGGGGGCAGGTGCGTGATGCATGGTTGTTGATGATGAACCATTTGCTAATGGTCCCTGGGTGGGGATGTTGTTCATCTGCTTTGGCATGGAGTTGTATCCAGAAGAAACTGTTACAGGCATTCTTGCAGGACGAATTGCACCCCCAAGGGCAAGCAAAGGTCCTGCTGTCAGCCGAATGCAGTCCAGGAAGGATGCTACCTCACCACCATTCACGAAATCCTCCAGAAACTGCATTTATGTGAAATTGATTACAAGGTTGATCAACTATGAAGCATTCTTAGTAGAAAGTTTTATGCATAAGCACAAAACACCACAGGTTTTTACTCAGGTTTTTTCTGTCTATTGTGTGCATACATGTTGTGAACAACTCATTTTGCAGTACAGTAAAAAACACAATATATTGTTCTGTACTTCTGTCGAAAAAGCAATCAGTACCACTACCTTCTAAACTTTCATAACAAATTAAAATATACTATTATGAATACGGTGTTCATATACAGTTCCCAAGAAACTATACAGAACCGGCTTAAGCAATCTTATTTATGGGATTAGACTATTGGCCTGCGGGACACATGATAGAATGACCACGGCCAGTTTCAATGGGTTTCAATAGAATGAACAATTGAACAGCCCTAATTATGACTGGCTGGAGTTCAATTGTCAAATGAAGGAGGCGTACGTATTATAAGAAATAATATTTTCATAAAATGGCAGTGAAGGGAAAACTGAACTGAAACACGACAAGCATTCAAATCAGCATAAAAGTTCCATCGTCAGCATTATTGATGCTTTTTATCCACACTAATAATATGCTGGTACTTTGTAATGGGCCAGACCCATATAATTAGGGATTGGCTGAGTGGGTGGATTGAGGATAAAGCAGGCCAGGCCCATATAATTGGGGATTCACCGGGTGGATGGATTAAGGATAAAGAATTGGATCCTGCGGTGGTTACCACACACACGATAAGAAGTAGAGATGGAGCGGAAGGAGGACGACTCCGCTTTTAAAGCACTCCCTCCGTTTCATATTGTAAATCGCTTTGACTCTTTTCTTAGTCAAACTTCTTTAGGTTTGACCTAGTTTATATAAAGATTTTACAACATCCACAACACCAAATTAGTTTCATTAAATGTAGCATTGAATATATTTTGATAATATGTTTGTTTTGAGTTAGAAATATTGCTATATTTTTCATAAACTTGGTCAAACTTAAAGAAAAGTTTGACTAAAAAAGTCAAATGACTTATAATATGAAACGAAGGGTAACGGAGGGAGTAGTAGAGATAAGAAGTTCAAGTCCTATGCATCTTCTAACAGTAAGTAACCTAAGTGACATCTGGAGTATAATAATCTTTTAAGTCAGTGCAGTACAGTGGAGGGTTCTGCAGGAGCTAAGAGGCAAATAAATGAACTTGAAAAATATTAGTGCAGGAGAGTAAGCAACTAAGCATCATAAATTTTACTACTACCTCCGTTTCATATTATAAGTCGCTTTGATTTTTTTCCTAGTCAAACTTAAAAAGTTTGATCAAATTTAAAGAAAAATTTAGCAACATCTACAATACTAAATTAGTTTCATTAAAACTAACATTTAATATATTTTGATAATATGTTTGTTTTTTGTCAAAAATATTGTTATATTTTTCGATAAATTTGATCAAACTTAAAGAAGTTTTAACTAGAAAAAAGTCGAAGCAACTTATAATATGAAACGGAGGGAATATTTTTCATTAGACTTGGTCAAAATTATTAGTAGTTGTAGGAGTTAAATAAACATAAGTAGCAAACTAAAGAAAATTTGGCAAACCTTTGTGTGTGGCCAAAGTTGATCAGGAGAAACATGCATTGTGCAACCTCCCTTAGTACTTTCCCACTCGACAACAAAGTGTACCATAGGCATTGTGCCATAACTGAACCACAAGCTCATTAAACCAACAGCTTCAATCCTGAACGTCTTTCTCATTTGTTCGGATAGCCTATCTGCAGCATCACTATTACCTTTATTAACAGGCTGCGACTTTATGTCCATGGATGTCTGATCATCCTCTAGTTTGTCATCAAGTTTGACACCAATCAATCTCCTCATTCCACGGGCAAATGAACGGGCATTCGCAAGCCTTCGTAGATCTGACACAAGCTTCTCAACACTGTCTGGTTCAACATTGCCATAAGTTAAAATAACACCTTCTGCATCAAAGGAGATATGTGAATCCATCTCAGAGGTGTTAGCGACACGAATACCAACACCCCATAAGGTTGTGGTGCTTCCTGTACTTAGTTCCCAGAGTTCCCTAAAATGCGGATCGTTTATCCTAACATCCCAAGACATGCTTCCAGCCTTGCCAAGGCGTAAGCATATGTGTTTCCAAGAATCATCCCGAGCAAAGGGTAACCGTAGCCAAAGATTAGAAGATGGTGATCGCAAGCCCACTTCTTCAACATATGGAATGGCAAGAGAATCCATCTGGGCTGTTAGTTGAGCATGTTTAATGGACAATGAACAGTGTCTTATGACATGTAATAGTACCGAAGCGTATGTAGTTGCTGGGACACAATTATTTCTTTCAGCCAGAATATTTCCATAGGTGAGGCTTGTTCTTGATTGTGGGTCTGATGAGTATGGTTGCAAAGGAGACCAACTCTCCATTGATTCTGATATTTTTCTTCGCTTACTTGGGCTACTGGGTTTCAATCCTTGCAACGAAGGGAGATTCAGAAATAAATCTGAAATAGAACGCTTCCTAGATGCACCATCAGAGCCCATAGTGATAAGGTTGCCTACTCCTGTCAAATGCCCAAGTAAGATAAACATATTTTCACAATAACCCCTTTCTCAAACAAAGGCTCATTTTGTGGTTGCCGTGCTGCACTGTGCTTATTTTTTAATGAGTAAATTTCAGAAAACTGCAACTATAATGACAAAACTATCAATTTGCTGCAACATTAGCAACATATTTCAGTTTGCTACAACGATAGCATGGGAAATTATTACAAAACTGCAACTTTCACATGGTATGCTGCTACAGGACATGTAGGTGACAACAGTAAGCTTGGGCCACGTAAAAGCTGTAGTTTTGTGATAATTTCCCACGCTATCGTTGCAGCAAACTGAAATAGGTCGCTTATGTTGCAGCAAATTGATAGTTTTGTCACTATAGTTGCAGTTTTCTGAAATTTACTCTTTTAATTTACTGTAGAAACGTAAATATATAATCATTGTGGTTTTTACAAATCAAATTAATGTTACAGAAAGTATGTCATTCAACTGTAATGTTTTCTCATAAGTGTGCAATCTTTTTCGAATACTATTAGTAGGATCATTTGCAACTTAGATTAAAAGGAAAGCAATTTCCCAAACAGAAAAAAAAATGCCTAAAAGCAGTTGCACCAAATTAGATTATCATAATCCACATCAGTAACAAACAAAGCCTAAGTCCATTTCCTTGCTATGTGTTGCTTCAAAATGAAGTTCAACGGGAAATTAAGAATATGGTTGTATTGTAATATTTGCACTCTTCACCCCCATCTTACTGACATAAATTTGCATACATCTGTGATTCAATTTAATAGGGTATGCATGGCACATATTATTGTTGACTGTTTCTTCAATTTGGTGCCAAGGTCTGTGCAATGTGGCTGGACAAATTTGTTGAAGGGAGTGGGACAGAAACTATAAAATTATCTAATTTATCATAAAACCTATTCCAAAACTGCCTGCATATGAGCTTTAAGCAGGGATTTAATTACCATTAATCTTGCTTGAAGGGACAAGCTGAAGTGATTTGCTTCCATCAGCAATAACATGTTCTGCTGGAGAGCTCAATGCGCTCAGTTGATGATTAGAATTAGAACGTGGCAACTTGATTGAAGATGATTTTGTTACAGTGCTTGAGGAAAAGGCGTTTGTACTTTGTACATGTCTCAAATTACTTGGTAAATAACTGTTCAAACTGATGCTGGGAGAAATTTTTGATCCACTGTAAGCTGATGAGGCCCCTTCCTGAATTGATGTATTAGCTCTAGTACTTGCTCCTTGAAAACCAACTGAAAGAGAAACTGGATGAGAAGTAGACTGCAAAGTAGTTTGCGTCAAAGAATGGTTTGGAACAGCAAGAGCATTATGTTCATATTCAAAAACCTCATCAACAACAGAAGAGAATGATGGTGAACAAGCAGGCAGCAGTGGAAGAGGCTCAATGCCACTTTGGATGGGAAGTCTATTTTCCATTACATCATCACAACTCCCTATATTCTGTAGGGCATGCAGCTTCACATCAAACATATTTGCATTCGATTCACTTTTACTAATATGTATCTGTCCAATATCAATCTTATTAAATCTCAAAGCTTCCTTTGTGCATGCATTTGTGTTTGTCTTATCACTTGCATCAGATTGTGTCTCAAGCAAATGAAAAACAGGCCTGAAGTCCTTATCAAGTTGCATCAATAGATAATAGGCATTTGCACACTGTGGAAATCCCATCACCATCAGGTCTGAACCATGCAGTATGTCCTTTGGAATCTTTAGAGTACCTTGAGACTTCTCATAAACCTGGACAATAACAGAACTTTAGCACTTCATACCTAGGAACCATAGAAAACTTAGCCTAGTAACTGTGCAACCACAGCCAGACACTCTTATCAGCAGATTACACAGAAGAAAGCTCATAAGGCTGCGAAAAGTGGAAATATCAGTAATTAACATGTTGAGATTAAGTTAAAAATCTTTCAGAAATGTTATTGGTTCACACTTCAGAACCCCATGAGTTGTCCGACAGGTGACAGCAAAGCATTATTAAGATTATATTGATTGTAGTGACTATGGTATATGGCTACATGCATTGTTTTTAATGCTCTTTACAAACACATTTTTTGTACCAGAGGCAAATCGTCAAGAGAAAAAGTTTGACTAGCAAATAAATAGCACGAACTAAATCCTGGGTCTACAGGGGAAAAGCATGTCCTGGTAATGTTATTTTTAAATGCAAGTGTGTCTGCGCACACCATACAATGACATTCTTGTAGACACATCTGATATTAATTTCGATGGTCAAGAAATAATGATATGATCAAGACAGTTCACAACCTTAAGGCCAAAAAAACTTCCAGTAGCAGCAAATAGGTGTAGGATGCTCCTGGTTCTTAAGCTTGCAAAAGCATCAGTAGCTGTAATATTCCCTTTATTCAGAGCTTCTTCACAATCTAGCAGCGCAGAAGGAGGTAAGATGTTTTCCGGCAACTGGAGGAGGAAGCGACCGTTCCTATTAAAGTTAGGAAAGAGTTAAAATATTAGGAGAAAGAAAAAGGTCAGTCAAGAATTTGTGTGCAAGACATGAACGGTAAGATGGTATAGCAACAAGACAAACGACAAAATTTTCAGCATGCCATATCATTCAGTGCTCAACTATGGGCGAAAATGTTCTATAATACCAATTCATATCAATGTTCTCAAGAGAAGCACCAAACACTTAAATGGCAGGTCATGCTAAATCAATCTAAGGCCCTGTTTGGGGGAGCTTCTAACAGCTGCAGCTTCTCCCAGAAGCTCCAGCTCCCCCAAACAGTCCAGATTTTGACCCAGATTCTGAGAATCTGTAGCTATAGAATCCAGAAAACTATAAGCCAAAAGCCGGGTAACTCAGCTTATCCAGATTCTCAGAAACTAGCAGTAACCAGTTGCTTCTCAAAATCTTAAGCTCCGCCAAACAGGGCCTAAGTCAGTATGGAACTATGGGTCTAAACTGATTCCAAAATTGAACGAACATCTCTGTCCAAGATTCTCATCCTGAAGCAGGTGTTTAGACCTGGGTTATGGAACAATGGAACAGACCAGACTTGTTCGAACAACATTGAGTAGGAAAAGACCCATCAAACAACTTTATGTACCACATGCTTTTAGAGTAGGGAAAGAAAAGATGCCCACAAGCAATCAACCATCTAACAGTCAGTTTGAATTGGTAGGACCAATTCATCAGTAAAAGAGGTGGGTCTGTCATTCAGCACTAGAATGTGTCTTCTGATGCCCCATGTAATTTGGGATTACCTATAGCTCAAACAGCCTAATCCTGTAAGCTAAGCACAGACAAAGCAACCACTTCTATTTAGAAAGTTAACCACTAGGGCCAATGAGATATTTCGTGATAACATTAGGAATTACAGTAGATCCAATATGTAGCATATATATGTTGTATAAATGTTATCAAATTTTTTGAGAATTTTTCATAACTATTTGGATGGGTTTTTGACAAACGAGGGGACATCCCCTCGAGAGATCAAAAGAGTTTGCCCAATATGTAATATCAATGAAGCACCGACAAGATCAAAAGAGTTCACCCAATATGTAATATCAATGAAGCACCGAGAAGTGAGAAAGTTCATTGATTGGAATGTCTATTGTGATGAGCTAAGTAATATGAGACTATCGTTATAATACTGTGTATCTATATGCTGAAGATGAGGTGACGAAGGATACAAAGAATTGCGCAATTACAGCCATAATGATTTTACTCAAGCACAAAGAAATGTTGTTTTCAAATAAAGAAGACTAGCACTAGGCGATCAATGAAGTACTGAGAATTGAGCAACCTGATATTTACTCCAAGACCAATATATGCTTGACCATAGGCCCTCACTTGAAGCACCTCATTTCCACAACAATCTGCAAAACCCTTTTGCTCTGTTTTCTGCAGAAGTTCATAAATGTTTGACATTAAAGTTCAATCAAATGAACAAGATTAATATTGTCAAAACTGCAAAAGAAGATGATGTAGACAAAAAAATCCATAATGCATCAAATAAAATTACTAGATGAAAAACATATCATTTCATGTTTGTGCCTCATTTATCAATCATCTGTTATGGAACTATATTACCATGTTATCCTGGTGTAAATAATAAAGACTCAAATGGCTCATCTAATCAACACTTTGCACATCACTAGAAGTAATTACAGAAAAAAGGTTGAGCTGGTGTGAATTAAGCAAGCATGCCACGAATCAAGTGACTGTGCAGAGGCTTATTGAGTTCAGACAACAAATTTGGTACTAACATGCTAATTCCACCAGTTCAGGTATCAGATACATATAAAAGTATCCCTTCAGGACAAAATTTAAATAGGTGTCATATGGACTGAGCTACAATATTAGAAATTTCACATTCAAACATGACCACAGCAGAGAAGGATAAGTTAAGAAAGAAACAATTTATGTCCCCTATCCCGGTGAGATCCTTTGTCGATCAACTTCAATAGAAGCATTCTCAACTTCCTTTCACTAGATTCAGAACCAATAATAATAATGATTTGAACAAAACAAAAGGTTCAGCTCTAGACCTCTCAAGAAATATCATATGCTCTGTACGGAGTTCTTCAGAATTTCATCTTGCAAACCATCAGTTGATTTGATGTTAAAACTAAAGCTGTCAATTTTACCTAGAATATACATAACTTATACTCCCTCCAATTCATATTATAAGTCGCTTTGACTTTTTCTAAGTCAAACTTCTTTAATTTTGACTAAATTCATAGAAAAACATAGCAATATTTTCAATACAAAACAAACATACTATTAAAACATATTAAATGCTAAATTTAATGAAACTAATTTGGTGTTGTAAATGTTGCTACCTTTTTTATAAACTTGGTCAAACTTAAAGAAGTTTGACTTAGAGAAATGTCAAAGCGACTTACAATATGAAACGGAAGTAGTACTCCTTACAAGAGGGAGTTGGGAGATGGAAGGTTCTACACCCAGTGCACTGCAGATCTTTTGTGGGTGTAAATATGTAGGAAAACATATTTAGTTGTAAGATTTTGATAGAAAAATATTGCATCTTTGCATGTGAGTATAAGCGGGTGGCCAATTGGTCTCATATAATCATGTCTATAAGTTTGAGATTTGAAAATAACTAATAGTTTGGGCCTGTTTGGTAGAGCTCTAGCTCTAAGCTCCACCTCTCCTAGAGCTGGAGTCCAGCCAAACAGTTTCAGCTCCACACAAAAGGGACGTGGAGCTCTCACAAAATGAACTGAGAGGTGGAGTTGGGTTCAGGCTGCTCCACAACTCCACTACAGACCCAACTTTTAGAGTTAAATTTAGAAGTTAGAACCCTGCCAAACAGGCCCTTTATTGCAACACACAGACATGATGCCAGCAAACAGAAAAGTGTCAATACAACATATAGTTTAAACATCATAAGGTAAACTATTTTTAGCACAACCAAATTAACACATGCATGCGCATAACAATACAAGTTACTAGAAACTACACAAATAAGTACGAAACCTACTACAGCACTATTGTAACTGTATTCAATTCTTTTAATCGCCCAAACAACTTTTTTTCCTTTTTAAGTAAATCTATCTGTAAATATGGCAGAGTAACAGGTGAGGTAAGGGAAAATCGGCATAGGTTGAATTTAGATAAACTATACCAACTCAGCTCAGGCATAATACTGAATTAATGTTTAGTCAACAGTAGATCTGTTATGAATTGTTATTATGCTGTAACAAACAGGAATGTAAATAATAATGGTATTTCCTATTATTACCTTCAACGGGTCCTGTGCTATTTCAACATCTCGTTTCAGGATAACATCTTTTGGTGACTGAGAAATTTGAACATTTTTGGACAGCTGTCTCTGGATATCAAGAAGACGAGTGTGCCTATTGCAAGCAATTGCTCTCAAAATGAGCTGCTCAACATCAATGCAACATAGATCAAGAGAAAGATTGGCTTCTTTATCTGTCAAAGGATCAAGTATAAATGAACTATGCTGGCACTTTATCTTCATGTCTTGCCCAGCCTCAATTTTGATAAATGGTGATGAATCAGATTCTGCTGAGCCACCAACTTTTTCATCAAGCCAGTAATTTATTTTTAGGCCAGGTATCCTAGAACCACTCAAATCAAATTCCCCATCCTGACCAAGTTGCATTAGAGGAGCATTCCCAGTTTGCCCTGTGGTGCTATCTGAGACAAGTTCAGATCTTATTGCATTTTTCCACCTTCCCTGCCGAAGAACATTAGCCTGCCTAATGATAGTGTCCATAGCAAGTGAGATGCATAACTCATGAAGTATGGCATACAGCACCATGAAGGGATTCTCAGAAACTGCCATTCGTCTTTCTATATCATCACCAAGTGCAAATCTCCTCCTTTCTTCCAGTTTAACAGGCCCGCCTTTGTCACCAACAAGTAATTCTAAATGCAAAATCCTCCATAAATCTAAGTGGCCACGATAACCTAGTGTAAGAAGAACTTTAAATTCTCCATCCACACGAAAAACAGCTATTCCATCAGCTACTGAAACATTAGAAACTTCTTTGGGTCTTGGAGTAACAAGAACTTTGTACCGCACGCTTGCGTCCAACTTCTGTAAAGCACGCTTCTCTTCATCCGGCGAAAGTTTATGTTGGCTTCCTATATCTTCTATACATATTGGCAATCTTTGATAGTTCCCTGTAAGCATGACTTCTAAAGCAGAAGGGATGTCAAACATAGGAGCTCGAGCTTGCTGCAACCCCTCATGCATAAAGTACAGCGAGTCAGCTGTTTGTGTGAAACATGTTTCATGGCTGGAGAGAGTTGATCCAAGCTGTTGACAATAATTAACCAATGGAACCTGGATAAATTAAAAGGAAAATCTTATTTGCAAAATAGAAGCAATGAATCTTTTGGAGGGTAACTGTCCAACAAAAACAAAGCTTTTGCACCAAAATATTAGATAGGTTCAATCAAGAAACGACAAATGAAGAATTGATGGGGCGTACCTAGTGCAAGACAATAGCTAGGTGGAATCACACAAATCACTTTGAATCTACACTACACACATAAGAAGAAGAGTGCAAAGTACTTGGATGGAATAACCTATGGAACATTTTACCAACCTTATAGATTCCGTTCTCAACCTGTACAGATGATAGGTATATCCTCTGTTTAACAGAATTTGTCCAAACATCAGTACGCAACAATTGCTCAGGCGTGGCCAAGAATTTGATCGCCTCAACTTAGGCAAGTAATGCAATATTTGTTGGCAAATGGTGGCAAAGTATGGCTAGAAACAAACACACCCTATGTTCTTAAATGCATTGCTAGAGCATGCCACCAAATCAAAGTATCAGAAAAACTAAAATGCTGCTCTTAAGACATAAAAATATGTTTCTAGGTTCAAAAAGTGTAAAAATTGTCTGCACCAACATTTCAATAAAATGTACATAAGCATGACAACAGTATCCACTCAATAACTTACTGGTTATCAATATATGCTGACAGTGTACTTTCCTTTAGAAGGAAATCTAGAGTGGTGGATCAGCTGGCACCACCCAACAGTAACCACTAACCAATCAACCTGACCTGGTGAAAGAGCACTCTCGGATGGCCCAGGTGAAAGTACAGTAGTACACTACGAAACTATTAATGTTAACACCAGGGAATGTTTCTGCTGAGTAGAAGCCATTTGCATCAATCAATCAATTAATCAAAAAGTACATCTTTTTGTAATGTGAAAAGTGCGCAAGGCTGGATGGGGACTGAAATCTTGGCTAGGAATTCACCTATCTGATCTATCCACATTCCGTTACAGACTACATCATGGAGGCCACAAGGCAGCAAGATCAAATGTGAAGAGAGACGGACCTGCTGGCACCACTTGGCAAGGACATGGAGGCGGAGCATGCGCTGGCGGGTGCGGGCAATGAATTTGAGCAGGTCGATCTTCTTCTCGGAGTCGGACCGCTGGCGCCCGCCATAGGCGCCGCCGCCGGGTCCCCCCTTCCCCTCGGCCTCCGCCCGCGACTTCTCCACGAGCTCGCGCAGCGAGAGGTACGACTCCTCCGCCGCCCGCCGCACCACCGCGCCCAGCTCCACCGTCTGCTGCCCCAGCTCCCCCGCTGCCATAATCGCCGGAGCTAGGGTTTCCGCCGCCTCAGTTCCCCCACCCCGTGCGCGCTCGCGAGAGGGGCCCGATCCCACCCACCACCAGAGAACCGCATGCGCCGGCGGATACCGGAGAGCCTCCCCCGCCGCCTCAGAGGTGGCACCCCCAGCACGGGTGATGAGGCGGGGAGGCGCGAGGATTCAGCGGCCGCGTGTAGAGAGAGTATCGAGGGGGGACGTCGAGGAGGCCGCTGGCGAGAAACGGGCGAGGGAGGAAAGAGGCCGCCTCGGTGGAGGAAGATCGCCGGCGGCGGCGGCGGCGGCGGCGGCGGCGGCGCGAAATAGGATTTGGGGGCTTTGGGCTTTCTGCGCTAGGTCGGTATCTCCAACGGGAGGTACTCGTAGCGTGGTTCCTACCCGTAGCAGACAAGATGACGCGTGCGTATGGAAACTAGCTGTGAGCCCGTATTATGAACCGTCCGATCCAGAAATCAACGGTAGAGATGCGGGAGTTCGACTTCGAGTGAGTTTCGAATTACGTTTCTTTCCTAAATTTCTTCAGAGGTAAGGAACAACATTTTAATTTTTATCCATATAAATTGATATATCAGGCTCTGTTCTTTTTATCTAATATACTATAAATTACCATGGTCACTCTTCTCAACTCATAAAAAGTACTTCTTTCCTTTCATATTAGAATCATTTTATATTAGAAGTTGTTTTGACTTTTTCTAATCAAACTTTTTAAGCTTAAACAAGTATACTAAAAATTATATAAAAATATAATAACATTTCTAACATAAATAGATATATTATCAAAATATATTAAATATTAGTTTTAGCAAAACTAATTTTATGTTAAAGGTGTTACTATTTATTTCTATAAATTTAGTCATATGAAATAGAGAAAGTACGATTTTAAAAACAAAATTTCATAGTTAATTTATTCATTTCTACCCTAAATATTGTCTAAAATCAAATAATCTATCCAGCCAAAAAATGGCCATCCCAAACTTTCTCAATAAGAAAGAGATTACAGTTAAGTGACTAACAAGCATTTAAGGCTTTTTCGTATGAATGAACTGTTAATTTTGTTTTAAAAAATTCTATACGAAAGTTGCTTAAAAATTCATATTAATCATTTTTAAATGTTTTAATAATATTTGATTAATTATAGACTAATGAACTACCTCGTTTTATTTATGTACGAAAGTAGTAGAAATGAAAACGGTCGAAAATTATATCATTTCTATTTATTTTTATGGAAACAGTATCGATATGGTTGGACCTTTTCTATATTTTATGATTTTAACTATTTAGCGTCAACAGATAGAAACTAGGAGAAGTAAATTTTACACATGGCTAAAAACAGAAACGGTCAAAAACAATATACATTTTACTAAATGATATTGCTATGGTTGGGAATTTCCGTACCGTTTTTATCCTAGGTAGAACAGGTGAAAGTGAAGCTTATGTTTTAAATTACAATAGCAGCATTAGAAAGAAGCCAAGAAAGTGCCACGCTAGCTGCTCTAGATTTAGCAGTCGCGAATTCTAGCAAGTGTTTGTTCGTCATTTGAGGAGCAGCTGAAATTTGAAGAAAATGACCAAATATCTATAACTATCTATAAACAATCAAGTAGTGTTTTTACCCAAATTTTGTTTTGTCTGGTTATTTTGCAGAAAACCCCTTGAATTTTTTCAAAATTAACCCACAATCCGTCTGGCTATTTTTTTAAAAAACTCAATTATACGTACGATAGAGCTTATTTAACTACTTAAAAATATATAACTTTTCGATCATCAAATCGTTTTTCTCCAAATCTATAAAATTTTTGATCTCGTATAACATATCGCTCCATTGTTGTCTCACTTTTCTCACCTCCAGCGGGCGAGCCCGACTTACGCGCCTCTTGCGTCGCCATGCATTGCCCTCAGCGGCGGCCGAGCACACGCTGCACGAGTGAGCTAGCGCGCCGTCGTCGATATACATGCAACTTATCCTATTCATCAATATACTTTTCTAACTAATAACATCTAAGTCATAAATATTTTAAACTTTTACCAAATTTCTAATCGGTTTAAAGTATCAGTAAGTCAATATCTATTTTTATTTTATTTTTGACTTAATTTGGTGAATAAATTAACTTAGACAAAATATCTATCTGATACTATTTCTTAATCAAGGTCCAGTGGTACATAAAGTTGAAGATATCCTTGCTTTCAAAGTTATATATATGTATATATATAACTATATATAAAACAAGTAGTGTTTCTATCCTTCGTTCGTCTTTGGTTATTTTGCGAAAACCCCTTGAGAGAAAACCCCTTGAGTGTTTATAAAATTAACCCGCAATTCCAATGCTGAAAAGAAAGGGAAGGCTTGGATGAAAAAAGACCCCTTATGTCCCTCTCTTCCGTCCCCATCCACGCCGCACCCCACGCCACGCCGCGTCCCTCCCTCGTCGTCGCCGGAGCTCCGCGCCGCCGCCCGTACCTTTGCCCTCCACCTGCTTCCCTCCCTGCGTCGTCGTTCCGTTGCAACACACGGGCATTTATATAATATAACTATTTATAAAGCAAGCAGTGTTTCCACCCAAGTTTTGTTTTGCCTGACTATTTTGCAGAAAACCCCTTGGTTTTTCCGAAATTAATCCGCAGTCCACCTGACTATTTAAAAAACCAGTTAAAGAAGAAAAATGGGCTATTTTGCAGAAAACCCCTTGAGTGTATAAAATTAACCCGCAGTCCCAATGCTGAAAAGAAAGGGAGGGTTTGGATAAAAAGAAAGATCTCATGCGTCCCTCTCATCCGTCCCCATCTGCGTCGCGCCCTGCCTCGCGCCTACGCCCCTCCCTTCCGTCGTTGCTCGAAACTCCCGTGCCGCCGCCTGGACCTTCGTCCTCCATCTGCTTCCCTCCTTGCGTCGTCGTCCCGTTGCAACGCACGAGCATTTTGCTAGTCAGTATATATTTCAGATCCGAAAAATCAAGCTAATTTTATCCAAGTTCAGTTAAGTTGATTCGTAGTTGCTTTTTTCTTTAACCACTTCTACTCTCTCTTCCCACTTTCAGTTTCTTCTTGTTTTCTATTATTATACGCTTCCACGACGGTTAAATGATAAGATGTATTTTTTGAAAAAAAATTTTACAACAAAGTTGCATTGAAAATTATATTAATTCATTTTTTATATTTATTTAAACTAATACTTAAATAATCATACGCTAATAATTCATTTCGTTTTGCATGCATATATATATACACTAGTAAATATATCCGTGCGTTACAATGAGCGTCATTTTATTTTATCATAATTATTTTAATTTATATTTTTTTCTTTATGTCTTCGCCTGAGATCTATTTTAGCATTGAGATTACGGGTTAATTTTATAAACACTCAAGGGGTTTCCTGCAAAAAAATCAGGCAGACTGCGGGTTAATTTTATAAACACTCAAGGGGTTTTATGCAAAATAGCCAGGAGGACTGCAGGTTAATTTTATAAACACTCAAGGGGTTTTCTGCAAAATAGTCAGGTAGACTGTGGATTAATTATATACACACTCAAGAGGTTTTCTGCAAAATAGCCAGACGGACGAAAATTTTAGGTGAAAACACTACATAAATTTATATTTGTATATATATAAACTAGCAATTGTGCTCGTGCGTTACAACGAGCGAAGTCGAAGCGTGACGCGGATGGAGATGAGAGGGAGGGGCGCAGGCGCGGCGCGGGAGCTCCGAGCAGCGATGGGAGGAAGGAGCGCAGGCGTGGGGCGTGGCGTAGATGGGGATGGGAGAGAGGGGCGTAGGAGGTTTTTTTTCATCCAAGCCCTTCCTTTTTTTTCTTTTCAGCATTAGAACTGCGAGTTAATTTCGAAAAAACTTAAGGGGTTTTCTCGCAAAATAATCAAGCTAAACAAAATTTTGATGGAAATACTATTTGTTTTATATATAGTTATAGATAAAAGTTTCTAACCTTCCCTCTCCTTATTTATTTACATAAGCTATGTCCATTGAGCTCGAGATGGTTATCTATAATGGCCCGACCAATATAATAATTACTGATATGACATAATAGTTCGACACCCGTTACTCGAGAACAACAGCCGTTATGGGTGAGGGTATTATCTATAACGATCGGTTGTCTAGAGCAGATAGTTAACTCTCCAGCCCGGTTACGCATCCCCATCATCTGTAACGACTGTTAGTCTCGAACCATCATAAATGACTAAAATAGCGAAATATTTTTTTATTTTTTGATAGCTTGCTAATCATGCCTCTACATAGAAAATATTCATATATACCTACATATATACCCGGATTACCTCACATATATCCCATTGCATGGGTTCGTTCGGCTGGCTTATCAGCGACCAGCCAGCAATGTTTTTCTCTCACAAAAAATCCGCCTTCTTATCAGCCACCAACCAACCAACCAACCAACAGTACTTTTCTCTCACAACAAATCAGCACCAGCCAACCCAACCAGCCAGCCGAACGGGCCCATCAAATTTCCATTTCACACCCTTCACACATAATCACATATCCATGCCCGATGCCCGTGGTCCTTGGTGGTCATCCACCCTTACGTTGTGAGCTTCAGCATCAACAACTGTTGTCATGTTTCGTCCAACAACTATAATTCTTCGTAAAACCTCTTCTTATTATGAGCATGTATTTGATCTTGATCCTCAAACAATCTCTCGCTCCTACAGTCAACACATATAATAGTTTCAAATAATCCCTCTTTCCATCTCCACGACTTGCAAAAATTCAGATAAACCATTCATATATAATCTTGGTTTGCACGACTCCCGTACATCCAAGTATGGTTCGTGTCACATCACAAAAATTGAGGCCTTACAATTTATATTACAGGGAAATTGAAAAAAATCAGCAAGAGCAAAAATTCGCCTCCCCACCTACTCTCCTAGCAACTTCATACAAAGACCCCGTTTGGTAGGGATTCTTCTCTTTGATTCTCAATAGAATCAGTAGAATCTCTGCCAAACAGGTTATTTTACAACTGATTCTGAAAAAAATCACTTCAATGGAATAAAAATCACCTAAAAAGCATTCTCTGCAGAATCATCTAAAACCAGTTTCTTCCATGAATCATCTGAAATATTGTTTTAATTATTACTTTTATTATATCAATTCTGATTCTCTCCAAAATCTGATTTAGAAAAATTAAAATATAAAATAAAAAATCATAGAATTAGAAGCCCTACCAAAATCTGATTTAGGAAAATTAAAATATAAAATCAAAAATCATAGAATTAGAAGCCCTACCAAAGCCCAATGAGATCTGTTATACTTTGCAAAACTATGTGTAACATATCGTAATTGAGCTGTTACAAACGAGAGGGACATATGTAGCGAGCAACGGCCCTAAGTTTGGAGCTGTTATAGATGAGAGGGCATTAGTGACGGCTCAAGAATGCCTGTAATGGCAGCCTATGCCACCTGTTACAAATGAGAGAGTTTGTAACGATTCTATTTGGCCCGTCGCAAATGATGGTTGCTCGTCAACACTACCAGAACTGAATTAAGAACAAGGTAAAGATCGTGCGGAAATCAATATCCTTAACAATTGCAGAAAATAATTCGAACTGTGAGCAGCATTTGATGACACATTTTCTGTTTGACTTCATTGCGCAGTTCACATAGAAATAGTTCTAAACACTCTTTTTTTTCGATTACATGCAAAATACACACGCACATAACACTTCACACATAATTAGACCTGTTTATGGATTGCCTATCCTGGCAACCCAATCGATGGCTGGATCGGGTCACACCCGGGCTTACATTTCGCAACCTGAAAACCCAAAAGAGTAATAAAAAGAGAGGAAAAAAGTCCACTTTAGATACGTTAAATAGGGGTTAAGTTTCAGTCACGTCCCTCAACCACAAAACCGGATAAAAAGCACCCTCAACTTTTAAAAACAGTGGAAATTAGCTCTGAAGCGTGCCACTTAGCTCACGCTGCTTCGCCACCTCAGCTATCGAGGTCGGCTTTTTTGGAGAAACACTTTCTTCCTCGGCGAATGAGATGTTGACTTACAGTGCTAATTGCCTGTAACTAGACAAATCAGATTTAGTTTCCATTGGAGCACACATCAGGACTAAAATCATCTCTTGACGAAACAAGTATAAGCTATACAAGTAAAATGTAATTCATCTGTGTACTTTGAAAACATTACCAACCAGATAGTGGTCACTGGTCAGCAACATACTTGAGCATATACGCCGCAAACAAATTTAGATTTTGACGAAACTCTCGAAAATATGTTAAGGGAAAATACTCAAACACTATAGATAATTTGCAGTAAGTATTACAAAATCATTTTGCTTCTTTAGAAATTTCATGCGGTACATAATCTATATTAAAGTACTTTTGTAACTCTAAAAAATATATACCTTGTACCTTGTGAGGGACAAAAAAAAAAGAGTACCTGACAACCTAAATCCTATTGTCTATCAACCCAAGTTATTGAATATCAAGGGTCACTCAATAGTTTAGTCAACAAGTCCAGTTCTATTATATTAATTAAAAGGAAAGGTTACCAACCAATGTGTCCACATAGTAAATCCTTCCCACAACACTCAACCCAACAACTTCTGACGCTTAGAGGTTACACTCAGTAAGTTAGATTTAATAATTCAGTAGCTCTGTGACTGGCGTATAAATGTATATATAAAACAGGACATTGTTAATGATCACTTCTCTCAATCGTTTAGCACAGCGTCTGGAAAAAAGAGATGGAACTTCCTACTAAGAAATACTGCTATATGGTTAATAGGACAAAAGAGATGACAAGTCAAAATATAAGGCAAACAACCTGCCACAGTGATTACCAGTGAAACCAATTCAAATATTACCCGTCAAAAGTTATTCAATACTGAGGTCCTTTTTAGTTATGTACTGAAAAAGGTCCATTTCAATTGCAAGGGAAGGCTACCAACCGTGTGTACACCCTTCCCAAATCCCACATGATTCATCCCAACAACTTCTGAGAGACTCAACAAGTTTCAGTGTACCAATTAGCTGCTACTACTATAAATGTCATTCCAAATATATGTGCAAAACAGAAAACTGTTAAGCGCTCCCTCTCAATTTTCTAGCATAGCATCTGAAATTAATGAACTTTCGTACTAAAACAAAACATGAAAAACAACTTCAAGAGATGACAGTGAAAAAGAAGGCAAATAATTAGGCAGACTATTTTCTGCTTTTTATGTTTTGCAGAAAGAACCACCTGATAATTCTTAGAAACCGTTCGGATGGGCGTTGCGGAAGCATTGGCTGACTCGTCTTCCTCAACCTCGCCACCCGCAGCAAATATGCCACTTCCTGTCATCTCCTTCCACTTGGGAGCTGAGCATGGTTTCCTGAAAGAAATAACCTGACGGCTTAGTTTGCGCATCACCGCAGCTTGTAAACCGGCAATAACAGTGGGAGCAAAAAATCCATTTGATAAAATCACTTCTAATGCTCAAAACAACAAGATAGTAAGATGTCCGTGAACTCTTCTGTTGCGAACCATACACAAATCGAGATTCTCGTGATCAGTAGCTCAATAGCAATTCAATAAGAATGTTCCTAAATCCTAACGTGGAAGCAGGGTGCAAACAGGCATCAGCTTCAACTGTAACCATGCAACATACCATCCTTGCGGGTGAGATCATTCACAGCTGCAGTACTAATATGTGAAACTACAATACAAATACAATCCAGTGGTTGTGACGAGCCTATAGAAGAGAACTAAAACTAGCCGTGCACATCTCACCGACCCAGCCGAGACTCAAATCCAGCGGATTTCACTCAACGCCATCTCATAGTAGCAGATCAGCTAAAACACCTTAAAAATTTTGATCTTCCCTCATTATAAAACCAGAGAGATCTAACGGCAAAGGAGAGAAAAAAATCATCAGGAACAAGAACAAAACACCGAATCATCCTCCCGTTCACAGCAACAAACACAGCAAAAAAAAATTCACAATCTCACCTCTTGTTGAGGCTCTCGAACTCCTCCTCGGTCACCTGCCCGCCGAACACCACCTTACTGATCGCCTCCGATGGCTGCACCAAACCAGCAAAGAAGACAAAAAAAGTCAGACAAAGCAAGCAAACCCCCTTCCCTGAACAATGGCAACGAGGAGGAGAAGAAGCGGGGACCTGGTGTGGCCGGCGCACCAGGTTTGAACAGGTTTGCACAGGTTTGAAACGTGGCAAACACAGGTTTGCACATGAGAGAATTGGTTTTGTTGTTTTACTGAACCACATTGATATTTCTGCCTTTTGTTATGTGATTTCTGACAGTCAATCACCTGCGCGTAAAAGCCCCAGTATGTCGCCTGCACGCAGAAGCCCTAGTCGCTGTCCTCGCAGGACACCATCTTCTCAAGAGGGATCTCCTGTCAAGCTCTGTTGAAAATAGATGTGCAAAATGCCTTCCTGTTGTTGCTACTTGTATAACCAGACGCTGCTAACAAAGAGTGCGGCACATAATGAACATGCCAGGGAATATGAATGTGCGCATATTCTTTGCTAAGAGGTGACATATCAATGGCGTAGAGTAGATTAAAACACTGCTGCTTAAAAGAGGACTCTTGAGTGTTCTAGTACAGAAGTGCACGGTCAATTGCTGATTAGCTGCTCTTATAACGGATCACAACACAACGGTAACAGTTCACTTGGGTAGGAATGTATGTAGATAAGAAACACATGTGCATAGTACGTGCTTCAGGATCGGGACGCTCCGAAGGGACTAGAGCTTGTTCAGGCACACTTGGGAGGGAAGTATTGCACGCTGTTCCCATGAAGGGTAGCTTGTTCAGACACGCTTCGGAGGGAAGTACTGCACGTTGTTGTCTTGGCAAACGCTCTGGAACGAACGAAGAAACAAAACTTATGATCTTTCCTAGAAATGCACCACAATGAAAGAAAAAATGGGTACATAAATGTGCACTAAGTTGTTACTTGGTACTCCTCCGGAAGCTCCTCCGCGACAGCCAGCGTATAGCACCCAGGAATGAACTTCCCTGCAGATTGGCAAAAGGAACAAATGAGATTGTTTCAGCTGCTCCTGCAGTTAGACACTTTAACACACATAATTCATGTATTTTACACGTAAAAACATGAAAGTGATCCTCTAGCAAGTCTACAACAAGCCAACAAGGTATTTCGCAGAAAAAAAAAGAAAAGGCCAACTAGGTACTCCCTCCATCCGAAAACAATTGTCATTCTAGGAGCGGGTGAAATTAGTAGCGAAAGAAAATGATCTAGATGCCCCTCATTAAATGAGAAATGTTTGAGAGTGGGAGAGTGGTTGGGGCTAAGATGGTGAGAAATTTGAACTAGGGGTGGTTGGAGGGAAAAGCAGTGTTCGCATAGGCGCCTAGACGGGTCTAGACGGCGCCTAGATGGTAGACGGCGGCAACCCGTGCAGTTTAGGGGGTAAACAGTGGGCTAGACGCTATGCGGTCCTAGACGGTGCTAGGCGGTCTTGGGCGGTCTAGACGAAGCAAGCTAGACGGTTTGTGGACGCGTGTAGACGGATAAAGACCCGACTAGGCGGCGGTCTAGGATATGAGACATTTTGAAAAAACTCTAGGTTTTATTTTTCCCAACCGATGGCCCTATTTTCCTTTTCCCTCCACTTCCTGGCTAATTTCCCCCCACGATTTGCACAAGCTAGGGTTGGAGGAGAGAGTCGCCGCCGGCAGTGACCTGCAGCCGCCGCCGTCGCCTTCCACCTGCTGTGGCGACGCGACCTCTCCCTCCTGGCGCGGCCTCCCCTCCGGCCCTCCCTGCCGGCCTCTCCCCCGCTGGTCGCTGCTCCCTAGCCCCCCCTGCCGCGGCCTCCCCTCTCTGCCGGCTGCTGCAGCATCTCCCACAGGTACACCACTAATAGCTCCTTCAGTGAATAGCAATGTCGTCAGCGGGTTCAAATCCTCCTCAAGCTCAAGGTGCTGGTGCTAACAATGCCAATGCATGCACATTGAAAAGAAATACCAAAAAACGGAACAAGTTAACTTGTGAGCGTCTTAATCAACTTGTTTTTGTTCAACACAACAACAAAATGCATGGGAGAAAAGAGAGGACCAAGAAGAACAAGAACATGGATCCTCTTCTACTTGGAGAAGCAACTCATGCTCAAGGGTGGATGGTTGAAGGAGGAGATGAAGAATTAGATGTTGAGCCCATTCGGGGCTGACTTGGAAATTAATTGAAGAGGCTTGTGGGGCTGAACAATACACTCAACTTCGTAGGAGTGCAAGATTGAATCATCATGTGAGAGAAATTAATGAAGAGATCAACTCCGAAGTGGAAGAAGACCAAAACAATGGCAATGAAGACGAAGTGATTTGAGTTTGAGTCCGACCAAGAAGAAGTGCTCACAGCAAGGGGTTATGAGCAAGAGAAGGGAGATAATGATGATTAGTGGCATCATTGGACTTGGCACCATCCACCTATCATGCTTCTTTACTTTATGAACTGCTTGTGTGTGCTTTATTTCATTGTTTGCTATGGTTGTGAACTTGTGATGGATATGTTTGTGACTTTGTGAAGTGTGATGTATTTTGAGTTTTGAACTATGTACTATGGTCAGCTCTTTGTTTATGATGTGCTTGTGTTGCTTGTTAAGTTGCTATTATGGTATGTTGCATTGTTGCTGTCAATTTTCTTAAAGTCACTAGATTGGTTGGATTGGTGCTGCCATTATTTGTTTCTAACATGAAAATTTTTTCCTTCATGTATAGGCTTGTGATTCTATCATTTATTGTGAGATTGAGGACAAAGGATCATTCAAATTGGATGTTTCAACACTTCAAAACAAGGTATGTCTTCTAATCTCAGATTTATTGCTCTGAAAATTATGTACAAAACAAGATATATATTGTATTTTTCCAAAAATAGAAAAACCGTCTAGACCTGTCTAGACTCTGTCTAGACTGCCTAGACTCTAGATAGTGAGGTGCCGTCTAGGAGCCGTCTAGCGTCTAGGGGAACACTGGGGAAAAGAAGTACTCTAAAGTGACAATTGTTGTGGGACAAATTTTGAATGCTAGAGTGTCAATTGTTTGGAACGGAGGGAGTAACTGCCAAAGTCAAAAGATACATACTAGTATGGTGAAGAGTTAAGTTTGTCAATCACTACCTGCCTATACTGAACTAGAAAATAAGAACACCTGCAAAGTTCATTTATTTTTACAATAACTCCAGTGTGTTAGCTCTGCAGATTGCCATCGAACACCAGGATTTGAGAGTGAATTCATGGGCACTGCAAAGTGCAGGCCATACCATGGCCAAAAAAAAAATTATTCGTTCTGTTTTATAAGTACCAGAATGTAATCAGTGATCACATAAAACCAGGTCAACAGAAACTGTAGTTGGCACTTACAGACCTACCAACAGAAACCCAACAGACATCTTCAGCCTACCAACTGGCTATGCCTCGCCACACAAAAAGGGCAGTTACTGACCTATAAGGCTATAACACACCGCTAAGCTGTGCATATTACCTTCAGTTAGGAAATTCCATAACTTCATCTTGAAAATTAGGTGGTGGGGAATAAATCATGACAACAAACTAAAAGGGGACTATAAGTTCATTGAAGAACAATTGCAGACTTGTGGGAGAGCTACATACTCACCAATTCTCAACCAACGAGCAGCCCAACTCCTACCAGGATCCATCACGGAGATTATTCTGCACACCAGAAAAGCATCTTTGTTAGCTCTGAGCCTCTCATGATATCCACTCTCAGCGTAGCACTATAGTACAAAGCAATTGGATTCTAGGAAACAGTGAACGTGCATAATTCACACCTAGGAGCATGCATAAAGGTTTTCCAAAAAATAGCAGCATAACTATAATAGCAACCCCCCCCCCCCCAAAAAAAGTGAAGAACATAATCATTTAACTTCTATTTGTCTCATTGGCTGTGTGCATGTGGCACTGGTACTCCATGGGCTGCCATTTCGAAGTAAACAATATGATATGAATTTTTGCAATGAAGACTATTTTCATGTGACCTACAATCAACATAAATAAAGGATGAAAGTCAAGCAAGGCATTCTTTTTCGCTTCTTATCGGTCTGCGAGTCAGTTTGTGCCAAAGCACAAGGCACATCCCTTATCGTTAAGAGATTGCTAACAGCACAGGATCGCTGTTCTCCAAGCAGGCAAACAATCGCCAGGAGCGTTCGACATATAGCAATTTGAAATATAAACAACTTATGTTAGCTCAACGCAGTATGTACGTTACCCTGTGAAGTTGGGGGTGGTGCAGTTGACGACGTTGTCGTGATCCCTGTCCATGTCGAGGAAGGGGCAGTTCTCGCAGCCTTGCTCCATGAACTGTGCAATCCATACGACAATCAGAAAAAAATCAGCAGCAAAAACACCACCGAAATCACACTAATTTCTCACAGAGCAATCCCTAAACGTTGCAGGCTTGCAGCTTCGCACGAAGCCGAAGCAGGAGATCGAGAACGAGAGCAAGCCGGTAGCAAACCCTATCCGCGGAGCACAGATTACTCCTCCAGACTAAGTATAACCCTCGATTCCGAGACGGAAACAAGCAGGAACACGAAACCCTAGCCGTCGAGGCGAGGAGCAGGGGAGGGGGCGATGGCGAGGGGTGCGCACCTGGTCGTAGGTCTTGACGAGGCGGCAGCGGAGGCACGCGCGGAGCTCGTGGCCGAAGCTCGTAGGGATCTGCGCGTACTTGGGCCCGTCGTCCATCATCCCGCCGCCGCCGCCGTCGCCTCTCCTCTCTCTCTCTCTCTCTCTCTCTCTCTCTCTCTCTCTCTCTCTCTCTCTCTCTCCAAATTCCTCTCCCTCTCGCGGTGGGCGACGGTCCTGTGGGCGACGGCGCTGTGGCGAGGGCGCGGTGGGCGACGGCGCGCTGCGCTGCTGGCCGACGGGCGGTGGCGACGGCGCGGTGGAGAACCGCCGGCGGCGGTGGGAGAAAGGTTAAGTGAATGCTTGCTGTTTCTTGCGAATTTTTATCATTTTTAATTTTACTTTTTTAAGATTTGCAAAAATAATTTTTGGTTTGAAATATTACAAAAGTAGTAGTCTCTCGCGGAGGGCGAAATTTAAAAATCGCCCTCCCGAAGGACGTTTTCGACGTGGCGGACGGCCGCTGACCGCCATCTCTCACGCGCATGTAATTTTGCATTTTACCCTCTTCCCGCCCTTACAAAGAGCATTTTTTCACTGTTCATCACTGTTCACTGTAATGTTCATCACTGTTCACCGTAATGTTCATCACCGTTCATCATTGTATTGTTCACTGTGTTCATTGAACAGTGAAAAAGCGGGAAGGGCAAAATGCAAAATTACACGAGCGCGGCGTGACGACGACCAACGGCCGTCCGCCACGTCGAAAACGCCCTCCGAAAGGGCGATTTTAAATCTCGCCTCTCAAAGGACGAGAGGCGATTAGTTTTGTAATATTTTCAAACAAAAATTATTTTTATAAATCTTTAAAAATAAAATTAAAAATGCTAAAAATTCGTTTCTTACTTGCTAACTTAGGACTCGGGGTCAGCGGTTGCTGGGCCTTGCTAGGCGGTGGACGGCGACGGCCGTAGTAGTTTTCAGTACTTTTATTTCGGTTTACGAGATATTGAAATTCGGTTCTTCGAACAACAAACCGAATGAAAACTTTTTGGCTTTTGTTAGTTCTCGGTAAATGATGTACATCCCTACTCGCCGTCTCTCCTGGAGCGTATCGTCTCATGTTAAGTCTGCGCCCGCGTGGGCGTATCGGGCTTAAAGCTCAGTAGATATTTTGTTGGACCGTTGCTGTTCCTATTTTTATGGATAAGAGTGTGTCCGAGAGGAGAGAAGGGTAGTGAAGAAAAAAAAAGAAATACATAGAGGGGATGAGTCATTATTAATTATTTTGAACTTTATGATTTTTAAGTAATTTTTATATAGTTTTTTCAAAAAACGTATGATTTAGCAGTGTGAGAAACATGTGCAAACGAAGTACTTTTTTCTCCCTTTCTAGTAGAAACAAACACAACCTAGATGACTTTGAAACCAAGCAACTTTTTTCAGTTTTGCTGTTTTATCAGACATAATTATTTCTTTCAGCCAGAACATTTTCATAGGTGAGGCTTGTTCTTGATTGTGGGTGTGATGAGTATGGTTGCGAAGGAGACCAACTCTCCATTGATTCTGATATTTTTCTTCGCTTACTTGGTCTACTGGGTCTCAGTCCTTGCAACGAAGGGAGATTCAGAAATAAATCTGAAATAGAAGGCTTTACACCATCAGAGCTCATGGTGATAAGGTTGCCTACTCCTGTCAAATGCCCAAGTAAGATAAACATATTTTCACGATAACCCCTTTCCAAACAGGAGCCTTTGCGGTTGCCGTGATGTACTGTGCTTATTTTTAATGAGTATATCTCAGAAAACTGCAACTATAATGATAATTTTTAATGATAAAATTATCAGTTTGCTGTAACATTAATAACATATTTCAGTTTGCTATAACGATAGCATGGAAAATTATTATGAAACTGTAACTTTCACGTGGTATGCTCTTATAGGACATGCAGGTAACAACGGTAAGCTTGGGCCATGTAAAAGTTACAGTATTGTGATAATTTCCCAAGCTATCATTGCAGCAAACTAAAATAGGTCATTTATGTTGCAGCAAATTGATAGTTTTATCACTATATAGTTGTTGCAGTTTTCTGAAATTTACTCTTTTAATTTACTGGATACTGTAGAAACGTAAATATATAACCATTTGGTTTTTACGAATCAAATCAATGTTACAGAAAGTATGTCATTCAACGTAATGTTTTCTCATAAGTGTGCAATCTTTTCGAATACTATTCTTAGATTAAAAGGAAAGCAATTTCGCAAACACAAAAAATGCCTAAAAGCAGTTGTACCAAATTAGATTATCATAATCCACATCAGTAACAAACAAAGCCTAAGTCCATTTCCTTGCTATGTGTTGCTTCAAAATGAAGTTCAACGGGAAATTAAGAATATGGTTGTATTGTAATATTTGCACTCTTCACCCCCATCTTACTTACATAAATTTGCATACATCTGTGATTCAATTTATGGTCCATTTGGTAGGGCTCCTGATTCTATGATTCTCTGATTCTAGATTCTGATTCTCCTGAATCAGATTCTGTAGAGAATCAGAATCGATATAATAAAGTAATAATTAGAACAATATTTTAGATGATTTTCAGGTGATTCTTGTAAGAAATTGATTTCAGGTGATTCTGGGAGAAACTGCTTTTTAAGTGATTCTCATTCCCTATGTAAAATTGTTGAATCACTTGAAGTGATTCTTCTCAGAATCAGTTACAAAATAACATCTTTGGTAGGGATTCTACTGATTCTGTTGAGAATCAGGAAGAAGAATCACTACCAAACGGGACCTTAATAGGGTATGCATGGCGCATATTATTGTTAACTGTTCCTTCAATTTGGTGCCTTGGTATGTGCAATGTGGCTGGACAAATTTGTTGAAGGGAGTGGGACAGAAACTATAAAATTATCTAATTATCATAAAACCTATTCCAAAACTGCCTGCATACGAGCTTTTAGCAGGGATTTAATTACCATTAATCTTGCTTGAAGGGACGAGTGAAGGGATTTGCTTCCATCAGCAATAACATGTTCTCTGGAGAGCTCAATGCGCTCGATTGATGATTAGAATTAGAACGTGACAACTTGATTGAGATGATTTTGTTACAGTGCTTGATTCTGATATTTTTCTTCGCTTACTTGGGCTACTGGGTTTCAATCCTTGCAACGAAGGGAGATTCAGAAATAAATCTGAAATAGAACGCTTCCTAGATGCACCATCGAGCCCATAGTGATAAGGTTGCCTACTCCTGTCAAATGCCCAAGTAAGATAAACATATTTTCACAATAACCCCTTTCTCAAACAAAGGCTCATTTTGTGGTTGCCGTGCTTGTGCTTATTTTTTAATGAGTAAATTTCAGAAAACTGCAACTATAATGACAAAACTATCAATTTGCTGCAACATTAGCAACATATTTCAGTTTGCTACAACGATAGCATGGGAAATTATTACAAAACTGTAACTTTCACATGGTATGCTGCTACAGGACATGTAGGTGACAACAGTAAGCTTGGGCCACGTAAAAGCTGTAGTTTTGTGATAATTTCCCACGCTATCGTTGCAAAAAACGAAATAGGTCGCTTATGTTGCAAGAAATTGATAGTTTTATCACTATAGTTGCGTTTTCTGAAATTTACTCTTTTAATTTACTGTAGAAACGTAAATATATAATCATTGTGGTTTTTACAAATCAAATTAATGTTACGAAAGTATGTCATTCAACGTAATGTTTTCTCATAAGTGTGCAATCTTTTTCGAATACTATTAGTAGGATCATTTGCAACTTAGATTAAAAGGAAAGCAATTTCCCAAACAAAAAAAATGCCTAAAAGCATTGCACCAAATTAGATTATCATAATCCACATCGGTAACAAACAAAGCCTAAGTCCATTTCCTTGCTATGTGTTGCTTCAAAATGAAGTTCAACGGGAAATTAAGAATATGGTTGTATTGTAATATTTGCACTCTTCACCCCCATCTTACCGACATAAATTTGCATACATCTCGTGATTCAATTTAATAGGGTATGCATGGCACATATTATTGTTGATTGTTTCTTCAATTTGGTGCCTTGGTACTGCAATGTGGGGACAAATTTGTTGAAGGGAGTGGGACGAAACTATAAAATTATCTAATTTATCATAAAACCTATTCCAAAACTCGCATATGAGCTTTGGCGAGGATTTAATTACCATTAATCTTGCTTGAAGGGACAAGTGAAGTGATTTGCTTCCATCGCAATAACATGTTACTGCTGGAGAGCTCAATGCGCTCGCTTGATGATTAGAATTAGAACGTGGCAACTTGATTGAGATGATTTTGTTACGGTGTTTGAGGAAAAGGCGTTTGTACTTTGTACATGTCTCAAGTTACTTGGTAAATAACTGTTTAACCGATCTTTGGGAGAAATTTTTGATCCACCTAGGATGTGTGAGGCCCCTTCCTGAATTGATGTATTAGCTCTAGTACTTGCTCCTTGAAAACCAACTGAAAGAGAAACTGGATGAGAAGTAGACTGCAAAGTAGTTTGCGTCAAAGAATGGTTTGGAACAGCAAGAGCATTATTGTTAGAAAACGATAGATAAGCAGTGAAAACAGTGAATCTCTTCAATTTTTATTGATCTTAATATATCTCCTTTTATAATGAGGATTTGTATGTGTACAAGCCTAGTATTCTTCTAGGATTTAAGAGAGATTTTTAAGCCTCTAAAAATGTAGTCGTTTATGTGATAGAAATGTTTCATAATATGACTATTACAAGTCACTTGATTGCTGTCATTGTTGCTCTTTGATGAGCCTTTGATGAAATTAAATATGGTCTCATGATGATTTTGTAACACTTTCCCTTTTGATCGAGTTCATATTGAGATCTTTATGAGAAAAAATAGGAATAATATGACTGGTGATTGCTTTATCGTCAACCTGCAAGGTTAAAAGAGTAATACATGCCGTGTTTTATCTCTACAAAAACCCCTGTGAAAGAAAACATGAGATAAGGCATAATCTTGCATCTATCATTGTCTTATTAAAAACTTTATATGAGAAAAACCGGATGGTAAAAACTCACAAAAGGAAAAAGAGTACAATGTGAAGCATTTTCACATGGTCTATCGTTCAGAGAGTCTCCCCCTGAAGCTTGCAAATCTCTGAGCAGTCTCATACCAATTCCCTTAACACATCTCTCGAACGAGGAAGTGGGTAGGAATTTAGTGAAGAGATCTGCCAGATTATCACAAGATTTTATCAGTAAGATGTTTATTTCTCCATTTTGCTGAAGCTTATGGGGATAAAGTAACTTAGGGGCAATATGCTTGGTGATATTGCTCTTGATGTAGCCTGTTTGCATCTGTGTAATACAAGCAACATTGTCTTCATAGATAATGGTAGGTGATTCTGAGGAACCGATACCACAAGATTATTCAATAAGGTTTATCATCCTGTGAAGCCACATGCATTCACATGATGCCTCAAACAGTACGATGATTTCAGAATGATTTGTGGAGGTAACCACTAATGTTTGTTTAGATGATTTTCACGATATGACCGTTCCTCCATGGAGGAATACAAAACCTGTTTATGATCTAGCGTTGTGGGGATTAGACATATAGCCAGCATCAGTGTACCCAAGCAAGCTAGGATCAACAGTTTTTTGAAAGAATAAGCCAATATCCTTAGTGCCATTTAGGTACCTAAGGATTTGTTTTCCTCTGGTCCAATGACGCTTAGTTGGAGCAGCATTATGACGTGCCAATAGATTTACCGCAAATGCAATATCTGTCCTGGTACTATTTGCAAGATACATAAGTGCTCCAATGAGACTGAGATAGGGATATTCTGGTCCTAATATCTCCTCTCCTTCCTCCCGTGGTGGGAAAATGTCCTTTTCTTTATCAAGAGATCGAACAACCATAAGAGTTTTATTTGGATGTGCTTTGTCTATATTGAATTTCTTCAATATTTCTGAATATATACAGATTGATGCACTAAAATTCCTAAGTGAAGGTGCTCGATTTGCAAACCTAAGCAAAATCTGGTTTTACCCAAATTCTTCATCTCAAATTCTGCCTTAAGATGGTGACGGGCTTCATTAATATCTTGTGTGTTGCCAATGATATTCAAATCATCTACATACACTGATATAATGCAAAATCCTATGGAGGATCCTTTGATGAATATGCATGGGCAATCATCATTGTTGGAGTAACCTTTCTGCAGAAGGTACTCACTCAGTCGGTTGTACCACATTCTACCCGACTGTTTGAGACCATAGAGTGATCTTTTGAGCTTTACACAATACATTTTTCGATTTGCGCTTCCATTCGGTATAGAGATCCCATCGGGGACCTTCATATATATGTTCGAATCTAGTGACCCATATAAATATGTTGTCACGACATCCATCAACTGTATAGATAGACGCTTTTGTATTGCCAGTGATATCAAATATCGGAGCGTAATTCCACTCATGACTGGAGAATATGTTTCATTTAAATCAATGTCGGGTCTCTGCGTGAACCCTTGTGTTACAAGCCTCGCCTTATATCTCACCTCATTGTTCTCATTCCGCTTCCGGATGAAAACCCATTTAAAACCCATGGAGAAGGTTTTTGGAGGTGTAGGTATTACTTGTGAGAATACCTCTCTTTTATTAAGGAAGGCAAACTCTGCTTCAATTGCTTCCTTCCATTTGTTCCAGTCCGAGCGCTTTTTGTACTCTACCATGGATTTTGGATCTGGATCATTTTGGATGGTTTCTGCAACTGATGAGGCAAAGTATATGTCGACAATTGTAGTCTTACAGTTGAATGATTCTCCAGACTCAACATACTTTACAGAAATTTCATTTACCCCAGTTGACGGCTCAGTATTTTCCAATATGACTGCATCGAGGCGTTTGAATGTTTCATCATCAGAAATTGAGTGCACTATTGATGTGGGAAGTGAATTGGATGAATTCACTTGGTGTCTCTCAACTTGAGGTTGAGTTTCGTTTACTGTGTCAGAGGATTCTTTCCTCTATTTCCTCGTGCGCTTGCGAGGATTTGCTGTACTTCTCCCACTCTCTTTTGAGGAAGAGAGTTGAATAGTTTTATTTGGTACCTCTATTCTTTCTGGCACATTCCTTGCAGGAACATATGATTTTGTGACACTTTTACTCACAGTAAATGAGTATGGCAAATTGTTTGCAGCAACCTGCAAATCAATGATCCTTTTAACATGAAGGTCAGATTATGTGGTACGAGGATCCTCCTTTAGGGTGTCTATGGCATCCCAATTTATTTCCGGACATTCAGTGTGATACTTCAATTCTTCCCCTAATGCCGGAAAATGTTCTTCATTGAAGATACAATCAGCGTACCAAGCCGTGAGTAAATCCCCTGTAAGGGGCTCCAGGTATTTAATAATCGATGGAGATAAATATCCCACGTAGATCCCCGTTTTCGTGTGAGGGCCCATTGATGTATGCTTTGGTGGTGAGATTGGTACGTATACAGCACAACTGAATTTCCGCAGATGGGAAATACTAGGAGGATCACCACGAACCAATTGGAGTGGGGAGGTTGTATGGTATGCAGTTGGGTGCAATTGTACTAAGTCACCAGCGTGTAGACTGCGTGACCCCAACATGAGGTTGATAGGTTACAATTTTGCAATAATAGTCTAGCTATGAGTTTTATTCTCTTGATAAGAGATTCAGCTAAACCATTCTATGTGTGAACATACAGTACAGAATGTTGAACTTTAATTCCTAAAGCCATACAATAATCATTGAAAGCTTCGGAAGAAAATTCTGCAGCGTTGTCTAATCTGATTGATTTTATCTGGTTTTTAGGTTGACTTGCTCTAAGTCTGATGACTTGTGCAATCAATTTTGCAAAGGCATGGTTCCGTGTCGATAAGAGACACACATGAGACCATCTTGTAGATGCATCTATTAGAACCATGAAATACCTGAATGACCCAGACAATGGTTCAATGAGGCCACAAATGTCTCCTTGAATGCGTTCAAGAAACTTTAGTGATTCAACCATTATTTTAAGATGTGAGGGTCTCAAAATTAATTTCCCAGTTGCACATGAGGTGCACACAAAATCTGAGGATTCTAGGAATTTTCTATTGCTCATACCATGTCCACTTGAATTGCTCATGATTTTTCTCATCTTTCCAATGCCGGGATGGCCAAGGCGATTATCCCAAGTTTTAAATGCATCCACATTTTGAAAAATCACTTTGTATGCAACATATGGTACATGTTTGATGTATGTATAGTACAATCCAGATGGGAGAGAAGGCACCTTTTTAATTGTTTGTTTGCCATATCCAGTATCTTTGGTCAAGAGGAGAAACTCCTCATTGTTTTCTTCATATGTTTCCACATGAATACCATTTTTTCGGATATCTCAATAACTTAGTAGGGCACGTGTTGAATTGGGATACAATAATACCTCCTCGATGTTTATTTGTGTACACATTGGAAGTATGATAGTGGCCCTACCGGAACCGACAATCATAGCATCGCGTCCCGCAATGGTCAAAACTTGTCCTTCCCTCTTTGTGAGAGTTTGGAAAAATTTGACTTCCCTAAGTATAGTGTTAGTGGTACAACCGTCCACTAGGCACATCTCTTCTTCCATTGGACTGATTCTCGTAATAATCTATATAATGTATAATTTAAATTCATAAGAACAAAATATAGAAAACCACATAGGACTATATTAAGATAGCATGTGTGTCACGCCCAGAAATTCCCACCAGAATTTTCGAAGCTGAGTGTGTATTAAATTCCTTGTCCAGGACCAGCCAGGGATACACAAATAACAAATTGTATATACAGATTCACGTCTTAAAAACATATAAAAGTCTTACAATGCAGCAGAAAAGGAAAATAAACCTAATAAACTAAGCTTAGACACTTGCGGCGCGGTGACTCCACTCCACAGGCATCCCTTGACAGCAGTGACAAGCCTACTCATCGGCGAACTCCTCTGTAGCTTCATCTTCTAGCTCTGAGGTGGGGGAAAGGAAGCAAGACTGAGTACAACCCATGGTACTTAGCAAGTCATACCAAAGGAAGGTATGATGCAGGATTGTTCCAAGGGAAGGCTAAAGGTTAACTTTTGCACAAAGCAGACATATCACAAAATTAAGTTGAAAGTAGTAAAATAGTGATTAAGTTAATTAATCAAAATCAATCATCTCTGCTCAACGTTACACCACGTTGAGTCAGGCCCAATCCATCCAACTATTCTAACCAGTTCCAATTAACCAAAATATTATCAGTGGGACGAATCACGGTGCATCTATTCGAATAGTTTCTAACTCTGATCAGAGGTGTATGTCTGTACCCACAAGACACCGCCCCACAACACGTTCTCGTGCGTCGACATGCCACCACGACATATCAAAAAGGGGTTTGTGACAGGACCATTCGTATAACCCTCCCTGACCAAGCGACACCACACCTCAGATTCGCTCCTACCTTTATATCCAAGGTAGGCAGCCCCCTCTCGTGCCTAGGTGAATCCGAAAGCTGCATAGACCTTTCTGGGTCCATCCAAACTCCATCACGCCCATCCTTTCCTGGATGCGTCGGCTAGGAAAAGCTACAGTACAAGCCAGCCGTTGCCCATCTTGGCTTGTGGTACGCACTAATAATTCTTTCAGGGTTTCCCGCGAACCGTTCCTTAACTGCCATGGGTGCGTCTTTCAAAACCGTGCACCCACAACCCACCATTTAGTCATATTTTAATTAGTCATAAACCTTTACCAAGGTATCTCTGGTCTGAGATCGTCATTTCATGTGAATAGAAACTAGTAAAGTAATTCTCCCAGTAATGATCTAGTTGTACTACGCGGGTTAAGCATGTCCTAAGCTTGAAACTAGTCGTATTAATTCCCAGTTAATCAATGAAACATGGTAAACGACCTAGGCTGGGTACTGCAGGTCCCATCCTAATGACATTATAAAACAATGCAATTTAATAGATAAAGCAAGAATAATTGATAAAGTAGGTACAACATGATCAATTGTACATGCCTTGCCTTGGTCTTGCTCCTGCTAAACTTCCGCGACTACTTTGAAATAAACCGGAGCATCCGCGGAACCGAAATCTAATCAACAATCAAAGCACAGCAAAAATGCTATTAAACTACTGAAACAGGCAATTGAACTTTTTTTAATGTGTTCTAGACATTTTTATGAGTCCACTGCAACTTGAACGGACTCAAATGGAGTTCGGATGAATTTTTTGTGAATTTTACAAGTTTCAATGATTTACTAATTAAAAAAGGAAAGAAAACGATTTATGGCGCAAGCGCCTAAGGGCTGATGTTAGTGCACTGGTGGGACGGCGGCACCGACAGGCGGGCCCCACAGGTCAGCGACGCAAGGCAGGCGGTTGCACGGTGGACCTAGTCCATCGGCCCCGGGGAGGCGAGCGCCACGTGGCGGCAAGGGGCGCAACGACTCTGATAGGATCGGACGGCCTAGATCCATCCGACGGATGGATCCGACGGTCAAGGAGGCGTGGGCGGCTCTAGCGCCGGTAGCAAGCGGCAGCACGATGCCGACGGTGTCACACGATGGCGCACGGGATCGGGAGGTCGTCGGCGGAGGTGTGACGAGCGGCAGTGGGCGATGGCGCACATGGCACCATGCGGAAAGGCACGGGACTGAAACTGGGTGGCGCCAAACGCGGTCAGCTGCGGAGCAACGGCGTCCAACGATGGAACCGGGCGGCGACGGGCCCTCACGGCGCCGGTGCACGAGGAGGATGGCCCGCGCGCTCTATGTGACGCGGCCAGAGCTATGCTAGTCACGAGAAACGAACGAAGCCAAAAAGAAAATGAGGGAACGGAGAGGCGCGGCTCACCGACGGCTGGAGACGAAGAGGACGACGGTGACGGGGCGGTTTGGTGGCTAAGAATTGGGGAAAAAGGGTGGGGGATGCGTTCCAGAGGATGGCGAGGATTTGGTGTGGCGTGCGGTGGTTCGGCCGGAATGAAGCTCGGCGGCGGCGGAGTGAGGTGACACGGTGCGGGGCGCAATGAGGCTTTGAATTAGGCGAGTGCAAAAGGGGAAGGGTGCTTCGGTGCTCGAGGGTGCTTTATAGGGGAAGGAGCGGCTCGGACGTGCCGGAGATAGCGGGAACGTGGCGTGACATGGTGCGGATATGGCAACTTGCGCGAGTTTGAAATCCCGCCGTTGCGGCTTGCACGCGGGACGAGAGAGAGGGGGAAGTAGGTGTGGGGGTCGCGGGCATGTGCGCGGGGAGGGTGACGTGGGCGGGGAAAGCAGGAGGCGGCTGGGGAGTGCACGGAGTGGGCAGCGTGCACACGGGAATGGTGGCCGGAGGATGAGGATGGATCCAACGAGGTGGGGCCCACACTCGGTCCCCTAACCGGCGGGAGGCAGCCGGACTTCGGCGCGGGGCACGCAGCGGCTCTGGGGGGCCGAACGGAGGAAAGGGGGCGCACGCGGGAAAGGAGAGGAAGGGAGTTGGGCCGGCGTGGCTTGGCCCAGCCGAGGGGCGATGGGAAACCATACGGACGGTTGGGCGGCGGCCCACGAGAAAGGAAAAGAAGGAAAAGGAGGAAAAGAAAAGAAAAAGGAAAAACCCTTTTCCTTTAGGAATTTAATTCAATTAACCTAATTCAATTTTTAAAATTATTTTCGATGCTCTAAAAATTTTGATAAAAATCCTATTAGTGTATTTTGACATAGGGAATTTAATAAAAATCCCACCAAGCCATTTCCAATTATTGAATGGATTTCAAATTTGGAGTTCATCTTCCTTTACATTTTGCAGTCGATTTCTTTAGCACAATTTTCCCATGTGATTTTTACACTAAGGAGAAAAGCGGGCGTGACAAACCTACCCCTTAAACGGAATCTCGACCTAGAGATTCGGAGGCGCTGGCGAAGAGGTGCGGATTGGAGGCCTTCAGCTCATCTTCTCTTTCCCAAGTTGCCTCTTCTTCCGAATGGTGACTCCATTGCACTCGACAGAACTTGGTGAGTCGGTTTCTGGTTCTTCTTTCACTGGTGTCGAGGATGCGAATTGGCTTTTCAACATAGGTCAAGTCCTATTGAATCTTGATGTGATCGGGACTTGCTTGTTCCTCGGGCACTCGCAAGCATTTCTTCAATGGAGAAACATGAAACACATCATGAATGCTTGCCATGGAGGAGGGAAGTTCTAACTGGTAGGCGACTTCTCCTCGGCGTTCCAGAATTTGGTATGGTCCCACGAAGCGTGGTGCCAACTTTCCCTTCGTCTGGAAATGGTGTACTCCCCGAAGCGAAGTTACACGAAGATACACATGGTCTCCAACTTCAAAGCTAACTCTCTTCGACGGTTGTCGGCATAGCTTTTTTGACGTGACTGGGCAGTTTTCAATCTTTCCCGAATCAGTCTGACTTTCTCTTCTGCTTCATTCAAGATGTCAGTCCCAAACAATTAGCGTTCTCCTGTTTGATCCCAGAAGAGCAGCGTGCGACACTTTCTGCCATACAATGATTCAAACGAAGCCATTTAAAGACTCGCCTGATAACTGTTGTTATACAAGAACTCGACATAAGGTAGACTCTTATCCCAAGCTCCACCAAAATCAAGTGCACAAGCTCTTAACATGTCCTCCAAGATCTGATTGACCCTTTCGGTCTGACCATCAGTTTGAGGATGGTAAGCAGTGCTGAAGTTCAAATGACTTCCCAACTCTTCTTGCAACTTTGGCCAGAACTTTGAGGTAAATTGACTCCCTCGATCCGACACAATCTTCTTTGGCACTCCATGCAAACACATGATCCTTGCCAAATAAAGCTCGACTATTTTCTTCCCACTGTAGGTGGTATGTACAAGAATGAAATGAGCGACCTTTGTGAGTTGGTCCACGATTACCCAAACAGAATCATGACCGGCGGAGGTCCTGGGCAGACCCGTGATGAAGTCCATCCCAATTTCTTTTCATTTCCACTCCAGAATCTTAAGGGGTCGCAATAATCCTGTAGGTCTCTGATGTTCTGCCTTGACTCGCCGACAAACATCACACAAGGCAACAAACTCTGCGATTTCTCTTCTCATACTGACCCACTAGAATTTTTCCTTAAGATCTTGGGTACATTTTAGTGCTTCCGGGGTGAATCGAGTACTGGGTTTGGTGAGCTCCTCTAAGAATTAGGTCTTTCAACTCCTTGTTCTTAGGCATGCACAATCTTTCTTCCATCCAGATTGTTCGGTGTTTCATCCTTAGAGAAATCTCTGGCTTTACCAGTCCTCATGTTTTTCTTCAGCTCAGCTATATCGGGGTCATTAGCTTGAGCTAGTCGAACTTGCTCCATGAGTGTCAGATGAGCTTCGAGAGCAGCCACGTATCCGTGTTCAACAATTCCCAAGTTCAACCTTTCCAATTCTCTTTGCAACTCACTGCACATCTCTTCTGAATGAGTGGCGTTGCAGTAATTCTTTCGACTCAAGGCGTTTGCTACCATATTAGCCTTGCCGGGGTGGTAGTGTATTCCCATATCATAGTCTTTAATCAATTCCAACCACCTTCGCTGACGGAGGTTAAGATCTGGTTGGGTGAAGATGTACTTCAGACTCTTATGGTCTGTGTAGACTTCATAGTGGTTACCGATAAGGTAGTGTCACCAAATCTTTAAGGCGTGAACCACTGCTGCTAGTTCCAAGTCATGGGTAGGATAGTTACTTTCATGAGGTCGCAACTGGCGTGAAGCGTATGCAACCACTCTTCCGTCTTGCATCAACACACATCCTAACCAGTGACGAGACGCGTCACAATAGACTTGAATCTTTTGTCTAATCTGGCAAGGTTAGAACCAGTGCTGTGACCAATTTCTTTTTAAGTTCCTCGAAACTTTTGTTGCACTCGGCAGACCACTTGAACTTTTCATCTTTCTTTAATAGCTATGTCATTGGCCTTGCAATTCGGGAGAAGTTTTTGATGAACCAGCGGTAATAACTCGCGGGTCCAAGAAAACTTCGGATTTGAGAGACAGTCTTCGATGGGGTCGACTTGGTAATGGACTCCACATTTGATGAATCAACTGCCACTACTTGAGCGGTTATGATATGACCAAGAAACTAAACTTTCTCGAGCCAAAAGTCGCACTTACTGAATTTGGCGTACAACTGATGTTCCTTTAACCTTTCAAGCACTAGACGGAGGTGTTGCTCATGCTCTTCCTCAGGCTTTGAGTAGATAAGAATGTTGTCTATGAAGACCACAACAAACTTATCCAGGAAATCCATGAACACCTTGTTCATTAGGTTCATGAAGAATGCTGGTGCATTTGTAAGTTCGAAGGACATAACGGTGCACTCATATAGCCCATAACAAGTGATGAAGGCCGTTTTCGGGATATCTTCTTCCTTGATCCTCAACTGGTGATAACCTGATCGCAAGTCTATCTTAGAGAACACTTTAGTTCCTTTCAGCTGGTTGAACAGGTCATCAATCCGAGGTAACAAGTACTTGTTCTTGGTGGTGACCTCGTTGAGTGCGCGATAATCCACACACATCCTTTTGGTTTTATCTTTCTTCTCCACGAATATCACCGGAGCACCCCAAGGCGATGTGCTCGGGCGAATATATCCCTTTTGTAGTTGCTCATCGACCTGTTTCTTGACCTCGGCCATCTCATTGGCAGCCATTCGGTAGGGCCTCTTGTAAATTGGAGCAGTTTGTGGTACCAAGTCGATCCAGAACTCAATCTCCCTCTTTGGCGGCATGGCCGTGAGATCCTTCAGAAAGACCTCCGGATACTCCCAGACTACGGGTATGTCCTCCAATTTCTTGGGTTCTTTTTTCTCTGCCACTGGCTCATCCTGGCCAGCAATCTGGTTCAGGCTTACTCCTTGCACTAGGGGCAACGGAGACTGGAAGGTAACCACTTCTCCTTCCGGGTTGGTTAAAGTTATGGTGCGCATCACGCAGTTTATCACTCCCTTGTACCTTGTTAACCGATCCATTCCGAGAATGACATCTAGGTCTTTAGATTCGAGAAGGATGAGATTGGCTAGAAATCGTGACCTTTGGATTTCTATTGTCACTGAGGGAGTATAGCTGACAGACATCAAACTATTCCCCGGGGTGTGAACTCGCATCGGTGTGACAAGTTTCTCTTTTCTTAGCCCATGTTCCCCAACAAATCTCTTTGATATGAAGGAATGAGTTGCACCGTAATCAAACAAAACTATAGCGGCGAGTTTACGCGTGTCACGAGCCGATTTTTCGTTTGAGATTAAAAATCATTTCATAAATCATTTTCTAGAAAATAAATAAAATGAAAAGCAAAGTAAATCAAGTGAATTAAGTGCGTAAATTAAAATTTCCTTAAAAAATTATAGCTAAAAATATTTTTGAAATATTCTTCATGCCCTAAAATACTCTCTGAAATTTTTCGTGAAATTTTGGAGCTCCAAAAATTATTTAAATAATACAAAGAGCATTAAAGTAATTATTTAAATAATAAATTAATCACTAAATGAGCTGGAGATATTTTTATTAAATACTTTGGGTGTTCATCTATTTTTAGGAAATTTCCTAGAATTATTTGAGCACTCGAAGTATTTATAGAAAATCAAAGATCATTTATGGATTAATTTAAATAAAAAATAAATTTAAAATCCTCCTTTTGATCCGGGCCGGAAACGACCCAGAAAGTCTGCCTTTGCTCCCTTGTGGCCTAGCCCGGTCGACGCCTCCTTTCCTCTCTCCTCCGGGCCCAGCTCGAGCTCGGTCCGTTTCCTTCCCGCGCACACGCCAAGTCCGCTTCCTATCCTCGTTTCCCCGTGACACTGACGTGTGGGCCCCACCCATCAGCCTCTCCCCTCTCTCCCCGAGCCACCAACAGGTGGGCCCCACCTATCGGGGCCGCCTCCTTCGTGGTCGACGGGCCAAGCCGTCGCCGCCATGTGCGCCGCCCGCGCCCCGCCCCTTTCCGCGAGCGCCGCGCCACGCCGGGCCCGAGCGGCCTCTCCCGCACCGTGCGCCGCCTTTTTCGCGCGTCGCAACGGCCGCCATCCTTTCGTCTCTCCCTCTTCGAGTCCGAACTCAACGACGAGGAATTCGGACGTATCGCGTGCCCGATCCGGCCTCCAAACCCCCTATAAACCTTCTCGCGCCGTCTGCCATGTTTCCCCTTTGTCGCCCGATCGCGTTTAGCCCTAATTCACCTAGCGCCGGCGCTTGCCGCCGTCGGAGCCGCCGTCCCCTCCATCTCCAGTGAGCTGCACTACTGCCTCTCTTTTCCTTCCCCCGCGCAAGCCGAACCCATGGCGCCCATCGTCGCCGGGTCGTCCCAAGCCGCTGCGCCGTTTCCCATGCATCGGGGCTGCCACCGCCGCCGCTTCCCGTGTCGCCGGCGAGCCGGCCGGCCGCCGCGCAGCCATGGCCGGTGTAGACCTCCTTTTTTGAGGACGGGAATCATTCGTGTTCATAGTACCATTTCCCTGGATCGAGTAGTTTGGTACCCACGAATACAATACTGAATTATCAGGTGCAAAGTGCACGAATAGTCTTACACCAAAAGTATTACAATATTAGGCCCGAAGGCAATATCCAATACATATAGGACCTACCGGTCCGGATACAACCAAAATCAGAAATTAGATAAGATAGCAGGCGGAAGGCAGCGGCATGTCGATCGCCTACAGACAACGACTGGGGACTAAGACCTAGTAAGCGCCTTCTTCTTCTTCGCCCTCTTGGTAGTAAGCATAGGGGTCCTCCAGTTCTTCGTTTCCACCATCTGAAGGTTTGTGCGTATAGCAAGGGTGAGTACCCAGCGTACTCGGCAAGCCAACATGGAATGATGCATATGATAGGGTCATTCAAAGGTTGGCTGTGGTTTATTTGCACAAAGCCAATTTTCGCAAATCATTTCACAAACCTAACATCTAGCCAGTCAAGTTTTAGGTCCATAGTATATTAAGTCGGCGATGGTTCTATCTGCCATCCATCGTGATGCCAAGGATGGTTTGCCGTCTCCAGATCGTCATGGTTTTTCGGGGGAGTCTATCCCTTCTCGCAGGTCGAGAAGTTGAGTCCACCAGCTCACAAAATCATTATGCATACCAACCCATCATTTTAAAATTTATGAGTCTAGCCATGGAAAAACTTGTCACGTCGCTCATTAACCGCGAGCACGGCTATTTGAATAGATTGATTTACTCACACTGCAGTGGATGTACACTTTACCCATACTCCGTGGCTGCTCATTGAATGAGCTTTCATCCCTCTATATGGGACGGTCATGGCAAAGCCTTTTGATAACCTCACTTTGGCAGTACCCGCTCCATGAACTTAAGTCCTCATACACTCTAGCCGTCATTTCCTAGCAGTGAGAAGAGTTCTGGCGTTCCCGGGGTAAGAGAGAAAACTCACTTAATCTTTAAGTCATCGTTAAGTTCAGTTTATTATTCACATAAAGGCCTTTTGTCTTATCACAATTACGGGCACTCTACCATTAATAGGCCCAGGACACTCTACCTATTTGTAGGCCTTAACTCAGCACCTACACCTGAACCACTATGCAGGGATACTGCCTCCGTTCGGCTATCTACTCCGCTAGGTCTATACCCATTCAAGAAGTACGGTTGTACTGGCTCGTTCTAAGTTGTAGTCTCATGGCTCGGTCCTTAATTGACCGGGGACGGTACTAGCTTTGCCGGAATCCACCCAAATCCATCCATCCGCCCCAGTCTAAAAACATTGGTTTTCATTTTTGGTTTTCATAAAAACTCATTTCATCATGTTCTAGGCAATGTGGCGCTCATGTCTCCACATGCCGTATTTCAACTACCTTCCCTATTTTCGAATTCCGAGATTACTCAGAGAAAATATATGAGAAAACAATATATTTTTGCCCAAATATTTTCCCAAATATTTCCCAAATATTTTTCCTAATTTTTCTGAATTTTTTCATATTTCCCCTATTTTTTCCCTTTTTCCTTTTTCTTTCTTTTTCTTTTTTTTCTTTTCCCCCTTTTCTTTTTCTTCTCTCTCTTTTTTCCTCTCCTCTCTGTTTTGCCCGCGCGCAGGATGATCGGCTGGAGACAGGAGTCGCATCGGCTGAAGAGTGATCGGTTGCGAGGCCAATCGGCTAAGGTTGGATCGGATAGGGGGCAGCCGATAGCCGATTTCAGGTCCGGAAGAGATGAAACCATTTCTGATGCAGCGGTTTGAGGATAAATAGAAGATTCGGTTGTTAATTGCGCGTTAAATGATATTGCCACTTATGGATAGAGTCCTGTAATGGCAATTGTATCTGTAATTTAGGGGTTTGTTTAAACTGTTAGTCGTAACACGGCGTGGGTCCTGCTCTGGATAATGTTGTGTTTTAAATAGTAGTTTAGATAGAGTCCAGGGTTTGTACAGATAATTGTATCTTGGGTATAAATAGGACCCGATACCCCCTGTAATTAGATATTCAATTCAACCACAATCAATCAAACCTTCGGCGCATCGCCAACCTTTTCTTCAGATGAGCAGTTTGTTTGGCTACGGGCTGCATCGTTTCGATCCCCAGATCTAGGTAAATGCTTGTCATTTAGTGGTATAATCTACTGTTTCTAGTGCTTCCATCGTAATGACACATTAGACTCAGGAGTTTATGCTGCGCTATTTATCATATAGCGCATATAAATTAGATCAATGTTTGGATCTATCCTGTCATTGGCTAGTTCTGTCAAGTACTTGCAGCCAATAGGGCTAGATCTAAAGGTTGGCTGGTTTATATGCGGTATCCACCGTCTCGAGAGATATAAATCGGCTACAACAGATCAGGTTTTTCTTTTTATACTTAATGCTGCATCGGATTCGAACTATTAAGTCATTTTTAGAATTATCAATGATCTGTTCGGCTGAGATTTATATTATTTAGAGACAGTGCCGGGGTTTCAGCCGGCCTTATCTGCCCTGATATGTTTCTTTTAATATATTGATTATTAGATTTATGTTAGGACTGCCTCTTATGTTAAGATCGTATTCTTGTCGGATGTCGCCAGCCGAAATCGGCTTACCATCGATAGCCGATGGCCGATTTCCAGGCTATGCATATGTTTCAAGAATGATATCTTTCTATAAGATTCATCGGAGTACTGGCCGATTCATTGTTAGCTTTCCAGTATCGGCTAGGTTATTGATCCATATATTTATTATTCTTTATTGTATTTGGGTTAAGCGGCTGACGCTGTCTCGGTATAGCCGATCCATTCCAGTCACTTGGCTTAAATATAGTTTAGAATAGCATATATATATGTTTATGGATTCCCTCAGCCGATCCAGTGGGGATCTAACCTAACACTTAACGCCTATTCTCTTGTTTTTCTTGTTGATTAACAGATTAAATCAACTGGCACGCCCTGCACAGCACAGGCAACCGACAAGGACCTGCACAGGAGTTAAGCAGATCTCCCAGGCCAGCGCGTGAGAGAGATTTCTCATCAACACGCTTCTTGGCACGCCCGGTGGGACTTTCTTTGTCGGTTCGACTCGGACGCATAGATTCAGCCGGCAAGATGGTCGACTCCAAGAGCGCCAGCATTACGCAGGACAACATCGTGCCTGTAAAGATGGAGCAGTTATCGGCTGAACAGCAAGCCAATTATAAGAAGATGGTGGAAGAGCTCCAGGCTAACTACTTGCAATCTTTCACCCAAACAAGATCCGGGGCCGTGCATCAGAAATATAAGTTTAGCCTGAACGACTCTAAGGCATCCTCCTCTGGTGATACGAAAGGCAAACAGAAGATGGAGGAGCCGACCCAGGTACAGGATGATTCGGTTGTATATTCTCTACAAGACCAGATTGACTCGGCCGTCCATCACGCGTTGGTCAACCAAAGTAGCATCCTGGTCAACACTCTCAATAATATGATAGCTACTGTGGTCGATGCCAAGATAGCCGACCAGCTGCAACGGGGGCCAACATACTTCACAGACGACCAATTTCCTGGTTACAGAACGCTGGTCACGCAAAATCGGCCGATCCCACTGCTAGCGCAACAAGGGCCGCCGGGAGGAGTCGGTGAGCCAAATCCAGGTGAATCGGCTATAAGGCCAGCGATTACTATGCGGAACCGACAATAGCCACTACCCCAAGATCAGATTGCTAATATGTTCAATGACAATCGGCAGTTAGAGCCGATTGATCCAGATAGACGGCGCAACGCCGGTGGCCGACAGCTGTTTCCAGGACCGCCAACGCCACCACAGGCGCATCGGCCACCTCCCGCTGATCATCACTACCAGTACCAAGGAGGCCGTCAAGATCATCATTACAGGCCTCAGATGCCACCCCCGCTGTATCGGCAAGCACCCGCGCCGTATGACCCATACAAGCCGATATAGCAAGACAACCGGACATGGGCCGATCTGATCGTAGATGTCATGCGCGATCAATTTGGCCTCAAGCCAAAAGACTCAGGGAACATGTATCGGTATCCCTATCTAGAGCACTTCGAGCGGATCCCGTTGCCCAACCGATACAAGATCCCAGATTTCTCGAAGTTCTCAGGGAAGGACAATGTTTCAACATACGAGCATGTTAGCCGATTCTTAGCACAATGAGGTGAGGCATCGGCTACGGACGTCTTGATGGTCCGATTGTTCCCTCTTTCTCTTTCAGGATCAACCTTTACGTGGTTCTCCTCATTGCCCTACAACTCAATTCAGAGCTGGGCCGATCTTGAAAAACAATTCCACAGCTACTTTTACTCCGGCAATCACGAGATGAAGTTGTCGGACCTCACCAGCATCTGGCAAAAACACAACGAATCGGTCCAAGAATACATCCAACACTTTAGGGAGATGAGGAACCGATGTTACAACCTAGTGCTATCGGACGTCCAGCTGGCCGATTTGGCCTTTTATGGTCTGATCGCGCCGATCCGAGAGCGATTCTCTGCGCATGACTTTGACAGCTTAGCCCACTTGGCGCAGAAGGTGACGGCCCACGAGCAGCGATTCCAAGACACCGGGAAGGCCGTCAAAAATATAACTCAGTCATCGTCGAATCGGACTACGAGTCCGATGACGATGACGCAAGTGGCGGCACGAGAGTGGGCCAAGAACAAAAAGGCCATCGTCTGCCAATGACTGCTGAAGACAGCTAAAGAAGAAAGATACGATTTTGACATTACCAAGGCCGACAGGATTTTTGACTTGCTGCTCAAGGAAAAGCAGATTCAGTTGCCCGAAAATCACGTGATCCCATCGGCCGAAGAATTGAAGAAAAAGAAATATTGCAAGTGGCACAACTCCACATCCCACGCCATCAACGATTGCAAGGTCTTCAGGAAGCAAATCCAGTCGGCAATTGAGGCCGGGAAACTAAAGTTCGCCGATTCAAATCGACCGATGAAAGTAGACGGCTATCCTTTCCCGGCCAATACGGTCCAAGCCGGCCCCAGGCAAGCTGATCGACAGAACAGAATGGCGCACGGCTTAGTCAATACATCGATCGGGGCCAAGGCAGAAGGCGATCAAATTGGATGTCATGCTGCGCCAATTAATATGGTGCGCCCAGTCATCAGATCGGCTGACCGACGGCCGATCCATGAACGCAGCCGATACCGTCATCAGTACCGGTCTCGGCAGGAAGAAGCTTACAATGAAGCACCTCATCGGCGCGAGCCGGACACCCAAAGCCGACGATACGAGGTAAACCACGACAATGCCGACCCGCATAGGCATTGTGATTTTTTCAGGTACTGCTGGGAATCCGGCATGAGACTGCCAACATTGGACGATTGCCCAGCATGCAACGATCGCCGCGACGACCAGCACATGAGTTCACCGCCTGCAAGTCCAACTCGGTTCGTCCCCAGAGCCGTTCAGCTAAACCAAAGGCGGTGGTCTGTCCATGATCGGCTCAGTCCGATCCTCCAGGACTTCTTTATCGATGAAAACCATGATGGGAACAACCACAACGATGAAGAGGCCGACGATGAGGAATCGACCAACCCCCAATAGTGCCCGTCTGATCTCTTCACGAAGACGCAGAAAAGAAGGGTCCAACGGCTTAAGCGTGAAGGGAGAGAAGACGAAGTTCAGCAAATGATCTACGAACAGCGCCGTCGGCTGGGCAAAATCAAAAGGCGGTGGGTACCTAAAAGGAAAGCTGCCGTAGCCGACGAAGAGCAAGCCAAGGAAAGCCCAGCCGATCAAGCCAGGAGGGCAGCCAAAGGGAAAGGCAAAATTTCTGCATCAGTTAACATGGTATTCGTGTTGCCAGCCGAGTTCGGCGCTCCTGAAGCCGATGCAAACACCATTGAAGATGACTTGGCAAAACTGGCAATCTCACCAGACCAAGCTGTCTTCAACAAACCCGAGGGAACCAAAAATCGGCACCTAAAACCGTTGTATGTTAAAGGATTCGTCAACGGCAAGCCGATTTCCAAAATGCTAGTCGATGGGGGAGCTGTAGTCAACCTCATGCCTTACGCGACATTCAGAAAACTAGGCAAGGGAGCCGAAGATCTGATAAAAACCAACATGGTGCTCAAAGACTTCGGCGGCAACCCATCGGAAACAAAGGGCGTCCTCAACGTTGAACTGACCATCGGCAACAAGACTGTGCCCACAACATTCTTTGTCATCGACGAGAAGGGGTCTTACAGCTGCTGCTCGGAAGGGACTGGATACATGCTAACTGCTGCATCCCTTCTACAATGCATCAGAGCCTGATCCAATGGGACGGCAACAAGGTCGAGATCGTACCAGCTGACAGGTCAGTTAGTGTTGTCAATGCCGATTTGCCGCTTTGGGAGATCGAGGGCATTGATTGTTTATCCGGGAAAATCTGGCAAGCCGATTTTCTAAATGTGTCCAATTCAACGATACAACCGATTGGAAATGACGAGCCGCAGCTGCTGCTTTGAACAAGACATGGTGGAGGGCTCGAGCGTTCTCGGCATGGACACCGTGGACGAAGACGATGGCAAGCTAGGGCAAGGTTTCACGTCGGCCGATGAATTAGAGGAAATTGACATCGGCTCTGGTGATAAGCCGAGGCTGACGTACATTAGCAAAAATCTCTCCCCTCATTGTAGATCCCAGCTTATTGAATTATTAAAAGAATATAAAGATTATTTTTCTTGGGAGTACTTCGAGATGCCCGGTCTCAACCGATCAATAGTGGTCCATCAGCTGCCGATTAAGGCAGGCTATCGGCCGTTCAAACAGCCTCCCAGGAGGTTTAAGGCCGATATGTACGATGCAATTAAAGCCGAAATCACTCGGCTATACGACGCAGGATTCATTCGGCCTTGCCGATACGCCGAGTGGGTCTCAAACATCGTCCCAGTGTTGAAGAAAAATGGTAAACTTAGGGTGTGCATCGATTTCAGAGATCTAAACAAGGCAACCCCTAAAGACGAGTACCCAATGCCGATAGCCAATCTGCTTGTCGATGCTGCTTCAGGCCTCAAAATTATCAGTTTCATGGATGGCAATGCAGGGTATAACCAAATATTCATGGCCGACGAGGACATCCACAAGACCGCTTTTCGGTGTCCCGGCGCAATCGGCTTGTACGAATGGGTAGTAATGACGTTCGGCTTGAAGAATGCTGGGGCAACATATCAACGGGCCATGAATTACATCTTTCACGACATGATCGGCTCACTAGTAGAGATATACATTGACGACGTGGTTGTCAAGTCAAGGGAGATAGAAGGCCACATTGCCGATCTGAGACAAGTGTTAGAATGGACGAGGAAATACGGTCTGAAGATGAATCCGCTTAAGTGCGCGTTCGGCGTATCGGCCGGGCCATTCCTGGGATTTCTCATCCATGAAAGAGGAATTGAAGTTACACCAAGGAGCATAAATGATATCAAGACAATTCAACCTTTGAAGGACAAGAAACAACTCCAGTCATTGATCGGCAAGATAAACTTCATCAGACGGTTCATAGCCAATCTCTCAGAAAAGATGGAGCCGTTCACACCACTGCTTCGGCTGAAAGCCGATCAGGCATTCGCATGGGGGGCAGAGCAGCAGTAGGCGTTAGACAATATAAAAGATTATCTAAGCTCCCCTCAAGTTCTAATGCCTCCACAAAAGGGAATACCGTTCAAGCTGTACCTATCAGCCGATGACAAATCAATCAGCTCCGTCCTAATACAGGAGGTCGACAGTAAAGAAAAAGCCATCTTCTATCTCAGTCGACGGTTGCGAGATGCGGAGACGAGATATTCACCTGTGGAGAAGTTATGCCTATGCCTCTATTTTTCATGTACAAAGTTAAGGCACTATCTGCTGTCCAATGAGTGCATGGTAATCTACAAAGCCGATGTAGTTAAGTATATGCTATCGGCTTCAGTGCTCAAAGGAAGAATCGAAAAGTGGATCTTCGCGCTAACAGAGTTCGATCTGAGGTATCAGGCACCAAGGGCAGTCAAAGGGCAAGCCATAGCCGATTTCATTGTGGAGCACAGAAATGACTCAATCGGCTCAGTAGAAATTATGCCCTGGACTTTGACGTTCGATGGCTTGGTTTGCACCAACGGCTGTGGCATCGGCTTGGTCATTATTTCGCCCAGGGGGCAAGCTTCGAGTTTGCTTTTGCCATCAACCCCCACGCTACAAACAACCAAGCCGAATACGAAGCAGTCCTTAAAGGATTGCATCTACTCAAGGAAGTCGAAGCCGACGCCGTTGAAATAATGGGAGACTCGTTGTTGGTCATCAGCCAATTATCAGGAGAATATGAATGCAAAAACGACGCGCTGATGGTCTATTATCGACAATGCCGGGAAATAATGGACGGTTTTCGGCTAGTTACTTTGAAACATATTCGCAGAGAGCAGAACACAGAGGCGAATGACTTGGCTCAGGGGGCATCGGGCTATCGGCTGATGCTGAAAGAAGTCGACATAGACGTTGCGCCATTACAGCTGATGATTGGAGGTTTGAAGTTTACAACTATCTCAAAAACCCCTCTCAATCGGCTACAAGGAAGCTACGATACAAGGCATTACGATACATGTTGCTCGATGAAGACCTGTACTATCGGACGATTGACGGCGTGCTACTCAAGTGCTTGGGAGCCGATCAGGCTACAGTGGCCATCGGAGAAGTACATGATGGAATCTGTGGCACACATCAATCGACCCACAAAATGAAGTGGCTACTTCGCCGAGCAGGGTATTTCTAGCCGACGATGCTGGAGGATTGTTTCAAGTATTACAAAGGGTGCCAGGATTGCCAAAAGTTTGGCGCTATACAACGAGCACCAGCATCGGCTATAAACCCAATCATCAAGCCGTGGCCGTTCAGAGGATGAGGCATTGATATGATCGGCCAGATCAATCCACCCTCAAGCAAAGGACACAAATTTATCCTGGTGGTAACGGATTACTTCACAAAGTGGGTGGAGGCGATTCCCCTCAGAAAAGTGGATTCGAAGGACGCAATCGAGTTTGTCAAAGAGCACATCATCTACCGATTTGGTGTTCCACAAACAATAACAACTGACCAAGGATCTATCTTTGTATCGGACGAATTTGTTCAGTTTGCCGATGGCATGGGGATAAAACTGCTCAATTCTTCGCCGTACTACGCACAAGCCAACGGACAAGCTGAGGCCTCAAACAAAAGTTTGATCAAATTGATTAAAAGAAAGATCTCTGAGTACCCCAAACAATGGCACAACCAATTAGCAGAATCACTATGGGCGTATCGGATGGCATGCCACGGGTCAATTCAAGTCCCTCCGTACAAACTGGTCTATGGACATGAGGCAGTCCTGCCATGGGAAAGTGTCGTCGGCTCAAGGCACATTCAGCTATAGGATCAACTCACAGCCGATGATTATTATCACCTGATGGTGGACGAATCAGAAGATTTAGTTCTGTCCAGGGTGAGGGCCTTGAAAAAGGTCACGAAAGATAAAGAACAGGTAGCCATACATTATAATAAAAAGGTGGTGCCTAAATCTTTTGAGGAAGGCGAGCTCGTTTGAAAATTGATACTGCCGATGGGATCTAGAGACAACAAGTTCGGCAAGTGGTCACCAAATTGGGAAGGGCCTTTCAAGATCCACAAATGCGTCTCTAAAGGAGCTTACATGCTAAAAGGACTAGACGGAGAAGTATTTGGAAGGGCTCTTAATGGAAAATACCTAAAGAAATATTACCCAAGCGTATGGATCAACTCGTGATTCTGCTATGGTCACTTCAGCCGATTTACGCCAGCCGATGTCTTGCATTAACAAGGCATCGCCTTTAGGCATTTTTATGCAACATTTTTTGCTAAGTTTTCTACGATCGGCTCATGATTGGCCGATAGGGACGGCAAGGATGCGCGAACGGCTCGAACTCACAATTTAGTCGACATCGAAGCTATCAACAAAACTTGGGGGGCATATACGTACACAAGCCGATCGCAAAATCGGGCCGATTGCAAATATCTGAAGAAATATTACCCCAGTATTTGGGTCGATGCTTGAATCGGTGTGACAGTCGCCAATTTTTATTCATAATCAGCGTGATGCCGATTTCGATTACATGTCTCCTAAATAGTCTCTGATGGCCGCCAGGGCCCGGTCGACGGCCTCTGGAGTTTCTCTCTCCAAAGCATCCAAGATCAAATACTCTAGCCTAGTGACTCTTACATCGGTGGTTGTGATTAACAGTTCATTGGCAAGTTGTGTTTGCCTTGCTACCAGCCTGTCGTGACGTGTGAGTGTTGCAGACACCGAACGAATAGCTGCCGGAACACTGCCGAGGTTTATTGGAGGTCTGGTCGCCAGATGACGAGTCTCTTGTTCCCTAAAGCGCTGCAAGTTGGCTCTCACTTGTCGGTGTTGGCTAACCGTAAGTTCATATGGGGTGTTCATGATCTCTAGAATCACTCGTAGGGGATGGGGCGGCTACGAGAAGATCAACTCGTGAGTACTTGGAGAAAAGAAATGGTGAGGATAGATGGGTTGGAAAATCACCTGGTTCACCGATGAGCTTGAGGATGCCATGAGAAGTCTAGCCGAAAGCTTGGAAACCTGGAATTTGTACACCTGGAGAGTGAGGGAATTTCTTCTTCGGCTGTGATGTGTTCAGGAAGGCCTGAAGGGGTCTATTTGTAGAAAGAAAAGATGCGGATTTGGATGTGAAATATCGTTGCAGATATGAAAGTCGAAGAAGTCATCATTAAAAGCATTGGGAATCGTTGAATGGTTGGTGACTACTCAAGACTGGATATCTATTGTTCAGGACTCACGGGTTTTTGAAATACATGTTCGGATGAGTCAAACTGTGAAGCCAAATCGGCAGTGCATTTAAATATTATCGGCTGATAACCAATGAGACTAATATTCAAGCGCTGACAATGTCGTGGTGCAGGCTCGGAATTGGCAACGTAAAGCGATGCGGGCGGCTGGAGCCGATTTCAACGTAAACAATTCAAGACACTGCGCACGGCCGAAAGCCAATCTTATCTACGAGTACAGCCGATCCTATCTACAAGCATAGTGGCAGAAGATTGATAAATTATATTACACGATGCAAAGCTGATTTCAAGAACGACTAAAATGACTGTCCAATCCCAGCACAGAAGTGTGACAAGTATAGTACAAGAGGCATTAGCCGATTTCAGGATATCAGAATATTACAAGCTCATTGTTTTAAAAAATCGTCTATGGCCGACAATGCCTTCCGCCTTATTTGGTCTATCTCTTCAATGGCCCTGACGTCGTCGGCCTCGGACCCCGCCACCGGCCGGATGCCCTTCACCAGGTTGCGCAAATGTGCCACAGCCGCCTTGATGCCCTGGCGTTGAGCTTCGATCTCGGCCGACAAACCAGCCATGTACTCCTTGTGGACATCGATCTCGTTCGTGACTTGAACGAGATCGGCCATCAGCTGATCTTGGCGCGTGAGGAGCTGCTCGAGCTTGGCCGCCGGCACAGTCTTCAGGCGGTCGAAGGCGGCCTTCCGGCTCTCAATGGCGTTCTTGGTTGACTGGAGGGTGGCCGACCGCGCCTGGTTCTCGTGGCGATCGATTATCCGCTGCCGTGCCCGTTCATACTTGAGCTAATGGGCTTCCATGAAGGTTGCCGGCACAATGGCGTCGGCTAGGGCTTCTGACAGCTGGCCTTGGATGTCTTTGAATAGCGCGCATATCGAGCCGCAGTCGACCACCAGCGCGTCCAGCGAGGCCTCCAGCCGATTGCCGATGTCGGCTAGGGTGGCCCTCAGGTCCTCTGCCGGCGTCACCAATGCCTCCTCGCCGATGTCACCGAACTCCTCGAACTCCGACAAGTCAAAGTTGAGGAGGTCGGCTATGTTCTGCAGCAAAGATGAAGAGGATCAAGAAGATATTAAGCTAATAAAGCCGATCATCAAATTCAGTCGGCTTACCGTTGGCACCGGGGTCGGAGCAGTTGGCTCGGCTGGATCGCCACCCGCGGCTGTCGGGGCCTCTTCGTCGACGTTGTCGCTGCTGCCCATGGCAGGCGCAGCATGCTCACTGGACGCCTGGGGGGCAGCCGATGGAGATCGCGGGGGCTGCAAAAGAAAGAGTTAGCGGACAAGTCGGCTAATTACTACAAGTCAAGTGGCAGGGGATGATTACCGATGGCGCGGGGCGTGAAGTGCGGCTGACCAATTTCTTGACCTGAAAAGAATGGTTCGATCAGATGCAAGAGATCATCGCGAAGCCAAAATCTGGTGAGGTGAAGGCTTACCGGCCGATGTTTTGCTGGGGGACTTGGGCGACGGGACGTCGGCTGGAGCATTGATCGACTCAGGACTCGAAACCCCGGGTTCGGCCGCCGCTCCAATAGCCGCTGGCATTTCCTCGCTGGCGACGGTGTCGAGGAACTGCGCAACGGCCGGATCCAAGGGGAGAGGCTATCGGCTGGTGCTGTCGGCTTCTTCTCTTTCAGCCTCTTGGGGGCAGGCGCGGCGACGGCCGTGGAGGTGGTGCAGCCCTTTTCTTCTGGGCGATCGGCTGGCGCACCTGCCCTTGTAGCAACGAAGCCATCTTCGGCGCCTCCCAGCCGATGGCCGATGGAGCGAGGCCACCCCCATCAAGAACACCTAAACAGTTTTCGATGGGGCGCCCGGAGTCGCTCACCGTCGTTTCCGTCTTGTCACGCCCAGAAATTTAACCCAAATTTCCAGACTATTTTGTGTATTAATTCCCTGTCCAGGACCAGCCAGGGTACACAAAATGACAAATCAATACACGATCCAAACGTAAATTAAAGCATATAAATATACTTACGAAGAGGCACTTAGTCCCCGCACTCGAAGAAAACGCAGCGGAAAGCGGGACGATCCTAGCGGGGCTTCGGCTCCACTCCACGAGCAAACTCAACGGGGTCGAGCCTTGGTCCTCTAACACCGTCTTCGACTCGAGGCACTACACTTCGAAAGAGGGAAGGAATTGCAAGGCTGAGTACAACCACCGTACTCAACAAGCCATGCCGAGAGAATGCAAATAATGCAAGGGAGTACAAAGAATTCATATATAGGGTTATTTTGCAGAAAACCAGCATTTCATGCATTTAAATATTTTAAGGCATTTTAATAAACATGAGCCTATCTCTAGTCAAATTATTATCAAGTCGCGCACCAACGCGATCTTGCCTTAACTCGAGCCAACATGTGCTAACTCCAAATCTTTCGGTTTTAAACGAATTAAACTCTAACTTGGGTACATTGCTCGGCTTGCCCATAACCGAGGACGCGGCTATTCGAATAGATTTACTCGATCATAGGTGTATATCTTTACCCACCGACATGTCTTCCTCACGTGTTGCGACGTGCCACATGCCACCATGGCATACGGACGGAAGCCATGACATAACTCATCGCTTGGTACTGCCCTAAACAAAGAAGACCGACATAGACTTCCCCCGCCAGGTGCCCTGGGTCGAGCAGACAGTCTATGCCCCCAGGTATCTCGACTCGTTCTGAGCCTTCACTTGCCAGAGACGTCAGCCCATGGGCTTCAACCCTTCCTAGGGCTTCATCCATCCCTATCCGTGTCTTTTTTGTTTCTGACCGTACTAGTCGACGTGTTAAGCCTTACCCATTAGACAGGTGGTAGTACGGAAATGCTTTGCAACAGAGGCCCGAAGACCGGTCCTTATGACGGCCGAGGTGCGACTAACAAAACCATGCACCTCGTGCCCACCGAAAACATGTTTGGGGAATTTTGAAGGGGACATTTATTGCCACGGCTAAACAGCCAAAACTTCATCATTTACAAGTTATTTCTTAGTCTAATTATTGAAAACATCTAACTGTTTCTATTCAAGCAGGGCTAAGCATATTCCTAAGTTTGCTAGTGAGTACCACATATATAAAGTGCTCACTAGTTTTATTTTTCCTAGGGCTATCAAGGATCATAATAATACAAGTAATAGGGCTATAACAAGGAGAATCGATAAGGCTAAATAAAACAGTGATAGACACGGGAATTTTAATAAAGCAAAATGCAATAATTTAAATAAACATAATTTTGTAAACTCGGATAGCAATATGATCAAAATGACATGACTTGCCTTGCTCCTTTGAACCAATCTTCTTTCCTCGCGAGCGCGAACCTCCGAAACGATGAAGTCTACACGCCGACACGCAAAACAAGGAAAACACTAATAAAAACCAAATGAAAAATACAATAAAAGTAAACAAACATGTAGAGCTTAATTTTAGATGAATTTTGCAATTTGAATGGCCCAATTTGGAGTTTGTATGGATTAGATATGAATTTTAGAAGTTTTTGGACCATTTAAGTGAATTCGGAAATTAAATTGATTTATTATGCAATTTTTAATTATTTTGGAAGGAAAAAGAGGGATGATGACACTGACAAGGATGGCGAGAGGGCAGCTCACCGGGCGCTCAACGGCGAGAAGAGGCGGCGCGGGCGCACGATGGCAAACGGAGGGAAGGCCGGCGCACGGGTGCCGACACGGGGGACGAGGACGAAAACAACCGGGAACGGTGAGAGGACGACGACGGCAGCTGGCGGCGGCCGCAGGATGGTGAGGACGGCGTGGAACACGCTGCCGCATTGCCGTCGACGGAGACGACGAGGCCACGGGCGACGTGCCGGCAAGGAAGAATGGCTTGTGAAGATTGTACCAGCAAGGATGACAACGACAGCCGGCGGCAGCCATACGAAGGTGAGGCCAGCATGGAGCAACTCTCGCTGCGATGCCGACGCGTGGCGGTGCGGCGAGGCAACGTGCCGATAAGCGGAATGGTCGGCCAGACACGACGACCACGATGAGAGGAGGAGCACATGGTCGATGGCGTTCCGATGACCTTCCAACAAAACTGAGCGATGGCCGGGGAAGAGGATGGTACCGCAATGCCGCGGAAGGAGACGACAATGTCGAGCAACACATCGGTGAGGCGGCGAGGCTACCGAAGTTGGCATCGGCGAGACCGAGGATGAGGTGGCACGGCCGTCATCGTTGCAGCGGGGTTCCGATGAAGATGAGGCTTGGCCGGGTGGAGAGCGATGCTGTGATGCCGTAGGTGGCGACAGCGCAGCCAACCGGCGCACGGGAGAGGAGGAAGGGCCGACCGGAGTTGCGCCGGTGAGGTGGATGGGCGCGGCAAGGCGCTCTCGGCGAAACAGAGGTGAGGGCCGGGAAGAGGAGGTGGCTGCAAGGCGAGATGGAGGTGGTGGCAAGGTCTTGTGCTGCTCGGCATGACATGGAAGGGCCGCCGAGTTCGCCGACGCCGAGGAGAGAGAAAAGCGAGCGAAGGGATGGAGGGAGAGCAAGGGAGCTCGAGGTTGGTGTGAGGGGAGTGAGGAGGGTCTGAGGGCTCCTTTTTAGGCCGGGGAGGGAGGGGGAAGGGCGCCGGGAGAGGAAAGAGTGATTCGACGGGATTTGTGAAGGGAGGAAAGAGTTTGCTGTTCGGATGAACAGTACACAGCAGCTGCAGGAGGAAGATGACACTGTAGCATCAGGGAGGCAAAGCAGACTTTTCCTTCCAAATTTCCTTGAATTTTTATCTATACTTCCAATACTCAAATAATTCCAAGCAAAATCCTGAAATTAGATGAACACTCAAAGTATTTAATAAAAATTCAACCAGATTATTTACTGATTAATTAATTTATTTAAATAATTACTTAAATATTCTTTGTATTATTAAAATTATTTCTGGAGCTCCAAAATTTCGCGAAAAATTTAGGAGAGTACTTTAGGGCATGGAGAATATTTGAAAAATATTTCCAGCCATGATTTTTAAAGTAAATTTTTATTTCCTTAATACTTTCACTTGATTAATATGCTTTTCATTTTATTTAATTTCTAGAAAATGAATTATTTAATGATTTTTAATCCCGAACAAAAATCGGGCGTGACACGTCTCCTACAAACCAAAGGGCAAATGTTAATCGGCTATGTCAGCCGATGATGAGAAGAAGAAAATCATTCGGAACTTGAAGCTTACCGAGGGGATCTCGTCAGGCAGGAGCAGGTCGACGTAACAAGATGACCGTTGGTGGAAGATATGGCGCTTGATTTCAGTCCACCATCGGTTGTAAGCGGCGCTCTTCCTTAGCGCCAGTGTCATCACGCCGACGTCACTAGGGAGGGCCGCTATGTTCAAGCGGCCGATCCATTATCGTCTTGGCTTACCACTCCCCTCGTTTCGATCTTATCGGCATAAAAGAAGCCGATAGGCACCGCCCAAGACCGAACCGCCTCGCCGCCGACACCGGGTAATAGAATTCGTAGCTCTTGGCCACCGATCGACCCTGGTGGATCCGGTCGGCAAGATGCGGGGACAGAGTGGCGATGAACGACTCCCGCATCTCGGGTTGTTGGGCGAGTTGACGTCTTCCTAATTGAAGTCGGCCGCAACTCGAACAGCCCTCGGTCCCGGTAAAAGTACCGAGCACGGTTCTCGCGAGACGGCCGTCGTAGAGGGCTATGAACCATTCGGCCAGCAGCTCGGCCGATTGCTTTGAGCCTACGTGGGCGCCTGCTGCCTCTCCATAGCTCATGCACCTGGTGGTGGTGATCCGGTTGCCGTCTTCATCCTCGATCGGCTCCGGCCTTGGGAATACGATTCTTTGTCGAGGGCCGACCGGCTATCTTTTCGGTTGCCAGCACTAACCAGATCTGAAGGAACCACCAAGGGCCGCCAGTGGTGATGAGGGCGTTGGCAGCTATCCTCGTGGTGGCTTGATGCAACATCTGATATAAGTAGCCGAGGAGGTACTTCCCCAGCGCAAGTTTTCCCCCATCGCCTAGGACTTCGGCTACGACCTGCCAGTTGGCGGTCGGCCCGTAGCTCGATCCACAGAACATGAATTTTTCGAGCCACATCATCAAGAATGCAGTATGTTCTCTGTGGTCGACGGGTCCATCCTTCATGTTTTGAGAAATGAAGCCACTCCACCCGCCGATGACCTTGGTTTTGAATTGGTGCTGCCCCTTTCGGCTCAAGTTGCTGGGGTTGGCTGATGACTTAATGTCCAAACCGGTTGTCATGTACACGTCGGCCAGCGTGATGGTCATCGGCCCTTGACGAAAGATGAAGGCGTTGAAGCTGTCATTCCAGAAATACGTTGCGGCCGACAGAAGTGGCTCGTCCTTCTCCATGTTGGCAATAGACAGAGCCAAGCCTTGGGCTATCCTGGTCTCCTCCCACTGGGTGTATTTAGCCGATCGCACCCTCTTGTACCACTCAACCCAGGCTGCGTCGGTGGTCGACCAGGATTTGAATGTTCCATTCCAGTGGGCGAGAGATGGCTTGGCGGTGTTGAAAGGGATCTGATTGGTTTTGGCTATTATTACATCGGCTGGATCCGTGTTGCTGATGCGGCGGAGAAAGTACCGTTGTGCTTGTGTCAGGTGTGGGATAAGCACGTGACGCGATAGGTGCTACAGTTCAGAAAAAGAGAGGAGGGACGCTAATCAAGAATGGTTGCATATTACAGTTCAAAGAGGGGAAAAGTACTAGTCGAGAAGAATAAAACGAAGGAAAGTGCTACTTGAAAAATGGCTGAACGTAATATATATGCAATGTGTTTAAAGGAGCAGATTCGAAAGAAAAATTATGGATCGGAAGGAAGTACCTCAGGGAACTCGGTCGTGGCGGCGGCCGGAACGACAGCGGCGGATGGCGCAGTGGCTGCGGCTGGCATGGCGGCGGTGGCCGGCGCGACGGAGGTGCTCGATGCAGCGACGGTGGAGGCCATCAGAGTGCTCGGGGGTGAAGATGGATCTGGTCTAAAGAACGCGACGGAGTTCGACGAGCGCCGGTGGAATCGCCGGAGAGAAGAGAGAGGGCGAGAAGCTTGTGTGCGAAGGAGGCTGAGTGCGCTTTGAAGGCGTAGGCGTCTCGGCCGAGGAGAGTGGATATTTAAAGGGCATTTGGGGAGAAGCCGAAGCGGTCTAGGTCAAGAAAAGAGCGGGAGTTTGAACAAGCAAGCAAATCCGCAACACTTCGTATCACGGACTTGGGGGGCATGTGTTAACACTGAAATTTGGTGATTTAGTCCCCAAGTCTGTAAAGGCAAAGCAGAGTTGTATGACTGGAGCCAGGAGTCGCATCGGTTGAAGAGTGATCGGTTGCGAGGCCCATCGGCTAAGGTTGGATTGGACAGGGGGCAGCCGATAGCTGATTCCAGGTCCGAAAGAGATGAAACCGTTTCTGATGTAGCGGTTTGAGGATAAATAGAAGATTCAGTTGTTAAATGATATTGCCACTTATGGATAGAGTCCTGTAACGGCAATTTTATCTGTAATTTAGGGATTTGTTTAAACTGTTAGTCGTAACACGGCGTGGGTCCTACTCGGGATAATGTTGTGTTTTAAATAGTAGTTTAGATAGAGTCCAGGGTTTGTACAGATAATTGTATCTTGGGTATAAATAGGACCCGAGACCCCCTGTAATTAGATATTCAATTCAACCACAATCAATCAAACCTTCAGAGCATCGCCAACCTTTTCTTCAGACGAGCACTTTGTTTGGCTACGGGCAACATCATTTCGATCCCCAGATCTAGGTAAATGCTTGTCATTTAGTGGTATGATCTACTGTTTCTAGTGCTTCCATCATAATGACACATTAGACTCAGGAGTTTATGCTGCGCTATTTATCATATAGCGCATATAAATTAGATCAATGTTTGGATCTATCCTGCCATTGGCTAGTTCTGTCAAGTACTTGCAGCCAATAAGGCTAGATCTAAAGGTTGGATGATTTATATGCGGTATCCACCGTCTCGAGAGATATAAATCGGCTACAACAGATCAGGTTTTTCTTTTTATACTTAATGTTACATCGGATTTGAACTATTAAGTCGTTTTTAGAACTATCAATGTTTCAGCCGGCCTTATCTGCCCTAATATGTTTCTTTTAATATATTGATTATTAGATTTATGTAGGACTGCCTCTTATGTTAAGATCGTATTCTTGTTGGATGTCGCCAGCCAAAATCGGCTTACCATCGATAGCCGATGGCCGATTTCCAGGCTATGCATATGTTTCAAGAATGATATCTTTCTATAAGATTCATCGGAGTACTAGCCGATTCATTGTTAGCTTTCCAGTATCGGCTAGGTTATCGATCCATATATTTATTATTCTTTATTGTATTTGGGTTAAGCGGCTGATGCTGTCTCGGTATAGCCGATCCATTCCAGTCACTTGGCTTAAATATAGTTTAGAATAGTATATATATATGTTCATGGATTCCCTCAGCCGATCCAGTGGGGATCTAACCTAACACTTAACACCTATTCTCTTGTTTTTCTTGTTGATTAACAGATTAAATCAACGGCACACCACTGCACAGCACAGTGACACGTGAGAAGGACACCTGCCGGAGTTGCGAGATCTCCTGTGCCAGCGCGTGAGAGAGATTTCTCATCAATAGACGGCGGCGGCTTGCGGCGCACGGCGGACGACGGCGGCGACGGCTTGCAATGGGGAGAAACCGGCGAGTGAGAGGGGGAAAAGAGGGGAAAAGAGGGTGGCAAGGTGGGGAGAAAGCAGAGGGCTCGGTCCCCCTTTTATAGGGCTTCGGCGAGTGAGAAGAGGGGGGCCTGGGCGATGGTGGCGCGGCGAATGGCACGCGGCGACGCGAGGTGGCGGGGCCGTGCGCGGTGAGCGCGGGGCGTGCGCGTGAGGACGGCGGGTTTCGGGCGCGGGGCGACGCGTGGCGCGTGCGGGCGGGGTCCGGCGCGGGGCGCGCGCGGCGGCGGGACCGGCGCGGTCGCGGCGCGTGGCGTGCGTGGGCGGCTGGGTCCGGCGCGACGTGGCGCGTGGCGCACACGGCGGCGGGTCCGGGCGTGTAACACCCCGAGGTGTTTTCCCCTTTCAAAAATCCATAAGAAAATCGTAAAAGAAAAATCGTTGGAATTAACTGGAGAGAATTAATAATTTTAAAATCCAAATGATAAATGGAAATGGCATGGTAGGATTTTTCCTAAATTCTACATGTCAAAATACGCTAACAGGGATTTTTAGTGGAATTTTCGAGCACAAGAAATAACTTTTAACCAATTAAAATCAAAATCGAATTAATAAATCCCGGGTTTTTCTCTCTCCTCTCGTACGTTTCCCGCCCTTTTGGCCGTGGGCCGCCGGCCCGAGCCGACGGCCCATCCCCTTCCGCGTGCGCCCACCGATCGGCCCGACCAACCAGGCCGTCCCCCCGACGCACGTCCTCCTCTCTGTCGCGGGTCGACCAAGGCCACGGTCCGCCAAACCCTCGCGCCTGCGAATAAGTCCAGTTTGTCTCCCCTCTACCCCGGGACGCCGACAGGTGGGGTCCACCTGTCAGCCCCGTCCCCTACCTTCGGCTGCCCCGCCGCCATTAACGCCGCCTCCCACGCGGATCTCGGCCGCCCGTCCCTCCCGCGTGCCCTAAAGGCACTGCCTTAACTTCCCCGTCTCTCCCGCCGCCTTCAATCGCCCCGGCCGCCGCTCCCGCGCCCCTTAATGGCCGAATTTAATCACTGGCCATTATTTCCCCCAAATCGCGCCGACGAGGAATTGCGCCCTTATCTGGTCGCCGCCGACCTTCCCATCCCCTATTTAAGCACCCCCTCGCCCTCCCCGAGCTCCCCACACCTCCACTCAAGCCTCCCTCTCTCTCCGTCGTTCCCGCACCGTGCGCCCCTGCTTCGGACTTCGTTGCCGAGGTTCGGCCGTGTTTTCCCGCTACTCCGAGACGTGCCGAGCTCCACCGACTCCTCTCTCCTCGTCGCCGGTGCCCGCTCCGCTTCGGCCACCCCTTCCCGAGTGGTCCCGCCGTCTCCCTCGCTCTCCGCGCCGTCGTCCCCTTCCCCTTCGACGACACGCGGTGAGCACTCCTCCCTATTTCCCCTCTCGGCCGAGTGCGCGCCGCCATCCCCGAGTGCGCACGGCTCCGCCGACACAAGAGCCGCGGTATTTCGCCGCCCGCGCCGTCGCCCGAGTGGCGCCGGTCGGTCTCCGGCCGCCGTGCGCCATCGTCGGCCGATCGTGCCGCCCGAACCCCTTGCCGATCGTCCGATCTGCCTCGGTAGATCGGGGCCGTCCGTCCCCGCTGGCCCGCGTGGCACACCACGTGGCCGCCGCGTCAGGCGCCACGTGTGCGCCACGTGGTGCTCCGCTCTCCCTCTCGGCCCGTGGACCCAGTCCACCATGGACCGGTGCTCCCGCGGCCAATGACGCCATCGCTGACGTCAGCCCTGGCGCTGACGCAATTCCGGGATTTATTGCGCAATAAATTAATAAGGATTTTTCTTGTTTTAGTAAAAACACAGATAATCTTCTGAAAATCATAACTTTTCAATCCGACCTCCGTTTTAGCCCATTCAAATTTCATTAAATTCATAAAAATGCGAAGAATCCGTTAAAAATGGTTTGTTCCCTGTTTTAGTAGTTTTTAGCCTGTTTTGTTGAAGTGATTGTTTGCCGTGTAGATCCCGGTAGTCCCTCCGTCCCAGTTTACTTTGAAGTCGTCGCGAAAGTCCCCCAAACCGAAGAGCAAGGCAAGTCATGCTATATTATTGATCATATTGCTCCCATTTTGCTAAAACACCTGTTTTTCTCTATGAAATTTGCATGTACTTTATATTGTCATTTCATGGGAAATAATATAATACACCTTATGCTTTGTTTATGCCTTAGGTTTGACACCCCAAACCCTTTGATCAAACTTGGGAAAATAATGTGATTAGATTTCAGGACTAGGTTATGCTTAACCTGGCTTAGACTCACTAGCTCACTAAATGGGTCATTTTCTCACTTAATGTATCTCTCCCAGACTTATGTTCGGAGGGATAATGCTTATAGATTCAGGTGAACCGGACTAATAACTAAAATTTGACAAATGGTGGGCTGTGGGCGCTATGGTTTTGGTTAGCGGCGCCCATGGCAATTAAGGACCGGTTCACGGGACCCCTCGGGAGAATGACCATGCAAACCACAAGCCGAAATGGGTAAGGTAGGTCCCGTAGTGTAGCCTCTCCTAGCTGACGAACCCATCGGCAAGGGTGAGCGGGATGGAGTTTCAGTCGGCCCCGGTATAAGGGTTGCTGGGCTGCCGGATTCACCGAGGCACTCGGGGGGGCTGCCCACTCCCAGGGTCCGGGAGTGGGGGCGAAACCTTGGTGGGGTTCGCTTGGTTAGAAGGAGGGTTATACGAAAGGTCCTATCACAGTTCCCTTTCCGGGGTACCGTGGTGGTATTCCGCGCACGGGAAATCGTGTTGTGGGCGTGTCTTGTGGGTACGCTTGTACACCTCGATCGAGTAAATCTATTCGAATAGCCGTGCCCGCGGTAATGGGGCAATCGATTTAATTTACATATTTAATTTAATCCTTTTTCCTAAATTCCCCAAAATGCGATTTTGATTCGAAATAATTTCTAGACTTCATTCATATCCTTTAAAAATATTTTATCACTCATTTTTATCACTAATTAATATTAGTTAATCACAAAATAATGTTTTGATCCCAAATATATATTTTTTATAAATCCACAACCCTTTCCTATTTATCTTCTTTTACAATTTCCAAATCTTTATTTTTTTGGAATTTTATTTCTTTTGGGATTTTTAAACCATTTAGTTTTCCTCAATATTTTAGATGAATTTCTCTTTGTTGATTTTGTGTAACAAAGCTGGCAAATAAGAAGCAATAAACACGTCGAGATGTAAAAATATCAAAATTTTTTGTAAGTTTCGATTTTTAATTCCCGGTTTTAAATTCTCTGATTTTCAGGGTGATACAAACCTACCGCCTAACAATAAATCTCGTCCCCGATATTTGGGTCGGGTCGTGATTGGGAGCCGGTCGGTATGATCATATAGGATGGATCCATTAGGACTCCTCCTTAGCAGAACGACGAATAGGTTGGCTGCTTAGGGTGACGCATGAATCTATCACTGAGTTCCTAAGGGTGGTTCACTTCGATTCTTTGTTTCTGATAACATGATGTTGTCAGCTCTTAATCCTTGGGGCATCCTTCAAGCATGCAAGATTCAGTAGGTCTCTAATTTCCTTAAGTTGTATAATAGACTTGCTGTTCTAAACCGTTGGAACCTTTAGCTGTAGACGGGTGGTGATCCTGGTAGGATTGCAGTCGTGTGATTTTGGCGAGTGACAAGAGGTTATCTAGAGAAGGTTTGGTTTTACCTAGCTTCAACATAGTGTCCAATCTGAGGATCCAGGGTTATGTCACTCTACCCCCCCTAACAATAAGTTCAAGCTTGCCTTTTAGGGTAAGGGCTATATCGGCATTTTCAGGCTTGGTTGGCATCTTTACCATTCCTAGATAGAGTTCAATGCACAAGTTCCTATTATGTCCTCAAGATTTTGGTTGCTTTTTTTTGGGGTCTATCCGTCGATCTCCTAGGCTTTTCTTTCAACCTTTGAGTAGGAATGGTTCACTGGAATGGGCTCTTCGTATCATATCCAGGGCTGGGTTTTTTGAGTCATTGTTTGCGATTCCTTCACCCCTGGGTACGGTGATTTTCCTTGTGGTTTGCTCATACCTCATTGTATCTTGGTCTATGGTTATGCTCGTCGATGAAATCCTTGGGGTGGTCATGGTGACTATCTCTTGGTCATAGGTTACCTTGTTCCCAGTCGACTAGTCCATGCTAGAGTGATACTGAGGGTCTGTGGCGGTATCATGTCTTTTAAAGAAAATACTATGTCTCTACTTCTGATGGGCATACTGGTGCCGGTATGGGGTATAGCTATATCTCTCCTGGGTGAATGTACTATTATGGGTCTCTTAAGGTCTACCAGACGTAGGTTATGTCATGTGCTTATTCTTAAGGTTATAAAAGAATGCTAAGCCCCAAAATCAAACAAAACTTTAATTAGTGCAGAATGGATAGGAACATACCCTTAGCACGACTTGGTCCTCCTGGGCTTCTCCTGTATGCACGTGGTTCACTTGGCCACGGCGGAATCCGGTGGTAGCCTCCTTCGGCTGGGGCGTTCTGAACAAGCTTCGTCCGGGCACCGGGGTAGGGGTTCCTCTCACAACCGTGGCGTTGGCTCCAGTACGGTTGGGTGTGTTGTGTGGTTTGGGACATTGATTGGCATAATGCCCGAATTCTCCGCAGTTGAAGCAATTAACATTCCGGTTTCCCGGTGCTGCCAAAGTGGGGGCCAGGGTACGGAAAGGTGTTGCCGGTGGCTGCTAGCATTGTTGGGTGCGAGGGACGATTGGCTGCTATGATGGCTGGTTTCCATCCTCGTTGGTGTTGCTCCTTTGGGTCGCCGAGATGTCCCTTGAATTGGACGGGCCGAGCAAGCCTTCTCTTTCGGTTGTTTTCAACCATCCTTTGGTCATGCTCAAGCCTCATGACCTTGTTGATGAGGCTTTGGAAGCCGGCGTGGTCTTGACCGATCATCGGTCCTCTCAGCTCGTCGTTCAGTCCTTCGATAAATTTATCCATCTTCTCTTCTTCGTCCGCCAGGTCACTTGTGGCGTAACGGGCAAGCTGCGTGAACTTGTTGAGGTATTCTTGCACCGAGGTGTTGCCTTGGCGCAACCTACAGAACTCATTCTTTTTCATCCTCATGACAGCGGCGGGTACAAAATTTTCACGGAAGGCGGCCGTGAATTTCTCCCAGGTTGTCTCTCCGGCATCTTCAGCCCGAGTCTCTTTGTAAGTGTCCCACCAGTCACTTGCGGGACCTTCCAGCTGGTTGGTGGCGAAGATGACTTTGTCAGCTTCCCGTACTCGGACGAGAGTCAACTTCTTCTCTATTACCCTCAACCAATCTTCAGCATCCATCGGTTCTTCCGTCGTGGAGAAGGTAGGCGGCTTGGCTCTCATAAACTCTCCTAAACTTGAACTTCCGTGATTCCCCTGGTTGTTGGCAATGGCTTGAAGCAGTTGGGTCTATAAAGCCATGACTTCTGCTAGGGTGGGAGGGTTAGGCTCTGGCGGGTTCTCAGTAGCTGCTGAGGCTCTGCGACGGTGCGCCATTTGAGGAGTATAGATGGGGTAAGAGATTGAATCGACTAAGGTCATGGTTCGAATCGATTTTTAAGTGATCTTCATGTTGTTTTTAAGTGATCTTTTGCACACAAGCATGATGGAATAAACTCGTTTAAGATATAACATAGAACTTTATATTAGTTCATAGATGTTACATCATGGGGATACATTGGACATGTGTAGTCCCATACAACACAATACAACATCACTACTATCGATCTAGGGTTTTCATACATAAGGGTGAAGGGCACGGTCATTGCTGTCTTAATTCCATCCAAAGCAAGACCAGGGTTGCTACAGATTTCTCGTCTAGTTATCCAGGTTGTTGCCCGATCTGGGGTTGCCACCTATGGCTGTTGCATTGGCACCGGTAAGAGGAGAGATGCTGCGTGGCTTGGGGCATTGGATGGCATAGTGCCCAAATTCTTTACAGTTGAAGCAATTCATATTCTTTTTCCTTGGGGCTGCCAGGATAGGTGTTGGAGTGCGAAATGGTACGGCAATTATCCTAGGGCAGTCATTGGCATAGTGCCCTAACTCTCCACAGTTGAAGCAGTGCACATTCTTCCTTAGACGTCGGGGAATCTCCTCAGCATCTTCAGGGGTACACACTGTGCTGGTGATGATCATCCTGCCAGTACCACCTGTATTCCATTTTGGTGACTTCCTCTTCTTGGGGTTAGATGGTGGCGAACTGAAATCTTGGCCGGTTGTTTGATTGGATTCTTTATCCTTTCTTCCGCACTATATCTCTTCCTCGATCGGGGTCCTGGTGTGCTTGTCCCATGTACTGTGCCTTACTCCATGTCCTTGTTCCATGAAACCGTAGCGGGGGTCAAGTGTTTCCTGCCACCCAAATGGTGGGTTTGGTGTCATTGCTCCCCATGGACTTGACAGTATACTTGCGGGAGTTATCAAGGCTTGCGTCGAAACATACTGACGTTGCTCTGGGTACCAACCCTGAGTTTGCATCTGTTGTTGTTGGAACAATCATTGCATCTGTTGCATCATCATGGTCATTAGCTGCGTCTGGTTAGCCATTACCTGGCTAGGGTCGGGTTCACAAAGAAAGGAGGTGGAGTGTCCACAGGGTCGCTCTGGGTTAATCCATGAGACTGTTGGGATCTTGATTTACTGCCCTTGGCTTTTCCCATCTATTGTCAGAGAGAAAGAGAAAAGTAAAGGTTAAGCTATGGATGGGGCCTTATTCTGTGTACTCTCATTGTCTTAGTAGGTTAAACAATCTCCCAAGTTCCAACATGGTCATAGCCTGACATCTATTTTTGAAGATAGCTTAGGGTTAGAGAAAAGTAGTGGTAAAACCAAGTGTTTGTAGAGAAATGGGGTCAAGGGTGTAAGGAAAAACATATTTGTTTTGTGAGAATAGTCTGTATTTTCAAAATAATCCTATGTAGAGATATTTCCCTTTAACCAGCTATGAAGGGGTGGGGCGCTAGTTGGTCTTATCCTACAGTCGCACTGCTCTGATACAAGCTCTGTAGACCCCCTTTTTTAGGACGGGAATCATTCATGTTCATAGTACCATTTCCCTGGATCGAGTAGTTTGGTACCCACGAATACAATACTGAATTATCAGGTGCAAAGTGCACGAATAGTCTTACACCAAAAGTATTACAATATTAGGACCGAGGGCAATATCCAATACATATAGGACCTATTGGTCCGGATACAACCAAAATCAGAAATTAGATAAGATAGCAGACGGAAGGCAGCGGCATGTCGATCGCCTACAGGCAACGACTGGGGACTAAGACCTAGTAAGCGCCTTCTTCTTCTTCGCCCTCCTGGCAGTAAGCATAGGGGTCCTCCAGTTCTTCGTTTCCACCATCTGAAGGTTTGTGCGTATAGCAAGGGTGAGTACCCATAACCGCGAGCGCGGCTATTCGAATAGTTTCTAACTCTGATCAGAGGTGTACGTCTGTACCCACAAGACACAACCCCACAACACGTTCTCGTGCGTCGACATGCCACCACGACATATCGAAAAGGGGTCTGTGACAGGACCATTCGCATAACCCTCCCTGACCAAGCGACACCACACCTCAGGTTTCGCCCCTACCTTTATATCCAAGGTAGGCAGCCCCCTCTCGTGCCTAGGTGAATCGAAAAGCCGCATGGACCTTTCTGGGTCCATCCAAACTCCATCACGCCCATCCTTTCCTGGATGCGTCGGCTAGGAAAAGCTAGCCTATAAGCCCAGCCGTTGCCCATACTGGCTTGTGGTACGCACTAATAATTCTTCCAGGGTTTCCCGTGAACCGGTCCTTAACTGCCATGGGTGCGTTTTTCAAAACCATGCACCCACAGTCCACCATTTAGTCAATTTTATTAGTCATAAACCTTTACCAAGGTATCTCCGGTCTGAGATCATCATTTCATGTGAATAGAAACTAGTAAAGTAATTCTCCCCGTAATGATCTAGTTGTACTACGCGGGCTAAGCATGTCCCAAGCCTGAAACTAGTCATATTAATTCCCAGTTAATAATTGAAATAGGGTAAACGACCTAGGCTGGGTACTATAGGTCCCATCCCGATGATATTATAAAACAATGCAATTTAATAGATAAAGCGAGAATAATTGATAAAGTAGGTACAACATGATCAATTGTACATGACTTGCCTTGGTCTTGCTCCTGCTGAACTTCCACGACTACTTCGAAATAAACCAGAGCGTCCGCGAAACCAAAATCTAATCAACAATCAAAGCACAGCAAAAAAGGCTATTAAACTACTGAAACAGGCAGTAAACTATTTTTAATGTGTTCTAGACATTTTTATGAGTCCACTGCAACTTGAACGAACTCAAACGGAGTTTGGATGAATTTTTTATGAATTTTACAAGTTTAAGTGATTTACTAATTAAAAAAGGAAAGAAAATGATTTATGGCGCAAGCGCCTAAGGGCTGACGTCAGTGCACTGGTGGGGCGGCGACGCTGACAGGCAGGCCCCACGGGTCAGCGACGCAAGGCAGGTCGGTGCACGGTGGACCTAGTCCACCAGTCCCGGGGAGGTGAGCGCCACGTGGCGGCAGGGGGCGCGGCGACCCGGCTCGGATCGGACGGCCCAGATCCATCCGACGGCCAAGGAGGCGCGGGCGGCTATAGCATCGGCGGCATCACACGGTAGCGCACGGGACCGGGAGGTCGCCGGTGGCGGTGTGAGGAGCGGTAGTGGGTGATGGCGCACATGGCGCCGTGCGGAAAGGCACGGGACCGAAACTGGGTGGTGCCAAATGCGGTCAGCGGCGGAGCAATGGCGTCCGACGACGGAACCTGGCGGCGGTGGGCCATAATAGCGCTGACGCACAAGGAGGACGGCCCGCGTGCTCTAGGCGATGCGACCAGAGCTATGCTAGTCGCGGGAAACGAACGAAGCCAAAAAGAAAACGAGGGAAAGGAGAGTCGCAGCTCACCGGCAGCCGAAGACGAAGAGGATGACAACGACGAGGCGGTTTGGTGGCTAAGAATTGGGTAAAAAGGGTGGGGGATGCGTTCCCGAGGTGGCGAAGGTGATGGTGGCGAGGATTTGGATCGGTGTGCGGTGGTTCGGTCGGAACAGCGGCCGGAACAGAGCTTGGCGGCGGCGGAGTGAGGTGGCACAATGCGGGGCGCAACGGGGCTTTGAATCGGGCGAGTGCGAAAGGGAAAAGGTGCTCCGGTGCTCAGGGGTGCTTTATAGGGGAAGGAGCGGCTCGGACGAGGCCGGAGATTACGGGAACGCGACACGACGTGGTGCGGGTATGGCGGCCGGTGCCAGTTTGAAATCCGGCCGTTGCGGCTTGCACGTGGGACGGGAGAGAGGGGGAAGTTGGTGCGGGGGTCGTGGGTACGTGCGCGGGGAGGGTGACGTTGGCGGGGAAAGTGGGAGGCGTCGGGGAGTGCGCGGAGTGGACGGCGTTGTTAACGACCAAATTTGGCAACCAAATCCCTGAGGTTGAGGTAGAGATTGAAGCGAAATCGGAAGAAACACATGATCTGCGGAGAAACAGAGGCCGCGTCGGCTAAGTTCGAACCGGCTGCGAAGCCAGTCGGCTGAGTCCGAGTCGGACCAGGGTAGCCGATAGCCGATTCCGATTGAAGATAGAAATGAAGCCAGTCCTGGAAGGAAAGCGTGAAGATAATCATTGGATTTGGTTTCCGAGTGCTTTGAAGACATTGCCACCTATTGGATAAGGTCCTACAATGGCAATTGTATCTGTTAAGTTAGGATATTTTATATAGTTTTCTTTCGTGATAATGTTGGTTTAGGCATATCTATAATTCGATCTGTAATAGGGATAGGAATTGTGTCCGTCACAGACTCATTGTGTATCCGGGTATAAATAAGACAAGAGGGCTTGTAAAACAGATATTATCAACAATCAATACAATCTCGACGCATCACCAAACCTTTTCATTTTAGTTTTCTTGACAAGTTCTTGTTTTTGCTCGGGCTGCATCGACATCGATCTCCGAACAAGGTAATTCCTTGTTACAAGTGGCTTGTATCGTCGGGGTTAGTGCTTCCATCACCATGACACTCTAATTTCGATGCTATAAACTACTTAAGTTATCATACGCGACATATAATCTAGAGCAATGCCTAGATCTATCTCGCAGTCGGCTGAGTCCTCTCTAAAGACAGCAGCTGACAGAGTTAGATGTAGGGGTTGATTTAGATTATATGGCGTGTCCACCATCTCGAGGGGATCTCATTGGTTCATATAGATCTAGTGTCTCTTTTTGTACTTAATGTTGCATCAAATCGACCTGTTAAGTCGCTTTTAGAGATATATAGATTTATTTGGCATAATGTTTTCTATTAGAGACAATGCCGGGGTCTCAGCCGACCTTACCTGTTTTAATCGTCTTTTTAGTGTTAATTACTATTAGATGTATTAAAGCCATCTTTTATATTAAGATCTCAATCTACTTAAATGCCCTAAGCCAGCATAAATCTGTTGAGTAATATCAATAGCCGATTGATCTAGGTTTATCGCATTTAATTCAGATTGATATCTTTTTATAAAACATATCGGAGTACTAGCTGATTTACATTAGATTTGCGACATCGGCTGGGTTATAAATGCATATAATTTTTATCCTAATGTACTTTTGGATCTAAGTGGTTTATACTGTCTCGGTACACTACCGATCTATCCCAATCACTTAGTCTAAACGTGTGTTAGGGTAGCGATTATATGTTTATTAATTTCTTTAGCCGATCGAGTAGGATCTAACCTTAAACCAAACATATATTTCTTGTTTTCTTGTTGGTTACAGGAACAAACCAACTGGCACACCTAAATTCCACCAAAGGCGATCAACTTGGACCTGCACTAGAGTAAAGCAAATCTCTCAGGACAATGCGTGGGAAGCTTTTCTCATCAGCACGCTTTTGGCTTGCCTAGTGGGACCACTACGAACTTCCACGTCTAAGACGATGGTTGACATCAAAACTCCAGACATTGACCTGGAGAACGTTATCCTGGTGACAATGGAGCAATTGTCGGTTGAGCACCTAGCCGACTATCAGCAGATGGTCGAGCGGCTGCAGGCACATTACCTGCAATCTTTCACCCAGACCAGATCTAGGGCAGTCCTCCAGAAATTCAAGTTCTCCATTGAAGACTTCAACGTGTCTAATGAGGACAAGAAAGGAAAAAAGAAGATGGTGGACGTCAAACAAAAGCAGGATGATTCGGGGCCCCACACACTGTAGGACTGAATCGATTCGGCTGTCCACCACGCGCTTGTCAACCGGTCTAGGATACTGGTTAACACTCTCAACAATGTGATAAGCACCGTGGTTGATTCAAAGATAGCTGAGCAGCTGCCAAGGGGGCCGACATACTTTGCCGACGGCCAATTTCCGCCTTACAGGACGCTATCTACTCACGGCCTGCCGATCCCGCCACTAGGACAGCCAAACCTTCAAGGAGGAGCTCCAACCCAGCCAAACGTACAGGCATCGGCTTCAGAGCCACGTCCTAAGATGTTGGTCAGGCAACAGCCTCAGCACCAGGGCCACGGCACATCCCAATAGTGACCGAGGAGCGGGTGGAGAACATGTTCAACACCAATCGGCAACCTGTCATATCTAAAGAGCTGATTGGCAGCTTCGCGCCAGAACCGCATCTCAATGCCAATGGTAATTGGCCTCCTTCTGAACAGCCACCCCAGTTCGCATCTCGGCCGCCACCCATTGCAAACCAGTTCCGATATCAATATCCAGGAGGCCACTACGAACATCAATACCAGCCACAGACGCCGCCACTCCAGTATCGACAAGGACCCATTCACTACGAGCAGTATGAGCTGATACCTCAAGTTCAAGCTCAAGACAACAGACCTTGGGCCAACCTGATTGCCGACGTCAAGCGCGACCAGTTTGGCCTTAAACCCAAGGATTCTGGCAACATGTACCGGAACCCGTATCCGGAATACTTCGAGAGGGTGCCCCTGCCAAACCGGTACAAGGGGCCAGATTTCTCAAAGTTCTCTGGGCAAGATAGCGTGTCCACTTATGAACATGTCAGCTGATTCCTAGCTCAATGCAGGGAGACATCGGCTACAGACGCGCTCAGAGTGTGTTTGTTCCCGCTATCACTATCGGGATCGATCTTCACCTGTTTCTCATCTTTGCCTTACAATTCAGTACAGAGCTGGGCCAATCTCGAAAAACAATTTCACAGCTACTTCTACTCTGGTACCCACGAGATGAAGCTATCAGACCTCACTAGCATCAGGCAAAAACACAAAGAATCAGTTCAAGACTACATTTAGCGCTTTAGAGATATCAGGAACCGCTATAGCTTGGTGCTATCAGACTCGCAACTAGCCGATTTGGCTTTTCACGGACTTTTGGCCCCGACCCGTGAGAGGTTTTTGGCTCAAGACTTTGAAAGCCTAGCCCACTTGGCCCAGAAGGTGACAGCCCACGAGCAAAGATTTCAAGAATCCAAGAAAACCTTCAAGAAAGTCACCCACATCGCCCACGCTACAGATACGGATTCGAGCGACAACGACGCAGAAGTAGCGACAGCCAGGTGGACCAGAAACAAGAAGGCCATAACTTGCCAATGGCTGAAAAAGTCGGCTAAAGAGGAAAAGTATGATTTTGACATAACTAAAACCGACAGGATCTTCGATTTACTTCTGAGGGAGAAGCAAATTCAGCTTCTGGCCAACCACATTATCCCATCGGCCGAAGAACCCAAAAAGAAGAGATACTGCAAGTTGCATAACACCACCTCCAATAGCACTAATGACTGCAAGGTCTTCCGCCAACAGATATAAGGTCTTCCGCCAACAGATATAGTCGGCCATCAGGGCAAGGAAGATTAAGTTCAAGTAATCGGCTAAGCCGATGAAGGTCGACGGCAATCCCATCACTGTCAACACTGTCCAAGCCGATCCTACGCGAGCTGATCGACAGAATGGCGTACAGCTCAGCCGAGGACCAACAAGAGCCGACTGCAGTGACAGCCGCACCAATCAACATGGTTTACACCAACGGCCGATCGACCGATCGTCAGCCCAGACAGACGAACAGCCGATTGCGATTCCAGCGCAGGGTTCAAGAAGAAGAAGAGAGCCGACGTGGTAAGCCATACTAGAGTACACCCGATCGGCTGGGTATGGCATATTACCGCCGCCATGATGGCTGTGATCCACAATGGCGCTGTGAGTTCTTCAGGTTCTGCTGGGAGCAAGGGATGAGGCTGCCCACCCTCGAAAATTGCCTAGCATGCAACAAATACATGGAGGATGAATACAGGGGACCACCGATGGAAATTTCTAGCCGATTCGTCCCCCGAGCAGTTCAACTCAACCAGCGGAAACCCTTCGTCCACGATCGGCTCGGTCTAATCCACCAGGACTTCTTCCAAGAAGAGGACGAAGAGGAGGCTGATGAAGAGCAATTGGCCAATCCCCAATGGTGCCCTTTGGACCTGTTCACCAAAATGCAGAAAAGAAAAATTCAGAGGCTTAAGAGCGAGGGACAGGAAGAAGAAGTCCAGCAGATGATCCAACGGCAACAACGTCGGCAGGGCAAAAAGCAATGGCGTGTCAAGAAACAGGCAGCCCCAGCCGACGAGAGCCCAGTCGACAAGGCCAAAAGGGTGGAAAAAGGCAAAGGAGTAGCCGTTGCATCGGTCAACATGGTTTTCATATTACCAGCCGAATTCAAGGCTGTTGAAGCCGATGCAGATACAGTGAAAGAAACCTTGGCTAGGCTGGCGCTGTCCCCGAAATAAGCTATCTTCGAGAAACCTGAGGGGACCGAAAATCGGCACTTAAAGTCCTTGTACGTCAAAGGATTTGTCAACGGGAAGCCGATGTCCAAGATGCTAGTTGATGAAGGGGCTGTTGTCAACCTAATGCCTTACACAACCTTCAGGAAGCTGGGCAAAGGAGCCGAAGATCTGATCAAGACAAACATGGTGCTCAAGGACTTCGGCAGCAACCCTTTAGAACCCAAGAGAGTTTTAAATGTCGAGCTGATCGTCGGCAGTAAAACCGTGCCCACAATGTTTTTCATCATCGACACGAAGGGTCATATAGCCTGCTGCTTGGGAGGGATTGGATCCATGCCAACTGTTGCATCCCTTCCACAATGCACCAAAGCTTAATCCAGTGGCAAGGTGACAAGATAGAAATCATGCCAGCCGACAGGTAAGTCAACGTCGCTAATGCTGATTTGCCGATTTGGGAAATCGATGGTATTGATTGCCTATCCGGCAAAGTTTGGCAAGCCGATTTCTTAAAGGTGTCTGATTCTGATATACAACCCATTGGAGACGAAGAGCCTCAATTATTACTTTGAAGGCGTTGTGGAGGGCTCGAGTGTCTACAGTGAGGACACCGTGGACGACAACGACAGTAAACTTGGGCAAGGTTTTATGTCGGCCGACGAGTTAGAAGAGGTTGATATAGGTCTAGGAGATAGGCTTAGGCAGACATACATTAGTAAAAATTTGTCTTCTCATTTTAGAACCAAGCTTATTTATTGTTAAAGGAATATAAAGACTGCTTTGCTTGGGAATATTTTGAGATGCCTGGCCTTAGCCGATCTATTGTTGAACATTGGCTCCCTATTAAGCCTGGATATCGACAATACAAACAGCGTCCCAGGAGGTTTAAAGCCGATATGTATGATGCAATTAAGGCCGAAATCACTCGGCTGTATGATCCTGGATTTATTCGGCCCTGCCGATATGCAGAATGGGTTTCAAATATAGTTTTAGTAATGAAGAAAAACGGCAAACTTAGGTTGTGTATCGACTTCAGAGATTTAAACAAGGCTACCCCTAAAGATGAATACCCAATGCCTATAGCCGATTTGCTAGTGGATGCTGCCTCTGGCCACAGAATTATAAGTTTCATGGATGGCAACGCAGGTTACAATCAAATCTTTATGTCCGAGGAAGACATCCACAAGACATCTTTTAGGTGCCCAGGAGCAATCGGCCAATACGAATGGGTCGTCATGACGTTTGGCTTGAAGAATGCTAGAGCTACATATCAGAGGGCCATGAATTATATTTTTCATGATTTGATCGGCTTTTTAGTGGAGATCTACATCGATGATGTCGTCGTCAAATCCAAGGAGCTAGAAGACCACATAGCCGATCTAAGGAAGGTTTTGAAGCGAATAAGGAGTATGGCCTGAAGATGAACCCGACGAAGTGCACGTTCGGCGTATCGGCTAGACAGTTTCTGGGGTTTCTTGTTCACGAGAGGGGAATCGAAGTCACGCAAAGAAGCATCGACGCCATCAAGAAGGAATTGAAATCTTTGATCGGCAAAATCAACTTCATTAGACGGTTCATAACAAATCTGTCAAAAAGGATGGAGTTGTTCCCACCGTTGCTTCGACTGAAGGCCAATCAAGCATTCACCTGGGGAGCAGAGCAGCAAAAAGCTTTGGACAATATCAAGAGTTATCTAAGTTCCCCTCTAGTCCTGATTTCTCCACAAAAGGGGTGCCATTCAAGTTATATCTGTCAGCCGACGAGAAATCAATCGGCTCAGTTTTGATTCAGGAGATCGAAGGGAAGGAGAAGGCAATCTTTTATTTCAGTCGATGGCTTCTGGATGCAGAAAGAAGATATTCACCAGTGGAGAAATTATGTTTGTGCCTGTATTTTTCATGCACAGAGCTAAGACATTATTTACTATCCAAGGAGTGTACTGTGGTATGCAAGGCCGATGTAGTGTAATACATGCTATCGGCTCCAGTTCTAAAAGGGCGAGTTGGGAAGTGGATTTTTGTCTTAACAGAGTTTGTTTTGAGATACCAGGCACCCAAGGTAGTAAAGAGACAAGCTATAGCTGATTTTATAGTAGAACACAGAGATGATTCAATCGGCTCAGTAGACATCATGCCTTGGACTCTAACTTTTGATGGCTCGGTTTGCACAAATGGGTGCGGCATCGGCTTAGGAATAATTTTCCCAAGGGGGGCAAGCTTTGAGTTTGCTTTTTCAATCACACCCCATGCGACAAACAATCAAGTCGAATATGAAGTCGTGCTAAAGGGACTACAACTGCTCAAGGAAGTCAAAACCGACGCCATAAAGATAATGGGAGATTCACTATTGGTCATCAGCCAGTTATTAGGAGAATATGAGTGCAAAAACGATAGCTGATGGTCTACTATCAAAAGTGCCAAGAATTGATGGACAACTTTCGGCTAGTAACCCTGAAACATATTCCCAGGGAGCAAAATGCAGAAGCCAATGATCTAGCTCAGGGGGCATCAGGCTACAAGCCGATGACAAAAGAAATAGAAGTAGAAATTGCCATCATGTCAACCGACGATTGGAGATATGACGTTTACAACTATATGCAAAATCCATCCCAGTTGGCTTCAAGGAAATTACGTTACAAGGCTCTGAGATATGTTCTGCTTGACGAAGATTTGTATTATCGGATGATTGATGGTGTGCTGCTCAAGTGTCTCAGTGCCGATCAAGCAAAGGTCGCTATCAGAGAAGTACATGAAGGAATTTGTGCCACGCATCAATCGGCTCACAAGATGAAGTGGCTATTTCGGAGAGCAGGGTACTTTTGGCCGATTATGCTGGAAGATTGTTTCAAATATTATAAGGGCTATCAGGACTGCCAAATGTTTGGAGCCATCTAGAGGGCGCCAGCGTCGGCTATGAACCCCATTATCAAGCCTTGGCCGTTCAGAGGTTGGGAAATCGACATGATCGGCCAGATCAGTCCACCCTCAAGCAAAGGACATAAATTTATATTGGTAGCAACCGATTATTTTACCAAGTGGGTGGAAGCAATTCTCTTGAAGAAGGTTGACTCCAGGGACGCAATCGAATTCGTCAAGGAGCACATTATATACAGATTCGGCGTTCCTCAAACTATGACCACAGATCAGGGATCTATCTTTGTCTCAAATGAGTTTGTTCAGTTTGCTGACGGCATAGGGATTAAGCTGTTAAATTCTTTGCCATACTATGCTCAGGATAACGGGCAAGCAGAAGCTTCCAATAAAAGTTTGATCAAGCTGATAAAGAGGAAGATCGCTCAGTACCCAAAGCAATGGCACAGCCGATTGACCGAATCATTGTGGGCTTATCGGATGGCTTGCCACGGATCAATCCAGGTGCCTCCATACAAATTGGTCTATGGACACGAAGCAGTTCTGCCATGGGAAAACATCATCGGCTCACGAAGGATTCAACTACAAGATCAGCTAACAGCCAATGACTATTATAATCTAATGGTGGATGAATCAGAAGACCTAGCTCTGTCAAGGATGCGTGCTTTGGAAAAAGTGACCAGGGACAAGGAGCAAGTAGCCCGTCATTATAACAAGAAGGTGGTGCCTAAGTGTTTTGAAGATGGCGAGCTCGTTTGGAAGTTGATACTGCCGATTGGATCAAGGGATAGAAAATTCGGCAAGTGGTCACCTAACTGGGAAGGGCCTTTCAAGATCCACAAATGCGTCTCTAAGGGAGCCTACATGTTAGAAGGATTGGATGGAGAAGTATTTGGGAGGGCTCTCAATGGCAAGTATCTGAAAAAATATTATCCCAGTGTTTGGATAAACTCATGATTCGGCTAAGGTCTTGCCGATCCATGTTAGCCGATGTGTTGTGACATACACGCATCGCCTTTAGAACATTTCTACGCTAAAGTTTTTTCCCTTTGATTTTTCTGAATCGGCTCAATCTAGCCGACGAATGCGAGTTATTTGGTTTACTAATTTTATCAATGCTAAGGATGTCATTGACAAAATTAGGGGGGCATATATAATACAAGGTCAGAAATCATAGATGTAAGACTTTAAATTTTTGGGGATTTTTCAAAATTTTCGAGGCATTCAAGACTTGGGAATAACTGAATCGGCAAAACGACATGTGATTGGATTAAGGACACATAAAGCCGATTGCAAAGTCATATGTACATAGGCAAGATACCAGTTACAGATTACAAGTGCTTAGGGCTCTGAAAGTCTTATCCTATTACATCCCCAAAAAGTTATCTATGGCCGCTATTGCTGCATCTCTAATGGCATGAACTTTGTCAACTGTGGCCTTGTCTTCTTGCTCGGTGCCAGGGACTGCTTTGGCCGATTGGTTCAGCTCTCCCAAGTGTTTTATAGTGGCAGTCACCTTGCCCCTTTGGCTTTCTGTAATTTTGGCGAGATCGACCAGCAATTGTTTCTTAGCAGCTATTCTTGCCCTGCATTGTTCAAGTTGTAGCGCAGACCCGCCTCTTCCCGCTCGAGCTCGGCGATCTTGCCTTGTGTGGCCGACGGCCCAGCCAAGAGTTCGTCTAATTTTGTTTCTTCGGCCACCACATTCTTCACGGTTGCATCGATCTGGGCCGCCAGGTCGGCTTTAGTCAGCCGCTCAAGCATCCTGTACATTGCACGTTCCAATCTGAGTCGATGTTAATCGATGAAGACCACCTTCGAGATCTTTTTGGATAGATCATCAGGGAGCTTGTCTTTGATCTCGAAGAAGCGTGATCGGGCCGATCCGCACTCCACCACCAGCCGATCGACATCAATGTCTAGCCGACGACGGATGTCTTGAAGCCTCTCTTTGACTTCGTCGGCTATGACGGCCTTATCCGGGCTGGTGCCTTCAGTATCTTCTTCGCCAATGAACTCCTTGATATCAAAGGGCAGTAGATCCGCCAGAGTCTGTAGGTGAAGTCAGAGCGATCAAAGGAAAGAATAAAACAACTGATTATTCGAGATCTGAGGAAGGAGAAGAATAAGGCTTACTCTTACGACGAGGACTAGAGCAGCCACTTCCTCGGCGGCCGAGCTGGCGGGAGCAATAACTTCTCCAACGTCTTGGCCAGCCAAAGCGGCCATTTCTTCAGAACGTTGGCCAGCTGAAGCAGCTATTTCCCGGTGTGTTGGCTGGTTGGCCCAACAACTTCTTCAGCGTTGTGGCTGCCCGTAGCCGATTGAGTACGCTCACTCGAGACATGGGGGGCAGCCGACGAAGACCGAGGAGGCTGCACAGAGGACAAGTGTTAGTAATGATCGGCTAAGAAGAATGAGTAAGCAAAAGACGAGTTTAGAAAGCTACTGGTGAGGCAGGACGAGGAGTGCGTTTGGCTAATCTTTTGAACTACAAAGGAAATTTGGTTAAGATTTGGGGTAATCAAGGTTAGAAGCCATATTTAATAGGAAAAGAACTTACCAGCTATTTCTTGACAGGAGGGCTTGGAGGAGACGGGTCGTCGGCCGGAGGGCTAATTGAGTTATGACTTGAGTCGCTTGTTTCGGCCGCCTCCTTGATAGCTTGAGATATCTCCTCATCCATGACTTCTTTGTCGAGGAGCTCATTAACGCTTGAGTCAATGGATGGAAAGCTGTCGACCGGTGTAGTTGACTTCTTCTTCTCCTGTTTCTTCGTGGGAACAACCGATGGTTTTGCAGCAGGAGCGGCCCTTTTCTTCCGTGCTACAGGTTGACGTGTTTGCCCATATAACAGGGTCTTCAGCTTTGGCGCTTCCCAGCCGATTGCCGATGGGGCAAGCCCACAGCCATTTGGAAGGACTCCTGGCTGGTATTCGATAGCAACCCCAGAGGTGCTCACCATCGGCGGATCTGTCTCTATCATCTGCAAATAAAAGGATTCAAGTGTCAGCTAGCGAAGACAGCCGATTCAAAAGAAGAAGTACTAAGGGTGAAGAGCTTACCAAAGGGATTTCGTTAGGCAATAAAGTGGTGATGTACATAGAAGAGCGGTGATGGAAGATGTGTCTCTTTATTTCCACCCACCACTTGTCGTAGGCTGAACTTCTTTTGTGGGCCAGCTCTATGATCCCGATGCTGCCAAGGGGTGGGCCCTCTATGTCTATCAACTTGTTCATAACCAGTTTGTCGTCCACCACCCCTCGGGTTTCAATCTTGTCGGCATAGTAGCAGCCGATGGGCAGTTGCCCCAGTCCAAATTGCCTACCAGCCGACACTGGATAGTAAAACTCATAAGTCTTCAGGATGTTGCGGCCTTGGTGAATGTCGGTCGGTAGGATGCATGGGGTAAGTGCTGTTGTAAAGATCTCTCTGCAGTTAGGGAATTCTTCTGAGTTTATCTCGTCCCAATTCAATTCAATCGGCAACTCAAATGTATTTCGGTCTTCATAAAAGAATCATGTCCGATTGTCTCTTGCAAAGCCATCATAGAGAGAGACGAACCACTCAGCCAGCAACTCAGCTGATTGCTTTGATCCAGTGTAAGCGGCTGTGGCTTCCCCAAAAGACTGACACCTCCTGGTGGTCACTTCATTACCCTCGTCATCCTTAGTTGGCTCCAGGAGGGGGAAGTAAGAGTCGACCAACTGTGTCCGACCAAAAATCTTTTGAGTCATTAAGACCAGCCACAATTGCAGAAACCACCAAGGTCCTCCAGTGTTAATGTTGGCATTGACAGCTATGTTGGAGACGGCTTGGTTCAGAGTTTGGTAGAGGTAGCCGAGGAGGAATTTTCCTAAAGGTAGTTTCTTCTTATCAACTAAGGCCTCGGTTACTACTTGCCAGTTGGTTGTTGGCCCGCAGCTGGATCCACAGAAGAAGAATTTTTTGAGCCACATCATCAGAAACGCAACATGCTCTCTGGCACTGATCGGCCCATCTCCCATATTCATCGACACATAGCCGTTCCAACCACCTATTGCTTTAGTTTTGAAGGAGAACTGGCCCTTGCCTTCTAGCCTGTTTGGGTTAGCCGATGTTGAAATATCTAACCCAGTGATCATGACTACATCGGCTAATGTAGGAGTCATGGGGCCTTGTTAAAAGAGGAAGGCATTTATGGTGTTATTCTAGAAGTATGTGGCGGCTGATATCAGTGGTTCATCCTTGACCATGTTGGCTACAGACAGTGCAAGACACTGGGCTATCCCAAATTCTTCCCAGTGGCTTTGCTTGGCCGGCTGCATTCTCTTATACCATGCCGGCCAAGACTTATCCATGGACGGCCAGGATTTGAAAGTGCCAGACCAGTGACTAAGGTTTGGGTCCCTCATCCTATAGGGCATCCTATCAGTTTCGGCTATTATAAAGTCTGTGGGATCCTTATTGCCGATAGGCCCCAAAAAGTACCTCTCATCGTTCAGCAAACTGGGAATTACTACTTGATGGACGAGATGCTACAATTGGGAAAAAGGAAACAGAATTTCATATTTATAAACCCTAGAATTCAGATTTACAATGGGGAACAAGCAAGAAAGGAGTTTTTAGCCGATTAAGGCGTACCTCGAGGAACTCAGCAGGAGACGAAGCCGATGGAGTGGCGGAGGCTGCCATTGGAATGCCTGGGGTCATCGGAGCAGGGATCGCAGCCGCGAGCTTGAAGAAGCTGAGGATGTCACCGAAGAGTTCAAGGGCGTTTGTTGCGGAAGGATTGCTTTAACGACATGAGTTGTTCGATGCAGGGAAGGTGTTATTTAAAGAGTTCTCGTAACAGCCAAAACAGACTCAACCTAGGGTTACACTTGGAATTCGGATAGCACAAAATATGAAACATTTTCATATCGCGGACTTGGGGGGCATGTGTTAACGACCAAATTTGGCAACCAAATCCTCGAGTTTGAAGTAGAGATTGAAGCGGAATCGGAGGAAACACATGATCTGCGGAGAAACAGAGGCCGTGTCGGCTAAGTCCGAATCGGCTGCGAAGCCAGTCGGCTGAGTCCGAGTCGGACCAGGGTAGCCGATAGCCGATTCCTATTGAAGATAGAAATGAAGCCAGTCCCAGAAGGAAAGCATGAAGATAATCATTGGATTTGGTTTCCAAGTGCTTTGAAGATATTGCCATCTATTGGATAAGGTCCTACAACAGCAATTATATCTGTTAAGTTAGGATATTTTATATAGTTCCCTTTCGTGATAATGTCGGTTTAGGCATATCTATAATTCGATCTGTAATAGGGATAGGAATTGTGTCCGTCACAGACTCATTGTGTATCCGGGTATAAATAAGACCCGAGGGCTTGTAAAATAGATATTATCAACAATCAATACAACCTCGGTGCATCGCCAAACCTTCTCATTTTACTTTTCTCAACAAGTTCTTGCTTTTGCTCGGGCTGCATCGACATCGATCTCCGAACGAGGTAATTCCTTGTTAAAAGTGGCTTGTACCGTCGAGGTTAGTGCTTCCATCACCATGACACTCTAATTTCGATGCTATAAACTGCTTAAGTTATCATACGTGACATATAATCTAGAGCAATGCCTAGATCTATCTCGCAGTCGGCTGAGTCCTCTCTAAAGACAGCAACCGACAGAGTTAGATCTAGGGGTTGATTTAGATTATATGGCGTGTCCACCGTCTCGAGGGGATCTCATTGGTTCATATAGATCTAGTGTCTCTTTTTGTACTTAATGTTGCATCAAATCGACCTGTTAAGTCGCTTTTAGAGATATATAGATTTATTTGGCATAATGTTTTCTATTAGAGACAGTGCCGGGGTTTCAGCCGGCCTTACATGTTTTAATCGTCTTTTTAGTGTTAATTACTCTTAGATGTATTAAAGCCGCCTTTTATATTAAGATCTCAATCTACTTAAATGCTCTAGGCCAGCATAAATCTTTTGAGTAATATCAATAGCCGATTGATCTAGGTTTATCGCACTTAATTCAGATTGATATCTTTTTATAAAACATATCGAAGTACTAGCCGATTTACATTAGATCTGCGACATCGGCTGGGTTATAAATGCATATAATTTTTATCCTAATATACTTTTGGGTCTAAGTGGTTTATACTGTCTCGGTACACTACCGATCTATCCCAATCACTTAGTCTAAACGTGTGTTGGGGTAGCGATTATATGTTTATTAATTTCTTTAGCCGATCGAGTAGGATCTAACCTTAACCCAAACGTATATTTCTTGTTTTCTTGTTGGTTACAGGAACAAACCAATTGGCACGCCCAAATTCCACCAAAGGCAATCAACTTGGACCTGCACTAGAGTAAAGCAAATCTCTCAGGCCAGTGCGTGGAAAGCTTTTCTCATCAACAGGCGCGCACGCACGAATGGCGGCTGGAGGTTGAGGATGGATCCGACAGGTAGGGCCCACCTGTCGGTCCCCCAACCCGGCGGGGAGGCAGCCCGGACTTCGGGCGCGGCGGCTTGGCGGCTCTAGGCCGGCCCAACGGAGGAAAGGGGGCGCGCGGGGGAATGGAGAGGAAGGGAGTTGGGCCAGCGCGGCTTGGCCCAGCTAAGGGGCGGCGGGAAACCGTACGGACGGTTGGGCCGGCGGCCCACAGGAAGGGAAAAGGAGGAAAAAGAAAAGAAAAGGGAAAAAGCCCTTTTCCTTTAGGAATTTAATTCTGATTAACCTAATTCAATTTTTAAAATTGTTCCTGATGCTCTGAAAATTCCGATAAAAATCCTGTTAGTGTATTTTGACATGGGGAATTTAAGAAAAATCCCACCAAGCCATTTCCAATTATTAAATGGATTTTAAATTTTGAGTTCATCTTCCTTTAAATTTTCCGGCCAATTTCTTTAGCACAATTTTCCGAGGTGATTTTTACAATAAGGAGAAAAGCGGGGCGGGACAATGTGTGATTATTACAATTGTAAATAGGGGTAGCAACATCATGTCTTTTATTACAACGGTCACTTTTGCTAAATTAAACATTAGAGTAATTGCACCTAATTAAGATCTCCATAAATGTGGCTGAAAGCATATTCCATGAGCATGTCATCGATGTCCAAAGAGTCTTCCTCTTCATTTAGCGAAGTCTTGGTTTTGCTTGGTCCCGCTCCTTCAAGAATGGGGTCCATAGCTCCAGTCTCCAGCACTTGAGAGACGAAGTGTGCTTCATGCTTCTGGTTGGTCTATGTACGACCCATAGACTTCATGTATAGATCAATAAGATGTTTAGGGGTCCTGTATTTCTTAGCAATATAATTGTAGCAGCCACACCTGTAGCAGGCGGTTTTGTTGCCACTATCATTATTAGGCTTAGAATTATCTTTCCCCTTTTGAGTGTTCCCACATTGCTTTTTGGCTCTCTTGCGTTTGCCCTTTCCTGAGGAATTTCCAGTCTGTGTGTTCCCATTGGAAACTTGTTTCTTCTCATTCACATGCACTTCAGGCAATGGTGCAGTGCCCAAAGGGCGTTGGTTTGAGTTCCATATAGTGAGCTCATGGTTCTTTTCTGCTTGTTTCAACGTCTGAACGAGTGAAGAGTAGACAGTGAAATTCTTCTCACGGTATTGTAGAGTGATGATCCGTTCTAATGGGAGCATTGTAGACAGAGTCTTCTCAATTTTCTCCTCTTCAGAAGGTTCTCTCTCACAAAACCAAAGCTTAGAGCATATCTTATGAACAACATGGTTGAACTCGTCTACAGTTTTGAAATCCTGTAGGCGTAAGTGGTTCCACTCATGCGTTGCCTCTGGAGGAGGATAGCTTTATGCTGTTCATATCGATTTTTAAGAGCAGTCCACAAAGCGTGTGGGTCCTCCGCATACATGTACTCCATTTTCAAATCCTGATGGATATGATTCCTTATAACTTTTAAGGCGAAGAATTTGGACATGTTTGAGGGGGCAACACTCCCATATGTTGTTTCATCTATACATCTGTATAGTCCATTAGTCGACAGATTAACTTTGACATCCATCTCCCAAGCAGGGAAATTGGAACCATCGAGAGTGAGAATATCGAACTCTTCGGTTGCCATCTCACCTGTGTTGTGATAGCCAAAATTTTGAGAAATTATGGCACATTTGCAACGGAAAATAAAGTAGGGCGAGAAGAGTAAATTTGCAAACTAAATGTATAACAAAGGACATGGAAATGCTGAAACAAACCCATATATATTTAAAATGACAGAGAGTTACAAAGTGTTGATGGCAAATGTAAAGTCTCTGCTTATTTGCTAAAATTAAAATGACCAAAGGTCAACAACTTATAGCGTAAATGCAGAAAATATTAAGATAATTGGGTGGTGGGCCGAAATAATGAGTATTTTGCCCACCACCACCGTAGGTCCATGAGGCGAGGTGGGGAGGTGTGGGCGCGGCTTGGCCCAGCGGCTGGCGCAGGAGGGGGTGGCGGCCCATTAGTGTTGTCGGCTAATGGGCCGGCCTGGCCCCGTCGGCATAAGGGAGGGAGGGGGTGTGGTTTGGGCAAAACCCTAACCTCCCCCTCACACAGCCGCCGCCTCCTGCCACTACAGGGCCACGATGCGCCGCCGACCGGCGCCGCCGCCGATGCCGCCGCCGTAGGGCCACAGCCCACCGCCGCCGCCCCGTGGAGGCCGCCACCGCCGCCGGTGTGGGGCGCGAGACCGTGACGCGCCGACGTAGCTAGGGCGCGGTCGCCGCCTCCGACGGCTCGCCGGTGCCGCCCACAGCCGTCGTCGCCTTGGGGTTACCGTCGCCGCCACCGGGATGCCGCCGACACCACCCTGCAGCTGCGGCTGCCACTGCCGCCGAGGATGTCATTGATGGGGTCATCGATGCCGCCGACACCGTGGTGCCGCCACCCTGCACCCCCCTCCTAGACCTCGTTTCCCCCGTGCTCAAGCCTCCCCCTCACCCGAGGGTGGGGGATGGCTAGGCTTGCTGCCACCACTAGTCTTGGCCAGGACATGCCCGGCCTTGATGACGCGGCGAGGGTCGGGGAATGGAGGGGTTGGTGGGGGGCGGAGCTCTCGTCGTGGCCCCCTGTTGCCATGTAGAATGGCGGGGCTCCGTGGCGTGCAGCGAGGGTTCTTCTGAGGAGGAACTCTGGCAGATTGGCTAGTGTCGGTGTGTGTAGCAGCGTCTCCGCTGTGTAGTCTGGCGATGGTGGTGGAGAAATGACACGACGAAGATGATGTGTCCAGCCGTGGTTAGGGCAAAAAGCCGTCACCACATCGGGCATCTCCTGCTGCTTCCACACCTGTTCAATCCACCCATGGGACTCACAGTGGTGCGGTGCCTCCACCAAAATTCTTTTTGGTGCTATGCACATGTCCGGAATCACCGGAGACCCTCGGCGAGTCGTGAGGGTGCTCGAGATAGTACTGCTGGCTCTCGTGTTCCTATGGGAAACGACGCTGTCGTCGTGGCGTCGTCCTCCACGTCTGACGAAGCCAGGAGGAGGAGACGGGGGGCCACAGCCGGCAATGCCGGCACCACGGCCCCTGCCACGTCGAGGACGACGTGCCGGAGCCCAAAAGATCATCTCAAGTTGCTGCAAGAGATGACGAAGGTGGCGTGCACGGAGGTTGTGTGGAAGGGAGGAATCGGTAGTGAGAGAAACAGGACGAGCCATTCTTACCCTGCACATGTCGGTGAGTCTTTTCACTATTCTTGTTTGGTAGAGCTGCTGATAACGTGTTAGAAAACGATTGATGAACAGTGAAAACAGTGAATCTCTTCAAGTTTTATTGATCTCAATATGTCCCCTTTTATAGTGAGAATTTGTATGTGTACAAGCCGAGTATTCTCCTAGGATTTATGGGAGATTTAAGCCTCTAAATGTGGTTGTTTATGTGATACAAATGTTTCATAACATGGCTGTTACAAGTCACTTGATTGCTGCCATTGTTGCTCTTTGATGAGCTTTTGATGAGATCAAATATGACCTCATGATGATTTTGTAACAATTATGTTCATATTCAAAAACCTCATCAACAACAGAAGAGAATGATGGTGAACAAGCAGGCAGCAGTGGAAGAGGCTCAATGCCACTTTGGATGGGAAGTCTATTTTCCATTACGTCATCACAACTCCCTATATTCTATAGGGCATGCAGCTTCACATCAAACATATTTGCATTCGATTCACTTTTACTAATATGTAATCTGTCCAATATCAATCTTATTAAATCTCAAAGCTTCCTTTGTGCATGCATTTGTGTTTGTCTTATCACTTGCATCAGATTGTGTCTCAAGCAAATGAAAAACAGGCCTGAAGTCCTTATCAAGTTGCATCAATAGATAATAGGCATTTGCACACTGTGGAAATCCCATCACCATCAGGTCTGAACCATGCAGGATGTCCTTTGGAATCTTTAGAGTACCTTGAGACTTCTGATAAACCTGGACAATAACAGAATTTTAGCACTTCATACCTAGGAACCATAGAAAACTTAGCCTAGTAACTGTGCAACCACAGCCAGACACTCTTATCAGCAGATTACACAGAAGAAAGCTCATAAGGCTACGAAAAGTGGAAATATCAGTAATTAACATGTTGAGATTAAGTTAAAAATCTTTCAGAAATGTTATTGGTTCACACTTCAGAACCCCATGAGTTGTCCGACAGGTGACAGCAAAGCATTATTAAGATTATATTGATTGTAGTGACTATGGTATATGGCTACATGCATTGTTTTTAATGCTCTTTACAAACACATTTTTTTACCATAGGCAAATCGTCAAGAGAAAAAGTTTGACTAGCAAATAAATAGCACGAACTATGAAGGTCATGGACTATGATCAAAGATTGGCCGATGAGGTGACAAGACAGGTCGATATACGACTAAGCCAATAGAGCCAGCATAACTAGCCGTCTGATCCTCACATCCTGGTTAGCCCCTCAGGCAATCGAAACAGTTGCGTTTCTACAGGGCAAATAGCATATCAAACCAACAAAGCTACAACAGCACCACCTGTTGACGAACCACGACACCCCGTGGATGAAATCACACAGCGGACATCGTGTGAGCTGCATATTCCCTTCACAAACCTATCAATCAAGGTATGCTCGTAGTTTGCACATCCTGTTTTGTAGCTTGCGAAAAGTCGTTTATATGTTACTAACTAACCTCGTTTCTCATAAAGGTGGCATATGGCATGGCCATACAAGTAGAGCAAGGCTAGAGGTACCACTGTATACCGATTCCACCTCAGCACTCAAAAGGTTGAGGTCGAGTAGGTCTGCCAGACTTTGAGGATCTCGAGCTAGACATCCCTGGAGAAGATGGGGAGATGAAACTAGGAGAGACATCCCACGCCAACATCCTATGGACAAGCGCTACATCGTGCTTCCCTAGCATGCAGCGACGTATGTTCCTACATCTCCACTACCGCAGCCTGATCCTTGGTCTCCACCATCTCCTCCATCTCCTCTATAACCTCGATCTACACCGTCTCCTTCGTCTCTACCGCCGCAACCAGTTGCACCTAGTCGACAATGGTCCTGCCCATCTCCTCCAACGCCATCAAAGTATACACAAATGAAGAAGCCAAGACTTGACGAGCCAAAAAATCCACTGCCAAGAAAAGACCATATGATTTGACTGACGAGGAGACTGACAAGGAAGTGAAAAGGCAGGTACAGGAGCACTTCAAGCAGCAAAGTCCAGAGAAGAAGGCTCCAATAGACCCCGCAACGAATGCATTTTTTTAGAAGATGAGCGAACCGACGAGAGCTCTCGTAGTATCGGACTATGATCGCTCAATATGCAAGTCTTATCAGAAGACTAAAAGAGAGTCAAAGGTTGTCCCCTAGCTCGGAATACAAGCAAAACAAGCGGTTGACCCAATGCCATCTGAACATGAGATCAATCTACAATAATTTATGGCAAATACAAATCTTACCAAGGAGAAACTGCTAGGGATAGCCCCTATCAAGAAGGCGTCAGTAGATTATCTCCGTCACCCATTTAATATTGGCGAAACACTTGTCAAGCCAGAGTTGGTCAAGAACCTGTCTACATAGATGTACCGATTTCATCAATGGTACATGAAACAATTAGCAAATGGTAGGGTTGTGTTCATTGTGAGGGTTAAAGACGAATATTACTTTCGTGGGATGTGCAATATGTGAATAAACTTCAAAGATGTCTATGACATATACCATCAAGACACCCTTGACATTTCTCTTGTTAGTTGCTGGGTTCTGTAAGTATCGTTTAGTTTTATTTCGTTCCTTAGCCCGTCGTATGTTACATCGAAGATTTACCGTGTGTGGATACCTCACGTCTTTTTTTGCTGTAGAATGGAGATTCAAAATTGTTGTAGGCAGGGATATTCCAGGGTTGGTTCCATGGAACCTGTTATAATTAATGAGAAGACTGTAGATGACTTTTGAGATGAAACAAAGGAGAACATTTACAAATTACTGGTGCAACAACATCATAAGACCTTCATACTCTTTTCTTATAACACAAAATGAGTTTTTACCGCCTTTTGTACCAATTTCTTTCTCGTATTCATACAATGATATATATATCATTTCACGCAATTTGCAGATTCCACTAGGTCCTCCTTGTCATAGACACTTCTAGTAGCATAATCCATGTTCTGAACTCTATGCGGAAACCAAGTGCAACTTTCAACACAATCTTTGACATGCTTAACAAGTAATGTCATCCATTTTATTGTCATTATGATTGCTGCTATCGCTACTATATGGATCAAAGCATCATTAATTATATTTTGCAATTGGAGGGCGTGGGCACTGTTTCGTACAAACGTCAGCGGGAAATTCAAGAAAGAACTAGCTGTGAAGATGGACTTTCCGGTACATACATGGTCCAAAATTATATATCTTATTTATTCTATAATAGAAATATTTCATAAGTTCGTTTCTTCTTTAGTGTTTACGACAGGAGCTGAAGATCAACTTGTGCGGCTACTATGTTTGTGAATTTATTCCCTGCATATCACACAACACTAACACTGATAGATATCAAAGTACATAAACACCATTAATACATTATTTACATTCTTCTCATTAATTTAATATATTTATATCTCATTTTTTGAAAACGACAGATTATCTGTACGAAGGATGAACTCCCCTCGATGGATCATATAAAGGTTGTCCAAGAACAACTTATGGGATTTATTATGGACGAGATTGTTAATCCGTTGGGATAATTCCATGATAATGGACAACCTTTTCCTTGACCCAAAACGTTGTCTTAGCTTTGTATATTTGTAATATATTATAGAATATTAGAAATTAACGATTGTACATATATAAAAAATATGTATTTAATTTCCATTATACATAAATAATACCAGCAATTATATATACGTAATGCTATATACAAATAAATAATAATCATATATGTATGTAATTATATATTTACAGACATACATATATATACATGTATATATATGTCTGTATTTGTATACATACATGTGTGTGTATATATATATGTATATATAGCAAACAATAAAGAGTAAAAAAAGCAAAAACCTCTTTTAGTAGTGGTTGGTAACATCAATCGGTATTAAAGATAACGCGTCCTAACCATGTGACGAATTATCTTTGGACCGGTTGGTGTATTACTAAAGATTGTTTTAGTACTGATTGGTTGGTTGACTTGGGAGTAAACATACCCCTTTTAATTTCGAATTGTGTGTACCGTTTATACAACCGGCACTAAAACAACCGGGACTAAAAAGGTTGTCAACCGGTAGTAATGTATCAACTATTCGGAGTTACATAGTCAGCAACACGCACACACTAGTTACTCCACGTACTAATTATTACTACATACTAAAAGGAATTAATCGTCTTAATTAACACATTAAGAATAAATGAAAGACATGTTTAAGCTACAAGCTACGAATTAATATACAAAACCATGCAAGAGCGCATGAGATAAAGTACATGTACAGAGAGAGTACGTATTCTGTCTCCACGTACAAACAACAAGTGACAACAAATTTCTCAGCTAGAAACTAAAACAAAACAGGTTTACATGCAACAGGCATACACATATCCATATAATAACCTATAAAGAATAAAGAGAGGCAATGGCGGCGGCAGGAGAGGAGGCGGGCGGCGGCGGGGGGCGCTCGAGGTGGTCACGGCCGAAGGCGCGGATGTGGTCCTTGAGGGAGCGCTTGTGCTTGAAGTCGGAGCCGCAGGCGCAGTGCCAGCGGCGGCCGCAGTTCTTCTCGTGGGTGCGCCAGTCGCCGCGGACGGCGAGGGGCTTGCCGCACTTGCGGCAGGCGAAGGGCTTGGCGCAGTGCTTCCGCTTGTAGTGGGTCTGCAGCGTCCGGAAGTCCTTGAGAGGCCGCGCCCGCGGGTGGTCCACGTTGTTCCGGCAACCCGCCGCGCAGCAGAAGCACGGCAGCCGCAGCATCGCCGCCGGCTGCGTCCCCCGCAGCGACTCCGGCCCCCTCCTGTACTGCGACCCATGCCCCCACATATGCATCTGCATCATCCAATCTTCGTTTTTTAATATCCTTAACTTTTGGATACATGTTTTTCCATTCATCTTATTTAGATTTTTTTACATAAGATATAAGATATAAATCATAGACTTAAATTATAGACTTAAATTAAGTACTTTTAATTGATAAAACAACTAATAACAAAATAAATAATAATTATATTTATTTTTTAATAAAAATCAACAACGTTATTTATTAAAAATAACAGAAAAAGTATATCATCTTAATAGTATATATGACGAAGTAATAATATGCTTAATTTTCTTCTAGCTAAGTATATTACGCATAAATGCATGCTAGCTCAAGAAAGTATGGAGGAAAATTATATATAGGTAGTGGCGAAGCGCGATGATGATGATCTTATATATGTATAGTACGCTCTCACTCGATTAGCTCTTGGAAAATATATATAGACTATATACTTGGCATATTGTACCCTTTTGGGAGGTTAATTTACGTATGTGAGAGACTGAAATTTTTGTACTTGAGATCCAGTTTGTAATCATGCATGCCACAGGATTAGTTCTCACTACCTCTCAAAGAAGGAGAAAAAATACAAGATTAATTCTGATTAATTTTTATTTCGCAGGTGGAGATCAGACGAAAAATAATTATGTGTGGGTTCTAGATGGAACCAAGAAGATGGTGAAAATTAGGCCCTTAGTTTTTGGCATACGGCTCCAAACTGCATTTTTGCATAATAGTTCTTTAAATATTTATTTTAGTATAAAATATGGATAAGTTAACCGTACAGAAATTTTACATACATATATAGATTGATATGTATGTATGTATATGTTAATTGACAGAGCTAAGCCATGGATACTGTTTTATGAATATTTATGCCATCAGTTGCTAGACCATATGGAAAGGCGAAATGCAAAGTTTTTTTAAAAAAAATATAAAGCCAGCAATAGCAGATTGGAGAAGAGCAGTCTCCTCATGTTGCTCCTATGCTTAAGTAGTAACCGAAGTTAAAACAGGAACTGACACAATGGCTAATAGCACAGCTTGTAATCTTTTCCTTTTTCGTCTAATTAAACTCTTGTAAATATACCTTCTTATCTATAATAGAAAATTAACCGTAGGGGCCTCCCAAACTGTTGCTCGATCAAAAATATATATGTTAATTTGTGGCAATCTACCATATATATTTACATGATCCACTAAAAATCTGAACTCCAAGGTTGTTGCATGCATCCTACGATATGTGTGTCTGAATATATAGGAAACCAAAAAAAAATTATACCCAAATAATTTCAACAATGCATACCATGCAACATTATTTCAAAAGCTTTCTTAACATTGTACAATTTTTATGTGAAGACTACCCATGTCTGTACTACGCAGTTCACAAAGAGTACGTACTAGAATTTTTACGGCAATTAATGGTGACCTTTTCCGTATTTATATATGTGAGCAAGCATGCTTGCAGCCTGCAGGTGTTGAAGTATTTCAGGAACATATATAGTATATGCATATTGGATAATCATATCCAGGAAAAAACCCACATTAAATTAAGAAAGTCTATATATTAAAATTTACACAACCTCAAAGTAAACTACGTCTTTTTTATGAAAAAATGGAGAGAGATCAATGCGGATGTGACCATTCTTTTGCGCGTATGATATGTAAATCATTTTTTTCAAAAAAGATATGTAAATCTGCATATTGTTTGCAGGATTAATTCTGGGATGATCATCAGAATCCACTAAAAAAAGGCAAACAACATTAGATCTCTTTGTCATTGTTCACAATAATATTCAGACATAACGACCCTGTTTGCCTAGTGTCCGAAGGTATGCACTCGGCAAACTCTTCGGCACTAGGCAAACTTCAAGTTTCCGGTAGTGGACAAGGCGTTTTTCTCTGGGAGCTAGCTACTAGTACTCGTTCAGATGCCACAAATTGATCCATATACTAGGAGTATAGCTCAAGCTATAACACACATGTACACACAGAGAGAGAGAGAGAGAGAGAGAATTTGGTCCCTCTCTGTCTCTTGATCTGTAGCCTGGATCACACCAATGCACACATATATAACATGCCAAAACATGCATGAAACAAACAGAAAGGCCGTGATGGGAGCTAGGAAGCACACAACACATCTGTACTAGGCTAGGCCAAAATGAGGGAGCTAACAAAGCAAGTACAAATTAACCAATGCAACCTAGCAGCTGAATCACAGAAACTGCTGATCATGCATGATCCTACCCCTAAAGCCCCCCTCCCCCCCTCACACACACACACACACACATCCTCTCCTGCCTTCGTACATGCATGGCCCCCCTTTGCACATGCACACAAACACACACACTGATCAAGCTAGATTCCCCTAGCTAGCCCCATGCAAGTTCTATCTTATGGTGATCACCATACATATCATGCTTGCCATGCATGTTAATTGCAAGCCACAGAAATTGAGGACAACCAAGGAGAATTGAACTTGGTTATTATCAAATAATTAGAAGAAATTGTGAGCATGTTGATAATTGAACACGGGACCTTGAGGTTGAAATCAGACAACCATTGTCACAAGTGTGTCTCGTTAATTGCAAGCCATACATGTATAGCATGCAGCATGAGATAATTAAATCAACAAATACATGAATTAACTGGTCTTATGTATAGCTTGTTTGTGATCAAACCTGCAGGTTGTTGTATCTGCTGAAGGTCTTGCAGCAAACAGGGCAGGCAAAGTGTGTAGGTCCAATGAGGATCTGGGTTGGGGTAGGGATCCAATACTTGCCCTTGGTGAGCTTTCCCATAGAGAAGTAGTCCAAACAGAGGTCATCACTAGCGTCTTCTTCTTCGTCCTCCCTCTCCACCTCCACCTTGTGATCATCATCATCATCATCATCATCATCATCATCACCACCACCACCGCCACCACCACCACCAAGCTGATCTTGTGATGTCGCTGCGGTCGCACCAAGAGCATGGAGATGGTTCTTCGCGAAATCGACGACCGAGCTGTTAAGATCAGGAGAAGGAAGGCCAATTTGGAGTGATATGTCCACATCCTCCATGACCTCCTCTTCCTTCTCTTGCTTATAACAGCCATGAATCTTGTTGTGATCATGGATTGAAGGGAGAAGGCTGAGAAGAGGGATTTCCTCCTTTTTAGGAAGGGAATTGTGGGGAGAGGAGGATTGAGAGATTAGGCTTCTTTGGTTGGGGAAGATGTGATCTTTGCTTGGATTAGCCATGGCAGCTTGGAGAGATTACTTGCTGGAGTGGAGAGCAGTGCAGCAAGGAGATATGTATTATAGGGAGAAGGAAAGAGAACTAGAGAGAGAGAGAGAGAGAGAAAGAGAGAGAGAGAGATGTGGATGTTTCATCATGTGACCCGTGACAACAAGTATATGCCTCAGTGGTTGATGTGGTTGTGGCTTTCTCAGTGCACATAAACTTGCACCAGGCTCATGTATAACCCTGCAGGCCATGTAGCAGTCTCATCATGTCCAGGGCTCTCATGCAATTCTGTCCAAAGTGGCATTGGTTTTCTCTCCCGTATCCAGGCTCTCTCTTCCAGGGATAAAAAAAATACTAGTATATCATTATTCAACAAGAAAAAAAATCTTGTGTTACAATAATGTTATTACAAGCTAATGTGTCACCTTGCATGATATACATACGTTTATATGGTGTAATATATTCTGAATGCATGTGATGCAGCAATAATTAATATATTATATATTCTTGTCAACGTTATATATAAACTACTCTCTACATCCCAAAATATCAGGGGCGGATTTACAGTGTAATCACCGGTGTCAAGCGACACTGACGACTTTTGACAAAATTAACCTATGGTTAAACTGCTTGTCCATATATTAGAATATTATGATCTAAATATAATTAGCATATTATGACACCGATAGGCACGTTATGACACCAATAAATCAAGTTTATGGATCTGCCATTGCAAAATACAAGACATAACTATCAATAGCATAAAGAGCAAAAAAAATTATTATCACATCCTCGTTTAGATCACCCCGACCAAGAAATACAATGCATGTAGCCATAGGATATTGGGGGGTGGAGGATTTCAAAAAATAAATTAAAGAGAAGAAGAAGGTGCTAGTTACTTACATGCATGCATTCGTATCTTATATTATGAAATATCGAAAAAAGTGTTTGTGTTTTATATTTTAGGTTAGGATGAAGAGAGTATTAATTGTTATGTTAATTTCAGGGGACAAGGTTAGTGAAGCACTCGTTGATTTTATTTGTTGAAAACATTATATTATTTTGATCTTGTTGTGATTCTATATTTCAAGACTATGTACTTATAATGCATATATTGCCAAGTATTAATGTCCTGTCGGAACTTTTTAAAGGTCCATCCTTAGAATATTTAGATGTGCAAAACTTTCACACAAAACGACATATAGAGAAAGCCTGATAATAATTAAGAAGTTCACAGAAGAATTAGAGATGCTTCCAAATGAATCTTAATTATACTACAAGCATCAATTATCAGGAAAATGAATGTAGCACAAAAAACTTACAACGCTGTCTTCGTATATTAAACTACTTCATGATTGCTAGTCCTGTATAGGACAGTTGATAATGGGTATAAACCTATCCACTACAGTAAGGTGCATATTTGCATATATATATATATATATATAGTTTTATACATATATAACTATATATAAAGCAGTAGTGTTTCTACCCAAAATTTTGTTTTGCCTGGTTATTTTGCAGAAAACCCCTTGAGTGTTTATAAAATTAACCTGTAGTCCTTTGAAAAGAAAGAGAGGGTTTGGATGAAAAAAAGACCTCCTGCGCCCTCCCTCCCTACGCCCCTCCCTCCCGTCCCCATCCACGCGGCGCCTGCGCCCCTCCCTCCTGTCGCTGCTCGGAGCTCCCGCGTCATGCCTGTGCCCCTACCTCCCGTCCTCATCCGCGCCGCACCCCGACTTCACACGTTGCAACGTACGAGCATAGTTGCTATTATATATATAGTCTATAACTATCTATAAAGCAAGTAGTGTTTCTACCCAAAATTTTGTTCTACCTGGCTATTTTATAGAAAACCCCTTGATTTTTTTTCAAAATTAACCCGCGGTTAGGGGTGGATACCGGCTCGGCTCGGCTCGGCTCGGCTCGGTAGAGAGCCGAGCCAGGAGGCTCGGCTCGGCTCGGCTCGTGAGCCGGCTCGAGCCAGCTCGTTTAGCTCGCGAGCCACTTTAATACAGTGCAATTTATGTACAAATTACATTTTATTTTTGAGCCTATTAAACATGCAAATATACAATTGAAAAAAGTAAAAAGTGATATATTAAGTCCATAATTAACGTAATAACACTTGTCCATCGATAATTATCCATGCAAATGTAATGATGCAACTAGATTAGATATTATTACTATTATAATCTAAAGCATTAGATCCATATTGACCATCACAAAATTATAAAAATTATTGATTGTCACATCAACAACAAAACAAGCAAAACATTAGGCCCTGCTTTGTACATTGCATCTGGCTCGTTGAGCTCACGAGCAGCTCGCGAGCTGACTGAAGCTGGCTCGTTATAGCTAACGAGCTAAACCCTTGGCGCAGCTCGTTAGCATTTCTCAACGAGCCGAGCCGAGCCAACCACAAGCCGAACGAGCTAGCGAGCCACGAGTATTTTGTCAGCCCTACCCGCAGTCCCAATGCTGAAAAGAAAAGAAGGGCTTGGATGAAGAAAAGACCCCCTTCGCCTCCCTCCCGTCCCCATCTGCGTCACGCCCCGCGTCACGACTGTGCTCCTCCCTCCCATCGCTGCTCGAAGCTCCCACGCCCCTCTGTGCCGTCCCCATCCGTGTCGTGCCTCGACTTCACCCGTTGCAACGCACAGGCACGATTGCTAGTGTGTGTGTGTGTATATATATATATATATATATATATATATATATATATGTATGTATGTATGATGTATATATGTGGTCTGTGGGACTGTGAGGTGGGGCTGGAGAGAGGCGTATTATATGAATTAATTAATTCATTTGTTTCTGCATACATTATGATCGACCTAGGTGCAAGGATGTATAGATAAAGGTAAAACATGGACTGTAGCTCATAAAGATAGGAAGACAATATATAATCAATGCATAAAATAGCAATGTCTAATCATCAGGTGGCACAAGGACACACCAGTTTGTTGCACATGTGAGTGAACTTACTTAACGAAAACAAATAATACAAAATGCAAAGGAGAAATGTCACCCTTAAGGTAAAAGTACCAGATACTCCACAATTCACCTGCTAAACTTTCCATGCCGTTTCGTCCTATCTATAGTACGTGGAACCAAAATTGATGAGGTTTATTTATTTTTTAGCTTAGATACATGAGCAATTTTCTTAAAAAAAATAAAAGTGATGCAACCCACAAGTCATCCATGCATATCCTCCTTTTTTCTTTAATTCCTTCCTTCACTCTCTCCTCCAATCCTCCAATGCTAGACTTAAGGGTGGTGTGGTTGGGCAACGACTGTGGGTGAGGCCGACAAAGTGCACGAAGGAGCGGACGGATGGTTCTTGCTGGCCGAGCATCTGTACTACGGAAGACAGCGGAGAAAATCTATTTGTAGAGACGGTATTACGGGTCTGTCTCTACACAAACAACTGGAAATTAAATTTTTTAAAAGGGCTGTTATTTCACCAGTGAAAATCGGTTTCGAAGATAGGTTCATTAAAAGGACCGCTCGTAAAAATGGTTTTCAGGAAAAAAAATCCCTACTTGCTACTACAGTTCACAAGCAGCAACAACATGTCACAGCAACAAGCCACTACCGATAACTTGTTATTTGCCTAGTGCCAAGGAGTTTACCGAGTACATAACATTGGGCACTAGACAAACAAGGTGTTTGTCGAGTGCCACTCGGCATAGTATGACACTCGGCAAAAGTGGGGCACTAGGCAAACTTTCATTTTTGCCTAGTGTTACCCTAGGCAAATCTAGGCACTCGGCACAAAATTAAAGTTTGCCGAGTGCCTCCCAAGGCACTCGGCAAATGTTAGAGTTTGCCTAGTGCTTCATCGAGACACTCAAGCAAAATTTTAAGATTTTATTCCATAACACCCTCCAAACTTTTTCCCCTCCCATATATAACATGAATTACTACATTGTTCGCTATATTTAAATATTTTTTGTATTTATAGGAATTTCTTTACTAGTGTCACATTTGAACTATAAGTGATTCGAATAATTGAATAAAATGTGTTAAAAATGATATTTATGTTATTGAGTCCATTTTGAGGTCATATCTAGAAAATGGAAAGTAATTTTAAAGATCTTATTCAGGAAGACCGTGAGTCGAAATAAAGTCCGGTTAGTTTTTAAATTATTAAAAAACAAATAAAGTCCGAAAATCACGAGATTTGTCAGAGTGTCATAAAATCGAACATTGAGACTATGGTAAAAAAATTGAAAAGGTTTCTAACATTTTGTCACATACGACTCTAATAAACCGAACTATCTCTGAATACGAATATCAGAGTTTATACTAATATCACAAATTTAGAGCCATAATGATGATTGAATTTATAATTTGGCTCCAAAACTTTTTGTGGATGTAATATATAACATAGATGACACCATGCCAAGTTTTAGGATTTTTTTGCATCAATTTAAAATTTTTTAATTATTTTTTACATTTAGTAGGGAATTACTTTGCCTAGTGCAATACTCGGCAAAAAGTTTGCGAGTGCCTGGCACTAGGCAAAGAAACCCTTTGCCGAGTGCCTTGCACTAGGCAAACCCTTTGCCGAGTGCTGCACTGGGCAAACCCTTTTTCGAGTGCCTGACACTAGGCAAACCTTTTGCCGAGTGCCAGGCACTCGGCAAAGGGTTACTTTGCCTAGTGCTGCACTTAGCCAAAAGTTTGTCGAGTGCTGCACTAGGCAAAGTACTTTCCTACTAAATGCAAAAAAATAATTAAAAAATTTTAAATTGATGCAAAAAATCCCAAAACTTGGCACAGTCCCAAAAAAATTCACCCGCCCGGCTAGCTAGCTCACACACTAACACACACTTTACACGCGCGCGCCTGCCGTCGCCGCCCTCCCGTCCGCACCCCCGGCCGGCGCCCCCTCGGCCTATCGCCCCCGGCCTGCTTCCTCGGGAAGGATGGGACGTGACAGAGTGCTATCAGAGCCTACCCTCTCGGTTTCATGGGTGCGTGGCGGGTCAGTTACACAGGCATGGGGTGCATGGCGCGTGGACCCTGAGGGGAGACGGCATGGCACATGCGCCGACACTGGACGCACGGACGTGGCCAAGAGGGAAGGTTCCTGGCCTGGGGTTGATCGACAAAGACGTCGAAAGATGTAACATCCTGGCCCAGGGCTTAATAGGATTAATAGAATACTCATACCAACAAGTTGCAACTTTATTTATGGAAGCTCATCTCCAAAGAACTCTGAGGTTAAGCGTAGTCTTAAGATCCTAGAGAGCTTCCAGATGTAGGCGGGCCCAGCCCAGGAAAGTGTGGGACGTGACAGATGTAGAGCTTCCAGATGTAGGTGGGTCCAGCCCGGGAAAGTGTGAGACGTGACAGATATAGGCGGACCCAGACCGAGGAAGGGTAGGATGTGACAGAGTGCTGCCATATTTTGCCTAGTGCCCGGCACTAGGCAAACATTTTGTTTGCCGAGTGCCTAACACTAGGCAAACATTTATAGCTTTGCCGAGTGCCATGCACTAGGCAAAGTCTTTGCTGAGTGCCCGTAGCCTAGCACTCGGTAAATAGCCTTTTGCTGACACCCTCTTTGCCAAGAACTCTTTGTCGAGTGTTACACTCAGCAAACCCTTTGTCGAGTGTAATACTGGTTTTGCCTAGTGTCCTGGACACTAGGCAAACACCAGGATTCCGGTAGTGAGCTAACAACGTTACAAATCTCACAAAGCAAAGTCCATTTACATATATCAAAATCCATTCACATATATCAAATAAAAGTCCATCATAAATCACAAATTACAAATTTCTCACTCCTAATTTATAGAATGACACGACCTCACCGTCATCAAGAAGAAACTTGGCTAGCACCATGATCCAGTTTGAGGGACGCAAGCAAGTGGGGGTGCCACGTGCGGGAGCACGGTTAGCGCCGCCACTACCACCATCGAGTTGGGCGTAGGTGCTCGCCGCCATTGGGTTGGGCTAAAACACCATGCGAGCCGCCGTCATTACACACTGAGAGTTGGCAGAGAAACAAGGGGGAAGAGGCCTTTCCTGTCTTCTATCACAACCATCAATCCTCCTTCTCCTTTGATTCCAGCTAGCAAGAGTGTCGAGCTGCCACCATTTTTACTGTCTTCACTAAGCTGCAACCGCTGAGGCTTACCACCGCCAAATGCGGCCATTCAGTGCCTGGATCCACTCGATCTGGACGATGTGTCCCTCCCCTTCGTCACCACCATTAAGCCATAGCCGTTGAGGCCCGAAGACTGTAGCGCCGGTTCCGGAGCTCCTGGTGCCGCTCGCCACCAGATTTGGACGAGGCACCAATCCCTTTTGATGCCCATGCTAAGCCCACAGCCACAAAGCCCCACCTCCATTGCCCGAAGGAATAAAGGAAGGAGGTAGGGCGAGTGGATTTGCCCATTCCCTTCGCCGCCACCACCGAGCCCCATAGCTATCGAGCCATGCCTCCACTGCCTCGATTGTCATCATCTTTGCCTAGCCAAAGCCCTCATCGCTGCTAGATCCACTCTTCACACATCATCTGCCGCCAGATCCACTTTCCGACACCCACCACCGATGGATTCGAGACTACCACAACTGGCTTCGCTCTCTCTGTGGTCGCCACGTGTGCCAAGGAGGGCCGTGTAGAGGGCGGTATAGAGACGATGGCATGGAGGAGTGTAGTAAGGAGGAAGGCGGCCGATGAGAAGGATAAGGGAGGGCCAGGTCCAGCCTTCATGGCGGTTAGTTAAGAGAGGAAGGAGAAAATAAGGGGAGGGAGAGGACTTAGCTGGGTGAGGAGAAAGAAAGAGGAACCGAGGAGATTATCAGCGTCATGGCTAAAGGGTCCACTTGGACAATTTGCTTAACGTGGAATGAAATTATGCAAGTCGTCAAGACCTTCATGAGTCATGGGATAGAGCCTATCTAGCCCAGTCTGTTAGTGATATACCCTAGAGGCAACATGGAGATGTTGGATATCATGGTCAATGTTTATGTATTTATGAATAAAGTGTTATTCAGTTTCATAAAATAGACATCTTGTATTGATCAATAAGTACGTGACTTATTTATGAGACTCTTTATGTATGAATCTATTTCTAAACGATCCCGATCATATGTCATATTGTTGGAACAAATAGTATTCTAAGATCGACATGTTTATTGATTGATGATCATGTCTCATAGATAATGTGGTATGGAGATACCAAATCAATAAACATGGACATATGTGTTGGAGAACACATTGTTCGATAGACCCACCATGAGACACTATAGGAATTAATGTGCCATTAGTTGGTCTCAGGTAGTGTTGGTACAAAGTCCTTAGACCTGAGATCACCATGGATTCCAACATGTGTAGTAGCCTACTTTGGGACTACCAAACGCTATTTCCGTAACTGGGTAGTTATAAAGGTAGTTTTCGGGTTTGCTATGAAACATGGAGTGGGATGTGAGTGATCAAGATGGAATTTGCCCCTCCTTTGGAGAGATATCTTTGGGCCCCTCGAGGTAATGGATTATGGAAATGCATGGCCATGCTAAGTTGATTGAGGAGTCAATCAACACACAGATAATCCAATACGGTTCGAGTGAATGGTTAAGCTATTGAAGGGATGGCACACATCTTGCCTATAGCTTAATTGGTATCATGAGGCAAAGGGATTTGTGTACACATTACAGGTTCGAGCCGATATTATATTCTTGTATACTATGGTGTCAATATGTGCCGCTAGGCGTCGCTGTGACAGTCGGCTGAGTTGGACTCGAGCCGACGATCGGCTAAGTTAGACTATACCCGAGACCAAGTATACCGAACCTACGTGGTCGCACGCTTAAGGGGATAAGAACAGGAATTCGAGTTGGACTCGGATACGGCTCGATCGGATAGGGATCCAATCGGATAGAGTCCTATGGGCTTACGACGTATGGGCGGCCAACTCTATATAAAGGGGCGAGGGGTGGAGAGTTGCATGTATCGCATTGAACCGAATCCGCAACAGAAGTCACCGAGATCAATCTCTACGGAAACCCTCCCCACTTTCGAGCCAAACCGTAGCCTTGCATCGCGTGCTAGCACACGGGTGTTCGGCGTTCTGTCCCCGAACGTGTGGATACCGGTAGAGGCGCTGCTACGTTGCACGCTGTTGATTGGCTGTGAAGGAATCGGCTGCGGTCGAGCGCATCGGAGCGAGGTGCGAGAACACAGTCGGACGACTCGGATCAGCTACGGCATCTGCGAATCGGCTGATTGGCGAATCGGCTATCCCCGGGTATCGCCTGTCGGCTTGCGGGAATCGGCTACACTTTTCCAGATCGGATAGCCTTGATTGGCTGTTTTCGCTGCACACTCCAATCAGTAACGATCTATCGGCCCTTACTTGCAAGTGTTCCTGGTTTGCGCGGTTAAAAGTTTTTGTTTTCGGCTAGCGTAGCCTCCGCGTAACCCTTCAGTGGTATCAGAGCTAATCTTGCTTAGTTCGGGTTTTAGATTGGATCCGGAACAAGTCTTGCGCACGGGTTGATTAGATCAATCGGTTTTACGGGATCTGTTGAGGAGAGTAGATGGTAATTGCATCCTTGATAGTGTATCGGAACGGCGTAATGTGATTACGTCGAAGCAATTTCCATATAACTCAGTTTGAGTTGGGTTCGAGATAACGTTCCTTGATAGTGTATCGGAACGGTATAATGTGATTATACCGAAGCTATCTCGTAGTCCGATTTTATTTGCTGCCTCGCGCCTACGCAAACCATCTCCCTTGATAGTGTGTGTACCCCCTTATAGGTCGTCTCGGTGCCGTATCTCTGCGATAGGTAGAAAACGTTTCTACACCTAACTTGTTTTTGCAGAGAATGCTTTGAGATGGTATGGCCCTATTGTATGTATGAGATGTATGAGATGCATGTGAGCATGTAATATTCTTTCATATGTGCAATCCCTGTAATATTCTTTCATACGTGCAATGCTTGTAATATTCTTTCATGACCTACGAGTCGATGTAATCTTAAATTAGAGCTTCTATAGTAGTAGCTTAGTTTGAAGAAATCAAGAATCATGCACATTGGAAGATGGTGCCGAAGATGGAGATCCTCAGCGTCGACATGGAGATGGAGATCACCATGTGAAGGGGGGCTATACTATTTCATTATATGCTATTCTACCTGCTTTCATATATGTGATATGTTTGTTTGATAGGATAGCATCCCTCGCAAAAATCGAGCAGTGATGCCAAAGCTCACTAGAAATTAACTAACATGTGCATCTTGACCCAATACGTAACCTAGAGGGAAGGTGTAAAATACGTAATGGGAGTCTAATGTTAAATTGTTTAACAAAAGACATAGCATAAACATTGTGCTAAACTTTGCTTTTTCTCGTTGTAGAATAAACGGCGGCTAATACTACACCCGTACCTTTAATTTGCGATCTATTCTCGAAAAGGAAAAATTAAATGGAACAAACTTTATGGATTGGTATCGCAACTTGAGAATTGTTCTCAAGCAAGAGCGTAAGGAGTACGTTCTTGAAGTACCCTATCCTGAGGATTTGCCAAATAATGCCACTGCAACTGCACGGAGAGCTTACGAGAAGCACACTAATGATGCCCTAGACATAAGCTCGTCTCATGCTTGCTACAATGTCCCCCGAGCTTCGAAGCAATATGAGAGCAGCGATGCTCACACTATTATTCAGGGACTGCGTGGCATGTTTGAGAACCAAGCTCGGGCCGAGAGGTTCAACACCTCAAAGTCATTGTTTGCGTGCGCTTGTTGAGGGAATCCCGTCGATCCGCATGTGATAAAGATGATTGGCTATATCGAGAGTCTTGAGAAACTAGGTTTCCTTCTTAGTCAAGAGTTGGCTACGGACGTGATTCTCCGGTCGCTCCCCTCCGAGCTTCGAGCCATTCATATTAAACTATCACATGAACAATATGGATAGAACCTTGGCTGAATTGCATGGAATGCTAAAGACAGAGGAGAGTATCCAGAAAACGGTCATCATGTGATGATGATGCGAAGGCTAAGCGCAAACCACCTATCAAAAAACTTTGCACCAAGAGGAAGTTAACTCCCGATGAGATCGCGAGTGCCTCCAATGCAAAGAAGAGCAAGAAGGGGTCGGCGGCATCGATGCCGTTTGCTTCTATTGCAAGGAGACAGCCCGAAAAGGAACTGCAAGAAGTACATGGAAGATCTCAAAAGAAGCAAAGTACGACTTCTACTTCGTGTATTAATGTTATAGACATTAATCTTGCTACTTCACCTACTCGACTCTTGGGTATTTGATACCGGATCGTAGCTCATATTTGCAAATCGTTGCGGGAATGAGAAGAAGTAGAGTCTTAAGAAGGGACGAGGTGAACTGCGCGTCGGCAATGGAGCAAGCGTTGCCACGCTTGCCGCCGGCACAGCACCACTTCATCTACCTTCGGGATTAGTTTGGAATTAAATAATTGTTATTGTGTTCCAACACTATGTCAAAACGTTATTTTCGCTTCATGTTTGCAAGCGGAAGGATATGATTTTAGATCAATGGACAATGATTGTTCAATATATCTCACGAGATATGTTCTATTTTCATGCTCCATTGGTGAATGGATTATACGTTTTGAATCTTGAAGCGTCTCCCATCTATAACATTAATACGTAAAGGCAACTCTCTAATGATATAAACCCCACGTTTATCCGGCATTGTCGCTTAGGCCATATAAATAAGAAACGCATGGAGAAGCTCCATAAGGATGGATTGCTTCACTCTTTTGATTTTTAATCATTTGAAACATGTGAGTCTTGTTTACTTGGTAAGATGACAAAGGCACCTTTCACGGGACATAGTGAGAGAGCAAGTGACTTGTTGGCACTCGTACGTACCGATGTATGTGGACCAATGAGCTCAACGGCCGAGAGGTGGTTATCGCACTTCATTACCTTTACCGATGACTTTAGTAGATATGATTATATCTACTTAATGAGGCATAAGTCCGAATCCTTTGAAAAGTTCAAAGAATTCCGAATGAAGTACAGAATCATTTACGGAAAACAATCAAGTTTCTACGATCGATCGTGGAGGAGAATACTTGAGCCAAGAGTTTGGTAATCATCGAAAGATTGTGGAATTGTTCCACGCTTGACTCCGCGAGGAACTCCACAATGGAACGGAGTGTCCGAACGAAGAAATTGCACCTTGTTGGACATGGTGCGATCGATGATGAGCCAAAGTAATCTTTCGTTATCCTTCTAGGGATATGCTCTTGAAACATTCGCTCCACACTAAATAGAGTTCCATCTAAGTCGGTTCAAAAGACACCATATGAGATATGGACAGGGTAACCCCCTAGTTTGTCTTTTCTCAAAATTTAAGGATGTGAGGCTTATGTAAAGCGTTTAGAGTCCGACAAGCTCTCACCCAAATCGACAAGTGCTTCTTTGTGGGATATCCTAAGGAAACTAAGCGATATTACTTTTATAATCGGGAACAAGGCAAAGTGTTTGTCGCCCGACACGGTGTCTTCTTGGAGAAAGAGTTTCTTTCAAGAAGGGTTAGTGGGAGCAGGGTGCATCTTCAAGAAGTTCAAGAAACACCGTAAAACGTTTCAAGCAACCACGAATCACAACGGGAGGAGCAAAGTGTTGCGCCACCGGTTGTAGATACACCAGCCCACGAAGGTCGAAAGATCACGTCGTGCGTCCGATAGGTACACAAAGCGGAACAACGTGATATATTGTTCTTAGACAACGATGAGCCTAAGACCTATGAGGAAGCGATGGTGGAACCCAATTCTAACAAGTGGCTTGGAGCCATGAAATCCGAAATAGAATCCGTGTATGACAATCAAGTTTGGAACTTGGTTGATCCACTGATGGTGTCAAAACCATTGAGTGCAAATGGGTTTTTAAGAAAAGGCCGATATGGATGGAAATGTTCACATCTATAAGGCGCAATTGGTGGCGAAAGGTTTTAAACAGATTCAAGGAGTTGATTATGATGAAACCTTCTCGCCGTCGCAATGCTTAAATCTATTTGGATTATCCTATCGATTGCTGCATATTTCGATTATGAGATATGGCAGATGGATGTCAAAACGGCTTTTCTAAATGGAAACCTAAGCGAGGATGTATACATGATACAACCTCTGGGTTTTGTCGATCCACAATCGCTCGGAAAGATATGCAAGCTACGTAAATCCATTTATCGATTGAAGCAAGCATATCGGAGTTGGAATATTCATTTTGATGAAGTAATCAAAGGGTTTGGTTTCATCAAAAATGAAAAGGAGGTCTGTGTTTACAAAAGGTCGGTGGGAGCGCAATTGTATTTCTAATCTTATATGTGGATGACATATTGTTGATTGGAAATGATATTCCTATGCTAGAATCGTCAAGTCTTCATTGAAAAATAGTTTTTCCATGAAAGACTTAGGGAGGCGGCATACATATTAGCATTCGGATCTATAGAGATAGATCCAAGAGGCTAATTGGATTAAGCCAAAGTACGTACATCGACAAGGTGTTGAAAAGGTTCAACATGCATGATTCCAAGAAAGGTTTCTTGCCCATGTCACATGGTATTAATCTTAGCAAGAATCGGTGTCCTCGGACACATGATGAGCGGAATAAGATGGGTATGGTTTCATTTGCTTCGGCAATTGGATCCATCATGTATGCCATGTTTTGTACATGTCCGCATGTCTCGTACGCTTTGAGTGCTACGAGCGAGATACCGATCGGATCCAGTGAAGGTTCTTGGATCGCCGTAAAGAATATCCTTAAGTACTTGAGAAGAACTAAGGATATGTTCATAGTCTATGGAGGTGAAGAAGAGCTCGTTGTAAGTGGTTACACCGATGCTAGCTTTCAAACAGACAAGGATGATTATAGATCGCAATCTGGGTTCGTGTTCTGCTGAACGGAGGCGCGATCACTGGAAGAGTTCCAAGCGGGATACCGTTGCGACTCTACAACGGAGGCCGAGTACATTGCTGCTTCGAAGCCGCAAAGGAGGCTGTTTGGATCAGAAATTCGTTTCGAGCTTGGTGTGATGACTCGTACGATCGGTCCAATGTCTCTCTATTATGATAATAGTGGAGCCATTGCGCAAGCCAAGGAGCCGAGATCACATCGGATGTCCAAACACATATTTCGGCGATATCATCTCATTCGCGAGATAGTGGACAGAGGTGATGTCAAGATATGCAAAGTGCACACGGATCTCAACATAGCCGATCCCGACAAAACCTCTCCTCACCGAAGCATGAGGCGCACACAAGAGCAATGAGTATTAGATACTTACATGATTGACTCTAGTGCAAGTGGGAGATTGTTAGTGATATGCCCTAGAGGCAACATGGAGATGTTGGATATCATGGTCAATGTTTATGTATTTATGAATAAAGTGTTATTCGGTTCCATGAAATAGACATCTTGTATTGATCAATAAGTACGTGACTTATTTATGAGACTCTTTACGTATGAATCTATTTCTAAACGATCCTCGATCATATGTCATATTGTTGGAAAAAATATGATTCTAAGATCGGCATGTTTATTGATTGATGATCATGTCTCATAGATCATGTGGTATGGAGATACCAAATCAATAAACATGGACATATGTGTTGGAGAACACATTGTTGGATAGACCCACCATGAGACACTATAGGAATTAATGTGCCATTAGTTGGTCTCAGGTAGTGTTGGTACAAAGTCCTTAGACCTGAGATCACCATGGATTCCAACATGTGTAGTAGCCTACTTTGGGACTACCAAACGCTATTTCCGTAACTGGGTAGTTATAAAGGTAGTTTTCGGGTTTGCTATGAAACATGGTATGGGATGTGAGTGATCAAGATGGAATTTGCCCCTCCTTTGGAGAGATATCTTTGGGCCCCTCGAGGTAATGGATTATGAAAATGCATGGTCATGCTAAATTGATTGAGGAGTCAATCAACAGACATATAATCCAATACGGTTCGAGTGAATGGTTAAGCTATTGAAGGGATGGCACACATCTTGTCTATAGCTTAATTGGTATCGTGAGGCAAAGGGATTTGTGTACACATTACAGGTTCAGAGCCGATATTATATTCTTGTATACTATGGTGTCAATATGTGTTGCTAGGCGCCGCTGTTGACAGGTCGGATGAGTTGGACTCGAGCCGACGATCGGCTAAGTTAGACTATACCCGAGACCGAGTATACCTGAACCTACAGGGTCGCACGCTTAAGGGGATAAGAACAGGAATTCGAGTTGGACTCGGACACGGCTCGATCGGATAGGGATCCAATCGGATAGAGTCCTATGGGCTTACGACGTATGGGCAGCCAACTCTGTGAGATTCGGATGAGATCCGATTCAAAACAGAGTCCTGATCGGCCACTAGTTCCAATCGGCCAACTCTATATAAAGGGGCAAGGGGTGGAGAGTTGCGTGTATCGTATTGAACCGAATCCGCAACAGAAGTCGCCGAGATCAATCTCTACGGAAACCCTCCCCACTTTCGAGCCAAACCCTAGCCTTGCATCGCGTGCTAGCACACGGGTGTTCGGCGTTCTGTCCCCGAACGTGTGGATACCGGTAGAAGCGCTGCTACGTTGCACGCTGTTGATCGGCTGTGGAGGAATCAGCTGCGGTCGAGCGCATCGAAGCGAGGTGCGAGAACACAGTCGGACGACTCGGATCAGCTACGGCATCTGCGAATCGGCTGATTGGCGAATCGGCTATTACCGGGTATCGACTGTCGGCTTGCGGGAATCGGCTACACTGTTCCAGATCGGATAGCCCTGATTGGCTGTTTCCGCTGCACACTCCAATCTGTAACAATCTATCGGCCCTTACTTGCAAGTGTTTCTGGTTTGCGCGGTTAAAAGTTTTTGTTTTTGGCTAGCGTAGCCTCCTCGTAACCCTTCACAGTCCAGATCCAAGACCTTGTGTGGTGGTCCACCTATCCATCATCTGTCTAGGAACAAACTATAATCAAGGCTAAATGTTTGAGACTTTGTTCAGGTCAATCGGCTTCGAAATCCATGCCCTCAAAGCTGCTCGGAGGTAGCCACGTGTCCTATGCGGTGTCGCATGGGGCTAATTGGTTGGCCATCCGGGAACTACGTCGTGGCACTATTTTCAGGATGGGGATCATGACTCAAAGCTACCCCGGGGACTACCAAGTATGCCTTGACCAAAATGATTTAAGGGGAGTATGTGGATAATGCCTTTCTGGAACACACACATAGTGGCGCTTGAGAAGGGGACAAATCCTGCATTCATGGTGTTGCACCCGCGAGAACCCATTGGCTACCTGAGAAGGGGCACGTGGTGTTCTCGTTATAAGGGGACATGTGGACGCGTATCCTATTAGATACCACATCACCATGAAGAGTGGTGCATCGACTGCAAGGCCCGTTCATCGCATTAAATCCAAATTCCATTACATTGTCTCATTGTATTAATGCAACAAGATATGGTGTATCTAAAGTCTCGCTTTCACATAGGCTTGGACACACATGATGTGGGAAAAGACCGAGAGGCTGCAAGCGGGCTCGTCATGTCGTCCCACAGGATGTTTACTGCTACAGGAAAACTTGTGTGGAGCTCAAGGGATTAGTTCATGCCTATCAGTATTGGCCTATATGTTTTTTCTCTCAGCGGAGAGAGAGAGGATGACCGAAGGGTATAAAAACCTATCTGGAGCTCACTAGAGAGGGTTGGATCTAGAAATCAGTAAGAACTAGGCTAGCTAGCTGAAGAGTTACAAGCTTTGTATGAACTTTTGTTGATAGTGATTTTCACAGAAGTAAGGTTCTTATCCTTTGGAGGCCCAAACTAGTATATTTGATATATGTTCTTCACTCCCGAGCACCCCTGGCACACCGAGTTCACATAGAACCCCAGGTCAATCATGAACCAGTGGTTTCCCATGTTTGCCGGAGTTCATATCCCTCCCATAAGGATAAAGCGTCGGTCACATGGTCGTGTGAATATGGCAAGAATTTCCACACTTGTTCTTTGCAAGGGACCATTTGTGTACAATTTGTTCTTTTACAGGCAGAGATAGAGATTTGTTCAGTGGTCCCTTACGGGACGTTCAAACCTCAAGGCTTGGAAATCAAGCTTGGTTAAGTTCGATCTTCGACGAGAAATCAAGTTTAGGGCCTTGTTCTCGAGTTGGGTTGCATCGGTTGAGTTTGATCTCCAGCGAGGAAGTAAGTTCCATCAACTTCGCATGCATCAGTTTGGTTAGAACTTTCTCGGTTAGGTCCGATATTTTATTCAGGTTGATGCAATCATTGCCTATCAGATATATTGATTCTATCTTTAACTGCATCATTGTTTAGAGTCATATCGATATAGTTAGGACTTTCTTGGTTAGGTCCGATATTCTGATTAAGTTGGTATTTCTCTATCACATTGTTGTTTTAGATTGATCGATATATCTCTCATGTTTGTGTAGATCTATCGGCTAAATAGATTTTTGTTATTATCTTTAATCTTATATTGTCTTGGTTATGTCCCCGTGATCTATTAGATTGTTGCTAATAAGTTTAATTCTAGTAAGCCGATAGGATTTTATGTGACATTCATCGGAGTTCTAGCCGATGAGTTATCATTATTGTGGCTTCAGCTATTAGATATATCGGTTAGTTAGCCGATATACATGCAAATCTACATGCATCGGATCTTCAACCGATGCATGCTTTAATCATCGGACCTGCATCTATCACACTATTTTGGTATCGGTCGATTGGTTCATTGGTTCAATTCTTTCTATCATCCTTGTTAGTTGTAGGATCAAACTAACTGGCACACCTTGATCCCCGAAATTTAGAACCTACACTAGAGCTAAAACAGATCTTCCAGGTCTTCGTGTGTAGATGTAAATTTTGTGCTAACACTGATGCAATAACAGTGACTGATATGTGGACCCAGTTGTGTTGTGGACAATCCCCACTGCCTATGATCACGGTCTTGACAACAGACCACCACCGTTGACTGCCACCCTCGAGATCATTGTGCTAGAGAGGAATGGATGATAGAGTAAGTGAGCAGAAAGTAGGATGGAGAGATAGGGAAGAGGAAGAAAGGGAATGAGCGAATGACATGCACGAAAGCTGTATTTCCTGATTGGTGGGCTATCATGTAAGGGCAAGACTAATGTATAACATGTATACACATTTTAAGTTAAACACATAGATTAAAATATAGGACATGAAGTATTTGATAAGGCTTTAACTTCAAGCTCTAGTTGAAGGTGGAGTTTGAAGCTGGTTAGAAGGTAGCTCTACCTTGCTAGTTTATTTTATTGGAGGTTTCATCCAGATCTGTTTGAATCTGGAGTTTGGCAGGGCTTCAGCTTCATTCCATCAGGATTCAGGATCTGGAGCCCTGTCAAACAATAATTAATTTTTATTTGGTATGATGCACAATATATAAGGTATATTTTAAGAATATATTTATTACTTAACGTAGCGTATTGTGGTTGCCCTAAACGTCAAGAGGTGCCATACGTTAGCCAAAATCTTCCCAGTCCTGGTAGGGCCGTAGTTAAGTGTGTATGTGTGGAAAGTTTAGGGAGATCAATCATGTACAATTTTGAAGTTTGGACATAACTTTTAGACATTTTTTATAACAGCCTCAAAAATTCACACTTTAAAAACATGTAAATTTACATAGAAAATTTTTTATAATGTGTATTCTATTTTAAAACATTTAAAACATTCAAAAATTTAATGACATTTTTATTTATTCTCTTGTTTTGATCTAAAAATCTCAAATTTATTTTCTCCCTTATTTTTGAAAAAACTCTAATTTAATCTTTAATTCAAGGAAATTTTCAAAAATTGGATTCAAATTAATTTCAACCCTTAAATTAAGTTCTTTCTAAATTTTTCGTAATTCTAATTTAAAAACCAAACATTATTCAAAACCTTATTTTTGTTTTTTGAAAAAAATCCCAATTGGACTTTTAATTTAAGAAAAATTCCTAAAAATTGAGCTTAATAGATTTTAAATTCTAAAGCAAATTCTTTCTAAAAGTTTTCCCTAAATTTTCCTTTCTCTCATTTCTTCCTTTCCCCTTATTTTCTTTTTCTTTTCTTTCTTTATTTTCCCCTTTTTCTTTTTCCTCCTTCTTCCCTTCCTTCCTCCTCTTTCTTCCCTGCCCAGCCAAACCACGGTCGCCGCAGTTCGGCTCACTGCGCCATGAACGCGGGCCTCACCCCCAAAATGCACAACCAACCTTGGAGCAACATTATCTGCTGATACAAACGGCGAAACTTAATTGGAGCAAGCACGTCATCATATAAATCCGCATCGAACCGACCTCATTGAACTGCCACAAACCGACCTAAATCTTCTCTAAATTGACCACCCCGGATCAAAATTCTCATACAACATTTATTCCTCATTCCTTCCTCCCCCTTTCCCCTAAGTTTCCCCCAATTTATATCTTTTGAGTCACTCAAATTTCATAGAAATTTGAAGAGGGAACCGAAGAACCCTAATACGGCCGCCTAGAGCAATCTAAAAAATTCAACAACTAGAGTTGATTTCCTTCCAAATTAAAGGTACTCTCGTGTTCCCTCTTGTCAAGTATTGTATTTCCCTTAACCTACCCGAACTCAAATAGCACTGGAAAACCATACTTGGTGAGCCGCCATGTTATCCCCTGTTCCGGCCATTGCCCTGCACGCCGCCAGCTCGTTCCAATGTGTTCCCAGCCTAATTAATGCCACGGTTAGAATCCCTACACCCTGTAGATGCTCCCAAGCCAGTTATATAGGCCTGCCATGGCGACGAGCACCACCGCCGGAATGCCATGGCGACGAGCACCACCGCCGCCGCTGTCAAGGCCACCATCGTCGAGCTGCCCCTCGCCTCTCCAACCCAACCAAGCCCCAAAATGGATTTCCCATGGTTCATAGATGGAGAGAATCCCTTTTGTCACTAGAACCGACCATCCCTCGCCGCCATTTATCTCCTTCCTTACCGGCGGCCAGCCGTAGGGAGAAAACAGAGAAGAGGGAGAAGAATAGAGAAGAAGAACAGTAGAAAGAGAGAGAAGGAAAATAAAGAAAAAGAAATAGAAAAAGAGAAAGGAGATTAAAAATTTTAGAAATAATTACTAGAAAATTAATTTATTCCCTAGTTGACCAATAGACCCTTCCAATCTTTCCAAATTCAAATTTCTCCCATTCTTTTTAAATTTATTTATGTTCTTTTTAGAAATATTTTTAACTTCAAATTTTTGTAACTTATTTCATTTTAAAGTCAAACCTAAATTTTAAATTTTAGAATTTGGCAAATAGCCCTAGAAAAATAGCTTAACCCCTTTAAATTCTACCAAATTTTATTTTATAATTTTAGAACCCTTCCATTTCTCTCGGACCTACATATTTTCCTTTTTAATATTTAAAATATTTAATACTTCCTTTAATTCTTTTATTTCTACTCAAGTTCAAATGTAAACTTTAAAATCTAGTAAATAATCTTCTTACTTTAACACTTTAAAACTATCCCTTTTTCCCCTTTAAAATATTTCAAATACTCTCCTTATTTTTTTATTTTATTCAAGCCTAAATTTTAAGTTTTAGAATCTAACAAATAAATTTCCCTTTAAAACTTTAAAAATGACCTTCTAAAACTCTTTTGAATTTTTATATTTATTTGGTATTTCTTTGAAGTTGTTCGTTTGATTTATTTTATCTTTTAACGATAGATCGCAACGTCGAGTTCGCAGACGAAACCAAACTCGACCATATCGTCGACACAAACATCTTCGCTGCTATTCAAGGAAATAAAGGATTTGAGACCAGTGGTCCCGAAGGCAAGTCAAACTATCTTGATCATCTATAGTATTTTGAAAATGATAAGTTTCATGTTATAAATGGTATATTTAGCTTGAAATGTTTCGCGGGATGGGTTAGATAAACACAACCTATCATTTAATATAATTTTAAATATTCTTTAGATATATACATAATTATTTCATATAAATGTAAGGAACCTTTTAGTTCATATAGGTTATTATTTCATGCATTAAAGACACCTTACATGTATAGGAAAGGAGAAGATTATTATTTCATGTGATTAGATATATTCTCCTTCTCCTTAGAAAATACCTTGATAACTTGGACTAGGTATAAAACTATCACCATGATAGAATGAGTATTATCACATGTACTAGTATTTCATTCATGCTCATAAGAAGTTATTTCATATGGCAAAATAGAAAAATAATCTATTACTTTATGTGATAGGTAAATATAAATCATATCATCTCATGTGATATGATAATGGTTTTGGCTGTATGCCAGAAAACTTAAAAACTCTTGTGTCGGAATAAGGACATAGTTTCGCCCATCCGATGGACCAGTTATACCGGCATAACATTTATATATTTCTCTCTGATCTCCCTGGGGACTCGAGAGATTTATTAATGCGTATAACAGCATTGGAGATTTATAGTGTTGGTAAAGTCTTATTGGTGGACAGCTATGTAAACAGCGGATAACAACGGCGATACTAACCAGATCGGTACCATCTGTTAAGATAGCCCAAGGTTTCACCAAGCCGGGGCAAGTGTGTGACAAGCAGCTATTAAATAGGGGTGAGGATACCAATTACTGGTTAGAATTGGTGTCCCTGTTAAGATCGCCCTTCAGGTCTCGTTCACACATCAGAAAAGGTTAGAACTATATAAATGCTATGTTATCCTTAGTCTTGTAACCTAATGTTAATTCTCGGGTAAAGCCGGACAAACACTGCAGGGTTAATTGTATTCGAATACGCCGTACTCCTGGTCAATGGATTTTTATCTATGGGTGAATCCAGCTTAATGGCATGAGTACTTTTCTTAAATATTATTATAAAATTTGAATGTTCAGAATTAAGTACTTTTAGGAAGGGATGGAATGTAAAATTAAGTTAAAACCAAGTTCATGATTATTGATCTTATTGTTTATACAAAATGTTTTATTAAAAGAATAAGATATATTATCATGCTAGAGATATACATTCATAATTCATTTCTCTTGTCGGTATATCATTCATTTCTATCCATATAAGTTTGTATTCGGTTTGGCTTGCTGAGTACCATTGGTACTCACCCTTGCATATAACATATTTAGGAAACCCCGACGTAGATGAAGAACTCCCAAGTACATTTGTGGACGAGTACGATTTCAAGGTCGACTCTATATTTGGGCTATCCCTGTGAGAGTATCACGTCTTTTTTATTATATAACTTGTACTTGTATATTATTAGTTTGTAATAATAAACGAAGTTCTTTTATATATGTACTATTTCACATATAACCGGACTCCTGGGAGGTTATGTGGTATTGTGGGAGTTTACCTTTCTGGAGAAGATCCCACATTTTCCTATATATTTACTGTACCTCTTTTCTTGTTTACACACAAACATACAAACTTTAGGTTCCAAATTTGATCTTTATATCGACAAGCGGCCGGTATGGTCTAGCTAGGCACTCATCTGTTCCATCCACCGCTACACAAGCTGGCTAGAGATAGCACTGTCCAACTGACCATGCGTATATATGTAGCATGCTTGACTTTTCCAATCATCACCTGTCACAAGAACTGTTGATGATACCTCCACAACGTAAGGGCACGGAGACAATGAAAAGTGTTTCACATACTTAATTATATGCATACATAATGTTTGATCTGGTGCTTAAGAGTATCCCTTCCTATATATTGCTTGGGAAATCTCCATGATATATTGTCCTCCCATTAATTCACAAAATAAATAGTTTTGTTCAAAATGCAATTTTTGCTATTAAATATTTATTTGTATTTATAGCAACAATTTAATGAAACTAGCATTTAAAAATACTTTCAAGATAATCTAAACATGTCACTGTCAAATATGTCTAATTAATAGTGTAGGCTGGTTGGGTTCGAAGTAGCGTTTGGGCTGAGCTACTCAGTGGCAGGGATAAAAATGATTTGAAAAGTTTTCAATTTTTGAAAAAAAGTGTTGGTCGGAATTTTTTTCGAAAAGTTCCGGAAAAGGAAACAAACTCGGAATTTTTTCTAAAAAATGAAAACCAATACACTAAGAGCATCTCCAACAGACTCTTTAAATTACGCTCTTGAAACAGTCATATAGCTAGCTCTTTCTTTGTTTTAGCAAGCCCAACTCGCTGTTTCCTCCAACAATCTCTTCATCTTATGCTCTCTATTATATGTCTATAACAGGAAAGACCCACGTATCAGTCTCTTATTACTCTTCTTCTTCTTCATGTTTCTCTCTTTTTTTCTTCTGTTTGTCACAGGAGGAACGGGGCGGCGCGGCCGTGGGCGTGGCCATGAGGTTTGCCGACGGGAGGGGTGGGCGGCGTTAACGGGGCAACGCGGGGCGACCATCGCCCGTGGGGTCGGTGGCGACGAGGGTTGTGCGGGCGGCACGGCCGTGGGCGCGGTCGTGGGGTCAACCGGTGGGAGGGGTGCAGCAAGAGCACTGCTTCTCCCCCTCCTGCTTCGCCGCAATCTCCATCGACGACGAGCTCAGGATCGAGAAAGCCACGATCTTATCCATGATTGAGAAACCCGTGGGGGCGGCGTGGCCGGAGGGAGGGGCGGCCGGTGGAAGGACGGAGGCGGTGCGGGCGGCGACGATGCCCTGGCCGACGGCGACGAGGCGGCACGGGCGACGCAGGTGTAGGATGGAGGAAGAGGGTCCGTGGGAGGAAAAAAAGGATGGCGAGGCAAGATGAGGAGGCTGACTGCTTGCCTGATGTAGAGAGCAGGGGAGGGGATCTGAGGAGCTCCTTAGGATAGGGATAGGTTCAGGAAGTCCGTTGGAACACACTTTTTTTTGACAAAATTCCTAAAATTAACTGTAGAAAGTCATCTAAGGAGCTTATTGGAGATGCTCTAAGACTACTACCGTCAGAAACCAGAATCAACCAGAAGCTTTCTTAAAATGAATTTGGGTTTTTTATCAGAATTAAAAACGGATTACTTTCCATATATTGCTAATTAGCTTTAGCCTTTCCCACTATAGATGGTTATGGTTAGATTTGCGAGTATTGAGGTGGTTAGTTGAATATAGATATTTTTTAATCCAATGTTTTAGATCTTTTTTCTTTTGACTAATGACTATTTTTATTAGGCTATGCCATACTACTTGGATGAATATAGTTCTTGTTTATTGTAGTTTCATGGAAAGTAAAGTATATAACTAGTTGTATTATTATTAATTGAGAAAATGTAGAAATTTCAAATTATTGTTTTAGAAGAAATAATTAGCTATATCTTTTGTTGATTTGAGAAGCTCATAATTGTTTTCGTATTTCGATAAATATTTGTTACTGTATTCACTTCGATTCGTATTTATTTTGTATGTGTATTCAATAATATTATATTCTATTTTCGTATCTAGGATTTCTGATCCGATTCAAAAACATGAAAAAAATGATAGAGTTAGTTTTCATCCGTTGGAGTTGTTTTCATCCCTATTCAGTGGCATGTAAAACGAGACATTAGCATATTATTAAAACTTGTATGTAAAATTTTTTTATGCTAATTATATTTTTAGCGGTTCGAAAAGTATGCGTATCAAGATGAGGGAGTACCTCACGCAAGAAGGAAAAAAGATGTTGACAGCTAGCTCGAGTATACGTGGTTTTTATATTTACATACCTTGGAAGATCATTATGGGGAATAATGCTTGTGAGTACTCAATCATTAATTGATTTGTATGTCCTAAGTTCACGAAAGTCCAATTCAACTAGCACAATGATCAGATGGAAGAGCTGAAAGAGTCCTGTTCATGGGTGATTATTGTAGGTGTGACCACAACACGATGAAAACCCAAATGAGCACGCATCGCGTAGGGCCCACCTAAGTGACGTGTCGGCCAACCAGTAGATACATGATATGTATATGTGTACGTACGTACGCAATTATGGCCAGGTGAAAATATATGTACAACAATTAATCAAAGTGTGTGTACGTGTAAGCATCACGATAAGTATTACAATATATATTATTGGAAATAAAATTTTGTGTAAAATATTTTTTGAACATCTATGTAATTATTTACTGAATAATTCCATGCTTATAATTAGCTATGGATTTTTCTTCGACGACAAAAACCCACTCCATAACTATGAATGAAAAGTCATGTTTCACTGGAGAAGGTAATTGCCATATACAAGTAATGAATGGACATAATTTTCTATGGATTTATTTGTATATTACTTACTGCCATATATCTGATTCTCTCGAAACAAACTTTTTTTTGAACGGTTGAGAAGGAGCTTTGGAACAACTTTTTCAAAGGTTACGTAGGCAGCTAGCTGATCAATTTTCTCATACAGTTCCCCGCAAAAAAAAATCTCATCTTCTTAAATAGTTTGATTCTACCAAGTGCAATATATATAAACCAAGGTATAGGCCAGCCCCACATTAATATGCAGAGGAGTATTTATTTAATTTGTATAGTTTCATCCAAAATATACTATTGAAGAAAGCCACACTAGTCCCGGTTCGTAACCCTCAGTAGTCCCGGTTGTCAAACCGGGACTACGAATCCGGGACTAAATATGAGCGACCTCTAGTCCCGGTTAATAACCGGGACTAGAGATGCATCTTTAGTTCCGGTTGAAGCCATCAACTGGGACTAAAGATTTTTTTTATTTTTTTAATTTGCCCTTTCTTTAGCAGTACTGCTATATATATATATTACACACATATATTATATTACACATAAATATATAATTTACACACATTTAAACGAACTTAAGAAAGGAAATATACATATATTACCAAAATATATACAATATTCATACATGTTTCCTAGCTAGCTTATAAAAAATTATCTCTAATCTACTTTGCTGTGGATGGAGTGGTTTAGCTACTAAAACTAATGAAGAACTCCCCCGCGGGATCAACGACCTGCTCGTTAATAAATCTCATCAAATCTTCCTGAGCGATTTATATGAAAGTCTCGTGGGGGAGGTCGTCTCTTACTTGCATAAGCTGTCATTAATTAGAATAAATGAGAAATAAATATATGAAGTGAATAAGAAATCGAGACGTAATGTATGACTTGGTGTTATACGTACATCTAGATCATCGACAGTTTTGACTTCGGTCACAAAGCGGTGAATGTAGTCGCAGACGTAATACCCACATAGGTTGGTGCCCTGTGACTGTTTTGCACACTAAAAGAGAAACGACGACAAATTTAATATGCATTTCATATTTTAGAACATAATAATGATTCAACTCAAATTAGGAGCAGGCATGTTACTCACTGGAAACTTCATCCGCACAGAGAGCTTATCTTTCCAATTTTCACGAACATTGACCCGAAATCGTTCCCATGCCCTACGTGCAGTTGAAAGTTAGCACGTAATTATCCGAGAACCGCATATATGCAATAGAAAGTAAGATGGCATTACCTGTTAAACAGTTCAAATATGTCAGAGTACGTGGACCCTGGTTTATCAATTGAGTCAAAGACATGTAGATAGCACATGACATGTAGATAGCACAATGACATGTAGATAGCAAAATGTATAGAAAACAACCGCAAATATATAAGAGGAAAAAGTTACTAACCTTGTAGATAGCAAATATTTGTGTATTATCACCAAAGGAGTTGTTAACCTTGGCAATATTGGACCTCTAGCTATAGAAAAATTTTGAAGATGTACAAGTGTGGCTGGCTCGGGATGGAGGAGGAAGAAGGAGTATATAAAGCAAAATCTCTAATCTCGGTTGGTAATACCAACCGGGACTAGAGATGTCATCTCTAGTCCCGAGGCAACGGTTTAAAAATTCAACGACTCTCTAGGACCTTTAATCCCGGTTCGTGTCAAGAACCGGGACTAGAGGTGACGGTTCAAATGTTGTCAGAGCGCCGGACACCTTTTTCCGGTTGGTAACACCAACCGGGACTAGAGGTAGCATCTCTAGTCCCGGTTGGTGTTACCAACCTGGACTAAAGGTGTCGGGCACTCTGACAGGCTCTGACAACATTTGAACCGGGACTAGAGGTGATCTTTAGTCCCGGTTCGTGACACGAACCGGGACTACTGTTCCTAGAGGGCCGTTGAATTTTTAAACCGGGACTAGAGATGATCTCTAGTCCCAGATGCAACTCAAACCGGGACTATTGTGGTTTTCGCCACTTCAACCAATGATGGTTTCTCCAGTAGTGATAGGTACTACATATATTGCTACCATGTTTAACGTGTATATATAAACCTTTGATATATATATTGCTCATCCATAAGGTTGTCTCCAACAGGAGACCTATATAGGTACCCAAAACCAAAATAGGTCTTCGACAATGTTATATCACAACAGAGTATCTATATAGGAGACTCATTTTGAGTATCAGAAGAGACACAATCTAAATATGAGTATTTTCTCTCTTGAAGACCCATTTGCAGAAAGAGTTATCTTTTCGATCTTATTGTTGGAGAAGACAACAAATAGGTATTGAATCCTTTGACTGTAGCGATATCCAAATATAAAATAGATCTTGTATTTTAGATATTATTGTTAGAGATAGCTTAAGGGCATGCCAAGTGAGTGACCGAATGCTTCCAAAAAATAGAGGCCTCTTGTTTTATTTTTATAAAGTCTCACTTTTATTCATTTGTTTATTTGGTTAGGACGGGATAAAAATAAATCACTGCTAGTTTATTTGGTTAGGACGGACCTAATATTTTTCTAACATCCATTTTAAAAATCTTCTTGATAAAGCTCCAGTGCTAGCTATTTTTTGTTGTTTCTTTTTCGTATCTTTATTGGTCTTAAATTGTGTTTCGCACTGGGCCTTAAATTTAAATTCCTAGGTACGGCCCTGCATCCCTGCAGTAACTATATAGCGTTGCACATTTCTGGCCTTCTTGTTTTAATTTTAACTGATGAGCTGAGGCGACATCTCCAGCTCAAGCATAGGCCAGCTGAACGAAATCATACATGTATAATCCATGGCATCCATGCAAGCATGGGACAATGTGATCATGCATGCAAACAGCAGACCTGAAAATAACAGGATGCCACACAATGGCCAGCATGCATATGATCATACTGCCATGTAATCGATCTGTAGCTGACCAATGACTAGATCGATGCATGATGTTATGTAACACTACCTGTTTGCATGTGATTGCATAAGGATCAGCAGGGTTCATTCCATCTGCAACGACTATTTATCTCGTCGCAACCAGACAACAACGAGTTCCTGAAGAGCCAGAATAATATGATCAGCACATTGGCGTCTTTGTTTCGCTACAGCATCAGGTATAGCAACTGCATGCACATATGCAGTGTAAAATCTAACTCCATTATTATTCCCAAACCCTGTAGGCATGTGACTATAAGGGGTCAACAAGTCCTGATATTGTTCTTTGCTGGGGCACCCCACAGTGCTAGCTAGCTACAGCCCATTCTTGTTATCTACCTAGGTTTTACACAACTAGTTTCCAAAACATGATCGAGAGAGAGAGAGAGAGAGAGGAGAGAGAGACCGATGCGCATATATTGGCGCTAAACGGACGGTGATCGATCTATCAATGGCGGTGGTCCTCCACAATCAAACTGTTTGGATGATGATCGATATCAGATTAAGGGAGATATATAATGACAAACAAACAAGATTCGAACTATGAGACATTTTATAACCCAATGATATCCATTACAACCAAGAATTTGTGGAATATAACAATAGCGCAATCCATTATATTTATACATTTATAAAATTTAAACTCAATGTAGGGTCAAGCAGTTTGCAAAGATGCATGCGCCTCACTGTTATGGAAATTTGTCACATGAAGGCGAAAATTAAATTATCCCAAATTAACCGTACTATACGATTCACCCCCAATCAGTCATACCGATCGGTCTCTAGCCGTTAATTCCATCGCTGCTAGGGCTTCACTGCAGGTTCAATTCAGCATTGCCGTTGCTTTGAACCGAGACGGTGTGCTTGGGATAGTAGTATGCTGTAATATCGTCACTGTGATCGTTCACAATGGTTTGGCACCACGTACGTACTACTGGTTAATTTGTACCTGCCTGCAATAGTTATATCTAGAACAATCAGTGATGAGCTGGTTCCGGAGGAGGTCCTTTGTGTAGCAGTACTGGACCCAGGTTGCCAATAGAAATCAATTGGAAAAGGTCAGGTTATGCAGCAAATCATGTTTAGGAAAATCTATTTATGTGGATATATAATGATTATCTGTTGGCAAAGCCTTTTTTCCAATAATCTTTGAGTTGCTGAACATACCTTTTGCCGATCGAATTTTGGTACGTAGGTATAAATAGGTCATCATGTAGTGAACAGATAGACGCATGCAGTGATAAATAGTTTCCTCCACACATGACCATCTTAATTTCTTAAATTAAACCTCATTGAAATGTAGCTAGCTATCCACTCATACTAGGGATTCTGTAGTTTAACCCTTTTTGGACCAAGTCTTAGCATAGGCTAGATACAATGTATGTGTATATAACCGGCAAGGGTCAGTAATCAATTAATTGAAACTCACAAAATTTCACCATGCATATATATCAATACATCCATGCTAACAATTGCACATAAATCCACAAACATTTGGCATGTGTTGGACCCCACTGAAATTTGTGTTGTAGGTTTGTTCTATATCAAAAACTCATGGATCTATCAATGTCTAGGTCATCTTCATGGGAATATCATATGATCGATCGTCGCATACACAATAAGGGATCTGCAATTATTTTGTGGGATATGTGTGTATATGTGTGTGTATCGTATTTTTGGGCGAGGCAGGTATGGTACTTATAATTTTTTGGTAGGATATTATGTATATTTGCATTAGATTTCTTACAATTATTTTACTGGCCACGAATTAATCTCATCTAAATTTTCATTTAATTTGAAGACATTTGTAAGAGAAAAAGGTAATCATATGTACCCCGTTGTCCTTTATTCAAACCCTCTAGCTAGCTAACTAGCTTTAACTATCCACCTATAATTTCTCCACCCCCACTAGTGATCTCATGCCGCTTCCTTTGCTATATACCCCTTTAGCCTCAAACAATAAGGAAGAAACCGTGGACTCCACCTTGGCCCGCTTGGTTTTGACCAGATCTCGCTTCTTTGGCATAGAACCAACACACCTTTGGCAGCTTGGCATGCACGGCCACCTACACATAGGGAGGTGAAGTAGGAGAAGGCCGAGCTATTGGCCTGGGTATTGAAGAGCTCAAACTCAATAGTCGAGCAGATCCAATGTAATTCATGGATATTCAGGTGAATATCCATGAATTATATATATATATATATATTTCATATATAATGCATATGTACCACTATAATCTACATAGTTAGATTTGTGATATATATACCCTAATAATTCAATTCCACCCCCATTCTAGTTTTCGTCAGCCCACAAGATCAATAGTTAGCTCGTCCCTCTCTTTAGTCGACTACTACAAAAAGGTGCCGGTTAAAACAAATCCGGTACCTATAATGCATATAGGTAGCATGTAAAGAATAGATGTCGGTTCTTGTTAATAACCGCCACCTATAGTGCGAAATAGGTGTCAGGTGAACAGTAAAACCGGCACCTATAGTATAGGTGACGGTTCTTAAAAGGAACCGGCACCTATTTGTCCTAAATAGGTGTCGGGTCAATAGTAAAAACCGCCACCTATACTTTAGGTGCCGGTTTTGCTCATCACCCGACATCTATAAGGTTCCTTACGCTCTAAGCTGCGTAATATAGGTGCCGGTTGTTGTTAAAATTCAACACTTATATTCCGACCACCTATAAATGCCATCTTTCAGCCACTTAGCTCATTTTTATTCGGTCTTCATGTGTAGAACGAAACAGAGGGAGAAAGGTTTTGCCAAAAATTTTCAGAAAAATTAAAGGTTATTATTTGTTGCTAAATATAATTTTTTTTACGTTTAGGAAAATACGTATCGGTTTTTAACAAAAACCGGCACCTATTATACCAATAGGTATCGGTCTTAAACAAAAATCAGCACCTATTACGACCAATAGGTCTCGGTCTCAAACAAAAACCGGCACCTATTACGACCAACAGGTGTCGGTTTGAAGTTAGAACCGACACCTATTAGTCATAATACGTACCGGTTTTGTATTGAGAACCGATACCTATTAGTCATAATAGGTGCCGGTTTTTAAGCGTGGCCGGCACTTATTAGGCCGAATAGGTGTCGGTTCTCAATACAAAACCGGCACCTATTGGGCCTAATAGGTGCCGGGTGAGAGCCGGCACCAATGACTTTGGTCATTGGTGCCGACCAATAGGTGTCGGGTACGAAACCGACACCTATTGGGGGTTCCGAACCGCCACCTATTAGGCATTCTGTACTAGTGGTCCCTCCTTTTCTTTTGCAATTCATGCTAATTTGGTTATTGGCTTTGGCAATTAATAAGAAATTAGTTTATCTCTTGTATATACTTTTGTTTCCTATGTTCATAGCAATAGAAGTTGGTTGTAGCTCACCCACCCTGTTGTTTTTCCTCAATATATTGCTATGTAATTGATATCCCGTAGGATGAAGTTATATTAATTCTTCAGTAATTTCATTGTGGTTTGTGAGTTTTACTCTTCATTATGAACAAACCAAAAAAATATTTGCTACATAAATCTACCAACTTATGCTATGCAATCTCTCAAAATTCAGAATTCTTCGCTACACTTCACTCGTACTTAAATCAATAGGTTCAATAGAAAAATCATCTCCTACCAGTTTTTCTCTTAAAAAGGTTTGATGCCGATTATAACAAATCATAAAATTCTATATATTTTCTGGTATATGCGCATAAGTCATAGTAAAAATGATGTATGAAATGGTGTATCGTACTATCGATATATCGATTAGTATCGTTATATCTGGACAAGCTACTTTAGCATTCCGAATACCCATCCTACAAATCTTGGATCCACTAGTTTTGCTCGTGTTGCTCCATTTGGAGACTAGACAAAAAGAGAGATATATAAGAGAGCAGGAAAACCTAGATCAATGAGATATGTAAGGGTACAAAAAAGAGAGAGTTGATTTGTATTGTTGATCCAAGAGATTATGTAAGGTAGATCAATACTGAGATATGTAAGAGATAGATGTTGTTGATCTAAGAGCTAGATATGTAAGGTGGATCAATGAGATGTGTAAGAGAGAGATACAAATCAAGTAATATTGATCTAATGGAATTATAATTTCTGAGGGTAGACCGGAATATAATCTCTAGCTAGTGTTGTATAAGGAATTAGACATCTTATTGAAGTTGAGTTTACTCATTGCAAACATATACAACTGTTCCAGCATTGAAGACCACATCCATGCATAAGTCAAGATGCTTTTGGATGATCTTGGCAGCCCGCGGCATGATGCTCGGTCGCTAGCCACAGCTGATCACGAGGTTTGTGCATACACTCACTGTGCAAGTTTTTCTTCACAGTCACAGCTATAGCTAACTGCTGCCTGCTGCATGCTACAGCTTTTTCCCTCGATCGATCTGATTCTTGCATTTGCCTGTCGATCTGCAGGCAGCGCAGCAGCTGCGCATATATATATCGATCTGGGTGAAATAATATTCCATCTGTTTTGGGAGCTGGTGCAGCTTGCTCTATATGCATATATGCTACCTGCTCGATCCATGGCTTCTGCACTCAATAAGAGGAGAGGAATGTTTCCTCAGGATGTGCCCACATCTGCAAGTTGTTTTTTACCTTTTGTCGGGGTTCCATTAATTTTAATTCGGAGCTTTTCTGCTTGGACAGTTAATATTCGTCCAACCCAGCGTAGGAGAGCCAGACAAGGACCAATTATTTAGATGAACTCACAGCGTCGTCGGTTGTCCATATTTCCTAATAAGTCAAAATGCTTTATTAGAAAATAAAAATTAATTTATAAGTAAAATTTTTATATACATGCTTCATGATTTTTTGGATTTGTCTAGGATTTGGATTGAAATTAATCCTTTGGCTCAAAGCATCGTCGAGCTGGCTCGATGCTATTTTTTTTCCCGGAAACACACATAGGTGTCTTCTGTTCTACAACCGACACGTTTGCTCGTAATCAATGTTGTCAACTGAGTGTCGGCTGAAAAATATCTGGCACCTGTGATATTTTCAACCGGTATTGAAGTCGATTTCTGTTGTAATTTTAACAGTAGTCTTTTTCTTAAATTTATCCTTAGGTTTTTTATCCGTCCGCCTTAATCGTACTTTTTTAATTGTAACGTTAACGTGTCAGATTTTATCATTTTACTACTTCAATTTTCTTTACTTTAACCGCTGCACAAATCCGAATCTGAAATAAACGGTAGAGAAATACCCATATAGAACTTTAGTTCAGTATATATGCTGACAACTGACGACCATCAGTTAATCCTCTGCATGTGTACGTTATATTCCGTTCTCCTCTGAACATGCATGTCCTATACATTGTGCATATTCAGCCTGCATACCCGTGATGCATGCACAGCCTTTCTGCAACTACAGTGTACGTATATGTGGGAGTATATATACGTGTGTGTATGTATATATATATGTCATGTATCTGACAGCAGTTAATAAACTGGTTCGCTAGCTATACGCATATATACATACGTACGTATGTGGGGTTAAATTAATTTTTGGATCTTCTCGTGCAGGTATTGTAAAACACGTTGATCCAACAGCAACGTGACAAAGCTACGTGCTGCCATGTATACGTATGTCTACCCTCGAGGAGCAGCTACGTATTTCAGTGGTCACTGCTGCTATAAGCTCTGAAGGAGAGCGAAACAAGTTGCTAGAGATTCGTCTACCCTATCTGCATCCATGCAGGCCGTTTTACGAGGTACTTCAGCCGCCCGAAATTTTTCGAAAATTTCAGGCAATATTTTCTCTCATCCATTTAATGATTTCATTCCCCATTAACTGAATAATAATCTAATATAACAAAAATACAAAATTAAAATAAATAAACTTATAAAGATTTGGAAAATACATTAAATGTTCAAACCTAGACAAAAGTAAAATAAAACCATGTTAAAATGAACTAAAAGTGCACAACTACGCACAATTTTAAGCTTAGAAATGTACGCAATTTTAGATTAATTGATGCCTGATTTCAAGCAAATCAACTTCTGAACTATGCCTCGTGAGTCCGTAATCACAATTGAAATTGTTGAAAAAGATATATGATGAGTTAGTATAAGTTTTAAAGTTGTAAATATGCAAATAGTATAAGAAGGCGGTCCATTACAAAATTAAAAATTTCAAATCGAAAACATTTTATCTTTTATGTTTATATATTATGTTTTCTTTTAAAACTGCTGTTACTCGGACTTGAAACAAAGATGCTTGAGCGTTGTTTTTTAAGAGCAGCGTGTCTATCAATTTTATAGAAGATTAAGTTAAAATAATAGGTTTATTAAAAAAATATTAAGTCATTTTCTTGCTAATCGTCGAGATTGGAAGAGCGCCGTTATAGAATCTTCATTATTTTGTTTGTGAGTATCATTTTAATTTTTTTATAAAAAAATCTTGCAGGTACCCATTAGTCATGACATCTCGTTTTTAAACTAGAGGGGTATCGGGGCATGGTACAGCCCAAAAGAAGCACTGGTCTTTTCTTGTTGGACACATGCACAAAACATCGATGAACCGCGACTTTATATTAGCAGACACTCACGTGAGACCTCTTTTATATATATATATATATATATATATATATATATATATGTATATATATATATATATACATACTTATAAAGAAGTAGTGTTCTTACCTAAAATTTTTTGTCCGCCTCACTATTTTATAGAAAACCCAAAATTAACCCACAGTCCGCCTGATTATTTTTGCAGAAAACCTTTTGAGTGTTTATATTTTGATGTTAGCTTTAGTTTGTATTTTGCAATAGAAAAAACAAACTCGCATATGATATTCAAATTAAATTAAATTAAATCCAAATTACTCGCGCAAGCATGTTTAGTATTCAAAGTGTGCCGGACAATAGGCCTCAGGTGAAGACATAAAGAAAAAATATAAATTGAAATTACATGAGACTTTAACTTTGAAATAATTATAATAAAATAAAATGACGCCCGTTACAATGCACGGACATATTTACTAATATATCTATATAACTCTATAACTATCTATAAAGCAAGTATTATTTCTACCCAAAATTTTCGTCCGTCCGGCTATTTTGTAGAAAATCCCTTGAGTATTTATAAAATTAACCCGCAGATCCCAATGCTGAAAAGAAAGGGATTACATGAAACTTTAACTTTGAAATAATTATGATAAAATAAAATAACGTCCGTTACAACGCACAAGCATATTTACTAGTATATATATACATATATATACATATACATATATACATATACACATATATATAATACTCCCTCTATCTCAAATTATAAAGCTTATAAATTTTTTACACAGTCTTTAATGACATCCTTTAACCATTAATTTATTTAATGTTACCAACAGATATAAATTTAGCATCACATGAAACTACATTGAAATATGAATCTAGTGATATAACATGCATAATTAGTTAAAGTTATCGAGTTTTATTTTTCTAAAAATAAGAGCGTTCTATAACACTACAACGGGAACCATCATCTCAATCGGGCGGCAACCCTCATCTGTGTCGGGTACGACGCCCGTCACGGTACAAAGGTCAGTGATACGAGAAGTCATCTCTAATGGGCAAAAGCCCGTCACAAATGCACTTATCTTTGTCGGGCCTCAACTAAAACCCGTCACAAATGAGTGTCATCTGTGATGAGTTTAAGTTAAAGCCCGTCACTGATGAGTGTTTTCCAAACAAAAAACAAATTTTATTTTTTGCTAGCCTCATGCCTTTGCTAGTCATGCCCGCTGAAACATTAGAGAAAGAGAGATATATATTTCCATTCCTAGCATCCCATTCATATATAGAATTATTCATAGAAAACCCAATTCAGAACTCACATATGACATTCATATATTTCACACATCCATTCATATATACAATTTATTTTTGAAATAGAGGAGAATGAATCTTTGAATTTATACAACCAAAACAAAAGTGACATTATCTCAAATTTATACATCTCCCATTAACAGTGAGCAATATACAACCAATACATGGCATGACATTCATCTCAGATTCAATACATGGCATGGCATTCATCTCAGATGTATACATGAGGGTGCACAACAATACATGGGGGAGATGGACTTACCTGGAGCACGGTGGTGCTCGGTGGCCGGGCTCGGAGACGGCGATGCTCGGTGCCAGTGAGGGAGAACGACGGCGCTGGCCTCGGGAGGGCGCGAGGTACGGCGGCGACGGGCTCCGAGAGACGGCAGTGGCTCTAGGGTTCGCAATGTGAGGACTTAGAAAATTTTCGCGCTCATGTATAGATCTGAATCGGCGCTCGGGCTAGGTTAAATGGTTTCAAAGTATATCCGTAATAGGCTTAAGTTTCATTGGTAACGGGCCTAATTGTTTATCTTAATCGGGCCTCAAGTTGGAGCCCATGACCGATGACACTCATTGGTGACGGGCCTAATCGTTATCTCAATCGGTCCTCAGGTTGGTGCTTCTGTTGGGGCCCGACAAAGATATCGTATGTTATCTTTGTCGGGCCTTGATTTGAGTCCGTCACCGATAGGTATCATCCGTGACTGGCTCGAGTTTTTTGCACATCTAACATGTCTATGCGAGTATTTCTTTGTCGATCTCTTTTAGGCCCATTTGAGATGACTTCGTTGTGACGGCTCATAAAACCCATGCATGTGAGAGACCATCATAGATGAGAGGATCTGTACTAGTGTAATTTGGTTGGGATGGAGAGAGTATATATTTGCTCAAGATGTTTATGCATGGATGGAAGAGGTAAATGATTGGTAGGTACAAATAACACTACTGGAGATTCGATTTTTGCGTGCAGACTGAAAGGCATCTTCCCTTGCGGAAGGCTTGCTTACACGCCCAAGATGGTCTAGGAAAAGACCATTTTCGCGTGTGGGCAGCCCAACCGCACGGAAAGATCAATTATCCCGTGCGGTCGGCTTAAGCAGCCCGTATGGGAAGATCCATTATCCCGTGTGTGCCACTTTATATGACCGCACAGGATAATTGATTTTCCCGTGTGGTTCTTTAAGTTGACCGCACGGGAAGATTGATCTTCCTGTGCGGCATTATTTTATGTGCGCGCTTGCATTATTTTATGTGAGCGCTTGCAGTGTTATCTCTCCTCTCTCTCCTTTCTCCTCTCTCTCAATAATATATGATCGATGTTGTCATTAATATGTATACAACAATTCACACGTACTAAGAATTAAAAGACATTTATTTTCTCATATATATAAATATATAAATGTACGCATCATGTACATATATACATACATATTGTATCATGCATCTGACAATGTATAATAGAAGAAAGCACATAAAATATAAAATTAATTACAAATGTTTGTACTAGCTAGCTAGTATACATATGTTCTTTCTCCCACTCTCTAAGTCGTTTGAAGGTATCCTCCGTCGCAAGCTGGCTCTCTGGATCGTAGAAATCGCCCAAATGGTTGCAGACATCGTGGCGGATGAAGCAGCAAATATCTGCACACAAGTTTAGTATGGTTCGATTGTCAAACCAGTTTGCTACAACTGAAATGGACGGGATCTGTTTAAGAAGGAATACACATTGTTATAGTTAGGAAAATTATACAAGATCTTAATGTGTAAAAAGATATTTTCTCTGGACTTACTTCTTCAAACTTTGTAGTGTATCTCCCGTAGATTCTAAGCATCTCACACACGTAGTAGCCAGAATTTATGACTATCTAAAATAGTCACTTAAGGAGATATGATAAGGGGATATGATTAAGAGAGCTGTTGGAGTTGCTCAACCCACTCTTTTTTATTCTCCCCTCCTCTCTCTCCTACTAAGTCCTCCTTTCCCCACTATCTCCTCTCTTCTCCCCCATTCCTATTCTCCCCGGCCTCCTCTCTCTCGACCTCCTCTTCTCCCATGGCATCCTCCTCTCTTGGCCTCCTCCTTTCCCCTTTCCTCCCTACCGACGGAGGTGAAAGGCGAGGGCTTCAGTGGCGGCGGCAGCCGGGCGAGACCTCAATGGCGATAGCGGTGGAGGGCTCGGGCGGTGAGCGTGGGCTCTGGCGACGGTGGCGGTGGCCATCCCCTACATGGATCCAGTGGCGTCAGCCCTCCCCTACTCGGATCCAACGACGGTAGCCTCCTCCCGCACGGATCTGGTGGCGACGGCTCTCCCTCATGACAATGACGATGGCTCGGGTGGAGGCAACAGGCTAGGGTTTTGAGTGTCGGCGACGACTAAGTGGCAGCGGATCTAGGGTTTTGGGGCTAGGGTTTGGATTTTTGGATTTTTTTTTATTTTTTTGACTGTTTATTTTTGTAGACGGACGGCTTAAGCGCCTACATACAAAAATCAAATTTTTACATGCGTTTGATCTACCCGCATGCAGAAAATCTGATTTTTATAGACATCTGGGTGCAGGCGGGCTATCCACCTGCATGCGAAAATCAAATTTGGTCGTATGGAAAAATATATTTTGTAGTAGTGAATAATGGGCTACAAATCAACTATAAACTTATGTGGAAGAGAAAGAAAAGCAAATAAAAATTGTTGACTCTCATTTAAAAGCTAACTCTACACATGATTCAAAATATTTACATTAAATTTATAGCAAGAGAAAGAGTAAAAAAATAAAATCAACCTTACTATACATGTTAGTCTCTAACATGAAGTAAAATAGTTGACTGTGCTGTTAAACCTCAGTATCGATAAAGCAGAGACAACGTATGGATGTGGAAAATAAAAACAATATGTAGACTGTAGTACGTGCGCGCATTAGGTATTAATTTATACTAGCTGTCTTTCCACTCAAAACACCAATTATTACCATGTCAACCATTTAATTTTGTTTTAGTTTTATCAACCTTCAGGCTTGTATATATTAATATTATTATTTTTTAAAATTTAGTGAGATCAGAAATATACCGCTGATATTTCTATCTTTTAAACGTAAGTTAGGAGAGGACTATATTCATATGGGTGTTTTAAGTATGATATCGATGGTGTTATGTGTGTCACTATAAAGAAACAATTTCTCATGGCACTTTTTTTTTAAATTTTCAGACGACTAAAACCACTAGTCAAAGTCACATTTATTTTTTTGATGACATAAGCATCCGTTAAGCAAAATCGATTTTCACTAGCGGGCACTTAAAAGAAAATCGACTTTTACTAGCGGGCGCTTAAGACGTTTGTTACTAAAAATCAATTTTACAAACATGTATTTATATCTAACTTTTTCATAAAAAGTCGGATGAAAATAAAATTTATATCAAACTCGTAGATCTCAGTGAGGTCTACAACTTTTTTGTTGAAAACTTTTTCATTTGAGATCATTTAAGGTTCAAAATATTCGTTAAGATTCAAGATCTATTTTATAAAATTTCAGATATATGGTTCAAATAACCTCCCATGGACATACCACTACCGGAGAAATAATTTTTGATCTATCTGTCCAAATCTACAATAGTTTCGGTTTCAATAGGAACGAGACGAAAAATATTTTTAGTCCCGGTTAAATCTTTAATCCCGGTTGGTAATACCAACCGGAACAAAATTTTATTTTTAGTCCCGGTTAAAAAAATCTGTGGCCCATATTAGATCCCCATTATTTTTAGTCCCGGTTGGTGTTACCAACCAGAATTAAAGATCAATATTTGCCCCGATTCATTGTATAAATCGGGACAAAAAAATTCCTCGGCCTTATCTCGTCGCACGCCCGGCTCTATCTCTCTTTGTCTTATCCTTATCCTCAGATGTATCTCTCCCTCTCCCGTCAAATCTCTCCCTCTCCCTCTCCCCTCACCTCAGCTCTCCTGATCTCTCTTCCTCAGCTCTCCTGATGTCTCTCGCGCAGGCAAGCGATGGCGGCCGCATGGGCGGGCGGTGGCGGCAACGCGAGCGGCGGGAGGCGGCAGCCACGCGGGCAAGAGGCGGTGGGCCGGGGCGCACGGTGGAGACGGGAGGCGGCGACCGTGTGGGCGAGAGACGGTGGGCTAGGGCACGCGGCGGCCATGGGAGGCAGCGGCGGGCGGCAGCGGTGGGCCGGGCGCGCGGCGGCAGACCGGTCGGCATGCACTGTGATATGTATTTTTTTCTTGATGTATTTGATGATTTGTGACATTGTATTGATAGATCTGTGTGATTTTGATCTATGATTTGTGATCTGTCAGATTTGTGGTATTTGGGTATGGTTTCGATTTGTGGAATTTGGTATATGAATTTATGATATGTGAATTTCTAATATGTAAGTTTTGATGTCAAATTGAGATGGTATTTGGGGACATCAATTTTTGATGTGTATTTGGGGTAATCTGGGAGCAAGTGAGAGAAAAAAACAATAAAAAATAATTGTTTGCTTCGGTGGCGTCTATATCTTTAGTCCGGTTGGTGTTACAAACCAGGACTAAAAGATTTTTTGTCCTGGTTATTTCACCGGACTAAAAATGTCGATCTTTTGTCCTGATTTCATAGTCCTGGTTCAAGAACCGGACAACAGGAGTTAAGAACCGGAACTAAAGCCTCTTTTCTCAGTAGCGTACGATCTGTGTTAAAGTTGTAGAGCTTTATGATATCTACAACTTTATAGTTTTTTTATAGTTCATGACTTTTTTATTTAAAATTATTTAGGGAGACAAATAAGTATTTTAAAAGTGATTCATGTGCACCTGCCATGTTGCAAGATCCATTTTTTTACCTTGCCGATTAAATTTTTTCGAGATCTTTTACGACTATTAATTACAACAGATATTGAATCAATGAAGAGGATGCATCATCATGTTTGGTCAGGTCCATCGATCGATCAGATGCATGTGCACTTGAAGAGGGTTTGTTTGCTAGTAGATCACTCCTAAAGCTGCACATAGAATACAACACTGTCACGCATGTCCACAGTGTTTGGATGCAGGCGACGTTACAGTGCCAGAACATGTAGTTTTCCGGCTTTGTGTAGGATCAATCGATCGATCGATCGACTGGGCATTTTGGGTTTTGTGAACTTGGACAATAATAAGATGCTTGATGATCAAACAGCATATATGCTGGACCCCGATCGATGACCAATATGGATCATGGATGTATCGATGTGTTTTATGCAATATGCATGCATGCTGTGCTGTGCACTAACGTAACCCAACTTACAAGCATGCCGGCTACTTATTAGTTTGGGTCAGTAAGGTAGTGAGAGACCTACGGACAATGTAGATTTCTGTTTGCAATTTGTCAGAATCACTTTTGTAAATATATAAAAATAAATTTAAGTTTTCAGCTAGCATAGGTTGCAGGGATGAGTGTGTTGGGCTTGGCCAATTAAATCCCGAGGCCCACTTTTATTAGAGGTGAAAAATAATTAATACCACATGGAGAGTTAAGAGGGATTTAAATCAACTTAAATATATGGATTGATTGTGAACCTGTTGAGAGGTTAAGGAGGAGTCAAAGGAGACCACAGGCGCGCGCTAGCCCGAGCCGTGGCCGCCGTTACGTTTTTGTGACAGTTGAATGACAGTAACTAGTATTCACTCCTGTGATGTTCAGTATGATTGAAGAATTATTCCTGTTATAAAAGCAGACAACATTATGAGCCTGTGTTAACACCATCACGATAATGGTGTTTTTGTGACAGTTGAATGGTAGTAACTAGTATTCACTCCTGTGATGTGCAGTATGATTGAAAAATCATTCCTGTGATAAAAGCAGACAATTCCCAGCGGACGAAGACCTAGTGCCACAGGGGGTCAGCCGCATCCCGCCCTGAACCCTCTGCTGGCAGAGCTTCTCCCGTCGGCACCAGATTGGCAGAATGAACAGCAGGGGGGGAGATCACCTAGATTTGATGGGCGGCGACCCCCACCAGGCGGCAAACCAACCAGACTAGTCACAGTGGCAGCAGCAGCCTCAGGCCGAGCAGCCTCCCCAACCCGGATTTAATGAACAACAAGTTGAGCAAGTTATGGAGGGTGAAGGGGGGAATATGGAAAACAACAATGATTGGCCTACATGGGATCCTCAAATCCCCGAGCACCCACATGTCCCCCAGCACTATCGGGATCTCCATCATTCTTCCTCCTCCTTGCAGTACCTCCGTGCCCAGCGTCCTGACATCCCCATTGAGGACCTCATCAAAGCCCTGAACGGTGAAGGGGACCAGGATAGCTCCTCATCTAATGAGGCTACCTACCCAGATGTCATTGAGGGGAGGACTCGTTTGGGGAAAGCCAAAACAAGGTGTGCTGACCTGGATTCTTTGGGCAGACGTGATATTCCTAATACCTCTTTTGAGCTTGGAGAATCCTCAAGTCACCATGTGCGTCTGGATGTCTCCTCCTTAAACTGGAGATCGTCTGCCCCTGCCTAGCTCACCTCATGGGTTAGAAATTGTCCCATGGTACCCTGTAAAGGACGCCATTGCTCTACAACTATGGCCCATGGTGGACAAGGCGATCAGAAAGGGACGCATGGGGCAGGAGGCGGCTGCTGCAAGAAAGGAGACAACCCAGGCACCAACAACAGATGTCGCACCTAGCTTCACCTCCGAATCAGTCCAAAAAAACAAACTCCCACCGGGTACAAATTCCCTAGCTCTCCCTACAAAAGTGTCAGTTTCTAATAATCATATGCCTTTGCGTCACAATGGCATCAGACGAAGTTCAAGAAGAAATATTAATTCCAATGGTTTTTTCTTTCCATCAGTTAAACTTGATGCAAATCCTTCCAAGAAGCGGAAAATTGCTGTGATCCAGATTGACAAGAACATCGGAAAGGAAGGACCAGTCCAACTCTCAGTTCTTCAAGGGTGGGGAATAGACTGCGGTGTAGATCCTAGGGATCTCACCGATGATAATCTGATGCAGAACCCCAAGACGAACAATGATGAAAATCACGAGGTGTAGGATTTGCTGGCTGCAGGACTTGTCTGTTTCTGAAAACATTCTTCTACCCCTATCTATCTTCCTGGTTGACTACTATTCTGATGACTGCGGTGATGGGGACATTTTCTGTAATATGCTTGATTGCCTGCCTGCTCTGCTAGACCTTTGTTTTCATAGTATTCAGGATCTCGTTACTTTTGCCTTGCTGAACCTTGCTATTTTGCTTAGCCTGTCTTTTCTGCTCGATCTTTACGGGGGTGACACTGCCACGGGGACCGCCCGAAGAACCTACTGGTTTGGCTGGGGGTATCTGACTAGTTTGTCTATCAGATTCGCCTTCCTCTGTTCTCTTTTGTTTCCTATGACCATTCGTGTTTGGATCACCCGCTGCTGGAACATCAGAGGAATCAATGCCCCCGTGTTTTGGGAGGACTTCAGGAACAAAATTGTGGAAAACGCTCATTTAGTGATTTGTTTACAAGAAACTAAAAGGGATTTTCTTGAAAGTACGTACATCAGAATTTCTGCTATTGATTTTTTCCCCTCGGTGGAACCCTCGGGTGGAATCCTAGTTCCGTGGAAGGGAAACCTATCTTCGGGTCTGGTTTTTGATAAACAGAGCTTTCGCACCTTAATGGCCCTTTTTCCTCTCCAGATGGTTTTGAATTGGTGTTCAACTGTGTTATATGGCCCTTATGATGATCCACTCCGCACCATATTCATGAACTAGTCTAGGAATCACGTTTTTCATGAAAGGAATGACTGGAGTGTCTTGGGGGATTTCACTTGCTATCAGTCTCTGGCCAACAGAATCAAACCGGGGGCGGTTTCAAAATCTCCTTGGTTTTTACCCTTTATTTGGGTTCTTCCTATCTGCTGGCTCTCTCTTATCCCGGTCCTCTTGACTCCCTATGATCAACTTTGTGATCCGATTGGCTGTGCCTCTCGGGATTTCTGCGCCTTGCTTATTTTATGTTATCATGACATCTCGCTGCTGGACTATCTTATGCTGGAACATCAGAGGAATTAATGCCCCAGAAAAATGGAGGCCATTGGAAACAAGATAGAAGAGAGCGCTTGCTCGGTAGTTTGTTTGCAGGAAACTAAGAGGGCCTCTTTTGACAGAACCTACATCAGAAAGTTTGCCCCTAGCTGCTTTGATTGCTTTGATTTCGTTTCCTCAGAAGGTGCCTCAGGAGGGATTCTAATTCTTTGGAAAGGGTCTTTCTTCTCGGGGCTGGTTTTTGATAAGCAAAGTTTCGGCATCTCAGTTACCCTCACCTCCCTTCACAGCAACCTATCTTGGAAGATGACAGCAGTCTATGGCCCCTGTGCTGAACCTCTTCGCTCTGAATTCATCTCTTGGTTCAGGAGCCATGAAATTGAGAATAATGAGGACTGGATTTTCTTAGGTGACTTCAATTTCTATCGGTCCTTGGCTAATAGAAACAAACCATGAGGGAATGTCATAGACACGTTCACCTTTAATGAGGCAATCGGTCACCTGGGACTAATTGAGCTACCGATCAAAGGAAGGGCCTTCACTTGGAGCAATATGCAACAGGACCCCTCCTAGAGCAATTAGAATGGTTTTTCTCTTCCATCAACTGGACTGCTGATTTCCTAGACACCAAAGTAATCCCGCTAGCCAGAACAGTCTCAGATCACATACCCTGCAAAGTGGTTATCGGTACAAACATCCCTAGGTCACCCGTTTTCCGTTTCGAGAACTTTTGGGTTGAACAACCAGACTTCATAGAGACAGTGGCCAATTGTTGGATGCTACCCACAAATCTGGAAAACGCCCCAAAAAACATTGCAAAGAAGTTCAAGGTTTTAAGAGCAGGGCTCAAATCCAGGAGCAAAAGTTTCTCCAACCTCAAAACTCTGATTCAAAACTGCAACACGGTGATTGCCTTCATCGACTCCCTAGAGGAAAAAAGGTGTTTATATAACATAGAAATCAACCTGAGGAAAATAATCAAATCAAGATTACAACACTGGCTCCAAATAAGGAAAATCTACTGGAGGAACAGATTCACGGTTAACAGAGTAAAACTGGGGGACGAATGTACAAAGTTCTTTCACAGCATGGCCTCCATCTCCTACAGGAAAAACTCGATTGCCCAGATTAAGAACACTGAGGGGGAATGGGTCCAAGACCACTCGGAAAAGGCTAACCTCTTATGGACTGCTTTCAAAGAAAGATTAGGGACTTCTTCCAACCCAATCATGGTCTTCGACCTCCAAAGCATCATACAGCCAATTGTCGGTCTAGACAGCTTAGCAGAGCCAATCACCCATGAAGAATTGGACATGGTAATTAGAAGGATGCCAAGGGATAAAGCCCCTGGACCGGACGGTTTCAATGGGCTATTCCTCAAATCTTGCTGGTCAATCGTCAGAGAGGATTTCTACAACCTGTCTGAGTCCCTTCAGCAAGGAAACGCCTCATTATGGCCTATTAACAGCTCTTTCATCATCCTGATTTCGAAAAAGGATAACCCCGAGACAGTGAATGACTTCAGGCCGATCTCCTTACTCAACTCCTCCCTGAAAGTTCTAACAAAAATCCTGGCTGACAGATTGCAAAACGTTATACAATCGGTAATCCACCCGAACCAGTATGGCTTTATCCGCTCAAGAACAATTCAAGACTGTCTGGCCTGGGCCTTCGAGTACATCCATCAATGCCACCGATCCAAGAAAGAGATTATTATCCTCAAACTGGATTTTGAGAAGGCCTTTGACACCATTGAACACTCAACGATTATCCTCATGATGCAAAGCCTGGGCTTCCCAGACACCTGGATTCGTTGGGTGCATGAGATCCTCTCCTCTGGAACTTCCTCGGTTCTTCTCAATGGAGTCCCTGGTAAGACATTCTGCTGCAAAAGAGGTACGACAAGGAGACCCTCTCTCTCCACTGCTTTTTGTCCTGGCGACAGAACTGATCCAAATTTTAATAAACAAGGCAAAACAAGATGGCCTTCTCCATCTACCCATAAGTCAACCTACTGAGGATTTCCCTGTTGTCCAGTATGCTGATGACACCATCATCATCCTCCAGGCCAACGCCAGGCAACTTTTTTTCCTCAAGAACTTGCTAAGTTCAATCCAGACAGCAACGGCCCTCAAAGTAAATTACAATAAGTCCAACATGTACCCAATCAACCTTAGCAGGGACAAACTGAATCTTCTAGCCAAAACCTTTGGGTGCGACATGGGTTCCCTCCCCTTCACTTACCGGGTCTTCCTTTGGGGACCACCAAGCCACGGATTCAACATTTCATTCCACTCGGACGAATTGAAAGAAAGCTCTCTTCGTGTGCTACTTGGCTCTCATACTGGTCGGCGAAATGATCAACTCAAGCAATCACCCCAATAACATCTTACACTATGTGTACCCTTAAAATCCCCAGAGGCATCATCGAAGCAATTGACAGAGCTAGAAAACAGTGTCTCTGGAGAGGAAACAAGGCGGAAAAAAGGAGGCAACTTGGTAGCCTGGGATCTTGTAACCAGACCGAAAGAGAAGGGGGACTAGGGATTCTCAACCTCCGTTTACAAAATGATACTCTCCTCATTAAGCATCTTACAAAGTTCTACAACCACGAAAACATCCCTTGGGTAAACCAAATCTGGTTCAGCTATTACCAAAACAAAGTTCCCCATCGATGCAATGAGATTGGTTCCTTCTGGTGGAAGGACATCTTGCGTCTAGCCGACCTGTTCTTGATGATAGCCTCCTGTTAGATTAGAAAAGGTTACTAAGTAAGTTTTTGGATGGACAACTGGAACAACCTCAATGTCCCCGTGAACTTCCCACACCTTGCCTCCTTTGCCAAGAATCGTAATGCCCCAGTGGCGAAAATCATGCATGCTCAAGATTTGGATTCCATCTTCCATCTGCCGCTCTCCGATCAGGCCTTCCATGAATTACAATTGCTCCAACCCCTTCTTCAAGACCTACCCTACGAGGAAGACCATACAAACAGCTGGTCGATGTCCTGGGGAAACAAGTACACTTCAAGAAGATTTTACAGCCATGTGTTTAGCTCCATCAATGGCCACTAGTGTTTCCAGTTAATCTGGAGATCAAAATGCATTCCGAGAATCAAATTCTTCGCGTGGCTTCTCGTGATGGATAGGTTAAACACAAAATCAATGTTACAGAGAAGACATATCTCCATCCAAGATGATAATCTCTCCAAGATGTGTGAGATGAGGGTGGAGGAAACCACTGAACACCTTTTCTTCGAGTGCCCCTTCGCAGCCCAATACTGGTCGTCACTACCTCTTCATTGGAGCACCTCACCCAACATACTGGACAAGTTTTCTCAAACCATCTCTACTTCAACCTTGCCAAATGCTGCAGAAATAACCTTGATGGCGGCTTGGGAATTGTGGAAATTAAGGAATGACAAAATTTTCCAGAGGGCATCTCCATCCATACAAGCTTGGAAGAGGAATTTTAAAGGCCGGTGCACTCTGCAAGTCTTAAGGCTTAGAATGGAAGACAAGAACACGTTCTGTGCCTGCGTCGATGCCTATATCTAAATTCTTTCCCTCCGAGTCCCGCAACCTAGGACATAGTTGCTTTTTATTCGGCTGTGAGTCCTAGCAGTGGGCATCTCTGCCTGTGTACCCTAAGGTTGTATTCCTAAACCTGTTTCTCCTCCGTCCTGTTCTATAAAATTGCTCGTTGCTGTGGGGACCTCCCCCCCAGCTTTTACATAAAAAAACAATGGCAGCATTATGAGCCTGTGTTAATACCAGCACAATAATGGTCATTGATGCCTGTGATTACACCAGCCTGGTAATAGCCATTGATACACAACCATTGATGTCATTCATGATGTCCTGTGTTAACACCAGCATGATAATGGTCATTGATGCCTGTGATTACACCAGCCTGGTAATGGCCATTGATGCACAACCATTGATGTCATTCATGGTGTCCTGTGTTAACACCAGCACGATAATGGTCATTGATGCCTGTGATTACACCAGCCTGGCAATGGCCATTGATGCACAGCCATTGATGTTATTCATGGTGTGGTCATTGATTCACAGCCATTGATGCCATTCATGGTGTCTAGGTTCAACCTCTCTTGCACACCAATAAATGGAGCCTCCCTCCTCCTCCTCAACACATACTAGAGCGCACAACCTCTCCTCTCTTCTGTTGCCTGCTGCTTTTGCTTGCATTCTCATCGCTAGCACTGTGATGTTGACGCCAAATTCGTACAGCCGCAAAATGTGTTGACATCGAACCACACGCTAGCCTGGGAGATCTGCTTAGCTCCAGTGCAGGTCCTAAAATTGATAAAGCACGGTCATGCTAGTCAGTTTGATCCTGCCACTGACAAGATATGCAAAACAGCAGAGCATAAGTCATATCGGCCGATAGGCTGATAATCAAAATAGTCGATCTGTTGACAGCCGATTGTGTGATTCCAGCCGATGCCGATGTCCAGATAACTCGTCGGCTGAAACCCCGACAAAACCCTTAGTGGCAGCAAACAGGCAGGCTAGAGATTACGGTTCTAATCACGACTTATTAGGTCAAACTGAACTGATGCAACACTAAGTATGAAAAGAAACACAATATCTGGATAATTAAGCCCTTGACTGATTTTCAGGGTGGTAGATGCCTAAGCTAATCTAATCTAATATAACGATTTAACCGGTATCGGCAGAAACCCTAAAGCGAGAAACAACCAATAGAGCTAAATTGAGATACTAGGACTAGATTAACAAAGACATATGATAAGACCGGCTAACCCTCCGGTGAAACATTAGCATGAACCTATCGGCTTAACAAGACTTAGATTATCGATAACAATCTAGTAGGTCAGACCTAACCGATGCAGCATGAGATTGTATATGATAATCTAATAGTTGATGAGCCGATAGATCTGTCTAACGCGATGGATATAACAAATCTACCTAAAGTGACATTACGTTTACAGAAGCATCGACTTGATCAGAATATCGGACCTAACCGAGAAAGTCCTAACTAAGCCGATGTATCTATGAACGGTAATGAAACTAATGATAGATAGGATATACCTAGGCGGGCGGAACCTTGGACTTACCCCTTCGCCGAAGATCAAAGTCGATGCAGCCCCGCGTTGGGTGCCAAGTTTCGCCGGATGATGAACAAAGTAGCCAAAAGTAAAAAGGTGGCGATGCACTGAGTTGTATTAATTGTGAGGATTGGTTACATGAATCCCGGGCTTACATATTTATACCCGCAGGCTTGACACAGATCCTAACAGATTACGATTCAAACTTTCCTAAAGATAAAAGGAAACAAACTGAATCCTTACCGGATACTAACACACTTTCCTAAAGATAAAATAAAAAGCTAACAAATCCTTCCTAATTATTAGATACAGTTTCCTTTTTCGGACTCTATCCATGTATGGCAATCCTCATGAAACACATTAATCTAATCTGATAACGATTCCAATGTTATCTTACCGGAATCGGCTATATCGGTTTACCCTATCCGATTCGGTATCATCCGATATGATCCTTGAGCCGATAGGGCCTCTGGGGCTTACCAAATTCTAGGGTTAACACATGCCCCCTAGTTTTGGAGTATGAGAAGTCATGCTTCAAAATTATCCTTGCGTTGATTGTCCCAAAACTTGTTCTTTTCTTCCTTTTGACATCGGTTCTCGTAAAGCCGATACCTTCTGTATTAGATGAGCCAGGCTGTCAAATGCATGAAAGAAATATCGATCTTTAATAGCCGCTGATAACCCCTGGAATGCAAGATCTGCTAGCTGCTCATCACTTAGGCTCAAACTATAACATTGGTTGCGGACATTATGAAACCTTTGAATATATTCCTTAGCCGATTCCCCTTCTTGCTGTTTAACTGATAGCAAGTCTGCAAGCTTCAACTCATCATCCCAAACAAAGAAGTACAGGTGAAATTGCTTCTCAAGATCAGCCCAACCTTTGATGGAGTTGGGTGGCAATGATGAAAACCATGTGAATGCCGATCCAGTCAAAGATATTGGAAAAAGTCTAACTTTCAGAGCCTCTTTAGCCGATGCCTCCCCACAGTGAGATAAGAATCGGCTGATATGTTCTATTGTAGATACACCATCCTGCCCTGAAAACATGAAGAAATTTGGAATCTTGTACCGATTTGGAAGTGGAACCCTATCAAACCACTCAGGATATGACAACCGATATACAGAAGTTCGATTTTTAGGTTTAATTCCAAACTGCTCCTCTATCACCTTTGCAATCATATCAGCCTAATATTCTTCAGATTGATACCTTTGAGTTTCCTCTGGCCGATATTGTTGTTGTGGCCCTTTATGTTGATACTGATCAATTTGCCCCTCGAGCCAATATTGTTGTTGCCGATGATGTTGAAATCGCTCATCAAATATCCTGGGAACTATTTCCTCGATCAAACCACGTAACGTACTTGTCAAAACTCCAAATTGATCGAACACAACACGATGAACGGTTTTATCAACCATCTCTTGAAGTGTATTGTCGTCCATCGGCTTTGTAGATTGTTCCCTGTCTTCATTTATCAGCTTGAGAGATTGTTCTTCCTCGGCCTTCACTTCTTTATCAGACATCTTGTGGCAATTGTGGGTCTCATGATCCATGTAGAAAATCTGTTGCACAAACACTGTCCCACCGGTGTGGAACGCGAAGAACAGTCGATTGTCCCACCGGGCGTGCCAAAAATATGTTGACGCCAAATTCGTACCGTCGCAAGATGTGTTGACGTTGAACCACACGCTGGCCTGGAAGATCTCCTTAGCTCTAATGCAGGTCCTAAAATTGATGAAGCGCGGGCGTGCTAGTCAGTTTGATCCTACCACTAACAAGATATGCAAAACAGCAGAGTCATATCGACCGATAGGACGATAATCAAAATAGCCAATCGGTTGACAGCCGATTGTGTGATTCCAGCCGATGCCGATGTACAGATAACTCGTCAGCTGAAACCTCGACGAAACCCTTAGTGGCAGCCAACAGGCAGGCTAGAGATTACGGTTCTAGTCACAACTTAGTAGGTCAAACTGAACTGATGCAGCACTAAGTATGAAAAAACACAACATCTAGACAATCAAGCCCTTCACTGATTTTCAGGGTGGTAGATGCCTTAGCTAATCTAATCTAATATAACGATTTAACCGGTATCGGCAGAAACCCTAAAGCGAGAAATAACCGATAGAACTAAATTGAGATACTAGGACTAGATTAACAAAGACATATGATAAGACTGGCTAACCCTCTGGTGAAATATTAGCATGAACCTATCGGCTTAACAAGACTTAGATTATCGATAACAATCTAGTAGGTCGGACCTAACCGATGCAGCATGAGATTGTATATGATAATCTAATACTTGATGAGCCGATAGATCTGTCTAACGCGATGGATATAACAAATCTACCTAAAGTGACATTACGTTTACAGAAACATCGACTTGATCAGAATATCGGACCTAATCGAGAAAGTCCTAACTAAGCCGATGTATCTATGAACGGTAATGAAACTAATGATAGATAGGATATACCTGGGCCGGCGGGACCTTGGACTTACCCCTTCGCCGAAGATAAAAGCCGATGGAGCCCTGCGTTGGGTGCCAAGTTTCGCCGGATGATGAACAAAGTACCCAAAAGTAAAAAGGTGACGATGCGCCAAGTTGTATTGATCATGAGGATTGGTTACATGAACCCCGGGCTTACATATTTATACCCGCAGGCTTGACACATATCCTAACAGATTGTGATTCAAACTTTCCTAAAGATAAAAGGAAACAAACTGAATCCTTACCGGATACTAACACACTTTCCTAAAGATAAAACAGAAAACTAACAAACTCTTCCTAATTATTAGATACAATTGCATTTTTTGGACTCTATTCATGTATGACAATCCTCTGAAGCACATTAATCTAATCCAATAATGATTCCAATGTTATCTTACCGGAATCGGCTATATCGGCTTACCTTGTCCGATTCGGTATTAGCCGATGTGATCCTTGAGCCGATAGGGCCTCCGGGGCTTACCAAATTCTAGAGTTAACATGCGCGCACTTTACTGGTGATAGCAGAGCCTCCGGAACCATGCCTGTCGCTGCGATCCTGCTTGGGATAGACAGGCGATAAGGTTTTTGGGGAGCGATCAATGTGACTGCTCGACTACTTCCCGGTGGCTGTTCGTGCTATGCGCCTACGTCGACTACATCCCGGTGGCCTACTGCACTGCAACGACTCGTCACTGCATCATCCTTTGTACGACTACATCAACAAGACATCAAGAATGTCTAACACGAGCGGTAACAACACTGCCAGCGCAACTAATGCCATCGGCAGTACGAGTGCAACCCCTGGCACTAACCCCTCAACAGGGTCTATATTCTACTATTGCATTTTGTTCATGTTTAAATTAGTTTTAATAATGAACACATGCATATTATTTGTTTTACTCACTATAGTCATAAAAATATTGCTTGTTTACCTGATTAATTCTAGAATTAAAATATACTGAAATAGGCCTAAAATTCAAACAATCCAAAAACCTTATGATGATAATAGGCTTTCGGTAACTAGCTTTGCTGCGTCAATAGAACCAAATGTGTTTGACGGTTCCAATTACAAGCTTGGCGTGAGAGGCTTTCATTGTGGTTAACTGCAATGAATGTTATGTATGTCGCAAACGGAAAGCGCGAAGGTATTACTCCAAAGGAGGAGAATAACTTTGATCGGGCTGATAGTTTTTTCCGAGGCGTCATCATAAGCGTTCTATCCGAAAACATTATAGACACGTACCTCTCACTGCCAAATGGCAAAGTAATTTGTGATACTCTTGAGGCTCAGTATGGAGTGTCTGATGCTGGCAATGAGTTGTATGTCATGAAGCAGTTCCTTGACTACAAGATGGTGGAAGACCGTCCTGTAGTGGAACAAGCTCATGAGATTCAGGCGCTAGCAAAAGATCTCAAAGACTGTAGCAAAGAGACCCCGTGTGTGTTGCCCAACAAGTTCGTGGCCGGAGGTATTATCTCTAAGCTGCCACTTTCTTGGAGGGATTTTGCTACTACTCTGAAACATAAGAGGCAAGAGTTCAGTATCACTGATCTCATTGGGACTCTTGATTTTGAGGAGAAGGCAAGAGCAAAAGACACACGGGGAAAAGAAATTGTTGGAGATTCTAGCGCTAACTTCGTTCAGAAGAACAATTCCAACTCCCAAAAGAAGAGGAAGAAGTCACTGCAGAACCAAGCAAAGACTAAACAAACAACCGCACCACCTAAAAAGAAGAAGAAGGGAGTTTGCTTTGTGTGCGAGAGTCCGGATCACTTTTGCTTCTGTTAACGTCAAAAATTGGTAAGCCCCAGAGTCTCCATCGGCTAAGTGTTCGTATCGGCTCGAAGCAGAATCAGCTGAGAGTTTTGCGTCAGCCGATGGAGGATCACTATCTCCAGCAGTCGGATTCTTGTTAGATTCGGGTTTGGGAAGATCTTATCCAGAAGAAACCGAGTCCAGGGAGGATACGGCTTGTATCTATTAATTAGGAAGAGATTGTTAGTTTCCTATTTTATCTTTAGGAAAGTTTGTTTTGTAATCTGTTAGGATGTTTGTTATCCCACGGGTATAAATATGTAAGCCCGGGGTTCATGTAAAATATCTCTCGATCTATACAATTCGGTGCATCGCCACTCTTTTAATCTTCATCTTCGTTCGACATCCGGCGAAACTTGGCATCCAGCGCTGGGCTGCATCGGTTAGGTTCGACCTCTAGCAAAGGAATAAGTCCAACGTTCTGCTGGATCAGGCGATCATATTGACTACGTCGACGTTGTCCAAGGCTGCATCAGTACGTTCGATCTCTTGGATTGCTCCGGTTAAGTTAGCATGCTTGTCTGACTATTTATCATATGTCTCTATTAATCTAATCTTAGTATTTCAGTTTATCCCTATCGGTTGTCTCTCGTTTTAGGGTTTCTGTCGATACCGACTAAATCGTTATACTAGATTAGATTGGTTTAGGCATCTACCACCCTGAAAATCAGCCAAGGGCTTGATTGTCTAGGTATTGCTTTTCTTTTCATACTTAGTGCTGCATCAGTTTTATCTACTAAGTCGTGATTAGAACCGTAATCTCTAGCCTGCCTGTTGACTGCCATTAAGGGTTTCATTGGGGTTTCAGCTGATGAGTTATCTGGATATTGCATCGGCTTACAAGGATTGTATACAAGTTGGATCTAGCCGATTGTAGCAGAGGCTTCATTGAACATTTGATCATTTGGATTTTATGACATCGGACTCCCAGCCGATGTATGCTTTAATCTTTAAATCAATATTTGTTCTACTATGTGATTGGTTCGTGCAATGTTACATATATTGTGTTATTGTCAGCCGATCACCTTTATATATAAATGTTTGTTCAACACACAGCCAATGGATTCAAACCCTAACACCATCGGCTGGCATCGGCATCGGCTGGAATTGCACCATCAGCTTATCAGCCGATCAGTTAGTTTTTGGGTATCGGTCTAACGGTCGATATGATTTATATTCTGCTGTTTTGCATAACTTGTCAGTGGCAGGATCAAACTGACTGGCACGCCCGCGTTTCATCTATTCTAGGACCTGCACTGGAGCTAAGCAGATCTCCCAGGCCGGCGTGTTGATTTTTCTCGTCCACAGCTTCACAGTGTCCGAATCGCAAGGGCAAGAAGTCTGTCAACTTGGTCATTAGCGAGACTGGAGGAACTTCGGGGTATGGTAATTTATTATCTACAGTTCTTTCAGTATGTCACTGTTGACAGCTAAATTTGGTAACCAAATCCCTAAGTCCTGGTTGAAGTTGAAGCAGAATCGGATCGACTGGTTTGACGGAGAAACAGAGGCTGGGTCGGCTGAGATGCGATCGGCTACGAGGCCAGTCGGCTAAGGTTGACTGGCTAAGGTTGAATCGGACAAGAACAGCAGATAGCCAATCCCAGGTTCGAAGAAGATTGAAGCCATTTCTAATGCAGATATTTGGAGATAAAATAGAAGATTCAGTTTCCAAATTGCGCATTAAGAGATATTGCCATCTAAGGATAAAGCCCTGCAACGGCAAGTGTATGTAAATTATAGATTTGTTTAGAGATAACCCTATTGTAAAAGCGGCAAAGGATTGCTTCCTGCGCTTTTGTCGTATAGATATGGTAGTTAGTTGCAGCCGTCTTTAGCGCGGTCTTTGTTGAGCTTGGGTATAAATAGGACCCGAGACCCCTGTAAACAAAACAATCACAATCAATACAACCTTCGACGCATCGCCTCCTTTTTCTTCAGACGAACAATTGATCCGGCTTCGGGCTGCATCGTTTCGATCCCCAAGTTCAGGTAAATGTTTGTCATTAGTGGTGTATCTCGTCGAATTTAGTGCTTCCATCGTCATGACACTCTAAATTCGATGATTTATGCTGCGTTAGTTATCATATATTGCATATAATCTAGAATAATGTTTGGATATGTCTCGTCATCGGCTCACTTTTGTCAGGAATCAGCAGCGATAGAGCTAGATCTAAAGGTTGACCTAGATTATATGCGACATCCACCGTCTCGAGGTATTTACATCAGCTACAGTAGATCAGACTGTTTTTTATACTTAATGCTACATCAGTGTTAAACTATTAAGTCGTTTTTAGAGCTTTTATGATCTGTTCGGCCAGATGTATTTTGCTTAGAGACAGTGTCGGGGTTTCAGCGGCCTTATCTGTTTTAATGTTCTTTTGACATATTTGTTATCAGGATTATTAAAACCGCCTCTTATATTAAGATCTTGCTCTAGTTAAATGCCCTAAGCAAGAATCAGTTTGTCAGCTACAACCGGCAGCCGACTGATCTAGGTTTAGCGCATTTAGCTTGGATCAATATCTTTTCATAAGACAAATCAGAGTATTAGCCGATTCACAGTTGGACTTATGACATCGGCTAAGATTGTTAAAGAATATATTTATTATTCTGTTGTATATTTGGATTAAGTGACTAATATTGTCTCAGTGTAGCTGATCTATTCTAGTCACTTGGTTTAAATACACTTCGGAATAGCATGTATATGTAAATTGACTCCTGCAGCCGATCCAGTAGGATCTAACTTAATACTTAATGCATATATCTCTATTTTCCTTGTTGGTTAACAGACCAAACCAACTGGCATGCCTTGCACAACATAGGTAGCCGAGAAGGACCTGCACTGGAGTTAAGCAGATCTCCCAGGCCAGCGCGTGAGAGAAATTTCTCATCAACAGTCACTCACCGGAATGGTGGATTGACACTGGGGCTAATATCCATGTGTGCGTTGATATCTCCTTGTTTTATTCTTACCAGGTCAGAGGGATTGGCTCCTTGTTGATGGGAAATGGGTCACATGCACGTGTTCTTGGTGCTGGTATGATCAATCTGAAGCTTACTTCGGGAAAGATCGTGCAGCTGAAGAACGGGCAGCATGTCTCCACTATCAAGAAGAATCTAGTAAGCGGGTCTCTAGTGTGTAGAGGTGGTTTTAATTTAGTCTTTGAGTCCAATAAAGTATCTTATCCAAGTTTGGTACTTTTATTGGAAAAGGTTATGACAGCAGAGGCGTGTCCTCTTTTCTTTGTCTGATGATTGTAATAATGTTGTCAACAATGTTATTAATATTGATGAATCAAATGTTTGGCATTCGAGGCTCTATCACATTAATTTTGGTTGCATGACGCACTTAGCTAATTTGAGTTTAATTTCAAAATTTACCTTTGTCAAAAATTCTAAGTGCCAAGTTTGTGTTGAATCAAAACAAACTCGCAAGCCTCACAAGGCCACAGAGGCGAGGAACTTGGCACCGTTAGAATTAGTTCATTCCAATTTGAGCAAAATGAATGGTGTGTTGACAAAAGGAGGTAAAAAATATTTCATGACTTTGATAGATGATTGGACTAGATTTTGTTGCAGCTATTTGTTAAAATCAAAGGATGAAGCATTACATTACTTTAAGATCTATAAAGCTGAAGTAGAAAATCAACTTGAGAGGAAGATCAAACAAATTAGGTCAGATCATGGTGGCGAGTACTTCTCAAATGTTTTTACTTCATTCTGCGAGGAACACGTATTATTCATGAGAGGACGCCTCCCTATTCACCTCAGCCAAATGTGGTTGCTAAAAGAAAGAACCACTCTCTAACTGATCTGGTTAACAGAACCACTCTCTAACTGATCTGGTTAACGCCATGTTAGAAACAGCGGGACTTTCCAAGGCATGGTGGGGTGAGGCTATATTGACCACGTGTCATGTCCTAAACCGTGTTCCTACAAAGAATAAAGAAATAACTCCATTCAAGGAATGTGAGAAGAAGAGGCTAACACTTTCTTACTTACGTACTTGGGGTTGTTTGGCAAAAGTTAGTGTGCAAATCACAAAGAAACGTAAGCTTGGACATAAAACTATGGATTGTATCTTCCTAGGTTATACTATTAACAGCATTGGTTATAGATTTTTGGTAATAAAATCTGGAGTACCTGACTTGCATGTTGGTACAATAATGGAGTCCAGAGATGCTACATTTTCTGAGAACATTTTCCCAATGAGAGATGAAACAAGTTCATCTAGGCAAGAGTTTATCGAGAAGGATATCTCTACCAAACTGATAGAACACAGCGAACCCACACTTGTGGAAAATCCTGAGGAGGATAACAATGAAGCTCCTAGATAGAGCAAGAGACAAAGGACTGCAAAGTCCTTTGGTGATGATTTCATTGTATATACCTCGTGGATGACATTCCTAGAACCATTGAAGAGGCATACTCATCTCCTGATGCTGACTATTGGAAGGAAGCAGTGAGAAGTGAAATGGATTTTGTTATGTCTAATGGTACTCGAGAAGTTGTTGAACGTCCTTTCGTTGCAAACCCGTAGGATGCAAGTGGGTGTTCAAGAAAAAGCTTAGGCTTGATGGTACTATTGAAATTGAAAAGTACAAGGCTAGGCTTGTCGCCAAGGGTTATACCCAAAAGGAAGGTGAAGATTTTTTTTGATACTTATTCACCAGTTGCTAGATTGACCACAGTTCGAGTTTTACTTTCCTTGGTAGCCTCTCATGGTCTTCTCGTTCATCAGATGGACATTAAGACAACTTTCCTAAATGAAGAGTTGAAAGAGGAGATCTATATGGATCAGCCATATGGATTGTAGTAAAAGGTCAAGAAGGAATGATGTGTAAGTTGTTGAAATCTTTATACGGCCTCAAGCAAGCACCTAAGCAATGGCATGAGAAGTTCGACAGAACTCTGACATCTGCTGGCTTTGTTGTGAATGAAGCTAATAAATGTGTGTACTATCGCTATGGTGAGGGTGAAGGAGTGATACTGTGTTTGTATGTCGATGACATACTAATTTTTGGGACAAGCCTTAATGTGATTAAGGAAGTCAAAGAGTTTTTGTCTCAAAACTTTGAGATGAAAGACTTGGGAGAGGCCGATGTTATCCTGAATATAAAACTAGTAAGAGAAGGTGATGGTGGGGTTACACTTTTGCAATCCCATTATGTGGAAAAGGTTCTAAGTCGCTTTAGATACAGTGACTGTAAACCTGTTTCAACACCTTATGATGCTAGTATAATATTAAGGAAAAACAAACGGTTAATGAGAAATCAGCTGAGATACTCTCAGATTATTGGTTCACTCATGTACTTAGCTAGTGCTACGAGGTTTGACATCTCTTTTGCTGTGACCAAACTAAGTCGGTTTATGTCTAACCCGGGAGATGATCATTGGCATGCTCTGGAAAGAGTAATACGCTATCTAAAGGGTATCGTGAACTATGAAATACACTATACCGGGTATCCAAGGGTACTAGAGGGATATAGTGATTCAAATTGGATATCTGATGCTGATGAGTTAAAAGCCACGAGCGGATATGTGTTCACGCTCGGAGGTGGCGCTGTTTCCTGGAAGTCTTGCAAGCAGACCATTCTAACTAGGTCAACTATGAAAGCAGAACTCATAACATTGGATACTGCCACTATTGAGGCTGAATGGCTTCGTGAACTCCTAATGGATTTACCGGTGGTTGAAAAACCTATACCAGCTATCCTGATGAACTGTGATAATCAAACAGTGATTGTCAAAGTGAACAGTTCGAAGAACAACATGAAATCATCCAGACATGTAAAGCGGCAGTTGAAATCTGTTAGGAAATTGAGAAGCTCTAGAGTGATAGCATTGGATTATGTCCAGTCGGCTAAAAACATGGCAGATCAATTTACAAAGGGTCTTTCACGGAATGTGATAGACAATGCATATAGGGAGTTGGGCCTGAGACCCATCATGTGAGTCATACTTTGGTGGTAACCTATCCTTTGTGATCGGAGATCCCGTGAATTTGGACAGCGAAACAAGCCATTGAATGACTGAGCGAAGAGAACCTTTAACTAGACTCATTCCTGTGAAAGTGCATTTCTCTTCAAAAACTATAAGGTAGGATGGCTTTTGCCTTAATTTGATTCGAATGGCTTTACCAAGCAGAGATGTTGTCCTATAGAACATCATTTGAGGATTACACCTATATGAGTTCGACTGCTAGTCACAGTCTATGAGATGTGAGTGATCTCTAGATACTCATGAAAGGCATGGAGTATGACTTATAAGCTCCAACCCGCGGGGATGCTTTCGCAGCTTAGTATCAGTGGAGGGTTCTGGTCAAACTTATTCACACAAGACTATCAATTCAAGGCATAGTCTATTAAAACAGTTGTGAATAACTGTAGCCTCAGCTCTAGATGGTAGTACAACTTAATAGTCTCCATCAAACACTGGTATATAAAAACAACAGTGTAATGGGAGCAATTTATGTGTGGATCAAAATTTGGTGGGGATTGTTGGGCTTGGCCCATTAAATCCCAAGGCCCATGTTTATTGGAGGTGGATAATAATTAGTATTACATGGAGAGTTAAGAGGAATTTAAACAACTTAAATATGTGGATTGATTGTGAACCTGTTGAGAGGTTAAGGAGGGAGTCACAGAAGGCCACAGCGCGCGCGCTCGCCCGAGCCGTGGCGTGCGGAGGCAGAGGCCGAGGCCATGGACCGTGGCCGTGGCCGCCATTACGTTTTTGTGACAATTGAATGGCAGTAACTAGTATTCACTCCTGTGATGTGCAGTATGATTGGAGAATCATTCCTATGATAAAAGCAGGCAACAATGACATCATTATGAGCCTGTGTTAACACCAGCACGATAATGGCCATTGATGCCTGTGATTACACCAGCCTGATAATGACCATTGATGCACAACCATTGATGTCATTCATGGTGCGGCCATTGATACACAACCATTGATGCCATTCATGGTATGGCCATTGATACACAACCATTGATGTCATTCATGGTGTCCAGGTTCATCCTCTCCTGCACACATATAAATGGAGCCTCCATCCTCCTCCTCAACACACACTAGAGCGCACAACCTCTCCTCTCTTCTGTTGCCTGCTGCTTTTGCTTGCATTCTCATCGCTAGCACTGCGCACACTTTGCTGGCAAGAGGAGAGCCTCCATAACCACGCCTGTCGCTGCGATCCTGCTCGGGATAGACAGGCAATAAGGTTTTTGGGGAGCGATCAACGCGACTGCTCGACTACTTCCCGGTGGCTGTTCGTGCTGTGCGCCTACATCGACTACATCCCGGTGGCCTACTGCACTGCAACGACTCGTCACTGGATCATCCTTTGTACGACTACATCAACAAGACATCAAGAGTGTCTAATACGAGCGGTAACAACACTGCCAGCGCGACTAATGCCACCGGCAGTACGAGTACAACCCCCAACACTAACCCCTCAATAGGGCATATATTTACTATTGCATTTTGTTCATGTTTAAATTAGTTTTAAAAATAAACGCATACACATTATTTGTTTTACTCATTATAGTCATAAAAATATTGCTTGTTTACCTGATTAATTCTAGAATTAAAATATAGTGAAATAGGCCTAAAATTCTAACAGAGTGTGCATGTATGCGTGTATGTGAGCCATGCATGTATTTGTACCGTATTGCTGAAAAAACTCTAAAATAAAGTAATGTGCGCCAGCGTGTGGTGCTATCGGGGGTGGATGGGGGTGCTTTTGAAGGTGCTCACTCTTGTTTAAAATATAAGACAACACATTTTATTTTATTGGGATAAAGCTTTTATGGACTGTTAGGATAATTTTGTAACATTGCAAATATGAAGAAGTATATATTTGCCCTGCACATGCATGTAAGCATATATGTCAGGGGCGAATCCACGTTAGTTAAATGTGCTGCACAGGTACACAGGTTGAATTCTTCGGTTTCACTTGTGACAGCCTATGCACATGCATTGGGACACCCCTAGCTTAACAGATGGGTGAACCTAAGCTAGTGAGCATGCAAGCAACAAAATTTAATTTAAAACTCATACTTTGATTAATACCATCATAAGTATTGATTTTGGTAAGCGCTCAACCTTATTGTTTTGTTTATGCTTTTGCTTATATTTTGCTTATAATGTGCTTACAAGCTAAAATTTAAATTTTAAAACTTAAATTAAAGTTTATTTTATGGTTTTTATTGTAATTTATTTTACAACTTGCTTTTGAATCGAATCGTGAACGATAATATATAAAAGTTTTACTTAAAATTTTTTTAATAATAATAAGCCGTTCGAATATCCATAAGTATAAACTAAATAATAAAGTTATAATATTGATTACCATTAAATATAACATGTTTTTTTTATTTTGAGTATTGTAGAGATTTGGTGCTACGTATGGGACACCGGGTCATTCTGTTCTGAATTCGTCCCTGATGCATGCAATGCATATTTGGCAGCAAATTAAATTAACTGTATCTGCACTTTGCAGCCACACCCATGAATGCGTAGGTGCATGATTGGACATGATCAGAGCGCTGTTCGAATCAAATTAACTATATTGCCGGCAGCATATATATTTTTCGCAAGCCTCGTGATTCTTGATCGATCTGCATATATGCATGCATGCATACTAAACACAAAAACACAAGAATTATATTGGTGCTGTGACCACCATCCATCACTGATACACATCAACACGTAGCTAGCTGATCTGAATCGATCGATCGATCGATGATCATGCGTGTGCATGGCCGGACAAGACAACTACTGATGAAGAAATACGGAACTTCCGGCTGCATATGCATGCTGTCCGTCCGCCGGCCCTTTGATCAGTGGAGGTTCAGAGGATATACGGGAAATGGACAATATATATATATATATATATATATATATATATATATATATATATATATATATATATATATACGGGAAATGGACCAATTTTTGCGAGAAGATTTGGCCGGCCGGCCGGAAGTGATCTCAAGAGTCGCTCTGAACGATTGATTTGGACCAGCTAGCTGTCTGTTCCAAGCTTATTCCGAAACTACGGAAAGCACCGTTAGAAAAATCTTTTATAGTTCCGGTTTATAATCTATTTTAGTCTCGTATTATAAACCGGAATAAAAAACAGAATTAATATCGAATTAATATCGATTTTTATTTCCGTTTGGTAACACCAACCGGGAATGAGATTTTCTTTTCTTTATATATATAATATGCATATATATGTATTGCATATATATATATATATGTTATTTACACATATATATACACTTAAGTAAATATATATATTTTACCAAATATATACACACATATAAATATATACATATATTATAATTTTTCTTAATTTCTAATTTTTTATATCGTATATTACAAAATTTAATCCTGGAGTGGGGTTGATCAACTGGATTTTCATCGTAGTAAAACTCTTCAACAGGATCAATAATCTGATTATGATAAATTTCATTATTGATTATTGAACAACCTTTATAAATTCATCGTGGAAGAGTGTATCCCTCATGTGAGGTATCTATCATTAGAAAAAATAAAAAATAAATATATGAAATTGATAAGAAATTGAGACATAATGTATGAATAATTTTTACGTACATTCAGATTCTTGTCAGATTTGATTTGCTAAATTAGACGATGAATATAATCGCAGACGTAGTAGCCGCACAAGTTCGTCCTCCGCTCATGTTTTGCACACTAAAGGAAAAACAACTAGAGATTTAATATTTTATTTTAGAACAAATTAATAATCCAATATAATTTTTGAGGATGCACTCACTGGAAATTTGATGCACACAACAAGGTTTTCTTTCCAAAGTCCCACGTACAATTGTACGGAATCGTGCCCATGCTCTATGCACAGTTACATGCTATGATTAATTATGCGAGATCCACATAGTAGCAATAGCAACATTCATAATAACAGGGAATAGACAATATTACTTGTCTATCACTTTAAAAATCATTACAAAGGTAGACTCTGGTTTATCCATTGAGGCATAGACATGGATTTTGCACGAGGAAAGGTCAAAAAGGAAAAAGGCCAAAGGGAATCTGCATATTGCGTGAGATGATATATATGAAACTATATATGTACGAGAAGGAAATTGGTATGGAAGGCAGTAAAAACTCACGTTGTATCGTACGGCAAGAGTATCCAAGTCTTGTAATGCTGCTGCACTAGCAAATGGAGGATATTGTCCTCTGTATTTTGCTCAAAATCACGTATCATGTCCGTGTTTATTTTGCGAGGATCCATAAATCAAATGTTGAAACAACCCTGCTTATGACACACTTGTATATGCAATATACAACCAATAAAAGGAATTTTTATCGGCTACATACAAAGAGCTAAGGAACAAAATAAATTTAACTAAACGATACTTACAAAACACAGCAACTGAGAAGAGAGACGTCGAGGACGTCTAGCTGGTATAATTTGAATACATCCTCAAAGCAGATCCTCGAAACAGAGGTAGTGAACCGCACGTTGGGCACCATGTTGAGAGCTATTTTGAAGAAAAATTTAGGTGTGGGAAGAATGTTTGCCTCATGTGGAGTTTGCATACAATCGGGCAACATATTCTACCACCAAGGTAAGTCCCTTCCAGGTAGTGTATGGTTTCAATCCTCGTGCTCCTATTGCTATCTTACCTTTACCTAGTAATGAGCATATTCATAGTGATGCTAAGAAACATGCTGATTTTGTTTTGCAAATGCACGAGACAACTAAGCACAATATTGAAAAGATGAATGAGAAGTATAGAATTGCTGGTAGTAAAGGTAGAAAAGAAGTTAAGTTTGAACCAGGTGATTTAGTTTTGTTACACTTGAGAAAGGATAGATTTCCAGAGCTGCGTAAGTCTAAATTAATGCCAAGAGCTACTGGTCCTTATAAGATATTTGAGAAAATAAATGTAATGCGTACTAACTTGAGTTGCCACCCGAGTTCGGGGTTAGTTCCACTTTTAATATTTCAGACTTGAAGCCTTACTTGGGAGAAGATGACTTTGAGTTGAGGGCGACTCCATTTCAAGAGGGGGAGGATGATGAGGACATCACTCCTTCGGATACACACAACATTCCTTCGCTGGACATGCAAGGTCCAATATCTAGAGCTCGTGCACGACAGTTGAATTTAGAGGTGAGCTCGTTCCTAAGCACTTCTTTATATGATTTTGAGAATCGATTGCTACCTAATGATTATATTATGATTAGGAACTGTGGAGAGTATCAAGAGATGCATGGGAAAGGACTAGTAGGCGTCCAAGACAAGAAAGGGAGCGCAAGCCAAATTGGAGGCCCAAGACAAGTCGAATTCGGTTCAGTTTCGGAGTCCAGGAGCAGTCTGCACTAAAACGGACGCTCAGGATGCATAGCGGCTCCAAATTAGACGTCCTACATATGTATGGAAAGCAAAGAAGATAACCTTTCCAATGGCACCAGTCGCATGTCAAAATTCATCTAAAATCAACGGGAATAATCGAAACAAGTAGATGTCCAGAATCTGTCTCGGTGCTGCGCCACCGTTTATGGCCTTTGGGCCATGTACCGAGTCCAAGTCCAATTGGGGACGTATCTAGGGTTGTTTGGAGAACTCTAAGTCTTTATATACATAGCCGCCAAATATTTAGGTTTTGGGTTTTTCTTAGATTAATCTATCAAGAACAGTTTCCGCGTTCATCGGTTTGTGAGACCCCAACCTTATGAGATTAATTATCCATCTGCAATTTGGTTGTTTTCTTTCTTGGTCTTGCTTGTGTTGTTCGTTGCGCAGGCAGGGATTAGCCTTCTTGGCGAGGTCAACTAGGCCTATGTATCGGTTGATAACCAGAGGAGTTGTGGTGCTAAGATTGCAGGATTGGATCTTTCGACTGGAAGCCGGATCGGTGTGTCACTCTACGCCATAGCGATAGTTATCTCTACCTAAGGGAAGATCGGGAGCCCCCATCCACATCAGGATAGATATTGGGTCTTACCTTCAAATGCGGCACGCGACAAGGATGGCGGCGACGACGACGAGGCGAGACGACGGCCACGACAGCGGTTAGGGCAAAACAGAGAGCTCGACGCAAGAAAAACAAGAAATGATTAACTGTACGATCGGTGAAGAAAGCGCCCTTGGATATATATATACCTCTGGATCTTTAGTCCTGGTTGTGGCCACCAACCAAGACTAAAGATATCTTTAATCCCGGTTGTTTTCACCTACCGAGACTAAAGATAATTTCTCGCTATTTTCAATCCATCTTATGTCCTGTTTGGTGGCACCAACCGGGACTAAAGATAATTTTTCGCTATTTTCAATTTTTTTCCCAAGAGGGTTAACAACCGACTAAAAATTAAATAATTCATTAAATCGGACCAAATTAATTTCATTAAATATAGGTTTAAAACAATGATACATAATGCGTTAAAATTTAATAAAATCAAAAAATTAATGAGAAAACATTTAAAATAGTTTAATATTGTTATTAAATTGTAATAATCATAAATAATTCATATATGCCCGATGTAAAATTGTTTTAAATTGTAATAGTCCTATACAATTAACATATGACCGATTTGAAAGTGTTTAAAATTATAATAATCATATATAATTAACATATACCCGATTTAAAATTGTTATTAAATTATAATAATATATAATTAACATATGTCAAATTTAAAATTGTTATTAAATTATAATAATCATATATAATTAACATATGCCCGACTAAAATAGTTTAAAATTGTAATAATCATATATAATTAAGAGATGGATCTTCACTACGTTCAAAATAATTTATATCGTCCATACAACAACTTAGGTAAGTACATCACATACTTTCTCCTCATTAATGTTCCTTCGCTATGATCGTTGCATAAGGGGTGTCCTCATTTGATAGGAGGATGCTCGGGTCAATCATCACCGGGAACGGAGGTTGCCCGTCGAACTGATCGTAATCTTCGTCAGTCTTATCCTCGACTCTAACGATTTTTCTTTTGCCTGGGAGACCCACGTGATGCTTTGGCTCGTCGAATCCTTTTCCCTTGTTTGCTTTGCTAGATATGTCCTTCACGTAGAAAACTTACGTTACATCATTGGCTAGGACGAATGGTTCGTCTGAGTATCCAACCTTGTTATGGTCAACCATTGTCATCCCGGTCATCAATCGTTATGCCTCCACCAGTCAGCCTAACCCATTGGCACTGAAATAAAGGGACCTTCAGAGGTCCATAGTCAAGTTCCCATATGTCGTCGATGCCATCGTAATACGTGCTAGCTGTACCATCGTATCTCATGGCATCAAAGACGAACATCACTGTTCTGGTTCGTGCTCTTTCTGTCTTGGGCTCTTGTGTAAAATGTATATATATTGATTTCATATCCTTGGGATGTCGTGATCGAGCAAGATGGTCCCCTCACCTAGAAGGCTAACTATTGGTTAATCGTCTCGTTACCCATGAGATGTTGTCGCAACCAAGTAGGGAAAGTATCAATGTGATGGCATGTAATCCGGGCATCGGACTTACCGATGTGTTTGGAGCAAACAATCACCAAGTGCCCCTCAATGTAAGGAGCCACCAACGAAGATTGTAGCAAAACCATGAAATGTGCTTTACGGAATAAATCGTTGTCTACAGTTATTATTACTTTCCTTCCAAGAGTATCCTTTCTCCGTAGTCTCCCTTCATGGCTTGATTTGGGCACCTCGATTGTGTTAGTGATATGCCCTAGAGGCAACATGGAGATGTTGGATATCACGTCAATGTTTATGTATAAATGAATAAAGTGTTATTCAGTTCCATGAAATAGACATCTTGTATTGATCAATAAGTACGTGACTTATTTATGAGACTCGATATGTATGAATCTATTTCTAAACGATCCCTGATCATATGTCATATTGTTGGAACAAATATGATTCTAAGATCGGCATGTTTATTGATTGATGATCATGTCTCATAGATCATGGGTATGGAGATACCAAATCAATAAACATGGACATATGTGTTAGAGAACACATTGTTGGATAGACCCACCATGAGACACTACAGAATTAATGTGCCATTAGTTGGTCTCGGGTAGTGTTGGTACAAAGTCCTTAGACCTGAGATCACCATGGATTCCAACATGTGTAGTAGCCTACTTTGGGACTACCAAACGCTATTCCGTAATCGGATAGTTATAAAGGTAGTTTTTGGGTTTGCTATGAAACATGGAGTGGGATGTGAGTGATCAAGATGGAATTTGCCCCTCCTTTGGAGAGATATCTCTGGGCCCTCGAGGTAATGGATTATGGAAATGCATGGCCATGCTAAGTTGATTGAGGAGTCAATCAACGACGGATAATCCAATACGGTTCGAGTGAATGGTTAAGCTATTGAAGGGATGGCACACATCTTGCCTATAGCTTAACGGTATCGTGAGGCAAAGGGATTTGTGTACACATTACAGGTTCGAGAGCCGATATTATATTCTTGTATACTATGGTGTCAATATGTGCCGCTAGGCGCCGCTATTGACAGTCGGCCGAGTTGGACTCGAGCCGACGATCGGCTAAGTTAGACTATAGCCGAAACCGAGTATACCTGAACCTACGGGGTCGCACGCTTAAGGGGATAGAATAGATATTCGAGTTGGACTCGGATACGGCTCGATCGGATAGGGATCCGATCGGATAGAGTCCTATGGGCTTACGACATATGGGCGGCCAACTCTATGAGATACGGATGAGATCCGATTCAAAATAGAGTCCTAATCGGCCACTAGTCCCGCCGGGCCAACTCTATATAAAGGAGGGAGGGGTGGAGAGCTGAATAGACATCAATTGCATCGCGTGCAACGAAGTCGCCGAGATCAATCTCCACGGAAACCCTCCCCACTTTCGAGCCAAACCCTAGCCTTGCATCGCGTGCTAGCACACGGGTGTACGGCGTTCGTCCCCGGACGTGTGGATATCGGTAGAGCGCTGCTACGTTGCGCGCCGTTGATCGGCCGGATCGGCCGCAATCGGAGCGATCGGCGTGGTGGAATCGGCTGCGGTCGGGCGCATCGGAGCGAGGCGTGAGAACGCGGCCGACGACTCGAATCGGGCGATTGGCGAATCGGCGTCTCCGGAATCGGCTACACTGTTCCGGATCGGATTGCCCCGATTGGCTATTCCGCCGCACTCTACTCCAATCGATAACGATCTATCGGCCCTTACTTGCAAGTGTTCCTGGTTTGCGCGGTAAAAGTTTTTGTTTTCGACTAGCGTAGCCTCCGCGTAACCCTTCAGATTGGACGAAGCTCTTCAATAAATTCTATGCATAGCTCAATGACCTCCTTTGTTCCATATCCCTTGGCGATGCTTGCCTCCAGACAAGAACGATTATGAATATACTTCTTTAGAACGCCCATGTACCTCTCAAAATGGAACATGTCATGTAGGTCTACAGGGCCAAGAATACGGACCTCTTTGAAAAGGTGACATAGAAGATGCGTCATTATAATTAAGAAGGAAGGTGAAAAGATCATCTCAAAGCTGACAAGACATTGCACCACATCATTTTGAAGGGCTTCTAATCTGTGTGGATCGATGATCTTTTGCCAAATTGTGTTCATGAAAGCACATAGCTTTGTTATTGTTGCCCGGACAGTATCAGGAAGGATACCCTGAATTATAACATGAAGTAGCTATGTCATCAACACGTGGCAGTCAAGAGACTTTAAGTTTGTGAACTTCTTATCCTTCGTGCTTATTATTCCCTTTACATTCGAGAAGTATCCAGATGGTACCTTGATTTTGTCCAAGCATTCAAACATGCTTTCCTTCTTTGCCTTGCTCAGAGTGTAGCTGGCTGGACTAAGTAATGGGTTCCTTTCTCCTTTGGTTCTGGGTGAAGGCCGTCGCATTGTTCTATATGTTTGAGATCATTACGTGCTTGAAGTGTATCTTTCGACTTCCCATATACACCTAGGAAGCCCAGCAGGTTGACGCAAAGGTTCTTAGTGAGGTGCATCACGTCGATTGCATGACGGACGTCCAAGACTTTCCAATAGGGTAACTCCCAAAAAATAACTTCTTCTTTCACATCACCGCGTGACCATCTTCACTTGCTATAGGTTGGCTACCAGGTCTCTTTCCAAATACTACTTTTAGATCTTTCACCATAGCAAACATGACTTTTTTGTTATGATGTTTTGGCTTAGTATGGTGGTCTGCCTTCTGTTCAAAATATTTGCCTTTTTCCAGATAGGGTGGCTTGCAATAAGAAATCGACGATGGCCAATGTACACAACCTTCTTATAATGTTTCAGATACGTTCTTTCAGTTTCATTCATACAGCGGGTGCAAGCCTTGTACCCCTTGTTTGACTGTCCAGATAGGTTGCTAAGTGCAAGCCCATCGTTGATGGTTACGAACATCAATGCTCGTAGGTTAAATTGCTCCTGTTTGTCCTTATCCCACATGGGGACACCTTCTTTCTTCCATAGCAGTTTCAGATCTTCGACCAATGGTCTTTGGTACATATCAATGTCATTACCAGGTTGATGTATGTCACACCCTGGGTTTTTCTCTAATTCATTTAAATAATTTACCCTGAAATAATCGGAATTTCGAAATTAACCTGGACTCAACCTATAATTTTAAAATGCAATTAATAAATGGAAACGACATGGTAGGATTTTTCTTGAATTCGCATGTCAAAATACGCTAACAGGATTTTTACTGAAATTTTTAGAGCACTCTAAGTATTTTTAATCAATTAAATAAGAAATCGGATTTAATTAAGCCCCCAAAAATCCTTTTTCCTTTTTCTTTTCTTTCCGTACGGGCTGCACAGACTCCCGCCCTTTCCTTTGGGCCGTCGGCCCGGTCCCCTCCCGCCCAAGCCGCCGCGCGGTGCCCCTGGCCGTGGGCCGAGGCCCGCAACGCCCGCCGCAACGCGCAAGTCCGCGGGCGTCCTCGCCCGCGAGCGGCCGACGGGTGGGACCCGCCCGTCGGGTTCCCGTCCCCGCGCCCGGCCGGTCCGCCGCCGCCATCGCGCCGCCGCTCCGCTCCTTTCCGTATGAATCCGAGCCACGCTCGGCCCGTGCGGGCGCAATCTCGCGACGCCGTTTCCATCTCCGCAACCCCGTGCCCGATGGAAACCCTATCCGCGGAATCCGTCGCCGATTGTTTCCCCACTCTCTTCGATTCCGTGAACAACGGCGAAGAATCCGCGCCGTTTCCGTGTTTGTTTCGGCCCCGTTGTACCCCTATAAAACTCCCCTTTCGCCGCCGCGCGTTTTCCCTTTGTTTCCCCCGTGCGCTAGCCCCAAATCCGCCGTCGCCATCGTCGTCGCCTCCGTCGCCGGTGAGTGCGCCGCCGCCCTCTTCCTCTTCGGTTTTCGGGTCTCCTCCCGAACCGCTCCCGCGCGCACCGTTCCGCCCTCCGCCGTGTTTTCCCGCAACCGCGACACCCTCCGCCGCCGTCGCCGGTGTCGCCGGAGGCCGGCCGGCCGCCGCGCGGCCATGGCCGGCGGGCGAGCTCGAGCCGCCGCCGCCCAAACCCTAACCCTAGCGCCGCTCCCTCTGCGCCGTCCGATCTTTCGGATCGGGCGGATCCGCGCCGTCCGATCGCGATCGATCCGTCGCCGTTCGATCCGGTCGCCGCACGCCCGATGGTTGCCGCGTGTCCGCCCTCGGCCGCCGCCCGAACCCTAACCCTAGCCGTGATCCGCACCGTCCGATCCTTCGGATCGGCGGATCCGACCGTCCCTCGCGCGCAAGGCCGTCGCCGTCCGATCGCCGCCACCCTCCCCGATGCGCGCCACGTGCCCCGCTCTCCCGCGCCGCCGTGGACTCGGTCCATCGTGGACCGCGCCGCGCCGCTTGCGTCAGCCGCTTGCGCCAGCTAACGTCAGCCCTATCGCTTGCGCCATGCTTGCGTCACCCGGGGGCTTAATTGCGCAATAAATCATTTTAATCTTTTCAGCTTTAGTTAAAAATCGCAATTAAACTTCTAAAATTCATATCTTTTGAATCCGAGCTCCGTTTTAGCCCATTCAAATTTCATTAAATCCAGAAAAATGTCAAGAATCCATTAAAAATACTTTTCAGTGCTGTTTCAGTAGACTTTTTAGGGTGTTTGTTGAGTGCTTTGTTTGTCGTGTAGATCCCGAGTTTTCCGGCGAGCCCGTTCTCTTCGAAGTAGTCGCCGAGGTTCCTCAGTCTCCGGAGCAAGGCAAGTCATACCTTACTTTGACCATATTGTACCTATTTTATGTAAATGTCTCTTTTTCTTTCAAATACTGCATATGTTTTAGAATGTCATTTTATGGGATGATTATACCTATTGTACTCAACCATAGGATTGTTTACCTTATACCATTGATAACTTGGGGTTCAATATGACTAGATGATAGCTTAAGGTTTGCTTAGTTATGCTTAGCGCAACTAGCTCACTTAAGGGAATCACACTAATCAAGTTTCATTACTGGAAGTTAACTCTCGATGATGTTAAGTTGTGATCCTGTTTCTAATAGTACGAATTATGAAAAGGGGGTCGTGAGCACATGGTTGGACTTTGGTTAGCGTGCTCATGACGATTAAGGACCGGTTCTCGGAAACCCCGGAAGAAATGCCGTGCATACCATAAGCCAGCATGGGTAATGGTCGGGTCCGTAGCGTAGCCGTCTCTAGTTAACGTATCCCGAGAGGGTGGGCGTGATGGAGTTGGGTCGGCCCGGTTTTAAGGGTTGATCAGCTTCCGGATTCACCGTGGCACTAGAGGGGGCTGCCCATTGCCCGATGGGAATGGGGACGAAACCTTGGTGTGGTACGATTGACTAGAGGGGTTATGTGAAGGGTCTTGTCACAGTTCCTTTCCGGGCACCATGGTGGTGCACCGGCGCACGGTGACGTGTTGTGGGATTGTGTCTTGTGGGTACAGCTTGTACACCTCGATCGAGTAAAAACTATTCGAATAGCCGTGCCCACGGTTACGGGCGATCGACCATATTCACCTTGATTAGTCTCACTTATTTATTTGAATGAAATGTTGAAGCATGACTAGTGCAGGTGGATGGATGGGCCTGTCGCAACGTGGTTTGAGCGTTGGACAATGTTTATTTAATACTGCTTAAATATTACTACTGTTTTACTTGTCTTCAAATATTGTTATTATATTCTCGCAAATGCTGTTTATGCAAATTGAGCCCTTAACCTTTCCTTGTTATTTATCTTGCATCATGTCCCCTTTTTCCGGTGTGACTTGTTGAGTACGTGGTTGTACTCACCTTGCTTCTTTTCCCCCTTCGTGCCGAGGTTGAGATCGAGGTCTCCGAGGAGGTGTAGGCTTGTTCTCGTCAAGGTTTAGCTGTGGAGTTGGAGTCCTGCTTCGCTCGTGTCAAGTTTAGCTTAAGTCCGTTTTTTTCTTTCCGCTGCATTTGTGTAACTCTTTTATATTGTTTCTAAGACGAGGATTCTCGTATTATCAATAACGTCGATTTGTGTACCTCGGCGATGCCCGGACGAGGATGAAATGCACAAATTAGCCGCAGAAATTCTGGTGTGAATTTCGGGCGTGACAAGTTGGTATCGAGCCTTCCTATGACTCGTAGGACAAGCCAACTGGAAACCTTAAGAGCCCTCTAATTCTTTTCATGTGCATATGTTTTACAAAAAAAGGGGTGTTTGAAAAAGTGGAGTCAGTCTAGGGTTAGGAATTGCGAAAATGGGATGTTGGTCATGGGTTTTGAGCATGTTTTGATTTTCCCACTCCTTTGTTTCTATAGATGGCAGGTCCCCCAGCGACGCACTGCGGAAAAGGGATGACGGGCTGTGTTGCAGAACTGGCGCGTATGGCTCTTGCAATTGGATATCCCGAAGCACCGGAGTATACAACAGTTGCGCCTCTCAGTGGCGAGTTGCCCTACCGTGTTCGGTTGGAGGTTCACGGGTTCGTGGGGACGTGTCTTCCCAACATGGAGGTCATAGCTTCCGGAGGCACGTCAGATCACGCCTGTCAAGAAGCCGCCTACCTGATGTTAGCCAGGATGAGGGAGCTGCATGACGCTGACCTTCGCACCTCCTCCTACCGCTACCATCCCCGTCGAGGTAGTTCCTCAGAAGTCAGTGCATTCAAGTCTACGGCAGAGGAGAATGACTCTACCTTCGGTCACATGTGCACCGTGCTCAAAGGACTGGATCAGATGCACTCTGACCTGCACAAGGCGACCAAGGAGCTGAACGACAAGAAGATGCTGAGGATCGCGTGACTGCAGGACGAAGTGGTTCGTCTGAAGAAGGAGGTAGCTAAGTTGAAGGGACTCCGCCACCGGTTGGGGTCGGGCTTCGCACTACGCCTCGGAAGACCACCACGGCGCGGTCCGTATCCAGTGGCACCTCGATTCCACCGCCTCTTGCGGCTCCACCCGCTCCGGTTCTAGCGTCGGTTCCGGTTCCTCCCGCTGCGAGCTCTGCTCTCACCTTTGCTCCGGCTTCGTCGAATCAAGGCGGAGGTGGCAGTAATGGTTGGATCTCCATCTCCAGTGACTCAAGCTCAGAGAATTCGGCTGAAGACATGGACTCCGAAGAGACTCGAGATTCCTCGGAGGGTAGAGGCAGGATCGGTTGGGCTACGGCAACCGATTCGAAGAGTTCAAGTCTCGAGGTGACGCCCGAGGACTCTAGGAGCCGTTCGGAAGAATGGGGATCTTCTGAAGGAAGCAGTTTCGACTCCTCGTCTCGTGGATCGTTTTAGTTGCCCTCTTTAGTTTTACCGTTTAACTTAGTTTGTCTTCTTGGTAGTTGCGTGTGTTAGGCTCTGTGTGTGGGATAGCGGCGCGATATCAAGTGTGATATGACCGACCAATTAAGGATGTTTGGTGTTTTTCCTTGTTTTTAGTCAAGATCAGAACAGTGCATTTGAATTCAAATAATAAAGATTAGTTCTAAGTCTGTCTGTTTTTCTTCTTTTCTCTCTCTTCGGTCGGTCGTCTCCTTCAGATGGTGAACACCAGGACCAGCGTGGCGAATAGCAACAATGGGCACAAAGTGCCAACAACCACGAGGCTCACGACGCCAATGGCAATGCTCCTCCACCGCCACCCGAGAACCCCACCATCGCTCAAGTGCTCACTTCACTGGCACATTACGATGATGGCCGCAATGATGCAGCAGATGCAACAACAACACCATCAGATGCAACAGCAGATGCTGCAACAAATGCAGCAACAGCAGCAGAACAATCAGTTTGCCGCCCCACCACCCCAGTCCAAGCTGCCAGAGTTCCTTCGTGTCCGACCGCCGACTTTCTCCAAGCACCACTAATCCCATGGAGGCTAATGATTGGCTTCATGCCATCGAGAAGAAGTTAGATCTGCTGCAGTGCACGGATCGAGAAAGTCTCGTTTGCCACTCACCGCCACAAGGCCCCTCGCTTGGTGGGACAACTACTTGGTTACTCGCCGGCGGAGCAAGAGTTACCGGAAGAGTTTCGTCGCGCCAGACCGCACACATTCCCGCGGGAATAGTTGCACGTAAAAGCATGAGTTCCGTTCTCTTGAGCGGGGTAACGGATCGCAGAGTATCCGCACTAGTTCAATCGTCTTGCCCGTTATGCCCCAGAAGATGTGCGTACTGATGCAGAAAGGCAGGAAAAGTTTTTGGCTGGTTTGGATGATGAACTCACAGACAAGCTTATCTCCGGAGAGTATGCTAACTTTGAGAAGCTGGTTGACAAGGCCATTCGGCAGGAAGATCAGCGCAACAAGATGATCAAGAAGAGAAAAGTATTCCAGTCCCGACCTCCTCTACAGCAGGGAAATCAGCAGAGGCCGCGGTTCATGCCTAGAAGTCAGAGTGGACCTACCACCATGATTGTTCGTCAGCATCGACCTTATCACCCAGGGAATTTCCAAACTGGCAGTAGTGGCAGTGGTCAACAACAGCGTACTCCAGCCCCGTGCCCTCCAACGGTGCCACCCAGCACCAATCTCGGCCACCACCTCCAAGGAAGGACTCGGGGCAAGCCAGAGTCTGTTTCAACCGTGGTGACCCGGGCATTTTGCAGACAAGTGTCCAAAGCCAAGACGCGCTGGGCCAAGGTTCATCCAGGCTAGAGTCAACCATGCGTCCGTCGAGGAAGCACAGACCGCTCCTGAAGTTATACTGGGTATGTTTCCTGTAAACTTTAATCCTGCCACAATATTATTTGATTCGGGGGCTACACATTCTTTTATCTCAAAGCAATTTGTTGGGGCACATGGGTTGTCAGTAGTGAGACTTAAGATACCTATGCGGGTTCAAACCCTGGAAACCACTTGGAGACTACTCAGTATTGTCCCTCAGTGACCATAGAAATCCAAGGATCTATGTTTCTAGCCAACCTCATCCTCCTTCAGTCCAAAGGCATAGATGTCATCCTTGGGATGGATTGGTTGTCCAGACATAAGGGAGTAATTGACTGCACTAGACGCACCATTACTTTAATCAATACGAAAGGAGAAAGAATTGTTTTTCGCTCTCCCATGCAAGTCAAGTCCATAGCAAGTTTGAATCATATTTCCACCGGGGAGTCGTCCGAAATGGCGGCAAAGACCCCTGTGAAGTTAGAGGATATCCCCATCTTCAAAGAATACCCGGAAGTTTTCCCCGAAGACTTAACTCAGATGCCGCCAAAAAGGGAAATTGAATTCCGGATTGATCTAGTACCCGGGACCGCCCCAATACACAAGAGGCCGTATAGGATGGGAGCCAACGAGTTGGCCGAAGTAAAGAAGCAAGTAGATGAACAGTTGCAAAAAGGGTATATTCGCCCGAGCACGTCGCCTTGGGGTGCTCCGGTGATTTTCGTGGAAAAGAAGGACAAGACCAAGAGAATGTGTGTCGACTATCGCGCACTCATTGAGGTTACTATCAAGAACAAGTATCCCCTACCACGGATTGATGATTTATTCGATCAACTCAAAGGGGCCAAGGTATTTTCCAAGATAGACTGCGATCGGGCTATCACCAGTTGAGAATTCGGGAAGAGGACATTCCCAAGACCGCTTTCACCACCAGGTATGGACTGTACGAGTGTACGGTCATGTCTTTCGGGTTAACCAACACACTGGCTTTCTTTATGAATCTGATGAACAAGGTGTTTATGGAGTTCTTGGATAAATTTGTGGTGGTGTTCATTGACGACATTTTGGTCTACTCTAAGTCGGAGGAAGATCATGAGCAACATCTTCGGATAGTACTCGAGAAGTTGAGAGATCATCAACTCTACGCCAAGTTTAGCAAGTGTGCTTTCTGGTTAAAGGAAGTACGGTTCTCGCCACATTGTGAATGCCCAAGGAGTAGCCGTGGATCCCGCAAATGTGGAATCAGTTACCAAGTGGACCCCGCCTAGAACGGTTACGCAGATCCGAAGTTTCCTTGGACTTGCAGGTTACTACTGCCGCTTCATTGAGAACTTCTCCAAAATTGCCAAGCCGATGACTCAACTGTTGTAGAAAGATGTGAAGTTTAAGTGGTCGGCAGAATGCAACAAGAGTTTTGAAGAGCTTAAGAGGAAGTTGGTGTCTCGCACCGGTGTTGATCCCCGGACCGGCAAAGGACTTCCAAGTTTATTGCGATGCATCTCGCCAAGGGTTGGGATGTGTGTTGATGCAAGAAGGTAAAGTGGTCGCTTATGCATCTCGTCAATTGCGCCCACACGAAAACAACTACCCCACTCATGATCTGGAGTTATCCGCAGTGGTTCATGCACTGAAGATCTGGCGACACTACCTAATTGGCAACCGTTGTGAAGTGTATACGGATCATAAAAGTCTCAAGTATATTTTCACCCAACCGGATTTAAACCTCCGACAGCGAAGATGGTTGGAACTGATCAAAGATTATGATTTAGGGATACATTACCATCCCGGCAAAGCTAATGTGGTTGCGGATGCACTAAGCCGAAAGGGTTACTGCACCACCCTCAGTGTCGAAGGAATGTGCGACCAGTTGCAGCAGGAATTCGAGTACCTAAATCTACGAGTGGTGGATTTTGGTTTTGTGGCTGCTCTGGAAGCCCAACCGACTCTCATTGATCAAATTCGGGCTGCTCAGGCATCAGATCCCGAGATGGCCGAACTAAAGAAGAACATGAGAGTCGGAAAAGCTCGTGGTTTTACGGAAGACGCACATGGCACAATCTGGATGGGAAAGAGATTGTGTGTGCCAGAAGACAAGGATTTGAAAAAAATGATCCTTACGGAAGTTCACCAAACCCAATACTCAATTCACCCGGGCAGTACAAAGATGTATCAAGATCTTAAAGAAAAGTTTTGGTGGGTCAGTATGAGGAGGGAGATAGCTGAGTTTGTTGCACTTTGTGATGTTTGTCAGCGGGTGAAGGCAGAACATCAACGGCCCGTTGGACTGTTGCAACCACTTCAGATTCCAGAATGGAAATGGGAAGAAATCGGAATGGATTTCATCACGGGTTTACCCCGCACAACGTCAGGATATGACTCAATTTGGGTCGTGGTGGACCGACTCTCCAAGGTGGCCCACTTCATACCAGTACATACTACCTACTCAGGGAAGAAGCTAGCAGAGCTTTATCTCGCAAGGATCATGTGTCTGCATGGCGTGCCCAAGAAGATCATGTCCGATAGGGGAAGTCAGTTTACTTCCAAGTTCTGGAAGAAGTTGCAAGAAGAGCTCGGTACCGTTTGAATTTTAGTACGGCCTATCATCCGCAAACAGACGGTCAAACCGAGAGAGTGAATCAGATTTTGGAAGACATGCCGAGAGCATGCGCGCTCGATTTTGGAAAAGCGTGGGACAAAAGCTTGCCCTATGCAGAATTCTCTTACAACAACAGTTATCAGGCCAGCATTCAAATGGCACCGTATGAAGCACTGTATGGACGGAAATGCCGCACACCCCTTTTCTGGGATCAGACGGGTGAGCGCCAGTTGTTTGGCACAGAAGTAATAAGTGAAGCAGAGGCAAAGGTTTGAACGATTCGGGAAAGGTTGAAGATTGCGCAGTCCCGACAGAAGAGCTACGCAGATAATCGTCGAAGAGATCTTGCTTTTGAAGCAGGGGATTTTGTGTATCTTCGCGTTACACCACTCCGGGGAGTACACCGTTTCCAAACCAAAGGTAAGTTGGCACCACGTTTCGTGGGACCATACAGGATTCGGGAACGTCGAGGAGAAGTGGCCTATCAGCTGGAGCTTCCCTCCAACATGACTGGTATTCACGACGTGTTTCATGTGTCCCAATTAAAGAAGTGTTTAAGGGTACCAGAAGAGCAGGCGAGTCCGGACCAGATCAAAATCCAAGAGGACTTAACCTATGTAGAGAGACCAGCACGTATCCTTGAGGTCAGTGAGAGAAGGACTCGGAACAAGGTTATCAGGTTTTGCAAGGTTCAATGGACTCATCACTCCGAGGAAGAAGCTACTTGGGAACGAGAAGATGAGCTCAAGGCCGCGCACCCGCACCTTTTCGCCACTACCTCCGAATCTCGGGGTCGAGATTCCGTTTAAGGGGGTAGGTTTCACACCCGGGTTTTTCTCTAATTCATTTAAATAATTTACCCTGAAATAATCGGAATTTCTGAAATTAACCTGGACTCAACCTATAATTTTAAAATGCAATTAATAAATGGAAACGACATGGTAGGATTTTTCTTGAATTCGCATGTCAAAATACGCTAACAGATTTTTACTTGAAATTTTTAGAGCACTCTAAGCATTTTTAATCAATTAAATAAGAAATCGGGATTTAATTAAGCCCCCAAAATCCTTTTTCCTTTTTCTTTTCTTTTCCGTACGGGCTGCACAGCACTCCCGCCCTTTCCTTTGGGCCGTCGGCCCGGCCCCCCCAGCCCAAGCCGCCGCGCGCGCGCCGGTCGTGGGCCGAGGCCCGCAACGCCCGCCGCAACGCGCAAGTCCGCGGGGCGTCCCTCGCCCGCGAGTCGCTGATGGGTGGGACCCGCCTGTCAGGTTCCCCGTCCCCGCGCCCGGTCGGTCCGGCCGCCGCCCGCCATGTGCGCCGCCGCTCCGCTCCTTTCTGTTTGAATCCGAGCCACGTCGGCCTCGTGCCGGGCGCAATCTCGCGACGCCGTTTCCATCTCCGCAACCCCCGTGCCCGATGGAAACCCTATCCGCGCGGAATCCGTCGCCGATTGTTTCCCCTCTCTCTCCGATTCCGTGAACAACGGCGAAGAATCCGCGCCGTTTCCGTGTTTGTTTCAGCCCCGTTGTACCCCTATAAAACTCCCCTTTCGGCGCCGCGCGTTTCCCCTTTGTTTCCCCCGTGCGCTAGCCCCAAATCCGCCGTCGCCATCGTCGTCGTCTCTGTCGCCGGTGAGTGCGCCGCCGCCCTCTTCCTCTTCGGTTTTTCGGGTCTCCTCCCGAACCGCTCCCGCGCGCACCGTTCCGCCCTCCGCCGTGTTTTCCCGCAACCGCGACACCCTCCGCCGCCGTCGCCGGTGTCGCCGGAGGCCGGCCGCCGCCGCGCGGCCATGGCCGGCGGGCGAGCTCGAGCCGCCGCCGCCCAAACCCTAACCCTAGCGCCGCTCCTCTGCGCCGTCCGATTTTTCGGATCGGGCGGATCCGTGCTGTCCGATCGCGATCGATCCGTCGCCGCTCGATCCGGCCGCCGCACGCCCGATGGTTGCCGCGTGTCCGCCCTCGGCCGCCGCCCGAACCCTAACCCTAGCCGTGATCCGCACCGTCCGATCCTTCGGATCGGGCGGATCCGGACCGTCCCCTCGCGCGCAAGGCCGTCGCCGTCCGATCGCCGCCACCCCTCCCCGATGCGCGCCACGTGCCCCGCTCTCTCCGCCGCCGCCGTGGACTCGGTCCACCCCGGACCGCGCCGCGCCGCTTGCGTCGGCCGCTTGCGCCAGGTGACGTCAGCCCTATCGCTTGCGCCATGCTTGCATCACCCGGGGCTTAATTGCGCAATAAATCATTTTAATCTTTTCAGTTTAGTTAAAAATCACAATTAAACTTCTAAAATTCATATCTTTTGAATCCGAGCTCCGTTTTAGCCCATTCAAATTTCATTAAATCCAGAAAAATGTCAAGAATCCATTAAAAATACTTTTCAGTGCTGTTTCAGTAGACTTTTAGGGTGTTTGTTGAGTGCTTTGTTTGTCGTGTAGATCCCGAGTTTTCCGGCGAGCCCGTTCTCTTCGAAGTAGTCGCCGAGGTTCCTCAGTCTCCGGAGCAAGGCAAGTCATACCTTACTTTGACCATATTGTACCTATTTTATGTAAATGTCTCTTTTTCTTTCAAATACTGCATATGTTTTAGAATGTCATTTTATGGGATGATTATACCTATTGTACTCAACCATAGGATTGTTTACCTTATACCATTGATAACTTGGGGTTCAATATGACTAGATGATAGCTTAAGGTTTGCTTAGTTATGCTTAGCGCAACTAGCTCACTTAAGGGAATCACACTAATCAAGTTTCATTACTGGAAGTTAACTCTCAGATGATGTTAAGTTGTGATCCTGTTTCTAATAGTACTGAATTATGAAAAGGTGGGTCGTGAGCACATGGTTGGACTTTGGTTAGCGTGCTCATGATGATTAAGGACCGGTTCTCGGGAAACCCTGGAAGAAATGCCGTGCATACCACAAGCCAGCATGGGTAATGGCTGGGTCTGTAGCGTAGCTGTCTCTAGTTAACGTATCCCAGAGAGGGTGGGCGTGATGGAGTTGGGTCGGCCCCGGTTTTAAGGGTTGATCAGCTTCCGGATTCACCGTGGCACTAGAGGGGGCTGCCCATTGCCCGATGGGAATGGGGGCGAAACCTTGGTGTGGTACGATTGACTAGAGGGGGTTATGTGAAGGGTCTTGTCACAGTTCCTTTCCGGGGCACCATGGTGGTGCACCGGCGCACGGTGACGTGTTGTGGGATTGTGTCTTGTGGGTACAGTTGTACACCTCTGATCAGAGTAAAAACTATTCGAATAGTCATGCCCATGGTTACGGGCGATCGACCAGATTCACCTTGATTAGTCTCACTTATTTATTTGAATGAAATGTTGAAGCATGACTAGTGCGGTGGATGGATGGGCTGTCGCAACGTGGTTTGAGCGTTGGACAGTGTTTATTTAATACTTGCTTAAATATTACTACTGTTTTACTGTCTTCAAATATTGTTATTATATTCTGCAAATGCTGTTTATGCAAATTGAGCCCTTAACCTTTCCTTGTTATTTATCTTGCATCATGTCCCCTTTTTCTGGTGTGACTTGTTGAGTACTGTGGTTGTACTCAGCCTTGCTTCTTTTTCCCCCTTCAGTGCCAGAGGTTGAGATCGAGGTCTCCGAGGAGGTGTAGGCTTGTTCTCGTCAAGGTTTAGCCGTGGAGTTGGAGTCTGCTTCGCTCGTGTCAAGTTTAGCTTAAGTCCGTTTTTTTCTTTCCGCTGCATTTGTGTGTAACTCTTTTATATTGTTTCTAAGACGAGGATTCTGTATTATCAATAACGTCGATTTGTGTACCTCGGCGATGCCCGGACGAGGATGAAATGCACAAATTAGCCGCGAAATTCTGTGTGAATTTCGGGCGTGACAATGTACTTCCGCTTCATGCATGGCCAAGGGGGAGATTGTAGATACACATCGTAACAGGCCAAGTGCTATGGCCGCTGCTCATCTCTCCAAATGGATTGATGCCATCCCTACTTAAATGGAACCTTACGTTTCGAGCATCCTCTCTAAAGTTTTAAATATTGTACTTAATAAAGTTTAGAATTATTTTTAAAGTTTTTTAATGTTCTAAACATATTTCTAATGTATTGTACTTATTTCTAACTATTTTAATGATTTCTAAATTAACTTATTTTTGTAATCTTTTATCTTAATTTTCTATTTTTTTCTTTGTCATATCTTTTATAACATTTTTATCCACAAGTTTCTAATTTTAAAAAGTAATATAATTTTCCCTAAACAATTTTTCTCTCATTATTGTTCATAAACCTTTTTAGAGATAAAAATATATAGAAATATACCTACAAATGTAATACGTTAAGCATACATCTTTAGAGAATGGAGTTGCTAACCTTTTAGATCCCTCCGATTTGTATATTATCACCAAAACAATTTTACAAAAAAATTTTACAGCACCTCCCTTCCTCCTCCAAACCTTTGTGGCAATGGCTCGAGCTGCAGGAGAAAGAAGAAGTATAAAAATGACCTTCACTTTAGTCTTGGTTGGTGTTATCAACATGGACGAAAGATTTCCGGCGACCTGACAGATTCTGACAAGAAATAAACCGGACTAAAAATGATCTTTAGTCCTGGTTGGTAACACACCAATCAGAACCAAAGGTCATAAAGAGCCGTTGCACTTTTTAATCGGAACTAAAAATGTTTTTTAGTCTAGGTTTCTATTGGAACCGGGACTATTGTGAATTTTGGCAAGTGGATCAAAGACCAGTTCTCCAGTAGTGAAGGTTAGCATAGTACTTACTATCTATATATACCGTGTCTCAATTAGTACGTGTTTCATTGTTTTAATCTGAACGGTTTAATTTTGTTTCAGATTGTTTGTGCATCCAATATTATATATGCAGGTTAGCTAGCTGATCGATCAGTTCATCCCATGTGCACAATTTGTGAATAAATCACTACTACATAACTCTTCATCGTGAACGGCCTATCCATGTCGGGGGCTCACAAACCGTGATACCGTTGTCACCTTTGGACGGGCCGGAATAAACACTGACAAAGATGTATATTTACAGGCAATTTCCATAGGACTTTAGGCCGAGCCTGTCACCGATGATACTCATCCGTAATAGGCTTATGTTGTGGCCCAACAAAGATAATCTTTGTTGGGCCGAAAAATAGACCCATCACGGATGATTGTCATCGGTGACAAGCTAAGAAATATGCCAACAAAGATAACTGTCATCGGTGACGGGCTCTCCATAAAACCTGACAAAGATAACAGTGAAGCCATCACAGATATTTATTTATTGATCGTTACCGATATTTATTACGCACTAGAAATACTCCAATTGTCAACGTTTATCCTACTGTTCATATTTGTGGAGCGAGGCGTTGGGGCAAATTTTATATTTTTTAAAATAAGAATAGGAAATTCAGAAAAAGTTTATTTAGGTACTTGAAAAATAACAAACAATCCCTACAAATTTAGGTACTTGGAACTTATGTTACAAAAAAATCATCTAATATTTGTTCATTTTTGCAGAGATGGGCCGAAGTTGGTGGATGTACAAAACTGATCGACATAGCAAAGATTATAGAAGTGGTGTTTCAAATTTTATAAACATTACGGAGAAGGAGAGAAAAAGAAGGAACAACGATTACATAACTTGTCCATGTGCAGATTGCTGTAATGAGAAAATGTTTGATAGCAGAGTAGATGGACACTCTCATTTGAAACGTCATTCAAGGAGAGCTACACATGTTGGAGAAAGCATGGAGAGCAAGAATCAATCAATATTAATGCAAATGCAGTGAGTATTGGCACACAAAATCAAGAAGACGGAGATGAACATGACATATTTGTTTCTTCTCCATTAGGCGGTGAAATGGTTGATGTTGATCACGATCAACTGCAAGACATGTTGCATGATGTTGAGGAGCCAACTTATAATGAGAGAGATTCTATGAAGTTCATCAGGTTGGTCAGTGATTCAGAGACACCTCTATACGATGGATGCAAGTCAAAACACATCAAATTGTCAGCAAACCTAGACCTAATGAAGCTAAAGGAAAGTAATGGTTGGACAGATACGAGTTTCAAAGAACTTTTGGGTATATTGAAAGGCATGCTTCCTAAGGAGAACACATTGCCCAAGATAACATATGAAGTAAAACAAGTTTTGTGTCCTTTGGGATTAGAGGTTCGTAGAATTCACGCTTGTCCAAACAACTGCAAATGGTACCACAAGAAACATGCAGACAAGGTTCTTGGTCCTTTGCGAAATCAGTCCACCAGCTTGTTCTTTTCTTTCCAGTATGAACTTAGAGGCTTGTCCTGTTTGCAAGGCTTATCGATACAAGCAAAAGAGAAGTTCTGAGGAAGGAAAAAAGTCAAAGAGGGGTGGTCCGACAAAGGTTGTGTGGTATCTACCTATCGTTGATCGTTTCAAGAGAATCTTTGCTAATTCCAAAGAAGCGGAGTTAGTACGTTGGCATGCCATAGAGAGAAGGAACGATGGTATGCTAAGACACTCTACAGATTCGATTCAATGGAGGAATATCGATAATAACCAGAATTCGCGGTGGACCCAAGAAACATGAGGATATGTTTGTGTACGGATGACATGAATCGTTTCGGAGATATGAGCAGTCCTCACAACACTTGGCCAGTTCTTATTGCAAATTATAACCTACCGTCATGGTTGTGCTTCAAAAGGAAATACATTATGCGGTGCTTGTTAATCCAAGGATCAAAACAACCCGGCAATGATATTGATGTGTTCTTGGAGACTTTTATCAATGATCTAGAAACAATATGGAATGAAGGTGTGCAAAATTGGGATGCGTATGGTTAGGAGAACTTCAATCTATATGTTCTATCGTAATGCACTATTAACGACTACCCTGCACTTGGTAATCTTTCTAGACAAACTGTCAAAGAATAGAAGGCTTGCTTTGACTGTATGGAAATACAAGAAATGGCTGAATAAATCACGAAAAATGGTTTACATGGGTCGCAGGAGATGGCTCCCACTGCATCACTTCTACAAAAGAAAGAAGAAATTTTTCAACAGTAAGAAAGAGCTTCAACCTGCTCCATCAGACTTGACCGAAGATGAGGTACACAACACAATGAAGGACATAACTAATGAGTTTGGGAAGAAAAGGAAATGTGGCAAGGCAAAGGACAAGGGTATGTGAAAGATATCGAGCTTTGTCATTGCATTGATCTCATGCACATAGAAAAGAATGTGTGTGAGAGTTTGTTCGGGCTACTGCTGAATATTCCTAGAAAGACAAAGGACGGATTGAACACGCGTCTAGATTTACAGGAGATGAATATTTGAAGTGAACTTGCGCCAGTAACTAATCCGGACACAGGAAAAGTGTACCTCCCCCCAGCTTGCCACATCTTGTCGAAGGATGAGAAGATGCAAATGTTATCCTGGTTGAAAGATATAAAAGTTCCATCGGGCTATTCAGCAAGGATAAGTAAGTATGTTTTGTTGGATGATCTCTGTATGGTTGGAATGAAGTCCCACGATTGTCACGTGCTAATCACAAAGCTCTTACGAATGGCTATAAGAAGTATTCTTCCACTCAAAGTCCGCTACATGATCATGCGTTTGTGCACCTTCTTCAATGCAATCGGCCAAAAGACTATAGATCCCGAAGATCTTGATGGGTTGCAGGCAGATATCATCAAAACTCTCTATCACTTGGAGATGTATTTTCCGCTGTCTTTCTTTGATATCATGGTTCATCTCCCTGTTCATCTTGTGAAGTAAACAAAATTATGTGGCCCAACTTTTCTAAGGGAAATGTACCCGTTTGAGAGGTACATGGGAATTTTGAAGTTGTACGTCCGAAATAGAGCAAAACCGGAGGGGAGGATCATTGAAGGGTACACGGCTGAGGATGTTATTGAGTTCTACGTCGATTAAATGTTGAAAACTGGTCCTGTTGGAGTTGCGATGTCTTGTCATGAGGGAAGGATGATAGGTGTTGGCACAATAGGGATAAAACGAATTGTCCCAGATCAAGATGCCTATGCCCAGGCCCATATCTCTATGCTCCAACATATGGCAAAAGTTGCCCCATATTTTGAGGAGCATTTGGTGAAGGTCCAATAGGAGAACATGGGTCGGTCGGATATGTGGATCAACAGAGAGCATAACTCTCGTTTCAACGAATGGTTTAATAATTGTATTGCAACATTGACTGATGTACCAAATGAAACAGTAAGGAGGTTGGCGGTGGGACCATGCTAGGATATTGACACATGGCAAGGATACGATATTAATGGTTACACATTTTACACCGTCAAACAAGACTATAAGAGCACGGTACAAAATAGCAGGGTCCAATAGATGCATTTTAGGATCAACTTGGGTCCAACACATACTATGGCTGCATATAGCAGATCTGGGAGCTGAACTACATGAAGTTCAAGGTCCCATTGTTCCGTTGCCGCTGGGTGAATTTATGCACTCGTGTCAAAGTCTGACAAGGAATATTTCACAATTGTAGATCTAAGCATGGTTGGATACGTGGATGAACCATTTGTACTTGCGAAAGAGGTCATGCAGATTTTTCTACATAAAAGACTCGGCAAACAAGAAGCTACACATCATTAGGGATGGCAAGAGAAGTATTGTTGGGGTTGACAACGTCGTCAACGAAGACGATTACAACCAAAATCTTCATGTAAATCCACACATAGACCTCAACGATGATCTCAAAGATGATGTGGCATACGGTCATTCAGATCACACGGAAGGCATATCCTTTTAGCAGGTATTATTACATACTAGAGTTCATTCACCGCGTTGCAGCTAGGATATGCATTTGATGCATTTTATGTATGTGTTTTGCAGGGATCGATGGAGAAAAAGTCAAGAAGGCTATGATGGATCATGGCACGGTGAAGAGGACGAGGTGGGTGAAGAAGGATGTGCCATACGCTCGTTCAGATGACTCAGAATACCTATCCTTGTGCCATACTTGACATCACCTGTATATTAATCTCCACTGTAATATTTGGATAGTGTGATTCCCTTAAGTGAGCTAATTGATCCAAGCCAAACTAAGCATGTCCTAAACCAATATCTAGTCATATTGAACCCAAATTATCAATGGTAGGAGGTAATCAAACCCTATGGTTGAGTACAATAGGTATAATAGTCCACGAAATGACATTCTAAAACATATGCGTATTTGAGAAAAATGAGATATTTAAATAAAATAGGTAAAATATGATCAATTAAAGTATGACTTTCCTTGCTCTGAAGATTGAGGAACTTCGGCGACTACTTCAAAGTAAACAGGATCGCTGAAATTACCAAAATCTACACGACAAACAAAGCACTCAACAAAACATGCTAAAAGTCTACTGAAACAACACGAGAAACTATTTTTAATGGATTCTTGACATTTTTCTAGATTTAATGAAATTTGAATGGACCAAAATGGAGCTTGGATTAAAAAGATATGGATTTTAGAAGTCTAATTGCTATTTTTAAACTAAACAAAAACACATAAATTAATTTATTGCGTAATTAAGTCCCTGCGACGCAAGCGCTAGCGCAGGGTTCGGGTAGGGCTGACGTCAGCATAATGCAAGCACTGATGCAAGCGGGCGGGAAAAGCTGACGCAAGCATGATGTTAGCAGATGACATGAGCAGACGCGTGGGCGCACGGGTCCGGTCCACAGTGGACCGGTTCTACGGAACGGCGGCAACGTGGTGCCATGTTGCACGATCGGAGCGGCGGTGCAGGCTTGCGGGATCGGACGGTTCCGATCTACCGCTCGGTAGATCGAACAGACGGGAGGGGTTAGGGTTTTCGGGACGGCGGCCGAGCTCGGCTTAGCGGGCCGGCCCACCGGCGGCGGCAGCGGACGGCGGTGTGGAGTGCGGCGAGCGGCGCAGGAGCAACGCTAGGGCTAAGGTTGCGGTGCGGGGACACAGGGAAACGGCAGCTAGCGCTCGAGATAGGAAGGGAGAGAGAGAGGGCCTCACCGGCGTTGAAGACGACGACGGCGGCAGAAAAATGGCGGTGGCAATTTAGGGCTTAGATTGAAGCGGCGCAAATGGGAAAACACGATGAAGGCTACGGGAGATTAATAGGAGGCCTTGGAGTCCGGATTTCACACAAAACCGATGCGGATTCCTCGCCATTGAAGTCGAAATCGGAGAGATATAGAGATACGGCGGTGGTTAGGTTTGGGCTGGCACGGGCTCGTACTCGGCCGGTGCGTGAGCGGGGAGGGGGCGCGAGGTGTGGAGCTAGAGTTTGCGCGGGATGGGCAGCAAAGATGCACGGGCGACGCAGGCTCAACGGCGAGGATGGGGCTACGGTGGCATGACGCGTGCGGGCTCGGGCGCGGGGATGACAGGCCCAACAGGTGGGAGGGGTGGTAGACTTGTGCGCGGAGGGGGGCGGCTCGTGGGCCACCGCCCACAGCCGAGGGAGGGAGGAGCGCGCGCAGCTTGGGCCGAAGGAGGAGTGGGCCGTTGGCCCGATAGGGGAAAAGAGCGGGAAACCGTACGGCCAGAAAAGGAAAAATTGGAAATGATTTCCAGGGACTTAATTTAATCCAGATAAATTATATAATTGGTTAAAAATTATTTCTAGTGCTATGGTTTTTTCACTAAAAATCCAGTTAATGTATTTTGACATGTAGAATTTAGAAAAAAATCCTCCCATGCCATTTCCACTTATTAATTATATTTTAAAATTATTTATTTGCTCTAGGTTAAATCCAAAAATTCATTTTCTTCAGGGGAATTATTCAAACGATTTTCAGGGGCGAAACTACAGGGTGTGACAGGCAAGGGCACAGGAAATTAAACATAGCGATGGAACAATTATGTTCCCAAATTCCGATGATGGCAGAGTCTGCTAGCAACTGGAGAGTTCTCGATGTCGGAAAGTAAATATGGATGTCTCTTTGTATAGTAGGCATGATTAAATTTGACTTCACTATAATGTAGGTCGAATATGCTGCCGAGAGAAAATTGTCGCAAGAGGTGCGCTAACAAAGACGAGAGGACGACATCCTCACAAAAGCATTGGGCAACCCAGAACATCCTAGACGGACCAGAGGCATTGGCTCTCACGTTCCATGGAAGATTGGGTTGTCCCAATACTCATGGCAGTATAGGAGATGAAAGCTAACTAAGGCAGAGAAAGAGGAGTGCCTCAAAGAAAAGATCAGAGTTGAACTTAGCTTGGAAGTTGATCAGAAACTTTCTCAGGTGGAGGCACACATAAGGGGAGAGCCCTAGCATCAAAACACAGACCCCGTCCCCGCTCCTAGAATACAAGCGAGCCCCATGCAACGACGAAGCAGTTGTGCGTCAACGGAGGCAGCGCAAGAACAAGAACCAGTCCTCGCGGCAGTTGTCACACCTAGAAATTCAAACCAAAATTTCCGAAGATATATGTGTATTAAAACCCCTGTCCAGGACCAGCCAGGGTACACATACGACTTTGTTGATATTACAGAAACCATGTCTTAGAAACAATATAAAAAATTACAAAAATGCAGCGTATAAAGAAACGACTGGCTAAACTAAAACTTGACTCTTGCGAAGGAGCACCAACACACCACAGACAACCTTGACATTGGATGAAAGCTTAATCCTCGTCGAAACCTTCCTCTGCCTCGATCTCTGACTCTAATGGGGGAGTAGAGCAAGAGTGAGTACTACCCACTATACTCAACAAGTCATACCAAAAGAGAAGGTATGATGTAGGATAATTCACAAGGAAGGCTAAGGTTTCATTTGCAAAAACAACATTTCACAATAGTAGTTGGAAGAAGTAAAACAATAATATATAGTTAAGCAGTATTAAAATAATCACTGTCCAACGTTACTCCACGTTGCAACAGGCCCAACCCTCCATCTATTCTAGTCAAATACCATTAATCAAGTTATTTGCTAAAATGAGACTAATCATGGTGAATGTGGTTGATCGCCCATAACCACGGGCATGGATATTCGAATAGTTTTTAACTCTGGCCAGAGGTGTACATCTATACCCACAAGACACAGCCCCACGACACGTCTTCGTGTGCCGGTGTACCACCACGATACACCAGAAAAGGGACTGTGACATGACCCTTTGCATAACTCCCTCTAAGCAATCGTACCACAGTAAGGTTTCACCCTACTCCCATCAGGGCAATGGACAGCCTCCCTGAGGGCTGTGGTGAATTCGGCAGCCAATCAACCCTTTTAACCAAGCCCGACCCAACTCCATCACGCCCACCATTGCTAGGGTACGTCAGCTAGAGACAGCTACACTATAGCCAGAGTATGCCATTCTCATGTTCTAATATTAATATTATAATATCTCATACTTGATATTATCTCTATATAGTCTCACTATAGTAATTAAGTGATATGATTCCCTTTAGTGAGCTAATTGATCTAAGCCAGGCTAAGCATGTCCTAAACTAATATCTAGTCATGTTAAACCCAAGTTATCAATGGTATAAGGTAAACATATCATATGGCTGAGTATAATAGGTAAAATAATCTCATAAAATGACATTCCAAAATATATGCGATATTTGAGAGAAATATGACATTTAGAAAAAATAGGCACAATATGATCAATGTAAAGTATGACTTGCCTTGCTCTGAAGATTGGGGAACTTTTGCAACTACTTCAAAATAAACGGGATCACTGGAACTGCTAGAATCTACACGACAAACAATGCACTCAACAAAACATGCTGAAAGTCTACTGAAACAACACACAAAACTATTTTTAATGGATTCTTGAGATTTTTATGGATTTAATGAAATTTGAATGGACTAAAATGGAGCTCCGATTAAAAAGATATGAATTTTAGAAGATTATCGTGTTTATTACTAAAACAGAAAAACCTTAATAATTTATTAAGCAATTAAACCCCTTGGCGATGCAATCGGTAGAGTTGACGTCAGCGATGACGCCAGCAGCTAGGGCTGACGCTAGGGCCGAGCGACGCTAGGGCTCGGGATGGCTGCACGGGCTTGCGAGGAGCGGCGGCTAGTGTTCGGGACCGAGATTGAGAGAGAGGGCTCACCAGAGTCAAAGACGAAGGCGGCGGCGCATGGCGGTGGAATAGAGGAATCGGCAAATTAGGGCACGAAAACAAGCAGCCACGGTGGGAAAAGAATCGGGGCTTGCGGCTAAATTTATAGGAGTTTTGGAGTCTCGTTTGCGCACGGGATAAGGCCGGATTTCTTGCCGTTGAATCGGACTTGGAGAGAGAGCGGCGCCGATTTGGTCAGGGTTTTTGGTCGGGATACACGCGGATAAGGGCGGCGCGATGTGCGGATAAAGGCGACGTGGCATTCGCGGCTCGGGTTCGGCTCGGATTCGGTGCAGGATGGCGCGCGGTGGCGCAGCACAGGCTATGGCATGAGAAAGATGGGCCTGACTGGAGGGCCCCACCTGTCAGCGACCCAAAAAGGGGAGGGGCGCGATGCAGACTTTGGCGGCGGCGCGGAGGCTCGTGGGCTACGGCCTACGGGCGGTGAGAAAAGGCGCGCGTGGGGCGGACTTGGCCGGCGGGAAGAGCTGGGCCGGCGGCCTGATAGAAGAAATGGGCAGGAAAAAATGATTGGAGAGAGAAAAATATTTTCAGGGGATTGATTAATTCCGATAATTGATTTAATTTGTTAAAAATTAGTTCTAGTGCTATGAAAATTCCACTAAAAATCCGGATAATGTATTTTGACATATAGAATTTAAGAAAAATCCTACCATGCCATTTCCACTGATAATTTGCATTTTAAAATTACTTATTTTCTCTAGGTTAATTCCAAAATTAAATTTCTTTTTGGGAAATTATTTAAATGATTTTAAAAAGGGAAAAACTGAGGGGTGTGACAGCAGTCGACATATAATGGTGAACCAAGATAACGTGCATATATTGTCTTAACTAATCCATCTATTATAGCCTATTTTAAGAACGTGGATGAATCTATCACAGGGACCCACAGAGTGAATCCTAGAAGTTAGGGTGAAACAAATGTTCTCGTCTGCCGCTGCCGAGGGAGTCGCTTTCAAGCCTACCTCGAAAACAAAAGTGCACGGGGCGGATTTGGTGGCTGGGCATGCTAACGTCCAGGTGGACATGGTCAAGGACAACTGGGTCAACTAGCCTTCGGAGATCCCACCAAACGATGAAATTTTGACCCTTGGAGCTGCATGTGAGACCTTTATTCAATGGCCCAAAGACCAAATTATCATCACAATGGTTCCTAGTTCAAATGCACCAAGTCGTTCGCCGCCAAGACATGCTCCCGCTCCTTTAGCCCCTCATGCCATTGACGGCCCACCACTGGATGATATCCCTTTACAAGATGATACATATTTTGGGTTTGATCCTATGGAGGCTGACGACATGGCTAACATTTTCCCTCCTTTCAAAAAGAGCAAGGCACATTCTTCTCCACCAGTGGTATCTAGCAAAAAAACTCATGGAAGGGGAAAGGAAAAGGAAAGGTGCACACCTCGCTCCTGGCTCCCAAGAAGCTAGATCTAGGCAAGGAGGTATTAGTTCCTCCTAAAAGCCTAGCTCCGACAAGCTTCCAATTAGGCTTGCCATTGGTTGGAGACCACAAGCTAGCCAAGATGGGTCCTGTTTGCAAAGAGTTGCACGGCTACTACATGGAGTGGTCCAATTCAAGGAGAAAGAATAGATGGACGGAGATAGGGGCCATCATGGTGCAGAGCCACCTAGTTATATTTTAGTAGGATTTCAGGATCTCTTTGACCTCTTCAGGCTGTGAGCGGTGGACACCCATCTCCTTAAGTGTTACACGTTGTAAGTATTGATAAGTACAAAATATGCTAATAACAATCCATATAGAATGCTTATAAGGGTTATTGTCTTGCTTCTAGGTTAAGTTGGAAACATGCATGTAGAAACAGAATCCAAGTTGGCTTCCTAGATACAACCCGAGTCAACGAGGTAGCTCTGTAGAATACATTACAATCGTTCACAACTTTTGTCAAGGATTGCTTGTGGGCCTGCCAGGAAAAAGACTTCATTCTATTAGCCTATAATCAACAATAAGTGTGTTACCTAATTAAATGAAAATGCACGACGCGTATAGCTTTAGTATTTAACTTATAATATACTAATGTCATCGCTTCCATTGGATTCTCCTGGTCATAGAGTAAGGTCTACTATCTTAACTCCCGAATTAATGAGAAATACAATTTTTCGGCGATTGAAGCTGCATGAAATGACGCGTAGGCCCAATATGTGCAAAAAGGTGGCAAGCATAAGGAAGGACATACCAACCTCTATCACCACAAAGACTTCCGATGTCATCAACAAGTTGGTGAAACTTGTGGTTTCCACGTGTGCCATAACATGAAGACTTTGTTGAGTAAGGTGACATTGCTAGATCTTGAGGTTTGTGCTTACGTATACTTAATTAGAAAAATAAAAGCTAATAGTTCAATTGTGTGTACACACACATACTCTATATATATATATATACTAACTTAGCTCCTCACTTGTAGTCAAAAGTATGAACATTCTGCCACACAACTTCGAAGAAATTAGAGAGGAACTAGATGCCTTCATACTTGCAGAAATCGTATCTCCAAAAGGAAGCTTTAGATCAAAGTAGCTCATCCAAATTTTTTTGAATATGTTCAATGCTTGTCAAAAACATGTGATTATGTAGCATTTATGTATTAATATAATCTCTGATGTAAATGTATAGCAATGCTAGTTACATAATTTGTTTGAAATTATAACTTGGTTTTGCAGGTTTTGATGCTTAACTCTTCGAGATGCATTTCGACGGTTTGGTGACTATGAATGTGGATGTGAGTGAATGTATGGATTGATGGAATGTGAATGGATGTGTGAATAGGATTACTAGGAATGGCTATGTGAATGGGGTTGCTGGGAATGGGAATGTATATATTTGTTTCTGTTATTTTGCAGCGGGCATGGCTAGCAAAGGCGTGAGGCTAGCCAAAAAATAAAATTTATTTTTTTGGTAAATTACTCATTGGTGACGGGTTAGAAAAATTCACCGATGCCGATGCGCATCAAAGATGTCGGGTCTAACATAAAGGCCATCACCGATAAGTCATGTCACGCCCAAAAATTTATCCCAAATTTTTAGACTATTTTGTGTATTAAATACATGTCCAGGAATCAACCAAGATACACAAAATGACAAATTAATAAACAAATTCAAATGTAAAATAAAGTGTAAAATACGTACAGAAGAAGCACTTAGTCCTCACACCCAAAAGAAAGCAGCAGCAGTGGAAAAAGGCGATCCTAGCAGGGCTTCAGCTCCACTCCATAGGCAAACTCAACTAGGGTCTGAGCCTTGGTCCTCTAATGCCATCTTCAGCTCAGAAGTACTAGACTTCTCGAAAGGGGAAAAACAGCAATATTGAGTACAACCACCGTACTCAATAAGCCATACGAAAGATGCAGACATGCAAGGGAAGACAAAGGGAGGCTTGTGGCTATTTGCCTAAAAGCGGTTGAAAAACCTTTCTAGTTTAAAAATACTAAAACATTTCATTAATTAGATCAAGATTAAATCTCCACTTAACAACTTTACAACCATGTTGAACGGGTCCAACCATTCCACCTGAATGAAACCAATTTATTAAGTCAAAATATTAAGGGTGAGACTAATCATGGTGAATACTTGAAAGGGGAATCGTGACAAAACCCTTCGCATAGCTCCACCTAACCAAACGCACCACACCTTGGGTTTCGCCCCCACCCCTAAAAAGGCAGTGGGTAGCCCTCCTCGTGCCGCGGTGAATCTGGAAGCCAATCAACTGGATACCCCGGCCGACCCAACTTCATCACGCCCACGCCCAGCCGATCAGCAAGGAAAGAGCTACACTACAAGTCCAGCAGTTGTCCTTTCTTGCTTGTGTTAAGCACTAATAGTCTTTTAGGGTTTCCCATGAGCTGGTCCTTAATTGCCATGGGTGCGACAAACAAAACCATGGATCCACAGCCCACCATTAAATCACATTTTAGTGGGGTAATTATGACCAATAAGTATGGCCAGATGTTTCGAGCTCGCAGCTCGTCAGATACTAGAATAATTAACGTGATTATCCCATTAAGTGAGCTAGTGGTAATTAAGCATGTCTAAGCGTATATAATTCTAGCAAAAGTCGACATAAGTGACACAAGCTAGTCGAATTAAACACCCAGGTTGACAAAGGACGGACAACAATTAGGAAAGGCTCAAGCCAAAAGATAGGTAAACCCTGTTCTCATGTAATTAGCAAAACATGCACTTTATTTGCAAATGTAAAACATTTCATAAGTTAGGTGCAACATGCTAAAGGGGGAATGTGTGACTTGCCTTGCTTCTTCAAACAATCTTTCGAACTCTTTTCCTCACGAGTGTGAACTTCTGAAACGACGGAGTCTACACGCTGTCACACAAAACGAGAAAAACCCTAATAAAAAACTAAATAAACAGTACATGGAAAATAAACAAACATGTAGACCTAAATTTTAGATGAATTTTACAAATTGAATGACCCAATTTGGAGATCATATGAATTAGATATGAATTTTAGAAGTTTTTGAGCATTAGATGAATTTTGTAAATTAAATCGATTTATTGCGTAATTATTAATTATTTTACAAGGAAAAGGCTCACTCTAACATCAATGGCCAAGGGCGACGTCGGCGAAAGGGGCGCAGTCCACGGACCTGTCCACTATGGACCAAGTCCACGGCGGCGCAGGGCTGGCACGCAACATGTCGCTCACATGACGCTGATGTGGCGGCCACGCGGCAGCCATGTGGTAGCCACGCGGGTGACCGAATGGATGGCCACGATCTACCCCGAGGCAGATTGTGCGGCCCAGGGAGAAGAGGGGCGACGGGACCGTCGGTGGTCGCACCCCGAGTTTTGCCCCTAAATCATTTAAATAAGTTGAAATGGAATGGTAGGATTTTTCTTAAATCCTACATGTCAAAATACATTAACTGGATTTTTAGTGGAATTTTCATAGCACTAGAAATATTTTTAATCAATTAAATGAATAACCTGCAATTAAGTTAAGTCCCAAAATTTATTTTCCTTTTTTCCCTTTTCACCCTATGGATTCCCGCCCATTTTCCCCCTGGGCCGCCGGCCCACCTCTTTCGGCCCAAGCCAAAGTCGCCGCGCGTGCCTCCTCCTCCCTTCGGCCCTAGGCCGCGGCCCACGGGCCAAGCCGCGCCGTGCCCAAGTCCGCCTCCCCTCCCCCTCGCCCTCAGGCCACCGACAGGTAGAGCCCACCTATCGGCCCCGTCCTTTCCACGCCAGATCGAGCTACGCCGCCACACGCCATTCGCGCCACCGCGCCGCTCGCGCCCAGCCGCGCCGCTTCGCGCCGCGCCACACCCACCCCACGCCGCCAAGTCCGAGCCCACGTCGGCCCAAACCCTAGCAAAATCAGGCGCCGTACTCTCTCGAATCCGTTTGCAACGGCGAGAAATCTGCGGCGAATCCGTGCGCAATTTGTTGCCAAGCCGCCTGTAACACCCTGAAAATCGGAGACATAAAAATCGAGATCTAAAAATGGGACTGACTGAAACTTTTGAATTTTTGCATCTTGTCGTAATTATTTGTCTCTTATTGCGAGTTTTATTGCGTGTTATAGATAATGGAACATTTACTCGAAGATGAAAAAATCAAATATGTGTCAGAAACCCTAAAAGAAAAGGAATTTATAAAATAGATATTAGAAATAAAAATTGGGAAAATATAGGATTGATAAAATTTATTTTTGGGTCGAAGTTGTATTTTTGGGAAATACAAGAAATAAAATAAAATAACATCAAATGTAAGGGTGTAAATAAAAGAAAATATATACATAATATATAATAAAAATATAAGGTATAATAATAAAGTTAGATGAGAGATTGAAAATTTAGAATTAAATTAAATTTATCATTGGGTTATAAATTATATTTTTATGTACAAGGGTTGAATGCAAAAGTAATTAAAAAAATAAAAAAAATAAAAATATCAGGAAAATGAAAAAGTGCACTATTCCTCTGCCATGAGGTGTTCGACGCCGTACCGCGAGCACATCGCGCGCGTCGCCGCGATGCCATGCGTCACGCGCGTGCGCATTCCCGACTGTTCCCGCGTCAACGCGCCGTACCGCCGCCGTCGCGTGCCGCCGCACTGTGCCCGCGCCGCGACGCGTCGGCCACGCCACGCCCACGCTCGTGCACCCGCCGTCGCATCGCCACCACCGTAGTGCACCCGCCGTCACGTCGCCGCCCTATGCCATGCGTCAGCCACGCCGCGCTGTCGCGTCGACCACCCTGTGCCGTGCGTCGACCATCTCGCGTCCCACGCCGTCGTACCGTGCCCATGTCGCGCCGAGCGCCCGCGCCCGGCCCCCTCTTTTCTCTCCCCTCTCCAGCCACCCCTATAAAAGGGGAAGGAGCCGAGCCCTCCCATACCTCGCCGTCCCTCTTCCCTCCCATTTCCGCTCCCTCTTTCCCCTTCTCCTCGCCACCACTTCGGAGCCGCCGCCGCGCCGCCGTCCTCGGGAGCCGCCGCCGCGCCGACGCCTCTCCTTGCGCCGCCTTGCGCCGACGTCGCCAGTGAGCCGTAACCCCCTCCTCTCCCGTTCCCCCCCTTGCGCCCTTGCCCTGCATCGGCTTGCCCCGACCGAAACAGAGAGAAGAGAATGGGGAGGAAATAGAGCGAGAGGGAAGAAGAAAGAAAGGGAAGAAAAAGAAAAAAAGAAAGAGAAGAAAAGAAAAAAAAAGGAAAAAGAAAAAAATAAAATAAGGAAAATAAAAACATGTTTTTGGCGAAAATATTCGGGAGATTTTGGGATGAAATAATAGTTTTTCTAAAATAAAATTTTGGGGGTGTTCATAAAAGAAAATATTAAATAATATTAAGGGTAGTTGTCGCATAATTAATTTAGAAATTAATTATAGTTTAATCTATTAATAAATACTAATTTTATTCTATGAATCTCTTGCTAAAATTTACACTTCAAAATTATTTAAAATCGCGTCAAGCTTTAGGGTTTATTACTTGATGGATTCGGTTAGGCGATAGATTTTGAATCAACCATTCTTTTCTTTGTATTACATTTTCGAATCATCAACCATAATATTTGTTGTGATTTTAAAAAAATAAAATTAGTCATCTCATTATTAATTAAATCGGTGAATCGCAAAACTTCAAATTGCTATAACTCGCTCGTCTTAACTCGGATTTCGTCGAAACACGAACCTAAATCCATCCAAAGTCGTAGACTAGTTTCAGGAGCCGCTTTTGCGATTTATTCGACTTTTGGTGATTTTTATTTGAATTCTAATTGAATTCAATTTGGTTTCTCGCACGTATGTATAGAGCCCGAAGGAGTAGTTGACAGCACCGAAGACCCAGGTCAACAAGGTTGCGAGCAAGGCAAGTCATCACTACCTTTGAACATATTGAGCCTATTTGCGAACTTGTGTTGCTTTTAAACTTAAACATGCATGCTATACACGACGTATTCCTATTCTTGCTATACCATGCCTTGATTTGAATACCAATAGATATATTCTTTGTAACCTATGATATGATATGTCCGAAGGAAATCTTCGGTAAATGCTTAGCCGTGCTAATATTACATTCATGCATACTCATGTTTACAAAATGCTATATGCTTGGGAAACTGCCTTAGGAATGGTAGTTGAGATACGGCATGTGGAGACATGAGCGCCACATTGTCCTGAGAATGATAAAATGAGTTTTGATGAAAACTAAAGATACAAAACCAATGTTTTGGACTGGGGCGGCCTGATGATTTGGGTGAATTCTGGAAAAGGGAAGTGCCTTCCCCGGTCAGTTAATGACCGAGCCATGAGACTTATAACATGAAACGAGCCAGTACAACCGTACTTCTCGAATGGGGATAGACCTAGTGGAGTAGATAACCGAGCGGAGGCAGTATCCCTGCATCGTAGTTTTGATGATTGTGATGAGGCTGGAGGCTTGTGTGTGGAATGATGATGGATGACAAATTGAAACTAATTATAACTTAAAGATGAGTTTTTCCCTTACACCGGGAGCGCCAGAACTCCTCGCACTGCTAGGAAAGGACGGCTAGAGTGCAAGAGGGCTAAAGTTCATGGAGCGGGTACTGCCAAAGTAAGGTTATTGAAAAGTTTTGCCATGACCGTCCCATGTGTTGGGACGTAGGCTCATTTGTTGGGCAGTCACGGAGTACGGGTAAAGTGTACATCCACTGCAATGTGAATGAATAAATATATTCGAATAGCCGTGCTCACGGATATGGAGCGGCGTGACAAGTTTCTCTCTTGGCTAGACTCATAAGATTTAAAATGATGGGAGGGTATGCATAATGACTTTATGAGCTGGTGGATCAACTTCTTGAGATGCTAGAAGGGGTAGACTCCCTAGAAAACCATGACGATCCGGTGGCGGGAAGCTATCCTTGGGATTACAATGGATGGTGGACAGAACCGTCGCCGACTTAATGAACCATGGAAATAAAACTTGACTTGGCTAGATGTTAGGTTTGCAAAAAGAATTACAAAACTGGCTTTGTGCAAATGAACCACAGCCATCCTTTGAGAATCCCCTATCATATGTATCTTTGCTGTGTTGACTTGCTGAGTACGGTTGGTACTCATCCTTGCTATACACACAAACATTCAGATGTGGATAATGAAGATCCTGAAGACCCGTGCGCCTACTACCAGGAGGGGGAGGAAGACGAAGGTGCCTAATAGGTCATAGACTCCGGTCGTTGCACAGTGGCAACGACATGCCGCCTTACATGTCCGCGCCTTATCTTAACTCGCTTTTGTTGTATCCGGACCGTGTGGTCCTATATATTAGACAATGGCCTCGGGCCTATAATGTAATGTGTTTGATGTAATACTATTCGTGCATGAGCACATAATATTTCAGTACTGTATTTTGTGGGTACCAAACTACTCGATCGAGAGAATGGTACTATGAACACGAATGATTCCCGTTCTGAAAACAGGGGTATGGTATCAGAGCAGTGCGACTGTAGGATAAGACCAAATGGTGCCCCACCCCTGTAGAGCTGGTTAAAGGGAACCATTCTTACTTAGAATTATTTCCAAGTACAAACTATGTCTACAAAACAAAATGTGTTTTCTCTTATACTCTTGTTCCCCATTTCTCTACTAAAATTGTTTTGATGTTACCGCTCTCTAACTCTAAGTTATCTTCAAAAGCAGATGACAAGCCATGATCAGATCGGAGCTTGGGGGCTTGAGATCCCTCTGGATGAAGGATATGTTGTGCAACTTAGGCAACTGTTGCGATGCTTGAGGTACCCGGATACACCCACTTATCGGAGCAGGAGACATGGTACCGAGAACCACCCTGAGTGGGAAGCCCCCATATCGATTGAGGCCTGTGTTGGTAACGAGCCACCATACTGCTTCCAGACCAGCTACCGGCAAGACTTTATGGAGGCCACACTTCAGGATGCTGCTCATGAAGCGTTCTTACACCTTAACGCCATCCACCGGGCAGAGCTGACGGTGACCGAGTTTGTGCACCACCCCTATCGGGAGGAGGGCAACTCTGTTTGCACCGTGGAGGCCACACCCTGCTGTTACAACCCGATGATTGCTACGAGGAAGCGCTGCTGGAAATTGATGAGCAGCAAAGGCGCATGAGTGACCTTGAAGAGGAGCACCGCAACTGTGGCAACCAGATTAACTCACTGAAGACTCAGCTCCAGTTCAACAGCGCGTAGTACGATCAGCACTCAGTTTGATACATCGCTCGAGGAGAAGCCCTGGACACCCTGGAGAAGCAACTCAGGAAGAGCCAAAGGCAGGTCGGCCAGTTGAAGGCGCAGCAACTTCGCGTTGTCCCGATCACCACTGAGGGTGCTTCTTCCTCTGCTACACCGCCACCACCCCCTGCACCAGTGCTCGACTACTACTTCTTGACTCCACCATGCTTAGCTACTTTTCACACCTTGTTGGAGCAGGCCAACATGCTGAGCACCGAATCCGAACCATATTTGGTGGACCCTACCATGACCCAGCCAGCTGCTGCACAGTTAGATCCCCCATAGATTACCACGGCCGTTCCATCCGAGCCTAGTTCCGGAGTAGAGAACCCCATTCATATTGGCACTGACTCGGAGAATGAGTCGGAACCCATGGAGGTCAAGTGGGAGCCTAGTATCACCGATCCATCGGAGGATGAGGCCCCTACCCACCGCATTACATTTGCGGGAGGACCTATCACCTGCAGGACAGCCCGCAAGAGTACCCGAGCACCAGGCAGGAAGCTCTGGCATGACTCCGAAGCAACTACTTTCGAGTCATGGGAACTTCAGTTTGCACCTGCTGGGGACTACCCGTTGCCTGCACCCGGATCCTGCAGTTGGTTGGATGATTAGATTGGATATCTGCAGTGGTTCTGGTCTTGCTTTGGATGGTGTTGAGATAGCAAGGGCCACACCCTGATTTTCCCCTAGTTATGATGTGATGTAGAATGATGTTAGTTGTTGTATTGTGTTGTATGAGACTGTGTATGTGCAGTCCAATGTATCTCTTATGATGTATCAATTATGAACTATTGAGATGTTTTATGGTGTATCTTAAATGAGTTTATTCCACCAAGCTTGCTTCGAGAGATTAGTTTAAACAACTTGAAGTAAAATCCCTTAGAATCGAGACCTTAGTAGGTCAAATCTCTTACCTTATCCACATCTTACAGATGGCTCATCGACGTGGAGCAACGGCGACCAACGAGAACCCACCGGAGCCTAACCCCTCCACCCTGACAAAGGATATGGCATTGCAAACTCGATTGTTACAAGCCATCGCTAACAACCAAGGGAATCGCGGAAGTTCAAGTTTAGGAGGGTTTATGAGAGCCAAGCCGCCTACCTTCTCCACGGCAGAAGAACCCATGGACGCCGAAGACTGGCTACGCGTGATAGAGAAGAAACTGACCCTTGTGCGAGTGCGGGAAGCCGACAGGGTTATCTTCGCCACAAACCAGTTGGAAGGACCCGCTAGCTATTGGTGGGATACATACAAGGAGACCCGAGCGGAAGATGCTGGAGAACCAACTTGGGAAGAATTTACGGCAGCGTGGGCGCGGGTGGCTGACGGCGGCGCGGCGTGGGCACAGTGCGACAGACGCGATGGCAGCGGTATGGCGCGTTGACACGGCGAGGGCCAAGAATGCTCGCGCGCGCCCAGCGTCGCGGTGACGCGCGCGACGTGCTCGCGGTACAACGTCGAACACCTGGCAGCAGAGGAATAGTGCACTTTTTCATGTTCGCGATTTTTTATTTTTTTATTTTTTTAATTACTTTTGCATTTAACCCTTGTACATAAAAATATAATTTTTGTCCCAATGATAGATTTAATTTAATTCTAAATTTTCAATCTCTCATCGAACTTTATTATTATACCTTATATTTTTATTATATATTATATATATTCTTTTTATTTACACCCTTACATTTGATGTTATTTAATTTTATTTTATTTCTTGTATTTCCCAAAAATACAGCTTCGACCCAAAAATAAATTTTATCAATCCTATCTTTTCGCAATTTTTATTTTTAATATCTATTTTATAAATTCCTTTTCTTTTAGGGTTTCGACACCTATTTGATTTTTCCGTCTTCGAGTAAATGTTCCATCATTTATAACACGCAATAAAACTCGCAAATAAGAGACAAATAATTACAACAAGATGCAAAAATTGAAAAGTTTTAGTCAGTCCCATTTTTAGATCTCGATTTTTATGTCTCCGATTTTTAGGGTGTTACAAACCTACCCCCTAATAATAAATCTCGTCCGCGAGATTTCTTACCGGTCTTTGAGTAGGTGTGGGTACTCGGTCGCTAGAAAGTCTTCACTTTCCCAAGTAGCTTCTTCTTTGGTGTGGTTTTCTCCATTGCACCTTGTACATACGCCAAGTCTTGGCTCGTGTCCTCTTTTCCGCTTCGTGCAAGATTTTCACCGGGTGCTCAGCGTATGTAAGATCATTGCTGATAAGGATATCCTCCGAGGGAGCTTGTTCCTCTGGCACTCGAAGACACTTCTTCTGCTGCGATACGTGAAACACAGGGTGCACATCGGAAAGGTGTTTCGGTAGGTCTAGTTGGTAAGCTACTTCGCCTCTTCTAGTGCTTATCGGGAATGGTCCAACATATCTCGGAGCCAGTTTTCCTTTGACCTTGAACCTCTTGGTCCCTCGTAGTGGTGAGACCTTCAGGTATACGTAATCGCCTACGTTGAACTCCAAATCTCTCCTGCGAGTGTTCGCATAGCTCTTTTGTCGAGACTAGGCTACCTTAAGCCGGTCTCTGATGTTCAGCCTTGACTCGTTGGCACACATCGCATATGGCCACATACTCTGCTACGTCCCTCTTCATGTTGGGCCACCAGTATTCCTCTCTCAAATCCTGATACATTTTGGTGCTGCCCAGTGTAGCGAATATGCTAACTCATGAGCTTCCTTTAGAATTAGTTTCCTTAAACCGCCTTTCTCCGGCACGTATATCCTTTTCCTATACCACAGAGTTCCGTTGTCATCTGCTGAAAATTCCTTTGCTAGCCCTTTGGCCATGCGCTCTTTGATTAGCTGGATTTCCTCATTACTTTTTTGGGCTTCCTTGATCTGAGTCCGCAGGAGAGGTTGTATCTCCAGCGAATTCAGCTGTCCATGAGGAATTAGCTGCAAGTTAAGCTGAGCTATTTCTTGTTGTAGCTTATTGGCCATGCCTTCTAGCCTTAAATGGTTGCATTGGGCCTTGCGGCTCAAAGCGTCGGCTACAACATTGGCCTTGCCAGGGTGGTAGTGGATTCCTAAGTCATAATCCTTGATTAGTTCTAGCCACCTTCTCTGGCGTAGGTTGAGGTCAGGCTGGGTAAGGAAGTACTTCAAGCTCTTGTGGTCCATGTATATGTCACAGTTGTTTTCGCTTAGGTAATGCCTCCATATCTTTAGAGCATGCACAACTACGACCAATTCCAAATCGTGGGTGGGGTAATTTACCTCGTGTGGCCGCAATTGCCTTGAGGCATAAGCCACAACTTTTTCGTCTTGCATCAACACTCCTCCCAGTCCTTGCCGAGACGCATCACAGTATATGACGAAGTATTTTCGGTTGTCTGGTAGGACTAAGATTGGAGCGGTGGTTAACTTTTCTTTGAGTAGGTCAAAGGCTTTTTGACACTGTTCCGTCCATGCGAACTTCTTTTCCTTTTTCAGCAATTGGGTCATGGGCCGGGCTATTTGTGTAAAATCCTTCGATAAATCTCCTGTAATATCCGGCCAGCCCTAAGAAACTTCTGACCTCGGTTACTGACTAGGGTGCTTTCCACTCGGTGACAGCTTCGACCTTGGCAAGGTCTACTGCTACACCCTCGGCTAAGATTATATGTCCAAGAAAAGCGACCTCCTTTAGCCAGAATTCACATTTACTGAACTTTGCATACAGCTGGTGTTCTCGTAACTTCTCCAGCACCATGCGTAGGTGTTCCGCATCCTCCTCTTCGTCCTTGGAGTAGATAAGGATGTCGTCGATGAACACTACTATGAACTTGTCCAGATATTCCATGAATACTTTGTTCATGAGGTTCATGAAATATGCTGGGGCATTGGTTAATCCAAAGGACATCACCGTGAACTCATACAAGCCATAGCGGGTAGAGAATGCAGTCTTAGGAATATCTTCGGTCCTAATCTTTAGGTGATGATATCCAGACCGAAGATCGATCTTTGAGAACACTCGGGCACCTTTGAGTTGATCGAACAAGTCGTCGATCTGAGGTAATGGGTATTTATTTTTGATGGTTACTTCATTCAGTGATCTGTAATCTATGCACATCCTCATGCTTCCGTCTTTCTTTTTGACGAACAACATTGGGGCTCCCAAGGGTGAAGAACTAGGGCGTACAAATCCCTTTTCTTGTAATTCCCTGATTTGCTTCTTTAGCTCTTCCAACTCGTTGGCGGGCATTCGGTAAGGTCTCTTAGATATGGGGGCCGTGCCAGACATTAGGTTAATGATGAACTCTATATCACGGTCTGGGGGCATTCTAGGCAATTCTTCAGGAAACACATCTGGGTAATCTTGTACTATTGGCATTCCGACCATGGGTAGCATGGTGATTGTCCCCGTAGCTCGTTCACAAAGCATAGGGTCTTGATCCATGGTTATGGTCATTGTCGATCCCCATGGGGTAGATACAGTGACTTCTCTTCGGCCATAGTCTAGGACTCCATGGTTCGTAGTTAACCAATCCATTCCTAGGATGACATTCAGGGTTTGGGGTGGCAATACCATAAGGTTTGAAAGGAATACCACATCTCTGATCCGGATGGGCACATGGATGCAGGCATGGGGTATGGTTATGTCTCCCCCGGGTGAATGCACTATCATGGGTCTCTCAAGATCTACCCGGTGCAGGTTGTGTTCTTTGCTTATGTGGGATGATAAAAACGAATGCGATGCTCCGAAATCAAACAAAACTTTAACCGGTGCAGAGTGGATAGAGAACATACCCATCAGCACGCCTTGATCTTCTTGTGCTTCCTCAGCACGCACATAATTCACTTGTCCGTGACGAAATCCGGTAGCAGCCTCCTTGGGTTGTGGTGTTCTGAATAAGTTGCATCCAGTCGCAGGGGTGGCAGTTCCTCGTACAGCTGTGGCGTTGGCGCCGGCACGGTTGGGGGTGTTGCGAGGCTTGGGGCAGCTGTTGGCATAGTGCCCGAACTCTTCACAGTTGAAGCAATTCACATTCTTGTTTTCTGGAGTTGCCAGGGTAGGTGTCGGGGTGCGAAATGGTGTGGCAGCTGACCTGTTGATGTAGCCAGGTGCAGAGGGACGATTGGTCGCCACGATGGTTGGCTTCCATCCTGATGGTGTTGCTCCTTTAGGGCGCTGAGATGTCCCTTAGAGTGGGCGAGTCATCGCGAGTCTCCTTTTCTGGTTATTTTCAACCGTCTTTTGGTCATGTTCCAATCTTACGACCTTGTTAATCAAACATTGGAAGTTAGCATGGTCCTGACCGATCATTGGTCCTCGCAACTCATCGTTCAACCCTTCAATGAATTTATCTATCTTATCTTCTTCGTCCGCCAAGTCACTGGTTGAGTAACGGGCAAGCTGGTTAAACTTGTTGAGGTATTCCTGTACCGTGGTGTTGCCCTGACGCAACTCCGGAATTCATTTTTCTTCATCCTCATGACAGCGGCATGCACGAAGTTTTCACGGAAGGCCTCCGTGCGCCCGCCGTCGCGTCGTCGCCCTGTGCCGTGCGTCAGCCACGTAGCGCCGTCGCGTCGACCGCCCTGTGTCGTGCGTTGGCCATGTCGCGCCCCACGTCGCCGTACCACGCCAAAGCCGCGCCGAGCGCCCGCGCCTGGCCCCCTCTTTTCTCTCCCCTCTTCGGCCACCCCTATAAAAGGGGACGGGAGCCAAGCCCTCACGCACCTCGCCGCCCCTCTTCCCTCCCGTTTCCGCTCCCTCTTTCCCCACCTCTCCTCGCCGCCACTTTGGGAGCCGCCGCCGCGTTGCTGCCCTCAGGAGCCGTCGCCAAGCTGACACCTCTCCTTGCGCCGCCTTGCACCGACGTCGCCGCCGTCGCCGCCGCATCGCCAGTGAGCCATCCCCCCTCCTCTCCCCTTCCCCCCTTGCACCCTTGCCCTGTACCGGCTTGCTTCAGCCAAAATAGAGAGAAGAGAAAGGGGAGGAAACAGAGCAAAGGGGAAGAAGAAAGAAAGGGAAGAAAAAAAGAAAAAAAAGAAAGAGAAGAAAAGAAATAAAAAGGAAAAAGAAAAAATAAAATAAGGAAAATAACAAAAATATTTTTGGGGAAAATGTTAGGAGATTTTGGGATGAAATAATAGTTTTTCTAAAATAAAATTTTGGGGGTGTTCTGAAAGAAAATATTAAATAATATTAAGGGTAGTTGTCACATAATTAATTTAGAAATTAATTATAGTTTAATCTGTTAATAAATACTAATTTTATTCTATGAATCTCTTGCTAAAATTTACACTTCAAAATTATTTAAAATCGCGTCAAGCTTTAGGGTTTATTACTTGACGGATTCGGTTAAGCGATAAATTTTGAATCAACCATTCTTTTCTCTATATTACATTTTCGAATCATCAACCATAATATTTGTTGTGATTTAAAAAAATAAAATTAGTCATCTCATTATTAATTAAATCAGTGAATCGCAAAACTTCAAATTGCTATAACTCGCTCGTCTTAACTCGGATTTCGTCGAAACTCGAACCTAAATCCATCCGATAGGTGGAGCCCACCTGTCGGCCCCGTCCTTTCCGTGCTCAATCGAGCTGCGCTGCCGCACACCATTCGCGTCGCTCGCGCCGCTCGTGCCTGAGCCGCGTCGCATCGCCCCGCCCCCAACCCGCGCCGCGCCACACCCGATCGCACCCCACGCCGCCGAGTCCAAACCCACGCTGGCCCAAACCCTAGCAAAATCCGGCGTCGGACTCTCTCTCTCTCAATCTGTTTCCAATGGTGAGAAATCCATGGCGAATCCGTGCGCAATTCGTTGCCTGGGCGCCCCTATAAAATCCGCACAGATCCCAACCGTCGTTTTCCGTTTGCGCCACTTGAATCTAAGCCCAAAATTGCTGACGCCCTTTTTCGCCGCCGTCGGCTGCCGTCGTCGTCTCCGCCACCGCTCGCAGCGTTGTCGCCGTGCCATCCCTCACCTGTCGCCGCCAGTCGCTATTTTCCCGTGTCGTCAGTGAGCCGATCGGCCATCACATGGCCATGGCCGGCGAGCCAAGCTCACGCGCCGCCGCCGCCGCGAACCCTAACCCTCGCGCATTGCCGGCCATCCGATCTACTATGTGGGTAGATCAGGGTCGTCCGATCCCGCTCGCGCACCCTACCGTACGATCATCGCCGCCATGTCGTCGGATAGCCGCCACGTGTCCCACCACCGCCCGCACCCGTGGACTCGGTCCATGGTAGACCGAGCCCCGGCCCTGCTTGCATCAGCCCTAGGCACTGACATCAGCCGCTGACGTCAGTGATGACATGAGCCCTAGGCCACACCCGCTGCTTGCGTCAGCATGATGTCATGCTACGTCAGCCCTACCTGTCGCCCGCGCCAGTGCATAGGTCAGCAAGGGACTTAATTGCGCCATAAATTAATTAGTCTTTTTTGTTTAGTTTAAAAATCATAATTAAACTTCTAAAATTCATATCTTTTTAATGGTGGGTTGTGAGCACATGGTTGGATGTTTGTTAGGGTGCTCATGACAATTAAGGACCGGTTCTCGGGAAACCCTGGAAGAATTACCGTGCATACCACAAGCCAACATGGATAATGGCTGGATCTGTAGTGTAGCTGCCTCTAGCCGACATACCCTAGTGAGGATGGGCGTGATGGAGTTGGGTCAGCTCTGGTTTTAAGGGTTGATCGGCTTCCGGATTCACCACGGCACGAGAAGGTGCTGCCCACTACCCCTAGGGGAGTGGGGGCGAAACCTTGGTGTGGTACGATTGGTTAGAGGGAGTTATGTGAAGGGTCTTGTCACAGTTCCTTTTCGGGGTATCATGGTGGTACACCGGCACACGGTTACGTGTCGTGGGACTGTGTCTTGTGGGTACAGTTGTACACCTCTGATCAGAGTAAAAATATTTGAATAGTCATGCCCGTTGTTATGGGCGATCAACCAGATTCACCGTGATTAGTCTCATTTAAGGAATGATTTGACCAATGCAACTTGATTAGTTTTGGTGAATGGTTGGGCCTGTTTGTTTAATATTGCTTAATTATTATTACTGTTTTACAGCTTTCAACTATTATTATTTCTTAAATGTTGTTTATGCAAATGAGATTATATTCCTTCCTTGTGGACTATCCTGCATCATATCTTCTCTTTCGGTATGACTTGTTGAGTATGGTGGGAGTACTCAGCCTTGCTTATTTTCCCCCTCTAGAGCCAGAGTTTGCAGAAGAAGAAAGTTTCGACGAGGTTTAGGCTTGCGTCCGACGTCAAGGTTGCCTGTGGTGTGTTGGAGTTCCGTCACAGTGTTAGAGTTTCAATTTAGTCAGTCTTTTTCTTTTCCAATGTATTTATGTAATCTTTTATACTATTTCTAAGACATGGATTCTGTAATATCAATAATTGTCGATTTGTGTACTTCGGCTGATTCCTGGACGAGGAATGAATTCACAAATTAGTTGTGGAAATTCTGGCTTAAATTTCTGGGCGTGACATCGGCCGACCGGCCGAGGCGGCGTGGTGACGGCGCGCGCGGCCCAATGTTCGCCGGTGCTGGCAATCGGTGCGGTGGTGCACACCGAAGTAGCGGAAGGAGGGCGAAGAGGGGGAAGGAGAGCTCACCGGGGCACGGGAGGGAAACGACGGTGTGGGACAAGCGACGGCGGGGAGGGAAGGCGGCGCTCGGGCGGCGCCGACACACGACGATTTTTGATCGATATTAAAAATCATTTAATAATGCATTTTCTAGAAATTATTAAAAAGAAAAGTAATTAGGTCAAGTGAATTTAATGGGGAAATTAAATTTTCCATTAAAAATCATGGCTGGAAATATTTTTGAAATATTCTCCATGCCCTAAAATACTCGTGAAATTTTCCGTGAAATTTTGAAGCTCCACAAATAATTTTAACAATACAAAAGCACTTCAGTGATTATTTAAATAAATTATTTAACTAGTAAATGATCTTTTTATATTTTTATTAAATACATTGAGTGTCCATATATTTTCGGGATTTTTCTTGAATTTATTTGAGCATTGAAAGTATTTATAAAAATATAAATATTATTTATGTGATTAAATAAATAGAAAAACAAATTTAAATTCCTTTCCTCCTCTTGGGTTGCCGTCGGCTGTGGACCCTGTTTTTGTAACAGGAATCATTCGTGTTCATAGTACCATTTCCCTGGATCGAGTAGTCATTTCCCTGGACCCACGAATTAAATTACTAAATCATCAAGCTCGCAGAATACATCAATCGTCTTACGTGAAATATTACAATATAGCGCCCGAAGGCATTATCTAGAACATAGGACCAAACGGTGTGGAATACAAGCAAAAGCAGAATATAGATAACGCAGCAGAGATAAGGCAGCGACACGCCATTGCCACAGGCAACGACCGAAGTCTAAGACCTACTAAGTGCCATCGTCTTCCACACCCTCCTGGTAGTAGTCGTACGGGTCTCCAGGGTCTTCAGCGCTCATCTCTGAATGTTTTGCGTAAAGCAAGGGTGAGTACCAACCATACTCAGCAAGCCACCATAACAATGATGCGTATGATAGGGGATAATCAAGGAACGGATGTGGTTCTTTTGCATAAAGCTCCAGTTTTGCAATTCTTTTTCACAAACCTATGACCTAAGACTGGTCAAGTTTTATTTCCATAGTTTGTTTAATCAGCGATGGTTCTGTCCACCATCCATTGTGATCCCAAGGATAGCTTCCCACCACTGGATCGTCATGATCTTCTGGGGTCTACCCCTTCTCGCTTCCCGAGAAGTTGAGCCACCAGCACATAAAATCATTATGTATGCCCATCCCATCATTTTGAAAATTTAGAGTCTAGCCAAGCGAAAAACTTGTCCTGATGCTCTGTATCCACGAGCACGACTATTTGAATAGATTGTTTTACTCACACTGCAGTGGATGTACACTTTACCCATACTCCGTGACTTGCCCAACACATGAGCCGAAGTCCCAATGAATGAGACGCGTCACGGCAAAGCCTTTCAATAACCTTACTTTGGCAGTTCCCGCTCCATGAACTTGAGCCCTCATGCACTCTAGCCGTACACGGTTTCTAGCAGTGAGAGGAGTTCTCGGGCTCCCGGGAAGGGAAAATTCACACATTCTTCAAGTTATATTTAAGTCCAGTTTCAATTTCGTTACCCACGATGGTTACCCCATCTGTAGGCTTCCCGCCCTGTAGGCTTCCTGCCTATTCACACACCCAAGTGAACAACTATGCAGGTGTACCACCTTCGTTCGGCTATTTACTCCGCTAGGTCTATACCCATTAAGAAGTACGACTGTACTAGCTCGATTCATGTTTATCTCATGGCTCGGTCCTTAACTGACCAGGGACGACACTTGCCTTAACAGGAATCCACCCAAATCAGCCAGCCGCCCTAGTCCAAAACATTTGTTTGATGTTTAGTTTTCATCCATAAAACATTTCATCATCGTCTTGGCAATGTGGCGCTCATATCTCCACATGTTGTATGTCAACCACCCTCCCCAAGGTAGTTGCCCAAGCATATAGCATTTGATAAATATGAATGTGCATGAATCTAATTTAGCATGGGCTAAGCATTATCAAAGGTTGACTTCGAACGCACGATACTATAGGGTACAAAGAATATACAAGTATTCCACATCATGACATGACATATAACAAGATGGGAGTTCTCATTGTATAGCATGCATATTTGATTTGAAAAAACAACATAAGTTCACAAAAGGGTTCAGCATGCTCAAAGGTAGTGATGACTTGCCTTGCTCGCAACCTTGTTGACCTGGGTCTTCGGCACACTCAACAGCTCCCTCGAACTCTATAAATACATGCGAGAGATCCGATTGAATTCGATTAGAATTCAAACAAAATCACCAAGATGCCAAATAAATTGTAAAAGCAACTTCTAAAACTAGACTACGATTTTAAGTGAATTTAGGTTCAAGTTTCGTTAAAATCCGAGTTAAAATAAACGGGTTACATTAATTTGAAGTTTACCATTAAACCGATTTAATTAATTATGAGGTGACATTATTTCAAGTTAATTCACTTTAAATTTAGAAACATTATGATTGACGATTCAAAAATATTATACTGGAAAAGAAATGGTTAATCCAAGTTTTATCCTAATTTTATCGGGCCGACAAGTTCGAGGGTTAAAATTAGTTGAATCCTAAATAATTTACCCTAAGGCATAAAACTATAATTTAGAATTTAGAATTTAAATTTTAGAAAATCCATATGATAAAATTAGGGTTTACTAACAAATTAATTCAGAATTATATTCCTAATAATAATTTCACACTATAATTAAATTCCTAACATTAAAATTTATATCTATCTTATAATTATCTCCTAATCAATTTTTATTTTAGGAAAAAAATAGATTTTTACTTTAAATCCTTTTTCCTAAATATTTTTCTTTTTTTCTTTTTTTCTTTTTCTCTTTTCTTCTTTTTTTCCTCTCCTTCTCTCTCCCTTCTTCTTCCTTCTTCCTCCTTCCTCTGTCTCTTTCTTCGTTTCTCTCTCGGCTTGGCCGAGCCAGGGCGGGGGCAGGCATGGGCGCACCCGGCGTGGGGGCATGGGACGAAGGGGGAAGAGGGGTTTACCGGCGGCGCGGCGGCGAGGGCGGCGACAGAGGAGGCAGCTTGCGGCGCGAGGCACGGTGGTGCGGTGGCGATGCAGGAAGAAGGGAAATGGAGGAGGAATGGGATGGGAGTGTGGTGAGGAAGAGAGGGATTGGGGAGGCTCTTTTATAGGTGCACGGGGGAGAGAGAGAGTGATGCGACACACGGCGGTGATGTGACGGCGATGGTGTCGGCCGGCGCGCGCAGCTAGATGCACGGGGCTCAAGGGAGCACGGCAGGGTGACGGCGACGTTGTCGCGATGATGGGACGCGGCGCGGCGCAGGCAGAGGGGGCACGGGGCACAAGGCGGCGCGGCGCGTGCGCGGCTCGCGGTCCGGGGCCGAACACCTGGTGCAGAATGAACAGAGCATTTTTCCATTTTTTCCCCTTTTCTTTTTTTCTTTTTTATTTAATTAGTATCATTCATTCCTTTTGCATTTCTCCTCTAAATTTAAATATTTTTTTGCCCAAATGTAAATCTAATTAAATTTTAAATTTTGCCCAACTTTATTTTTTATAATTTCCTTTTTGTTTATAATTAGCAATTTTTGTATTTTACCCATGAAATTAAATATAATTTTGGTCCAAAAGTAAATATTTATTAAATCATAGCTTCCCCCAAATTATATTTCTATAATTTTATTCTTAGCATATATTTTGCAATTTTTCCTTTCTTTTAGGGTTTTTAAACCCCTATTCACTTTTCCCCTCTTTAAATAAATATTCTTTTATTTATAACTCGGCAACAAAGACTTGCGAATAAGAGGCAATAAATACGACATGATGCAAAATTCAAAATATGTTTATAAGTTCTAAATTTTAAATTTTGATTTTTAGGCCTTCGAATTTTAGGGTGTTACATCGGCCCACTCCTTTGTAAAGTCCGCAATCCCTCCCCACAATCTCCTTCTCTCTCTCCTCCTCGGCCCGGCCCAAGCCGGCCCACTCCCTTCTCCCCCTTCCCGCGCCCACAAGAAGTCTACTTTTCCTCCACTCACTGACGCGTGGGCCTCGTTTGTCAGCCTCCCCTCTCTCCCTGAGCTGTCGATAGGTGGGCCCCACCTGTCGGGGTCATCCCCAACCTCCGCGCCTCCCGCGCCCGCACCGCCATGGCCGCCCCACGCCACCGCGTTTCCTGGCCACGCCGCGCACCTGCTGGCCACCTCACCCAGTCCCGCCCCACTCCACCTGCATCGCGCGCCAACTCCTCCCCAATTCCCAGCAAAACCGACGCCGAACCGGCGTCATTCCCCCACGTCAGCCGCCCCACTCCGTCGCCTCGCTGCCGCCTTCCCGGGCTATAAATCGCCTTCCGGGTGCCCCCTCCGCCTTTTCCCCTCTTTTTTCGAGCACATAGCGCCCTCTAGCTTCCACCCCACGCTAAGCCATGCGCCGCCGCTCGTCGGTTCTCTTCGGGACTGTTCCACGGCTGCCTAGTCATCGCCGTACCCCATCGCCACCGCCGCTAGCTTCGCCGTCCCGGGGGCAACTTCGGCCGCCCCATCTTTTCCCCTAATCACCACCGGGTTGCGCCCTCCCAGTGTTCCTGAGGCACTGCCACCTCCGACCGCCTCCGGCCACAAAATTCACCACCTCCGTCGCCCACCGTGTCAAACCACCACCACCGCCGGCATCGCCTCGTCATTCTGCATCTCGGCATCCACCCTGTTCACCCTAACGGCTACTGAACCGTGCCTCCACCACCAAAACCTAAGCCACCATCTCTTTGCTTCCTCCGCCGCCCAATCCACCGCTCACCACCTCAATTACTCACCGCCGCCATGTTCACCGCTGTGAGTAGGGCGCCGGTCATCCTTTTTCCCCAAAATCCATCGCGTATTCGCATTGGCCGTTGTCGTCTTCTCCGCATGAGCACCTCCCATCCCGCTATCTTTCCTTATTTTTTCTCCTTTTTCGGCCGCTCTCAAGTGGAGCCATGACGCCACCCCTCGCCAGCTCATCGCGCCCAAGCGCGCGCCACTCACGCCGCTCTCGGCGGAACGACTTTGCTCGTGTGCGGCCTTTGCCGTGCATCGCCGCCATCGGGCTCGCCCGCGCGCCGCCTCCGCCCGCGTTGTCGTCGCCCTCTCGTGCTCGCACACTTCCTCCGTCGCCCTCTGGTGCGTGCCGCCGCGCTGATGGCCGCCTCAACGTCCATTGGGACGCGCATGCCATCGTTGCGCCGCTCGGCCGGTCGGCCGCCGGCCGTCGCCGCCCCTTTTGCGCCCCACTGTCCGATCTACCGTCAGGGCAGATCGTGGCTGTCCACGTGGCAGCCCACGTGGCAGCCACGTCGGTGCCTCGTTGGCGCCACGTGGTGCACCCGCCCGTGGCGCCGTGGACTTGGTCCACGGTGGACCGGTCCTTTTCCAGCACGCACTCCCTCCGCTGACATCAGTGTGACATCAGCAACATCCTTTTGCTTTGTAAAATTAACTAATAATTGCGCAATAAATTTATTTTAATTTCCAGAATTCAATTAAATGGCCCAAAACTTCTAAAATTCATATCTAATCTATACGAACTCTAATTTGGGCCATTCAAATTGACAAATTCATCAAAAATGTAGCTCTACATTGTTGCTTACTTTCCATGTATTGATGTATTGTTTATTTGGTTTTTATTATAGTTTCTCCTCATTTTGCATGCTAGCGTGTAGACTTCGTCGTTTCGGGAGTTTGCGGTCACGAAGAAAAGAAGATCAGCTGAAGAAGCAAGTCAAGTCACATTCCTTCTTAACGCATATTGATCCTAATTTATAAAATAATTTATTGTTTGCAAATAAAATTGCATTTTTTTGCTAATTACATGGGAATCGGGTCTACCTATCTGATCGCTTGTGCCATATTCAATTGTTATCCATTCTTTGTCAACTTGGGTGATTAATTTGACTAGCTTGTGTCACTTACATGACCTTGCTAGAGTTATTTACACTTAGCCATGCTTAATTACACTAGCTCACCTAATGGGAGAACTATATTACTTGTTTATAGTCACATGAAATGATGGTCTCAGACCTGAGATACTATGGTACGAGATAATTGTAAATAAAATATGACTAAATGATGGATTATGGGTGCATGGTTTTGCTTGTCGCACCCATGACAATTAAGGACCGGTTCATAAGAAACCCTGGAAGATTTACAGTACTTACCACAAGCCAGCATGGGCAACGGCTGGACTTGTAGTGTAGCTTTTTCCTGGCCGACGCATCCAGGCAAGGATGGGTGTGATGGAGTTTGGATGGACCGAAAAAGGTCTATGCGGCTTTTGGATTCACCTAGGCACGAGAGGTGGCTGAGGTAGGGTGAAACCTGAGGTGTGGTGTCGCTTGGTCAGCGGAGTTATGCGAAGGGTCTTGTCACGATTTCCCCCTTGCAGTACCATGGTGGTGCTTCGGGGCATGGCAACATGTGTGGAATCGTGTCTTGTGGGTACAGTTGTACACCTCTGGCCAGAGTAAAACTATTCGAATAGCCGTGCCCATGGTTATGGGCGATCGACCAGATTCACCATGATTAGTCCCACCTTTTAGTAACTTGACACAATGGAACTCGACTAGTTTAGGTGGATTGATTGGGCCTGTTCGACGTGGAGATAGCATTGTTCAAAAGATTAATCTTGACTAAATTAATTAACCTTTTTCCTGTTTTAAACTAGAAAGGTTTTACAACCGCATTTATGCAAAATAGCCCAAGCCACTCTTGTCTCCCCTTTCACATCTGCATTTCGCCATGTGGCTTTTTGAGTACGATGGTTGTACTCAGCCTTGATATTTCCCCCTTTTCCCAGAAGTGTAGTGCTTTGAGTCGAAGATAGAGTTAGAAGACCCTGGCTCAGACCCAAGTTGAGTTTGCTTGTGGAGTGGAGCTGAAGCCCCGCTAGGATCGGCTTTTCCACTGCTGCTGCTTTCTTTCGAGTGTGAGGACTAAGTGCCTCTCCTGTAAGTATTTTACGCTTTATTTTATGTTTGGATCTGTTTATTGATTTGTCATTTTGTGTACCCTGGCTGATTCCTGGATAGGGATCTAAAACACAAATAGTCTAAAATTTGGCTAAATTTCTGGGCATGATAGTGACGCGGGCGGCGAGCTCCGACGGTGATAGGCGATGGCGAAGGGGCTGCCGAGATGCGGTCCAGCGCCATGGAGCCGGAGGGCGTGACGGCATGGCCCGACGACGCGCGAGGCAACGGGGAACGACGACCGGAGGCGAAAGGGGTGGCGGCGGCTCAGGCAGATGGCGGGCGCGGCGTTCTACCGGTGAACGGTGGAGACAGAGGGCTGACCGAGGAGCGGGCGAGCACAGCGAACACGGCAATGGCGATGGCTGGGATAAGCGGCGACTGGGGCGGTGGCGATTGCCTCGGGTGCACGGCGAACGCTGTGTTCCGACGGCGGTTTGAGAGTAGGGTGTGGTGGTCGGGGTACGGTGGGACGCGGCGAAGGTAGCAATGGCCTTGGCGTGTGGCGGCGACGCTCGGAGCGGTGTTGGCACGTGGTCGGCACTCGACAGCGAGCGACGAAGAGACGAGAAGCACGGGAGAGCGAGGAGAGTTTCGCGAGCTTGGGGAAAGTGGGGGAAACGGCGGAGGGGAGCTTAGGGAAGGATTTTATAGGTGCAGGGAGGCAGCGCGGAGGCCAGGCGTGGCAGAAATCATGACGGAACGGGCATGAACCATCATGGTAAAGGCGGCAATTAATGGCGGCGGAATTAGTGCGGGAGATTGGGAGGAGGTGGCGGGGACGGCGTGGGCGCGGGCGGCTGGGTGTTACGCACACGTGGGCACGGGCGCCAGAGCTGGGGCACGAGCGAGCAGCAACGACGATGGCATGGCAACCGGGTCTCTCGGGGAAACAGAGCTGACAAGTGGGGCCGCCAGTCCGACCTGGCAGAGAAAGGGAGAGAGAGGAGGCCGAGGAGGCGATGTGGACTTTGCGAGGGGCGCGGGGCGGTGGGTCGACCGGGCCGAAGAGAGAGAGAGGGAGGCAAGGAGGCTAGCCCAAGGGAAAAAGGGCACGCAAGCCAGGGAGATAGGAGAGAGAAAGGAAGGGAAAAAGACTTTTCAGAGTGGGCCAAAAATAGCCCAAGCACAGGGAAAAGAAATTTTAATTTGTGTTTCTTTTTATTTAATCGCATAAATGATCTCCAAAATAGAGAATAATTTGGCATGGCGAATATTTCAAAAATATTTCTAGCCATGATTTGTAGAGGAAAATTTTATTTCCTTATTAGTTTTCACTTGATAAATTATTTTACCTTTTTATTTAATTTCTAGAAAATAAATTATTTAATGATTTTTAATCCCAAACGAAAATCAAGGCGTGACAAATCTATCGCTTTACAGAATCTCGTCTCGAGATTCAGGGATGACTAGAAAGAAAAACCGGGTGTGGGTAGTGTTGGATCGGTCTACTGACTTCTGTGGTTCCGTTCTGACTCACTCTGGCTGATTCTGTTCACACTAATGAGGATCTGGTAGCAGGAGTTCAAACATCTTTCTTTACTTAGGCTGCACAACCCATAATGATAACTTGAGAATTCGCCCTGTTGGCAAGAAATTTGATGAGGGTTTTCTTGAAATCTTTTAGCTAGCTTTAGCAAACCTGTAGATTTCAAGTTTCTTCTCGAGACTACTTTTGGTCCGAACAACAAGTATTCCAAGAAGCTTCTTATCTCCCTTTTGTCTGGTTTATGATTCTTCCTAGTTGCCGCTTCTTTAGATTGGACCATTGACACAGCAGATCAGGTGTACCTTAATATAAACCTGTTGGCTTGAAGTTGGCGTGACCCTTGTTATATTTGACAATTGGCTTTGCGGGGTTCTGCCCAATCGTCTTACTTGTCTAGAACTCCATGTGAGACGGTTACAAGGTAAACCAAATTTAACTTCAAGCTCACTTTACCAAGGTAGATGGGCTTTCGCCCGACTTTTTGGCTGATGAGGCTTCTGCTCTTGAGAATAATCAATCTCTCCAATTTGTAGGAACTTTGATCTGTAGAACTAATTCTTCGTTATTCCATCGAAACGAAGGCTTAGAGTATAACATCCAATTGACGATGGGAATTTTCGCGTAAAAGTGACTCTAGTTCACCATGACAGTCTGGCTCTCTGCTGACTTTCCAATCAGATCTGACTGTTGGCATGACAGTACTACTTCTGGCCTAACGGTAGCGGTCGACCTTCTATATGGGTTGCTTGGCGGTTGGCCTATGGAATAAACATTGGCCACATACCAAATCGCGTCCGAAATGATACTCTAACAACTTCTTATTCCATTGGTTCTCGTATCGTTTGCTAGTTTTGAAGGGCTGACAGGACACAAACTTTCACGTTGCTTTCCAGCAAATGCCGAAACTGGTGAACCATTGTCACAGCCCGATTTTCGTTCGGGAATAAAAATCATTTAATAAATCATTTCCTAGAAAATAAATAAAATGAAAAACAAAGTAAATCAAGTGAAACTATTAAGGAAATTAAATTTTCCTTTAAAAATCATGGCTGGAAATATTTTTCAAATAATCTCCATTCCCTAAAGTACTCTCTGGAATTTTTCGTGAAATTTTGGAGCTCCAGAAATAATTTTAATAAAACAAAGAACAATTCAATAATTATTTAAATAAATAAATTAAACTTTAAATGAGCTGGAGATATTTTTATTAAATACTTTAAGTGTTCTTATATTTTCAGGATTTTTCTTGAAATTATTTGTACATTGGAAGTATTTATAAGAATTAAAGGAAATTTGGACTGAAAAGTCTATATTGACTCCCTGCTACAGTACCGTCTTCAACCTCTAGCCGCTGCTACAGTGCCAAACAGTACCCGAAAACCGTGGCTTTGTTTCCTCCACCAAATCCGGCCTAATCCTCTGCCCAAATCAAAAATTAGTTGCGGGAACGGATTCCTCTCGATCTCCTCTACGTTTCCCCCAAGAAATCCCCCTCAATCCCATGCTAAATCGCGCGAATTTCGCCCTCGTTCTTATCCCGACGAACTCGCGATAAACCCTAAAAATCCGGCGCCAAATCCTCTCTTCCCGGTGCGGGCCTCTCCCTCCCAAGCCTATAAATAGAACCCCATGATCTCCTCCTCGGTTTCCCCTTTTTTTCCGAGTTTTTCTCGTGCTCTAGCCACCTTCCCGCGAGTTTCCATCTCTCTCCCCGTCGGCCGCAACTCCGGCCACCTTTTCCCACCGCCTCGGCTGCTCCCAGTCAGCGCCGTTGCCTTCCCCGGCATCGCAGCAGTGAGGAGAAGCCCGGCCACCGGTTCCCTTGCGCAAAACACCACCGGAAGGCCCTCGTCGCCGTGGACCCGTGCGTCGCCGCCTCCGTTCGCTTTTCGGCCGTGCCTCGTCGCCGTTCCCGTCACTGTTTATCGTTGTCGTCTTCACCGTCGGCATCATAGCAGCAAGCCGAAGCCCGTCCTCCACCTCTCCTCGCCAAAACCGCCGGAAGGCCGCCGTCGCCGTGGACCCGACTCGTCGCCGTTTGAAGCTCGACGCCGCCAACTCCGTTCGCCGTTCGTCGTCGTTTTTGCGTTGGTTAGAATCACCGCAATCTCCTCTCTCTTTGGTGCCCTCGGTTCTCGTCGCCGCGCCGCCGCTCGCCGTCGCCGAGCCATCCCGAGCCGCCGCCTACGTGCCTACGTGGCAGCCCTCGTGGCATCCCTCAGCAGCGCCATGTCCGTCCTCCCTGTCCTCTGTGGCGCTGATGTGGCGTCTTATGTCAGCACATCCTCTCTCCTGGCTGACGTCATATTATTCCTTTTCCAGCTCAAAATCAATTAAAAATTACATAATAAATCATTTTAAGTTCCAGAATTCATTTAAATGGTCCAAAACTTCTAAAATTCATATCTAATTCATACGAACTCCAAATTGGGCCATTCAAATTGCAAAATTCATCTAAAATTGATCTCTACATGTTTGTTTACTGTTTATGTACTATTTATTTGGTTTTTATTAGGTTTTTTTCTCGTTTTATGTGCCAGCGTGTAGATTCCGCCGTTTTCGGAGTTTGTGCTCGCGAGGGAAAGAGTCCAGAAGTTTGAAGACGCAAGGCAAGTCACACTTCCCTTGAAGCATATTGATCCTATTTTTATAAATGTTTTATTTTTGCAAATAAAATTGCATTGCTTTGCTAATTACATGGAATGATGGATTACCTATCTGCTTCTTTGTGCCTTATTTACTTGTTATCCGTCCTTTGTTAACCTTGGGTGATAATTTAACTAGCTTTAGTCACTAATGTGGACTTTAGCTAGAATTATATGCTTAGCCATGCTTAACTACCACTAGCTCACTAAATGGGATAATTACTATTTATTCTAATCTCTGATGAGCTGCAAGCTCGATACACCTGACCATGTCTTATTGGTCACAATTATCTCAACTAAAATATGACATAATGGTGGGCTGTGGGTGCATGGTTTTGGATGGTCGCACCCATGGCAATTAAGGACCGGTTCATGGGAAACCCTGGAAGACATACCGTGCAAACCACAAGCCAGAATGGGCAACGGCTGGATCCGTAGTATAGCTTTCCTCTGGCCGACGTACCCTAGTGAGGGTGGGCGTGATGGAGTTGGGTCGGCCCCGGTTTTACGGGTTGATCGGCTGCCGGATTCACCATGGCACGAGAGGGGGCTGCCCGCTGCCCTGCGGGGAGTGGGGGCGAAACCTTGGTGTGGTATCGCTTGGTTAGAGGGAGTTATGCGAAAGGTCTTGTCACGATTTCCCCCTTTGCAGTACCATGGTGGTACTTCGGGGCATGGTAACATGTGTGGAATCGTGTCTTGTGGGTAAAGTTGCGCATCTCTGATCAGAGTAAAACTATTCAAATAGCCGTGCCCGCGGTTATGGGCGATTGACCAGATTCACTATGATTAGTCCCACTACCGAATAATTTGATTTAATGGAACTGGTTTAGTTCGGTGGAATGGTTGGGCCTGTTCAACGTGGGGGTAACGTTGTTCGGTGGACGATTAATATTGTCTTAATTACTCAACTATTTTACTATTTTTTTAAATAATTAAATATTTGTAAACCGCATTTATGCAAAATAGCCCAAGCCACTCTTGTCTCCCCTTGCACGTCTGCATTTCTCGGTGTGGCTTGTCGAGTACGGTGGTTGTACTCAGTCTTGCGATTTTCCCCCTTTCAGAAGTGTAGTGCTTCTGATGTGAAGATGGAGTTAGAAGACCAAGGTTCGGACCCCGCTTGAGTTTGCTCGTGGAGTGGAGCCGAAGCCCCGCTAGTGTCGTCTTTCTTTTCCGCTGCAGCTTTTGGGTGTGAGGACTAAGTGCCTCTTCAGTAAGTATTTTTATTTTACGCTTTGTTTTTTTACGTTTGGACCTGTGTATTAATTTGTCATTTTATGTACCCTGGTTGATTCCTGGACAGGGATTTAATACATAAAATAGTCAGGAAATTTGGCTAAATTTCCGGGCGTGACAAGTTGGTATCAGAGCCATCTCGACTGTAGGTTGAGCCAAATGGTAAAACCCTGAGGACAAGTTTGCGAAAACCTTATTTGCGAAAATATCTCTTCTATCCCTTTGGAGTCTCTGCAAATTGATTTGTAAAATTTCTCTCCTTTCCCCTCCACCTCTCTTAGTTGTTAAACCTGGAGGACAAACTCAGTCGCTCATCAACCCGTGGAAGTCAAGCCAAGCAGTCCGACTCAGCGTTTCTTGAGGATCAAGCGAAGTTTTCCCGGAGCTCACCTAGAACCCAATCTTTCCTGGAAGAGTAGCATCGATAGTTCCTAGGCCGTGTGTTGTTTGCTGTGTGTAGGTGTATTGCTCACATCAGTGGTGGGGATGTGACCATACTAGGTTGTTTGCTTAATCAACTTGAAGAGTAAAAGTCTACCCATATCAGATCAGTAGATAAGTGGGTTAAGGTCTTATCTTTAGCAACCTCTCTCTTCCACCCTTTTTATCTGGGCAGCAGTTAGTCAGTGCGAGAGAAAGTGTCAGCAACCATAGTACCCTTAGCAGTGTGTTGAGGTCAGGAACCTTTGATCAGATCAGTCCGCAATCTACAGCCTGTGTCGGAAACCTCTCTTGCTCTATTTTTGGTTCCCCAAGGTCAGATGATGAACATGCAAGTAGCAGATGCAACAGATACAAAGCCAGATACGAAAGACGTAGCAATGGTACCGATGGTCACAGATGCAAGCTCAAAAATCGGAATCAAGATCAAATCCGGTACATTCCATTGCAATCACCTATACGGCTACCGTCAGTATGTAGCAGTGTCCCTAGCAGGCCAACAGATGTGAGTCACCATCAACCTCAGAACTCACAAGTGTTACCCAAAGTGATTATGGTATACAAGGACAAATTTTGCAAAAGTGTTCGATCACGCTTGGAAGTTGTATGCCAAGACGCCAACTGATGATGAAGTGTTAATTGTAAAAAAAAGAAGAATAAGCTTTGGATAAACTACTCGAAAATAAAATTTTGGTACACCGCAGTCCAACTCTATGAAGAGAAAAGTCACACATTTCTTGTGTGAGGGAATAAGTCATGTGCTTAAGAACCGTTAACTGAAGTCTATGCTAGCAAAGCCAACGAAGGACTAAAGGACACCCTTGCAACCTGCCTGTTAACTCCCGGTCAACAACAACAACATTAACAATGATTTTCGCTCTCCAATCAACTCCAACCACCGTGGAAGCCAACGAAGGTTGAATTGTTTTAATGATCTTGAGCTGACACATCGCCGCAACAACTGTCCAGTTCGAAGAAAGTCAGTCCACCGCTATTTTAATTGTGGGAAAGAGAAGTATTTACTAAAAAGGTAGTTCAACGCACGTCAAGATATCGACACCGTCCGTCAACGTCTCAACTCCCCAGTTGCCTCACCCTAGCACAGAGAGTGGTCAGGTCCGGCCCTAGGACACCAGGAAGACAAGAGGCAACAACTGTAACTGAAATGTGAAGTTTCTATCAAAACAATTTGTCACTAAGAGCACCAGCAGAAGCTATATTATTCCACCGGCAACCGCTCCGAAGCTACAGTACCAACACCAACGGGGCAAGCGGTGCCGGAAAAAAGCTTGTCCGGTCCAACGCACAGAAGATAGTACAAATCCCCGCTACACCTACCAAGCAAGGTCTCAAGCAAAGCTTCACCCGATCGACGTCAACCCCAAACACCCCATGTCGTTCCAACTCAACAACCTAACAAGTAATCACAGGAAAGTGGCAACACCAATAGAAAGGTTTTGTCTGCTTCAGCTACTAAGAAGACCGACATTTCTCTAAGGAAAAAAAATCAATCGTCAAGTCAGTGTTCTAATTGGAACCCCAGTCAGTAATCATTAAAAAGAACGAGTCAACCATGTAAGGACCACCAAAGGAAAAAAAACCATACCAACCAGAATTTCTACCAGCAGAGGCCAACAGTGGTCTACAAGTCTTAGGTGTTCAAGAACCGCTCATGGCACCCAGAAGTTTCATGGCAGTTATGTAATAAGAGGGAACATTGAGTAAAGCATGGATCAATCTATACACTACGATGGAAAACCAAAAAATCAACTCGGTCAAGATCGGGAAGGGGCGATTCCATAACCGTAGCTTGTGCTAGCAGTGCTCAATAACCGTCTTTAATTATTTGGTGTTCAAGTACCTTCCTTGTGCACGAAGACTTATTACGCTTATGTACTTGAAAGAGGAAGAATAAGAGTACGAGACAGATAATTTGTTCCTTCTCTCACGGTTCATATTGTATAGCCAAAAAAAGTGGATCGACTTGTGTATATGACAATGTCACAAGGAACTTATAATTTCTTTGTCGGGTCAGAGCAGTTTTGTCAAGACTAAGAATCTAATTGCCAGTAAAGAAAAGATTTGGTCAAACAGTGAAGTAAGAGAGGTTAGACTATAGCGACAATCGACAGGGCGAGATCTCTTTGAAGGACAATATAAGTGATACCTCATAAGGATGAAAAGAGTAATGAAACAATCAAAAGCAAAATCATAAAAGGGTTGTCACAGTAATAAGTGGTAACTACACCCTAATGGTGAGCATTGATTAATAATGTATTCTTTATTTCCAGACTCATTACCGTCTCCGAAAAACCACCTCGGTGTTTCCTAGGAAGAGGACAACGGAATAGCTTCATCACCCCTGCCTGGAGTTAATGGATGCAGAGGTCAAGTCATACAATACAGTTCGCAGAACATGTGATAAGAGAATCATTCCTTGTTAATCAATTCTACCCAAGGTACGAAAGTGAGCTTGTTTTGGTCAGAGAACATAAACTCTAGGCAACATCAAGGGCAGTTTTCAGTAGACGTACAGATTTTGGTATTGTGCGGAGAAAGCAACTGCAGAAATTATGGTCTATCAACCCAGAGGAGTCAGTAAAAGATAAGCAAAGAAGTGGAATGCTATATCGTGGGGTTAAACTTTTGAGCTTGATTCGTTAGGTGATCAGTGTTTGTTTCAAGAAAAGAATATCAACTACATGTTATGTTCAGGCAGATGGCACCAAAGTCAGGTCAGAAGCGGAACAGGCAGGTCAGCAATTACACCAAATGAAAAAACTAAATCAAAAGTCAATATGTCCAAGAGTTGCATGAGAGTCATTCTTATGTATAACCTCCCATCATCATTTGAATGTCGAGTTCCAGGAGTCTCTAGAATGGAATGACATAGTCTTTGCTTCATTTTGATCGATCGATGGAGTATCCAATGTTCAGAGTCAAGGTTCTTGGTAAATCACAGAAATGTTGGTCAACCTCAAAAGAATGGCAGTGAAATTGTTCACGGTCAGGCTAAAGCTTAACCACTGGTTTTAAAAGCGAGATCGAAGATGAGTTTAGTTATATCTTGTAATGGTTTGTTTGGAGGTTCGACCACGCGAAGCAGATTGAGTTGTAACCAAAAGAGTCAGGTGCGAGCCGTTATCGGGGCTATAACAGACACAAGTTAGCAAGTTCGAGACTAAGGCACACCCAAGCTATCGTGTCAACAATGCAGTCTAAAGAAGCATCATTTGAGAACAGTCGCAATCCAGATGAAAGGTCGATCAAGCAGCTTCTTCAAATACTTGATGTTGGATTGAGAGCAGTTCACAGGGAAAAGAAAAGAATTTCAGAGTCTATGTGTTCACGAAAGTCAGTTACAAGGTCTCAAAAAAGTACCATCAATTACTGGTCAGCAAGAGTGAGTTCTCAGCTTGTCAAGTTTGTCAATATTAATTGTGCAGTTCGAGAAAAGTAAACACTTGAGTCCATGAAATCCGGTCGGGGTCGAACAGAAGGACTAGCCGCTTTAGTTTGGTTGGGAAGCCGCAGAACACCGTGGTTGAGTCCGCCGCCTCGGTTGTGCAAGTTTGATCAGCCAGTCGTCGCACAGGTTTGGTCAGTCAATTAGTTAGTGTGAGCCAGAAGAAACCGTAGAGGTTAGCAGGCCAACCCAATCTCATCATACCTTTTTCTTTCAAGCCCCGAATCTCGGGACGAGATTCCTGTAAGGGGGGTAGATTTGTCACAGCCCGATTTTCGTTCGGGAATAAAAATCATTTAATAAATCATTTCCTAGAAAATAAATAAAATGAAAAACAAAGTAAATCAAGTGAAACTATTAAGGAAATTAAATTTTCCTTTAAAAATCATGGCTGGAAATATTTTTGAAATATTCTCCATTCCTTAAAGTACTCTCTGAAATTTTTCGTGAAATTTTGGAGCTCGAAATAATTTTAATAAAACAAAGAACAATTCAATAATTATTTAAATAAATAAATTAAACTTTAAATGAGCTGGAGATATTTTTATTAAATACTTTAAGTGTTCTTATATTTTCAGAATTTTTCTTGGAATTATTTGGACATTGGAAGTATTTATAAGAATTAAAGGATGTTTGGACCGAAAAGTCTATACTCCTCTCTCGCTACGATCGTCTTCAACCTCCACGCTACAAGGTCGAACAAGACCAAAACTGCGGCTTTGTTTCCTCCATCAAATCCGGCCTAATCCTCTGCCCAAATCAAAAATTAGTTGCGGGAACGGATTCCTCTCGATCTCCTCTACGATTCCTCCAAGAAATCCCCCTCAATCCCATGCTAAATCGTGCGAATTTCGCCCTCGTTCTTATCCCGACGAACTCGCGATAAACCCTAAAAATCCGGCGCCAAATCCTCTCTTCCCGGTGCGGGCCTCTCCCTCCCAAGCCTATAAATAGAACCCCCATGATCTCCTCCTCGGTTTCCCCTTTTTTTCCGAGTTTTTCCCGTGCTCTAGCCACCTTCCCTGCGAGTTTCCATCTCTCTCCCCGTCGGCCGCAACTCCGGCCACCTTTTCCCACCGCCTCGGCTGCTCCCAGTCAGCGCCGTTGCCTTCCCCGGCATTGCAGCAGTGAGGAGAAGCTCGGCCACCTGTTCCCTTGCACCAAAAACCACCGGAAGGCCCGTCGCCGTGGACCCGTGCGTCGCCGCCTCCGTTCGCTTTTCGGCCATGCCTCGTCGCCGTTCCCGTCACTGTTTATCGTTGTCGTCTTCACCGTCGGCATCATAGCAGCAAGCCGAAGCCCGTCCTCCACCTCTCCTCCGCCAAAAACGCCGGAAGGCCGCCGTCGCCGTGGACCCGACCTCGTCGCCGTTTGAAGCTCGACGCCGGCCAACTCCGTTCGCCGTTTGTCGTCCTTTTTGCGTTGGTAAGAATCACCGCAATCTCCTCTCTCTTTTGGTGCCGTCGGTTCTCATCGCCGCGCCGTCGTTCGCCGTCGCCGGAGCCATCCCGAGCCACCGGCCTGCGTGCCTACGTGGCAGCCCTCGTGGCATCCCGTCGCGCCATGTCCGTCCTCCCCGTCCTCTCGTGGCGCTGATGTGGCGTCTTATGTCAGCACATCCTCTCTCCGGCTGACGTCATATTATTCCTTTTCCAGCTCAAAATCAATTAAAAATTACGTAATAAATCGTTTTAAGTTCCAGAATTCATTTAAATGGTCCAAAACTTCTAAAATTCATATCTAATTCATACGAACTCCAAATTGGGCCATTCAAATTGCAAAATTCATCTAAAATTGATCTCTACATGTTTGTTTACTTTTTATGTACTGTTTATTTGGTTTTAATTAGGTTTTTTTCCTCGTTTTGTGTGCCAGCGTGTAGATTCCGCCGTTTTCGGAGTTTGCGCTCGCGAGGGAAAGAGTCCAGAAGTTTGAAGACGCAAGGCAAGTCACACTTCCCTTGAAGCATATTGATCCTATTTTTATAAATGTTTTACGTTTGCAAATAAAATTGCATTGCTTTGCTAATTACATGGAATGATGGATTACCTATCTGCTTGTTTGTGCCTTATTTACTTGTTATGCGTCCTTTGTTAACCTTGGGTGATAATTTAACTAGCTTTAGTCACTAATGTGGACTTTAGCTAGAATTATATGCTTAGCCATGCTTAACTACCACTAGCTCACTAAATGGGATAATTACTATTTATTCTAATCTCTGATGAGCTGCAAGCTCGATACACCTGACCATGTCTTATTGGTCACAATTATCTCAACTAAAATATGACATAATGGTGGGCTGTGGGTGCATGGTTTTGGATGGTCGCACCCATGGCAATTAAGGACCGGTTCATGGGAAACCCTAGAAGACATACCGTGCAAACCACAAGCCAGAATGGGCAACGGCTGGATCCGTAGTATAGCTTTCCTCTGGCCGACGTACCCTAGTGAGGGTGGGCGTGATGGAGTTGGGTCGGCCCTGGTTTTACGGGTTGATCGGCTGCCGGATTCACCGTGGCACGAGAGGGGGCTGCCCGCTGCCCTGCGGGGAGTGGGGGCGAAACCTTTGTGTGGTATCGCTTGGTTAGAGGGAGTTATGCGAAAGGTCTTGTCACGATTTCCCTTTGCGACCATGGTGGTACTTCGGGGCATGGTAACATGTGTGGAATCGTGTCTTGTGGGTAAAGTTGCGCATCTCGATCGAGTAAAACTATTCGAATAACCGTGCCCGCGGTTATGGGCGATTGACCGATTCACTATGATTAGTCCCACTACCGAATAATTTGATTTAATGGAACCGATTTAGTTCGTGGAATGGTTGGGCCTGTTCAACGTGGGGGTAACGTTGTTCGTGGACGATTAATATTGTCTTTATTACTCAACTATTTTACTATTTTTTTAAATAATTAAATATTTGTAAACCGCATTTATGCAAAATAGCCCAAGCCACTCTTGTCTCCCTTGCACGTCCGCATTTCTGGTGTGGCTTGTCGAGTACGGTGGTTGTACTCGGTCCTTGCGATTTTCCCCTTTCGAAGTGTAGTGCTTCGATGTGAAGATGGAGTTAGAAGACCAAGGTTCGGACCCGGTTGAGTTTGCTCGTGGAGTGGAGCCGAAGCCCCGCTAGTGTCGTCTTTCTTTTCCGCGAGCTTTTGGGTGTGAGGACTAAGTGCCTCTTCGAAAGTATTTTTATTTTACGCTTTGTTTTTTACGTTTGGACTGTGTATTAATTTGTCATTTTATGTACCTCGGTTGATTCCGGACAGGATTTAATACATAAAATAGTCAGGAAATTTGGCTAAATTTCCGGGCGTGACAACCATTGGGAACTGCCTTTGAAGAAACCAAGGGTTCCTGCTTTTGATCTCACAAGTTCGCTTTCCACCCTTGAGTAGAGATGGTTCACCAAGACAAATTTTCCGTAGCATACTTGGATGGCTGGATGTTCTAGCCTGACATTTGGATCCATTCACTTCTGAGCAAGGTGATGGGGAATTTTCATTGTCGTCTTCCAGGAAACATCGAGGTGGTTTCCGTGAAATTTAATGGTTGCCTTGAACTAAGGATAACTATCGAAACTTGGTTTCGGCAATAGAAATTGGGGTGCAGTCAAGTCGCCAAACACGATGGGTTATGTGGGAAAAAGGGTTTAGACAGGTTCAGGCCCTCTCGTGAGGTAATACCCTACTCCTGTTTCGGGGATTCGATCCGCCGAGTGTTTTTATTGATCTCTTGATCTTGTGTATCGCATCTCACATCTCCCTCAAGGGACACACCTTACCCCCCTTATATAGTCTTGGAGGGTGGGCTTACAAGTCGGAAACCCTATCATATTCTATGTCGGTCTCCTCAATCTTACCAACTAATGACTATGAGCCGTTACCTTATCTCATCGGCAACGTAACACCCAAGTCATAGCCTGTTTACATAATCATTAGGCATAACCTACCCCTATTATTAGTCAGACAGATAGTCATGAGGGTATCCGATTCCCATAATCTCCACAATAACCATTCTTGATCCATATTCACCACTAGGGTGCAGTTGCACTTACTATTTTCTGGAGAAGCCTCCAAGATTAAGAGTGTAGACATTTCTCCCATGATGTGATTACCAAATTTTCGTCATTCTTCTCATTCCCTTGAGGTGCCACTAATTCTGATCTTTAAGGAGATCGTATCATGTCGAATGTTACTATGGTCTGACCAATCGCATTTCCTTGATTGACCATTTTTTTTTGTTGGTTAGCAATCATGCCTTGGAGTCTGATCAAACTGGATTGAGCGGGGAAAATGAAACTCTGGGTTTCTTATGACACTGACGGGGACACAAGTCGATCCACCTTTTTGGATAAACGAGATGAATCATATAAAAAGGGATAGCTGTCCGAGTCATACTTCATTCAATATTCTCCTTTTATTACATAACTGCAGTGAAACTTCTATACAATGCTTGAAAGTTAGACTTATAAACTATTGCTGACCCTGACAAATAGAAGAGCCGACCAATACGACATTCATCCCCGTGACTCTGACATGGTCGACTTGCCCTTCTGTTTCTTATCGGCTGAAATTCCAACAATAACAGTGCTTTCATGTTTGGCCCTTCTTGGAGAAGCATCCTTGTCCTTAACAGCTGAAGCAGTAGGCAAGACCTTCTCGTGGTTGGTGTTGTTCTTACTTGATTGCTTGCCAATCTTCTTGGCTGAGGCAACACGGGGTGCCTTGCTGGTTTTCACGGTAGCCTCATGGCCTGGTGCTGGTGACAATTGCTGCGATTTCAGCTTCAGGAGAGTATCGTTCCCTTGCGGTTGGAGTGGATCATTGTTTCCTTGGCATTGCTTGCGCTGCTGTTGGTGGTTCTGTAGCTTGGCAATAGGTAATGGTAGAACCTTGGAGCCTTTGCTGGTGCCCTTAACGACAATTCGTTGTGGTGGAGGTTTCGGGTATGGGTGATGACTGGTATCCTTTGGCTTACGGACGCCTTTTGGCTGGATTTGGCCATGTTGTGCTGGAGCTAGGGCAGCTTGCGGAGTGATGGCGTTGCAGACAATGCGGGTGCCTTGAAGATGATGGCGCTTGGGCACTGGACAACCTTCAGATAAATGACCTGTTTCCCCACAGTTGAAACAACGATGAGCTTCTTTTGCTGGTCTCAGAAGTGGGCATTTACTGAGACGGTGTCCTGGCATGAGACAGTTGAAATGAATTGGGCCTGATTGTTCACAATATGACCCCTTCTGTGTATGCATGCTCACAACTGAAACTGCAACGAGTAAGGACTCGTGAGCCTTGTTTACCACGTGTCTGTTGCCACTGGTGGTCTTCACTAGGGTTGGAGCTGGTTGAGGATCCGAAACGTCATCACCATTGGTAGTACCAACCATGAGCTGACATACAGGCCGTCGGGATGACATACCAACCATTAGCTAGGAACAAATTCAGTTGACAGTACCTAGGCACGTGATCTGTTCCCTCACACAGGAAACACGTGACATTTCTCATGGGCTTTCAACTGGCATATGAGTGTCCTCACCACAGTGGCAGGTGTGGATACATATGCTGGCAGCGTGTCTGTGGGGGGTACCACCACGGGGTAGCGCACACTAAAGAAAGAAAACCAAGCGAGCCGGATCGAAAGTCTACGAACTGGGGTCGGGGGCCTGACCCCGGGCGTAGTCCGCAAGCCCGACCACTGCCCCCTGGCCTGGCCTTGGTTCCTTAGTCCAACCTCCATGCATGGCCCCAACCAGGATGGAGGTCGGCCGTCCCTCCTTGGGAAGCAAACTTCCTGCGTAAGCCTCACAAACAGGACAAACGAGGGACAGGCCGACAGAAGACGACGTCACTCGACAAGACTACGCACAAGGTACCTGCCACAGCAGATCCCGCGGTAGGACCGTGCACAAGATGCTCATGGCGAATGGATCCCAAGGTGATTTTTGTTTTGCTTTTCAGGTTTAGCATGTACATGCTTTGTACTTTAGGGCCAAGCTTTCTTGCGCACCAAGTCCATTGTAACTGCCCCCTCCTTGGACTATAAAAGGGGAGGGCAGGGTACACGCAAGGGTGGTGAGACTCTCTCGGGCTCTGGCATTGTCCATTGTACTCAAACTCTATTCGTACACCACCCCAACAAAGAACACATGACGTAGGCTTGTTATCCTCTAGGAGGACCGAACCTGTCTAAAAATCTTGGCTTGCATTGTTCTTGAGTCGACCATCAGATCCGTTGGTGAGATGCCCCGACCACTCTTTCACCTCCTAGGGTAACCCCTTGGAGGACTGCCGACCCACACGTCGGTAGTGTCCAACCTCTCCACAACGAGTACATATTTTGAGCTCCATTTCTTCTTCACTAATGCCTTAAAAGATCGTTTCATCATCATCATCAGAGGACACCTCTTCTGATTCATTACCTTCTGGCTTGGGCGGACCATATAGCCTAAGATGTCGGGTTACTGATGTGCATCACGGAAGGAATTTCCTCCCCGACATCGGGGAATCTTCTCAGCATCTTCAGGAGTAAACTCTGTGCCAATGACAATCATATTGCTGGCACATCCTATATTCCATACTGGTGCCTTCTCTTCTTAGAGTTGGACGGTGGCATACCAAAATTTTGGCTGATTAGTTGACCAGAAACTTTATTCCTTCTTGGGCATTGCGTCTCATCTTCGGTCGTTGTTCTAGCATACACGTCCCATGAATTGTTTCTTGCATCACGACCTTGCTCATTGCAACCATAGCAGAGGTCATGTGTTTCCCTCTAGCATGATGGCGAGGTTGGTGCCATCGTCTCCTGGGAACTTGACGGTATACTGCAGGAGTCACTAGGGCTTGCATCGGAGCATACTGGTGTTGCTCTTGATATTGACCCTAAACTTGCATCTGCTACTGCTGATAATGCCATTACATCTGTTGCGTCATCATGGCCATTAACTGCGTCTGATTGGCCACTACTTGGACTAGAGTTGGATCCCCAGGAGGTGGAGGTGGAATACTCCCAGTGTGGTTTTGAGTTAACCCATGGGACAGTTGGGGTCTTGATCCACTGACATTGTCCCTGGTGTTACCCATCTGTTGCAGGAGAAGAAAGAAATGGACAAGGGAAAGGTTACACTATAGGCAAGACCTTAACCCGCTTAAGTACTGATTTTATGTGAGTAGACTTTTACTATTCAAGTTGATTATGCAAACAACCTAGTATGGTCACATCCCCACCACTCATGTAAACCATACCCCTGCACACAGCAAACAACACACAACCTAAGAATTACCGATACTACACTTCCGGGAAGGATTGGGTTTAGGTAGGCTCTAGGAAGACTTCATTTGATCTGAAAACGCTGACTCGGGACTGCTCAGCTTGATCTTCTTGCTTGAAGCTTGGGTTTGACTTGAAAAGCTTCAGTTGGTGCTCCAGGCTTAACAGCTAGAGAGTTGGAGGGGAAGGAGGGAAATTTGACAAATCATTTTGTAAAGAGCTCCGGAGGGAGAGAAGTGACATTTTCGCAAATAAGGTTTTCTCAAAACTTGTCCTTAGGGGTTTGACGATTTGGCTCAACCTACAGTCGAGGTGGCTCTGATACCAACTTGTCACGCCCAGAAATTTATCCCAAATTTCTAGACTATTTTGTGTATTAAATCTCTGTCCAGGATTCAACCAGGTGTTGGTGTGAATTTTCTACACGCACTGGCCTGGGTGATCTTCTTAACTCCAGTGCAGGTCCAAAATTGGTCACCTTTGGTGATCGAACAGACGTGCCAGTTGGTTTGATCCTGCAACCAACAAGAAACAAAAGATAGGCATTCTGGTTAAGGTTAAATCCTACTCGATCAGCTATGGATATCAATAAATATACAATTGCTATCCCAACACACATTTAGATTAAGTGATTGGGATAGATCGGTAGTATACCGAGACAGTATAAATCACTTAGATCTAAATATATATTGGGACCATAATTATATATATTCATGACCTAGCCGATATCGCAGATCTAATGTAAATCGGCTAGTATTCTGATATATTTTATAGAAAGATATTAGTCTAAATTAAATACATTAAATCAAGATTAATCGGTTGTTAGTGTAAACTAACAGATTGATTCCGAGCCTAATATATTAAAGTAGATTAAGATCTTAATATAAAAGGCAATTCCGATACATCTAGCAGTAATAATACATAAAGATGATCAGAATAGGTAAGACTGGTTGAAACCCCAGTTCTATCTCTAATAGCAAACATTGAACCAAATAAATCTATATAATTCTAAAGGCGACTTAATAGGTCGATTAGATGCAGCATTAAGTACCAAAATAATTATAGGATTTATATAGGCTAATGAGAACTCTTTGAGATGCTAGATACGTCATATAACCTAAATCAACCTCTAGATCTAGCTCTGTCTACTGCTATCTTCAAGGAGATATTAGCCGATCGCGAGATAGATCTAGACATTGATCTAGATTATATGCCGCATATGGTAAATTAAACAGTTTGCAACATCAAAATCAGAGTATCATAATGATGGAAGCACTGGCCCCGATACCACAAGTCGCTTGTAACAAGAAATTACCTGCCCTGAAGATCGAAGTCGATGCAGCCCGAGGTCAAAGCAAGAACTCGTCAAGAAAAAAGTAAAACAAAAGGTTGGCGATGCACCGAGATTGTATTGATGTGTGTTGTTATATTTTACAAGGTCTCAGGTCATATTTATACCTGAACATACAATGAGTCTGTGACGGACACGATTCCTATTACAGATTAAATCTCTAAACAAATCGACATTATCATGAAAGGAAACTATATAAGATATCCTAACTTAACAGATACAATTGTCGTTGTAGGACCTTATCCATAGATGGCAACATCTTTAATGCACTTTGCAAACCGAATCCAATACTTTATCCTTAAGCTTTCCTTTCAGGACTGGCTTCACTTCTATCTTCAATTGGAATTGGCTATCGGCTGTCCTGGTCCAACTCGGACTCAGCCGACTGGCTCCGTAGCCGATCCGGACTTAGCCGATGCGGCCTCTGTTTCTCCACAGATCATGTGTTCCCTCCGATTCCGCTTTAATCTCTACTTCAAACTCGGGAATTTGGTTACCAAATTTGGTCATTAACACATGCCCCCAAGTTTGCAATATGAAAATGTTGTGGATTTTGTGCAATCCGAATTCCAGGCATAACCCTAGCCCGAGTATGTTTCAGCCGTTACGAAAACTTCTTTAAATAACGCCTTTCCCCGCACCGAACAACTCACGCCGTCAACACAAATCCACATCAACAAACGCCCTCAAGTTCTCCGGCAACTTCCTCAGCCTCCACGAGCTCGCGGCGGCGATTCCCTTCTCCAGCGACCCGAAGTGCTCCAATGGTGACCTCTGCCGCTCCATCGGCTTCTTCCCCTACCGATCTCCCTGAGGTATGCCCCAATCGGCTAAAAGCCCCTTTATCATTTGCTCTCGGTCGTAGACCTAGATTCTAGGGTTTTGATTCTGAAATTTTCTTCTTTCCCGATTGTAGTACCTCAGCCATCAAGTAGCGATCCCAAGTTTACTCAACAACGAAAGATACTTCTTAGGGCCAATTGGCAACAAAGACCCCACTGACTTTATCATAGCCAAAACTAATAGAATGCCATATAGGATGAGGAACCCTAATCTGAGCCATTGGGCTGGCACATTCAAATCCTGGCCATCCATGGACAAGTCTTGGCCGGCATGGTATAAGAGAATGCAGTTGGCCAAGCAAAGCCACTGGGAAGAGATGAGAATAGCCCAATGCCTTGCGCTGTCAGTAATCGATATGCCTAAGGACGAACGACTAATGTCGGCTGCCACATACTTCTGGAACAACACCCTAAATGTGTTCATCTTCCAGCAAGACCCCATGACTGTCACCTTAGTCGATGTAGTTATGATCACCGGATTGGATATTCTGTCATCGGCTAACCCAAACAGGCTATAAGGCAAGGGTCAGTTCTCCTTCAAAACCAAAGCAATAGGGGGTTGGAATGGCTATGTAGCAATGAACATGGGAGATGGGCCAATCAACCCCAGGGAGCACACCGCATTCCTCATGATGTGGCTTGAGAAGTTCTTTTTCTACGGGTCAAGCTGTGGGCCGACAACCAACTGGCAAGTGGTAGCCGAGGCCTTGGTGGACAAATAGAAGCTACCCTTAGGCAAGTTCCTCCTCGACTACCTATATCAAACCTTGAACCAACCCATCTCCAAAATTGCCACCAATGCCAATGTTAATACCGGGGGGCCTTGGTGGTTTCTCCAACTCTGGTTAGCGTTAATGACTCAAAAGATCTCTGGTTGGCCAAAGCTATTCGAAGCACGCTTCCCCCTTCTGGAGCCGACCGAAGATGATGATGGAAATGAGGAGACCACCAGAAGATGCCAGTCATTTGGAGATGCGGCAGCCACTCATGCGGGGTCAAAGCAATCGGCTGATTTATTAGCCGAATGGTTTCTTTCTCTATATGACGATTTCGCAAGGGATAACCGGTGTTGGTTCTTTTACGAGGATAGGGCCTCCTTCGAGTTGCCAACTGATCTAGACTTTGAGGACATCAACTCGGCCAATCACCCCAGATGCAGAGAGATTTTTACTGCAACCCTCACCCCATGCATCCTGCCGACTGGCATACATCAAGGCTGAAACATCATGAAGACGTATGAATTCTATTATCCGGTATCGGCCGACAGATAGTTTGAATTTGGGCAACTGCCCATCGGCTGTTATTATGCCGATACAATTGAAACCCGAGGGGTGGTGGACTCCAAGTTAGTGATGAACAGGCTGATGGATATAGAAGGCCCACCGCTCGGCAGTATTGGAATCATGGAGCTGGCCAACAAAAGGAATTTGGCCTACGACAGGAGGTGGCTAGAGATAAAGAGGCATATCTTCCATCATCGCTCCTCTGTGTACATCACCACTCTGCTGCCAGACGAAATCCCCTCGGTAAGCTCTTCACCCTTAGTACTTTCTCCTTTGAACAATCGGTTGTTTTTGCTAGCTAATACTTGAATCCTTTTTTTCTTGCAGATGATAGAAACAGACCCACCGACGGTGAACAACTCTAGGGTTGCCATCGAGTATCGTCTGGGTGTCCTTCCAGGCGGCTGCGGATACGCCCCATCGGCGATCAGCTGGGAGGCACCGAAACTAAATACTTTGCTGCATGGGCAAACCCGGCAGCCCGTGGCAAGGAAGAAAAGGGCCGCTTCGTCGGCTACGAAACCACCGGCTGCCCCTGCAAAGAGGCAGAAGAAAAAGAAGCCGAATGTGTCGGCCGATAGCCTCTCGTCCATCGATCCAAGCATCGATGAGCTCCTCAATCAGGAAGTTATGGACGAAGTATTAGTGATATGCCCTAGAGGCAACATGGAGATGTTGGATATCACAGTCAATGTTTATGTATTTATGAATAAAGTGTTATTCGGTTCCATGAAATAGACATCTTGTATTGATCAATAAGTACGTGACTTATTTATGAGACTCTATATGTATGAATCTATTTCTAAATGATCCCTGATCATATATCATATTATTGGAACTAATATGATTCAAAGATCGGCATGTTTATTGATTGATGATCATGTCTCATGGATCATTGGTATGGAGATACCAAATCAATAAACATGGACATATGTGTTAGAGAACACATTGTTGGATAGACCCACCATGAGATACTAAAGGAATTAATGTGCCAATAGTTGGTCTCAGGTAATATTGGTACAAAGTCCTTAGACCTGAGATCACCATGGATTTCAACATATGTAGTAGCCTACTTTGGGACTACCAAACGCTATTCCGTAACTGGGTAGTTATAAAGGTAGTTTTCGGGTTTGCTATAAAACATGGAGTGGGATCTGAGTGATCAAGATGGAATTTGCCCCTCCTTTGGAGAGATATCTCTGGGCCCCTCAATGTAATGGATTATGGAAATGCATGGCCATGCTAAGTTGATTGAGGAGTCAATCAATGCACGATAATCCAATACGGTTCGAGTGAATGGTTAAGCTATTGAAGGGATGGCACACATCTTGCCTATAGCTTAATTGGTATCGTGAGGCAAAGGGATTTGTGTACACATTACGGTTCGAGCCGATATTATATTCTTGTATACTATGGTGTCAATATGTGCTCGGGCGCCGTCAGGATGTCGGCTGAGTTGGACTCGAGCCGACGATCGGCTAAGTTAGACTATAGCCGAAACCGAGTATACCTGAACCTACGTGGTCGCACGCTTAAGGGGATAAGAACAGCATTCGAGTTGGACTCGAATACGGCTCGATCGGATAGGGATCCAATCGGATAGAGTCATATAGGCTTACGACGTATGGGCGACCAACTCTGTGAGATTTGGATAGGATCCGATTCAAAATAGAGTCCTCAACGACCACTAGTCCCAGTCGGCCAACTCTATATAAAGGAGGGAGGGGTGGAGAGCCGTGGCACGTCAATTGCATCGCATTGAACCGAATCCGCAAGTGGTCGCCGAGATCAATCTCCACGGAAACCCTCCCCACTCTCGAGCCAAACCCTAGCCTTGCATCGCGTGCTAGCACACGGGTGTTCGGCGTTCGTCCCCGGGACGTGTGGATACCGGTAGAGGCGCTGCTACATTGCGCGCTGTTCATCGGCCGTGGTACTTCGGAGCAAGGCGGTTGTGGCAGATCGGCTGCGGTCGAGTGCATCAGAGCGAGGCACGAGAACGCGGTCAGACAACTCGGCGACCGGCTACATCCGCGAATCGGCTGATTGGCGAATCGGCTGTCCCTGTATCGCCGTGGCTTGCGGGAATCGGCTACACTGTTCCGGATCGGATAGTCCCGATTGGCTATTTCCGCCGCATACTCCAATCGGTAACGATCTATCGGCCCTTTCTTGAAAGTGTTCCTGGTTTGCGCGGTAGAAAAGTTTTTGTTTTCGGCTAGCGTAGCTTCCGCGTAACCCTTCACGAAGAGGTCTCTCAAGCCGTTGCGAGAGGCAAATCAATCAAAGACAAGTAATAATTAGTCACCCCACCACCGACGTTCCATCTCCACCATGTCCTCCCGTTCCAAAACGGCCGGTAAGCATTTTGTCCTATCAAATCTGGCTTTTGAACCCTGATCACTTGAGCTTTAACCAAATTTTCCTTGTAGTTCAAGAAATTAGCCGGTCGTACTCCCCGTCCAGCCTCACCAGTAATCTTCTAAACCCGTCCTTTTCTTTTTCTTACACATTATTCTACCCTTAGCCGATTAGCATTAACACTTGTCTTCGGCGTAGCCTCCTTGATCTCCATCGGCCGCACCCCATGTCTCGAGTGAGCGCACCCACTCAGCCATGGGCAGCCATGACGTTGAAGAAGCTACCATTTCAGCTAGCCAACATGCCGAGGAGGTGGTTGCTTTGGCTAGCCACGATGGTGAAAAGGTCACCATTCCAGCCAGCCCGGCCGTCGAGGAAGTAGCTGCTCCAGCTCCCGCCGCAAGAGTAAGTCTTATTCTTCTCCTTTCTTCGTAACTTGAATAATCGGCCGTCTATTCTATCCTTACTTGCTCCGATTTCTTTTGCGACTTTAGCCGATTTGCTGTCCTTTGACATACAGGAATTTCTTGGCGACGAAGAAGCAGAAGCCACTAGCCCAGACAAGACTGTAGCCGACGAAGTTAAGAAAACGCTTCTGCACATCTGTCGTCGGCTGGACATTGACCTAGACCGGCTGGTGGTAGAATGTGGATCGGCCAGGTCACGCTTCTATGAAATTGAAGACGAACTCCCTAATGACCTGGCCAAGAAGATTTCGAAGGCCGTCTATATTGATCAGCATCGGTCCAGGCTAGTACGGGCGATGCAGAGGATGATCGAAAGAGAGGCCCAAGCTGACTTGGCGGCCAGGATTGAGGCCACAGTGAAGAATGTGGAGGCCGAGAAGACCAAACTCAATGAGCTAGTGGCTGGTCCGTCGGCTACGCAGGCCGAAATCGATGAGCTCGAGCTTGAAAAAACTGACCTACTACTGCAGCTGGAGCAGTGCAGGGCAAAAATTGTTGCCAAGAGACAACTGCTAGTCGATCTCCCCAAAGCCACAGAGGATCAAAGAGGCAGAGTGACGGCCACCATCAAACATTTGAAAGAGTTGTACGAGACGGCTAAGGCAGTTCCTGGCACTGAAGAGGAAGATATGGCCGTAGTTGACAAAGTGAACGCCATTAAGAACATAGCGATATCGGCCATAGATGAATTCTTAGGGATGTAATAGGACTCAACTTTCAAAACTTGTATTTTAACTCTGTGCATGGGACTTTGTAATTGGCTTGCTAACTTTAATCACATCCCTTTTGCCGATTCACGTATTTCCAAGTCCTAAATGCTTTGAAAAGATTAAAAAAATTCCCAAAAATTTGAAGTCTTCCACCTGTGATTTCAGACTCTGTATTGTATATGTCCCCTAATTTTCTCAATGATGTCTGTAGCATTGATAAAATTACTGCAGCATTGATAAAATTATGAAACCAAAACAAACCAACACTCGTTGGCTAGATTGAGCCGTTTTGAAAAATCAGAGGGGAAAAACTTAGAGTAAAAATGTCCTAAAGGCGATGCGTGTATCTGCACAACACATCGGCTAGCATAGATCGGCAAAACCGCCGTGTGCGTACCCCTTATAGGTCGTCTCGATGCCGTTTCTCTGTGATATGTAGAAAACGTTTCTACGCCTAACTTGTTTTTGCAGAGAATGCTTTGAGATGGTATGGCCCTATTGTATGTATGAGATGCATGTGATGCATGTAATATTCTTTCATATGTGCAATCCCTGTAATATTCTTTCATACGTGCAATGCTTGTAATATTCTTTCACGACCTACGAGTCGATGTAATCTTCAATTGGAGCTTCTATAGTAGTAGCTTAGTTTGAAGAAATCAAGCATTCAGCACTCGGAAGAACGATGATGAAGATGGAGATCCTCTACACCGGCATGGAGATAGAGATCACCATGTGAAGGGGGCCATACTATTTCATGCTATTCTACCTGCTTTCATATATGTGATATGTTTGTTTGATAGGATAGCATCCCTCACAATATTAAGTAGTAATGATGCCCTTCCAAATGTTGCACCGTCCACCGTTATGCTCGTCAATGGTGGGTCTCGCCAAAGCAGAGTGCCATTCTCTATCATAACACGAGGAGGTATATGTCGACATATACAAAGCAGAGCATTTGGTTTACTTAACAAGGCTATCAAAACAGCTTTTGGGCCTTGGGGCATAGGTTGGGGCCGGGCATGGAGATGCCACACCAACAACAAGAGTCACATAAAGATGTGATTAGCAAGGAGTTGCTTACCGATGTTATTAATTTTCTAGCAAGTGATGCCAAAGCTCACTAGAAATAAACTAACATGTGGATCTTGACCAAATACGTAACCTAGAGGGAAGGTGTAAAATACGTAATGGGAGTCTAATGTTAAATTGTTTAACAATAGGCATAGCATAAACATTGTGCTAAACTTTGCTTTTTCGTTGTAGAATAAATGGCGGCTAATACTACACCCAAGGCTTTTAATTTGCGATCTATTCTCGAAAAGAAAAATTAAACGGAACAAACTTTATGGATTGGTAACGCAACTTGAGAATTGTTCTCAAGCAAGAGCGTAAGGAGTACGTTCTTGAAGTACCCTATCCCGAGGATTTGCCTAATAATGCCACTACAACCGCACGGAGAGCTTACGAGAAGCACACTAATGATGCCCTAGATATAAGTTGTCTCATGCTTGCTACAATGTCCCCCGAGCTTCGTAAGCAATATGAGAGCAGCGATGCTCACACTATTATTCGTGGACTCGCGTGGTATGTTTGAGAAACAAGCTCGGGCCGAGAGGTTCAACACCTCAAAGTCCTTGTTTGCTTGCAGCTTGTTGAGGGGAATCCCATCGTCCGCATGTGATAAAAATGATTGGCTACATTGAGAGTCCGGAAAAACTAGGTTTTCCCTTAGCCAAGAGTTGGCTACCGATGTGATTCTCCGCCGCTCCCTCCCACTTCGAGCCATTCATATTAAATTATCACGTGAACAATATGGATAGAACCTTGGCTGAATTGCATGGGATGCAAGACATGAGGAGAGTATCCGAAAAACGGTCATCATGTGATGATGATGCGTAAGGCTAAGCGCAAACCACCGTCAAGAAACTTTGCACCAAGAGGAAGCTAACTCCCGATGAGATCACGAGTGCCTCCAATGCAAAGAAGGGCAAGAAGGGGTTGGCGGCATCGATGCCGTTTGCTTCTACCGCAAGGAGACAAAGCCACTGGAAAAGGAACTGCAAGAAGTACATGGAGGATCTCAAAAAGAAGCAAAGTACGACTTCTGCGCTTGGTATTAATGTTATAGACATTAATCTTGGTACTTCACCTACGACTCTTGGGTATTTGATACCGAATCGCAGCTCATATTTGCAAATCGCTGCGGGGAATGAGAAGAAGTAGAGGATTGAGAAGGGGCGAGGTGAACCGGCGCGTCGGCAATGGAGCAAGCGTTGCTACGCTTGCGCTCGGCACACCACTTCATCTACCTTCGTGGATTAGTTTTGGAATTAAATAATTGTTATTGTGTTCCAACACTATGTCAAAACGTTATTTCCGCTTCATGTTTGCAAGCGGAAGGATATGATTTTAGATCAATGAACAATGGTTGTTCAATATATCTCGAGATATGTTCTATTTTCATGCTCCATTGGTGAATGGATTATACGTTTTGAATCTTGAAGCGTCTCCCATCTATAACATTAATACGTAAAGGCAACTCTCTAATGATATAAACCCCACATTTATCCGGCATTGTCGCTTAGGCCATATAAGTAAGAAACGCATGGAGAAGCTCCATAAGGATGGATCGCTTCACTCTTTTGATTTTGAATCATTTGAGACATGTGAGTCTTGTTTACTTGGTAAGATGATCACCTTTCACGGGACACGTGAAAGAGCAAGTGACTTGTTGGCACTCGTACATACCGATGTATGTGGACCAATGAGCTCAACGGCTAGAGGTGGTTATCGCACTTCATTACCTTTACCGATGACTTTAGTAGATATGGTTATATCTACTTAATGAGGCATAAGTCCGAATCCTTTGAAAAGTTCAAATAATTCCAAAATGAAGTACATAATCATTTAGGGAAAACAATCAAGTTTCTACAATCGATCGTGTGGGGAATACTTGAGCCAAGAGTTTGGTAATCATCTCGAAAGATTGTGGAATTGTTCCACGCTGACTCCGCCAGAACTCCACAATGGAACGGAGTGTCCGAACGAAGAAATCGCACCTTGTTGGACATGGTGCGGTCGATGATGAGCCAAAGTGATCTTCCGTTATCCTTCGGGATATGCTCTTGAAACAGCTTGCGCTCACACTAAATAGAGTTCCATCTAAGTCGGTTGAAAAGACACCATATGAGATATGGACAGGGCAACCCCTACTTTGTCTTTTCTCAAAATTTGGGGATGCGAAGCTTATGTAAAACGTTTACGCCGACAAGCTCACACCCAAATCGACAAGTGCTTCTTTGTGGGACATCCTAAGGAAACTAAGGGATATTACTTTTATAATCGGGAACAAGGCAAAGTGTTTGTCGCCGACACGGTGTCTTCTTAGAGAAAGAGTTTCTTTCAAGAAGGGTTAGTGGGAGCAGGGTGCATCTTGAAGAAGTTCAAGAAACACCGTAAAACGTTTCAGCGACACGTAACCACAATAGGAGGAGCAAAGTGTTGCGCCACCGCTGTAGATACACCACCCCACGGAGGTTTGAAAGATCACGTCGTGCACCCGATGATACACAAAGCGGAACAACGTGATATATTGTTGTTGGACAACGATGAGCCTAAGACCTATGAGGAAGCGATGGTGGGACCCGATTCCAACAAGTGGCTTGGAGCCATGAAATCCGAAATAGAATCCATGTACGACAATCAAGTTTGGAACTTTGTTGATCCACTCGATGGTGTCAAAACCATTGAGTGTAAATGGGTTTTTAAGAAAAGGCCGATATGGATGGAAATGTTCACATCTATAAGGCGCGATTGGTGGCGAAAGGTTTTAAACAGATTCAAGGAGTTGATTATGATGAAACCTTCTCGCCCGTCGCAATGCTTAAATCTATTCGGATTATCCTAGCGATTGATGCATATTTCGATTATGAGATATGGCGATGGATGTCAAAACAGCTTTCCTTAAATGGAAACCTAAGCGAGGATGTATACATGATACAACCTCGTGGTTTTGTAGATCCACAATCGCTCGGAAAGATATGCAAGCTACGTAAATCCATTTATGGATTGAAGCAAGCATCTCGGAGTTGGAATATTCATTTTGATGAAGTAATCAAAGGGTTTGGTTTCATCAAAAACGAAGAAGAGGCCTATGTTTACAAAAAGGTCAGTGGGAGTGCAATTGTATTTCTAATCTTATATGTGGATGACATATTGTTGATTGGAAATGATATCCCTATGCTAGAATCCGTCAAGTCTTCATTGAAAAATAGTTTTTCCATGAAAGACTTAGGGGAGGCAGCATACATATTAGCATTCTGGATCTATAGAGATAGATCCAAGATGCTAATTGGATTAAGCCAAAGTACATACATTGACAAGGTGTTGAAAAGGTTCAACATGCATGATTCCAAGAAAGGTTTCTTGCCCATGTCACATGGCATTAATCTTAGCAAGAATCGTGTCCTCGACACATGATGAGCGGAATAAGATGGGTATGGTTCCATATGCTTCAGCAATTGGATCCATCATGTATGCCATGCTTTGTACATGCCTGCATGTCTCGTACGCTTTGAGTGCTACGAGCAGATACCGCCGATCCAGTGAAGGTCACTGGATCGCCGTAAAGAATATCCTTAAGTACTTGAGAAGAACTAAGGATATGTTCCTAGTCTATGGAGGTGAAGAAGAGCTCATTGTAAGTGGTTACACCGATGCTAGCTTCCAAATAGACAAGGATGATTATAGATCGCAATCCGGGTTCGTGTTCTCGCCTAAACGGAGGCGTAGTCACCGGAAGAGTTCCAAGCAGATCTCGTTGCTGATTCTACAACGGAGGCCGAGTACATTGCGCTTCGGAAGCCGCAAAGGAGGCCGTTTGGATCAAGAAATTCGTTTCGAGCTCGGTGTGATGACTAGTACGACGGTCCAATGTCTCTCTATTGTGATAATAGTGGAGCCATTGCGCAAGCCAAGGAGCCAAGATCACATCGAAGTCCAAACACATACTTCGGCGATATCATCTCATCCGTGAGATAGTGGACAGAGGTGATGTCAAGATATGCAAAGTGCACACGGATCTCAACATAGCCGATCCGCCGACAAAACCTCTCCTCACCCGAAGCATGAGGCGCACACAAGAGCAATGGGTATTAGATACTTACATGATTGACTCTAGTGCAAGTGGGAGATTATTAGTGATATGCCCTAGAGGCAACATGGAGATGCTGGATATCACAATCAATGTTTATGTATTTATGAATAAAGTGTTATTCGGTTTCATGAAATAGACATCTTGTATTGATCAATAAGTACGTGACTTATTTATGAGACTCTATATGTATGAATCTATTTCTAAATGATCCCCGATCATATATCATGTTATTGGAACTAATATGATTCTAAGAACGGCATGTTTATCGATTGATGATCATGTCTCATAGATCATTGGTATGGAGATACCAAATCAATAAACATGGACATATGTGTTAGAGAACACATTGTTGGATAGACCCACCATGAGACACTACAAGAATTAATGTGCCATTAGTTGGTCTCGTGTAGTGTTGGTACAAAGTCCTTAGACCCGAGATCACCATGGATTCCAACATGTGTAGTAGCCTACTTTGGGACTACCAAACTCTATTCCGTAATCGGGTAGTTATAAAGGTAGTTTTCGGGTTTGCTATGAAACATGGAGTGGGATGTGAGTGATCAAGATGGAATTTGCCCCTCCTTTGGAGAGATATCTCCGGCCCCTCGAGGTAATGGATTATGGAAATGCATGGCCATGCTAAAGTTGATTGAGGAGTCAATCAACGTACGTATAATCCAATACGGTTCGAGTGAATGGTTAAGCTATTGAAGGGATGGCACACATCTTGCCTATAGCTTAACCGGTATCGTGAGGCAAAGGGATTTGTGTACACATTACAGGTTCGTAGCCGATATTATTCTTGTATGCTATGGTGTCAATATGTGCCGCTAGGCGCCGCTATTGACGGGTCGGCCGAGTTGGACTCGAGCCGACGATCGGCTAAGTTAGACTATATCCGAAACCGAGTATACCCGAACCTACGTGGTCGCACGCTTAAGGGGATAAGAACAGGCATTCGAGTTGGACTCGAATACGGCTCGATCGGATAGGGAAACCCTCCCCACTCTCGAGCCCAACCCTCCCTACTCTCGAGCCAAACCCTAGCCTTGCATCGCGTGCTAGCACACGGGTGTTCGGCGTTCTGTCCCCGGACGTGTGGATACCGGTAGAGGCGATGCTACGTTGCGTGCTGTTCATCGGCTGTGGTACTTCGGAGCAAGGCGGTTGCGGCAGATCGGCTGCGGTCGAGCGCATCGGAGCGAGGCACGAGAACGCGGTAAGACGACTCGGCGAATCGGCTACATCCGCGAATCGACTGATTGGCGAATCGGCTGTCCCCAGGTATCGGCTGTCGGCTTGCGGGAATCGGCTACACTGTTCCGGATCGGATAGTCCTGATTGGCTATTTCCGCTACATGCTCCAATCGGTAACGATCTATTGGCCCTTACTTGCAAGTGTTCCTGGTTTGCATGGTAGAAAAGTTTTTGTTTTCGGCTAGCGTAGCTTCCGCTTAACCCTTCACGAAGAGGTCTCTCAAGCCGTTGCGGATGCGGCTGAATCAAGTAGCACAAGTAATAATTCGTAAGCCCACCAGCCGACGTTCCATCTCCACCAAGTCCTCCCGTTCCGAAACCGCCAGTAAGCATTTTGTCCTATCAAATCTGGCTTTTGAACCCTGATCACTTGAGCTTTAACCAAATTTTCCTTGTAGTTCAAGAAATTAGCCGGTCGTACTCCCCGTCCAGCCTCACCAGTAATCTTCTAAACCCGTCCTTTTCTTTTTCTTACACATTATTCTACCCTTAGTCGATTACCATTAACACTTGTCTTCGGCGTAGCCTCCTTGATCTCCATCGGCCGCACCCCATGTCTCGAGTGAGCGCACCCACTCAGCCATGTTTAGCCATGACGTTGAAGAAGCTACCATTTCAGCTAGCCAACATACCGAGGAGGTGGTTGCTTTGGCTAGCCACGATGGTGAAAAGGTCACCATTCTAGCCAGCCCGGCCGCCGAGGAAGTAGCTGCTCTAGCTCCCGCCGCAAGAGTAAGTCTTATTCTTCTCCTTTCTTCAGAACTTGAATAATCGGCCGTCTATTCTATCCTTACTTGCTCCGATTTCTTTTGCAGACTTTAGCCGATTTGCTGTCCTTTGACATACAGGAATTTCTTGGCGACGAAGAAGCAGAAGCCACTAGCCCAGACAAGACCGTAGCCGACGAAGTTAAGAAAACGCTTTAGGACATCCTTCGTCGGCTGGACATTGACCTAGACCGGTTGGTGGTAGAATGTGGATCGGCCAGGTCACGCTTCTATGAAATTGAAGACGAACTCCCTGATGACCTGGCCAAGAAGATTTCGAAGGCCGTCTATATTGATCAGCATCGGTCCAGGCTAGGACGGGCGATGCAAAGGATGATCGAAAGAGAGGCCCAAGCTGACTTGGCGGCCAGGATTGAGGCCACAGTGAAGAACGTGGAGGCCGAGAAGACCAAACTCAATGAGCTAGTGGCCGGTCCGTCGGCTACGCAGGCAGAAATCGATGAGCTCGAGCTTGAAGAAACTGGCCTACTACTGCAACTGGAGCAGTGCAGGGCAAAAATTGTTGCCAAGAGACAACTGCTAGTCGATCTCCCCAAAGCCACAGAGGATCAAAGAGGCAGAGTGACGGCCACCATCAAACATTTGAAAGAGTTGTACGAGACGGCTAAGGCAGTTCCTGGCACTGAAGAGGAAGATATGGCCGTAGTTGACAAAGTGAACGCCATTAAGAACATAGCGATATCGGCCATAGATGAATTCTTAGGGATGTAATAGGACTCAACTTTCAAAACTTGTATTTTAACTCTATGCATGTGACTTTGTAATTGGCTTGCTAACTTTAATCACATCCCTCTTGCCGATTCACGTATTTCCAAGTCCTAAATGCTTTGAAAAGATTAAAAAATTCCCAAAAATTTGAAGTCTTCCACCTGTGATATCAGACTCTGTATTGTATATGCCCCCTAATTTTCTCAATTATGTCTGCAGCATTGATAAAATTATGAAACCAAAACAAACCAACACTCGTTGGCTAGATTGAGCCGTTTTGAAAAATCAGAGGGGAAAAACTTAGAGTAAAACCGTCCTAAAGGCGATGCGTGTATCTGCACAACACATTGGTGAAGGGTTACGCGGAAGCTACGCTAGCCGAAAACAAAAATTTTCTACCGCGCAAACCAGAACACTTGCAAGTAAGGGCCGATAGATCGTTACCGATTGGAGTATGCAGCGGAAATAGCCAATCGTGGCTATCCGATCGGAACTGTGTAGCCGATTCCCGCAAGCCGACAGCCGATTCCCGGGGACAGCCGATTCGCCAATCAGCCGATCGCTCCAATTGCAGCCGATCCGAAGCCGATCAACAGCGCGCAACGTAGCAGCGCCTCTACCGGTATCCACACGTCCGGGGACAAAACGCCGTACACCCGTGTGCTAGCACGCTATGCAAGGCTAGGGTTTGGCTCGAAAGTGGGAAGGGTTTCCGTGGAGATTGATCTCGGCGACTTTTGTTGTGGATTCAGTTCAACGCAATGCAATTGACGTGTCGCAGCTCTCCACCCCTCCCTCCTTTATATAGAGTTGGCCGACGGGACTATTGGCCGATTAGGACTCTATTATGAATCGGATCTCATCCGTATCTCATAGAGTTGGCCGCCCACACGTCGTAAGCCCATAGGACTCTATCCGATCGGATCCCTATCCGATCGAGCCGTATCCGAGTCCAACTCGAATATCTATTCTATCCCCTTAAGCGTGCGACCAAGGTTCAGGTATACTAGGTTTCGGCTATAGTCTAACTTAGCCGATCGTCGGCTCGAGTCCAACTCACCGACCCGTCACCGCGGCGCCTAGCAGCACATATTGACACCATAGTATACAAGAATAATATCGGCTCAACCCGTAATGTGTACACAAATCCCTTTGCCTCACGATACCGCTTAAGCTATAGGCAAGATGTATGCCATCCCTTCAATAGCTTAATCATTCACTCGAACCGTATTGGATTATCCGTCCGTTGATTGACTCCTCAATCAACTTTAGCATGGCAATGCATTTCCATAATCCATTACCTCGAGGGGCCCAAAGATATCTCTCCAAAGGAGGGGCAAATTCAATCTTGATCACTCACATCCCACTCCATGTTTCATAGCAAACCCGAAAACTACCTTTATAACTACCCAGCTTACGGAATAGCGTTTGGTAGTCCCAAAGTAGGCTACTACACATGTTGGAATCCATGGTAATCTCAGGTCTAAGGACTTTGTACCAACACTACCCGAGACCAACTAATGTCACATTAATTCCCGTAGTGTCTCATGGTGGGTCTATCCAACAATGTGTTCTCCAACACATGTGTCCATGCTTATTGATTTGGTATCTCCATACCCATGATCTATGAGACATGATCATCAATCAATAAACATGCCGATCTTAGAATCATATTTGTTCCAACAATATGACATATGATCGTGGATCGTTTAGAAATAGATTCATACATAAAGAGTCTCATAAATAAGTCACGTACTTATTGATCAATACAAGATGTCTATTTCATGGAACCGAATAACACTTTATTCATTATTACATAAACATTGACGTGATATCCAACATCTCCATGTTGCCTCTAGGGCATATCACTAACAATCTCCCACTTGCACTAGAGTCAATCATGTAGGTATCTAATACCCATTGCTTTGTGTGCGCCTCATGCTTCGGCCGAGGGAGAGGTTTTGTCACGGATCGGCTATGTTGAGATCCGTGTGCACTTTGCATATCTTGACATCACCTCTCGTCCACTATCTCGCGGATGAGATGATATCGCCGAAGTATGTGTTTGGACTTCGATGTGACCTCGGCTCTTTGGCTTGCACAATGGCTCCACTATTATCACAATAGAGAGACATTGGACCAGCGTACTAGTCATCACACCAAGCTCGAAACGAATTTCTTGATCCAAACAGCCTCCTTTGCGGCTTCGAAGCAGAATGTACTCGGCCTCCGTTGTAGAGTCGCAACGATCCCGCTTGGAACTCTTCCACTGATCGCGCCTCCGTTCAGCGTAACACGAACCCGCATTGTGATCTATAATCATCCTTGTCTGTTTGGAAGCTAGCATCGGTGTAACCACTTACAACGAGCTCTTCTTCACCTCCATAGACTAGGAACATATCCTTAGTTCTTCTCAAGTACTTAAGGATATTCTTTACTAAATCCAGTGACCTTCACCTGGATCTCGACTGTATCTCGCTCGTAGCAATCAAAGCGTACGAGACATCCGGGCGTGTACAAAGCATGGCATACATGATGGATCTAATTGCCGAAGCATATGGAACCATACCCATCTTATTCCGCTCATCATGTGTCCGAGGACACCGATTCTTGCTAAGATTAATGCCATGTGACATGGGCAAGAAACCTTTCTTGGAATCATGCATGTTGAACCTTTTCAACACCTTGTCAATGTATGTACTTTGGCTTAATCCAATTAGCCTCTTGGATCTATCTCTATAGATCCGAATGCCTAATATGTATGTTGCCTCCCTAAGTCTTTCATGGAAAAACTATTTTTCAATGAAGACTTGACGGATTCTAGCATAGGGATATCATTTCCAATTAACAATATGTCATCCACATATAAGATTAGAAATACAATTGCGCTCCCACTAACCTTTTGTAAACACAGGCCTCTTTCTTCATTTTTGATGAAACCAAACCCTTTGATTACTTCATCAAAATGAATATTCCAACTCCGAGATGCTTGCTTCAATCCATAAATGGATTTCGTAGCTTGCATATCTTTCCAGGCGATTCTGGATCGACAAAACCCCGAGGTTGTATCATGTATACATCCTCGCTTAGGTTTCCATTTAGGAAAGCCGTTTTGACATCCATCTCGCCATATCTCATAATCGAAATATGCAGCAATCGCTAGGATAATCCGAATAGATTTAAGCATTGCGATGGGCGAGAAGGTTTCATCATAATCAACTCCTTGAATCTGTTTAAAACCTTTCGCCACCAATCGCGCCTTATAGATGTGAACATTTCCATCCATATCGGCCTTTTCTTAAAAACCCATTTACACTCAACGGTTTTGACACCATCAGTGGATCAACCAAGTTCCAAACTTGATTGTCGTACATGGATTCTATTTCGGATTTCATGGCTCCAAGCCACTTGTTGGAATCGGGTCCCACCATCGCTTCCTCATAGGTCTTAGGCTCACCATTGTCTAACAACAATATATCACGTTGTTCCGCACCTGTGTACCTCGTCGCACGACATGATCTTTCGACCTCCCCGGGCCGGTGTATCTACAACCGGTGGCGCAACACTTTGCTCCTCCTCTTGTGGTTCTCGTGGTCGCTGAAATATTTTCCGGTGTTTCTTGAATTTCTTCAAGATGCACCTTGCTCCCACTAACCCTTCTTGAAAGAAACTCTTTCTCCAAGAAGACACCGTGTCGGGCGACAAACACTTTTCCTTGTTCCCGATTATAAAAGTAATATCCCTTAGTTTCCTTAGGATATCCCACAAAGAAGCACTTGTCGATTTGGGTGTGAGCTTGTCGATCAGAAACGTTTTACATAAGCTTCGCATCCCCAAATTTTGAGAAAAGACAAACTAGGGGGTTGCCCGTCCATATCTCATATGGTGTCTTTTCAACCGATTTAGATGGAACTCTATTTAGTGTGAGCGCAATGTTTCAAGAGCATATCCCCGAAGGATAACGAAAGATCACTTTGGCTCATCATCGACCGCACCATATCCAACAAGGTGCGATTTCTCCGTCGGACACCCCATTCCATTGTGGAGTTCTGGCGGAGTCAACGTGGAACAATTCCACAATCTTTCGATGATTACCAAACTCTTGGCTCAAGTATTCTCCTCCACGATCCGATCGTAGAAACTTGATTGCTTTCCCTAAATGATTCGTACTTCATTCGGAATTCTTTGAACTTTTAAAGGATTCGGACTTATGCCTCATTAAGTAGATATAACCATATCTACTAAAGTCATCTAAAGGTAATGAAGTACGATAACCAACTCGGCCGTTCAGCCCATTGGTCCACATACATCGATGTACGAGTGCCAATAAGTCACTTGCTCTCTCACTATGTGAAAGGTGCCTTTGTCATCTTACCAAGTAAACAAGACTCATATGTCTCAAATGATTCAAAATCAAAAGAGTGAAGCAAGTCCATCCTTATGGAGCTTCTCCATGCGTTTCTTATTTATATGGCCTAAGCGACAATGTCGATAAACATGGGGTTTATATCATTAGAGAGTTGCCTTTCGTATTAATATTATAGATGGGAGAGGCTTCAAGATTCACAACGTATAATCCATTCACCAATGGAGCATGAAAATAGAACATATCTCGAGATATATTGAACAACCATTGTTCATTGATCTAAAATCATATCCTTCCGCTTGCAAACATGAAGCGGAAATAACGTTTTGACATAGTGTTGGAACACAATAACAATTATTCAATTCCAAAACTAATCCCGAAGGTAGATGAAGTGGTACTCTGCCGACAAGAACGTAGCAACGCTTGCTCCATTGCCGACGCGCAGTTCACCTCGCCCCTTCTCAATCCTCTACTTCTTCTCATTCCCGCAACGATTTGCAAATATGAGCTACCGATCCGGTATCAAATACCCAAGAGTCAGAGGTGAAGTAGCAAGATTAATGTCTATAACATTAATACCGCGAGCGTAAGTCGTACTTTGCTTCTTTTTGAGATCCTCCATGTACTTCTTGCGCCTCTTCCAAAGGGCTCGTCTCCTTGCAATAGAAGCAAACGACATCCGATGCCGCCGACCCCTTCTTGCCCTTCTTTGCATTGGAGGCACTCGCGATCTCATCGGGAGTTAACTTCCTCTTGGTGCAAAGTTTCTTGACAGATGGTTTGCGCTTAGCCTTCGCATCATCATCACATGATGACCATTCTTCTGGATACTCTCCTCACTGTCTTTAGCATCCCATGCAATTCAGTCAAGGTTCTATCCATATTGTTCATGTGATAATTCAATATGAATGGCTTGAAGCTCGGAGGGAGCGACCGGAGAATCACATCGCAGCCAACTCTTGGCTAAGGGGAAAACCTAGTTTTTCGACTCTCGATATAGCCAATCATCTTTATCACATGCGGATCGACGGGATTCCCTCAACAAGCTCGCACGCAAACAAGGACTTTGAGGTGTTGAACCTCTCGGCCCGAGCTTGGTTCTCAAACATACCACGCAGTCCCCGAATAATAGTGTGAGCATCGTTGCTCTCATATTGCTTCAAGCTCGGGGACATTGTAGCTAGCATGAGACACTTATGTCTAGGGCATCATTAGTGTGCTTCTCGTAAGCTCTCCGTGCGTTGCAAAGTGGCATTATTAGGCAAATCCTCCGGATAAGGTACTTCAAGAACGTACTCCTTACGCTCTTGCTTGAGAACAATTCTCAAGTTGCGATACCAATCCATAAAGTTTGTTCAATTTAATTTTTCCTTTTCGAGAATAGATCGCAAATTAAAGGTACCGGGTGTAGTATTAGCCGCCATTTATTCTACAAATGTAAAAGTAAAGTTTAGCACAATGTTTATGCTATGTCTATTGTTAAACAATTTAACATTAGACTCCCATTACGTATTTTCACCTTCCCTCTAGGTTACGTATTGGGTCAAGATCCACATGTTAATTAATTTTCTAGTGAGCTTTGGCATCACCGCTAGAAGATTAATAACATCGGTAAGCAACTCCTTGCTAATCACATCTCTATGTGACTCTTGTTGTTGGTGTGGCATCTCCATGCCCCGGCCCAAACCTATGCCCCAAGGCCCAACACTATTTTGATAGCCTTGTTAAGTAAACCAAATGCTCCCGTGTATATGTCCAACATATACCCCTCGTGTTATGATAGAGAATGACACTCTTTTGCACCCACCATTGACGAGCATAACGGTGACGGGTGCAACATTTGGAAGGGCATCATTACTACTTAATTTTGCGAGGGATGCTATCCTATCAAACAAACATATCACATATATGAAAGCAGTAGAATAGCATATAATGAAATAGTATGGCCCCCTTCACATGGTGATCTCCATCTCCATGTCGGCGCCGAGGAGCTCCATCTTCGCACCATCTTCCAATGTGCATGATGCTTGATTTCTTCAAATTAAGATACTACTATAGAAGCTCTAATTGAAGATTACATCGACTCGCAGGTCGTGAAAGAATATTACAAGCATTGCACGTATGAAAGAATATTATAGGGATTGCACATATGAAAGAATATTACATGCATCACATGCATCTCATACATACAATAGGGCCATACCATCTCAAAGCATTCTCTCTGCAAAACAAGTTAGGCGTAGAAACGTTTTCTACCTATCGCAGAAACGACATCGAGACGACCTATAAGGGGGTACGCACACGGCGGAATCGCTTACAGAAACCATATCGGCATAATCACATTATGCCGTCCCGATACACTATCAAGGGAGATGGTTTGCGCCGGCGCGAGGCAGCTAACAAGATCGGACTACGAGATAGCTTCGGCATAATCACATTATACTGTTCCGATACCCTATCAAGGAACGCTATCTCGAAGCCGACTCAAACCGAGTTATATGGATATTGCTTCGACGTAATCACATTACGCCGTTCCGATACACTATCAAGGAACGCAATTACCATGAAGTCTCCTCAACAAATCCCATAAAACCGATTGATCTAATCAACCCGTGCGCAAAACTTGTTCCAGATCCAATCTAAAACCCGAACTAAGCAAGATTAGCTCGATACCACCGAAGGGTTACGCGGAAGCTACGCTAGCCGAAAACAAAAATTTTCTACCGCGCAAACCAGAACACTTGCAAGTAAGGGCCGATAGATCGTTACCGATTGGAGTATGCAGCGGAAATAGCCAATCGTGGCTATCCGATCTGGAACTGTAGCCAATTCCCGCAAGCCGACAAATTCCCGGGGACAGCCGATTCGCCAATCAGCCGATCGCTCCGGTTGCAGCCAAGCCGAAGCCGATCAACAGCGCGCAACATAGCAGCGCCTCTATCGGTATCCACACGTCCGGGGACAAAACGCCGTACACCCGTGTGCTAGCACGCGATGCAAGGCTAGGGTTTGGCTCGAAAGTGGGGAGGGTTTCCGTGGAGATTGATCTCGGCGACTTTTGTTGCGGATTCGGTTCAACGCGATGCAATTGACGTGTCGCAGCTCTCCACCCTCCCACCTTTATATAGAGTTGGCCGACGGGACTAGTGGCCGATTAGGACTCTATTTTGAATCGGATCTCATCCGTATCTCATAGAGTTGGCCGCCCACACGTCGTAAGCCCATAGGACTCTATCCGATCGAGCCGTATCCGAGTCCAACTCGAATATCTATTCTATCCCCTTAAGCGTGCGACCCGTAGGTTCAGGTATACTCGGTTTCGGCTATAGTCTAACTTAGCCGATCGTCGGCTCGAGTCCAACTCACCGACCGCAACAAAGGGCGCCTAGCAAGACATATTAACACCATAGTATACAAGAATAATATCGGCTCGAACCGTAATGTGTACACAAATCCCTTTGCCTCACGATACCGCTTAAGCTATAGGCAAGATGTGTGCCATCCCTTCAATAGCTTAACCATTCACTCGAACCGTATTGGATTATCCGTCCGTTGATTGACTCCTCAATCAACTTTAGCATGGCCATGCATTTCCATAATCCATTACCTCGAGGGGCCCAGAGATATCTCTCCAAAGGAGGGGCAAATTCCATCTTGATCACTCACATCCCACTCCATGTTTCATAGCAAACCCGAAAACTACCTTTATAACTACCCAATTACGGAATAGCGTTTGGTAGTCCCAAAGTAGGCTACTACACATGTTGGAATCCATGGTAATCTCAGGTCTAAGGACTTTGTACCAACACTACCTCGAGACCAACTAATGGCACATTAATTCCCGTAGTGTCTCATGGTGGGTCTATCCAACAATGTGTTCTCCAACACATGTGTCCATGTTTATTGATTTGGTATCTCCATACCCATGATCTATGAGACTTGATCATTAATCAATAAACATGCCGATCTTAGAATCATATTTGTTCCAACAATATGACATATGATCTGGATCGTTTAGAAATAGATTCATACATAAAGAGTCTCATAAATAAGTCACGCACTTATTGATCAATACAAGATGTCTATTTCATGGAACCGAATAACACTTTATTCATAAATACATAAACATTGACGTGATATCCAACATCTCCATGTTGCCTCTAGGGCATATCACTAACAATCTCCCACTTGCACTAGAGTCAATCATGTAGGTATCTAATACCCATTGCTTTGTGTGCGCCTCATGCTTCTCGAGGGAGAGGTTTTGTCGCGGATCGGCTATGTTGAGATCCGTGTGCACTTTGCATATCTTGACATCACCTCTGTCCACTATCTCGCGGATGAGATGATATCGCCGAAGAATGTGTTTGGACTTCTGATGTGACCTCGGCTCTTTGGCTTGCGCAATGGCTCCACTATTATCACAATAGAGAGACATTGGACCAGTCGTACTAGTCATCACACCAAGCTCAGAAACGAATTTCTTGATCCAAACAGCCTCCTTTGCAGCTTCGAAGCAAGAATGTACTCGGCCTCCGTTGTAGAGTCGCAACGTATCCCGCTTGGAACTCTTCCACTGACTGCGCCTCCGTTCAGCGTAACACGAACCCATTGTGATCTATAATCATCCTTGTCTGCTTGGAAGCTAGCATCGGTGTAACCACTTACAACGAGCTCTTCTTCACCTCCATAGACTAGGAACATATCCTTAGTTCTTCTCAAGTACTTAAGGATATTCTTTACGACAGTCCAGTGACCTTCACCGGATCTCGACTGGTATCCGATCGTAGCAATCAAAGCGTACGAGACATCTGGGCGTGTACAAAGCATGGCATACATGATGGATCCAATTGCCGAAGCATATGAAACCATACCCATCTTATTCCGCTCATCATGTGTCTGAGGACACTGATTCTTGCTAAGATTAATGCCATGTGACATGGGCAAGAAACCTTTCTTGGAATCATGCATGTTGAACCTTTTCAACACCTTGTCAATGTATGTACTTTTGCTTAATCCAATTAGCCTCTTGGATCTATCTCTATAGATCCGAATGCCCAATATGTATGCTGCCTTCCCTAAGTCTTTCATGGAAAAACTATTTTTCAATGAAGACTTGACGGATTCTAGCATAGGGATATCATTTCCAATCAACAATATGTCATCCACATATAAGATTAGAAATACAATTGCGTTCCCACTAACCTTTTTGTAAACACAGGCCTCTTCTTCATTTTTGATGAAACCAAACCCTTTGATTACTTCATCAAAATGAATATTCCAACTCCGAGATGCTTGCTTCAATCCATAAATGGATTTCTGTAGCTTGCATATCTTTCCAGGCGATTCTGGATCGACAAAACCCTGAGGTTGTATCATGTATACATCCTCGCTTAGGTTTCCATTTAGGAAAGCCGTTTTGACATCCATCTGCCATATCTCATAATCGAAATATGCAGCAATCGCTAGGATAATCCGAATAGATTTAAGCATTACGACGGGCGAGAAGGTTTCATAATAATCAACTCCTTGAATCTGTTTAAAACCTTTCGCCACCAATCGCGCCTTATAGATGTGAACATTTCCATCCATATCGGCCTTTTTCTTAAAAACCCATTTACACTCAATGGTTTTGACACCATCAGGTGGATCAACCAAGTTCCAAACTTGATTGTCGTACATGGATTCTATTTCGGATTTCATGGCTCCAAGCCACTTGTTAGAATCGGGTCCCACCATCGCTTCCTCATAGGTCTTAGGCTCATCGTTGTCTAACAACAATATATCACGTTGTTCCGCACCTGTGTACCTGTCAGGCGCACGACATGATCTTTCAGACCTCCGTGGGGCTGGTGTATCTACAACTGGTGGCGCAACACTTTGCTCCTCCCCGGAGTCAACCTTCTTCAAGGGAATTGCTTCCACCCACTTGGTAAAATAATTGGTTGCCACAAATATGAACTTATGTCCTTTGCTTGAGGGTGGATTGATCTGGCTGATCATGTCGATTCCCTAACCCCTAAACGGCCAAGGCTTGATGATGGGGTTCATAGCCGAGGCCGGCGCTCTTTGGATGGCTCCGAATTTTTGGCAGTCTTGGCAGCCCTTGTAGTACCTGAAGCAATCCTCCAGCATAGTCGGCCAAAAGTACCCTGCTCTCCGAAGTAGCCACTTCATCTTGTGAGCCGATTGATGCGTGCCACAAATTCCTTCATGCACTTCTCCGATAGCAACCTTGGCTTGATCAGCACCGAGACACTTGAGTAGCACACCTTCGATCGTCCGATAGTACAAATCTTCATCGACCAAAACATATCGTAGAGCCTTGTAGCGCAATTTCCTTGAAGCCGACTGAGAAGAATTTTTTAGATAGTTGTAGACTTCATATCTCCAGTCGTTGGCTGACATGGTTGCGATTTCTACTTCTACTTCTTTTGTCATCGGCTTGTAGCCTGATGCCCCCTGAGCTAGATCATTGGTCTCCGCATTTTGCTCCCTGGGGATATGTTTCAAGGTTACTCTCCGAAAGTTGTCCATCAATTCTCGACACTTTTGATAGTAGACCATCAGCACATCGTTCTTGCACTCATATTCTCCTGATAATTGGTTGATGACCAACAGTGAATCGCCCATTATTTCGATGGCATCGGCTTCAACTTCCTTGAGCAGTTGTAACCCTTTAAGAATGGCTTCATATTCGGCTTGGTTGTTTGTTACATGGGGTGTGATTGAAAAAGCGAACTCAAAGCTTGCTCCCCTGGGAGAAATTATCACCAAGCCGATGCCGCACCCATTTGTGCAAACTGAGCCATCAAAAGTTAAAGTCCAAGGCATAATATCCACTGAGCCGATTGAATCATCTCTGTATTCCACTATAAAATTGGCTATAGCTTGTCCTTTTACCGCCTTGGGTGCCTGGTATCTCAGATCAAACTCTGTTAAAGTGAAAATCCATTTCCCAACTCGCCCCTTCAAAATTGGAGCCGATAACATGTATTTCACCACGTCGGCTTTGCATACCACAGTGCACTCGTTGGATAATAGATAATGCCTTAACTTCGTGCATGAGAAATATAGGCATAAACACAATTTCTCCACTGGTGAATATCTTGTGTCTGCATCCAAAAGTCGTCGGCTGAGATAGAAAATTGCCTTCTCCTTCCCTTCGATCTCTTGAATCAAAATCGAGCTGATAGATTTCTCGTCGGCTGACATGTATAGCTTGAATGGTATCCCTTTTTGTGGAGAAATCAGGACTGGAGGAGAGCTCAAATAACTCTTGTTATTGTCCAAAGCCTTTTGCTGCTCTGCCCCCCAGGTGAATACTTGATCGGCCTTCAGCCGAAGCAACGGTGTGAACGGCTCCTTTTCTGACATGTTGGCTATAAATCGCCTGATGAAGTTGATTTTGCCGATCAGGGACTGCGATGCCTTCTTGTCCTTCGGAGGTTGGATCGTCTTAATGGCGTTGATGCTTCTCAGTGTGACCTCAATTCCCCTCTCATGAACAAGAAATCCTAGGAACTGGCCAGCCGATACGCTGAACGCGCACTTGATAGGGTTCATCTTCAGGCTATACTTCCTTGTTCTCTCCAAAACCTGCCTTAGATCGGCTATATGGTCTTCTATCTCCCTAGATTTGACAACGATGTCTTCAATGTAGATCTCTACCAGGGAACCGATCATATCATGAAATATGTAATTGATGGCCCTCTGGTATGTAGCTCCAACATTCTTCAAGCCGAAAGTTATGGCGACCCATTCGCATAGGCCGATTGCTCCTGGGCACCTGAAAGTTGTCTTATGGATGTCTTCCTTGGCCATAAAAATCTGATTGTAACCTATGTTGCCGTCCATGAAACTTATAATTTTGTGGCCAAAGGCGGCATCCACTAGCAAATCGGCTATAGGCATTGGGTACTCATCCTTAGGGTAGCTTTATTTAAATCTCCGAATTTTCCTTTTTTGTGTTTTGGTGAACAGGTCCGAAGGGCACCATTGGAGATTGGCCGATTGTTCTTAATCAGCCTCCTCTTCGTCCTCTTCTTGGAAGAAGTCCTAGTGGATTGAGCCGAGCCGATCGTGGACGGAAGGTTTCCGCTGGTTAAGTTGAACGGCTCGGGGGACGAATCGGCTAGAACTTTCCATTGGTGGATCCCTGTATTTGCTGCAGGCCGGGAAATTTTTAAGAGTGGGCAGCCTCATTCCTTGCTCCCAGCAGAACCTGAAGAACCCGTAGCGCCAATGCGGATCACAGCCGTCGTGGCGGCGGTAATATGCTACACCCAGCCGATCGGGTGTCCTCTGGTACGGCTTACTGCGCCAGCTCTCCTCTTCTTCTTGAACCCTGCGCTGGAATCGCAATCGGCTGTCCGTCTGTCTGGGCCGACGATCCGTCGATCGGTCGTTGGTGTAAACCATATTGATTGGCGCGGCTCTCACTGCAATCGGCTCTTGTAGGTCTTCGGCTGAGCTGTACGCCATTCTGTTCTGTCGATCAGCTCGTGCAGGACTGGCTTGGATAGTGTTGACAGGGAAGGGATTGCCATCGACCTTCATCGGCTTAGCCAATTCCTCGAACTTAATCTTTCCTGCCTCAATGGCCGACTGTATCTGTTGGCAGAAGACCTTGCAATCATTGGTGCTGTGGGAGGTGGTGTTGTGCCACTTGCAGTATCTCTTCTTTTTAAGCTCCTCGGCCGATGGTATGACATGGTTGGCCGGAAGCTGTATTTGTTTCTCCCTCAGCAATAGATCAAAGATCCTATCAGCTTTGGTTATGTCAAAATCGTATTTTTCTTCCTTAGCCGATTTCTTCAACCATTGGCACGTGATGGCCTTCTTGTTCCTGGTCCACTCGGCTGCTGCCACCTCTTTGTCACTGTCACTCGAGTCTGAGTCTATTGCGTAGGCGACGTGAGTGATCTTCTTGAAGGCTTTCTTTGCTTCTTGAAAGCGCTGCTCATGAGCCGTCACCTTCTGAGCCAGGTGGGCCAAGCTCTCGAAATCTTGTGCCGAAAACCTCTCATGGATGGGGGCCAGAAGGCCATGAAAGGCTAGGTTGGCCAGCTGTGAGTCCGACAGTATCAGGCTATAACAACGATTCCTCATGTCTCTGAATTGCTGGATGTAATCTTGCACTGGCTCCTCATGCTTCTACCAGATACTGGTTAGGTCCGACAGCTTCATTTCATGTGTGCCGAAATAAAAGTAGCTGTGGAATTGTTTCTCGAGATCGGCCCAACTCTAGACTGAGTTGGAAGGTAGGGATGAAAACCATGTAAAAGCCGATCCTGAGAGTGACAGTGGAAATAAGCGCACTCTGAGCGCGTCCGTAGCCGATGCTTCTCCGCATTGTGCCAGGAATCGGCTGACGTGTTCGTAGGTTGACACATTGTCCTACCCAGAGAATTTTGAAAAGTCCGGCACTTTGTACCGGTTTGGTAGGGGCACCCTCTCAAAATACTCTGGATATGAGTACCGGTACATATTGCCATAGTCTTTTGGCTTAAGGCCGAACTGATCACGCATAACATCTACGATCAAATCGACCCACAACCTGTTTTCTTGCAATGGTGGTATCGGCTCATATTTCTCATGGTGCGTGGGTCCTTGCCGATACGGGGCATCTAAGGCCGATAATGCTGCTCATAGTTGCCTCCTGGAAGTTGATGCTGAAAGTGGTTCATAGCAAGAGGCGGCAGAGAGGCAAATGGTGGTGTTTGCTTGGGGAGAGGCCAATTGCTGCCGGAGTTGTGAGGTGGATCCGGCAGATAGTTACCAATCAGCATGTTGCGTATGATGGGTTGCTGATTGGTGTTAAACATGTCTTCCGCCTGCTCCTGAGTTGTTACTGGAATTCCGAGGCCCTGATGTTGAGGTTGTTGCCGAACTAGGACCTTAGAATGCGGCCACGCAACCGGCGATTGCGCATTCGGCTCGATCGGGGCTCCCCCTGGAGGAATCGGCTGACCAAGTGGTGGGACTGATAACCCATTGGTTGACAATGTCCTGTACGGTGGAAACTAGCCATTAGTGAAATATGTCGGCCCTCTCGACAGCTGCTCGGCTATCTTTGAATCAACCACGGTGCTTATCATGTTGTTTAATGTGTTCACTAATATTCTTGACTAGTTGACAAGCGCGTGGTGGACAGCCGAGTTAATCCGATCTTGTAGCGTGTGGAGCTCTAGATCGTCTTGTTCCTGCTTGACTTCCTCCACCTTTTTCTTCCCTTTCTTGTCCTCGCTGGAGAAAGCATCAAAGTCCTCAATGTTAAACTTGAATATTTGGAGGACTGCCCCAGACCTGGTCTGGACGAAAGATTGCAAATAATGTGTTTGCAACCTCTCAACCATCTGCTGATATTCGGCTTTTTGTTCAGCCTAAAGTTTGTCCATAGTCACTGGGATGACGTTTCCCTGGTCGAGATCAGCCGTTATGTCATTCACCATTGTACTGGATCTGGAAGATGGTGTCCCACCAGGCGTGCCAAAAGCGTGTTGGTGTGAATTTTCTACACGCACTGGCCTGGGAGATCTGCTTAACTCCAATGCAGGTCCAAAATTGGTCGCCTTTGGTGGTCGAACGGGCGTGCCAGTTGGTTTGATCCTGCAACCAATAAGAAATAAAAGATAGGTGTTCTGGTTAAGGTTAGATCCTGCTCGATCGGCTATGGATATCAATAAATATACAATTGCTATCCCAACACACATTTAGATTAAATGATTGGAATAGATCGGTAATACACCGAGACAGTATAAATCACTTAGATCTAAATATATATTGGGACCACAATTATATATATTCATGACCTAGCCGATGTCGCAGATCTAATGTAAATCGACTAGTACTCCGATATATTTTATAGAAAGATATTAATCTAAATTAAATGCATTAAACCAAGATCAATCGGCTGTTAGTGTAAACTAACAGATTGATTCCGAGCCTAATATATTTAAGTAGATTAAGATCTTAATATAAAAGGCAATTCCAATACATCTAACAGTAATAATACGTAAAGATGATCAGAATAGGTAAGACCGGCTGAAACCCTGGTTCTACTCTAATAGCAAACATTGAACCAAATAAATCTATATAATTCTAAAGGTAACTTAATAGGTCAATTAGATGCAGCATTAAGTACCAAAAGAATTATAGGATTTATATATGCTAATGAGAACTCTTCGAGATGGTAGATACGTCATATAAACCTAAATCAACCTCTAGATCTAGCTCTGTTGGCTGCTATCTTCGAGGAGATATTAGCCGATCACGAGATAGATCTAGACATTGATCTAGATTATATGCCGCATATGGTAAATTAAACAGTTCGCAACATCAGAATTAGAGTATCAAAATGATGGAAGCACTGGCCCCGATACTACAAGGTGCTTGTAACAAGAAATTACCTGCCCTGGAGGTCGAAGTCGATACAGCCCGAGGTCAAAGCAAGAACTCGTCAAGAAAAACGTAAAACAAAAGGTTGGCGATGCGCCGAGATTGTATTGATGTGTGTTGTTATATTTTACAAAGTCTCGGGTCATATTTATACCCGAACATAAAATGAGTGCATGACGGACACGATTCCTATTACATATTAAATATCTAAACAAACTGACATTATCACGAAAGGAAACTATACAAGATATCCTAACTTAACAGATACAATTACCGTTGTAGGACCTTATCCATAGATGGCAATATCTTTAACGCACTGTGGAAACCGAATCCAATACTTTATCCTTAAGCTTTCCTTTCGGGACTGGCTTCACTTCAATCTTCAATCGGAATTGGCTATCGGCTGTCCCGGTCCGACTCGGATTCGGCACGGCGCTCCGCGGCCGGTCGGACTAAGCCGATGCGGCCTCTGTTTCTCCACGATCATGTGTTTCCTCCCGATTCCACTTCAATCTCTACTTCGAACTCGGGGATTTGGTTACCAAATTTGGTCGTTAACACCAGGGTACACAAAATGACAAATTAATAAACAGATCCAAACGTAAAATAATGCATAAAATACTTGCAGAAGAAGCACTTAGTCCTCACACCCAAAAGAAATCAGCTGTAGCGGAAAAAGACGATCCTAGCGGAGCTTCACCTCCACTCCACAGGCAAACTCAACTGGGGTCTGAACCTTGGTCCTCTAGCACCGTCTTCAGCTTAGAAGTATTAGACTTCTGGAAAGGGGGAAAATAGCAAGATTGAGTACAACCACCGTACTCAACAAGCCACACCAAAGATGCAGACGTGCAAGGAAAGACAAAGGGAGGCTTCTGGCTATTTGCATAAAAGCAATTGAAAAATCTTTCTAGATTAAAATAGTAAAACAGTTGATTAATTAGGTCAAGATTAAATCTCCACCGAACAATGCTACAACCACGTTGAACAGGCCTAACCATTCTACCTGAACAAAACCAATTTATTAAGTCAAATTATTAAGGGTGAGAGTAATCACGGTGAATCTGGTCGATCGCACATAACGGCAAGCACAGCTATTCGAGTAGTTTTACACTGATCAGAGGTGTGCAACTTTACCCACAAGACATGATTCCACAATAGTTGCCATGCCCCAAAGTATCGCCATGATATTGCAAACGGGGAAATCGTGACAAGACCCTTCGCATAGCTCCACCTAACCAAGCGCACCACACCTCGGGTTTCGCCCCCACCCCTAAAAAGGCAGTGGACAGCCCCCCCTCGTGTCGCGGTGAATCTGGCAATCGTTTAACCAGGTACCCCGACTGACCCAACTCCATCACGCCCACCCTCGCCTGGGAAAGTCAGCTAGGGAAGAGCTACACTACAAGTCCAACAGTTGCCCATTTTTGCTTGTGGTAAGCATTGTTAGTCTTCCAGGGTTGCCCATGAACCGGTCCTTAATTGCCATGGGTGCGACAAACAAAAACATGCACCCACAGCCCACCATTAAATCACATTTTAGCTGGGTAATTATCACTAATAAGTATGGCTAGATGTTTCGAGCTCGCAGCTCGTCAGATACTAGAATAATTAGCGTGATTATCCCGTTAAGTGAGGTAGTGGTAATCAAGCATGGCTAAGCGTATATAATTCTAGCAAAAGTCAACGTAAGTGACACAAGCTAGTCAAATTAAACACCAAGGTTGACAAAGGATGGACAACAATTAGGTATGGCTCAAGCGAAATGTAGGTAAATACTATTCATATGTAATTAGCAAAATATGCACTTTATTTGCAAACATAAAACATTTCATAAATTAGGTGCAACATGCTCAAGGGGGAATGTGTGACTTTCCTTGCATCTTCAAAAAATCTTCCGAACTCTTTTCCTTGCGAGCGCGAACTTACGAAACGATGGAGTCTACACGCTGACACGCAAAACGAGGAAAAACCTTAATAAAAAACAAAATAAACAGTACATGGAAAGTAAACAAACATGTAAAGCTCAATTTTAGATGAATTAACAATTTGAATGGCCTAATTTGAAGTTTGTATGAATTAGATATGAATTTTATAAGTTTTGGTCCATTTAAATGAATTCTGAAAATTAAATCAATTTATTATGCAATTATTAATTAACTTTACAAGGAAAAAGGCCCGGGCTGATGTCAACGGGCCGAGGCTGACGTCAGTGGGGGGCGCTGTTGACGCCAAATTCTTACTGCCACAAGATGTGTTGACATCGAACCACACGCTGGCCTGAGAGATCTGCTAGCTCTAGTGCAGGTCCTAAAATTGATGAAGCGCGGGCATGCCAGTTAGTTTGATCCTACCACTAACAAGACATGCAAAATAGCATAGCATAAATCATATCGGCCGATAGACCGATAATCAAAACAGCCAATGTGTTGACAGCCGATTGTGTGATTCCAACCGATGCCGATGTCCAGATAACTCGTCGGCTGAAACCTCGATGAAACTCTTATTGGTAGCCATCAGGCAGGCTAGAGACTATGATTCTAATCATGACTTAGTAGGTCAAACTGAACTGATGCAGCACTAAGTATGAAAAGAAACACAACATCTAGACAATCAAGCCCTTGACTGATTTTCAGAGTGGTAGATGCCTAAGCTAATGTAATCTAATATAACAATTTAACCGGTATCGGTAGAAACCCTAAAGCGAGAGACAGCCGATAGAGCTTAATCGAGATACTAGGACTAGATTAAAGAAACATATGATAAAGATCGGCTAACCCTCCAGTGAAACATTAGCATGAACCTATCGGCTTAACAAGACTTAGATTATCGATAACAGTCTAGTAGGTCGGACCTAACCGATGCAGCATGAGATTGTATATGATAATCTAATACTCGATGAGCCCATAGATCTATCTAATGTGATGGATATAACAAATCTACCTAAAGCAACATTACATTTACAGAAACATCGACTTGATCAGAATATCAGACCTAACCGAGAAAGTCATAACTAAGCCGATGTATCTATGAACGGTAATGAAACTAAAGATAGATACGATATACCTGGGCTGGCAGGACCTTGGACTTACCCCTTCGCTAGAGATCGAAGCCGATGCAGCCCAGCGTCGAGTGCCAAGTCTCGCTAGATGATGAACAAAGTGGAAAAGATAAAAGGTGGCGATGCGCTGAATAGTATTGATCTGTGGATTCATTTACATGGACCCCGGGCTTACATATTTATACCCGCAGGCTAACAGAGATCCTAACAGATTACAAATCCAAACTTTCCTACAGATAAAAGGAAACAAACCGAATCCTTACCGGATACTAACACATTTTCCTAAAGATAAAATAGAAAGTTAACAAACTTATCCTAATTAATAGATACAAGTCGTATCCTTCTTGAACTCGGTGTCTTCTGGATAAGATCTTTCCAAACCGAATCTAACCAGAATCCGACTACTGAAGATATTGATCCTTCATTGGCTGACGCAAAACTCTCAGCCGATTCTGCTTTGAGCCAATATGAACACTTAGCCGATGGAGACTCCAGGGCTTACCAAATTTTGGCATTAACAGGCACGCGGTCCACGAATCGTTACACCGTGGACCAAGTCCACGACGGCGCGGGGCTGGCATGCCACATGGCGCTCATGTGGCGCCAACGTGGTGGCCACGTGGCAGCCACGCGGGCAGCCGAACAGACGGCCATGATCGGCCCCGAGTTAGATCGTGCGGCCCGAGGCGAAAGGGGGTGGCGGCGACTGCCGGCCAGCCCTCCGGGCAGCGCGGCGACTGCGCGTGCGCCCGATGGTGGCGGTGATCGGTGTGGCGGCACGCACCAGAAAGCGGCGGAGGAAAACGAAGAGGAAGGGGCTGGCTCACCGGCACACGACGGCGAAAAAGGGGCGGTGCGAGTGCACGATGGTGGAGAGGGAAGGCCGACGCTCGACGGCGACACGGGCAGCGATCTCCGGTGGCTCCCGACGGTGGCGGAGGGGTAGCCGGGGCTTGACATGTCGACGCAGAGCCGGCGGAGGGGGCGGCGTGGCACGGGGAGCGGCGAGGCAGAGGGGAACAGCGGCGGTGGCTCAGGCACATGGCAGTGGCGCATTCCAACGGCGGTCCGAGAGCGGGGAGTAGTGGTCGGGGTGCTGTGGGATGCGGCGAATGCGACGGTGTTCTTGGCGCTCAGCGGCAGCGCTCGGAGCGACGGTGGCACGTGGCCGGAAGGCGGCGACGAGCGGCAGAGAGCGCGAAGAGCGCGGGGAGGGAGCTAGGGGTGAGGCAAGGTCGAGAAGAAGGGGAAAATAGCATATGGGAGCTCGGGAAGAGATTTATAGGCGAGGGGAGGCAGCACGGTGGCCGGGGCACGACGGAAATCATGGTGGAACGGGCACAAGCCGACATGGTATAGGCGGGGATTAATTGCGACGAAATTAGCGCGGACGATGGGGATGTGGTGGCAAGGATGGCGTGGGTGTGGGCGGCCGGGTGGCGCGCACCTGCGGGCGCGGGCGTGGGAGCCAGGGCACGGGCGCGAGCAGCGGCAACGATGGCACCGCGGCCGGGTCTCCCGGAGAAGATGGAGCTCACAGGTTGGGCCGCCGGTCCCACCTGTCAGAGAGAGGGAGAGAGGAGGCTGGGGAGGCGATGGGGACTGTTTCAAGGGGCACGAGGCGGTGGGCCGTACTGGGCTGAAGACAAAGAGGAGGAAGGCAAGGAGGCCGGCCCAAGGGAAAAAAAGGGTGTGCGGGCTGGGGTGAGAGGAGAGAGAAAGGAGGGGAAAACTTTTTGGAGTGGGTCGAAACAGCCGGCACGGGGAAAAGAAATTTTAACTTGTTCTTCTTTTTATTTAATTGCATAAATGATATTTATATTATTAAAATTATTTATGGAGCTCCAAAATTTAACGAAAAATTTCACGAGATACTTTAGGGCATGGATAATATTTCAAAAATATTTCCAGCCATGATTTTGAAAGGAAAATTTTATTTCCTTATTAATCTTCACTTGATAAATTATTTTGTATTTTATTTAATCTTTAGAAAATGAATTATCTAATGATTTTTAATCTCGAACGAAAATTGAGGCGTGATAGAATCATATTGGGCCAGGTTCTTCCCATGAGAACATGTGGTTGTACAGTAGGCTCAAATAAATGGCTTATGAGGTGAAGTCCTTAATTGACCAGGGCAACTGGCCAAAACTACAATAGCACACAGCATAGGGTAGAACCTTAAGGACACATAGTTGGCCCTTTGAGCAACTTATTAGCACACAACTTGACAGTAGGCTCACCCAGAGATTATACCCGGCAACAATCACATAGATACATTATCACCTAACTAGGTTCACGCAAAACCACCCATCGCCTCGGTCCAAAATGTTTTATCCGTGCGTTGTTTATTACACTGTGCAACACATGCTACCAGAAAGATAGCACACAACAACACAATTCATATAAAAGTAATTATAAGTATATGATTAATCAAAATTACATTTTGCTTGTAAAACAACCTTGAGTGGGGCTAAGCATAACTACTCTAACTTGAGTTGAGCCCAATGTTCAACTCACAAAGACTAGGACGACAAGGTATCACAGGTAATTAATAATAATCAAAGGCAGGATATAATAACAAGTTGGTCACACTATCCATCGATAGTTTATAAATAAAAATAATGCATGTATTCAAAACAAAACATTTTATAAACTAGGCCCAATATGTTCAAAGGGTGCACTTGCCTTGCTCCAAGTATTGTCCTTGCACTGTGTCCTCTGCAGTGAATTGCTCCTCTGCTCCAACGTCTACACGATCACAAATGACAAACAAATAAACAAAACAAAAGGCTAAATAAATAACATCAAATGAAATAACCAACTAAACCAGGAGGTAGAGCTCAATTTTAGAAGACTTTAGGAAGATGAACGGGTCAAATCGGAGTCGAACGAAAAAGTTATGACCTCCAGAAATTTGAATTTAGAGAAAATATGAGGATAAGAAGAAAAGGAATATTTCAAGAATTAAACACCTTCAAACTCATACCTTCAAAATCTTTATAATCTTTTAAAAACCACTTTATTTATACTTTTTTAAAAAAACCTTTTAAAATATTTGTTTCAAACCCTTTTATATTTTTGTAAAACTAAAATTTTAAACCAAGAAATAATATCTTTTAAATTCTAGAAATTCATCCCTTTCAAAATACTCTTACTTTTGTAGTGATCTTTGATTTTTATTTGAATTTATTTCAATAAATTCTTTTATTTACTTTATCGATAGATTGCAACGTTGAACCCGTAGAAGAAATAGAGCTCAGTCAAGAAACCGACGAAAACGCTCTCGTTGCCCTCCAACTAAATACAAGTTTTTAGACCATTGACACTCAAGGCATGTCAAACTGTTCCTGAATATTTAATTTAAAAATAATAAATTATCATGTTTTAGTCATATATTTAGTTTAAATAGAAAATATTTTGTGGGATGGGTTAGATAGTCATAGTTTTATTATTTTCCACATATTCCTAAAATTTCATATGTTTCATGTATTTTAGTACATATAGAAGATCATTACATGCATTAAAAATATTTAATTATTTCATGCATTAAGAACACCCTACATGCAATAAAGGAGTTTGTTACTTCATATATTCAGATATATTCTCCTTCTCCTTAGAAAACATACTAATAGCCTAGACTAAATGCTAGAGATGAGCATCAACACATGCATTAAAACTTCATATTATGATTTCATATCTTGGAATGGGTAAATGGCCCATTATTTTATATGATAGGTGAATGAAATTCCTATCAATTTGTAAGATATGAATAATTTTGTCTATATGCCAGAAAACTATAAAAACTCTTATGCCAGAATAAGGACATAGTTTCGCCCATCCGATGGACCGGTTAAACCGACATGACATTTATATATTTCTCTCTGATCTTCCTGGGGACTTAGGAGTTTTATTCATGCGACTCTATGCATGGGAGATTTGTAGTGTTGTTTTTATTGAAGTCCCATTGGTGGACAGCTATGTAAACAGCGGGTAACAACGCCGATACTATCAGATCGATACCGTTTGTTAAGATAGAGATCCAGGTTCCACCAAGCAGGGGCAAGTATGTGACGAACAACTATTAAATAAGGAATTGAGACACCAATTACTGGTTAGAATTGGTGCCCCTATTAAGATAGCCTTTCAAGTCTCGATCACACACCAAAAAATGTTAGAACTATATAAAAGCCATGTTATCCTTAGCCTTGCAACCTAGGGTTAATCCTCGGGTAAAGCTGGGCAGACACAGCATAGTCGATTGGTATTCGAATACGCCGTACTCCCAGTCAATGGAGTTATGTCTATGGGTGAATCCAGAATAATGGCATGAGCACCTTTTCTTAAAATATTAACAAATAAAATATGCATATCTAGGTATCATTAGGAATGGGATGGAGCATAGACTCAAATTCATAATTCATACTCTTAAACAATTGCATTAGACATTCTATTAAGGAATAGAACATATCTAGGTTTTCAATTTATTCTTAATAAAATGTTTCTCTTGTTGATATAGCATGCATAAGTATAAGAATAAAGCTTGTCGAAACTCGGTTTCGGCAATAGAATTTTGGGGATGCAGTCAAGATCGCCAAGCTCGATGAGTTAGATGGAAAACAGAGATTAGACAGGTTCAGGCCCTCTCGTGAGGTAATACCCTACTCCTGTTTCGGGGATTCGATCCGCCGAGTGTCTTTATTGATCTCGTGATCTTGTGTATCTAAAGCTGAAAGCTGATATAACTTCTGATGTCTAAAGCTCTTGCTTCTGAAATCTGATATCCCTCAAGGGACGCCCCTTACCCCCCTTATATAGTCTTGGGAGGCGGGCTTACAGATTGGAAACCCTATCTTACTCTAAGTCGGTTTCCTCAATCTTACCAAACCGTGACTATGGGCCGTTGCCTTATCTCAATCGGCAACGTAACACCCAAGTCATATTTGGTTTACATATCTGGTAGGTGCAATTTATCCCTACCTCCAGTCAGATAAACTTGCCGTGTAGATACCCGATTGCCATAATCTCCACAGTAGCCCCCGAGTCCTTTTCAGTCGACGAGACAACTCAGCGTCAAACCAAGACAGTACACAACCAAACAACCTTTTGGCCGAGTGCTTCTGGCGCCAAGCGATTCCATCATCTCTGCCTGATTCTCCCGAGTGGCTCCAAAGACTGTGAAGGACTGGAGAATATCTAAAAAATTCTCAAAATAAATATCTAAGCACATCTCTTGATGTACCTAATTAGATGTAGCCCCCGACCGTATGATTAGCCAAAAACAGACCAAACATACAAGCAAGGACTATAAAGAATCATACTCATGTAAATGCTTAACTCATGTTAAAGCAAATATAAAAAATCTCATCACTCAGCAAGCTCGTGCTCATCCGAGTGAATTTGCCCGAGTCGCCTCAAGACAAATAACTCAATCAACCCTCTCGGGTAAAAAGCACTCGGTAAACTCATGATTATCCGAGTAGATCTGCCCGAGTCATTTCGGAACAAATATTTTAATCGTCCCTCATGGGTAAACAAGTTTTTCAGTCGTCTGAAAAATATGACCAAGTTATTAAATAGCTCCCGCCATAATACTGGTCTCAATCTATAAAGATCTTCACCAAGGTGGAAAAATAGCATTGATATAGTCACCCAATCAAACGCTAGAAAACCAAACAGCCCTTGTCGTCAAGGCAGCTATAAAAAGCTTAGCTGTTGGTCACCTCTCAAATTGCATCGTGCTAACTTCTCACGAAGTTAAGCAAACTGCGGTATGAAAGGATTTCCAAAGGCATAGGGCATTCGGACACGTGCATATTGCCAAGGCAAATCTGCTTAAGCTCATCCACTTAAGTCCCTAAGGACACGCGTCGGGCCACACCTTAGCTGGGCCGTAGGTTTCTCATGGGCTCGGCCCAATCACGAGAAAACCTAGCGCAACCCTCAAATCTTCTTTACAAAGCCTCGAGGTCATCCCCGCCACTTCGTCTTCCCAAAAATTTCCTCTTTTCGCAGCACTGTACACCAGCTCCTTGTGGAAAACCCTAGACTCACGCGCACCCAAATCCATCGATCCAGGAGCTCGTCCTTCGCCATAAACTAGCCTCCGCATCCAGCTCCCAAGATCCCCATCTCAAACCCCCATCCTTTTAGCCAGATCTGCTTCCTACACAAACCACATTCATGGCGGATGAGAAGAAAATCTCCTTCGAGCAGTGGGCCACTTCAGATGTGAGAGAATCCACCCTCAAGGAGATGGTGAAGCACGGTGTGCTTTCCTCCAAGGAGATCGTGGGCTGGCGCCCGACGGCGGGTGAAGATTTTCCCATCCTGAACACTGGTGAGCTCGTTGTTTTCACATCTTTCTTTTACTACGGGTTCAGCCTCCCCACTTCCGAGTTCTTTAGGGGACTTCTTGATTATTACGGCCTTCGAGTCTATCATCTGAACCCCAACTCCATGCTTCACATCGCTCTCTTCATTCATGTATGTGAAGCCTTCCTTGGCATCCTCCCCCACTTCCAACTTTTTCGTCGCATGTTTTACCTCAAACCGCATCCGAATTAGGACCATCCATGCGTCGTTGGTGGAGCGGGTTTTCAACTCCGCGGATCCCTCCGCAAGGAGTACTTTTCTCTTCCCTTGAAAACTTCCAACAAGGGCTGGCATGCGAGCTGGTTCTATATCAGCAATCTTGAATCCAGCCTGCCAAACTTTGTTGGCCTTCCCCCTGTACCTAAGCATACTTGGAGCACTGTACCGGTAGCCCAAGACTGGGAAGAAGCCAACAAGTTATTAGCGAAAATCTTAGAGATGAAGCAGAAGGGTCTTCGCAGCGAACAAATCACTCGGCACTTCATCAGGAGCCGACTGGCGCTGATTAAAGAGCGATCGAAGCCAGCCTTCGAGTATGAAGGCGAGAGGGACCCCAATCGGGAAGACCGGGACTCCCTTAGCTTTGAGATCCTGAAAATCCGGATGTACAAGGTCTTCTCGACTGGAATTGCAGTCGAGCGCAGCCTCATGCTGCCGGTCCTTCCCTTCGATCCGTATCGACCTCCTCCTCCGATAAGCCGACTGAACTCTTTCATTGCCTTGCAATCTTGTCACCACACTTCTTAGTGTTGTAAGAATCTTTCTTGCAGGAAAATGCCTCCATCATTTCAAAACCATACAAAGTTCCTCATGATGATGTGCAGCTTCGCCCTGCCAAGAAGCCGACCGGTGGAGTAAAGATCCAGAGCGATCCAGCCGGGAAAAGGGCGGCCCCGAGTAAGGACATCAGCAAACGGGCAAGCAAGAGGAGGCTTGTCATCGATGATTCGAACGATGATGTCCCAGCCCCTCCAGCCGAAGCAACCCCTCCAAGGCGGTCACCAAAGGCGGCGCCGAAGATCCGCCGGTCATCTAGGTACGCCTCATGACTGAAGCTAAACTCTTCAAAAATTTCTCTGCCTTCATTCCAACCGCGTTCGTCGTTTGTTTGGCAGGAGGCCCCAAGATATAGACCCTGCCGGGAAAGGTGAAGGGCCAACGCCAGCTGCCGCGTCCGAGGCATCCAAGCCCGCGGAACCAAAACCCTGGAGCCCTCTCCCGAGCAAGAGCGCTCCGGATAGAAAGCCCTCGCCTCCAAGCAAAGATATCCCAAGGAGGGAGCCCGACCGCCGCCGGGATACCCCGATCGGAAACCGTCGACCGCGGAGAAGCCCCGGCCGCAGCTCAAAAGCCCCGATCAAGACCGCGGTCAAAAGTCGAAGGAAAAGGCCACCGGCGAGCTCCAGTCAAGGATTCGGCCACCAAAACCGGTAAATCTTGAATTAACATTTCATCTTCAATCTTCGATTTGACTCTTTCGCATCTTCATCCGTTCCTCCCGATCTATCAACCACGTAGAAGAAATCCCCAGGTTGCAGTCTTCTGAAACCTGGGTCCCTCCGATTAAGATCGAGTGGCGAGATTCAGAATGCCAAAGGCAGGGTATCATCTTGGATAAGCAAGCGGAAAGCGAGGAAAGGGATGCCCTCGTCAACAGCCTTAATGAGGCGACTCGGCTACTCAACGTAAGCCTTGATCCTTTCCTGTCGTAGTATTGTCATTCCACTTCAGTTGGCCAACTTCAATTCTCGCACGTAGAAGGAGTACCGTCGGTCGATGGCCAAGTCCGAGGCGCTCGAGAAGCTGGTCCCGCACTCTAAACTCCGTGGAGGACATCCAACAAAAGTTGAAGACCACTCGAGAAGAGGCCGTGTCAAGGGAGGCAGCCCTGAGGAGGGAAATAGCCGAGCTCCGGGAAGAAAACCTCGAACTCCAGGGTTCAGTCGGGAGTAAGCCTAACCCCCTCAGTATCTTTATGGCTTCTGTGTTGATTTCGGTTGCTGACAACCTCTCTTTTTGTAGAAAATTAGTCGGAGGTCCACTCGCTCCAGGTCCAGCTGGAGGCAATCAGCCTCGGCAAGACCGAGTTGGAGGCCGAGTTCGAAGGTGAGCTACTTCTTAACAACGTTCGTTGAACTGCTTTGTCTCCGAAAGCTCTGTGTAATCATATTTTCTCAGCTTACAAAGTGAAGACCCGAGCTCAATACGACGTTTTGCTTGAGAGGGTTAAACAAGCCGGACGGGTCCGGGAAGATGTTGCCAACGTAGCGACACCAATCCTGCTGTCTTTATTTCATCAGGGAGTCGGGGCTAGCTCCATTGGACCCAGTCGAAATCTTCGATAAGCTGCGGAGAGCCCCCGACCAATACTTGGCCAACATCACTGAGGCTGCTACCATGGGGGCTGGCCTTGCTCCTGCACAGACCAAATCTCTCTACCGCCGGGTGGATGTCAATTCAGTCGGGGAAGGCTTCGCCGACGGCACCTCGGATGAGCAAGCCCTGGACATGATTAGTGATGCGCAGGAGTCGGCTAAGAAGATTGCCATTGATGTAGTGAACAATTTTCGGGCCTGATTGTCTTGTAAACATTGTATGCAACTTTCTAATGTAAAACTTTGTAGATATTTGGTTTATTTATGTTAATGTCCTGACCCGAGTTTTCATGTAAAATTTCTTAAGTAATTTTTGTCCGACTGTCACCAAGCCTAAGCCTGATTAGGTCATCAAAAAATTCTCAGTCCTTGAACATTGAACTCGAATCAAGAAGCATTAAACAACGATAAACCAAGTACGCACAAGTTGTCAAAAAAGACCATGCTCTATTGACATATGTACCCCCGATGCTAATCTCAATAAGTCATCTTGCTTGAGGTTGGCATCAAGAAGAAACATGAAACTTAAGTCAATTTAAGCATAGAATCGTCGAAGATGTTCGATGTTCCGGAGTTCTCCAGCATAGATCCGTCTTCACGCTTTAATCGATATGCACCTGGCCGAGTCACCTCAGCAATTATGTATGGTCCTTCCCATAGGGGGATAACTTGTGACGGTCCTTGGTGGTCTGAACCTTGCGTAGGACCAAATCGCCAACGATAAAAGCTCGTACTCGAACGTTGCGACTGTGGTATCGTCTAAATCCTTGAAGATATTTCGCCGACTGGATGAGGGTTGCCTCTCGGGCCTCTTCCAGTCGGGTGAGGTCATCTACTCGGTCTGGGTTGTAGCGTTCATTGTTGAAGCTGCGGACTCGAAGGGATTCATACTCCATCTCGTTTGGCAACATGGCTTCTGCGCCATAAAACAAAAAGAAAGGAGTTTGGCCGGTAGCCCGACTGGGCGTGGTCCGCAGGGACCATAGAACCGAGGGGAGCTCTTGAACCCACTTGCCGGCATAAGGATTTAATCGGTCAAACACGCGGGCCTTGATGCCTTGAAGGACCATGCCGTTGGCACGCTCGACTTGTCCATTGCTTTTGGGATGTGCGACCGATGCATAGCAAATTTTGATCCCAAAGTCTTCGCAGAATTCCTTGAAGATGCCTCCCGTGAATTGAGTCCCATTGTCGGTTATGATTCTGTTTGGGACGCCGAAGCGGTGCACGATGTTGAGGATGAAGTCCCGTGCCTTGTCGACAGTAATTGTGCAAACAGGCTTAGCTTCGATCCACTTGGAGAACTTATCGATTGCGACGAATAAGTGAGTGAATCCTCCTGGAGCCTTCTTGAAAGGGCCGACCATGTCTAAGCCCCATACCGCAAACGGCGGGATAATGGGATTGTTTGTAGGTCTTGGGCTGGAACATTGCTCGTTCGGGCAAAGAATTGGCAACCTTCACGAGGCTCGTACCACTTTGTCCCCGTCGGAGACCGTGGTGAGCCAGAAAAAACCTTGTCTGTAGGCTTTGCCCACCAAGGTGCGTGCTGCCGCATGGCTTCCGCATATGCCCGAGTGGATGTCTTGGAGTAGCTGTCGTCCTTCCTCGGGTGTGATGCATCTCATCGGACTCGGAGGGACTTCTCTTGTATAAATCGGAGTCGACCATGACGTAAGCTTGGCGCAACGTCGACACGTTACGCCTCATCCCGGTCTTCGGCTCTTCTTGTGTTAAAAATTTGATGAGCGGTGTCCTCCGGTCGGCGTCAATCATGGCGACTTGGTTTGCGGCTTGTTCGGTAGGAGTTGGTTTTGCCGCAACTATTGGCTCATAGAGGTGCTTGACAAAAACGTCTGTTGGGGCAGCTTCACGTTTGGACCCGAATTGCGCCAACTCATCAGCTGCTTCGTTGTTGTGTCTTAGGACGTGTGATAGCTCGAGTCCGTCAAACTTGTCTTCAAGTTTGTGGACCTCCTGTCGGTAGGCCTCCATCGTGTCGTTTAGACAGGACCAGTCTTTCATTACTTGGTTGAAGACCAGCTGGGAATCCCCTTTCACGACGAGCCGACGTATCCCGAGTGAAACTGCGAGCCGCAGTCCATGTAGCAGGGCTTCGTACTCGGCGACATTATGTGAGGCGGAGAAGTGGAGGTGGAGGACATATCTTAGCCTTTCCCCAGTCGGGGACATCAGCACAACTCCTGCTCCCAAGCCGATGAACCTCTTGGATCCGTCGAAGTGCATGGTCCAAGATTGGAGGTCTTCCCGAGGTACGTCTTCTTGCTGTTCGGTCCACTCGGCCAAGAAATCCGCCGGGCTTGTGACTTTATGGACGTCCTCACCTTAAAAGTTAAGTCCAACGGCATCAGCTCCAGGGCCCACTTTGCGATGTGCCCAGTTGCCTCCCGGTTGTGGATGACATCGCCGAGTGGGAAGGAAGTGACGACGGTGACCGATTGACCATGAAAATAGTGTGCCGATATCCTCGCGGTTATCAGAACACCATATAGCACTTTTTGTACCTGAGGGTAGCGAATTTTGGCTCCTGCCAATACTTCGCTAACAAAGTAGATTGGCCTCTGCTTCTGGACCCGCCCTTCTTCTTCGCGCTCGACCACTAGGACCATACTAACCACTTGGTGAGTGGCTGAAACGTATAGCAGCAAGGGCTCCGTGGGAGGTGAGGCTAGGATGGGCGGTGTCGTAAGGAATTCTTTAAAATCTTCAAAGGCCTTATGGGCTTCCGTGGTCCATTGGAAGTCATCTGTTTTCTTTAGCAATCAAGAAGGGCATGCCTCGTTCGCCGAGTCGAGAGATGAATCGGCTTAGCGCCGCCATGCAGCCAGTAAGCTTCTGGACATCCTTCTGGTTACTCGGGGGCTTCATGTTCAAGATAGCGTTGATCTTTTCTGGATTGGCTTCAATGCCGCGATGTGACACCATGAAGCCGAGCAGTTTGCCTGATGGGACGCCGAAAGTGCACTTCTCCGGGTTCAACTTCATTCTGAAGGCCTGAATATTTGCGAAGGTTTCTTCTAGGTCAGCGATCAGGTCTTCATTCTGCTTGGTCTTGATGATGACATCGTCGACATAAGCTTCCACGTTCTTGCCGATCTGCGTCTAAAAACACCTCTGGATCATGTGTTGGTATGTGGCGCCGGCGTTCTTCAGGCCGAAAGGCATGGTGATGTAGCAGTAGGCCCCAAACGGCGTGATGAACGATGTCTTCAGGCAGTCGGATTCCTTCAAGCTAATTTGATGGTAGCCCGAGTAACAGCCCAAAAAGCTCAGGAGTTGGCAGCCGGCTGTTGAATCTACAACTTTGTCGATGCGAGGTAGTCCGAATGGATCCTTGGGGCAGGCTTTGTTGAGGTCGGTGTAGTCAACGCACATGCGCCATTGCCCTCTCTTTTTACGAACCAGAACCGGATTGGCCAACCAGTTGGGATGCAGAACTTCCTTGATAAAGCCAGCGGCTAAGAGCTTTGTGAGTTCTTCTTTGATGGCATCTTTTCGATCCTGCGCGAACCTGCGTAATCGTTGTTTGATTGGTTTTGCATCATCTTTGACGTGTAAAGAGTGCTCGATCACCTCCCTAGGAATTTCAGGCATGTCGGATGGTTTCCAAGCAAAAACATCTTTATTATTTTGGAGGAAGGTGACGAGCGCGCTTTTCTATTTAGGATCTAGTTCAGCACTGATTACAGCAGTTTTCGAGGGATCCGAAGGATCAAGGGAGATCTTCTTGGTCTTGGCATCGTCGGTCCCTGATTTGGCTATCTTCTTCGGGGGGATTTCACCCTCTGCCGAAGTCGATGCGGCCAATCGGATTTCTTGCTGGCCGCGTGATCTCTCGCGAGATTGGGCCATGTCGCAGCTCTCCTTGTCGCAGGTGAAGGCTTGCTTCATGTCGTTGCGAAGAGTGATGACGCCGTTGGGACCCGACATCTTCATGCAGAGGTAGGTGTAATGGGGTATCGCCATGAACTTGGCGAGTGCAGGCCTTCCGATGATGGCGTGGTAGGCCGTTTCGAAGTCGGACACCTCGAAAGTGACGTTCTTCGTCCGGAAATTCTCTCGAACTCCGAAGGTGACCGGGAGGGCGATGTGCCCGAGTGGTGTAGATGACAGCCCCGGGATAACTCCATGGAAGGGGGCTGAGCTTGCCTTCAGTTCGGCCCTCGGGATCTGCATCTTGTCCATGGTCTTGGCGAATAAAATGTTGAGGGCGCTGCCCCCATTGATGAGGACATGCTTAAGCTTGATGTTGCGGACCACCGGGTCCAAGACGAGTGGATAGCGCCCCGGGTGAACCACTCGGTCGGGATGATCCGAGCGGTCAAAAGTGATGGCCACCTCCGTCCATCGTAGGTACTGTGGGACCTCGGGTTGCGCCGCGTTGACCTCTCGGTCGGTTAGCTTCTGTTTCCTCTTGGATTCATAGGCTAACGGCCCCCCGAAGATGTGATTGAGCTCGCCCACGGGGTCTTGAAAGGGCTCGGCATTCTCAGCCGTGTTGTTCTTCTTGGCGCCCGATGGACCGGCTTCATCAGTTGGCTTCTTATTGAGCTGTGCCGCATATTGCTCGGCGAACTGTTTATAGATAAAGCAGTCCTTAGCCGCGTGCTTGTGATTGGGATGATGTGTGCACTGAGCATTCATGATGGTGTCGTAGGCCGCGACTCGGGGGCGGCGTTGGGAGTTGGAAGTTGCGGCAACTAGATCTTCGGATCGGCGCTTGTGGTTCTTTTGGCCCTGATTGTTGTTGCCGTTATCCTTCTTAGGATTCCGGCTTCCTCCCGCCTGCTTGTCATCCCTCCTGTCGAGCCAGTCTTGGCGCGCTGCTTTGATGGCATCATTGGATTTGGCGTAAGAATTTGCCGTCTCAAACATCTGCTTCACCGTCTTCGGTGGCTTGCGCCCGAACTTCCCGATTAACAGCTCATCACGGACTCCCTTCTGGAAGGCGGCGATGATGATGTCGTCGGTGATGTTGGGGATCTTGTTGCGCTTTTCGGAGAAGCGCCGGATGTAGTCCTTCAGAGGTTCGTCCGGCTTCTGGATGACGTTGTACAAGTCGAAGTGGGTCCCGGGCCTCTCGAAGGTGCCCTGAAAGTTGGCGATGAAGTGGTCCCTCAGCTCACTCCACGAGCCGATTGAGCCTCTTGGCAGGCTCGTGAGCCAGTTCCTGGCTGAGTTGGCGAGGGCCACGGGCAGGTAATTGGCCATAGCCTTGTTGTCGCCGCCTGCTGCGCGGATGGCGAGAGTGTACACGGTAAGCCATGACTCGGGGTCGGTCTTGCCGTCATATTTCTCGATTCCGGTTGGCTTGAATCCATTCGGCCAGTGCACTCGGCGAAGCTCCCGAGTGAAAGCTGGCACTCCATCGTCATTGCTATCGAGTGATCCCCTCCGATCTTTTCGAGTGCGTTGATCTCGCTCTTGGTAGCGGCGATCGAGGACTTCCCGCAGATCGCTCGGCGGGGTCCTCGGTAGGCTGGTTCGGTAGCTGGAGCTGTTGTTGCGGCGGACGCGGTGGTGGACGGGTGGACGTCCATGTTGCTTCTCGCGGGAGTCGGCCGTTTGCTCCTGATGCTTCTGCGTGGACTCGTGGCGTGGGCCTCTTGGCCTAGTTGTCGACCGGTCTGGCTCGAGCCTCTTGTAATCCCTTGACCTTAGCGGCGGGAGCCGGCTTCTGTCGGGCGTTTCAGCCACAGACTCAGTTGGCCTTCGTGCTGAGGTGGAGGGATGACCGTTGGCCGTAGCTGCAACGATGTTCTTGATCTTGTCTAGTATTGGAGTCACGTCGGGGGGCGCCGTCTCGATGAGGGTGTCCAGGAGTGTGAGGGCAGCAACAGCGTTCTGCTGTGGTGTCTGGAAGATATTGGTGTTGCGGACTCGCGTTTGAAGAATAGCCTCTTGAGCGGATCGTCCGGCTGCCCTTAGATCCTGCTTTCTTCTGTCGGCTTCCTCTTTGCGTTTCTTCTCCTCTTCCGCCAGCTTGCGCTCTTGCTCGATCCTGGCTCGCTCTTCTTCCGCAAGCCTGCGAGCCATGGCTGAGTCGGACTAGGCCACCTCAGCCATGAGGACATCAAAGCACTTCGGCTCGTAGTCCTTGTTGCAGTCGGAGTCGTCGGCTTCGTCCGAGGGGATGCCATAAAGGTCGTCAAAGCCTGAGGAGATTAGATACTCGTTGAGCTCCGAGGATGAGCATGAGCCGAATGGCTGGAGGACGACAGCGATCTCCCTCGATCCTGGGTTGCTTGGATCTAGATCGTTCCAGTCTGAGTCAGAGCTTGAGGACTTGGACTCCTCCGAGTGGGTCGACCTCGACTCGGGGGAGAGGAGCTTGCCGTAGATCTCAGCGGCATTTGGTAATCCAAACGGCGTCGAGAGGTCTTCTTTCGAGTAGATCATCTCTGTTGGGGAGACGAGAAGATCGCTGCAGATCTTAGCGGTGTTCGGTAGTCCGAACGGCGTCGAATGAGTTCTTCCTTCGGAGAGGGTGGACTGCATCTTGGAATCCAAGATTTCGTCGTAAATCTTGGCGTTGTTCGGGAGCCCGAACATCGCCGAGTGGGTCTCTCCTCCCAACTGGTCTGAATCCGAGTCGAAGAGAGAGAGCTTGTTGAAGTCGTTGGCGGCGAAGTCGTGACGCTTGAAGAAGATCCCATCGTGCTTGCCGGCGAGATTGTCGAAGAAATCTTGACGCGCGGTCCCCTACCTGGCGCGCCAACTTCGAAACTCGGTTTCGGCAATAGAATTTTGAGGGTGCAGTCAAGATCGCCAAGCTCGATGAGTTAGATGGAAAACAAAGATTAGACAGGTTCAGGCCCTCTCGTGAGGTAATACCCTACTCCTGTTTCAGGGATTCGATCCGCCGAGTGTCTTTATTGATCTCGTTATCTTGTGTATCTAAAGCTGAAAGCTGATATAACTTCTGATGTCTAAAGCTCTTGCTTCTAAAATCTGATATCCCTCAAGGGACGCCCCTTACCCCCCAGAAACCCTATCTTACTCTAAGTCGGTTTCCTCAATCTTACCAAACCGTGACTATGGGTCGTTGCCTTATCTCAATCGGCAACGTAACACCCAAGTCATATTTAGTTTACATATCAGGTAGGTGCAATCTATCCCTACCTCCAGTCGGATAAACTTGCCATGTAGATACCCAATTGCCATAATCTCCACAAAGCTATATCCCGTTTGGCTTGTTGAGTACCTTCGGTACTCACTCTTGCATAATTATATTTAGGTAACCCAGAAGCAGAAGAAGAACTCCCAAGTACCCTAGAGGATTGGGAATACGAGTACGATTTCTAGGTCGACTCTACACTCGGGCCATCTCTGTGGCAGAGTCGTGGTTTTTCTTGTATTGTATGAGTTGTATTTGAACTCTATAAGTTTGTATAAATACAAAAAGTTCTTGTATCTGTATTGTCTCACGCATAACCAGACTCCTGGGAGGTTATGTGATATTGTGGGAGTTGATCCTTTTAGGAGACCCCACACTCTATCGAATGTCTCTTGTTTTAGTGTTTTTGCCGATACCAGTTAAATCGTTATATTAGATTAGATTAGCTTAGGCATCTATCACCCTGAAAATCATTTAAGGGCTTGATTGTCTAGATATTGCGTTTCTTTTCATACTTAGTGCTGCATCATTTCAGTTTGACCTACTAAGTCGTGATTAGAACCATAATCTCTAGCCTGCCTGTTGGCTTCCAATAAGGGTTTCATCGGGGTTTCAGTCAATGAGCTATCTGGACATGACATCGGCTATGATATGAATACGTATAATCTTTGTCTTAAGGTACACTTAGATATAAGTGATTTATACTGTCTCGGTACGCTACCGATCTATCCCAGTCACTTTGTCTAAATATATTTTGAGACCTAGATTATATGCTATTGATGTCTATAGCCGATCGAGTAAACCTAATTTCCATGGACATTGCATCGACTTGCAAGGATTACCTACGAGATGGTTTTTAGCCGATGACAACAGAGCATTCATCGATCATTGCTTATCTTTTGGGATTTTATGCCATCGGACCTCCAGCTTATGTGTGCTTTGATATTCAGATCAATGTCTACTTTATCATGAGATTGGTTTATGGTACTATATCATCATTTTATCATTGGTCGATCACCTTTATACACATCTTTTGGCACACAGCCGATGGATTACAACCCTAACTGCGTCGGCTGATATCGACATCGGCTGGAACTACGCCATCGGCCTATCAGCCAATCGGCTGTTTTAATATCGGCATCGGCTGGAATTGCACCATCGGCTTATCAGCCGATCGACTGTCTTGGTTATTGGCCTATCGGCTGATATGATTTATGCTTTGATGCTTTGTATATCTTGTCAGTGGCAGGATCAAACTGACTGGCACGCTCGCGCTTCATCTATCTTAGGACCTGCACTGGAGGTAAGCAGATCTCCTAGGCTAGCGTGTGGTTTGACGTCAACACATCTTTCGGCACCACAGCGGCGATACGGATTTGGCGTCAACACCACAGTGGAGAGAGAAGGAACTCATGGGGGAGGTGGCTAGGGCACGGGAAAAACTCGGGAAAGAGGGGAAACGGAAGAGGAGACCGATGGGGGTCCTTTATATAGGGGGAGGAGGAAGAGATTGATGCAGATATGACGGGATTTAATAGAGAGATAAACTAGGTTCGGGATAAAAAGAGAACCGAGTTCAAACGAAAAATTGAGATTGGTTTCTTCGTGGATTTTGTTGATTTTAGGGGAATGGCAAGAGGAGATAAAGGGAAATATTATCCCTCAACCAACTTTTGATTTGGACAACGGATTGGGCAAGATTTGGAAAGAGAAAAAGAAGAACAGGAGCTCGGGTGAACAGTGCGCGGGCGGTGCTTGAGCCATTCGGTGGAGCGGCTTCTTCCTCATGTGCCAAACACATGTGGGTTTGTCACACCCTGAGGTGTTTTCCCCTTTTAAAAAATCATGAAAGAAAATCACAAAATAAATAATTGGAAAAATCAACCTAGAGCAAAGAAATAATTTTAAAATGCAATTTCTAATTGGAAATGGCATGGTAGGATTTTTCTTAAATTCTACATGTCAAAATACATTAACATGATTTTTAGTGGAATTTTCGAGCACTAGAAATAAGTTTTAACCAATTAAAATCAAAATTAGAATTAAATAAATCCCAAAAAATCTTTTCTCTCTTCGTCCTTTTTCCTGCTCTTTTCGACCGTGGGCCGCCAGCCCGAGCCGATGGCCCAATCCTTCCCGCGCGCCCTCCCTTCTCTCTCTCTCTCTCTCTCTCTCTCTCTCTCTTTTGCGCGTCGGCCAAAGGCCACGACCCATTAGCCTCGGCCGCGCGCGCATAAGTCCTTTTTGCCTCCCTCGTCTCCCCGAGCCACTAACAGGTGGGACCCGCCTATCAGGCTCGTCCCCTACCTCCGGCCGTGCCACCGCTGTTCACGCCTCCCCGTCCCCGCATGAATCCCGGCCACCCCGCCATCCCCGCGCGCCCTAATTGCCGTCTTAACCCCCAACCCCTCCCTTCTGTCATCGCCGCCCCCGTCCATCGTTCCCACGCCTCGTAATGCCCATATTTAATCGTTAGCCATTATTTCCCAAAAATCCTCCCCACGCGAACTCCAGTGAGCAATTACGCCGCCTCCAGACCGCGACCTCCCTCCCCAATCCCTATAAAAGGCGCCGGCCACCCTCCCCGTTCTCCCCACACCCTCAATCGAGGTCCCCGCGCTCTCTCTCTCTCGTCGAGCGCTCGAGTTTCGCCGCCTTCCACCGGTCTTCGGCCGCCAATTCCTGCCGTCCCGAGTCACACAGGACCTCTTTGATGCCTCCATCCCCTTCGCCGACGTCCGAGCCACCTCGGCCACCCCTCTCCGTCGCTTCCCGCCATCCCCCTTGTCGCCCGTGCCATCATCTTCCCAATCTCCGGCGCCCCGTGGTGAGCCCCTCCCCTCTCTCCTTTTTGGTCCGAGTCCGCGCCGCCGCTCCTGCGTGCGCGCGGCTTCGCCCGCGCACAACCCGCGCCTTTCTGCCGCGCACCGTCGCCGACCGTCGCGCCGCCCACACCCGCTCCCCGTTCGTCCGATCTGCCTCGGTAGATCGGGGCCGTCCACTCCCACCTGCCCACATGTCACGCCACGTCAGCGCCACATGTGCGCCATGTGGTGCACCGCCTGCTCCGGCCGTGGACCATCCACTGTGGACTAGTGCTCCCACGGCCGATGATGTCAGTTGCCAACGTCAGCCCTAGCGCTGACGCAATCTAGGGATTTATTGCACAATAAAACATTAAGGATTTTCTCTGCTTTAGTAAAAACACATTTAATCTTCTAAAATTCATATCTTTTCAATCCGAGCCCCATTTAAATGCATTCAAATTTTATTAAATTCATAAAAATACCAAGAATCCATTAAAAATGGTTTATTCCCTGTTTCAGTAAATCTTTATTATGTTTTGTTGAGTGCTTTATTTGTCGTGTAGATCCCGGTAGTTCTGCCGACCCTGTTTTCTTAGAAGTCGTTGCGGAGTTTCCCTAAGTCAAAGAGCAAGGCAAGTCATGCTTTATTATTGATCATATTGGACCCTTTTTGCTGAAATACCTCGCTTATTCTGTTAAACTACATGTATTTTCAAATATCATTTTATGGGGATTATTTCACCCTTACTTTCAGTACTCAGCCCTAGGTTTGACACCCTCAACCCTTGATAAACTTGAGCAATAATATGACTAGTTTTTGGCCTAGGATATGGTTAGCCCTGCTTAGACCAACTAGCACACTGAATGGGTCATTTTCATCTAGAGTACATTATTCAGGACACTTGAAATGAATATTTTAATCTGGTAGCAGTGTAAACTGGATTAACAACTAAAATATGGTAAATGGTGGGTTGTGGGTGCATTGGTTTTGATAGTCGCACCCATGGAAATTAAGGACCGGTTCACGGAAAATCCTGGGAGAATTATCGTACAAACCATAAGCCAGAATGGGCAATGGTGAGACCCGTAGTGTAGCCTTTCCTAGCCGACGAACCCTGGCAAGGGTGAGCGTGATGGAGTAGCAGTCAGCCGGGGGCTTACCGGTTGCTAGGCTATCGGATTCACCGCGGCACTCGAGGGGGCTGCCTACTATCCAGGAACAGGAATGGGGGCGAAACCTTGGTGTGGTTATCTTTGTTAGTGGGGCTTATATGAAAGGTCCTATCACAGTCCTTTTTCGGGGTACCGTGGCGGTATTCCATCACACGGAAACGTGTCGTAGGGCTGTGTCTTGTGGCTACAGATGTACACCTCTGATCAGAATAAAGCTATTCGAGTAGTCGTGCCCACGGTTATGGGCGATGGACCAGATTCACCGTGATTAGTCTCACACCATTAAAAACCTGAGTAACGGAACATGACTAGTACAGGTGGATGGTTTGGGCCTGTCGCAATGTGGGGATAACGTTGGACAGTGTTGGACAATTAAAATTGCTTAATTATTTATTTACAACTATTTTACTGTTTACAAATCTCCTTGCTGTGAAAATAAGTTGTTTTGTGCTAAAAACAAAACCCTAGTCAAATCCTTGTCTCCCTTTGCATTCATACCACCCTCTTCCGGTATGACTTGCTGAGTACGTGAAAATACTCATGCTTGCCTCTTCACTAGAGCCAATGCTTGAAGAAGCAGAAGAATTCGAAGACGAGTAGGCTTGGCCCTACGCTCTGGAAGATGCCTGTGGATTGGATGGTGCCACGCTGCAAGCGTCAAGACTAGGTTTAGATTCCTTTTTTTTCCCGTTCTATTTTATAATCTTTTTTAATATTTTTAAGACATGGAACTGTAATATCAACAATTGTTATATGTGTACTCTGGCTGGTCCTGGACAGGGGTTTTTAATACACATATAGCTTCAAAAATTCTGGTTTGAATTTCTGGGCTTGACAGGGTCCCACGATCAAAAACCCTCAAATCAACCATAGTCGTCCGACCTAACCCATGCCACGTCAGCCCTAGATTCATCCATGTCATTGCCACGTAATCCTCCTCTTTGTCCATGTGTCGCCACATGGCAATCCACGTCTGCAAGTCCATCGTGCACCAAGTCCACCATACACCATGCCACTGACCATTGAGCCCCACCTATATTTCCTATTAAAAAATGATTCAATTCATGAAATTAAAAATCCAGAGGATAAAAGATCAAAATTATTTTCTATGGGCTCCCCTAAAGTTTCTTTTATTTTCTCTTTGTCAAAAAATAAAAACAGAAAAAAAGAAAAAGGTCAGAGGCTGAACCCAGGACTTCTCTCCCTCTTCCTAAGTTTTTCTCCACTCCCATTCTTCTCTTTCTTATTTCTTTTCTTCTGAAGAAGGTTTAACTAAAAAAGAATTAAAAAGGGGTGTGGCTGGGTTGGAACACACGACCTCCCCTTCATTCTCTCTTTCTTACCACTGCACTACTTAGTGCTAATCTCCCTCTTCTCTCCTTCCTTTCTTTTCTTCGGATTCTTCCTTTACTGTTCTTCCTCTTCCTCTCTCCTGCTCACTTCTCCCGTGTCAGTGCCCGTGAGAATAAAGGATGCGCGTGGCATGGGTGGTTAAAACTCGGGTTTTAAAAGGTTTTTCTCCATCTAACACCCTTAAAGAATCCATTTTTGGATCAAGTTGAGCTGGGGAAGTTGCGAGATGGCCCGGCGGCGGCGCCATGCATGCAGCAGCGAGGGAGCTCGTTGCTGACATGCTTCCGGCCATGAATCTATCAAAATAGGTGGCTTGTGAGCATCTACAGGTTGAGGGGGTTCTAATTATGTGATTGGTTTGGCTAGAAAAGGGTTAGGGGGCTCTAGCGCCGTGCGCTCGCTGGCCGGCACAGAGGAGTTCCCGGCGGCGCACGTCGACAGCATGATCCAGAGGTTTGAAAATTCGAAAGAGCTAGGGAAAAGGAAGTTTAAAACATGTATCACGTTTATTTACCTTCAATTTGAAGATTACTTGATTGGAATTCTCCAATTTCAGTTTTTCTCTTCGACGGCCGGGCTAGGTTTTCCTAGAACCTTTCTTTGGTTCTTCTCCGAATTGAAACAGTATACAGGTTAATTGGTGGGGGAAAGATGGGGGAATTTTGGAAGAAAGTATGAAGAACAACTTTTGTATAACGAGTTTGATCTACCATGGTCGTATTTATAGATTTTGAGGTCGGTTTTGGGTTTCGGATATCGCCGGCGGCCATGGCGGTGCGTCATTGTCGGTTCACTGAAGATAGGGTTGATGATGTGGTCGATCCAATGGCATGCCAGCACGTGCGCAAAGTTGAGGCGGTTGCTCTAAGTCGGTTCGAGATGCCAGTGGCGAGGTTAGCTCATGGAATGGCGGCCATATTCCGGCGGCCATTGTTGGAGGCGGTCGACCGTTCAAGGGTAGATATGTCGCCGTGATTGAGCCGGTCGTTTGCTAGCCCCTTGATTGGTCTAGGTCGGTTCTTGGGAGTTTATCTATGGTGTTGATAGGGAAGGTTAGTGCCCACAGGGCGCCAGCCGTGGGTTGAGCTAGCCGCAGTTCAGCCAAGACCGGGAGGAAGAAGCAGGGAAAAGAAGGAAAGGAAGGAAGAAAAAGAAAAGGAGAAAAAGGAAAAGGAAGAAAAATTTAAAAGAAACGGAAAGTTTCTGAACAAGGTTTAATAAGATTTAACTTTGGATTTTAAAATTAGTTTAGAATTTAATTTTAATAATTTTCCTAATTTAAGAACTAAATTTAGATTTTTCAAAAAAATAAATCTCAATCCCTAACATCAATTAAATTTTTTTAAGGATGAAATTATAAATATTTAAAGAAATTTCAAATGTTTACTACCATTCATATATCAAAATTGATCGCAAAAATTTTCTTCGCCTTTTTATTTACTTTTAATGGTACAATTTTCAGACTGTTACAGACCTTTCCTCCTTAAAAGAATCTCATCCCCGACATTCTACTGAGTTTCAAATAACAGAGGAAATTTTTCTTGTAGCTCTGATTTTTTTCCAAAGTTGCTTCTTGTTCTATATGGTTCTTCCATTGTACCCGACAAAATTTTATATTATGATTTCTTAATTCCTGTTCGGATACTTCTAAAATTTTCTCAGGCTCTTCTATATAGGTTAAATAAGGCTGTAACTTTATATTTTGTAATGGTATTTCTTCAGTTGGTTGTCTCAGGCATTCTTAAGTTGTGATACATGAAATACTGGGTGTACTTCACTTAATTCCAATGGTAGTTTTAACTGATAGGAAACTTCTCCTCTTCTTTTTAGATCTGATATGGCCCAAAATACCTAGGAGCTAGTTTCCCTTTTATTTGAAACCTGTGTACACCCTTGAATGGTGTTATCTTTAAATAGACAAAATGTTATGCCCAGAAATTCAGACCCGAATTTCCGAAGCTATATGTGTATTAAAATCCCTGTCCAGGACCAGCCAGGGTACACATACGACAATTGTCGATATTACAGTTCCACGACTTAGAAACAATACAAAAAGATTACAAAAGGGCAGCGAAAAAAGAAAAAGGGCCTAAGCCTAAGCTTGACGCTGGCCACGTGGCTTCGACCACTCCACATGCAGCTTCCAGAGTGAAGGACAAGCCTACTCCACTTCGTCTTCTTCTTCAGCTTCTGGCTCAGGTTCTGGTGAAGAGGCAAGGATGAGTACTTCCACGTACTCAGCAAGTCACACCGGGAGGGGAGAGGAATGAATGCAGGAAAGACAAGGGTTTGGCTAAAGTTTGCTTTTGCGCAAACAGCAGGGGTTTTTCCAAACAAAGGAATTTTGAACATAAACAACACAGTAATAATTTAAGTAATTTAAGCATTTTGAATACCAATACTGTCCAACGTTATTCCCACGTTGTGACAGGCCCAAACCATCCACCTATGCTAGTCAGGATCCTTTAATCAAGGTGTAATAGTGTGGGACTAATCACGGAGAGCTCGGTCGATCGCCCCATCACCACGGGCACGACTATTCGAATAGGTTTACTCTTATCAGAGGTGTACAACTGTACCCACAAGACACAGCCCCACAACACGGTCTCCCGTGCGCCGAAATACCACCGTGGTACCCCGGAAAGGGAACTGTGATAGGACCTTTCGTATAACCCCTCACTAACCAAGTGAACCCCACCAAGGTTTCGCCCCCCACTCCCGGACCCTGGGAATGGGCACCCCCTGAGTGCCTCGGTGAATCCGGCAGCCCAGCAACCCTTATACCGGGGCCGACTGAAACTCCATCCCGCTCACCCTTGCCGATGGGTCCGTCAGCTAGGAGAGGCTACACTACGGGACCTACCTTTCCCATTTCGGCTTGTGGTTTGCACGTTCATTCTCCTGAGGGGTCCCGTGAACCGGTCCTTAATTGCTAGGGGCACCGCTAACCAAAACCATGGCGTCCACGGCCCACCATTTGTCATATTTTAGTTATTAGTCCGGTTCACCTGAATTTCTAACCAATAATCCTACGAATAGGAGTCCAGGAGAGACATATTAAGTGAGAAAGACCCATTTAGTGAGCTAGTGAGTCTAAGCATCTAATCATATTATTTTCAGAAGTTTAATCAAAGGGGTTTGGGGTGTCAAACCTAAGGCATAAACTAAGCATAAGGTATATTATTCCCCATGTAATGACATTATAAAATACATGCAATTTCATAGAATAAAACAGGAGTTTTAGCAAAATGGGAGCAATATGATCAATAATATAGTATGACTTGCCTTGCTCTTCGGCTTGGGGAACTTCAGCGACGACTTCAAAGTAAACCGGGACGGCGGAACTACCGGGATCTACACGTCAAACAAGCACTTCAACAAAACAGGCTAAAAAGCTACTAAAATAGGGAACAAAACCATTTTTAATGGATTATTGGCATTTTTATGAATTTAATGAAATTTGAATGGGAAAAAACGGAGGTCGGATTGAAAAGATATGATTTTTAGAAGTTTTCTGGGTATTTTACTAAAACAGAAAAATCCTTAATTGATTTATTGTGCAATAAAACCCGGGGGAGGCGTCAGCGGCTAGGGCTGACATCAGCGGCCGAGGGCTGACGTCAGCGGCCCACGGGAGCGCCGGTCCACGGTGGACCGGGTCCACGGCCAGACCGGGCGGTGCACCACGTGGCGCACACGTGGTGTCGAGGTGGCGACCACGTGGCTCGCCACGTGGGTGAGCGGGGACGGACGGCACTGATCGGACAAAGCTGTTCGGGCGGCGGGAAAAGTGCGGCAAAGCACGGGCGGTACGGCGCAGCGGCGCACGGTGGCGGTGGGAGGCCGGTGCCATTTGGGCGCGGCGCGGCGGGCGGCGGGATGCCGCGGCTTCACGCGCGGCGGAGCCACGCGCACTCGGCGGCGGCGCCAACACGGCCGAGAGGGCGAAGAGAGGCGGTTCACCACGGGAGTTGCCGGAGTTGAGGGGGACGCACGGCGACAACGACGAGGGAGACAGTGGGAGCTCGTGGGGAAGGATGGCCGAGGTGGCGCGGGTGCCGGGAAGAATGAAGGAGACGGCGGTGAGGTCCAGGACGGCTCGGGACGTCGGGGTGTCGCGGCCGAAGTCCGACGATGAACTCCGAATTTTGGGCGCACGGCGCGAGGGCAAACGAGAGAGTGAGGGGCTCGAGTGGAGGTCTGGGAGCTCGGGGAGGGCGAGGGGGTGCTTAAATCGGGGATAGGGAGGTCGGCGGCCATCGGATAAGGGCGGAATTTCTCGCCGGCGCAATTTGGGGAAAGTAATGGCCGGTGATGAAATCCGGCCATTAGAGCGTGCGGGAGCGGCGGGGGGGCTTTGAATGCCGCGGGCACGGTGGGGAGTTAAGGCGGCGGGATCCGGAGCGCGGGAAAGCGGGTGCGCGAGATCCAAGCGGAGGAGGTGGCGGAAATGGCGCCGAGGCGGCCGGGTCGAGGACGACGGCCTGACAGGCGGGCCCCACCTGTCGGCGTCCCGGGATAAAGGAGGAGGCGATATAGACTTGTTTGCAAGCGCGAGGGTTTAATGGCCGCGGCCTTCGGCCGGCCCGCGAGAGAGAGGAGAGAGAGCGGCGCGCGGGCGGGTTGGTGGGCCGTCGGCTGTCGGCTGGGCCGATCGGCTTGCGCGCGAAAGAGGATGGACCGGCGGCTCGGGCGGCGGCCACGGCCGAAAATGGGCGGGAAAGGACGGAGGAGAGTGAAAACTGATTTTTCCGGGATTTATTAATTCTGATTTTGGTTTTAATTGGTTAAAAATTATTTCTTGTGCTCTAAAAATTCCACTAAAAATCCTGTTAATGTCTTTTGACATGTAGAATTTAAGAAAAATCCTACTATGCCATTTCCATTTAGCATTTGGCTTTTAAAATTATTTCTTCTCTCCAATTAATTTCAACAATTTTCTTTTACGATTTTCTTTTGGATTTTCAACAGGGAAAAACACCTCAGGGTGTTACAAACCTACCCCCCTTAAATGGAATCTCGACCCCCGAGATTCGGAGGTAATGGCGAACAGATAGGGATGAGCGGCCTTTAGTTCATCTTCCCTCTCTCAGGTTGCTTCTTCTTCGGAGTGATGAGTCCATTGAACTCGGCAGAACCTGATAACCTTGTTCCGGGTCCTCCGTTCACTGGTTTCGAGGATCCTTGCTGGTTTCTCCACATAAGTCAGATCTTCCTGGATTTCGATCTGATCTGGACTGGCTTGTTCTTCCGGAACTCTCAGACACTTCTTGAGTTGGGAGACGTGAAAAACATCATGGATTCCTGCCATGGTGTAACACCACGAAAATCGAAAAATTTAAAACGGGAATTAAAAATCGAACTTACAAAAACCTTTTGAGTGTTGCTTCTTGATCGAGTTTTCGCTTCTTATTTGCCGGCTTGGTTGCATAAATTTATACGCAAGCGATTCATCTCGGTGTTTGTGAAAAACCAAAAGATTTGAATTTCCGCTTGGAGAAAATTTTTGGAGTTTAGAATTGGGAATTTTAATATAAAATAGGGAAAGGGTTATGGATTTATAAAAATATATAATTGGGAGCAAAACATTATTTAGGTGATTGAGTAATATTAATTAGTGAGAAAAATGAGTAATAAAATATTTTAGGGTATGTATATGAAATCTAGAAGTTAAACTTGAATCAAAATCGCATTTTCCGGAATTGAGAAAAAGAATTAAATTAGATATGTAAAATATATTTGTAAAATAATAAAAGTGGGTGAAAAGGTTGGCAATATATTTTACAACTTATTTTTAGATGTGTTATATTTTATTTTGAATTTTGGGGGTGAAAGGAAATAAAATTGGGAAAATAGGAAATTTAATTCGGAAAATCGAAAAAGTCACTATTCATTGCGCGCCACCATGTCGACGCCGTACCCCGGACCCGGACCGCCTCGCCACCGCGCGCCGCGCGTCACTCGCCGTACCGGGGCCTCGTGCACGCACGTTCTCGCGGCTTCACCCTCTGCGCGCATCCTGCGCGCACAGGATCGCCGTGCGTCGCGCGTCGCCACGGTCGTCGCCCACGTCACCACAGCGTCGCACAGCGGCGTCCGTATGCCGTCGCTCGCGTCACCACGCCCCGCACAGCACCCGCCATACCACGCCGCGCCGGCCCGGCTCGCCCGCACGCCGCGCCGGACCCGCCCCGCCACCACGCGCCGCGCTCGTCCGGACCCGCGCCCTCGCGCCCACGTGCCGCTCGCCGCGCCGGGCCCCTCCCGGCGCTCGCCACACGTCGCCATGCCCCCCACGCGCGCGCCATGGCCGTTGGCCTCGCCGAGCTAACCGGCATGGAACACCTATAAAAAGTCCGGGCGGATCAAGTTCCCTATACAAGATTTCTTCGTGAGTCACTCCTCTCCATTTCCCCCAAGTTTTCCTCAAAGTTCCCCCACCGCATCGCTCGAATTTTGAAGGAGACCGACGAGGAGCCGAAGAACCCTAGCGCCGACCGCCCGGAGCAAAGTCCAAAATTCGTCGTCCCTAGTGGATTTATTCCCAAATTGAAGGTACTTCCACGATCTCCAAGGTATAAGCTTCGTTTCCCCTAAGTTTCCCGGACCGATTAGCCGCCGGAGACCCGTCGCCGACGAGCCGCCGTATTTCCTCTGTTTCGGCCGTCGCCGTGCGCACGTCGCTAGGACACCACCGCCCCTTTCCGGCCGATCCGAGCCCCTATCTAGCTTCCCCATGTCCCGTAGTTGCTCTGAGACCCGCTAGTTCGGCCGAAACTTGACCGGAGCACGCCGGCACCGTGCGTCACCGCCGTTGTGGCAAGGCCGCCGTCGCCGGCTCGTTCCGCCGCTGCGGCAAGGCCGCCGTCGCCGGCTCGTTCCGCCGCCTCCTCGGTTCGTCTATGCCTCGGGGAGAGTTCCTTATGTTGCCTAGAGGGAGTAGGATCGATTAGATGCCGAGCTCCGTTTCCCTCGCCATTGTTCGGCTGCGTGGCCGCGTCGGACTCGCGAGGAAGAAGAAGAAAGGAAAGAAGAAAGAAAAAGGAAGAAACGGGAGTTGGATGTGATCGCTCGCTAGCCCGGTGGAGAGAGGCGAGCCGAGAGAGGAAGGTCGCGGGTTCGAATCCCTCCTGCGCCATTTTATTTTATTTTTTTCTCTTCCTTTGCCGCGCAAGAGAGGAAAGAACGAAGAAAAAAAGAAGGAGAGAGAAGGACGAGGTGGGCTCGCTAGCCTAGTGGCTTGAGCCGAGCCGTGAGAGGGACAGGGGAACGAAGAAAAAAAAGAAGGAGAGAGAAGGACGAGGTGGGCTCGCTAGCCTAGTGGCTTGAGCCGAGCCGTGAGAGGACAGGGCGCAGGTTCGATTCCCAGTAGACGCAAGGTTTTGGAAAATTTTTATTTCCATTTTCTTTTGAGAATTAAAATTTGTAGGAGCCTAGTAAAAATCACAAAAATTTATATTTTCTCTTTTTGAACCTTAAAATTAATTTACAAGAATTTTCTTGAGAGTATATTATTTTATCCTTTCTCAAAATGTTCTTACAAATAAAAATGAACTTTATATTACCATTTATTTCCCATGAATAAAAACTTTATACTCAAACTCCTTAGTCTATTCCCTCTCGAAAATCTCTATCTTTTGTAAAGCCCATCCATCCATCTATTGTTTTTTGAACCCTTATAATAATTTCAAAACCATCTTTATAAACCCTAGTCAATCCTTTGCTATATGTATATATATGCATATATGCATATATATATATATATATGTATGTATGTATGTATGTATGTACATTTGACGGCGTTGCTCCATAGAAACCTTCCCAACCCATTTTCGGTAGACCGCGACACCAATTAATTTTGATTATTATAAAACCTAGGGCTTCTCGACCGAGAAATAATTTGATGAAATTGAAAGGTAATCACTTCCTTTTATTAATTGAATCATCAACTCTAGTATTTCTCAAACTTTAAGCATATTAAAATAAATATCGCTCCCTTCTTAACGAAAGCGGATTCAATACAAAACTTTGGGTCCTTATAACCCTTTCGCTCTAACCCGAATTTCGTCGAAACTCGAGCCTAGGTTCGCATAGAGTCATAGCCTAGTGTTAGGAGCCGCTATTGCGATTTACTTGGTTTTCTTTTGGATCTTCTTGGATTCTATTTGAATTCTAATCGAATTCAAATTTGATTTCTCGCACGTATGATTAGCGTCAGGAAGGCGTTGAGTACGCAGAAGACCCCAACCAACAAGTGTGCGAGCAAGGCAAGTCAACACATCCCTTTGAACATATTGATCCTACTTTGTGAAATGATGTTGTTTTCAATACAAATTGCATGCTATACACAAATGAGTACCTATTCTTGATATATCCTGCCTTGATATTGAATACCCTTAGAAATATTCTTTGTAAACCTTCGATGTGATGCAACCGAAGGTTATCTTGATAAAATGCTTAGCCACGCTTATACTAGATTCTTGCATACTCATGATTTTACAAATAAGCCTCGTGCTTGGGCAACTATCTTGGGAAGATGGTTGAGACACGGCAAGTGGAGACATGAGCGCCACGTTGCCTTGATCATGTTGGCAATGGCTTTGATGAAAAATGAAAATACAAACCAATGTTTTTAGACTGGGCGGATGGATGGATTTGGGTGGATTCCGGAAAAGGCTAGTACCATCCCCAGGTCGGTTAAGGACCGAGCCATGAGACTACAACTTAGAACGAGCCGCACAACCGTACTTCTCGAATGGGTATAGACCTAGCTGATTAATTATCCGAGCGGAGGCAGTATCCTTGCATAGTAGCTTCAGGTGTTGGCGTTGAGGAAAGGGCTTGTCGGTGGGGGTGTACCACGGTGGGGTGCCTCGACGATAGTTAAGGGCCTTTCGGCGGGGGTGTACCGCTGGTTGGTACAGGCGAGAGATCGGGCATGCGATCAACATGAAGAAATGAAGACATGAAGAAAAGGACATGAAGATGGAAAGTTCAAGGATAGAGCAATTCTTTCTCTTACCCCGGGAACGCCAGAACTCCTCTCACTGCTAGGAAATGACGGCTAGAGTGCATGAGGGCTTAAGTTCATGGAGCGGGTACTGCCAAAGTGAGGTTATCGAAAGGCTTTGCCATGACCGTCCCATATAGGGGGATGTAAGCTCATTCAATGAGTAGTTGCGGAGTACGGGTAAAGTGTACATCCACTGTAGTGTGAGTCAATCAATCTATTCGGATAGCCGTGCTCGCGGTTAATGAGCAACGTGACAAGTTTCTTCCGTGGCTAGACTCATAAATTTTAAAATGATGGGTGGGATTGCATAATGACTTTATGTGCTGGGGAAACCAATTTCCCTATCTGAGAGAAGGGGGAAGATACCCCCAGAAAACCATGACGAATCGGAGGCGGGAAGCTATCCTTGGGATCACAATGGACGGTGGACAGAACCGTCGCCGACTTAATATACTATGGACCTAAAACTTGACCTGGCTAGATGTTAGGTTTGTGAAATAATTTGTGAACATTGGCTTTATGCAAAAGAACCTCAGCCATCCTTTGAATGACCCTATCATGTGCATCATTCCGTGTTGGCTTGCTGAGTACGTTGGGTACTCACCCTTGCTATACGCACAAACCTCCAGATGAAGGAGATGAGGAAGACCCCTATGCCTACTACCAGGAGGAATAAAGACAATGAAGCACAATAGGTCTTAGTCCCCAGTCGTTGCCTGTGGCAATCGGCATGCTGCTGCCTTCCGTCTGCTATCTCATCTAATTTCTGTTTTCGGTTGTATTCGGACCGGTAGGTCCTATATGTATTGGATATTGCCTTCGGGCCTATTATTGTAATAATTTCCTTGTAAGACTATTCGTGCACTTTGCACCTGGTAATTCAGAACTGTATTCGTGGGTACCAAACTACTCGATCCAGGGATAAGGTACTATGAACACGAATGATTCCCGTCCTCAAAAACGGGGGTCCACACATGGTGGGTGGCAGTTCGAGTTGGTATGCCACTTCACCTCGTCGCTCTTGAATCCGATATGGTCCCACATAGCGTGGTGCCAACTTGCCTTTGGTTTGGAATCGGTGCACTCCCCGAAGTGGGGTGACACGAAGATATACATAGTCTCCAACTTTGAAATCTAACTCTCTGCGGCGGTTGTCTGCATAACTCTTTTGACAAGACTGTGCAACTTTCAGCCTTTCTTTATGATTCTGATTTTCTCTTTGGCATCACTTAACACTTCAGTCCCGAACAACTGACGTTCGCCGGTCTGATCCCAGAAAAGCGGGGTTCGACACTTTCGCCCATAGAGTGCTTCGAAAGGTGCCATCTGTAAACTGGCCTGATAACTGTTGTTATAGGAGAACTCTGCATAGGGCAGGCTCTTATCCCAAGCTTCTCCGAAATCCAGAGCACAAGCTCGCAGCATATCTTCCAAAACCTGGTTTACACGTTCCGTCTGACCATCGGTTTGTGGGTGATAGGCCATGCTAAAATTCAACCGGGTGCCAAGTTCCTCTTGTAGTTTTTGCCAAAACTTGGAGGTGAACTGACTGCCACGATCAGATACTATCTTCTTGGGTACCCCATGAAGACACACAATCCTTGCCAGGTACAATTCCGCTAACCTTCTGCCCGTATAGGTGGTAAGCACTGGGATAAAATGAGCCACTTTAGTGAGGCGGTCCATGATAACCCAGATAGAATCGTGTCCTGATGATGTCCGGGGTAAACCGGTGATGAAATCCATCCGGATTTCCTCCCACTTCCATTCTGAGATTTGAAGTGGTTGTAATAATCCAGCAGGCCTCTGGTGTTCTGCCTTTACTCGCTGGCATACATCACATAGTGCCACGAACTCTGCTATTTCTCTTTTCATGCTAACCCACCAGAATTTCTCCTTAAGGTCCTGATACATCTTGGTACTTCCCGGATGGATAGAGTACTGACTCTGATGAGCTTTAGTAAGGATTAACTTCTTCAATTCCTTATCTTCTGGCACACATATCCTGTTGCCCATCCATATGGTTCTGTGTTCATCTTCCGTGAAGTCACGAGCTTTTCCCACTCTCATATTCTTCTTAAGCTCAGCTATGTTAGGATCCGAAGCTTGAGCTATGCGAATTTGATCTAAGAGTGTAGGTTGTGCTTCAAGAGCGGCCACAAATCCGGGTTCAACAATTCCCAGGTTTAGATGCTCTAGGCCTTGTAGTAACTGTTCACATTTCCCTTGTATGTGGATAGAGTTGCAGTAATTCTTTCGGCTCAAGGCATCAGCTACGACGTTAACTTTGCCAGGGTGGTAGTGTATACTTAGATCATAATCCTTGATCAACTCCAACCATCGTCGCTGACGGAGGTTCAAATCCGATTGGGTGAAGATGTACTTCAGGCTCTTATGATCCGTATATATTTCACAGCGATTACCGACGAGGTAATGTCGCCATATTTTCAGAGCATGGACAACTGCTGCTAGTTCCAAGTCATGTGTTGGGTAGTTAGACTCATGAGGTCTCAACTGGCGGGAAGCATAAGCGACCACTTTTCCATCTTGCATCAACACACAGCCTAACCCTTGGTGAGATGCGTCGCAATAGACTTGGAAATCCTTGGTTTGATCTGGCAAGATCAATACTGGTGCGGACACCAGTTTTCTCTTGAGTGTTTCAAAACTCTGGTTGCGCTCGGCAGTCCATATAAACTTTTTATCCTTCTTTAACAACTGTGTCAAAGGCTTGGCAATCTTTGAGAAGTTTTCGATGAACCGACGGTAATAACCCGCAAGTCCTAGAAAACTTCTGACCTGGGTGACGATTTTAGGTGGAGTCCATTTGGTTACTGCTCCCACATTGGAAGGGTCCACTGCGATTCCTTGGGCATTCACGATATGGCCGAGGAATTGCACTTCCTTCAACCAGAAAGCACATTTGCTAAACTTAGCATAGAGCTGGTGGTCTCTTAACTTTTCGAGTACCAACCGGAGATGGTGCTCATGTTCCTCTTTCGACTATGAGTAGATCAAGATGTCGTCGATGAACATTACAACGAACTTATCTAGGAATTCCATGAACACTTTGTTCATCAAATTCATGAAAAAGGCTGGGGCATTTGTAAGTCCGAAGGACATGACCGTGCACTCATACAGACCGTACCGAGTGATGAAGGCGGTCTTGGTAATATCCTCCTCTCGAATTCTTAGCTGGTGATAGCCTGACCGCAGGTCTATCTTTGAGAACACCTTTGCTCCCTTTAATTGATCAAACAAGTCGTCAATCCTAGGGAGAGGGTATTTGTTCTTGATAGTAACCTCGTTGAGTGCGCGATAGTCGACACACATCCTTTTGGTCTTATCCTTTTTCTCCACAAAAATGACTGGAGCACCCCAGGGCGATGTGCTCGGGCGGATATAACCTTTCTGTAACTGTTCATTTACTTGTTTCTTGACCTCTGCCAACTCATTGGCTCCCATTCTATAGGGCCTCTTGTGGATCGGAGCAGTGCCAGGGACTAGGTCAATCCGAAACTCTATTTCTCTTTCAGGAGGCATTGTGGTCAGGTCTTCCGGGAAGACTTCCGGATACTCACAAACCACAGGAATATTTTCTAACTTAGCCTGGTCCTTTCCTTTCTCTTCGGGCTTCTCCTTGGCCGAGATCCGATTCAGACTTGCCACTACCCTCAATGGTTTAGGGGAGCGGTAAATCACTTTCTTCCCTTCGTCATGAGTCAAGAGATCGTGCGACTTGCGCAATCGATCAGACCTTTATGACGGGTCAACCAGTCCATCCCAAGGATGACATCCAGGTCTTTTGATTCTAGAAGGATAAGATTGGCTAGAAAGGGGGACCCTTGGATTTCTATTGCCACTAAGGGGCAAAAGTGGGCAGTGTTCAAATGGTTCCCGGGAGTTTGGACCCGCATGGGTATCTTAAGTTTTAACACCGACAACCCATGTTTTCCCACAAATGCTTTTGATATGAAAGAATGGGTTGCGCCCGAATCAAACAGGACTGATGCATTAAAGGAGTTCACAGGGAACATACCCAGTATGACATCCGGTGCGTCCTGGGCCTCCTCTGCCGAAGCATGATTCACTCTTGCTTGGATGAACCTGGTTGCGCGTTTTGCTCTTGGACACTTGTCTACAAAATGTCCAGGTTCTCCACAGTTGAAACAGTTTCCCGGTTTGAATCCCGAGTCCTTTGGTGGCATTGGCTTGGACTACGGTGGCGGCTGCGCCGTTGGCGGACGCGGGGCCGGATTTCGCTGTGGCTGTCCGGGATGGCTTCCGCTGGGTTGGAAATTCCCGGGATGGTACGGGCGATGTTGACGAACGATCATAGTGGTAGGTCCACTCTGACCACCTGGGGTGAAGCGCGGCCGCTGGGGATTCCCTTGCTGAGGTTGTGGCCTAAACTGTGTAGCCTTCCATTTTCTGAACATTTTATTGCGTTGGTCTTCTTGACGGATGGCTTTGTCGACCAACTTCTCGAAGTCGGCGTATTCACCGGAGATGAGCTTGTCTATTAACTCATCGTCCAGCCCGGCCAAGAACCTCTCTTGACGTTCGGCGTCAATGCGTACGTCCTCTGGAGCGTATCGCGCTAAGCGATTAAACTCGTGCAGATACTCGGTGACCGTCCGAGTGCCTTGTTCCAGGGATCTGAACTCTCTTTTTCTGGGCTACTATCCCTCCGGGGATGTGTGCCTTCCGGAACTGGTGGCAAAACTCTGCCCAAGTAACTGCAGGTGCGTCCGCCCGACGGGTAACCAAGAGGTTGTCCCACCAGGCTGAGGCGGGGCCTTGGAGTTGGTGCGTGGCGAAAGACACCCTTTCCTGGTCCGTGCACTGGAGAAGGTCCAACTTCTTTTCTATGGCGATGATCCAGTCATTAGCCTCCATGGGGTTGGTGGTGCTAGAGAAAGTAGGGGGTCGGACTCGAAGGAATTCTGACAGTTTGTTTTGTGGGGGTGGTGCGAAATGGTCATGCTGATGTTGGTTCTGCTACTGAAACTGTTGCATCATTTGCAACTGTATCTGATGATGCTGCTGTTGCATTTGCTGTATCATTGCAGCCATCATCTAGGTCTGGTTGGCTAGGACTTGTGCCAAAGTGATGTTCTCAGGTGGAGGAGGTGGGTTGTTGGTATTAGCACGGGTGTTGTTCTCGGCTGACTCAGTGCTAGTGTTGCCATTCCTGGTGTTCACCATCTGAAGAAACGGAACAAACAAGGCGGGGAGAAGGAGTAAAGCAGATTAGACAGAGAAGTCGATCTTTATTACTTGTTTTGAGCTGTTCTTTAATTAAAACACTTGAAACACACTCAACATCCTTAATTGGACAACCCATACCCACACTTGATACAGGTTGACCACTACCCACACACAGCACTCCTAACACACAGCAACTAAGCAAACAGGAAAACTAGGAAAACGGTAAACTAATGGTGGCGAAGCTCTAAGGGTCGGAACGACTTCCGTGGTTGGAGGAGTCGAAACCACTCCCAAGGGAGTTCCCGTCTTCCTTTTCCTTTGAGCGGCTTCGAGAGCTTGCTAACTCTTCTTTCTGTCCGAGGCTCTTGGATCTGCCGCTGCTACTGCCTTTGCTGCTACTGGACACCGAGATCCATCCTCCTCCTCCTCTTGGGGCAGGGACCAGAGCAAGAGTAGGATCTGGCACTGGGGCGGGGACTGGGGAAGGTGGCGGTGCAGGAGGTGGAACCCTGGGCGCCAGCTGCATCCGCACCGGAGCCTTGGTGTTCTTCCGCGGCGTGATCCTGATCCAAAGGATGTTGGGAGGTGGAAGTCCCTTCAGACTGGCGATTTCTCTCTTGAGACAATCCACCTCATCCTTCAAACTCTTGATCCTTAAGATCTTCAGGTCATTTAGAGCCTTTGCCGCTAGGTGGAGATCTGCATGCATCTTATCCAGCCCTTCAATCACTGTCCTCATGTGAGAGAAGGTGGTGTCATTCCCCCTTCGGACGGAAGGTGTTGATTGCTGACGAAGTTCCCGCCGAGGATGGTACCGGTAGGCGAGTGGCGGAGATGGTAGTCATGCATCTCCCTCATCCGAGCCAGCATCAGATAATCAGCTTCTTGGCAGGCATGCTCATTTGTTCCTCCCGACGCAGTGACCACCATGATCGGGATGTTGGTGCCGACGAACCCGTGCACCTCTAGGCGGACTTGGTGAGGCAACTCACCGCCGAATGGTGAAACGGTAGTGTACTCGGGTGCATCCGGATAGCCTTGCCAAGGCCATTCTTGCCAGCTCCGCGACGAAACCCTTCAAGCTCTGACCGTTGTGGGTGACTGGACGGCCTGCCGTCTAGAGAAGACAAGGTAGGGGATCAATGCATGCTCAAACCCAAATTAGATAAATGATAAAGGACTCAAGTAAAGTAAACGAGAAAAAGAGGGTTTTTGAGAAACACTTTTTATGAGGCTAAGGAAAACTTCTAAGGACATCCCCTAGATCATGCTGCAAAATAGATGCTTAGTTATAATATAAAATTGGTGACCATTCCCTCCTATCGCGACTTAGGACTTTGATCCCTTAGAAAATCCCAACTTGGTGGTCGAAATAGAGATCAAATGATTTTTCAAAATTTTAACTCTAAAATCCTATCACTTAGACTTGACCGCGTTTTCAAAATGTTTTGAGAGAGACTTAAAGTTTTTCTCAATCCCGAGAAAAAAAGACCCATTTTCCCGAAACGACATCAAAAACCAGGGATTATGCATATGAAAAGATTCAGAGGGCTCCTAAGGTTTTTCCGTTTGGCTTTTCCTATGGTCTGGAAATTGGCTCTGATACCAACTTGTCACGCCGAGAAATTCAGACCCGAATTTCTAAAGCTATATGTGTATTAAAATCCCTGTCCAGGACCAGCCAGGGTACACATACGACAATTGTCGATATTACAGTTCCACGACTTAGAAACAATACAAAAAGATTACAAAAGGGCAGCGAAAAAAGAAAAAGGGCCTAAGCCTAAGCTTGACGCTGGCCACGTGGCTTCGACCACTCCACAGGCAGCTTCCAGAGTGAAGGACAAGCCTACTCCACTTCGTCTTCTTCTTCAGCTTCTGGCTCAGGTTCTGGTGAAGAGGAAAGGATGAGTACTTCCACGTACTCAGCAAGTCACACCGGGAAGGGAGAGGAATGAATGCAGGGAAGACAAGGGTTTGGCTAAAGTTTGCTTTTGCGCAAACAGCATGGGTTTTTCCAAACAAAGGAATTTTGAACATAAACAACACAATAATAATTTAAGTAATTTAAGCATTTTGAATACCAACACTATCCAACGTTATTCCCACGTTGTGACAGGCCCAAACCATCCACCTATGCTAGTCAAGTTCCTTTAATCAGGGTGTAATAGTGTGGGACTAATCACGGAGAGCTCGGTCGATCGCCCCATCACCGCGGGCACGGCTATTCGAATAGGTTTACTCTGATCAGAGGTGTACAACTGTACCCACAAGACACAGCCCCACAACACAGTCTCCCGTGCATCGGAATACCACCGCGGTACCCCGGAAAGGGAACTGTGATAGGACCTTTCGTATAACCCCTCACTAACCAAGTGAACCCCACCAAGGTTTCGCCCCCACTCCCGGACCCTAGGAATGGGCAGCCCCCCGAGTGCCTCGATGAATCCAGCAGCCCAGCAACCCTAATACCGGGGCCGACTGAAACTCCATCCCGCTCACCCTTGCCAATGGGTCCGTCAGCTAGGAGAGGCTACACTACGGGACCTACCTTACCCATTTAGGCTTGTGGTTTGCACGTACATTCTCCCGAGGGGTCCCCTGAACCGGTCCTTAATTGTTAGGGGCGCCGCTAACCAAAACCATGGCGCCCACGGCCCACCATTTGTCATATTTTAGTTATTAGTCCAATTCACCTGAATTTCTAACCAATAATCCTCCGAACAGGAGTCCAGGAGAGACATATTAAGTGAGAAAGACCCATTTAGTGAGCTAGTGAGTCTAAGCCAGACTAAGCATAACCTAGTCCTGAATCTAATCATATTATTTTCCCAAGTTTAATCAAAGGGGTTTGGGGTGTCAAACCTAACGCATAAACTAAGCATAAGGCATACTATTCCCCATGTAATGACATTATAAAATACATGCAATTTCATAGAATAAAATAGGAGTTTTAGCAAAATGGGAGCAATATGATCAATAATATAGTATGACTTGCCTTGCTCTTCGGCTTGGAGAACTTCAGCGACGACTTCAAAGTAAACCGGGACAGCGGAACTACCGGGATCTACACGTCAAACAAGCACTTCAACAAAACAGGCTAAAAAACTACTAGAACAGGGAACAAAACCATTTTTAATGGATTCTTGGCATTTTTATGAATTTAATGAAATTTGAATGGGGAAAAACGGAGGTCGGATTGAAAAGAAATGATTTTTAGAAGTTTTGTGGGTTTTTTACTAAAACAAAAAATCTTTAATTGATTTATTGCGCAATAAAACCCGGGAGCGTCGCGGCTAGGGGGCGCGTCGGGCGGAGGCGACGTCGGCGGCCAGCGGAGTGCGTCCACGGTGGATCGGGTCCACGGCTGGATCGGGCGGTGCACCACGTGGAGCACACGTGGTGCCGAGGTGGCGACCACGTGGCTCGCCACGTGGGCGAGCAGGGATGGACGGCGCCGATCTGACGAAGCCGATCGGACGGCCGAGAAGGGGTGCAACAGCACGGGCGGTACGGCGCGGCGGCGCACGGCGACCGGCCGGTGCCATTTGGGCCGCGGCGCGGGGTGGCGGGATGCCGCGGCTTCACGCGTGGGCGGAGCCGCGCGCACCCGAGCGGCAGCACAAACACGACCGAGAGGACGAAGAGAGGCGGCTCACCGTGGGAGTTGCCAGAGTTGAGGGGGACGACAGCGACAGCGGCGAGGGAGACGGCGGGAGCTCGCGGGGAAGGGTGGCCGAGGTGGCGCGGGTGCCGGGAAGAAGGAAGGAGATGGCGGTGAGGTCCAAGACGGCTCGGGACGTCGGGGTGTTGCGGCCGAAGTCCGGCGGTGAGCTCTGAATTTTGGGCGCACGGTGCGAGGGCAAACGAGAGAGTGAGGGCTTGAGTGGAGGTGTGGGGAGCTCCGGGAGGGCGATGGGGTGCTTAAATAGGGGATGGGGAGGTCGACGGCGATCGGATAAGAGCGGAATTTCTCGCCGGCGCAATTTGGGGGAAGTAATGGCCGGTGATGAAATCTGGCCATTAGGGCGTGCGGGAGCGGCGGCCAGGGGCTTTGAATGTCGGCGGGCACGATGGGGAGTTAAGGCGGCGGGATCTTGGAGCGCGGGAAAAGCGGGTGCGCGAGATCCAAGCGGAGGAGGCGGCGGAAATGGTGCGGCGGCGGGATAGGGGAGCGACGGCGACGGGCGGGCCCCACCTATCGGCGTCCCGAGATAAAGGATTCGGCGATATTGACTTGTTTGCGAGCGTGAGGGTTTAATGGGCCGCGGCCTTCGGCCGGCCCGCGAGAGAGAGGAGAGAGAACGGCGCGCGGCGGGGATCGGGTGGCCGTCGGCTGATCAGTGGGTCGATCGGTGGCGCGGGGGAGAGGATGGGTCGTCGGCTCGGGCCAGCGCCACGGCCGAAAATGGGCGGGAAAGAATGGAGGAGAGAAAAACTGATTTTTCCGGAATTATTAATTCCGATTTTGGTTTTAATTGGTTAAAAATTATTTCTTGTGCTCGAAAATTTCACTAAAAATTATATTAATGTATTTTGACATGTAAAATTTAAGAAAAATCCTACCATGTCATTTCCATTTAGCATTTGGCTTTTAAAATTATTTGTTCTCTCCAGTTAATGCCAACAATTTTCTTTTATGATTTTTTTGGATTTTCAAGAGGGAAAAACACCTCGGGTGTTACACAAAATCTCCAACTTTGAAATTTAAATCTCTTCTTCGGTTATCACTATAGCTTTTCTGTCTTTCCTCGGCAGTTCTTATTTTTTCTCTTATAATCCTAATATGAGCTTCTGCATCATGTGTCAATTGTGGTCCTATTAACTGCCTTTCCCCAACTTTTGTCCAATTAAGGGGGGTTCTGCACTTTCTACCATATAGTGCCTCAAAGGGTGCCATTCCTAGACTAGATTGATAACTATTGTTATATGAAAATTGTGCAAAGGTTAAACAAATGTTCCATGCAGGTCCATATACCATGCACAGGCCCTTAACATTTCTTCAAAAATAAGGTTTACCCTTTCTGTTTGTCCTCTGGTTTGTGGGTGATAGGCTGAACTAAATCCCAACTTAGTACCCATGAGCTCTTGAAATGTCTTCCAGAATCTAGATGTAAACTGTGATCCTCAAATGTACTGATGCAGCCTTGGACGACGCCGACGTAGCCAATACGATTGCCTGAGCCGATGGGATCTTGGACTTACCCCTTCACTGGAGATCGAAGCCGATGCAGCCCCGCGTCAGGTGCCAAGTTCCATCGGATGATAAAGTAGAACAGATAAAAAAGATGGTGATGCACCGAGTTGTATTGATCGAGATATTGATGATTACATGAACCTCGGGCTTACATATTTATACCCGTAGGCTGACAAAGATCCTAATATATTACAATTTAAATTTTTCTAAAGATAAAAGAAAACAAACCGAGTCCTTATTGGACACTAACATGCTTTCCTATAGATAAAGTAGAAAGCTAACAAACTCTTCCTAATTAATAGATACAAGCCGCATCCTTCCTGAACTCGGTCCCTTCTGGATAAGATTTTCCCAAACCGAATCTAACAAGAATCTGACTACTGGATATGTTGATACATGAAAACCCTCATCGACTGATGCAAAACTCTAAGTCGATTCTAGCTTTGAGCCGATATGAACACTAAGCCGATGGGGACACCAGGGCTTACCAAATTCTGGCGTTAACACATGGCTGCCATGTCCGGCCACGTTTTCCCATCGCCTTGGTCGTCCCCGGTCAGTGTCATCACCACCTCCGGCATCGCAGCAATGAGACGAAGCCCGACAGCCATCTCCCCTCCGTCGAAAACCCTGGGAAGTACCTCGTCACTGTGAAGCCCGTGCGTCGCCGCCTCTGTTCGTCTCTAGCCGTGTCGCGCCATCACGATTCTCGTCGGTTTCGATCTCTGACTTCACCATCAGCTACGCAAGGACCCCGGGAAGGCCGTCCACCATCTCTTTTCCGCCGAAGACTGCCAAGAAGCTGTTGTCGCCATTGACCCGAGGACCTCCGATGCCCAAACCTTGTCGTCGGCCGTCTCCGTTCGCCGTTCGTCGACGTTTTCACGTCGGTGAGTGTCGCCACAACCTCCTCTCTCTTTTGGTGCCCTTGGTTCTTGTCATCGTGTCGCTGTACGCCGTCGCCGCCGCAATCCCAAGTCGTCGGTCGTCCTGCCTATGTGGCCATCTGCGTGGCATCCCAGTCAGCGCCACCTCACCTGTTTCGTTTGCGTGGCTGCTTGCGTGTCCAGCTATGTTGTAGTCATCCCATGTCTTCAAGCCAGATTCCATCTCGTCTGTTGGATCTTGGTCGGTTTAATCGCAGTCGTTCATCTGTACTAGATTGAATCGGTTAAATCTCAGCCATCCGATCTGATCTGATTCAATCTTAGCCGTCCAAATCCTTGTGAACCCGTGGACCATCTCAGTGAACTTGGTCTACCGTGGACTGATCAGGGTTGATGTCATAATCCCTCTTTTCCATAATCCCACACTACTCATTAATGATGATAATTTGGTGATGATAATTTGTTAGCTCCTGTTATGGAGTTTTGAACTGTACAACTGAGATTGGTTGTTCAGAGATGGTTGGGCCTGTGCAGCATTGGGATGTTGTTCAGTGTTGATTAATATTGATGACTAATTACTTTACTGTTTTACCAATTCTTAAATTCTTGCTAAATGCTGCCTTTGCAAATGAAACCCTATTATTGCTATCCTTTGTATCCCTGTGCACTTGCATACTTGTTGTGTGGCTTGTTGAGTATTCCAGGTACTCATTCTTGCAATAACCAACCAACCGCAGTTGAAGAAGGCTTTCAAAGGAGAAGACTCTTTTGGCTTAGATCCCAGTTGAGCTGCCTGTGGGAGTGGAGTTGAAGCTTCGCTAGATTTTCTTTTTTCGCTGCAGTTTTGTTCATGGTGAGGACTAAGTACCTCTTTTGTAAGTATTTATTGCATTAGTTTATTTGATGAATCTGTATATTAAATTGGGACTTTTCTGAAAAATCCAAATGTGAAATATTTGGAAATTTTAGGAGATTTAGGATATGAGGAATTGAATTGGAATATTGGATATGGTTGGAAATTGATTTAGGAAAATTGAGCTCCACTTCTGAAATACAAATTAAATCCAAAACTTCAATTAAGAACAAAACCAACGGCGTAATTAATTAATTTATCACATTAAACCCATTTGATTGGCAAAATTTTCATTAAGATATTTAACGTGAATGAACCAAAGGTGAATTTTCATAAACATGCAAAAAGTACGGAAAGTGAAAAATTAGGATGTGACAATTATACTTGTTCAGGCCCTCGGAGAGAGATAATACCCTAGTCCAGTTGAGTAGATTGGATCTATATCAAGGGTTCCGTAATATGGCTAGGAAGTAGCGATCACCACGGCGTGTATGTTGGATAGTGAGGAGTTGCCTAGAGTTGTTTGGCGGTGTCTCAATCTTGGGACTGCTGCCTCGTCTTATATAGGATGAGGGGGAGGGTGTGGAGATTATGGCAATCGGGTATCTACATGGCAAGCTTATCCGACTGGAGATAGGGATAGGTTGTGCCTACCAAATATGTAAATCAACTACGACTTGGGTATTACGTTGCCGATTAGATAAGGCAATGGCTCATAGTCTTAGTTTGGTAAGATTGAGGAAACCGACTTAGAGTATGATAGGGTTTCCGATTTGTAAGCCCACCTCCCAAGACTATATAAGGGGGGTAAGGGGCGTCCCTTGAGGGATATCAGAGTTGATGAGCAAGAGCTTTAGACTTTAGATACATAAGATCACGAGATCAATAAAGACACTCGGCGGATCGAATCCCCGAAACAGGAGTAGGGTATTACCTCACGAGAGGGCCTGAACCTGTCTAAATCCTTGTTTTCCACCTAACCCATTATGCTTGGCGATCTTGACTGCGACCCCAATTTTCTATTGCCGAAACCGAGTTTCGACAGTTGGCGCGCCAGGTAGGGGACCGCGCGTCGAGACTTCTTCAACAATCTCGCCGACAAGCGTGATGGGATCTCCTTCAGGATTCGGCGACTTCGCCGCCAACTCCTTCGACGACTCCTCCTTCGACTCGGATTCAAACCAGTCGGAGGGAAAGACCCACTCGGCGCCGTTCGGGCTCCCCAATAGCGCGGGATCTTCGACGACATCTTCAAGATCAAGATGCGATCTGCTCGCTCCAACAAAAGACTTCACTCGGCACCGTTTGGATTAACGAACACCGCCGAAATCTGCGCCAATCTTCTCGCATCCCCGACGGAAGCGATCCACTCAAATGAAGATCTCTTAGTGCCGTTTGGGTTACCAAACGCCGCCGAGGTTTTCAGCAAACTTCTCTCCCGAGTCGGCGGCGACCTACTCGGAGGAGCCCACACCCCCAAGCTCGACTCGGACGGAACGATCCGATCCGGGTTACCCAGATCAAGGGAGGTCGACGTCATCCTCCCGTCATTCGGCTCTTGCTCATCTTCGGAGCTCGACGGATACCTCGGCTCCGCCGGCCGACAACCTCTACGGCATCCCTTCGACGAAGCCAACAACTCGACGCCGCATGGACTACGAGCCGAAGTGCTTGACGTCCCCATGGCCGAGCCGGACGAGTCCGACTCAGCCATGGCCGAAGGCTTGCTGAAGAAGAGCGAGCCGGGTGGAGCTCGAGCGCAAGACAGCCGAAGAGGAGAAACAACGCAAGGACGAGGGTGACAAGAGGAAGCGGGATCTACGTGCGGCGGACGATCCGCCGGAGGCCATACTCCAAACACGGGTTCGCAACACCAATATCTTCCGGACACCACGGCGAGAATGCGTCGCCGCACTCACGCTCTTGGACACCGTCATAGAGACGGCTCCGGCCAACGTGACTCCAATACTCGACAAGATCAAGACCATCGTCGCGCCACGGCGAACGGCCATCTCACCACTTCGGCACGAAGACCGACGAATCGTGGCCGAAACGCCGGACAAGAGCCGGCTTCCACCTCTGAAGTCGGGAGACTATAGGAGGCCCGAGCCGGCTCGGTCGACGACCGGCCAAGAGGCCCACCTCGCGAGTCCACGCTGAAGTACCGGGAGCGACGGCCGACTCCGCGCGACAAACGACACGGACGTCCACACGTCCACCACCGAGCCCGTCGCAACGGTTCCAGCTATCCAACCAGCCAACCGAAGACCCCGCGAGTGATCTCGCGGGAAGTCCTCGATCGCCGCTACCGAACGCGACCGACGCACTCGGGAAGATCGGAGGGGATCACCCGATAGCGGCGACGACGGAGTACCAGCCTTCACTCGGGAACTTCGCCGAGTGCACTGGCCGAGTGGCTTCAAGCCTACAGGGATTGAAAGGTACGACGGTAAGACCGACCCCGAATCTTGGCTAATCAGTATACACCCTCGCCATCCGCGCCGAGTGGCGACAATAAGGCTATGGCCAATTACTTGCCTCGGCCCTCGCAAACTCGCCGAAATTGGCTCACGAGCCTCGCCAAGAGGCTCAATCGGCTCGTGGAGCCAGTGAGGACCACTTCATCGCCAACTTCCAAGGAACCTTCGAGAGGCCCGGCACACACTTTGACCTTTACAACGTCATCCGAAGCGGACGAGCCCTGAAGGATTATATTCGTCGTTTCTCCGAGAAGCGCAACAAGATCCCGAACATCACCGATGACATCATCATCGCCGCCTTCCGAAGGGAGTCCGTGATGAGCTGCTCATCGGGAAGTTCGGCGCAAACCACCGAAGACGGTGAAGCAAATGTTCGAGACGGCGAACTCCTACGCCAAGTCCAACGATGCAATCAAGGCGGCACGCCAAGACCAGCTGACAAAAGGGATGACAAGCACTCGGAAGGAAGCCGGCATCCGAGGAAGGATAACGGCAGCAGCAATCGGCTCGAAAGATCGCAAGCACCGCACGAAGACCTGGTTGCCACAACATCGATTCTCAACACCGTCGCCGAGTTGCGGCTTACGACACGATCATGAACGATCGTGAACGCTCGGTGCACGCATCATCTACAAGCAATTCACAGAGCAATATGCGGCACGGTTAAACAAGGAGCCGACTAATGAAACCGGTCCATCGGGAACCAAGCGAACAACTCGACGGAAATTCGGAGCCTTTTCAAGGCCACGTGGGCGAGCTGAATCACATATTCGGGGCCGCGGGCTTATGAGTCCAAGAGGAAGCAAAAGCCGATGGACCGCGAGGTCAACGCAAGCACAACCCGAAGTCCCACAACATCTACGATGGTCGGAGGTGGCCATCACGTTTAATCGCTCGGATCATCCTCACCGAGTGGTTCACCCGGGCGGTATCCCTTGGTACTTGACACAGTGGTTGAACATCAAGTGAAGCGTGTCCTCATCGATGGGGCGGCGTCCTCAATCTACTGTTCGCCAAGACCTGGATGGGATACAAATCCCGAGAACCGAGTTGAAGGCAAGCTCGGCCCCTTCCACGGAGTGATCCCGGGCTGTCGCCCACACCACTCGGGCACATCGCCTTTCCGGACACCTCCGGAGTTCGCGAGAATTTCCGAACGGAGAATACCACCTTCGGGGTGGTCGACTTCAAAGACGGCCTACCACGCGATCATCGGAAGGCACACTCGCCAAATTCATGGCGATACCACACTACACTTACCTCTGCATGAAGACGCCTGGCCCTAACGGCGTCATCACCCTGCGCAGCGACGTCAAACAAGCCTTCACCTACGACGAAGAAAGCTGCGATATGGCCCAATCTTGTGAGAGATCACGTGGCTAGGAAGAAATCCGACTGGCTACATCAACATCTGAAGAGGGTGAAATTTCTACAAAGAGGATAGCCAAGTCGGGACAAGGCAACGCCAAAACGAAAAAAATCTTTCTTGATCCAGTCGACAAGATATCTTCAAGGACTTAGAAGATACCAGAGTCACAATGTTCGGGCGCGAGCTTTCATTGTCGATGATTTGGTTCTACGCAAGATCCAGACCATCAAGGACCATCACAAATTATCTCCACTATGGGAAGGACCATACATAATCGCCGAGGTGACTCGGCCAAGAGCATTTCGACTAAAGCGCGAAGATGGATCTATGGTGGAGAACTCCCGGAATATTGAACATCTTCGACGATACTATGCTTAAATTGCTGTAAGTTTTATGTTGTTCTTGATTTGTCAACCTCAAGCAAGATGACTTCTTGAGTTGACGTCGGGCTACATACGTGTCAATAAAGGATGGTTTTCTTTGATAACTTGTTTATATTTAGTTTATCATTGTTTATTGTTTTGATTCGAGTTCAATAGATAAGGACTGAGAATTTTTGATGATCTAATCAAGTTTTAGGCTTGGTGACAGTCGGACGAAAATTACTTAAGAAATTTTCTATGAAGACTTGGGTCAAGGCATCAACATAAATAAGCTAGATACCTACAAGTTCACATCGGAGGCATAAAGAGACCAAGATGATTAGATGAAGTGGCGGGGACGACCTCGAAGCTTCGTAAAAAGACTTGAGGGTTTTTGCTAAGTCGTCTCGTGATTGGGCCGAGCCCATGAGAGACTTGTGGCCCGGCTAAGGTGTGGCTTGACACGTGTCCTTAGGGACTTAAGTGGATGGACTTAAGCAGATTTGCCTTGGCAATACGCACGTGTCACATAGCCCAATACCTTTAAAATCCTTTCATACCGCGGTTTGCATAACTTCATGAGAAGTTGGCACGATGCAATTTGAAAGGTGACAAACGATTAAGCTTTTCATGGTGTCCCGATGACGATGTTTGGTTTCTAAGCATTTGATTAAATGATTATATCAATGCTATTTTTCCACCTTGGTGAAGATCTTTTTAGATTAAGACCACTATTATGGCAGGAGCTATTTAATATTTTGGTCGTATTTTTCAGATGACTGAAAAATTTGTTTACCCATGAGGGTTGACTAAATTATTTGTCCCGAGATGACTCGGACAAGTTAACTCGGATAAGCATGAGCTTGCCGAGTGTTTTTTTACCCATGAGGGTTGATAAGATTATTTGTCCCGAGATGACTCGGACAAGTTAACCCGGACGAGCATGAGCTTGCCGAGTGATTTTTACCCATGAGGGTTGATTAAATTATTTGTTCCGAGATGACTCGGGCAAGTTAACTCGGATGAGCATGAGCTTGCCGAATGTTTTTTACCCATGAGGGTTGATTAGATTATTTGTCCCGAGATGACTCGGACAAGTTTACTTGGATAAGCGTAAGCTTGCCGAGTGTTTTTTGCCCACGAGGGTCAATTAAGCTATTTGTTCCGAGATGACTCGGGCAAATCAACTCGGATAAGCATGAGTTTGCCGAGTGAATTGACTTCTTACCTATAAGGGTTGATTAAATTGTTTGTTCTGAGACGACTCGGGCGAACTTACTCGGATAAGCATGAGCTTGCCGAGTGATGTGATTTTTTATAACTGCTTTAGCTTGAGCTAAGCATTTATAAGAGAATTATTTGTTCCGAGATGACTCGGGCAAATTTCCGGGATGTCTCGGGAGGATCAGCTCGGATAAGCATGAGCTTACCGAGCAAATTGATTTCTTACCCATGAGGGATGATTGAAATATTTGTTCCGAGATGACTCGGGCAGATCCACTTGGATAAGCATGAGCTTACCGAGTGCTTTTCACCCACGAGGGTTGATTGAGTTATTTGTTCCGAGATGACTCGGGCAAATTTACTCGGATAAGCATGAGCTTGCCGAGTGATGAGGTTGCTTTAGCATGAGCTAAGCACCTATATAAGAATGATTTTTATAGTTCTTGACTATATGCTTAGTCTTTTTGACTAACCACATAGTCGGGGCTACACCTAATTAGGTGCATCGGAGATGCACCTAGATATTTATTTTTGAGAATTTTTTAGATATTTTTCAGCCCTTCACGCCTTTGGAGCCACTGGGAAGATTCAGGCAGAGATGATGGAATCACTCGGCGCCGAGCACTCGGCCAAAGAGGTTTTCGGTGCATACTATTTTGGTTTGAAGCTGAGTTGTCTCGTCGACCGAAAAGGACTCGGGGCTACTGTGGAGATTATGGCAATCGGGTATCTACATGGCAAGCTTATCCGATGGAGATAGGGATAGGTTGTGCCTACCAAATATGTAAATCAACTACGACTTGGGTATTACGTTGCCGATTAGATAAGGCAATGGCTCATAGTCTTAGTTTGGTAAGATTGAGGAAACCGACTTAGAGTATGATAGGGTTTCCGATTTGTAAGCCCACCTCCCAAGACTATATAAGGGGGGTAAGGGGCGTCCCTTGAGGGATATCAGAGTTGATGAGCAAGAGCTTTAGACTTTAGATACATAAGATCACGAGATCAATAAAGACACTCGGCGGATCGAATCCCCGAAACAGGAGTAGGGTATTACCTCACGAGAGGGCCTGAACCTGTCTAAATCCTTGTTTTCCACCTAACCCATTATGCTTGGCGATCTTGACTGCGACCCCAATTTTCTATTGCCGAAACCGAGTTTCGACAGAGGGTTACTATCTAATCTAATTGGTTACAATAAAATCTTCCTATTCTATCTATCAAAGTTATGCATGATTCTCAAGATTTATAACTCATTCCGTGGATCTCTCTTTTTTGGATTACAAGTAAGCTGCACGGGCCTAGGGCACTCGGCCCACCCCATGCTATTTGGCACAAAGACCCATGGTGAGGTACTCCGGTACCATGTACCCCACATATCTATTCTCGCGGCTCCAGTTTGAATGAATATTTTAAGTCCATTCATAGGTTGTTTAAATTAAGCATGGTGCTTAGGTTAAAAGTCTTCTTTAATCAAATTAGACATGGTATCGGGTTTTCTTAATGAACCTTAGAGTTAATACTTGTATTGATCTTGATTGTATATATATGGACTAATCCCTGCAGGGAAACCTTCAAATTTGAGTGGGTAAGTCTTTAGGCTGATTCAAACTGGAGATAACCCAAGGCATTGGATACACGACAAAGTTGCACAAAACCCTCTTGTAATTGTGTTAAGGCAGTTTTAATTCAGTCTTGTTTGAGTATAAAAAATTGGTGAAAATAAAAATTTCCATAATAATAATAATAATTAAAGGAGTTGAAAATTCCGTAGCAGATTGTTTGTCGTGCATACAAATCACTAACATGCAGGAACTGTTGACAAATGACTTCCTACGGGATAACATGTTGTTGAAGGTAATAGGCTCCAACCTTTGGTATATAAATATTGTGAACTGTATGGTTGCAGGTTATACACTACCAAGGGATAACAAAAAGAGGCTCATCTACGAAAGCAGACTGCACTTGCAGGATGAGCTATATCTTTACGAAATCTGTATAGACGGCCTTCTGAAGAGATGTGTAATGAGGAGCTGAATCAGCAAGAGATTATACAGTACCATCTTGGTAGCCGTCAACTATGTGTTCAAGTGGGTAGAAGCAATGCCATCACAAGTCACTAAAGCACTCCCGCCGGATGTTTCATGAGATCATCACATGTTTTTTTACACTGTGGATGGTAAGAAGTGACGAAGGGTCTCATCATAAAGATCTTCTGAAGTTTTTTACAGGAGCTCAGGAGACACAACACAACATTAGAACTCCATGTCACCCCCAACAAGCGATCAAGCAGAAATATTCAACAAACAGATCAAGAACATTCTGCAAAAGACCATATAAGTAATGGGGAAGGCATGGAGGATCAATCTACCTGATGCACTTTGGGCATATAGGACAAACACCTACCGGCATGTAACTTTCCTAGCTCATCTATGGAAAGACATGTCATCTACCTATCGAACTAGAGCACAGAGCACACTAGACCATCCAGATGTAGAACATGGATTTAAGAAAAGTCAGATGGCACATATAGTTGTGTCTGTACAGAACATGAGGAATTGAAGGACAAGGACTACCACCATGCCAGAATATAAGGGAAAAACAAAAAGATAGTATGACAAGTAGATAAGGCAAAGGAGTTCGAGGCAGGAGATAAAATACTACTATTCAACTCCAGGGTGAAACTCTTCAGGCAATGGAAACTTTGAAGCAAATGCATGGGACCGTTCACCATCGTCGACACCTCATCGCATGGAGCAATAATACTTGAGAACAATAGAGGTAATGTCTTCAAGGCAAATGGTTATCATTTAAAAGTTTTCCTAGAACTACATGAAAATCTTGCTTACCCGAAGGTTTCAGGGCCGGATTCTGTCTAGCCCAAACCCATTATCATGAACTCTTGTCCATCCTATCTCTAAATAAAAAATATAAAAAATAAAAATACAAAAATTATTTCCGTGGGCCCTTTAGGTTTATTTCACTTCATTTGCCTTCATTTCCATTATAGCATGACTACCCATTTTTATTCAATAAAAATAAATATCATGACTCTCAGGTTTCCAAGCCGGTTGAGTCCTTTGTGCTTTCACTTTTCTTTTTGTTGTCAAATAAGCACTGTAGTTACAAGAACAAGTGTGGGGGAGATCGTGCAAGCTTCCTATCATGTACACAATGAGATCACCCCTATGTGTGCTGCAACATGACTCTGGAGACTACACAAGGAAAGACGGTGCAACCAAGACCGTGGTAGGGTCAATGGAACCATAGGTTTGGCCAAACCACCCTTGTGACCGCTCGACCTCTGTTTTATACAGAGCAGGTTTGCACATTTCTTTCCTGGACCTCCCTGAATTTTTTTAGTTCAAATGATCTTCACAATGAAATATCTTAAATATTAAACTCAAAATTGGGATGTTGCAATTATAATATATGATTTTGCTGAAAATGACTTGAATATTTTATTCCTCACATGCTACTTGTTACTTGTGATCATATATTTATAGGAACACATGCTATCTAAGTAATTGATGAATGAGACTTGACCTGGTAAAAAGAACTTTGCCATTTTCTGTTGAGTACTTGGGAATTTTATGAGAAAAAATTGATACAACGATGCTAGCTCCTCATTGATATTCTTATTCCCACCAAAGCCATATGATTGATCATATTGATAAACCTTATACATATGTTGCTTTGACATTGCATTGAGCTTTATCAAATTGTGTGACCCTAGTGAGATACTTTTCATGCTTACTTGAGCAAGATTCACGCGCACTCACCATATATGCTTGACCTCTACACTGGAGGTTAGCAAAAAACATGCCATCCATCCAACAAATAAACACTCCACAAAAAAAGTGCCTCTCCCAAGCTTTGCAAAACGACGGTTATACCCAAAAAGAGCTTTGCAAAAAGAGATGACCAAAATGTCTCTATAAGCACTTTGAAAAAGAGAAAAGATACATAGTCACAAAAGGAGGTGCAATCATTCTCAAAGACTTAATGTTGAAAAAAATAGATTGTCTCCAAACAATAGCAAAAAGAGATAGCAAAGAAAAAGAAGTGCCACCTACCACCATACATATCCATACACTATGCACATCTTGATCAAGTTTGTATGTCTTGTTTTCTCCATGGATCCACTCTTGGATTTTGCAATATATGTGATACAAGTAATGTTTTTCCTTCCCCTACAGTGAGCTCCACATAAGCCTTATTAGAGGTAGAAAAAGAAAAAGGCATAATCAAATACCTTTGTGAGGAATCATACATATTGAGCGATCCGAGAGAATCAGTTGAGGAGTAAAGCAAAGTTATGATTTTTATGAGTTACAAGAAAAACCCAAGTCATTCATCAGAAGGAGGAAAGGTAACTTGAGTCAAGGTCGTTCCATCCTTCAATTACCCAAGATGGTGTGATAGACACCTCAAGGGTCCACAAGTACTGTTATGGCTTGGAATAACTTGTATAAAGGTTCATTACTAAGGAAATCATAAATCTGTTGTAGTCCATAACCTTCACTCGAGACGAGTAAAGCGCTAAGTATGGAGGTGTTTTTGACGGTTCTTAAGTACAAAATTTTGACCATCAATTCCCGCATATAATACATAAAAATGGCATATCCAATATAGCGGTAGGGTTTATTACTAACCATTTCCACAAATATTCATGAAATATGTGTATGCAGAGAATTACGAGAGAAAACACACCCATCATGCAAAGAAACACACCTCCGACCAATCAGACGTGAGTACATGGATTGGAGGGCCAACAAGTCAGTGCAAACCGACTCATTTTGGGCTTAACCGACATGCACTACCATAGGGCCCCATAGGAGAGTGACCTAGACGAAGTTGGTGGTCAAGGCGACAACCATGGGTTAGCCGAACCCCTGGTTCAGCCGAACTGGCCTTGGCGCACCTTGCCTCCAGCCGCCACATGGAGCTCTCTAGTTGGATGCCAGTGACGGTTAGGGTGGTTATCGACTTAACTACCGATCTATCAACTGTCATTGGGCTTTATAAAAGGAGGAAATGGACTTCACTCACACACACACACAACTCAAAGTGGAGTACAACTCACTTTGATATTTAGGCTACTCTCTAGTATAGAATATAGGAAGAGAGTTAGGGGAAGCTTCGAAAGGAGTGCCTTAGGTGTCGAGTTCTCTCCAAGGGAATTTTGGAGGAGTGCCGAAGATGTCAGCACTCTCTCCAGTGTAGTCCCAGAGAGTGCCGGAGTTTTTTTTGACCGAAAACACTGTGGGGGAGATCCTTCATAGTCACGACCAAGCAGGAATATATTAAAAGAGGTAGAAAACTTATAGTATGGGGGGTTTACAAGTTATTAAAGGATAAGGCAAGATTGAACAGAGACTTGTAATGCTGGAAAGCAGCCAAAAAAGATCAGCTGAAAGCATCTCACCAAGCACAGAAGGAGGTTTTTAGATCCTCCCTAAATCTTGTGGATTGCAGGTGGCCTTGACTTCTGAAGTTTGACTTCCGAAGTATTAGATTCGGTGTTTTCCGGTTGAAGACCTTGTCATTCCGTAGTTTCCACAATTCCCAAGCCGCTATGAGGACTGCCTCGGTGAAAAAGGGAAGTGAGTTGGAGTTATGACCTTGCAGAAGTCTATCGGCACATTGGAGAGTGTTGTCCCACTGAATGTGAATAGCAGACCAGCACTGGGAAGCAAAAGGGCAGCAGAAAAAGATGGTCGATTGTCTCCTCTTCTCCTCTGTCGCACATTACGCAGATGGCTCATCTTGGACATTGAGGTGTCATCTCTGAATCATAGATTTTGTGTTGAGCCTGTCTACTAAGAGGAGCCAACCGAAAAATTTGATGCGAGAGGTGCAACTGGACTTCCAAAGTTTTTTAAAGAAAGGATGTGAATCAAAGTTGTTAAAGACATGATGATAAAATCTACCAGAGAGTGTCGGAGTTGTCGAAACTCTCTCCTCCGACTTGTACCTCGGTGGATGCTTTCTTCAATAAAGTAAGTATTCGATATTTCCTTGTGGTATTTACTTTCCTTATTTAAGTAAGATAGCTTCTCATCATTACGGGTTCGTCGCTTAGTATTTATATTGAGTGCTCTACTACTAAGACACTGGATAAAAAGGAAGTTCTTGGCCGAGGCTAAAGTAGTAATCGATAACGTAGACATGATGTCGAGGTTAAGGTTACCTTCGTTTGTTGTGTGCTCCACGAAAAGTGGGGTAGGTGGCAGGTGGTGACAGCCCTGTCTATCCTTCATATTCCTCCATGTTCAGGTACATCATAGAGCTACAGGCCGGACTCAGCCTGGCAGACCAAGGGAGAGCCCATGCCCGAAGCAACTGTTAGAGTTGTACCTTAACTTAATTAAGATAATTAACCCATAGAAATCCTCTCTATCCTAAGCCTACCATTTAGTTGTTGTCCTTGGATAAATCATGTTCTTAGATTCTACACATGTGTTTCCTATGATTCGATACCCTTGGAATACTCTAAGGTGAAGTGCTACAGCGGTATCTATGTGCTTGCGCATTTATCTGTGACCATAACAAATACCAAGAGCCCTTCATCCCACCATTGCAGTGGTGAGAGGAGTCTTGGAACCTGAGATATCAGGGAAATGTCCGTTTTACTTTTTGTTAAAAAGGTTATATTTAACACACCCTCTATCATCTTTCTTCAATCGCAACACAACGCACACAATGTGATTAGAACCGGTCATGACTGAGGTGCCGCCCCACTAGAATCACCTGATCCACTAGGTCTATGCCCATACGAGAAATGTGATCGCACTCTGTTCGTTTCAAGCATAGCTTCTTGGCTTTGTTCTTAATTGACCAGGGTCGGCGCTAACTATTTCAGGAACCACCCAATTTCTTTTCTGCCGCGCCGGTCAAAATAAGTTTTTCCTTGTTTTTGGTTTTCACAAACAGTTCCTTATTATACGCATGGGATGGCAATACATGTCTCCATCCCTACAAATCAATGTGCCCAAGTGATTGTCCAATTAATTGTCCCATTTTTGTTTAAGACATGAGGGCGATTTAATCACCCCAAGTGCAAGTAAGCATGGTTAGGCAATGTTATTAATATAACTAGGGACTCGATTATTGTCATGGATACAAGGAATAAGTTATGTAATTGGAGAAAGGCATATTAGATTATTGGGATCGCATTTAAACATAGTATGCAAACTTTGTTTCACAAACAATTAAGTTCATAACCTAGGGTCGATATGCTCAAAGAGGGGGATGTGGTGACTTGCCTTTCTCCGGGCGATAAAACTTATTAACTTGCTCGTTGACCTTGTGCAACCTTCAGCTCCTTGGGTTGCACCTTCATGATCCTCACTGGTGATACAGTCTAATTGCGCAAGAAGAACCAAATATAACAACCAATCAACACACAAAACCAAAATCTAAACCTAGGGAAGAACTAAGGGTTGTTAGCTATCTTTCCCGTACTTCCTAAATCTATAGGGCTTCACCGGCTAACCATACCAAATGCTAAGGGTTTGGCCTTTATATTAACTAGAAGGTCTCTAAAGGGCTTGAAAGGGCTTGGCTACACTAAACCAAGACAAAACTAAGACCTAAGCTTGTTATAGGACACACTAAAATAATTTAGTGAAGTATTCTTTAGTTAATTGGTTATTTAACTTGTACTCATGTGATAGTGGGTGTATCATCAGATGTTCAACTTGTCGGTAAGCATTTATTCCATTTGGTAGGTTTAAGTGTTGACGTTCATTTTGCTTTTACATATAGACTCAATATATGTGGGTGTGTAGGGACTTCAGATTGTTATTTGATTCATTTAAGTTAGGTCAACAACTTGATTGGGTGTTTTCTAATTGAGGTTGTTTTCTTGTCTAAGATTGATTTTAGACATTGCGTTGCATGTCTTACTCACTTGTGCACTTGAAATACATGACTATATTAGTCATTTAAAGTATTGTTAGGTACATGTATTTTACCAGTTAACTTATGAGTCGAGTTTAAGTTAATTAACCATGTGGTCTCGTGGGTTTAACCCATTTGCGAAAATTAAATTCGTTATGTCCTATCATCACGTGCTTACTTGATAAAAGAAGAAGGTAGTTTAGAAATGGTGTTTTATTCTTATTCATAGTTCCAACTTTGACAAGGACTCACCTTTAGGATATTCCTTGGGTAGGATCAAATTTTAATATAGCATTTCATTATTTAGTTTGATGTTAGTCTATAACCTAGACATAAGCATTTCATTTCTTTGCTTAAAATCAAGGTTAAAAAGGATGCTTATTTAGGTCCACAATTTTACATGGGGTGTACAAATTAACTCCACATTTAATTAAGAGGATTTAGTAAATTATTTGAGTGTTCTTCAAACTTAAATTTGAGATTTCTCAGTGTTCATGTTAGTGTCTTGCCGCTTACATTTTGAAGTCTTTATTCCTCTTAGTTGGAATTATTAAATTGCCCAAAGACAATTCTTAGTATAGAAAATTAATTATTCCATTATGTTTATTTCATTTTAAAGCATATAGTATTTTAGTGGTAACTTTTATTTTTGATCCAAAAGGTAGAGCTTGAATTTACAAAATTTTAGAGATAAGTTTCACATAATTTGGTGCTCATTTGAATTGAATTAATTATGAATTTCTGAAAATTAATTCAGATTTCTCTTAACTAAAATAAAGATTTAGTCATTTTATTTTATTTCCCGCATTGTTTTGTTAAAGGAAAAGAGCTTGATTGGTGAGGTATATGGTCTTTATTTCCATTTCCATTTATTTTGACGAAGAAAAAAGCATAAGCCATTGAACTCGATCAAGATGACCGGTCAATGCCTCAGGGCTCACATGTCGGTGATACGGAGCATTAAATATATTTTAATTAGACAAATGACGGGGACCCACATGTCATACTCAAGATTAAGGGAGTCATTAACTTAATATCTTTCACTAGTGAATAACCAAGGATTAACTAGAGGGCGATGGGCCCACATGTCAGTCGGAAAAGAAGGGGGAATTTATCCCCTTTCTCCTCTCTTCTCGCTCGGAGAGGCGAGGCGAGGCCGGGCGTGAGCGCGCGCAGGTGTGGGAGGCCCGCAGTGGCCGGCGAGGGGTCGTCGGGCCTCACCGTTCGACGGGCGAGCGGCGACGGCTCTTGTAGCAGCGTGCGCGAGGGTCGAGACGGCCCGGCACGGCGCGGTTGGCTGGAGCGCGGTGGCGGCAATGGTGGCGCACGAAGAGCGATGGCTATGGCGCGCAATCGACGACGATGACCGGCGGCCTGGCTTCGGGAGTACGGGAGGAATCGACCGGCAGTACTTCTTTCACTTCCTCGAAAATATTAAACACTTTCCTTTCCGAAAAGCCAAACCCTTTCCTTTTCATAAACCCAATTATCTTTATCTTTATCTTTCCTTCCCTTCTGGCAGCCAGGACGGCATGTCGTGCGGGTGGAGCGGCGAAGACCGACGAATGGCGGGTTCCGGCTGGGGCGTGCGGTTTGTCCGACGGCAGCAAGGTGATGCTTCGGCTTGCGGTTCGTGTGGCGGAGGTAGGTACAGGCGTTGGCGTGCGCTGGGATGACGTCGTCTTCTCGCCGTCCCAAGCGGGTGCGGGAGCTAGCAATGCTCCCGCAGCCAGATCAGAGGGCGGGGACGACGGAGAGCTGGGGGAGGGCTTGAGGTCGCCGTGGGAGGTGTGGAGTGCAGCAATGGTGGCTCAGTCCCCTCCTTTTTATAGGCGCGAACGAGCTCGGCCGTTGCCCCTCTTGCAGCGTAAGGACCACGAGGACGGCGAGGATGGCTTGGTTCGGCCTAGGCGGCGGGGATAGGGTTGGTGGCGACGTGCGGTGAGGACGGGACGGACGACGTGCGTGGTCGGCGAGGAGGTTGACTCCCCGGCGGTCCATCGCGGCTCTCGTGTAGTCGCGCGGTCCGTCGGGTGCGGCGGCGGCGTGCGCCGTGGTAGCATGCGGCATGGGTGATCGGCGACGCGTGGCCGAGGCACACCTGTCCTTGCCTAGGATGGCCAACATGTGTGAAAGTGGTTGGCGGAGGCGTGCAATGAGATGACGAGGATAGCAAGAACGGCGTGGCCGGCGTCATCGGCAAGGGAAAAAAAGAGGTAGGCGACGAGGGCGGCGACGCGTCGTTTGGACCAGAGGACGCTCGAGGAAGGGGACGGCCGTCCGACGCTCTTGCGGACGGGTGGGGCCAACGAGGATGATGGTGGCGATAGTGTTGGGCCGGCGTGCGTGCGTCGAGGCAGGGCGAGGGCTGCGCGGTGGGTCGCCACTCGGACCGACGCGCCCTTCGCCTTTGGGGGCGCGGCGCCGGCTCGGCACAACTAGGGCAGAGGAGAGAAGGTTGGGCCGGCTGGGAGAGGGATTTTGGACTTGTCGAGTTGGGAAAGAAGAGAGAGGTGAAACAGACTTTTTATGGGCTGCGCTCGAGGAAAGGGGGAAGGGCCCTGAAGTGGTGTGCGAGGCTAGAGGATTGAGCCCAAGAAGGGAGAAATTGAGAATTTTTTGCATTTTTAATTTTTTTTAAAGATTTACAAAAATAACTTCCGAGTTTGAAAATTTTCAAAACTAATCTCCTCCCGCCCTCTGGAAGGGCGGGAAGGAAAACGCCTCCCGGAGGGCGAGAAATCCGACGTGGCGAGACGGCCCGCACGGCCGTCGCGCGGCGATGGCATTTTGCGGGCGGCCTTCCCGCCCTGGGAAGGCCGTTTTTCACGTGCACGGGGGCCGCCGCAAAAATGCCGGGGGCGGCCTTTTGCGGGCGGCCCTTCCCGCCCTTGGTAAGGACGTTTTTCACCGTGCACGGGGCCGCCGCAAAGCGCCGCCCGGCATTTTTGCGGCGGCCCCCTTCCCGCCCTTACCAAGGCGTTTTTCACTTGTGCTTATTATTGGTCATTTAAGTTGAAGATATTTTATAATTTTTTAAATGATTGAATGACTTTAAATATTATTAAAACTTATTATTGGTCATTTGTAATCCAAATAAATTCTCCTCAAGCAAAAAAATAATAATTGGTTCACGAGAATATATTTTTGCATCTAAATAAAATCATTACCGTGGACCAAAATATATGTAGGCTCCGGATATTACAATGTGAACCTAACATATTTGAATAATATTTTAGTTCAGTTATAAAATTTATAAATTCAAACAAACATAGCATGGCTATAATCACATTTTAATTGTGAAAATTATCAATTAGTTCAAACAATTCGAGAAGTTCTCAACTACATATTAATTTCTTGAGACCTACTACACTTGTTGGGATATTTTAAGAACTCACTGTTTTTAAACTTTTCTTAAATAACTAAATTGTTGTGTAACTTTGACCATTAGTTTCGTCATTAGTATTTTTCTACCTATATGATTTTTATGTTTTCAAACCAAACACATTGAGATTTATCGATGGTTAACGTTTTAAGAGTTTGATCATCAATAAATCTCAAAATATGGAGGAGCATATGTTGTTTGCATTACCTGAAACATATTATTTTAACCAAGTTAACTTAGTTGCAATGGATAAGCGTTGTTTGTCACGGTGTTACATAACCCATTAGGTACGGATGATGCAATACAACTAACTCATCCCCCACGAGTGAAAGCTCGGCTACCTACGGAACCGTTCAAGGGCGATAAGCTTGTCATCAATTTTCTCTTTCCTTCTCGGCGTTGTACTCCTTTTGAGTTTCACATTCAGTTACTTTTAAGCCGTTATATTGGGGAATGACATTGTCGATCCACCTAGTGAATCCACACCTTCTTTGAATGCCCGGTAAAGAAACACATGTAATCGGTTAGAGAGCCACTAGAGCGAAGACGTTTGCATAGTTGATAAAATGAAAGACGTACAACGAAGTCGTTGTCTAAGTTGGGGCAAATGAAATATCTCCGACCATATGTTCGTGGTTCAAATGAGGTAGCCATCTTGCAACGATCCCTACAACCGCACATAGGACGCTCCGACCATTTAGGGAAACCCAGTGGGTTATTCCTCCATGCTAAGCTTGCGATTTCGACGCGACGTTCATACTCCATCCAAGCCTGAATGAATTGTTCAGTGGACTCAGGTTGTGTTACCGTCGACCGATCGAAGCGGTTTAACCGTATCGATCCAATCTTTGTATGGACACCGACGTACATCCTCCCGGTTGCACATTTTTTATGGTCGAAGTTAAAAATGGAACAAGCGAAAAGGTTAAAGAAAGAAAAATTATACTCACGACAAAATCGTCATCCGCAATCTCGGGACACACGAAGCATCTTTGTCCTCTAGTTGCTTGTCTTATGGATCTTACCACTTGGCAACGTAGACCACAGTGGCATTCTGGACGTTCCCGCCATGTGGGTAGTGCCGGTGATCCATAGGCCAGTCCAAAGCTTCGGCGTGAACTCGACGTTGGTACTCGGCCTTCCGTTGAAGGTAGTCGACCTTGTTTCGCTAAGTGGGTAGTAACGTGTTCCGTCGGTTCGTGGGTTCTCCGTATCTATCCACTCAACGAAGTTGCACACCCGACGATATGCTCATGAGGTGTTAACACGATGTACAATCAAGTTAGCGTTTTCTGCGTGAAGATTTTGTAGATGAAAGCAGTGCAGATAAGCCATACATGATCAATGTTGGCGCATTGGAAAAATCGTCTCCCCCTGGTTTCAGCGAGGAGGGACGATGTAAGTATGCAGCCATCTCCACAGTGGCATAACGGACGGTCACACCATGGTGGAATAAAACCGCTCAAAGGATGGAGTCGCCAGTGGAGACGCTCAAGGAATGGATGATATGAAGATCGCATTGCAGGAGTAAATGTAGAAAAGAGAATGCAGATTTGAAGAGCTCGTATTCGGATCTAGGCAATATATAGTGCAGGGAGGTGACGGTTCACATCTATGTATCGTTTATGTCTGTCACGGGGCAACAGCTGATCGAGACGTATCATGTAGGATTGTCACGGGGCAAAAGTTGATAGCGACGTATCGTGCAGGACTATCACGGGGCAAAAGTTGATAGCGACGTATCGTGCGGGACTATCACGGGCGAAGCGATAGCGATGTCTCGTGCGGTCTAATCGGGCCGAAAGTTTTTTGTCGTTAGTAAGAGTATCATGCGGCGAACGATACGGAAGGATCTCGTGACATGTGAGTGCGACGAACGACAAAGATATATACAAACATCAAACACAAAATAAATATTTACAATTTGTACAAACTGTTGCACACGCGCTCGACGAGGCCTCTTACCCCTATCCCTCCTAGGCTGTGCTCGCGTGCCCCGAGAGTACGTCGGCCTATCCGGGGGCACGCCACGACTAGCACGGACATCCGCCGCGGCGTCTCCCGTGGCGGGTCCCGGCTCGTGGTAGAGGTGCTCCACCGAGCCGAGAGGAGGCGAGTACGTCCGATCCGGGTCCTCCAGTCGTCGAAGTCGTCGCCCGTCCGACCCCCCCTCGTCGCCTCCCCGGACCCGCCGCTGCGTCGACGAAGTCCCCGACCGAAAATCCCCGCCGAGTAGAATCCTCCGTATGTAAGCAATGTGAAGCATCGGTGACTTAAAGTAACACGTGTGAACTAATCATCGGACGACGCTTGCTCACCTCCCGGCGGCGAGGGGACGAGAACGGAGGATCCGCTCGCTCCAGCAAAGCTCGCAGTCTTGGGCCGAGTAGCGAAAGGCCGAGGATCGACGATCCACTCGCGCTGCCGTATCCCCGCTCGGTAGCGTCGGACCTAGGCGACATTCAGTTTGTTAGATCACGTTGTAGGGTTGACACAATGAAAATGAGTGGAACTAACCTGTGGAAGGACCAGCGCCGTGTGGTGACCATCCGGGTACTGGACCGCGTGGACGAGGACCTGTAACACCCTGTGGAGGAACCGCGTCGACGGCAGAACGACACGAGAAGATCCGCAAGATCTTCCGTGCCATCGTCGCATCCGCTCGAAGGTCATCCTGTCCACCTCGTTCGGTGAATGCTGCGTCCGGCCTCGGCATCACCGAGTCGATTTCGGCATTCAATGCCCGTGCGGCGTCGGCCTACAAAAATCAAAACAAGTTAGGTTTTTCGCTCCAATAAAAAAACATAATGACGTACAAAGGCTTTAATGCAGACAAATCATGACGTACCCCAACGAAGTAGTCCTGGTCTCGGTGCCTGGGGTAGGTGTCCGTGACTGCTGCCTGGTGCGGCTGCTGCGCGACCGGTGTGAAGGTCACGCGCGGACGCGTCCGCGGTAGGTACCACCGAAGGTAGGCGGTGTAGTTCTCCTCGGAGTGGGCGTAGATCTCGCCGATCACCTCCTCGGTGGCTATCAGCCAGTCCGCCACGTATTGCTGCATACGTGGTTCCCAGAGGAGCCTCCATGCTGTCCCCGTCGAGACAACCTACGTACACAGCAAAGGTCGACTATAGTTCCATTTAATTTGACACAATAGTAGTACATTTGAAATAGAAATACTCATTGGTGGTCCTGGTGGGGAACGGCAACCAGTCGTCTACAGGAATCCTGCCGCGCCGAATGCCTCATCACTTGGCTCGGCGGTGAGGCTCGACGGTGATGTCGTACACCATCGGGATCAACGTCATCCAGTAGGCCGAGTCGCGCGTGCACAACGTCGAGAGGCCTAGAGGCGCCCGAGCTGCTACCGCTGCGCGTGTATGGCTCCCGGACAACGTTATGCGGTGAGACGGTCCAACTCGAACACGAAGTCCGGGTAGCTCCGTCTCACCCGAGCGTGGGCGTAACGACGCCTGCGACAATAAAAATCAAGTGGTTACAAGTTTTGTTCAACACAATTTAAATATTTGAAAGAAATATGACTTTGTACTTACGTTGCGTCGAAACCAGACGAACCCATCGTAGGCCCGTCGGCCGGGTTCTCGAAAGCGGCGCTACGTCGTACGGAGAGGTGTCGACGACCGGTCGGCCGATCGCGAACCGCTCCGCGCCCACACGTAAGAGAAGGGGACACTGTGAAGATCGCTCCCGGATCGTCTTCGTGCACGCGTCGCACACCCACGGTAGGTGGGCTGCGAGCACGGCTGAACCCCAACTCCACCGAGGCATGCCGCCTATCTCCGCGTCCGCTATCGACCGGGCGTAGTGGATCGGGCCCCTCTCTCGAGTGTTCCCGACGTGTTGGTGAACATCACCCACGAACAACCAAAGCGGTACGCCTCCAACGAGCGTCGCACGGAGTACTCGTCGGCGTCGGGGTGGAGCTTGTCGGCCTACAAAGGACAAAACCATGTTAACAAACATCGATGTAATGAAAAATATCGAAGTCTTGAAGTTAACTTACGTGAACGCATAATCCAAGTCTTCGTAGGCCCGGTGGTCGCGTAAGGGTAGATCGATGAACAGTGGGAGCCCCGTAGCCTCATCACTTGAGCAAAGCGCGCGGTGATGTCGTCCCTCCATCCACCAACACCGTCCACAGCCCGACGGCCTCTCCGGCTAGTGGTAGCCCTAGCGGGTAGGAGACGTCCCGCAGGCGTCGGAGCCATCTCCCCACAAGGAAGATGGAAGGTGTGCGTCTCGGACGCCACCGATCCACCAAAGCAGCTATCGGGGACCGGTCCGCATCGAACCGTCGGCTGGTCGTGATCGTGTGCACGCGCCTCAACGAGTCGCAGAGAGCGATCGGGCGGACTCACGTAACCGCAAGTCATACACATAGTGTAATATTAGTATCAAGCATAGTGTTCCTGCAATAAGTGATAAGAGTTTGAACGTACCGCTCGACGTGTCGCGGATCGACACGCAACAACTCGCGCGACGACCGTGGACGAAAGGTGGTCAGCTGAGCACCCTGCACTGCCGACAAGTACGACCATGCGCGCCCGTCCACCTGTCGCGAAAAGCGCCGGTGTATCGTCCGCCATACCTGCATGAATACATGAAGCACACAATAAGCAATTTATAAGAAAAATCAAAACAACATGAATACATGACATAAATGGTCCATTATATCTCAACATAAAAAAAGTTCACGTCTTAATTCAAACTAACAAACACAACATATAAGTATCACAACAACAATAAACCAGTTTACGTCTCACAATGATAAATATTACACGCACGACAGATGGCAAAAACATGACAAATAGTACAAATATCAGATCACCACTACATCAAAAAGGAGCAAACAAAATAATCAAGCCATTGCATCTCCAGTGGACGACGTAGTCGCTGCACGAGCACGTCTAGGACGTGGTCGCCTCGTTGTTGTTCCTTCTCCAGATGGACGGCTACCATCGGAGGGCTGTCCGGAAAGTCCTGAACCTTCGACGGTTGAAGTTTCTGAATTCTTCGGGCATTTTTTGTATGTATGTCCGCGCTCATCGCATTTGCTGCAACGTAGGGTCCTTCCCCCGGCCTCGGACTCGTCCATGTCGTTTCTGATGCGTCTCGACTGACGACGTCCCTTTTTCATCCTTAACTTCGATGGATCTGGAATGTAGAACACTTGTGGCCGCAGTGTTGTGTACGATCCAGATATCCCAAAACCATATATCTCCTCCTTCCACGTATGAAAAATTGATTCTTTCCTGTAGTACTGTGACACATAAATATTCGGAACTATGCCGCAGTCCCAGTGCGGCAAGGACGTGTGAGCAAGGCGGATGTCTAAGCTTCGGCTTCATACAAGCGCAGCTACAACCACCATCCGCATGAAGCACACATTCTGCACGCTTGAACACGGTTGATGCCTCGCCTTCTCCCGTCGACACACATGATCTCGTCAAGAACTTGGGTTCCTTGGGGGATTACTCGTGCTTCATAGCCTTCGAATTTTGTCTTGCATATATTTCATCACCACGTTGCCAAATACAATTTTGTTATCGACCATTAAAGGGGATATTTTCTTAAATCTATCCCTAAAATATGCTGCGTGCCATGAAGGATAAATTCCACAATACCCACCAATGGAAGCCCCCTAACTCCTCGCATCACCCGGTTGTACACCTCGGCCGGGTTCGTTGTCATTATACCATATCGAGCTCCGTCAGTGTCATACAACAGAGACCACTTTTCTTTCGGTTCATTCTCTATCCAGTGGGAGAAATTACGTATTGATGGTGCAGACCTCCTTCTCATTGTTGGCGGGTCATTATGCAATGGACCAAGAGGTACAGCAGGCTCGTCAACCTGTGGCAAACGAGATTGCTCGTCGGTTTGCTTCGTTGTCAGCTCATCCAACCTTCTCCACATCTCATTGAATTTTTTCTCTTGATTTTGACCACATAGCCTCTTGAATAGATCCATCGGTGCTTGTTCTTGAATTGTTTGTAGAAATTGGCTCCCATATGACGCATGCACCACCTACTCCGAACATCACGCCACCTAGTTGCAAGTCCCCTCTCCGGCCAACCATTCTGAAGGTAGTCGATTGCCCTCAGCATGCCGGCATGACGATCATGTATGAGACAAACATTGGGCCTCATACGAACGACTTGGCATCGAACTCTCTCCAAGAACCAATACCAGCTTTCGGTGTTCTCACTCTCGACAAATGCAAACGCCATAGGTAACACCTGGTTGTTCCCATCTGCTCCAATCGCCGTCGTCGTCGACCTCTGTATTTCCAGTCATAAAGGTTCCATCTATGCACAGCACGGGCGACAGTGAACAAATGCGTTGATGCAAGCACCAATCGAGAAAAAGGCTCTTTGCAGCACGCTCTTGCTCGAATCAGTAGATGATGGAAATGTCTGAATGTCGTGGTAGGTATTGGGGTTTCTCTGAGCAATGGTGGCTAATAGACGAGGTAAATTGTCATACGATGCTTCAAATGTGCCATACCTCATCTCCAATATCTTTTGTTTCGCCCTCCAAGCCTTCGCATAGCTAATAGTATACTTGAATTTGTTCTCAATGTGCTTAATAATGGAGCCTGGTTCAAAATCCGTGTTTTTAACAACATGGCTGTACATCTCACCGGCAACAAACGCCGAGGTGATGTTGCGGTGGTACTTATCTACCCCCGGCAACAGACATGTGTGCTCACCAACAATGCTCACTTTCCAATATTCATTCCATTTTCCCTTGTATGCATGAACGCGCCACGGACAATCATCCTTCATACACTTCACATCATACACACAGTTCGTAGACTTCACCACCCTAAACTCTCTATGCAAAGACACCGCCCAATGCTTCACGCCTCTTTCATGTCTTCCTTATGAGCATACCTAGCACCCTGGATGACCTCGTTATCTTTGTATTCAAATGAAACATGCTTGCCCTTCCGAGATAACAAGCCGAGAGAAATCGCTTGTTCCCAATCGACGGGCATGACATCTTCTTCCTCGTCCAATGATTCATCGCCCTCTGCCTGCTCATTTTCAGAATCCTCCCTCTCCATTTCTTCAACAATTGCTTCGATCCTCTCTCCCTCGTCCGCCACGCCAATCGCCTCCTCTAAGCTTGCTTCATTGCTTGGACCTTCGCCATACTCTGTTTGCATTGTATTACGCTATCGATTTCGTGCGGTGCCACAAAAATAACAAGGGGCCAGGACCTTTCAAGTGCCATGTCCACATAACGTCTCCACGACTCGGTGTTATCAATAGGCATAAGTTCCCAATAATATCCTTCATTTGCACGACTTACTACAACGGATAGAGACATTGTGTTCACTCTTGTATCCACTTTAAATCCACGTAGCAACCAACTATACACCGACTCAAATGTTTTCTCGCCCGGCCTATAGATGCCCTTTGATTTCATCCTAAATTCGACAAATCTACACCTTCCGGACCGTATCTAACGTTGCCTTCACCGTGAACTATCTGAAATATGATCTTACTTGCCATAGTGCCGACAAACAAATTGAAACGAGTTTATTCCATACTACGAATATATTTCCTAGATGATTCGTGCCTAACTTAATTTCTTTAACAATATGTTCTCTGGTCTACATCTTAAATTTTCCAAAATCGATTTGTTCGTTCCATCTACCGCCAATCGTAACTCGTTCATTTCAGTTTGCCAAAATTTATAAACTAAATTCAATTAACTCGTAGTTTATATCTAAACATATTTTGATCATCAACAAAATTATACGTACGATTTTCTATAGTGCTTACCATCTACTCACATAATTTACACTTACATCCAAACCCATTCTACCTAAGTTGATCTATCTATTCTACCTATGTTAATGTCCATTAAATATCCTTGTTGATCTATCTATTCTTCCTATGTTACTCTCGATTAAATTATCTACATTGATCTAAATTAAACCATCTGTTTTACAAATCTATAACAAATTATTCAATACCTATTCAAATATTACAACTTTATATTTTTCCTAATATTTCATTTACATACTAGCTAACAAACAAAATAATGACGAGATATTACATTTACCTCCAATGAAGTACGCAATCCAGCAGGGCTTCGCCGCGCTCCTCCTCTTCCTCACCTCTCTCTGTTCTTTTTCTGGATTTGGAAAGGTGTAAACGAGGTTGAAATGATTGAGAGTCGCTTATATACGGCCGGTAAAAAACGCCCTTGCAGAGGGCGGGAAGGAGGCCGCCGCAAAATTGCCGGGCGGTCGTGGCAATTTTGCGGCGGCCCCCGTAAGCACGGTGAAAAACGCCCTTGGTAAAGGCGGGAAGGGGCCGCCTGCAAAAATGCGCGCGGTCGGCCTTTTGCGGGCGGCCTCCTGCACGATGAAAAACGCCCTTACCAAGGGCGGGAAGGGCCGCCGCAAAAGGCCGGCCTCCCTGGCATTTTGCGGCGGCCCCCGTGCACGGTGAAAAACGCCCTTCCCAAGGGCGGGAAGGGACCGCCCGCAAAAATGCCACCGCGCGCACGGCCGTGCGGGGCCGTCGCCACGTCGGATTTCTCGCCCTCGGGAGGGCGTTTTCCTTCCGCCCTCCCGGAGGGCGGGAGGAGATTAGTTTTGAAAATTTTCAAACTCGGAAGTTATTTTTGTAAATCTTTAAAAAAAATTAAAAATGCAAAAAATTCGAGAAATTGATGATACCTACATATGACATGTAGGGTTTCAACGTTTGGAATTTGAATTCAAGGTTTAGGATTTTGGATCTTGAGAGATTTTAGTTTGAATGAAATTGTAATCTGGTTATATTTGTAATATAATTCGACTTATTGACATATCCTTGGACTTGTGCTTGCACTAAGATTAAAAGGTGAAATTTATTTCAAGGAGTTAAATAATATTTGTTGTATGGCAATTAATTTAACTCCCGGTCTTTTAATGTCAAAATATTTGTTTGGTTAATTGTTGTATTATATTTGGATTATAAATTAATTTGGTAATCAATTTCTCCTTATTTTTACAATGTATGCTCTAAATGAGATTTTGTAAATTAATTCATTTAATTTTCTTGGTAAGTTTTGGGATTTAATTATTCATAGTTTGTTTTTGATTGGATTTCCACACAAGTCAAGATAAGATCACAACATGACGTAGAAGTAGAAGTTTTTAAAAGTTCAAAATTTTACGTATTTTTCGTTGAGGCTATTTTTAGGGTGTTACTTATATTAACCTTAGAACAACCAAATTGAAACGTATATCTCCAACAATTTTAACAACTATATATGTAGCAATACCTCCCCTCCGCTCTTGCTACTCGAGAGGTGCCACTCTGCTATGCTCGACCAACTCAAGATGCCTGTTGCCTAAATCTAGACTCATCAACGATTGGTGGGTAGGTGATCGTTAATGGGGTTTACTTACATGTGTGTCGCGGTTGGAGTAATAATCTGACACCTATATTTTGGCGGGACTAGATGTGCCGGTTTATTTTCAATACATGTCTCGGTTCTGATATATATGGACTCCACCGCTGGCTCCATGGCGCGGGACGATGACTATATATTGTCTCGGTTTTTGGTTAACTGGTATATATGGGGCGTCTTCTCCTATTAGAGAGAGATTATGTAGTAGTGATTTCTCCACGTAGCTATGATATGAATGGTTAATTACCACCAGGATTAATTAAGGATGTTCTACTCTCTTTTTACTTAAGTTCAGTTTGTGCAGCTTGATTTTTCTTAATCGACCACTTTTTTTGAAGCAAACATGTCTGACAATAATTAAAACACCGACCTGATCAGCCACGCACTCACATTTTAAATAAATTTCATAGAATTACAAATACTTCTACCAAACTAACGCAAAACATAATATGATGTATCGCAAAGCACATATTTAACATCATATTTATCATAGATCATCATAAAACTAAAAATTTAATAATAAAATTATTTCAATGTATGTATAGTGTTAATTTAATAAAACGTAGGACGTTTATAACTCAAATATAACATTAGTGTTGGGAATTTCAATGCTAAAATATATAGTTCTATGATTGTTTTATTATTAAATTTATTGTTTTGTGATAGTTCATCTTAAAATATGTAGTATAGTTATATGATAAATTTTGTGTTAAATTTATAGTTTTATGATATATCACTTAACTTGTATAATTTTATGATAGTTTGATTAGTACTATGAAATTTACTTTTTTTTCTACATTAATTTTTCCTTAGTAGATTTTACAGTGAAATTTACTCTTCTTCTTCGTTAGTTTCCTTGGTAGATTTTACTGGCACCGCTTGTTCTTAGCAAACGTCAATGACTACTGATTTGTGTCTTAACGAGATACTACATGACTTTTGAAAAAGCTATACTCTCCTAAACTTATGGTAGATTATACACTACTTTCTCCGTTCCAGTTTAATCATCCCTTAAAACTTTTAGGTCTTCTTGAAATAATTACGATATAACAAATATCTTTTTATTTATTTGGGTAAAGAGTAAATAGATATAGCAACCAACCAAAATTAATTTTTATTGATGTAATGCCATGAAATAGATGAAGACTAATTTCAGAATGTTGAATGTTTTGTTGTTCTTTCTCTTTGCGCTATTTGCTTGGATTATGATCAAACTGGGATGAAGGTAGTATTAATTTCCTCTGATAAATACATCCTCCAAACTGATAATACTTATTATTTTAAACAAACACACGGTCTTAAAGCAACTTTAACCAATAACTTTTTATTACAAGAAATATCAATAAATATATTATTTTATCAAATTACTTTTTAAGACTAATTTTGGGAGATGATGAAAGTAATGCTCTATGAGTTGCATGCATGCACCAACAAAAACAACAGGGTAGGGGGCTGAAGCGAAAGCCTATTGGATTATTCATAGGCGCCAATTGTAATTACAAGTCGTCTTCTCTTGTTGGTTTGTTGGTTTAATTCAGGCTCAATTGTAATTACAGCAACTGTACCGGACGGAATGGGCCATTTTGTCTCTGGTTGGGTGATCGAGCCCGATTCTTTTTTTTTTCTTTTTCCCGATGCTTTCTTCCATGACTGCCACTGCCATAACTCTAATCATCTATGTTGTGCTTGCTCTCGTGGTGCGGGCCATCTTTTCAGCATGTAGAGGTTCATTACACTGTTACATGTAAAGGTTCTAGCTGGTATTTTTCTGTGAGATTAGTACCTTGAAAAATATGTTTATTTTCTGGAATTGTGTCTTTCAACATCTTTTCCCTGTCATTTAATTCGATCCAGCGCTTCTTCCTGCCGTGTAATTTCTTATTTCCTCGCTGCTATAGTCGAGCTAAATTTAGTGCAAATCAGGTTGCTCGGCTCTTTGTCCTCTTTGTGTCTAATTTATCCTCCAGTTATGTTTGTATTTGATCTGACTGTTCAACCCCTTACAATCTATTAACTAGTAACTAAGTAAAAAAAAGTAGAAAAAAAAGTGCCATGCATCACCTTTCAATGAATACAAATCACAATAATATCGAGGATGGAAAAGGGTAATCAAGACAACAATGATTGGTGCAAGGAGTAGGAAGTATAGTGCTTAGATCAGAGCAAAATTATTCAATTATTATTTGTGTGCTCCATGGTTTTTAAAAGCGACAAGGCGTGGCAATGCCTTACATCCTATCTTCATACTGATTTTAACATATAAAGCATCAGTTTAGATACTTGGAAGCCCTTCTTTAACTATAATTTATCTGTAGTTCTTTACGCAATACATACTGATTCCAAACACTGCTTTACTCGCAAATTAAATCACTTGTTGCCATCTTCTCTTTTCCAACTACATCTCTCCCAGGCAGCATTGAAGCTTGTTGAGAAATGCTGAATGTAAGATACAAATCTGTATTCTAGTTACCTGCGCTCAAATCAGTCAATCCAACTATATTATCTGGTGCCGCTTTTGGTTCATACTAACAGAATATGAAAACTGAAGTAGAAAAACATTAAATGGGCTAAAAAGGATGAACTATATGTTATCATTAGTTCAGACAGTCTAATAGGTGTCAGTTCAAAACCCCCAATAGGTATCGGTTTCGGACCCGATACCTATTAGTCGGCACCAATGACCAACGTCATTGGTGTCGGTTGTACAACCGGCACCTATTCGGAAAAATTCGGTACCTATTAGACCAAATAGGTGTTGGTTCCTATTAAAAACCGGCACCTATCAGGCAGAATAGGTATTGGTTCCTATTAAAAATCGGTACCTATTTCCTTAAAAATATAAAAAAAGTAATATTTAGCATAAAGTTTGTACAATCATCATCAACACGAAACATGCACAAGCACTCAGAACATACAGTCGTCAACACAGCCAATTATACAATACATACCAGATTTTGACTGTACAAAATCTGCACCCAGACATAGTGTAATCTTATAATTGTTACAGTTTACTGTTGTAATCTTATATTGTTACAGTTTACTGTTGTAATCTTATAATCTTGGTAGGGAGTCTGCTTACAAAGCCTTTTAGAAAGTGCCTCTGCAATTGCTTCACTGATATCATGACAAATTAAAAAAAGATAGGTAACTGCTAATCGATGGTTAGAGAGTAATACCACACGAAGTCTCGCAAATCCTAACATATAAAACCCGAAGCGTGAGTGGAGAATGTAGGAGATATTGCTGGGACTCAGCGTACCAGTCAACTTTAGCCTGAGATATGCCCGTCAAACCACACGAAGACAACAACCATATGTGTTATACATCTCAAGAGACTTGACAAAAATTCGATTGAGCTCTACAACATCTCAAATGCTCTAAACTCATACTCATATGAAAACTTTAGTTACACATGCTCACCTACTGCTTACAGGGACAACAGCGACGATACCAGCTTCATCCATGCCACATCCAATCGGTGAGATGACCTGTTGCTTTGAGGGATAAAAATATTAACTAGAAAAACTTAACACATGATTAGATAAGTGTTCAAATAAACAAATAGATAAACATTAACAAAATAGATAAACTTAAATCATGTTCAAAACATCAATCCAAATAACCGATCTACAAGATACTTAAAAATGTACGTTCTTTTCACTAATGCTTAGTCTGCATATCCTTTGTCGTCGATCGACTACCTAAAGTGTCACTAGGGCTGTCAGCCTCAAGGAAACCCACTAGCCCATTTAGAGCGCTCGAAACGTGATATGCGCCGGTTGACGAGATGATATGTTGGAAAATGAATCCATAAAGTTGTTCAGCGAGGGCGAAGCAAATATGTGACAGCAACTTACTCGTCGGGTTGCTTCGGCTGAACAACTTTATGGATTCATTTTCCAACATATCATCTCGTCAACCGGCGCATATCACGTTTCGAGCGCTCTAAATGGGCTAGTGGGTTTCCTTGAGACTGACAGCCCTAGTGACACTTTAGGTAGTCGATCGACGACAAAGGATATGCGGACTAAGCATTAGTGAAAAGAACGTACATTTTTAAGTATCTTGTAGATCGGTTATTTGGATTGATGTTTTGAACATGATTTAAGTTTATCTATTTTGTTAATGTTTATCTATTTGTTTATTTGAACACTTATCTAATCATGTGTTAAGTTTTTCTAGTTAATATTTTTATCCCTCAAAGCAACAGTCATCTCACCGATTGGATGTGGCATGGATGAAGCTGGTATCGTCGCTGTTGTCCCTGTAAGCAGTAGGTGAGCATGTGTAACTAAAGTTTTCATATGAGTATGAGTTTAGAGCATTTGAATATGTGAAAAGGTACTATGTGTTTAGAAACGTGTATTTACGTCTTAACAAAATTGGTGAACCTCAGAATCTGAAATGTTCCAGTTGCCGTCCTCCAGGAAAGTCCACATAAATTTCATCACATAGAACCCACATGTGCTCGTGCTTGAATCCTGACGTTGGCACCAACGGTGCCAACAAACCCGGAATGTATTTGCACATGGAACGTGTCGAATACACTTCTTCTTATATTTCACAAGTGTCTTATTTAAGATATCAATGACGGATTGAAAAGCTTCTCGCGGTTTTCTCAATCCATCCCTTACTGCCCTATGAAGCATAATAAAATTGCATTAATAAGGGCAGGCATAAAGCTAAAATTAACATATGTTCATGTTGAAATATAAACACTGAGAGTAGCACAGTGACATATAAATACTAAATGGATTCATACTGGATTACCCTCACATAAGAAGAAGACTATGAAGATCATATTGCTATAGTTGAGAATTCTAGCTAAATTTAGTGGAACCAGGTTGCTTGCTCTTTGCCTTCTTTGTGTCTAGCTCTTTGCCTTCTTTGTGTCTAATTTACCTTCCAGTTATGTTCATATTTGATATGACTGGTCCAAAGCCCTTATAATCTATTAAGTAGTAACTAAGTCACTGAAAAAAAGAGTAAAAAAGAAGATGTGCGACGGATCACCTCTCAATGAGATAGATATTACGTGCAATGGAATAGGGAGATAGATAATGTGCAATGGAATAAGGAGTATAGTGCTCAAAATAAGCAAACTTATTCTTTTTTTATTTGTGCGCTTCATGGTTAAGGGTGGCATGCCGAGGCATGACAACTGAACCCCGCCTTACTGCCATAGCATTAAGGCGTGGCGATGCCTTACACACATCCTATCTTGATTTCAACATATAAAGCAGCAATTGAGATACTTAAAAGGCCCTTTATAGCTATAATTTATCTTTAGTTCTTTACATAATACATACTGATTCTAAACACTACTTACATCTTGTCTTTGTACTAGCAATTTTTTTAGACTGGTTTTATACTAGCAAATTAAATCAGAATTTCATCAGAGCATGCATACCTTGTTGCTGCCATCTTCCTTTTTGAAACTACTTCTCTCCCAGAGGCAGCATCGTAGCTTGTTGAGAAATGCTGAATGTAAGATATAAATCTGTATTCTAGTTATCTGCACTCAAATCGGTCTATCCAACTACTTTATTTAGTGCCTGGTTCATACTATCAGAATATGAAAACTGAAGTAGAAGAACATTAAATGGGCTAAAAAGGATAAACTATATGTATGTATGATGTATGATGCACGCCTATTAGTTAACAAAATCTATCCCTTACTGACCTGTGAAGCATAATAAAATTGCATCAATAAGGGGGCAGGCATAAAGCTATTCCCAACTGTAAACTTAACATCTGCTTCTACTGAAACATAAGCAATGAGAGTAGCATGGTGAGAGATAAATACAAAATGGATTTGCTACTGGGTTACCCTCACATAAGAATAAGACCGTGAAGATCATCTTTTCTGAGTGCTGATATCTCTACTGTCTACTACTTCTACTACTCTACTACCTCAATTACAAGAGGAGGCCTGTTTGGAGCATGCAGCAAGTAGGACTGGAGGTCTACGCAAAGGAATGAGTTGGCGCAGGTGGAGTCTGGCATGTTCATAAGCTTTTCCTTGTTCTGATCTCCATGTAGATAATTCAAATGCACCATTTGCAGATCTGGATGCAGGAAGAGTGCTGAGCTGGTCTGGCTGTTCTTCTACAATCTACACAGGGTTGCTGCAGACCTTCTACTTGTTGAAGATCTGTGACTACAACTACGAGTCTGCCTCACAGCAAGTGGAGCGCCTGGGCACTGCTGCGAAGAACGAGATGCAGATATCAGTGTACTAAGGAGCTTGCGACTGAGCTTCAAATGTACAGCTAGGGCTGGAGGAGAAGGAGAGATCGGTGTTAGCAACCAAGCAGGGTTGAAGCAAGTGAAGAACAGATATAACTTTCCTACTTACACAACAGGTTGGTCAAGTAATTTCTCGACATATCTTGCAGCTACATCATTACTCATCTTCCGATATCTTTTTTGAGTAGGTTTTGTCCACACGTACTGATTGATTGCATCCAACGTTTACATCGCCACAACTATTTTAGGATTGCAGATTTCAATCCGCATAATCTTATGCATAAATTTCTTCTCAGATGATCAGTGATTAGCTTCACTATACATTAACTACTATTATGCTTTTTTGTCTCGAACCAAAATGCATTCTTGGTTCGCTACACTCATGGTATTCAGAACCTGTTAATTCTAGCCGAAGTTTAAAATTGCACAATTTTCAAATGGCAAAGCAGTGCATGATACATGTCTTTTCTTTTTTTCGCTAACGGTACATGATACATGTCGTTGGGTTTTTGTCCTGTACGCATTGAGTTTATAATAAGTTTATAAAAAGGAAATGTTTTCTGCTTACAGGCATGGCATTCTACTCATTTACCGTGCTTTCATTTTTAATGCAAGACGTGTGGTTGCAGAAGCTATTACGGGTGTTTTGTATAAGGTAAATTTTGTCACATGACATCTAAAATTTGTGTAATATACTGATAAACATCGTAAAAACGTGTCACGACCGAAAGACACTAAAAAACTGATAATTTACTATCTAACACTTTTGGCTCAATTCAAAAGATAAATTCTTAAAAAAGACGAGAATGGCATTAGAGTAAAAATTTAGAAATTATGCAACTCTAAATTTGCAAACACACTAAATACATCACTAGCATACGTCGTATTCCATCTTCACTCTAGCCTCAGCTCAAAAGCATTTTACCTTAGGGCATTCTTGTCTTTTTTAAGAATTTCTCTTTCCAATTGAACCAAAAGTGTCATCTAGTAAATTAAATTATCAGTTCTTTTAGAATGTCTTTCAGCCGTGACACATTTTTACGATGTCTACTAACAAATTACATAAATTTTGAGTGTTCTATAGTAAATTTTGCGCAAATAATACGTTAGTCAACCTATATGATTATTATGAATGTTTATTATCTGTCTAATAGTGTCTAGATGATAAGATTGCCTGTTTATTATCTGTCTAATAGTGTCTAGATGATAAGATTGCCTGCTACATCTAAAATGAGTATTTTTTTACTTAAAACAGCAGGAGAGCCTCCTATTGCGCTATATTACTGTTAAAATGAGTATTACAGAGTGGTTGCTTCACAGATAAGGGCAATGGGGGCAGTCTATATGAATCCTTGTTAAAAAAGATTGTAGTGCTATGGAAACAAGTCACGTATCATTTCAGTCTCGGGTTATGTTTTTCCTTAAATCACTTTCGAATGCAAGCAGGTTATATCCTGAATCTCTATTATGTTAGTCCAAATACTCATCATCATTCCATCATATTGTATGAACATTTGCCTTTGTTAATTTATTTGGCTCCTGAGATTAGTTTTGAATTGTCTATTATAGTGACTACCGACATCGAGTTAGAACAAAAGTAGACATACCTTGCACTTCTGTATAAGGGGAAGGAAACTGCTTACAGATTATACCATTATGTTTCAATGACCAATATAGATATTTTTGTGCAAATTTCATGTATATTCTTCTTAAATGTTAAGACAATAAACCGAAACTAGTGTCTTCTTGGTTTGTACTTTGGTGCCTTAATTTTAGCTCCTAATAGCTATTTATGTATAGCGTGCATGTGCATATTCAATAACCAATTTTCACCAAAATCCCAAATCAGATCCGCCACAACAATGCAACCTACTGGAAGGATTTTATGTGGAATTTGCACTATAATCCTTCTCTGGTTTCGTTGAGTTAGCTGTAATTTACTTTGACTTAAATATCCAACTGGAGATAGCATCTCCAAGGAGCTCTCTACATGGCTCCTTGATGCTTTTTGTAAGGAGGGAGGTAAAAAATTAAGGTCCAAGGAACTCCTTAAACCCTTCCTACTAATAATAAGGACCTCCTCAATTCACCTCCCCTGCTCCCTTGACCGAGCGAGCCGCCTAGCCTCCCCATCAGCACCTTGCGCGCACGGGCTAAAAGCCTGAAACCTCCACACGCGCGCTAAAACCTCCATCCTATTCTCTTGCGTGATTTCCAGCCGGCGCCGCTTCCCGTCCTCTTCTCTTGCGTGTCGCCCAGTGCCCATCTATTGCGCACCGCCCCCTCCCCATTCTCTTGCGCGCCACCCTCCGCCTCCCGCTCCCTCGGCCGTGCTCCCCCTGCATCTGTTCCCCAGACAGCATCGGCCAAGGCAGTTTTCCCCCGGTAGTGCTGCCGCGCGGGCTTCCCCGATAGCGCCGCCGCACGTGCAACCCCATCAACGACGCCCTCCCCCAAGGCGACGCTCTCGCCCTTGGCCACGGCGATGCGGTCCTCCTCCAGCCCTACCCCACGGTGAGGCACTCCTCCTCCTGCCCTTCCCCATGGCGCTGCCCTCCACCTCCTGCCCTCCCCCCACAAGTGCTTGTGATGTCTGCTTCGAAGAACGGGAATGGGCTTCCTCTTCCATCATCGTTGTACCGTGGTCTACTTGGTAGGGTTGCAGCGGGAGGGAATAGAACTCCTGCATCAATGTCGGGGCCCGAGCAGATGCAGCAGACTGAGAATGGATTCTCGAGCCCATTTGTCGAGCAGGATGGAAATCGCAACGATGGTGACGGCCTCTACGAAGGTACTATCTTTTTTTCTATGTCTTTGTCAGGCTTTCTGTGGCACTGCAGAACTCCATATAAGTCATCCAGTGTCTTCCTGTGCTGATGAAACTATGATGAATCTGGAAATACTGTGAGCAGTTGGTATATTAGCAGGAGGGAGAAAAACAAAAACCTTCAGTTCGTAGATTTTATTAAGAGAACGTATGTGTACTTGTAATCTATGCAGCTGATTTTTCAATGGTTCATTGCCAAGTGGTGGGTGATTAAACATCAGTGATGCACAGGATAGAGTTGTGTTGGATCCATCGAACTAGCTGCAGCCTCTGGCTGATGACTTTCCCTACTCTGATCAGGGTTTGTTCTTTGACACAAAATACTGTCTGAATGTCAACTTCCATAGCCATTAGCAAGGCACTCTGGCTGGGCAGGGCAGCCACAGTAACTTGTATCCATTCTCCTGCACTAGCATAGCAGGCTGCCCACCATTTAAATTGTTTCTTAATCTAGTAGATTCAGCATTCATCTTGAAATAAGAAAGATAAGAGATCCTTGTTCAAAATAAACCAAGTCATAATTGAGAGGAATCATTTAACCTACCACTGTTTGGTTATGGCTTACTGTTATCTCTGATTTTTTATTCTTCTGAAGGTTATAATCTGTTCTTATTAGTTTATAAGTATTCTGCCAACAATTTCTGACTACATGTATATCATTAATGCTTATGCTCTTTTGTCACTATATTTGCAAAAAATATGTACAACAATATGTGCTTCACAGATTTGATGAATGAGAATACCAATGAGACAGAGTTCATCAATTCATTGGGTTCCAACATTCATCCATCTCAGGAGGTACCTTCGCAACCAGCAAACACGTCCGAATAAAAAAAGGTCAAAGAATTTCAGTGAAGAAGAAGATGTGATGTTGGTCACAGCATGGATCAACGTAAGCTTAGACCCAGTTCAGGGTACAAATCAGTCGAAGGGTATATATTGGAGTAGAGTACATGAGTTCTTTCATTTCCCATAGGACCTTTAACTCGGACCGTAATGCGAACTCCCTAATGCATCGATGGTCTGATTTGCAAAAGGCGGTCAATAAATTTGCTGGTTGTCTTAGTCGGATAGAGGCTAGAAAGAAAAGCGGGGTCAATATTCAAGATCAGGTACAATATTCAATTTTCTATTAACATCTTATGCATGTATTTCTTGATCTCTTAAAACCATGCTTAACTAATTTATGCTCAACATGGTTTAATGGGTCGTGCTGCTCACATGGGAATGGGAATGGTTGTCTGCTGATTTGATCCCAAATTGATTTGAATCTGCTTCTCTTTTTAGTAATTAATTGCCCTCTTGATGGTTTTGAGTGTGTGTCTGGACTTAGTGATTGGCCTATCATGTACATAAATTGCTGCTACTACTACTACTACACTTGATACTATCAAATTATCATGATGTGAGATGGTCATGACTTGATACTTATAAGGGGGATTAATTATTGATGATTGATCATCACTTGATTTGATAGTTGACACTAGCAGTGCACATCTGAGCATTGCAGGGGACCATGATGAATGCTGTGAACTATGTTCTGATGTGCATTGAAGCCAAAAAAACAACCTTTCATGCTGTCCTGGTCTTCATTACCTCCTGCAACATTAGAACATTTATTTTTTTTCTATTTTGTATCAACAGCTTGTGCATGCACAATCTCTTTACAAAGCTGAAAACAAGCAGAACAAGCTGTTTGCGTTCATGTGTTGTTGGAACCTGTTACGCACTCAACCAACGTGGATAGAGAGGGAGACAAAAGGTAACAAAAACTACCAGAAAGAAACACACCAAGCCTGCACTAGAATCTATAACATCCTTACCTGCTCCTGATAATCCTGATGACGTTGATGACTGTACTCCAGAGTACAATACAGCTCCTAGACCATTGGGAATTAAGAGAGCCAAACTGAAAAAAGATGATCGATACATTATGGCTGTGGATAGTGTGTGCGACAAGAAGAGATTGTCAGATGAGCAGAAAGAAATGAAGAAAGAAGCAAGGTTCTCTAAAATGTATGATCTTGAACAGGAACGAATAAAAACTGAGGTGGCTTTGCGAGAGAGAGAGAGAGATACAGGCGAGAGAGAAGAAAAATGAACTCAAGGCCCAGGAAATGCGCAGAAACAGTATGCTAGATGAAGAAAGAATAAAGGCTTTAGATATTAGTGGAATGTCAAGACAACAACAAGCATACTATATGCATCTGAGGGAGAATATCATGAATCACCAATCTGGTATCAACTAAGTATTGCTGCTGACAATATTAATTTATTGTTATTGATTATTATCAATTAAAATGTATTCCTTTTTTTCCCTTTTTTCAGGGATGATAGACACTACAGATGGTGGTGGTGGAACCGATGGAGCCGCTTAAGCTAGAACAGTCTGGTGGCATTGCAGTTTTGGAACAACAAATTAATTTGTTCATTTGTTCATATACAAGTTAAATAGTCACACTTTATTGCGCTAGTTATTTGCATCGTGCAAACTTACCGAATCATAGGTTCTGGTGCCTTGATGGAATTGTAAAGTTCATATTGCACTGCTAGTTGAATTGCGCTTCAATACAGTTTCGGCCGCTACTATGGCACACGAAGCTACTATGGCACAGAACTACTATGGCGCTGCATAAAATTTTTTGCAGCACATGCGTTCGGCCGCCGCAGGATAAAAAGCGCGAAAGAATTCGTGTTAGTTTCGGACTCGGTTGAGAACCTGTGATGTGGTAGGTTGTTTTCAAATAGGGAGCTAATTTCTGGTTATCCGTTGGAGAAAGTAAGTATCTTCTTGCCAAATTATTTAGCTACCTCCTTAGATTAGATTTATAAGGAGTCATTTCTAAGGAGCTCCTTGGAGATGCCCTCGCCTGGGCCTTGCTATCTCTGAAATAATCATGTACTCTGTTATACTAATTGCTATGTCTGAAATAGTCTGAAATAATCATGTACTCATTGCTATGTCTGAAATAGTCATGTACTATTAGAAATCTGCCTTTGAGAAAGAGGTAGTGTGCCACATACATGAACTGATGTACTTTGAGGAGGCTGGAGAAGTGGGCTGGCTTTGGGCCCATTTGGCTAGGAAGGAGGATACTAGAAAAGAGGCAAATCAACCACAGAAAGTGTAAATCGGAGTATTCGATTATGGATCATATAGTCCGATGACACAGAGACTCCGAAATTTCATGAAACTTAAGTCTATGTTTGAGGACAGAGTTTTTGCTTCTAAAATATTGGACTATCCTATTTCACATTAGATAATCCGATGTCTCAGAAAATCCAAAATTTTATGGAACTTCGTTTCATGTCTCTCGCTGCCTTGGAGGTTTAAAATGTCAAACTATCCGATCTAGTATCGGACTATCCGATGTGGGCTGAAAGATTCCCCTCAAACGGTCATATTTTGGGAGTATCTATATAAACTCCCACCAACCCTTTTCTAGGGTTACCCATTTATTCCAATCTTTGTGGCTTGTGGCTTTGAGCTTTGTGCTAAGTGCTTTGGATCTTTGAGCTTTCTCCCTCTCTCAAATCCCCCTTGTTCATTGTGACTTGGATTTTTGTGAGTGTGGATTTAGAGTTTGGGAGCCTAGTGTGTGTTTCTCTTGATCTTGATCACTAGGGTTTGTCCAAGAGTTGTGTGGTGTTTATTACTCTTGGAGGTTGAGAACTCCTAGATGGCTAGGTGTCGCTCTTGAGCCACCGAGCTATTTGTGGTTGGCCAAGTGAAGTATGTGAAGGCTGGATCTTGTCCCTGCAAGAAAATACATACCTTAGTAAAAGGAGGAGTGCATTTGTGTAACCTCACAAGGATAGGGTTGAAAAAGACTCGGCTCTTTATGAGCTCCTCAACAGAGACTAGAATCTCCTCAAGGATTTGAACTCTGGAAAATACATAGTCACATAAACCTCGGTGATATCATTCCTCTCTTTACCTTCTTGTTGCATTACTTTGTGTCGTGCTAATCTAGTTGTTGTTTGTGCCTATCTACTTGTATGTAAGGTGGATCTAGAACTTTTAGGTTGTTGTTTGTTTGTGTTGCTGCTCTACAGTCAGATAGTCCGATTTCAGTTCAGACAATCTAATCTACATCGAATTGTATGACCCAGTATCAGACAATTTGACCCTGTTTTGTTTTAACTTCCACATTTTGTTTCACATTGTCTATTCACCCCCTCTAGACGACATAAAGGTCCTTTCAATTGGTATCAGAGCCAAGTCTCTCTATTTAGGGCATTACCGCCTAAAGAGTAAAGATGTCAACTAGTGGTTTGTGGATATTGTTCCTTTACTGTTTTTAGATGGTTCAAATTATGATTCTTAGAGTACTCATATGCTTGACATATTAGGACTATTGGTCCTCAAATAGAGCGAGTTGTAGATGTGAGCATTTCTCCTCCATGTAATGAATTTCTATCATTTGAAGAGAAAGATAAATGCATATATCTCAATGCTCAAGTTACTAATGTTTTGTTTAGTGTTTTTAGTGAAGATGTGTTAAAAACCATCATGCCACTTGAAGATGCTAATCTCATCTGGACATATACATCAAGTCCAAATGTGATGAAGCAGATATCTTGATAGAAGAACCACTTGAGGAGTGTTCAACTTTGTCACGAAGAACCACTTGAGGAGTGTTCAACTTTGTCACCAAATTGCGAAGAAGCTCAAGTAACTATCTTCGATGATCAAGATGATCATGCCACATTCATATCCTCATCAACACATGACTACGTTGAAGGTAATGAATTGGTGAGTAAGGTTGCAATCGTTCAACTCTCTCATTGGATTCCAACAACACCGATAATGAAATTGTCATATTGCATTGTGTTGTTAACTCATGTATATCACCTAACACAAAGTATGTGTGTGAGGATGATGTGGATGAATGCTCTACTTCCTATAGTACTTGTGGAACTAACCTTTTGAAGGAAGAAGTAAATGAGCGCCAATGGCCAAGTGAAGAATCCACCTCACCAAGATGCTCATCTTCCATTCCTGAAGATCATGCTTGCTTTATGGGTGAAGATGATGACTCCGAGTTTGATCACTTGAGCAAGAAGGACACAACAATGGTGATCAAGATCATGGAGACCATTGAGAAACAACAAGCATGCCTCATTAAGAAGAATGAAGAAGTCAAGGATCTAACCGAAGAACATAAGAAACTCAAGGATTTTCATTGTTCATTGATTATGAGGTATGAGAAATTGGAAAATGAATTTGCTTGCGCCTCTAATTTTATTGCACGTGTAGCATCCTTGGAGAAGCAAAATCAAAAGCTTAAAGCTCAACTTGAGAAGATCGCTACCAAGTATGTGGATTTACAAGAAAGACATGATGAACTTTTGTGTTCTCATGAGAGTGTTATAGATTCTCATGCTATGCTAAAGGTAGCTCATGAGGTGATAGTTGCAACAATAAAATCCTATGAGCCTCGTGTTCAAGTTGACCTTACTTATGCTAACCCTTCTTGTTACCGAGCAAACATTTTCCCAAGCGAAGGTGAAACAAGATGACGAGGCATCTTGCAAATCTTGATTGTGCTACAATTGCCGAGCCAAGGGACATATTGGTAACAATTGTCACATGGGTAACATTTCTAAGCCAAACTCCTCATTTTATCATAATTTACTTAGGAAGAAAAAAATGACATTTGTGCTACTAGGGTGATTAGTTCACCACATGCTAGCACAAAGGTTATTTGGGTGCCAAAGTCTTCTATGACTAACCTTTATGGACCCAATGTTGTTGGTGGAACAAAATGTGCTAAAATGAGAACATAGGTACATGAAAAGTCATTGAAGGCTTGACTTATGAAAGAAAAGGTGGATCTCACCAAGTCCGGAAATTGGAGCCAAGAATTACAAAATTCACATCAAGAGCCAATGCCATCTCCGTAACAAGTATTTATATTAAAATATCTATGTCCTAACCTTGTGTAGGTTATGTCTCATGTGCACAGTGGTTATTCTTGAATGTTGCTCGATTGTTTCATTAGTTGATTTTTTTTATGTTTTGGTTATCACATTTAGGGGGAGTGCTATAACCTCTCATGTCATTCACATCCTCTAAATGTGTTGAGTCAAATTGATGCTATGATAGTCTTCAAAATGCTATTTTGGTCAAAAGTCAAAAGTGTAAAAGGCCAAAAGCTATGAAAATCTTTTTAAAAGTGCTTCAACATCTATTTGAAATGTTCTCTAATGCTTTTCGAGTAAAATTTCTTATTTCTGAAAGAAAACCATTTTTATCTATGTGTTAGTATTCCTTTGTATGGGCGCGGGGAGCTCGGACGTGGCCGGGTGGGCGTGGAGTCCACCGGCGACATGGCGGAGAGGGAGAAAGACAAGAGACGGATTCGAAAATCAAATTCCCGTCGATTCGGGCACGGCGTGCACGAGAGGAATGTGGGAGAGGGGCCTCGGCATCCCGGGCGGCACGGAGCGGGTGCGAGGGGCGCGGAGAGAGCGGCGGCGTGGCTGACGTTAGCCCCGTCTTCTCCAGCCGACGGTTGGGGATGAAGCTGACAGGTGGGCCTCTGTCACGCCCAGAAATTCACACCAGAATTTCTGCAGCTAATTTGTGCATTACACCCTTGTCCATGCATCACCGAGGTACACAAATCGACGTTATTGATAATACGTAATCCTCGTCTTAGAAACAATATAAAAGAGTTACACAAATGCAGCGGAAAGGAAAAAAATGACTCAAGCTAAACTTGACACGAGCGAAGCGGAACACCAACTCCACAGCTAAACCTTGACGAGAACAAGCCTACACCTCCTCGGAGACCTCGATCTCAACCTCTGACACTGAAGGGGGAAAAAGAAGCAAGGCTGAGTACAACCACCGTACTCAACAAGTCACACCGGAAAAGGGGACATGATGCAAGATAAATAACAAGGAAAGGTCAAGAGGTTCAATTTGCATAAACAGCATTTGCAGAATATAATAACAATATTTGAAGACAGTAAAACAGTAGTAATAGTTAAGCAGTATTAAATAAACACTGTCCAACGCTCAAACCACGTTGCAACAGGCCCATCCATCCACCTGCACTAGTTATACTCCAACATTTCATTCAAATAAATAAATGAGACTAATCAAGGTGAATCTGGTCGATCGCCCGTAGTGGGCACGGCTATTCGAATAGTTTTTACTCTGATCAGAGGTGTACAACTGTACCCACAAGACACAATCCCACAATACGTTACCGTGCGCCGGTACACCACCATGGTGCCTCGGAAAGGAACTGTGACAGGACCCTTCACATAACCCCCTCTAGTCAATCGTACCACACCAAGGTTTCGCCCCCATCCCCATCGGGCAATGGGAAGCTCCCTCTAGTGTCGCGGTGAATCCGGAAGTTGATCAACCCTTAAAACCGGGGCCGACCCAACTCCATCACGCCCACCCTCTCTGGGATACGTCAACTAGAGACGGCTACGCTACTGAGACCGACCATTACCCATGCGGCTTGTGGTATGCACGGCATTTCTTCCGGGGTTTCCGAGAACCGGTCCTTAATCGTCATGAGCACGCTAACCAAAGTCCAACCATGTGCTCACGACCCACCTTTTCATAAATCAATATTATTAGAGACAGGATCACCACTTAACATTATCTGAGAGTTAACTTCCAGTAATGAAACTTGATTAGTGTGATTCCCTTAAGTGAGCTAGTTGCGCTAAGCATAACTAAGCAAACCTTAAGCTATCATCTAGTCATATTGAACCCCAAGTTATCAATGGTATAAGGTAAACAATCCTATGGTTGAGTACAATAGGTATAATCATCCCATAAAATGACATTCTAAAACATATGCAGTATTTGAAAGAAAAAGAGATATTTACACAAATTAGGTACAATATGGTCAAAGTAAGGTATGACTTGCCTTGCTCTAGAGACTGAGGAACCTCGGCGACTACTTCGAAGAGAACGGGCTCGCCGGAAAACTCGGGATCTACACGACAAACAAAGCACTCAATAAACACCCTAAAAAGTCTACTGAAACAGCACTGAAAAGTATTTTTAAGGGTTCTTGACATTTTTCTGGATTTAATGAAATTTGAATGGGCTAAAACGGAGCTCGGATTCAAAAGATATGAATTTTATAAGTTTAATTATGATTTTTAACTAAACTGAAAAGATTAAAACGATTTATTGAGCAATTAAGCCCCCGGGTGACGCAAGTATGGCGCAAGCGGTAGGGCGCGTCATGTCGCATAGCGGGCGCGCAAGCGCGAGCGCGATCCACGGTGGACCGAGTCCACGGCGCGGCGGAGAAGCGGGGCACGTGGCGCGTATCGGGGAGGGTGGCGGCGATCGGACGGCGCGGCTTTGCGCGCGAGAGGACGGTCCCGGGTCGCCGTCCGAAGGATCGGGCGGTGCGGATCGCGGCTAGGATTAGGGTTCGGGCGGCGGCGGGGAGGACACGCGGCAGCCATCCGGCGTGCGACAACCGGATCGAACGGCGACGGATCGATCACGATCGGACGGCGCGGATCCTCCCGATCCGAAAGATCGGACGGCGCGAGAGGAAGCGGCGCTACGGTTAGGGTTTGGGCGGCGGCGGCTCGAGCTCGCCGCAGCCATGGCCGCGCGGCGGCCCGGCCAGCTCCGCGGCACCGGCGGCGACGGCGGAGGAGTGCTGCGGGCGCGGGAACCACGGCGGAGGACGGAACGATGCGCGCGGGAGCGGTTCGGGAGGAGACCCGAAAAACCAAAGAGGAAAAGAACGGCGGCGCACTCACCGGCGACGGAGACGACGACGATGGCGACGGCGGATTTGGGGTTAGCGCAAAGGGAAACAAAGGGAAACGCGCGGCGAAGAGGGGTTTTATAGGGGTACAACGGGACCGAAACAAACACGGAAATGGCGCGGATTCGTCGCCGTTGTTCTCGGAATCGGAGAGAGAGGAAACAACCGGCGGCGAATTCCGCGCGGATAGGGTTTCCATCGGGCGCGGGGTTGCGGAGATGGAAACGGCGTCGCGAGATTGGGCCCGCACGGGACCGACGTGGCTCGGATTCAAACGGAAAGGAGCGGAGCGGCGGCGCGCATGGCGGGCGGCGGCGGGACCGGCCGGGCGCGGGGCAGGAAACCTGACGGGCGGGACCCACCCGTCGGTGACTCGCGGCGAGGGACGCCCGCGGACTTGCGCGCTGCGGCGGCGTTGCGGGCCTCGGCACGGCCGGCGCGCGCGCGGCGGCTTGGGCCGGGGAGGGGACCGGGCTGGCGGCCCAAAGGAAAGAGCGGGAGTCTTGTGCAGCCCGTACGGAAAAGGAGAGAAAAAGGGAAAAAGGATTTTTGGGGGCTTAATTAATTCTGATTTCTTATTTAATTGATTAAAAAAACTTAGAGTGCTCTAAAAATTCCAGTAAAAATCTGTTAGCGTATTTTGACATGCGAATTCAAGAAAAATCCTACCATGTCGTTTCCATTTATTAATTGCATTTTAAAATTATTGGTTGGCTCCGAGTTAATTTCGAAATTCCGATTATTTCGGGGTAAATTATTTAAATGAATTAGGAAAAACCCGGGGTGTGACAACCTACCCCCTTAAACGGAATCTCGACCAGAGATTCGGAGGTGCTGCGCGAAAGGTGCGGGTGTGTGGCCTTTAGCTCATCTTCTCGTTCCCAAGTTGCTTCTTCCTCGGAGTGATGAGTCCATTGAACCTTGCAAAACCTGATAACCTTGTTCCGAGTCCTTCTCTCACTGACCTCAAGAATACGTGTTGGTCTCTCTACATAGGTTAAGTCCTCTTGGATTTCGATGCAGTGCGGACTCGCCGCTCTTCGGTACCCTTAAACACTTCTTTAACTAGGACACATGAAACACATCGTGAATACCGAGTCATGTTGGAGGAAGCTCAAGGCGATAGGCCACTTCTCCTCGACGTTCCCGAATCCTGTATGGTCCCACGAAACGTGGTGCCAACTTACCTTTGGTTTGGAAACGGTGTACTCTCGAGTGGTGTAACGCGAAGATACACAAAATCCCCGCTTCAAAAGCGAGATCTCTTCGACGATTATCTGCGTAGCTCTTACGTCGGGGCTGCGCAATCTTCAACCTTTCCCGAATTGCTCGGACCTTTTCCTCTCGCTTCACTTATTACTTCGTGCCAAACAACGGCGCTCACCCGTCGATCCCGAGAATAGGGGTGTGCGGCATTTCCGTCCATACGTGCTTCATACGGTGCCATCGAATGCGGCGATAGCCGTTGTTGTAAGAGAATTCGCATAGGGCAAGCTTTTGTCCCACGCTTTTCCAAAGTCAAGTGCGCATGCTCTCGGCATGTCTTCCAAAATCTGATTCACTCTCTCGGTTGTATGTTTGCGGATGATAGGCCGTGCTAAAATTCAAACGGTACGAGCTCTTCTTGCAACTTCTTCCGAACTTGGAAGTAACGACTTCCCTATCGGACACGATCTTCTTGGGCACGCCATGCAAACACATGATCCTTGCGAGATAAAGCTCTGCTAGCTTCTTTCTTGAGTAGGTAGTATGCACTGGTATGAAGTGGGCCACCTTGGTGAGTCGGTCCACCACGACCCAAATTGAGTCATATCCTGACGTTGTGCGGGGTAAACCCGTGATGAAATCCATTCCAATTTCTTCCCATTTCCACTCTGGAATCTGAAGTGGTTGCAATAGTCCGACGGGCCGTTGATGTTCTGCCTTAACCCGCTGACAAACATCACAAAGTGCAACAAACTCAGCTATCTCCCTCCTCATACTGACCCACCAAAACTTTTCTTTAAGATCTTGATACATCTTTGTATTGCTCGGGTGAATTGAGTATTGAGTTTGGTGAACTTCCGTAAGGATCATCTTTTCAAATCCTTGTCTTCGGAACACACAATCTCTTTCCCATCCAGTTGTGCCGTGTTCGTCTTCCGTAAAACCACGAGCTTTTCCGACTCTCATGTTCTTCTTGAGTTCGGCCATCTCGGGATCGATGCACGAGCAGCCCGAATTTGATCAATGAGAGTGGGTTGGGCTTCCGAGCGATCACAAAACCAAAATCCACCACTCGTAGATTTAGATTCTCGAATTCCCGCTGCAACTGGTCACACATTCCTTCGACACCGAGGGTGGTGCGGTAACTCTTTCGGCTTAGTGCATCCGCAACCACATTAGCTTTGCTGGGATGGTAATGTATCCCTAAATCATAATCTTTGATCAGTTCCAACCATCTTCGTTGTCGGAGGTTTAAATCCGGTTGGGTGAAAATGTACTTAAGACTTTTATGATCCGTATACACTTCACAACGGTTACCAATTAGGTAGTGTCGCCAGATCTTCAGTGCATGAACCACTGCGGATAACTCCAGGTCATGAGTGGGGTAGTTGTTTTCGTGTGGGCACAATTGACGAGATGCATAAGCGACCACTTTACCTTCTTGCATCAACACACATCCCAACCCTTGGCGAGATGCATCGCAATAAACTTGGAAGTCCTTTGCAGGTGCAGCGTATCAACACGGTGCGACACCAACTTCCTCTTAAGCTCTTAAAAACTCTTGTTGCATTCTGACCCACTTAAACTTCTCATCTTTCTTCAACGGTTGAGTCATCGGCTTGGCGATTTTGGAGAAGTTCTATATGAAGCGGCGGTAGTAACTGCAAGTCCAAGGAAACTTCGGATCTGCGTAACCGTTTTAGGCGGGGTCCACTTGGTAACGATTCCACATTTGCTGGATCCACGGCCACTCCTTGGGCATTCACAATGTGGCCGAGAACTACCTCCTTTAACCGAAAGCACACTTGCTAAACTTGGCGTAGAGTTGATGATCTCTCAACTTCTCGAGTACTATCCGAAGATGTTGCTCATGATCTTCCTCGACTTAGAGTAGACCAAAATGTCGTCAATGAACACCACCACAAATTTATCCAAGAACTCCATAAACACCTTGTTCATCAGATTCATAAAGAAAGCCGGTGCGTTGGTTAACCCAAACGACATGACCGTACACTCGTACAGGCCATACCTGGTGGTGAAAGCGGTCTTGGGAATGTCCTCTTCCCGAATCCTCAACGGTGATAGCCCGATCGTAGGTCTATCTTGGAAAATAACTTGGCCCCTTTGAGTTGATCGAATAAATCATCAATCCGTGGTAGGGGATACTTGTTCTTGATAGTAACCTCATTGAGTGCGCGATAGTCGACACACATTCTCTTGGTCTTATCTTTCTTTTCCACGAAAATCACCGGAGCACCCCAAGGCGACGTGCTCGGGCGAATATACCCTTTTTGCAACTGTTCATCCACTTGCTTCTTTACTTCGACCAACTCGTTGGCTCCCATCCTATACGACCTCTTGTGTATTGGGGCGGTCCCGGGTACTAGATCAATCCGGAATTCAATTTCCCTTTCTGGCGGCATCTGAGTTAAGTCTTCGGGGAAAACTTCAGGGTATTCTCTGACGATGGGGATATCCTCTAACTTCACAGGGGTCTTGGCCGCCATCTCGGACGATTCCCCGGTGGAAATATGATTCAAACTTGCTATGGACTTGACTTGCATGGGAGAGCGAAAAACAATTCTTTCTCCTTTCGTATTAATTAAAGTAATGGTGCGTCTAGCGCAGTCAATTACTCCCTTATGTCTGGACAACCAATCCATCCCAAGGATGACATCTATGCCTTTGGACTGAAGGAGGATGAGGTTGGCTAGAAACATAGATCCTTGGATTTCTATGGTCACTGAGGGACAAAACTGAGTGGTCTCCAAGTGGTTTCCAGGGGTTTGAACCCGCATAGGTATCTTAAGTCCCACTACTGACAACCCATGTGCCCCAACAAACTGCTTTGAGATAAATGAATGTGTAGTGCCAGAATCAAATAATACTGTGGCAGGAGTAAAGTTTACAGGAAACATACCCAGTATAACTTCAGGAGCGGTCTATGCTTCCTCGGCGGACGCATGGTTGACTCGAGCCTGGATGAACCTTGGCCCAGCACGTCTTGGCTTTGGACACTTGTCTGCAAAATGCCCGGGGTCACCACAGTTGAAACAGACTCCTGGCTTGCCCCCAGAGTCCTTCCTTGGAGGTGGTGGCTGAGATTGGTGCTGGGATGGCGCCGTTGGAGGGCGCGGGGCTGGAGTACTCTGTTGTTCACCACTGCCACTTCTGCTAGTTTGGAAATTCCCTGGGTGATAAGGTCGATGCTGACGAACAATCATGGTGGTAGGTCCACTCGACTTCCGGGCATGAAACGCGGCCTCTGCCGATTTCCCGTCGTTGAGGAGGTCGGGGTGGAATACTTTTCTCTTCTTGATCATCTTGTTGCGCCGATCTTCTGTCGAATGGCCTTGTCAACCGCTTCTCAAAGTTAGCATACTCTCAGGAGATAAGCTTGTCCGTGAGTTCATCATCCAAACCACCAAAAACTTTTCCCGCCTTTACGCATCGGTGCGCACATCTTCGGGGCATAACGGGCAAGACGATTGAACTCGTGCGGATACTCGAATGCGATCATTACCTGCTCAAGAGAACGGAACTCACGCTTTTTCGTGCAACTATTCCCGCAGAATATGTGCGGTCCTAAAACTATGACGAAACTCTTCCCGTAATTCTTGCTCCCGCCGGCGAGTAACCAAGTAGTTGTCCCACCAAGCTGCAGACGGGACCACAATGGCGATGAGTGGCAAACGAGACTTTCTCCCGATCCGTGCCTCGCACAGTCTAACTTCTTCTCTATGGCATGAAGCCAATCATTAGCCTCCATGGGATTAGTGGTGCTGGAGAAGGTCGGCGGTCGGACACGAAGGAACTCGGCAACTTGGGTGGGGTGGTGGGGCGGCAACCGATTGTTCTGCTCTGTTGCTTGCATTTGTTGCGGCATCTGTTGCATCCGATGGTGTTGTTGTTGCATTTGCTGCATCATTGCAGCCATCATCCGTGTCGTGAAGCGAGCACTTGAGCAATGGTGGGGTTCTCGGGTGGCGGTGGAGGAGCATTGCCATTGGCGTCGTGAGCCTCGTTGTTGTTGACACTGACGCCCATTGTTCTTTGTTCGCCCCGGCGGTCCCGGTGTTCACCATCCGAAGGAGACGACCAACCGAAGAGAGAGAAAAGAAGAAAACGAGACGAGACTTAGAACTAATCTTTATTATTTGAATTCAAATGCATTGTTCGATCTTGACTAAAAACAAGGAAAAGCACCAAACATCCTTAATTGGTCGGTCATATCACACTTGATATCGATGCCGCTATCCCACACACAAGACCTAACACACGGCAACTACCAAGAAGACAAACTAAGTTAAACGGTAAAACTAAGGAGGGCAACTAGAACGATCCACGAGACGAGGAGTCGAACGCTTCCTTCGAAGATCCCCATTCTTCCGAACGGCTCCTAGAGTCCTCGGCGTCACCTCGAGACTTGGACTCTTCGAATCGGTTGCCGTAGCCCAACCGATCCGCCTCTTCCCTCAGAGGAATCTCGAGTCCCTTCGGAATCCATGTCTTCACCGAATTCTCGAGCTCGAGTTACTGGAGACGGAGATCCAACCATTACGCCACCTCCGCCTTGATTCGCCGGCCGGAGCAAAGGTGAGAGCAGAGCTGCAGGAGGAGGCTGGAACCGGCCAGGCTGGAGCGGGTGGAGGCGGAAGGCGGTGGAATCCGAGGTGCCGGTGGATACGGACAGGCGCGGTGGTGGTCTTCCGAGGCGTAGTGCGGAGCCTGACCCTAATTGGTGGCGGGAGTCCCTTCAACTCAGCTACCTCCTTCTTCAGACGAACTACTTCGTCCTGCAGTCGCGCGATCCTCAGCATCTTCTTGTCGTTCAGCTCTTTGGTTGCCTTGTGTAGGTCGAGTGCATCGATCCAATCCTTTGAGCACGGTGCACATGTGGCCGAAGGTAGAGTCATTCTCCTCTGCGTAGACTTGAATGTACTTGACCTCGAGGAACTACCTCGACGGGGATGGTAGCGGTAGGAGGAGGTGCGAAGGTCAGCATCATGCAGCTCCCTCATCCTGGCCAACATCAAGTAGGCGGCTTCTTGACAAGCGTGATCTGACGTGCCTCCGGAAGCTATGACCTCCATGTTGGGAAGACACGTTCCCACGAACCCGTGAACCTCCAACCGAACACGGTAGGGCAACTCGCCACCGAGAGGCGCAACGTTGTATACTCCGGTGCTTCGATATCCAATTGCAAGGGCTATACGCGCCGCTCGCAACGAAGCTTGTCATCCCTTTTCGCAGTGCGTCGGGGGAACTCCGCCATCTATAGAAACAAAGGAGTGGGAAAATCAAAACATGCTCAAAACCCACGACCAACATCCCATTTTCGCAATTCCTAAACCCTAGACTGACTCCACTTTTCAAAACACCCCTTTTTTTAAAAAAAACATATGCACATGAAAAGAATTAGAGGGCTCTTAAGGTTTCTAGTTGGCTCGTCCTACAGTCACAGGAAGGCTCTCATACCAACTTGTCACGCCCGAAATTCACACCGAATTTCGCGGCTAATTTGTGCATTACACCCTCGTCCGGGCATCGGAGGTACACAAATCGACGTTATTGATAATACGAATCCTCGTCTTAGAAACAATATAAAAGAGTTACACAAATGCAGCGGAAAGGAAAAAAGCCGACTTAAGCTAAACTTGACACGAGCGAAGCGGAACACCAACTCCACGGCTAAACATTGACGAGAACAAGCCTACACCTCCTCGGAGACCTCGATCTCAACCTCCGGCACCGAAGGGGAAAAGAAGCAAGGCGAGTACAACCACCGTACTCAACAAGTCACAGGAAAAGGGGACATGATGCAAGATAAATAACAAGGAAAGGTCAAGAGGTTCAATTTGCATAAACAAGCATTTGCAGAATATAATAACAATATTTGAAGACAAGAAAAAACAGTAGTAATAGTTAAGCGGTATTAAATAAACACTGTCCAACGCTCAAACCACGTTGCAACAGGCCCATCCATCCACACGCACTAGTTATACTCCAACATTTCATTCAAATAAATAAATGAGACTAATCAAGGTGAATCGATCGATCGCCGTAACCGTGGGCACGGCTATTCGAATAGTTTTTACTCGATCGAGGTGTACAAGCTGTACCCACAAGACACAATCCCACAACACGTTACCGTGCCCCGGTACACCACCATGGTGCCTCGGAAAGGAACGTGACGGGACCCTTCACATAACCCCCTCTAGTCAATCGTACCACACCAAGGTTTCGCCCCCATCCCCATCGGGCAATGGGCAGCCCCCTCTAGTGCCGCGGTGAATCCGGAAGTTGATCAACCCTTAAAACCGGGGTCGACCCAACTCCATCACGCCCACCCTCTCTGGTATACGTCAACTAGAGACACCTACGCTACAGACCCAGCCATTACCCATGCTGGCTTGTGGTATGCACGGCATTTCTTCCAGGGTTTTCCGAGAACCGGTCCTTAATCGTCATGAGCACGCTAACCAAAGTCCAACCATGTGCTCACGACCCACCTTTTCATAAATCAATATTATTAGAGACAGGATCACAACTTAACATCATCTGAGAGTTAACTTCCAGTAATGAAACTTGATTAGTGTGATTCCCTTAAGTGAGCTAGTTGCGCTAAGCATAACTAAGCAAACCTTAAGCTATAATCTAGTCATATTGAACCCCAAGTTATCAATGGTATAAGGTAAACAATCCTATGGTTGAGTACAATAGGTATAATCATCCCATAAAATGACATTCTAAAACATATGCAGTATTTGAAAGAAAAAGAGATATTTACACAAACTAGGTACAATATGGTCAAAGTAAGGTATGACTTGCCTTGCTCGGGAGACGAGGAACCTCGGCGACTACTTCGAAGAGAACGGGCTCGCCGGAAAACTCGGGATCTACACGACAAACAAAGCACTCAACAAACACCCTAAAAGTCTACTGAAACAATACTGAAAAGTATTTTTAATGGGTTCTTGACATTTTTCTGGATTTAATGAAATTTGAATGGGCTAAAACGGAGCTCGGATTCAAAAGATATGAATTTTAGAAGTTTAATTGCGATTTTTAACTGAACTGAAAAGATTAAAACGATTTATTGCGCAATTAAGCCCCCGGTGACGCAAGCATGGCGCAAGCGGTAGGGCGCGTCAGGGCGCAAGCGGCGCGCAAGCGGCGCGGGCGTGGTCCACGGTGGACCGAGTCCACGGCGGCGGCGGAGAGAGCGGGGCACGTGGCGCGTATCGGGGAGGGTGGCGGCGATCGGACGGCGCGGCTTTGCGCGCGAGAGGACGGTGCGATTCGCCGTCCGAAGGATCGGACGGTGCGGATCGCGGCTAGGATTAGGGTTCGGGGGCGGCGGCGGCGGACACGCGGCAGCCATCCGGCGTGCGGCGCCGGATCGAACGGCGACGGATCGATCGCGATCGGACGGCGCGGATCCTCCCGATCCGAAAGATCGGACGGCGCAGAGGAAGCGGCGCTAGGGTTAGGGTTTTGGCGGCGGCGGCTCAAGCTCTCCCGCCGGCCATGGCCGCGTGGCGGCCGGCCGAGCTCCGGCGGCACCGGCGACGGCGGCGGAGGGTCCTGCGGGCGCGGGGAACCATGGCGGAGGGCGGAACGATGCGCGCGGGAGCGGTTCGGGAGGAGACCCGAAAAACCGAAGAGGAAAAGAATGGCGGCGCACTCACCAGCGACGGAGACGACGATGATGGCGACGGCGGATTTGGGGTTAGCGCAAAGGGGAAACAAAGGGGAAACGCGCGACGGCGAAGAGGGCGTTTTATAGGGGTACAACGGGACCGAAACAAACACGGAAACGGCGCGGATTCGTCGCCGTTGTTCTCGGAATCGGAGAGAGGGAAAACAATCGCGGCGGATTCCGCGCGGATAGGGTTTCCATCGGGCGCGGGGTTGCGGAGATGGAAACGGCGTCGCGAGATTGGGCCGGCACGGGCCGGCGTGGCTCGGATTCAAACGGAAAGGAGCGGAGCGGCGGCGCGCATGGCGGGCGCGGCCGGGCCGGCCGGGCACGGGGACGAAAGCGACGGGCGGGACCCACCCGTCGGTGACTCGCGGGCGACGGCGCCCGTGGACTTGCGCGGCTGCGGCGGCGTTGCGGGCCTCGGCCACGACGGCGCGCGCGGGGCTTGGCCGGGAGGGGACCGGGTCGGCGGCCCAAAGGAAAGAGTGGGAATCTTGTGCAGCCGTACGGAAAAGGAGAGAAAAAGGAAAAAGGATTTTTGGGGGCTTAATTAATTCCGATTTCTTATTTAATTGATTAAAAAAACTTAGAGTGCTCTAAAAATTCCGTAAAAATCTCTTAGCGTATTTTGACATGCGAATTCAAGAAAAATCCTACCATGTCGTTTCCATTTATTAATTGCATTTTAAAATTATTGGTTGGCTCCGGGTTAATTTCGAAATTCCGATTATTTCGGGTAAATTATTTAAATGAATTAGGGAAAAACCAGGTTGTGACACCTCACCTATAAGTGTCCCCGGAAGGAGTGGCGCGAAGTGGGCTCACGGCCGTGGCCTTCGGCCGGCCCAACGGCGGGAAGGTGAGAGCGTGGGCATGAGAGGGCCGCCGCGAGGTGATGGGCCGAAAACGGCCCCATGGCCGGGAAAAAAGAAAAAGGAAAAGGAAAAGGAAAAGGAGATTTGGATTTAATTTAGTTCTAATAATTGGTTTTTAATTATTAAAATCATTTTCTATGCTCTAAAAATTTCACTAAAAATTCCGTTAATACATTTTAGCATGGGAAACTCAAAAAAATTCCACCAAGCCAATTTCACTTATTAAATAGATTTATTAATTAGGTTTTGCTCTACGTTAATTTCGATAATTTCTTCGGGCAATTTATTAAATAATTCAATGCTAGAAAGGGGGGACTTCGGGGCGTGAAATTTATGGATATCAAATACTTTGATGAAAATGTTTTAGTGAGTTCTATGTAGATGGAACTAACTAGGCATGAGTATGGATTTTGAGCAACTGAGGTATTATGGAATTGAGCAATTTGAGTAAAGTCCCTTGAGGTGTGTAACACATCTGGCCGTCGCTATCGAGTGGTTAACGGGCACATCTTAGGTTGAAGTTGACTGGCATACTCAATTTATTTAATATCTCCATTGCTCATTATTCGATACTATATAAATTATGTTGAATGGTGTTTACTCGTGATCATGATACATTGAGGTTTGAGTGGCTATTATGTGTGTATGGATCCCACTCACCCAAAACCATGTGGTGGTCACAATAAACACTGGACGGTATAATTCTTAGTGTGCTCCACACGGCAATAAATCACCCTAGCGGAGGGTGAGAAAGGGCCGACTATAAAATTGTCATAGCGTGCTCCTCTCGTCGGCCGCCACGTCACTTTGCCTGTCCTCACTTAAGATGATTTATATGTCTCGTCCTATAGAAGAGCGGGATGAGTACATTTTTGTAAAATTATGATTCAGATTTATTTTTTAAATTTTTTTAATAAAAAATAAAAAAATAAAAAAAATCGCCTCCTTCCTACACTGCAACCTAGATAATGCTCCATCTTTTTAATAGACAGGAAGATATACAATTTACCAAATGTGTGATTTTGCTTTGGTGGTTTCCTAAATTATTTCATGTCTTTTTTGCACAACTGTTTTTGCATGGAGAGTCGACGGATCATTTTCCAGAAATTGTTGGACTTCAATGATTGGTGGTGTTGATGAAAAGTGGTGAACAATAAATATGGCAAATGGCGGTTCACAAAATATAACGAGAGGATGTTAGGTGTACTTTGGGTCAAGCACCACAAATGTTTGTCCCCGACCTTATGCTGTGTCTGCTTGTAATCTGTTGCTCACGTAAAACCAAATGACTCATTATAGTCTATAGTCGTTAGTAAATAATTAATAAGATATTAGCTAGTTTTTTAAAAAATAGATTAATTATATTTTTTAAAGCAACTTTCATATAAAAACTTTTTAAAAAATTAGTAGTTTGGAAAGTGTGCGAATGAAAAAATAGATGAGTTGGGAAGCGAATCCAGCTTTATTCCCCAATCTCCGCACGCTTCTCAAAGAGTTAAATTATGCGTTTTTGGCAAAAGATTTATATTGAAAAGTTGCTTTAAAAATTATATTAATTTATTTTTAAGTTTTAATCTAATATTTAATTAATCATACGTTAAATTATCGCTTCGTTTTACGTGCGGAGAAGAGAGGTTCCCATCCTGAGTACTTTTGTTGGCTTTCCTAACTCACATTTTCCCTTTTTCGTGCGCGGTGTGTTTTTAAAAATATATACTAAAGTTACTTTAAAAATAATCATATTAATTTATTTTTAAAAGAATATTAATATTTAATTAATCACATACCAATGGATCATTCTGTTCTACATGTTCGGGGAGAGTTTTCAACTCCCATTACCAAATACAGTCGAAAAGAACACAGCCTTAATGTCCATGCTAATCCAATGCTATTTCATAACATTGCACCGAATAGGTTATCTTCTCATCTTCACCTTGCAGTTTGACATAACCATATTCATCGTTGCTCTTAGATTTTGTAGCGCATATTGCTGTTGACTAGTATTTGTTGCGCAAATTTTGCTAAGGATATTCAAAATTTATGTAATTTGCTGATAGACATCATAAAAACGTGTCATGGCTAAAAAACATCCTAAAAAGTTAGTAATTTGCTTGAGGACACACTTTCGACTCAATTAAAATTTTGGCTCAATTGAAAAGAGAAAATTTTAAAATAGACGAGAATACCCCTATGTGTTAACGTCAGAATTTGGTAAGCCCCGCAGCCCGAATCGACTAAGGTGTCATCGGCTGATATCAATCGGACAAGGCAAGCCGATGTAGCCGATTCCGGTACGACGACATTGGAGACTCCGTCGGATCAAGTTGATGTGCTTCATGAGGATTGCCATATAAGAATAGAGTCCTAAAAAGACAATTGTATCTACTAATTAGAAAGAGTTTGTTAGTTTCCTATTTTATCTTTAAGAAAGTATGTTAGTATCCGGTAAGGATTTGGTTTGTTTCCTTTTATCTTTAGAAAAGTTTAGATTTGTAATTTGTTAGGATCTATGTTAGCCCATGGGTATAAATATGTAAGCGTGGGGTTCATGTAACAAATATCTCACGATCAATATAATTCGACGCATCGCCACCTTTTACCTTTTCCACTTTGTTCATCATCCGACGAGACTTGGCGCCTGACACGGGGCTGCATCGGCTTCGATCTCCGGCGAAGGGGTAAGTCCAAGGTCTCGCCGGCCCAGGTATATCATATCTATCTTTAGTTTCGTTATCGTTCATAGATACATCGGCTTAGTTAGGACTTTCTCGGTTAGGTCCGATATTCTGATCAAGTCAATGTTTCTGTAAACGTAATGTTGCTTTAGGTAGATTTGTTATATCCATCACATTAGATAGATATATCGGTTCATCGAGTATTAGACTATCATATACAATCTCGTGCTACATCGGTTAGGTCCGACCTACTAGAGTGTTATCGATAATATGTCTTGTTAAGCTGATAGGTTCATGCTAATGTTTCACCCGATGGTTAGCTGGTCTTATCATATGTCTTTGTTAATCTAGTCCTAGTATCTCGATTTAGCTCTATCGGCTGTTTCTCGCTTTAGGGTTTCTGTCGATACCGGCTAAATCACTATATTAGATTAGATTAGCTTAGGTATCTATCACCTTGAAAATCAGTCAAGGGCTTGATTGTCTAGATGTTACGTTTCTTTTCATACTTAGTGTTGCATCAGTTCAGTTTGACCTACTAAGTCATGATTAGAACCGTAATCTCTAGCCTGCCTATTGGCCGCCACTAAGGGTTTGTCGGGGTTTCAGCTGACGAGTTATCTGGTCATCGGCATCGGCTGGGATCACACAATCGGTTGTCAACAGATCGGTTGTTTTGATTATCGGTCTATCGGCCGATATGATTTATGCTCTGCTATTTTGTATATCTTGTCGGTGGCAGGATCAAACCGACGGCATGCCCGCGCTTCATCGATTCTAGGACCTGCACTGGAGCTAAGCAGATCTCCCAGGCCGGCGTGTTGATTTTTCTCGTCAACACATTTTTGGCACGCCCGGTGGGACCTCATGATTGTTCACACGGCTTGTAGAACCCACAATGTCTGATAAAGAAGTCAAGGCCGAGGAAGAGCAATCTCTCAAGCCGATGAATGAAGATAGGGGACAATCTACCGAGCCGATGAACGACAAGATACTTCGAGAGATGGTTGATAAAACCGTTCATTGTGCTGTGTTCGATCAATTTGGAGTTTTGACAAGTACATTACGTGGTTTGATCAAGGAAATAGTTCCCAGAATAATGATGAGCGATTTCAACATCATCGGCAACAACAATATTGGCTCGGGGGGCAAGCATATCAACATGAAGAGCCACAACAGCATTATCGGCCAGAGGAAACTCAACAATATCAGTCTAAAGAAGATTGGGCCGATATTATTGCAAAGGTAATGGAGAAGCAGTTTGGAATTAAACCCAAACATCAAACTTTTGTGTATCGGCCACCATATCCTGAATGGTTTGATAGAGTATCACTTCCAAGCCGATACAAGGTTCCAGACTTTTCCAAGTTTTCAGGGCAATATGGTGTATCTACAATGGAACATGTCAGCCGATTTTTAGCTCAATGTGGAGAGGCATCGGCTGAAGAAGCTCTAAAAGTTATATTTTTTCCACTGTCCTTAACTGGATCGGCCTTCACATGGTTTTCATCATTACCACCAAATTCTATCAGAGGTTGGGCCGATCTTGAGGAACAGTTTCACATGTACTTCTTTGTTGAGGTTGATGAGTTGAAGCTTGCAGACTTGATATGAACAACAAGAAGGGAAATCGGCTAAAGAATATATTCAAAGGTTTCGTTACGTCCACAGCCGATGTTATAGTTTGAGTCTGAGTGATGAGCAACTAGCAGATCTTGCATTTCAAGGGTTATCAGCGGCTACCAGAGACAGGTTTTTCTTCCATGAGTTTGACAGCATGGCTCATCTACTACAAAAGGTATCAACTTACGAGAGCCGATGTAGAGAAGAAGAGAAGGATCAGTTTTGGGGCGATCAAGACCAACATAATTTTGAAGCATGACTTCTCATACTCCAAAACTGGGGGGCATGTGTTAACGCCAGAATTTGGTAAACCCCGGAGCCCGAATCGCTAAGGTGCCATCGGCTGATATCAAATCGGACAAGGCAAGCCGATGTAGCCGATTCCGGTACGACGACATTGGAGACACCATCGGATCCATAAAGAATAGAGTCCTAAAAAGGCAATTGTATCTACTAATTAGAAAGAGTTTGTTAGTTTCCTATTTTATCTTTAGGAGAGTGTGTTAGTATCCGGTAAGAATTCGGTTTGTTTCCTTTTATCTTTAGGAAAGTTTGGATTTGTAATCTGTTAGGATCTCTGTTAGCCCATGGGTATAAATATGTAAGCCCGGGGTTCATGTAACGAATATCTCACGATTAATACAATTCAGTGCATCGCCACCTTTTACCTTTTCCAATTTGTTCATCATCCAGCGAGACTTGGCGCCCGACGCGGGGCTGCATCGGCTTCGATCTCCGACGAAGGGGTAAGTCCAAGGTCCCGCCGGCCCAAGTATATCATATCTATCTTTAGTTTCGTTACCGTTCATAGATACATCAGCTTAGTTAGGACTTTCTCGGTTAGGTCCGATATTCTGATCAAGTCGATGTTTTTGTAAACATAATGTCGCTTAAGGTAGATTTGTTATATCCATCACATTAGATAGATCTATCGGTTCATCGAGTATTAGACTATCATATACAATCTCGTGTTACATCGGTTAGGTACGACCTCTAGATTGTTATCGATAATATAAGTCTTGTTAAGCCGATAGGTTCATCTAATGTTTCACCGGAGGGTTAGCAGGTCTTATCATATGTCTTTGTTAATCTAGTCCTAGTATGTCAATTTAGCTCTATCGGTTGTTTCTTGTGAAGGGTTATGCGGAAGCTACGCTAGCCGAAAACAAAAACTTTTCTACCGCGCAAACCAGAACACTTGCAAGTAAGGGCCGATAGATCGTTACCGATTGGAGTGTAGTGCAGCGGAATAGCCAATCAGGGCAATCCGATCCGGAACAATGTAGCCGATTCCCGGAGACAGCCGATTCGCCAATCAGCCGATTCGAGTCGTCCGGCCGCGTTCTCACGCCTCGCTCCGATGCGCCGTCCGCGCCGATTCCACCACGGCCGATCGCTCCGATTGCGGCCGATCCGAAGCCGATCAACGGCGCGCAACGTAGCGGCGCCTCTACCGGTATCCACACGTCCGGGGACGAACGCCGAACACCCGTGTGCTAGCACGCGATGCAAGGCTAGGGTTTGGCTCGAAAGTGGGGAGGGTTTCCGTGGAGATTGATCTCGGCGACTTCGTTGCACGCGATGCAATTGACATGTCGCAGCTCTCCACCCCTCCCTCCTTTATATAGAGTTGGCCGGCGGGACTAGTGGCCAATTAGGACTCTATTTTGAATCGGATCTCATCCGTATCTCATAGAGTCGGCCGCCCATACGTCGTAAGCCCATAGGACTCTATCTCGATCGGATCCCTATCCGATCGAGCCGTATCCGAGTCCAACTCGAATATCTATTCTATCCCCTTAAGCGTGTGACCCGTAGGTTCGGGTATACTCGGTTTCGGCTATAGTCTAACTTAGCCGATCGTCGGCTCGAGTCCAACTCGGCCGACTCAATAGCGGCGCCTAGCGGCACATATTGACACCATAGTATACAAGAATATAATATCGGCTCACGACACTGTAATGTGTACACAAATCCCTTTGCCTCACGATACCGGTTAAGCTATAGGCAAGATGTGTGCCATCCCTTCAATAGCTTAACCATTCACTCGAACCGTATTGGATTATCCGTCCGTTGATTGACTCCTCAATCAACTTAGCATGGCCATGCATTTTCATAATCCATTACCTCGAGGGGCCCAGAGATATCTCTCCAAAGGAGGGGCAAATTTCATCTTGATCACTCACATCCCACTCCATGTTTCATAGCAAACCCGAAAACTACCTTTATAACTACCCGATTACGGAATAGCGTTTGGTAGTCCCAAAGTAGGCTACTACACATGTTGGAATCCATGGTGATCTCGGGTCTAAGGACTTTGTACCAACACTATCGAGACCAACTAATGGCACATTAATTCTGTAGTGTCTCATGGTGGGTCTATCCAACAATGTGTTCTCTAACACATATGTCCATGTTTATTGATTTGGTATCTCCATACCCATGATCTATGAGACATGATCATCAATCAATAAACATGTCGATCTTAGAATCATATTAGTTCCAACAATATGACATATGATCGAGGATCGTTTAGAAATAGATTCATACATAAAGAGTCTCATAAATAAGTCACATACTTATTGATCAATACAAGATGTCTATTTTATGGAACCGAATAACACTTTATTCATAAATACATAAACATTGACGTGATATCCAACATCTCCATGTTGCCTCTAGGGCATATCACTAACAATCTCCCACTTGCACTAGAGTCAATCATGTAAGTATCTAATACCCATTGCTCTTGTGTGCGCCTCATGTTTCGGTGAGGGAGAGGTTTTGTCGGGATCGGGCTGTGTTGAGATCCGTGTGCACTTTGCATATCTTGACATCACCTCTCGTCCACTATCTCGCGGATGAGATGATATCGCCGAAGTATGTGTTTGGACTTCGATGTGACCTCGGCTCCTTGGCTTGCGCAATGGCTCCACTATTATCACAATAGAGAGACATTGGACCGTCGTACTAGTCATCACACCAAGCTCGAAACGAATTTCTTGATCCAAACGGCCTCCTTTGCAGCTTCCGAAAAAATGTACTCGGCCTTCGTTGTAGAATCAGCAACGTATCCTGCTTGGAACTCTTCCAGTGGTGCGCCTCCGTTCGGGCGAACACGAACCCAGTTGCGATCTATAATCATCCTTGTCTTTGGAAGCTAGCATCGGTGTAACCACTTACAACGAGCTCTTCATCACCTCCATAGACTAGGAACATTTCTTTAGTTCTTCTCAAGTACTTAAGGATATTCTTTACGGCGATCCAGTGACCTTCACTGGATCGGCGAGTATCTGCTCGTAACACTCAAAGCGTACAAGACATGCGGGCGTGTACAAAGCATGGCATACATGATGGATCCAATTGCCGAAGCATATGGAACCATACCCATCTTATTCCGCTCATCATGTGTCGAGGACACCGATTCTTGCTAAGATTAATGCCATGTGACATGGGAAAGAAACCTTTCTTGGAATCATGCATGTTGAACCTTTTCAACACCTTGTCAATGTATGTACTTTGGCTTAATCCAATTAGCCTCTTGGATCTATCTCTATAGATCCGAATGCCAATATGTATGTTTGCCTCCCTAAAGTCTTTCATGGAAAAACTATTTTTCAATGAAGACTTGAGGATTCTAGCATAGGGATATCATTTCCAATCAACAATATGTCATCCACATATAAGATTAGAAATACAATTGCGCTCCCACTGACCTTTTTGTAAACACAAGCCTCTTCTTCGTTTTTGATGAAACCAAACCCTTTGATTACTTCATCAAAACGAATATTCCAACTCCGAGATGCTTGCTTCAATCCATAAATGGATTTACGTAACTTGCATATCTTTCCGGCGATTCGGATCGACAAAACCCGAGGTTGTATCATGTATACATCCTCGCTTAGGTTTCCATTCGGGAAAGCCGTTTTGACATCTATCGCCATATCTCATAATCGAAATATGCAACAATCGCTAGGATAATCCGAATAGATTTAAGCATTGCGACGGGCGAGAAGGTTTCATCATAATTAACTCCTTGAATCTGTTTAAAACCTTTCGCCACCAATCACGCCTTATAGATGTGAACATTTCCATCCATATCGGTCTTTTTCTTAAAAACCCATTTACACTCAATGGTTTTGACACCATCGTGGATCAACCAAGTTCCAAACTTGATTGTCGTACATGGATTCTATTTCGGATTTCATGGCTCCAAGCCACTTGTTGGAATCGGGTCCCACCATCGCTTCCTCATAGGTCTTAGGTTCATCGTTGTCCAACAACAATATATCACGTTGTTTTGTACCGTGTACTGTCGGGCACGACGTGATCTTTCGGACTCTCGTGGGCTGGTGTATCTACAACCGGTGGCGCAACACTTTGCTCCTCTGTTGTGGTTACGTGGTCGCCAAACGTTTTACGGTGTTTCTTGAACTTCTTCAAGATGCACCACGCTCCCACTTCTTGAAAGAAACTCTTTCTCCAAGAAGACACCGTGTCGGGCGACAAACACTTTGCCTTGTTCCCGATTATAAAAGTAATATCCCTTGGTTTCCTTAGGATATCCCACAAAGAAGCACTTGTCGATTTGGGTGTGAGCTTGTCGACGTAAACGTTTTACATAAGCCTCACATCCCCAAATTTTGAGAAAAGACAAACTAGGGGTTGCCCTGTCCATATCTCATATGGTGTCTTTTCAACGACTTAGATGGAACTCTATTTAGTGTGAGCGCAATGTTTCAAGAGCATATCCCGGAAGGATAACGGTCACTTTGGCTCATCATCGACCGCACCATGTCCAACAAGGTGCGATTTCTCCGTTCGGACACCCCATTCCATTGTGGAGTTCTGGCGGAGTCAGCGTGGAACAATTCCACAATCTTTCGGATGATTACCAAACTCTTGGCTCAAGTATTCTCCTCCACGATCGATCGTAGAAACTCGATTGTTTTCCCTAAATGATTACAGTACTTCATTCGGAATTCTTTGAACTTTTCAAAGGATTCGAACTTATGCCTCATTAAGTAGATATAACCATATCTACTAAAGTCATCGGTAAAGGTAATGAAGTACGATAACCACCTCGGCCGTTGAGCTCATTGGTCCACATATATCGGTATGTATGAGTGCCAACAAGTCACTTGCTCTTTCACTGTGTCCGTGAAAGGTGCCTTTGTCATCTTACCAAGTAAACAAGACTCACATGTCTCAAATGATTCAAAATCAAAAGAGTGAAGCAGTCCATCCTTATGGAGCTTCTCCATGCGTTTCTTATTTATATGGCCTAAGCGACAATGTCGGATAAACGTGGGGTTTATATCATTAGAGAGTTGCCTTTACGTATTAATGTTATAGATGGGAGACGCTTCAAGATTCAAAACGTATAATACATTCACCAATGGAGCATGAAAATAGAACATATGTCCGAGATATATTGAACAACCATTGTCCATTGATCTAAAATCATATCCTTCCGCTTGCAAACATGAAGCGGAAATTACGTTTTGACATAGTGTTGAACACAATAACAATTATTCAATTCAAAAACTAATCCCGAAGGTATATGAAGTGGTGCTGGCGACAAGCGTAGCAACGCTTGCTCCATTGCCGCGCGCAGTTCACCTCGCCCCTTCTCAATCCTCTACTTCTTCTCATTCCCCGCAACGACTTGCAAATATGAGCTACCGATCCGGTATCAAATACCCAAGAGTCAATAGGTGAAGTAGCAAAATTAATGTCTATAACATTAATACGAGCGAAGTCGTACTTTGCTTCTTTTTGAGATCATCCATGTACTTCTTACAGTTCATCTTCCAGTGGCTGTCTCCTTGCAATAGAAGCAAACGGCATCGATGCCGCCGACCCCTTCTTGCCCTTCTTTGCATTGGAGGCACTCGCGATCTCATCGGGAGTTAACTTCCGCTTGGTGCAAAGTTTCTTGACGGTGGTTTGCGCTTAGCCTTCGCATCATCATCACATGATGACCATTCTCTGGATACTCTCCTCAGCTGTCTTTAGCATCCCATGCAATTCAGCCAAGGTTCTATCCATATTGTTCATGTGATAATTTAATATGAATGACTCGAAGCTCGGAGGGAGCGATTGGAGAATCACGTCTGTGGCCAACTCTTGGCTAAGGGGAAAACCTAGTTTTCCGGACTCTCGATATAGCCAATCATCTTTATCACATGCGGATGACGGGATTCCGCTCAACAAGCCGCACGCAAACAAGGACTTTGAGGTGTTGAACCTCTCGGCCCGAGCTTGGTTCTCAAACATGCCACGCAGTCCCTGAATAATAGTGTGAGCATCGCTGCTCTCATATTGCTTCTGAAGCTCACGGGACATTGTAGCAAGCATGAGACGGCTTATATCTAGGGCATCATTAGTGTGCTTCTCATAAGCTCTCCGTGCGGTTGCGGTGGCATTATTTGGCAAATCCTCCGGATAAAGTACTTCAAGAACGTACTCCTTACGCTCTTGCTTGAGAACAATTCTCAAGTTGCGATACCAATCCATAAAGTTTGTTCCATTTAATTTTTCCTTTTCGAGAATAGATCGCAAATTAAAGGTGGGGTGTAGTATTAGCCGCCATTTATTCTACAACGAAAAAAGCAAAGTTTAGCACAATGTTTATGCTATGTCTTTTGTTAAACAATTTAACATTAGACTCCCATTACGTATTTTCCACCTTCCCTCTAGGTTACGTATTGGGTCAAGATCCACATGTTAATTAATTTTCTAGTGAGCTTTGGCATCACTGCTAGAAGATTAATAACATCGGTAAGCAACTCCTTGCTAATCACATCTCTATGTGACTCTTGTTGTTGGTGTGGCATCTCCATGCCCCGGCCCCAACCTATGCCCCAAGGCCCAAAACTGTTTTGATAGCCTTGTTAAGTAAACCAAATGCTCTGCATGTATATGTCTGACATATACCCCCTCGTGTTATGATAGAGAATGGCACTCTGCTTTGGCAGACCCACCATTGACGAGCATAACGGTGACGGGTGCAACATTTGGAAGGGCATCATTACTACTTAATTTTGTGAGGGATGCTATCCTATCAAACAAACATATCACATATATGAAAGCAGGTAGAATAGCATGAAATAGTATGGCCCCCTTCACATGGTGATCTCCATCTCCATGCCGGTGTAGAGGATCTCCATCTTCAACACCGTTCTTCCGAGTGTCGAATGCTTGATTTCTTCAAACTAAGCTACTACTATAGAAGCTCTAATTGAAGATTACATCGACTCGCAGGTCGTGAAAGAATATTACAAGCATTGCACGTAGGAAAGAATATTACGGGGATTGCACATATGAAAGAATATTACATGCATCACATGCACCTCATACATACAATAGGGTCATACCATCTCAAAGCATTCTCTGCAAAAACAAGTTAGGCGTAGAAACGTTTTCTACCTATCGCAGAGATACGGCATCGAGACGACCTATAAGGGGGTACGCACACGGCATAATCATATTATGTCGTCCCGATACACTATCAAGGGAGATGGTTTGCGTAGGCACGAGGCAGCAAACAAGATCGGACTACGAGATAGCTTCGGCATAATCACATTATACCGTTCCGATACACTATCAAGGAACGCTATCTCGAACCCAACTCAAACCGAGTTACATGGAAATTGCTTCGACGTAATCACATTACGCCGTTCCGATACACTATCAAGGAACGCAATTACCATTAACTCTCCTCAACAGATCCCGTAAAACCGATTGATCTAATCAACCCGTGCGTAAAACTTGTTCCAGATCCAATCTAAAACCCGAACTAAGCAAGATTAGCTCTGATACCACTGAAGGGTTACGCGGAAGCTACGCTAGCCGAAAACAAAAACTTTTCTACCGCGCAAACCAGGAACACTTGCAAGTAAGGGCCGATAGATCGTTACCGATTGAAGTGTAGTGCAGCGGAATAGCCAATCGGGCAATCCGATCCGAACAATGTAGCCGATTCCCGGAGACAACCGATTCGCCAATCGGCCGATTCGAGTCGTCCGGCCGCGTTCTCACGCCTCGCTCCGATGCGCCCGACCGCACCGATTCCACCACGGCCGATCGCTTCGATTGCGGCCGATCCGGCCGATCAACGGCGCGCAACGTAGCGGCGCCTCTACGGTATCCACACGTCCGGGACGAACGTCGAACACCCGTGTGCTAGCACGCGATGCAAGGCTAGGGTTTGGCTCGAAAGTGGGGGGGTTTCCGTGGAGATTGATCTCGGCGACTTACGTTGCACGCGATGCAATTGACATGTCGCAGCTCTCCACCCCTCCCTCCTTTATATAGAGTTGGCCACTGGGACTAGTGGCCGATTAGGACTCTATTTTGAATCGGATCTCATCCATATCTCATAGAGTTGGCCGCCCATACGTCGTAAGCCCATAGGACTCTATCCGATCGGATCCCTATCCGATCGAGCCGTATCCGAGTCCAACTCGAATATCTATTCTATCCCCTTAAGCGTGTGACCCGTAGGTTCGGGTATACTCGGTTTCGGCTATAGTCTAACTTAGCCGATCGTCGGCTCGAGTCCAACTCGCCGGCACATGTGCAATAGCGGCGCCTAGCGGCACATATTGACACCATAGTATACAAGAATATAATATCGGCTCGAACCGTAATGTGTACACAAATCCCTTTGCCTCACGATACCGGTTAAGCTATAGGCAAGATGTGTGCCATCCCTTCAATAGCTTAACCATTCACTCGAACCATATTGGATTATCTGCGTTGATTGACTCCTCAATCAACTTAGCATGGCCATGCATTTCCATAATCCATTACCTCGAGGGGCCAGAGATATCTCTCCAAAGGAGGGGCAAATTCCATCTTGATCACTCACATCCCACTCCATGTTTCATAGCAAACCCGAAAACTACCTTTATAACTACCCGGTTACGGAATAGCGTTTGGTAGTCCCAAAGTAGGCTACTACACATGTTGGAATCCATGGTGATCTCGGGTCTAAGGACTTTGTACCAACACTATCCGAGACCAACTAATGGCACATTAATTCTGTAGTGTCTCATGGTGGGTCTATCCAACAATGTGTTCTCTAACACATATGTCCATGTTTATTGATTTGGTATCTCCATACCCATGATCTATGAGACATGATCATCAATCAATAAACATGCCGATCTTAGAATCATATTAGTTCCAACAATATGACATATGATCAGGGATCATTTAGAAATAGATTCATACATAAATAGTCTCATAAATAAGTCACATACTTATTGATCAATACAAGATGTCTATTTCATGGAACTGAATAACACTTTATTCATAAATACATAAACATTGACGTGATATCCAACATCTCCATGTTGCCTCTAAGGCATATCACTAACATGGTTTCTGCCAATACCAGCTAAATCGTTATATTAGATTAGATTAGCTTAGGCAACTATCACCCTGAAAATCAGTTAAGGGCTTGATTGTCTAGATGTTATGTTTTTTCATACTTAGTGCTACATCAGTTCAGTTTAACCTACTAAGTCGTTATTAGAACCGTAATCTCTAGCCTGTCTGTTGGCCGCCACTAAGGGTTTCGTCGGGGTTTCAGCCGACGAGTTATCTGGACATCGACATCGGCTGGGATCACATAATCGGCTGTCAACAGATCGACTGTTTTGATTATCGGTCTATCGGCTGATATGATTTATGTTCTACTATTTTGTATATCTTGTCAGTGGCAGGATCAAACTGACTAGCACGCCCACGCTTCATCGATTCTAGGACCTGCACTGGAGCTAAACAGATCTCCAGGGCGACGTGTTGATTTTTCTCGTCAACACTATGGCTATCAGAGTGAAAATTTTAAAATAGACGAGAATACCCCTGTGAAAATTTTAAAATAGATGAGAATACCCCTATGGCCATCGAAGTAAAAATTTAAAAATTATACAACCCTAAATCTATCATTACCCAACTACATGGATAACATGCATCATATTCCATCTTCACGGTATCCTCAAGTCAGAAGGTTTATCGTCTTTTTTAAGAATTAAAGAGCTAAAAGTGTTTTTTATGTTGTTTTTAGCCATGACATGTTTTTACAACGTCTACCTGTAAATTATATAAATTGTGAATGTATTGTAGTAAAATTTGCCTTTGATGCATACCTATTGTTACCTTTCGACATCAATATAATCTTAAGTAGGTTTTATCATTGGTTGTATCCTTATCAAAGGCACCGACATATACCATTCTGTATATATAGTCATATGTAACATATATATATATATATATATATATATATATATATATATATTTTTGTTAACATTCCCGTGCTAACATACAATAACATAATTGATCACTCCCTTTTAAATCCAAACATGCATACAAGCCAGAAAAAAGAGTAAATCTTAGATAACCTCTTACAATTAAATCCATGCATGCATGTAAGTTAATAAGAGAAAAATATTAGATCGAACCGTTGCTAAGGTGTATTATATATATAAGTGTTTCTACCCAAAATTTTTGTCCATCCGACTATTTTGCGAGAAAACCCCTTGAGTATTTATAAAATTAACTCGCAGTCCAACGCTAAAAAGAGAGGGCTTAGATGAAAAAGACCTCCTGCGCCCTCCCACCGTCCCCATCCGCGCCGCGCTTGCGCCCTCCCTCCCGTCGCGCTCGAAGCTCCGCGCCACCTATGCCCTCCCTCCGTCCGCATCCGCGCCGCGCCGCGCCCTGACTTCACCATTGCAACGCACGCACGTGCACAGTTTATATATATATATACATATATATGTATATATATATGTATATATATAGACACACACATACTCTTAAGTGACAAACGCAATTATCAAAGGTTGAATAGATAGAAGGAAGAGAGATATGGCAGGGTATTATATGCGACTCCTACGTCATTTTTTCTCTGCTATTTCATTTCTTCACACCGGAAGAAAAGAGGAAACGTTGGGAGGAACAACATTTATCCACCTGGTCAATAAGCAGTCACCATATGACAAAATGATAGTAAGGGTTGATCCAAATGTCACAAAGTTAAATTTACCCAATTTAAAATAAAAACAAATATTTCTTGAAAAATGATCCAAAACCAAACAACGATATAAAATTTAATTCTATTTTATTTTTAATAAACGCTGAGACACGTCGTGTGGCTGGCGCATATGTGCCCACACAAACATTTTTCTTTATTTTTTAGTTTAGAAATTGAATCTTTCATTTCCAATTTCAGGTAAAAATTTTGAATTTGAATTGAAAGTTTTTAAAATTTAATTTGAATGTTTTGAATTTTAAGATGAAAGTTTTTAAATTTGTGTTAAATATTTTGAATTTTGATATGGAAGTTTTTAAACTCTGATTTGAAAGTTTTCAAATCTAAGTTGATAGTTTTCAAATCTTGAAGTGAAAATTTTCAAATATGAGTTGAAGGCTTTCAGATCTCAGTTTTAAATTTTAGTTAACAGTTTAAAATTTTTACTTGAAAGTTTTAAATATGAGTTGGAAGTTTCAAGTATTAACTTGAAAGTTTTCACTTAAAAATTTTAAAATCTGAGCTAAAAGTTTTTTAGGAAAACATATAAAGGAAATTGGATAAGACGTGCGTTAACAAATAGGAATCCCCACCTTACCAACGCCGAAACCCTTGTCCCCCACCCGCCCATGCCACGCCCTCCCGCACGCGCGCCCTCCTCTCTCCCTCTCCCTCGCCCTCGCCCTCGCCCTCGCCCGCCTCCACCCCCTAGAATCTTCCAGAAGCGGCGGAAGGCGGCGGCGGAAATCCCCAGGTACGCGCGCCACCCCGCCTCCGGAAGCTTCTGGAAGCTCGTGGGGGATTGGGGAGGAAGAGTGCGTGGGGGTGGGAGGGGGAGGATGGGGACGTCGGATCTGGACCGGCAGATCGAGCAGCTGAAGCGGTGCGAGCCACTGACGGAGGCGGAGGTCAAGGCGCTCTGCCTCAAGGCCATGGAGATCCTCGTCGAGGAGAGCAACGTCCAGCGCGTCGACGCCCCCGTCACGGTGACCGCCCCCACCCCCTTCCCCTTCCCCTTCCCCTTCCCCTTCCCCTTCCCCTTCCCCGGTTTCCCCATCTCAGTGTCGGTTCGATTCGCCCTCGGTCGTGGTCGCTCTTGACGATTTTTGACGCTTACGAGCTTTGCTGATGAGGAGTGATGATTCGATTCTGGTGGTTTCGGTAGCTTGATTTGTGGCCATACCTGCGATTGCGGTGAGCTCATGCTTGGATTACGGTTGTAGTGTTTGCCTGCTCAGTGGATGCACTGGATGCTTGTATGATCGTCCTTAGGAGGTGGTTTTGCGAGGAAAATGTTGCGTCTTTGGTGAGAATGCTTCTGTAATGTGTATGCTTGGCTGGATGGTTATGCTTATGTGATGTTCCTATTTGTTGGGAAGCCTATCTATGTTTTTTTCCCTGTTCAGTTCAAGGGGATTGACAAAAATTGCTCATGTTATGTGTGCAACAATGTGGTGGTTTGGGTATTTAGTACCTTTCTTGTGCTTGATTGCTAGTTACTCATTGAATCGGTCACACATGCCATGATTAGAAATGGTTCATGGAAGTGTGTAAGTACCTTAGAGATCTCAACTGCTAATGTTTTTTTTCCACATTTTGCGATTTGTGCATGTTTCAATTTGTTTACATATTTGTTTACCTAATTGTTTGATCTGACAGCAACTATTGAAACATGAAAGGTGGTAACTAATACTCAATTAAATCCTTGAAATCAACTTCTTTTAGAATTGCTGTCGACCTGATGGTTTCTGCATTGTTTGGAAGATTTATTGGATGACTTATTATTTCTATGATGAACTGGTAACTTAGTTCAGTGACTACATGTAACAACCATTCACTCCAGCATACAGGTGTTCAATGTTTGATTTGGATATCCAACCATTGAACATTGCACTGCTCCTTGAGTTTATATGCAAATGATAAGTATATAGATAGATTGTTTGCAGGAACATTCTCTTGCAGAATAAAGCTAATATGGTGTTATTACTTTCATCCTGTCTTCTTGTTAATGACTCTCTTCCTGTCATGTTGTAATTTATTATACATATATGTACATACAGTACGGTCCATCTTTTTCCAAAAGACAAGCTAGCCTGGCATAGGTTCTTTTTTTTGAAATAATGTCAAACTGAATTCACTTGATCTTCATTATGTTGATACAGCTGTCATTTTTTACTTGATTTCATAAGTTATATCATTCTAGATCTTTGCAAAAGCATTATGTAGAACATTATAAATATAATCTTATTTTAGTTGTATCAGTGCACAAGAAAGCATTGATTAGGCACGAATTGCAGTTAAATGATATGTATTGGATGGAAGGATGGTAAATTAACATAAAAGTGACTTCTGTTAATCTATTATTAAACAAAGCTAGAGTTCTAAGATGATTTACATTGTAAAATAGAGGAGTTTTTGACTTACACAATAGCAATGTCAGACTATCAGTACCACGTAGGTAGGGTAATCTAGTCTCCCAACCTCATGGTATAGTTTTATTGACTGAACACAGCTTAATAGCCCAAACCAATCAGTGAATGCAAAGCTTAGTTGCATCAGGCAGAGCTTGCATCGTGTTGCACAGCTTACTTGCATTTTGATAGTACTTGATCATGTGGTTGGAACATTCTTCCTATGTCATTAACCGAGTGTTAATGGGGGTATGATACAGCAAATATCTTACTGCTGGATTTGTTATTTCTCTATAAGTTCAGAAATATGTTATTGTGCTAAGTAATATTTTTCTGTTGCATTCAGATATGTGGAGATATTCATGGACAATTCTATGACATGAAGGAACTGTTCAAAGTTGGAGGTGACTGCCCAAAGACAAACTACTTGTTCCTTGGGGATTTTGTTGACCGGGGATTTTATTCTGTTGAAACGTTTTTGCTTCTGTTGGCCTTAAAGGTAAATGCTGTTGACGCTATTAGGAATATTTGGTGTATCCACTTATTTGTGTCTTCCAGTTCCAGTATATGCTGATGCTATTCTCCTAAGAAACTGTAAGCAGTAGTTGTTCAATTACCATGCCTAGTAGTGTTTATACAGATAAATTTAGGAATAATCCTCATGTATAGCTGGATATATTGTCTAGTAAGTGGTAAACCTGTTTTTGGAACAAGGGGTGATGACCAGATTGAAATCATGATATGCATGTGTATGTGAATTCCATGAAACCTGTATATTGTGGAATAACATGAGTTGATTACAGTGTCTCTAATTATAAAGAACTTCTTTTGTTAGAATGATTTGCAGAGTATATGGGACTATTATTTGCAATACTGCCTAGCTCGAATTTTTGGAGCGAATATTTCAGAAATTTCATTTGCACCTGATTTATGTATTGAAATGTATAACTGTCGGTTGTTCTTAAATGTTAACTGCAAACTCATAGTCACCCACTGGTCATTTCTATTCATGAAAGCTAAAAGGTAAGTGATATAAAATGGAAGTATAATTCAGTCATCAACAAGAAAAAAAAAGAACGGATCTAGAACTAATCTGATTTACTAGAAAAACCTGGAGGGATGAAAACTAACCTTACCAATCAATATCCTAAACAGTTAATCTGTTTTGCAGTTGCAAGACCATGTTATTTAGTTTCCCATTTTAACTGCCATGGTAAATATGCATTCAGGTTAGATACCCAGATCGTATAACTTTAATACGAGGAAACCATGAGAGCAGGCAGATCACACAAGTAAGGAGTCCTTTAAAGTTGAATATACTACACTAATGTTATGAAAAGATATCTTGTCATAGAGCTTATGCATTCTCTGCAGGTGTATGGCTTCTATGATGAGTGTCTTCGTAAGTATGGCTCAGTGAATGTCTGGAGATATTGCACAGATATATTCGACTATTTAAGGCAACTTTCTTGCGTTTCTTTTGTTATGAATTCTGTATTTTGCTTTAGTTTAAAATATACAAAAACTGATTGCAGCTTATTTCTCTTTTCAGTTTGTCTGCGCTCATTGAGAATAAAATATTTAGTGTCCATGGAGGCCTTTCTCCTAATATTACAACTCTTGATCAGGCAAAGTATTCTCCACTGTTATTTTTAAAGTTATGCATTCCATTTCTGTTATTGATATATCATATACGCCCCAACAGATAAGAGTAATAGATCGCAAGCAAGAAGTACCTCATGATGGTGCCATGTGTGACCTTCTTTGGTCTGATCCAGAAGATGCTGTAGAGGGTTGGGGATTAAGTCCACGAGGTGCAGGATTCCTATTTGGTGGAAATGTTGTTTCTTCTTTTAACCACACAAACAACATAGACTATATTTGCCGTGCTCATCAGCTAGTCATGGAAGGGTTTAAGTGGATGTTCAATAACAAGATTGTTACTGTATGGTCTGCTCCTAACTACTGCTACAGGTACTTGATTATTCAGCTAACATAACTTTTATTTTTGAAGTGATGATGAATCCTGTATATTTTAGCTGTTGGCAATGATCAGATGGTCCATGTTTATTTTGATCACTAGTACTAACCAAAATGGGTTGGGAATGGTTTGGCTGCAGCCACTGAGGGTCAGATGGGGGTGTATTGATTATACTTCAAAAGTAAAAAAAAAATCGATGACATAAGATGGTCTATTTTTCTGTCAATATCTTGAACACAGCTATTTATGGTTTCTACTGTTCTGATGTTTTTGTATATTATTATGTTTGGCTTGCTAAAAATAAGCTGTTGTGTAGGCTATGCTTTTGCAGATCTCTACTAGATTCTTGTATTTTTGTCCCCTTGCAACGTTCTTATCCCTTTGAAATTGTCTTATAGGTGTGGCAATGTTGCTGCAATCCTAGAGCTTGATGAGAATCTGAATAAGCAATTCCGTGTATTTGAAGCTGCCCCACATGTATGTGTTAACCACCTTTATCATTACCTCTGTGACACATTATTGACTAGCATCTAATATACCCATATGTGCATTCAGGAATCAAGAGGTGTTCCTGCAAAGAGGCCAGCGCCAGATTACTTTCTGTGAGGCCGCAGATTCAACAGTGGGTACGGCGTATCCTGCAAACAAGCACTGGCAGATTGTTTTGCGGGGCTCCCATGTTCTGAGATGAGCTGAGCTCATGCTTTTACAAGACTCTAGCCAGGAGTGCTTTCGAGATGTATAAATTGATTTAAGTCCCCCAGTCTTATCATTTGTAAGCCAAGAGAGTGGCTCGCATTTGAGCTTGAGAAAAAATGCCCCTGTGAAGGGAGTGGTGTAGATGAAGCCACTCCTTTGATTCCATGGGTGTGCGTTGGTCCATGATGTAAAATTTTGTTCCTAAGCCCCGTTTGCCCCCCAGGAAATCCTGTGCTAGGGAATGCTATGCAAATGGTGTGCCTGAGTATTTATTGTTGTCAGAATGCAAATGCAGGAAGTTTTGCAGTTGGCATTTGTACAAACTGGCCCAAGAATGCATATCCATTGCTGCTAGAAAATGCCATGTGACGGTACAATGGTTGTAGTGTTTTCAGTTTGTTCCTTTGTCTATCTAAGCATGCTACTTATCAAAGTTCAGTGTTCAAATGGAATGGTAGTTGCGAATTAACAGTCGTCTGAATCGTAGATTGTCAAAATGCCGTCTACTGTGACACTAAGGGCTCTTTTTATTTTATTTTATTTACAAGGGCTATGTGATTATCTATTGGCAAATCTTTTGAATGATTTTTTTAAAACAACCCATCCAAGATAATGTGCTATTTCGTATTGATATAACAGGACTATAGCCTTGAGATACTAGTCAGGAAAAAAACAAAAAAAAAGTCAGCGTCAGACTTCTACAACCAAAAAAAACCTGTTGCTGAAAAGCAAATAGAAACAAGACAACCAACACACCAAAACTCAATCCATGTATTTAGGCTGGCTGTAGAAAACTCAATCATGTATTTAGGCTGGCTGTAGAGAGAATGGTGAGAGAGAAGATGACACTCAACATGACCAACTTGTTATAACTAGACGTCATCACAAGAGGATAAAGGTAAAAAAGATTAAAAGGGAACGGATCTTCAAACGACGCCTCCAAGAGGATAAAGGTAAAAAAAGATTAAAAGGGAACGGATCTTCAAACGACGCCTCCATAAAATATTATGATGTTGAAAACATCGTCATCACCCATCCTGAGATAGGATGGGGTTTTTACTTGATGATTCTATTAGAGAGAAGTTTCCACAATAACATCTTCAAAAGGGTCGTTGGCTCAATAGGCTAGGTCTTGGTCTGGTCATGTCCTTTCAGAAAAAGTACCCAATTGAGGCTCAATGAGATTTTTTTGCGAGAGTTTTTAGCCTTTATGATTTTTAGCTTCTAGAATATAATCGGTTGCTTCTTAAATCTCTAGCCCCTCAAATAAAGTTGTAGTTTAACTGTTTTGCTTGGCAAAGGCTTGTAAGCGGGACACATGATTAAGCGACAAAAAATGATCGTATACTGTTTTTGTTTTCTAGGTGGTTCAAAACCGTGGAAAATTAAAAACAACAAAAAAATTTGTAATTAAGATCTAGAATTCAAATTTGGGTTATATAAGTCAACGACATATATTCCTATCTGTTTTTTATTTAATTAAAGATATTCTAATTCCTCCTTTGTGCTCGCGTTTCATCTCTTGTCGTTTTTGTTCTTGTGGGCTCCACTTGTCATTCTCACGGAAAAATCCTCTTCACATCTCGCCTCCCTCTGAGCTCATCAGTCATTTCCCGCACCGGCGCCACTTCATCCGCTTCTTCCGAACCCGCCTCGCCGGAGCGCGCCGCCGCCCGCTTCCCGTCCGGCCGGCCGATGGACACCGTCGGCGCCCGCCTGAGTCGCTCGTCGACGCGGTACGGCCCCGTGGGCAACACCGCCTCCTCCTTCAGCGGGCCCGTCAGGAAGTGGCGCAAGGCCTGGGTCCCCATCGCCGGCGGCGGGGCGGGGTACGCCGGTATGATGGGTCCCATGGGGGTCTCCAGGGGCAACAAAGTGGTGCTGTTCAGGTGGGCGCCGGTGAACGGCGGCGCAGCCGGAGGTGGCGGTGGCAGCGGTGACGGCGACGAGTCGGCTGCGGCGGCGGCGGCGACCACCAGGCGGCGCTTCGTTCCGGTGAGGCTTCTTCTTGGCTCCATAGTTTGGCTTTCTGCATTGTTTGCTTAGTTTGTTTGGGTTCGATATGCTTGCTGTCTAGGTTTTCTCCATTTCTTAGGATTTCGATTTTGGTTACAAAAAAAAAGGGTGGGGAGGGATAATTCCGGTTTGTCTTGGATGAACATTTTACACTTAATCTGCGCAATTAAATTCGAGAATTTGGTATTATGAAAATCTGTTGGTTAATGTGCTAGGCAGCTAGGGTTTGGTCATTAACTTGGGTTTTACTAGGGTTTAGTGGTGTAATTCTTTCTTCTAGGGGTTTCTTCCTCTTCCTTGGGGCTTGTGCTAGTTTAATTTAGAGCAAGTACAATAGCAGGCTATAAGCCAGCTAGATGCTTATGTGAAGGAGAGAAGAGAGGAGAAAGAAGAGAAGCTGGATACAGATTTGCAGCCAGCTGCAACACAAACTCCAAGATAGAGTGTGTATATAAGAGGTGGGACTAGGTATTAGTGATGTAGTATGTAACTATTGTATGAATTAGCTATTGATTGACTATAACATTATTTGGAGGTAGTAGTGGCTATACTATTAAACTTGCTCTTAGTGATAGTTGGCTATGCAGCTTCATGGTCTGAATCCTCAGGGGTAATCTTGGCCATGTAGTTAGGAATGTAAAAGATTCATGCAGGGTTCCCCAAACCTTTTTTTTTTGGGGTGGGGGGGTTACCGCCCCTCACGGTATAGCAACTCCATGAGACTGCTAATCTTGCCCCCAATACCTTGTTTAGAGAAAAAAAATGGACTCCAGTAGTTCCCCCAAAACTTTCCTATAGATTAGCGACGGCAAAAAAACATCCCCCACCACACATATATTGGCGTTCTGCTGTGAGCTGACATATTTTTTGGGGAAAATTTAGCATAGCCCCCAATACCTTGTTTGGGAAATTTTTAGCAGTATCTTGGGGTTGCTCACCACAAAAACTGCGCGGTTACCGTGGTGTATACCGTGGTTTCAAATTGAGAAGTGGTAACCGTTGCGCGGTAACCGCGCGGTTTGGGAAACCCTGGATTCATGGCATCTCTGAATATAATCATTGCTTCATTATTCATTGGGCTGATATTAGCCTGAATACCATCCCATTATCTTAGCTGCGGGACATTGGCTGGACACCTAGTTCTTGTTATTACACTAGTCTGATCTGTAATTTGGTATAATTGTGGATGCACTCAATTATTGGATAAGCCTTAGTTTTATTTTGATTTTCCTTGGTTGCCAATGATGTTTCTCTTGTTCGTGTTGCATCTAGATCAGAGCTACTAGATGCACTCATATTTGGAATATCAGATATTTGTGTACATGGAAAAGAAGTGCCTGCTACTAAGGAGTAAATCTATTTATCCCACTATTGTTTCAGACTAGTTTCTAAAGCGCAACACACCCTCAGTTATCAATAGGATCTCTCTCTCTTCCTCCCCCGTCTCCCTCCAGCAAATCCCTTCTGAAGGATATCATCATCCATTGCTGCCTACAGATCTCCTACCAGGCTAAATTGCTCCCCTCTGCCTTCCCATCCAGGAACAGAGTAAGAAGCAATTACAGCAGAGGGTGTTGCTGCGGGCTTGAGCTCGTGACCATGGATTAGGTACCAGTGTCTTATGGAGGATTGGTTTCCTGCTACATCATCCTAGCATATCTTTGATGGCAACATGTATGAGCCAAACGGGTTGCCTAAATAGAGTAGCATCAGTACTACTGTAGGAAGCAAAAGCAGCACACTATCACTAGCCAAATTAGATCTAATAAAATGGTTTAAGAGTGGAAAATATAAATGCAGGCAAAGAGAGAAACTGTCTGTTTATTCCCCACTCTCTATCCAATTGCTCTGCTAAAGCATAGAAACAAAGAGAATATAGAGGAAATGGGAGGAAGAGGAAAATGTCGGAAGCTGACATGCTGGGCCTATTAGTTATTAGATTTAATAATTGAATCACTGTGGCTAAATTTGCCCATTTAGGCAGCACAGACAATTCCTTACTATATGCCATCTCAGCAAACCGTACAACAGAAGTGCTCCCTCTTCTGTTCACATAATTGAATAGTCTCTAAATTTTAATAATTTCTGTGGAACAATTTCATGTAATCTCATCCTGATTCCTGAGCTGTAGCTATCCAACTATTTGTATATATAATATAATAGTTACACTTACATATGTTATGTGGTCACTGGTCACCTCTTCTCCCTTGTGTTGAATGAAGTAATACAGGATCTGTTGTGACCAATTAAAGCAATATATGCTTCTGAACATTCTTCCCCTCCCGCTCAACATTCAATTCAGTTTCTCATGTTCTTTTAATTCCTTTTGTACCAGGGACTATCAGTTTTACCCCTGTTATGTCAAAGCATTTTTCAAATATTCCATGTAAATTTTCCTTCTGAAAAACCACGCAACTCATATATTTCTGTATCCTCTTTCAGGCTTCAGGCGTGGCACAAAATTCTACCAAGAAGAGCGGCAGCACCGAGCTGAATTTGAACCTTGGGTTGGAAGACCCAGATGACGAGAGCGATGCTGATCTGAGCGCAGACGAGCAACGCGACAGTGGCAGTAACCAACGCTCAGACAACAGACTGAAGAGGAAAGCCTTTTAACCTCCCAGTCCTAGATGATGAGAACGAATGCGGCCATGCGAGGCCCACTCATGTAATCTTATTAGCATCTATCTCCTAGCTCTTAGCTTGTGTTAGCCATTAGCAATTGTGTATTGTAGTCCAGAACAATGCATTAGTCAGTTGTAGTCTTATTAGCATCCTATGCCAGTATGCCCCCTACCATGAGCTGATGATGTAGCAACATGTTATTGCACCAGGTGTTAATGCATGAACTTAGTTTTGAAATAGGGTTTGTAACCTGGTGCAAATAGCAGCCTTTGCATAAGTTTTATCTTGTTGCTTGCCTGCTAGTAATGGTTTGCCCTTGGTGATTGCATTTTGGCTTTTCCATGTTTCCTTTTTATGATCTGCATTTTTTTTTCTATTTTATTGTATAATAGAGTTACGCAACTAGTTATATTCTGAAAGATGGTTTGCTTGACCAATTATGAGCATGTTTGGAGAACATGAATCTCATATAAAACATTATAATTATCATAATAGGTTGTAAGAGATCTTCCGTTTAAGTAAACATGCTCTGTAGCTGACACGACGTCGAAATACAACAAATATGCGCTTGCATACAATTGAAGAAAACAAACTTTTCTGCAGCATCACTTACAAAACATTTGTCCTTGCTTACGTGCAGGTGCAAAAAAAAGAGAAAGAAATGATAGCAGGAACGTTTGCAATAACTTGTGCTGGTTAAAATAACGCTCATCTTACATGGGTCATCCTCATCTCCAGGACCAAAATGGGGCATCGTTCCAACTACCTCGTTTGCCATGGTGGTTTAGTGTTAAAAGATTGCGAGAAGATTCTTGGATTGATGTGTGTCTGAAAATCTGATACTTCTAAATAACAGCTAAAAGAACATCTATCTCATCTGGTTCTGGTTCTAGGTGAGCATATATAACAAATAGCAGCAGATAACTTAATCCCCACTAGACTTCTGCTCAGAATTTTCTGCTGCCTCCTCCGTGGTCGTGGGGCCTCCCTCTGTAACACCGACTTCTGCAGGGCGCAGAACACGGTCATGTAGCATGTAGCCCATCTGAAATCACAATTTTTTCTTCATGAATACTGGGAGCGAGAAGATAACATGCATTTATCTGAGGAGACAGACAACAATCTACTTGCACTAGACAGGCTACATTTTCATACTTCTGATTCCAGGGCATTGCACTGAATCATATTAATGGTGGAACTTCAGGCTGAAACTCAAGACTGAAGGACTGAAGATACAACAACAGTGAAATGATTTGACACGCAGAACCAAACACCTTACTTCAACAGGTATAGGTATGTCAGAATTAAACCATCACATTCTAAGGTGAGTAGAGATACAGATGAGATCAAAACAGTAGGGAAGTTAACATCCATACCGCAACATGTAACTAACCACATGCATATCAAAAAAGTTCATCAAGATTACTGCACCAGCTTCCAAAGAGCTGGTTGAGTATTCGAATAGGTATGTATTCAGCACAATTCAAGAAAACAGTGCTAAATTGTTCAGATACACTAGGTGGCATAATAAGTGCACATCAGGTGATGGAACAATATCATGCATTTAATGTTCAGAAACACCCTTCAAGCAATAAAATGGTTTGAATTTTACACAAATGATCACACAACCATAAAGGCGGTGCTTCTAAAGAGCATTGGTAAATTACCCAAAAAAAATCAAAATAAGAGGATTTCAACCAATCCAACAGAAGAATACAATCATAGATCATGATTAACTCTGAACCACAAGATGCTTAGGTTCCCCACAATATGCAGAAACATGGATATCAGAAAATGCATGATGCCATACCTTTACAACAGAAGCTACAGTTCCTGAAGGTTTCGAGGGGTCAGGAATTTGAAAGATTGCACAATGTCTACTAGGATCAAATTTCTCGTTCAAAGGATCAAACTTTTCTACTCCAAACTTCTTAAAAACCTGTTCAAATTTGAAGGCATAGATTGAATCCAGGGTACACTGTCAGTTTCATCATACATTAATGGGAATATTGGTTGAGAGAAATGCTACTAAAAGGCATTGTACACAAGTTTCAAAATCAAAGCATAAATTACAACATCTGCAACAGATTACCTCACCAAGTTGCTTATCTGTCATGTCCACACCCTCCAACAGTGTTTTTAGTAGTGGAACAGCTCCAGTAGAATCTTTAGATGTATCTATTTTTGAGAAGCTTTCCTTAACAACAGATGATGCTCTAGTCAAATTGTCAGCGACATCTAACAAGCTCTTGGAGAAATTCTGCATATATAATTGCCATAAGACTATATAAGCAAGAATTAACAGTTTAAATGCAACTGAATGTACATATAAAGTATATAACAGCATCTAGGTGATTTGAAATTTCAAGATAAAGGTGAATAGGTAACGACAACAGACCTGCACCGCATACTTTTTTGAGTTCTCAGATTCACGCTTTGTCCTAGCTATGACATTTTCCATTTCTGCATAACTTCGCAAAACCTTGTCCTTCATATCATTGATTTCTTCATCTTTTGACTTCAACAATCCATCCTTCTCAAGAACTAGCTTCACCAGGTCCTCCTTTGACAAATCAAGGTCTTTGGTGCCTGAATCAGGAAAGGCAGTTCATTTAGAACCTCACTTCTTTTAGGCTTATGCCTTATGCCGTGGGACATGAAGTTCTGTGAACCTCTCTTGTCGTGTTTTCTCAATTGAACATAAACTAGTACCTTCATTTGACACAATTGTGGCATTCTCCTGGTCTTTGTGTTGGTTTTCCTGCTTATCACTTTGATCCGGGGAAGTGGATGAAAATCCAAAACGTTGAAAAATGGTGGTTGAGTATCTCAAGGGCTGATTCAACATGTATGGGACCTGCTTGTCAAGGAAGTAACCAAATTAAGAAAAAAAGGATATGACAATGTATTCCAGCTCTAACTGACACCATTCAGGTTATATTGTGTGTGTGTGTGTGGGTTGGGGGCAGGGAACCTCACAAATTAAATGATAAGAAAATAACTTTATTTTTTAAAAATGAAAGGCAGGAGCTCTGCTAATTCTTTGCTACAAGAGAAGACAAATACAAATGTGCAGGTGTGATTCTAGAATGTGATACAAGTAAGCAGAAGAACAACAAAAACATCCAGGAGAACAACTAGCTAATGCAGTTGCTGATGGCTATCCACCTGCTTCCAACCAACTATTTCCTCCTTTATCATGGCAATGACTGCTGAAGTTAGTGATGAGGAGTCCTCAAAGATGTGCCGGTTTTTGCGTTTCCATATGTGCAAGCATGAGTAGTAAGTTCAGGTTGAATCCCCAAAATATTTAGTGGATTCAGTGTTGCATAGCGGAAGTGCATGTTAACTGGATGGCTATGATACAATGGTGTACCAACCATTCATAGTTTATAAAATACATTCAAGTCTTCCTCTTGAATCCTATTCATAATTACAAAAAAAATTGATGTCATCCAACTTCCCACTCCTGCTTGTATGATAACTGACGCGGCATTGGAATAAAGATACACTTATGAAATAGAATTGAGTATAGCATGGTCATTTCTACAGTGTATTATCAATTGTGTCACGCAAGCAACTATTCAGACAAACAAATACTTGATCCATTAAACTATAATTTCTGACAATGAACTGAACATAATAATCTGCCCACACCTCGCGATATAAGGCGGATTCTCTTCAACTTTCTTCACCACGATTATAATCTAATACGAATAAAACACTAAAAACCCTCCAAAACAACATCGATGGACAATTTTTTTCCACAGCCAAGCCACCTGAGACGACACATCCTAAAACCCTCCCAATCCCCTCGTCCCTTCATCCGAAAGCAATGTAAAATTTACAAGCACCACAAGAAGCTTTTGGGAGAATGCTCACCCTGAGCCACGGCTCCGCAGCCGCCGCCTTCGCCGCGGTCACCACGGACAGGGACAGCGCCGCACCGGGGCGCCGCCTCGCGGCCGACGCCGCCACCGCGGCGACGCATTGCCTCGACGCCCGCGCGAGGAGGCGCGACGCCACCATCTTGTCGGTCCCCTCTACGCCGCGGCCGAGTCGAGGGGAGGATCGGAGCGGCTCGGCTCGGCTTGCGAAGGGAAGGAGGCGGCGGCGGCGGATGGAAGCTTCTGGAAGAGAACGGCAGCTTAGCTTGCGAGAGGGGAAGAAGAAACGTTGGGGGGAAGATGAAAAATGACCGTTATGCCCATGGACACGGATGCGCTGTTTAGCCAATAGGTCGAGGGGTATTTGCGTATTTGCACAGGGTGGTTCATTCATGCCATCGGCTTATCGCGCAAGAAGCTTATCAAGGTAGTCGCATTCGAATAGTGTTGTTTTATTATTATTGTGAGTAATAAGGTGTGAACAATGTGCATGAGATCATTATTTTACCTTAACAAACTACCGATGCTGGTAAAGGACTGCAACCGGTAATTGTCACAAAACGAATCTAGATGCTCAGGTGGTTTTGCTACGGCTGTGTTTGGCTCTTGAGGTTGAGAGCTAATCGCTCGCCCGCCTACGCAATTTATTAGCGCACGCTTAATTAAAAATATTTTTTTAAAAAATAAATTAATATAATTTTTTAAAGTAATTTTTTATATAATTTTTTAAAAAATTATCCCGTTTAAGGTTGGAAAGAATGGCTATGACGGAGCACAAGAATAGCTATGGAGGAGCACATCTGAATATTCATATGACAAGGGATGGATTAGCCTTTATTTGGTAAAGCTAATACAGACCTATGGTGATAAAAAAACGTATGTCAGTCTTTATGCGACCTAGCATGAAATTAACAAAAAAAAATCAGGCATGAAATTAACTGGTCAGAAACTATATGAGCAGGGTTCTATATTGCGGAAAGCACAAAAAAATTATCAAAATTTCAAAATGTGATTTGGACCCAGTCCAAAATAATTTAAAAGGTGAAGAACATTTTGCCAAATTTAAATAATTTTTTTGAAAAATTTGGGCGAAATAGTTTCCTATTCAGGGGGAAGGGGACCCAGATTCCTGAAATGAGATGTTTGTAATTTATTTTCTTGAATGTGCATGAGAGCTACGCATCACACATTATATTAAGAAGAAGAGAGAAGTCAAGAATGACAAAAGGACTCCTATAAGAGAGAGGCATTTGTAACTATCACACTGTTTTTATTTTTTATATCATCCCCTAAACATGACTGAACTGACAATAGGATGAAAACAATATCTTATTTATCAGACAAAACATAAGTACTAACAACACACACAATACTAATCAATGGCGAATCCAGAAACGGACCAAGGGAAGGACTAAATATAACAAAGGACAAAAAAATTTGCTCGCTGTACACAATACACTACTATATAGCAAAGATTGATATTAATTCAAAGTGTTCAAAGATACATAAAACTATCATGAGGATATAAAATTACCAAATACAAAAAACATTGTTTAATAAAAAAAGCCTGATGTCCTCTGTCACTTGCCGGCAAGAGGCGGCGCAGGCTTGGGGGCATGGCACCGGACGGGCGCAAGCAGCAGGCAGGCGTCGGCCGGGGACGAAAAAATACACTCCAGTACTACATACTAATCCAATAAAAAAACAGATCATAAACATTTACAACACTCCCATGATCCCATCCCAATCACTGGGGAATCCCAATGACCAGGCCTCTGGCAAAACTGATAATAGAAGAATTCAATATCATACAATGCATGCCATAGTAAAACATTGCTAATCCATTCAAGATAGGATCATGCACATTCCAACAGCAACTAAAAAAAATATTTCATCTAATTTAACAAAAATTACTAACAACGAACAGACATATGCCGCCAAGGAGCAACAACCATTGAGCCAGCCTGAGGCAAGCGTCGGTCGGGGATAGGCGCAGGCAGCAGGCAGGCGTCGGTCGGGGATGGGCGCAGCGCAGGCAGTAGGCAGCCGTCGGCCGGGCTTGGCGTCGGCCAGGGATAGGCGCAGGCAAGGCATCGGACTCGGCGCGATTCAACAACAGGAAGGCCTCGCCCCGGGCTGCAGCCTGGGCAGCCCGGGGCGCAAATCCGTCACTGATACGAATTAAACTGAAAAAAGATATTTAAAACATCATTCTTAACAAAAGAAAAATTAGGGTCACAGAAGATGATTCTACAAGCACTAGTGCGCTTTTACTTACTCTCCTTATTAGCATCATAATTCATAACAATGATTCCAGCATGCAAAAGATCAGCCAACTTTTACTGCACTTCTTTTTCTTGCTCATCTTACCATTTGTATGATACTCCAACTCATACATTCTTGTTTCTTCAGCACCAGGCATTATATATTGCTTTGATGTTTTAGGTACTCAAAATGCGAGATTGGTCTGAATGAGAGGATAAAGGGAAACAATGGGGAAACGCCGTTTACCGCCATTGCGGAGGAAGAAGAATAGCCAGCAAAAACGCAGGATGCCGCCATTGTACACCGCCGCTGCACGGCCTCCTCAAGAATGCTAGAGCATCAAAGAGCGTGTCAATTTCAGGATCGCACTTGGAAGGTATGAAAATAAAAATGTTCGCAGAAATCTTACTAATCTTCAGAAAACTTGAGGTTTCTGACTAGTAGATTGCTGAACTAGACACACCCTATGTAGATCACCTGGATTGTGCTGTCAATCTCCAGACTTCAGCTTTCTGACTAGCAGATCACTGCAAATTTGTATATTCAGACTGCATCGCATTTCTGTCGAAGTACTTTAGTATTGGTGAAGAAAACGTTTATTCAGTCATGTTTCTGGGGCTCTGCAGATTTGGTCAGGCCTGGCCTAAAGTTGCAGAGTTTATCAGCACAAAATCTACTTGTCAAGTATGTATCTGAACATGTATTCACTGCCTGCCTTTTAACTGGAACGAGTTGCCCTCTGCAACTAGCAACATAATGCACTGCATGCTGTATGAAATGTATACCCCTGTTAACCTATTTTGTTTATCAGATCTGTGTCTATGCCGAGGAATATTTCCTGAAGCGTCCGTCACACACATAGCCCAGTGAAGTAAACAGGGATTCTGATGATCAGCTAAGGTTGTTGGCAGGAGCAACACATTTCCAGCATTTCTACGCTGAAGCAACTGCAATTGAAAAACTGCATCTGAATTGTAAACTATATCAGTCTCAAATGACCCCAAGGTTCCACTACATGAATCATTGATGGTATTATTTCAGCTACAAATAGTTACTCAAACTGTTATCTGCACCTTGCAAGGGAAATCGCCACTGAAAGTGTGGCCAAATTCCAGAGTTTTTTTCTAGTCTTTGAAGAAAGAAAAGTAGGACAGTTGAGGTTATAACAACATAAGCTAATACAACATTTCAACAAAACATAATGCAACATTGTTTCACATATCCCATTTCCACGCCCTACCACTACCTAACCTTGTCACATCTGACATCACATGTCATTGGATTACAGTATATACATACGTGCACATTGATTGAATACAAATGCACCAAGTGTTGAAACATTATACAGAAGGTTGATTTATCAATGAGAAGGATTCCCCCTTCTCCAAATGAATAATCAATGAGAGCACGGTGTTAGATACTGACCCTACAAGCCTAGACCAAAAAATGCTCTACTCTTTCACCTACATATTAATAATTTTACAACAGCTGCGAAAAGATGATTAAGCCCAGATTGGCAGAGAAACGTTAACAAATATAGCCTGGCCACACCCAGTATTCACTGAGGGGGTCTGAACCTGCTGTACAGCTCACAACCCGGGCGGCCAAAAAAGTATTCCATGGACCAATTTGGCGCCTTAGCAGGATCAATTGCTCGAGTGCTTCACTTCTCACTAGCTGTATAGGTCACGTAAGTAGCACGTGCAGATGGCTAATTTGTTCAACTTTCAGGTGAGGGAGGCCTATGGCTGTATGGTACATAATAGGAGGTTTCCTGCCCAACTGGTGTTTGGAGAAGAGGATTCCATCGATCAAAGATGATGCGACCGCCTCGCCCAATCCTACCCTGGCACCTAAATGTTGGCATGGTTGCACCATTCTCAATGGGAGGATCAGGTGGTGGCTTTATACCTGCTGCCACCAACTTCTCAGGATCCAATGGTCTTGTGAATAACAATACTGGCTCCTCAGGATCCAATGGTCTTGTGAATAACAATACTGGCTCCTCAGGATCCTGTATTTTCAGTAAAGTCGTAATTAGTCGACAAAAATAACTATAACAAACGAATTTCCTATACAACGTACATGACTTGATTCTATTAAAGGTTGATAACCTTAGAGATGAGCTATAAGAAATGATTCATGCTATTATCTGACATTGTAACAAATCTAAACTTTCTAAAATGGCCCTTCTAAAATTTCTGGCTCCAAGGAAGCCACTAGCTGGCCTGTTTCTCACTGAATATTAGATGACTACCTCTATTTTTCAATTTATCCTCTGCATTTTCTTAGAAGTAAATCAAGTAATATTCAAATAGCACTTAATGCTCCAACCTGTGGAGTTTAAAAATACAGTTCTTCATTGCCAAACTGCCATCAGTTCTGTAACCCAGAGAGTGAGGCAGTGAGAAAAGGAGAACATACCCTTTTAAACACCCAGCCATTCTGCTGCGGTCTCCTTTTTAGTTCGCACTCACGTTTTATACGCAATGTAGGGATTATGGATAGCTTGTGATCAGCGAATCGAGGACGGAAAACAGGTGGCCGGATATATGGTTGTTCAGTTGTTGTGTCATCCGAATCTGCATAATCATCTTCACTTGATCCAAATTTACTACAAACTTGCTGGAAGCCTGACACTGCAGTCCCTTCATCAACAAGCTGGGCTTCATGCTGAACGAGAAAAGAAGAAATGACAGTACATTAGTCGAACAATAAAAATATCCAGGTATGACCAAAGAATAAAAATAGCAGGCCTATAATATCAATCAAAGTTAAATACTGTAATGAGTTACAGTGGACAATAATCAGGCAGAGATTTATTGAATTTTCTTCGACATTTTCTGTTCTATAATGTGCTAAATTTATACTATAGAATTATAGTATCAAGTGCAAGTGGTCTTGGGTGAACAAAGTATATAACCATTCCCACTATCAATTATGGGAATGGTTGAAGCTATGCCACTATCATTTTCTTATGTGTGTACTGTTCCTTGTAAGATTAAGGTCTACAAGAAAGAAACCATGACAGCTCCACATGTACACATGGATAGCTATGTATTACAGACTGAAAATGTAATTTGGCAAATGTTCTTTTGAAGGTAAAGAACCAAAACAAGATTATGGACAGAATTCAGGCACTGAATAGGCCATTCACCCCAAATACAAGCACATAAATTCTTTATAAAGAGAACTTTTAGACTGTATATATGATGATTCATACCTTATATTTCATCTGAATGCGTTGAAGGTTGACCTCGCATTCCATGGCCTCCCGCTTTGTCTCTTCCCTCTGAAGAATGTATTATTAGTTGCAGAAGTATAATTTGGCATGTAACCACCGTAAGGCCATTTCATTCATGAACTAACCTTAACCAAAGCATCCATAAGTGCCTTTGCCTGGTCCAAGTTGCGCCGCACCTAACAAATATTTTCAGGGTAGCATTGTGAGAACTAATAATGAAAAAGCATATAGTACTTAAAATTTAAGAATTCAAAAGCCACAGCTAACCAATTATCATTCACAGGATAAGACAACAAAGGAAATGATGTTTCAAATTTTGAGTTATACACACAAAACTAGCACTCAAGTTGAGAATTATGTATAAAATAGAAACAGAATGAAGCAAAAAGTCCTTAAGCTAAAAATAAAGAAACTGTTGGAACTTTTTTTTCCTCTTTTTGAGAGGAAACTGTTGGAACTTGAAACAAAGCAAAGTGGAAATATTCCATTCAATAACATGGATATTAAATTAAGCAAAACTAACCAATCATTTCAACCAAGACAACATAAGTTCTCCCCAAACAAGACAACATAAGCACGGCAGAGTTTGCATTAAATTTAAAATTATTTACAGAAAGACTTTCTTGTGTTCATTTATCTAAAGCAATTATACAGCTAAGTTCCTCTTTGTCAACAAACAACAGCAAATCTAAAGTGCACAAAAAAGAATAAAGGACTAAGGTTATACTAATTAACATGCAGATAAAACATGAAAATATTGAAAAATAAATATCTTCTCTTTATCAAATCTTGGTAATCTTGAGACGTGATTTAACAAATTAAGATCTTGGACAGTGTAAGCAGACGTAAGTTGGTTTATAATGCTTCTAGTAAGGTGTAAAAACTGAGTATGCATGGACCTCCTCCACAATAATATAGTAGGATTAGTGGTTTGTCATACACTGGTACACTGAGAACCTCATCAAGAAGAATAATGAACAAAATATCTTCAGAGATTTCAATTAAGATTTTAGAAACAGCTCATTTATCCTATAATTGAAATATTATGTAATTATGTATTCTGTGGGATGTAAAGGGTTGAAAAAACAGCTGTAAAAGGTTCTATAAAGAAAAAAAGAAACAAAATGTTGCTTACCATGCGAAGTTTTTCGAATGATTGAATATTATTTTCTCGTCTTTGCATCTGGAAAAGGAAGAAAACATTATGCATATACAAAACAGAGACATGATTGGAGATGAGTATTGTCCCTCCACAAAGCTTGCCTACTAACTAATGCTTCCAGAAGGTCACATAATTGCATACTATGTTAAAAATAATATCTGGTTTCAAGTTACTCACCCTTCTTGTATGAAGTCGATGTGCCTTCTCTCTCGGTCTGAATACATTATAAGGGTTTGTATCATTCACTGGTGGAGGCGGCTTCACGAAAACAAAAGCAATAGTCAACAGTAATGCAACCGAGAACAAGAATCATGAAATAACAGAGTAACATTTTCCAGTCGTCCAGACTTGATCATAACTTGGTCAAAACCAACCTGACAAAAACTTGTATTCTATGTATGTTTACTGGGCTGATGGCTTACAAACCCAACTATTTCACTTAGTGGGTGACCTTGTTTAAAGCTGTTTGAGCAAATTCAGCTAAACCCATGGGCTTATAAATCACATAAGCAAAACACCAGTGGCTTTAACTATGTTAAGCAAAGACACAAAATATAACCTGAGCAACTCACTTTGGTTCTGTAGTGTGTTGCTTAGAAGCCAAAAATTAGGGTAAGCCAAAGAGACCACATAGGATCACACTAAACTCCAGCATTTGTTGAAGCAGTCTGATTAAAATGTACAAGATAATGCACTCATTTGGTGCATAAAAACATCCATATGAAGGATGTATCAAGCTGACAATGTGAATTATTTTTTTTCTGGAATACGCAGGAGAGCTACATATCATTGTATCAAGAAAGAGGATAAGAAAAAGTCTCAGAAAGCCACGACAAACCACACACCGACACACAAAGAGCACCACGCCCCACACTTGCACACACAAACTCATGCCCTAAAGAAACATAAGCGCCTGTTACAACAGAAAGAACCCGACCATGCTTAAATGGTGCTGCTAAAGCCCAAACTGAGCAGCGGCCAACTTCTTCAAACCGCCTGCCAGCCCCCAGAGAATGGCTTCTTCCGACGCAAGGAGAAGCACCCGTTCAATCCTAGGCGAGGCGCCGTTAAACACTATGCCATTCCTTTCCTTCCAAAGCATCCAGGCTCCCAACATGATGAGAGAATTGAAACCTCTCTTGGTTCTTTTATCAAGGGTGTTGCCAGCTTGTTGCCACCACTCGAAAAACCCGTTGGAAGATGGTTTATTGGGAAGCCAGGATAATGAACTTCACCAAACTATGGACATAAACATTTCCGGACAAAGCATCCAAAAAGCAAAAATATAGCCCAACATTTGCATTGACACTGCAGGGTTATTAGATGTTATTTCATTAAACAAACAGGTTTAGTATACTATGTTTGTTGGCTAGCTTTCTCAGCTAAAACTGTGGGGGCCCATTTGGACAATGGGATTGGGAAAAAATCCCACCCACTAAAGGGTAACTTTTAATCCTAGCCACCCATTCCTTCACTTTCCCTATCCCAATCCCACCCCCCTCATCCCACATGCAAACAAGGCCTGGGTGGTTAGTTCTTGTTTCTTGACATGCAAACAAATACTTTGATTTAACAATTGGCAGGATACTAAAAAATTAATCAATCTTGTGTATATGTTAGACCTCAGAATATGCAGTTGGCTTTCATGAAGTATCTACTCCTTGTGTATACACTAGACCTCATAACAACCACGCATACAATTTATTAACTGGAGTAGCCATAGTGAGTACTACATTAATTCACAATATTTACAAAAATTTCATTGTTAGATTATACTTCAAAAAAAAAAGTTGCACTTCATTTGTGACACTAGAAACAGCATTCACAATTCACACACCATAAAACCATTAATCAACAATCAGTTTTGTATTTTACCAGGAAAATGGCAAATTACTGAAAAAGACACCAAAGAAGTTGTACTAACCTGCAAACGCCGCAGAATAGGCTTTTGCCATCGTTCTCTCTGATAAAAGAATGAATCAGCAAGCAAAAGGAATTATGTAAACACAATTAAAACCGAATATCTGATATGCTAAATAAATATAAAAACTACAAACAAGAAAGGCTGAGATCATATGAGGAAACAACAATGTGACTTGTTACAAAAACTGAAAAGGTAAGCATATCGCCACTACAAGAAATTTCTTTGTTGCATTCTCATTTTAGAAAATACCTTGTCTTTCCAATAACTATATACAGCTTGGAAAACTCCATACCGAACAGATAAGTACTGCAACGCCTGCACAGAGAAGCAATTGTAAGCAAACATTGAAAAAGAAATTAACAAAATTACAAGTCTGAAGTAACCAAATAGAAATAGTGGGTAAATGAATTTCTTCAGGAATCTTGAAAATACTAGATCCAGAATCAAGTGAATTACAAATTTAACACAGGAAGAAATATTTCGTTTTATTTGTTTGTTATATCTGTTTCCACTTAAAATCTTATCTACATCATAATCTTGATATCCTTAGAATCTAATAGAGTTATATGATCTCTACACTAGCAAGGCTCACTAAACCAAAAACCTATTTGGTCATTATATTTTAGCCGTAACAAAAAAGATAAAAAATCTGACAGTTTTAAGAGTACAAATCTGTCAAAATTGTCTTTTTTGTTGCTCCCTCTATATAATGAATTTGAAAATGAGACTTTACACATAGATGTAATACTACTAAAAGTACATGCACAAATTTTTTGTGATATTTTTTAGTTGGCGTGCACGGTGAACAGTCCCATTAACTATAGGATTTTTGGTGTGCACGGTGTGTACACGAGAAGGCTTGTGTGCATAGGATATGTTCCCATTTACTATGGAAGAATATATTTCTACAACCTTAGACATTATAATCTTTCATCTATTTTTTTCCTAGGTTGACCTGACTCTGGCATGGCAATAATGGTTACATCTACCCCAACATCACCAATAAGATGATAATGGCATTCATAATCACAATATGTTGAATTAGTGTCATGTTTTAATTTAACTGTATTCTACAAGGTCAGGAAGTGCTTGAACAAACATTAATTTAAAACATCTCGACAACATTATAAGGAAGTGCATGACGTTGCATAGAATGTATAATCATGCAGAACAAATGAAGTTCCAATTCGACTTTCTATGGATTCTTCATTGACCATGGAATTATAAAAATAACAACGCAGTCTTTGGGTGAGGCATCCAAAAGAAAAGCACAACCACAGAAAGTGACACTATAGTGCAATTATAACATATCAATAGACCAATATGGCTTCATAACATAGCAAGTAAAGAACTGCATAAAGAAGTCGTGTACCCATGTTAGTAATTTCTCAAACTGTACCTGTCACGTAAGCACATGCCAATGACATGTCATGGGAGTCAGGAGAATTAAAATTTGCAAACCACACAATGTTTACTGGGCATGTCAAGTGAGGTGGAACAACATATATCACTTCAAGATAAGTGTGCAAACCATGTGCTAGAGCCAGCTCGAGGGACCCTAGACATTAGGTAACATGTCCCAATACAATTAACACATCATGATGGTTAAGTTATTGGAAAGAGTTCATGTTGTAAAATGGATTAAAAACAATGAGTCGTTATCTAATACTTGATCATGATGTCAACGGATACGGTATGATTTTACTAGATTAACAAAATATACATTTAGCTTGATGTTTATACAAGTATGTCTGTATTGCAAAATGCATGCAATTAGATCCAAATGCCAATATTATAATCCCCTTTCCTCTTAAACATCATCCTATCAGTAACATGTAAGGTTTCCATTTAGCATGTGGCTTTACCTCCATTGCAGCATCAAGCTGCAAGAGGACTGGTACAGGTCCTATGAAAGTTGGTGTAATGGCTCCTGCTCTTTCTCGAGCTTTGTGGTCCAAAATTTCCAACTTGAATAGTAGGACTTCCAACCTGTAATGTAGGACCATTTCAAACTGTAGCAAAAATACATGCTTCAAGGGGGAATAACATAGTGAACATAGGGGTGTCTCAGCAGATTTCTTCAGATTCAAGACAGAAAATGTTAAAAGTTAAAACTATTCCCCCCTGTTTTGTATTGTCAGCAGTTATATGACGTACATAACCAGTAAGTTTAGCTCTTGCAACCAAAGTTTCCTCAGAAATACTACATGCAATTCTAAGTTAACATTTATAGCCTATATCTTGGAAGGAGAAACTTTTCTAATTAAAAGTACAACTAGAAACTCCTGATGTTAGGTTTTAGATTTCAAATGGTGCATACTTCAATTACAATGAACATTTCGCCTATAACTAGTAAACCAAGTCATCTAGATCTCCAGAACTTTCTTACTTTTCAGGATTAAGATTCTTCCACTCATTGTTGAAGTCTTCAAGCCAGTCTTCATCTTCATTGTCCAGATCATATTCGACAAATTCACCAATCTCAGCTCTGGCTGCGGAGTGTAACAAATCTTAGAACAGAGGCCATAAACAAGATATTGTAACAACAATGCCAGAGCAGTAGGAAAGAGACCTCCTCTTCCACGTATATAACAGGTTGGTTGTGCGAAGGTCCTAGTGTAGTCCCTTTCATAGGTGTCCACAGCATCAAACTGAGGTGTTGGTATCTCTTGAATGTTCTTCTTAGTGGGTGTTGGATTTCCCTGCAAAGAGAAGTAATGATCACCCTTTTGAATAGCACGATGCCAACTAAAAAGAATATGGCCCTCTGAAATAGTGGTTGCTCTGTCCACTATTTTACTAAAAGAAACGAGTACAGCAACAACACAACATGTGGCATAAATAGTTTTTTCAGAATCTTAGCAGTTTCAACAATTTTAATTTTCTTTTCAAAAAGTACGGTAAAAGTAACCATAGTATTTCATTTATATAGAAAGATAGATTCAAATATTCATAGACTGAAGTGTATTGTTGTTGTAGGGTTGCAAGCTATCTGAGACACAATTAAAGCCAAACAGCGCACATATATAATATGATCATTATTGCAGGTTTAAGAAAAGGTTTAATTGGTTAGTCGCACAGCTACATGATGCTAGCCACATACAGGTCGAAGTACAAAACCTGAGAAAAATGCATACTACCGGAAAATGCAAACAACTAATTTCACTGCCCAAATAGCCGTTTTTCTATTCATAACACGACTGCAAAGCTGAGATTGTGAAATGAGTCAAATGGTGATTATTCATTCATGTGCATAATTGAGCTGAATTCAACTTGCTAATTGGGTATAGAACAGAACCCAGCAACTTTAGAAAGCTAGCAAAATGCACCCAAGCAATATTTCACAGAATCGTGGCACAATCCAGCAATCCAGCATTATTAATCAAATTACCTCGCCCTCCGTGGCAGTAGTAGCAGCAGTGAGCTCTGGCCCGGACTGCCGCAGCAGCACCCCTGCCCTTGCGACCGCGACCGCCGTGGCCGTGGGGTCATCGTCCTCGAACTCCCGCGCCGACTTGAGGATGGGGAGCTTCTTGTGGATGTCGAGCGGCCGCGGCCTGAACGAGAGCCTACTCATGGCCATGGCCACCACCACCGCCACCCCGCTGCCTCATCTCATCTTCACCTCCCCACCTCCTTTCCCCCTCTCTCCACCCCCACACGCACACGCACTCGGGCGCGCCGACCGGCACCGGCACCGTCACGCAGGGTCGGGCCCCCCGGGGGGGGGGGGCAAAGCCTAGGTCCGCGAGGGCCCCGTCAGGCGGGCTGAGCGGCGCCGGCGGCCGCAAGGGGCGGCGTGGGGGAGGAGTGAGGAGGCGCGGCGATCTAGGGATAGGGTTTTGGGGTGGGGAATCGAGTTTCTAGGGTTTGAAAGAAGGCGAAAGGGAGTGAAGGACGGGAAGGAGGAAGAAGGATAGCGAGCGGCTCGGCTCGGTATAGCTCGTTAGTGCAACTCCAATACCCTCTCCAAATCTACAGTGCAACTCCAATACCCTCTCCAAATCTAACTATCTAGTGCAACTACAATACCCTCTCCAAATCTAACTATCCAAATATGGATCAACTCCCTAGTCAAATATAATATTAATTTAACAATCCCTACATCTATAATCTCCATTCTAAGTCTATGACAATGGGACCCACATATCATCCTCTTTTCCTCTCTTCCTCTTCTCCTCTCTGCTTTCTCCATATATCATCCTCTCATCCTCTCTTCCTCTTCTCCTCTCTGCTTTCTCCATTGTTGCTTGCTTGGCTACCACTCGCTCGCCTAGTGTTCGTCCGTTTGCCCAGGCGGAGGCTGCGCGGCGGCGGGGGAGGTGGGGAGGGGCGGCGGCGGGCGGAGGTAGGGAGGCGGCAACGCGACACACGCGGGGTTGTGGATCCTGCAGTACCGGCACGTGCGCTCGACGAAGTCACCCTTGCCGTAATCATGCCCGTCCTCCCCGCCCGCGTCCTCCTTCGCCGCCGACCTCTACGAGATGGCCTCGCGGCCCGACCCGCCCACCTCGGGCACGGCGACGCCCCTACACCTTCCTCGAGTTCAACACCCAGGGCCTCAGAGAGAGAGAGAGGATCGAAGACCGACCGCGTGAAGGAATCTGCTTTTGGGCTTGCAGTTTCTGGTGGCGAGGCGATGGAGATGCAGACGGATGTGTACTCGTCTTCCTCGGTGGTGGCGACGGTGAGTCGGTGAGCGATTGCGAGTGGTTGGGTGGTGGTGGGGAATGGGGAACCAGGTGGGAGGGAGGAGGAGGAGGAGGCCGGTGGTGGAGGAGAGGTACACGAGGCCGCAGGGGTTGTACCCGCACCCGGACATCGACCTCAAGAAGTCGCGCCGTCTCATCGTCGAGGCCAAGCTCGCGCCATGCTTCCCCAGCTCCGATGACCCCCGCTCGGACCTCGAGGCCTTCATTGGATGGATTGGATCGACGGCTGACGTCGTCCGCCTTCCCCGCCGCCAGACGCCTCGCAGGACCCCGATCTCGCACCGCGGGAGGCGACCACCCCTCTGGCCTCCTCGTCCTCAACGTCGCCGCGTGCGTCGGCGTCGTCCAAGGCGAGGGCGTCCACAGCAGCGGACAAGCTCGCCTCTGAGGTTGCGGCGCTCAGCTTTGAGGAGCCGCCCAGCGCCAGGGCCGGGGAGGACGGGTGCACCGGGACCGCCCAGCTCCTCGTGTGTCTCCTTGTGTGGGGCCCACGATTGATTAGTCCCTTTTGGATGGCCAAAGTTGGCCAGCGCGAGGAGAAGTTTGGCCAGCCGAATGGCTTGGCCATCCCGTTGGCTAGTCTATTGGAGTATGTTTTTACCCAAAGAAGCTAAAATTTAACTTGGAGAGTGGGATAAGGAGACTGTTGGAGTTGCTAGGATAACGAGCTCGGCTCGGCTTGTTATCCTAAGAGTATCTCCAAGAAGCTCTCTACATGACTCCTTGAAGCTTTTTGTAAGGGGGAATGTGAAAAATCAAGGTCCAACAAACTTCTTAAACTTTTCCTAATAGTAAGGACCTCCTCAAATCACCTCCCCTCCTCCCTTGACCGAGCGAGCGGCCTCACTGAAATTCCTATCACGCGCGGGCTAAAACATCCATGCACACACTGAAACATTCGTGCGTGCGATTTCTAGGCGTCGCCGCCCCAATCCTCTTCTGTTGTGTGTCGGTCGTCCCCATCTGTTGCGCGCCGCCCTCATCCCCATCTGTTGCGCGTCGCCCCCTCTTCATCTATTGCGCGCCGCCCCTCCACGTCGCCTTCTTGCGCCGCCCTCCCGCGCCGCCCGCCCCTCCCGCTCCCCGCTAGCGGCCCGGCATCTGTGAAACCCGGACGGCTCGCCTCTTCCTCCTGCTCCTCGGTGTGCTCCCCCATCTGTTCCCCAGGACAACGCCGACCTCCCCAAGGCGGTACTCGGTCTTCCTCCAGCCGGAGACGTGGTTCTCCTCCAGCCCTCCCCAACGTCGACGCCCTCCTCCTCCTGCCCTCCCCCCAAGCTCGTGTGATGTCTACCCTCCCCCAACGTGACAAAGGTACTATCTATTGTGCACTGTCTTTGTTAGGTTTTAGATTAAAATGGTACACCTTTAGACTTGCAAAAGGTTTCATTGTTGTCATCCAATGCAATGTTCATAGGCTTTGTAGATATCACTTTACAGGCAGTAGCTAAAATGACACTTGTAAAAGCATCTCCAAAGATAATCGATTCAGTCTTAGATGCCATCTTGAGGGAGAACCAATTTTTATCTCCGGTCATGTGCCACGAACAACTGGAGTCCACGATCCACACGTTCTCCTTCCTCGCCACCAACGCCTATGCAAAAGAAGATGTTGAAGCCTCAGTACTGGGGTTAGACAAAAAAAATTTGGAATCCAGTACTGAGACACACGACCAGCAGATCCAATAGACATATATCCACGTGCAAAAGTAGTTTTAGAATTTTCAGAAAAAATCCTTTGGGGCCGTTCTGACCGCTGGGGTACTGCCGGTCTGACCGCGTGCCATCGCCGGTCTGACCAAGTCAGTGTTGTCGGTCTGACCGGGTGCCATGGCTGGTCTGACCGGTGGTCCCACTGCGGTCTGACCGGCCTTCTCGAGGGAAAGCCAAATTTTTGCCATTTTGATTTTGCAAAATTAACCTCTCTTTCCTTTTTTTGTTTTCGTGCTAATCTGAAACAAAAACCAACAAGATGACCATCTTTACCACAAAAAGAGCAATAAAACTTTTCCCTAGTGGTTGATGGTTTTGAGACATTAGTTTTAGCTTCTTTTAGATAAACAGAAAGAGATGGCATGTTTCACAGATTTAAAAACTGTTTTCATATCATTAGGTTTTGTCAAGATTTCACCATTTCTAGTCATTCTCAAAACATTTGGAGGATTTTTGGTGAAATAGTCACGAGCATTAAAACCTATACCCTTGTTGTCACACACTTTAGATTGATCCAAAATCATGTTAAGTTGTTTCTTACCATTATAAAATTTTTGCAAAGAACTTTTCAAATAAGAAACTTCTTTTTCAAGATTTGCACAATTCTCACAACCAATCATAACATCTTTATTTTTGTGACATTTAGAGCAAGAAACTACCTCATCTTGTTTAACTATGTCCTCCATGTGCTTAACATGAGCTAAAGCATCTTTTAGTTTCAATTCATTAGCATCACAAGTTAAACAAGGTTTAGTAGCCAAAACTTGAGAATCATTGACTTCTCAAATTTTTAAAATTTCAAGCATTAAAACCTCATAATTTTTGCATTCATCATCATTAGGAATAAGAGATTTCAATCTAGCAATTTCAGCATTCAAAGATTCAATCACAAATTCTTGTTTTTTGAACATTTTTTCACATTTTTTATTTTTTGCACTTAAAACAAGAATTGCTTCCTCAAGTGAGCTTACCTCATTGTCCTCATCTTCAGAATCTTCAGCTTCACGTGTCATAAGGCAAATGCCGGAGATGTTCTTGTCTTTTTCCTCACCACTATCAGAGTCTATGTCACTTAGTGGTTCAAAAGCGACATAGACTTGGCTCAATACCTTATTTATCATCTCCTTCGAGCGCTTCCCTTTGGGCTTGTCGTCCTTGGTCTTCTCCCCGCTCTTGTCTTCCTTGCCCCTCCCAAGCTTGGGGCAGTTGGAGCGGATGTGATCCAAAGCGCCGCATTCAAAACAGCGAGCTGGTCCTCCTCTTTTCCTGAACCTGACTTCATTCATAGCTCTAGAAAGTTTGTTAGCAGCCAAAGCCAAATCATCCTCCTCGAATTGCTCGAGTTGCTCATCGGACATGCATTAATTAAAGCAAGAGCACTGGGAGTGGATGAAGAAGCAGCATCAGAAGCACTTGAAGAAGAAGGAAACAAAGCACTTGACTTGGAATCAATTTTCCGAGAAAGAATATTCATCTCATTAGTTTTGAGTTTAGTATAAAGTGAATCCAAAGTCAAAGTAGCCTATTGACAGATTCTTGAATTGAAGTAACTTTCATCTTCCAAATAGACATGTCAAGACCATTCAAAAAGTGACGAGAAATCTCAGATTGAGGATAGTTTGTATCATAAGAACAATCAACATATCTAAGATTACTCAAGATTTTGTTAAACCTGCCAAGATAGTCATCCAAAGCTTCAGCAGGTTTTATCTCAAATTTTATGTATTCCTTTTTGAAAAGATCTCGACGAAGTTCTTTTATATTACTAGTTCCTTGATGAAAATTTCTTAAAGCAATCCAAATCTCGTTGGCAGTTTGAAGATGTGAAACTCGATCAAAGTCCGAACAAGAAATCCCATTTAATAAAATATTACGAGCTTTGCAATTGTTATTAAACTTAGTTTTTAAAGCTTCAGTATTAATAACCTCAGGAATCTCATATGGAAGAGCAACCTTTTGCCAAACATCGTAATCTTGAGCTATAATATAAGATTGCATCTTACTAAACCAATAGGCAAAATCAGTACCATCAAAAACATGTGGCTTAGTGGAAAACTTATCGACATGGCAAAACAAACTTTAGATCGATAAAAATCCAAAGAGAAAACGAGGCTCTGATACCACTTGTAGGATCGAACTCCCAAACTAAGCCAACCAGGGGGTGAATGGTTGATATACCCAAAAACAAATCTTAGCGAAAATAAGACTTACCCTCACAAACCGATGGCGTGCGGTCTGACCGTAGGTAGTGCTCCGGTCTGATCGCCTAACACAGCCGGTCTGACCGCCCATACAGCACCGATCTGACCGCCTGTGTAGCCGATCGACGAGTCTTAGCCGATTTTCTTTAAGCAACCGATCGCCGTGGCGAGCCGATGAACGCAGCCTGACCATAGTTGTATGTACGGTCTGACCAATAGAAGGCCGCCGGTCTAACCGCTGATTAGACCGCCGCACCCGATAAAGACACAACAGAAAGATTTCTCAAGTAGATTGAACTTTATTTAATCTCTCTTGTGTTTACAAAGTGCAACCACAACACTCCTCACCAAAATTTCAAACTAAAATCGAAACCCTAACTTTATCTCAACTCAATCTCTCTAAAACTCGATACCGGGAAGCCACGCCTTCCCTCTCTATTTATACATAAAGTCCGCAGCCTAAAGCCACGAATCCAACTCATATAGGAAGTCCTACTCCACTAGGAAACCTTCCCATACAAGTACAAACTTTACATATTCCATACGTCGCAATCTTGAACTCTTCCAAATTTGAAACTTCGTATTCCATACGCATACAATATCTCCATCGTATGCCATATGGAAACTTCACCAACTATGTGCATCAATCTCTACCCTTAAGTATCTCGCATGATCTCCATCTTGGACATCACCTTATCTCCAAGTTGACTCCAACTCGACCACCGGCGACACTTTCTCGAGGCGTAAAGATTACCTACACATAATTAAACAAAGAAACCATATCTGAGCACAAGCTATCTCTAACTTGACTCATTGTCAGCATAAACAACCATACATGCGCATAGAAACACGAAACTTCCATGTATATGCAAGGAAACAACCCGAAAACAAAACTGAAACCAAATCGGTCTGCAGTCGGACTGTGTCGACCGGCCTGACCGGCGTTGCTTGCCTGGTCTGATCGCACGATCACCTCTGGTCAGACCAGCAGCACAAGCCCGGTCTGACCGGTGCACAGAACACTATTCACCGTCCGAAAAACCAAATATCTCCTAAACCACTTTGCCAATAACTCTCCAAATAACAAAACCAACAATCCAGTAATCATAGATGCCATTTGTTCATCACCAATAAAGAATCAAACACACTTTGATTTTACAGTTAGGTGTCTCCCGCGAACCTTCGGAGAATTGTGGATTGGCCCGGGAAAGTTTGTGAAGGATCACCTCTCCTCCGCAAGGAAACGAGATATGAATAGTGACAAACCAAGCTGATCTTTTGGAGGTTGTCTAGGTAGAGCAATTCACGTTTGTGGTTCGCGCTAGAGGATCGAATTTGGATCTTTGTGGTCAATTCGATCTCTAGACAAGAACCTAGAAACATTGGAATTGAAGGTTGTAGACTTCTTCCCAGGGATTTGCTTGGTGAGGCAAGGGGTTAATTGAGACCCAACTCTATGGAGTTTCTCAACGGAGAGTATGATTCTTTGAATCTGAACTTCGGATGAAAATCCTTGTGTCTCGTGTATTATTCATTTACCTCCTGTTGTTTGTTGTATTGCCTGTGTGCATCTTCTAGTTGTTAGCTATAAAATTGTATAAAAAGTATTTAAATTTGAGTCAGATCCTTTTGAGTCACAGAACACAGGAGGTTCCGGACAGTAACACCGGAAGTTCCAAGCAGCTTGTGCTGATCGAAAGTTCCGAGGTTTAAGCACCGGAAGTTCTGTTGACCGTGTGTTTTAACCGCTGCATATTGAAGAATATTTCAGGATCGCCTATTCACCCCCCTCTAGGCGACATGTACGGGCCTTCACCGGAAGCTCAGGATTTTGGCGGTGGAGTGGGGTGCGGCGGACACAGGGAGATGGCGGTGACGACACCAGTTTCTATGGGGAGTGGGGGAGAAAGTAGGGTTGTGGAGGCGATCCACGGTTGTGAGTTTCGGGCGAGAGCGGGGGGGCGCGCCGGGAGAGGCGGCGACACGGGTGTGGGCGGCGGCGACCGGTACTCCGGCGGACGAAGACAAAGCCGACGGTGGTGCCGCCGGTCCTACCTGTCGAGAGAGGAGACCGAGAGGCGATGCAAAATGGACTTTGCTCGGAGGAGCGAGGCCACAGTCGGCGAGCTAGGCGAGCCGAGCGGGGGAGGGTGAAGGGAGGTAAACCGGACTTTTGGAGAATGGGCCAAAAATGGCTTGGAACAGAATTTGATTTTTAGTTTGTTTTAGATTTATTTAATTGCATAAATAAACTTTGTATTATTAAAATTATTTCTAGAGCTACAAAATTTCATGAAAAATTTCAAAGAGTACTTTAGGATATGGAGAATATTATCAAAATATTACCAGCCATGATTTTTAAAGGAAAATTTTCAATTTCCTTATTAATTTCACATGATAATTTATGTTAACTTTTAATATAATTTGTAAAAATGTATTATTAAATTATTTTTAATGCCAAATGAAAATTGGGGCGTGACACAAGGCAGCGCGCCCACGGCCGAAGTCCGTGTCATTTACCCAAAACCTAGGATCAACTAATTTTTGTCAAGACAAAGTGAAAGTAAAGTTTTCAATTTTTGCGAACTAAAAATTTCCATTTCTAGCTTAGGTTAAAAGATTTCCACCTGGGCCTTTGCATGGTAGACCCAATTTTTGGTCAAATTAAAACTTGTCAATTATAACCTAGGATGAGAGTGCAAGCTCATACGAAAGCATGCATACTAACATAAAGCCCACTCCGACCTAGGTCGTATGCGCGTATTCGGATTTTTGAAAATGCATTTCATCATAGTCATGTAAGCGTACCCTAGCCGAATTAAGTTTACCAAGTGAATCTACAACTAATTTTGGATGCGAGCATGTAGAATTAAAAATTTAATCCAGAGATCATTACCTCAGCCCGAGAGGCAAGTTAATGTGAACCCGAAGGATGAATTAGTCGCGCACACATAGGACAAACGTATAAAACTAGAAAAGATACCTTAATTTTCTAGACAAAACCAAGCAAGATAAAATCATGAGAACATTCATGTAGGTGCTAAACATTATGTACAACTTAACCTTTTTTTTGTGCAATTTAACACCAGGGTTTGATGCCCCAAACAAATTACACAATACAGCCCCATAATAGGCTAAATAATGTTCTTAATCGGCTGAAACAATAACTTGCCCAAAAGACCATTAAAGTGCACATAAGTATATACATGAAATAATTTAATCAAATACTAGGTTAATTAACCTAATTCAATATAATTTTTCTGGAATTTTTCCTCACTGTTTAGGCTCCTTAAAAATTCAAACCAATCCCAAAACACCCTGTCTTTGTTGAATTACTGAGAGCAAACCACAAGTGATCTTTGAGTAAAACCAAAGAAAATGGAACCTAGGAATGCTTAACTAGCCCCTAGTCAGTGTGCTTATGGGATGGGTAGACAAGCCCCGCTATTCGCTGCATTTTAATGTATTTATTTGGCCGGTCAGCCATGTAATTATGTAAGCATTGTAATCCTTTAAGTTCCAATTAGCTATTTGTATTTCGCGATGTATATTCATGCTTGAGATGAAAGTGTGAATCTAGCACACATCCTGGGAGCTAGATTCACATGAATATGAGTTAGGAATAATTGAGATGTTGTAGATCTTTAGCCACTTTGTCAAGTCTCCTAAGTGTGTAAAACATCTGGTTGCCACCTTCGAGTGGTTTGACGGGCACACTTCAGCCTGAAGTTGACTAGCAGGCTAAAGGCCCAGCGATGTCTCACTTATTTCTATCTCGGGACATCGGATGTTTCGTTTTACTTGTCTTATGAGCTGAACCGCTTCGACTCATATTGCAAATAGAACGAGAGGTCCGGGTGTCCCCGACAGGCATGGTATCTGAGCAGAATACTGACTATAGGAGCCCCTTAAGTTGGTCGTTTATAATGGATTCTCAAAATTTATTTTGAGGGCTTTGCTCTCAGCTATACATTATTTCTGAAAACCAATTCTATCTTATATCTCATACCTCTCTAGAGATCATTCTTCCCTATATCTCCATTTTAATTTTAAAGCTATTATCTTGCTCTATATGACCGCAACCGTTTGAAAAGTTGTACTTCTGAAAAATAGAGTTTGAAAACACTTAGTTAACACAACAAATCAGTACCAAAGAGCTTCGTAAGGTTTTGAAAACCCTTTGCAAAAATATTCCTATGTACTAGTTCAAATTTGCAAATTTCTAGATTAGCGCAAGCCTCTAGTAAATGGGTTTTGGAATGGGTGGATAAAATTTAAAACTTGATAGACATTGTAAGGTTTCCATCTTCTCATGCTACTTCTGCACCAAGAAATGAATCGGGATGGTTTTGAGCTTCCCGTTCTCATCCCTTTCAAAAATTTCCACCGAGTAAGCCTAGAGTAAGTAGCTCGATGTAGACTAGAAATTTGTTATGCTAAAAACCTTAGTTTGTTTGTTTAGATGGACCACCCAAAATTCATGTAGCTTTTGGATCACTCTAACATAATGCATCTAAAAGACGACAAAGGTAGGCACTATAAAATTTGTTCGATTTTCATTTTGTGCCAACTGTCCTTTTCTGGAATTTTGAGTCGATCTGATTGAAAAATTTGCATATGCTAAAATGTATATGGTAAACCTGAGAAATTGTACAAACAACATGTAGACTAACTTAGTAGGCTCCATGAATTTTTTCCAAATTTTTAGACCCCTGCATCATAATGAAATAGATCGATTAGTTACCCCGACCGTGTTCTGAAAACTATAGGCAGCCACATTCATCTTTTTATACAGGTCAAACCGTAGGTTTGGAACTTGAGAAATTTTTCTGGGACCACATAGACTAACCCAGCAGTCCCCAGGACTTTTTGGCAAAATTTTTGAACCTTTTCAACATAGCAAAATACCTTAGTTGATAACCTAACCCTGTTCTGGAAAACTGTAGACAGCGGCCTTCAACTTTTTGTATAGGACAAACCATACCAGAAAAGATGTTCATATTTTACCAGTAGCTCCGAGGATTACCCAATATGCCCTACAAATTTTGGTAGAATTATTGAGCCCCTGCAACATGTCCTAAGAATTCGTATAGTTCGGAAGAACAGGAATCCGAGAACCGGTATACCATAGGTTACTGAATTTGTCCACACAGAACCGCAGGTTCTAAACTTCCAATTTTCCTAAGGTAGTTCACAAACTTAATTGCCTGCCTCCCTGATTTTTTCCCAAATTTTATACTTTTTGGAACTAGCCCAAAAAGACCTATAAAGACAGCTGATCCACATTTTCCAGTACAACGGCATTCGGCCAAACCATTTCCCCAAGGGCGACCCATCCGTCTAAAAATCGCCGAAGATTTTCCAGCCCAAGGGAACATTGTTAAGACGCCATAATGGATGCCAATAAACCTTGCAGCCAATCCCTGTTCTTATCAGATTGGCATATAATTGTACCAGAGACCACTCCGGCAACTTTACCTTTCATTTTCCAAGATTCTCCCAACCGACAGCCCTTTATTTTAAGGATAGTAAACCCTGACCTTCACACCCCCATGGATGAATATGAAGCCCTTGCAGGTCTCACCACCATAACTTGAAGACTTAACCTGTATCCTTGATAAACCTCCCAATATATGTGTAAACATACACACATGTTGTTCCTATGGCATAAAGGCAATAAAAAAATGATTTCACGAGCAGGGCATCAATTCATACATCCATTGCATCATTCGTGCATCATGATATCATCGCATTCATGCATGCCTCTTTCTGCATAAAATAAGAAAAAAAGTATTGCCGCACATGCCATATAACAATCATTTTCCTACTAGAAACCCCGTATATAAGTATAGGCCCATGAGTACATGCGACCATTTTCCCATGTCCTGAAAATTTTGAGTAGGAGTCAATAGACTTTCAAAACACTTTCTGGTAAAGGTTGTCCCTGCGCCGGATACCGCCACGACCTATACCCAGTTGGACATTATGCCCTGTTCTCAGCAGAACAAGATGCAGATGGGCCTGGGACCACCGAACTGGCCTATCTCCTGTTGCACGAATTTTCCTAGCCATAAATTTTCCAAACTTTAAGAGGGATAGCATGGTTTGTTAACCTCAACCACTCGAGACAGCACCCCGGTTGCCATTACTCGTATTCGCTATAAACTGCCCAAGCGAGGAGAGTTTTACCACTATTTTCCATTTTAGCCTAGCGGACCTTTATGGAGAAAGGTAATATTAGCCTGTGTTTAATCTCCATTCCCATACCCTACGTGCCTGCCATCCAAAATTTTAAACCCCATAGGCATAAGCTCGACTGAGCCATGAATTGACCCCCAGATTGTCCATCATTATGCCCGTATGACAGATCTAATGCCACCTGACATTTTGCACCAATTTTCCCATCGCCCACCAGGATAACAGACAGCTACCACGCTTGTCAAGACCGCCTCCCCCTCACCTCCTCAGTAAAGGTTTTTCCCAACCTTAGTTAAGCGAGTCTATTATACAACTTAGGAAAAACTGAACCTAAAAGTATTAAATCTCATATGTTTGAAAAGTTTTCAAACAACAAAAAGTCGATGAAAACCCACGTCATCATAAAACCTAGTGCCTGCTGCAGTAGCATCCCGTTTTGGTGGATTCGAATCATTTTCCCATGCCAAGTCCAGTGTATTCCGCCATACCCCTCGAACGAAGACTAGCGAGAACTACCCAGACCAGTGGAATGCGTACGACCAAAACCGACCTACTCCATCTTTACCCACGCCTATCATCAAGCGACATCCATTTTCCCAGAATATAGCTCCTTTGACCAAAGCAGCTCAGCCCCGCTATTTTTCGAGCGTTGTCACTGACGACAAAACTAACCGTTTCCCATAAACCGATAAAGAGACTTTCTTCTCCCACCTGGATCCTACGGCCGCACATTTTAATCGTCAATGAAGCCCGCATTATCCTAAACGAGTATCCGACCCATCGGTATGATAGGATAAAGTTTAGGGTATGACAAACCTAGCTAAACCGATAAACCTCCGACCATACCCCAACCCAAATCTCGGGGACGAGATTTCCTTTAAGGGGGGTAGAGCTGTCACGTACCCAAAACCTAGGATCAACTAATTTTTGTCAAGATAAAGTGAAAGTAAAGTTTTCAATTTTTGCGAACCAAAAATTTCCTTTTCTAGCTTAGGTTAAAAGATTTCCACCTAGGCCTTTGCATGGTAGACCCAATTTTGGGTCAAATTAAAACTTGTAAATTATAACCTAGGATGAGAGTGCAAGCTCATACGAAAGCATGCATAATAACATAAAGCCCACTCCGACCTAGGTCATATGCGCGTATTCGAATTTTTGAAAATGCATCTCATCATAGGTCATGTACGCGTAGCCTAGCCGAATTAAGTTTACCAAGCGAATCTACAACTAATTTTGGATGCGAGCATGTAGAATTAAAAATTTAATCCAGAGATCATTACCTCAGCCTGAGAGGCAAGTTGATGCGAACCCGAAGGATGAATTAGTCGCGCGCACATAGGACAATCGTATAAAACTAGAAAAGCTACCTTAATTTTCTAGACAAAACCAAGCAAGATAAAATCATGAGAAAATTCATGTAGGTGCTAAACATTATATACAACTTAACCTAATTTTTTTGCAATTTAACACCAGGGTTTTATTGCACAAACAAATTACACAAAAGAGCCCCATAATAGGCTAAATAATGTTCTTAATCCGCTGAAACAATAACTTGCCCAAAAGACCATTAAAGTGCACATAAGTATGTACATGAAATAATTTAATCAAATACTAGGTTAATTAACCTAATTAAATATATTTTTCTGGAATTTTTCCTCACTGTTTAGGCTCCGTAAAAATTCAAACCAATCCCAAAACACTCTGTCTTTGCTCGCTCAATTACTGAGAGCAAACTACAAGTGATCTTTTAGTGAAACCAAAGAAAATGAAACCTGCTTAACTAGTCCCAGTAAAAATCTCATGAATTTATCATGATCACAGGTTAAACTATAGGTCTGTAAAGATAGGGGAAGAAAATAATTCAGAATTTGACCTAAACTCACTATGCACTCTTTCCTCTACCCATCCCCCTCTCCTGTGCCTTACTCAACTCACTTTGGCCCCACATGGCAGCCACCTGGGCTTGCTCCACTCAAGTGAAACGTGTGCCACCGCTCAAAGATGAGCCTGAGGAAGCCTGGAGACGGCCAGAGCCCGGGAGAACGTGTCGGCACCATGTCCGTTCCACCGAGCTCGCCAACGCCACCTCCAACTTCCCCCATTTGAAAAACCGTCTCGCCACCATTCTCCTCGACACTCCCACATCGTGTTCCGCAGCGAAATCTCGAGAGAGTCGCTCCGGAGATGCCGGGAACGGCCTCGACTTCATCTGTGCCGAGAGGTGTTCGATCTAAGCTGTGGCTTCCCCGATGGGTATCACTGCAACCTAGCCCCTGGAACATGATCATCTCCACATGCCTAATCCAACCGTGCTTTTGGTTTCCCATGTCGCGACGTGCAAGTTCACCGGAGCATGGTCGTCCCTGTCATGGCACCGCCTCTCGGGATCGCTGGCGTTCCGGCCAATGCGGGCCAAAGGTACGGCCGGGGACCTGCATCAACCTCTCCGCCTCATCTCCCTCGTCGGTTTCCCTCAAAAATCCCGTCAGGAAACGCACCGGAGAGCGGGATTGAAGTCATCTTCCTCAACGTCGGCCGACGAGCTCCGACGTTCATTCCCGTTGCCTCAGTGAGTTCCAGATCGATTCTTCGCTTGAGAAGCTACCTGCTAACCTCAGTAACCCCTTGCATACATTCCTGTGCAAGCCCATTGGCCGTATCTCACCGCCGACGTGCACGTTGAGCATTTGTCGCTGCCGGGAATGTTCTGCCGGTCGCCGTCGCCAACCAAGCCTTGCCAATCCCAGATGAAGCTCTGGTGAGTATCCTAGAGGGTCCTAGGACATGGTACACACATCTTTTGGCCAGCATCGAGCTAGAGCTCGGCATGCATGTGCATGCCGAGGTATGCTGCCGCTTGCACCACTGCTGCCGCCGGTTCCGACCACCCCTGCCAATGAAACGACCATCTACGGATGCGCAATAATCCTACGCACACTTTTGATTTTGGCTGCACCATTCGCTGCCGGCGAGCTCGCCAAACCAGTGGCTGTAGCCTCAGCAAACCGATCCAATGCTGATAGAAACAGGGTTAACGATTTCACCGGGGCATGCCGTGCCACCCCCTAGCGGCACGACGAATTTCGTCCGGCTTTGGCGAAAGCCGGCGGTAGTGAACAGTGCAGAAATTTGAATTGGGAGAATTTCGTTCGTGCCGCGGATTTTGTGAATTTTGCTCGAAAACCGTGACTAATGGTGCGAAAAATTGCGATACCGTCGCAAAAAATGTGTAAATATTGTCCAAAAATTAGGAATAAATACTAAAATTATTGAATACATAAATTTGATATTTGCACTAATATATGTATGTGAAAAAATTTATAGTAATAAGTATAATATTGATATAAGTATGGTTGTATGAATTACATGGGAATACTTAATGTGATGTTTAAAATGTAGTAAAAAAATAAAAAAATAATGATATATTTTGAATGATAAAAACCTTTTGTGCAAATGGACGATATAATAAACTTGGTTTGGCCAACTTCACGAAATAATTAGATTACGAAACGAGAACGAATTATTTGTCTTAGCATATGTTATAAAGTTGCAAATAGGTTCCATAACAATATTGGAAATAAAAATGATAATAAGCATTCATATATTTCGCCATCAGATGTTGCAGTCTTCATGACCAAAGAAGTGAGCGGCTGAGCGCGCGCACATTTCGCCCGAGTCCGGCATATAAATAGAGATATGTCAGCAGCAATATCAATTCAGCGCGCGCACATTTCGCTCGAGTCCGACACATAAATAGAGATATGTCAGTAGTAATATCAACTTTTGGCACAAATTAGAAGTACGGAATGAAATTGGCTAAGTATGAATTTTTTTGAAAATTTTGGCATGACCTTTGCTAATATTTGCCTATAGGACAGATGTACAATGAGTATACATTCCCCAGACAACATTTCATAAAGCGATAACCTCATTATTCACAAACATAGTATACAAAGATATCACATAGTCACAATGCAATTAACATATAGTTTAGAAACAAAGGAGAGGATACCTGAATGGCTGTAGATGTGCATTCTATTGATTCCATTGTCTGCACGTCGATGAATATTCTTCGGTGAACATTACCATTAGCCCATTAGTTCGGAGCAACTCCGCTTTGTACTCATTCCAAGTCTGTCCAGTCCAAGCAGCGGTGGTTTGCCACTGGCTGTAGAGTTGAGCATACCACTGTGGCTCTTGCCACTCATACACCCAAGTGACAGGAGGACTGTCAGCCGCACTAGGTCTAGGGTAGCTGTAAGTAGGATAAGTACTGTCGACACTAGATGAGCTGTAGTCTGTGTAGCTCGATTGCGACGAATACTCTGGCCATATACCGTATGTTGGATATTGCCCCCATGACTCATTGTAGTGTGTCGTGGAGCTGTCGGAGGTTCATAAGGGCCATGATCAGTGTCCTGAGTTGCGTGGGTGAAGTCAGTCTCACCTGTTGAGAGGTACACAAGAACGATTAGAAAGTAATGATGTGTTCTTATAAATTTATTAACAATTCTGAATTTTGTGGAGTACCTGTGAAGTGGATCGGAGCCATAGGAGTTTCACCGCCCTGTGGAGATGATTGTTCTGTCCTAGGTGCGGTAGTGTCAGCTTGCCCACCAGCATTGCCTCCATCGTCCCCATCATCTCCTTCATCATCGTCTGAATCATCCTTTGACGATGAGCTGCTTTTTGTTGAGTCATCGCTAAGGACTGTTTTTGATTTTTTTCCTTTTCTCGTTGAAGGACCCTTCATGGTCTTTCTTTTCCCAAGGTGTGTGGCCCCCACATTCCTATCCGCCCATTTGCGAATGGAAGAATCCCCTGTGGCCTTCTTCAAATCATCCTTATCTATTTGGTCCGTCACAAGCTGAGATGGAAGTGGGGTCCGTCACAATCCGTAGCGCAAGTTGCCGTAAGTTTGGCGTATCCGATCCGAACATTAGCCATCATTGTGCTGCAACTCAATGAAAGTGTCGTTAGTTACACATTAACCGAAAGAAAAGACGCATTACACATTTAAAGTGTTAAATACTGTGTTTTACTTACAAGGTGATGTCCTTCCGTCTAAAGCCATCGTCTCTGCTAGGGGTTTACTAAATTCTCCCAATTTTCGACGATAATATTCCACCTCATACAAGGCCGACGCCGATGTATTCGTATCAGCCATCCACTCGAAGGCCTTGCGTAGGCCAATAAAGCATTGATCCATCGTCACGAATCCATAATGTGTCCTTGGACTCAAGGCGGAAGCTGCAATATTTCAATCGACATGGAAGTGTATATGAGTTTGTATTCCAAGTGAAAAAATAAAAATGTTTGTAATCACGTACCTGCCCACATAAGAGTGTCCTCCACGATGTCTTGCAGACGTCGCTTGACAATTGAGCTATACAAAGTGTACTTCGCCTTGTCGTTTCCTCCCATTCACCTTTCAAAATTTCAAATCGCATTAAGAACTCACTTATGTTGGGTATTTCATCTTGATCAGCGAATTGAAGCAATGAATAGAGTGGTTGCACAGCTCCAACCACATACTCTAAACCTTCCCACCACTCCATGCTAGAGAGGCACCCATGGGCATATCGGCCTTCCGCAGTCGAAACAAATTTACTATTCAAAAAACTTGCTGAGGCAACCCATTGCATGAACTGGTTTTTTTCTTTCGAAAGCTGTTGAGGAACATGTAATTCGTTCTGAATCGGGTGATGTTCCACCTGACAAGTTCTCCACCAATGGCCTCTTTCATCATAGCATATAGTTTAGTGTGGTTATACAACCAACGACAAATCTTCCTTGTACTTTCAATTACCGCCGTATGCTCAGGAATATTTCCAATATCTTTTAATGCAAGATTTAAAGTGTGTGCCACACAAGGTTGCCAAACAAAATGAGGATATTCTTGTTTTACCAATTTGCAGGCCTTCTTGTAGTTTGCTCCGTTGTCCATAATAATTTGAACAATATGCTCGAAACCAACGTCGCGAACTACTTTCCTTATCTCCTACATCAATAAATATAGTAAAGTAAGCACTCGTCAATTGTTGTGACATAGCATTAGTAGATGTAATGGGGTACTTACGGTTTGTAAGTTGACGGCGTCCTGGCTGAATGACGTAGCATCCACGGACTTATGAAAAAACATCGTGCCATTACAATAGATCAAAAAATTTATCACTGCCATTCCAGTAGGTCCAGTCCACGAGTCGCACATTAGGGTCACACCATATGTAGGCCAATCCTCCTTGAACTTTTCAAATTGATTTTCCACGTCTGCCACAGTTGCATCAAGGTACTTGCCATCGATATCACGTCCAGTTTGGGACATGATCCCTTCTCCTGCATTGCATAGATGATTTATTACTTCATCGCACGTACAATAAGTAAATGAATGTAAAAATGAATGGTAGGACACATTTACTCACCCCACTTCTATGTTTCCTTAACGGCACTGACAAAGTACGGATTATCCGCTTGCCGTGGAGCAATGCCGACAGTGTAATAAGACTTCGCCCACGCCGTTCCAATTGCGTCCTTAGCTAACTTTCCCTTCTTTGACCACCAACTTGTGTCAATCCTAGGCTGCACCGTTGATCTCGCCGAAGCGATGTTATAATCTCCCACACGCTGCGAAGGCACTTCTCTACTCAAAGCTGATCGCCTCATAAAATCAGTGATGGGGTCATTTCCACCCCTAGAAGACTATTTTTTTGATCGGGAAGTTGCGGCTCGCCCACTTGCACTTCCACTTCCACTTCCACCTCCATGTTTGTACACACTACCTCTTTCTTCTACACCCCTTCTGAATTCCGCCTCGTGGCGCGATGCTGCCAACGCCGCCTCCATCTGCTCTTCCTCGTCAGTATCTCCAGTTAAATGAGTATATCTTCTTGCAGCTGCATCCTTCTTTCTTGCTTTCTCAAGTTTTCGTTGATCAGCAGCCTGCTCCTTTCTATCCAGGTGCCGCCTAAAGAAATCCCTAACATCGGGTGGAACGGCGGTGCAATATTTCACTCCTTCGCCACGGTGAGCCAAATGGAACTTAAATCTTGTGGCTCCACCCCCATTACTCTTAGCACCACAATATTTGCAATGGAAACCACCACCTTGCCTTGTTCTATGTTTCCACACGATGTCTTGGTCTGCCATTTTGAACCTACAATTGACAAATTAACATGTAAAACATCTTAACAACTTACTAGCAAACATATGTAAGCATAACATTTAAGCATAACATATCATCAGTAATTCATTACAAGTTCATAACTAATTTAATACAATCAGCTATCTAAACTTAAATTAGCGCTAACATGTAAATATATTGCCTAATTTAAAATTAGAGCTAACATATGTAATATAATCTATGAGCTACATATTATCGTTAGTAAAATTCGTAGGATTGCTTAATTTCACACATGCATAATACACAACATCAAATAAACGTATCATATACACGGCGGTTTTTCGTCACATTCGTGCGGTATGTATGCGCAACACCTGCGGCTTTCGCCTCTTCCCTCGCGAAAGTCGTCCCTGCCGAGCGCGAAAGCCGTGCCGCCAACACCGCGCGAAATGGTTCCACATACAGACGAATTTCGTCTAAAGCCGACGAAATCCGCCGAACACCGACGAAAGCTGTGCACCAACAACGAAAGTAGAGTTTGTACCTTCTTCCGCGGCTTTCGCCTGTGCCGCCACGAAAGCCGCCGCTTGCCGCACGAAAAAGCCCTCGCCGGCCGCGGTCCACCTAGATCTGCCGTCGCCGCCGCTCAAATGCGCTGAGGAGTGAGGAGAAAATATCTTGTGCCGGATAGAAACCCTGGGAAGAGGGGTATAGATGGATGGGGAACGATTTGGGCTTCATTGGGCCGGATGAACAGTAGAGCACAAACAGTACAAATTTCCCTTTTCTTTTTCTCAAAACTGAAAATGATTTTTTAAGGGCCAAAGAAATGTGTATTTTCATGTAAAAAATACCATAATTCTTGTAAAATCGAGATGTATTTGATGTATTTTTTTTAATAAAATTCTCCAAAATTTTTGAAATCTCCCGAAAATTTTCAAACAATGCCGCGCATTTGCCGTTTCGTTACTCGGCGGCATGGGCGAAAGCCGCGCTGGCTTTCGCGGCATCTGGAACCCTGGTTAGAAATGCCAGGGACTAGACTTTAACAATTTAAACAACCTCTCAATGACCTATGGGCCATGACTCTTATGCAAATAGAATGAAACCCCGGGACTCTTAAAGAAAAGAGTATAGACATGTCCCTAAAGCTTTGGATTTTGAACAGAAAAACTAGCTGAACTTGTAAAATTCATATAAAATCCAATTTAACTCATTTTTGGGTGAAACAAATCTCTGTGAACTCACAACAGTATAAACTTTAATTTAGAATTATAAAACTTGGCACCCACTGCACTAATTTTGTCTCTAAAATTCCTCAAAGTTAAATCATAGCCTAAGATAATACAATTCATAGAAAATTCAATTTAACTTGTTTTTGGGCAAACTCAAATTCTGTAGATTCCTCATCTTACCCTCTCTGAGTAGGAAAAATAAAAAGGTATACATTCTTTGGGTCAAATACTTACAAAAACAATTTAGAGAAAATGCTATATTTTAGGACAGTCAATCTTTAGGGATTTGTTTAAAATTCATCCAAACTCCTTTTTGAACAAACTTAAGTTCTGTAGAGTCACTAAAGCCCATACTTTCAAAGTGTAAAATAAAAATGTATACCTAATGTGTAGTAAAATCCCTTAAACCATTAAATAAAGAATAGGTAGCTTAGGGAGCACCTTAACTTGTAAAATTTGTAGAAAGCTCATTTCTAATTCATTTTGGGTGAACCAAACTTCTTTAGAACCAACAAGTAATGAAATTTAATTGGGTGAAATAAAACATGGCAACTCACACTAAAATGTGTAGGAAAACTTTAAACAAGATAACCTAGGTGATAATCAATATTTAGGCTAAACTCCATGAGCCTATATGCATAGATGTACATATAAATTATATCCTAACTCTAAATAAATCAAAATAAAACATTTTGGACCAGAGAGGCCATGAGATTCATCCCCAACCACCAAGACTTGGCACACCTAGCTCATATATCGCTTTCTAGGTTAATATATTAAAGGAGTTAATATAGAGCCCTCTCTAGCCTACACAATAAATGGTAGTAGAACAATATAAACCCAGAAGTATGAACTAAGGCTAATTTGGTTAACCAAATTACTTATTCTTATACATCCTTAGCAAATGAACCAAGTTCTAGACCTAAAACTCTAGGGCCATATGTATAGAACACTATAGGCAGAACCCGTCGTAAGTTTGTAAAATGCCTAAGGACTTCGTAATAGCTCTAAAAATTATGAAACAAATTATTTTAGGATTATAAAATTTATTCCCTTGCCCCTGTGAAGTCAAATTAGTGAAAATACCAGTTTAGGAACACTCATCTATCCCTAAGCCACTACGACCTGATCGAACTTCAAAAATTCATAACTCCTGATTAGAATAGGATAAAATAGAAATTATTTCACCTAAATTCACTTTGGACCAGTAGCTACTTAATACATGAAAATCATGCATTTTGGAACATTTTGGATTTTTGCCTGTTTTCGGTATTTTAATTGCATATTGTATATTTTGTTTAGACGATTGCGTAAACGGAGGAGAAGAGGGTGTGCTGACATTTTATTCAGACCAAGGAAAGTTCTTGCCCCTCCTTTGAACACATCGAACCCATGTTTTCGGATAATGTATTTTGTTTGTAAATATGCATGCGTATTTTACTCTATTATCGTTTTAAATTAAGATTTGTAGATATGACCTGAAAATCTGCACGGACCCTTTTTGAAATTTTCATGGACCCTTTTTTTGAAAACACTGTTTTAAACCCTAGGAATTAATATTTAGAGTACTCTAGATGTACTCATGTGAAAAATGCTATGCTTTATGAAAAAGAATGCTTAGCCTTGCTTAGTATTATTCGAAAAATAGGCATGGATTGTTTTCTAAATCCATTGGTAATCCTTTTATGTGTTATGAACTAAATGGGGGAGAAACCCCAATTATTTGTGAAATAAATCAAAACTTGATTTTTAGACTTGGACGGCAAGTGGCGTGCAATTGATGTATTTGTATTGCCGATAGGGGTAGTGTTCGCCCGAGTCGATTAAGGACCGAACTACATGACTTTCATTATGTAAACTGTACAACCACATGTGCTAGTATGGGATAGCTTTAGCTGATTAACCTATTTAGCACTTAGCCTTGCACTTTGGTAGGCCAGTGTATATGGGTTCGAATAACCTAGAGGAACTTCCTTTCTTACCCCCGCACTTCTTATCCACCACCGATATGGTGATTTAGTCGTTTAAGTCTGTCCAATACAACGGTATTGTGCCACGTGGGTGGGTTCCTGAAGTATCCGTCACCACGGCGTTAAGGCATGGGCCCGCCACTTAATGGTTCTGGGTCATTTTTCAGTATGACGCAGGATGGAGGAAACACATATCGTGCTGGTGCATGGCTATAAGCTAAACAGGGTAAAGGCTTCGTTATGACCTCTAGACCACATTCACCGTGAAGAGTGTGATAGTGTGTCGCAAGCATAAAATAAACTAGAGTGTTTATATCATGTGGGTAAAGCTGTACAGTCTCTACAAAGATAATAAAACTAACCGATTAGCCGTGCTCACGGTCATGAGCAACATAATAAACTGAAATGGGTATAAATTTTGAATTTTGTGTTTCTCCAAAATGTTTTTGAAAAACAAAAGTTTTGTGCCAAAACTGATGATGTTTTGAGCAATGTTTTTGCCTTACTCCCCGACATGAGTAAGATGATGAAAATTATCTATGTATATATATTTTTGATGAAGCCATGCCATGTTTAGTAAAGATTGGGGCTTGCTGAAATTGTATTGTTAAAAACCACATTGTAAAATGTTTGCGAACTAAAACTGGCTTTATGCTGAAATTTAAACCCCCAATTAGCCATTCCTTTGATTTAGAGCTATCATGTATGTATGTTTGATTGTGCGCTTGCCAGTACATTATTTCAAATAATGTAGTGACACTTGTGAATGGTATAACCCTTTTGTTGCAGGTATTAGACTTAGTTTATGAGTGATGCGGGTGATCGTTTGCTTCTTCTAGGATTGAACTAAACGGGGTAAACCCCTAGTCGGTGTGCTTGTGGGATGGGTAGACAAGCCCTGCTATTCGCTGCATTTTGATGGATTTATTTGGCTGGTCGGCCATGTAATTATCTAAGCATTGTAATCCTTTAAGTTCCTGTTAACTATGTGTATTTCGCGATGTATATTCATGTTTGAGACGAAAGTGTGAATCTAGCACACATCCTGGGAGCTAGATTCACATGAGTATGAGTTAGGAATAATTGAGATGTCGTAGATCTTTAGCCATTTTGTCAAGTCTCCTGAGTACGTAACACATCTGGTCGCCATCTTCGAGTGGTTTGACGGGCACACTTTAGCCTGAAGTTGACTGGTAAGCTAAAGGCCTAGCGATGTCTCACTTATCTCTCTCGGGACATCAGATGTTTCATTTTACTTGTCTTATGAGCTGAACCGCTTCAATTCATATTGCAAATAGAACGAGAGGTCCGGGCGTCCCCGACAGTCCGCCGTCCCTCCCTCGCTCACCCAAGACGCCGACAGATGGGCCCCACCTGTGGGACCGTCCCCTACCTCCGGTCGAGGAAGGTGAGGCTGATGTCAGCCCACGTCGCCGCCTTCCCCGTGTGCTCCTACGCCTTGGGCGTCACGCCATGTCACCCACAGGTCGTGCGCCCACTCATCCCCTTCTCCCCTGTCCAGATAGAGCCGTGCAACGACCGGATTCAAAATCCCCGCGCCACTCTCTCTCTCCCTATCCACGCCGTCGCCATTCCCGACATGCTCGGGCCACGACTAAGCCCTGGATGGCTATAAGTCGCTGCCCTAAGGGCCGCTCCTCCTTTTCCCCAACTCACCTGAAGCTATCGTCCTCTCAATCCTACTCGCGCCGTCGAAACCTTAGCGCCACCGCGTTTACACTGCTTCGGCCGCCCAATTTCACTGTGTCGTCCGTCGCCAAGCCCTCCTGTCGCTGCCGTCGGCTTCACAAGGTCGTGGGAAGCCTCGGTCACCACTTGGATTTCACCCCGCGCTGCCGGAACCCCTCCTCCCTCGTGCTCCGGTTAGCCGCCCTCCTTTTCCTATCTTCGGCTGGCATTTCCTGCCACCACACACCCTCTCCTCCCCTCTTTTCTCTTTTCTCATTTTCGTTGGGCAACGCAGGCCCATTTTCTCGTCGGATCGTCGCCGCATTCGTCGTCCCGCCGTTCTCTCCCTCTGCGCCGGTGATCGTCGCCATGGTGAGCCACCTTTTCCCTCTTTTCCCCTGCTTCCTCCCTTAGCCGAGCACTCCGCCACTTCGCCCGCACGCGCCGCGCCTCCACACACTGCTCTCATGCATCGCCGGCAACCATAGGGTCCCGTGCGCCACCTCGTGCTGCCGTGCCTGGCCGGCCAGCGGAGCTTGTCACCCCTCTCCTGTGCCATCAGATCCACCCTCCGGTGAATCCGGGCCGTCCACGCGTCACCCGACGCTGTCCTGCATCGGCGCCACCTAGGCGTCGCATCAACGCCGCCCACCCGCGTGTTCGTCACGTGGCTGCCGCATCAGAGCCATGTTGCGCCACATGGTGTGTGTGCAACCCCGGCCCGTGGACTTGGTCCACCGTGCATCGCCTCTCCCGCGCGCCACCGCTAGGTGGGTCTTGCCTATCGGCGCCGGCCCATGCTCGTTAACGTCAGCCCTCGGGCTAGTTGCGCAATAAATCATTTAATTCTTATTCTTTTTATAGTAAATACAATGAAACTTCTAAAATTTATAGAAAATTCATTCGAATTTCGTTTGAGTCCATTCAAATTGCAGATGACTTATAAAAATGCCTAGAATTCATTAAAAATAGTTTTGATGCCTGTTTGAGTAGACTTATAGCTTATTTTATGGTGATTTATTTGTCGCTTAGATTTTGGCACCTCCGACGCTCCCGTTTACTTTGAGGTAGTTACAGAGATCCCATCAGAGTAAGAGCAAGAGCAAGGCAAGTCATGCGTTCTACATTGATCATATTGTAACTAATTGTAAAGTACCTCACTTTTCTATTAAATTGCATTATTTTATAATGTCAAGTGGGATGGGACCTATAGTGTGTAGCCTAGCTTGATTACCCTATGTCATTGATAAATTGGGAATTTAACATGACTAGATATTAGATTGGGGAATGCTGAGTCATGCTTAGATCTACTAGTTCACAATGGAAAATATCACCACTATTCTATGATGAAGTTAGTAAAGGTGATTATGGACACCTACTACTATGGTATCATTTTCAACTAAAATATGATTAACGGTGGGACGTGGATACATGGTTTTGATAGACGTACCCATGGCAGTTAAGGACCGGTTCATGAGAAACCTTGAAAGAATTATCGTGCATACTACAAGCCAGCATGTTGCAACAGCTGGGCTTGTAGTGTAGATTTTTCTTGTCCGACATACCCAAGCAAAGATGAGCATGATGGAGTTTGGATGGGCTGGGCAAGGCCTCTGCGGCTTCCAAATTCACCTAGGCACAAGGGGGCTTCCTACCATGGATTTAGGGGTAGGGGAAAAACTTGCAATGTGGTGTCGCTTGGTCAGGAAGGGTTATGCAAAGGGTCCTGTCGCAGTTCCCTTTTCGGTATGTAGTGGTGACATGTCGGCACACGGAAACGTGTTGTGGGGTTGTGTCTTACGGGTACAAATGTACACCTCTGATCAGAGTAGAACTATTCGAATAATCGTGCCCACGGTTATAGGTGATCAACCAGATTCACTGTGATTAGTCCCATGTTTTATAATTTAACTTAATGGAACTAGCTGGGTTGGGCCTGTCTTAATGTGGTGTAGCATTGGACAGTGATGATTAATTCTGTTTAATTGAACCTAACAATTTTTACTGCTTTCAAGTATCGTCTTTAAAATGCTTGATTTATGCAAATAACCCCTAACATATCTTTGGGAATACTTGGATCATACCTCCTCTTTGGTATGACTTGCTGAGTACAGTGGGTAGTACTCAGCCTTGCTTCCTTTTCCCCTACCTCAGAGCTGGAGTTTGAGTCAGATGATGGATACACGGAGGAATAAGCTTACACTTATAGTTGAGGATGCCTGTGGAGTGGAGTCGCCATGCTGCGAGTGCCAAGATGTAGCTTAGCTCGTTTTACTTCTTTCCGTTGTATTTATGTAAGACTTTTATGATGTTTCTAAGACGTGGATTCTATATATCAAATTGTCGTATATGTACCATGGTTGGTCCTGGACAGGGATGCAATGCACATTCAGCTTCGGAAATTTCGGGGAGGAATTTCTAGGCGTGATGGCATGCCAAAAAGGCAGCGCCAAGCCGTACCATAGTCGGTAGAGGTCCACGACGGTGCGAGCGGTGAGGAGGAGATGGCAGGCGTGACCCAAGGCACACGCAGGCATGGATGCCCACGTGGCGTCGGCGGCTTCGCTGCTTCCTGGCGAAGTGCCGCACAAACCCGTGCGGCTCTTCCCGATGATTTAGGGCTTCGAATCCGATGAGTAATCAGAACTCAAAAGCTTAATTTGATTTGAGATTTCAATTCTTGGGATTTTGGGACTTAGGGTTCTCACCCGAATTAGGGTTTCTTAATTTGGGGATTTTCTTGATTTAGGGTTCTTCAATTCAGCTTATCCCCTCTTCCCTTATTTCTCAATTCTACTACTAACTGAAGCTTAATTGGACATAAAACTTGAAACTTAAAATAAATCTAAGCATAGCAGTGCATCGTGAACCCCAACTTCTATCTAATCTATATAACTATCTATAAACCAAGTAGTGTTTTCACCCAAATTTTGTTTTTGCCTGCCTATTTTACAGAAAACCCCTTGAGTTTTTCCAAAATTAACCGTGGGTCCACCGGACTATTTTGCAGAAAACCCCTTGAGTGTTTATAAAATTAACCGCAGTCCTACTACTGAAATAGGCCTCAGGTGAAGACATAAATAAAAAATATAAATTGAAATTACATAAGACTTCAACTTTGAAATAATTATGATAAAATAAAATGACGCCTGTTGCAACGCACGGGCATATTTACTATATATCTATAACTATCTATAAAGCAAGTAGTATTTGCATCCAAAATTTTCGTCCACCTGGTAATTTTGTAGAAAACCCCTTAAGTATTTATGAAATTAACCCGCAGTCCCAATGCAATTTTCGTCCACCTTGCTATTTTATAGAAAACCCCTTGAGTGTTTATAAAATTAACTCGTAGTCCCAATGTTGAAAAGAAAGGGAGGGCTTGTATGGAAAAAAGACCTCCTGCGTCCCTCCCTGCCTCGTGAAAATAACTGAGAAAAGAAAGGAATAGTTACTACTGTAGATTTAGCCGAGCTCGTTGGGTTTGTGGCAATGTTACGTGCAAAGTTAGAGTTAGTCACATTAGATTTTTTATATAATGTTGTTTACATACTAGCTTTAGTTTGTATTTTGTAATAGAAAAAAACAAACTCACCTTTGATATCCAAATTAAATTAAATTAAATCCAAATCACTCGCGCAAGAATGTTTAGTATTCCAAGTGTGCCGGACAATAGGCCTCACGTGAAGACATAAAGAAAAATAGAATTACATGAGACTTCAATTTTGGAATAATTACGATAAAATATAATAACGCTCGTTGCAACTCACAAGCATATTTACTAATCTATCTATAAAGCAAGTAGTGTTTTCATCCAAATTGCAAGTAGTGTTTTCATCCAATTTTTGTTTTGCCTGGCTATTTTGCAGAAAACCCCTTGAGTTTTTTCGAAATTAACCCGAGTGTTCGTCGCTATTTTGCGAAACCCCTTGAGTGTTTATAAAATTAACTCGCAGTTCGCCGGCTATTTGTAGAAAACCCTTTGAGTGTTTATAAAATTAACCCACGATCCTTTGTTGAAATAGGCTTCAGTGAAGACATAAAGAAAAAAATATAAATTGGAATTATATGAGACTTCAACTTTGAAATAACTATGATAAAATAAAATGACGCCTGTTGCAACGCATGGGCATATTTACTAATCAACTTTAAATTGAACATAAACAGGAGCTAATCTTTAGTACTCCATCAGTTTCATATTATAAGTCGTTTGACTTTTTCTTGGTCAAACTTCTTTAAGTTTGATTAAATTTATAGAAAAATATAGTAGTTTTTTCAACCCAAAACAAACATATTATTAAAATATATTCAATACTATATTTAATAAAATTAATTTGATATTTTAATTACTGTTAAATTTGTCTATAAGCTTAATCAAACTTAACTAAGTTTGACTAAGAAAAAAGTCAAACGACTTATAATATGAAACGGAGGGAGTAAGAAGTAAGGATAAGAGAAGCGATTAACTTATATTAATCTTAACTTTCACCAAACCGGGAAAAAAATTAAATAACTAATCTAATCTAATTAACTCAACAATTGCACCAAACCGAATCAATCTTAAATTTCATAAAAGATGGCTTCTAATCACAAGGATGATGAGATTGATTAGGGATTGAGTAGGCTAAAGATCAGCTCTGATACCACAATGTTGGAATTCTAAGTTACAAGATGTTATTACTTTATCCTATAAACAATCACCTTCTTTCTTATACGAAAATTGATTAATCTACTGATCTTTCACTCATGAAGCCAATGCTTGATTTCCTTTCTTCTCTGTTTCTTTCTCTTCTTGAGATATCTCACGAACCCTTTCTAGTGTCATGATCGGGCTATTAGTCTTAGGGTTTAGGGTTAGAGAGAGAATTTGGACTAACTTTTTCCTCTCCTTACCTTTTTTATAGCGACAGGTTGGTGGGGCTTAGGGTTTATCTCTAATTAAATTTGAATCTATTTTTTACCGATCACACAAAAACATAGTTTATTTCTTATTTGTTTCTGGTTAGGATATGAAAGCGGTGGTTTAATCTTCCTTCTAACCTTTATCGATAGTGAGTTGATAAAATTAATCAACAGTGACTTATAAGTTTAAGCCAACATAGTACAGAACTAAGCCAAGCACCGGTTTTAGTTTTTCCAGTTAAACCGTGAGTTCATCCATCCGCATATAACTACAACCATAACAATAATGAAAGACGAAACATGTCCTAAACTTCTAAGGATGTTCTAAGTTATAATTTTCAGCGGGTCCAGCAGTGAGCGTCTCGACCTGCAACGACAACAACAGCTCACGAGAGTTTTTTTAAAGACATCAGCCACGTTACACGAATCGTTAAACGAGCTAGCTCTTGAGCTCGAGTTCGGCTCGTTTCGCTATGTGAGCTGACCCGAGCCAGAGTCCAGACGAGCCTGATCCAAGCCCACCTAAGTTTACACCCCTACCCTACCCTGCTTGCTCGCGGCCTCCCCATCCGAGTCGACCCTTCGGACCCCGCGAAGCGGCGGCGAGCGGGCGGCGACGGCGAGGGCGGGCGGCGGTGGGCGGCGGCCACCGGCGGGATCGACTCCTTCTGGATCGGTTAGTGCAACGCCAATAATATCCTGTAGATTCGACACCGGGATTTAACCTTCCCTTCCGCTTCTGCCCTAGGTTATGGCGGCCGCACTACGCGCCATGGTGGGCGCCGGAAGTCGTGGCGTTCTTGGATCCCCGCGCCATGGCGCTTGCATCCCCCCTCTTTTGGGTCGGATCGTACCCGCCGTCTCCTCTTCCTCGGCCGCCTCCACAGGACCAAATAATTCTGTAAGAACAACCCACTTCACCAAATAGCCATCCGCTCGAGTCTGATTCCTGTTGAAGTAATCCATGGCGCCATTGCTCTGCTCTGTTTTTCCACTAAGCGCGTGATTCCGATTTTGTTGGATCATGGCGTATGTATAGCTCTAACGCATGCTGTGTTCATGCGGGAGTTTGCTTCGTTTTCGGATTTTTAGGGAGTGCGTGCGCCCTGCATGTTCGTCGATCGTGGGATGGCACGATCACCTCGGATGACATGAGTGGGGCGCCGGGATAGTAGGAGCGCATGGCGCACACCTCGGTCGTGGGATGGCACGATCCAGTCGGAGGTGGGAGACGTGTGTGAGTGTTTGTTATTTAAGTTCCCTAATACATCAGAAAATCGCTGCGAAGTTGACAGCAGCACCAAAGTTTTCGCTCTCGCTTTCTCTGTTTTTGATCGGTATTTCGTCGAACACCTTCGGGAGTTTGCCAACAATTGGTATCAGAGCCAGGTTGGCTCGCTGGTGCCATGGCGGAGCGCATGCCGCCATGTCCCTCTCGCACACCACCACACGCACCAACGCCACCACACTCGCGTTCTCCTCTCTCGGCCGTCGCGTACCCCGCCATGCCGCTGCCCTGCTGAGTCCCTGCCGCGCCGTGGGCGCACACGTGGTGAGCGACAGCCCTTGGCTGTTCAGCCGCGCATCGTCAGGGAGTCGAGCGCCGCCGTCCAATACCCAGTTCTGACGAGGACCAACTACGAGGAATGGGCGCTCCTCATGACCGTGAACTTGCAGGCTCAGGGGCTCTGGCATGCCGTGGAGCCATATGAGGATGAGGAGATTGAGTACCGCGACGATCGGCTGGCGCTGGCTGCAATCCTGCGTGCGGTGCCGACGGAGATGCTCCGCTCCCTCTCCACCAAGCGCACGGCGCAATCTGCGTGGGAGGCGATCAAGACAGTGCGTGTTGGCACCCGGCGCGTGCGGTGCGTGAGGCGAATGAGTAGCTACTTCGCCGGGAATTTGCGGATGCACGGTTCAAGGACGGCGAGAACGTCGACGACTTCTCCATGCGCCTCACCGGCATCGCCAACAGCATTCGCACTCTCGAAGGCGATCTCCCCGAGGTAGATGTTGTTAACAAGTTACTAAATGTTGTCCCTAAGCATCTCTCGCATATAGCCATCTCGATCGAGACGCTCCTCGACGTCGTGACCTGTCCATTGAGGAGGTCACCGGCTGACTCCGCGCCGCCGAGAAACGCAAGGCCAAGCCAAGGGAGACTGTCGATAGCGGCGTCCGTCTCATGCTCACTGAGGAGTAGTGGCGGGCTCGGCTCAAGAACCGCGAACAGAGCGGTCAGAGCAGCGGCGCCACGCCCGGCGCCGGCGGAAAGAAACGTGGAAATTGGCATGGGCGCGACCAGGAGCACCCTGGTGATAAGTGTCGTAGCTGCGGCAAGATGGGCCACTGGGCTAAGGATTGCCGCTCAAAGCCCAAGAAGGCCGAGGGCCACATTGCGGTCGAGGAGGACGACGAGCCGACGTTGCTCATGGCGCGCACGTGCTTGATTGAGCGGCGGCGACCGCCGGCCGAACACGTGCCGGAAAAAACATCGGCGTCCTTACCGGTGTTTCTGGAGGAGGCGAAGGTGCTAGCACACCTCGACGGCAACCCCGATCCCGTTGATAAATGGTACCTCGACACCGGCGCGACGAACCACATGACCGGCGCCCGCTCCATCTTTTCCGAGCTCGACACGGCGGTGACCGGCTCCGTCAAGTTCGGCGACGGCTCCGTCGTCACGATCGAGGGCTGTGGCACGATTCTCTTCGCCTGCAAGAACGACGAACACCGCGGGCTAACCGGCGTCTATTACATTCCCCGCCTCACAGCCAACCTCATCAGCGTCGGGCAGCTTGACGAGAACGGGTGCGAATCCCTGGTGCGCGACGGCTTCATGCGAATCCGTGACCAGGACCATCGACTGCTGGCGAGGATCCCGCGGTCAAGAAATCGGCTCTACTCCGTCCGCATCAACACGACGCGCCCGATCTACCTCACCGCGCGCAGCTCCGACGTAGCTTGGCGTTGGCACGTGAGGTACGGTCACCTTAGCTTTCAATCGCTGAGGAAATTGGTGCAGGGTGACATGGTGCGGGGTCTGCCGCTGATCGACCATGTCGACCAAGTGTGCGACAGCTGTTTGGCGGGCAAGCAATGTCGAGCCCCGTTCCCGGTGCGGGCCAAGCACTTCGCCGAGCACCTGCTGGACCTGGTGCATGGTGATCTTTGTGGGCCGATCTCGCCGGCAACGCCGGGCGGAAACAACTACTTCTTGCTGCTAGTCGACGATGTGAGCCGCTATATGTGGCTTACTCTCCTAGCAAGCAAGGATCAAGCACTAGCGGCGATCAAGCATTTCCAAGCGGCGACTGAGTTGGAGTCCGGCTGCAAGCTCAAAGTGCTGAGGATCGATCGCGGTGGCAAGTTCACCTCGGTCGAGTTCGGTGCTTATTGCGCGGACCGTGGCGTCCAGCGACAACTCAACGCGCCCTACTCCCCTCAACAAAACAGAGTAGTCGAGCAGCGGAACCAAACCGTGGTCGCCATGGCGCGCTCCATGATGAAAGCAAAGGGGGTCCCTGCTCGATTCTGGGGGGAAGCAGTCTCAACGACGGTGTTCCTCCTCAACCGCGCTCCCACGCGAGCTCTATCCAGCAAGACGCCGTACGAGGCATAGCACGTTGCCAAGCCGGCCATCCACTTCCTGCGCACATTCGGCTACGTGGCGCACGTGAAGAACACAAAGCCCAATCTGAAGAAGCTCGACGACCGCAGCTCGCCGATGATCTTTTTGGGTTATGAAGCTGGGTCCAAGGCGTACCGGGTGTTCGACCCGGTATCTAACCGTGTGTAGGTCAATCGCGACGCCGTGTTCGACGAGGCGGCCAGCCAGGACTAGGCTGCTCGTGGCGGAGGAGGCGACACGGACGGCGCCACCGATTTCACCATCGAGTACACCGTGGCGTCAGTTGACATCGACGCTCCGGAACAGGAGCAAGTCGACGCGTTGACACCGAGCTCAAGTTCACCGTCGGCAAGCTTGGGGGGCGCACCGACGCCATCGACGCCAGTGACGCTCGAAGCTGAGACGGGCGCGGAATCACCTGAGTTCGCATCACCTCCGAGCAACCCCACTGAAGCCCTGGACGCCGATCACGACAATGACGTCCCCCTTCGGTACCGCACCGTCGAGAACATCCTCGGACACACAGTGACGCCGGGCCTCGCACACCGTGAGCTGGACGCCGGTGAGCTGTTCTTCGTGTCGGCAGAGGAGCCCGCTTCATTCAAGGAGGCGGAACAACACCAGAACTGGCGGCGCGCCATGTTGGAGGAGATGGACTCCATCACTGACAACAAGACATGGGTTCTCGTCGACCCACCGCCGTCGCACCGCCCGATCGGGTTAAAATGGGTGTACAAGGTGAAGAGGGATGAGCGCGGCGCCATCGTCAAGTACAAGGCGCGCCTCGTCGTGAAGGGCTATGTCCAGCAGGCCGGCATCGACTTCGAGGAGGTGTTTGCGCCGGTAGCACGCATGGAGTCCGTGCGGCTTCTGCTTGCTGTCGCGGCGCACACTGGTTGGGGCGTTCATCACATGGACGTCAAGAGCGCCTTCTTGAACGGAGAGCTCGCCGAGAAGGTACACGTGGAACAACCGCCGGGGTTTGCCGTCGAAGGACAAGAGCACAAAGTCTATCGACTACACAAAGCTCTGTACGGTCTCCGGCAAGCTCCCAGGGCCTGGAATGCCAAGCTCGACGACAACCTCCTGTCACTTGGTTTCCAGAAGAGCACCAACGAACACGCCGTGTACACGCGCGGCCAGGGCAATGCGAAGCTGATCATCGGCATGTACGTGGATGATCTGATCATCACCGGCGCAGATCAAGCCAACATTGGCGAATTCAAAAAGGAGATGTGCAACATCTTCAAGATGAGCGACCTCGGGCTCTTGTCCTACTACCTTGGGCTCGAGGTGAAACAGAGTGAGACAGGGATCTCGCTCTGTCAGTCGGCGTATGTCGGCAAGCTGCTCGACAAGAGCGGAATGGGCGACTGCAACGCGTGTGCCACGCCGATGGAGACACGCTTGAAGCTGAGCAAAACAAGCACGAGTCCGCTGGTGAACGCGACGAACTACCACAACATCATCGGCGGGCTGCGCTACCTGGTGAATACGCGGCCAGACATCGCTCACGCCGTCGGCTACTTGAGCCGATTCATGGAGGATCCACATGAGGACCACCAAGCAGCGGTCAAGCGTGTGCTCCGGTACATCGCCGGGACGCGGCACCACGGTATTCACTATGCAAGAAAGCAAGACGGGCAGTCGGCGCTGCATGGCTTCAGCGACAGCGACATGGCCGGCGACCTGGACACGCGCTGGAGCACGAGCAGCGTCCTCTTCTTCCTTGGCTCCAGTCCCGTCTCGTGGCAATCGGCGAAGCAGAAGGTGGTCGCGCTGTCGTCGTGCGAGGCAGAATACATCGCCGCCACAGCCGCCGCCTGCCAAGCGATCTGGCTAGCTCGGCTCCTGAGTGATCTGTTCGACTCAGAGCCGGGAGCGCCGGAGATCAAGGTGGACAACAAGTCTGCCATTGCAATGACCAAGAACCCCGTTTTCCATGACCGAAGCAAACATATCGACACTCGATTTCACTTCATTCGGGAATGCGTGTAGAACGGGAAGATCGTCATCAACTACGTTCGCACGGAGGAGCAGCTGGCGGACGTACTGACAAAGCCGCTCGGCCGTGTTCGGTTCCAGGAGCTATGCAATGGGATCGGCATCGTTGAGCTTGATGGCGATGGCGGCAAGAATTAGGGGGGAAAATGTTGAAGTAATCCATGGCGCCATCGCTCTGCTCTGTTTTTCCACTAAGCGCGTGATTCCGGTTTTGTTGGATCATGGCGCATGTATAGCTCTGACGCATGCTGTGTTCATGCAGGAGTTTGCTTGAGTATGTGCGCCCTGCATGTTCGTCGATCATGGGATGGCGCGATCACCTCGGATGACATGAGTGGGGCGTCGGGATAGTAGGAGCGCATGACGCACACCTCGGTCGTGGGATAGCACGATCCAGTCGGAGGTGGGAGACGTGTGTGAGTGTTTGTTATTTAAGTTCCCTAATACATCAGAAAATCGCTGCGAAGTTGACAGCAGCACCAAAGTTTTCGCTCTCGCTTTCTCTGTTCTTGATCGGTATTTCGTCGAACACCTTCGGTAGTTTGCCAACAATTCCTTGTTGGCATGCCCAGCCAGCCCTAGGCATTTCATCGAACACCTTGTGGGCATCTTCTTTTCCAAGCTGAGGATGACACTCGGCTGCAATGCCATGACTTGTGATGGCCTCTCGGGCACCTTGTTATGATAGGAGCTGCAACCTAGGTCTATAATAGTGTTATTGTTGACGCTGAACACCTTGTGTTCATCACCTTGGGAAGGTTTGAGGTGTCGATGTAGGGTGTGTGGACCTTGTCCTCGCCATCTCCTAGCTCCAAGGCGGCCATAGGAAGAGGCACCCCTGTTGAAGTGGCTTGAGCTCGCTGCCATGCATGTGCCACTGTTGTTGAAGCACGGCATCAAGCACTTGGTGGGTGTCATAGGCACGATGTCTTGGGTATTGGAGAGCATGCGACCTTGAGGTCGGTGGTGGTTGTCATGATGACGATGGCTACCTCTTTGAAAGTCTTGCCCCCATGAGTTTCCATGTCATGTGGGGCCGCACGTACACATGTCATCGGCGGGCCCGGGACATCAGGCGAGCCGCAGCGCGCGCGGCAGCAGCGAGCGGAGGCGAGTCCAGCAGCCAGGCCGGATCGAGTGGCTAAGGGCTGGCCTTGATTTTAGGAGTTGGTTTCCTTAGTTTGCAAAGATTAGTTTGTTTCCAAGATTAGTTTGTTTCCAAAATTAGTTGGTCACCGGTCATCGAGGCTAGAACGCAGGAGATCAGTGCTTACTATTCTGGCGTAGCTTTCTGGTTTGATTTGCATTGGCTGTCCTTGATTTTAGGGAGCATGTGCTCTGGTTGCGTAAGCCCGTGAGGCTATAAACATTCTGTATCGGCACTGTTATGGTTAAGCAAGATCATTATCCCTAATCCTCTCTATCTCTCAAGAAGCCTACGGTAGAGGGGTATAACCTCACCGGAGAAGACGGCCGACGGCTACGAGCTCCGTAGCCGCGGTCCAGCCAGTCAGGGGTTCGACACCCTTGACAACCTGGTATCACGGTCACGTCGGTCCTCTCCCACCCGCTCCACCCTTTTTTCCACAGCCGCCGCACACCACCTTCGCCCTCCACCATCACCGCAGTCCCCCTCCACCGCTTCCGCTCCGCAGCCCGCAGACATGAGTGATCCCACCCTCGCCGATGTGGTGGCGATGTTGAAATCCCTCAACACAGAGATGACAACCATGAAGGCCGACATGGCGGCCATGCAGGAGAAGTCGGCCTCGACGTCGGACAGCGGCAACGGCGGCCGTCAGGAGGGGCCGCGCGATCTTGATCGCCCACTGAAATTCCAAAAACTGGATTTTCCCCGCTACGACGGCAAGACCGATCCGATGCTCTTCATCAACAAGTGCGAATCCTATTTTCGCCAACAGCGCACCATGACGGAGGAGCGCGTGTGGATGGCCTCGTTCAATTTGGAGGACGTTGCGCAACTCTGGTACATCCAACTCTAGGAGGACGAGGGCACGCCGCCGTGGGGGCGATTCAAGGAGCTCCTGAACCTGCGGTTTGGGCCTCCCCTCCGCTCGGCTCCGCTGTCCGAGCTCGCCGAGTGCCGGCGTACAGGGACCGTGGAGGAGTATGCCAACCGCTTCCAGGCCCTCCTGCCTCGCGTCGGCCGCCTTGACGAGGAGCAATGCGTCCAGCTCTTCACGGGAGGACTCCTGCCGCCTCTCAGCCACGCCGTCCGCATCCACAACCCGGCGACGCTCGCGGCTGCCATGAGCCTGGCGCGCCAGGTGGAGCTGATGGAGAACGACCGTCCGGTGCAGCCTCTCCCTCGGGCGCCCCCGCACGGCATTCCTCCCGCCCCGCGCCCGGCCGCGCTACCGGCACCCCCGCCCTTCTTTGGCGCTCCCCGCGCCCAAGCGGCCTTTCCCACGCGGGGCCGCGGCGAGGCCACCGGCGCGCCTTACCCCCGGACGAGATGGCGGAGCGGCGCCGTCACGGTCTGTGCTTCAATTGCAATGAAATATACACCCGTGGCCACAACAGGTTCTGTCGACGCATCTTCTTCCTCGATGGCATGGAGACCGACGACGCCGCGGACGACGGCGCTGCTGCAGTGGACGCGACCGGGGAGACGGAGGCCCCTGTCTTCTCCCTCCACGCGGTCGCTGGCTTGCCCGTGGGCAAGACCATGCAGGTCCGCGTCTCGGTGGGCGCGACGTCCCTCATCGTCCTCTTGGACACCGGCTCCATCCACAGCTTCATCGGGAAGGATGCAGCTCGTCGGACCGGGCTGCCAGTCCAACCACGGTCGCGCATGACGGCCATGGTCGCCAACGGCGAGAAAGTACCGTGCCCGGGCGTCCTTCACCGCGCTTCAATTACCATCGACGACCTCGGCTTCGCCGTCGATTTGTTTGTCATGCCTCTTGCAGGGTACGACATCGTCCTGGGGACAAACTGGATGGCCACACTGGGGCAGCTGGTGTGGGACCTTGTCGCGGGCACCGTCTCGTTCCAGCACGACGGGCGCACTGTGTGCTGGGCGGGCGTTCCAGCTCCAGGCGCGCACAGCCCCTACACCACCTCGGCCAGCACCTCCCTACTCGAGGAGCTCTTGGCGCAGTTCGTCGACGTCTTCGCCGAGCCGACCGGCCTACCACCGCCCCGAGGCCGCGACCACGGCATCACGCTCAAACCGGGCGCGCAGCCTGTGGCTGTCCGACCATATCGGTACCCGGCGACCCACAAGGATGAGCTCGAACGACAATGCGCCACCATGTTGGCGCAGGGCATCGTCCGCCGCAGCGACTCGGCGTTCTCATCGCCGGTGCTTCTCGTCAAGAAGCCGGATGGCACGTGGCGGTTCTGCGTCGACTACAGGGCGCTGAACGCGCTCACGGTCAAGGATGCTTTCCCCATTCCGGTCGTGGACGAGCTGCTCGACGAGCTCCACGGCGCGCGTTTCTTCACCAAGCTGGACCTACGGTCCGGGTACCACCAGGTCAGGATGCGACCGGAGGATGTGCACAAGACGGCGTTCCGCACGCATGACGGCCTCTACGAGTTCCTCGTCATGCCATTTGGCCTCTGCAACGCGCCAGCCACGTTCCAGTCTCTCATGAACGACGTCCTCTGGCCGTACCTGCGTCGATTTGTGCTTGTCTTTTTTGATGACATTATAATATACAGTCAAACCTGGGTGGATCACCTGCGACACCTCCGCGTCGTCCTCTCCGAGTTGGCGCGTCACCGCCTCTTCGTCAAGCGTTCCAAGTGCTCCTTCGGCGCGCCATCCGTCGTATACCTTGGGCACGTCATCTCCGTGGCAGGCGTCGCCATGGACCCGTCGAAGGTCCAGGCCATCCACGACTGGCCGGTGCCCCGATCAGCACGGGCGGTGCGGGGCTTCCTCGGCTTGGCGGGCTACTACAGGAAGTTCGTCCACAACTACGGCGCCATCGCAGCCCCCCTCACGGCGCTCCTAAAGAAGGAGGGGTTCGCGTGGAACGCCGAGGCAGCGGCGGCCTTCGGCACGCTCAAGGGCGCTGTGACATCCGCGCCGGTGCTGACGTTGCCGAACTTCACCAAGCCGTTCGTCGTCGAGTGCGACGCCTCCACCTACGGGTTTGGGGCCGTGCTCCTCCAGGAGGGCCACCCGATCGCCTTCTTCAGCAGACCAGTGGCGCCACGGCATCGGTCGCTCGCAGCATACGAGCGCGAGCTCATCGGCTTGGTGCTCGCCGTGCGGCATTGGAGGCCGTACCTCTGGGGGCGGAGGTTCATCGTCAAGACCGATCACTACAGCCTCAAATATCTCCTCGACCAGCGGCTCGCCACCATCCCGCAGCACCACTGGGTGGGAAAGCTCCTCGGCTTCGACTTCGCCGTCGAGTACAAGTCGGGCGTCTCCAACACTGTCGCCGACGCTCTCTCTCGCCGCGACACCGAAGAGGACACCATGGGCGAGCTTCGCGTGGTGTCGGCCCCACGGTTCGACTTCATCACGCGACTCCGACAGGCCCAGGCAACCGACCCCGCGCTGGTCACCATCCACGATGACATCCAGGCTGGAGCACGCGCGGCGCCCTGGACCGCGCGGGACGGCATGATCCTCTACAACGACCGCCTCTACATACCGCCCGCCTCACCTCTTTTGCAGGAGATCGTCGCAGCTGTCCACGACGATGGGCACGAAGGGGTCCAGCGTACGAAGCACCGCCTCTGCCGAGACTCTCACTTTCCACACATGAGGAGTCTTGTGCAGGATTTTTTGCGGAGCTGCATGACTTGCCAGCGGTACAAGTCCGAACATCTGCTCCCGGCGGGGCTCCTCATGCCGCTGCCCGTCCCCACCATCGTCTGGGCGGATATCGGCCTCGACTTCATCGAAGCTCTTCCCCGTGTCAACGGCAAGTCGGTGATCCTCTCCGTCGTCGACCGCTTCAGCAAGTACTACCACTTCATCGCACTGGCGCACCCGTACACCGCCGAGACAGTGGCGCAAGCCTTCTTCGCCGACATCGTACGCCTACATGGCATGCCGCAGTCGATGGTGTTCGACCGCGACCCGGTGTTCACGTCGGCATTTTGGCGCGAATTGATGCGTCTCATGGTAACGAAGCTACACATGTCGACGGCCTTTCACCCCCAGTCGGACGGCCAGACGGAGGCCGCCAATCGCGTCATCATCATGTACCTGCGGTGCTTCACCGGTGATCGCCCCCGGCAGTGGCTACGGTGGTTACCATGGGCTGAGTACGTGTACAACGCGGCCTACCAGTCCTCACTGCGGGAGACGCTGTTCCGCTTGGTCTATGGGCGCGATCCTCCAACGATCCGCTCCTACGAGCCGGGTGAGACGCGGGTTGCAGCAGTCGCGCGCGACATGGAGGAGCGCGAGGCCTTCCTTGCTGATGTGCGGTACCGCCTGGAGCAGGCCCAGGCCGTTCAGAAGCGCCACTACGACAAGCACCACCGCCCTGTTCACTATCAAGTGGGCGACTAGGCGCTACTTCGTCTTCGCCGCGGACTGCCTCGTCACTGCCACAGGCCACCTCCGGCAAGCTGAAGGCGCGCTACCTCGGGTCCTATCAGGTCGTCGAGCTCATTAACGACGTTGCAGTGCGACTCGAACTGCCGCCGCAGGCCAGGATCCACGACGTCTTCCACATCAGCACCCTCAAGAAGTTCGTCGGCACACCGCCCGCCGCGCCACCCCCACTGCCGGACATCCACCACGGTTCCGTCGTCCCTGTACCGGAATGCGTGGAGCAGACACGCTTGGCCCACGGGGTCCGCCAGCTCCTGGTGCATTGGCGCGGCGAACCGGCTTCCTCGACGACATGGGAGGACCTTGATGACTTCCGCCAGCAGTACCCCACCTTTCAGCTCGAGGACGAGCTGGACCTCGAGGGGGAGAGAGATGTCATGTGGGGCTGCATGTACACACGTCATCGGCAGGCCCAGGACATCACGCGAGCCGCAGCGCGCGGCGGCGGCGGCGGAGGCGAGTCCAGAGTGCTGAGCCGGATCGAGTGGCTAAGGGCTGGCCTTGATTTTAGGAGTTGGTTTCCTTCGTTTGCAAAGATTAGTTTGTTTCCAAGATTAGTTTGTTTCCAAAATTAGTTGGTCACCGGTCATCGAGGCTAGAAGGCAGGAGATCAGTGCTTACTATTCTGGCGTAGCTTTCTGGTTTGATTTGCATTGGCTGTCCTTGATTTTAGGGAGCGTGTGCTCTGGTTGCGTAAGCTCGTGAGGCTATAAACATTCTGTATCGGCACTGTTATGGTTAAGCAAGATCATTATCCCTAATCCTCTCTATCTCTCAAGAAGCCTACGGTAGAAGGGTATAACCTCACCGGAGAAGACGGCCGACGGCTACGAGCTCCGTAGCCGCGGTCCAGCCAGTCAGGGGTTCGACGCCCTTGACATTCCATCTCTTCAAACTTCTCCAAAACCTGATCAAACTTCTCCATCTTGCACTTGGCATCCATTCATTCCTCGAGTAGAGAGATTTTTTTGGTCCCTGGCAATGGTGCACACGAGTAGGATTGTGGTGGGTGGAGAAAAATGGATGTTGGGGAGAGGGAGGAGGGTGGATGACATGCTAGTAGGAGGTTAACTGTTTTTGTTAAGGCTGATATCCTAATGATAATTTATTTTGTAGGATCTGCTGAAGATAATATCTGCAGTGGAAGGGATTAAATGGCTACCACACGAAAAGGTCGCTCTTCAAAGAGAAGTTATAAAACTAACAGGAGGCTTGGTAAGTTTTTATCCAAATCTTAAACTTTTCACCAAATAAAATTTTTTATTTATTTTTTGTTTTTTTTCAGGATTCTTTGTCTATTATCAACTCCATTGATGAAATCGACATGCTAGAAGATGAGCTTTTTGTCTTAAGGAAGAAATTATCAGAAAAATACCCTGGCCAAAGTCTTTTAGTCGATTTGGAGCTTAATGAAGATAATGTATTTTTCTTTAACCTCTACTTATTTTTTTCATTTGATTATATATTTAATATTTCTGTTCAAATTTCATAGGCTGAATTTCATCGGATTCTGAAGGAGGAATACCTTAAGAATCCACAGGCCACTCGTTTTGAGATGGTGGTATGATTCTTAGTATTATGATTTCTTTTTATAAAAATATCTTGTTACTCCTCTAGTTGCTCTTAAGTAGTAGTTTTATATAGATAAGTCTTATTTTATATTTTCCCTTTCTTCCCTGCCAACCCTAGCTAGCCAACCCTAGCTAGTAGTAGTAATTATTTATTTTCCTTTCATTTTCTGCCATCCCGATCAGTTGGGCATATTGTAGTACAGAGTTGTGATAATAGTAATTTATTTTTGTCTTTAGAATTTAGCTACTTGCAAGAAGATCAATTCTCTGACAGAAAAAGTGGATATTGTAATGAATCATATTGAAGCAAGCAAGAAGAGCTCGACTGACTGGACGTCGTTTATGTTAGCGGGCAAGCAAATGTACGTATAGAAAAACAACTTGGTAGAATTAAATGGATGGGCTACGTACTAATTTTTTTAAACGTTTAATTGCAGCAACATCATAGCTTGCATCAGCTTTTTTGCCCTGCTTTATGATTGGTTTCCAAAATAGACAGGTATATGCCTTTTAACTTTCAATTAACAGTTGACGTTATTCTGTTATCAGTTTACACTTATTTTATTTTCTTTGTCGGTTCATGTCTTGTTCCATTTTTGTGATTGTGCTACTGTGGTCATGTTGTCCACAACCATTGCATCAGCATCTTTATCTCATCAAAGCAATTAATGTCAGCATGTCTTAAATTACTTATTTTAATTAGGATTTATTTACTTGTCACTGTATTTTAATAACCAACAAAGTGCCAGGAAAATAAAGTATTGTAGTAAACAGAACTTGTGAATTAAAAAAAAATCTGGAATTCACAACCCTTTGTCTCTTCCATAGACCAGTACTTTACAAACCATTTCCATTCATCTTGTGTAATTATTTTTCCACATATCTTTGCTATGTTCTCTTGTGCTGTTAGACTAACGTCAAAGTATTCTTTTTTTCTAAAGTGTTCTTCAAATCACGCAATTTCTTACCAGCAGATTTCAAGACCAGAAGTCAGTAAAATACATGCATAGAGAATTTCAGGCCCTGATCTTTTGGCCAAACGCTGAAAATACGATGTATGGCGTATTAGCAAAAAAAATTATAAGTAAAACTTTTATAGATGTGTTTGTAGCGATTTAAATGCCAATACTAAAAAATAAAGTTCAATGAAAAAACTTTAAAATTAAGTTTTAAAATTTAAATTTTGGTAGTGGCTGATTTTGTACAAAGGAAACGATGGGGGCTCAATACGAATACTTGAATACATTCATGGATGGAGATACATTCCATTGTCAGTGGGTCATATCATACTTTTGTTCTTCACCAATCTCCAACTTTTTTTCCTTCAGTGTTATATCTCCCACCTTTAACTAGAGAAGCAATGATATTTATGAAGTTATATGTTTTTATGCCACATGGTTGGCCATATCTACTCCATGATTTGTACAGATTGACCTCATTTTTGTTGGAACCCTCACTTTCCTTTCTACAGGGCACTAAATCTGTTTAAATATTAAGATGTTAGGCTACAAAACATGCATCTTATATGTTTACCTGTTTTATGGGGCACTGTATCATTCCCAGTAACATTGTCGCCGACATCATCATAATCATTGATCTCTTCATCATTCTCGTCAATATAGTACTTCTATTTCATCATCAGGAAGTAATTGAGGTTGTTGTGCACTGGCTTGATGATATCAACAATTTATTCAACATATTAATTGCACCATTTCATAAGGAAACTTGCATAATTTACTATGTAATAATTGATTCAGATTATGTATCCTACATTTATTTTAATGCAACTACAACTATATTCTTCAGCACCATGTGATGGGGGTTCAGTTTTTTTCCGGAAGGGCAAAATTACTTTTTATATAATACCCCCGCTCAATCTCATACTGCCCTTTAGCGCATTTGTCATTTTCTTCCATTCCTGCATCTTTAACTGCATAATGATTTAAAAACATCAATAAAAATACTCAATATGTAAGTTATAACATATAAAAATAAATGTATACAAAAGTAAGCAGCAGCATACAGGCACGAATAGGTTCCTTTTTTTTTTAAAAAAAGAAATTTATGGATATAAATGGACAAGATTTCTGAATTTATAATGCTTTGAGTCTTTGACTGATTCTGTGATTCATCAACGGTACCAGTTCTTGCACAAATTTCATTTACTGATCCTGGAATTGTGAATTTGCATTATTTATGCTGTTAGTGCCATGCTTCTTCTAGAGCATGTTTGAGGCTCATATGAAGTGCTAGTTATCAGATTTGTGCCGACTCTTGCGCCATGGATGCCTGTAATTATGTTGTGTCTCCATATTAGAAACATATTAGAAACATGCATGATGGTTAACCAATTAAGTTATTCTTTGGTGCAACTGATTGTGGTGTTTGTAGACACTATTTAATTGCATCCCTTGTTAGGCACATATTTCTAGATGGCTCTTTATGTATACCAAATGTACGCTTTGTTACTATTTAAATCCATATATAGTGCTCAAGGATACTAACCCAAATTGTTCTTCTTGTTTCTGTTGAACAGGAACCTGTGGCTTGCTTATAGGTTGAACCAAGCGATGTTTTTTTCTTCCAGAAAGTAAGGAGAATGTATGAAACAAGTTTGATAAAATGGATTCTGAAAATACAGTGACACAAATGTTAGTGCCCTTGCTACGTATTGTCGTACTGTAACCAGTAACGACGGAACGTTCCTTTTGCTACTCACTGTAACGAGTAACGACATAACGTTGGTGTTTGAATGTTGGAATGGTTTGAAACCGCCAGCTAGGTGTTAGTGTAGTTGGAAACAATTTTAAACGGATAGGTGAAAATATCTCGTTGAAACATTAGAGTTCAATTGGTTTTACTATGAATGCGAGCAACACTAACCATCCATCGTGTTATGTGTTTTGTATATGAAGAAATATAGATAAAAGAACGTTAAAATTGGGCATATCATCAGCTCATAACTGTTGTACTCCGCCTCGCCCGACCCCTAGGGGAACGGGCTCTGTCTTGCTCGGCCCTGGGGGTACGGGCGGGGAATGGGCTCCGACTCTCCCGATCCCTAGGGAATGGGCTCTGATTTTCCCGACTCCAAGTGAACGGGCTTTGACTCTTCCGAGGGAATGGGCTTCGCTTCTCCTAACCTTGAGGGAATGGGCCCTGTCTCTCCCGAGGATGTAGGGCTCTCGATATGACCCGTGCTATCCCCTAAACCACTACGGACGTGGGAGAGGAGTACCTGCGGTCCAATCCCTGATGGCGGGACAGGAGTAGGAACGAACAGAGGTGACTCCTGCCCCTGACTGGCTGTACCAAAGGGTTACGACGCCTATAGTACCAGACAAGTGGTCACCATGCTGCCTAATCCACGTATGGCTCCTGATGTGGGCATCTGCCCCCATGTCGCCTGCCTAGGCGGAATGGGGAGCCATGACTGGCGAGCCACGCCCGTGCGTGGCTACAGCAACAGAATAGAAGCACAGAGTGGAGCCATCCGCGTCGTTATCTATAGGGTTTGCGGGTCCCACGTCAAGGGGAAAATGGACGACGCGACGCGAGGCGTCTTTTTCCCTTTCTCTTTTTCTCTCTCGTGTAACTCCCTCCTCCTCTTGGGCCATAAAAGGGAATGAGGGGGGGGGACAAAAAGACAAGTCATAGAACACAACACAAGAGACTCACCTGTTTGTAACCCTTACTATAAACCGAGTGCAAGTAATACGAGCAGCTCGCCACTAGACGTATGGACATTCTGCCCGAACCAGTATAAACTTTCGTATCCTCTTTGCACACCATCCAAGCCAGATGGGCAAATCACTAGCGATTCATTAGTCGGTGGTTAAAAACACCTACACCATATCTTTGTGTAAAATTCTCAGTATTATGGATAAAGTATGCTTCCTATACATGAATTCGTAATATACAAAAATACCATATACCTAATATTATATGAGAAGGTATATTCAAGTATGAAAATAAGGCGAGTCAAGAAGGAAATTGTCTTCATGGGAATAGAAGGTGTCAGAGTCTGACTAGGAGAAGATAAGGTTTCCTTGGCCCGTATCCTATCAAGGTTTTTTGAGTTTTACTTGGAGAAGACGTCTACAGGTATAAATACAAGCCCCCCTATGGAGAGGATGACACCAAATCACAAGCCATAGTCAGAGCCACATTGAGAGACAATACGGAGGAAGCAAAAGCCTTAGTCGCCGATATCATCTCGTCAAGACGTACTCGGAGGATCCTAGTTGGCGGGTTAGATTTAACTAACTTGCTCCCCCTTTGTAATCCATGCGGTGTTTTCCCCATAATATTGGAGTAGTGTTGTTACTCATCTTGAGGGTCCGAACAAATATAAACCCTTGTCCCTTGTCTTTTTTACTACTGTCAGTGGGGTCATCGGCAGTCCTTCAAGAGGGCGGCCCAAGAAGGTAGAATAGTTCGGTCAGGCTGTCTCACCGATGGGTCTGATGGTCGACTCGGAATCACAACGAGCCAAGAGACAAGGAGCTATACTCGTTTTTCCCTCCTGAAGGATAATAGGCCTACGTCCAGTGTGTGTGTTCTTTGATGGGTGGATGATGCACAAGGATTACAATGAGCAGATGAACAAGCTCAGAGCGACAGAAGAGTTTCCAGCCCTTGGCCTCTTCGTCCTGCCCTCCCTTTTATAGCTCAAGGGGGGCAATTACAAGGGAACTTGAGAGTCAAGAAAGCTGTGACTAAAGACTAAAAAGTAGGAACAAACAACATCTTAAAAGGTACATGATGATCTACTGGGTCCTGCACGCCGTGGGTATCTCGTACTCTATCTCTCCTTGGGATTTGTCCTCCGCAGGTACTTCTTTGTGCAGTCTTGTTGGGTGACGTCATCTCTTGCCGGGTTGTCCCCTCCCTGCCTCTCTGCGGCTTCTTGTAGAGCAAGTCTTCCTTTCCGATGAGGTCTGAGGTCGGGCTTCATGAGTTGAGGTCGAGAGTGGACAGCGAGGTCGGATCAGGGGGGAGGTCGGGGCAGCCGACCCCAAGCGGGGGTTGGGCCATCGACCCCTTCCTGAGGACTCCTATTCTGACTTTAGCTGTCCTTAAATCCGCTTCATGGGCACCCTGGGGTGACACCCCACAGCAAACCCGAGTCTAAAGATGGATGAAGCATCCATCCTTAGGGTCTAAGTTCTTTGTGGTCGCTGTCTTCAATGGGTCTTCGAAGTACTTTGAGTAGATTTCAGCAGGTGCACCTGCCAGGTGTAGCCCCCGAGCCTAAGGTCGAATGGGACATTCAGCCTTAGGGTCTGATTTCTTCCGAGTTGTAGGCTTTAGCAGGTTCCCAGTGTCTTTTGGTTCATCACTTGGCAGGTGCACCTACGGTGCACCTGCCAGGGGTAGGCCCCGAGCCTAGGATCAGATGGTACATCCGAGCCTAGGGTCAAGTCTGAAGATGTGTTTTCGTCCATCCTCAGGTTAGGCCATCACCCAGGGTCCAATGACGGTAATCGGGTTCAAGGGGACTACTACACAGAAGGTCATAGCAGTCTTGAAGTGGACTTAATCGTCACTCGGTAGCTAACAATTAAGTCGGGAAAGCCATAGCCCGAAGGCTGACGTTGGTTGGCGAAGTCGACAAGACCATCGCCTGAAGGCTGATGGGAATTGTCGGGTCGGCCGGGACTACCGCCCGGAGGCTTCTGGTAGCCAGGGGACCGACTGAGTCTCAGCCCGGAGGCTGATGACCGAATTGATTTGGCCATAGCCCGGAGGCTGATGGCGGTCGACGAAGTTGGTAGACCACTGCCTGAGGGGTGATGGTGGTTACCGAGGTTGGCAGATCTTCTGCCCGAAGGCCGACGGAGGTTGCCAAGTTGGTCGGGACTACTGCCCAGAGGCTTATGGTAGTCCCGAGGTCAACTGGGTCATAGCCCGGAGGCTAAAGACCAAGTCGAGAATGCCATAGCCTAAAGGCTAATAGCGGTCGGCGAAGTCGGTAGACCACTGCCCGAAGGCTGATGGTGGTTACCGAGGTCGGCAAACTCTCTGCCCGAAGGCCAACAGAGGTTGCCGAGTTGGTCGGGACTACTGCCCGGAGGCTTATGATAGTCCCGAGGTCGACTAGGTCATAGCTCAGAGGCTAAAGACCGAGTCAACTTGGCCATAGCCCGGAGGCTGTTGGCGATCGGTGAAGTCGGTAGACCACTGCCCAAAGGCTGATGGTGGTTACCGAGGTTAGCAGTCCCTTTGCCCGAAGGCCAATGGAGGTTGCCGATTAGTCGGGACTACTGCCCGGAGGCTTATGATAGTCCCAAGGTCGACTGGGTCGTAGCCCAGAGGCTAAAGACCGAGTCAACATGGCCATAACCCGGAGGCTGATGGCGGTTGACGAAGTCAAGGAAAAAGTCTCGTGAAGCTATCCGGTGGGCCGTTTCCCAACCTCAAGGCGCGCTCCACGATCGTGGTCTTCTGACAATTTGAACAAAGCGCCAATCTCATCCCATTAAATCCGTCAAGTCCGAGGTTGCACAACGGCTAGTCGAACTTCTGGTTCCCACTTTTTCCCAAGCGACAGACAGAGATGATGGTTGAGATGGAAAAAGTGGTGTGCTCTTTCCTCCGGAGCGTGCAACGGAAACCTTGCGGATGCCGTTAGTCACCCCAAATAATCGACGGCTCTGATCAACTATCATGACGACATGACACACCAAGGAGGCGGACGGGCGGGGACTCCTCGGATGCCCCACACACGTCATTAACGATGCTGTGTGCATTCCAAAAATAGCGCCGCCAGGCCCATCATTGCCCCTTTTTTAAACCCCTGTTTCGTTTTGCGTCCTTTTTTCTTCACACCTTTCCTTTGTCAAAGAAAATCCTCAAAACTTCCGCACCCAAGCTCTTGCGCTTCCTTCCTAGCACCACGCTGCTCCTACACCGAAGGCCAACACCCCCACTGCCGGTGCATTGTCTGCTACCACAAGGGTCATCGACTCTCCTGGCTGAAGCCCATGGCGCCGAAGAAGGCATCTAAGAAGGTGGCGAAAGCTTCGTCGGCGGGTGGAGATGAGGCCAAGTTCGACTCGGCCTTTGTCCCCTCACGCGCTGGGAGGAAGATGATGGAGGAGCTACAGTAGCTCGGCATCCTCCCCACTCAAGAGCTCACGATGTGGTGACCGACACGAGGAGAGCAGTTCCCAACCCAAGATTCCGGTGAGTTGGTTGTCTTCGCTGCCTTCCTCCTTTGTGGGTTTGGAGTACCGGCCCACCCCTTTGTCCGGGGCCTACTCCACTACTACAAGAATACCCTCTGCAATTTCAACCTGAACTCCATTCTTCAAATTTCTATCTTCATCCATCTCTGCGAGGCCTATCTTGGGATAGACCCACATTTCAATCTTTTTCGCCACTACTTCTGCCTCTAGTGTACAGGTGGTAGCGCGGTCGGCGGGGCCGGACTTCAATTCCAGGAGAAGATGTCTCTGCGCTACATCCCCGTCGACCTGACGACTTCGAACAAGGGCTGGCACTCGGAGTGGTTCTACATTGGGAACCATAAGTCGGTGCTCTCCTCCGAGATTAGCCAAGAGCTGACCCCCAATCCCAACTAGACGACCACCTGCTCTTCCCACGACCAAGACCAAGTCGACGAACTCGTCGTCTTGATTGATCAGCTGAAAGAGCAGAGCCTGACCGGCATCCCGGTGGTGCTCAACTTCACCATCCGAGGGCTTCAACCCTGCAAGGACAGGGTGAGACCAGCGTATGAGTACTCGGGCAGCCGAGATCCTGCTCGGGAGGAGAAGATGGTCCCCATCGAGCGCGTGCACCAAAGGATGTCGGGCTTCTTTCAGGGCTCGGCAGAAACCAGCGCCGAGGGGCCGCTCGGCTTTAGCCTTAGCAACCCTTGACCCGCGGTAAGATTGTTCTTCCCTTTCATCTTCTTTCTTTTCTTTCTTTTTTGTTGTTGTTGCTTCTCCTTTGGCTCGGTACCTCACTTGCAAGGGGTCGGTGTTAACAGGGGCGAGAAGCATTCGTGTCCCTTGCTCCGATCCCCAAACTGGCCAGAGTCAATTTGCCGAGGATCTGGATTCCCATACCGAGGTCGAATGGGAAGGGGAAGGGGAAGAAGCCTGAGGTCCATCGGCAAGGGCCGGGGTTGAGCAAGGCAGCATCGGGGTCTCAATATCCCGGGCGAAGCGGAAGCTCGTGGTCTCCTCCGAGGAGGAATTGAAAGAGGAGTCGTCCGACTCGAGCATGGCGCGGAGGCCGGAGCGACCCGCTCCCCGATGAAGATGATCAAACAACTTGGGATGTCGTTCAAAGCCTCCTCCAAGTAAGTGGAAGATGAATGATTCGTCTTGATTTCTTCTTAATTTCTCGTGTGCTAACATGTTACCTCGGGTAGGGCTACTGTCATCAGCTCAGACGAGGAACCCGCGAGGGCACCGAGCCTGTCGTCCCGTGGAGAGGTGGCGAGACCCGACCTGGCCTCGACCGTTGTGGACTCATAAGTCATGACTCTGGTGGCCGGCGAGGCAGAGGAGCAGCCGACGGTGGAGGCCGGGGAGGGGGTTGACGCCACAGCCGCTGGAGCGGGCGAGGCGGCGATTGAGCCGGTCTCGGAGGTCGGGCCCATGCAGGTGACGGAGGAAGAAGGAGCCCCAGTGGACATCGAGTGGGACCTGTTCCCCCGCATTGACGACAACGAAGGTGAGGTCGCAGAGCTTGAACTGGCTGCGGTGGGAGCAGAAGACCTAGTCGCCCCCGGTGCCACAGTCCCGCTGGTTGAGGACGTGGAGAATCGACCCAACCCAGGGGCCGAGGGGTCTGCCCTCATCAACGTTGTGGGCCTGTGAGTCCTCGGCAGTGCGCTGGAGATCAGGGAGGGCTCTGGCGGTGTACTAGAGGGTGTGCTGGAGCTCGACCGCACCTACCACAGTCTCCGTGAGCTGTTCCTGGTAAGATTCAAACTCTTCTTTTTGATATGGGCTCTTCTCTGACATTTTGATAATACAGGATGTCGCCCGCCCATCCCAATCTTCCGAGGCCGTGCGAGAGCTGGAGAAGAAGCTGGCCGAGGCATCCCTTCATAAGTCCACTGCTTCTCCGCCTCTTTCCTTTTGAAACATCATCAGGCGAACTGCTCTATTGTGCAGGCACCGACGACTCCTGCATGCTGGCCGAGAAATTCCGGTCGCAGCGGGACAGTGTCCAGGAGCTTCTGAAGGTCTCGGATACCGCTCGGCAAGTGGCCGAGACGGCCAAAGCTGAGGCCGAGGAGCAGCTGGCAAAGTCCATGGCAGCCTAGGCCGAGGCGAAAAAGAAGTTAGCTGAGCTCGTGGCGGCCCAGGCCGAGGCTGAAAAGAAGCTAGCTAAATCCGAGGCGGCTAGGGTTGCCACGGAGAAGGAGCTCTCGGCCATCGAGGCTTCAATGGCTGACATGGTGAAGAAGCTGAAGGAGGTCGAGGCTGCCAAGGATTCCGCGGAGGGTAAGTGTGAATTTCAACATACCCCTCCACTCTTCTAATCTTCTTGCCCGTGCTAACCGAGCTCCTATTCCTTTACTTGCACAGAGCACATGACGATCTCTCACGGGCAGATCGGGGTCCTCAAGGAGCTCTTGGAGGCGGCGGACGCTCAATCGGCCCAATTTCGAGAAGGTGCCCTTGCGATTCTGAACATGGGCGACAATGAGGTCCCGTCGATCGAGGAGACCGAGGAGGCATTCCTGGAACGGCTGCGGGACAGGCCTCGACACCTTCAGGCGCTCATAAAGGAAGCGGCGAAGCTCGCCATGTCGCACACCCTCGGCGTTCTGCGCTAGATCTACCCAGACGTCTAGGTCAAATAGATCACCGAGGGTTGGCCCACTACAGTGTAGCCGAAGGATGTCGACGACATCTACGCGGGGGTTGCGCCGACCGCTGAGAAGATAGTCGGCGAGCTGGTCCTCTAGGAATCCTCTTGTAAAGATCCCTCGCATGAAAAAAACCGAGTTAGTGTACTTTGATAGTGACAAAGTTTAAATTATTTGCCGAGTTTTAGTTTTAGCCATCTGCAATAGAGTTTTAAGTTCATCTATTCGCTTTGCATCTAGCTACTGCACCTCGGGTCGCAACCTTATCACGCCGTAGGCCGGGAGATTCTCTAACCAAACCTGACAGGCTTCAGATTGAACCTTAGTACCACAACCATTCACTCCACGAATAGGTAGAAAGAAAAGAGAGGTCTTGGAAGACCAGGCTCCCCTAGTAGTTTGGCAACGCTCCTAGCCGCTCTGCATCTAAACTCGACCATGGCCAACCTCGGGAGGGGACTTGCCCATTCTCTGACTGGGGGGCAACGGGTCGAGCTACCGCATTAGGCTAGAAAACTCTGACTAGGTACTTGGGAGAGCCACCGAGCCCCCAAGTAACAAGGACAGACTCGATAAACTTCCTTCCGGGGAACCCCGACCGTAAGGGGTTGGTGCCGTGCAGCCCAGAGCTGAGCATGAGCGCAACACAGAAGTTATCGAGCGTTGAAGTGTTACTTGACGGTCGGACGAAGCCGCTGAGCCCCCAAGGCAGCTTGGATATACTCAACCAGCTCCCTACCAGGGAACCCCGACCCCTGGAGGTCAGGGCCGCATAGCTTAAGGCTGACCATTAAGCATAGCGCGAGAGTCGTTTAGTATACGTGGGCATGCTTGGTGGCTGGGCGAAGAAAAAAGTGATGAGCAGAGAGACATTGAGGCTGCTTTATAAAAAGAGCCGAGTGAAAAATACATATATGTTAAAAAGTAGAGTTTGCAGGAGATGTTCACGCGGCCGACCAGGCGCCCGAAGACGAAGGTCATCCCGACAGGCGTCAAAAATTTGATGGAGAGAGAGAAACTCATCCATCAGACCGCTCGAAACAGAGAAATAGCGGCTCTACCTAGCGCACCAACTATCGGCAGGGTCGTCGGCAGTCCTTCAAGGGGGCAGCCCAAGAAGGTAGAAGAGTTCGGTCAGGGCGTCTCACCAATGGGTGTGATGGTCGACTCAGAATCTCAATGAGCCAAGAGACAAGGAGCTATGCTGGTTTAGCCCTCCCGAAGGATGATAGGCCTACGTCCAGTGTGTGTGTTCTTTGATGGGGTGGATGATGCACAAGGATTACAATGAGCAGATGAACAAGCTCAGAGTGATGGAAGAGTTTCCAGCCCTTGGCCCCTTGGCCCTGCCCTCCCTTTTATAGCTCAAGGGGTGCAGTTACAAGGGAACTTGGGAGCCAAGATACCCATGACTAAAGACTAAAAAGTAGGAACAAACAACATTTGAAATGGTACATGATGATCTACTGGGTCCTGCACACCATGGGTATCTCGTACTCAATCTCTCCTTGGGATTCATCCTCCGCAGGTACTTCTCTGCGTAGTCTTGTCAGGTGACATCATCTCTTGCCGGGTTGTCCCCTCCTTGCCTCCTCTGAGGCTTCTTGCAGAGCAAGTCTTCCTGTTGGAGGAGGTCTAAGGTCGGGCTTCATGAGTTGAGGTCTAGAGTGGATAGCGAGATCGGACCAGGGGGGAGGTTGGGGCAGCCGACCCCAAGCGGGGGTTGGGCCGCCGACCCCTTCCCGAGGACTCCCAGTTTGACTCAGCTGTCCTTAAATTCGCTTCATGGGCTACCCTACGGTGACACCCCCCACAACTACGATCTCACATATACTTAGGTACCAACGACTCCCATACTCTACAAATACCATTGTCGGGTATATCCCGTCGACAATGGTGTGCTATGCATGGGGCTTGGTGCTAGACGATTTCAACGAGATGAGTTCAAGAAGATGATTTTCTGACATGGGCTTCTATGGTCGTCCTGGTTTGGGAGATACAATCCAAGCGACATTCACCTATGTCCAAGTCAGAACCATCACATTCCTAGTATTTGCCACTACTCTGGCAGTCAACCTCCAGCTCTCGTCGAGAACAAGGTGTCGACAAGGAAGTTTGCCAGTAAGGTTCCTAAGGTGGCCAACCCTCCGGCTCCTGCCAAGAACAATGTGCCGACAAAGAAACCCGCTAGCAAAACCCAAAAGCAGTGGTGTCCCATCCACAAAACCAGCACTCACACTCTTGATGGATGCTAGATCATACTACAAGTGAAGACTAAACTCGAAGCTTGCAGCTCCGAGGGATCCAACGTGCTTCTCCATACAAGGTGTGGGGCCCCATCCACAAAACAAAAAACCATCCTCTAACAAAGTGCAAGATCTTCCTCAAGATTACTGAGTCTATGACTCTCTCTTTGTTAGGCGACTTTTCCCCCAAGAGTTGCCTGATCCAGTCTCGTCGAAAAAAATCCGACGATTCATAGATGCACGACAACACATCAGAAGATTCAGATAGATTGGTTGGGTATGTTGGACTCGACCCCCTCGAGCTGTTCGTTCTTCACAGTTTGGATGATCTTTAATCTTTAGGATCAAATTCCATCCATGATGTGAACATGATCGAGGGCGTAGTCTAGGACTTGGGAAAGCTGCCGTAGTAGAGACAACCTAGAATATGGAAGATTGACTCCAGGGTGAAAACTCTTGCCTTGGCCAAACCCGTCCTTACACCTACTGAGCACCTGACCAACATCAACAATCTGCTACAACATTCCTTTTGATGTGGAAGCCAATCCTGACGGGTGTTTGGTTGGACCAGATTAGATCTACTATTGCTGACTTGGACACTACATTTAAGGCCGCCACAGATCCGTGCCTCCCACTGAGGCCTCCTCAGAACAATGGAGCTCCTGCGGATGCCAAGGCCATCAACAGCTAAGACACCGAGATCAACAATCCCTGCGTTTCCAAGAATGCTCCTCTACAACGACAAAAAGTGCAAAGGACGCCTCCCAGCACAATGGTCAAGATCTCCGCGACAAATTGAACGGAAGAAGGAAAGAGCGTTAGCATCAGGACAATGCCGAACAACGACAACCTCGTGACCACGGTCGCGAGGATCATTGTCGAGACGACGACAATCATCGTCATAGTCGCAAAAATGACCGCAATCACCACTACCAACAAAGATGATAAGGCAAGAACGGTCATAGATGGCATTACAACCATGATGACCAAGAACATGGAGACCCTCGGTCACCTATTCCAAGATGAGGTGGAGGTTGTGACCGTTGTCCGTGGGGTCGCAACCCTGACCATAACGATCCCTCGTATTTGTCTTCCTCATCCTCTAGGGATGGATCCCATGGACACCCTCAATAACACGGCCGACATTGGCTCTCCCACTTAGAGGTGGATGCAGAGCCTTCAAACTTTCCCTTTGAGAAGTAAGATGGCCTCCTAAGTTCCACCCTGATATAGTCGAGAAGTACAATGGTAGCACCAATCCCGAGGAGTTTTAGCATGTGTACTCAACTGAACGACAACGCATTGGCAAACTATCTACTGGCAACGTTAAAAGGTTCTGCCTATTCGTGGCTTGTACACCTTCCACCTTCTTCGATCTCATCATGGTCGAACCTTTGGAAACAATTCATCGCAAATTTTGGAGGCAACTACAAGAGACACGCGTCCGAGGATGATTTCATTCGGCTATTCAATGAATGCCGCAACACTATCCTTGAGATCATTGACACTTCTATTATTCGAGCATTCAAGTCAGGTGTCTGAGATCGCTATACCATACAAGAACTGGCAACACGGTGGATAACTTCCGCCATGAAGCTATTCGAGATCATCGATAGGTGCGCTCATGCTGACTAAGCTATTTGAAGAAATGACATGAACGGGAATGCGGTCGAGGATACGCAACCAACTGTTAACACTGAAATTTGGTAGTTGAGTTCTTAAGTCTGCAAAGGCGAAGCAGAATCGGATTGGCTGGTTTGGTGGAGAAACAGAGGCCGCATCGGCTGAGGTGTGATCGGCTGCGAGGCCAATCGGCTAAGGGTGGATCGGACAAGGGCAGCCGATAGCCGATTCCAGGTCCGAAAGAGATAAAACTATTTCTGGTGCAGCAGTATGAGGATAAATAGAAGATTTAGTTATTAGTTACACGTTAAACGATATTGTCACCTATGGATAGAGTCCTGTAACGGCAATTGTATCTGTAATTTAGGAGTTTGTTTAAACTGTTAATTGTAACACGGTGTGGGTCCTTCTCGGGATAATGTCGTGTTTTAAATAGTAGTTTAGATAGAGTCTAGGGTTTGTACAGATAATTGTATCTTGGGTATAAATAGGACCCGAGACCCCCTGTAATAAAACACAATCACAATCAATCAAACCTTCGGCGCATCGCCAACCTTTTTCACACGAGCAGTTTGTTTGGCTACGGGCTGCATCGTTTCGATCCCCAGATCTAGGTAAATGCTTATCGTTAGTGGTATGATCTATTGTTTCTAGTGCTTCCATCGTAATGACACATTAGATTCAATAGTTTATACTGCGCTACTTATCATATAGCGCATATAAATTAGACTAATGTTTAGATCTATCCTGTCATTGGCTAGTTCTATCAAGAACTTGCAGCCGATAGGGCTAGATCTAAAGGTTGGCTGGTTTATATGTGGTATCCACCGTCTCGAGGGATATAAATCGGCTGCAACAGATCAGGTTTTTCTTTTTATACTTAATGTTGCATCGGGTTCGAACTATTAAGTCGTTTTATAACTATCAATGATCTGTTTGGCTAAGATTTATATTGTTTAGAGACAGCGCCGGGGTTTCAGGTGGCCTTATCTGCCCTGATATGTTTCTTTTAATATATTTATTATTAGATTTATATTAGGACTGCCTCTTATATTAAGATCGCATTCTTGTCGGATGTTACTAGCCGAAATCGGCCCGCCATCGGCAGCCGACGGCCGATTTCAAGGCCATGCGCATCTGGTTCAAGAGTGATATCTTTTCATAAGATTCATCGGATTACTAGCCGATTCATCGTTAGTTTTTCAGTATCGGCTAGGTTATCGATTCATGTATTTATTATCCTTTACCGTATTTAGGTTACGCGACTGATGCTGTCTCGGTATAGCCGATCCATTCCAGTCGTTTGGCTTAAATATATTTTAGGATAGCATATATATGCTCATGGATTCCCTCAGCCGATCCAGTGGGGATCCAACCTAACACTTAACGTATATTCCCTTGTTTTTCTTGTTGGTTAACAGATCAAATCAACTGGCACGTCTTGCACAGCACAGGTAGCCGAGAAGGACCTGCACTGGAGTTAAGCAGATCTCCCAGGCCAGCGCGTGAGAGAAATTTCTCATCAACACCAACGAAGAAAGATAATCCAGAAGCCTGGGCAAGCTCGTAAGAAGAATGGGAAATGAAAGTCATACACGAAAGTCTTTGTCATCGAACAAGGAGCCAATGCCCCTAAGAGGCCTGCTGCTCAAGATGACAACTCGGAATGACAATGGTGTCTGGTTCACAAGACAGCCTCACACATGTTTGAGGAATGTTTTGTGTCCCAGAAAGACATGGGCAGCAAGATGGCACTCGCCCAGAGGAAACAAGTTTACATGGATGAGAAGGGTAATGACAACCTTCCATCTGACACTGAGCATGAATTCCCTGTGTCGATTTTGGAAACAGGCAACGAGAAAAGGGGATAGCACACAAAAGCTAAAGTAGATGGGTTGTAAGACAAGGGTTTAGACAACTTCATGCCCTCTCGATGAGAGATAATACCCTACTCCTATTTGGGGATTGAATCCATCGGGTGTTGTATTGAACTAACGATCGAGTTGTGTATATTCCCTTGGAGGGCCTAATGTCCTCCTTATATAGGTTGGAGGGCAGGATTATAAGAATAGAAACCTAACCAAATACTATATCGGTTTCTTAAGTCCAGTCTAGAATATATCCAAACCAGGACTTTGGGTCATTCCTTAATACACAAGGAAACGTAATACCCAAGTCATGATCCGTTACATATTCCATATACATAATCTATCCCCTATATCTAGTCGGATAAACCAATTGCATGGGTATATGGTACCTATAATCTCCATAGTAGCCCCTGAAACCTTCATAGTCAAAAAGATAATCTTCTCTAGAGCGAAATTAATCTAAAGCCGAGTGCTTCAATCATCTTCGCCATAGTCTCCTGAGTTCTCTTATCAAATCAGAAGGCTGTGAAGGGTTCAAAAAAATTAAAAAAAATAACCAAGAACATATACCCAGGTGCATCGACTAGATGCACCTAATTAGCTGTAGCCCCCGACTATGTGGTTAGTTGAACAAACTAAGCATATAGTCAAGGAATAAACAATCTAACCAACTGAGAGGTTTCTGATAATTATAGTCAACCAAATGACTTAATATTAACATATAGCACATACGGTGTGAATCCTCGAATAACATGATTCGATTGATATACAAACTGCTTTAAGATAAAAAATGCACATGGTATAAAACCAACTTGCATATTTAAGAATAGCATAGCAAATGACTTTAACAACAAAGCCTTCATATAACAAGTAAAATAATTTTCTTAGGTATTAGGTTCTCATTGTGCACATATTGCAAGGGCAAATGTCACACCAAGAATTTCTATCCAAAATTCCAAACGCTTTCATATATGTAAACCCTCGTCTAGGAATCAGCCGAGGCACACAATAACAAATTGATAATAGAGTACAAATAACTAATTAAAATATAAAGTTATTATAGAGATAAATAGTTATTCTCAATCATTAAAGTTCTATGCAGCGGAAAAAAACTAGCGTTGGCGACTCCAATCCACAGGCGATTGACCAGAGCTAAGCCTAGTCCTCTAGTCCTCCATCTTCACTCTAGAACTCTTTCTCTGATGATGATTATTGCAAGGTGAGTACATGGAATACTCAACAAGCCACACACCAAATTTACAAGTGCACAAGGATACAAAGGATGACAATAATAGGGTTCCATTTGCAAAGGCAACATTTAGGAAATATTTGGGAATTATAAAATAGTAGAGTAATTAATCAACATTATTAAACAACACTGAACAACAATCCCATGCTACTCAGGCCCAACCATCTCTAAACAACTTATTCTAGTTGCATAAGTCCTAACCAAAATAATACGTCAATTTCTTAGTCATAATGAATAGTGTGAGACTAATCACGAAAAATATTGCTAGGCCCACCCATAACCGCGGGTACGACTATTCGAATAGTTTTACTTTGATTAGTGTCGACGGGTGGGTCGGCGGTCCTCAAAGTAGGGTGCCCAAAGAGGTGAAAGAGAACGGTCGGGAAGCTGTCTTTTGATGGATCTGATGGTCAACTCGAGTCCTAAGACGAGCCAAAAGAGCAAAGACACAGAGAGTTATACTAGTTTAGCCCTCCTGAAGGATATCAGTTTTACTCTGATACGGGGTCGAGCAGGCGGCGGCTGCAAGCATGGCCGAGCTGGCAGCCAAGGCGGCCGCAGAGGCCGAGGTTGCCGGATGAGTCAAGGAGGCCGCCGCTGGCGTGGCCGAGTTGGCGACTGGGGAGGCTGCCGAGGCCATGGCCGCTCAGGCGACGGAGGAGGGGGAGGGATCGGCCGGAATCAGCTGGGACCGGTTCCCTCAAATCATTGGCGGCTATGAAGAGGACGCCGAGATCGAGCCGACCGTGGCGGGAGCCTCAGACCCCCTCGCCACAGGTGTCGTCGCCTCGCCGGTCGAAGACGCAGAGGAGCAGCCCGGCCAGAGGGTCGAGGAGCCAGTCCTTGTCGACGCTTCCGGCCTGGAGGCCCTCGGCAATGCGCTGGAGGTCGAGGAAGGATCTGGGACCTTGCCTATGCTCTTGCTGGACCTCGACTGATTCCAAGCTTTTATCCGCGAGCTATTTCTAGTAAGAATCAAACCCCTCTTTTTCAATCCAAGCTTTTCCTAATATTCCATCATTCTAGGAGTGCACTCAACCGTGTCGACCTTCAGAAGTCGAGCAGGAGCTAGAGAAGAAGTTGGCCAAGGCTTGTCGCCATGAGTTCGCCACTTCTCCCACTCTTTCCTTCTTTTAGGTCGTCATGTGACTCATGTTGCCATGCAGGTGTCGAGGAAGCCTGCACGCTGGCCGAGAACTTCCGGGTAGAGCGAGACAGTGCCCGAGAATATTCGGCCTCTCGAACACTGCCCTAAAGGCGGCCAAGGCAGCCCAAGCCAAGGCAGAGGAGAGGCTCGTGAAATCTTAGGTCGACGCCGCGGCAGCGAAGGCAGAAGCGGAGAAGCTAGCACAGTCCAAGGCCAAGGCCGAGGCTGAGACAGCCAAGGCCGAGGTGGAGAAAGAACTCTTAGCCACGGAGGCGTCAATGGTCGACCTGGCGAAGAAGCTAAGGAGGTCGAGTCTGCCAAGGCTTCCGCGGAAGGTAAGTGCTATTTTCAATACCTTTCTCTGCTTCCCTGTCTTCTTTGGCCGCGCTGACGCGACTCCCCGACCTTGACTCGTACAAAGCACGTGTCAATCTTCCATCAGTAGATCGGGGACATCAAGGGGCACCTGGAGGCGGCCGAGGCTCGATTGGCCGAAGTTCAAGAGGGTGCTCTCGCACTTATGAACAAGGCCAACCATGAGCTCTCACCGACCCGGGAGTCCAATGCGGCGTTCATGAAACGTCTTTGGGACGGGCCCCGTCGCCTTGATATGCTGATGAAGGACGCGACGAAGCTCGCCGTGGTGGTGACCCACGACGTCTTGAGCAGGCTGCACCTGGAGGTCAAGATTACAAACCTCAACGAGGACTGGTCATCGATCGTAAAGCCCGAGGATGTGGAAAGCATCCTTGCCGAGGTCAAGGCGACCACCGACAAGATCATTGAGCAAATAAATACATAGCCTGCTCTTCTTGTAATATTTCCTATCAGTAGGAAAAAACTAATTTATGTAAGTGCCAGAACTTGAAGTTTTTCTTTTATTATGATGAATTCCGCACTTTCGATCAGAAACATTTTGATCAACTGCGAATAAAATTAACTTCGCCTATTCGCATCGTTCCCGACATCCATACTTTAGATAGCAACCTTAGCCCGCAATGTCCGGGAGGATTCTCTAACCGGACCTCGACAGGTTTCAGACCAATCCTTAGCGTAATTGCCGTTCACTTTGTGAAATAGGCGAATTAGAAGGTCTCGGAGGACCGAGCCCCCTGAGTAGTTTGATATTACGTTGAGCCATCGTGTATCAGAACCCGACCCAAGTCTAACTCCGGGAGGGAAAAAGTCCAACTCTAATCAGAGGGCATGGGATCAAGCCACTAGAACTGGCTGGGATGCACCGATCTAGTACTCAAGGGAGCTCCCAAACCATCAAGTAATCACAGACTTACCCGATAAACTTCCTACGTGGGAACCTGGACCAAGAGGGGTCAGGGCTACGAATCTCATGAGTACTTGCGTGAAAGTTACCGGGTTGCTAGAACGTTACTTGGCGGCCGAGGGAAAGCGCTGAACCCCCGGGCAGCTAGTGCGTACTCAAAAGACATCCTACCGGGGAACCCCGATCAAAACGGGTCGGGGCCGCATAGCTCAGGGCTGGCCATAAGTGAAGCGAGGAAGTTGTTCAGTGCACGTAGGCTGCTCGGCGATGGGGTGGGAAGCAACAAGTAATAAAGAGACAAGTATCAAAGCTACTTTTAAAGGTAGAGATAAGTGTAGAATACGTATCTGTTTCGAAGATTGGATCCGTAAAATTGATGTAGAAAGTAACCGTCATCAGATCTTGAAGAATGAAGAACAGCGCCCTTACCTGGCGCGCCAACTGTCGACGGATGGGTCGGCAGTCCTCAAAGGGGGGTGCCCAAAGAGGTGAAGGAGAACGGTCGGGAAGCTGTCCTCTGATGGATCTGATGATCGACTCGAGTCCTAAGACGAGCCAAAAGAGCAAAGGCACAGAGAGTTATACTGGTTCGACCCTCCTGAAGGATAATAGGCCTACGTCTAGTGTTTTTTGTTGGGGTGGATGAACAAAGGTTACAAGGGTGTGTTCTTGGGGCTTAGAGCAAGCTGGCCAAGAAAAGAGAATGCTGGAAATTGATCTGATCCCTGGCACCCTCGCCCTGCCCTCCCTTTTATAGCTCAAGGGGGGCAGGAACAGGAGAACTTGGGGGCCAAGAAAGCTATGACTAAACATCTAAAAGGTAAGTACAAACAACATCTGAAAAGGTACATGATGATCTACTGGGTCCTATACACCGTGGGCATCTTGTGCTCTCTCCTGCCTTGGGATCCTTCCTCCATAGGAGATATCTGTACTGTGCTCTCGGGTGACGTCAGTCTTTGCCAGGCTGTCTCCTCCCTCCTCCTTCTTGCACTCAAAGTCTTGTCCCAAAGAGGCTTGAGGTCGGGTCGTGGAGTCGAGATCGAGAAAGGAGAACCGAGGTCAGACTCGGGGAAAGGTCAGGACGGCCAACCCCGCAAAGGGGGGTCGGGCTGCCGACGACATCCCGAGGACTCTCTATTTGACTTCAATTGGACTTTGACTCTAGTCCATGGGGTACCCCAGGGTAACACCCCCCACAATTATATATGTATAAATTTACCCACAAGATACAATCCCACAACATGTTAGCATGATCCTCAATACCTCCATGGTACCTCGGAAAAGAATTGTGATAGGACCCTTCACATAACACGCCTTACAGAATTACACCCACTAAGCATCTGTCTCTGGTAGGGAATGACCAGTTACCTAACAGGGAGACTACTTAGTGCCCAAAAACTATGGACTTAGTTGGCCGCCACATGTGGACTTAGTTGTCTGCCACGATAAGAAAAACATGTCACCATGGTGTCTCATGTTGAACATGGTACACTACAAATCCAGCCGTTGCCCATTCTGGCTTGTGGTTAGTACAGTTAATACTTGACAACAGTAGCTCGTGAAGCGGTCTTTAATTGTCATGAGCACGACCATCAAAACAACAACCATATGCTCATAACCCACCATTAGTCAAGTTTTACTTGACCATTAATTAATTAATGAACCAATCACGATTGACCATCGTGAGCTACCATTAAATCTTCCATCATAATGATATAAGTGAATCATTAATTATCCCGCATGAAATGACTAAACAATTATTTCTAATCTCTAGTTGAACCAATATATAAAATCCAACTAGTCAAATTATAACCCAAGGTATCAAGGAACAGGTAATCAATGCAAATTGACCATAACAAACGAATAGGTTCGCAACACCCAATGACATTCGAAAATAAATGCATATTTGAAATAAATAGAGAATTAAAAATATGATCAATATGATTAAAGGAATTATGTTTAGGATCTGTATGACTTGCCTTGCTAAGCTTCAAATGCTTCATATCCTTTTGCAGTGAAAACGATCTCAATGGAAACATCAGAAACTAAGGCAAAAGAATCAAAATCAACAAAACAACTTAAAAACACACATAAGTAGTACGTGCGGATATTTTTAGCATGTAGATATTGATTTTAGGTAAATTTAAAAATTTGGACCACCTAAAACCGAGTTAAAATGAATTTGTTATGAATTTTTCAAGTTTAAACCGATTTAAAACATTTTCATAGATTTATTGGATATAAATTATGTAATAAGAAATTAATTTTGAAAAGGAAAATCTGATTTATTACGTTAGCCCTGGATCGGTCTATAGTAGACTAGTTTCACATAGGGAGTCCACAGGTTCACCGGTGTCACACTCTATAAATCGCTTAAAAATAAATCATTGTGAAGAAGGAACTTCTAGAAATTATTTAATAATTAAAGAAAGTGTGAATAAAAATCTATGAAAATTTGAACATCAAATTGAGCATCAAAAGTATTTTTAATAAATGAAAAATTATTTCTACAATTTAAAATTAATTTCATTTATTTTCAAATGAAGTAGATGTGAGAAATAATATTTCTTAAATAAAAATAGGTGGATTTAATTTTTATTAAATTCTCCATAATGAAATATACTCTCTTAAATTTTCTTGTATTTTTCAAGTTTCAATTATTAATTTTAATAATTCAAGGAACATTTGAGTAATTATTTAAATAAATAAATCAATCATTAAATGATCTAGTAAAAATTTTATTAAATACTTTGAGCGTCCATATATTTTTAAGATTTTTCTTGGAATTATTTGAGCATTGGAAGTATTTATGAAAATAAAAAATCATTTCAACGATTAATTTAAATGGAAAAGTAATTAAAATCCTCTCTCGTTGTTTTGGGCCAAACTCGAAAGTCTGTTTTCCCTCCCTCTCTCCAGTCCGACTCGGCTCGCTTTCCGTCGGAAGTCGTTTTGCTTCCCATTCGGTCCAGCCCTTTCTGATCCAAACGTATGCTTTGCATCCCTCTTTCAACTGGCCTAGACCAGTTAAGGAAGAAGTCTGTTATTCCTCCCTCGGCTACAGTGTCGCCAACTCTATTGTGCTCCAACCGGCCTTCCTATTACTTATCCCGCCATTTTTCCCTTTCGAAATCCGGTTGATCCCGCTGCTCAATTCCAAAATTGGTTGAGGGATAATCTTTCCCTTTTCCTTCTCTTTCCTTTTCTCCAAAAATCAATCCGAATCCTCTAATTGCTCCCAATTTTCTTTTTCTCCCTCTTTCCTCAATCCTAGTTACTATTCCGGTAATTTCTCGACGTGTTGGACTAGGACTCCTCTCTTGTTCCCCTCATTTTCCCGAAGCTCTCGTGCCTTAGCTGCCTCTCCCCGAGCTTGCCTTTTCTCTCCGCCGCCACCGCCATGCTTCGGCCATGTTGCATCGCCTCCTCGATTGCCGTCGTTCTGTGTCGCCGCCTCCTTTGGCTTTGAAAGGATGAAAGCTACCTCGCCGCCGAACCTCGCCATCTCATCCGTTCGCTTCTCAAGGACCCCAGGAACGCCGTCCATCAATTCGTTGGCGCCGCCCATCGCTGGAACACCGTCGCCATCGTCGTCTTGAACCCTCCGCCACCAAAAGCTCACTGTCGGTGTCTGTGGAGATTATGGCAATCGGGTATCTACATAGCAAGCTTATCCGACTGGAGGTAGGGATAGATTGCGCCTGCTATATCTGTAAGCCGAACTTGACTTGGGTGTTACGGTTGCCGATAGAGATAAGGTAATCGGCCTATAGTCATGGTTTGGTAAGATTGAGGAAACCAACTTAGAATAAGATAGGGTTTCCGATTTGTAAACCCTCCCCCCAAGACTATATAAGGGGGGTAAGGGGCGTCCCTTGAGGGATATCCAACACTAGATCTGAGATACGATTCCATAAGCAAGAGCTTTAGACACGCGAGATCAATAAAGACACTCGGCGGATCGAATCCACCGAAACAGAGTAGGGTATTACCTCACGAGAGGGCTGAACTGTCTAAATCTTCTTTTCCTCCTAACCCATTGTGCTTGGCGATCTCGACTGCGACCCCAGAAAATATATTGCCGAAACCAAGTTTCGACAGTTGGCGCGCCAGGTAGGGGCCGCGCGTCGAGACTTCTTCGACGATCTCGCCGACAAGCGTGATGGGATCTCCTTCAGGATTCGGCGACTTCGCCGCCAACTTCTTCAACGACTCCTCCTTCGACTCGGACTCAAACCAGTCGGAAGGAAAAACCCACTCGGCGCCGTTCGGGCTCCCCAATAGCGTCGAGATCTACAACAACGTCTTGAAGACCAAGATGCAATCTACTTTCTCCGACAACGGACTTCACTTGGCGCCATTCGGATTACCGAATACCGCCAAGATCTGCGCCAATCTTCTCGCCTCCCGACGGGAAGCAATCTACTCGGATGAAGACCTCTCGGTGCCGTTTGGGTTACCAAACGTCGCCGAGATTTTCATCAAGCTTCTCTCCCGAGTTGGCGGCGATCCACTCGGAGGAGCCTACACCCCCAAGCTCGACTCGGGTGGAACGATCCGGATCCGGGTTACCAGATCAAGGGAGGTCACCGTCATCCTCCCGTCATTCGGCTCCTGCTCATCTTCGGAGCTCAACGGACACCTCAGCTCCGCCGGCTTCAACAACCTCTACGGCATCCCTTCTGACGAAGCCGACCACTCCGACTGCCGCATGGATTACGAGCCGAAGTGCTTCGACGTCCTCATGGCCGAGCCGGACGAGTCCGACTCAGCCATGGCTAGAAGGCTTGCCGAAGAAGAGCGAGCCAGGGTGGAGCTCGAGCGCAAGACGGCCGAAGAGGAGAAACAACGCAAGGACGAGGCCGACAAGAGGAAACAGGATCTACGCAGCTGGACGATCCGCCGGAGGCCATACTCCAAACGCGGGTTCGCAACACCAACATCTTCCAAACGCCACGGCGAACGCGTCGCCGCACTCACCCTCTTGGACACCGTCATGGAGACGGCTCCGTCCAACGTGACTCCAATACTTGACAAGAACAAAACCATCGTTGCCGCCACGGCTAACGGCCACCCCACCACCTCGGCACGAAGGCCGACTGAATCTGTGGCCGAAACACCAGACAAGAGCCGGCTTCCGCCTCTAAGCTCAGGAGACTATAAGAGGCCCGAGCCGGCTCGGTCGACAACTAGGCCAAGAGGCCCACCTCGCGAGTCCACGCTAAAGTACCAAGAGCAGACGGCCGACTCCCGCGACAAACGACACGGACGTCCACCCGTCCACCACCGAGTCCACCACAACAATTCCAGCTACCCAACCAGCCAACCGAAGACCCCGCCGAGTGATCTGCGGAAGTCCTCGATCGCCGCTACCAGGAGCGCGACCGACGCACTCGGGAAGATCGGAGGGGATCACCCGATAGCGGCGACGATGGAGTACCGGCCTTCACTCGGGAGCTCCGCCGAGTGCATTGGCCGAGTGGCTTTAAGCCTACAGGGATTGAAAGGTACGATGGCAAGACCGACCCTGAATCTTGGCTAACTGTATACACCCTTGCCATCCGAGCTGCAGGTGGCGACAATAAAGCCATGGCCAATTACCTGCCTGTGGCCCTCGCAAACTCAGCCAGAAATTGGCTCACAAGCCTGCCAAGAGGCTCAATCGGCTCGTGGAGCGAGCTAAGGGATCATTTCATCGCCAACTTCCAAGGTACCTTTGAGAGGCCCGGCACACACTTCGACCTTTACAACGTCATCCAGAAGCCGGACGAACCCCTGAAGGATTATATTCGTCGTTCCTCCGAGAAGCGCAACAAGATCCCGAACATCACCGATGACATCATCATCACCGCCTTCCAGAAGGGAGTCCGTGATGAGCTGCTTATCGGCAAGTTCGGGCGCAAACCACCGAAGACGGTAAAGCAAATGTTCGAGACGGCGAACTCATACGCCAAATCCAATGACGCCATTAAGGCCGCCCGTCAAGACCGGCCCGACAGAAGGGAGGACAAGCAAGCAGGAGGAAGCCGAAATCCTAAGAAGGATGGCAACAACAACGACAACCAAGGCCAGAAAGATCGCAAGCGCCGATCGGAAGACCTAGTGGCTGCAACCTCCAACACTCAACGCCGTCCCCGAGTCGCCGCCTACGACGCCATCATGAACGCCCAGTGCACCCATCATTCGAATCATAAGCACGCGGCGAAGGACTGCTTTATCTACAAGCAGCTCGCTGAACAGTACGCGGCGCAGCTCAACAAGAAGCCGACTGACGAGGCTGGCCCATCTGGCGCCAAAAAGAACAACGCGGCTGAAAATGCCGAGCCATTTCAAGACCCAGTGGGGAGCTCAACCACATCTTCGGAGGCCCGCTAGCCTATGAGTCCAAGAGGAAACGAAGCTAACCGGGAGGTCAATGCGGCTCAACCCGAAGTCCCTCGCATTCTGCGATGGTCGAAAGTGGCCATCACGTTTGACCGCTCGGATCATCCGGCCGAGTGGTCCACCGGGACGCTATCCACTCGTCCCGGACCCCGTGGTCCGCAACATCGAGCTTAAGCGCGTCCTCATCGATGGGGCAGCGCCCTCAACATCCTGTTTGCCAAGACCATGGATGAGATGCAGATCCCAAGGGCCGAACTGAAAGCAAGCTCGGCTCCCTTCCACGGAGTTATCCCGGGGCTATCTTCAACACCACTCGGGCATATCTCCCTCCCAGTCACCTTCGGAGCCCGAGAGAACTTCCGAACGAGAACGTCACCTTCGAGGTGGCCGACTTAACACGTATCACGCCATCATCGGAAGGCTGCGCTTGCCAAGTTCATGGCGATCCCTCACTACACCTATCTTTGCATGAAGATGCCGGGTCCCAACGACGTCATCACTCTTCGCGCGATGTGAAGCAAGCCTTCACTGCGATAAGGAGAGCTGCGACATGGCCCAATCTCGCGAGAGATTACGTGGCCAACAAGAAGTCCGATTGGCTGCATCAACCGGCGGAGGGCGAAGTCCCCGCGAAGAAGATAGCCAAATCGGGATCCGACGATGCCAAGACCAAGAAGATATCCCTTGATCCGTCGGATCCCTCGAAAACTGCTGTAATCGGCGCCGACCTAGATCCCAAATAGGAAAGCGCGCTCGTCACCTTCCTTCAAAATAATAAAGATGTTTTTGCTTGGAAACCATCTGATATGCCTGGAATTCCTAGGGAGGTGATCGAGCACTCTTTGAACATCAAAGATGACGCCAAACCGATAAAGCAACGATTACGCAGATTCGCACAGGGATCGAAAAGACGCGATCAAAGAAGAACTTGCAAAGCTCTTGGCTCGGGCTTCATTAAAGAAGTCCTTCATCCCGATGGTTAGCCAACCCAGTCCTGGTCCGCAAGAAGACGGGGCAATGGCGCATGTGTGTCGACTACACCGACCTCAACAAAGCCTGCCCCAAAGATCCATTCGGGCTACCTCGTATCGACCGTCGTCGACTCAACAGGCCATTGCCAACTTTTGAGTTTCCTAGGCGCTACTCGGGCTATCATCGGATCGCTTAAAAGAATCGGATGCGAAGACATCGTTCATCACACCGTTCGGGCCCTCTTGCTACATCACCATGCCTTTTGGCCTCAAGAACGCCGGAGCCACATACCAGCGCATGATCCAAAGATGTTTCCAGACGCAGATCGGCAAGAACGTTGAAGCTTACGTCGACGATGTTGTCATCAAGACCAAGCAGAAAGAAGACCTGATCGCCGACTTAGAAGAAACCTTTGCGAACATCCGGGCTTTCAGAATGAAGTTAAACTCGGAGAAGTGCACTTTCGGTGTTCCATCAGGCAAACTGCTTGGCTTCATGGTGTCACATCGCGGCATTGAAGCAAATCCCGAGAAGATCAACGCCATCTTAAGCATGAAACCCCCGAGTAACCAGAAAGACATCCAGAAGCTCACTGGCTGCATGGCGGCGCTAAGCCGTTTCATATCCCGACTCGGCGAACGAGGCATGCCTTTCTTTAGATTGCTAAAGAAGGCAGACGACTTCCAGTGGACCGCGGAAGCCAACAAGGCCTTTGAAGAATTCAAAGAATTCCTTACCACGCCACCCGTCCGGCCTCGCCTCGGCCCGGGAACCCCTGCTGCTGTACGTCTCGGCCACTCACCAAGTGGTCAGCACGGTCCTCGTGGTCGAACGCGAAGAAGAAGGACGGGCCCAGAAGATTCAAAGGCCAATCTACTTTGTTAGCAAAGTATTGGCAGGAGCCAAAATTCGCTACCCACAGGTACAAAAATTACTCTATGGTGTTCTAATAACCGCGAGGAAATTGACACACTATTTTCAGGGTCACTCGGTCACCGTCATCACCTCCTTCCCACTCGGCGACGTCATCCACAACCGCGAGGCAACCGGGCGCATCGCCAAGTGGGCCCTAGAACTGATGCCGCTGGACTTGACTTTTAAGCCAAGGACGTCCATTAAGTCACAAGCCTTAGCGGACTTCCGGCCGAGTGGACTGAACGGAAGAAAACGTGCCCGGAAGACCTCCAACACTGGACCATGCACTTCGACGGATCCAAGAGGATCACCGGCTTGGGAGCAGGAGTCGTGCTGATCTCCCCGACTGGGGAAAGGCTAAGATATGTCCTTCACCTCCACTTCTCCTCCTCACACAACGTCGCCGAGTACGAAGCTCTTCTACATGGACTGCGGCTCGCAGTTTCACTCGGGATACGGCGGCTTATTGTGAAAGGCGACTCCCAGCTGGTCGTCAATCAAGTGATGAAGGACTGGTCCTGCTTAAATGACACTATGGAGGCCTACCGACAAGAGGTCCGCAAGCTTGAGGACAAGTTTGACGGGCTCGAACTTTCACATGTCCCGAGACATAACAACGAAGCCGCCGATGAGTTGGCACGGCTCGGATCTAAGCGCGAAGTTGCCCCAACGGACGTCTTTGTCGAGCATCTCTACGAACCAACCATCACGGCGAAGACAACTCTCACCGAGCAAACCACGAACGAAGTCGCCATGACCGACACCGACTGGAGGACGCCGCTCATCAAATTCTTAACCCAGCAAGAGCTGCCGGATGACCGGGATGAAGCAGAACGCGTCCGGCGTCGTTGCCAAGCATACGTCATGGTTGACTCCGATCTATACAAAAGAAGCCCCTCTGGAATTTTAATGAGGTGCATCTCACCCGAAGAAGGGAAACAACTACTCCAAGACATCCACTCGGGCATATGCGGGAGCCACGCGGCAGCACGCACCCTAGTCGGCAAAGCTTACAGGCAAGGGTTTTTCTGGCTTACCGCGGTCTCCGACGCGGATAAAGTCGTACGAACCTGCGAAGGCTGCCAGTTCTTCGCCCGACAAAGCCATGTCCCGGCCCAGGAGCTTCAAACAATCCCACTTTCCTGGCCGTTCGCGGTATGGGGGCTGGACATGGTTGGCCCTTTCAAGAAAGCTCCAAGAGGTTTCACACACCTCTTCGTCGCAATCGACAAGTTCTCCAAGTGGATTGAAGCCAAGCCGGTCGCCACAATCACCGCTGACAAAGCACGAGACTTTTTCCTCAACATCGTCCACCGCTTCGGTGTCCCAAACAGAATCATAACTGATAATGGGACTCAATTCACGGGAGGCATCTTCAAAGAATTCTGCGAAGACTTCGGAATCAAGATCTGCTATGCATCAGTAGCTCACCCCAAAAGCAACGGGCAAGTCGAGCGAGCCAACGGCATGGTCCTTCAAGGCATCAAGGCTCGCGTTTTCGACCGACTAAGCCCTTACGCTGGCAAATGGGTCCAAGAACTGCCCTCGGTCTTATGGTCACTGCGAACCACACCCAGTCGGGCCACCGGCCAAACTCCTTTCTTTTTGGTCTATGGCGCAGAGGCCATGTTGCCAAACGAGATGGAGTACGAGTCCTCCGGTCCGCAGCTTCAATGATGAACGCTACGACCCCGACCGAGTGGATGACCTCACCCGATTGGAAGAGGCCCGCGAGGCGGCCCTTATCCGATCGGCCAAATATCTTCAAGGCCTTAGAAGATACCACGGTCGCAACGTGCGAGCACGAGCTTTCATTGTTGGCGACTGGTCCTACGCAAGATCCGGACCACCAAAGATCGACACAAGTTATCTCCCTTATGGGAAGGACCATACATAATCGTGAAGTGACTCGCCCGGTGCATATCGGCTAAAGCGCGAAGACGGGTCTATGGTGGACAACTCCTGGAACATCGAGCATCTTCGACGATTTTATGCCTAATTTGGCCAAGGCCTCATGTTTTCCTTGATTGCCAACCTCAAGCAAGATGACTTCTTGAGTGGCGGGGGCACACACATGTCAATAAAGCTCAAGTTTTCCTCGTCAACTTTTGTGCATAATTTGGTTTATCATTGTTTAATGTCCTTTGACTCGAGCTCGGTGTCTAAGGACCGAGAGTTTTCCGATGACCTAATCGAGCCTAGGCTTGATGACGACAGGGCAAAGCTACTTAAGAAATTTCACGCAAAAGCTCGAATCAAGGCATTGACATAAATAAACTAAAAGCGTCACAAAGTTCTACATCGAGTGTTACGGTTACGCGACATTTACAAAGCAAAGTCGAATACAAATCAAATCTTGAAGTTGTTTACTACATCAAGAGATATCTTCTTCGCCGCCTCTTGCGCCTCACTTAGCATGTCTAAGGCACCTGCTCGTCCGTCGTCCCGTCGTGAAGCCCTCCCCGGCCGAATGGATATCCACTCGGGGTAAAGGGACTTGGTCGAGCAAGAGCCGACCAGCCCCATGCTTGGCGCCGGTGATATTGGCCGGTATCGTTCGGGAGCCGCGCGGCTTGTCAAATATCTCGATCGGCTCCGGCGAGCTGCGCCCCAACTCCTTGATCGAACAAGGACAGCAAGATCGGCGTGGCGGCGTTGGCGACCTCTTCCCGTATCTCGTCGCTAGATTTGATCCGCCCAAGCAAGACGTCGTATTGGGCTCGGGTCTTTATCTTATAAGCTGCCAAAAGTCTCAGATCATTCAAAGCACTCGAAAATAAAGCAGCACAGGAAATTCGACTTCAAAGAAGATTACCTTCAAACTCGGCCTCCATCTCGGCCTTATCGAGGCGACCGCTTCTAGCTGGACTTGAAGCGAGTGGACCTCCAAAGAATTTTCTACAATGAAAGAAGATCCTCAACACCAAGATCGGCATGAGAATCATGATGAAGGCGGGAGAGGCGGGCTTATTCCCGATTGATCCGCGGAGGTCGAGGTTCGTTTCTCGAAGCTCCGCAATCTCCTTCCTTAAAGCCGCCTCCCTTGACGCGGCCTCCTCCCAGTGGCCTTCAGTGTCGCCGAACGTCCTCCGGGGAGTTCAAGTGGGGGACCAGCTTCTCCGACTTCGATTTTGCCATAGAGCGGCAATATTCCTTCGCACGCAAGGGCGGGAGAGTGACCGATTGAAAGATGACAACGACATAATTAAAGAGAGAGACGAAGGCTTACGTTGAGCAGCCGGGTCGCCTCATTCAGACTCTCGACAAGGGCATCCCTTTCATCTTTTTCGGCTTGCCGGTCTAGGATGATGCCCTGTCTCTCGCCTTCCGAGTCCCGCCACTCGATTCTGATCGGGGGAACCCAGGTCTCAGAGGACTGCAACCTGGGAATCGCTTCTACTATGGCTGGCAAGCAAGAAGGACAAATGAAGACATGAAAGATTTAAATTGAAGGAGTAAAAGAGCGCTTCAAAACAAGTCTCACCGGTTTCGGCGGCTGCCTGCCTAGGTGGAGCGGCCGGGCTGGGCTTCTTCTTCTGGCTCTGCGCCGAGTGGCCCCCAGTCGGGGGCGCTTGAGCAGCAGCCTCGGGTTTCCCGGCCGATGACTGGTTTCCAGTCGGGATATCCCGACTGGCGGTCGGGGGCTCCTTCCTAGGGGCGTCCTTCTTCGGAGGTGAAGGTTGCTTCTCCGGAGCGCTCGCACTCGGTTGCGGGCTCCGGGGCTTTGGCTCTGCTGGCCTTGGCACTTCGGGAGCAGCAGCTGGAGTCGGTCCTTCACCCCCTCCGACAGGATCTATGTCCTGGGGCCTCCTACGGAAGTGAATACAGCAAGGGTAAAGATAAAGAGAAGTTTTTAACAAAAGAGTTCAAGACTTCGGTTTCAGAGCATACCTGGATGACCGGCGGATCTTCGGTGCCGTCCGTGGCGATCGCCTTAGAGGCGGAGTCTCGATGGAAGGGGCCGGGACATCGTCATCCGAATCCTCTATAATCAGCCTCCTCTTGCTCGCGCGCTTATTCGAGTCTTCACTCGGCGCCGCTCGCTTCCCGACTGGGTCGCTCTGGATTTTGATCCCGCCAGCCGGCTTCTTGGCGGGGCGACGCGGCGCGTCATCATGAGACACCTTGTATGGTTTGGAGGTGATAGAGGTGTTCTCCTGCGGAAGAAAGAAAGTACAATGATAAGAAACAAGATGTCAAGATTGGAAGATGCTATGAAGCAACCAGTCGGCTTACCGGAGGAGGAGGTCGGTGGATGCTGAAGGGAAGGACTGGCAGAATGAGGGCCCGCTCAACTGCTATCCCAGACGAGAAGAGTTTGTACATCCGGATCTTCAGGATCTCGTATGTGAGTGGATCTGGATCTTCTCGATTGGGGTCCATCCCGCCTTCATACTCGAAGGCCGACTTTGACCTTTCCTTGATTGGCGCCAGTCGGCACCTGATGAAGTGCCGAGTGATTTGTTCCCCGCGAAGGCCTCTCTTTTTCATCGCCAGGATCTTTGCGAGCAGCTCGTTGGCCTCGTCCCAATCTTGGGCTACCGGGACGGTGCTCCAAGATGGCTTGGGGACAGGGGGAAGACCGATGAAGGCAGGCAAGCTGGGTTCGAGGTTACTGATGTAGAACCAGCCCGCGTGCCATCCCTTGTTGGAAGACTTCAAAGGGAGAGAAAAGTAGTCTTTGCGGAGAGATCCGCGAAGCTGGAAACCTGCCCCGCCAACGACGCAAGGTTGATCCTTGTTCGGATGAGGTTTGAGATAGAACATACGACGGAAGAGATGAAAGTGGGGGAGAATGCCAAGGAAAGCTTCACACACATGAATGAAGAGAGCTATGTGAAGCATTGAGTTGGGGTTCAGATGATAGAGATGAAGCCCATAGTAATCTAGAAGCCTCCGGAAGAACTCGGAGGTAGGAAGGCAGAACCCACAGTAGAAAAAGGAAGTAAAAACGATGAGCTCACCGGTGTTTGGGGTCGGGAAGTCCTCCCCCGCCGCCGGGCGTCATCCCACGAGTTCCTTCGGCGGAAGCACGCCGTGCTTTGCCATCTCCTTGAGGGTGGATTCCCTCACATCCGAGGTGACCCATTGGTCTAACGGAATCCTCTTTTCTTCCGCCATGAGAGCGAGGTTGATGGGAAGTGGATCTGGCTGGGAAAGGTCGGATTTTTGGCAAAGGAACGTGGAAGATTTGGCTGCGGAAGCTAGTTGTCGCAGGAAGCGAGCTTCTTGATGGATGGATTTGGGAGCGCGCAAGCCTAGGGTTCTCCGCAATGAACTGATGAGCAGTATTGCAAGAAGGGGAATTTTTGGAAGATGAAGAGGTGGGGACGACCTCGCGTCTTTTATAGAAAGATTTGAGGGTTGCGCTAGGTTTTCTGGTAATTGGGCCGAGCCCATAAGAAAATCTGTGGCCTAGCTGAGGTGTGGCCTGACGCGTGTCCTTAGGGACTTAAGCGGATGTGCTTAAGCAGATTTTCTCTGGCAGTATGCGCGTGTCCGAGTGCCCTGTACCCTTAAAAATCCTTTCATACCGCGGTTTGCCTGACTTCATGAGAAGCTGGCACGATGCAATTTGGAAGGTGACCGACAGCTAAGTTTTTATAGCTGCCTTGATGACAAGGGTTGTTTGGTTTTTTGGCATTTGGTCGGGTAATCTTACCAATGCTGTTTGTTTTCCACCTTGGTGAAGATCTTTATAGATTGAGACCAGTATTATGGCATAAGCTATTTAATAATTTGGTCATATTTTTCATATGATTGAAAGAACTTGTTTTCCCATGAGGGATGAATGAAATACTTATTCCGGGATTACTCGGGCAAATCCACTCGGATAAGCAAGAGCTTACCGAGTGCTTTTTTCCCATGAGGGTTGATTGAATTGTTTGTTCTGAGATGACTCGGGCAAATTCACTCGGATAAGTATGAACTTGCCGAGTAATGAGATTTCTATGATTGCTTTAGCATGAGCTAATCATCTACATGAGAATGATTTTTTATAGTTCTTGACTATATGCTTAGCCTATTTTCGACTAACCACATAGTCGGGGGCTACACCTAATTAGGTGCATCAGGAGATGCACCTAGATATTTATTTTTGAGAAATTTTTATATATTTTTCCAGCCCTTCACAGTCTTTGGAGCCACTCGGGAAGATTCAGGCAGAGATGATGGAATCACTCGGCGCCAGGAGCACTCGGCCAAAGAGATTTTTGGCTGAGTACTATTTTGGTTTGAAGCTGAGTTGTCTCGTCGACTGAAAAGGACTCGGGGGCTACTGTGGAGATTATGGCAATCGGGTATCTACATAGCAAGCTTATCCGACCGGAGGTAGGGATAGATTGCGCTGCTATATCGTAAGCCGAACTTGACTTGGGTGTTACGGTTGCCGATAGAGATAAGGCAATCGGCCTATAGTCATGGTTTGGTAAGATTGAGGAAACCAACTTAGAATAAGATAGGGTTTCCGATTTGTAAACCCTACCCCCCAAGACTATATAAGGGGGGTAAGGGGCGTCCCTTGAGGGATATCCAACACTAGATCTGAGATACGATTCCATAAGCAAGAGCTTTAGACACGCGAGATCAATAAAGACACTCGACGGATCGAATCCACCGAAACAGGAGTAGGGTATTACCTCACGAGAGGGCCTGAACCTGTCTAAATCTTCTTTTCCTCCTAACCCATCGTGCTTGGCGATCTCGACTGCGACCCCAGAAAATATATTGCCGAAACCAAGTTTCGACAGTGTCTTTCTTCGTCGCCTGTTGTTATTGTTGCGTCGGTAAGCTTCGCCGTGTTCCCCCTTTTCTCCTGGTGCCCTTAGTTTCCATTGTCGCGTCACCGTTAGCCATCGCCACCGCTGTCTAGAGCCACCGGTCATCATGCCCACGTGGATGCCGTGTCAGCACCACGTCACCACCACCTTAGCACCGCATCATCCTATCTTTGCCACGCGGCTGCGGACGTGTCTCCATCCTTGCCCTTAGCTAGATTTAATCCTTGCTGTCTGATCTGGGTCAAATCGATTTTAGTCATCTATCTATCTCTATAGATCCGGTTGGATTAATCTGAGCCATCCATCTTTATCCGGTTAAATCTCAGCCATCCAAATCTTTATAATTCCTTTTCCCTCTCTTTTCAGTGACATATTGGTCCTTTTGCTATATGTCATCTACCAAATTTGATCCAATCTTTTTCTGGAGGTTTGTTTTTAATCTTTTCTCTCTAATACAAATTATTTGTAAATTGTTTAATTAAATTAGAATAGTCTTTTCTTTAATAGGTTTAATTGGATTAAAACATCAAAAATTCATAACTAACTCATACGAACTCGGAATAAGGTAGTTCAAGTCCAATAATTCATCTAAATTTAAGCTCTACCAATTTATGAACTCTAATTGTACTGTTTATTTGGTTTTTATTAGTGTTTTTCCTCATTTTGCGTTCTAGGTTTAGTTTTCCATAGTTTCGGGAGGATTGTTCGTTTGTCGGAGAAGTTCTAGAAGACGAATTGGACTAATTTTTGCAAGGCAAGTCACACAGATCTCAAACACAATTCCCTTTGCTCATGTTGATCCTATATTTAAATTCTCTATTTATTTTAAATCTGCATTTATTTTTGAATGTCATTGGGTGGTATGAACCTATTCCTTTGTTATGGTCAATTTGCGTTGATTACCCTACTCTTTGATACCTTGGGTTATAATTTGACTAGTTTGAACTTTATATATTGGTTTAACCAGAGATGAGGAATAATTGCTTAGCCATGCTTAGAAACATTAGTATCATTTTATGTGTGATAACTAATGATTCACTCATGATTAAATGATGGTTAATTAATGGTAGCTCATGACGATTGGTCGTGATTGATTAATTAATTAATTAATTTGCCAAAGAAACTTGATTAATGGTGGGTCGTGAGCACATGATTGATGATTTTTGATGGTCATGCTCATGACAATTGAGGACCAGTTCGCAAGCTACTGTTGTGAAGCATTAATAGTACGAACCACAAGTAAGAATGGACAACGGCTAGATTTGTAGTGTAACATATTCAGCAGGAGACACCATGTTGGTATGTTTTTCTATCATGGCAGCCAACTAAGTCCATAGTTTCTTGGGCACTAAGTAGTCTCCTTATTAGGTAACTGGCCATTCCCTGCCAGAGATAGATGCTTAGTGGGTGTCATTTTGTTGGGTGTATTATGCGAAAGGTCCTATCACAATCTCTATTCGGGTACTTTTCGGTATCAGGACATATGATTGACATGATGTTGAGATTGTGCCTTATGGGTAAATTTGTACACCTCTGATCAGAGTATAACTATTCGAAAGCCGTACCCGTGGTTATGGGTGGGCCTAGCAATGTTTTTAGTGATTAGTCCCACACTACTCATTAATGATAAATAAATTGGTGATGATAATTTGTTAGCTCCTGTATTGTAGTTTAGATCTATGTAACTGGGATTGGTTGTGCAGAGTAGGTTGGGCCTCAGTAGTATTGGGGTGCAATTCAGTGTTGATTAATATTGATGACTAATTACTCTACTATTTTACAAATTCTCAATGTTTGCTAAATGTCGCCTTTGCAAATGGAAACGTATTATTGTCATCCATTGTATCCCTGTGCACTTGCATATTTGTTGTGTGGCTTGTTGAGTTTCCATGTACTCACCTTGCAATAACCACTCAACCTCAGTTGAAGAAGGATTTCGAAGGACAAGACTTTTTGGCTTAGATCCCAGTTGAGCTGCCTATGGGAGTGGAGCTAAAGCTTCACTAGATTTTCTTTTCCGCTGCAGTTTTGTTCGCGGTGAGGACTAAGTGCCTCTTTTGTAAGTATTTGTCATATTAGTTTATTTGATGAATCTGTATATTAAATTATCGATTTGTGTACCTCGACTGATTCCTGGACGAGGATCATATGCACAAATTAGTTCATAAATTACTAGTGAATTTTCGGGCGTGACAACCAGGAACGGATGACCGAGATCGATCAGATCCATCCAACCATAGATCAGACGGTCCAAATCAGATCGGTTTGGATTGCACACACAAGCAACACGCATGCAGCTGAGGGCGACGTGGGGCTTTTCGTGACAACAATGCGATGCTGATGGGGCTCTGACGTGGCTTCGTCGATGGCAAGCGGCTTGGGAACCTACGGTTGTTGGTGTTCCACGAGGCGGCAACGGAAACGAAAAGCACGGCGAGGCACATCTTCACACGGGTAACTCACTAGTGTGTGCAACAGCAACAGATAGCGACAAACAGCGACGGCGACGAGTTCGGAGCAGTCGAGGGCTTCGGGTTGTCGACGACAATGATGCTCCGACGTCTTCCAGTGGTGATGGAGTAGCAGACGGGGAGCCTCTCCTCCTTGCGATCCCAATGTGGTGACGGCGACAGAGGACGATGATGAACGGTGACCTGCGGCACGGTTGGAACCTACGGCGGCCACAGAGCTTCGGCTTCCTTGCGGCGACGATGCTACAAGCTGGGAGAAGCTAGGGCAAAGGTTGGGATGGCTGGCAGACGACTAGGAGCACTATTTAAAGCGGCGGAGGGACGGAGTCCGGGCCTGAATCGAATTCGCCGGCGTTTGGAAAGTTTAGGGTTCGGAATCCGATTAGGAACTCGATTTGCCGGCCTTTCCAACCAATTCAATGCAACCTTCCAAAAGAGAAAAGGAAAAGGGGGTCTAGAGGAACATTTCCCCTCTCTTGATTCGCCCAGACAAGGGAGGATTCAATAGAATTGGAAAGGGGATCGGCGATGGCATTATGGAGCTCAGCGGCACGAGGTAGACGATGACTGACAAGTGGGACCCACCTCTAAGTGAGTAAGAGAGGGAGAAGGGTGCGAGCTGGCTGGGGCCGACTGGGCCATAGCAACACTACGCATAGGAGAGAGGAGGAATAGGTTGATTGGGTTGAAATCAGCCCATGAACAGGGAAGGGATTTTAAAATCCTTTTTCATTTAAATAAATAGTGAAATGATATTCGATTTATGAAAAATGCTTTCCTTGCTCAAATAATTTCGAAAATTCTAGAAAATGTTTAAGAAGGAGAAGTATTTAATAAAATTTTATCTTGACTACTTTTATATTGGAATTTATTAAGAAAAATAATTCTTCTCTTTTAGAGTTTTAATTCAATTTCTAAACATGCATTAAATAATATATTATTAATTTAACGATTTTTAGAGCATGACAAACCTACCCCCTTAAGCAGAATCTCGTCCTCGAGATTCGGAAGGACTTGTGAAAAGATGAGGATGGGCGGACTTTGTCACACCCGGAGGTTCCCCTTTTGCTCAGGTCTAAAATTTGTTTAATAAATCACCTGAAGAAATTATTTAATTTAACCTAGAGCTAAACCTTAATTAATGAATGCATTTCTTTTCCCCTCCTTTCTTTCTTGGGCCGCTGGCCCAGTCCACCCTTTCTCCTGTATGCCTGCGTGTGCCCCTCTCCCATGGGCCGGCCCAAGTCTACGGCCCACCACCTTCGTGGCCCTCCCAAAGTCCGAAATTCCTCCCTCTCCTCCCCGGGTCACCGATAGGTAGGGCCCACCGGTCAGGTCCTTCGCCAACCTCCACCCGCCGGCTGCAATCACCGCGTTGCTTCTTCCGCGCCATTCCGCACCATCCCATGCCCCTTCCCGCACGTGCTCATGTCGCCGCAACCGCCGTCCCTCTTCCCCGTTCGTCCCAAACGCACCGCACTCGCAAATCGGCTGAGATTCGAATTTGAATCCTGTCGGCTCTCTCTCTCCACCCCCACGGCGGCGAGAAATCTAGTCCCTTCCGGCCATGTCCGCCTCCTGACCCCTTATAAAGCTACCCACTTCCCCCACTCCCTTTTTCCCATTTTCGCCATCCTCTCCCGTGCCCCGTACAACCCTCACACCTCCCCGTCCCGTGCACCGCCGCCTTTAGCCACCGCGTTGCATCATTGCCACACTGTGTCGTCGCCACTGTTGGTCTCGCAAGGCCGAGGGCCACCTCGTCCGCCTCCTCCCAAAGGCCAGAACTCGTTGCCACCAATTTCCCCGTGCACGCTAGTGAGCTCCCTCTCCTTTCCCAGCTCCGGCTGGCAATGCTGACCGCCTTTTTCCCCTTCCTCTCCTCTCCTATGCGCGTGTCGTCGCTCTCCACGCACGCGACACCGCCTCGTGCACGCCGCCGCCTTTCGCGTCGCCGACCGCTGGCGCTGGTCGGTCACTAGCCGCCGTCGCACGCCATACATGCCGAGCCCGTGCCGTCCGCTCGCCCTTAGCCATCCGATCTGCCACTCGGCAGATCGGGGCCGCCTATCTGTTACCCCACGTGGTTGCCACGTGGCCACCACGTCAGTGCCACGTGCACGCCACGTGGTGCATCGCACCCCCCGGTCCCGTGGACTCGGTCCATCGTGGACCGGCGCCCTTGAGCCGAGCCGCTGATGTCACCCCCTCATTTGCTGACATCACCCCGGGATTTAATGCGCAATAATTGATTAAGGTCTTTACTGTTTATAGTAAAAACACATAAAATCTTCTAAAAATCATAACTAATTCATCTGAGCTCCGTTTAAGCCCATTCAAATTGCTGTAAATTCATAAAAATGCAGAGAATCCATTAAAATGGTTTTTTATAATGTCACTTTATGGGCTTATTTACATGTTGTACTCTTCCATATGAATTGCTTACCTTGTACCGTTGATAGCTCAGGTATTAATATGATTAGTTGCTGGTCTAGGAGATGCTTAGCCATGCTTAGATCGACTAGCTCACTAAAGGGTTATTTCACTTAATCATTTAGTGTAGACCCTATGATGATAACTTAATTATGAGCCACCGTGGTAATGTTACTCAACTAAAATATGACAATGGTGGGCTATGGGCACAATGGTTTTGATAGACGCGCCCATGGCAGTTAAGAATCGGTTCACGGAAAACCCTGAGAGAATTACCGTGCATACCACAAGCCAGTGTGGGCAACGGCTGGGCTTGTAGTGTAGCATTTCTTTAGCTGACATACCTAGGTTAGGGTGGGCATGATGAAGTTGGGTCGGCCGGGGCGTCCGGTGGATCGGCTTCTGGATTCACCGTGGCACGAAGGGGGCTGCCCACTGCCTGTTGAGGAGTGGGGGCGAAACTCGAGGTGTGCTGCATTTGGTTAGAGGAGGTTATGCGAAGGGTCCTGTCACAGTCCCTTTTCGGTGTACCATGGTGGTATCCCGAGACATGGAAACGTGTAACACCTCTAGTCAGAGTAGAACTATTCGAATAGCTAAGCCCACAGTTATGGGCAATCAATCAAATTCACCATGATTAGTCTCACCACTTCAATAATTTGACTTAATGGAACTGGTATAGATAAGGTGGATGGTTTGTGTCACACCCTGAGGTGTTTTCCCCTTTTAAAAATCATTAAAGAAAATCATAATAGAAATAATCAATGAATTAACCTAGAGCAAAGAAATAATTTTAAAATGCAATTTATAAATGAAAATTGCATGGTAGGATTTTTCTTAAATTCTACATGTCAAAATACACTAATAGGATTTTTAGTGGAATTTTAAGATGTCACATACCCAAATTCTAGAGTCAACGGAATTTTGTCCAAACCAAATAAAAGTAAAGTTTTCTAATTTTGTGATCCAAAAATTTTTGTTTTCTAACTTCGGTTAAGGAACCTCAACCTACTTGTATGAATTATAATTGGAAGAACTAAAATTTCATTTTTTCCAAACAGGTGAGAACAACCTAGGCCTTTGCATGGTAGACTAGATTTTAGAATGAATTAAAGACCTTTTTATTTATAGCCTAAGATAACCAAGCTCATGTGGAAGTGTGCATACTAACATAGATCCTACTTTGACTTAGGTCATTCACGTGTATTTCGATTTTCGAAACACAAATCATGATAGGTCATATAAGCATAGCCTGAGCAATTTAAATTTACAGAGCGAGCCTCCAACTAATCTTAGATACTAGCATGTGGAGTTAAAAATATAAATTCAAAGTTCACCTTCTCAGCCAATAGGGAACTTAATATGAACCCAAATATTTTTAATAAGTGCATGCGACTAGGGTGAACGCCTAAACCTAGGAGGATTAACTTAATCTTCTAAAATAAACCATGCAAGATAAAATCATGAAAAAATTCATATAGGTGCCAGGTGTTATACTCAACATAAAATAATTTTTGTGTAATTTAATAACTAGGTTTGATGCCGCAAACAAATTAAACAAAACAGACCCATAATGGGCCAAATAATAACTTTAATCGGCTTAAAAAGCCAACTTACTCAAAAGACCAATAAAAAAAATGTACATAAGTAATAAATATAATCATTTATTCAAATAATAGGATAGAAACCATGAATAAATATAATTTTTATAGATTTTTCTCCTCTGTATTAGCCATTTAAAAAATTCAAATAAGCTTTCAAATACTCGAATTTGATTAATACACGGACAAACCACAAATTATTTTTGGTTGCAACCAAAGAAAAGAATCTAGGAATGGTCATCTACTAACAGTAAAAATACATGCCCGCAGAATTAATTATTGAGCTCCAAAGCCGAAGAAAAAGAAAAATAATCTGAAACCCTTTAAACAATCTCACACATGTTTCTACCCACCTCTCTCTTCCTTGCCTTGCTCCCTTCGGCTCTGGACCCACTGGCAGCCGCTCAGGCTAGCCCCATCCAAGTACAAACCATCCCACCATAGGGAAGCAGCAGAGAGGAAGAAACCAGAGAGAACGCGTGTCAGCCCAGCTACTAGCCACCGAGTCGACCACTGCCACCACGGCCTTCGTCATTTGAAAACCCACTTCACCATGGCAACCGTCGTCTCTCCCTCATTACGTTCCACGAAAAACCCAGGGAAAATCACACCTCGGAGATGCCGGAAACAAGCTCTTTTAGCTGGCAACCGCAAGTGTTCGATGGTCTCCCTCCTCGATCCGGTGAGTGTCGTCGCGAGCCAACCACGGGAATGCGCCCTTCTCTCCATGCATGACACCACCGTGCCCTTCGTTTCCCATGTTACACAGGTCGGACCATGGCGGCGCGGTCACCCTCGCCGTCGGCACCGGTGCGCCGCCGCTCGTCGTGTTCTCACTGCACGGTGGAAGTCCGGCCGAGCCACTTTCCCAGCTTGATCGCCACCTTACCAGGAGCTCGCGACCCTAGCACGCGAAGCCTCAAAGTCCGGAAACGCCAGATCGAGGTCGTCTTCTTCCGCTCCGGCCGGCGAGATCCGACGTCGATTCCCGTTGCCTCGGTGAGCTTCTATCCAATTCCTTGTGCATACTTCTCGTCTAGGACCCCACTAAGCTCCGGGACATCCCCTCCTAGCCGCGCATCACCGGGAGCGGGCCACCGCAGTGAAGCCGACGCCATCCGCCGCCGCCGAGCCCGTTCGTGCGGTTCCACCGTTGACCAGCCCTCGCCGGACGTTGTCAACCGTTTGGTAAGTTTCCTAGATGATCTTGAGCCCTTATGCATGCATTGCCGTGGCGTGGAACGAAATGGAACTCGTCTTGCACCGGCGTGCCGAGCCACCCCGCCGCTTGCGCCGTCGCCGCCATGGATTCCGGCCATCTCCGGGGGCGAATCCACCACCAATGGGTCCACAAGGAAAACACCGGGAAGCCGCCGTTTGCCATCGGCATTGCCGCCAATGCCCACCGGCCGACCGACCTCTGCTCCAGCCGCCGCTCCTCCTTGCCACACGTATGACAGCTGGGTCCCACTCGTTTAAATACTGCGCAGTAGGGTGCGAAGAAATGTAGGGTTTGTCTTGTAAATGTTCTTTCAGTGACCTGTGGACCCATGGAACCTTATGTAAATATACTGAAAAGCAGAGACTTTCCTCCAAAAAGGCCAGCCACTGACCTGTGGTTGAACCTTTAGGTTTGAACTACAAAGGGGAAGAACAGCTGCAACATTTTTTCTTCAACAGAAAGTAGTCAACCTTGTAAATTCAATACAAAATAATCTACAACTCCTTTTTGGATGAAAAAAAATTCCTATGAACTCCTTAGATGTTGAACTTTAACTTAAGATTATAAAACATGGCCCTCACTGTACAAATGTTTAGTCTAAAGTTTAAATAAGGAAAATCATACATAGGGCTGGCACAATCTTATAAAATTTTATAAAATTTATAGAAGATTCAATTCAACTCATTTTTGAGCAAACTCAAATTCTACATACCCGTCAACTTACCCTCTATATTTAGGAAAAATAAAAACCTATAGTCACTTTGTACCAAATATCTTTAAAATTATTTTCATTGAAATGATGTGCATTAGGCAAGCTGGAATTTAGAGATTTATTTAAAATTTATCTCAACTCCTTTTAAAGTAAACTCAATTCCTGTAGATTCACCAAAACACATCCTTTCAAGTTATAAAATAAAAATATGTGCCTACTGTTTAGCAACATCACTTAAATATTTAAATAAGAAATAAACCCTTTTATGTACACTCTAACTTGTAAAATTTGTGGAAAATTTATTTTTAATCCATTTCAAGTGAACCAAGTCTCTATAAATTCAGCAAGTAATAAAATTAAATTAGATAAAATAAATACGCTAACTGATATACCAAAAATACCAATAAACCTTAAGTAGACAACCAAGTTGCTAATCACTATAATAATAGCAGTTAAACACTATTCACATAAATATATATATAAATATGTATATGCATCCTAGCTCTAAGGTCAGTCTAATTAAAACTTAATATACCAGAGAGGCCATAGTTCCCTCCTCTTATACACTAAAGTTTAGGTCACTTAGCTCAAAACCCTAATCCTAGGTTGATATATTAAATAGCTAACATGGGAACACTCCCTAGTTTAAAAAATAGGGAGTTTAAAAAATATGCAATGGAGAAAATTAAACTCTAAAATTTGAACAAAGATTAGATTTGTTAACCAAATTATTTATTTTTATACATTATTAGCAGATAGATCATGCTCTGAAAATAAAGCCTCTAAAGCCACATAGGTGTAGAGATTATGTACCTAGAATGTAATGCTCATAAAAAATTCATAATAACTCTAAAAATTGTAAAATTTTTTGTCTTAGAAAACATATTCCTTCACCCCTGTGATGTCAAATTAATAAAAATCAACTTATAGAAACATTGCCCAAACAAATAACACCTAACCCTATGCCGCTACAATCCGATAAAACTTCTAAAAATCATAACTCTTAATTGGAATAAGATAAATTGAAAATTCATTCATCCAAAATCATTTTAGATCAGTACCTACCTAATGTGCAAAATCATGCATTTTACACCATTTTGGATTTTTCACATATTCGGTGTTTAATTGCATACCGTATACTTTTTATAGATGAATGCTTAAACGGTGAAGAAGTGATTAGGATGCTGACATTTTCAGGCAAGTCACACCTCTCTCTCTTTGATCACCTTGAACCCATGTTTTGGAGGTTATTGAAAATGTTTGCAAATCTTGCATGCCGATTGTACTGTAATGAATTAAAATCTTGTTGAACTTGTTAAATCTTGTTGAACTTGTTAGTTAAATTCCCATTACTTGCATATCACCTTAACCCCATATATGTCCATAACCTTCATTCCTAACCTTAGGAAAAACATGATTATAACCCCTTATATCATTAATTTTGATGTCCCTAGGATACTATAATGCTTAGTATGTTTTTCCTCGTCATTATGGGCATGACTCATTACAAACATGAAAATTTATTTTTAAATAATCTGGATAGAACTTGTATACTTGACATTTTGACAAATAAAATGATGGAAAACATGGATTTTAGGCTTGGGCCACAAGTGGTGCACATATGGTGATTAGTTGTGCACCGATAGGGGGAATGTGCGCCCAGACCGACCTAAGAACTTCACTTAATGTATGTCCATTTCGTATATAGTACAACCACATGTGCTAGTATGAGATGGCCTAAGCTGAATAAGCTACCTACCGACTAGCCTTGCACTCTGGTAAGCCGGTGTGTATGGGTTCGTATAACCCAGAGAAACTTCCTTTCTTATCCCCGCTTTGGTATTTAGGTGAAAAGTCTGTCCAATACAACGGTATTGTGCCACCTGGGTGGGTTCCTGATGTGTCCGCCACCACGGCGTTAAGTTTAAAGCATGGGCCCGTCACTTAACGGTTCTAGGTTATATTTCTAGTATGCCTAGGATGGGAGAACACGTATCGTGCTGGTGTAAGGCTAGAAACTAAGTAGTGTAAAGGCTTCGTTGTGAACTCTAGTCCGTACTCAACATGCAGAGTATCGTGGTACCGACGGGTACCGAACAAAACTGGAGCGCTTCACTTTATGTGAATGATTCACATCATGTGGGTAAAGTGTACAAATTCTGCAGAGTCTAAACTAATCGATTAGCCGTGCTCACGGTCATGAGTGACGTGTGGATATGTATTGAGTATAGACTTGTGTTTTTCCTTCTAAATGCTGAAACTTACTTTCAATTTATGCTGAGTTTTGAGAATGATCTCCTAGCTGTCATGGAGGGCATTGAGGAGTATATTTGTGCATGGTTAATGACTACTTTGGCGCCCATATGATAAGAACTTGCTTGCTGAAAATTTCTTTGAAAGAAAAATTGATTCTGAAAATGTTTATGCAAACAAAACTGGTTTTATTCAAAAATGAACTATATCATGCCTACCATGATTATATGCCATACATGTAGAGTGTTAGGCTTGTCTTGGTGCTTGTCAGTACATTATTTTGTAATAATGTACTGATACTTGCTATTAAATTTAACCATTTGTTTGCAGGTCTTAGATTTAGTTATTTGAGTGATGCGAGTATCCGGCTGCTCTTTGTAGGACTTGAACTTAATGGGGGTAAACCCCTAGTCGGTGTGCTTGTGGGTGGGTACTAAAGCCATCGCTATTCGCTACACTCTGAGTTGTATATTTATTTTGCCAATTGGCCTATGTATTCGTCTAAGTGATGTAATCCTTTAAGTTCTCTTCAATTTAAGTGTATTTGCCATGTATATTCATGATTAAGATAAACTATGAGTCTAGCGCACATTCTGGGAGCTAAATTCACACGAGTATGAGTTAGGAATATTTGAGATGTTGTAGATCTTTAGCCGATTTTGTCAAGTCTCCTGAACATGTAACACATCTGGTCGCCACCTTCGAGTGGTTTGACGGGCACGTCTCAGGCTGAAGTTGACTGGCATGCTAAAGGCCTAGCAATGTCTCACATATCCCTCTCTTAAGACCTCGGATGTTTTGTTATGTGTGTTAGATGAGCTGAAGCTTTCACCTCATCTTACAAATATAACGGAAGGTCCGGGCCTGCCCCGACAGGCATGGTATCATAGCAAATACTGATTATAGGAGCCCATTAAGTTGGTCGTTTAGAATGGATTCTCAAAAATTATTTTGAGGGCTTTGCTCTTAGCTACGAAGTATTTGTGAAAACACTATTCAATCTTACATCTCATCCCTCTATAAAGATTAATCTTCACTAAGCCTCTATTTTGGTTTTAAAACCTTTATCTTGCTCTATAGGATCGAAGCCTTTTAAAAGTTTGTGTTTGTGTTTTTATGAAAAGGAGCTTGAAAACACTTAATTATCAAAATAAACCAGTACCAAAGAGTTTTAAAAAGTTTTGAAACTCCTTTGCAAACTACTCCTATGTACTAATACGGATTTACAAAATATCGGGTTAGAATTAGTCTCTAGTAACTGGGTTTTAAAGATGGGTTGATAAAGTTTAAAACTTGATAGACATTATAGGGATTCTATCTTCTCATGTTATCTCTGCACCAAAGATGAATTGGGTCGATTTTGAACTCCTCTTATCCGACTTTTCAAAGTTTTACCGGTATGACAAAAACAAGTAGTTTGGATAGGATAAATTTGTGATGAGACTTAGATTGTTTGCTTAGATAGACCTCCCCAAAAATTTGTCTAGCCTGTGAAGCATCCTAACATAATGAGAATAAAAGATGATGAACTTAGACAAACTAAAACTTGAACACCGTCTCATTTTGTGCTGATTGCTTGCATGCTGGAAGTCAGTTTGTTTGCAAAATTTGTATAGGCAAATCGTAGATGGTAAACCTGAGAATTTTTATGAAAAGCATGTAGACTAACCAAGCAACCCCCATAAATATTGGCAAAATTTTTGAACCCTTCCAATATAGTGAAATAACTTGATTAGTTAGCCCAACCGTGTTTAGAAAACTGTAGGCAGCCGCATTTATCTTTTTGTGTAGACCAAACCATACATGATAAAACCTTCATCTTTTAACAGTAGCACCTAGACATGCCCAGTAAGGTCCACGAATTTTTGTTGAATTCTTTAGCTCCTGCATCATGGTGAAACCATCTAGTTAACTAACATAGCTATGATCTGTAAAATTTTAGCAGCTGCCTTTACCTTTTCATATAGCACAAAACCTTAACTAATAAAATGTGCATCTTTTTACAGTAGGCTTCATACCTAACCAGTAGACTCCACAATTTTTTGTCGAATTTTTCAGTCACTACATCATAATATAAGAATTCACATAGGCCTGCATAGTCCAGTTCTAGAATCCGTAGGTCGTCTGTTTTGCGAATTTGTATAGTTTAAACCAAAGGTGGTAAAATCTTGATTTTCTTGAGGTAGTTCACAAACCTATTTACCTATCAACATAATTTTTGCTCAAATTTTGTACCTTTGGAATTTGGCCTAATGAGACCCATGAATATAGCAACCCACATTTTCCCAGCACAGCGACACTTAACCAAACCGTTTCCTCCAAGGCGACCCATCCATCTAAAAATCGCCAAAGCTTTTCTCAACCAAAAGAAGCCTTGTTATGAAACTAAGAATGAATGCCGATTGATCTTGCAGCCCTTTCAGATTGACCGCTAAGCCCTGTACCTACCAAACCGACATATAGATATACCTAAGACTATCAAGGCGAATTTGACCCCCATTTCCCAAATTCTCCCAATCAAAAGCCTTTTAAATTTTAAGGGGGATAGTTTATCATGACCTTATAAACCCAGAGACAAAGAGTAACCTTTTCAAGCCCCCACAAGCTTAAATGGAGATGTTACATTAGGAAACAAGTCATAACCGAACTATGTAACTTATGTTGAGGTGGCTTAAATCGCAAATTTTGTGCTCCTTTTCGGATGGATGCAAAAATTTGTAAATTACAACAACTCACAAACATGGTTTGGAGACTTGACACGTAGTTCTGGCAAACCTCCCAGTGTAAGGGTATATATATACACACTTATTTGCTCTATGGCATAAAGGCAATACAAAAATATTTTCATGAGCATTGAATCATTTCATACATTCATCGCATCATTCATCCATAATGATATCATAGCATTCATGTATGCCTTTTTCGCATAAGAGAAAAAGATATTGCCGCACATGCCATATAACAATAATTTTCCCACCATGACCCAAGTATATGGATATAGACCCATGAGTAGTTGCGACCTTTTCCTATGCCCATGAAAAATTTCGGGTAGGATCGATAGACTTGTAAACACCCTTTTTGACAAAAATGTTATTTAGACGGATACCAGCACAACCTATTACCCAGTTAGACATTATGCCCTCTTCTTAGTAGAACAAGTAGTAGATAGACCTGGGAGTACCAAACCAGCTTGTTTCTCATTCATGAATCTTCCCGGCCTAAAGCTTTTAAAACTTTAAGGGGGATTGCATAGCATGTTAACCCCAAGCACTCGAGACAACGCCTTTGTTGCCATTACTCGCCTTCGCTGTAAACTGCCTAAGCGGGGAGAGTTCTACTACTATCTTCCATTTTAACCTAACGGACCTCTAAGGAAGAAGGTAATGATGGACAAGGGACCCATTTATCTCCAATTCCATAACTTGCGTACTCGCTACTCTGAAATATAACCCTTCTAGATACCAGCTCAACCAAACTACAGTTCGACCCCCAGATTTTCCGTCGTCATGCCCGTACGAAAACCTGGCGCCACCCAACCTTTTGTACCGATTCTCCATCGCCCACCAGAATACTGAGCAGCCATCATACTCGACAGGAACATTTTTCCCCACTTTTTCGAAGCAGGTTTCCACAACCTTGACAAAGCAAGCCTATTATACTACTTAGGAACAACTTAACCTAGAAATACAAAATCTTGTATGTTTGAAAACGTTTTCAAACAACAAGAAGCCGATAAAACCAGGATATCGGGAAACCCAGTCTGGAATGTCCTTAACCTCCAAACAAAGACTAGAGGGTGCTACCCTAGCCGGTAGAGTACGAATGGCCGAACCAACGTACCGCACCCTTGCCCACACCTATCGCCAAGCGGCATCCATTTTCCCCAGAATATAGCCTCCTTGACTAAGGCGCCTTGGCACCACTATTATCCGAGCGTCCACCCCGGCGACGAACCTACCCATTTCCCTGAGGCAACAAGGAGATCTTCTTTTCCCTCCTGGATCCTGCAACCGCAAACCCTAATCATCAGTGAAGTCCGCATTATCCTAAGCAAGTATCCTACCCATTGATATGATACATTATCCTAAGCAAGTATCCTACCCATTGATATGATAGGATAAAGTTCTAGGTACGACAAACCCAGTTAAATCGACAAGCTTTCGACCATACCCCAACCCAAATCTCGGGGACGATATTTCCTTTAAGGGGGATAGAGCTGTCACATACTCAAATTCTAGGGTCAATGGAATTTTGTCAAAACAAATAAAAGTAAAGTTTTTCGATTTTGTGAGCCAAAAAATTTTCGTTTTCTAACTTCGGTTAAGGAACCTCAACCTACTTGTATGAATTATCATTTGAAGAACTAAAATTTTATTTTTCCAAACGGGTGAGAACAACCTAGGCCTTTGCATGGTAGACTAGATTTTAGAATAAATTAAAGACCTTTTTATTTATAGCCTAGGATAACCATGTAAGCTCATGTGGAAGTGTGCATACTAACATAGAGCCTACTTTGATTTAGGTCATTCGCGTGTATTTCGATTTTCAAAACACAAATCATGATAGGTCATATAAGCATAGCCTGAGCAATTTAAAAAATTTGGGTTAATTAGATACGTGCCATTATAAATTAGCGTGTATCATTACTATTCAACAAATCACAAATATGCCACTGGTTCTTAGGTAAAACTCTCTCCACGCCACTCTGTATGCACGAATCGTATTTGCGATTATAAATATGCCATTGTTTTTTTGGGTTAATTAGATATGTGCCATTATAAATTTACGTGGAGAGAGTTTCATCCAAGAACCAGTGGCATATTTGCGATTTGTTGAATAGTAATGGCATTTTTCCAACCACGCCAATTTATAATGGCACGTATCTAATTAACCGTTTAAATTTACAGAGCGAGCCTCCAACCAATCTTAGATACGTGGACTTAAAAATATAAATTTAAAGTTCACCTTCTCAGCCAATAGGGAATTTAATATGAACCCAAATATTTTTAATAAGTGCATGCGACTAGGGTGAACGCCTAAACCTAGGAGGATTAACTTAATCTTCTAAAATAAACCAAGCAAGATAAAATCATAAAATCATAAAAAATTCATGTAGGTGCCTGGTGTTATACTCAACATAACATAATTTTTGTGCAATTTAATAACTAGGTTTGATGCCACAAACAAATTAAACAAAACAGTCCCATAATGGGCCAAATAATAACTTTAATCGGCTAAAAAGCCAACTTACCCAAAAGACCATTAAAATACACATAATTATATACATGAAATAACTTATTAAATACTAGTATAAAAACTATGAATAAATATAATTTTTCTAGAGTTTTTCTCCTCTGTATTGGCCCTTTAAAAAATTCAAAGAAGCTTTCAAATACCCTAATTTTGATTAATTTCTGGGGACATACTACAAATTATTTTTGGGTGCAACCAAAGGAAATGGAACCTAGAGATGATCGTAAAAATTTCACTAATTTATCATGCCCACAGAATTAATTATTGAGCTCCAAAGTCCAAAAAAAGAGGAAAATAATCTGAAACCCCCCTTAAAACAATCTCACACATGTTTCTACCCACCTCTCTCTCCCTTGCCTTGCTCCCTTCGGCTTTGGACCCACTGGCAGCCGCTCAGGCAAGCCCCATCCAAGTACAGACCATCCCACCACTCAAGAATTAACAGGAAGCCGCAGAGAGGAAGAAACCAGAGAGAATGCGTGCCTAGCACAGCTACTAGCCACCGAGTCGACCACTGCCACCACGGACTTCGTCATTTGAAAAACCACTTCGCCATGGCGACCGTAGTCTCTCCCTTATTACGTTCCATGAAAACCCAGGGAAAAGCACACCACGGAGACGCCGGCAACAAGCTCTTTTAGCTGGCAACCGCAAGTGTTCGATGGTCTCCCTCCTCGATCCGGTGAGTGTCGTCGCTAGTCAACCATGGGAACGTGCCATTCTCTCCATGCCTGATACCACCGTGCCCTTCGTTTCCCATGTTACACAGGTCGGACCACGGCGATTCGGTCACCCTCGCCGTCGGCACCGGTGCGCCGCCGCGCGTCGCGTTCTCGCTGCACGGTGGAAGTACGGCCGAGCCACTTTCCCAACTTGATCTCCACCTTACCAGGAGCTCGCGGCCCTAGCACGCAAAGCCACAAAGTACGGAAACACCAGATCAAGGTCATCTTCTTCCGCTCTGACTGGCGAGCTCCGACGTCGATTCCCGTTGCCTCGGTGAGCTTCCATCTGTTTCCTTGTGCATAATTCTCGTCTGGGACCCCACTAAGCTCTGGGACATCCCCTCCTAGCCGCGCATCGCCGGGAGCGGGCCACCGCCGTGAAGCCAACGCCATTCGCCACGGCCGAGCCCGTTCATGAGGTTCTACCGTCGACCAGCCCTCGCCGGACGTTGTCAACCGTTTGGTAAGTTTCCTAGATGCTCTTGAGCCCTTATGCATGCATCGCCGTGGCGTGGAACGAAATGGAACTTGACTTGCACCGGCGTGCCGAGCCACCCCGCCGCTTGCGCCGTCGCCACCATGGATTCCCACCATCTCCGGGGGCGAATCCACCACCAACGGGTCCGCAAGGAAAACACCTTCGTTTTGTGTTTTGGATGCGTGGACCTGGAAGCCGCTGTTCGCCGTCGGCATTGCCGCCAATGCCCACCGCCGACCGAGCTAGCTCTGGGCGTTCGGGTTAACCCGAAAGTTCGGGTCGGGTTTTTCGGGTTTTTAAAAATTTGGGTTTTTAGAAATGAAACCCGAAATATAACCCGAACATCCTATTACCCGAAATTTCGGGTACCCGAAAATTCGGGTCGGGTAATTCGGGTAACCCGAAATTAATAAATGGGCTGAATATTTGGGCCGGCCCATTATCACATTTAAAGTTAGCAGTCCAGATGATGTTGAAGTGTGCTGTTCGATTCGTATACATGCCGCATGCAAGCGACACATTATTCGAGTTGATCACTTATTAACCGAAAAATACCTCGGATTCGAAGTGCAATGTAATGTATACGAGAAAATGCATACAACAAGTCAGCCGACACAGTGCGAGAGTTCAGAAAAAGCAAAGTGCATCATATATAAAGCGCTCGGTTTGACTTTGATCATGCAATATTTGAAGCTCCTCAAGCAAAAAAATCTAGAGAAAGCGAACAATATGTTCATACAGTACATATATGCATTACAATTACATCCATCAAATATCAATCATTCCATGCATCTCATCAAATCAAACATAACACGTCATAACAAAGATAAATCACCCATCATCCAATCAACCATCGGTGGTTCGGTGCATGAGTCCATCAAGTTCATTCATACCATTGGTCCATTATAGAACATTAAACATTCATATGAATTAAGTTTGCGCTTCATCTTGTGTGCTAGAATTAGAAGCGTGTCCCTTCCCTTTTCCTTTCCCACCAAATTCTTCAATTAACTCTGCAACAAGTTATGAGCCAAAGAGAGATTCACATATCGATAATTCAAACATGTAGACTATGTAGTGAAGATGAAAAACCAATAATGCAAATATTTTTACCTTTCTCTAGCATCGCTAATTCCTCCATATTCTCTTTAATGTCAATAGGTATTGACCATCTTAGCCAATCTTGTGTACATATTATAGCTTCAAGCATAAATGGAGTAAGAGAGCTACGGAAGTCATCTAAGATGCGTCCACTTGTGCTAAAAGCCGACTCTGAAGCTACTGTTGAGATTGGTATAGCAAGCACATCACGGGCCAAGCGAGACAGTATTGGAAACCTTTGCTCAGATGCCTTCCACCAGACAAGAAGGTCAATCTTCATTTCTGTATCTTCTGTTTCTTCAGCAAGATATTTGTCAAGTTCAGACTTAGTATTCTTGCTTGAACCACTGTTTATCTTCATCCTCTTGGCAATGACTTCTTTCAGCTTGCCTCCTCTACCTCCGTGTGATGCTACAGCATCACTTACTTCGGTTGTGTCTTCATTTGAACCATAAATTTTCCTGTGTTCTTCAAATAACTCATGAACACAAGTGTTAATAGCTTTCCAAACTAACAATCCTCTTTCTTCGCCAAATATCTCTTCAATGGTTATCTTTGTGTACAAAGATAACTTGTATCTTGGATCCAGACAGCCAGCTACAAAAATCAGCAAATTAAGATTCTCCTTCTCCTTTCCCTTTCCCCTTCCCTTCTCATTATCATTCACATTCCCAATATTAACTCTGGGGGTGACCCCCATGGGGGTGTACCAAAGTCCCCAATATTTGTCAAATTTGTCTTTCATTCTCCTTCCCATTGCTGATTGCAAAACATTTGTACTATTCAACCAAGATTTAATCAACAAATGCACTTCTCCAATCTCATGAAAGAATGTATGAGAGGTAATATGGAGAGTATTAGAGACACGGACAGTTAGATCATGGAAATGCTCTAGAAACTCTGCCATCTTTTTGACATTGTCCCAATCAGTTTCATTTGGATGGCCAAAGCCATCCCTTTCTTCCGATAAGTCAATGACATAACTCACGTCTTCATCAGCTAACCTTGTGAACACCTTCTCATAAACAATTGCAGCTTTAAGCATTAGATACGTGGAGTTCCACCTTGTTGGGACATCAAGCTTTAGAAATGTCTTGGTTGTAATCTTTTCTTCTTCTGCAATTTCCTTGAACTTGACTATTCTTGAACCACCATTTCTAATATATCTAACAACAGCTCTAACACGCTTCACAGAGAGATCCACTTCTTTCAGGCCATCTTGCACAATGAGATTAACAATATGTGCTGCACACCTCATATGCAAATACTTGCCATTTGCTATATTGGTTCTGCTCAACTGCCTCCTCAAATAACCAATGGCGGTATCATTTGCACTTGCATTATCAACAGTTATGGCCATTACTCTCTCTGAACCCCATTCTGCCAAGCATCTCATAATGTTTTTCCCAATGTCTTCCCCCTTGTGCCCCTTTACCATGAAAAAACCAATAACTTTCTTATGCAGACTCCAGCTATCATCAATAAAACTAGCAGTCACAGTCATATAGCCATCTTGCTGCTGAGAAGTCCAACAATCTATTGTAAGGCAAACCCTTTGACAAAAATCTTTGAAGAATTTCTTTAGCTTGGCTTTCTCTTGGAAGAAACACCGAACTATATCTCTAGTGTAGGTCCTTCTAGATGGTGACTGAAAACGAGGGCAGGCCTTGGACATAAATCTTCTGAATCCGGACTTTTCACCAAAGCAAAATGGTAATTCATCTTGAATTACCATCTCAGCAAAAGCAGACCTAAGCGCATCTTGATCAAACCTCCAAGTGTCAACACATTCACCTTGAGTTGCTTGCAGAGTACCTTGTGTTGGATCCTTAACAAACTTATGTGGATTACGCTTGCAAACGTTGAAATGTCTCTTCAAGGCAGATGTCCCATGGCTCTTAGCTTCTGCCTTTATATTACGATGGCAATATTTGCACCTACCAATCCGAAGAACACCTTTATCATCTTTAATTTTCATGAAGTGTTGCCACATATCTGACCTTGGTGCCATCTCCTTCCTTCCCCCATCATTATCCAAATCAACAACCTCCTGTGGCTGTGACAGAGATGCTGATGCATGAGAATGAGACACCGTCGCCGATGCAACAATTGCATTGCTATCCTGCGATGCCTGAGTCTCATTCCTCCTAGCAAGTTCAGCTGACTCAGACTCAACTTCCATCTCTGTTGGGAGTGGGACATCAAGTTCTGGCATCTGGATGTTCATGATGCAAGGATATAATACATGAGTAAATTATGTCATAAAATGAATCATAGAAACATACATTGCATGATTAAAAAAATAGTAACATACATTGCACGATTCCTCCGTCGTTGCTGTTGTCGGCGTCGAGCTATCATCAACCGTCGTGACGGACTGCTAGTACCTTTGAACTACTACTGCTGCTGGAATGGAATCGCCCTTCAACCAATAATGTTGGTACCTTCGAATCAATTGATGCCCGACAAAAAGATTTGGACAAGGACAGTGATACTACTATATCACTACATATTCTGCTATATTGTATTTGGCCTAAGGTTTAGTGATATATATGCAAATAAATGCAGATTACATGTACTTGATGCATAATCCGAAATTGGTACAAAACAATTTAATCTCATGCCATATATTAGAACAATATGCAACTGTCAAACTTGCTTTCCTGTGAATAATCGAATTCAACTTGTAAATACCAGACGTATAGCTCCCAACAGCTAGCTAGCTCGATCGGTTCGGCTATAAATAGCAGACGCCCAAATCAAACAATGCAAAGCAACACAAGCTGAAGCAGCATAATATAGCAGTAGATCAAGGTCAGCATAATAATCTATTGTATTTTTTTAGATAATGCAACACCTATTGTCTAGTGCACTGAAAGTAACTATGCATAATCATATTCCAGTTAATGAGTACAAACCTTTGATAGGCATCTTTTGATATAAAGGATTAGAGCTAATCCTTTGATGGGCAACAAAATCCCCACCAATCTGAAGGGGTCGGGTTAAAACCCCTACCCCTGTCCTAGCAAACTCGACAGAGGCTGCCATTAACTTCTTGACTTGTTTGTTTCTATGCCATCGGTTTGTTTAAGTTAATGTTATCAACTTGTCTTGAAGGCTATTTCTAGAAGTGCACGAAGAAAAATGATGCCTGGAACAAAGTGAGACCATCTCATAATGCTAATGCTTTTGCGACAAATGGAAGATCATCGAGCCCATACTATGCCCAACTATGTAAGTAGTAGTTATTAACGGTGCAACCTGGGAATCGCGGCTTGCTACACCCATGAATAACTAATTTACCAGCTAGACTCGCATGTGTAGGATTTTTCTCCGGAGATTATCGATGAAGCGGTTAGGTCATAAGATGTATGATCAAGATTCCCTTCAAGCGATTCACGAATCACACCAAGAAGAATCTTCTATGAATGATAGCAGTCCAAATGAGCGAATTCCTTAGCTTGCAGAGAGGAAATAGGGAGATAAAAGACAAACGGCCAGCGGGGGCATGCTTTGGCAAGTTCAGTATTATTTACTATTCCTCTATTTCCAAAAGTACATTGTTATATATCTGGGACATTAAAGAGCAGCTATATAATTTTTTCACGTCATACGAGATATATATTCCCTCTAACTCAAAATATAAAACGCAATTACTTTTTTTGACGTTGCAAAATATAAGGCATGCATGCATAACTAGCATCTTCTCATCTTCTTAATTATTTTTTAATGATCATCTACCTTTAAGATGTCTAATCCCATTGAGTGTATGTATTGTGTTTATTGGAATGATCTATATAAAAAGGAGTTGATAATAATATTTTTTAGTCTTTGTGTTAGTGATAATTATGTCTTATATTTTATTTTAAGACAGAGAGAGTAACGGTTAATATATATGCAACTCATCGAATAAATAGTCTGTTTGATTGATTTGTCTAATTAATAACTTGAAGCCGTCTAGACAAAAAAACATAATTCTTTTTACTCTTTCTCTTACTTTCATATTATAAAAAATCCCATAAAGAAAAAGTTTCCAACAAGACCTGGACATTAGAGTATTAGACCACGCTTGAGCCAAATGCAACAAGATCTACCACAAGACTTAATGCAGGTCATTTGGATCCCAAGAGAAGTGAATCGACTAGCTGATAAGTTAGCTAAGGAATTGAGCGACATACCTCAACACAATCTGGTAATTCGGCGGGCGACGAGGGCGATTCGGCGGTCGACGAGCAAGGCTCTCCGCGAGAGCGCGCGATGCACCGGTGGCACGAGCGCGAGCGGCGCACCGGTGGCGCGAGTCACGACGGTGCGCGGAGGGTGACCACCGACGGCGCGAGCTGCGGCGAGGACGGGCGGGCGCAAGGGGTGTGCGGCGCGCGCGCGCGGCGGATGGCGGGCGCGGGCGACTGCGACGCCTCGAGCGGCGAACGGCGACGGCGCGAGGGCGGAGGACCGAGGCGGCGGCGGCTCAGGAGGCACGAGGTCACGGGTTCGTCGGGGGGAATCGGCGGCGGCGGCGGCGCCTCCGTCTCGGCCCGCCTCGGTTAGACTTAGGGTTAGGGCCGGCGGCGCACTCGTGTCGTGTGTTGAGTGAGTGGTGGGAGGGACGACGCGGTCACGCGGATGGTTTTGGAATCGGATAGCACTGGGCGCGACGCGAGAGATTGGCAATTTGGCGATTATTTCGGGTAATCGGGTGATTCGGGTACCGCCAATCCCTACCCGATTTACCCGAAATAATTTCGGATATTTAAGTTACCTACCCGAATTCACTTTTCGGATTTCGGGTTTCGGGTATTTCGGATTCGGGTTCGTTTTTTTTTGGGTTCGGGTTTCGGGCTCGGGTTTTATGCCCAGTACTAGACCGAGCTCTGCTCCAGCCGCTGCTCCTCCTTGCCACACCTATGACAGCTGGGTCCCACTCATTTAAATACTGTGCAGTAGGGTGTGCAGAAATGTAGGGTTTGTCTTGTAAATGTTCTTTCAGTTACCTGTGGACCAATGGACCCTTATGTAAATATACTGAAAATCAGGGACTTCCCTCCAAAAAGGACAGCCACTGACCTGTGGGTCCACTGAACCTTTAGGTTTGAACTACAAAGGGAAGAACAGCTGCAACACTTTTTCTTCAACAGAAAGTAGTCAACATTGTAAATTCTATACAAAATAATCTACAACTTCTTTTTGGATGAAACAAATTCCTATGAACTCCTTAGATGCTGAACTTTAACTTAAGATTATAAAACATGGCCCTTACTGTACAAATTGTTCTCTAAAATTTAAATGAGGAAAATCATACATAGGGCTGGCACAATATTATAAAATCCATAGAAGATTCAATTGAACTCATTTTTGAGCAAACTCAAATTCTACAGACCCATAAACTTACCCTCTCTATTTAGGAAAAATAAAAACATATAGTCACTTTGTACCAAATATCTTTATAATAATTTTCATTGAAATGATGTGCTTTAGGCAAGCTGGAATTTAGAGATTTATTTAAAATTCATCTCAACTCCTTTTTAAGTAAACTCAATTCCTATAGATACATCAAAACACCTCCTTTTAAGTTATAAAATAAAAATATGTGTCTACTGGGTAGCAACATCACTTAATATTTAAATAAGAAATAAACCCTTTTATGCACACTCCAACTTGTAAAATTTGTAGAAAATTTATTTTAATCCATTTCAAGTGAACCAAGTCTCTATAAATCCAGCAAGTAATAAAATTCAATTAGATAAAATAAAATATTGCAACTTATATACCAAAAATACCAATAAACCTTAAGTAGACAACCAAGGTGCTAATCACTATAAGAGTAGTTAAACACTATTCACATAAATATGTATAAAAATATGTATATGCACCCTAGCTCCAAGGTAAGTCTAATTAAAACTTAATATACCAGATAGGCCATAATTCCCTCCTTATACTCTAAAGTTTAGGTCACTTAGCTCAAAACCCTAATCCTAGGTTGATATGTTAAATAGCTAATATGGGAACACTCCCTAGTTTATAAAATATGCGGTGGAGCAAATTAAACTCTAAAATTTGAACAAATATTAGATTTGTTAACCAAATTATTTATTTTTATACATTATTAGCAGATAGATCATGCTCTGAAAATAAAGCCTCTAAAGCCACTTAGGTGTAGAGACTATGTACCTAGAATACGTTATAAATTGTAATGCTCATAGAAAATTCATAATAACTCTAAAAATTGTAAAATCAATTGTTTTAGTTTTAGAAAACATATTCCATCACTCCTGTGATGTCAAATTAATAAAAATCAACTTATAGAAACATTGCCCAAACAACACCTAACCCTATGCCGCTACGATCCGATAAAACTTCTAAAAATCATAACTCTTAATTGGAATAAGATAAATTGAAAATTCATTCACCCAAAATCATTTTAGATCAGTACCTACCTAATGCGCAAAATCATGCATTTTACACCATTTTGGATTTTTCACATATGTCGGAGTTTAATTGCATACTGTATACTTTTTATAGATGAATGCTTAACGGTGAAGAAGTGATTAGGATGCTGACATTTCCAGGCAAGTCCCACCTTCCTCTCTTTGATCACCTTGAACCCATGTTTTGGAGGTTATTGAAAATGTTTGCAAATCTTGCATGTCGATTGTACTGTAATGAATTAAAATCTTATTAAAATCTTATTGAACTTGTTAGATAAACTCCCATTACTTGCATATCACCTTAACCCCATATATGTCCATAACCTTCATTCCTAACCTTAGGAAAAGAATGATTATAACCCCTTATATCATTAATTTTGATGTCCCTAGGATACTATAATGCTTAGCCATGCTTATATGCTTTCCTCATCATTATGGGCTCATTACAATCATGAAAATTTATTTTTAAATAATCTGGACAGAACTTGTATACTTGACATTTTGACAAATAAAATGGTGGAAAACATGGATTTTAGGCTTGGGCCACAAGCGGTGCACATATGGTGATTAGTTGTGCACCGATAGGGGGAGTGTGCGCCCGGACCGACCTAAGAACTTCAGTCAATGTATGTCCATTTTGTATATGGTACAACCACATGTGCCAGTATGGGATGGCCTAAGCCGAATAAGTTACCTAGCGACTAGCCTTGCACTCTGGTAGGTCGGTGTGTATGGGTTCGTATAACCCAGAGGAACTTCCTTTCTTATCCCCGCTCTGGTATTTAGGTGAAAAGTCTGTCCAATACAACGGTATTGTGCCACCTGGGTGGGTTCCTGATGTGTCCGTCATCACGGCGTTAAGTTTAAGGCGTGGGTGTTAGTGATATGCCCTAGAGGCAACATGGAGATGTTGGATATCACGTCAATGTTTATGTATTTATGAATAAAGTGTTATTCAGTTCCATGAAATAGACATCTTGTATTGATCAGTAAGTACGTGACTTATTTATGAGACTCGATATATATGAATCTATTTCTAAACGATCCCTGATCACATGTCATATTGTTGGAACAAATATGATTCTAAGATCGGCATGTTTATTGATTGATGATCATGTGTCATAAATCATGGGTATGGAGATACCAAATCAATAAACATGGACACATGTGTTGGAGAACACATTGTTGGATAGACCCACCGTGAGACACTACAGGAATCAATGTGCCATTAGTTGATCTCAGGTAGTGTTGGTACAAAGTCCTTAGACCTGAGATCACCATGGATTCCAACATGTGTAGTAGCCCACTTTGGGACTTGATGCAATCCCGCTAGGGTTTAGTCCCGATCTTTCGATGAGAGGTGGAGGATAACTCGATTGGGGAACAGAGGCGACGTTCACGGCCCGACTACAACCGTCCAAGGACGATGCGCCTTAGCAACCGATACACCGTCTCTGATGGTTGACGTGATCTTGCGATGCGCGACAGCCCAGCCACTAGGGCACTCGTCCTGCAAGCAATCGAAGAACAAGCAAGAACAAGTAAAACAAGCACTGAAATTGCTATATATTAAGATGAAAGATTCAATCTGAATACATGATATGGTGGGGGTTCCGAAGAAAAATAGACGGACGGTCTAGCCGACACGCGCGCTGTGTGCAAGTAGCAAAAGGCTAACTCTAATCAACAAAACTCGCCCTTCTTGGTGGCGGCTAAAGGATTAAGTAGAGGGGAGAGACGACCACAGGGGTGCCGGAGTCGTGCTAAACCCTAGGACACGCCCCTAATGGGCCCAACTTGATACACGGCCCATTGGGCCAAAAGAGGTGACGCAGCACCAAAGACAGAAAACACTCGGTAGAAAAAAGACAATTGCGGCCTCTCCAAGACAGATATTGACATGGGGCTGGATCCATTTGAAAGTAGACTTGATAACCTTTCCATCAAGTACTTGCACGCCCAAATCGGAGTTTGCATGAAGTCGTGGCGGCTGTTAGAACTTGGCACTGTGCTGCAGTCCGAATCCACCCCGCGCGAATCCTCTTCCCGTTGGATCCTCTCCATTGTTCCTGAGTAAAACAAAAGTGTACGCGCCTCCAGGGTATAAAGAAGAGGAACATAAACTTAAGAATGAACTCACCTGATGGTTGAGTTGTCGTGCACGAGCGTGGGTTATTGGGCCATGAAGTTGTACGTGTGGAGACGTGGATGTATCGGTAGTATTGATGTCCTCATCAGGACTACCAAACACTATTCCGTAACTGGGTAGTTATAAAGGTAGTTTTCGGGTTTGCTATGAAACATGGAGTGGGATGTGAGTGATCAAGATAGAATTTGCCCCTCCTTTGGAGAGATATCTCTGGGCCCCTCGAGGTAATGGATTATGGAAATGCATGGCCATGCTAAGTTGATTGAGGAGTCAATCAACAGACAGATAATCCAATACGGTTCGAGTGAATGGTTAAGCTATTGAAGGGATGGCACACATCTTGCCTATAGCTTAATTGGTATCGTGAGGCAAAGGGATTTGTGTACACATTATAGGTTCAGAGCCGATATTATATTCTTGTATACTATGGTATCAATATGTGCTGCTAGGCGCCACTGTTGACAGGTCGGCTGAGTTGGACTCGAGCCGACGGTCGGCTAAGTTAGACTATAGCCGAAACCGAGTATACCTGAACCTACAGGGTCACACGCTTAAGGGGATAAGAACAGACATTTGAGTTGGACTCGGATACGGCTCAATCGGATAGGGATCCGATCGGATAGAGTCCTATGGGCTTACGACGTATGGGCGGCCAACTCTGTGAGATTCGGATAGGATCCAATTCAAAATAGAGTCCTGATCGGCCACTAGTCCTAGTCGGCCAACTCTATATAAAGGAGGGAGGGGTGAAGAGCTGCGACACGTCAATTGCATCGCGTGCAACAGAAGTCGCCGAGATCAATCTCCACGGAAACCCTCCCCACTTTCGAGCCAAACCCTAGCCTTGCATCGCGTGCTAGCACACGGGTGTTCGGCGTTCTGTCCCCGGACGTGTGGATACCGGTAGAGACGCTGCTACGTTGCGCGCTGTTCATCGGCTGTGGAGGAATCGGCTGCGGTCGAGCGCATCGGAGCGAGGGGCGAGAACACAGTTGGATGACTCGGATCGGCTTCGGCATCTACGAATCGGCTGATTGGCGAATCGGCTGTCCTCGGGTATCGGCTGTCGGCTTGCGGGAATGGGCTACACTGTTCCGGATCGGATAGCCCTGATTGGCTGTTTCCGCTGCACTCTCCAATCGGTAACGATCTATCTGCCCTTACTTGCAAGTGTTCCTGGTTTGCGCGGTTAAAAGTTTTTGTTTTCGGCTAGCGTAGCCTCCGCGTAACCCTTCAGTGGGCCCGCCACTTAACGATTCTGGGTTATATTTCTAGTATGCCTAGGATGGGAGAACACGTATCGTGCTGGTGCAAGGCTAGGAACTCAGTAGTGTAAAGGCTTCGTTGTGAACTCTAGTCCGTACTCAACATGCAGAGTATCGTGGTACCGACGGGTACCGAACAAAACTAGAGCGCTTCACTTTATGTGAACGATTCACATCATGTGGGTAAAGTGTACAAACTCTGCATAGTCTAAACTAATCGATTACCCGTGCTCACGGTCATGAGCGACATGTGGATATGTATTGAGTATAGACTTGTGTTTTTCCTTCTAAATGCTGAAACTTACTTTCAAATTATCCTGAGTTTTGAGAATGATCTCCTAGCTGTCATGGAGGGCAATGAGGAGTATATTTGTGCATGGTTAATGACTACTTTGACGCCTATATGCTAAGAACTTGCTTGCTGAAATTTCCTTTGAAAGTAAAACTGATTCTGAAAATGTTTATGCAAACAAAACTGGCTTTATGCAAAAATGAACCATACCATGCCTACCTTGATTATAGGGCATACATGTAGAGTGTTAGGCTTGTCTTGGTGCTTGCCAGTACATTATTTTCTAATAATGTACTGATACTTGCTATTAAATTTAACCATTTGTTTGCAGGTCTTAGATTTAGTTATTTGAGTGATGCGAGTATCCGGCTGCTCTTTGTAGGACTTGAACTTAATGGGGGTAAACCCCTAGTCGGTGTGCTTGTGGGTGGGTACTAAAGCCATCGCTATTCGCTACACTCTGAGTTGTATATTTATTTTGCCAATTGGCCTATGTATTCGTCTAAGTGATGTAATCCTTTAAGTTCTCTTCAATTTAAGTGTATTTGCCATGTATATTCATGATTAAGATAAAGTGTGAGTCTAGCGCACATTCTGGGAGCTAAATTCACACGAGTATGAGTTAGGAATATTTGAGATGTTGTAGATCTTTAGCCGATTTTGTCAAGTCACCTGAACATGTAACACATCTGGTCGCCACCTTCGAGTGGTTTGACTGGCAGGCTAAAGGCCCAGCAATGTGTCACATATGCATCTCTCGGGACCTCGGATGTTTTGTTATGTGTGTTAGATGAGCTGAAGCGTTTCACCTCATGTTGCAAATATAACGGAAGGTCCGGGCGTGCCCCGACATAAGAGCACTAGAAATTTTTTTAACCAATTAAAATCAAAATTGGAATTAAATAAATCCTGGGAAAATCTGTTCTCTATCCTCCGTCCTTTTCCCGCTCTTTTTGGCCTGGGCCACCGGCCCGAGCCGACGGCCCATCTCTCCCCGTGCATGCCGCCCTCTCTCTTTCTCCCTCACGGGCTGGCTGAAGGCCACAACCCGTTAGCCTTGCGCACACTCAAAAAAGTGCGCTTTACCTCTCTTGAACCCCCGAGACATTGACAGGTGGGGCCCACCTATCAGGGTCGCCCCTACCTCTGGCCACGTTGCCGCCGCTCATGCCGCCCCGACCCCGCGTGGATTCCGGCCACCCCCGCCTCCCGCACGCGCCCTAAAGCCACCTTAACTGCCCCGCTCCTCCCACCAGCCAATACCGCCCCGATTCTCCCGTCCCAGCGCCATAAATGCCCATGCCCGCCGTCGCTAGCCATTTCCCCTCCCCATTAACGCCAATGAGTTAATACCCCGCGCCCCATCCTCAACTGACCTCCCCAAGCCCTATAAAAGGCGCCGGCCATCCTCCCTGTCCTCCCCACACCCTCAATCAAGCTCCCCGCGCCCTCTCTCTCTCTCACTGTGCGCCCGATTTCCGCCGCCTTCTGCTGGTCTTCGACCATCGATTCCCGTCGTCCTGAGCCACATTGGACCACTCCGCCACCGGCATCCCATTCGCCATCATCCAAGCCCCTCGGCCACCCCTCTCCATCACCTCCCATCGTCCCCCTCGTTGCCCACGCCGTCGTCTTCCCCATCTCCTGTGTCCCGCGGTGAGCCCCTCCCCTCTTCCCCTCTAGGTCCCAGCCCGAGCCGCCCGATTGCGCGGGGCTCTGCCCGCGCACGAGCCGCGCTATTCCTCCGTCCCGTGTCGCCGCTTCGATGACGCCAGCCGATCTCCGACCGCCTCACGCCGTTGCTGGCCGCCACACTGCCCGTGCCTACTCCCCGACCGTCCGATCTGCCTCGGTAGATCGGGACCGTCTGATCCCGCCTGCTCGTGTTTCACGGTATGTGGCCGCCACGTCGGCGCCATGTGTGCGCCATGTGGTGCACTGCCTGCTCTCGGCCCATGGACCCAGTCCACCATGGACTGGTGCTCCCGTCGCCGATGACGTCAGTCGCTGACGTCAGCCCTAGTGCTAACGCAGTCTTGGGATTTATTGCATAATAAAATATTAAGGATTTTTCTACTTTAGTAAAAAACCACAATTAATCTTCTAAAATTCATATCTTTTCTATCCGAGCTCTCTTTAAGTCCATTCAAATTTCATTAAATTCATAAAAATGCCAAGAATCCATTAAAATGGTTTTGTTCTCTGTTTCAGTAGATTTTTAGCATGTTTTGTTGAGTGCCTTGTTTGTCGTGCAGATCCCGATAGTTCCTCCGACCCCGTGTACTTCGAAGTCGTTGCAGAGTTTCCCTAAGTTGAAGAGCAAGGCAAGTCATGCTTCATTGTTGATCATATTGCACCCATTTGTCTAAAACATCTTGTTTATTCTATTAAACCGCATCTATTTTATATTGTCATCTTATGGGAATTATTACACCATATTATTAGTATTAAGCCCTAGGTTTTGACACCCTAAATCCTTGGTAAACATGGGAAATAAAATGAATAGTTTTTGGCCTAGGTTATGCTTAGCCGTGCTTAGACCAACTAGCACACTAAATGGGTTATTTCACCTAGATTACATTATTCTAGGCACATGAAATGAAGGATATAATCTGGCAACATGGTGAACTTGATTAACAACTAAAATATGGCAAATGGTGGGCTGTGGGGGCATTGGTTTTGGATAGTCACGCCAATAGCAAGTAAGGACCGGTTCACGGGAAACCCTGGAAGAATTATCGTACAAACTACAAGCCAGAGTGGGCAACGGTGGGTCCCATAGTGTAGCCTTTCCTATCCAACGAACCCTGGAAAGGGTGAGAGTGATGGAGTTATAGTCGGCTGGGGGTTTACCGATTGCTGGGCTGCCGGATTCACCGCGACACTCGGGGTGTGGTTCGCTTGGTTAGTGGGGGGGATTTATACGAAAGGTCCTATCGCAGTCCCTTTCTGGGGTACCGTGGTGGTATTCCAACGCACGGGAATCGTGTTATGGGGTTGTGTCTTGTAGGTACAGATGTACACCTCTGATCTGAGTAAAGCTATTCGAATAGTCATGCCGCGTTTATGGGCGATAGACCGGATTCACTGTGATTAGTTTCACACTACTAAACCTGATTAATGGAACTTGACTAGTATATATGGTTGGTTTGGGCCTGTCGCAACGTAGGGATAACATTAGACAGTGATGAAAAACAATACTGTTTAAATACTTGTTTTCTACTGTTTTCCCCTTCAACTTTCCCTTGTCTGTGAAAACTCTAGCTGTTTGAGCTAAAAGCAAACCTTAGCCAAATCCTTGTCTCCCCTTGCATTTCATACCCCCTTCTGGTATGACTTGCTGAGTATGTGGAAGTACTCATCCTTGCCTCTTCACCAGAAACAGAGCCTGAAGCCATAGAAATCGAAGACAAGTAGGCTTTGTCCTAGACTCTGGAAGATGCCTGTGGAGTGGATGGTGCCACGCTGCAAGCGTCAAGACTAGGCTTAGATATTTTCTTTTTTCTCTACTCGTTTGTCATCTTTTTTTAATGTTTTTAAGATGTAGAATTGTAATATCAACAATTGTCATATGTGTATCTGGCTAGTTCTGGACTGGGATTTTAATACACATATAGCTTCGAAAATTCTGGTTTGAATTTTTGGGCATGACAAGTTGGTATCAAAGCCAATTCTAGACCGTAGGAAAAGCCAAATGGAAAACCCTAGGAGCCCTCTGAATTTTCCATATGCATAAGTTCTTGCATTTGGAGTTGTTTCAGGGAAACGAGGTTCTATTTCCTTGGGTTTGGAAAAAAATTTGATCGCTTTTCAAAACAGGAAATTTTGAAAACCAAGTTAGTCTAAGTGATAGGATTTTGAAACTAAATTTGAAAAACCATTGCAATCTTATTCGACCGTCAGTCGGGATTTCAAAGGGATGGAAGTCCTAAGTCAATCTAGGTGGGAATGGTCACAACTTTTATACCAAATATACCAAAACATTAATTTTAAGCATTACTACCTAGAAGTTGTCAATAGTATCTTTACTTAACTTCATGAAAATGTTTTATGCATAAAACCCTTCATTACTCGTTTACTTTACTTGAGTCCTTCCACGTTTATTTAACTTGGGCTTGAGCATGCATTGATCCCCTACCTTGTCTTATCTAGATGGCAGGCCATCCCATCACCCACCACGGTTAGGGTTTGGAGGGTTTCATTGCTGAGTTGGCTAGGATGGCCTTGTCTAACACCCTAAAAATCGGAGACTTAAAAAATCAAAATTTAAAATTCGGAGCTTACAAAAACTTTTGAATCGTTGCATCTTGTCGTATTTATTTGCCTCTTATTTTGTAAGTTTTATTGCGTGTTATAAATAAAGGAACATTTATTAAAAAGATAGAAAAGTCAAAAAGATTTTGGAAACCCTAAAAGAAAAGGAAATTCCAAAATAAATATTAGAAAAATTTAGAATTAAATTAAAATTATATTTAGGGCCAAAATTATATTTTAATTTTATGGGTGCAACGCAAAGGGTACAAATAAAAATAAAAAAAGAAAAAAGAAAAAAGAAAAGAAAATCGGGAAAAAGAAAGAGTGCACTGTTCATTCGCTGCCGGATGTTTGGCCCGTGCCGCGCCAACCCTACCCCCTCGCGCTCGCCACGCGTCGCCCACCCTCGCGCCGCGCCACGCCTACCTCGGCCCTCCCGCTCACGCCGCGTGCGCCGCGCCGCCCGCACGCACGTCGCGTGCCGCCGCACGCCCGCCCACGCGCGCGCTGCTGTCCCGCGCCACGCCGCACGTCGCCGTTGTCTTTCCTCCTACGCGCCTATAAAACCCCCTCCCCACCTCTCCCCTTCCCCGCACTCCCCACTCCCTCTCCTCCTCCTCTTCTCCTCGTGCGTCGCCGCCGCACGCGCGAGCTAAAGCGGCGTCGCCGGCCCGTCGCCTTGCGCCTCGTTGTCGTCTCGCCTCCGCGCCACCACGCCGCGTCGAGCCGAGTGGCGCCGCCGGCCCGCCGCCTTGCGCCTCTGCCGCCGTCCTCACCTCCGCGTTACGCCGGTGAGATTTCCCCTCCTCCATCCCCTTTCATTCGTGCCATCCTGGCTCGGCCATGCCAAGCAGAAGTAGGAAAGAAAGAAGAGAGAAGAAGGAGGAGAAGAAGGAAAAAGGGAGAAGATGAACAGGGAAGAGAGGGAAAAAGAAAGAAAACAATAGAAAGAAAAAGGAAAAGAAAAAATAATAGAATAGGAAAAATTAAAATTGGGAAAATATTTAGGGAAAATTTTGTGTAAAAATATATGTCCTTTTATTGGATTAAATCTTTTATTTTTGAATTAATTGAAGACTAAAATATTAGTTATTGCATGAATTGATTTATTTAACTATCACATTAGGAGTTTAAATTATAATTTAGTTGTTATTCAATATTAATTTTATACTATGAATTTTTCCAAAATTTAAAATTCCAAATAGTGTCGAACATATGTATAGAGTCCGAGGAGCAATGAGTGCGTTGAAGACCCATGTCAACAAGGTTGCGAGGAAGGCAAGTCATTACTACCTTTGAACATGTTGAATCCATCTGTGAACTTATGTTTGTTTAAAATCAAAAACGCATGCTATATACATATGAAATCCCCTACTTGTTATATGCCATGCCTTGACATTGATTAGTGATATATATTCTTTGTAACCTACGACATGATGTGTCTGAAGAAAATCTTTGGTATTGCTTAGCCATGCTAAATTAGACTCTTGCATATTCATATTTATCAAATGCTATATGCTTGGGCAACTACCTTGGGGAAGGTGGTTGATATACGGCATGTGGAGACATGAGCACCACTTTGCCATGACAATGGTAAAATGATTTTTTGATGAAAAACTTAAACAAGCAAATGCTTTAGACCGGGCCATCCGGATGATTTGGGTGGATTCTGGAAAAGGCAAGTGCCAACCCTGGTCAATTAAGGGCCAAGCCATGAGATAGCCGAAAAACGAGCTAGTACAACCGTACTTCTCGAATGGGTATAACCTAGCGGAGTAGATAGCCGAGTGGAGGCAGTATCCCTGCATAGTGGTTCTTATGATTGAGATGAGGTTGCGGGCCTATGTGTGGAATGATGAGACAAAATCGAAACTAAAATACAACTTAAAGAATGATGTTTTCCCTTTATGTGACACCCCAGGCCACAACCTCTAGGATATCACTAAAATCCACTATGCGACTAGCTGCTTTGCTAACTAGTAGCAGAAAAATTTCAGCAGCAACTCCCTTGTAATTTCAATAACGCGAAAGAAGAATAATTAATTGATAAGTTGTAAGCAACCGAAACCATAAAGGATCATCCTAACAATTCATCAGAGATGAAAATTTAAAAGTACATCATCAATATTAACCAACAAGATTTAAGGTTTAACATTATTTTTCAAAATTAGCAAAGAGACATTTGAAGAATCATGAAATGTGGATCCGTGCAGCTACATCCCTTCCCTACATGACATGCCTCAAGTACCTGGAGGGGAAATACAAGGGTGACATTCGAAAATCTCAACAAGTAAACTTATTTGACAAGCTATTTAAACCATAGTTTGATTAGACATCGGCTTAATACTTCAATAATTGACCAATCGTTATTAGAATACCAAGTGTCATATCATTTTCACCATTAAGCCATATTTCATTCTTTGTCATCACACCAAACAAGTGCTACTAGAACAGCTTTGGTAATATTGGAGAATCATTAGGATACTAACAACTTAATATCCGAGCAAATAATATCAAAGATATCATGATAAGGACATTTAACCCATATTCATCCTACTACACCCATACTACTATTTTTTCATGTACACAATATTTGACCAACCCAGAATTACCACCATTTGGGTATTAAAAATCACTCTTGGGAAACACATAAGGAGTCCATGATAAATTAAGAGAGGACTAGAATAAGGGATCCGATGATCCCTATCATACTAATTCCAAATACAATAATAATTATAAGACGAATGAAGAGCATAACAATACAATGCAAACCCACACAAAATCCTTCACAACTCCATCAATACAAAAACAATGCATACATATGTCATTCAAAACCACACATACAATTCCATCCATATCCACAATACCAATGGTCATCCGCATTACACACACCTTGAGAAGCATCACTTCTCATGATTATTTCCAATGTTTATGCAATGCATAAGACAATCACTTCCATGCATCAAGTGTACATGAATGCATATAAATGCATATGAACTCCTGCCTGCATACCCAACAAAGTATGGAGCCGCATCCATGGATGCTGTACCAGTACGGTCGTAACCATAATATCACGATATAATTTCCAATGCAATGCATAAGCAAATGCACATGCATATAATATGGTGCATTGATAATGCCATCGATACATCTTCAACTTCCTTCTCAAGTGTGGATTAGCCACACACCACATGATATACCACCAACCAATATGTAACCCCTTTCTGAAGCAGGGAATTTACAACATACCACAACCATCACACATAGCAAGAATATTAGAATATACTTCAATGCAAATCTAAATCCACACGTATATGCGTAAGATACTTGTATTGTCAATGTCACAAATAACACTTCAATATGTCCAAAACATACTTCAAACATAAAACCATAGGATAAAACTCACCTCTAGAATCCAATTCTCACCACATGACGCCCCTTCTTAAGGTGCCAACCGTATAAGCCAACAATCCACAATATATTAATGCACAATACTATTTTAAATATAGACATATTTGCACGTAGATTGAACTATAGAAATTCATACCAAGGCCAAGGCAACCTGTGCACCTATAATTTCCACACACCATTCAACCACAATATTAGCCATATATGACCATAACCAAGAAGTGAAGTCTATTTTTGAACAGGAGCCAGATTCTAGTTTGACATCAGTGCTATCACATGACGATGATTCAACAACAATTGATTAAATCCAAACAAGCTCCTAAAGTAATGACATATTCCCTAATCTTTATATTTTGGTAATGCACAAGGTGCATGACTGAACCTCATTTATGAATAATATCACCCAAGCGTGTAATTATCTCAATTCACCCAAAATACTAACATAAACCATAGATTATTCATCATATTGAATTTATCTTCATTTTGTTAGATTACTCCACCAAGCAAATAAATCATGTCCAATCTTTCAATTATTGAGTATAGTTATATGTGCTAAGTTTTAGACATTTAAGGTGGTAAAAATAACAAGTCAAAACGGTAGCAGTTCATTGCTACGTTTACTTGCCTGTAACTTGGTAGAGATGAGCGCCCTAGGCACGACCTGGAGCAATACCACCTGTTGAACATCCCACATTCTCAGCATACAATATGGAAGAAACATACAGAATCAGTGGGCATCTCAGTACCTACATCCCACACCCCCATAAGCGAATAAAAACATAACAACCCATCCTGAAATCCTTTAACAGGACTAGCAGTCATTTTCATTTTCATATCTTTAGATCATTATGGATAAAAATTTCTAATTTTTTCTGTATGTAACATAACTTCATAATCTACAATTCTTTAGCTATTATCATCTCCAACAAAAGTCAGTAAGGTTGTCAAAACTTCAGTCTAAACTCAGCCTGACAGTCTGCCCCAAACTGCAGAGCAGTCACACTAAAACAATCATATCTTTTTATACAGAACTCCAATGAATATGTTATTTACCTATCTGGAAAGCTTGTGAAATTATCCACGATTTCTACAACTGCCACAAAGTCTGGTTCGGTCTCTAAGAAGGATTAATCTGCAGTTGAACAGATACTGCCCAAATTCGTAGGAAAGAAAAATAGTCAGAAAGAAACATCCATAACTCACTAACCACAAATCCGATTGAGGTGTTCTCCACGGCCATGGAAAGATATTTATATACCCTACAACTTTTAGAAAAGCCTATTATTTTTTTGGAGCAACTAAGACGCCCAAAATAGCCGATTTCTGAGACTGCACAGATTGACGAGTTTCAAATCAAGGATACAGCTGCATTTCGGGAACATCTCCTCTAATCCCATCCCCTAACCACGGATCTAACCCACAAAACATCATCCAATCAGGGGGATTAGGGTTTCTTACTTGCCTTGAGTAAGAGAAGCAAGAACCCTAGGTTCCCCACCTCCTCTTCTTCCCCATCCTCTTCTTCCTTCTTCCCCTTCCTTCCTCTTCTTCCTTTCCTCTCTCCTTTCTCTACTTTGGGGGAGAGAACAGCAGCAAGCAAAGAGGGGAAAAGTGGGCTGGGGATTGGAAGAAGCTAGGGTTGGCTGCCCTTTTATACTAGTGCTCTCTAGATACACATCCAACGGTCCACAATTACTCGGATCGCCGGAGGTGCAATACTTAGCCGAATTGGGCGAGTGAGTAGTCATACGAACTCGTCTCGACGAGCTATATGCAACCACGGTCTCCGATCATCAATCCAAGCAATGAATTTAAAAGTCAACTTTTACCCCTCTCGGAAGTAATTAGTCAACTCTCTCCTATTCCTCCCACTATTATGGATTACTGGTATTGCAATCTACCCCCCTTAATAGAATTCGTCCCCGAATTCAACTACTTCAAATCTTAAGTAACAACAAAGATATTTGTTGAGCCACAATTATTAGAATATGCCAAACTTAGAAAAAAATTATAATACCTCAAAGGATACTTAAACCCTCCAACATAGAATACATGCCACTAAGGCTAAATCCGTTTTGGCGAATACATAACTTTAGGGTGCTATATCAGGCACCGAATAACCAAATGTGGTGATCATACCAACTTCAACTCATTCTAACAAATCACTAACACCAAAATCCAAAAATCTATGCCATCAAGTCTTGCCCTCAACAAAGAGGCCGGAGAACTACGAGAAATTACTATCGATGCTTAGCACCACATTAAAGAAATCCATCTGTTTCAATCTATTCTTATTGAAGTGGAAAGGCAACACACTCCATAATGGAGCACACCCATGATGGTCTTGTCATAGCCCAAACAATGATTTAAAACGGGATGTTATCTCTAACGATGCTAACTAATGGCACTTTGCTCAACATTCCACCATTATTTATGATCTATAGCTATGTAAAGAAATAATTCAGAGGTTCCATGCTAAGTAAAACCAGTGAAACATGGTAGATGACTTAGTCTCAAATTATCAAATTTATTACTAATGACTCCAAACCTCCGAAAGATCAACAATTGAATGAAAGAAGTATATACCTGATTGAAATAGGTCAGCTGCAGATGCAACAGTATCAAGGGAAAAAATCTATCTAAACATATTCGTGTGCCATGCTAATTAAGCATTGTCTAAGTAATTAGACAAACAAGCAACTACAATAATAAAAAACCACATGACTTTAATCATTGAACCACCATAATCTGTAAAGCATAAAGAAAGTTTAAACTGTGCAAACTCAACAAATTAGAATTGAGGCGTACTTATGCAAACGAAATCTCGATGGTCTAGTTACCTGCCTTCGGTCTAGTGAAGCTCATTCCTACTCCAACAGGCTCTATCAGATTTCAACATAATTCCAGTAACAACGACTAGAAAGTGTTTGAAATGCCAGTAAATTTATCAAAAATGTTATCTCCATAATTACTAACCATAACTAAATCCCTACATGATTCTTTCTTTCAAAGGGCACAAACACATACCACTTTCAAAATCAGCTGAAGCATAATTGAGAGTCAGTGTAGGCCCAAGAACCTTCTGTATCATATTTATTCAATATCCACTTAGATAGTAAGCCTAGAGACATTAAGCTAAAGCATAGTTTCACCAACAATTCATATTTGCACTCACCAAGTCAGGTAACTAAACTAAATACCAACAACTAAGGACCAGACATGGTCCTATACCTTCACTTCTCATGCCGAGAAGGTCATGACAACTTTAACCCTTCAATAACATCCAAGTATTGGAAGAATTGGTCAAAGTCAGAGACATGACAAGGCCAACACAAATGGAATACTCCAAACATGCACTTCACCTAGAAAAATTTTCTATAAGACATGCTCTCAAGCTTAGGGACAATCAACAAACAACCATCACAAAGTCATGTCTAACAATTCAAACCATTTAGGATTCCACTTAGAACTCCCTCTCTTTCATCTCCACAAGCGACATAGGGTTGCCTCTATGTTTATTGAAAGAAATATCCTACACCATACTAGTGTAAGGCTCAAGTGTCGTCACTATAATCTATAGGAAAAAAACACATGATGCTTCAACACTCCAATATATTGAGAGCAAATGGTCATAGTGCTCGCAATGGGGGTCAGTCCACCCGTCACTTAACTATTTACTTCGAATATAGATAGTTGGGTCATAACCTAACCCTCAAGCCATCCTCACATAGCAACATAGACAAGGTAGTGTGTGGGCCCTCCACTCCATCCGTCTACATTACTAGACTATATCTACTCTACAGGCTTCCAACAATATTTTGAAAATTAACCACAAAATACGCAAGATCTATTAACAACTGCATCACCCAAACAAGAATAACAATAGAGCCCCGTTTACATAACAAACAATAAAATTCTATGATGAGAAGGTTAACCAGCACGTACACTTCGAGGGGGCAAGCATCATGAACAATAAATGCCCTAAAGACCAGAGTAAAAAAATCACTTAGTATAAGTGAACAAGCAAATAACATTCACACCTCAACCATATATATGATTAATGCGAAATACATCACAAATACTAACTCACCTTTAAAATCCATGTTTCATCGAATAACAACACGCCACGATGTAGAGCAAACCACATATATAATTAATATGAAGTACACTACAATCATCATAGATAAACTAAGCAAGTCCACTTCAATACAAGAGTAATATGCATGATATGCATACCCATACCCATCCTACAAGTGCAAGTGTGTCAATTTAATTAATTAATTTTTTACCAAGAATCTAAAGCCTAGGCTCTGATACCAACTGTGACACCTCAGGCCACAAAACCCCGGGATATCACTAAAATCCATGACGCGACTAGCTGCTTTGCTAACTAGTAGCTGAAAAAAAATTTCAGCAGCAACTCCCTTGCAATTTCAATAACCAGAAGCAGAATAATTAATTGATAAGTTATAAGCAACCGAAACCATAAAGGATCATCCTAACAGGTCATCAGAGATGGAAATTTTAAAATTACATCACCAATATTAACCAACAAGATGTAAGGGATAACATTATTTTCAAGATTAGCAAAGAGACATTTGGAGAATCATGAAGTGTGGATCCGTGCAGCTACATCCCTTCCCCACATGACATGCCTCAGGTACATGGAGTGGGAATACAAGGGTGAGATACAAAGATCTCAGCAAGTAAACTTATTTTGACAAGCTATTTAAACCACAGTTTGATTAGGCCTCAGCTTAATACTTCTATAATTGACAAATCATTATTAGAATATCAAGTGTCATATCATTTTCACCATTATGCCATATTTCATTCTTTGTCATTACACCAAACAAGTGCTACTAGAACAACTTTTGTAATATTGGAGAATCATTAGGATACTATCAACTTAATATCCAAACAAATAATATCAAAGATAACATGATAAGAACATTTAAACCATATTCATCCTACTATACCCATACTACTATTTTTTCTTCATGTAAATAATATTTGACCAACCCAGAATTACCACCATTTGAGTATTATAGATCACTCATGGTAAATACACAAAGAGTTCATGACAAATTAACAAGGGACTAGAATAACGGATCCGATGATCCCTATCATACTAATTCCAAATACAATAATAATTATAAGACGAATGAAGTGCATGACAATACAATGCAAATCCACAAAATCATTTACAACTCCATCAATACAAACACAGTGCATACAAATGCCATTCAAAACCGAACATACAATTCCATCCATATCCACAATACCAAGGGTCATCCGCATTACATACTCCTTGAGAAGCATCACTTCTCTTGATTACTTCCAATGTTTATGCAATGCATAAGACAATCACTTCCATGCATCAAGTGCACATAAATGCATATGAACTGTTGCCTGCATACCCAACAAGGTATGGAGCCGCATCCATGGATGCTGTACCGGTACAGTCGTAACCATAAGATCACGACATGACTTCCAATACAATGCATATGCAAATGCACATGCATATAATATGGTGCATTGATAATGCCAGCAAGAAATCTTCAGCTTCCTTCTCAAGTATGGATTAGCCACACACCATATGATATACCACCAACCAATATGTAACCCCTTTCTGAAGTAGGGAATTCACAACATACCACAACCATCACACATAGCAAAAATACTAGAACATACTTCAATGCATATCTAATCCACACATATATACGTAAGATACTCCTATTGTCAAGTCACAACTAACACTTCAACATGTCCAAAACATACTTCAAACAAGAAACCATAGGATAAAACTCACATCTAGAATCCAATTCTCACCACATGACGCCCCTTCTTAAGGTGCCAATCATATAAGCCAACTATCCATAATATATTAAGGTACAATACTATTTTAGATATAAACATATTTGCACATAGATTGAACTATGGAAATTCATTCTAAGGCCAAGGCACCATGTGCACCTATGAATTGCACACACCATCCAATCACAATATTAGCCATATATGGCCATAACCAAGGAGTGAAGTCCATTTTTGAACGGGAACCAAATTCTAGTTTGACCTCAGTGCTATCACACCACGATGATTCAATAATAATTAATTAAATCCAAACAAACTCCTAAAGTAATGATAGGCTCCTTAATATTTATATTTTGGTAAAGCGCAAGATGCATGACTGAATCTCATTTATGAATAATATCACTTAAGCATGTAATTATCTCTATTCACCCAAAATACCAACATAAAACATAGGTTATTCATCCTATTGAATTTATCTTCATTTTGTTAGATTACTCCACCAAGCAAATAAATCATGTCCAATCTTTAAGTTATTGAGTATAGTCATATGTGCTAAGTTTTAGACATTTAAGGTGGTAAAAATAACAAGTCGAAACGGTAGCAAATCACCGCTACGTTTACCTGCGGTAGAGATGAACGCCCTAGGCACGACCTGGAGCAATATCACCTGTTGAACATCCCACAATCTCAGCATACAACAAGGAATAAACATACACAATCAATAGCCAACTCACACCTACGTCCAACACCCCAAATAGGCAAACAAAGACAAAAGCACACATCCTGAAATATTCAGCCATAGCAACAGATATTATATTTTTCATATCTCCTGATTCTTATGGATATAAATTCCCAAATTTTTTTTGTATATAACGTAACTTCATAATATATAATTATTTATTTATTATCATCTCTAAAAAAGTCAGTAAGATTGTCAAAACTTCAGTCTAAACTCAGCCTGACAGTTTGCCCCAAACTGCAGAGCAGTCACACTAAAACAATTATATCTTTTTATACAAAACTCCAATGAATATGATCTTTACCGATCTAGAAAGCTTATAAAATTATCCACGATTTATACAACTGCCACAAAGCCTGGTTCGGCCTCTAAGCAGGATTAATCTGCAGTTGAACAGATATTGCCCAAATTCGGAGGAAAGAAAAATAGTCAGAAAGAAATATTCATAACTCACTAACCGCAAATCCGATTGAGGTGTTCTTTATAGACATGGAAAGATCATTAAATCCCCTACAACTTTTAGAAAAGCATATTATTTTTTTGAGCCACTAAGACACCAAAAATAGCCGATTTCTGAGACTGCACAGATTGACGAGTTTCAGATCAAGGATGAAGCTGCATTTCGGGAACATCTCCTCTAATCCCATCCCCTAACCACGGATCTAAGCCATAAAACATCATCCAATCAGGGGGATTAGGGTTTCTTACTTGCCTTGAGTAAGAGAAGCAAGAACCCTAGGTTCCTCACCTCCTCTTCTTCCCCATCCTCTTCTTCCTTCTTCCCGTTCCTTCCTTTTCTTCCTTTCCTCTCTCCTTTCTCTATTTTGGGGGAAGGAACATCAGCAAGCAAAGAGGGGAAAAGTGGGCTGGGGATTGGAAGAAGCTAGGGTTGGCTGCCCTTTTATACTAGTGCTCTCTAGACACACATCCAACGGTCCACAATTACTCGGATCACCGGAGGTGCAATACTTAGCCGAATTGGGCGAGTGAGTAGTCAAACAGACTCGTCTCGATGAGCTATATGCAACCACGGTCTCCGATCATCAATCCAAGCAATGAATTTAAAAGTCAACTTTTACCCCTCTCGAAAGTAATTAGTCAACTCTCTCCTATTCCTCCCACTATTATGGATTACTGGTATTACAATCTACCCCCCTTAAAAGAATTTGTCCCCGAATTCAACCACTTCAAATCTTAAGTAACACCAAAGATATTTGTTGAGCCACAATTATTAGAATACGCCGAACTTATAAAAAATTATAATACCTCAAAGGATACTTGAACCATCTAACATAGAATACATCCCACAAAGGCTATATTCCTTTTGGCGAATACATAACTTCAGGGTGCTATATCAAGCACTGATTAACCAAATGTGGTGATCATACCAACTTTAACTCTTTCCAACAAATCACTAACACTAAAATCCAAAATCTATGCCATCAAGTCTTGCCCTCAACAAAGAGGCCGGAGAACTACGAGAAATTACTATCGATGCTTAGCACCACATTAAAGAAATCCATCTGTTTCAATCTATTCTTATTGCAGTGGAAAGGCAACACACTCCATAACGACAATAGGACAGCCATGATGGTCTTGGCATAGCCCAAACAATGATTTAAAACTGTATGTTATCTCTAACGATGCTAACTAATGGCACTTTGCTCAACATTCCACCATTATTTATGATCTATAGCTATGTAAAGAAATAATTCAGAGGTTCCATGCTAAGTAAAACCAGTGAAAGATGGTAGATGACTTAGTCTCAAATTATCAAATTTATTACTAATGACTCCAAACCTCCTAAACATCAAAAATTGAATGGAAGAAGTATATACCTGATTGAAATAGGTCAGCTGCATATGCAACAGTATCAAGGGAAAAAATCTATCTAAACATCTTCCGTGTCCCATGCTTATTAAGCATTGTCTAAGTAATTAGACAAACAAGCAACTACAATAATAAAAAACCACGTGACTTTAATCATTGAACCACCATAATCTGCAAAGCATAAAGAAAGTTTAAACTGTACAAACTCAACAAATTAGAATTGAGGCGTACTTATGCAAACGAAATCTCGATGGTCTAGTTACCTGCCTCCGGTCTAGTGAAGCTCATTCCTACTCCAACAGGCTCTATCAGATTTCAACATAATTCCAGTAACACCGACTAGAAAGTGTTTGAAATGCTAGTAAATTTATCAAAAATGTTATCTCCATAATTACTAACCATAACTAAATCCCTACATGATTCTTTCTTTCAAAGGGCACAAACACATACCACTTTCAAAATCAGCTGAAGCATAATTGAGAGTCAGTCTAGGCCCAAGAAACTTCTCTATCATATTTATTTAATATCCACTTAGATAGTAAGCTTAGAGACATTAAGCTAAAGCATAGTTTCACCAACAATTCAGATTTGCACTCACCAAGTCAGGTAACTCAACTAAATAAAAACAACTAAGGACCAGACATGGTCCTATACCTTCACTTCTCATGCCAAGAAGGTCATGACGACTTTAACCCTTCAATAACATCCAAGTATTGGAAGAATTGGTCAAAGTCAGAGACACGACAAGGCCAACACAAATGGAATACTCCAAACATGCACTTCACCTAGAAAAATTGTCTATAAGACAAGCTCTCAAGCTTAGGGACAATCAACAAACAACCATCACAAAGTCATGTCTAACAATTCAAACCATTTAGGATTCCACTTAGAACTCCCTCTCTTTCATCTCCACAAGCGACATAGGGTTGCCTCTATGTTTATTGAAAGAAATATCCTACACCATACTAGTGTAAGGCTCAAGTGCCGTCACTATAATCTATAGGAAAAAAACACATGATGCTTCAACACTCCAATATATTGAGAGCAATGGTCATAGTGCTCGCAATGGGGGTCAGTCCACCTCTCACTTAACTATTTACTTCGAATATAGATAGTTGGGTCATAACCTAACCCTCAAACCATCCTCACATAGCAACATAGACAAGGTAGTGTGTGGGCCCTCCACTCCACCCGTCTACATTACTAGACTATATCTACTCTACAGGCTTCCGACAATATTTTGAAAATTAACCACAAAATATGCAAGATCTATTAACAGCCGCTTCACCCAAACAAGAATAACAATAGAGCCCCGTTTATGTAACAAATAATAAAATTCTATGATGAGAAGGTTAACCAGCACGTACACTTCGAGGGGGCAAGCATCATGAACAATAAATGTCCTAAAGATCAGAGTAACAAAATCACTTAGTATAAGTGAACAAGCAAATAACATTCACACCTCAACCATATATATGATTAATGCGAAATACATCACAAATACTAACTCACCTTTAAAATCCATGTTTCATCGAATAACAACACGCCACGATGTAGAGCCAACCACATATATAATTAATATGAAGTACACTACAATCATCATAGATAAACTAAGCAAGTCCACTTCAATACAAGAGTAATATGCATGATATGCATACCCGTACCCATCCTACAAGTGCAAGTGTATCAATTTAATTAATTAATTTTTTACCAAGAATCTAAAGCCTAGGATTTGATACCAACTGTGACACCTCAGGCTACAAAACCCCGGGATATCACTAAAATCCATGACGCGACTAGCTTGCTTTGCTAACTAGTAGCAAAAAAATTTCAGCAAGCTCCCTTGCAATTTCAATAACCGGAAGCGGAATAATTAATTGATAAGTTGTAAGCAACCGAAACCATAAAGGATCATCCTAACAGTTCACCAGAGATGGAAATTTTAAGATTACATTATCAATATTAACCAACAAGATGTAAGGGATAACATTATTTTCAAGATTAGTAAAGAGACATTTGGAGAATCATGAAGTGTGGATCCGTGCAGCTACATCCTAAAACCCTAGGATATCACTAAAATTCACTACGCGACTAGTTGCTTTGCTAACTACTAGCAGAAAAAAATTTCAGCGGCAACTCCCTTGTAATTTCAATAACGTGGAAGCAGAATAATTAATTGATAAGTTGTAAGCAACCGAAACCATAAAGGATCATCCTAACAATTCATCAGAGATGAAAATTTAAAATTACATCATCAATATTAACCAACAAGATTTAAGGTTTAACATTATTTTTAAAATTAGCAAAGAGACATTTGAAGAATCATGAAATGTGGATCCGTGCAGCTACATCCCTTCCCTACATGACATGCCTCAAGTACCTGGAGGGGAAATACAAGGGTGACATTCGAAAATCTCAGCAAGTAAACTTATTTGACAAGCTATTTAAACCATAGTTTGATTAGGCATCGGCTTAATACTTCAATAATTGACCAATCGTTATTAGAATACCAAGTGTCATATCATTTCCACCATTAAGCCATATTTCATTCTTTGTCATCACACCAAACAAGTGCTACTAGAACAGCTTTGGTAATATCGGAGAATCATTAGGATACTAACAACTTAATATCCGAGCAAATAATATCAAAGATATCATGATAAGGACATTTAACCCATATTCATCCTACTACACCCATACTACTATTTTTTCTTCATGTACACAATATTTGACCAACTCAGAATTACCACCATTTGGGTATTATAGAGCACTCATGGGAAACACACAAGGAGTCCATGATAAATTAAGAGAGGACTAGAATAAGGGATCCGGTGATCCCTTTCATACTAATTCCAAATACAATAATAATTATAAGACGAATGAAGAGCATAACAATACAATGCAAACCCACACAAAATCCTTCACAACTCCATCAATACAAAAACAATGCATACATATGTCATTCAAAACTGCACATACAATTCCATCCATATCCACAATACCAAGGTCATCTCCATTACACACTTCTTGAGAAGCATCACTTCTCATGATTACTTTCAATGTTTATGCAATGCATAAGACAATCACTTTCATGCATCAAAATGCATATGAATGCATATGAACTCCTGCCTGCATACCCAACAAGGTATGGAGCCGCATCCATAGATGCTGTACCGGTACGGTTGTAACCATAAAATCACGACATAACTTCCAATACAATGCATATGCAAATGCACATGCATATAATATGGTGCATTGATAATGCCACCGATACATCTTCAACTTCCTTCTTAAGTGTGGATTAGCCACACCCCACATGGTATACCACCAACCAATATGTAACCCCTTTCTGAAGCAGGGAATTTACAACATACCACAACCATCAAACATAGCAAGAATATTAGAATATACTTAAATGCAAATCTAAATCCACACGTATATGCGTAAGATACTTGTATTGTCAATGTCACAAATAACACTTCAACATGTCCAAAACATACTTCAAATATAAAACCATAGGATAAAACTCACCTCTAGAATCCAATTCTCACCACATGACGCCCCTTCTTAAGGTGCTAACCGTATAAGCCAACAATCCCTAATATACTAATGCACAATACTATTTTAAATATAAACATATTTGCACGTAGATTGAACTATAGAAATTCATATCAAGGCCAAGGCAACCTGTGCACCTATAATTTCCACACACCATTCATCCACAATATTAGCCATATATGGCCATAACCAAGAAGTGAAATCTATTTTTGAACAGGAGCCAGATTCTAGTTTGACATCAGTGCTATAACATCATGATGATTCAATAACAATTGATTAAATCCAAACAAGTCAAAACGGTAGCAGTTCATCGCTACGTTTACTTGCCTGTAACTTGGTAGAGATGATCGCCCTAGGCACGACCTGGAGCAATACCACCTGTTGAACATCCCACATTCTCAGCATACAACATGGAAGAAACATACACAATCAGTGGGCATCTCAGTACACATCCCACACCCCAATAAGCGAATAAAAACATAACAACCCATCCTGAAATCCTTCAACATGACTAGTAGTCCTTTTCCTTTTCATATCTTTAGATCATTATGGATAAAAATTTCTAAATTTTTCTTTATGTAACATAACTTCATAATTTACAATTCTTTAGGTATTATCATCTCCAACAAAAGTCAGTAAGGTTGTCAAAACTTTAGTCTAAACTCAGCCTGACAGTCTGCCCCAAACTACAGAGCAGTCACACTAAAACAGTTATATCTTTTGCTACAAAACTCCAATGAACATGTGTTTTACCGATCTCGAAAGATTATAAAATTATCTACAACTTCCGTAACTGCCACAAAGTCTGATTCGGCCTCTAAGCAGGATTAATCTGCAGTTGAACAGATACTGCCCAAATTCACAGGAAAGAAAAAGAGTCAGAAAGAAACATCCATAACTCACTAACCACAAATCCAATTGAGGTGTTCTCCACGGCCATGGAAAGATCTTATATACCATACAACTTTTAGAAAGGCCTATTATTTTTTTGGATCCACTAAGATGCACAAAATAGCCGATTTCGGAGACTGCATAGATTGACGAGTTTCAGATCAGGGATGAAGCTGCATTTTGAGAGCATCTCCTCTAATCCCATCCCCTAACTACGGATCTAACCCACAAAACATCATCCAATCAGGGGGATTAGGTTTTCTCACCTTGCATTGAGTAAGAGCAACAAAAACCCTATGTTCCCCACCTCCTCTTCTTCCTCATCCTCTTCTTCCTTCTTCTCCTTCCTTCCTCTTCTTCCTTTCCTCTCTCCTTTCTCTACATTGGGGCAAAAATAGCAGTAAGCAAGGAGGGGAAAAGTGGGCTGGGGGTTGGAAGAAGCTACGGCTAGCTGCCCCTTTTATACTAGAGCCCTCTAGACACACATCCAATGGTTCACAATTACTCCGATCGCCGAAGGTGCAATACTTAGCCGAATTGGGCGAGTGAGTAGTCAAACGGACTTGCCTCTATGAGCTCTACGCAACCACGTTCTCCGATCGTCCATCCAAGCAACAGATTTAAAAGTCAACTTTTACCCCTGTTGGGAGTAATTAGTCAACTCTCTCGTTTTCTTCCCATTATTATGGATTACGAGTATTACACTTACCCCAGGAGTACCAGAACTCCTCACACTACTAGGAAATAATGGCTAGAGTACAAGAGGATTTAAGTTCATGGAGTGGGTACTGCCAAAGTGAGGTTATCGAAAGGCTTTGCCGTGACCGTCTGATGTGTTGGGACGTAGGTTCATTTGTTGGGCAGTCATGGAGTACGGGTAAAGTGTACATCCACTGCAGTGTGAGTGAATCAATCTATTCGAATAGCCGTGCTCACGGATATGGAGCAGCATGACAAGACTTTCGTTTGGCTAGACTCTAAATTTTAAAATGATGGGATGGGCTTGCATGATGATTTTTGTGTGCTGGTAGATCAACTTCTCAAAAAGCGAGAAGGGGTAGACCCCTAGAAAATCATGACAATTCCTTGGGATCACAATGGATGGGGGTAGAACTGTCACCGATTTAATGAACTATGGAAATAAAACTTGATCAGGCTTAGATCTTAGGTTTGTGAAAAGAATTGCAAACTGGCTTTATGCAAAAGAACCACAACCATTCTTTGGTTATTCCCTGTCATATGCATCCTTGTTGTGGTGGCTTGCTGAGTACTGTTGGTACTCACCTTTGCTATATGCACAAACATTCAGTTGTAGGCGAGGAAGACCATGAAGACCCGTATGCATACTACCAGGAGGGTGTGGAAGATGATGACGCTCAGTAGGTCTTAGACTCTGATCGTTGCATGTGGCAATGGCGTACCGCTGCCTTCTGTCCGCTGCCTTATCTAATTTATGCTTTTGCTTATATTTCGGAACATTTGGTCCTATGATCTAGACATTGCCTTCGGGCCTATATTGTAATATTTCGTGTAAGACGATTTGTGCACGTGCACTTGATAATTCAGTACTGTATTTCGTGAGTACCAAACTACTCGATCTAGGAAAATGGTACTATGAACACGAGTGATTCCTGTTACAAAAACGGGGGGTCTACAGAGCTGGTATCAGAGCGTGCGACTGTAGGATAAGACCAATGGCACCCCACCCCTTTATAGCTGGCTAAAGGGAGATCCCCATCTAGGACTATTTTGAAAATAAAAACGTTATGTCCACGAAACAAAAATGTGTTTTCCATTATACTCTTATCTCCTTATCTCCTTATAAAATTTGTTTTGCTCTCACTTCCCCCTGACTCTGAAGTCTTTGCAAAATGATTTGCCAAAGTTTCTCTCCTTTTCCCCCAACTCTCTAGTTGCTAAGTCCGAAGCACCGTCTGGACGCCAAGTCAAGTCCAAGATTCAAGCAAGCCGATCAAGCCAAGTAGCCCCGAGTCAACACTTCCCGAGGAGCAAGTGACCTTTTCTCGGAGCTCACCTAAAACCCAAATCTTATCCCGGAAGAGTAGCATCGATAGTTCCTAGGCCGCGTGTTGTTTGTTTTGTGCAGGTGTATGGTTTATATCAGTGATGGGGATGTGACCATACTAGGTTGTTGGTCTCATCTTTAGTTAACCTCTTCTTTCCCCTCTCCTGGATGGGTAAAGCCAAGGGCAGTGTCAGTAAATCTAGATCTCAACAGTTCCATGGATCAACTCGGAACAACCTTGCGAACACTCCACCTTCTTTCCAAGTGAACCCGACCCTAGCCCAGTGTCACGTCCCACCTACATCTGGAAGCTAGACTGTCCTCACAGCCCAAAACATATCTTTTCTACGCACTTTGTCCTCACTCATGCGCAACCAGGAAGAACTTCCCGATCGGTCACCCATCCCCAAATTGCCCTAGACCAAGCACGCTTAACCTCAAAGTTCTTTGGAGATGAGCTTCCAGAAAAGAAGTTGCAACTTGTTGGTATGAGTATTCTATTAATCCTATTAAGCGATGTTACATCCACACCCCCTTAGAAGACCGACGTCCTTGTCGGTCAACCCCAGGCCAGGAACCTCCCCTCTTGGCCTCGTCCGTGCGTTCAGTGCCGGCGCATGTGCCATGTCATGTCCCCTCAGGGCCTACACGCCGTGTCCCCTTGCAACTGACCCGCCACGCGCCCCGTGAAACCGTGAGGGTCGGCTCTGATACCACTTGTCACGTCCCACCCTTCCCTGGGCTAGGCTCGCCTACATCTGAAAGCTCTCTAGGATCTTTAGACTGTCCTCATAGCCCAACACATATCTTTTCTGCGCACTTTGTGCTCACTCATGCGCAACCAGGAAGAACTTCCCGGTCGATCACCCATCCCTAAATTGCCCCAGGCCAAGCACGCGGCCAAGCACGCTTAACCTTAGAGTTCTTTGAAGATGAGCTTCCAGAAAAGAAGTTGCAACTTGTTGGTATGAGTATTCTATTAATCCTATTAAGCTCTGGGCCAGGGTGTTACACTCAGGTAGTGGCTAATCAGACGTAGTTAATGGCCATGATGATGCAACAGATGCAACGACAGTTTCAACAGCCATAGATGCAAGCTCAGGGACAGTATCCAGAGCAATGCCAGTATGTTCCGATGCAAGCCCTGATGACTCCCGCAAGTATGCCGTCAAGTCCTCAGGAGGTGATGACACCAACCCCGCCATTTGGATGGGGGGAAACACTTGACACCTGCTACGATTTCATTGAGCAAGGTCATGACATAAGAAACAGTTCATGGGACAAGTATACCAGAACCTCGACCGAAGAAGAGATGCAGTGCGCAAGAAAGAATAAAGATTCCTGTCAAATAATCAGCAAAGGTTTTGGTTGGCCACCCTCCAACTCTAAGGAGAGAAAGTCACCACAATGGAATACAGGTGTTGATGAGAAAAATTCCCATGCGCTGGCCTGGTAGATCTGCTTAACTCCAGTGCAGGTCCAAAAATGGTCGCCTTTGGTGATTGCGCGGGCGTGCCAGTTGGATTGATCCTATAACCAACAAGAAAACAAGAGATAGGCGTTTGGTTATGATTAGATCCTACTCGATCGGCTATAGATATTCATTAATATATAATTGCTATCCCAAAGCACGTTTAGACTAAGTGATTGGGATAGATCGGTAGCATACCGATACAATATAAATCACTTATATCTAAAAGCATGCTAGGATAATAATCATATACATTTATAGCCTAACCGATGTCATAGATCTAATGTATATTGGCTAGTACTCTGATATGTTTTATAAAAAGATATTAATTTGAACTAAATGCACTAAACTAGGATCAATTGGCTGTTAATATTACTTAACATATTGATACCGAGCTTAGCACATTTAAGTAGATTAAGATCTTAATATAAAAGGCAGCTCTAATACACCTAGCAGTAATAATACATAAAAGATGATTAAAACAGGTAAGACCGGCTGAAACCCCGGTGCTATCTCTAATAATAAACATTGAGACGAATAGATCTATATGATTCTAAAGGTGACTTAACAGATCAAATTGATGCAGCATTAAGTACAAAAAGAAGCATGAGATCTATTTAGACTAATGAGAACTCCTCGAGATGGTGGATACGACATATAACCTAAATCAACCTCTAGATCTAGCTCTGTCGGCTGCTATCTTCAAGGAGATGTTAGCCAATCACGAGATAGATCTAGACATTGATCTAGATTATATGCCGCATATGATAGATTAAACAATTTGTAACATCAATATTAGAGTGTCATGATGATGGAAGCACTAACCCCGATAACACAAACCGCTTGTAACAAGAGATTACCTTGTTTGGAGATCAAAACCCTGCAGCCCAAGAACTAGGCAAGAACTTGTCGAGAAAAGTAAAAATGAAAAGGTTGGCGATGCGCCGAGATTGTATTGATGTTTATATGTTTTGTTACAACAAGCACTCGGGTCTTATTTATACCCGGTTACAACAACATCCGTGTAGATAATGGTTTCTATCTTATCTACTATTTACAGTAGGACAATATCCCGGGACGGAGTCCCATGTCGTGTTACAAAAGGAAGTTACACAAGATATTGTATTTTACAGATACAATTGTCGTTATAGGACCTTATCCGTAGATGGCAACATCTTTGAAGCACTTTGGAAACCGAATCCAATGATTATCTCTAAGCTTTCCTTCCGGGATTTGCTCCGCCTTCTGTTTCCAATCGAAATTGGCTATCGGCTATCCTGGTCCGACTCGGACTCAGTCGACTGGCTCCGTAGCCGATTCGGACTTAGCCGATGCGGCCTCTCTTTCCAAGAATCGCGCATTTCCTCTGATTCTGCTTCAATCCTTGCTTCAAACTCGAGGATTTGCTTACCAAATTTGGTTTATAACACATGCCCCCAAGTCCGCGATATTGATAATGTTGCGGATTTTGTGCAATCTTATCCTTGGAGAAATCCTAGGTCGAGTTTGTTTCGGTCGTTACAAAACTCTTTAAATAACGCCCCTTTCGCGCAGAACAAACTCACGCCGTCAACGTAATCCACAAAACCAGCAACTGCTCTCGAGCTCTCCGGCAATTCCTTCGGCTCCCTCGACTACGCCGCGGCTATCCCCCTCCTCCGGCGACCAAGATCGCGGCAATGGCGGCTTCTGCTGCTCCATCCGGCTCTGCTCCCGCCGAGTTCCCTGAGGTACGCCCCATTGGCCAATCGTTTCTTTTCCGCCTTTAGTCGCATATTTGAGTTCTTGGTTTCCAAATCTTGATTCTGCCCCCTTTTTCCGGTTGTAGCATCTTGCATACCAGATAGTGATTCCCAGCCTAATCAACGATAAAAGATATTTCCTAGGGCCTATCGGCAACACGGACCCCGCCGAGTGCATCATAGCCGAAATCGATAGGGTGCCCCATAGGATGAGGAACCCCAATTTAGGCCACTGGAATGGCACCTTCAAGTCCTAGCCTTCAACCGATAAGTCCTGGCCCACATGGTACAAAAGGATGCAGCCTAGCAAACACAACCATTGGGAAGAAATCGGCATAGCGCAATGCTTGGCCCTCTCGGTAGTCGACATGCCCAAGGATGAACCATTAGTATCGGCTACCAGCTACTTCTGGAACAACACCTTGAACACCTTCCTCTTTCAGCAAGGCCCAATGACCCCAACCCTAGCCGACGTCTTTATGATAATAGGACTTGACATTATATCGTCGGCTAATCCTAATCGACTGGACAACAAGGGCCAATTTTCCTTCAAGACTAAAGCAATTGGAGGCTGGAATGTTATGTCAGCAAGAACATGGGGACAGGGCCCATCAGCGCTAGGGAGCACACTGTATTCCTCATGATGTGGCTAGAAAAATTCATCTTCTGCGGCTCTAGATGTGGCCCAACAGCAAATTGGCAGGTGGTAGCCGAAGCCCTAGTCAACAAGACAAAACTCCCTTTGGGCAAATTCCTTCTAAGCTACCTCTATCAGACATTGAGCTAGGCATCGACTAAGATAGCAATTGATGCATCAATCGGCACTGGGGGCCCTTGGTGGTTCCTGCAGCTATGGCTTGTACTGCTAACTCAGAAAGTCTTCGGACGACCAAAGCTAGCCGATGCTCGATTTCCCCTGTTGGAGCCAACTGAAGATGATGGGGGAATAAAATAACCACCCGGAGATGCCTATCTTTTGGGGAGGCCACAACTACCCACACTGGATCCAAGTAATCAAACGAGCTCCTCGCCGAACGGTTCATATCTTTTTATGAAGGCCTCGCAAAGAACAATCGGGCTTGGTTTTTCTATGAAGACCGAATAGAGTTTGAGTTGCCAATTGAACTGAACTTGGATGAAATAAACTCGAACAAATACCCCAAGTGCAGAGAAATCTTCACCATGGCACTTACTCCTTGCATACCACCGACTGGGATACATCAGGGCCGAAACGTGTTGAAGACTTATGAATTTTATTACCCTGCATTGGCTGGAAGGCAACTTGGTCTCGGGCAGTTGCCTATCGTCTGTTACTATGCTGACAAGATCGAGACCCGAGGGGCGATTGACTCAAGGCTCATGATGAACAAATTGATGGAGATAGAGAGCCCACCCCTCGGCAGTATTGGGATCTTGGAGTTGGCCCACAAGAGAAGCGTGACTTACGATAAGTGGTGGGTGGAGATCAAGCAACACATCTTCCATCAACACGCCTCAATGTACCTCACCACTCTACTGCCGAACGAAATCCCTTCTGTAAGTATTTTCATCCTTAAACATTTTCCCTCAAGCAGTCGGTTGTCGTCATCTCCTAACACTTAATCACTTTTTCCTTGCAGACGACAGAATCGGATCCCCCACAATGAGCAACTCGGGCATCGTGATCGAGTACCGCTTGGGCGTCCTCCCGAACGGGGGCGGCTATGCTGCATTCGCCATCGGCTGGGATGCGCCGAAGGTGAAAATACTGCTATACGACCAAACTCGCAAAGCTGTGATGAGGAAGAAGAGAGCTACACCATCAGCTGTGGGTCAATCGGTTGCACCTGCAAAGAAGCAAAAGAAGCCAAAGCCTCCCGCACCAGCTGATAGATCACCTTCCCTCGATCCGAGCATCGAAGAAGCCATTGATCAAGAGGCCATAAATGAAGAGGTCTCGCGGGACATCGACGCGGCGACGGAAAGCAGCAGCTCAAGTCACAACTCAACCACCACGCCGGTCGACGATCAGGCTCCACCAGGCCCTTCTCCTCCAAAGCGATCGGTATGCACTTTACCTTTTGAATCCGATCCTCAAATCACAATCATTCGAACCCTGACCAAATTCTTCTTGCAGTATAAAAGATTAGCCAACCGGAATCCTTGCCCAGCTTCACCAGTAGTTTCTAAACTTGTCTTCTCTCTTTGCTCATTTTTACTTGGCCGACTAGCACTGACACTTGTCCTTTTTTGTAGCCTCCTCGGTCTCCATCAGCTACCCTCCATGCGTCAAGTGAGAGGACTCCATTGGCTACGGGCAGCCACCATGCCGAAGAAAAGCCTGCACCAGCTCCTGCCGTCCGAGTAAACTTACTCCCCTTCTTTCAAGAGCTTATATTGGCTGTCATGCTCCATTTTAACCACTCTAACCTTCTCTGCAGACTCTAGCCGATCTGGTCCCATTTGATATCAAAGAGTTCATCAACGAAGAGGAAGAAACCACCAGCTAGGATCAGACCGCAATAGCCGACGATCTCAAAGAAAAGCTCCAAGATATCCATCGTCGACTAGATATTAATCTAGACCAACTAGTCATGGAGTGCGGGCCGATCCGAGCGCGTTTCAATGACGTCCAAAATCAGCTTCCGAAAGAATTGGCTGAGACAATCTCCCAAGCTGTATTCATCAAACTTCATCGGTACAAGCTGGAGTGGGCCATGTAGAGGATAATTGATCGGCAAGCTCAAGCCGACTTGGTGGCTTCAATTGATGCCACTGTGCAGAAACTCATAACCGAAAAGGCCAAGTTGGACGAGCTGGCGGCCGGGCCATCGGCTACACATGCGAAGATCAACCGGCTCGAAGTAGAGGAAGCCGATTTGCAAGAGAAGCTGGAGCAATGCAGGGCCAAGATCGCTGAAGAGAAGCAAGTGTTAGCCGATCTCCCCAAGGCCACTGAAGAGCAAAAAGCCAAGGTGATTTCCACCCTCAAATACTTGGTAGATATGAATAAATCGGCTAAGGTGATCCCGGGCACCAAGGAGGAAGACCTCACAACAGTTGATCAGATCAAAGCCATCAAGGACAAAGAGATGTCGGCCATCCAAAAATTCCTCGGAATGTAATAGAGCTAGCTTTTAAAACTTTTTGTCTCAGCTTGTACACATAACTTTGTAATCGGCCTACTATGCTTTTACTTATTGATCATATATCTTTTGCCGATTCACCTAGTCTTCATGTCTTGAATGCCTCAAAAGTTTTCAATGCCCCAAAAATTTTTTAGTTTCTGATTCTAATTTTCGACTTTGTATGATATATGCCCCCCTAATTTTCTTAATGTTGCCTTCAACATTGATAAAATTATAAGATAAAACCATCCAATACCTGTCGGCTAAACTCAGCCGATTTGATAAATCAGAGGGGAAAAACTTAGAGTGAAAATGTTCTAAAGGCGATGTGTATAATCTCACAACACATCGACTAGCATGGATTGGCAAGGACTTAACCGAATCATGAATTGATCCAAATGCTAGGATAGTATTTTTTTTCAAATATTTGCCATTAAGAGCCCTTTCAAACACTTCTCCATCCGATCCTTCCAGCATATAGGCTCCTTTAGAGACGCATTTGTGGATCTTGAAAGACCCTTCCCAGTTACGTGACCACTTGCCGAATTTGCTATCTCTTGAACCGACCGGCAAGATCAGCTTCCAAACGAGCTTGCCTTCTTCAAAAGACTTAGGCAAAACTTTCTTATTGTAATCACGAGCCACTTGTTCTTTATCCCTAGTCACCTTCTGTTGATGAGAAATTCTCCTATGCGCTGGCCCGCGAGATTTGCTTTACTCTAGTGCTGGTCCATTCTTGGTTGCCTTTGATGATTTAACATAGAATAGGTGTGCCAGTTGGTTTGATCTGTTAACCAACAAGAAAACAAGAGATATGCGTTAAGGTTAAGGTTAGGGTTAGATCCTACCGGATCAACTCAGGAGATCAATTTACATATAATTTCTATCCCAAAGCACATTTAAACTAAGTGATTGGGATAGATCGGCTATGTCGAGATAGTACAAACCACTTAGACCAAATGCACATTAGGATAAGAAATATATGCATTTATAACCTAGCCGATGTTGTAGATCTAATGTGAATTGGCTAGTACTCTGATACATTTTATAAAAAGATATTAATCTAACCTAAATGCACCAAGCCTAGATCAATCGGCTGTCAACGAAAGCTGACAAGTTGATACCGGCTTAGGGCATTTAACCAGATTGAGATCTTAATATAAAAGGCGACTTTCATGTATCTGACAGTAAATATTACTAGAAAGATAATTAAAACAGGTAAGGCCGGCTGAAACCCCGGCGCTGTCTTTAATGGTGAACATCAAGCCGAATAGATCTTAATAATTCTAAGAGCGACTTAACGGATCGATTAGATGCAGCATTAAGTACAAAAAGAAGTATCATATTTATAGAAACCGATGCAACCCCCTGAAGACGGTAGATACAACATATAACCTAGTTCAACATCTAGATCTAGCTCTATCGACTTCTGTCTCCTGAGAGAAATCAGCCGACGGCAAGATAGATCTAGATATTACTCTAGATTATATGCCGCATATGATAAATTGCGCAGTTCATAACATCAAAATTAGAGTATCATGACGATGTAAGCACTAATTTCGACGATACAAGCTGCTAATGACAAGCAATTGCCTTGTTCAGAGATCGAGATCGATGCAGCCCGAGCGAGATCAATGAACTCGTCAAAAAAATAAAATAGAAAGGCGGCGATGCGCCAAAGTTGATTGATTAGACATTGTTGTTAGTTACAGGGGGTCTCGGGTCCTATTTATACCCAAGTACAATGAAATTCGTGTAGAACACGGTTTCTAACTTATCTACCGTACATCGTACGACAATACCTGGGACGTGATCCCATGCTGCGTTACAAAAGGAATATCTATACAAATCCCTATTTTACAGATACAATTGCCGTTACAGGGCTCTATCCATAGATGGCAATATCTTAATGAACATTTGGGAACTAAATCTAACATTTATCTTCAAGCTCCCTTATCGGGATCCATTCCATCTTCATCTTGAATCGGAATCGGCTATCGGCTGTCCCTGTCCGATTCGGCCTCAGCCGACTGGTTTCCCAGCCAATTTGGTCCTAGCCAATGCGACCTCTGTTTCTCTGCAGATCACACTTCTGATCCGATTCCGCTTCAATCTTGGCCTTGAACTCAGGGATTTGGTTACCAAATTTGGTCGTTAGCACATGCCCCCCAAGTCCGTGATAAGATAATATCGCGGATTTGCCGCTTTTTTCGAATTCCTGCGTGACTTCTGTCCTAGTCCGTTTCAGCCATTGAAAAAACTCTTTAAATATTGCCTGCCCGATGCCGAAACAAGCCACACTGTCACTTTTCGCTCCTCAAGCCCTAGCCAGAATAAACCCTTCTGCTCCCTCAGCGACCTCGTCGGAACTACCTCCGGATCTCGTCGCGAACACCCCTGAAGCGGCAATCTCCCTGCACTGATGGCATCCTCAAGCACCCCCTCCGATGCAGCCTCCGCGGAGTACCCTGAGGTAAGTTCTCGTCGGCTCAAGCCCTTTACTTTGCGCAACCTGGTTTTTCCCCTTTTGTGATTCAGCTATTCCTTCTTGCGATTTGTAGCATCTTGCCCACCAGATTACAATTCCAAGCCTTGTTCACCCTTACTAGCTACTATTAGGGCCGATTAGCAATGTAGACCCCGTTGAGTTTATTAATGCTGAGACCAATCAGATCCCCTTTAGTTTCTCCACCCCAGATTTAGATTAGTAGTTAGGGGTCTTCAAATCCTGGACTTCAATGGACAAATCCTGGCCGTCTTGGTACTCTAGAGTATCAGCTAGCAAGCAGGCTTTTTGGGATGAAATAGGAATCAACCAATGCTTAGCACTCACCCTAGCCGATATGTCTAAGGATGAACCCCTTCTATCGGCTGCTAGCTATTTCTGGTCGGACACGCTAAATGCATTCCTCATTAGACAATGGCCAATGACGCCAACCCTCATGGATGTAGTAATGATCACCGGGCTGGACATAACATCGGCTGTCGACCCTTCCGACCTTAATATCAAGTGCCACCATAACTTCAAGACCAAGAGTATCGGCGGCTGGAGCGGCTATATCCAATGAACATGAGGAACGACCCAGTATCCAACAGAGGGCATGCAATGTTTTTGATGATGTGGTTGGAGAAGTACTTATTCTGCGGATCAAGTTGTGGGCCGACCACCAACTGGCAACACATAGCCGAAGCATTAGTGGAAAAGAAGAAAATTCCTTTAGGGAAATATTTGCTCAGCTACCTGTACCAAATGCTGAGCAATGTGCTGGCTAAGCTAGCCTTGAAGCAATCCATCAACACAGGAGGGCCCTGGTAGCTGTGGTAGCTTTGGCTCAATCTCCACACCTAAAGTCGCTCAACGGCCAAGTCTGCTTGAGGCCGATTTCCCTTTAGCTGAGCCGAGATACCGAGATGATGAAGAAATAACCACTCGACGATGTATGTCATATGGAGAGGCTGCCTCCTCTTATTCTGGCTCCAATTTATCAGCTGAGTACTTCAAGAATTGGTTCAACAATTTTTATAATGGATTTCTAGTCGATTCGACAATCTGGTTTGCCTATGACAAGTTTAGCAAGTTTGAGCGGCCAGACGATATTCGGCTCGATGAAATCAATTCCCCGAAGTTTGAGAAACTGAGAGAAATTTTCATTACTACCATCTCCCCCTGCATTCTCCCAGTTGGCATCCATCAAGGAAGAAACATTTAGAAGTCTTGTGAATTCTACCATCCGACGGTGGCTGCAAGACAGCTTGGATTGGGCCAACTCCCGATTGGTCTATATTACTCAGACAAAATCCAATCCAGAGGCATTATAGATGGCAGAATCATGATGTATCGGCTGCTGAACCTCCCAAGTCCTCCTCTCGGCAGTTTTGGAGACATTGAGATGGCCGTCACCAGGACAAGCGCCTTCGGCCGATGGTGGGCAGAGTGGAAGTCACACATTTTTCATCAATCGGCTTCCATGTATCTCACCACCATCAATCCTGACATGGTTCCATCGGTAAGTACCTCTCTTCTCTAGTCTTTTCTTCTTCATCAGCTATTGTATGTATATATCATTACTCATGCCTTTGCTCTTACAGACAAACGACGCTTCTCCTCCTCAGGTCAGCCGATCGGGGGTGGCCGTAAGCTACTGTAATGGTGTGCTGCCAAATGGCTGTGGGTTGGCGCCATCCATCATCGGCTTCAACGCGTCGAAGGTGTTGACTCTACTCCACGGCCAAACTCATGAACTTGTTCGTTGGCAGAAGTGGAACAAACCATCGGCTGTTACTGCACCGGCTGCGACGAAGAAAAAGCCTGCAAAGAAGCAGAAACCAAGCCTAGCCGATGACCTATCCCCCATTGACCCAGCAGTCGATGCGGTGCTCGATGAGGAGGTCCAAAATGAATAGGTCGAGGACGTTGTTGACAAGGCTGCAGCTGAATCTAGCTCTTCTAATAAATATGCCCAGACTCCATCGGTCGACGAGCCATCTGTGCAGAAAACTCCAAGTCCCCCAAGACGTCCCGTTCGTCCGACACCGGTAAGCAACTTTCAACACTTAGTCCTATAATGTCTTCATTTGTGTTTTTCTCACTTTGTCTTTTGCATCGGCAAGGAAGAAGATGGCTACCAAGAGAAAAATGGTCCCCTCCATTCAGTAAGCTCTTCAAACTTAAATCCTTCTTTAAATCGGCCGATTTCTAAACTTGTGCCCCCTTTTCAGCCTCCTCGTGCTCCAACACCTGCCCCCAAGTATCAAGTGAGCACACCCCATCGGCTGCAAGTGGTGGCAATGCCAATGATGAGGCCATGTCTGCTCTAGTCGTCCATGTAAGTTCTGCTCAACTTCACAGTCGGCTTCGTAACTTCTGTCAATCTTCTAACCCTTTTTTTGCCTTGCAGAGCGTAGCCGATCTGCTGGGCTTTGACTTGTCGGAGTTCGTGGATGCAGATGAAGATGCTGACAAGGCCATGTTGCCACTGGACGAAGACGTGAAGATTATGCTAGCCGATATCGCCAATTGGCTGGAGAGCTCCCTAGATGCGCTGGTGGCCGATTGCGGCTCTGTCCGTAATCGGTTTGAAGAAATCTAAGCCAGGCTCCCGGACGACTTAGCCGATACAATCGCAACAGTAACTTTTCACGAAGCGCATCAGCACAAGTATGAGAGGGCAAAACAACGGATAGCTGATCGCCGAGAGAACCAGTCATTGGCGGCTACCATCAAGGCCAGCCAAGCAGAAATCAAAGCAGAGAAGGCTATGTTCGACACTCTGAAGACTGAGCCGATTGCCAAACTGGATCGGCTTCGTGCACATCGAGATGAATTAGTGGCCAAACTCATCAAGATCGAGACTGAAATCTAGGTCCAAGAAGAATGTGTGGCCAGCCTGCCGAAAGAAATCGAAGATCAACGAGCAAAGATCAAGGCGGCTGTGTCTTATATAACTGACATGACGAAGGCGGTGAAGCCAGTAGCCAGAACTAACACAGCCGACGCCAAGGCAATTGAAGATATCGACGAGATTCGTCGCAAGGCGATCTCGGCCATTACTGATTTCCTTGGGCGTTGAAATGATTGTAATAGTCGGCTAGAATATTTTGTAACTTAAACTTCTCAGTCCATTTTGTAATCAACCTAAACTTTTTTTGTAATCAGCTTGTCTTATTTAATCCTCATTTGCTTGTCGATCACTTGAAAACTTCAAAAATTTGAAAAATTTGCTCTACCTTCTTGATATCCTGTTATATGTGTTGTATATGCCCCCTTAATTTTGTTGACAATGTCCTCAGCGTTCACAAAATTATCCAATCAAGTATCTTGCCGCTGTCGGCTAGGCTGAGCCGATATAGACAAATTAGGGGAAAAACTTGTTGTAGAAACGTCTTAAAGGCGATGCTTGTGTCCCACAATGCATCGGCTAACACGAATTTACACAACCATAGCCGAATCATTAATTGATCTAAACACTTGGATAAAATTTCTTCAAATACTTGCCATTTAGAGCCCTTCCACACACCTCTCCATCCAATCCCTCTAGCATATAGGCTCCTTTAGAGACACATTTGTGGATATTGAAAGGCCCTTCCCAATTTGGTGACCACTTGCCGAACTTATTATCCCTTGATCCGATCGACAATATTAATTTCCAAACGAGCTCGACCTCTTCAAACGACTTAGGCACAACTTTCTTGTTATAGTGACGGGCTACTCGCTCCGTGTCCCTTGTCACCTTTTCCAAGACCCTCATTCTTGACGAAACCAAGTCTTCTGATTCATCCACCATCAAATTGTAATAATCATCGGCTGTGAGCTGATCTTGCAACTGAATCCGTCTGGAGCTGATGATGTTTTCCCACGGCAGCACTGCTTCATGTTCGTAGACCAGTTTATATGGAGGCACTTGGATTGATCCGTGGCAAGCCATTTGATAGGCCCAAAGTGATTTGGCTAATCGGTTGTGCCATTGCTTTGGATGCTCAACGATCTTTCTCTTTATCAATTTGATTAGACTTTTTTGAAGCTTTTGCTTGCCCGTTAGCCTGAGCGTAATATGGCGAAGAATTGAGTAACTTGATCCCCATGCCATCGGTAAACTGAACAAACTCGTCTCATATGAAAATAAATCCCTGATCCATTGTTATAGTTTGAGGGACGCCGAATTGGTATATGATGTGCTCCTTAACAAACTCGATTGCAACCCCAGAATCAACCTTATTCAAAGGAATTGCTTCCGCCCACTTGGTAAAATAATCTATTGCCACCAATATGAACTTGTGTCCTTTACTTGAGGGTGGATTGATCTGGCCGACCATGTCGATTCCCCAACCTCTGACGGCCAAGGCTTGATAATTGGGTTCATAGCCGAGGCTGGTGCTCTCTGGATAGCTCCAAACTTCTGGCAATCCTGGCAGCCCTTGTAATACTTGAAACAATCTTCCAGCATCGTCGGCCAAAAATACCCTGCCTTTTGAAGTAGCCACTTCATCTTGTGAGCCGATTGATGCGTGCCACAAATTCCTTCATGCACTTCTCCGATAGCCACCTTGGCTTGATCGGCATTGAGACACTTGAGCAACACACCATCAATCGTCCGATAGTACAAATCTTCATCGAGCAAGACATATCTCAAAGTCTTGTAGCGCAATTTCCTTGAAGCCGATTGGGAGGGGTTTTGTAAATAGTTGTAGACATCAAACCTCCAGTCGTCGGCTGTGATGGTGGAAATCTCTACTTCAATATCTTTTGTCATCGGCCTATAGCCTGATGCCCCCTGAGCCAAATCATTGGCTTCTGCATTCTGTTCTCTAGGGATATGCTTCAATGTTACTAGCCGAAAGTTGTCCATCAATTTTCGACATCTTTGATAGTGGACCATCAGCGCATCGTTTTTGCACTCATTCTCCTGACAACTGGCTGATGACCAACAGTGAATCTCCCATGATTTCAATGGCATCGGCTTCGACCTCCTTGAGAAGCTGCAATCCCTTAAGCACAACTTCGTATTCGGGCTTGGTTATTTGTAGCATGGGGGTTGATTGAGAAGGCAAACTCGAAGCCTTCCCCCTTGGGGAAATTATCACTAAGCCGCTGCCGCATCCATTTATGCAAACCAAGCCATCAAATGTCAAAGTCCAAGTCATGATATCCACTAAGCCGATTGAGTCACTCTGTGTTCCACTATAAAATCGGCTATAGCTTGTCCTTTAACTGCCCTGGGTGCCTGGTATCTTAGATCAAACTCTGTCAAGGCAAAAATCCATTTCCCAACTCGTCTTTTTAGCACTGGAGCCGATAGCATGTATTTTACTACGTCGGCTTTGCATACCACGGTGCGCTCATTGGATAACAAGTAATGCCTCAACTTTGTGCATGAAAAATACAGGAAAAGACACAATTTATCCACTGGTGAATACCTTGTCTCTGCGTCTAGAAGCCATCGGCTGAGATAAAAGATGGCCTTTTCCTTTCCTTCGATCTCCTAAATCAAAACCGAGCCGATGGACTTTTCATCGGCTGACAAATATAGCTTGAATGGTATCCCTTTCCATGGAGAAATCAAAACTGGAGGCGAGCTTAAGTAATCCTTGATATTGTCCAATGCCTTTTGCTGCTCTGCCCCACAAGTAAATGCTTGATCGGCTTTCAGCCGAAGCAATGGTGTGAACGGCTCCATCTTTTCTGAAAGATTGGCGATGAATCATCTGATGAAGTTGATTTTGCCGATCAAAGGTTGTAGTTGCTTCTTGTACTTCGGGGTTGGATTGTCTTGATAGCATTAATACTCCTTGGTGTAACCTCAATTCCTCTTTCATAATCAAGAAACCCTAAAAATTGCCCGGCCGACACGCCAAACGCACACTTTAGTGGGTTCATCTTTAGGTCGTATTTCCTTGTTCTCTCCAAAACTTGTCTTAGATCGGCTATGTGGTCTTCTATTTCCCTGGATTTAACGACTACGTCATCAATATAGATCTCCACCAGAGAGCTGATCATGTCATGGAAAATGTAGCTCATGGCCCTTTGATAAGTTGCTCCAGCATTCTTCAAGCCAAATGTCATGACAACCCATTCGTATAAGCCGATTGCTCCAGGGCATCTGAAAGCAGTCTTGTGGATATCTTCTTCGGCCATGAAAATCTGATTGTAACCTGCATTGCCATCCATAAAGCTTATGATCTTGTGGCTGGAAGCAGCATCCACGAGCAAATCGGCTATGGGCATTGGGTACTCGTCTTTAGGGGTAGCTTTGTTTAGGTCCCTGAAATCAATACACACCCTAAGTTTGCCATTTTTCTTTATTACTGGAACTATGTTTGAAACACAGTCCGCATACCGGTAGGGCCGAATGCATCCAGCATCATATAGCCGAGTGATTTCGGCTTTAATCGCATCATACATATCGGCTTTAAACCTCCCCTAAGGCTGTTTGTATTGCCGATATCTCGGCTTTATGGGCAGCCGATGCATAACAATAGATGGGCCAAGACCAGGTATCTCGAAATACTCCCAATCAAAACAATCTTTATATTCCTTTAATAAATCAATAAGCTTGGATCTAAAGCAAGAAGACAAATTTTTGCTAATATATGTCGGCCTAGGCCTATCTATTGGACCTATATCGATCTCTTCTAACACGTCGGCCGACATAAAACCCTGCCCAAGTTTGTCGTTGTTGTCGTCCATGGTGTCCTTGTTGTAGATGCTTGAGCCCTCCACGACGCCTTCAAAGTAGTAATTGAGGCTCTTCGTCTCCAATAGGCTGTATAGCAGAATCAGACACCTTTAGAAAATTGGCTTGCCAGATTTTGCCGGACAGAAAATCAATATCGTCGATTTCCCAATGCGACAAATCGGCATTAGCGACGTTCGCTGATCTGTCGGCTGGCACGATCTCGACCTTGTCGCCTTGCCATTGGATTAAACTTTGATGCATTGTGGAAGGGACACAACAATTTATGTGAATCCAGTCCCTGCCAAGTAGTAGGCTGTACGATCCCTTCCCGTCGATGACGAAAAATGTCGTGGGCACGGTCTTGTTGCCGACGGTCAGCTCAACATTCAAAACACCCTTGGCTTCCGATGGATTGCCGCCGAAGTCTTTGAGAACCATGTTTGTCTTGATTAGATCTTCGACTCCTTTGCCCAGCTTCCTAAAGGTGGCATAGGGCATCAAGTTGGCTGTAGCCCCTCCATCGACCAGCATCTTTGACATCGGCTTCCCATTAAAAAATACTTTCATGTATAGTGGTTTGAGGTGCCGATTCTCAGTCCCCTCTGGCTTTTCAAAAACAGCTTGCTCTGGGGACAGAGCTAGTCTTGCCAAGGTATCCTCCACGCCATCTGCATCGGCTTCTGTAGCACCAAATTCGGCTTGTAGTATAAAGACCATGTTAACCGATGCAGTAGCTTTTCCCTTTCCTTTTACCGTCCTCCTGGCTTGGTCGGCTGGGCTTTCGTCGACTGAGGCATATGTCTTCTTGGGTCTCCATTGTTTCTTGCCCCTACGCTGCCGAAAGTGGATCTCCTCCTGGACTTTGTCCTCCTGGCCATGGCTCTTCATCCGCTGGATTCTTCTTTTCTGGCTTTTTGTAAACAATCCAGAAGGACACCACTGTGGGTTAGCTGATTTCTCTTCTTTGGATTCTTCTTCTTCTTCGTATGCGCCTTCGTCTTCATCCTCGAAGAAGTCTTGGTGGATCAACCCGAGCCGATCATGCACTGGAAGTCGCCTCTGGTTGAGTTGCACAGCCCTGGGGACGAATTGGGTAGAACTTTGCATTGGTGGGTCCCTGTACTCGTCCTCACGATACTCGCAGCAAGCCGGACAGTTGTCGATCGTCGGCAACTTCATTCCCGATTCCCAGCAAAATCGGAAGAACTCACAGCGCCAGTGTAGGTCGTAATCGCTGTGGTATCTGACGAATTGGAGTCCCCTCACCTCAGGTTCTTTGACATAAGGCTTGCCACGCCGGGCCTCCTCTTCTTCGTGAAAGCGTTGTTGAAATCGGAGCATGGGGTCCATGCGCCTGGGTCATCATTCAGCCGATCGGCCAGTTGAATGCACCATGTTGACTGGTGCAGCTTGATCTCTAGTCAGCTTCTTCTCAGCCTTGACCCCCTTGAGTGTTTCGGCTAAGCTGTACGTCATTCTGTTCTGCCGATCAGCTCGCCTAGGGCTGGCCTGGACCATGTTGACCGGGAAGGGATTACCATCAACCTTCATTGGCCGAGGGGACTCTGCAAACTTTAGCTTCCCGGCCTCGATGGCTGACTGGATCTGCTGCCTGAAAACTTTGTAGTCATTAGTGCTATGGGAGGTGGAATTGTGCCACTTACGGTACTTCTTCTTTTTGAGCTCATTAGCCGATGGGATCACGTGATTGGCCGATAGCTGAATTTGTTTCTCCTTCAGCAACAAGTCGAAGATCCTATCGGCTTTGGTGATATCGAAGTTGTACTTCTCCTCCTTAGCTGTCTTCAGCAGCCATTGGCAGACTTTGTGTTAATGAGAAATTTCCCTCACGCGCTGGCCTGGGAGATCTGCTTAGCTCCAGTGCAGGTCCTTTCTTGGCTGGTTATAATGTACAGGGCAGTTGGTTTGATTTGTTAACCAACAAGAAAAACAAGGATATGTGCATTAAGGGTTAGGTTAGATCCACTGGATCGGCTGAGGGAATCAATTTACATATATATGCTATCCCAAAGCACATTTAAACTAAGTGATTGGAATAGATCGGCTATGCCGAGATAGTATTGACCACTTAATCTAAATATACAAAAGGATAATAAATATATGCATTTATAACCTAGCCGATTCTGTAGGCCTAACTGTGGATCGGCTAGTACTTCGACATATCTTATGAAAAGATATTAATCTGAGCTAAATGCATTAGGCCTAGATCAATCGGCTGTCGGCTGTAGCTAACAGGCTGATTCCGCTTAGGGCATTTAACCAGAGTAAGATCTTAATATATGAGGCGGCTTTAACAAGTCTAATAGCAAGTATACTAAAAGAATATTAAAACAGGTAAGCCCGGCTGAAACCCCGACACTGTCTCTAAGAACATATATCTAGCCGAACAGATCATAATAGCTATAAGAATGACTTAATAGGTCAAATTGATGCAGCATTAAGTATAAAAAGAACTATCAGATCTATTATAGCCGATATACATCCCTTAAGACGGTGGATACCGCATAGAACCTACGCTAACTCCTAGATCTAGCCCTATCGGCTGCTGATTCTTAGCAGAATGAGCCGATGGCGGTGAAGGGTTACGCGAAGGCTACGCTAGCCGAAAACAAAAACTTTTAACCGCGCAAACCAGAACACTTGCAAGTAAGGGCCGATAGATCGTTACCGATTGGAGTGTGCAAAAAAACCAATCGGGGCTATCCGATCTGGACGGTGTAGCCGATTCCCACAAGCCGACGAATGCCGGGGGACAACCGATTCGCCAATCAGCCGATTCGCAGATGCCGTAGCCGATCCGAGTCGTCCGACTGTGTTCTCGCGCCTCGCTCCGATGCGCTTGACCGCAGCCGATTCCTCCACAGCCGATGAACAGCGTGCAACGTAGCAGCGCCTCTACCGGTATCCACACGTCCGGGGACAGAACGCCGAACACCCGTGTGCTAGCACGCGATGCAAGGCTAGGGTTTGGCTCGAAAGTGGGGAGGGTTTCCGTGGAGATTGATCTCGGCGACTTCTGTTGCGGATTCGGTTCAATGTGATCAATTGACATGCCGCAGCTCTCCACCCCTCCCACCTTTATGTAGAGTTGGCCGACTGGGACTAGTGGCCGATCAGGACTCTATTTTGAATCGGATCCTATCCGAATCTCACGAGTTGGCCGCCCATACGTCGTAAGCCCATAGGACTCTATCCGATCGGATCCCTATCCGATCGAGCCATATCTAAGTCCAACTCGAATGCCTGTTCTTATCCCCTTAAGCATGCGACCCTGTAGGTTCAGGTATACTCGGTTTCGGCTATAGTCCAACTTAGCCGATCGTCGGCTCGAGTCCAACTCAGCCGACACATCAACAGATGGTGCCTAGCAGCACATATTGACACCATAGTATACAAGAATATAATATCGGCTCGAACCTGTAATGTGTACACAAATCCCTTTGCCTCACGATACCGGTTAAGCCATAGGCAAGATGTGTGCCATCCCTTCAATAGCTTAACCATTCACTCGAACCGTATTGGATTATCGTGCGTTGATTGACTCCTCAATCAACTTAGCATGGCCATGCATTTCCATAATCCATTACCTTGAGGGGCCTGAGATATCTCTCCAAAGGAGGGGCAAATTTCATCTTGATCACTCACATCCCACTCCATGTTTCATAGCAAACCCAAAAACTACCTTTATAACTACCCGATTACGGAATAGCGTTTGGTAGTCCCAAAGTAGGCTACTACACATGTTGGAAACCATGGTGATCTCGGGTCTAAGGACTTTGTACCAACACTACCGAGACCAACTAATGGCACATTAATTCTGTAGTGTCTCATGGTGGGTCTATCCAACAATGTGTTCTCCAACACATATGTCCATGTTTATTGATTTGGTATCTCCATACCCATGATCTATGAGACATGATCATCAATCAATAAACATGCCGATCTTAGAATCATATTAGTTCCAATAATATGATATATGATCGAGGATCATTTAGAAATAGAGTCATACATAAAGAGTCTCATAAATAAGTCACATACTTATTGATCAATACAAGATCTCTAGTTTATGGGCTGAATAACACTTTATTCATTAATACATAAACATTGATCGTGATATCCAACATCTCCATGTTGCCTCTAGGGCATATCACTAACAATCTCCCACTTGCACTAGAGTCAATCATGTAAGTATCTAATACCCATTGCTCTTGTGTGCGCCTCATGCTTCGGTGAGGGAGAGGTTTTGTCGGCGGATCGGCTATGTTGAGATCTGTGTGCACTTTGCATATCTTGACATCACCTCTGTCCACTATCTCGCGGATGAGATGATATCGCCGAAGTATGTGTTTGGACTTCGATGTGACCTCGGCTCCTTGGCTTGCGCAATGGCTCCACTATTATCACAATAGAGAGACATTGGACCAGTCATACTAGTCATCACACCAAGCTCGAAACGAATTTCTTGATCCAAACGCCTCCTTTGCGGCTTCGAAGCGGCAATGTACTCGGCCTCCGTTGTAGAATCGCAACGGTATCCCGTTTGGAACTCTTCCGCCGACTGCGCCTCCGTTCGGGCGAACACGAACCCAGTTGCGATCTATAATCATCCTTGTCCGTTTGGAAGCTAGCATCGGTGTAACCACTTACAACGAGCTCTTCTTCACCTCCATAGACTAGGACCATATCCTTAGTTCTTCTCAAGTACTTAAGGATATTCTTTACTGGCAGATCCGTGACCTTCACCGGATTCGACGGTACTGCTCGTAGCACTCAAAGCGTACGAGACATGCGGGCGTGTACAAAGCATGGCATACATGATGGATCCAATTGCCGAAGCATATGGAACCATACCCATCTTATTCCGCTCATCATGTGTCTGAGGACACTGATTCTTGCTAAGATTAATGCCATGTGACATGGGCAAGAAACCTTTCTTGGAATCATGCATGTTGAACCTTTTCAACACCTTGTCAATGTATGTACTTTGGCTTAATCCAATTAGCCTCTTGGATCTATCTCTATAGATCCGAATGCTAATATGTATCTTTGCCTCCCTAAGTCTTTCATGGAAAAACTATTTTTCAATGAAGACCTGACGGATTCAAGCATAGGGATATCATTTTCAATCAACAATATGTCGTCCACATATAAGATTAGAAATATAATTGCGCTCCCACTGACCTTTTTGTAAACACAGGCCTCTTCTTCGTTTTTGATGAAACAAAACCCTTTGATTACTTCATCAAAATGAATAGTCCAACTCCGAGATGCTTGCTTCAATCCATAAATGGATTTCTGTAGCTTGCATATCTTTCCAGGCGATTGTGGATCGGGCGACAAACACTTTGCCTTGTTCCCGATTATAAAAGTAATATCCCTTAGTTTCCTTAGGATATCCCACAAAGAAGCACTTGTTAGATTTGGATGTGAGCTTGTCAGATTGTAAACGTTTTACATAAGCTTCGCATCCCCAAATTTTGAGAAAAGACAAACTAGGGGGTTGCCCTTTCCATATCTCATATGGTGCCTTTTCAACTGACTTAGATGGAACTCTATTTAGTGTGAGCGCAGCTGTTTCAAGAGCATATCCCCAGAAGGATAACGGAAGATCACTTTGGCTCATCATCGACCGCACCATGTCCAACAATGTGCGATTTCTCCGTTCGGACACTCCTTTCCATTGTGGAGTTCTGGCGGAGTCAACGTGGAACAATTCCACAATCTTTCGAGATGATTACCAAACTCTTGGCTCAAGTATTCCCCTCCACGATCGATCGTAGAAACTTGATTGTTTTCCCTAAATGATTCTGTACTTCATTTTGGAATTCTTTGAACTTTTCAAAGGATTCGGACTTATGCCTGATTAAGTAGACATAACCATATCTACTAAAGTCATCGGTAAAGGTAATGAAGTGCGATAACCACCTCGGCCGTTGAGCTCATTGGTCCACATACATCGGTATGTACGAGTGCCAACAAGTCACTTGCTCTTTCACTGTGTCCCGTGAAAGGTGCCTTTGTTATCTTACCAAGTAAACAAGACTCACATGTCTCAAATGATTCAAAATCAAAAGAGTGAAGCAGTCCATCCTTATGGAGCTTCTCCATGCGTTTCTTATTTATATGGCCTAAGCGACAATGCCGGATAAATGTGGGGTTTATATCATTAGAGAGTTGCCTTTACGTATTAATGTTATAGATGGAAGACGCTTCAAGATTCAAAACGTATAATCCATTCACCAATAGAGCATGAAAATAGAACATATCATGAGATATATTGAACAACAATTGTTCATTGATCTAAAATCATATCCTTCCGCTTGCAAACATGAAGCGAAAATAACGTTTGACATAGTGTTGGAACACAATAACAATTATTTAATTCCAAAACTAATCCGAAGGTAGATGAAGTGGTATGCGTGCCGATAGCACCGTAGCAATGCTCGCTCCATTGCCGACGCGCGGTTCACCTCGCCCCTTCTTAAGCCTCTACTTCTTCTCATTCCCGCAACGACTTGCAAATATGAGCTACGATCCTATCAAATACCCAAGAGTCGGTAGGTGAAGTAGAAAGATTAATGTCTATAACATTAATACCGAAGCGAGAAGTCGTACTTTGCTTCTTTTTGAGATCCTCCATGTACTTCTTGCGGTTCCTTTTCCGTGGCTGTCTCCTTGAAATAGAAGCAAACGGCATCGATGCCACCGACCCTTTCTTGCCCTTCTTTGCATTGGAGGCACTCGCGATCTCATCGGGAGTTAACTTCCTCTTGGTGCAAAGTTTCTTGACAGTGGTTTGCGCTTAGCCTTACGCATCATCATCACATGATGACCGTTTTCTGGATACTCTCCTCAGCTGTCTTTAGCATCCCATGCAATTCAGCCAAGGTTCTATCCATATTGTTCATGTGATAGTTTAATATGAATGGCTCGAAGCTCGGAGGGAGCGGCGGAGAATCACATCGGTAGCCAACTCTTGGCTAAGGGGAAAACCTAGTTTTTCGGACTCTCAATGTAGCCAATCATTTTTATCACATGCGGACGACGGGATTCCCCTCAACAAGCACACGCACGCAAACAAGGACTTTGAGGTGTTGAACCTCTCGGCCCGAGCTTGGTTCTCAAACATGCCACGAAGTCCCGAATAATAGTGTGAGCATCGCTGCTCTCATATTGCTTCGAAGCTCGGGGGACATTGTAGCAAGCATGAGACGGCTTATATCTAGGGCATCATTAGTGTGCTTCTCGTAAGCTCTCGTGCGGTTGCGGTGGCATTATTAGGCAAATCCTTCGGATAAGGTACTTCAAGAACATACTCCTTACGCTCTTGCTTGAGAACAATTCTCAAGTTGCGATACCAATCCATAAAGTTTGTTCCATTTAATTTTTCCTTTTCGAGAATAGATCGCAAATTAAAGGTACTGGGTGTAGTATTAGCCGCCATTTATTCTACAACGAAAAAGCAAAGTTTAGCACAATGTTTATGCTATGTCTTTTGTTAAACAATTTAACATAAGACTCCCATTACGTATTTTCCACCTTCCCTCTAGGTTACGTATTGGGTCAAGATCCACATGTTAGTTAATTTTCTAGTGAGCTTTGGCATCACGCTAGAAAATTAATAACATCGATAAGCAACTCCTTGCTAATCACATCTCTATGTGACTCTTGTTGTTGGTGTGGCATCTCCATGCCCCGGCCCCAACCTATGCCCCAAGGCCCAAAACTGTTTTGATAGCCTTGTTAAGTAAACCAAATGCTCTCGTTGTATATGTCCGACATATACCCCTCGTGTTATGATAGAGAATGGCACTCTGCTTTGTGCACCCACCATTGACGAGCATAACGGTGACGGTGCAACATTTGGAAGGGCATCATTACTACTTAATTTTGTGAAGGATGCTATCCTATCAAACGAACATATCACATATATGAAAGCGGTAGAATAGCATGAAATAGTATGGCCCCCTTCACATGGTGATCTCCATCTCCATGCCGGTGTAGAGGATCTCCATCTTCAACACCGTTCTTCCGAGTGCCGAATGCTTGATTTCTTCAAACTAAGCTACTACTATAGAAGCTCTAATTGAAGATTACATCGACTTGCAGGTCGTGAAAGAATATTACAAGCATTGCACGTATGAAAGAATATTACGGGATTGCACATATGAAAGAATATTACATGCATCACATGCATCTCATACATACAATAGGGCCATACCATCTCAAAGCATTCTCTGCAAAAACAGTTAGGCGTAGAAACGTTTTCTACCTATCGCAGAGATTCGGCATCGAGACGACCTATAAGGGTTACGCACACGGCGGTCCCTCTCCCTCGCGGGGCTCGAGGGAAGCCGCCTCGCGGGCTTCCGGGCAGCGCCGGACACCACACGAAATTCATAGATCCAATCTATGAAATCGCTTACGGAAACCATATCGGCATAATCACATTATGACGTCCGATACACTATCAAGGGAGATGGTTTGCATAGGCGCGAGGCAGCAAACAAGATCGGACTACGAGATAGCTTCGGCATAATCACATTATACCGTTCCGATACACTATCAAGGAACGCTATCTCGAAGCCGACTCAAACCGAGTTCTATGGATATTGCTTCGACGTAATCACATAACGCCGTTCCGATACACTATCAAGGAACGCAATTACCATTAACTCTCCTCAACGAGATCCGTAAAACCGATTGATCTAATCAACCCGTGTACAAAACTTGTTCCAGATCCAATCTAAAACCCGAACTAAGCAAGATTAGCTCGATACCACTGAAGGGTTACGCGGAGGCTACGCTAGCCGAAAACAAAAACTTTTAACCGCGCAAACCAGGAACACTTGCAAGTAAGGGCCGATAGATCGTTACCGATTGGAGTGTGCAGCGGAAACAACCAATCGGGGCTATCCGATCTAGAACAAGTGTAGCCGATTCCATGCCGGCAGATACCCGGGGACAGCCGATTCGCCAATCAGCCGATTCGCAGATGCCGTAGCCGATCCGAGTCGTCCGACTGTGTTCTCGCGCCTCGCTCTGATGCGCTCGAGCGCAGCCGATTCCTCCACAGCCGATGAACAACGTGCAACGTAGCAGCGCCTCTACCGGTATCCACACGTCCGGGGACGAACGCCGAACACCGTGTGCTAGCACGCGATGCAAGGCTAGGGTTTGGCTCGAAAGTGGGGAGGGTTTCCGTGGAGATTGATCTCGGCGACTTACATTGCGGATTCGGTTCAATGCGATCAATTGACGTGCCGCAGCTCTCCACCCCTCCCACCTTTATATAGAGTTGGCCGGCGGACTAGTGGCCGATCGGGACTCTATTTTGAATCGGATCCTATCCGAATCTCACGAGTTGGCCGCCCATACGTCGTAACCCCATAGGACTCTATCCGCCGGATCCCTATCCGATCGAGCCGTATCCGAGTCCAACTCGAATTCTGTTCTTATCCCCTTAAGCGTGCGACCACAGGGTTCAGGTATACTCGGTTTTGGCTATAGTCTAACTTAGCCGACCGTCGGCTCGAGTCCAACTCAGCCGGCTGTCAACAGGGCGCCTAGCGGCACATATTGACACCATAGTATACAAGAATATAATATCGGCTCGAACCTGTAATGTGTACACAAATCCCTTTGCCTCACGATACCGGTTAAGCCATAGGCAAGATGTGTGCCATCCCTTCATAGCTTAACCATTCACTCGAACCGTATTGGATTATCGTGCGTTGATTGACTCCTCAATCAACTTAGCATGGCCATGCATTTCCATAATCCATTACCTCGAGGGCCCAGATATCTCTCCAAAGGAGGGGCAAATTCCATCTTGATCACTCACATCCCACTCCATGTTTCATGCAAACCCGAAAACTACCTTTATAACTACCCGATTACGGAATAGCGTTTGGTAGTCCCAAAGTAGGCTACTACACATGTGGGAATCCATGGTGATCTCGGGTCTAAGGACTTTGTACCAACACTACCGAGACCAACTAATGGCACATTAATTCTGTAGTGTCTCATGGTGGGTCTATCCAACAATGTGTTCTCCAACACATATGTCCATGTTTATTGATTTGGTATCTCCATACCCATGATCTATGAGACATGATCATCAATCAATAAACATGCCGATCTTAGAATCATATTAGTTCCAATAATATGATATATGATCGAGGATCATTTAGAAATAGAGTCATACATAAAGAGTCTTATAAATAAGTCACATACTTATTGATCAATACAAGATCTCTATTTCATGGAACTGAATAACAATTTATTCATTAATACATAAACATTGACTGTGATATTCAACATCTCCATGTTGCCTCTAGGGCATATCACTAACAGGCAGGATAGATCTTGACATTGTTATAGATTATATGTGATATATGATAACTAGCGCAGCATAAACCAATTAATCTAGGGTATCATAGTGATGGAAGCACAAGAATCAACAAGATACACTACTAATGACAAGCATTTACCTTAATTTGGGGATCAAAACGATGCATCAAAGGTTGTATTGATTGATTGATAGATGTTGTCACAATTACAAGGGTCTCGGGTCCTATTTATACCCAAGTACAACATAGTCCGCGCTGAACACGGTTGCTAACTAATCTACTATACATGGTACGACAATATCCCGGGACGTGGTCCCATGCCGCATTACAATAGGAGATCTAAACAAATTCCTAGTTTACAAATACGATTCTGTTACAAGACTCTATCCATGGATGGCAATATCTTTAACACGCAATTTGGGAACCGAATCTTCTATTTATCTTCAAGCACCTTTATCGGAAACGGTTCCATCTTCTTCTCTGACTCAGAATCGGCTATCGGCTGCCTTTGTCCGATTCAACCTCAGCCGACTGGCCTCGTAGCTGATCACATCGTAGCCGACTCGGCCTCTGTTTCTTCGTCAATCTTCCGATCCGATTCCGCTTCAATCTCGGCTGGGACTTAGGGATTTGGTTACCAAATTTAGCCGTTAACACATGCCCTCCAAGTCCGTGATAAGATAATATCGCGGATTTGCTGCTTTTTCAAATTCCCGCTCTTTTCGACCTAAACCGTTTCGGCTGCCAAAAATACTCTTTAAATACTCCTCGTCCAACACCAAAACAGGCCACGCTGTCACTTTCGCGCACTCAAACTCCAGCAACAAACCCTTTCTTCTCCTCCGGTGACCTCCCCGGTGATCTCGGCGATTGGAAGCACGCATCCCCTCTGGTTACACCACAAGGCGGCGGTCTTCATCAATGGCTTCCTCAAGCACTCCCGCCGACGCATCGTAGCAGCCACTGTACCCTGAGGTAAGTTCATCAGCTTCATCCCCTTTTTCTTTTCGTGATTTGATTTCTGCCTTTTCATGATTCCCTGTTTCTTTCTTGTTCTGTAGCACTTGCTCAACCAAATCGCAATCCCCAACCTAGTCCATCAGAACCAATACTTTCTAGGGCTGATCGGCAACTTGGATCCAAGCGAAATGATAAACGTAGAAACCGATCGGATCCCCTTTAGGTTTTCAACCCCTAACTTGTCGTATTGGACTGGTGCCTTCAAATCGTGGCCATCAACTGACAAATCCTGGCCAGCCTGGTATCTAGGGATGTCGGCTAGGAAAAGGACGCACTGGATCGTGCTTGGAATAGATCAGTGCTTAGGATTGACGATAGCTAACATGCCCAAGAACAAATCCCTTCTATCAGCTGCTCACTACTTCTGGTCCGATACACTCAACGCTTTCCTGCTTAGACAAGGGCCAATGACACCCACTTTGATGGATGTGGTGATGATGACCAGCCTGGATATCACTTTTATGGTCCGCCCAAGCGATCTTCAGCGCAAGTGCCAACATATCTTCAAGACCAAAAGCATTGGCGGCTGGAGCGGCTTCATCTCCATGAACATGAGGGATGGGCCAATTTCGGACAGAGAGCATACCGCCTTCCTCCTCATGTGGCTGGAGAAGTTTGTGTTCTGTGGATCTAGCTGCGGTCCAACCAGCAAGTGGCAGCACGTAGCCGAAGCCCTAGTGGAGAAAAATAAAATCCCCTTAGGCAAGTACCTATTGGGTTATCTATACCAAGTCCTGGGTTCGGCTTCGGCTCGGCTGGACTCCAAGCAGTCCGTCGGCACCAGAGGCTCGTGGTGGCTAATGCAGCTCTGGCTCAACCTGCACTTGTACAAGATAGCCGAACTGCCTGCTCTCCTCCGAACTGACTTCCCTTTGATAGAGCTGAGGATCGTGGATGATGAAGAGAAAGCCACTCGGTGACCGATGTCGTATGGTGAAGCCGCTGGCACTTATCTAGGCTCAAGACTGACAGCCGAAGACTTCATGGAGTGGTTTGATCGGCTGTACAACGGCTTTCCAAACACCTCCAAGATCTAGTTTGCCTACGAAGACTTCATCGAATTTGAGCAGCCAGACAGCCTTCGGCTAAACAAGCTCGATTCGGAGGAGTACCTAGTGTCGAGGGAGATCTTCGTCATAGCTATCACTCCTTGCATCCAGAACTGGAGTCAATAGCATATATTTTACTATGTCGGCTTTGCAAACTATGGTGGACTCATTGGATAACAAATAATGCCTCAACTTTGTACATAAAAAATATAGGCACAAAAACAACTTGTCTACGGGAGAGTACCTTATTTCTGCATCCAGAAGTCTTCTGCTAAGATAGAAAATTGCCTTCTCCTTTCCCTTTAGCCACCCTTTTAGCTTTGTCGGCTGGGATTCTTAGAAAATTGCTAAGATAGAAATTCATCCTCTGAATTCTTCTCTTTTGGCTCTTGGTAAATTTTCCTGAGGGGCACCATTGGGTGTTGGCCTGCTATTCTTCCTCAGCCTCCTCTTCATCATCCTCTTTGTGGAGATTATGGCAATCGGGTATCTACATGGCAAGCTTATCCGACTGGAGATAGGGATAGGTTGTGCCTACCAAATATGTAAACCAACTACGACTTGGGTATTACGTTGCCGACTAGATAAGGCAACGACTCATAGTCACGGTTTGGTAAGATTGAGGAAACCGACTTAGAGTAAGATAGGGTTTCCGATCTGTAAGCCCACCTCCCAAGACTATATAAGGGGGGTAAGGGGCGTCCCTTGAGGGATATGTGATATCGGCTTTAGATCATATGCTTCACGAGAAGTTAGATCAGAGTTGATGAGCAAGAGCTTTAGACTTTAGATACACGAGATCACGAGATCAATAAAGACACTCGGCGGATCGAATCCCCGAAACAGGAGTAGGGTATTACCTCACGAGAGGGCCTGAACCTGTCTAAATCTTCTTTTCCTTCTAACCCATCGTGCTTGGCGATCTTGACTGCGACCCCAGAAATTATATTGCCGAAACCGAGTTTCGACGGTTGGCGCGCCGTAGGGGACCGCGCGTCGAGACTTCTTCAACAATCTCGCCGACAAGCGTGATGGGATCTCCTTCGGGATTCGGCGACTTCGCCGCCAACAACTTCGACGACTTCTCCTTCGACTCGGATTCGAACCAGTCGGCAGGAAAGACCCACTCGGCGCCGTTTGGACTCTCGAACGGCGCCAAGATCTACGACGACATCTTCAAGTCCAAGATGCGGTCTACCCTCTCCAACGAAGGACTTCACTCGGCACCGTTCGGACTACCGAACGCCGCCAGAATCTACACCGATCTTCTAGTCTCCTCGACGGAGACGATCGACTCGGACGAAGACCTCTCGACGCCGTTTTGGTTACCAAACGCCGCTGAGAGCTACGTCAATCTCCTCTCCCCCGAGTCGGGACTGACCCACTCGGCGGAATCCACGTCCTCAAGCTTCGACTCGGACTGGAAGATCCAGATTCGAGCTTCCTAGGGTCGAAGGGGGTCGCTGTCATCCTCCAGCCATTCGGCTCATGCTCATCTTCGGAGCTCAACGAATATCTTAGCTCCGCCGGCTTTGACGACCTCTATGACATCCCTTCAGACGAAGCCGACAACTCCGACTGCCACAAGGACAACGAGCCGAAGTACTTCGATGTCCTCATGGCTGAGCCGGCCGAGTCCGACTCAACCATGGCCCGCAGGCTTACTGAGGAAGAGCGAGCCAATATTGAGCAAGAGCGTAAGATGGCTGGAGAAGAGAAGAAACGCAGGGAAGAGGCCGACAAGAGAAAGCAAGATCTACGGGCAACCGGACGATCCGCCCAGGAGGCTATCCTTCAAACGCGGGTCTGCAATACCAACGTCTTCCAGACGCCACAGCAGAACGCTGTTGCCGTCCTCACACTCTTGGACACCGTCATGGAGACGGCGCCCCGCGACGTGACTCTAATATTAGATAAAATCAAGACCATCGTCGCAACTACAGCCAACGGTCATCCCACCACCTCGGCACGAATGCCGACTGAGTCCGTGGCCGAAACGCCCAACAAAAGCCGACTCCGCCTCTAAGGTCAGGAGACTACAAAAGGCCCGAGCCAGACCGGTCGACGACTAGGCCAAGAGGCCGACGCCACGAGTCCACACAGAAGTACCAGGAGCAAACGGCCGAATCCCGCGACAAACGACACGGACGTCCACCCGTCCACCACCACGTCCGCTGCAACAACAGCTCCAGCTACCCAACCAGCCAATCGATGACCCCGCTGAGTGATCTGCGGGAAGTCCTCGATCGCCGCTACCAAGAGAGAGACCGACGCACCCGGGAAGATCGGAGGGGATCACCCGATAGCGGCGACGACGGAGTGCCAGCTTTCACTCGGGAGCTTCGCCGAGTGCACTAGCCGAATGGTTTTAAGCCAACAGGAATAGAGAAATATGACGGCAAGACTGACCTCGAGTTGTGGCTTACCGTGTATACTCTCGCCATCCGCGCAGTGGCGGTAACAACAAGGCTATGGCCAATTACACCCGTGGCCCTCACCAACTCGGCCGAGCGGCTCACGAGCTGCCAAGAGGCTCGATCGGCTCGTGGAGTGAGCTAAGGGACCACTTCATCGCCAACTTCCAGGGCACCTTCGAGAGGCCTGGAACCCACTTCGATCTCTACAACATCGTCCCGAAGCCGACGAGTCATTGAAAGACTACATCGGCGCTTCTCAAAAGCGCAACAAGATCCCCAACATCACCGACGACATCATCATCGCCGCCTTCCGGAAGGGAGTCCGTGATGAGCATTAATGGAAAGTTTGGGCGCAAGCCACCGAAGACAATGAAGCAGATGTTTGAGATGGCGAACTCGTACGCCAAATCCAGCGACGCAATCAAAGCAACGCGCCAAGACCGGCCCGACGGGAGGGACGACAAGCAATCGGGAGGAAGCCGGCATCCTAAGAAGGATAACGGCAATAACAATCGAGGCCGGAAAGACCGCAGCGTCGGCACGAGACTGGTTGCCACAACATCCAACTCTCAATGTCGTCCCGAGTTGCGACCTACGACGCGATCATGAACGATCATGAACGCTCGGTGCATGCATCATCTACAAGCAATTCAGAGCAATATGCGGCACGGTTAAACAAAAAGCCGACCGATGAAGCCGGTCCATCGGGAACCAAGAAGAACAACCCGATTGGAAATTCGGAGCCTTTTCAAGACCACGTGGGCGAGCTGAATCACATCTTCGGGGCCGCAGGCTTATGAGTCCAAGAGGAAGCAAAGGCGATGGACCGCGAGGTCAACGCGGCACAACCCGAAGTCCCAAAACATCTACGATGGTCGGAGGTGGCCATCACGTTTAATCGCTCGGATCATCCCGACGAGTGGTTCACCAGTAGTATCCCTTGGTACTTGACACAGTGGTTCGAACATCGAGCGAAGCGCGTCCTCATCGATGGGGCAGCGTCCTCAATCTCCTATTCGTCAAGACCCTGGATGAGATACAAATCCCGAGAACGAGTTGAAGACAAGCTCAGCCCCCTTCCACGGAGTGATCCCGGGGGCGCGCCCACACCACTCGGGCACGTCGCCCTTCCGGTCACCTCGGGAGTTCGCGAGAATTTCGAACGGAGAATACCACCTTCGGGGTGGTCGACTTCAAGATGGCCTACCACGCGATCATCGGAAGGCCCGCACTCGCCAAATTCATGGCGATACCACACTACACTTACCTCTGCATGAAGACGCCTGGCCCTAACGGCGTCATCACCCTGCGCAGCGACATCAAACAAGCCTTCACCTGCGACGAAGAAAGTTGCGATATGGCCCAATCTTGTGAGAGATCACGTGGCCGGGAAGAAATCCGACCGGCTACATCAACATCCGAAGAGGGTGAAATTTCTACAAAGAGGATAGCCAAGTCGGGACAAGGCGACGCCAAAACGAAGAAAATCTTCCTTGATCCAGTCGGCAAGATATCTTCAAGGACTTAGAAGATACCATAGTCGCAATGTTCGGGCACGAGCTTTCATTGTCGATGATTTGGTTCTACGCAAGATCCAGACCATCAAGGACCATCACAAATTATCTCCACTATGGGAAGGACCATACATAATCGTTGAGGTGACTCGGCCAAGAGCATTTCGACTAAAGCGCGAAGATGGATCTATGGTGAAGAACTCCTGGAATATTAAACATCTTCGACGATATTATGCTTAAATTGCCGTAAGTTTAATGTTATTCTTGACTGCCAATCTCAAGCAAGATGACTTCTTGAGTTGACAGTCGGGGGCTGCATACGTGTCAATAAAGCATGGTTTTCTTCGACAACTTGTTTATATTTCGTTTATCATTGTTTAATGTTTTTTGATTTGAGTTTAATAGATAAGGACTGAGAATTTTTTGATGACCTAATCAAGCTTATGCTTGGTGACAGTCGGACGAAAATTACTTAAGAAATTTTCTATGAAGACTCGGGTCAAGGCATTAACATAAATAAGCTAGATGCCTACAAGTTTACTTCGGAGGCATAAAGAGACCAAGATGATTAGATGAAGTGTCGAGGATGACCTCGAGGCTTCGAAAAAGACTTGAGGGTTTTTGCCAAGTTATCTCGCGATTGGGCCGAGCCCATGAGAGACTTGCGGCCCAGCTAAGGTGTGGCTTGACACGTGTCCTTAGGGACTTAAGTGGATGAACTTAAGCAGATTTGCCCTGGCAATATGCACGTGTCATATAGCCCAATACCTTTAAAATCCTTTCATACCGCGGTTTGCATAACTTCATGAGAAGTTGGCACGATGCAATTTGAAAGGTGACAAATAGTTAAGCTTTTCATGGCTGTCCTGATGACAGGGACTATTTGGTTTTAAAGCATTTGATTAAATGATTATATCAATGCTATTTTTTCCCACCTTGGTGAAGATCTTTTTTAGATTAAGACCAATATTATGGCAGGAGCTATTTAATATTTTGGTCGTATTTTTCAGATGACTGAAAAATTTGTTTACCCATGAGGGTTGACTAAATTATTTGTCCCGAGATGACTCGGGCAAGTTAACTCGGATGAGCATGAGCTTGCCGAGTGTTTTTTACCCATGAGGGTTGATGAGATTATTTGTCCCGAGATGACTCGGGCAAGTTAACTCGGATGAGCATGAGCTTGCCGAGTGTTTTTTACCCATGAGGGTTGATTAGATTATTTGTCCCGAGATGACTCGGACAAGTTAACTCGGATGAGCATGAGCTTGCCGAGTGTTTTTTACCCACGAGGGTTGACTAAATTATTTGTCCCGAGATGACGGACAAGTTAACTTGGATGAGCATGAGCTTGCCGAGTGTTTTTTGCCCATGAGGGTTGATTACATTATTTGTCTCGAGATGAGTCGGACAAGTTAACTCGGATAAGCATGAGCTTGCCGAGTGTTTTTGCCCACGAGGGTCGATTGAGCTATTTGTTCCGAGATGACTCGGGCAAATCAACTCGGATAAGCACGAGTTTGCCGAGTAAATTAATTTCTTACCTATAAGGGTTGATTAAATTGTTTGTTCTGAGACGACTCGGGCGAACTTACTCCGATAAGCATGAGCTTGCCGAGTGATGTGATTTTTTTATAACTGCTTTTGCTTGAGCTAAGCATTTATAAGAGAATTATTTGTTCCGAGATGACTCGGGCAAATTTCCGGGATGACTCGGGAGGATCAGCTCGGATAAGCATGAGCTTACCGAGCGAATTGATTTCTTACCCATGAGGGATGATTGAAATACTTGTTCCGAGATGACTCGGGCAGGTCCACTTGGATAAGCATGAGCTTACGAGTGCTTTTCACCACGAGGGTTGATTGAGTTATTTGTTCTGAGATGACTCGGGCAAATTCACTCGGACGAGCACGAGCTTGCCGAGTGATGAGGTTGCTTTAGCTTGAGCTAAGCATCTACATAAGAATGATTTTTTATAGTTCTTGACTATATGTCGGGGGCTACACCTAATTAGGTGCATCAGGAGATGCACCTAGATATTTATTTTTGAGAATTTTTGAGATATTTTCCAGCCCTTCACAGTCTTTGGAGCCACTCGGGAAGATTCAGGCAGAGATGATGGAATCACTCAGCGCTAGGAGCACTCGGCCAAAGAGGTTTTTGGCTGCGTACTATTTTGGTTTGAAGCTGAGTTGTCTCGTCGATGAAAGGACTCGGGGCTACTTGTGGAGATTATGGCAATCGGGTATCTACATGGCAAGCTTATCCATTGGAGATAGGGATAGGTTGTGCCTACCAAATATGTAAACCAACTACGACTTGGGTATTACGTTGCCGATTAGATAACGCAACGACTCATAGTCACGGTTTGGTAAGATTGAGGAAACCGACTTAGAGTAAGATAGGGTTTCCGATCTGTAAGCCCACCTCCCAAGACTATATAAGGGGGGTAAGGGGCGTCCCTTGAGGGATATGTGATATCGGCTTTAGATCATATGCTTCACGAGAAGTTAGATCAGAGTTGATGAGCAAGAGCTTTAGACTTTAGATACACGAGATCACGAGATCAATAAAGACACTCGGCGGATCGAATCCCCGAAACAGGAGTAGGGTATTACCTCAGGAGAGGGCCTGAACCTGTCTAAATCTTCTTTTCCTTCTAACCCATCGTGCTTGGCGATCTTGACTGCGACCCCAGAAATTATGTTGCCGAAACCGAGTTTCGACACTCTTCCTCGAAGAAGTCCTGGTGTATTGGGCCCAGCCGTTAATGCACGGACAGCTTTCTTTGATTGAGCTGGACAGCCCTGGGGACGAATCAGCTGGAGCTCTCCATCGACGGGTCCCTGAAATCGTCCTCCCTAAACTCACTGCATGTCCGGCAGTTTTCCAGCGTGGGCAGCCATATTCCTGATTCCCAGCAAAATTGGAAGAACTCGCACCGCCAGTGTGGATTGCAGTCATCATGGCGGCGAAAATAGACCACTCCTAGCTGATATGGCGTCCTCTAGTACAGCTTGCCGCGTTGGGCCTCTTCCTCCTCCTACACTCTCAGCTGAAATCGGAGGATGCTGTCCATGTGCCTGGGCCGACGATCGGCCGATCGGCCACTAGTGTAGACCATGTTGATGGGCATCGGGTTGGCTTCAGTCGGCTTCTTGGATGGTTCTCAGCAGTCCCTGTTGGGCTTTGACTAAGTTGTGCGCCATTCTGTGCTGCCGATCAGCTCGCCTTGGGCCGGCATGGACCATGTTGACAGGGAAGGGGTTGTCGTCGACTTTCATCGGCTTAGCTGAATCTTCAAACTTGATCTTCCCTGCCTCTATAGCCGACTGGATTTGCTGGCGGAAAACTTTGCAGTCGTTGGTGCTGTGGAGGTGGTGTTGTGCTGCTTGCAGTACTTCTTTTTCTTTAGCTCCTCGGCCGATGGGATGATATGATTGGCTGGAAGCTGTATTTGCTTCTCCCGCACCAGAAGATCGAAAATCCTATCAGCTTTGATGATGTCGAAGTCATATCTCTTCTCCTTAGCCGATTTATTCAGCCACTGATATGTTATGGCTTTTTTGTTCTTGGTCCACTCGGCCGCTGCCACCTTGACCTCGCTATCACTTGAATTGGAGTCTGATGCATAAGCGACGTGGCTGACTTTCTTGAAGGCCTTCTTAGTTTCTTGGAAGCGTTGCTCGTGAGCCGTCACTTTTTGGGCCAGGTGGGCCAAGCTCTCGAAGTCTTGAACCGAAAACCTCTCCCGAATTGTAACACCCTGAAAATCAGAGAATTTAAAATTGGGAATTAAAAATCGGAAGTTACAAAAACTTTTGGTATTTTTACATCTTAACGTGTTTATTGCCTCTTGCTTGCAAAAGTTTTGTTGTGTGAAATTAATAAAAGTGAAGTTTATCTAAAAGATTGGGAAAAGCCAAATGATTTAGAAATCCTAAAAGGAAGAAAATTTCAAAACAAAGATTTGGAAATAAAAAATTATAAAAGAATAGAAAGGGCTAAGGGTTAATAAAAGTTTATTTTTGGATCAAAACCTTATTTTTGAGAGAAAGTGGTAATAATCAATAAAAAGAATAAATAATATTTAGATGAAATTATAAAAAGATATATAGGGGAGTTAATGAGAAACTAATTTAAAGCAAAAATCACATTTTTGAAAAGTGGGAAGTGAATTAAATAAATATATATAAAACAATATAATATAATAAAAGTGGTCAAAAGAATTGAAAATATAGTTTAAAATTCAATTATTATCAGGGCCAAATCATATTTAAATTTTATTAGTGAAAGCAAGGAAGAAAATAGGAATTAAATCGGGAAATTAGGAAACCGCACTGTTCATTGACCCACAGGTGTTCGATGCTGTACCGCGCGCACGTCGCGCGCCACCGCAACAACACACGTCGCGCGCGCTTTCCCAACTCACCCCGCGTCAACCCGACTGTCGCATCGCACGCTCCTAAACCGTCCTCGCGTCGTCGTGCTGTTACCTCGCCCGTTGCCACGCTCTCGCCGCCGTTCGCTCGTGTCGCATCGTGCACCTTGTGCTCCTAGCCGCCCGACGCCAGCCACGCCGCGTACCACGCCGCGCGTGCTCCCGTTCAACCTGCACCCATGTCACGCGCCCTGTGACACGCCATGCCGTGTGTCGGCCACGCCGCGCGCCGCGCCGTCGTACCACGCACGTGCTCTCGACTGCCCGCGGCGTCAACGATCCATACCAGCGCACGCCACCGCGACCATGCCGCTATCCCGTCGCCACACGTAAAAGCTCCGTGCGCGTTCTTGCGCCCACTCCGCCCCCTCGCCCTCCCAGTACTCGCCACCATCGCCATGTCCCCATGTGCGCACGACATAGCCACTGGCGCTAACCCGAAGTGAGAAGTCGACCCCAAAGCCCTATAAATAGACCACGACAGGCCGAGCCTTAGATACAAAAGTGAATCATTGTTCTTCCCTCTACACTTTCCCCAAATCTTCCCTAGCAATCGTGCCCTATATTTCTACAATTTTGCGAGAAATCAGGAAGGAGTCCAGATGAACCCTAATTTGACCGCTGAAGGCAATCTTCAAAATTGATCGCCTCCAATCGGTCTTCGTCCAAATTAAAGGTATGAAACCAACCTACATCCCACTAGCTTCCATTCCCCTACGAAGTCTTGGTTCTATCGGCCCTAGGACGCGCCACCCACGAGAGCCGTCGGCGCTGCCCCTGTTTCTCCCCGGCGCACGCACGGTGCCGAGCTATCCTAGATGCTTTCTAGACCCTTGCCTCACTCGGGCTTTGGCCGAAGCGTGCCGACGACAAGCGCCGTCGCCACCGCAAGCAGGCCGCCGTCGCCAGCTCCCCTGCTCCCTCCCCAGCCCAGCTAACCCCATAGGCAGCACCCCCTCAGCCTATAGATGCTCGCAAGCCACCGGTTCTAGACAAAACATGGCCGGAGCGTGCCGGCGCCGAGCTCCGCCTCCGTCGGAAGCCAGCCGCCGTCGCCGGCTCACCCCGATGCCTTCCTGGCCTGGCCAAGCCCCAAATCGGAGAGCTCGTGATTCCTAGATGGGGTAGATCTTGTTAGGTTGCCGGGTTTTCTCCACCTTCGCCGTGCGCGCCATTGCCGGCGCTAGAGCAGAGAGGAGGGAGGAAGAAGAACAGTAAGAAGGAAGGGAGAAGGAATAAGACGAAACAAAAGAGAGAGAGAGAGGGAGAGAAAAGCACAGCGGCGCAGTGGTTAAGGGAGTTAACTCAGAGCTTGATTTCCTGGGTTCGACCCCGCCTCCATCCCTTCTTTTCGCCTTTTCATTTTTTAGGCCGACGGTAAGGTGGAGGAAAGAAAAGAAAAAGGAAAAAAATAAAATAGGAAATAATATATAAAATATATAAATATAAAAAGGGATTATTTAGGATAAAAGTGGGGTAATAAAATTTGTTTTCTAAAAATAATTATTTAGGAGATAATTATGAGATTAATTTAAGGCCTAAATAAAATTTTTATCTAAACTATAAATTGCTAGAAGAATTCATCAATATTATTTAACATAGCTATAATCGTGACTTGTTATTTAACATTAAATACATCATAGGCTTCCACAAAATCTAAAGTAACCAATATAGTTCCAAATATTAGGAATATAATTATCACTTAAAATTGTTATTAAACACTAATTTCATCATCTGAATTTTCTGAAATTAAAATCTAAATTATTTAGTTCGGTGTCGAGCTTTAGGGTTAGTTATTTTCGGATTCAGTTATTTTTAACCCTCGAGCTTATCGGCCCAATAAAATTTGGATAAAAATTAGAAGTTAACCATTTCCTTTTTATTATTATATTTTGAGTCACCAACCGTTATATTTCTCAAAGTTAAAATATATTAACTTGAAATAATGCCACCATAAGATTACTTAAAAAGGGTAAAACACGAGAACTTTTCAATAACGTAACTCGCTCGACTTAACTCAGATTCTTGCGTAGCCCGAACCTAAATTTGTTTAACACCGTAGATTCGTCTTAGGAGCCGTTTTTGCAATTTATTTGGCTTCTATTGGATTTTTTTTGAATTCTAAACGAATTCAATCCTTCCTTTTCACATGTATGATTAGCATCCGAGGAAACAGGCGTCGACTACGCGGAAGACCCTGTCCAACTAGTGTGCGAGCAAGGAAAGTCAACCCTCCCCTTTGAACATATTGATCCTATTTTGCAAAATGATGTTGATTTAAACTTCAAAACATGCATGCTATACACAAATGAAAACCTATGCTTGATAAGCCATGCCTTGATATTGATTACCTTTAGATACCATCTTTGTAACCCTCGATGTGATATAACCGGAGGATATCCTCGGTAAAATGTTTAGCGATGCTTATAGTAGATTCATGCATACTCATGATTTTATAAAGAAGCTTCATGCTTGGGCAACTATCTTAGGGAAGGTAGTTGGAATACGGCATGTGGAGACATGAGCGCCACATTGCCTTGAACATGATGAGATGAGTTTTTATGAAAACCAAAGATGAAAAACCAATGTTTTAGACTGGGACGGTTGGATGGATTTGGGTAGATTCCGGTAATGGAAAGTTTCGTCCCTGGTCAGTTAAGGATCGAGCCATGAGATAGGCGGAGAGCGAGCCAGTACAACCGTACTTCTCGAATGGGTATAGACCTAGCTGATTAAATAGCCGAGCAGAGAAAGTATCCCTGCATAGTGGTTCAGGAGTAGGCGTGGAGGTAAGGGCCTACCAGTTGGGGGGGGAGTTACCACTAGTGGGTGCCTGGATGAAAGTTAAGGGCCTTCCGGTGGGGGTGTACCGCTGGTTGGTACCTGGGCAGAGATTGGGCATGCGATCAACATGATGAAATGAAGACATGAGGAAAAGGACATGAAGGTCGACAGATCAAAGATGGAGCAAGTCTTTCTCTTACCCCGGAAACGCCAGAACTCCTCTCACTGCTAGGAAACGACAGCTAGAGTGCATGAGGGCTTAAGTTCATGGAGCGGGTACTGCCAAAGTGAGGTTATCAAAAGGCTTTGCCATGACCATCGCATGTGGTTGTGACGTAGGCTCATTTGGTTGGCAGTCGCGGAGTGCGGGTAAAGTGTACATCCACTGCAGTGTGAGTAAATCAATCTATTCGAATAGCTGTGCTCGCGGTTAATGAGCAATGTGACACGACTTTCGCTTGGCTAGACTCATAAGTTTAAAATGATGGGTGGGTATGCATAATGGTTTATGTGCTGGGGAACCAACTTCTCTATCTGAGAGAAGGGGGAGATACCCCCAGAAAACCATGACGACTCGGAGGCGGGAAACCATCCTTGGGATCACGACGGATGGCAGACAGAACCATCGCCGATTTAATATACTATGGAATTAAAACTTGACTGGCTAGATGTTAGGTTTGTGAAATGATTTACGAAAATTGGCTTTATGCAAAAGAACCACAGCCATCCTTTGAATGACCCTATATGTGCATCATTCCATGTTGGCTTGCTGAGTATGTTGGGTACTCACCCTTGCTATACGCACAAACCTTTAGATGGTGGAGATGAAGAATTGGAGGACCCCTATGCCTACTGCCAGGAGGGCGAAATAGGAGAAGGCGCCTACTAGGTCTTAGTCCCCAGTCGTTGCCTGTGGCAATCGGCAAGCCGCTGCCTTCCGTCTGCTATCTTATCTAATTTCTGTCTTTGGTTGTATCTGGACCAGTAGGTCCTATGTATTGGATATTGCCTTCGGGCCTATGATTGTAATATATTCTATGTAAGACTATTCGTGCACTTTGCACCTGGTAATTCAGTACTATATTCGTAGGTACCAAACTACTCGATCCAGGGAAATGGTACTATGAACACGAATGATTCCCGTTCTGAAAACGGGGGTCTACACGAATAGGGGCCAAGAGGCCATGGAAGGCTAAGTCGCCTAGTTGTGAATCTGATAGCACCAGGCTATAGCACAGGTTCCTCATGTCCCTGAAGCGCTAGATGTAGTCATGAACCGATTCTTCATGCTTCTGCCTAATGCTGGTTAAGTCCGACAGGTTCATCTCATGCGTGCCGGAGTAGAAGTAACTGTGAAATTGCTTCTCGAGATCGGCTCAGCTCTGAACCGAGTTGTAGGGCAGTGATGAAAACCATGTAAAGGCCGATCCCGAAAGAGACAGTGGGAACAGTCGCACTCTGAGCGTGTCCGTAGCCAATGCTTCTCCGCATTGAGCCAGAAATCAGCTAACGTGTTCATATGTTGAGACATTATCGTGCCTTGAGAACTTTGAAAAATCCGGCACCATGTACCGGTTTGGCAGGGGCACCCTCTCAAGGTATTCTGGATACGGGTACCGGTACATGCTGTTGGAGTCCTTCGGCTTAAGGCCGAACTGATCACGCATGACATCTACGATCAGATCGGTCCAAGACTTGTTTTCTTGAGCTCGCACCTACGGTATCGGCTAATATTGCTCATACTGGATGGGGCCTTGCCGATACTACATTTGTGGCGAGTGAGGCTGGTAGTGCTGCTCGAAGTTGCCTCCTGGGAACTGATGTTGGAATTGATTCATGGCAGGAGGCGACCAAGACGTGAATGGCGGTTGTTGGTCAAGAGGAGGCCGATTGCCACCAGAGTTATGAGGTGGATCCGGCGTGTAGTCGCCAATCGGCACCTTATGTATGAGTAGTTGTCGATTGATGTTGAACATGTCGTCCACCTACTCCTAAGTCAGTACTGGGATGTCGTGGCCCTGGTGTTGAGGTTGTTGCCTGGTTAGGAGCATGGGCACTGGTCTTGTAGCCGATGACTGTACATTCGGCCGAATAGGGGCTCCCCCCGGAGGAGTCGGCTGTCCCAGTGGAGGAATTGGAAGTCCATGCATCGACAGAGTCCTGTAAGGTGGGAACCGACCATTAGGGAAATAGGTCGGCCCCCTTGGCAGTTTCTCGGCTATCTTTGAATCAACCACGGTGCTGATCATGTTGTTCAACGTGTTCACCAGTATCCCTAACTGGTTGATGAGCGCGTGGTGGACAGCCGAGTCGATCCGATCCTGGAGCATGTGCAGCCCTGAGTCATCCTGCTCCTATTTGATGTCTTCAATCTTCTGCTTCCCCTTTTCCTTGCTAGAGGTAGCTTCAGAGTCAAAGTCTTCAGGGATCTCAAATTTATACTTTTTGACGATTGCCCTAGACCTGGTCTGGGTAAATGATTGCAAATAGTAGGACTGCAATTGTTCAACCATTTGCTGATAGTCGGCCTATTGCTCAGCTGACAACTTGTCCATGGTTACGGCGATGATGTTCTCCTGGTCCAGCTCCGAGGTCTTGATGTTCACCATTGTACTTGATTTAGAAGTTGGGGTCCCACCGGGCGTGCCAAAAGTGTGTTGATGAGAAAAGTTTCCATGCGTTGGCCTGGGAGATTTGCTTAACTCCAATGGAGGTCCAAAAATAGTCGCCTTTGGTGATTGCGCAGACGTGCCAGTTGGTTTGATCCTGTAACCAACAAGAAAACAAGAGATAGGTGTTTGGTTATGATTACATCCTACTCGATCGGCTATAGATATTCATTAATATATAATTGCTATCCTAAAACACGTTTAGACTAAGTGATTGGGATAAATTGGTAGCATACCGAGACAGTATAAATCACTTATATCTAAAAGCATGCTAGGATAATAATTATATACATTTATAGTCCAGCCGATGTTGTAGATCAAATGTAAATCGACTAGTACTCCGATATGTTTTATAAAAAGATATTAATTTGAACTAAATGTGCTAAATTAGGATCAATCGGCTGTTAATATTACTTAACAAATTGATACCGAGCTTAGCACATTTAAGTAGATTAAGATCTTAATATAAAAGGAAGTTCTAATACACCTAGCAGTAATAATACATAAAAGATTATTAAAATAGATAAGACCGACTGAAACACCGATGCTATCTCTAATAATAAACATTGAGCCGAATAGATCTATATGATTCTAAAGGCGACTTAACACATCAAATTGATGCAGCATTAAGTACAAAAAGAAGCACGAGATCTGTTTAGACTAATGAGAACTTCTCGAGATAGTGGATACGCCATATAACCTAAATCAACCTCTAGATCTAGCTCTGTCGGCTGCTATCTTCAAGGAGATGTTAGCCCATCGCGAGATAGATCTAGACATTGATCTAGATTATATGTCGCATATGATAGATTAAACAATTTGTAACATAAAGATCAGAGTGTCATGATGATGGAAGCACTAACCCCGATAACACAAACCGCTTGTAACAAGAGGTTACCTTGTTTGGAGATCGAAACCCGATGCAACCCAAGAACTAGGCAAGAACTTGTCAAGAAAAGTAAAAACAAAATGGTTGGTGATGCGTCGAGATTGTATTGATGTGTATATGTTTTGTTACAACAAGCCCACGGGTCTTATTTATACCCGGTTACCACAACATCCGTGTAGATCACGGTTTCTATCTTATCTACTATTTACAGTACGACAATATCCTGGGACGGAGTCCCATGCCGTGTTACAAAAGGAAGTTTCACAAGATATTCTATTTTTACAGATACAATTGTTGTTATAAGACGTTATCTGTAGATGGCAACATCTTTGAAGCACTTTTGAAACTGAATCCGATGATTATCTCTAAGCTTTCCTTCCGGGATTGGCTCCACCTTCTGTTTCCAATTGGAATTGGCTACTGACTATCCTGGTCCGACTCGGATTCAGCCGACTGGGTCTGTAGCCGATTCGGACTTAGCCGATGCGGCCTCTGTTTCCAAGAATCACGTGTTTCCTCCGATTCCGCTTCAATCCTTGCTTCAAACTCGGGGATTTGCTTACAAAATTTGGTTGTTAACAATAGGTTGTGCTAGCAAGATGATCGTCACAAGGCACAGTGTTTACTCCCAAAGATGCGGAGAAAATTCCCCAACGCTTGAGGAAGAATACCTTCCGTGGTGCACTTCAGTTAACCCGACATCTCCAGCTCTATGGTCCCACCCAAAATAGAAGATGATGCATCAGAAGAGGTGTCCGCAGGTGATGACGATGAAGCAAACCTGAAAGATGTTAGTAAACAAGAATTAGAGCTCAAAGCATGTACTCGTTGTGGAGAAGTTGGACACACGACAAGCATATGTACCCACACCTGTCACTGCGGTAGGGACACCCATATGCCAAAAGAATGTCCCATGAGAGTCATCACATGTTTCTTGTGTGAAGGAACATACCATGTACTTAAGGACTGTCAACTGATTTTAATCATCGATAAGAAAAAGGAAGACCAAAGGATAACCCGACGGTCTGTCAGTCAACTCATGGTTGGTATCACTAGTAGAGAAGATGTTCCTGATCATAAACCGGCCCCAACCTCAGTAAAGAACACCAATGGTAACAGAGGCATGCTACAGACCCATAAGAGTGTACCTTGTGACATGTCAGGTCTGATTTGTTTTAACTGTCGTAAGCCGGGACACTATTTCGATAAATGCCCCCTTCTAAGACTAGCAAAGGAAGCCATTCCATCAAGATGGAAGCCAACTGTCGTGGCAACCAGTCATCCTAATACACCCGGCAATGTCAGCAGACCGACTGCGACCCAATTCTGCACTTCGACACCGACTCTAGCCGCACCTAGAAGGAGGAATGTGCACTGCTTCAACTGTGAAGAGTTAGGGCACTATGCCAACGACTGCCCCAAACCACGCGGCACCCCTATTCGTACTGGTACCAACGCAACAGATGTACATACTACCCCTATCGCTGGATGCGGTTTGTTCCGGACGCCACAACCCAATGGATCTGCTACCGGATTCCGTCGTGGACAAGTGAGCCATGTGCGCGCCAGAGAGGCATAGGAGGATCAGAGAATGCTGATGGGTACGCTTTATATGAACTCTACCTAATTAAAGTCTTATTTGATTCTGGAGCAACGCATTCATCCGTATCAACACAACCTACACAGGATGCAACCTAAGATACCCATGTTAGTGAATTAACCCGATGGAGATATAACCATACCCCATGCTTACATCAATGCGCCCAATCAAATTAGACACATGATATTCCTTTCGAATCTTGTGGTACTACTGCACAAACTCTTGATAACATACTAGGAATGGATTGGTTGACTAAGAACAAGGGAGACATAGACTGTGGCGGAAGGAAAGTCACCTTGCCTTTAGTACCGCATATCACCCGCAGACTGATGGGCAGATCGAAAGGACAAATTAAGTTCTTGAAGACATGCTGAGAGCTTGTGCGTTGTAATTTATCAAGGATTGGGAAAGACACCTACTCTACGCAGAATTCTACTATAACAATAGCTACGAAGCCAGTCTGAAGATGTCGGTATAATCCTCATCTATAGGATTTGCTGATAAAACCTGAAGCAAAGCTTAAAAATTTATTTAAGGGGGATTGAGAGACATGACCAGGAACCTAGGGACATGCATGAGACCATACATATTTGTTATTTTGTTGAGAATATACAACCTTTACTTCTAAAAAAACAGAAAAAAATAAAATAAGAAGAGATTTGTGTCAAGCTAGCCTTAAAATTTACAAATGTATAGATGACTAGGATCTTCCATTAATTCTTGTTCTTATTTATTTCTTGTACATACCTACCCAGTACACACCAATCTACTATTGCCATGGATTCACCTGGAATTTCACTCAGCATATGCTCTGGCTTATGCTACAACATGCTCGGTTTATCTATCCACCTGAGTATCACATCCTCAATAAAACCATTGGAACCTCCCAAACCACAGTAATGGCTCATGTAAGCATTCGGGGTAGAACTCTGTTAGAAAGGGATTGTCAGTACATTGGTTATGGGTGGGATAGTAAATCCGCCATGCAAAATTATGCCTATGTTGCCATTACTCGCCTTCGCTGTGAACTACCGGAGTGGAAAGAGTACTACTGCTATATTCCATCTTTAGCTGAGGGAGCCGAACACACTACCTACCCAGGACTGACTGAGATAAGAATGGGTATGCACACCCCATACCTCCAGCTAGTAGGATTTGTTCGTTCTTAAGATATGCTCTATCGTGCCACCTTTGCTGAGCTGCAACGCGTCTACACAAGGGTAACCACCTTAGAAAGGAGTATCATGCCAAGGTTTCACCAAGGACACTATACTCTAGAGTTCATCTATGAAGAGGATGCCATGCTTGCACCCGCTGAAGACATACCACCGCCAGTTGGGAATTACTTTGAGAGGACTCCACCTCCCCACACTGACGTCAGAAGCGTCTACCCTCCGCTTGGAACCATAGGACCTTATAAATCACCGGAATATGTTCATTGGTATGGACAAGTCTTCAAGTTGAAGATGGAAGACTAAGGCTCTGTTTCTTTCAGTTTCTGCTTCTGTAGAAGTAAGCTTCTGGCTTCTGGCTTCTGGCTACTACTACCTCCAGAAGCTAGAACTACAAAAGCTAAGTCTGTTTTACAACTTTCTTCAGGATTAGCTTTTGGACCAAAGTTCAAAATATCCAAAAACGGAGTTCAAAATATTTGACAAGGGAAGCCAGACAAGCTGGTGCATTACAGGAGCAGGTGGGTAATTTTTCTCCTCAGAAGCCAGAAAAGCTCACCCTGGTGAGCCTTTAGCTTCTAGCTTTTGTAGTTCAGAAAAGCCAAATGGCTTTTGAGAATCTAAACATAGAAGCTAGCTATTTCTTTCACTTTTTGTCTACTGTAGGTTGAAAAGCCGGAAGCTGATGTAAAGAAACAGGGCCTAAGAAGACAAACCCTAGGAAGTCTAAGGATGTCCAATGTATTAGACCTTAGGATACAATGGTGGCCCATTTTGGAAGGAACTGTGTTATGGCTACAACGTAACCATTTTATGTAAGGATCTGATGAATAGCATGTAGTTGTAGTCCGGAACCTGTTTAACTTAAATTTAGGAACTATTATGCTTGCTATCCAAAAGTTTAGTTTTGAAGAGGTGAACTAAACAAAAATAAAGACATGACCACGGATCCTTAAATTATGCACCATGTTGTAGCTAGATAAAACCAAATCCTCTTTTGCTAGTCTCTTGTCATCTACAAAATCACTCGACCACAACCATACCAGGATAACTATCCATCTATGAACTAAAGGTCCCTACAATTTTGGAGTAGCAGTCTATCATACAACTTAAGAAAAGCTTAACATTAGACATACTAAATCTTGTATGTTTGAAAGATGTTCCAAAAGTTAAAAGCTGAAAAGATCATGTCATCATAAACAAAGAATCGCAAATCCATGAAATGAATCATCCTTAAGAACTCAGTGATAGATTGCCGCCCCATCCTAAGCAAATATCCTATCCGTATTCTTGTTAGGATGAAGTCCTAGATAGATCAATCCTAGATAAACCAACGAGACTTACAAACACAACCCAATCCAAATCTCGGGGACGAGATTTATTTTATGGGGATAGGTTTGTAACACCCTAAAAATCGAGACTTAAAAATCAAAATTTAAAATTCGAGCTTACAAAAACATTTGAATTGTTGCATCTTATCATATTTATTTGCCTCTTATTTGCAAGTTTTATTGCGTGTTATAAATAAAGGAACATTTATTAAAAGATGGAAAAGTCGAAAAGATTTTGGAAACCCTAAAAGAAAAGAAAATTCCAAAATAAATATTAGAAATAAAGATTATAAAAAATATACAATTGGAAAAAGCTAAGCTTGATAAAAATTTATTTTGGATCAAAATTGTATTTTTGGAAAATACAAAAATAAAATAAAATAAAATAAAATATAAGAGTATAAATAAAAAGGATATAAAAATATAATAATATATAATAATAAAGTTGGGTAAAAGATTAAAAATTTATAATTAAATTAAATTATATTTGGGGCCAAAATTATATTTTAATTTTATGAGGGTGCAACATAAAGGGAACAAATAAAAAGAAAAAAAAAGAAAAAAAAGAAAAGAAAATCGGGAAAAAGAAAGAGTGCACTGTACATTCGCGCGCGCGCAAGTCGTCGCACCGTGAACCGTCCGCGCCACACGTCGCCGTCCCATCCGCGTCATCGCCGTTATCTTCCTCCCGGCCGCCTATAAACCCCCTCCCTTCCTCTCCCCCCCACACTCCCTCCCCACTTCCCTCTCCTTCCTCCTCTTCTCCTGCGTGTCGCTCTGCTGCGCACCATGCTGCGCCAAGCCGACGCGCCGCCGCCGGCCCCGCCGCCTTGGGCCTCTGTCACCGTCGTCACCTTCGCGCTGCGCCGGTGAGCTTTCCCCTCCTCCGTCCACTTTCATTCGCGCAGCCCTGGCCGGCTCGGCCATGCCGAGCAGAAGAAGGAAGGGAAGCAAAGAAGGGAAGCAAAGAGAGAGAAGAAGGAGGAGAAGAAGGAAAGAACGGAGAAGATGAACAGGGAAGAGAGGGAAAAAGAAAGAAAATAAAAAGAAAAGAAAAGAAAGAAAAAGAAAATAAGAAATAATAGAATAGGAAAATTAAAATTGGGAAAATATTTGGGAAATAATTTTGTGTAAAAATATATGTCCTTTTCTTGGAGTAAATCTTTTATTTTTAATTAATTAAAGACTAAAATATTAGTTATCGCATGAATTGATTTATTTAACATCACTTTAGGAGTCTAAATTATAATTTAGTTTGTTATTCAATATTAATTTTATACTATGAATTTTTCCAAAATTTAAAATTCCAAATAGTGTCAAACTTTAGGGTAATATCATTCGAATTTAATTATTTTAAACCCCGGACTTGTTGGTCTGATAAAATTTGGAATTAAATTGAAGTTTACAATTTTTTCCCCGGTATTATGAATTTTAAATTGATGACCACCATATATCTTAATTGGAATAACTTAGATTGAGACATTTATGATATATCAACCATGACAATTTAAATTGAAGTTGAAACAATGTCACCTCGAAGTAAATTAAACCGGTGAATCACAAAACTTCAAATTATTATAACTTGCTCGTTTTAACTCGGATTTTATCGAAACTCAGACCTAAATTCGTCTAAAATCTTAGACTAGTTTCAGGAGTCACTTTTATGATTTTATTTGGCATTTTGGTGGTTTTATTTGAATTCTAATCGAATTCAGTTGGATCTCTCGCATGTATGTATGGAGTCCGAGGGAGCAGTTGAGTACGTTGATGACCCAGGTCAACAAGGTTGCGAGCAAGACAAGTCATCACTACCTTTGAACATGTTGAACCCATTTGTGAACTTATGTTTGTTTAAAATAAAAAATGCATGCTATATACATATGAACTCCCCTACTTGTTATATGCCATGCCTTGACGTTGATTGCCGGTATATATTCTTTGTAACCTACGACATGTGTGTCTGAAGAAAATCTTCGGTATGCTTAGACATGCTAAATTAGACTCTTTCATATTCATATTTATCAAATGCTATATGCTTGGGAAACTACCTTGGGGAAGGTGGTTGATATACGACATGTAGAGACATGAGCGCCACTTTGCCATGACAATGATAAAATGATTCTTTGATGAAAAACTTAAACAAGCAAATGTTTTAGACTGGGGCGGCTGGATGATTTAGATGGATTCCGAAAAAGGCCAGTGCTGACCCTGGTCAATTAAGGACCGAGCCATGAGATAGCCAGGAAACAAGCCAGTACAACCGTACTTCTCGAATGGTATAGACCTAGCGGAGTAGATAGCTGAGCGAAGGCAGTATCCCTACATAGTGGTTCTTATGATTGAGATGAGGCTGCGGGCCTATGCGTGGAATGATGAGACAAAATCGAAACTAAAATAAAACTTAAATAATAAAGTTTTCCCTTACCCCGGGAGCACCACAACTCCTCACTACTAGGAAATGACGGCTAGAGTGCAAGAGGATTTAAGTTCATGCAGCGGGTACTGCCAAAGTGAGGTTATTGAAAGGCTTTGCCATGACCATCTCATATGTTGGGACATAGGTTCGTTTGTTGGGCAGTCACGGAGTACGGGTAAAGTGTACATCCACTGCAGTGTGAATGAATCAATCTATTCAAATAGCCTTGGCTGGACTCTAAATTTTAAAATGATGGGATGGGCTTGCATGATGATTTTTGTGTGCTTGTTGATCAACATCTCGGAAAGCGAGAAAGGGTAGACCCCTAGAAAATCATGACGATTCGGTGGCGGGAAGCTATCCTTGGAATCACAATAGATGGGGGACAAAACCGTCGCCGATTTAATGAACTATGATATAATACTTGATCAGGCTTAGGTCTTAGGTTTGTGAAAAGAATTGCAAAACTGGCTTTATGCAAAAGAACCACAACCATTCTTTGGTTATTCCCTATCATATGCATCCTTGTTGTGGTGGCTTGCTGAGTACGGTTGGTACTCACCCTTGCTATACGCACAAGCATTTAGATGTAGGCGAGGAAGACCATGAAGACCCGTACGCGTACTACTAGGAGGGTGTGGAAGATGATGGCGCTCAGTAGGTCTTAGACTCCGGTCATTGCCTGTGGCAATGGCGTGCCGCTGCCTTCTGTCTGCTGCCTTATCTAATTTCTGCTTTTGCTTGTATTCCGGACCATTTGGTCCTATGATCTAGACATTGCCTTCAGGCCTATATTGCAATATTTCATGTAAGATGATTTGTGCACGTGCACTTGATAATTTAGTACTGTATTTCATGACTAACAAACTACTCGATCCAGGGAAATGATACTATGAACACGAGTGATTCCTGTTATAAAAACGGGGGTCTACACCTTGGCGGTGGGCTATTCTAACGCACCAGAGTACACCGTCATACCACACCTTAGCAGCGAGCTGCCTCATCTGGTCCGCTTGGAGGTGTCTGGTTTCATCGGCACCAACCTCCCGAACATGGTGGTGTCAGCTTCGGGAGGAACGGACGAGCACGCCGTCCAAAAGGCTGCTTACTTGATGTTGGCCCGTATTAGTTGTCAGCTCCTTCCAATCGACAGTGGAGGAGAACGACAGCACCTTTGGTCACATGCGGACGGTGAGGATTGGACAAGATGCATTCGGATCTTCACAGGGCGACCAAAGCCCTGAATGATTAGAAGGTCCTCGAGATAAAGAGTTTGAACGAGGAGGTGGAGCACCTCGATCAAGAAGGAGATCACTGCTCTGAAGGGACTGCTAGTTCCCAACGTCCTCCAGATCAGGACGACACCCCGGAAGACCGTCAAGGCACCGGTGCGGATTCAGCTAGCACCCAGGATTGCTCCTCTGGCTCCACCAATGTCCCCAGCCCCTGCCTCTGCCCCAGCTCTGGCCCCTGCTCTGACCCAGAGCGGAGGAGGAAGAGGAGGATGGATCTCCGCGTCTAGCAGCAGCAAAGGTAGCAGCAATGGCAACTCTGAGACTCCGGGTGGAGGAGTGGAGTTTGCAGACTCCCGGAGTCACTTGAAGGAGAAGGAAATCAGAGACACCTAGGAGAGTGGGTTCGACTCCACCGATCGCAGAAGCCGCTCCGGCTGTTAGATAGTCGCCACCCCTAGTTCATCGGCTTCTTAGCCTTTCTGCATGTTAGATGTTGTGTGCTAGGTGTGTTTGCGTGTGGGGTAGAGGTCAACCTGTATCAAGTGTTGGTATGGGTTGCCCAATTAAGGATGTTGAGTGAGTTTTCAGTGTGTTGATGAAGATAATATCAAATTAGTTCTAAATTAATAAAGTCCAGCTTCCAAAGTCCAATCTATTTTACTCCTTCTCTCTCCTTGTTCAGTACGCTCCTTCAGATGGTGAACACCAGGAATGGCAGCTTCAATGCCAACTGAGTTTGTTGAGAACAACACCAGGGCCAATGGCAACACTCCACCCCTACCACCAGAGAACATTACCTTGGCCCAAGTTCTAGCCAACCAGACACAAATGATGGCAGCAATGATGTAGCAAATGCAACAACAACATCAACAGATGCAGTTGTTGATGATGCAACAGTTCCAACAACAGCAAAACAACAACAACAACAACAATAACCAGTTTGCACCCCCACCTCCCCCTCAATCCAAGTTGCCATAGATTCTCCGTATCCGACCCCCAACCTTCTCTAGCACCACAAACCCCATGGAAGCCAATGATTGGCTTAATGCCATAGAGAAGATGGACCTGCTTTAGTGCACAAACCAAGAAAGGGTACCCTTTGCCACCCATCAACTCCAAGGCCATGCCTCTGCATGGTGGGACAACTTCATGGTTACTTGCCGAGCAGATGCACCTGTTGTCACTTGGGCATAATTCTACCATGAATTCCAAAAGGCTCACATTCCCGGAGGGATTATGGTGCAGAAGAAGAGGGAGTTTAGATCCCTCAAGCAAGGCAACAGATTAGTCATGGAGGTTGGCACGCTATGCTCCAGAAGACGTGCGCACCAACACCGAGCGTCAGGAGAAGTTCCTGGCTGTAGACCCTCGTTTTTTAGGACGGGAATCATTCGTGTTCATAGTATCATTTTCTTGGATCGAGTAGTTTGGTACCCACGAATACAGTACTATATTATCAGGTGCAAAGTGCACGAATAGTCTTACACCAAAAGTATTACAATAATAGGCCCGAAGGCAATATCCAATACATATAGGACCTGCCAGTCCGGATACAACCAAAAATAGAAATTAGATAAGATAGCAGACGAAAGGCAGCGGCATGTCGATCGCCTATAGGCAACGACTAGGGACTAAGACCTATTGTGCTCCATTGTCTTCATTCATCCTGGTAGTATGCGTATGGGTCCTCCAGGTCTTCCATGCCTACATCTGTAGGTTTGTGCGTATAGCAAGGATGAGTACCCAACGTACTCAGCAAGCCAACACGGAATGATGCACATGATAGGGTCATTCAAAGGGTGGCTATGGTTTATTTGCACAAAACCAATTTTCGCAAATCATTTCACAAACCTAACATCTAGCCAGTCAAGTTTTAGTTTCAGAGTATATTAAATCGGTGACGGTTTGGTCTGCCATCCATTGTGATACCAATGATGGTTTCCCGTCTCCGGATCATGATGGTTTTCTGGGGAGTCTACCCCTTCTCGCAGGTCGAGAAGTTGCGTCCACCAGCACACAAAATCATTATGCATACCAACCCATCATTTTAAAACTTATGAGTCTAGCCACGGGAGAAACTTGGCACGTCGCTCATTAACCGCGAGCACGGCTATTCGAATAGATTGATTTACTCACACTGCAGTGGATGTACACTTTACCCGTACTCCGCAGCTGCCCATTGAATGAGCCTACATCCCTCCATGAACTTTGATAGTATCCGCTCCATGAACTTAAGTCCTCATGCACTCTAGTCGTCGTTTCCTAGCAGTGAGAGGAGTTCTGGCGTTCTCGAGGTAAGGGGGAAAACTCACTTAATCTTTAAGTCATCGTTAAGTTTAGTTTATTATTCACATAAAGGCCTTTTGTCTTATCACAATCACGGGCACTCTACCATTGGTAGGCCTAGGACACTCTACCTATTGGTAGGTCCTTAACTCAACACCTACACCTGAACCACTATGCAGGGATACTGCCTCCGCTCGGCTATCTACTCCGCTAGGTCTATACTCATTGAAGAAGTACGGTTGTACTGGCTCGTTCTAAGTTGTAAGTCCTATGGCTCGGTCCTTAATTAATCAGGGACGATACTAGCCTTTGCCGGAATCCACCCAAATCCATCCATCCGCCCCAGTCTAAAACATTGGTTTTTCATTTTTGGTTTTCATAAAAACTCATTTCATCATGTTCTAGGCAATGTGGCGCTCATGTCTCCACATTCCGTATCTCAACTACCTTCCCTAAGGTAGTTGCCCAAGCATATAGCTTTTCGTAAAAATATGAGTATGCAAGATTCTAGTATAAGCATGGCTAAGCATTGTACCGAAGGTATCCTCCGGTTAGATCACATCGAGGGTAACAAAGATTATATCTAAAGGTAAGCAATATCAAGGCATGGTATATCAAGCATAGGTATTTTGTGTATAGCATGCATGTTTGAAGTTTAAATCAACATCATTTCTCAAAATAGGATCAATATGTTCAAAGGGGAGTGTTGACTTGCCTTGCTCGTGACCTTGTTGGCTTGAGTCTTCGACGTTCTCAATGGTTCCCTTGAACTCTATCGTACGTGCGAGAAATCCAATTTGAATTCGATTAGAATTCAAATAAAATCCAATAAGATCCGATGAAATCCAAATAAATCAAAAAAGTGGCTCCTAACACTAGGCTATGATTTTACGTATATTTAGGTTTGAGTTTGGCTAGAATCCGAGTTAAAATGAGCGACTTATGATAAATTGAAGTTTTGCGATTTCCGATTTAGTTTATCCTAGTGGGGCATCATTTCGAGTTAGTTCAATTCAATCTAGGAAATAGATGATGATCGATAATTTTGGAATTATTACTCCGGGAAGGAAAAGTGAAATCCAAGTTTTATCAAATTTACTCGGACCGATAAGTCCGGGATTTGAATTAAATGGGATTCCAAAAATAATCAACCCTAGAGCCCGATATTATTTTAAATAATTTTAAGTTTAGATTGTAGAAAGGAATTCATAAAAATCAATTTTGTTTTTTGACGAATATCTTATAATTAATTTCTAAATTAATTTGTGTGACAACGAAACTTTTAAAATATATATATTTAATATTTAGCCTATAATTATCCCTAAAAATTTTCATTTCAAAAAACTATATTTTCCCCCAAAATTCCTAAATATTTTTCCAAAAATGTTTTCCTAATTTTTTCTGATCTTCTCCATTTTTTTCTTCTTTTCTTTTTTCTTTTCTTTCCCTCTTTTTTTTCTTTTTCTTTTCTTTCCTTCCCCCTCTTGTTCATCTTCTTGCCGGGGCCCTCTCTCTCCTCTCTGCCTCTCCTCGCTCTTTCTCTCTTCTCTCCTTCCTCTCTCTCTCGGCCGGCGCGGCACACGGGGACAGCGGCGGTGACATAGGGGACAAGGGGAGGGGATTACCCGGCGTGGCGGCGGCGCAACTAAGCGGCGACGACGGTGGCCGACGAGAAACGAGCGGCGACGGCGTGGGATGGTTTGGGAGATGGATAGAGTGGATACGGAGGAGGAATGGGACAGCGAGGTGGTGGTGAAGCTCGGGCTCCTTGCCCTTTTATAGAGGTGGCCGGAGAGGGAAAAGAAGAGGGAAAATGGGGGGCCCCGGACGTGGGCGCGTGGCTCGAGGACGGCGGCGACCGGCGTGCGGCACGAGCGACGCGACGGCACGCGTGAGCGGCGGCAAGGCGGCACGGAAGCGGGAGTGGCATGGGAGGGTCGTTGGAGGGGGCCCGGCGCAGCGCGAGACGTGTGGGCGGCGGCAGCCGGCGCTCAGCACGGGCGCGGGTGACACGGGGATGGGTGGCGCGGCGTGGCCACGCACGCGCGCTGCGCGCGCGACGCGGTACACGCGGCGTGGCGCACGGGTGGGGAGGGCTTGGGTACGGCGCGGCGCCGGATCGAACACTTGGCGCCCAATGAACAATAGCTTTTCCGATTTTCCCGATTTAAATCCTATTCTTCTCCTTTCCTTTTTGCCTTCATTCTCAAATTTAAAATATGATTTGGCCCAGCCAAAAATTAAATTTTAACCTATATTTCCTACTCTTTAGCCCATTTTTATATTGTATATTATATATATATATATTTTATTTATTTACTTATTATTATTACTTTTTCAAAAATAGGGTTTTGGTCCAAAGATCAAGTTTTATTACACCTTAGCCCTTTTCTATACACATTCTTTATAGTTTCTATTCCAAATCTTTATTTGAAATTTTGTTCCACTTTAGGATTTTTAACCTATTTGGCTTATTCAAATTTTCAAATAAATTTTGTTCTATTTATAACACACAACAAAATAGGCAAATAAGAAGCAATAAACACGTTGAGATGCAAAAATACCAAAGTTTTTGCAAGTTCCGATTTTTAATTCCTGATTTTAATTTCTCCGATTTTTAGGGTGTTACACTGGCAGGACTAGAGGATGAGTTAATGGACAAGCTCATGTCGGGTGAGTACTCAAATTTCAAGAAGTTGGTCAACAAGGCTATCCGCTAAGAAGCCCAACGTAACAAGATGCTCAAGAAGAGGAAGGTTGCTCAGTTTAGACCTCAGCCTCAACAAGGAAATCCCCAACGGTCGCGCTTCACTGCAGGAGGTCAGGGTGGACCTACCAGCATGATCGTCCGATAGCATCGGCCTTATCATCTGGGAAATTTCAAAGTTGGTAGTAGCCGCAACGGGTAGAACTAGTGGAACCCTGCCCTGTGTCCTCCCATGGCGCAACCACCACCACAGCCCAAGCCAGCACCGACGAAAAAGGATGGCGGAAGTAAATTAGGCAATTGCTTCAACTGCGGCGAGCCTGGACACTTTGCAGTTAAGTGTAGTGTCCAAAGCCCAAGCACGCACCTTGATTCATCCAAGCAAGGGAGAATCATGCTTCGATAGAAGAAGCCTAGGATGCACCGGAAGTAATACTGGGTATGTTCCTTGTGAACTCTTTTACTGCATCAGTAATGAAACTTAAGATACCGATGCGGGTTCAAACCCCCGGAAAACATTTGAACACCGCCCATTTCTGCCCTTCGGTGGCAATAGAAATCCAAGGGTCCCCATTTCTAGCCAACCTTATCCTTCTAGAATCAAAAAGCCTAGATGTCATCCTTGGGATGGATTGATTGACCCGATATAAGGGATTGATCGATTGCACAAGCCGCATGATCACTTTGACCAATGGTGATGGGAAGGAAGTGATCTTGCACTCCCCAAAACCATCGGAGTTGGTAGCGAGCCTGAATTGGATCTCTGTCATGGAAATACCTAAAGAGGAAGGAGAGGTACCAAATAAGTTAGAGGATATCCCCGTGATTCACGAGTATCCTGACGTCTTCCTAGAGGACCTAACCACGATGCCACCCGAAAGAGAGATAGAGTTCCGGATTGACCTGATTCCCGAAACTACTCCGATCCACAAGAGACCCTATATGATGGGACCAATGAGTTAGCGGAAGTCAAGAAACAAGTTGATGAGCAACTGTAGAAATGTTACATCTACCCGAGCATGTCACCCTGGGGTACTCCAGTAATATTTGTGGAGAAAAAGGATAAGACGAAGAGGATGTGCGTCAACTATCGCGCACTCAATGAAGTTACAATTAAGAACATGTACCCTCTACCTCGGATCGATGATCTGTTCGATCAAGTAAAGGGAGCAAAGGTGTTCTCCAAGATAGACCTACGATCAGGTTATCACCAGTTAAGGATTCGAGAGGAAGACATTCCCAAGACCACTTTCATCACTTGGCATGGTTTATACGAGTGTACGGTCATGTCTTTCGGACTTAGCAACGCACCTGCTTTCTTCATGAACTTGATGAATAAGCATGGAATTTTCGGACAAGTTTGTCATCATGGTCAACGATGACATACTGATCTACTTTATGACAGAAGAAGAGCACGGGCAACATCTCCGATTAGTGCTCGAGAAGTTAAGAGATCATCAGCTCTATACTAAGTTTAGCAAGTGTGCTTTTTGGTTAAAGGAAGTTCAATTCCTTGGTCATATTGTGAATGCTCAAGGAGTAGCAGTTGACCCCTCCAATGTGAAATCAGTAACCAAGTGGACTCCACCAAAGACCGTTACCCAAATCAGAAGTTTTCTTGGACTTGCGGGTTATTACCATCGGTTCATTGAAAATTTCTCCAGAATCGTGAAGCTAATGACATAGTTATTAAAGAAGGATGAAAAGTTTAAATGGACTGTAGAGTGCGACAAGAGTTTTTAAGAGCTTAAGAGGAAGCTGGTGTCTGCACCGGTATTGATCTTACCAGATCAAACCAAGGACTTCCAAGTATATTGTGACGCATCATGCCAAGGACTAGGTTGTGTATTGATGCAAGAAGGAAAAGTGGTCGCATACGCTTCCCGCCAATTGCATCCACATGAGTCCAACTATCCAACCCATGACTTGGAACTAGCGGCAGTAATCCATGCCTTGAAGATATGGCGATATTACCTGATTGGTAATCGCTGTGAAGTGTATACGGATCATAAGAGCTTGGAATACACCTTCACCAACCAAACTTGAACCTCCTTCAGCAAAGATGGTTGGAGTTGATCAAGGATTATTATCTAGGCATACACTATCATCCCGACAAAGCTAATATGGTAGTTGATGCGTTGAGCTGGAAGAGTTACTGCATCTATATCAACACAAAGGAGATGTGTGAACAGTTGCAACATGACCTAGAGCGCCTACACCTAGGAATTGTTGAACTTGGTTTTGTGGCTGCTCTTGAAGCCCAACCCACTCTCATAGATAAAATCCAAGCAGCTTAGGCCTCAGATCCAGATATAGCCGAGCTCAAGAAGAACATGAGAGTCGGGAAAGCTCGTGACTTTTCAGAAGACAAGCACGGAACAATCTGGATGGGTACAAGGTTGTGTGTACCAGAGGACAAAGAACTAAAAAATTTGATCCTTACTGAAGCCCATCAGAGTCAGTACTCTATCCATTTGGAAAGTACCAAGATGTACCAGGATCTAAAAGAAAAGATTTGGTGGGTCAGCAGAAGAGAGAGATAGCTGAGTTCGTTGCATTGTGTGACGTATGCCAGCGAGTGAAGGCAAAACACAAAAGACCCGCTGGATTATTGCAACCACTCCAGATCTCTGTTAACAACCAAATTTGGTAACCAAATCCCTAAGTCCAAGCCGAGATTGAAGCGGAATCGGATTGGAGAGATCTGCGGAGAAACAGAGGCTGCTTTGGCTACGATTCAATCGGCTATGGAGTCAATCGGCTGAGGCTGAATCGGACAGGGATAGCCAATAGCCGATTCTGATTCAGAAAAGAAGATGGAACTGTTTTCAGTTAAGAAGCTTGAAGATAAAAGGGATATTCGGTTTCCAAATTGTGCGTTAAAGATATTGCCATCTATGGATAGAGTCCTGTAACGACAATTGTGTCTGTAATTTAGGATTTGTTTAGATATTCCTATTGTAATGCGGCATGGAACCACGTCCCGGGACATTGTCGTACCGTGTATAGTAGATAGATTAGAAACCATGTTTGACACGGGCTTTGTTGTACTTGGGTATAAATAGGACCCGAGACCCCCTGTAATAAAAAACAAACACACAATCAATACAACTTCGGCGTATCGCCTCCTTATTTTCTTTTAGACGAGTTCTTCATCTGGCTTCAGGCTGTATCGATTTGATCCCCGATTAAGGTAAATGCTTGTCATTAGTAGTGTATTTCGTCGAATCTAGTGCTTCCATCATCATGATACTCTAGGTTTGATGTTTTATACTGCGCATGTTACCACATAGGCATATAATCTAGAACAATGTCCAGATCTATCTTACCATCGGCTTATTTCTGTCAAGAAACAACAGCCGATAGAGCTAGATCTAGATGTTGGCCTAGGTTATATGTTGTATCAACCGTCTCGAGGGGTTTACATCAGTTTACATAGATCTAAGTCTTCTTTTTGTACTTAATGCTGCATCAACTTGATCTATTAACTCGCTTTTAGAGTTATTATGATCTATTCGGCTAGATGTATACCTTTAGAGACAGTGCCGGGGTTTCAGCCGGCCTTACCTGTTTTAATATTCTTTTAGTATTATTTGGTACTAGATTTATTAAAACCGCCTCTTACATTGAGATCTTAATCTGCTAGATGCCCTAAGCCGGTATCAGTCCGTCAGCATCAGCCGATAGCCAACTAATCTAGGTTTAGCATATTTAAGATAGATTAATATCTTTTCATAAGATATATCAGAGTATTAGCCAATTTATAGTTAGGTCTACAGTCGGCTAGGCTATAAATGCATATATTTACAGCCGATATGTACGATGCAATCAAAGCCGAAATCACTCGGCTATATGCTGCAGGATTCATTCGGCCTTGCCGATATGCCGAGTGGGTTTCCAATATTGTTTTGGTAATGAAAAAGAATGGCAAACTTAGGGTGTGCATTGATTTTAGGGATTTAAACAAAGCTACCTCTAATGACGAATACCCAATGCCTATAGACGATTTACTCGTGGATGTTGCTTCAGGCCACAAGATCATCAGATTTATGGACGGTAATGCAGGATATAATCAAATTTTTATGGCCGAAGAAGACATTCACAAGACTGCATTCAGATGCCCTGGAGCAATCGGCTTATATGAATTGGTCGTCATGACATTCGGCTTGAAGAACGCTGGAGCAACTGATCAAAGGGCCATGAATTATATTTTCCATGACATGATCGGCTCCCTGGTAGAGATCTACATTGATGATGTCGTTGTCAAGTCCACGGAGATGGAGAACCATATAGCCGATCTTAGGCAGGTTTTTGAACGAACAAGGAAATATGGCTTTAAGATGAATCTGTTGAAGTGCGCATTCGGCGTGTCGGTCGGGCAGTTTTTAGAGTTTCTTGTTCATGAAAGAGGAATTGAGGTCACCCCGAGAAGTATTAATGCCATCAAGACAATACAACCTCCGAAGGACAAGAAGCAACTACAATCTCTTGTCGGCAGAATCAACTTCATCAGGCGATTCATAGCCAATCTTTCAGAGAAGATGGAGCCGTTCACACCACTGCTTCGGCTAAAAGCCGATCAAGCATTCACTTGGGGGCGGAGCAGCAGAAGGCGTTGGACAACATCAAGGATTACTTAAGCTCACCAGTCCAAATTTCTTCGCTAAAAGGGATACCATTCAAGCTGTACCTATCAACCGATGACAAATCAATCAGTTCAGTCCTAATCCAAGAGGTTGAAGGGAAAGAGAAGGCCATCTTTTATCTCAGCCGATGGCTTTTGGATGCAGAAACAAGGTATCCACCAGTGGAGAAGTTATGTTTATGCCTATATTTTTCATGCACGAAGTTGCGGTAGTATTTGTTATCCAATGAGTGCACAATAGTATGCAAAGCCGATGTAGTCAAATATATGCTATTGGCTCCAGTGTTAAAGGGACGAATTGGAAAATGGATTTTTGCCTTAACAGAGTATGATTTGAGGTATCAGGCACCCAAGGCAGTTAAAGGACAAGCTATTGCCGATTTTATAGTGGAACACAGAGATGATTCAATCGGCTCAGTTGAAATCATGCATTGGACTCTAACATTTGATGGCTCGGTATGCACCAGTGGATGCAGTATCGGCTTGGTAATTATTTTACCAAGGGGGGCAAGTTTTGAATTTGCCTTCTCCATCAACCCCCATGCTACAAACAACCAAGCCGAATACGAAGCAATGCTCAAAGGATTGCATCTTCTCAAGGAAGTTGAAGCCGACGCCATCGAAATAATGGAGGATTCACTGTTGGTCATTAGCCAGTTGTCAGGAGAGTATGAGTGCAAAAATGGTGCGTTGATGGTCTATTATCAACGATGCCGAGAATTGATGGACAGCTTTCGGCTAGTGACATTGAAGCATATCCCCAGAGAGCAGAACATAGAAGCCAATGATTTAGCTCAAGGGGCATCGGGCTACAGGCCGATGATAAAAAATATCGAGATAGAGGTTGCTGCCTTGTCAGCCGATGATTGGAGGTTTGAGGTCTACAGTTATTTACAAAACCCTTCTCAATCAGCTTCAAGGAAATTGCGATACAAGGCTCTGAGATATATTTTCCTCGATTAAGATCTATACTATCGGATGATTGATGGTGTGTTGCTCAAGTGTCTTAGTGCCGATCAAGCCAAGGTGGCTATTGGAGAGGTGCATGAAGGAATACGCGGTACGCATCAATCGGCTCACAAGATGAAGTGGCTACTTTGGAGAGCGGGGTATTTCTGGCCGACAATGTTGGAGATTTGTTTTAAGTACTACAAGGGCTGCCAGGATTGTCAGAAATTCAGATCCATACAAAGAGCACCAGCATCGGCTATGAACTCAATCATAAAGCCTTGGCCGTTCAGAGGATGGGACATGATCGGCCAGATCAATCCACCCTCAAGCAAAGGACATAGATTCATATTGGTGGCAACAGATTACTTTACAAAATGGGTAGAAGCAATTCCTTTAAAGAAAGTTAATTCCAAGGATGCAATCGAGTTTGTTAAGAAGCATATCATATACCGATTTTGCGTCCCACAAACAATAACAACAGACTAGGGATCTATCTTTATATCGGACGAGTTTGTTCAGTTCGCCGACGGCATGGGAATCAAATTACTCAATTCTTCGCCGTATTACGCATAGGCCAATGGGCAAGCGGAAGCTTCAAACAAAAGTTTAATCAAACTGATAAAAAGAAAGATTTCTGATTATCCTAAGCAATGGCACAACCTATTAGACGAATCACTTTGGGCCTATCGGATGGCATGCCATTGATCTATCCAGGTCCCTCCATATAAATTGGTCTACGGGCATGAAGCAGTCCTACCATGGGAAAACATCATCGGCTCAAGACGGATTCAGTTGCAAGATCAGCTCACAGCCGATGACTATTACAATTTGATGGTGGATGAATCGGAGGACCTAGTTTTGTCATGGATGAGGGCCTTGGAAAAAGTAACAAGAGATAAGGAACGAGTAGCCCGTCATTATAACAAGAAAGTTGTGCCTAAGTCTTTTCAAGAGGGCAAACTCGTTTGGAAATTGATACTGCTGATTGGATCAAGAGATAATAAATTTGGCAAGTGGTCACCAAATTGGGAAGGGCCTTTCAAGATCCACAAGTGCGTCTCTAAAGGAGCTTATATGCTAGAAGGATTGGATGGAGAAGTGTTTGGAAGGGCTCTAAACGGCAAATATTTGAAAAAATACTACCCAAGTGTTTGGATCAATTCATGATTCGGCTATTTTTCTACCGATTTGAGCTAGCCGATGTCTTGTCTTGTGCAAGCATCGCTTTTAGGTCATTTTACGCCAAGTTTTTTCCCTAGTTTTCTACAATCAGCTAAGTTTAGCCGACAATGACAATAACAACGGCAGGATTTGTCTAGTTATAATTTTGTCGACATCACAGACATCAACAAAATTAGGGGGGCATATATACATACACAATCAAGAAGGCAGACATCAAGGAGAAATTTTTCCAGTTTTTTCAAGTTTTTTGAAGCCTTCAAAGTTGTGACAAAAGTATGAAAGCCGATTACAAGAGCCGAATAATGCGAGATAATTACAAAGGATCAGCAATGAAAGCCGATTACAAAAATATTTTGAGTTTATGACCTAGCAGACTATTACAATCGGTTTATTGTTTGAGTTTGAGAAAATCTGCTATAGCCGATAATGCCTTGCGCCTGATTTCATCGACTTCTTCAATGGCCTTGGCATCGGCCGCGTCAGTTCCGACTATCGGCTTCACCACCTTTGTCAAGTCTGTGAGATAGGGTATGGCCGCCTTGATGCTCAATCGCTTGTCTTCAATTTCTTTGGGCAAGTCGGCCATGTACTCCTCTTGTATGTCGATTTCGTCGGTAACTTGGACAAGGTCGGCTACCAGTTGATCCCTGCGCGCGCGAAGCTGCTCAAGCTTGGCAGCCGGCTCCGTCTTCAAGGCATCAAATTCGGCCTTCTTCGCCTTGATTTCCTCCTGGTTTGACTTAATGGCGGCCGTCAGCGATTTATTTGATTGATGATCGACAATACGCTGTCGGGCTCGCTCATACTTTAGTTGATGCGCCTCGAGGAAGGTGGCTGGCACAATCGCATCCGCTAAGGCGTCGGGGAGCCGTGCTTGAATGCCATTAAACCTAGCGCGGATAGGGCCGCAGTCTGCCACTAGCGTGTCCAAAGAACCTTCTAGCTAATTGTCGATATCGGCCAGTGCAGCTTTGAAGTCCTCATCCAACGACACTAAGGCTTTGTCGTTTCGTTCATCTGGGACCACAAACTCCGACAGGTCGAAGCCCAGAAGATCGGCTATGTTTTGTGACAAAAGGAATAGTTAGAAGAATGGCGAGGTTTATCAAGCCGATTCTAGCAGGCAGATGATACTTACTGGGATTGCCGGGGGTGAAGTGATTTCTTCATCGGCTTGGCCGTCACCTGCAGCCGATGGTGTATGCGCAGCGTGACCACCACCAGTAGCCAACGGGGTTCGTTCACTTGACACCTGGGGGGCAGGCGTCGGCGCGTGTGGAGGCTGAAAAGGGGTTAGTTCAAAAATTAGTTGAATGGTGAAGAAAGTACAGTGGTTAGAAACTTACTGAGCAAAGGGGAACCGCCTTTTTCCTTGTAAACAATTTCTTTGTTTGCCGATGCAAAAGGAACGATAAGGGGACTACAAATGGATGCAATGAAAGAATAAGTATTGACGGCTATTTACTGGCATCGGACGTACGAGACGTCTTGGAGGGCTTGGAGTTTTGTGGACAGATGCTTCGTCGGCTGATGGAGTCCGCGCATATTTTTCGGAAGAGCTCGATTCGGCTGCAGCTTCATTCATTGCATCTTCAATCTCCTCGTTCTCCACTTCTTCATCAAGTACCACGACGACTGCCGGGTCAATGGGGGATAGGTCGTCGACAGGGCTCAATTGTTGCTTCTTAGCAGGTTTTTTCTTCGGTGCAGCCGGTGAAGTGGTAACCGATGGCTTGCTTCGTTTTGTCCGACGAAGCGGTTCACGAGTTTGGCCATGGAGAAGTGTGCCCACCTTCGGTGCGTTAAAGCAAATGATCGATGACGCCAGCCTACAGCCGTTCGGCAATACACCATTTCCTTAGCTATTGACTGTGCCTGATCGGCTGATTTTGGGAGGAGAGGAGTCTTTTTTCTGCAAGAACAAAAGCGTGAGTAATGATATGTGCCCATAATAAGCCGATAAAGGAAAAGAGGAGCAATAAGGGAAAACACTTACTGATGGAATCATCTCGGGATCGATGGTTGTCAGGTACATTGAAACCGACTGGTGGAAGAGATGTAATTTCCATTCGGACCACCATCGACTAAAGGCGCTCGTCCTGGTGATTGCCAGCTCGATGACCCCAACATGGCCGAGAGGAGGACTGGGAAGACCCAGCAGCCAATTCATCATAATTCCACCGTCGATGATGCCTCGGCTTGGATCTTGTCGAGAAGAACAGCCCAATCAGCGGTTGGCCCATTCCGAGTTATCTTGCAGGTGGCCGATGGATGATAAAAGTCGTAGGTTTTCTGGATATTTTGGCCTTGGTGGATGCTAACCGGTAGGATACATGGGGATATGGCGGTTATGAAGATTTCCTTTGGCTTCTCAAATCTTGGATTGATGATCTCGTCGAGCCGAAGGTCGTCTGGTTGCTCAAAACGACTGAACTTGTCATATGCAAACCAGAATGTGTTATCGGCTGAGAATCCGTTGTAGAAGTTGCTAAACCAATTTTGAAATGGTCAGCGGATAGCTTGGATCCTGGGTAAGTGGAGGCCGCTTCCCCATACGATGTGCATCAGCGAGTCGTTATCTCTTCGTCGTCCTGATAAATTGGCTCGGCTCGTGGGAAATCGGCGTTAAGCAAGCTTGGCCGATTGTCGACCTTGTGAGTGTATAGATTGAGCCATATCTGTAGCAATCACCAGGGGCCTCCAGTGCGGATGGATTGTTTTAAATCTAGCTTAGATGGCACATTGCTAAGCATCTGATACAAGTAGCCGAGCAGGTATTTCCCTAAAGGAATTTGCTTTTTCTCCACTAACGCCTCGGCTACGTGTTGCCAGTTGGTGGTCGGCCCGCAGCTTGATCCGCAAAATATAAATTTCTCCAGCCACATCATTAGGAAAGCTATGTGTTCCCTGCTGGAAACCTGGTCGTCCTTCATGTTCATTGAGATATAGCCGCTCCAGCCACCTATACTCATAGTCTTAAAGATGTGATGGCATTTGATGTTCAGATCGAAAAGATTGGCAGCCGATGTTATATCTAAGCCAGTTAGCATCACTATATCCATTAGAGTCGGCGTCATCGGCCCTTGCCTGAAGAAAAAAGAGTTCATGGTGTCCGACCAGAAATAGCTGGCAGCCGATAAGAGGGATTCGTCCTTAGGCATATCGGCTATAGTTAGTGCTATGCATTGGCCGATTCCTATTTCGTTCCAGAATGTTTGCTTGCTGGCTGCCATCCTCGCATACCAAGACGGCCAGGATTTATCCGTGGATGGCCATGATTTGAAGGCCCCAGTCCAATAGGCTAGGTTTGGAACGGAAAACCTAAACGGGATCCGATTGGTTTCGACATTGATGAACTCAGTGGGGTCTATGTTGCCGATCGGCCCTAGCAGCAGTTGGTCGGGGTGAAGGAGACTAGGAATCGCAATTTGGTGTGTAGATTGCTATAGATCGTAAAGAAGAGATGATGAAATCGAAAAAGAAAAAAAAGAGCCAAATTGCGGTAAGAGAACAGATTTGGGCCGATAAGGACTTACCTCGGAGTATTCAGCAGGGGTTGCATTGGACGAAGCGCTTGAGGAGGCCATCGGTGCAGGAAGGGCGTTGCCGCGGGGCGTGCACCGACGGGATCTGAAGCAGTTCCGATGAAATCGCCGAGTCGCTGGGGAAGAAGAAGGGTTTTGCTGGCTAAGGCTTGAGTGTGAAAATTGATAGCGTGGCTTGTTTCAACGCCGGGCGGGCAATATTTAAAGAGTATTATTTTTGACAGCCGAAACGGACTTGGACGGGAAATGCGCGGGAATTTGAAAAAGCAGCAAATCCATGATATTATCTTGTCACGGATTTGGGGGCATGTGTTAACGACCAAATTTGATAACCAAATCCCTAAGTCCAAGCTGAGATTGAAGCGGAATCAGATTGGAGAGATCTGCGGAGAAACAGAGGCTGCTTCGGCTATGATTCAATCGGCTATTGAGTCAGTCGGCTGAGGCTGAATCGGACAAGGACAGCCGATAGCCGATTCCAATTCAGAGAAAAGATGGAACCGTTTCTAGTGAAGAAGCTTGAAGATAAAAGGGAGATTCGGTTTTCAAATTGCGTGTTAAAGATATTGCCATCTATGGATAGAGTCCTGTAATGGCAATTGTATCTGTAATTTAGGATTTGTCCAGATATTCCTATTGTAATGCGGCATGAAACCACGTCCCGGGACATTGTCGTACCGTGTACAGTAGATAGATTAGAAACCATGTTTGACACGGGCTTTGTTGTACTTGGGTATAAATAGGACCCGAGACACCTTGTAATAAAAAACAAACACACAATCAATACAACTTTGGCGTATCGCCTCCTTATTTTCTTTCAGACGAGTTCTTGATCCGGCTTCGGGCTGCATCGATTCGATCCCCGATTAAGGTAAATGCTTGTCATTAGTAGTGTATTTCATCGAATCTAGTGCTTCCATCATCATGATACTCTAGGTTTGATGTTTTATACTGCGCAAGTTACCACATATGGCATATAATCTAGAACAATGTCTAGATCTATCTTGCCATCGGCTTATTTCTGTCAAGAAACAACAGCTGATAGAGCTAGATCTAGATGTTGGCCAAGGTTATATGCTGTATCAACCGTCTCGAGGGTCTTACATCAGTTTACATAGATCTAATTCTTCTTTTTGTACTTAATGTTGCATCAACTTGATCTGTTAAGTCGCTTTTAGAGTTATTATGATCTATTCAGCTAGATGTATACCTTTAGAGACAGTGTCGGGGTTTCAGCTGGCCTTACCTATTTTAATATTCTTTTAGTATTATTTGCTACTAGATTTATTAAAACCACCTCTTATATTGTGATCTTAATCTGGTTAGATGCCATAAGTCGGTATCAGTCCGTCAGCATCAGCCGACAGCCGACTAATCTAGGTTTAGCATATTTAAGATATATTAATATCTTTTCATAAGATATATTGGAGTATTAGCCAATTTACAGTTAGGTCTACAGTATCAGCTAGGCTATAAATGCATATATTTATTATCCTAATGTATATTTAGATTAAGTGGTTTATATTGTCTCGGCATAGCCGATCTATCCCAATCACTTAGTATAAATGTGCTTTGGGATAGCAAATATATGTAAATTGATTCCCTTAGCCGATCCGGTAGGATCTAACCCTAACCATAATGCCCATCTAACCCTAGCCAGGGATGTCAATTCTTCGCCAAATAGTACCATCTCCCGGCATAAGCACTCCAAACAATCCCGCCATCGTGGCCCTTCGCGTGTTGGGGGCTCGACATGGTCGACCCATTCCCGAAGGCACCCGGGGGCTACACCCACCTTTTTGTCGCAAATTGAAAAATTCACGAAGTGGATCAAGGTGACGCCATTGAAAGCTTGCACCGCCAAGAAGGCGACTGAATTCATGGAGAGCATCACCTTCCGCTTCAGCATCCCGAGGGAGATCATCACCAACCTCGGCATACAATTCACCAGGAATGATTTTTGGGAGTTCTGTGAAGAGAGATGCATCGAGGTCAAGTACACCTCGATGACGCACCCTCGAGCAAACGGGCAGTGTGAGCGTGCAAATGGCATGATCCTGCAAGGCCTAAAGGCCCGGGTCTTCAACCTTCTCTGGAAGCATGAAGGCTGCTAGTTGCGTGAGCTCCCAGCTATGCTCTAGGGCCTCCGCACTTAGCCGAGCCGAGCCACAGGACGGTCCCCATTCTTCCTGGTCTATGGCTCAGAGGCAGTTCTCCCGATCGACATGATTCACGAATCCCCAAGGGTTCGACTTTATGATGAAGGGATGGCCGAGCAAACATGGGCATGGACATTGGCAGCATCGAAGAAGAATGCATGGCTGCTACATTCAAATGGACCGGTACCAACAGGCGCTTCGTCGATACCATGACCTCAACGTCCAAGGGAGGTCCTTCAAGGTCGGCGACGTAGTTTTTCGAAGAGTGCAGTCCACCACTAGCATGAACAAGCTCTTGCCCCCATGGGAAGTCCCTTCATCGTCTCCCCTGTTACATGTCCGAGCTCCAATAGGCTGATTTGTGAAGACAGATAGGAAGTGCCAAACTCTTGGAACATCGAGTACCTGCATCGATTCTATGCTTGAACAGGTAAGTACACAACCCGAATCCCATCAATTCTGCAAATTTTGGTTATCCATTAACCCTTTTTGCAGATCATTTACCCGACCCCCGAATGGCTCGGGGGCTCAGAAGCCTTCTCGAGCAGTATCGCCAGCCGTGTTGATCCCTTCTCATGCAACAACACTCATGGCAAAGCCTGAGTAGTGCGGCCCTAGCTTTATAGCTAAGGGTTTCAGAGAAGTTATTCCGCCTGCTGATCTTGAGCTGCTCGAGGGCTCATTCATTACCCGCTTCGACTGAATGTGGTCATCTCGGCCCTAAGTCCCTCGGGTAGTGACTTCATTGCTATTCGGGGCTGGCTTGGTTGGGACCGGTCGTGTTTCGGTCAAGTACCGGCGAATGAGCTCGGGGCTCTCAAACGACTAAATCCTATGTACATGACTAAGACGTTAGGAGCTCGACTCAGGTCACCCGGATAATGTCTGTCGATGACCCAACTCACTCTACTTCGAGGGTTGGACACACAGAGATTGGTCAGACGTCAACGACCTCGCATTCATTCGTTACGTACACAACTAAGTGACCTTGCTCGACCGAATGCCCGCCTAGATTCATCTCGCCGGCTTTCGCCGCTCGGTCATGAGAGTTATACGTGTATCAAGTGATCACCGATCCTCTCCCGCCCGCCTATTCTTCCTGCACTCGGCTAAGTCGATCCCAGTAGACTGAGGAAACCTTCCGAACTGTCTGTTAAGGTTCGAAGAACACTCGGCATCGGAGGTCGGTCATGTGACGAATAGAATGTTGTCTCTTCGCGTTCCGACCCGCTATGAAGGAGAAGGATCTGCTTAGAGTTTCATCGGTAGCCCTCCCGACTTGGTCCGTAGACGGCCGAGATCGCTCAGCAGGATCAACTCTACGCTACAGACGTCCTTGAGTTTGACTGTAAGCCTTCCGATCGTCGGTCCGTAGATGGCTCAAGTCACTCGGCACGTACTACCCAAAGTGGTAGCCTTTCCCGAGTCTGACTATCTGCCCTCCAGATTCGGACTATTGAAGGACAAGGTCTGTCGAGCGGTCTGTCACACAGTGGCACATCGGGTGTCCAAAAAAAATCACATATTGGGCATATCTCGAATCGAAGACGGCATACAAAGAAGACTGACAAAAGTTTTCTTTATTATTTTTTTGGGGCAATGATCATACATATGGCCCGAGACCCCCCTAACCTACGGAGGCATAGATGTCTATTAACAACGTAACACCGTGAAAATCGAGACTTAAAAAATCACGACACAAAAATTGAAACTTACAAAAACTTTTTGGTATTGTTGCATCTTGTCGTGTTTATTCCCTCTTATTCACAAATTTTGTGCGTGTTATAAATAAACTAATATCTATTTAAAAAGGTCGAAGAGTCAAAGAGGTTTAAAAACCCTAAAGAAGGAGGAATTTAAAAAAGAATATTGGAAATAAAAATTATGCAAATATAATTGGAGAAAAGCTAAGGTTTGATAATAATTTACTCCAGTCCAATGTTTTATTTTTTGGGAAAATATAAACCAATTCTTTAATTATAAATAGAGAAAGAAATAATAATAGTAATAGACAAAAGTATATATATACATGTAATAGAATTGGGCAAAGTTCAAAAGTAAAAAGTTAAATTAAATTAATATTTGGGGGCCAAATGATATTTAAAATTTTATAGGTGAAACCCAAAAGAGGTAAACAAAAATAAGAAAAGAAAAGAAAAATATAATAATAACAATAAATAATAAATACTAAATTATAAGTAAAGAATGAAATTATAAAAATAAAGTTGGGCAATAATTTAAAATTTAAAATTTAATTAAAATATATTTGGGCCAAGTTATATTTTAGAATGAAAAAGGAACAAAGAAAAATATATAAATATAAAATATAAATACACATATATACAAAAAAGAAAAAGAAAAAGGGAAAGAAAATCGGGAAAAAGAAAAATAACACTATTCATTATGCGCCAACTGCTCGATCCGTTCCCCGTGCCCCGCGCCGACGTCGCCATCGCCGCGCCGCGCGCCGTCCCGTTCCTCGCGCCCCGCGCCGCGCAGCGCCGACGTCGCCATCGCCGTGCCGAACGTCGCCCTCGCTATCACATCGTCGCGCCCATGCCGCCGTTCCGCGTCAACCCCGCGTCAACCTCGTGCGCGTACCCGCGCACGTCGCTGCACAGCGTGCTTGCGCCCACTCCACCCCCTTGCCCTCCCAGCGCTCGCCGCCCAATTGTCGTGTTCCACGTGTGCACACGCCGTGGCCACCGGCCTCATCCAGATCGAAACCGGCATAGAACTCCATAAATAGAGCATGCCCGGCCAAGATTAAAAAACAAAAACTCTTCCTTGGTTCTTCCTCAACATTTTCCCCATGTTTTCCCCAATCTCTACACACCGCGTCGCCCAAATTTTGAAGGAATCCGAAGAGTAGCCGAAGAACCCCTATGATCCTCATGCCAAGAGCTTTCATTCCCTCACTTCCCCAAGTCCATAGCCCACCGGAACCCGCCACCGGCGAGCACCGCCATGGATGCTCTGTTCGGCCGCCGGCGCGTGCACGGTGCTAGGACATTCCAGAGCATATCCAACCGAACTAGGACCGTAATTAGCTTTCCCTAGACCCTTAGATACTCGTAGACCCGTTCGCTTGATTATGCCATCACCGGAGCGTGCCGGCGACGAGCATCGTCGCCGCCGCAAGCATGCCGCCGTCGCCAGCTCCCCCTGCTGCCTCCCCAGCCCAGCTAACCCCATAGGTAGAAACCCCTCAGCCTATAGATACTCGCAAGCCACCTATTTTGGTCAAAACATGGCCGGAGCGTGCCGGCGACGAGCACGTCGCCGCCGCAAGCCTGCCGCCGCCGCCGGCTCATCCCGATACCTCCCCGGCCCGGCCAAGCCTCAAAACGGAGTGCTCGTGATCCCTATATGGTGTTAGCTGGTGTTAGGTTTCCGGGTTTGGCCGCCTTTCGCCGTGCGCGGCGTCCTCACTGATCGCCGATGCTGAGGAGGAAGAAGAACAGTAGAGGGAGTAGAAAAGAAAAAAAAGGAGAAGTGGGAAGAAGTGAGCGCGTAGCCCACTGGAAAGCAGACAGAGGAGCGAAGGGAAAGGTCCTGGGTTCTACCCGGCCACTCCTTTTTCGTTTTTCGTTTTTCTTTTCTTTTGAACCGACAGTAACAAGAAGAAAAACAAGAAGAAAAAAGAAATATGAAATGAAAAAAAAATAATAATAAAAATATAGTAGTATAAAAGAAAAACATTTGAGAAAATATTTGACAAGCATTTGAGTAAAAATAAAAGCCCTTTTTCTTGGAGTAAATCTTTTAAAAAAGGGGGGAATATTGTCGCTAAATTAATTTACTTAACCGTCGCTCTAGGAGTTTAAATTTTGATTTGGTTAGTTATTCAATAGTTAGGCTTATACTATGAATGTTGTTAAAAACTTAACCTTTCCCCTAGTGTCGAACCCTAGGGTAACCCCATTCCGACATGATTGTTTTTAAGCCCCAACTTTATTGGTATGACAAATATAGAATTAAAATTTAAGGTTACCATTTTTCCGGCATTAGGAATTTTAAATCTGTGACCACCCTATATTTTAGTTGAAATAAAAATACATTTTTGAAATAAAATTATCTTAGGAATAATTATGGGTTGAGTACTAAATATGATATTAAGAATCTGATCATCGTATAGATGATGTTGCTTCAAACCCTAATTCAATAAGTTTAGGAATGTATTGTCTGGGAGTCTAATCATAAATTTAACTTGTTAATAAAACCCAAGAAGTATTATACAAATTCACTAGAATTTAGACTTTAGATCTTAAGGGTTGTACTATGTTGTAAGGTAAACTATGTAGGAAGTTAACTGTGACTTAGTCGTCATCAAACCCTAATCTGATCCTATGGGTTTTCAAAAAGTTAAATTCTAAAGTATCTAAAATAATACCAAATTCTGGGGTAAAATTGTTTTTGGATCTATTCAACTCTAACCCTAGAATTCGTCGACCAATAAGAATTAGAGATGAATAACTCTTTCTGGAATTTTAAATCTATCGACCACTGCATAATTCAACTGGAACAAATTAAACTCGAAATAATGCCACCTCATAATTAAATTAAATCGGATTAATACGAAACTTCAAATTAATATAACAAACTCGTTTTAACTCGGATTCTAGCAAAGTTCAAACTTAAATTCGTTACACGCTATAGATTGTCTTAGGAGCCGCTTTTGCGATTTTTTTGGCTTTTATTGGATTTTACTTGAATTCTAATCGAATTCAATTGGATTTCTCGCACGTACAATAGAGTCTGAGGGAACCGTTGAGAATGTCGAAGACTCAAGCCAACAAGGTCACTAGCAAGGCAAGTCAACACTTTCCTTTGAACATATTCATCCTATTTTGCGAAATGATGTTCATTTAAACTTCAAACATGCATGCTATATACAAAACACCTATGCTTGATATACCATGCCTTGATATTGATTACGTTTAGTTATATTCTTTGTAACCCTCGATGTGACATAATCGGAGACTTTCTTTGGTAAAATGTTTAGCCATGCTTATAATAGAATCTTGCATATTCATAGTTTTACAAAATGCTATATGCTGGGGCAACTACCTTAGGGAAGGTAGTTGGAATACGACATGTGGAGACATGAGCGCCACATTGCCTTGAACATGATGAAAATGTTTGTATGGAAAAATGAAAATATAAAAACCAACGTTTTAGACTTGGGCGGCTGGATGGATTTGGGTGGATTCCGGCAAAGGCAAGTACCGTCCTTGGTGAATTAAGGACCGAGCCATGACACTTACAACCTGAAACGAGCCAGTACAACCGTACTTCTCGAATGGGTATAAACCTAGCTGATTAAATAGCCGAGCAGAGGCGGTATCCCTGCATAGTGGTTTTTATGATGAGAAGTGGTTTATGTTGTTGAGATGAGGCTGCGGCCCACATATTGAGTGATGAAATAAATCAAAAATTAATTACAACTTAAAGATTGAGTGAGCTCCCTGACCCCGGGAACGCCGGAACTCCTCACACTGCTAGGAAATGTACGGCTAGAGTGCAAGAGGACTTAAGTTCATGGAGTGGGTACCGCCAAAGTGAGGTTATCGAAAAGCTTTGCCGTGACCGTCCCATATAGAGGGATGTAGGCTCATTCAATGGGCAGTTGCGGAGTACGGGTAAAGTGTACATCCACTGCACTGTGAGTAAACCAATCTATTCGAATAGCCATGCTCACGGATAATGAGCGGCGTGACAAGTTTCTCTTGTGGCTAGACTTATAAACTTTAAAATGATGGGTTGGTATGCATAATGATTTTGTGTGGTGGTGGACTCAACTTCTCGATCTGCGAGAAGAGGTAGACTCCCCAGAAAACCATGACGATCCGGAGGTGGGAAACCATCCTTGGTATCACGATGGATGGCAGACAGAACCGTCACCGATTTAACACACCTTGGAACTAAAACTTGACTTGGCTAGATGTTAGGCTTGTGAAATGATTTGCGAAAATTGGCTTTGTGCAAATAAACCACAACCATCCTTTGATTGACCCTATCATGTGCATCATTTCGTGTCGGCTTGCTGAGTATGGTTGGTACTCACCCTTGCTATACGCACAAATCTCCAGATGAAGGAGATGAGGAAGACCCCTACGCCTACTGCCAGGAGGGCAATGAACACGATGGAGCGCAATAGGTCTTAGTCCCAAGTCGTTGCCTATAGGCGATCGACATGCCACTGCCTTCCGTTTGCTATCTTACCTAAACTCTGATTTTGGTTGTATCCGTGTTGATGAGAAATTTCTCTCACGCACTGGCCTGGGAGGCTTAACTCCAGTGCAGGTCCTTCTTGGCTACCTATGCTGTTCAAGGCGTGCCAGTTGGTTTGATTTGTTAACCAACAAGAAAAATAGAGATATGTGCGTTAAACTAAGTGACTTTACATATATTTGCTGCAGGAGTCAATTTACATATATTTGCTATTTCGAAGTGTATTTAAACTAAGTGACTAGGATAGATCGGCTGCTGCCGAGACAGTATTAGCCACTTACCCTAAATATACCACAGAATAACAAATACGTGTTTTAACAAACTTAGCCAATGTCATAAGTCCAACAATGAATCGGCTAGTACTCCGGTTATTCTTATGAAAAGATATCATTCTTGAACCAGATATACTTAGCCTAGGAAATTGGCTGTCGGCTGTTGCTAGCAGGCCGATTTCGGCTTATGATGTCCGACAATAATGAGATCTTAATATAAGAGGCAGTCCTAACATAAATCTAGTAATAAATATTCTAAAAATATATCAGGGCAGGTAAGGCCGGCTGAAACCACGGCACTGTCTCTAAACATATAAATTTAACTAAACAGATCGTTGGAAGTTCTAAAAACGACTTAATAGTTCAATGTTGATGCAGCATTAAGTATAAAAAGAACAACCTAATCTATTGTAGCTGATTTATACCTCTCGAGACGATGGATACCGCATATAAACTAGTTCAACCTTTAGATCTAGCCCTATCGGCTGTGGGTTCTTGATAGAACTGGCCGAGGGCAGGATAGGTCTAAACATTGCTCCAGTTTATATGCGATATATGGTACATAGCGCAGTATAAACCCCTGAATCTAATGTGTCATTACGATGGAAGCATTAGAATCAGTAGAACATACCACTAATGACAAGCATTTACCTGGGTTGTTTGATGCGCCAAAAGCTGTTTGATTGATTGTGTTTAGAATTTTATTTACAGGGGGTCTCGGGTCCTATTTATACCCAAGTACAACGAAGATCTCGCTACACGCGGTTACAACTAACTACCATATCTACACTATAAGCGCGGGAAGCAATCCCTTACCGCCTTTACAACGATATTATCTCTAAACAAATCTCTAATTTACATACATTTGCCGCTACGAGACTTTTATCCCTAACGCACAATTTGGAAGCCGAATCCTTCATTTTATCTCCAAATATCTTCATCAGAAGCGGCTTCGTCTTCTTTGAACCTGGAATCGGCTATCGGCTGTTCTTTACTCGATTCAACCTTACCCAACTGGCTTCACAGCCGATCGCTTCTCATCCGACACGGCCTCTGTTTCTCCATCAAACCAGCCGATCCGATTCTGTTTTAACCTCGCTAGAACTTAGGGTTCGGTTACCAAATTTAGCCGTTAACACATGCCCCCCAAGTTCACGATACGAAGTGTTGCTGATTTGATTGCCCATTCAAATTCCTGCTCTTTTCTGACCTAAACCGCTTTGGCTGCCCCAAATGGCCTTTAAATAGTCCTTTACCTCGACCGAAATGGCCACGCCTTCATTGTGCACGTCTTGAGCGGTCCGCAAACAAGCCTTCTTTTCCTCTCTCTTCTCCAACGATTCACCGGCGCTCTTCTCGCATTCCGGTGATCCTGGGCGACCAGAACCCAGATGCAGCCTGACGACCTCAATGGCCTCCACCGCTGCCACCGCACCTGCCGCCGCCGCCGCCGAGTTCCCCGAGGTACGCCCCATCGGCTTACAATTCCTCATCTTCAGATTCCCCTTTCCTGCCATGCCTTTTAGTGTTCTTGATTTACAATCTTTTTTCTTTCTTTTCTCCAAACGGTAGCATCTGTCACATCAAGTAGTCATTCCGAGCCTAACCCAAGAGAGAAGATACTTCCTAGGTCCTATCGGCAACACTGACCCAGCCGACATAATAATAGCCGAAACCGATAGGATGCCTTACAACACCAGGAAGCCATCTCTGAAACATTGGACTGGGACTTTTAAGTCATGGACGACCACCGATAGCTCTTGGATAGAGTGGTACAAAAGAGTACGATCGGCTAAACAAGCTTACTGGGAAGAAACAGGAATAGCTCAGTGCCTAACCTTGTCTGTGGCCAACATGGAGAAGGATGAGCCGCTGATGTCGGCTGCGACGTACCTCTGGACTGATAGCTTCAACACCTTCATGTTCCAGCAAGGGCTGAGGACTATCACGTTAGCCTACGTATATATGACAACTGGACTGGACATCCTGGCGTCGGCTAGCCCTGGAGATCTGAGCCGAAAAGGGCAACACCAGTTCAAGACCAAGGCTATCGGCGGATGGAGCGGCTACGTAGCCCAGAGCATGAAGGACGGGTTGGTCGGCCATAGGGAACATGCCGCATTTCTAATGATGCGGCTAGAAAAGTTCCTGTTCTGCGGCTCAAGCTGTGGGCTGACTGCCAACTGGCAGGTCATAGCCGAATCCTTAGCCGATGGGAATAAGCTCGCGCTAGGGAAATATCTCCTCGGCTACCTGTACTAGATGTTGCATCAAGCTGCCGCGAAGATAGCCGCCAACGCCCCTGTCAACACCGGCGGCCCCTGGTGGTTTCTGCAAATCTGCTAGTGCTGGCAACCCAGAAGATAGCCGGTCGGCCGTCCTTGACCGAGGTCCAGTTCCCTCGCTTGGAGCCGATTGAAGATGAAGACGGCAACGAGATCACCACCACCAGGTGCATGAGCTACGGAGAGGCAGCGGCTGTGCACACGGGCTCGAGGCAGTCTGCCGATTTGCTGGCCGAATGGTTTATCTCCCTGTATGATGGGCTTGCCAACAATGACCAGACTTGATACTTCTATCGGGACCGGGCACTGTTCGAGCTGCCAGCCGACTTCAACTGGGAAGATATCAACTCAGCCGACAACCCCCGGTGCAGAAAGCTATTCACTGCCGCTCTGACTCCTTGCATCCTACCGACTGGGATCCACTAAGGCCGATCAGTGGCCAAGAGTTACGAATACTACCCTGTATCGGTTGCAAGGCAATTTTGTCTTGGGCAACTGCCCGTCGGCTGTTACTACGCCGACAAGATCGAGACCAGGAGGATCGTGAACCAACCTCTGATCATGAATCGGCTGCTGAACATAGCCAGCCCGCCCCTTGGCAATATTGGCGAGATGACGCTAGCATACAAGAAGAGCGCAGCTTACAGCCGATGGTGGGCTGAGATCAAACGCCACATCTTCCACCAACGATCCTCCTACTTCGTCGGCTCGCTGCTGCCCGACGAGATCCCCTCGGTAAGTCTTGAAATTTGAATTATTCCTTTCTTGTATTGTCGGCTACTGTAATCGGCCAACACTTGCCTCCTTTTACTCATAGGAAACCGAGATGGAAATGCCCACGGTGAGCGACTCCGGGATCCCCATTGAGTACCGTCTAGGTGTTCTGGATGGGGGCCGCCTTGCTCCGTCGGCGATCGGCTGGGACGCGCCGAAACTGGCGTCCTTGCTGCGTGGGCGGATGCGCGAGCCGATAGCTCACAAGAAAAGAGTCGCGCCTCCCGCAAAGCCATCGGCTGCGCCTGCCCCAAGAAGCAAGAAGAAGGAGCCGATCGTGCCGGCCGACAGCCTTCCCTCGGCTGATCCGAGTGTCGCTCAATACCTTGACGACCAGGTGGCCGACGAAGAGATACTGGCGGCTGTTGGTGCAGCGGCTGAGTCTAGCAGCTCAAGCCACAACTCCATCAATCCCTCGGCCGATGACCCACCGGTACCATGCCCTCCGAGGAAGAGACCACCGGTAAGCTTTCACCTTACTAAATTCGACCTTAGTATGACATCACTATATACTCAGCCGATCATTCCCTTTCCAGATCAAGAAGCCGGCAGGCCGTATCCCACATCGCATTCCAACGGTAACCATCTCCCGCATCCTAGCTTACAAATTTCAGCCGACTTGACTGCTAACACTTGTCTTCTTTTGCAGCCTCCTCGATCACCGTCGGCTGCCCCCCAAGTGTCGAGTGAGCACACCGTCGCTGCCGCGGGCGACGGCAATGGCACCGATGGTGAGGCCTCGTCGGCCGCAGGCGACGAACCAGCCGAACAAGTTGCTCCGATCCCGGTGCCCAAGGTAAGCCGACTGAATTTTATGATCGGCTCTGCCAACTTAACAACTCTTTTCAAACCATCATCTTCTCTTTGCATAACATAGCCGACCTCCTCAATTTCGACTTGTCGGAGTTTGAGGAGTCTGACGAGATCGGCAAGGAGGCGCTGGTGACGTTAAACCTGAGGGCCAGTCTAGCCGACATCGGCAATCGGCTGGAGGCCTCGGTGGACGTGCTGGTAGCCGACAGCAGCTCGATCCGCGTGCACTTCCGGGAGATCCAAGGCCAGCTATCGAAGGCGATAGCCGACGCCATTGTGCACTCGCAACCTTCTTGGAGCGCACCAACTCAAGTACGAGCGGGCCCAACGGCGAATAGCCGACCGTCGTGAAAACCAAACACGATCGGCAACCCTCCAGTCGACCAAAGAGGCTATCGAGGGTCAGAAAGCCGCCTTCGACCGCCTGATAACCGAGCCGGCGGCCAAGCTCGAGTAGCTCCTTTCACGCCAGGACCAGCTGATGGCCAATCTCGTTCAAGTCACAAACGAGATCGACGTCCACAAGGAGTATATGGCCAACCTGCCAGCCGAAATCGACGCCCAACGTCAAAGTATCAAGGCGGCTGTGGCACATCTCCGGGACTTGGTGAAAGGGATTCAGCCGGTGGCCGGGTCCGAAGCCAACGATGCCAAGGCCATCGAGGAGGTGGACCAACTCAGGCGGACGGCGTTGTCGGCTATAGCCGATTTCCTGAAGAGATGAACTCACTTGTAATATTTTTAGTATTCTGAAATTGGCTACTGCCTTATATAATATACCCATCCAGCTTTTGTAATCAGCTTCACCGAATGTTTAAATATAGCATGTCCGTTTCTAAACCGTGATCATGAATGATATTGGCTTTGGCCTCATGTAAAATATTAGTCTGACTTTTATAATCGGCTTCGCCGAAGCCTCCAATACAACTTGCCAATTTCCGAAACTGTGGTTTTGAATGAAATCGGCTTCAGCCTTATGCATTGTCTTAGTATAACTGTTAATTCTGAATTGCTTATGTTGAAAATGGCTCTGGTCGTCCGTGTTACGTCACGTTTGCTGATTCAAAAACCACACCACGACCGTCGATCTTAACACTTGAATTATGGCCACTGATCCCAATCACTTAAAACGCCTTTATATTGATTGCCGATTATGAAATTTCCTGACGCCCAATTTTGTAGTCGGCTCGTGTATGTATATGCCCCTTAATTTTGTTGATATCTTCGATGTTGACGAAATTATGTCCTGGAATCAACTGCACCTCATTGTCGCCGCTGTCGGCCCACCATGTAGCTGATTGTAGAAATTTAGGGGAAAATTTATCGTGAAAATGACCTAAAGGCGACACCTGACTGGAACAAGACATCGGCTAGCACAAATCGGCTGATCAAACAGAGCCGAATTATGAGTTGATCCATATGCTTGGGTAGTATTTTTTCAAGTATTTTTCATTAAGAGCTCTTCCAAACACCTCTCAATCTAATCCTTGTAGCATGTAAGCCCCTTTAGAGACGCATTTGTGGATCTTGAAAGGCCCTTCCCAATTTGGTGACCACTTGCCAAATTTGTTGTCTCTGGACCCAATCGGCAGTATCAATTTCCAAACGAGTTCACCTTCTTCAAAAGATTTAGGCATAACTTTTTTATTATAATATCTGGCTACTCATTCTTTATCTCGTGTAACTTTTTCCAAGGCCCTCATTCTGGATAAAACTAAATCTTCGATTCATCCACCATCAAGTGATAATAATCATCGGCTATGAGTTGATCCTGCAGTTGAATGCACCTTGAGCCAATGACGCTTTCCCATGGTAGCACTGCCTCATGCCCGTAGACTAGCTTGTATGGATGGACTTGAATGGATCCATGTCATGCCAGCCGATATGCCCACAGTGATTCGGCTAATCGGCTGTGTCATTGCTTGGGGTACTCAGAGATCTTTCTTTTAATCAATTTAATCAAACTCTTATTTGAAGCTTCAGCTTGCCCGTTGGCCTATGCATAGTACGGTGAAGAATTAAGTAGCTTGATCCCCGTGCTGTCGGCAAACTGAACAAATTCGTCCGATACGAATATAGATCCTTGGTTCGTCATAATTGTTTGTGGGACGCCAAATCGGTAGATAATATGTTCCTTGACAAACTCGATTGCATCTTTAGAGTCAACTTTCTTTAAGGGGACTGCTTCCACCCATTTTGTAAAATAGTCTGTTGCCACTAAAATAAACTTGTGCCCTTTGCTTGAGGGTGGATTGATCTGGCCGATCATGTCAATGCCCCATCCTCTGAACGACCAAGTCTTGATGATTGGATTCATAGCCGATGCTGGTGCTCATTGTATGGTGCCAAATTTTTGACAATCCTGGCAACCCTTGTAATACTTGAAACAGTCCTCCAGCATTGTCGTCCAAAAATATCCTGCTCGACGAAGTAGCCACTTCATCTTATGGGCCGATTGATGCGTGTCGCAAATCCCTTCATGCACCTCTCCGATGGCCACTTTGGCTTGATCGGCTCCTAAACATTTAAGCAGCACACCATCAATCGTCCGATAGTATAGATCTTCATCAAGCAAGACATATCTTAGTGCCTTATATCGCAGTTTCCTTATAGCCGATTGAGAGGGATTTTTGAGATAGCTGTAGACTTCAAACCTCCAATCGTCGACCGTAATAGCAGCAACTTCTATTTCAATATCTTTTACCATCGGCCGATAGCCCGATGCCCCTTGAGCTAAATCGTTGGCTTCTGTATTCTGTTCCCTGGGGATATGTTTCAAAGTGACCAGCCGAAAACCTTCCATCAATTCCCGGCATTGTTGATAGTAGACCATCAACGCATCGTTTTTGCATTCATATTCTTCTGATAATTGGCTGATGACCAACAGCGAATCTCCCATTATTTTGATGGCGTCGGCTTCAACTTCCCTGAGTAGATGTAATCCTTTAAGGATGGCTTCGTACTCGGCTTGGTTGTTTGTAGCATGGGGGTTGATAGCGAAAGCAAATTCGAAACTTGCCCCCCTGGGCGAAATAATGACTAAGCCGATACCGCAGCCGTTGGTGCAAACCGAGCCGTCAAATGTCAATGTCCAAGGCATGATTTCCACGGAGCCGATTGAGTCATTTCTGTGCTCCACAATAAGATCGGCTATAGCTTGTCCTTTGACTGCCTTGGGTGCCTGATACCTTAAATCAAGCTCTGTTAGAGCAAAAATCCACTTCCTAATTCTTCCCTTCAATACTGGGGCCGATAGCATGTACTTAACTACATCGGCTTTACAGATTATTGTGCACTCGTTGGATAGCAGATAATGCCCTAACTTTGTACATGAAAAAATAGAGGCATGGCATAGCTTCTCCACAGGTGAATACCTTGTTTCTGCGTCTAGTAGCCGTTGGCTGAGATAGAAGATGGCTTTTTCTTTGCCCTCAACTTCTTGGATTAAAACCGAGCCGATTGAGTTGTCGTTGGCTGATAGGTACAGCTTGAATGGAAGCCCTTTCTGTGGAGGCATTAGAATTGGAGGGGAACTTAGATAATCCTTGATGTTGTCCAAAGCCTTTTGTTGCTCTGCCCCCCATGTGAATGCTTGATCGGCTTTCAGTCGAAGCAGTGGTGTGAACGGCTCCATCTTTTCTGAGAGATTGGCTATGAATCGCCTGATGAAGTTGATTTTGCCGATCAAAGATTGGAGTTATTTCTTGTTCTTCGGAGGCTGAATTGTTTTGATAGCATTTATGCTCCTTGGTGTAACCTCGATTCCTCTTTCATGAACAAGAAATCCTAGGAACTGCCAGCCGATACGTCGAACACGCACTTAAGTGGATTCATCTTCAAGCCATATTTCCTCATCGCTCTAACACTTGTCTCAGATCGGCTATGTGGTTTTCCATCTCTCTGGACTTAACAACCACATCATCGATGTAGATTTCCACCAGTGAATCGATCGTGTCATGGAAAATGTAGTTCTTGGCCCGTTGATATGTTGCCCTAGCATTCTTTAGTCCAAACGTCATAACGACCCATTCATACAGGCCGATTGCCCCAGGACATCGGAAGGCAGTTTTATGAATGTCCTCTTCGGCCATGAAGATCTGATTGTAACCTGCATTGCCATCCATAAAGCTGATAATTTTGTGGCCTGACACAACGTCTACGAGCAGATCGGCTATGGGCATTGGGTATTCGTCCTTAGGGGTGGCCTTGTTTAGATCTCTGAAATCGATGCATACCATAAGTTTACCCTTCTTCTTCAACATTGGGACAATGTTCGAGACCCATTCGGCGTATCAGCAAGGCCGAATGAATACCACATCGTATAGTCGAGTGATTTTGGCTTTGATTGCATCGTACATATCGGCCTTAAACCTCCTGGGAGGCTGTTTGAATGGCCGATAACCTGCCTTAATCGGCAGTTGATGGACCACTATTGATCAGCTAAGCCAGGCATCTCAAAATACTCCCAAGCAAAGCAATCTTTAAATTCTTTTAACAAATCAATAAGCTGGGATCTACACAAAGAAGATAAATTCTTGCTAATGTACGTCGGCCTCGGCTTGTCTCCAGAGCCGATGTCAATTTCTTCTAATTCGTCGGCTGACGTGAAGCCTTGCCCTAACTTGCCATCGTCTTCGTCCGCGGTGTCGATGCCGTAGACACTCGAGCCCTCCACCATGTCTTGTTCAAAGCGGCAACTGTGGCTCGTCATCTCCAATCGGCTGTATTGTGGAATTGGACACATTTAGAAAATCAGCTTGCCAGATTTTCTCGAACAAACAATCAATGCCTTCAATTTCCCAAAGCGGCAAATCGGCACTGACGATGCTAACTGACCTGTTGGCTGGTACGATCTCAATCTTGTCGCCGTCCCATTGGATCAGGCTCTGATGCATTGTAGAAGGAACACAACAATTGGCGTGTATCCAGTCCCTTCCGAGCAGCAGGCTATAAGACCCCTTCCCGTCGATGACAAAGAATGTTGTGGGCACGGTCTTATTGCCAATGGTCAGTTCGACGTTCAGGACGCCCTTGGTTTCTGACGGGTTGCCGCCGAAGTCCTTGAGTACCATATTGGTCTTGATCAGGTCTTCGGCCCCTTTGCCTAGTTTTCTGAATGTTGCGTAGGGCATCAGGCTGACTGCGGCTCCCCCATCAACTAGCATCTTGGACATCGGCTTGCCGTTGATGAATCCTTTAACGTACAACGGCTTCAAGTGCCGATTTTCGATCCCCTCGGGTTTGTCAAAAATAGCTTGGTCTGGAGAGAGTGCTAGTTTCACCAAGCCGTCTTCGATAGTGTCTGCATCGGCTTCAGGAGCACTGAATTTGGCTAGCAATATGAACACCATGTTGACCGATGCAGAAACTTTGCCTTTCCCTTTGGCTGCCCTCCTGGCTTGATCGGCTGAACTTTTCTGGGCTTGCTCCTCGTCGGCTGCGACGGCTTTCTCTTTGGGAATCCATCGCCTTTTGATCTTGCCCAGCCGACGGTGTTGTTCTTGGATCATTTGCCGAACTTCTTCTTTCCTTCCTTCACGCTTTAACCTTTGAATTCTTCGTTTCTGTGTTTTGGTGAAGAGGTTTCGCTGGTTGAGCTGAACAGGCCTTGGGACGAACCGAGTTGGACTGGTAATTGGTCGGCTTCTGTGCTCGTCCTCGGGGTACTCGCTGCAAGCTGAGCAGTTTTCTATCATTGGCAGCCTCATCCCAGTCTCCCAGTAGTGCCTGAAGAATTCACAATGCCAATGGGGATCGGCACCGCTGTGATCCTCGTCATACCAGCAGCCTCGCGTTTCTAGCCTTTGCCGGTAAAACCTTTCAAACCAAGCTTCTTCCCGCCAAGATTGCCGTTGGGGGCGGCGTTGGCAATTCATGCCGATCGGCCGTTTATCAGCCGATCAGGCAACGGGGCGCACCATGTTGATTGGCACGGCGTGGCTTCCAGTCGGCTCCCCTTCTGCATTGACCCCTTTCAAAGTTTCGTCTAAGCTGTATGTCATTCTGCGTTGCCGATCAGCTTGCCTAGGGCCGATTTGAACCATGTTGATTGGGGAGGGGTGGCCATCTACCTTCATCGGCCGATTGGAGTCGGCGAACTTGAGTCTCCCAGCTTCTATTGCCGACTGGATTTGCTGCCTGAAGACTTTACAATCATTGGTGGCATGAGATGTGGAGTTGTGCCACTTGCAATATTTTTTCTTCTTGAGTTCTTCGGCCGATGGGATCATGTGGTTCTCAGGAAGCTACATCTGTTTTTCCTTGAGCAATAAGTCAAAAATCCTGTCGGCCTTGGTGATGTCGAAGTCATATCTTTCTTCTTTGGCCGTCTTCAGCAGCCATTGGCAGACGATGGCTTTTTTGTTCTTGGCCCATTCGGCTGCCGCCAGCTCTGCGTCGTCGTCGTCGGAATCGGAGTCTGACTCAATGATGACTTGAGTTATGTTCTTGACGGCCTTCCTGGTGTCTTGAAATCTTTGTTCATGGGCCGTCACCTTTTGTGCCAGATGCGCCAAGCTGTCGAAATCCTAAGCGGAGAAGCGTTCACGGATCGACGCGATCAGGCCGTGGACGGCCAAATCGGCTAGCTGGGCATCCGATAACACCAGGCTGTAGCATCGGTTCCTCATTTCTCTGAAGCATTGGATGTATTCTTGAACCGATTCGTTGTGCTTCTGCCTGATACTGGTGAGGTCCAACAACTTCATTTCATGATTGCCGGAGTAGAAGTAGCTATGAAATTGTTTTTTGAGATTGGTCCAGCTCTGAATTGAGTTGTAAGGCAATGAAGAGAACCAGGTAAAAGCCGATCCCGAAAGGGACAAGGGGAACAAACGAACTCTCAAGGCGTCTATAGCCGATGCTTCGCCGCACTGCGCCAAGAATCGGCTAACATGCTCGTAGGTCGAAACGTTGTCTTGCCCTGAGAACTTTGAAAAATTTGGGATCTTGTATCGGTTGGGCAACGGAATCCGCTCAAAATGCTCTGGATAAGGATACCGATACATGTTCCCTGAGTCCTTTGGCTTGAGGCCGAATTGATCGCGCATGACGTCTGCAATCAAATCGGCCCAAGTTTGGTTGTCCTGCTAAATCGGCTCATATAGATCATACGGTGCGGGTGCTTGCCGATACAATGGTGGTGGCGTCTGGGGCCTGCAGTGATGGCCTTGGCGGCCTCCTTGATACTTGTAGTAGAGTGGATGATCAACGGGAGGCGGCCGATTTGCCGGTGGTGGCGTTGGTGGACTCGGGAACAGCTGTCAGCCACCAGCGTTGTACTGTCTGTCCAGGCCAATCTGGGTAACCGGCTCTAGCTGCCGATTGTTGTTGAACATGTTAGTGATCTGGTCCTAGGGCAGCGGTTGTTGCCAGTTCAGCATAGTGATTACCGGTTTCGTAGCCGATCCTGATGGATTCGGCTGGTTGAGGACCCCCTCCTGGCGGCCCTAGTTGTGCTGACGATGGGATCGGCCGATTCTGGGTGACCAACGTCCTATAACCAGGAAACTGGCCATCTGTGAAGTACGTCGGCTCCCATTGCAGCTGGTCGGCTATCTTGGCCTCGACCACAGTAGCAATCATGTTGTTAAGGGTGTTGACAAGGATGCTACTTTGGTTGACCAGTGCATGATGAACGGCCGAATCAATTCGTTCTTGCAAAGTATGCAGGGCCAAATCGTCTTGTTCCTGAATCGGCTCCTCCACCTTCTATTTGCCCTTTGATCCACTGGAGGAGGATGCCTTGAGCTCGTCCATGCTGAATTTGTACTTTTGATGTATGGCACCGGATCTTGTTTGGGTGAAAGATTGTATGTAGTTGGCCTGGAGCTCTTCTACCATCTTCTTGTAATCGGCTTGCTGTTCAGCTGATAATTGCTCCATCTTCACAGGCACGATGTGAAGGGTTACGCGGAGGCTACGCTAGCCGAAAACAAAAATTTTTCTACCGCGCAAACTAGGAACACTTGCAAGTAAGGGCCGATAGATCGTTACCGATTGGAGTATGCAGTGGAAACAGCCAATCAGGGCTATCCGATCTGGAACTGTGCTGGTCGATGACAGCTGATTCCCGCAAGCCGATTCACCGATGCAGCAGCCGATCTGAATCGTCCGACCGCGTTCTCATCGCTGATCTGCCACAGTCGCCTCACTCTGATTGCAGCCGATTCGTAGCCGATCAACAGCGCGCAATGTAGCAGCGCCTCTACCGGTATCCACATGTCCGGGGACAGAACGCCGAACACCCGTGTGCTAGCACGCGATGCAAGGCTAGGGTTTGGCTCGAAAGTGGGGAGGGTTTCCGTGGAGATTTATCTCGCCGACTTCTAAAGCCACGTGTGATCAGATTGATTTCGGCGCAATGCAATTCAATTGACGTTTAGCAGCTCTCCACCCCTCACCCCTTTATATAGAGTTGCCGGTTGGGCCTAGAGGCCCATTAGGACTCTATTTTGAATCGGATCTCATCCGAATCTCATAGAGTTGGCCGGCTGGACTTCGTAAGCCCATAGGACTCTATCCGATTGGATCCTTATTCGATCGAGCTGTATTCGAGTCCAACTCAAATGCCTGTTCTTATCCCCTTAAGCGTGCGACCCTGTAGGTTCAGGTATACTTGGTTTCGGCTATAGTCTAAGTTAGCCGATCATCGGCTTGAGTCCAACTCAGCCGACCTGTCAATAGCGGCGCCTAGCAACACATATTGACACCATAGCATACAAGAATATAATATCAGCTCTGAACCTGTAATGTGTATACAAATCCCTTTGCCTCACGATACCAATTAAGCTATACGCAAGATGTGTGCCATCCCTTCAATAGCTTAACCATTCACTCGTACCGTATTGGATTATCGTCGTTGATTGACTCCTCAATCAACTTAGTATAGCCATGCATTTCCATAATCCATTACCTCGAGGGCCCAGAGATATCTCTCCAAAGGAGGGGCAAATTCCATCTTGATTACTCACATCCCACTCCATGTTTCATAGCAAACCCGAAAACTACCTTTATAACTACCTAGTTACGAATATCGTTTGGTAGTCCCAAAGTAGGCTACTACACATGTTGGAATCCATGGTGATCTCAGGTCTAAGACTTTGTACCAACACTACCGAGAGCAACTAATGGCACATTAATTCTGTAGTGTCTCATGGTGGGTCTATCCAACAATGTGTTCTCTAACACATATGTCCATGTTTATTGATTTGGTATCTCCATACCCATGATCTATGAGACATGATTATCAATCAATAAACATGTCGATCTTAAAATCATATTAGTTCCAATAATATGATATATGATCGAGGACCATTTAGAAATAGATTCATACATATAGAATCTCATAAATAAGTCACGTACTTATTGATCAATACAAGATGTCTATTTCATGAAACTGAATAACACTTTATTTGTAAATACATAAACATTGACCATGATATCCAACATCTCCATGTTGTCTCTAGGGAATATCACTAACAATCTCCCACTTGCACTAGAGTCAATCATGTAAGTATCTAATACCCATTGCTCTTGTGTGTGCCTCATGTTTCGGTGAGGAGAGGTTTTGTCGGCGGATCAGCAATGTTGAGATCCGTGTGCACTTTGCATATCTTGACATCACCTCTGTCCACTATCTCGTGGATGAGATGATATCGCCGAAGTATGTGTTTGGACTTCGATGTGACCTCGGCTCCTTGGCTTGCGCAATGGCTCCACTATTATCACAATAGAGAGACATTGAACCAATCGCACTAGTCATCACACCAAGCTCGAAACGAATTTCTTGATCCAAACAGCCTCCTTTGCAGCTTCGAAGCAGCAATGTACTCGGCCTCCATTGTAGAGTCGGCAACGGTATCCCGCTTGGAACTCTTCCAGTGATCTGCGCCTCCGTTCGGCAGAACACGAACCCAGTTGCGATCTATAATCATCCTTGTCTGTTTGGAAGCTAGCATCGGTGTAACCACTTACAACGAGCTCTTCTTCACCTCCATAGACTAGGAACATATCCTTAGTTCTTCTCAAGTACTTAAGGATATTCTTTACGGCAATCCAGTGACCTTCACCGGACGGTATCGCTCGTAGCACTCAAAGCGTACGAGATATCGGACGTGTACAAAGCATAGCATACATGATGGATCCAATTGCCGAAGCATATGGAACCATACCCATCTTATTCCGCTCATCATGTGTCGAGGACACTGATTCTTGCTAAGATTAATGCCATGTGACATGAGCAAGAAACCTTTCTTGGAATCATGCATGTTGAACCTTTTCAACACCTTGTCAATGTATGTACATTGGCTTAATCCAATTAGCCTCTTGGATCTATCTCTATAGATCCGAATGCCAATATGTATGTGCCTCCCCTAAGTCTTTCAAGGAAAAACTATTTTTCAATGAAGACTGGACGGATTCTAGCATAGGGATATCATTTCCAATCAACAATATGTCATCCACATATAAGATTAGAAATACAATTGCGCTCCCATTGACCTTTTTGTAAACACAGGCCTCCTCTTCGTTTTTGATAAAACCAAACCCTTTGATTACTTCATCAAAACGAATATTCCAACTCCGAGATGCTTGCTTCAATCCATAAAAGGATTTCGTAGCTTGCATATCTTTCCAGTGATTGTGGATCGACAAAACCCGAGGTTGTATCATCTATACATCCTCGCTTAGGTTTCCATTTAGGAAAGCCGTTTTGACATCCATCTGCCATATCACATAATCAAAATATGCAGCAATCGCTAGGATAATCTGAATAGATTTAAGCATTGCGACGGGCGAGAAGGTTTCGTCATAATCAACTCCTTGAATCTGTTTAAAACCTTTCGCCACCAATCGCGCCTTATAGATGTGAACATTTCCATCCACATCGGCCTTTTCTTAAAAACCCATTTACACTCAATGGTTTTGACACCATCAGTGGATCAACCAAGTTCCAAACTTGATTGTCGTACATGGATTCTACTTGGATTTCATGGCTCCAAGCCACTTGTTGGAATTGGGTCCCACCATCGCTTCCTCATAGGTCTTAGGCTCATCATTGTCCAACAACAATATATCACGTTGTTCCGCACTGTGTACCTATCGGGCGCACGACGTGATCTTTCGACCTTCGTGGGGCTGGTGTATCTACAACCGGTGGCGCAACACTTTGCTCCTCTGTTGTGGTTCGTGGTCGCGAAACATTTTCGGTGTTTCTTGAACTTCCTCAAGATGCACCCTGCTCCCACTAACCCTTCTTGAAAGAAACTCTTTCTCCAAGAAAACACCATGTCGGGCGACAAACACTTTGCCTTGTTCCCGATTATAAAAGTAATATCCTTTAGTTTCCTTGGGATATCCCACAAAGAAGGACTTGTCGATTTGTGTGTGAGCTTGTCGAGTAAACGTTGTACATAAGCCTCGCATCCCCAAATTTTGAGAAAAGACAAACTAGGGGTTGCCCTGTCCATATCTCATATGGTGTCTTTTTCAACCGACTTAGATGGAACTCTATTTAGTATGAGTGCAGTGCTTTCAAGAGCATATCCCCGAAGGATAACGGAAGATCACTTTGGCTCATCATCGACCGCACCATGTCCAACAAGGTGCGATTTCTCCGTTCGGACACTCCGTTCCATTGTGGAGTTCTGGCGGAGTCAACTGTGGAACAATTCCGCAATCTTTTAGATGATTACCAAACTCTTGGCTCAAGTATTCCCTCCACGATCTGATCGTAGAAACTTGATTGTTTTCCCTAAATGATTCGTACTTCATTCTGGAATTCTTTGAACTTTTCAAAGGATCCGGACATATGCCTCATTAAGAAGATATAACCATATCTACTAAAGTCATCGGTAAAGGTAATCAAGTACGATAACCACCTCGGCCGTTGAGCTCATTGGTCCACATACATCGGTATGTACGAGTGCCAACAAGTCACTTGCTCTCTCATGTGTCCCGTGAAAGGTGCCTTTGTTATCTTACCAAGTAAACAAGACTCACATGTCTCAAATGATTCAAAATCAAAAGAGTGAAGCAATCCATCCTTATGGAGCTTCTCCATGCGTTTCTTATTTATATGGCCTAAGTGACAATGCCGGATAAACGTGGGGTTTATATCATTAGAGAGTTGCCTTTTTGTATTAATGTTATAGATGGGAGACGCTTCAAGATTCGAAACGTATAATCCATTCACCAATGGAGCATGAAAATAGAACATATCTCTCGAGATATATTGAACAACCATTGTCCATTGATCTAAAATCATATCCTTCCGCTTGCAAACATGAAGCGGAAATAACGTTTTGACATAGTGTTGGAACACAATAACAATTATTTAATTCCAAAACTAATCCGAAGGTAGATGAAGTGGTACTATGACGACAACAACTATAGCAACGCTTGCTCCATTGCCGACGCGCAGTTCATCTCACCCCTTCTCAAGCCTCCATTTCTTCTCATTTCCTGCAACGATTTGCAAATATGAGCTACGATCGGTATCAAATACCCAAGAGTCAGAAGGTGAAGTAGCAAGATTAATATCTTTAACATTAATACCTGAAGCAGAAGTCGCACTTTGCTTGTTTTTGAGATCCTTCATGTACTTCTTGCAGTTCTTTTTCCAGTGACATGTCTCCTTGCAATAGAAGCAAACAGCATCTAATGTCGTCGACCCCTTTTTGCCCTTCTTTGCATTAGAGGCACTTGCGATCTCATTGGGAGTTAACTTCCTCTAGGTGCAAAGTTTCTTGACAGTGGTTTGCGCTTACCTTCGCATCATCATCACATGATGACCGTTTTTTGGATACTCTCCTCCTGTCTTTAGCATCCCATGCAATTCAGCCAAGGTCTTATCCATACTGTTCATGTGATAATTCAATATGAATGGCTCGAAGCTCGGAGGGAGCGACTGGAGAATCACGTCTGTAGCCAACTCTTGGCTAAGAGGGAAACCTAGTTTCTCAAGACTCTCGATATAGCCAATCATCTTTATTACATGCGGACTAACGGGATTCCCCTCAACAAGCCTGCACGCAAACAAGGACTTTGAGGTGTTGAACCTCTCGGCCCGAGCTTGGTTCTCAAACATGCCACGCAGTCCCTGAATAATAGTGTGAGCATCGCTGCTCTCATATTGCTTCTGAAGCTCAGGGGACATTGTAGCAAGCATGAGACAGCTTATATCTAGGGAATCATTAGTGTGCTTTTCGTAAGCCCTCCGTGCAGTTGCAGTGGCATTATTAGGCAAATCCTCCGGATAAGGTACTTCAAGAACGTACTCCTTACGCTCTTGCTTTAGAACAATTCTCAAGTTGCGATACCAATCCATAAAGTTTGTTCCGTTTAATTTTTCTTTCTCGAGAATAGATCGCAAATTAAAAGCACTGGGTGTGGTATTAGCTGCCATTATTCTACAACAATGTTTATGCTATGTCTATTGTTAAACAATTTAACATTAGACTCCCATTACGTATTTCACACCTTTCCTCTAGGTTACGTACTGGGTCAAGATCCACATGTTAATTAATTTGTAGTGAGCTTTGGAATCACTGCTAGAAAATTAATAACATTGGTAAGCAACTCCTTGCTAATCACATCTCTATGTGACTCTTGTTGTTGCTAATCACAAGATCGGACTACGAGATAGCTTCGGTATAATCACATTATACCGTTCCGATACACTATCAAGGAAAGCTATCTCGAACCTAACTCAAACCGAGTTCTATGGATATTGCTTCGACGTAATCACATTACGCCGTTCCGATACACTATCAAGGAACGCAATTACCATCAACTCTCCTCAACAGATCCCGTAAAACCGATTGATCTAATCAACCCATGTGCAAAACTTGTTCCAGATCCAATCTAAAACCCGAACTAAGCAAGATTAGCTCTGATACCACTGAAGGGTTACGCGGAGGCTACGCTAGCCGAAAACAAAAACTTTTCTACCACGCAAACTAGGAACACTTGCAAGTAAGGGTCGATAGATCGTTACCGATTGGAGTATGCAGCGGAAACAGCCAATCAGGACTATCCGATCTGGAACTGTGCTGGCCGATGACAGCCAATTCCCGCAAGCCAATTCGTCGATGCTGCAGCCGATCCGAATCGTCCGACCGCGTTCTCATCGCCGATCTGCCACAGTCGCCTCGCTCCGATTGCAGCCGATTCGTAGCCGATCAACAGCACGCAACGTAGCAGCACCTCTACTGGTATCCACACGTTCGGGGACAGAACGCCGAACACCCGTGTGCTAGCACGCGATGCAAGGCTAGGGTTTGGCTCGAAAGTGGGGAGGGTTTCTGTGCAGATTGATCTCGTCGACTTCTAAAGCCGCGTGTGATCAGATTGATTTCGGTGCAATGCAATTCAATTGACGTTTAGCAGCTCTCCACCCCTCACCCCTTTATATAGAGTTGCCGGTTGGGCCTAGAGGCCCATCAGGACTCTATTTTGAATCGGATCTCATCCGAATCTCATAGAGTTGGCCGGCTGGACTTTGTAAGCCCGTAGGACTCTATCCGATTGGATCCTTATTCGATCGAGCTGTATTCGAGTCCAACTCAAATGCCTGTTCTTATCCCCTTAAGCGTGCGACCCTGTAGGTTCAGGTATACTTGGTTTCGGCTATAGTCTAACTTAGCCGATCGTCGGCTCGAGTCCAACTCAGCCGACCTGTCAATAGCGGCGCCTAGCAACACATATTGACACCATAGTATACAAGAATATAATATCAGCTCGAACCTGTAATGTGTATACAAATCCCTTTGCCTCACGATACCAATTAAGCTATAGGCAAGATGTGTGCCATCCCTTCAATAGCTTAACCATTCACTCGTACCGTATTGGATTATCCGTCTATTGATTGACTCCTCAATCAACTTAGCATGGCCATGCATTTCCGTAATCCATTACCTCGAGGGGCCCAGAGATATCTCTCCAAAGGAGGGGCAAATTTCATCTTGATCACTCACATCCCACTCCATGTTTCATAGCAAACCCGAAAACTACCTTTATAACTACCCGATTTGGAATAGCGTTTGGTAGTCCCAAAGTAGGCTACTACACATGTTGGAATCCATGGTGATCTCGGGTCTAAGGACTTTGTACCAACACTACCCGAGACCAACTAATGGCACATTAATTCTGTAGTGTCTCATGGTGGGTGTATCCAACAATGTGTTCTCTAACACATATGTCCATGTTTATTGATTTGGTATCTCCATACCCATGATCTATGAGACATGATCATCAATCAATAAACATGCCGATCTTAAAATCATATTAGTTCCAATAATATGATATATGATCGAGGATCATTTAGAAATAGATTCATACATATAGAAGCTCATAAATAAGTCACGTACTTATTTATCAATACAAGATGTCTATTTTATGGAACTGAATAACACTTTATTTGTAAATACATAAACATTGACCATGATATCCAACATCTCCATGTTGCCTCTAGGGCATATCACTAACACGATGTTGTCCTGAGAAACATTGGCGCTCTTGGAGTCGACCATCTTGTCAGCTGGGTCAATGCGTCCTAGCTGAGTTGACAAAGAAAGTCTCACTGGGCGTGCCAAGAAGCGTGTTGATGAGAAATTTCTCTCACGCGCTGGCCTGGGAGATCTGCTTAACTCCAGTGCAGGTCCTTCTCGGCTACCTATGCTATTCAAGGCGTGCCAGTTGGTTTGATCTGTTAACCACTAAGAAAAATAGAGATATGTGCGTTAAGTAATAAGTCAGATCCTATTGGATCGGCTGCAGGAGTCAATTTACATATATTTGCTATTTTGAAGTGTATTTAAACTAAGTGACTAGAATAGATCGGCTGCTGCCGAGACAGTATAAGCCACTTAACCTAAATATACCACAGAATAACAGATACATGTTTTAACAAACTTAGCCGATGTCATAAGTCCAACTGTGAATCGGCTAGTACTCCGATTATTCTTATGAAAAGATATCATTGTTGAACCAGATATACTTAGCCTAGGAAATCGGCTGTCGACTGTTGCTAGCAGGCCGATTTCGGCTTATGATGTCCAACAAGAATGGGATCTTAATATAAGAGGCGGTCCTAACATAAATCTAGTAATAAATGTACTAAAAATATATCAGGGCAGGTAAGGCCGGCTGAAACCCTGGCACTGTCTCTAAACACATAAATTTAACTAAACAGATCGTTGGAAGTTCTAAAAACGACTTAATAGTTCAATGTTGATGCAGCATTAAGTATAAAAAGAACAACCTAATCTACTATAGCTGATTTATGCCTCTCGATACGGTGGATACCGCATATAAACTAGTTCAACCTTTAGATGTAGTCCTATCGGCTGCGGGTTATTGATAGAACTGGTCGATGGCAGGATAGATCTAAACATTGCTCCAGTTTATATGCGATATATGGTAAATAGCGCAGTATAAACCCCTGAATCTAATGTGTCATTACGATGGAAGCATTAGAATTAGTAGAACATACCACTAATGACAAGCATTTACCTGAGTTTGGGGATCGAAACGATGCAGCCCGGAGCCAAATCAATTGCTCGTCTGAAGAAAAGGTTTGGCGATGCGCCAAAAGTTGTTTGATTGATTGTGATTAGAATCTTATTTACAGGGGGTCTCAGGTCCTATTTATACCCAAGTACAACGAAGATCTCGCTACACGTGGTTACAACTAACTACCATATCTACACTATAAGCGCGGGAAGCAATCCCTTACCGCCTTTACAATGAGATTATCTCTAAACAAATCTCTAATTTACATACATTTGCCGCTACGGGACTTTTATCCCTAAAAGGCAATATCTCTTAACGCACAATTTGGAAGCCGAATCCTTCATTTTATCTCCAAATATCTTCATCAGAAGCGGCTTCATCTTCTTTGAACCTGGAATCGGCTATCGGCTGTTCTTTACTCGATTCAACCTTAGCCGTCTGGCTTCACAGCCGATCGCTTCTCAGCCGACACGGCCTCTGTTTCTCCATCAAACCAGCAGATCCGATCTGTTTTAACCTCACTAGAACTTAGGGTTCAGTTACCAAATTTAGCCATTAACAATCCGGACCAGTAGGTCCTATGTGATGGATATTGCCTTCAGGCCTATATTGTAATACTTTTGGGTGTAAGACTATTCGTGCATCTGCACTTGATAATACAATATTGTATTTCGTGGGTACCAAACTACTCGATCCTGGGAAATGGTACCATGAACACGAAAGATTCCCATTCTCAAAAATGGGGGTCGACAACAACCAAATTTGGCAACCAAATCCCTGGGTTTGAAGCAGAGATTGAAGAAGAATCGGAGGAAACACGTGATCTGCGGAGAAACAGGGGCCGCATCGACTGAGTCCGAATCGGCTATGGAGCCCGTCGGCTAAATCCGAATCGGACCAGGATAGCTGATAGCCGATTCTGAGTTGAGATAGAAGTGGAGCCAGTCCTGAAAGGAAAACATGAAGATAATGTGTTGGATTCGATCTCTAAATTGCGCGTTAAAGATATTTCCATCTATGGATAAAGTCCTATAATGGCAATTGTAGTTATAAAATAGAATATTGTATAGATATTCCTTTTGTAACGTGGCATGGGACTACGTCCCAAAATATTATCGTACTGTAAATCGTAGATAAGATAGAAACTATGTTTCACACGGATATTGTTGTACCCGGGTATAAATAAGACCCGAGGGCCTCTTGTAACTAACAACACACAATCAATACACCTTCAGCGCATTGCCAACCATTTATTTTACTCTTTCTTGACAAGTTCTTGCTCTTGCTCGGGTTGCATCGGCTTCGATCTCCGAACAAGATAATTCCTTGTTACAAGTGGTTTGTATCGTCGGGGTTAGTGCTTAAATCATTATGATACTCTAGTTTTGATATTATAAACTGCTTAAGTTATCATATGTGGCATATAATCTAGAACAATGTCTAGATCTATCTCGCAATCGGCTGATTTCTCTATGAAAACAACAGCCGATAGAGCTAGATCTAGGGATTGATTTAGGTTATATGACGTATCTACCGTCTCAAGGGGCTTTCATTAGCTTATCAAATCTAGTATTTCTTTTAGTACTTAATGCTGCATCAAATCTACCTATTAAGTTGCTCTTAGAGATATAAAGATCTGTTCGGCTTAATGTTTTCCATTAGAGACAGTGTCGGGGTTTCAGCCGGCCTTATCTGTTCTAGTTATCTTTTTGGTATTAATTACTATTAGATGTATTAGAACCGTCTTTTATATTAAGATCTCAATCTATTTAAATGCCCTAAGCCGGTATCAATCTGTTGAGTTACATCAACAGCCGATTGATCTAGGTTTATCGCATTTAGCTCAGATTGATATCTTTTTATAAAACATATCAGGGTACCAGCCGATTTACATTAGATCTGCGACATCGGCTAGGTTATAAATGCATATAATTTTATCCTAATGTGATTTTGGACTTAAGTGGTTTATACTGTCTCGGTACACTACCGATCTATCCCAATCACTTAGTCTAAATGTGCTTTGGGATAGCGATTATATGTTTATTAATTGCTTTAGTCGATCAAGTAGGATCTAATCTTAACCGAAACGCCTATTTCTTGTTTTCTTATTGGTTATAGGATCAAACCAACTGGCACGACCAAGCATCACCAAAGGCGACCAATTTGGACCTGCACTAGAGTCAAACAAATCTCTTAGGCCAGTGCGTGGTAATCGAATTTCTCATCAACAATGTCGTCGACATCGCCCGACTCGACGCCAGCAGGACACCCCTCGGCGACCGCCTCGATGTCCGCCTGGGGGTACTGCTTCTATACGACACCAAGGACATGCGTCGTTGCCGTCTTGACCACCCCCTTGGCGTAGCGCCGGAGAAGCTCCCGATCGTTTAGCAGGCGAGCTTGAAGCAAGCCGTCGTTCTGGATGGCCGACGTCGTCTCCGGGTCGATCTCAGCGAGGAGTGTTCGGGCCGCCTCTGAACAGATTTCCCATCGCCCGTCGCCCGTGTTCAGGGTGTCCCTGAGCCGGCAAAGTCTTCAGATAGCACCCGCCAGCTGACCTAGTCACAAAATAAGTCGGTTAGAGCATACTCCAAACTCAAGAACGAGGGAATCAAACAAAATAACACTTACGGATAGCCTCTACCAACGCGGCGTGGTCCTCGGCCATTTTGGCCAAGGCTTCATCTCTGGCCGCCTCGGCGGCTGCCAGCCTCCTCTCCAACTCGACCTTCGCCACCTCCGATGCTAATGCCTTTGCTTCAGCATTGAGTGCTCCGCTCAGGTCCCGGATGAGAGCTTGGGTCTGCTGTTGAAGTGCAACAGCCCCGGCAACGCTGCCGGCAGAGGAGGACCCGTCAATGCGGGGGTCCACTCCTGACAGCTCCCTATCAACAATGTTGTTTAGCACATGTGACGCCAATAAAACAACAATATGGCAAAAGAAATATGCTCACCTGGTGGAGGTTGTGAACCTCACAACACCTCGGCGTGTGATTTTTGGGGTAGGCCCCGATGCCTACCCACCTGCCTCCTTGGGGACGCTCGGCCCTGCCTCCGTGGAACCAGTTAACTTCCGCTTCCCCTTCTGCTCGGTTGTCACCACGGGAAGGTGTATCTCCACAAGCTCCGCAAACTCCAGTTGCGGAATAGCACCAACATCCTGCCATGACATCAACACCTGGTAGGTGTGGTTCCAGTAGAGAAATGTAAGAAACACGAAGAAAAGAAACATTCAGGCAAAGGGTAAAACCCAGAACTTACTCGTTACCGATGGTTCTCGAGGCTTTCGCTCTAACTCCAACCTTCACTGGAACTCAGTGACGAGGCCATGAGCATTTGAATGCTTTGAGGAAGAAGAAGGTTGTAGAGTAAAGGCGGGAGGACTGAGGATCTCTCTCAAACTGAAGGAATAAAGATGGCGTAAGAAGGGGGAGCTTGAAGTGACCAGGTTTAAATAGGGGAGCGATGGTGGGTTTGGTGGCGTGATCCTTGGAAAACGTGCGTAGCATCATTTATGACTAGCGCGGAGCATTCGAAGTGTTCTTGCCCATCTGACTTCCTGGCGCACCACATCACCCTAGGGTAAGATATGGACCGTCGGTTCCTCGGAATGGCAAACGGCATCTGTAAAACTTCCGTTGCCCACCCCAAAGAAATCGCCGCCAGGTCACACCACTTTTCCCATCTTAATTGTCACCGCTGCCTGACGCGTGGGAAAAGGTGGGATGCCAAGGGTTTGACGTGCCGTAGCAATGTCTCTGGTTCTCGTGCCATCGACAGGGCATGGCAAAGAATGTCAGAGGACTTCCTCGGACTCCGCAAATTGCTGCTGGCCTTCGGGTTGAGATTTCTTTGACTTGGTGTGGACTTCCGAGCTAGTCCCCTGTCGAGGCCAGGACTACTACATGCCCTCGGGCAGAGGTCTTGACCACAACCGCAGATTTCACTACTTCAGGGCAGTGATGTTGACGACTCGAGCGTGGGCTTCTAAGCTAGTCCACGGGTGAGGCCGGGACTACTTAGCGCCTCCTGGCCTGTAGTCACAAACACCTCACCAACCACCACTACCCTCGGGCAAGGGTTTTCCTGACTCGGGGGCTTGCGACTAAGCTGCCTTCCCCTCGGTTGAAGCAGGAACTACCCTATGCCTTCAGGCAGTAGAACTATTGAACTCGATAACCCTCTTTTTACCTCGAGCACAGAACAGATCGTTGGGTGAACAAAAGAACACTTTTGATGATTTGACCCTAGGCTCGGATGTACCATCCAACCCTAGGCTTAGGCTCAGGGGCTACACCAGCCAGGTGCACCTGGGCGGTGCACCTGCAAATCTTGAACCATAAAAAACTTCTGCAACCTGCTAGGGACTAACACCTGGAAGAAAAGCTTGACCTCGAGGCCGAATGTACCATTCACCCTTAGGCTTGGGGGCTACACCTCCCAAATCCTTGGCTCGAAGCTCTCAGGATCCATTGAAAACGATGCCAAAAAGAACTCTGATCCTTAGATGGATGTTTCATTCCTCCATAGGCTCGGGGCTGCTATGGGGGGTGTCACTCCGTGGTACCCCAAAGACTAGAATCGAACTCCAATCAAAGTCAAACTGAGAGTCCTCGGGACATGGTTGAGGACCCGACCCCCTGTGCGGGGTTGACCGTTCCGGCTTTCCCCCGAGTCTGACCTCGGCTCTTCTCTTGACCCTGACTCGTCGCACGACCTCGAGCATCCTCGGGACAAGACATGGCACGCAAGGAGGAGGAGGAGATAACCCGGCAGAGTCTAACACCACCTGACAGCATAGGAGCATGATCCCAAGGATGGTGAGAGCACAAGATGCCCACGGTGTATAGGACCTAGCAGACCAACATGTACTTTATCTGATACTGTTTGTACCCTCACCTTTTGTCTCTCTTATTCTTAGCTTTCTTGGCTCCCAAGTTCACCTGTCCCTACCCCCCTTGAGCTATAGAAGAGAGGTCAGGGCAATGGGGCCAAGGAGGATTCCAGATCCACCACTCTTGCATTCTCACTCTTGTAACCCTTGTTCATCACTCACCCTAACAAAGAACAATGGACGTAAGCCTATTATCCTTCGGGAGTACTAAACCAGTATAACTCTCTGTGCCTTGCTCTTTGGCTCGTCCTAGGACTTGAGTCGACCATCAAATCCTTCAGAGGGTAGCATCTCTACCGCTCTCTCTTTTACCTCCTCGAGGACCCCCCTTGGCGGACTGCCGACCCACCCGTCGATAGGGATACTACCCCGGGGTAGCCCACATGAGTGAAAGAAATCTAGCTGGGCTGGACTAAGGGGCCTTGGACTTGAGTCGGTGGCTCGAGCCTATTCGAGGTTGGTGGCCATGGCCCCATGCATGGTCGGACACCCCAACCTCATTCGGGGTCGGCCATCCTAACCCCTACCTCCTGGTGCGGCCTCCGCTCCTCAACCCTCTTGGAGAAGGCAAGGACCTCTCTGCGAAGGAGGCTTCTTCTGTATGGATCGCAGAAGAGACAAGGAGGGGACAACCCGATCGAAGATGACATCACCTGATAGGACTACACACAAGGTACCTGCAGAGGATGGTTCCCAAGGCTAGGCTGCACACAAGATACCCACGATGATTAGGACCCCTAGGATCTATGTGTACTTTACAGATGATGTTTGTACTTGCTTTTTACTTTAAGGCTTAGCTTTCATGACCCCCAAGTCCCCTTGTAACTAACCCCTTGAGCTATAAAAGGGATGGCAGGTCACGCGGGCGGGGGAAGGCCAGATCCAATCTCTAGAGCTCTGACCATTGAACTCAACCCCTTTTGATACACCACCCCAATAAAGAACACATGATGTAGGCTTGTTATCCTCCGGGAGTGCCGAACCTGTCTAAAATCCTTGGCTCGCTTTGTCTTTGAGTTGACCATTGGATCCTTTCGATAGACGCCCTGACCACTCTTTCACCTCCTCGGGTAGCCCCCTGGGAGGACTGATCGACCATCCGTCGACAGTTGGTGCACCAGGTAGGGGTGTCGTCTTTACCAATCTGAGCGGTTCGACGATGACACGAGCGGGTAACGAACATCTGTGAAGATTCTACGCCAGAACAGCTAAGTACCCCATACCTAACCCTTTCAATTAAGAAATTTCATTGATCTATCAACAGTTATTGTTTTCTCCAATTATTTTTTTCCCGACCTCCGGGTAGCCTACGCACGCTCAATAACTTCTTCGCTACGCTTATGGTTTGCCCTGAGGTATGCGTCCCTGACTAGCGATGGTCGGGGTTCCTTGGAAGGAAGCCTACTGAATACGCTCGAGGTACTCAGGGGCTTGGCAGCTCTCCCGAGCAGCATGCGCTCACCCAACACCTTCTTTGCTATGCTTATAGCCTGCCCTGAGCTACGCATCCCCGACCAACAATGGTTGGGGTTCCTCGGAAGGAAGCCTATTGGTCACGCCCGAGCTACTCGAGGGCTCGGCAGCCTCCCCGAGCACTCATTCGTAGCCTATTCGACTAACTACAGTGGTTCCACTTGATGTCCTTTGATGTGTGGGCATGCTCCCCACCGAAGCTGGCTAGGGTGGGGATCGATCATGACTTAGTTGGATACTGTGGACCCCCATTTTTGGAACGGGAATCATTCGTGTTCATAGTACCATATCGCTGGATCGAATAGTTTGGTACCCACGAATACAGTACTGAATTATCAGGTGCAATGTGCACGAATAGTCTTACATCAAAAGTATTACAATAATAGGCCCGAAGGCAATATCCATTACATATAGGACCTACTGGTCCGGAGACAACTAAAAATAGAATTTAGATAAGATAGCAGTCGGAAGGCAGCGGCATATCGATTGCCACAGGCAACGACCGGGGACTAAGACCTAGTAGGAGCCTTCTCCTTCTTCGCCCACCTGGCAGTAAGCATAGGGGTCCTCCAGTTCTTCGTGTCCACCATCTGAAGGTTTGTGCGTATAGCAAGGGTGAGTACCCAACGTACTCAGCAAGCCGACACGGAATGATGCACATGATAGGGTCATTCGAAGGATGGCTATGGTTTATTTGCACAAAGCCAATTTTCACAAATCATTTCACAAACCTAACATCTAGCCAGGTCAAGTTTTAGTTCCATAGTATATTAAGTCGGCGACGGTCTGTCTACCATCCATCGTGATTCCAAGGATGGCTTCCCACCTCCGGTTCGTCATGGTTTTCTGGGGAGTCCACCCCTTCTCGCAGTTCGACAAGTTGAGTCCACCAGCGCACAAAATCATTATACATTCCCACCCATCATTTTAAAATTTATGAGTCTAGCCACGGGAGAAACTTGTCACGTCGCTCATTAACCGTGAGCACGGCTATTTGAATAGATTGGTTTACTCACATTGCAGTGGATGTACACTTTACCCGTACTCCGCAACTGCTCATTGAATGAGCTTTCATCCCTTCATATGGGATGGTCACGGCAAAGCCTTTCGATAACTTCGCTTTGGCAGTACCCGCTCCATGAACTTAAATCCTCTTGCACTCTAGTCATCCTTTCCTAGCAGTAAGAGGAGTTTTGTCGCTCCCGGGGTAAGGGAAAACTCACAAAATTCTCATTTATTACTCAACACTTAGGCCGCAGCCTTATCTCGATAACCTTATCTCGATAACCAGAACCACCTCTTCACTCAAGAACCACTATGCAGGGATACTTCCTCTGCTCGGCTGTCTACTCCGCTAGGTCTGTACCCATTCGAGAAGTATGGTTGTACTGGCTCGTTCCAGGTTATAAGTCTCATGGCTCGGTCCTTAATTGACCAGGGACGGTTCTTGTCTTTACTGGAATCCACCCAAATCCATCCATCCGCCCCAGTCCAAAACATTGGTTTTGTACTTTTTATTTTTCCATCAAAACTATTTTCATCATGATCAAGGCAATGTGGCGCTCATGTCTCCACATGTCGTATTCCAACTACCTTCCCTAAGATAGTTGCCCAAGCATGAAGCTTCTTTGTAAAATCATGAGTATGCACGAATCTAATATAAGCATGGCTAAGCATTTTACCGAAGATATCCTCCGGTTATATCACATCGAGGGTTACAAGGATTATATCTAAGGGTAATCAACTTCAAGGCATGGTATATCAAGCATAGGTATTCATTTGTGTATAGCATGCATGTTTGAAGTTTAAATCAATATCATTCCACAAAATAGGTTCAATATGTTCAAAGGGAAGTGTTGACTTGCCTTGCTCGCACGCTTGTTGGATGGGGTCTTCACCGTAGTCAATGTCTGCTTCCTCGGTTGCTATCCGTATGTGTGAATAATCAATTGAATTCGATCAGAATTCAATAAAATTACCAAGAGATTGCAATGAACAATAAAAAAGACTCCAAATATTTAGCCTAAATCTTAATCGAGTTTAGGCGAGAGTTTTGGGATGAACTCCGATTTAAAGAGCGAGTTTGGAATTTTTAGGGTTTTCGCAAAATACCGATCTAATTGATTAAGGGAATAAACTTAAAAAGGAGTTGATCAAAAGAATTGGTATTCAAAGTTTTGGTGGTCCGAATACGAGAAGAACATATTTTTAATGGCAAAAAGAAAATAGACAAACTCCGAGTAAAAACGATGCGAGAACGAGATCTTCAAAATTCCTATTTTTGAATTCTGAATTTGCTCAAAGAAAACACACAGGAAAACAATATATTTTTGCCGAAATATTTTTCCTAATTTTTCTGGATTTTTCCTAATTTTTCCCTATTTTTCTCTTTTCCTTTTCTTTCTTTTTCTTTCCCTTTTTTCCTTCCTTTTCTTTTTCTTTTCTCTTTTTTTCCTTTCCTTCCTCCTTCCTCTGTTCTGCTCGCCCTCTCTCTATTTCGACCGGCAGCCGGCGCAAGGCGCAAGAGGGAGGGGAGAAGAGAGAGGGGGGTGTTGGCTTACCGGCGACGCGGCGGTGATGGCGGCAATGACAGCGCAAAGTGGCGCGAGGCGAGGCGACGGCGCGGCGGCGGCGCAGCTTCGACGCGGGGCGGTGCAAGGCGAGGCGATGGCGTGGTGAGGGGAAGAGGGAACGGGAGAAGTGTGTGGGAAAAATGGAGGGCTCGCCCCCATCTTATAGCCGACCGGTGAGGGGAGACAAGAGGGGGGTACGGCGTGGGCGTTGCGGGTGGCGCGGCACGCGGCAATGCGCGGGACGGGGCCGGGCGAGGGTGGGCGCGGCGCGACGTCATGCAGGTGGGGGCCGGTACGGCGTGGCACGTGTGGCGCAAGGGCGCGGGGGTGCGCGCGCGGGTCGCATAGTACGGCGTCGAACACGTGTTGCGCAATGAACAGTGTCAATTTCTAATTTCCCGATTTAATTTCCTAATTTCCCATTTCTTTTTCCTTTCACCTCTAAAATTTAAAATAAAATATAGCACACCCAAAATTAAGTTGTAAAATGTGTTTTCAACCTTTTCACCCACTTTTATTATTTTAAAAATATATTTTACATATTTTATTTAATTCTTTTTCTAAATTCAAGAAAATGTGTCTTTAATTCAAAAATAATTTTCTAAACCTCACATATATCCTCTTAAAAATATCTTATCACTCATTTTGCTCACGAATTAACATTACTCCACCACAAAAATAATGTTTTGAACCAAAGTATATTTTTACAGTATATTTTGTAAATCCACCACCCTTTCCTATTTTATATTAAAATTTCCAACTCTATACTTCAAATTTTTCTCCCCACGAAAATTCAAATTATTTGTTTTTTCTCAAACATCAAGATGAATTACTCTCTTTATAAATTTTATGAAACAAAGCCGGTAAATAAGAAGCAATAAACACGATGAGAAGCAATAAGCCAAAAGTTTTTGTAAGATCCGATCTTTAATTCCCAGTTTCAAATTCTTCAATTTTCAAGGTGTTACAAACCTACTCCCTAACAATAAATCTCGTCCCCGAGATTTCTAACCGTTCGCGGAATAGGTTCAAGTACTCGGTCTTTAAAAAGTCTTCTTTTTCCCAGGAGGCTTCGTCTTCAGTGTGGTTGCTCCATTGCACCTTGAACATTCGCCACGTCTTGGTCCTAGTCTTTTTCTCGGCTTCGTCCAAAATCTTCACGGGGTGTTTGGGGTATGTGAGGTCTTCGCTGATAAGGACGTCTTTCAAGGGAATTTGCTCTTCCGGTACTCGCAAACATTTCTTCAGTTGTGATACGTGAAATACAGGGTGTACATCGAAAAGATATTCCGGCAGGTCCAGTTGATAGGCCACTTCGCCTCTTCTGGCGCTTATCGGGAAAGGTCCAACATATCTTGGCGCCAGTTTTCCTTTGACCTTGAACCTCTTGGTCCCTCTTAGTGGCGAAACTTTTAGGTACACAAAGTCGTCTATTTTGAATTCCAACTCCCTTCGACGAGTGTCCGCATAGCTCTTTTGCCGAGACTGGGCTACCTTGAGCCAATCTCTTATCAGACGAACTTTCTCTTCGACTTCCCTAATGATGTCTGGTCCAAATATGGCTCGCTCACCGGTCTCTGACCACATCAACAGGGTTCGGCATCTTCGTCCAAACAAAGCCTCGTTCGACGACATTTTCAGACTAGCCTGGTAGCTGTTGTTATAGGAGAACTCTGCATAGGGTAGGCATTTCTCCTAGTCCTTAGTAAAATCCAATGCACAGGCTCTTAGCATGTCCTCAAGGACTTGGTTTGTCCTCTCGGTTGGTCCGTCAGTCTGAGGGTGATATGCAGTACTGAAGGCGAGGTGAGTTCCCAACGCCTCGTGAAACTTATCCCAGAAGTGAGCTGTGAATTGAGTACCACGATCTGACACAATCCTTTTGGGTACTCCATGTAGGCACACAATTTTGGACATGTACAGCTCTGCCAATTTAGCGCTACTATATCAAGTCTTGATCGGGATAAATCGGGCAGTCTTGGTAAGTCTATCCACGATCACCCAAATGGAATCGTATCCTGTAACAGTTTTGGGTAGTCCCATTATAAAGTCCATGCCTATTTCATCCCATTTCCATTCAGGGATCTTGAGTGGTTGTAGCAATCCTGCCGGTCTCTGATGCTTAGCCTTGACTCGTTGACACACATCGCAAATGGCTACATATTCCGCCACGTCTCTTTTCATGTTGGGCCACCAGTATTCTGTCTTCAAATCCTGGTACATCTTGGTGCTTCCTAGGTGTAGCGAGTATGCTGACTCATCGGCCTCCTTGAGGATCAGTCCTCTCAATCCTCCTTTCTCTGGTACGTAAATCCTTTTACGATACCATAGGATTCCATCGTTGTCGGCTATGAATTTCTTAGCCAGTCCTTCGGCCATGCGCTCCTTGACTAGCTGGATTTCCTCACAATCCTTCTGGGCTTCCTTAATCTGACTTTGGAGGAGAGGTTGTATCTCCAACGAATTCAGTTGTCCATGAGGAATCAACTGTAGGTTAAGCCAAGCCATTTCTTCTTGAAGCTCGTTGTCCATACATTCCATCCTCAGTTGGTTGCACTGGCTTGGCCTTACCAGGGTGGTAATGGATTCCTAGGTCATAATCCTTGATTAGCTCCAGCCATCTTCTCTGGCACAGGTTAAGATATGTCTGGGTAAAGAAATATTTCAAGCTCTTGTGGTCCGTGTATATATCACAGTGGTTTCCGATCAGGTAGTGCCTCCAAATTTTCAAGGCATGCACCACTGCGGCCAATTCTAAGTCATGGGTGGGATAATTCTCCTCATGCGGTCACAGTTGTCTTGAGGCATAAGCCACAACCTTTCCATCTTGCATCAACACGCCTCCTAATCCTTGTCGGGATGCATCACAGTATATGACGAAGTCTTTTCGGTTGTCCGGTAGGACTAAGATTGGGGCGACGGTTAACGTTTCTTTGAGCTGGTCAAATGCCTGTTGACACTGCTCAGTCCATGCATACTTCTTTTCCTTCTTCAATAGTTGGGTTAGGGGTCGAGCTATCTTAGAAAATCCTTCAATAAACCTCCGGTAATATCCAGCCAATCCCAAGAAACTTCTAATCTCTGTTACTAACTGGGGTGCTTTCCACTTGGTAACAGCTTCGACCTTGGCGGGGTCTACTGCTACGCCTCCAGCTGAGATTACATGTCCAAGGAAAGCTACTTCCTTAAGCCAGAATTCACACTTGCTGAATTTGGCATATAGCTGATGCTCTCGCAACTTCTCTAGTACCAGGCGCAAATGTTCTGCGTGTTCTTCATCATCCTTGGAATAGATGAGGATATCACCAATGAACACTACCACAAACTTGTCCAGATATTCCATAAATACTTTGTTCATGAGGTTCATGAAGTAGGCTGGGGCATTGGTCAGTCTGAAGGACATCACTGTGAACTCGTACAAGCCGTAGCATGTAGAGAACGCAGTCGGGGGTATATCCTCAGTCCTAATTTTTAGCTGATGGTATCCAGATTGAAGATCGATCTTTGAGAACACTCGGGCTCCCTTGAGCTGATCGAACAAGTTGTCGATTCGAGGTAATGGGTACTTGTTCTTAATGGTAACCTCATTCAATGACCGATAGCTATGCACATTCTCATGCTTCCGTCCTTTTTCTTAACAAACAGCAGTGGGGCTCCCCACGGTGAAGAACTAGGGCATACGAAGCCTTTCTCTTGCAGTTCCCTTATCTACTTCTTAAGTTCTTCCAATTCGTTCACTGGCATCCCTAGGGTCTCTTAGCTATGGGGGCGGTGCCAGGCGTGAGGTCAATGATGAACTCTATGTCTCGGTCCGGGGGCATTCCCGATAGTTCCTCAGGAAATACATCCGGGTACTCCTGAATTACTGGCATTCCAACTATGGGTAGCATGGTGAATATTCCCGTAGCTCGGTCATAGAGCATAGGGTCTTGATCCATGGCTACTGTCATCGGTGATCTCCATGGGGTAGATAAGGTAACTTCTCTTCGTCCACAGTCTAATACCCCTTGCTTCTTGGTTAACCAATCCATTCCTAGTATGATCTCAAGGGTTTGGGGTGGTAAAACCATAAGGTTGGACAGGAATACCACGTCCTTGATCCGAATGGGCACATTAATGCACGCATGGGGTATAGTTATATCTCCCCCGGGTGAATGCACTACCATTGGTGTCTTAAGGTCTACTCGGTGCAAGTTGTGCTCTTTGCTTATTCTTGACGATATAAATGAATGCGAAGCTCCAGAATCAAACAAAACATTAACTGGTTAGAATGGATAGAAAACATACCCATCAGCATGCTTTGGTCCTCCTGAGCTTCCTCAGCACGCACATGGTTAACCTGACCACGGCGCAATCCGATTGCAGCTTCCTTTGGTTGGGGCATTCTGAACAAACCGCGTCCAGGTGCCGGAGCGGGGGTTCCTTGTACTGCGATGGCGTTGGCTCCGATGCGGTTGGGGGTGTTGCGTGGCTTAGGGCAGCTGTTGGCGTAATGCCCAAATTCTCCGCAGTTGAAGCAGTTGACATTCCTGGTTCCTGGGGCTGCCAAAGTAGGTGTCGAAGTGCGAGACGGTGTTGCAAGTGGCCTGCTGACGTTGTCGGGTGTCGCAGGGCGACTGGTTGCCACTATGGCTGGCTTCCAACCTGACGGGGTTGTTCCTTTGGGTCGCTGGGATGTCCCTTGAATTGGACGGGTCATTGCAAGCCTTCTCTTTCGGTTGTTTTCAACCGTCCTTTGGTCACGCTCAAGCCTCACGACCTTGTTGATGAGGCTTTGGAAGCTGGCGTGGTCCTGTCCGATCATCGGTCCTCTCAGCTCGTCGTTCATTCCCTCGATAAACTTATCCATCTTCTCTTCTTCGTCTGCCAGGTCGCTTGTGGCGTAACGTGCAAGCTGCGTGATATTGTTAAGGTACTCTTATACCGTGGTGTTGCCTTGGCGCAGCCTACGGAACTCATTCTTCTTCATCCTCATGACTGCAGCAGGTACAAAGTTTTCACGGAAGGCCGCCATGAATTCTTCCCAAGTTGGTTCACCGGCATCTTCGGCCCGGGTTTCCTTGTAGGTATCCCACCAGTCACTTGCGGGACCTTCCAGCTGATTGGTGGTGAAGATGACTTTGTCAGCTTCTCGTACTCAGACGAGAGTCAACTTCTTCTCTATTACCCTCAACCAATCTTCAGCATCCATGGGTTCATCTGCTGAGAAGAATGTCGGCGGCTTTGCTCTCATAAATTCGCCGAGGTTTGATCCTCCGCATTGTCCTTGGTTGTTGGCGATAGCTTGAAGCAGTTGGGTATGTAAAGCCATGACTTCCGCTAGGGTGGAGGGGTTAGGCTCTGGCGGGTTCTCAGTAGCTGCTGGGGCTCTGCGACGATGCGCCATCTGAACAACGTGGATAAGGTAAGAGACTTGATTTGCTAACGTCACGATTCTAAGAAATTTTTCTTTGAGTTGTTTAAGGTGATCTTTCAAAGCAAGCTTGGTGGAATAAACTCATTTATGACATAACATGGAACTTCACATCAGTTCATAGATGTTACACCAGGGAGATACATTGGACATGTGTAGTCCCATACAACACAATACAACAACACTAACACCGATCTAGGGTCTTCATACATAAAGGGGTAGGGGCATGGTCATTGCTGTCTTAACTCCATCCAAAGCAAGACCAGAGCTGCTGCAGGTATCCAAACTAGTCATCCAGCCATCCGCATGATCCAGGTGCTGGCAGAGGGTGATCCTTGGCCGAAGCGAATCGAAGTCCCCACGGCTCAGAGGTAGTGGCCTCGGAGTCATGTCCGATCCTCCTGCTTGGATGCCTGGTGCTCTTTCGGGCAGTCCTAAGGGTGATAGGACCTCCGGTGAGTGTCATGCGGCGGGTAGGAGCTTCCTCCTCTGATGGATCTGTGTCACTGAGCTCCCACTTGACCTCCATGGGTTCTGTCTCGTATTCGGAGTCAGTGTTGATCTGAATGGGGTTATCCTCTCCCGAACCAGGCTCGGATGGTGCAGCCGTGGAAATCGATGTGGGCTCCGATGGGGTAGCAGCAGTAGGGTCGATCAGATATGGTCCTGACTCAGTGCTTAGCATGAAGGCTTGCTCCATCATGGCATGAAAGGTGGCCAAGCATGCTAGAGTCATGAAGTAGTAGTGGTCGGGCACAGGAGCAGGGGGTGTTGGTGTAGCTGAAGTAGAAGTGCCAGAGGCGGGGACAGGGTTGAAGCGAAATTGTTCCTCCAGTTGGCCAACCTGTCGCTGGCTCCTCCGAAGCTGCTCCTCCAACTCAACCAACGCCTCTCCACGAGCCATATAACGATCAGAGAGCTGTTCGTATTGGGCGACGTTAGCTTGCAGCTGGGTCTTCAGAGAGTCGATCTGGTCTCCACAGTTTTGGTGTTCCTCCTCCAGATCATTCATGCACCGCTGATGCTCGTCTATCTCGAGTAATGCCTCTTCATAACAATCATCAGTTGTTTCCGCCCAGCGGGACAAACGGGTAACCATGGGGTTATAGCAGCAAGGGGTGGCCTCCACGGTGCAGACTGGGTTGCCTTCCTCCCGGTAGGGATGGTGTACGAACTCGGTTACTGTAAGCTCAGCATGATGGATGGCATTGAGGCGTAGGAATGCCCCGTGGGCAACGTCCTGAAGGGCTGCCTCCATCAAATCTTTGTAGTAACGTGTATGGAAGCAATAGGGTGACTCGCTCCCAATACGGGCCTCAATTGAAACCACAGCTTCCCATACTGGGTGTTCCTCAGTGCCATGTCTTCTGCTCCGGTAGATAGGTGCGTCCGGGTATCTTAGGCACCATAGCAGATACTACGGTGGTCAGACCGCGCCTTCTTTCCGGTTAGACCGCAAGTACATTAGCGGTCGGACCGGCTGGCATCAGACTTCATCGGCATCGGCTACATCGAGCAATCGGCTGAGGCGATCGGCTACGGGCGGTCAGACCGAAGGTCATCTGGCAGTCAGACTGGTGAGGTTACTCGGTCAGACCGGCACGACACCTGCGGTCAGACCGGCTTTAGAAAACAGAGGTAAAGTTTTATTTCCCCTCTGGTTGGCTTTTCTTTGGGCGTTCGATCCTACAAGTGGTATCAGAGCCACGTTTTTCTGCTTTGGATTTTCTTCGATCTAAAGTTTTTTCATCATGTCGGATAAATTTTCAACAAAACTGCATGTTTTTCATGGCACCGATTTTGCGTATTGGAGTAGTAAGATGCAATCTTACATCATGGCTCAAGACTATGATGTGTGGCAAAAGGTTGCTCTTCCCTACACCATACCCGATGCCATTAATACTGATGCTTTGAAAACTGAGTTTAACAACAATTGCAAAGCTCGAAACATTTTGTTGAATGGAATTTCACGTTCTGATTTTGACCGTGTTTCTCATCTTCAAACCGCTAATGAAATTTGGAACGCTTTGAAAAACTTTTATCAAGGAACTACAAACATAAAAGAACTTCGTCGAGATCTTTTTAAAAAGGAACATATAAAATTTGAGATGAAACCTGCTGAAGCTTTGGATGACTATCTTGGTAGGTTTAATAAAATCTTGAGCAATCTTAGATCTGTTGATTCTTCTTATGACACTAATTATCCACAGTCTGAGATTTCTCATCACTTTTTAAATGGTCTTGACATGTCTGTTTGGGAGATGAAAGTAACTTCTATTCAAGAATATGTTAACATGGCAAATTTGACTTTGGATTCACTTTATACAAAACTCAAAACTCATGAGATGAATATTCTTCTCGAAAAATGGATTCTAAGTCAAGTGCTTTGATTTCTCCTTCAGCTTCTTCAGATGTTGCTTCTTCATCATCTCCAAATGCTCTTGCTTTAATTAACGCCATGTCCGATGAACAACTCGAGCAATTCGAGGAAGAGGATTTGGCTCTTGCTACTAACAAACATTCCAGAGCTATGAACAGAGTTAGGTTCAGGAAGAAAGGAGGACCAACGTGTTGCTTTGAGTGCGGCGCCTTGGATCACATCCGCTCCAACTGCCCCAAGCTCGGGAGGAGCAAGAAGGAGGACAAGAGCACCGAGAAGACAAAGGATGTCAAGCCCAAGGGTAGGCGCTCCAAGGAGATGATCAAGAAAGTGCTGAGTCAAGTCTATGCCGCTTTTGAGCCACTCACCGACATAGATTCTGACAGTGAGGAGGAGAAGGGCAAGAACATCTCCGGCGTTTGTCTCATGACGCGTGGAGATGAAGATTCTTCAGATGAAGAAAATGAGGTAAGCTCACTTGAGGATGCAATTCTTGTTTTAAGTGCTAAGAATAAAAAATGTCAGAAAATGTTAAAAAACAAGAATTTGTGATTGAATCTTTAAATGCTGAAATTGCTAGATTGAAATCTCTTATTCCCAATAATGATAATTGCAAAAATTGTGAGGTTTTAATGCTAGAAATTTCAAAGATTAGAGATTTCAATAATTCTCAAGTTTTGGCTGCTAAATCTTGTTTAACTTGTGATGCTAATGAATTAAAACTAAAAGATGTTTTAGCTCGTGTTAAGCACATGGAAGAAATAGTTAAACAAGATGAGGTAGTTTCTTGTTGTAGATGTCGCAAAGGCAAGGATGTCATAATTGATTGTGAAAATTGTGTTAGTCTTGGAAAAGAAGTTTCTTACTTGAAAAGTTCTTTGCAAAAATTTTCTGATTGTAAGAAACAACTTAACATGATTTTGGACAAATCTAAAGTGTGTAGCAACAACAAAGGAATAGGTTTTGATGCTCATGACTATTTCACCAAAAATCCTCCAAATATTTTAGGAATAACTGAAAACGGTGAAATCTTGACAAAACCTAAAACCATGAAAACAATTTTTAAGTCTGCTGGAAATGTGCCATCCCTTTCTGTTTATCTAAAAGAAACTGAACCTAATTTTTCAAAACCATCTGTTACTAAAGAAAAATTTTCTTGCTCTTTTTGTGGTAAATATGGTCATCTTGTTGGTTTTTGTTTCAGATTAGCACAAAAACAGAAAAAGAAAAGAGAGAATAATTTTGCAAAATAAAATTGGCAAAAATCTGGTTTTCCCTCGAGAAGGCCGGTCAGACCGCAGTTGATCCATCGGCCGACCGGCTCGGCACCTGGCCATATCGACGGCACGCTCCGTCGACGGCGATGGCACTCGGTCGACAGTGCAATACCCACGGTCGATCGCCCCAAAGGAATTTTTCTCAAAATTCCAAAACTGTTTTCTCTCGTGGTTTTGTGCCTATTGGATCTCGTTGGTCGTATGTCTCAGATCTTGGATTCCTAAATTCCTTTTGACTAACCCCAGTACTGAGGCTTCCACATCCTTTGTTATGTAGGCTTTCGTGGCGAGGAAGGAGAACGTGTGGATCATGGACTCCGGTTGTTCGCGACACATGACCGGGGATAAAAATTGGTTCTCTTCCTCCCTCAAGATGGCATCCAAGACGGAATCGATAATCTTTGGGGATGCTTCAACATGTGCTGTTCTCGCTACCGGATCTGTCAAGGTAAGTGACAAGTTCGAATTGAAAGAGGTAGCTTTGGTAGAGCATTTAAAGTACAATTTACTTTCAGTTTCACAAATTGTTGATGAAAACTTTGAAGTTCATTTCAAGAAAACTGGAAGTAAAATATTTGATTCTTGTGGTGATTCTGTTTTGAACATTTCTCGTTATGGTAGAGTCTTTAAAGCTGATTTTGAAAACCCTATTTCTCCTCTTGTCACATGTATAGTTGCAAAATTCAACAAAGATTTGATGTTCTGGCATCGTAGACTTGGTCATGTTGGATTTGATCATTTGACTCGTTTAAGTGGTTTGGATCTTGTTCGTGGTTTGCCAAAACTCAAAAAGGATCTTGATTTGGTTTGTGCACCATGTCGTCATGGTAAAATGGTTGCTTCTTCACACACACCAATTCTTTCTGTGATAACGGATGCACTGGGATAGCTTTTACACATGGACACTGTTGGTCCAGCTAGAGTGCAATCTGTTGGAGGAAAATGGTATGTGTTAGTGATTGTTGACGACTTTTCTCGATACTCTTGGGTTTTCTTCATGGCAACTAAGGACGAGGCCTTTGGACACTTTCGAAGTCTTTTTCTTCGCTTAAATTGTGAATTCCCAACTCTTTGAAAAAATTAGAAGTGATAATGGTGGTGAATTTAAAAATGCTTCTTTTGAACATTTTTGTGTTGAAAAAGGAATTGAACATCAGTTTTCTTCTCCTCGTGTTCCTCAACAAAATGATGTTGTCGAAAGAAAAAATCGTTCTTTGGTTGAAATGGCTAGGACAATGCTAGATGAATATCACACACCTAGAAAATTTTGGGCCGAAGCTATTAACATTGCTTGCTATGTTTCTAATCGCATTTTCTTGCGTTCTAAACTTGACAAAACTCCTTGTGAGCTTCGTTTTGGTCGTCAGCCCAAAGTTTCACATTTGCGTGTTTTTGGTTGCAAGTGTTTTGTGTTAAAATCTGGAAATTTGGACAAGTTTGAATCACGTTCAACTGATGGTTTATTTCTTGGTTATCCCGCACACACTCGTGGCTATCATGTACTTGTTTTAGAGACTAACAAAATTGTCAAGATTTGCGAAGTCACTTTTGATGAGGCTAGTCCCGGTACTAGACCAGATCTTTCAGGTACACTGCCACAGGATCAGGGTCGAATCTTTGAAGACGAAAGCGACGACGTCGACGACGAGGTCGACACTGCCCGGCAGAGCGGCCAAGTGCCATCGGTCGGACCGGCGAGCACACTGGTCGACCGGCCGGGCCGATCGGCCGACCGGGGGCCCCGATCGCTTCGGACTCCGTCAATTCTAATCACGAGGATTCTTCGGGGACCACTACCAGTGCTGAATCAGAATGTGAATCAACTTCTGAGATCACTGCACCTTTGCACATTCAGCGACGACATCCGCCGGTACAAATAATAGGTAATTTGAATGAGCGAACGACGAGATCTAAGGTAACTGTGCATGATTCTGCAAATTCTGCTTTTGTTGCTTCTTTTGAACCCAAAGATGTTACTCATGCATTAACTGATGAATCGTGGATTAATGCAATGCATGAAGAACTTGAAAATTTTGAAAGAAACAAAGTTTGGTCTTTAGTTGAACCTTCTTCTGGACAAAATATTATTGGAACCAAGTGGGTTTTCAAAAATAAACAAAATAAGGATGGTTTGATTCTTCGCAATAAGGCTAGACTTGTTGCTCAGGGTTATACTCAAGTGGAGGGTTCAGATTTTGATGAAACTTTTGCTCGTGTTGCTAGGATTGAGGCAATTAGGCTTTTGCTAGCTTTTGCTGCTTCCAAAGGTTTTTAATTGTTTCAAATGGATGTTAAAAGTGTTTTTCTTAATGGTTTTATACAGGAGGAAGTTTATGTTAAACAACCACCGGGTTTTGAAAATCCTGATTTTCCCAACCATGTTTTTAAACTTTCAAAAGCTTTATATGGTTTGAAACAAGCACCTAGAGCATGGTATGACAGACTTAAGAACTTTTTGCTTGAAAAAGGTTTTCAAATGGGAAAAATTGACAAAACACTTTTTGTTCTTAAGCATGGTGAAAATCAACTTTCCGTTCAGATATATGTTGATGATATCATCTTTGGTTGTTCGACTCACTCTTTGGTTGTAGAATTTACTAAGACTATGCGTAGGGAATTTGAGATGAGCATGATGGGTGAGCTGTCGTATTTCTTGGGATTACAAATCAAGCAAACACCTCAAGGTACGTTTATCCATCAAACAAAGTACACCAAAAATCTTTTGCGTAGGTTCAAGATGGAGAGTTGCAAGCCAATCTCTACACCCATTAGATCTACTGCTGTTCTTGATCCCGATGAAGATGGTGAAGCTGTGGATCAAAAGGAGTATAGAAGCATGATTGGATCCTTGTTGTATCTAACTGCTTCTAGGCTAGACATACAGTTTGCTGTGTGTTTGTGTGCGCGCTTTCAAGCTTCCTCACGTGCTTCACATCGTCAAGCGGTCAAGCGCATCATGAGGCATTTGAGTCATACACTTGAGTTTGGTATTTGGTATTTTACTTCATCCTCTCTTTGCTTAAGTGGTTATTCAGATGTTGATTTTGCGGGTTGTAGAATAGATAGAAAAAGTACTAGTGGAACATGTCATTTTCTTGGAACTTCATCGATTGCATGGTCTTCTAGGAAACAGTCTAGTGTAGCTCAATCCACTGTTGAATCTGAATATGTTGCTGCTACAAGTTGTTGTTCATAGATTCTTTGGCTGATTTCTAATTTAAAAGATTATGGACTTGTTTTTTAAAAATGTGCCTCTTTATTGTGATAATACAAGTGCCATTAACATTGCTAAAAATCCTGTTCAACACTCACGCACCAAACACACTGATATTCGCTTTCATTTCTTGCGAGACCATGTTGAGAAGAAAGATGTTGAATTGAAATTTTTGGACACAAAATTGCAACTTGCTAATATTTTTACAAAACCGTTGGATTCTTCTCGCATTGCTTTTCTTCGAGGGAAATTGGGAATAATTCATCCTTTTGGCATGTTTTGAGGGGGAGTTTTTGTGCTCTTTGTTTTATCAAGCTACATGATTAAAATAAATTGAAAAAGAGAGCTTTGTCCATACATATTGTTGATCATGTGCATGCTAGCAATATTATGAAGGTTTATTTGTCACTAGCATAGCTTATATGTATTCTAGTATTTTTATGAGATCTAGATTTTGTATTTAAGAGAAATAATGCATGATACTTTAATATTACACTTGAATTAAAGAAATATGCAATGTTGATACTAGCACTTGTGTTGGATTATAAATGCTTATATATATATATATTATGTTGCATTAATATTCCTCAAATTACTTTAAAATTGCTCATTGTGAAAAGAGAATAAAATATTATCTATGAGAGAAAAAATGAATACCGAATCCTTGGAAACAGTTGACGACAAGGTCGTATTCGATGTGAGCAAAAATAATGAGTACCGAATCCTTGGAAACAGTCTTGACGACAAGGACGTACTCGGAATAATTGAGAGAAAAAATATGAGCAACAAATATGGATCAAATCAATATAAAAAATTTTTCTCTTGAATTATATGTGCAAAAAGGTAAATTTGGGTTTATTTGGGTTTATTTTCAACCTATGTGCTTGTAAAGATGTTGCATTATAAATCGTTGAAATCCATGAATTTTTATTGCATTATTGCTCTTACTTATAAAATATTTGATTCATGATTATACTCTAGTGCATATTTGCTATATAATTGATGAATTTATCTTCTTTTTATTGCAACATATGACTTGATTTTCTTTATGTATGGTGCTAAGCTCTTGAATATTCATAAACATAATTCCTATGCTTGATGAATTCATTGTCAAAAGGGGGAGAAAATAATGTTGTTTGGAAGAACATTTGCATGGGAGAACAAAAGGACAAAGTGAGTGCAAATTTTTTTTGTTTTGGGGTCAAGGGATTTTCTTTCTTTTCAAAAGGGAGAGAAATTTTCTTTGATTTTTGAGCACTCAAATGCTTTTTATCATTTTTGTTTTTAATTTTCCAAACACCAAAACAACACTTTTATTTTGTTTGCCAATGTGTTCATTAAGGGGGAGATTGTAAAATCAAAGTGTGTTTGATTCTTCATTTGATGATGAACAATTGGCATCTGGGATTATTGCTTTTTGTGTTTTAATCTTTGGAGATTTATTGACAAAGTGGTTTTGGTTTTCGGACGATGAACAGTGTTCGGTCGCCACCGTCACGGTCTAACCGGCTGCATCGCTGCGCCCGACCGAAGGTGTCTGGGCGGTCGACCGAGCGGGTTGCTGCGGTCGAGGCCGAGCCATCCGATTTGTTGCCGATTTCGTTTCGGTTTTGGTTTCGGTTTGTTTCCTTACACATACATGGAAGTTTCGTGTTCCTATGCACGTGTCTGGTTGTTTATGCTAACAATGAGTAAAGTTTGGATAGCTTGTGCTCGGATATAGTATTCTTTGTTTAATTGTGTGCAGGTATTCTTTACGGCTCGGGAAAGTGTCGCCGGTGATCGAGTCGGAGTCAACTTGGAGATAAGGTGACGTCCGAGATTGAGATCATGCGGGATGCTGAAGGGTAGAGATTAGTGCACATAATTGGTGAAGTTTCCATATGGCATACAATGGAGATATTGTTGTCTATGGAAAGCGGAATTTCAGTTTTAGGAAAACCGAGATTGTTAAGGTTGGTTTATTTAAAGTTCATTTCTTGTACGGGAAGGTTTCCTAGTGGATTAGGGCTTCTTGTATGAGTAGGATTCGTGGCTCTTGGCTGCGGATTTTGGGTATAAATAGAGAGGGGAGGCGTGGCCTCTCGGTATCGCTTTTATCACTTTTGAGTTCAAGTTTTTAGAGTTTCGAGTTAGGGTTTCAAGCTTAGCTTGAGATTTTGTGAGGAGTGCTTTGTTTGCACTTTGTAAACACATAGAGTTTCAATAAAGATCAATCTTCTTGAGAATTCTTTGTGTCTTCTTCTTTCTTGGTGCGGCGGCGTAATTGTCGATTCAACCGGATCTGCTAGCCGGTCTGACCGTAGATACTATGGCGGTCAGACCGCGCCTTCTTTCCGGTTAGACCACAGGTACATTGGCGGTCGGACCGGCTGGCATCAGACTTCATCGGCATCGGCTACATCGAGCAATCGGCTGAGGCGATCGGCTACGGGCGGTCAGACCGAAGGTCCTATGGCGCGACGGTGATGTTACTCGGTCAGACCGGCACGACACCTGCAGTCAGACCGGCTTCAGAAAACAGAGGTAAAGTTTTATTTCCGCTAAAACTTTGTTTTGGGGTACTCAACCATTCACCCCCCTGGTTGGCTTTTCTTTGGGCGTTCGATTCTACAGAGGCGACGGCGCGGCGAGGGGAAGTGGGAACGGGAGAAGTGTGTGGGGGAAATGGAGGGCTCGCCCCCATCTTATAGCCGACCGGCGAGGGGAGAGAAGAGGGGGGGTCCGGCGCGGGCGTCGCGGGCGGCGCGGCACGCGGCAATGCGTGGGATGGGGTCGGGCGAGGCGGGCACGGCGCGACGTCATGCGGGTGGGGGCGTGCGACGCGGCACCATGTGGCGCAAGGCGCGCGCGTGCGGGCGGGCGGCGCGCGCGTGGCCGACGCGGCGAGCGCAGCGCGCGGCGTGGCCGACGCGGCGCGCGCAGCGCACGGCGTGGGCGGGGCGTGACGGCGGCGGCGCGGCGTGGTGCGGGCGCGGGGTCCATGTGCGGGCGCGCGCGCGTGGCGCGCACGGGCGCGGGTGGGCGCGGCAAGCGGGCGCGCGGCGCGAGGTGGGGGCCGGGCGCGGCGCGGCGCGTGGTGCGCACGCGGGGCAGGTCGCGCAGATGCGGTACGGCGTCGAACACGTGTTGCGCAATGAACAGTGTCAATTTCTAATTTTCCGATTTAATTTCCTAATTTCCCATTTATTTTTCCTTTCACCTCTAAAATTTAAAATAAAATCTAGCACACCTAAAATTAAGTTGTAGAATGTGTTTTCAACCTTTTCACCCACTTTTATTATTTTAAAAATATATTTTTCATATTTAATTTAATTCTTTTTCTAAATTCAAGAAAATGTGTCTTTAATTCAAAAATAATTTTCTAAACCTCATATATATCCTCTTAAAAATAGTGTATCACTCATTTTGCTCACGAATTAACATTACTCCACCATAAAAATAATGTTTTGAACCAAAGTATATTTTTATAGTATATTTTGTAAATCCACCACCCTTTCCTATTTTACATTAAAATTTCCAACTCTATGCTTCAAATTTTTCTCCCCACGAAAATTCAAATCATTTGTTTTTTCTGAAACATCAAGATGAATCACTCTCTTTATAAATTTTATGCAACAAAGCCGGCAAATAAGAAGCAATAAGCCAAAAGTTTTTGTAAGATCCGATTTTTAATTCCCAGTTTCAAATTCTTCAATTTTCAGGGTGTTACAGATACTACGTGAATGAGCTCGGGGGCTCCTCTGCCTCTCACTTAATCTCTCCGCTTGCCTACTCACTGGTAAACGGCTAAGCCCTTCGGGCTCGACTTGGAATTCCCTGGATTCATTCGTTGTGGATCCAAGTCGCCCAAATGCGACAGCATACACGCATTGAGTAGAAGTTAAAATTTTGAAAGCTTTCTTCACGAAGCTAAAAATTGATTCATGAGTAAAAGTCAAGGCTTTATTAAAAGAAAGATAAAGTTAGAACTTTACATTCATGGACTCAGACTAACTCTATTTTATCTGTTCTAGGGACTCTACTACCTAAAAATCTAACTTGGAGATTATCTTCTCCGCTGTTGGCTCAACTTCGGCGTATATGCCGTTGACATCGACCTCGGGAACCACGATTGGCCAACCCTCGGCAACCGCCTCGACATCAACGTGTGGGTACAACTTGTGCACCTCAACGAGGATGTGTGTTGTCGCTGACTTTGTAACTTCTCGGATGAAACCTCAGAGGCGCTTTGGCCCCTCACAAAGACGCTCTATCAGCGCATCCTTGGCCTCGTCGGCGGGCGCCAACTCGGAGTCATCCTCGACAAGGAGGGCCCGGGCTCCCGGCCGGTATAGCTCCCACCAGCCTTGGCAGCCTCCAAGCGGCCCTCGAGGTCACCGACCTATTTGCGGACAGTTTTCCAACGAGCTGCACGGGAAGCAGTTGGTCAGCAATGGCAGGAGAAAGGAATAGAAAAGCGAGAGATGATGGTCAATACAGACACTTTACTCTCGGCTTCCTCCCTCGCCTTCTCTGACGTCGTCAAAGCGGCCTCAACCTCGGTCTTCGCCATGACCGCCGTCGCTCATTCCTCCTCCGCCTTCACCTTCGCCACTTCCGCTCGCTGCTCCACCTCTGCCTTGGTCTTCGCTACGCGTTGCTGCCAATTTGGCCTTTGCTTCCTTGAGTGTGGCATCGAAGCCCAAAGGAGCTTCTCGACGCCCTCTGTTGCGCCGGGGCTTTCTTGGCCGCCGGCTCGGCATCCCGGCGACCGCCTCAAGCCTCTCGACGCGGCTGCGAGGCCTCGTTGGCCCCGTCCAGAAAAGGAGTCGAGCGTAACTCTAAAAAGAAGAAAAGTTGGGGAAGGAAATGTTGGTATTTCTTATGACCATAGATAAAATCTGCAAGCGCACGGAATACCGTTGTAGCACTTCACCGGGAGTATTCCAAGGGATATTGAATTCAAGGAATGATAGGGATTATCAAAGATTCGGGATCAGCCAAGGACATCCAAGATTAGGGAGGCTAAGGTATAGAGAGGATTTCTATGATTGCGGCGCTAAGAAGCGGTAAATTACTTTTACTTTCTTTTACTTACTTCGGGCGCCGCTTACACTCTGCTCCCGAATGACTCCGCCTATAGCTCTACGCCATACCTGAATGTGGAGGAATACAATGGACGGATAGGGCTGTCAACACCTGCTACCTACGTCTCACTCGTGGAGTACGAGGCAAACAAAGGTAAACTCTAGCCTAGATACCACGTCTAAACTATTGAATACTACTTTAGCCTCGGCCAAAAACATCCGTCTTTATCAGGGGTCTTAGACTAGAGCACCAAACGAAATGGACGATGATCCGGCAAGTAAAATACAGTAAAGTAAAGTACTCAATGTAAAAGTATAACAACCATAGTAAATCTTGAACACTTACTTTATTAAAGAAAGTATTCGTCAAGGTACAAGGCCGAAGGTTGGTATCGAGACTCTCGGCACTCCTCCGAACTACCCCTCGGAGATAACTCCGACATTTGGGGCACTCCTTTCGGAGCTTTCCCTCACTATCTAACCTATCTTCTAAGTACTAGAGACCTAGCACTAAATCTTTGGAGTGAAACTTTATTCTTCTTGGAGTTGTGTCTTGAAATGGAGTGAAGACCTCCTTAAATAGCCCTCCAAGTCGGTTGTATGGCGTTTAGTAACTGCCATACCCACCTAACCATCATTGAGGGTGAATAGGTAGTTGCCACATGAAAGGTGGGGATGAACGGCCGCCAGATTGGTTCGGCCGAACCAGGGGTTTGGCCGAACCCTGACTGGCTCCGATCCCCCCGACTTTCTTGAGTGAATGACAGGTGGGTCCCTAAGGCGGTTCCTGGGTGTTTGGCACCATTTTAAGTAGGTTTAACTGACTTGTGGGCCCTCCGATCCATGGGAAACTGACGTGGCGATCGCTGATTGATTGGAGTTACGTTCTTCGCCACGAAAGCACACTTTCACTTCATTTTGATACATTATTCACCTGCATACAATTGATCACCAACACTTGTGGAAAGAGTTAGTAAATAACCCTACCGCTATGTTGATGTGCCAAGATTGTTCCACTTATGCAGGAGTTGACGGTCAGATTTTGGGTGATAGTGACTGTCAACAAACTTCCCCATACTTAGCCCTTTGCTCGTCCTCGAGTAAAGGTTGAGACACTAAGGTGGATGATACATTATTGGTTTAGTGCTAACATACAAGATATTCGTAGACTTACCCATAACGTGAATCGTATGTGTCTACCATGAAATTCTAAGTATTAAAAAATAGAATAGTCTAGATGTAAGCCACTATGATTTCTTCTGCATTAAATAACTTGGGGTTTTGATAGATTTTCAAAAATGAAAAACATGAATTTACTCCTCTGATAATTCTCTCATATCACTCAAGGTGTTTGATTCCTTACCAGGGCAATGCTCGCCCAAAATTCTCCTACTTCTAATAAAGCTTATGTGGAGCTCATGGTAGGGAAAATCATGCGGCATACTTGCATCAAATATTTTTTAAAGTCAAACAAAAGATCCAAGAAGAAAACTAATCATGTACTCATGACCAAGCTTGTGCATATTATTTGTATTGGAGTATGAGAGAGGAAAAAGTGGAATAAAGAAAACATTTGTTGTGATGGCTCCGATATTTTTATGATCCTCCTCCTACTTTATTTTAGAGAACATGGTTATGATTGATTTCTTTCAATCATTCTCCTCGAGAAGATTTTTCTTCTTTTCATGAGCATCATGAATCTTTTTATATTTTATTTCTATAGATCATGTCTCATTTGGCATGGGTAGGAGGATCACTAATTGATTGGAGCCTTTATTTTGTGGAAGACTCTAGTGTATGCAAATCCCCAGAGTAGAATCTGCATGAGGATGTGGATATTGTGGAAATATTTTTTTCCTAAACCTCTGATGTAGAGGGAGAGCAATTTTTATGTGATTGATATGCACAAGACTTTGATCAATGAGAACATGAAAAGATTATACCGAGGGTCTAAATATTTGACCAAACTCAAAATGATAGCAAGTAGCATATGTATAAGGTTTGATCATGTAATTCGACATATGGCCTTGGTAGGAAGAAAACATCATCGAGGAGTTAAAGTTGTGGTTTTTGAATTTTTCAATAAAATTTGCAAGTATTTTTATGCAGCATGAAACAAAGTTGCTCACTACCAAACTATCTCTCACAGATCAATAGCTGGAATAACATGCTATCCTTAAATAATTGATTTCACAACATATAAGTGAAAGTCATGGAATAAAATGTATGTAAGCCAACCAACATGTGTCATGATTCTAAGATTATTTAGGCTCATGCTTAAGGCACTAGCAAAATTTGTTAGTGTGCGAGGTGCAAAAATAAATGTTGCAAACTCTGTGCACGGGAGAGCATGCACAGGAGAGCATGATGACGTGTGAGATCAATTGAGGTCTTGCTGAGTTGTCTTGCGCCGCCATTGTGCTAGAGTGTGCAATGATGTGGAGGTGGTCCGAGGGATGTGTGTGTTGAAACGAGGGACACTCCCACACTTATTTTGTACCTGCAGCTTTATTGGACACAACACAAGTGGAAACAAACAAGTAATCCTAATGGTATAGATCGCCACACTTTATTCCATTAAAATATGACGCTTACAAAGAATCAATAACCTAACATTTAAGCTAAAATTTAATCCTAAAAATTTAAACTAAATTTAATCCTAAACTAAAGCACCAAGTCCTAAAATTTCTACGATACACGGGAAGGTCTTCATGGTGATGGATCATGGTAAAGGTCTTCCTTCCATGCGGCCCGAAGAGTCTCCCGACTTTAGCACCTAGGCCGCGGCGAGAGTGTCAACAATGCCCCGAGATCGGCACTCTCAATGGCGTTCCCCACAACTAGCTCACGCAACGATTGGTTCTCAGCTTAGAGGTCTCGAACAGTGGAGGTCAGCTGCTCATGGGTGAGAGTGGATGCCGGCTTTTCCTCATCGCTCTCAAACATACCTCCCGCCCTACGGATAGGCGGCGCGAGGTGTTGCCTCACTTTGGATGTGGTGGGCGAGGAGTCAACGTAATGACCTCAAAAGTCCGTACTTTTAAAACACGTAAATTAACGTAGAAAATTTTTGCGAACAAAGTTTACTTTGTATTTTATTTTTAAAACATTTAAAATCTCCTAAAATTTATTTGCATTCTTTAATTATTATTCTTATTTTAATTTAAAAATCTCTCTTCTTATTTTTGAAAAGTCTCAATTCAATCTTTCATTCTAGGAAATTCCCAAAATTTGAATTTAAATTAATTTTAAACCTTAAATTAAATTATTTCAAAATTGTTTCTAATTCGAACTTAAAAATCAATATCAATGAAATCCTTATTTCCTATTTTTGAAAAATCCTAATTTGGCTTTTAGTTTGAGAAAAATTCCTAAATATTGAGCTTAATTGATTTTAAATTCTAAATCAAATTCTTTCTAAAATATTCCCAAAATTTTTCTTTTCTTTTATTTTTATTTTTCCTTTATTTTCTTTTTTTCCTTTTTCCTCCTTCTTCTTTTTCTTTTTCCCTCCTTCTTTCTTCCTTCCTTTCTTCTTGCCTAGTTCAAGCCAACAGCGGCGCCGCCTGCTTCAGACCACGACACTATGGGCGTCGGCCTTCACCCACCGGAGGATCAAACCAACCTAGGTCATCACCATCCTCGTATACATGTGCTAACACCCTATTGGACAAGCCACATCGACGTCGTAATCTCCGACGAACCGCCATAAGCCACACCGCCATAGACACCCGAGCTCAAACCGACTTCAACCTCTATAAATAGGGTGCTACAAGCAAAATTTTCTATACCTAATATCTTCCTCATCTTCTGCTCTTCCTCTCTCTGGGTTTTCCCCAATTTCTATACACCAGGTCACTCAAATTTTGAAGAAACTTGAAGAGGGGCCGAAGAACCATAGCATGGCCGCCTAAGAGTAAACCTCAAAATTCGGCTTCCACAGTCAGTATTGCTATAAATTGAAGGTACCATCGTATTCCTCGTATTAAGAATTCACTTTTCCCTAACTTTCCCAATCCTCTTGATCACCGGAAAACTCCCGCCGACAAGCCCGCCTCAATTCCTCTGCTACGGCCGCAGCCATGCACGTCGCCAGCCCACCTTGAAGCTTTCCCGGCCAAAACGATTACCTAGCTAGCTTCCCCATAACGCTTAGATACTCTAGGACCCTTTAATTTAACCGTGCCTTTGCCGGACCACCACGCCGGCGAGCGCCGCCGCCATCGCTGTGAGCCGCCGTCGCCAAGCCACCACACCGCATCTTCGGCCCGTCCAAGACCGAAAACGGGTTCCCTGTACCTCGTAGATGGGCATGGACCTCTTAATCCCTGAGGTTCGATCGTCCATGCTGCCGTGTGCTCTCCCCGTCGGTCGCCGGCTGAGAGGATGAAGAAACAGAAAGAAGAGAAACAGTAGAAGAAATGAAATAGAGAAGAGAGAGAGAAAAGAGAGAAGGAGAAAAGGAGAAAGAAAAAGAAAAAATAAAGAGAAAGAGAAAGAAAAGAGAAAAAAGATTAGGAAATTTAGAAATAATTATAGAAAATTAGTTTATTCCTTAGTTGACCAATAGATCCTTTCAATCATTCCAAATCCAAATTTCTCCTATCTTCTTCAAATTTATCTATGTTCATTTTAGAAATATTTTTAACTTTAAATTTTTGTAGACTATTTAATTTTAAGTCATTTAAATTTTAGGATTTAACAAATAACCCTAGAAAAATAGTTTAACTCCTTTCAAATTTTATTTTATAATTTTAAATCCTTTCATTCTTATCAAATTTATTTATTTTTAAAAAATATTTGAAATATTTCCTTCAACTCTTTTTATCTTTCTTCAAGCTCGAATTTGAAAATTTAAAATTTAGCAAATAATCTTCCTATTTAAAACTTTAAAAACTATCCCTTTTGCTCTTTAAAATATTTTAAATACTCTTCTTATTTTTTCTTTATTTTATTCAAGCCTAAATTTTAAACTTTAAGGTCTAACAAATAACTTTCCCTTTAAAACTTGAAAAATCACCTTTTAAACTCTTTTTTAATTTCTATATTTATTTGGTGTTTATTTGAAGCTGTTCGTTTGATTTATTTTATCGAATATTGATAGATCGCGACATCGAGTTCGTAGGGAATGTGAGCTCGACTATATCGTCAACACAAACACCATCACTGCTGTTCAAAGAGAAGAAGAATTTGAGACCACTGGTCCTGAAGGCAAGTGAAATTGTCATTGATCATTTATAGAATTTAAAGTTACCATGCTTAAATAGTATATTTAGTTAGAAATGTTTACGGGATGGGTTAGATAGTCATAATTTATCATTTCATATAGTTTTAAATATTCTTTAAACTAGGTATGTTAATATTTTATGTGAATATAAGGAGTTCTATAGTCCATATAAGTTAATATTTCATGCATTAGAAACATCCTGTCATTTTATGTGTAGAAAAGGAGAAGCTCATTATTTCATGTACTTAGATATATTCTCCTCCTCCTTAGACAACATATAATAACTTGGACTAGGTAAAAAATATGAGTATAATAAAATGAGCAGTATTGCATGTATTGATATTTCCTGCATGTCATAGGGAGTTAAATTATCTTTTCATGCAATAAAATCGAAAATGATCTATTATTTCATGTGAAAGAAAATCCTATCAATTCGTGTGATCTGAGAATGGTTTTGGCTATATGCCAGAAAATATCTCTTGTGCCAGAATAAGGACATAGTTTCGCCCATCCGTTGGACCGGTTATACCGGCTTAGAACCTATATAGTTCTCTCTGATCTCCCTGAGGACTTGCCTTATATGGCCTGTGATTCTATGCATTGGAGTGTTGGAGAAGTCTCATTGGTGGACAACTATGTAAACAGCGGGTAACAACGCCGACAAAAACCAGATCGGTACCGTCTTTTAAGATAGCAACACAGGTTTCACCAAGCCGGGGCAAGAGTGTGATGAACAACTTTAAACAGGAGATGCATCAACTAGTTACTGATTAGAATTGGTGCTCCTATTAAGATAGCCCACCGGTCTCGTTCACACATCAGAAAAGATTAGAACTATATAAATGATATGTTACCCTTAGTCTGGCTAATTAAGGTTAATCCTCAAGTAAAGCTAGGCAAGCGCAGAGTTGACTGTATTCGAATACGCCGTACTCCCGATTAATGGAGTTGTGTCTATGGGTGAATCCAACATAATGGCATAAGCAACTTGTCTAAAATGCCGTCTTAAAATTTGAACATTCATATATAGGTAATTATAGGAAAGGGTAGAACCTAGGTTTATGTTAAGGTTAGGCTTCTGTTATTCCTCTTAGGATATCATGTATATGTATTTATATATAGTATAGAATCATGTTAGAGCTAGCTTTATATTTGTTCATATAGTTTGAGTTCAGTTTTGCTTGTTGAGTACCATTGGTACTCATCCTTGCATATGACATCTCCAGGAAACTCTGAAGTCAAGGAAGAACACGAGTTCTACTTCGACTCTACACTTGGGCTATCCGTATGGAAGTATCACGTCTTTTTGTATTGTATAATTTGTACTTGTACATTATTAGTTTATAATAATAAATGAAGTTCTTGTATCTGTACTATCTCACGCATAACCGGACTCCTGGTAGATTATGTGGTATTGTGGGAGTTGACCTCTCTAGAGGTGACCCCACAGGAGTGGTATCAGAGCAGAGCATGACTGTAGGTTGACCTAAGTAAGTTAAATTAAATTTGAAATATTATTTTCAAAAATTAAAAATATATGCAAAAAATTTTCTATCTATCCTTATCTCAAATTCTTGGCCCTTCTTATCTATTTCTGTACTTATGAGTGCCAATAATGGATAACTTAGCTAACTAATTCAATCTTATATCCAAAGGTTTTGGAGTCTAAATTGCTTCTCCAAATATATCTTCCATACTAAGGAAGGTTATTATGGTAGGTGTCTAACATATTAATTTAGCTCTTGCCTATAGAGCTAATGGTGCTGAGTCTTTGGTAATCTTGAGATGGAAATGGAGGCTCACTGGTCAACATATCCTATTTTAATATACTTACAGTTAGGATTCAATTTATGTTGAGACAATCATATATGTGTGTGTATGTACACACGGTACCTAGTCTATTTATGACTATTAGCCCTAGGATAACTATTTAGATTTTTTCCTACATATTTAGTGTATGAGTTGATACATTTTATTTTACCTAATTGAAGTTTATCCCTTGCTGGTCCTAAAGAAACTTAGGTTTTCCTAAAATGGATTTAAAATAAATTTTATATAAATCTTGTAATGTGAGGGGTGCAGTAAACCATTAGTTTCATTTATAATTACCTTAAGGGATTATACTATACAGAAGGCATATGGTTTTTATTTTACATTTTAAGGGTACATGTTTGGGTGATTCTACAGGATCTAAGTTCACTCAAAAAGATGGTAAAATGAATTTTTAATAAATCCCTAAAGATTGATTGTCCTAAAGTGTATCTTTTCCCAAAACCAGTTTTACCTACTTTTATCTCAAGGAAAGTATTCCTTTTTATTTTCCCAGGTCAGAGAGAGTGAGGTGAGGTACCTATAGAATTTGGGTTTGCTCAAATTGAAGCTAGTTTGAATTTTCTAGAGATTTTACAAATTCTCACATAGTGTATGTGTGGTCTGTCTTATTTGGATTTTTGGGGCAAATCTTGTGCAGTGAGGTCCATGTTTTATGGTTTCATGTTAAAGTTCACTATCTAAAGAATCTACTGAAATTTGCCCCATCTCAAAATGTGTTTTAATGAACTTTGTATGAATTTTATAATTGAGGTTTGGTTTTGTGTGAGAAAATATCTTCTGCCATTTTCCTGTCCTACTTTACGCGGGGCCCACGAGTTAGTGGCTGGCTGTTTGAGGAGGAGGCTTTGGCGCCCGAAAGGGGGGGCCGGCTGTCGGTGAGACGGCGAGGAGAAACGGGGGCTCCGGCAACCGGAGTTCCTTCTCGGCCTCGCCGGCGACGAACGGTGGCTCGGCTGGGAAATGCCCAAAAACAAAAACGTAGATGAGGAGATAGCGAAGTTAATGGTGGTATTCTCGTTGGCTGTGGTGGTCGGAGTCGAGCTAGCGACAAGCGCGAGCAACAGTGCGTGTTCGGGTGTTGTGTTCAACTAAGCTAGAGACCAATTTGTGCCGAGACAATGCATGTATAAGCATCTACAAGGGTCCTAGGTACTTTCCCGTGAGTGCAAGAGGCTTGGCGGAGCTTGGGTGGTCCTGGCGACGTGAAGAACCATCGGTAGTGGTCGTGGAAACGGCAGGGCGACGGCGGCAGCTCAACTCGGTCAATGTTTCGCTGAGGAAAGTTGGTCATGAGGTCACTGTGTTCTCCAAGATGGTCCATGTGCAAGGAATCGGACAATGGCTCACCGAGAAGGCGGGATTCGATGGCGGCGGCTCCCGGCCGGACTTGGGGAACACAATGTCGATCTCTGGTTGTATGGTATCTCAGCTTGATTCCTTCGGGGTGGTGGCTCCTGGAGTCGTGGCGATGACGGTGGCGCAAGGGTTTAGTCGGTCTTGGTCTACATTGGCCGGAACGACGTCGATGGTGCAGCCGGCGACGCTCGGGCGTGCTCGGTCCGTGATGGAGTACGACGGTGTTCCCGCAGCTATACTTGGATGAAAGGGGTGATGTCAAAAACGAAAATGTTCGGCATTGTGTGGGGATTAGGGAACGCGAAGGAGAGAGGGATGACCGTGGCTCCATGGCAACGGCGGCCTTCGTCGCTCTCTCTGTCGGTGATGGAGAAGAAAGGGATGGATGGCTCTAGTGCTCTCCTCCCTTGGTTTGCTCGGTTCCGTGGTAGAGAGTGAGGCTGGGCGATCGAGGCGGGAAAGTTTTGCAGGGCAAAGGGAGTTCGTGCGGCGTCGACACCTCAAGGCCACACGGCGTCGACGTCCTCCGCGCGGTCGGCTCGGGTGCTGCGTTCTTCAGTGTTGGAGAGAAAAGGCACCACGTGGAAGCTAGCTGCAGTCGCTGACAGTGGGTCCAACTCCGTGGTAAGCTAGGCAGAGATGTGGAGGATGGGTAGATATCTGTGTCCACTTGAATTTTGGAGGTAATTTCGATTTATTTTTCACCCTTGACTTTGCAGCTCTATAGTTTACTGTGTGGTTTGGGTAAATTAATGAAAATTTTTCTATAGATAGGAAGTGGACATAGAACCCATTTTCTTTGGTTTCACTCAAGGATCACTCATGGTTTGCGCACCGAAATTCAACAAATTTTAGGTATTTTAAACCTTGTTTGAATTTTTAGAGGATTCAAACAGTCGAGAAAAATTCTAAAAAATTATATTTAATTATGGTACTTGACCTAGTATTTGAATAAATTATTTCCTACATTGCTTTATGTGCATTTTAATTCACTTTTGGTTGTGTTATTGTTTTAGCCGATTAAGGACTTTAATTATTATCCTAGATGACAGTTTTGTTTAATTTGTTTGAGATATCAAAACTTATTATTAAATTTCACCAAAATTATATTGGGTTGAATATAATGTGGATCACCTACATGGATTTTCCCATGATTTTATCCTATGTGGATTAGTCCGAAAAGTTGGGGTAGCTTTTCTTTGTTTAGGAGTCCTCTCCATGTATATGATCTAATTTTGGTTATAGGGGTTTCCCTAGATTTTACTTGGGCTGAGGAGATGAACCTATAATGAGATGAGGGTTCAACATCCATGTGCACGAAGGACTTATTTACCAAAGGATGTTGTATGCATATGCATGCTTACATGAATAAATGGATCCATGTTCAAGTTTGAAAGGTTTTATTTTATTCTCAAATGTTAAATCATGAATTGGGTTTTAAAATATTTCTCCTAAGTTGGAAATGAAAAATTTTGGGTCAGGAAACGGAGATCTCTATTCCTAATTTTGGTCTTGACAGGATTTTACATGACCCTAGGATCTGGGTATGTGACAGCGGGGCTAGAATTCAGCTCCAGGGAGGGATGTCGGACAGCTACATCCCCGTCGGCGCGACGTCCTCCAACAAGGGTTGGCACGCTGAGTACTTCTACATCGTGAACCACAAGCCATCCCTTGGCGAGGACATCCACAAGGGGCCGACGCGCAACGTCAACTACGGCCACCTGCCGCTCCTACGACCAGGACCAAGTCGACGAACTCGTCGACTTGGTCGAGGACCTAAGGAGGCGGGGCCTGACCAGCGCCCACGTGGTACACAACTTCACCCTCTGCGACATCCAGCCCTACAAGAATAGGGATTGCTCGGCATACGAGTGCCCAGGTGGCGCGACGATCCCCATCGAACGCGTGTGTCACCTGCTGTCGGGGTTTTTCCAAAGCTCGGCGAGCTCCAGTGAAGGGGGGCCGATGCCTCTCATCGTGGACAATCCTCGCCCCATGGTAAGCTTGACCCCTTTTTCCTTTCTTTGTTTTGAAAGCTTCTTCTTCGCTCGATGCCTCACCTACCAGGGGTCGGCGCTGACAGGGTCGGGAGGCGTTCGTGTCTCTCGCCCCGATCCCTGGAGCACACTCGGTCGAAAAGCCGAGGGGCAGGAGGCCTCCAGCGAGGCCGGAGGGGAGGGGAAAGGAGCTTAAGCTCCAGGAGCGACAGGAGGAGACCAGCACCGTGGCGTCGGGAGGCGTTAAGCGGAAGCTAGTGATCTAATCCTCCTCTGAGGAAATGTACAACGACTCGTCCGACTCGGATGTGTTGAGACCGAAGCCCACATCGCCACAAAAGAAGGCGGCGAAGCGGATCGGCTTCAGGGTCAGGGCCGTCTCCACGTGAGAGTAGTCCTCGAACCCGACAAAGCTCTTCCTCTTTTCATATTGAGAACTTCTTCTCGATCAGGTACATCGGAGAGGCCGGGCCTCGCACCGAGGCGGCCTTGGGAGCGACCGAGGTCGCCACGCCATGAGAAGCAAGGGCAGATGACTCTGCCCCGCCGGCCAAGGGCTCGGGGGCCGCGGCGCCTGTGGTTGACCTGAGGAGGATCATCCGCCGATAGAGACCGCTAGCTGGTCCGAGGAGGAGGCGGCCGAGAACGTAACCACACTGGTGGCGAGGGCTGCCGCTGAGGCCGAATAGGGTGCCAAGGCCGAGCGGGCGATGGCGGCGCACTCGAGGCCGAAGTCACCGGTTAGGTGGTGTTGGCAGCCACCGGTGTGATCGAGCTGGCTGCCAAGGCGGCCGTTGAGGCCGTGGCCGGCCAGTTGGTGGAGGATGGGGAGGGATCGTCCGGCATCAGTTGGGGCCGACTCGACAACATTGTTGACGACGTCATGATCGAGCTGCGCATCAAAGGGCACGTGGTTCAGCCGGTGATCGAAGTCGAGGAGCTCCCTGACACCAAGGTCGAAGAGCCTGGCGGTGACGAATTTGCCGGTGCGGGAGCTCTCAGAGGCATAGTGGAGGTCGGGGAAGGTTCCAGGACACAAGCCACGCGCTTGCCAGATTTCGACCACCACCTTGCCTGTGCCTCTGGGATTTATTCCTGGTAAGACTCGGATCCCCCTCCCGTTCCCCTTTTTCTTGAATTCTTACTAATCTTGCACCATTCCAGGGGCGCCCTCAACCGTCTGGGCCATCAGTGACCAACCGGGAGCTGGAAGAGAAGTTGGCCGAGGCCTGCCGCCGTAAGTTCACTTCTTTTGGGCTTATTCCCCTCTCTTAAGCCCTGAAATGACTATAAATATTTTTGCAGGCGCCAAGGACGCCCTCGAGCAGGCCGAAGTCTTCTGGGCCGAGCAGGACAGCGCTCGTGAGTCCCTCGGGCTCTCGGACAACGCCCGGAGGGTAGCCGAGGACGCCCGAGGATCCTTGGAGACGTAGCTCGGGGAAGCTCGGGCCGAGGTGGAGATGTTGTCTCGGGCCAAGGCAGAGGCCAAGACGGCCAGGGCCGAGGCTTAGTCGGCTAAGGCCAAGGCAAAGGCAGCCAAGGCCGAGGCGGAGGCGGCAAGGGCCAAGGTGGGGGAGGAGCTTTCTGGCACGGGAAGTTCGATGGCCAAGTTGGCTAAGGAGATAAAGGAGGCCAAGGCTTTCGTGGACGGTAGGTGCCATACCCAGCATCCTCTTCCATCCTCATGTTTGTCCTTGCTTGCCTCGATTTTTACCTCTCCACCTCATCTAGCACAGAGCGTGTGTCGATCTCCCGCCGGCAGATCGGGCACAATAAGGAGCTCCTGGATGCGGCCGAGGCTCGGCTAGCTGAAGTTCGAGATGGTTCTCTTGCCATTTTGAATAAGGCTGACAACGAGCTTCCGTCGGCCCAAGAGACTCGAACGGAGTTCCTTGACCGCTTGCGGGATGGTCCCCGTCGCCTTGACATCTTTGTGAAGGATGCCACAAAGGGTGGCGCGGGAGTGGCCCTCAGCATCCTCAGCCACCGATGCCCAGAGGTGAGGATCATCGACCTCAGCCAAGGGTGGCCAGAAAGCGTGCAGACCGGCGACGTCGAGAGTATCGTCGCTGAGGTCGAGGAGACCGCATACAAGATTGTAGACCTCCTAGATTTTTAAATAGTCTTTGCTGTAATAGTCCCTATTTAGGAAAAAACTTGTGTTAATATCAGGGTTCTAAGCCCTTTCCTTTCCATCGTCATGCCGAAGAAAGTTCGACTAAGACATGCGTAGAAGTAGCTTCGCCTACTCGTATCATTTCTAACAACTAGGCTTTAGATAGCAATCTTAGCCTACAGCATCCGGGAGGATTCTCTCACTAGACCTCGATAGGTTTTAGATTGATCTTTAGCGTAGTTGTCGTTCGTTTTACGAAATAGGTGAAATAAAAGGTCTCCAAAGACCAAGTTCCCCAAGTAGTTTGATCATACGTCGAGGCATTGTGCGTTGAAACCCGACCCAAGTCCAACTCTGGGAGGGAAAATCCAACTCAGACCGAAGGTCATGGGATCGAGTGATAGCATCGGCCAGGGACATATCGATCTGAAACTCAGGGAACAAGCTGAATCAGCAACTAGTTGCAGACTTAGTCGATATCCTTCCGTCCTAGGAACCCATACCACGTGGGATCGGGTCCCTGAATCTCAGAGCTGATAATGAGTACTTGCGCGGAAATTATCGAGTCGTTAGGTCATTACTTGCCGGCCGGGAAGCATAGTCGAGCCCCCGAGCGGCAAAAGCAGGCTCGACAAACATCCTACCGGGGAACCCCGACCAAACTAGGTCGAGGCTACGTAGCTCAGGGTTGGCCATAAGCAGTGCACGGAAGTTATAGAGTGCATGATGTCTGCTCGCCTGCGGGGCGGGAAGAAATAGATAATGCAGAAACATTCATGCATGAATATGCTTTTGAAGATGAAATAGAGAGGAAAGAAATACTTATCTATTCAAAGATTCGACAAAGAGGGAGATTGCCATCAGATCGCTTGAGATGAAGAACATCGCTCCTACCTGGCGCGCCAACTGTTGAATGGTGGGTCGGCAATCCGCCAAGGGGGTCCCCGAGGAGGTAAAAGAGAGAACGATAGAGATGCTGCCCTCCAAAGGATCTGATGGTTGACTCGAGTCCTAGGACGAGCCAAAGAGAAAAGACATAGAGAGTTATACTGGTTCAGCCCTCCCGAAGGATAATAGGCCAACGTCCAGTGTTCTTTGTTGGGGTGTGTGATGAACTAGGGTTACAAGAGTGAGAATGCTAGAGTGTCAGATCTTTTCCCTTGGCCCCGTCGCCCTGCCCTCCCTTTTATAGCTTAAGGGGGGCAGGAACAGGTGAGCTTGGGGCCAAGAAAGCTAAGACTATGAGAGACAAAAAGGTGAGAGTACAAACAATATCTGATAAAGTACATGCTGGTCTGCTAGGTCCTATACACTGTGGGCATCTTGTGCTATCTCCGCATTGGGATCCCGCTTATGTGTCAAGTGGTGTCGACTCGCCGGTTGTCTCTTCCTCTTCCTCCTTACTTGCCAAGTTTTGTCCCTAGGATGCTCGAGGTCGGGCGACGAGTCGGGGTCGAGACAAGATCCGAGGTCGGACTCGGGGAAGGCCGGGATAGCCGACCCTACAAGGGGTTTGGGTCCTCGACCACGTCCTGAGGACGCTCGGTTTGACTTTGGTTGACACCCCCCACAGTAACCCTGTAATAAAATTCATTCCGATCTCATCCCACTTTCATTCAGGACAAGGGAGTGGCTACATCAATCCCACAGGTCTTTGATGATCTGCTTTTATTTTCTGACATATTTCACATAAGCTCACATATTCTGCTATTTTGTTCTTCATATCTATCCACCAAAATATCCTTTTAACATCCTGGTACATCTTTGTACTTCCAGGGTGGATAGAAAATAAAGAATCATGGGCCTCTTGTAAGATCACCTCCTTTAACCCTTTTACATCTGGAACTCAAATGCGTCCCTAAAACTTAAGCACTCCGTTGCCATCTTCTGCAAAGCCTGGCGCTTTGCCCTTTTACAATTCTTGTTATGCTTTCGTTATCTCATCCTCTAGAGTGGTTCTCACTTCCACCTGAGCCATACTTGTTTTACCCACAAATTCTAACTTTAATTTCTAAACTTCTGCTTGTAGTGGCTCCTGGCACTCTTTGGTCATGTTATTACTGCAATAAGCTTTCAGATTTAGGGTAACAGGTACAACATTAGCTTTCCCCGGATGATACTAGATGTCCATATCATAGTGTTTTATAACTTCAAGCCATCTTCGTTGCCTTAAGTTTAAATCAGGTTGTGTGAGAATATACTTAAGACTCTTATGGTCTGTAAATATTTTACATTTATTCCCAATTAGGTAATGTCACAGCATGATTTTTCGTTCGGGATTAAAAATCATTTAATAAATCATTTCCTAGAAAATAAATAAAACAAAAGCAAAGTAATCAGGTGAATTAAATAAGGAAATTAAATTTTTCTTTAAAAATCATGGCTGGAAATATTTTTGAAATATTCTCCATGCCCTAAATTACTCTCTGAAATTTTTCGTGAAATTTTGAAGCTCCATAAATAATTTAAATAATACAAAGAGCATTAAAGTAATTATTTAAATAAACTAATTAATCATTAAATGAGATGGAGATATTTTTTAAATACTTTGAGTGTTAATATATTTTCAGGATTTTTTGGAATTATTTGAGCATTGGAAGTATTTGTAAAAACTCAAGGATGATAAGACAGAAAAGTCTACTTCATGTACCGCTAGAGTGTCATCCCTAACCTCCACCGACTCTTTTCACCCGAGTAGTACCAACCGCAGTGCTGTTTCCTCCATCAAATCCGGCCTCCTCGTTGCTCCTCTTGCCAAATTAATTGCGGGAAAGGATTCCTCTCGATCTCCTCTAAGTTTCCCAAAAGAAATCCCCATCAATCTCGTGCTTAATCCATCGATTTTGGCCTCGTTCTTATCCCGACTAACTCGGGATGAACTCTAATTCTTCCACAGCCAAATCCCGTTGTATCCGCATCAATATCTTCCTCCTCCTCCGATATAAAGGACACCCTGGGTCTCCTCTTCGGTCTCCTCTCTTTTTCCCGTGTGTTCCCGTGCCCTAGCCACCTCCCCCGTGCGTTCCTTCTCTCTCCGTCGCCGGCCTCAATTTCAGCCGCCCCTAGCCGCCGTCTTAGCCATCCCCGGTCAGCACCTTCGCCATCTCTGACACCGCAAGGACGCAGGAATCCCGACAACCATCTCCCCTTCGTCGAAAACCTCGAGAAGTACCTCATTGCCGTGAAGCCGGAACGCCACTGCCTCTGTTCGTCTCCGGCCATTCCTCGTTGTCGTTCCAGTTGCTATATTTCGTCTCCGTCTTCACCGCTAGCTCCGCAAGGCCAAGCCGAAGGTCGTCCGCTCCTCCATTTCTTCGGAAGATCACCAGAGAGCCATCTCCGTTCGCCATTCGTCATCGTTTTTGCATTGGTAAGGATCGCCGCAACCTCCTCTCTCTTTTGGTGCCCTCGGTTCTCGTCACCGCGCCGCCGTTCGCCGTCGCCGGAGCAATCCCGAGCCGTCGGCCGTCGTGCCTATGTGGCAGCCCTCGTGGCATCCCTGTCAGCGCCATGTCGTCCTCCCGTCCTCGGTGGTGCGATGTGGCGTCTTATGTCGCAATCCTAGCCATCCATCTTTTGTGGACTCGTGGACCACCTCTATAGACTAGGTCTACGGTAGACCCAAGCCTTCATTGTCTCTATGACATGTGGGTCCCACTTCTCAGTGATGTCAGCACATCATCTCTCCTGGCTGATGTCATATTATTCCTTTTCAGTTCAAAAATAATTAAATATGATGTAATAAATAATTTAGTTATTTCCTCTATAGGTTTAATTCCATTAAAACTTCAAAAATTCATAACTAATTCATACGAACTCGGAATGAGGTTGTTAAAGTTCTATAATTCATCTAAAATTAAGTTCTACCAATTTATGAACTTTAATTGTATTGTTTACTTGGTTTTTATTAGTGTTTTTCCTTATTTTGTGTTCTAGGTGTAGTTTTCTGTAGTTTCGGAGGATCGTTCGTTCGTTCGTCGGAGGAGTTCCTGAAGATGAATGGAACACTAAGTATTGCAAGGCAAGTCACACTTCCCTTGAAGCATATTGATCCTATTTTTATAAATATTTTACGTTTACAAATAAAATTGCATTGCTTTGCTAATTTCATGAGGTGATGGAATACCTATCTGCTTATTTGTGCCATATTTACTTGATATCTATCCTTTGTTAAACTTGGGTGATAATTTAACTGGCTTCAGTCACTGATGTTGATTTTAGCTAGAATTATATGCATAGCCATGCTTAATTACCACTAGCTCACTAAATGGGATAATTACACTATTTATTCTAGTCTCTCATGAGCTGCAAGCTCGATATATCTGGCCTTGTCTTATTGGTCATAATTATCTCAACTAAAATATGACATAATGGTGGGTTGTGGGTGCATGGTTTTGGATGGTAACACCCATGGCAATTAAGGACTGGTTCATGGGAAACCCTGGAAGACTTACCGTGCAAAACCACAAGCCAGAGTGGGCACCGGCTGGATCCGTAGTATGGTTTCTTCTAGCTGACGTACCCTAGAGAGGGTGAGCGTGATGGAGTTCGGACGAGCCCTGCGATGGTCTGTTCGGCTCGCGGATTCACCGCGGCACGAGAAAGGGCTGCCCGCTGCCCTGCAGGGAGTGGGGGCGAAACCTTGGTGTGGTACACTTGGTTAGAGGGAGTTATGTGAAAGGTCTTGTCACGATTTCCCCCTTTGTAGTATCGCGGTGATACTTCGGGGCATGGTAACATGTGTAGAATCGTGTATTGTGGGTACAGTTGTACACATCTGATCAGAGTAAAACTATTTGAATAGCCATGCCCGCGGTTATGGGCGATCGACCAGATTCACTATGATTAGTCCCACCTTAATAAGTTGGACTTAATGGAACTTGTTTAGTTCAGGTGGATTGGTTGGGCCTGTTCAATGTGGGGATAACGTTGTTCAGTGGAAGATTAATATTGTCTTAATTACTCAATTGTTTTACTGTTTTTGAACAATAAATGTTTGTAAACCGCATTTATGCAAAATAGCCCAAGCCACTCTTGTCTCCCCTTGCACGTCTGTATTTCTCGGTGTGGCTTGTTGAGTACGGTGGTTATACTCAGTCTTGCGATTTTTCCCCCTTTCAGAAGTGTAGTGCTTCTGAGTTGAAGACGGTGTTAGAAGATCAAGGCTCACAACCCAGTTGAGTTTGCCTGTGGAGTGGAGCTGAAGCCCCGCTGTGATCGTCTTTCTTTTCCGCTGCAGTCCTTTTTGGGTGTGAGGACTAAGTGCCTCTTCCGTAAGTATTTTTATTTTACGATTTATTTTTATGTTTGGGTCTTTGTATTAATTTGTCATTTTATATACCCTGGTTGATTCCTAGACAGGGATTTAATACATAAAATAGTTAGGAAATTTGGCTAAATTTCCGGGCGTGACAAGTTGGTATCAGAGCCATCTCGACTGTAGGTTGAGCCAAATGGTCAAACCCTAAGGACAAGTTTGCGAAAACCTTATTTGCGAAAATATCTCTTCTATGCCTTTGAAGTTTCAGCAAAGTGATTTGTATAATTTCTCTCCTTTCCCCTCCGCCTCTTTTAGCTGTTAAACCTGGAGGACAAACTGAGTTGCTCGTCAACCGGTGGAAGTCAAATCAAGCTTCAAGCTTCAAGCAAGCCGATCAAGCCAAGCAGCCCGAGTCAGCACTTCTCGAGGATCAGGCAAAGTTTTCCCGGAGCTCACATAAAACCCAATCTTGTCCCGAAGAGTAGCATCGGTAATTCCTAGGTCGTGTGGTGTTTGTTGTGTGCAGGTGTATGGCTTACATCAGTGGTGGGGATGTAACCATACTAGGTTGCTTGTTTAATCAACTTGAAGAGCAAAAGTCTACCCATATCAGATCAGTAGATAAGTGGGTTAAGGTCTTATCTTTAGCAACCCCTCTCTTCCACCCCTTTCGTCTGGGCAACAGTTGGTCAGTGCCAGAGAAAGTGTCATCAACCACAGTACCCTCAGCAGTGTGTTTAGGTCAGAAACCTTTGGGTCAGATCAGATTGCAATCTAGAGCCTGTGTCGGAACCCCGTCCTTATTCAGTTTCTAGTTCCCCAAGATCAGATGTTGAATCCGCAAGCAGTGAATACAACAGATACAAATCCAGATACGGAAGACGTAGAAGTGGTACCGATGGTCGCAGATGCAAGCTCAGAATCAGAATCAAGATCAAATCCAATACATTCCATTGCAAGGACCTATACGGCTACCATCAGTATGTAGCTGTGTCCCCAGCAGGCCAACGGATGTGAATCACCATCAACGTCAGAACTCACAATTGTTACCCAAAGTGATTATGGTGTACAAGGACAACTTTTGCCAAAGTGTTCAATCACGCTTGGAAGCTGTATGCCAAGACGTGAACTGATGATGAAGTGTTAATCGTAAAAAAAGAAGCTTTGGATAAACTACTCGAAAATAAAATTTTGGTACACCGTAGCCCAGCTCCATGAAGAGAAAAGTCGCACATTTCTTGTGTGAGGGAATAAGTCATGTGCTTAAGAACTGTTAACTGAAGTCCATGCTAGCAAAGCCAACGAAGGACTAAAGGACACCCTTGCAACCTGCCCGTTAACTCCCGATCAACAACAACATTAACAATGATTTTCGCTCTCCAACCAACTCCAACCACAGTGGCAGCCAACGACGTTAAAAACAACACTTTCAACAGAGTTCCTCAGTTATTACATGTTTCAATTCCTGTGTGAGTATGCATGACTAAAAGAATGTATCTCATAATCAACCAAGGTTGGATTGTTTTAATGATCTTGAGCTGAGACACCGCGCAACAACTGTTCGGTTCGAAGAAAGTCAGTCCACCACTATTTCAATTGTGGGAAAGACAAGTAATCACTAAAAAGGTAGTTCAATGCAAAAGTATCAATGTCGTCAAGTTACCGACACTATCCATCAACGTCTCAACTTCCCACTTGCCTCACCCCCAGCATAGAGTGGTCAGGTCCAGCCCCAGGACACCAGGAAGACAATAAGCACCAACCGTCACTAAAATGTGAAGTTTCTATATCAACAATTTGTCAGTAAGAGCACTAGCAAAAGCTATATTATTCCACCGGCAACCGCTCCGAAGCTACAGTACCAACACCAACAGGGCAAGCAATGCCAGGAAAATAGTTGTCTGGTCCAAGTGCAAAGAAGATAGTACAAACCCTCAGCTACACCTACCAAGCAAGGTCTCAAGCAACAGTTCACCTGACTGTTGTCAACCCCAGCCAGACACCCCATGTCGTTCCAACTCAACAACCTAACAAGTAATCACAGGAAAGTGGCACCAATAATAGGAAGGTTTTGTCTGCTTTAACTACTAAGAAGATTGACATTTCTCTCAGGAAAAAAAATCAATTGTCAAGTCAGTGTTCTAATTGGAACCCTAGTCAGTAATCATTAAAAAGAACGAGTCAACCATGTAAGGACCACCAAAGGAAAAAAACCATACCAACCAAAATTTCTACCAGCAAAGGTCAGCAGTGGTCTACAAGTCTTGGGAGTTCAAGAACTGCTCATGACACCCGAAGTTTCATGGTAGTTATGTAATAAGAGGGAACATTGAGTAAAGCATGGGTCAATATATACACTACGATGGAAAACAAAAATAATCAACCCGGTTAGGATCAGGAAGGGCAGATTCCATACATGTTAACAGTTCTGCTAGCAGTGGTCAATAGCCGCCTTTAATTATTTGGTGTTCAAGTACCTTCCTTGTGCACAGAAGACTTATTACAGTTATGTACTTGAAAGAGGAAGCAAAATAAGAGTACGAGCCGGATAATTTGTTCCTTCTCTCAGGGTTCATATTGTGTAGCCAAAAAAGTGGATCGACTTGTGTATCTGACGATGTCACAAGGAACTTATAGTTTCTTTATTGGGTCAGAGCAGTTTTGTCAAGACTAAGAATCTAATTGTCAGTAAAGAAAAGATTTGGTCAAATAGTGAAGTGAGAGTGGTTAGACTACAACGACACTCGATAGGGCGAGATCTCTTTGAAGGACAATATAAGTAACACCTCATGAGGACGAAAAGGGCAATGAAACAGTCGAAAGCAAAATCATAAAAGGGTTGTCAGAGTAATAAGTGATAACTGCACCCTAATGGTGATCTTTGATTAACAATGGTTTCTTTATTTCCAGACTATTGTTACAGTCTCCGGAAAACCACCTCAGTGTTTCCTAGGAAGAGGACAACGAAATTGCTTCATCACCCCTGCCTGGAGTAAATGGATGCAGAGGTCAAGTCATACAATACAGTCCGCAGAACATGTGATAAGAGAATCATTCCTTGTGAATCAATTCTACCCAAGGCTTGAAAGTGAGTTTGTTTTGGTCAGAGAACAAAAACTCTAGGCAGCATCAAGGGCAGTTTTCAGCAGACGTACAGATTTTGGTATTGTGTGGTGAAAGCGACTGTAGAACTTATAGTCTATCAACCCATAGGAGTCAGTAAAAGATAAGCAAAGAAGTGGAATGCTATATCATGGGGTTAACCTTTTGAGCTTGATTCGTTGAGCGATCAGTGTTTGTTTCAAGGAAGGAATATCAACAACACGTTATGTTCAGCGGATGGCACCAAAGTCGAGTCAAAAGCGGAACGGGCGGGTCAAAATTACACCCAATGGAAAAGTCAATCAAAAGTCGGTATGTTCAAGAGTTGCATGAGAGTCATTCTTATGTGTAACCTCCGTCATCATTTGAGTGTCGAGTTCCGGGAGTCTCTAGAATGGAAGGGCATAGTCTTTGCTTCATTTCAATCGATCGATGGAGTATCCAACGTTCACGAAATGTTGGTCAACCTCAAAGATGGCGGTACAATTGATTCACGGTCGGCGAAAGCTTAACTACGGTTTTAAAGGCAAGATCGAAGGGTTTAGTTATATCTTGTAACCATTCGTTTGGAGGTTCGACCACGCTAAGCAGATTGAGTCGTAACCAAAAGAGTCAATTGCGAGCCGTTATCGGGGCTATAACGGACATAAGTTAGTAGGTTCGAGTCTAAGGCACACCCAAGCTGTCGTGTCAACTAAGCATTCTAAAGAGCATCATTTGAGAACAGTCGCAATCCAGATGAAAGATCGATCGAGCAGCCTCTTCAAATACTTGATGTTGGATCGAGAGCAGTTAAAAAAAGAGAATTTCAGGGTCTATGCGTTCACGAAAGATAGTTACAAGGTCTCAAAAAAGTGCCACCAATTACTAGTTAGCAGGAGTGAGTTCTCAAAATACCGAAGGCGCCAGTGTTAATTGTGCAGTTCGAGGAAAGTAAGCACTTGAGCCCTTGAAATCCGGTCAGGGTCAGAACAGGAAGGACTAGTCGGTTTAGTTTGGTTTGTGAAACCGCGAAACACCGGGGTTGACTCCGGTCGGTTTGGTTGCACAAGTTTGATGAACCGAGTCATCGCACGAGTTTGGTCGATCAATCAATCGGTGTGAGCCGGAAAAACCGTAGAAGTTAGCAAGCCAACCCAATCTCACTCTATATTTTTTCTTTCTATCCCCGAATCTCGGGACGAGATTCGTGTAAGGGGGGTAGATTTGTCACAGCCCGATTTTTCGTTCGAGATTAAAAAATCATTTAATAAATCATTTCCTACAAAATAAATAAAATGAAAGCAAAGTAATTAAGTGAATTAAATAAGGAAATTAGATTTTTCTTTAAAAATCATGGTGGAAATATTTTTGAAATATTCTCCATGCCCTAAATTACTCTCTGAATTTTTTTGAAATGTTGGAGCTCCATAAATAATTTAAATAATAAAAAAGCATTAAAGTAATTATTTAAATAAATTAATTAATCATTAAATAAGCTGGAGATATTTTTATTAAATACTTTGGGTGTTCATATATTTTCAGGATTTTTTTGGAATTATTTGAGCATTGGAAGTATTTGTAAAAATTCAAGGATGATAAGACAAAAAAGTCTACTTCATCTCTCTGCTATAGTATCATCCCTAACCTCCAGTCGCTACTGTTCACCCGAACAGTACCCGAACCGTAGGTGCTATTTTCTCCATCAAATCCGGCCTCCTCGTTGCTCCTATTGCCAAATTAGTTGCGGGAAAGGATTCCTCACGATCTCATCTATGTTTCCCCTAAGAAATCCCCATCAATCTCGTGCTTAATCCATCGGATTTCGGCCTCGTTCTTATCCCGACGAACTCGAGATGAACTCTAATTCTTCCACCGCGAAATCCTGTCATATCCGCATCAATCTCTTCCTCCTCCTATATAAAGGACACCCGTGTCTCCTCTTCGGTTTCCTCTCTTTTTCCCGTGTTTTCCTGTGCCCTAGACACCTCCCTCGCGCGTTCCTTCTCTCTCCGTCGCCGGCCTCAATTTCAGCTGCCCCTAGCCACCGTCTCGCAACCCCCGTCGCACCATCACCATCTCCGGCACCGCAAGGACGCAAGGAATCCTGGCAACCATCTCCCTCCGTCAAAAACCTTGGGAAGTACCTCGTCGCCGTGAAGCTCGAATGCCACTGCCTCTGTTCGTCTCTGGCCATGCCTCATCGTCATTCCAGTTGCTATATTTGGTCTCTGTCATCACCGCTAGCTCCACAAGGCCAAGCTGAAGGCCGTCCGCTCCTCCTTTTCTTCGGAAGATCGCCGGAGAGCCATCGCCGCCGTTGACCAAAGGACCTCTGCTGCCCAAAGCTCATTGCCGACCATCTCCGTCCGTCGTTCGTCGTCATTTTTGCGTTGGTAAGGATCGCCGCAACCTCCTCTCTCTTTTGGTGCCCTTGGTTCTCGTCACCGCGCCGCCGTTGGCCGTCGCCGGAGCCATCCTGAGCCACCGATTGTCGTACCTACATGGCAGCCCTTGTGGCATCCTCGTCAGCGCCACATTGTCCTCCTTGTCCTCGGTGGCACTGATGTGGCATCTTAAGTCAGCAATCCTAGCCATCCATCTTTTGTGGACTCGTGGACCACCTCTATAGACTTGGTCTACGATAGACCCAAGCCTTCATAAGCTCTATGACATGTGGGTCCTAGTTCTCAGTGATGTCTGCACATCCTCTCTCCTGGCTGATGTCATATTATTACTTTTCAGTTCAAAAATAATTAAATATGATGTAATAAATCATTTAGCTATTTCCTCTATAGGTTTAATTCTATTAAAACTTCAAAAAGTCATAACTAATACGAACTCGGAATGAGGTCGTTCAAGTTCCATAATTCATCTAAAATTAGGTTCTACCAATTTATGATCTTTAATTGTACTATTTACTTGGTTTTTATTAGTGTTTTTCTTATTTTGTGTTCTAGGTGTAGTTTTTCCGTAGTTTCGGAGGATCGTTCGTTCATTCGTCGGAGGAGTTCCTGAAGATGAATGGAAGACTAAGTATTGCAAGGCAAGTCACACTTTCCTTGAAGCATATTGATCCTATTTTTATAAATGGTTTACGTTTACAAATAAAATTGCTTTGCTTTGCTAATTTCATGAGGTGATGGAATACCTATCTGTTTATTTGTGCCGTATTTACTTGATATCCGTCCTTTGTTAAACTTGGGTGATAATTTAACTGGCTTCAATCACTGATGTTGATTTTAGCTAAAATTTATGCTTAGTCATGCTTAATTACCACTAGCTCACTAAATGGGATAATTACACTAGCTCACTATTTATTCTAGTCTCTGATGAGCTGCAAGCTCGATATATCTGACCATGTCTTATTGGTCGTAATTATCTCAACTAAAATATGACATAATGGTGGGCTATGGGTGCATGCTTTTGGATGGTTGCACCCATGGCAATTCAGGACCGGTTCATGGGAATCCCTGGAAGACTTACCATGCAAACCACAAGCCAGTGTGGGCACCGGCTGGATCCGTAATATGGTTTCTTCTAGCTGACGTACCCTAGAGAGGGTGAGCGTGATGGAGTTCGGATGGGCCCTGCGACGGTCTGTTCGGCTCACGGATTCACCGTGGCACAAGAGGGGGCTGCCCGCTGCCCTGTGGGGAGTGGGGGTGAAACCTTGGTGTGGTACGCTTGGTTAGAGGGAGTTATGTGAAAGTTCTTGTCACGAGTTCCCCCTTTGCAGTATCATGGTGAAACTTTGGGGCATGGTAACATGTGTGGAATCGTGTCTTGTGGGTATAGTTGTACATCTCTGATCAGAGTAAAACTATTCGAATAGCCGTGCCCACGGTTATGGGCGATCGAGGAACTTGTTTAGTTCAGGTGGATTGGTTAGGCCTGTTCAATGTGGGGATAACGTTGTTCAGTGGAAGATTAATATTGCCTTAATTACTCAATTGTTTTACTGTTTTTGAACAATAAATGTTTGTAAACCGTATTTATGCAAAATAGCCCAAGCCACTCTTGTCTTCCCTTGTACGTCTACATTTCTCGGTGTGGCTTGTTGAGTATGGTGGTTGTACTCAGTCTTGCGATTTTCCCCCTTTCAGAAGTGTAGTGCTTCTGAGTTGAAGACGGTGTTAGAAGATCAAGGCTCACACGCCAGTTGAGTTTGCCTGTGGAGTAGAGCTGAAGCCCCGCTATAATCGTCATTCTTTTTCGCTGCAGTCCTTTTTGGGTGTGAGGACTAAGTGCCTCTTCAGTAAGTATTTTTATTTTACGCATTGTTTTTACGTTTGGATCTATGCATTAATTTGTTATTTTATGTACCCTGATTGATTTCTGGACAGGGATTTAATACATAAAATAGTCAGGAAATTTGGCTAAATTTTCGAGCGTGACAGGTAATGTCTCCATATTTTCAACGCATGTACCACCGCTGCTAACTCCAAATCATGAGTTGGGTAACTCTGCTCATGTGTTCTGAGTTGGCGAGATGCGTAGGCAACTAATCTCCCTTCTTGTATCAGTACACATCCTAATCCTTGATGACTAGCGTCGCAATAGACCTGAAAGTTTTTCCTGTTGTCTGGTAAAGCCAACACTAGTGCGGTGGTCAATCTTTTCTTGAGCTCCTAAAAACTTTTCTCACACTTATTCGTCCATTCAAAAGGTATATCCTTCTTCAACAGGTTGGTAAGAGGTCTAGCTATCTTGGAAAACCCTTCAATGAAACGCCAGTAATACCTTGCCATTCCAAAAAAGCTCCTAATATCTCTTAATGTTCATGGTTGTTCCCATTCTGGTACTGCTTTTACCTTTTCTAGGTCCACTTTTACTCCTTTGTCAGTTATGATATGTCCAAGACATTGTACTTCCTCCATCCAAACCTCGCAATTTGAGAACTTAGCATACAATTGTTGCTCTCTTAACTTTTCCAGAGTCAATATCAAATGTTCCTCATGTTTTTCTGTACTGGAGGAATAGATGAAAACATCATCTATGAATACCACGACAAACTTGTCTAGGTATTCCATATATATCTTATTCATCACATTCATGAAGACGGCAAGTGCATTAGTCACGCCAAATGGCATTACTATGAACTCATACAGCCCATACCTGGTAATGAAGGTTGTTTTTGGTATATCTTCCTTTTTGACTCAGTTGATGATACCCTGACCTCAAGTCTATTTTTGAAACACCTTGGCTCCTCTCAGCTGATCCAATAAATCATTAATTCTTGGCAGGGGATACTTATTCTTGATTGTAACTTTATTTAGGGCCCTATAGTCTATGCACATTCTTAATGTTTCATCCTTCTTTTTTGCGACCAACACTAGGGCTGCCCATTCTGAAATATTTGGCCTTATAAATCTTTTCTCCTCCAATTTATCTATTTGCCTTTTTAACTCTGCTAGCTCTGTTGCAGCCATCCTATACATGGCCTTTGCTATTGGTTTAGTACCGGGTCTTAGCTTGATTGAGAATTCAATATCTCTTTCCGGTGGCATTCCGGGAAGATCTCGTTGGAAATAAATCCAGAAATTCTTTAACGATCGGTATTTTCTCAACTCCTTTTGCTACCATAACATTCAGAGCTTCTGGCATTGCCGGTAGTAGTGGTTTCTTAGCTCTATATTCCACATTTTTCCCCTCTATACTCGTTAACCGAATAATCTTGTTCTCACAATCCATTCTCCCCTTATGCTTTTGCAACCAATCCATTCCCAAAATTACATCTAACCCTTGTATTTCTAAGAGGATAAGGTCTGTTGTGTCTAGCTTCCTCTCAATATCCAGCAACCAATCGTCCGCTGCCAGAGGCTCAGGGGCAGTGGCGAACGTTGGTGGCTTGGTCCTTTGGAAATCAATCCATCTGGATCCCATAAATGATCCCTCAACACCAGGTACTGCAGGTTGTGCCACATGATGATAACTTGTTCAAACAACCTGGTGTAATTCTGATCCATGGTTTCCATAAGCTTAATAACATTGTCTTGGTTGACTGTGGTCTGCTGTTCTGTAGTTTGCTGCTATGTGTCCTGCTACTCTGCAACTCCATTTCCTTCTGTTTCTAACATCTTATATTATTCTTTGGTTAGGTCTGTAATATATATATTATAAAATCATTAATCATAGTGTTCATGGATAAGAATTGAACAGATTGGATAAGGACTCAGCATGAAAATAAAGAGCAAGGAAATAGAAAAGGGTGATAGACAGAGTCATGTTTAAAATTTTTCCTTTTTCAAAACTTTTAAAATAACGAGAAACTATACTACTTGTCATAGAACTCAAAAACTCCCATGAATCAACTAGCAATTACAAAGAAAATACATTACATGACTCATCGTTCTATTTTGACAGATAAGCCGTCAACTGACTTTGGACGAATTAACTTATCGGTAACCCCATCCTAAAAGGTTAACTAATGCTAGCTCCTATTCAACTTTACTTTATCCTAGTATTTCTCGACATTTTGAAATAGTTGAGAAGAAGAATGAAACGAAATCATTTTTAACAGAGAGAAGGTACGAAGAAAAGAAATAGATAACAGGGGCCAAGAATTCAAGATAAGGATAGATAGAAAGTTTTGCACATATTTTTAATTTTTTTGGAAATAATATTTTAAATTCAATCAAACTTACCTAGGTCAACCTGCAGTCAAGCTCTGCTTTGATACCACTCCTGTTGAGTCTCCTCCAGAGAGGTCAACTCCCACAATACTACATAACCTCCTAGGAGTCCAGTTATGCGTGAGATAGTACAGATACAAGAACTCCGTTTATTATTACAAACCAATAAGGTTTAATACAAGCTTTATAATACTAGATAGTAAACTAGTACAGCCAATTAGGCATGATAGCTACAATAAAAAAGTCACGACACTTCCAAAGGGATAACCCAAGTGTAGAGTTGACCTAGAATTCATACTCTTCCTCCCAGCCCACCAAGGTACTAGGAGTTTCTTCTTTGTCTTCGGGGTTTCCCGAAGATGATTTATGCAAGGATGAGCACCGACGGTACTCAGCAAGTTAAACTGAATTCAACTATATATAAATAGATATGCATGATATCTTAAAAGGAATAATATAAGCCTAGCCTTAACATGATTCTATGTTCTACCCTTTCCTACAATTATTTACATTTGAATGTTCAAGTTTTATGATGGCATTTAGAAAATTGCTTATGCCATTATACTGGATTCACCCATAGACACAATTCTAGTAATCGGGAGTACAGCGTATTCGAATACAATCAACTCTGCAGTGTTTGCCCAGCTTTACCCGAGGATTAACCTTAGTTAGCCAGGCTAAGGGTAACATAGCATCTATATAACTCTAACTTCTTTTGATGTGTGATAAGACCGGTGGGCTAGCTTAATAGGGGCACCAATTGTGAAATCAAAGTGTGTTTGATTCTTCTATGGTGAAAAACAATTGGCATCTGTGATTATTGGGTTGTTGTTTTTGCTATTTGGAGATTATTGGCAAATTGGTTTTGATGGTATTTGGTTTTTCGGACGGTGAACAGTATTTGTGGACCGGTCAGACTGGGCTTGTGCTGTCAGTCTGACCGGAGGTGATTGTGTGGTCAGACCGGGCAAGCACTATCAGTCAGACCGGCTGACACAGTCTGACTGCAGGCCGATTTGAGTTTTGGTTTCGGGATGTTTCCTTGCATATATATGGGAGTTTCGTGTTTCTATGCACATGTATGGCTGTTTATGCTGACAATGAGTCAAGTTGGAGATAGCTTGTGCTCGGATATGGTTTGTTTGTTTAATTATGTGGAGGTAATCTTTACGCCTCGGGAAAGTGACGCCGGTGATCGAGTTAGAGTCAACTTGGAGATAAGATGACTTCCAAGATGGAGATAATGCGAGATACTTAAGGGTAGAGATTAGTGCACGTGATTGGTGAAGTTTCCATATGGCATACGGTGGAGATATTGTATGCGTATGGAATACGAAGTTTCAAGATTGGAAAGACCGAGATTGCGACGGTTGAATTATGTCAAGTTTGTACTTGAATGGGAAGGTTTCCTAGGGATTTAGGACTTTCTATATGAGTTGGATTCGTGGCTTTTGGCTGCGTATCTTGTGTATAAATAGTGAGGGGAGGCACAGCATCTCGGTATGATTTTTGATAGAGTTTAGAGTTGAGATAAACTTAGGGTTTCGAGTTTTGCTCGAGATTTTGTGAGGAGTGTTGTCATTGCACTTTGTAAACACAATAGAGATTCAATAAAGTTCAATCTACTTTGAGAAATCTTTGTGTTGTGTTTTTATCGGGTGTGGCGGTCTAATAGGTGGTTAGACCGGCGGTCTTCTACCGGTCAGACTGCACACACTACTGCGGTCAGACCGGGCTTCATCGGCCGGCACGGTGATCGGCTACTTCAAGGAGAATCGGCTAAGTCCGGGAGATCGGCTACATGGGCGGTCGACCGGCGTTATACCGGCGGTCGAGGCCGTAGGTTCGGTCGGTCGACCGGTGCAACACTTCCGCTAAAACCGCACTCCATCGATTTGTGAGGGTATGTCTTATTTTCGCTAAGATTAATTTTTGGATGTAACAACCATTCACCCCCCTTGGTTGGCTTAGTTTGGGAGTTTGATCCTTCAAGTGGTATCAGAGCCTCGTTTTCTTCTTTGGATTTTTATCGATCTAAAGTTTTCTTTTCGCCATGTCTGATAAATTTTCCACTAAGCCGCATGTTTTCCATGGAACCGATTTTGCTTATTGGTGTAGCAAGAAGCAATCTTACATTATGGCACAAGATTATGACGTTTGGCAAAAGATCGCTCTTCCTTACTAAATTCCTGATGTTATTAGTTCTGAAGCTTTGAAAACTGATTTTAATAACAATTGCAAAGCTCGCAATATTTTATTGAATGGAATTTCACCTTCGGATTTTGATCGTGTTTCGCATCTTCAAACTACAAATGAGATTTGGGTTGCCTTAAGAAACTTTCATCAAGGAACTAATAACATAAAAGAACTTCGCCGAGATATTTTCAAAAAGGAATACATAAAATTTGAGATGAAACCTGTTGAAGCTTTGGATGACTATCTTGGTAGGTTTAATAAAATCTTGAGTAATCTTAGATCTGTTGATTGTTCTTATGATACAAACTATCCTCAATCTGAGATTTCTCGCCACTTTTTGAATGGTCTTGACATGTCTATTTGGTAGATGAAAGTTACTTCAATTCAAGAGTCTGTTAATATGGCTACTTTGACTTTGGATTCTCTTTATACAAAACTCAAAACTCATGAGATGATCATTCTTTCTCGAAAAACTGATTCCAAGTCAAGTGCTTTGATTTCTTCTTCTTCAACTTCTTCTGATGTTGCTTCTTCATCAACTCCCAATGTTCTTGCTTTATTTAATGTCTTGTCTGATGAGCAACTCGAGCAATTTGAGGAGGAGGACTTGGCTTTGGCTGCTAACAAAATTTCTCGAGCTATGAATAAGATCAGGTTCAGGAAAAGAGGTGGACCAGCTCGCTGCTTTGAATGTGGTGCCCTAGATCACATTCGCTCCAACTGCCCCAAGCTTGGGAGAGGCAAGAAGGAAGACAAGAGCGGGGAGAAGACCAAGGATGACAAGATCAAAGGGAAGCGCTCGAAGGAGATGACAAGGAAGGTGTTGAGCCAAGTCTATGTTGCTTTTGAACCACTAAGCGACATAGATTCAGATAGCAAGGAAGAGAAGGACAAGAACATCTCCAGGATTTGCCTCATGACTCGTGGAGAAACAGATTCTGAGAATGAGGATAATGAGGTAAGCTCTCTTGAGGAAGCAATTCTTGTTTTAAGTGCTAAAAATAAAAAATGTGAAAAGATGTTTAAAAACAAGAATTTGTGATTGAATCTCTGAATGCTGAAATTGCTAGATTAAAATCTCTTATTCCTAATGATGATGAATGCAAAAATTGTGAGGTTTTAATGCTTGACATTTCAAAAATTAGAGATGTCAATGATTCTCAAGTTTTGGCTACTAAACCTTGTTTAACTTGTGATGCTAATGAATTGAAACTAAAAGATGTTTTAGCTCGTGTTAAGCACATGGAGGAAATAGTTAAACAAGATGAGGTAGTTTCTTGCTCTAAATGTCGCAAAAATAAAGATGTCATGATTGGTTATGAGAATTGTGCAAATCTTGCAAAAGAAGTTTCTTATTTGAAAAGTTCTTCGCAAAAATTTTCTGATGGTAAGAAAAAACTTAACATGATATTGGATCAATCGAAAGTGTGTTGCGACAATAGAGGAATAGGTTTTGATGCTCGTGACTATTTCACCAAAAATCCCCCAAATGTTTTGAAGATGACTGAAAATGGTGAGATTTTGACAAAACCTAATGTTGTGAAAACATTTTTTAAATCTGCTAGAAACATGCCCTCTCTTTCTGCTTATTTAAAAGAAACTAAAACAAATATTTCAAAAACATCAACCACTAGGGAAAAATTTTCTTGCTCTTTTTGTGGTAAAGATGGTCATCTTGTTGGTTTTTGTTTCAGATTAGGACGAAAACAGAAAAAGGAAAGAGAGGATAATTTTGCAAAATTAAAGTGGCAAAAATCTGGCTTTCCCACTGGAAGGCCGGTTAGACCACAGTTGGTTAACCGGTTAGACCGGCCATGGCGCCCGGTCAGACCGACGGCACTGCCTCAGTCAAACCAGCGATGGCACGCGGTCAGACCGGCAGTACCCCAACGGTCAGACCGGCCCCGAAGGAATTTTTCTAAAAATTCTAAAACTATTTTTTCTCGTGGATATATGCCTATTGGATCTGCTGATCGTGTGTCTCAAGATGAATTCCTAAATTTCTTTTGACTAACCCCGATCGAGGCTTCGACATCTTCTTTTGTGTAGGCGTTGGTGGCGAGGAAGGAGAACGTGTGGATGGACTCCGGTTGTTCGCGGCACATGACCGGAGATAAAAATTGGTTCTCTTCCCTCAAGATGGCATCCAAGACTGAATCGATAATCTTTGGTGATGTTTCTACAAGTGTCGTTCTTGCTACCGGATCTGTCAAGGTAAGTGACAAACTTGAATTGAAAGAGGTAGCTTTAGTCGAGGACTCAAAGCATAATTTACTTTCAGTTTCACAAAATTTTGATGAAAATTTTGAAGTTCACTTTAAGAAAACTGGAAGTAAAATGTTTGATTCTTGTGGTGATTCTGTGTTGAATATTTCTCGTTATGGGCGAGTTTTTAAAGCCGATTTTGGGAATCCTATTTCTCCTGTGGTTACATGTTTGGTTGCAAAATTCAACAAAAATTTAATGTTTTGGCATCACAGACTTGGACATGTTGGTTTTGATCATTTGACTCGACTAAGTGGTTTGAATCTTGTTCATGGTTTGCCTGAACTTAAGAAAGATCTTGATTTGGTTTGCTCACCATGTCGGCATGGTAAAATGGTTGCTTCTTCACATACACCAATTCTTTCTATGATGACGGATGCACCGGGACAGCTTTTACACATGGACATTGTTGGTCTAGCTAGAGTACAATCCGTTGGAGGAAAATGGTATGTGTTGGTTGTTGTTGACGATTTTTCTCAATATTCTTGGGTTTTCTTCATGGCAACTAAGGATGAGGCCTTTGGACACTTTCGGAGTTTGGTTCTTCGCTTGAATTGTGAAATTCTGGCTCTTTGAAAACTACTAGAAGTGATAATGGTGGTGAATTTAAAAATGCTTCTTTTGAATATTTTTGCAATGAAAAGGCATTGAACAACAATTTTCTTCTCTTCGTGTTCTTCAACAAAATGGTGTTGTTGAAAGAAAAAATCGTTCTTTGGTTGAGATGGCTAGAATAATGCTAGATGAATATCACACTCCTAGAAAATTTTGGACCGAAGCTATTAACACTGCTTGCTATGTTTCTAATCGTATTTTCTTGTGATCTAAACTTGGTAAAACGCCTTATGAGCTTCGCTTTGGTCGTCACCCAAAGTTTCACATTTGCGTATTTTTGGTTGCAAGTGTTTTGTCCTGAAATCTAGAAATTTGGATAAATTTGAATCACGTACAACCGATGGTTTATTTCTTGGATACCCCACACACACTAGTGGTTATCGTGTACTCGTTTTGGAAACTAACAAAATTGTTGAGACTTGTGAAGTCACATTTGATGAGGCTAGCCCAGTGCTAGACCGTAACTTGCAAGTACCATGCCACAGCTCGGGGGAGGATGGTCGTATCTTCGAAGACGAAAGCGACGATGATGACGAGGTCGACCTGGCCAGTCAAACCGACCGAGTGCCGTCGGTCAGACCGGAGCACGCTGCCCGGTTAGACCGACCAGAGACCCGGTCAGACCGGCAGGGGCCGACCATCTCGGATTCTGTTGATTCCAATCAAGGGGATTCATCGGGGACTACGACCAGTGCAGGTATAGAACGTGAATCAACTTTTGAGATCACTGCTCCATTGCATATTCAGCGACAACATCCGTCAGAACAAATAATAGGTAATTTACATCATCGGACAACAAGATCTAAGGTAACTGCGCATGACTTTGCAAATTCTGCTTTTGTTGCTTCTTTTGAATACAAAGATGTTACTCATGCATTAATTGATGAATCATGGATTAACGCCATGCATGAAGAACTAGAAAGTTTTGAAAGAAATAAAGTTTGGTCTTTAGTTGAACCTCCTTCGGGACATAATGTTATTGGAAACAAGTGGGTTTTCAAAAATAAACAAAATAAGAATAGTTTAATTGTTAGAAATAAGGCTAGGCTTGTTGATTAGGGTTTTACTCAGGTGGAGGGTTTGGATTTTGATGAAACTTTTGCTCCTGTTGCTAGGATTGAAGCAATTAGACTTTTGTTAGCTTTTGCTGCTTCAAAAGGTTTTAAATTGTACCAAATGGATGTTAAAAGTGCTTTTCTGAATGGCTACATACAGGAGAAAGTTTATGTTAAACAACCATCGGGATTTCGAAAATCCTGATTTTCCTCACCATGTTTTTAAACTGTCAAAAGCTTTGTATGGTTTGAAACAAGCACCTAGAGCATGGTATGATAGACTTAAGAACTTTTTGCTTGAAAAAGGTTTTCAAATGGGAAAAATTGACAAAACACTTTTTGTTCTTAAGCATGGTGAAAATCAACTTTTCGTTCAGATTTATGTGGATGATATCATCTTTGGTTGTTCAACTCACGCTTAGGTTGTAGAATTTGCTGAGACTATGCGCAGGGAATTTGAGATGAGTATGATGGGTGAATTGTCATACTTTTTGGGATTGCAAATCAAGCAAACACCTCAAGGTATGTTTATCTATCAAACAAAGTACACCAAAGATCTTTTGCGCAGGTTCAAGATGGAGAGCTGCAAGCCAATCTCTACACCCATTGGTTCTACTGCTGTTCTTGATCCCAATGAATATGGTGAAGGTGTGGATCAAAAAGAGTATAGAAGCATGATTGAATCTTTGTTGTATCTAACTGCTTCTAGGCCAGCCATCCAGTTTGTTGTGTGTTTGTGTGCACGCTTTCAAGCTTCTTCTCATGCTTCACATCGTCAAGCGGTCAAGCGAATAATGAGGTATTTGAATCATACACTTAAGTTTGGAATTTGGTACTCTACTTCATCTTCTATTCGCTTAAGTGGTTATTCCGACGCTGATTTTGTGGGTTGTAGAATTGATAGAAAAAGTACTAGTGGAACATGTAATTTTCTTGGTACATCATTAATTGCATGGTCTTCTAGGAAACAATCTAGTGTAGCTCAATCAACTGCTGAATCTGCATATGTTGCTGCTGCTAGTTGTTGTTCACAGATTCTTTGGCTTATTTCTACTTTAAAAGATTATGGACTTGCTTTTGAGAAAGTGTCTCTTTATTGTTATAATACAAGTGTCATTAACATTGCTAAGAATCCTGTTCAACACTCACGCACAAAGCACATTGATATTCGCTTTCATTTTTTGAGGGATCATGTTGAAAAGGGTGATGTTGAATTAAAATTTTTAGATACAAAGTTACAACTTGCTGATATTTTCACTAAACCATTGGATTCTTCTCGCTTTGCTTTTCTTCGAGGAGAGTTGGGAATTATTCATCCTTTTGGCATATTTTGAGGGGGAGTTTTTGTGCTCTTGTTTTTATCAAGTAATTTTTGAAATGAAAGAAAAGAGCTTTGTCTATACATATTGTATTTTCATGTGCATGCTAGCAATACTATGAAGATTTATTTGTCACTAGCATAGCTTATATGTATTCTAGTATTTTTATGTAATCTAGATTTTATTTCTAAGTGAAATGATGCATGACACTTAAATATCATACTTGAATTAAAGAAATATGCAATGTTGATACTAAGTGCATGTTTTGGATTATAAATGCTTATATATGTATTGTATTGAATTATTATTCCTCAAATTACTTTAAAATTGCTCATTTTGAAAAAGAATAAAAATTTATCTATGAGAAAAAAATGAATATTGAATCTTTAGAAACAGTCTTGACGACAAGGACGTATTCGATGTGAGCAAAAATAATGGGCACCGAATCCTTGAAAACAGTCTTGACGACAAGGACATACTCGGAATAATTGAGATGAAAAATATGAGCAAATTTTGTCTCAAATAAATATGAGAAAAAAATTCTCTTGATTTTTGTGTGCAAAAGGTTAATTTGAGAAAGAGTAATGGTTGAAATAGGTATATATATTTGGATTTATTTTTCAACTTCGTGCTTGTAAAGATGTTGCATTATAAATCATTTGAATCTATGAATTTTTATTGCATTATTGATCTTAATTATAAAATATTTGATTCATGATTATACTCTAGTGCATATTTGTTATATAATTGATGAGTTTATTTTCTTATTATTGCAACACATGACATGATTTGCTCTATGTATGGTGCTAAGCTCTTGAACATTCATGAACATATTTCTTATGCTTGATGAAAACATTGTCAAAAGGGGGAGAACACATGGGAGAACAAAGTTTGAAAGAACACATGGGAGAATAAAACAATAAAGTTAACAAAGGGAGAGAACAAGTGCAAGTTTTTCAAGTTCAAAGGATTTTCTTACTTTTTAAAAGGGGAGAAATTTTCTTTGATTTTTGAGCACTCGATGCTTTTTACCATTTTTGTTTTTAATTTTCAAACACCAAAACAACATTTTTACTTGGTTTGCCAATGTGTTCATCGGGGGAAGATTATGAAATCAAAGTGTGTTTGATTCTTCTATGGTGATGAACAATTGGCATTTGTGATTATTGGGTTGTTGTTTTTGCTATTTGGAGATTATTGGCAAATTAGTTTTGATGGTATTTGGTTTTTCAGACGGTGAATAGTTTTCGTGCACCGGTCAGACCGGGCTTGTGCTGCTGGTCTGACCGGAGGTGATTGTGTGGTCATACTGGGCAAGCATTGTCGGTCGACCCGGCCGACACGATCCGACCGCAGCCGATTTGGTTTCGGTTTTGGTTTCGGGATGTTTCCTTGCATATACATGGGAGTTTTGTGTTTCTATGCACATATATGGTTGTTTATGCTAACAATGAGTCAAGTTGGAGATAGCTTGTGCTCGGATATGGTTCCTTTGTTTAATTATATGTAGATAATCTTTACGCCTCGAAAAAGTATCGCCAGTGATCGAGTTGGAGTCAACTTGAAGATAAGATGATGTCCAAGATGGAGATCATGCGGGATACTTAAGGGTAGAGAATAGTGCACGTGATTGGTGAAGTTTTCATATGGCATACGGTGGAGATATTGTATGCGTATGGAATACGAAGTTTCAAGATTAGAAAGGCCGAGATTGCGACGGTTGAATTATGTCAAGTTTGTACTTGAGTGGGAAGGTTTCCTAGGGGTTTAGGACTTTCTATATGAGTTGGATTCGTGGCTTTTGGCTACGTATCTTATGTATAAATAGTGAGGGGAGACATAGCCTCTCAGTATGCTTTTTGATAGAGTTTAGAGTTGAGATAAACTTAGGGTTTCGAGTTTTGCTCGAGATTTTGTGAGGAGTGTTGTCGTTGCACTTTGTAAACACAAGAGAGATTCAATAAAGTTCAATCTACTTTGAGAAATCTTGGCGTTGTGTTTTTATCGGGTGTGGCGGTCTAATAGGCGGTTAGACCGGCGGTCTTCTACCGGTCAGACCGCACACACTACTGCGGTCAGACCGGGCTTCATCGGCTCGGCATGGCAATCGGCTACTTCAAGGAGAATCGGCTAAGTCCAGGAGATCGGCTACACGGGCAGTCAGATCGGTGTTATACCAGTGGTCAGACCGACAGGTTCAGTCGGTCGGGCCGGTGCAACACTTCCGGTTAGACCGCACTCTATCGATTTGTGAGGGTAAGTCTTATTTCCGCTAAGATTTGTTTTTGGGTGTAACAACCATTCACGCCCCCTCTGGTTGGCTTAGTTTGAGAGTTCGATCCTATAAGTGGTATCAGAGATTCGTTTTCTTCTTTGGATTTTTATCGATCTAAAGTTTTCTTTTCGCCGTCTGATAAATTTTCCACTAAGCCGCATGTTTTCCATGGAACCGATTTTGCTTATTGATGTAGCAAGATGCAATCTTATATTATGGCACAAGATTATGACGTTTGGCAAAAGGTCGCTCTTCCTTACGAAATTCCCGATGTTATTAATTCAAGCTTTGAAAACTGATTTTAATAACAATTGCAAAGCTCGCAATATTTTATTGAATGGAATTTCGCGTTCGGATTTTGATCGTGTTTCGCATCTTCAAACCGCAAATGAGATTTGGGTTGCCTTAAAGAAACTTTCATCAAGGAACTAATAACATAAAAAAACTTCGTCGAGATATTTTCAAAAAGGAATACATAAAATTTGAGATGAAACCTGCTGAAGCTTTGGATGACTATCTTAGTAGGTTTAATAAAATCTTGAGTAATCTTAGATCCGTTGATTGTTCTTATGATACAAATAATTTCAAATAAATGCCAAACAAATATAAAAATTTGGAGAAGATTTAAAAGATGATTTTTGGAGTTTAAATAGAAAAATATTTGTTAACTCTTAAAATTTAAAATTTAAGCTTGAATAAAGTAAAATAAAAAGAGTATTTAAAATATTTTAAAGAGATAAATGGATAATTTTTAATGTTTTAAATAATAAGATTATTTGCTAGATTTTAAAGTTTAAAATTTTGGGGTTGTTTTAAAATAAAATGATTTACAAAGAATATTTTTAAAAAGGAACATAAATAAATTTGAAAGAAATAGGAGAATTTTGAAATTATAAAATAAAATTTTGAAAGGAATAAAAGGATCTATTGGTCAACTAAGGAATAAACTAATTTTCTAGAAATTATTTCTAAATTTCCTAATCTTCTCTTTCTCTTTTCTTTTCTCTCTCTCTTTTCTTTTCTTTAATTTCTTTTTCCTTCCCTCCTTCTCTCTCTTCTCTTTTCTTTCCTTCTTTTTCTTTCTTCCTTCCTTTATTTCTCTCTTCTCTCTGTTCTCTTCCTCACAGCCGATGGCCGACGAGGAGGAGGGTGCTCGGCGGCGAGGGTGCCCGGCTCTAGGGGCAAAGGGGTTTATCCCCATCTATGAGCTATAAGGAACCCATTTTTAGGGTTGGCTGGGCCGGAGAGGTGACGGAGCGGGCTGCCGGCGGCAGCACTCGTCGCCACGACAGTCCGGTGATGATATGGTCGGATTGATGAGTTTGGGAGAATCTAGGAAGTGTGGGGAAGCTAAATATGGCATTGGTTTGGCCGGAGACACATCGGAATGAGCTGGCGACGTGCACAGCGGCGGCCGGAGCAGAACAAGACGCGGTGGCTCGCCGGCGATGGACTTCCAGTGACAAATTAACTCGGGCAAGCTAGGGGAATTGAATTTTAAACATGTAGAGCATGATGGTACCTTCAATTTGAAGAAAAACCAATTGGGGACGACAAATTTTGAAGATTGATCTCAGGCAGCTATATTAGGGTTCTTCCGGTGTTTCTTCAAAATTCGACCGATTCGGAGTATGTAATTTGGGAAAATTTCGGAGGGAGGTAGAGGAAGAGGTGAGGAAGAAACTTTGTATATAAAATTTAGCCCGGGGTGCTCTATTTATAGCGATCTCATGTCGGTTTGTAGCGCGACAATGGCGACAACTCAAAGTCGGTTCGGCGTGAGGATGAATTCGATGACGACGGCGCTCCAATTGAGTGAGGGCACGTGTGCGGATGGAGAGGCAGTGGCCGACGTCGGTGGAGTGGCCCAGTGAGTGGGGCGGCGCCCACGGCGCGGCGGCTCAAACTGATGGCGCCGCTGTCGGGCTAAAGCAGGGGAGGAAGAAGAAAGGAGGGAAAGGAAGGTAAAGGGAAAAAAGAAAAAGAAGAAAAAGAAAAAGGAAAAAACGAAAAATAAGGGAAAAAGATAAATAAAAGAAAAGAAAAATTTAGGAAGAATATAAAAGAATCTGATTTAGGTTTTAAAATTAATCTAAACTCATTTTTTAGATTTCCTTGAATTAAAAGTTAAATTGGGATTTTTCAAAAATAAAGAATAAGGATTTAATTAATTTAAGATTTTAAAATTAAAATGAGGGAAATGAAATAAAGGATACAAATGAATATTAAGAAATTTTAAATGTTTTAAAACAGAGCACAATAATTTATTTGCAAAAATTTTCTACGTTAATTTATATGTTTTTAAAGTATGGATTTTTTTATAGTGTTACAAAACATCATAAACCAGTACATGTTTTTAAAAAGTATGGATTTTTTTAGAATGTTACAAAATATTATAAACCGGTGAGAGGGTGCGCTGCTATGTGTCATGCCACATGCCACGTCGCGAATGATGTGGCGACTGACGTGGCAGGTGGCGTGACAACGACTTTGTGATGAATATAATTATAATTTATTGGTTAGCCAAGAGAATTTGATGCATTCATAGGTTGTTTTTGAGCCTAGCCCATTTAATGGTCTATCTCAGATTGGGCTTACCCACCTGAAGGCCTGTTTTTTTACTGAAATATAATATAAATTTCTTAAAAATAGGAGGCAGCCCATTTGGAGGCCCATTTTAGTTTGAGCTAGATTTCTTTTCTAGCAAAATAGTAAATTAATTAATCTAATTTTCAGTGCATACAATAATATTCACACTAATATCCAAATTACAATTGACACTAACAATATCCACGATACTATGGCATTATAGTAATTCACATGATTTTCGTATCACAAAAAAAAACAAGTGACAACTAATGACAACGAAAGATAATATGTCCCCTTTGAACATCAATCTGCTCCTTCTCAGTTAGGATCTGACAAAAAGAGTTAAAATTTTAGCCACCTGGAGCTGTCCCTGGACAATCCTCCTCTGTATAGTGTATCTGAGGCTTCATTTTGAACTGCAAAAAGGTAATGAGGGAGAATGATAAATGTTTGTGTATTATCACAGGTGCATTTTTAATTGTTGCACTCAAAAGAAGAGTAATGGCTCATTGTTAAAATGTTGCTGTTCTTTTGAATCACTGGTTTAAACTAGCTATTCTATAGAATTACCATCGCAATTTCACCCTTCAGCATTGTTGGAAAGCCTTCAGCAAAGCCAAGGATCATTTTGCTCTTCCCAGACAAACCTGAGTGGCACCCTTTACCTATTGTCAATAGTAAAACAGATGGTTTAGAACTTCAGAACTCCAGGACATGGTGATTACTTTTTACAAACGGAAGAATAATATTGCTCATAATGTGTAATGATATATTCATACAACAGTTAGTTGAAAGATTAACAGTATTCCTGATTTCCTGAAAACTTGGGATGATTAGCAAACGAAACTAAATACTGTTCAGCTTTTCCATTCCACCAGACAGGACGAACCATCCATGCACAAGGCAACGCCTCACTCTTGCTAGTAGGCAGTACTAACTTCTAAGCTAATCTGGCCAATTCCAAAGAACATGCAGACAATGAATCTGAGTAAACTTGGTCGATGGGCATGTTCAATGTTACATAACTCATTAGTACTAATGAAAATAGTTCAAGGACTGGGGATCAGCTCAGTTACCCTAACCTAAGCCCCAGCCTTGATTACAACCAACTAAATAGGATACTGACATACAAAGATATGCAATTTAAGAATCAATATATTTTCAGTTATTGAGAACTTGTAAACACTCGACCACTATCTATGCATGATGCATGTACACCTAAAAGAAACATCCTCGTAACATTTTAGCGTTCAGAAACATACACTATGTAAGCACTACACAGTCAAAAGAGCTGAAAAGAGGTTGAGAATCACCTCCACGCTCCCTTCTTGTAGAATTGACAATGATGCCATCCATCGTCCGAGTGGTGCAATGAAGTACAACCTGCAAAACGATGATTTAAATGAGCAAAAACATGACCACGAGGCCCCTTGGTTCCCTACAGGCTACAGATGATATCAGATATCACCCAATGGAAGGTCAAGCTAGCTATTATAAGGGTTATAAAACAGTGCAATATCAGGAAGGTTATATTGCTTATTTGCTTTTGCTGTAAATTGAGTGTTACACATCATCTCCAAACTTGAAACCAGAAATGTGACCTTCATTTTAGAAAAAATCATAAGCAAAACAATGATCCAAGCAGTGCCTGGTAAGTCACTTCCAGAAACAATGATCTAAGCTCTTGAATATTCATAAACATAATTCCTATGCTTGATGAATTCATTGTCAAAAGGGGAAGAAAATAATGTTGTTTGGAAGAACATTTGCATGGGAGAACAAAAGGACAAAGTGAGTGCAAATTTTTTTGTTTTGGGGGTCAAGGGATTTTCTTTCTTTTCAAAAGGGAGAGAAATTTTCTTTGATTTTTGAGCACTCAAATGCTTTTTATCATTTTTGTTTTTAATTTTCCAAACACCAAAACAACACTTTTATTTTGTTTGCCAATGTGTTCATCAAGGGGAGATTGTAAAATCAAAGTGTGTATGATTCTTCATTTGATGATGAACAATTGGCATATGGAATTATTGCTTTTTGTGTTTTAATCTTTGGAGATTTATTGACAAAGTGGTTTTGGTTTTCTGACGATGAACGTGTTCGCCACGCACATGGCCTCGGTCGGGCCGCACCGCCGGTCCCGACCGAAGGTGTCCGCGGTCGACCGAGCAAGCAGCTAGGCCGACCGCCGAGCCACCCGACTTGTTGCCGATTTCGTTTCGGTTTTGGTTTCGGTTTGTTTCCTTACACATACATGGAAGTTTCGTGTTCCTATGCACGTGTCTGGTTGTTTATGCTAACAATGAGTAAAGTTTGGATAGCTTGTGCTCGGATATGGTATTCTTTGTTTAATTGTGTGCAGGTATTCTTTACGGCTCAGGAAAGTGTCGTCGGTGATCGAGTCGGAGTCAACTTGGAGATAAGGTGACGTCCGAGATTGAGATCATGCGGGATGCTGAAGGGTAGAGATTAGTGCACATAATTGGTGAAGTTTCCATATGGCATACAATGGAGATATTGTTGTCTATGGAAAGCGGAATTTCGCTTTAGGAAAACCGAGATTGTTAAGGTTGGTTTATTTAAAGTTCGTTTCTTGTACGGGAAGGTTTCCTAGTGGATTAGGGCTTCTTGTATGAGTAGGATTCGTGGCTCTTGGCTGCGGATTTTGGGTATAAATAGAGAGGGGAGGCGTGGCCTCTCGGTATCGCTTTTATCACTTTTGAGTTCAAGTTTTTAGAGTTTCGAGTTAGGGTTTCAAGCTTAGCTTGAGATTTTGTGAGGAGTGCTTTGTTTGCACTTTGTAAACACATAGAGTTTCAATAAAGATCAATCTTCTTGAGAATTCTTTGTGTCTTCTTCTTTCTTGGTGCGGCGGCGTAATTGTCGATTCAACCGGATCCGCTGGCCGGTCGACCGTAGATACTATGGCGGTCGACCGCGCCTTCTTTCCGGTTAGACCGCAGTACATTGGCGGTCGGACCGGGGCATCGACTTCATCGGCATCGGCTACATCGAGCAATCGGCCGAGGCGATCGGCTACGGGGTCGACCGAAGGTCCTATGGCGATGACCGTGATGTTACTCGGTCAGACCGGCACGACACCTGCAGTCAGACCGGCTTCAGAAAACAGAGGTAAAGTTTTATTTCCGCTAAAACTTTGTTTTGGGGTACTCAACCATTCACCCCCCTGGTTGGCTTTTCTTTGGGCGTTCGATTCTACAGAGGCGACGGCGCGGCGAGGAAGTGGGAACGGGAGAAGTGTGTGGGGAAATGGAGGGCTCGCCCCATCTTATAGCCGACCGGCGAGGAGAGAAGAGGGGGTCCGGCGCGGCGTCGCGGGCGGCGCGGCACGCGGCAATGCGTGGGATGGGGCGGGCGAGGCGGGCACGACGCGACGTCATGCGGGTGGGGGCCGGTACGACGCGGCACCATGTGGCGCAAGGGCGCGAGCGTACGGGCGGGCGGCGCGCGGCGTGGCCGACGCGGCGAGCGCAGCGCACGGCGTGGGCGGGCCGGCACGGCGGGCGCGGGCGTGGTGCGGGCAGCGGGGTCCATGTGCGGGCGCGGCGAGTGGCGCGCACGGCAGCGGGGTGCTGGCGCGGCAGCGGCGCGCGCGGCGTGAGGGTAGGGGCCGGGCGCGCGCGGCGCGTGGTGCGCACGCGGGGCAGGTCGCGCAGACGGCGGTACGGCGTCGAACACGTGTTACGCAATGAACAAGTCAATTTCTAATTTTCCGATTTAATTTCCTAATTTCCCATTTATTTTTCCTTTCACCTCTAAAATTTAAAATAAAATCTAGCACACCTAAAATTAAGTTGTAGAATGTGTTTTCAACCTTTTCACCCACTTTTATTATTTTAAAAATATATTTTTCATATTTAATTTAATTCTTTTTCTAAATTCAAGAAAATGTGTCTTTAATTCAAAAATAATTTTCTAAACCTCATATATATCCTCTTAAAAATAGTGTATCACTCATTTTGCTCACGAATTAACATTACTCCACCATAAAAATAATGTTTTGAACCAAAGTATATTTTTATAGTATATTTTGTAAATCCACCACCCTTTCCTATTTTACATTAAAATTTCCAACTCTATGCTTCAAATTTTTCTCCCCACGAAAATTCAAATCATTTGTTTTTTTCTAAACATCAAGATGAATCACTCTCTTTATAAATTTTATGCAACAAAGCCGGCAAATAAGAAGCAATAAGCCAAAAGTTTTTGTAAGATCCGATTTTTAATTCCCGGCTTCAAATTCTTCAATTTTCGTGGTGTTACGTATACTACGTGAATGAGCTCGGGGGCTCCTCTGCCTCTCACTTAATCTCTCCGCTTGCCTACTCACTGGTAAACGGCTAAGCCCTTCGGGCTCGACTTGGAATTCCCTGGATTCATTCTGTTGTGGATCCAAGTCGCCCAAATGCGACAGTCATACACGCATTGAGTAGAAGTTAAAATTTTGAAAGCTTTCTTCACGAAGCTAAAAATTGATTCATGAGTAAAAGTCAAGGCTTTATTAAAAGAAAGATAAAGTTAGAACTTTACATTCATGGACTCAGACTAACTCTATTTTATCTGTTCTAGGGACTCTACTACCTAAAAATCTAACTTGGAGATTATCTTCTCCGCTGTTGGCTCAACTTCGGCGTATATGCCGTTGACATCGACCTCGGGAACCACGATTGGCCAACCCTCGGCAACCGCCTCGACATCAACGTGTGGTTACAACTTGTGCACCTCAACGAGGATGTGTGTTGTCGCCGACTTTGTCACTTCTCTGATGAAACCTCGCAGGCGCTTTGGCCCTCACAAAGACGCTCTATCGGCGCATCCTTGGCCTCGTCGGCGGGCGCCAGCTCGGAGTCATCCTCGACAAGGAGAGCCCGGGCTCCCGGCCGGTATAGCTCCCACCAGCCTTGGCAGCCTCCAAGCGGCCCTCGAGGTCACCGACCTATTTGCGGACAGTTTTCCAACGAGCTGCACGGGAAGCAGTTGGTCAGCAATGGCAGGAGAAAGGAATAGAAAAGCGAGAGATGATGGTCAATACAGACACTTTACTCTCGGCTTCCTCCCTCGCCTTCTCTGACGTCGTCAAAGCGGCCTCAACCTCGGTCTTCGCCATGACCGCCGTCGCTCATTCCTCCTCCGCCTTCACCTTCGCCACTTCCGCTACCGCCTGCTCCACCTCTGCCTTGGTCTTCGCTACCGCTGTTGCTGCCAATTTGGCCTTTGCTTCCTTGAGTGTGGCATCTGAAGCCCAAAGGAGCTTCTCGACGCCCTCCTGTTGCGCCAGGGCTTTCTTGGCCGCCAGCTCAGCATCCCGGGCGACCGCCTCAAGCCTCTCGACGCGCTGCGAGGCCTCGTTGGCCCCTGTCCAGCAAAAGGAGTCAGGCAGTAACTCTAAAAAAGAAGAAAAGTTGGGGAAGGAAATGTTGGTATTTCTTATGACCATAGATAAAATCTGCAAGCGCACGGAATACCGTTGTAGCACTTCACCCAGGGAGTATTCCAAGGGATATTGAATTCAAGGAATGATAGGGATTATCAAAGATTCAGGATCAGCCAAGGACATCCAAGATTAGGGAGGCTAAGGTATAGAGAGGATTTCTATGGTTGCGGCGCTAAGAAGCTGGTAAATTACTTTTACTTTCTTTTACTTACTTCAGGCGCCGGCTTACACTCGGTCTGCCGAATGACTCCGGCCTATAGCTCTACGCCATACCTGAATGTGGAGGAATACAATGGACGGATAGGGCTGTCAACACCTGCTACCTACGTCTCACTCGTGGAGTACGAGGCAAACAAAGGTAAACTCTAGCCTAGATACCACGTCTAAACTATTGAATACTACTTTAGCCTCGGCCAAAAACATCCGTCTTTATCAGGGGTCTTAGACTAGAGCACCAAACGAAATGGACGATGATCCGGCAAGTAAAATACAGTAAAGTAAAGTACTCAATGTAAAAGTATAACAACCATAGTAAATCTTGAACACTTACTTTATTAAAGAAAGTATTCGTCAAGGTACAAGGCCGAAGGTTGGTATCGAGACTCTCGGCACTCCTTCGAACTACCCCTGAGATAACTCCGACATTTGGGGCACTCCTTTCGAGCTTTCCCTCACTATCTAACCTATCTTCTAAGTACTAGAGACCTAGCACTAAATCTTTGGAGTGAAACTTTATTCTTCTTGGAGTTGTGTCTTGAAATGGAGTGAAGACCTCCTTAAATAGCCCTCCAAGTCGGTTGTATGGCGTTTAGTAACCGCCATACCCACCTAACCATCATTGAGGGTGAATAGGTAGTTGCCACATGAAAGGTGGGGATGAACGGCGCTGATTGGTTCGGCCGAACCAGGGTTTGGCCGAACCCCGACGGCTCCGATCCCCCCGACTTTCTTGAGTGAATGACAGGTGGGTCCCTAAGGCGGTTCCTGGGTGTTTGGCACCATTTTAAGTAGGTTTAACTGACTTGTGGGCCCTCCGATCCATGGGAAACTGACGTGGCGATCGCTGATTGATTGGAGTTACGTTCTTCGCCACGAAAGCACACTTTCACTTCATTTTGATACATTATTCACCTGCATACAATTGATCACCAACACTTGTGGAAAGAGTTAGTAAATAACCCTACCGCTATGTTGATGTGCCAAGATTGTTCCACTTATGCAGGAGTTGACGGTCAGATTTTGGGTGATAGTGACTGTCAACAAACTTCCCCATACTTAGCCCTTTGCTCGTCCTCGAGTAAAGGTTGAGACACTAAGGTGGATGATACATTATTGGTTTAGTGCTAACATACAAGATATTCGTAGACTTACCCATAACTGTGAATCTGTATGTGTCTACCATGAAATTCTAAGTATTAAAAAATAGAATAGTCTAGATGTAAGCCACTATGATTTCTTCTGCATTAAATAACTTGGGGTTTTGATAGATTTTCAAAAATGAAAAACATGAATTTACTCCTCTGATAATTCTCTCATATCACTCAAGGTGTTTGATTCCTTACCAGGGCAATGCTCGCCCAAAATTCTCCTACTTCTAATAAAGCTTATGTGGAGCTCATGGTAGGGAAAATCATGCGGCATACTTGCATCAAATATTTTTTAAAGTCAAACAAAAGATCCAAGAAGAAAACTAATCATGTACTCATGACCAAGCTTGTGCATATTATTTGTATTGGAGTATGAGAGAGGAAAAAGTGGAATAAAGAAAACATTTGTTGTGATGGCTCCGATATTTTTATGATCCTCCTCCTACTTTATTTTAGAGAACATGGTTATGATTGATTTTTTTCAATCATTCTCCTCGAGAAGATTTTTCTTCTTTTCATGAGCATCATGAATCTTTTTATATTTTATTTCTATAGATCATGTCTCATTTGGCATGGGTAGGAGGATCACTAATTGATTGGAGCCTTTATTTTGTGGAAGACTCTAGTGTATGCAAATCCCCAGAGTAGAATCTGCATGAGGATGTGGATATTGTGGAAATATTTTTTTCCTAAACCTCTGATGTAGAGGAGAGCAATTTTTATGTGATTGATATGCACAAGACTTTGATCAATGAGAACATGAAAAGATTATACCGAGGGTCTAAATATTTGACCAAACTCAAAATGATAGCAAGTAGCATATGTATAAGGTTTGATCATGTAATTCGACATATGGCCTTGGTAGGAAGAAAACATCATCGAGGAGTTAAAGTTGTGGTTTTTGAATTTTTCAATAAAATTTGCAAGTATTTTTATGCAGCATGAAACAAAGTTGCTCACTACCAAACGATCTCTCACAGATCAATAGCTGGAATAACATGCTATCCTTAAATAATTGATTTCACAACATATAAGTGAAAGTCATGGAATAAAATGTATGTAAGCCAACCAACATGTGTCATGATTCTAAGATTATTTAGGCTCATGCTTAAGGCACTAGCAAAATTTGTTAGTGTGCGAGGTGCAAAAATAAATGTTGCAAACCTGTGCAACGGGAGAGCATGCACAGGAGAGCATGATGACGTGTGAGATCAATTGAGGTCTTGCTGAGTTGTCTTGCGCCGCCATTGTGCTAGAGTGTGCAATGATGTGGAGGTGGTCCGAGGGATGTGTGTGTTGAAACGAGGGACACTCCCACACTTATTTTGTACCTGCAGCTTTATTGGACACAACACAAGTGGAAACAAACAAGTAATCCTAATGGTATAGATCGCCACACTTTATTCCATTAAAATATGACGCTTACAAAGAATCAATAACCTAACATTTAAGCTAAAATTTAATCCTAAAAATTTAAACTAAATTTAATCCTAAACTAAAGCACCAAGTCCTAAAATTTCTACGATACACGGGAAGGTCTTCATGGTGATGGATCATGGTAAAGGTCTTCCTTCCATGCGGCCCTGAAGAGTCTCCTGACTTTAGCACCTAGGCCGCGGCGGAGAGTGTCAACAATGCCCCCGAGATCGGCACTCTCAATGGCGTTCCCCACAACTAGCTCACGCAACAATTGGTTCTCAGCTTAGAGGTCTCGAACAGGGGAGGTCACCGCTCATGGGTGAGAGTGGATGCCGGCTTTTCCTCATCGCTCTCAAACATACCTCCCGCCCTACTGGATAGGCGGCAGGCGAAAGGTGTTGCCTCACTTTGATGTGTGGGCGAGGAGTCAACCGAAATGACCTCAAAAGTCCGTACTTTTAAAACCCGTAAATTAACGTAGAAAATTTTTGCGAACAAAGTTTACTTTGTATTTTATTTTTAAAACATTTAAAATCTCCTAAAATTTATTTGCATTCTTTAATTATTATTCTTATTTTAATTTAAAAATCTCTCTTCTTATTTTTGAAAAGTCTCAATTCAATCTTTCATTCTAGGAAATTCCCAAAATTTGAATTTAAATTAATTTTAAACCTTAAATTAAATTATTTCAAAATTGTTTCTAATTCGAACTTAAAAATCAATATCAATGAAATCCTTATTTCCTATTTTTGAAAAATCCTAATTTGGCTTTTAGTTTGAGAAAAATTCCTAAATATTGAGCTTAATTGATTTTAAATTCTAAATCAAATTCTTTCTAAAATATTCCCAAAATTTTTCTTTTCTTTTATTTTTATTTTTCCTTTATTTTCTTTTTTTCCCTTTTTCCTCCTTCTTTTTCTTTTTCCCTCCTTCTTTCTTCCTTCCTTTCTTCTTGCCTAGTTCAAGCCAACAGCGGCGCCGCCTGCTTCAGACCACGACACTATGGGCGTCGGCCTTCACCCACCGGAGGATCAAACCAACCTAGGTCATCACCATCCTCGTATACATGTGCTAACACCCTATTGGACAAGCCACATCGACGTCGTAATCTCCGACGAACCGCCATAAGCCACACCGCCATAGACACCCGAGCTCAAACCGACTTCAACCTCTATAAATAGGGTGCTACAAGCAAAATTTTCTATACCTAATATCTTCCTCATCTTCTGCTCTTCCTCTCTCTGGGTTTTCCCCAATTTCTATACACCAGGTCACTCAAATTTTGAAGAAACTTGAAGAGGGGCCGAAGAACCATAGCATGGCCGCCTAAGAGTAAACCTCAAAATTCGGCTTCCACAGTCAGTATTGCTATAAATTGAAGGTACCATCGTATTCCTCGTATTAAGAATTCACTTTTCCCTAACTTTCCCAATCCTCTTGATCACCGGAAAACTCCCGCCGACAAGCCCGCCTCAATTCCTCTGCTACGGCCGCAGCCATGCACGTCGCCAGCCCACCTTGAAGCTTTCCCGGCCAAAACGATTACCTAGCTAGCTTCCCCATAACGCTTAGATACTCTAGGACCCTTTAATTTAACCGTGCCTTTGCCGGACCACTACGCCGGCGAGCGCCGCCGCCATCGCTGTGAGCCGCCGTCGCCAAGCCACCACACCGCATCTTCGGCCCGTCCAAGACCGAAAACGGGTTCCCTGTACCTCGTAGATGGGCATGGACCTCTTAATCCCTGAGGTTCGATCGTCCATGCTGCCGTGTGCTCTCCCCCCGTCGGTCGCCGGCTGAGAGGATGAAGAAACAGAAAGAAGAGAAACAGTAGAAGAAATGAAATAGAGAAGAGAGAGAGAAAAGAGAGAAGGAGAAAAGGAGAAAGAAAAAGAAAAAATAAAGAGAAAGAGAAAGAAAAGAGAAAAAAGATTAGGAAATTTAGAAATAATTATAGAAAATTAGTTTATTCCTTAGTTGACCAATAGATCCTTTCAATCATTCCAAATCCAAATTTCTCCTATCTTCTTCAAATTTATCTATGTTCATTTTAGAAATATTTTTAACTTTAAATTTTTGTAGACTATTTAATTTTAAGTCATTTAAATTTTAGGATTTAACAAATAACCCTAGAAAAATAGTTTAACTCCTTTCAAATTTTATTTTATAATTTTAAATCCTTTCATTCTTATCAAATTTATTTATTTTTAAAAAAATATTTGAAATATTTCCTTCAACTCTTTTTATCTTTCTTCAAGCTCGAATTTGAAAATTTAAAATTTAGCAAATAATCTTCCTATTTAAAACTTTAAAAACTATCCCTTTTGCTCTTTAAAATATTTTAAATACTCTTCTTATTTTTCTTTATTTTATTCAAGCCTAAATTTTAAACTTTAAGGTCTAACAAATAACTTTCCCTTTAAAACTTGAAAAATCACCTTTTAAACTCTTTTTTAATTTCTATATTTATTTGGTGTTTATTTGAAGCTGTTCGTTTGATTTATTTTATCGAATATTGATAGATCGCGACATCGAGTTCGTAGGGAATGTGAGCTCGACTATATCGTCAACACAAACACCATCACCGCTGTTCAAAGAGAAGAATAATTTGAGACCACCGGTCCCGAAGGCAAGTGAAATTGTCATTGATCATTTATAGAATTTAAAGTTACCATGCTTAAATAGTATATTTAGTTAGAAATGTTTACTGGATGGGTTAGATAGTCATAATTTATCATTTCATATAGTTTTAAATATTCTTTAAACTAGGTATGTTAATATTTTATGTGAATATAAGGAGTTCTATAGTCCATATAAGTTAATATTTCATGCATTAGAAACATCCTGTCATTTTATGTGTAGAAAAGGAGAAGCTCATTATTTCATGTACTTAGATATATTCTCCTCCTCCTTAGACAACATATAATAACTTGGACTAGGTAAAAAATATGAGTATAATAAAATGAGCAAATTGCATGTATTGATATTTCCCGCATGTCATAGGGAGTTAAATTATCTTTTCATGCAATAAAATCGAAAATGATCTATTATTTCATGTGAAAGAAAATCCTATCAATTCGTGTGATCTCGAGAATGGTTTTGGCTATATGCCGAAAATATCTCTTGTGCCGAATAAGGACATAGTTTCGCCCATCCGTTGGACCTATTATACCGCTTAGAACCTATATAGTTCTCTCTGATCTCCCTGAGGACTTGCCTTATATGGCCTGTGATTCTATGCATTGGAGTGTTGGAGAAGTCTCATTGGTGGACAACTATGTAAACAGCGGGTAACAACGCCGACAAAAACCAGATCGGTACCGTCTTTTAAGATAGCAACACAGGTTTCACCAAGCCGGGGCAAGAGTGTGATGAACAACTTTAAACAGGAGATGCATCAACTAGTTACTGATTAGAATTGGTGCTCCTATTAAGATAGCCCACCGGTCTCGTTCACACATCAGAAAAGATTAGAACTATATAAATGATATGTTACCCTTAGTCTGGCTAATTAAGGTTAATCCTCAAGTAAAGCTAGGCAAGCGCTGCAGAGTTGACTGTATTCGAATACGCCGTACTCCCGATTAATGGAGTTGTGTCTATGGGTGAATCCAACATAATGGCATAAGCAACTTTTCTAAAATGCCGTCTTAAAATTTGAACATTCATATATAGGTAATTATAGGAAAGGGTAGAACCTAGGTTTATGTTAAGGTTAGGCTTCTGTTATTCCTCTTAGGATATCATGTATATGTATTTATATATAGTATAGAATCATGTTAGAGCTAGCTTTATATTTGTTCATATAGTTTGAGTTCAGTTTTGCTTGTTGAGTACCATTGGTACTCATCCTTGCATATGACATCTCCAGGAAACTCTGAAGTCAAGGAAGAACACGAGTTCTACTTCGACTCTACACTTGGGCTATCCGTATGGAAGTATCACGTCTTTTTGTATTGTATAATTTGTACTTGTACATTATTAGTTTATAATAATAAATGAAGTTCTTGTATCTGTACTATCTCACGCATAACCGGACTCCTGGTAGATTATGTGGTATTGTGGGAGTTGACCTCTCTAGAGGTGACCCCACGAGTGGTATCGAGCGAGCATGACCGTAGGTTGACCTAAGTAAGTTAAATTAAATTTGAAATATTATTTTCAAAAATTAAAAATATATGCAAAAATTTTCTATCTATCCTTATCTCAAATTCTTGGCCCTTCTTATCTATTTCTGTACTTATGAGTGCCAATAATGGATAACTTAGCTAACTAATTCAATCTTATATCCAAAGGTTTTTGGAGTCTAAATTGCTTCTCCAAATATATCTTCCATACTAAGGAAGGTTATTATGGTAGGTGTCTAACATATTAATTTAGCTCTTGCCTATAGAGCTAATGGTGCTGAGTCTTTGGTAATCTTGAGATGGAAATGGAGGCTCACTGGTCAACATATCCTATTTTAATATACTTACAGTTAGGATTCAATTTATGTTGAGACAATCATATATGTGTGTGTATGTACACACGGTACCTAGTCTATTTATGACTATTAGCCCTAGGATAACTATTTAGATTTTTTCCTACATATTTAGTGTATGAGTTGATACATTTTATTTTACCTAATTGAAGTTTATCCCTTGCTGGTCCTAAAGAAACTTAGGTTTTCCTAAAATGGATTTAAAATAAATTTTATATAAATCTTGTAATGTGAGGGGTGCAGTAAACCATTAGTTTCATTTATAATTACCTTAAGGGATTATACTACACAGAAGGCATATGGTTTTTATTTTACATTTTAAGGGTACATGTTTGGGTGATTCTACAGGATCTAAGTTCACTCAAAAAGATGGTAAAATGAATTTTTAATAAATCCCTAAAGATTGATTGTCCTAAAGTGTATCTTTTTCCCAAAACCAGTTTTACCTACTTTTATCTCAAGGAAAGTATTCCTTTTTATTTTCCCAGGTCAGAGAGAGTGAGGTGAGGTACCTATAGAATTTGGGTTTGCTCAAATTGAAGCTAGTTTGAATTTTCTAGAGATTTTACAAATTCTCACATAGTGTATGTGTGGTCTGTCTTATTTGGATTTTTGGGGCAAATCTTGTGCAGTGAGGTCCATGTTTTATGGTTTCATGTTAAAGTTCACTATCTAAAGAATCTACTGAAATTTGCCCCATCTCAAAATGTGTTTTAATGAACTTTGTATGAATTTTATAATTGAGGTTTGGTTTTGTGTGAGAAAATATCTTCTGCCATTTTCCTGTCCTACTTTACGCGGGCCCACGAGTTAGTGGCTGGCTGTTTGAGGAGGAGGCTTTGGCGCCCGAAGGGGGCCGGCTGTCGGTGAGACGGCGAGGAGAAAAGGGGGGCTCCGGCAACCGGAGTTCCTTCTCGGCCTCGCCAGCGACGAACGGTGGCTCGGCTGGGGAAATGCCCAAAAACAAAAACGTAGATGAGGAGATAGCGAAGTTAATGGTGGTATTCTCGTTGGCTGTGGTGGTCGGAGTCGAGCTAGCGACAAGCGCGAGCAACAGTGCGTGTTCGGGTGTTGTGTTCAACTAAGCTAGAGACCAATTTGTGCCGAGACAATGCATGTATAAGCATCTACAAGGGTCCTAGGTACTTTCCCGTGAGTGCAAGAGGCTTGGCGGAGCTTGGGTGGTCCTGGCGACGTGAAGAACCATCGGTAGTGGTCGTGGAAACGGCAGGGCGACGGCGGCAGCTCAACTCGGTCAATGTTTCGCTGAGGAAAGTTGGTCATGAGGTCACTGTGTTCTCCAAGATGGTCCATGTGCAAGGAATCGGACAATGGCTCACCGAGAAGGCGGGATTCGATGGCGGCGGCTCCCGGCCGGACTTGGGGAACACAATGTCGATCTCTGGTTGTATGGTATCTCAGCTTGATTCCTTCGGGGTGGTGGCTCCTGGAGTCGTGGCGATGACGGTGGCGCAAGGGTTCAGTCGGTCTTGGTCTACATTGGCCGGAACGACGTCGATGGTGCAGCGGCGACGCTCGGGCGTGCTCTGGTCCGTGATGGAGTACGACGGTGTTCCCGCAGCTATACTGGATGAAAGGGGGTGATGTCAAAAACGAAAATGTTCGGCATTGTGTGGGGATTAGGGAACGCGAAGGAGAGAGGGATGACCGTGGCTCCATGGCAACGGCGGCCTTCGTCGCTCTCTCTGTCGGTGATGGAGAAGAAAGGGATGGATGGCTCTAGTGCTCTCCTCCCTTGGTTTGCTCGGTTCCGTGGTAGAGAGTGAGGCTGGGCGATCGAGGCGGGAAAGTTTTGCAGGGCAAAGGGAGTTCGTGCGGCGTCGACACCTCAAGGCCACACGGCGTCGACGTCCTCCGCGCGGTCGGCTCGGGTGCTGCGTTCTTCAGTGTTGGAGAGAAAAGGCACCACGTGGAAGCTAGCTGCAGTCGCTGAGTGGGTCCAACTCCGTGGTAAGCTAGGCAGAGATGTGGAGGATGGGTAGATATCTGTGTCCACTTGAATTTTGGAGGTAATTTCGATTTATTTTTCACCCTTGACTTTGCAGCTCTATAGTTTACTGTGTGGTTTGGGTAAATTAATGAAAATTTTTCTATAGATAGGAAGTGGACATAGAACCCATTTTCTTTGGTTTCACTCAAGGATCACTCATGGTTTGCGCACCGAAATTCAACAAATTTTAGGTATTTTAAACCTTGTTTGAATTTTTAGAGGATTCAAACAATGAGAAAAATTCTAAAAAATTATATTTAATTATGGTACTTGACCTAGTATTTGAATAAATTATTTCCTACATTGCTTTATGTGCATTTTAATTCACTTTTGGTTGTGTTATTGTTTTAGCCGATTAAGGACTTTAATTATTATCCTAGATGACAGCTTTTGTTTAATTTGTTTGAGATATCAAAACTTATTATTAAATTTCACCAAAATTATATTGGGTTGAATATAATGTGGATCACCTACATGGATTTTCCCATGATTTTATCCTATGTGGATTAGTCCAGAAAAGTTGGGGTAGCTTTTCTTTGTTTAGGAGTCCTCTCCATGTATATGATCTAATTTTGGTTATAGGGGTTTCCCTAGATTTTACTTGGGCTGAGGAGATGAACCTATAATGAGATGAGGGTTCAACATCCATGTGCACGAAGGACTTATTTACCAAAGGATGTTGTATGCATATGCATGCTTACATGAATAAATGGATCCATGTTCAAGTTTGAAAGGTTTTATTTTATTCTCAAATGTTAAATCATGAATTGGGTTTTAAAATATTTCTCCTAAGTTGGAAATGAAAAATTTTGGGTCAGGAAACGGAGATCTCTATTCCTAATTTTGGTCTTGACAGGATTTTACATGACCCTAGGATCTGGGTATGTGACAGCGGGGCTAGAATTCAGCTCCAGGGAGGGATGTCGGACAGCTACATCCCCGTCGGCGCGACGTCCTCCAACAAGGGTTGGCACGCTGAGTACTTCTACATCGTGAACCACAAGCCATCCCTTGGCGAGGACATCCACAAGGAGCCGACGCGCAACGTCAACTACGGCCACCGCCGCTCCTACGACCAGACCAAGTCGACGAACTCGTCGACTTGGTCGAGGACCTAAGGAGGCGGGGCCCGACCAGCGCCCACGTGGTACACAACTTCACCCTCTGCGACATCCAGCCCTACAAGAATAGGGATTGCTCGGCATACGAGTGCCTGTGTGGCGCGACGATCCCCATCGAACGCGTGTGTCACCCGCCGTCGGGGTTTTTCCAAAGCTCGGCGAGCTCCAAGAAGGGGGCCGATGCCTCTCATCGTGGACAACCCTCGCCCCATGGTAAGCTTGACCCCTTTTTCCTTTCTTTGTTTTGAAAGCTTCTTCTTCGCTCGATGCCTCACCTACCAGGGGTCGGCGCTGACAGGGTCGGGAGGCGTTCGTGTCTCTCGCCCCGATCCCTGGAGCACACTCGGTCGAAAAGCCGAGGGGCAGGAGGCCTCCAGCGAGGCCGGAGGGGCGGGGAAAGGAGCTTAAGCTCCAGGAGCGACAGGAGGAGACCAGCACCGTGGCGTCAGGAGGCATTAAGCGGAAGCTGGTGATCTAATCCTCCTCTGAGGAAATGTACAACGACTCGTCCGACTCGGATGTGTTGAGACCGAAGCCCACATCGCCACAAAAGAAGGCGGCGAAGCGGATCGGCTTCAGGGTCAGGGCCGTCTCCACGTGAGAGTAGTCCTCGAACCCGACAAAGCTCTTCCTCTTTTTATATTGAGAACTTCTTCTCGATCAGGTACATCGGAGAGGCCGGGCCTCGCACCGAGGCGGCCTTGGGAGCGACCGAGGTCGCCACGCCATGAGAAGCAAGGGCGAGATGACTCGCCCGCCGGCCAAGGGCTCGGGCCGCGGCGCCCGTGGTTGACCCGAGGAGGATCATCCGCCGATAGAGACCGCTAGCTGGTCCGAGGAGGAGGCGGCCGAGAACGTAACCACACTGGTGGCGAGGGCTGCCGCTGAGGCCGAATAGGGTGCCAAGGCCGAGCGGGCGACGGCGGCAGCTACTGAGGCCGAAGTCACCGGTTAGGTGGTGTTGGCAGCCACCGGTGTGATCGAGCCGGCCGCCAAGGCGGCGCGCAAGGCCGTGGCCGCCGGCTGGTGGAGGATGGGGAGGGATCGTCCGGCATCGTTGGGGCCGACTCGACAACATTGTTGACGACGCCATGATCGAGCCGCGCATCGAAGGGCACGTGGTTCAGCCGGTGATCGAAGTCGAGGAGCTCCCCGACACCAAGGTCGAAGAGCCTGGCGGTGACGAATTTGCCGGTGCGGGAGCTCTCAGAGGCATAGTGGAGGTCGGGGAAGGTTCCAGGACACAAGCCACGCGCTTGCCAGATTTCGACCACCACCTTGTCTGTGCCTCTGGGATTTATTCCTGGTAAGACTCGGATCCCCCTCCCGTTCCCCTTTTTCTTGAATTCTTACTAATCTTGCACCATTCCAGGGGCGCCCTCAACCGTCTGGGCCATCAGTGACCAAGCGGGAGCTGGAAGAGAAGTTGGCCGAGGCCTGCCGCCGTAAGTTCACTTCTTTTGGGCTTATTCCCCTCTCTTAAGCCCCGAAATGACTATAAATATTTTTGCAGGCGCCGGGACGCCTCGAGCAGGCCGAAGTCTTCCGGGCCGAGCAGCAGACGCCGTGAGTCCCTGGCTCTCGGACAACGCCCGGAGGGTAGCCGAGGACGCCCGAGGATCCTTGGAGACGTAGCTCGGGAAGCTCGGGCCGAGGTGGAGATGTTGTCTCGGGCCAAGGCAGAGGCCAAGACGGCCAGGGCCGAGGCTTAGTCGGCTAAGGCCAAGGCAAAGGCAGCCAAGGCCGAGGCGGAGGCGGCAAGGGCCAAGGTGGGGGAGGAGCTTTCTGGCACGGGAAGTTCGATGGCCAAGTTGGCTAAGGAGATAAAGGAGGCCAAGGCTTTCGTGGACGGTAGGTGCCATACCCAGCATCCTCTTCCATCCTCATGTTTGTCCTTGCTTGCCTCGATTTTTACCTCTCCACCTCATCTAGCACAGAGCGTGTGTCGATCTCCCGCCGGCAGATCGGGCACATCAAGGAGCTCCTGGATGCGGCCGAGGCTCGGCTAGCTGAAGTTCGAGATGGTTCTCTTGCCATTTTGAATAAGGCTGACAACGAGCTTCCGTCGGCCCAAGAGACTCGAACGGAGTTCCTTGACCGCTTGCGGGATGGTCCCCGTCGCCTTGACATCTTTGTGAAGGATGCCGCAAAGGGTGGCGCGGGAGTGGCCCTCAGCATCCTCAGCCACCGATGCCCAGAGGTGAGGATCACCGACCTCAGCCAAGGGTGGCCAGAAAGCGTGCAGACCGGCGACGTCGAGAGTATCATCGCGAGGTCGAGGAGACCGCATACAAGATTGTAGACCTCCTAGATTTTTAAATAGTCTTTGCTGTAATAGTCCCTATTTAGGAAAAACTTGTGTTAATATCGGGTTCTAAGCCCTTTCCTTTCCATCGTCATGCCGAAGAAAGTTCGACTAAGACATGCGTAGAAGTAGCTTCGCCTACTCGTATCATTTCTAACAACTAGGCTTTAGATAGCAATCTTAGCCTACAGCATCCGGGAGGATTCTCTCACTAGACCTCGATAGGTTTTAGATTGATCTTTAGCTTAGTTGTCGTTCGTTTTACGAAATAGGTGAAATAAAAGGTCTCCAAAGACCAAGTTCCCCAAGTAGTTTGATCATACGTCGAGGCATTGTGCGTTGAAACCCGACCCAAGTCCAACTCTGGGAGGGAAAATCCAACTCAGACCGCAGGTCATGGGATCGAGTGATAGCATCAGCCAGGGACATATCGATCTGAAACTCAGGGAACAAGCTGAATCAGCAACTAGTTGCAGACTTAGTCGATATCCTTCCGTCCTAGGAACCCATACCACGTGGGATCGGGTCCCTGAATCTCAGAGCTGATAATGAGTACTTGCGCGGAAATTATCGAGTCGTTAGGTCATTACTTGTCGGCCGGGAAGCATAGTCGAGCCCCCGAGCGGCAAAAGCAGGCTCGACAAACATCCTACCGGGGAACCCCGACCAAACTAGGTCGAGGCTACGTAGCTCAGGGTTGGCCATACGCAGTGCACGGAAGTTATAGAGTGCATGATGTCTGCTCGCCTGCGGGGCGGGAAGAAATAGATAATGCAGAAACATTCATGCATGAATATGCTTTTGAAGATGAAATAGAGAGGAAAGAAATACTTATCTATTCAAAGATTCGACAAAGAGGGAGATTGCCATCAGATCGCTTGAGATGAAGAACATCGCTCCTACCTGGCGCGCCAACTGTTGAATGGTGGGTCGGCAATCCGCCAAGGGGGTCCCCGAGGAGGTAAAAGAGAGAACGATAGAGATGCTGCCCTCCAAAGGATCTGATGGTTGACTCGAGTCCTAGGACGAGCCAAAGAGAAAAGACATAGAGAGTTATACTGGTTTAGCCCTCCCGAAGGATAATAGGCCAACGTCCAGTGTTCTTTGTTGGGGTGTGTGATGAACTAGGGTTACAAGAGTGAGAATGCTAGAGTGTCAGATCTTTTCCCTTGGCCCCGTCGCCCTGCCCTCCCTTTTATAGCTTAAGGGGGGCAGGAACAGGTGAGCTTGGGGCCAAGAAAGCTAAGACTATGAGAGACAAAAAGGTGAGAGTACAAACAATATCTGATAAAGTACATGCTGGTCTGCTAGGTCCTATACACTGTGGGCATCTTGTGCTATCTCCAGCATTGGGATCCTGCTTATGTGCTGTCAAGTGGTGTCAGACTCTGCCAGGTTGTCTCTTCCCTCTTCCTCCTTACTTGCCAAGTTTTGTCCCTAGGATGCTCGAGGTCGGGCGACGAGTCGGGGTCGAGACAAGATCCGAGGTCGGACTCGGGGGAAGGCCGGGATAGCCGACCCTACAAGGGGGTTTGGGTCCTCGACCACGTCCTGAGGACGCTCGGTTTGACTTTGGTTGACACCCCCCACAGTAACCCTGTAATAAAATTCATTCCGATCTCATCCCACTTTCATTCAGGACAAGGGAGTGGCTACATCAATCCCACAGGTCTTTGATGATCTGCTTTTATTTTCTGACATATTTCACATAAGCTCACATATTCTGCTATTTTGTTCTTCATATCTATCCACCAAAATATCCTTTTAACATCCTGGTACATCTTTGTACTTCCAGGGTGGATAGAAAATAAAGAATCATGGGCCTCTTGTAAGATCACCTCCTTTAACCCTTTTACATCTGGAACTCAAATGCGTCCCTAAAACTTAAGCACTCCGTTGCCATCTTCTGCAAAGCCTGGCGCTTTGCCCTTTTACAATTCTTGTTATGCTTTCGTTATCTCATCCTCTAGAGTGGTTCTCACTTCCACCCGAGCCATACTTGTTTTACCCACAAATTCTAACTTTAATTTCTAAACTTCGCTTGTAGTGGCTCCCGGCACTCTTTGATCATGTTATTACCGCAATAAGCTTTCGATTTAGGGTAACAGTACAACATTAGCTTTCCCGATGATACTAGATGTCCATATCATAGTCTTTTATAACTTCAAGCCATCTTCGTTGCCTTAAGTTTAAATCAGGTTGTGTGAGAATATACTTAAGACTCTTATGGTCTCAAATATTTTACATTTATTCCCAATTAGGTAATGTCACAAAGATGATTTTTCGTTCGGGATTAAAAATCATTTAATAAATCATTTCCTAGAAAATAAATAAAACAAAAGCAAAGTAATCAGTGAATTAAATAAGGAAATTAAATTTTTCTTTAAAAATCATGGTCGGAAATATTTTTGAAATATTCTCCATGCCCTAAATTACTCTCGAAATTTTTCGTGAAATTTTGAAGCTCCATAAATAATTTAAATAATACAAAGAGCATTAAAATAATTATTTAAATAAACTAATTAATCATTAAATGAGATGGAGATATTTTTTAAATACTTTGAGTGTTAATATATTTTCAGGATTTTTTTGGAATTATTTGAGCATTGGAAGTATTTGTAAAAACTCAAGGATGATAAGACAGAAAAGTCTACTTCATGTACCTGCTAGAGTGTCATCCCTAACCTCCAGCCAGCTACTGTTCACCCGAGTAGTACCTGAACCGCAGGTGCTGTTTCCTCCATCAAATCCGGCCTCCTCGTTGCTCCTCTTGCCAAATTAATTGCGGGAAAGGATTCCTCTCGATCTCCTCTAAGTTTCCCAAAAGAAATCCCCATCAATCTCGTGCTTAATCCATCGGATTTTGGCCTCGTTATTATCCCGACTAACTCGGGATGAACTCTAATTCTTCCACAGCCAAATCCCGTTGTATCCGCATCAATATCTTCCTCCTCCTCCTATATAAAGGACACCCTGGGTCTCCTCTTCGGTCTCCTCTCTTTTTCCCGTGTGTTCCCGTGCCCTAGCCACCTCCCCCGTGCGTTCCTTCTCTCTCCGTCGCCGGCCTCAATTTCAGCCGCCCCTAGCCGCCGTCTTAGCCATCCCCGGTCAGCACCTTCGCCATCTCCGACACCGCAAGGACGCAGGAATCCCGACAACCATCTCCCCTTCGTCGAAAACCTCGAGAAGTACCTCGTTGCCGTGAAGCCGGAACGCCACTGCCTCTGTTCGTCTCCGGCCATTCCTCGTTGTCGTTCCAGTTGCTATATTTCGTCTCCGTCTTCACCGCTAGCTCCGCAAGGCCAAGCCGAAGGTCGTCCGCTCCTCCATTTCTTCGGAAGATCACCAGAGAGCCATCTCCGTTCGCCGTTCGTCATCGTTTTTGCATTGGTAAGGATCGCCGCAACCTCCTCTCTTTTTGGTGCCCTCGGTTCTCGCCACCGCGCCGCTCGCCGTCGCCGGAGCAATCCCGAGCCGTCGGCCATCGTGCCTATGTGGCAGCCCTCGTGGCATCCCTGTCAGCGCCATGTCGTCCTCCCTGTCCTCGGTGGTGCTGATGTGGCGTCTTATGTCAGCAATCCTAGCCATCCATCTTTTGTGGACTCGTGGACCACCTCTATAGACTAGGTCTACGGTAGACCCAAGCCTTCATTGTCTCTATGACATGTGGGTCCCACTTCTCGTGATGTCGCACATCATCTCTCCCGGCTGATGTCATATTATTCCTTTTCAGTTCAAAAATAATTAAATATGATGTAATAAATAATTTAGTTATTTCCTCTATAGGTTTAATTCCATTAAAACTTCAAAAATTCATAACTAATTCATACGAACTCGGAATGAGGTTGTTAAAGTTCTATAATTCATCTAAAATTAAGTTCTACCAATTTATGAACTTTAATTGTATTGTTTACTTGGTTTTTATTAGTGTTTTTCCTTATTTTGTGTTCTAGGTGTAGTTTTCTCGTAGTTTCGGAGGATCGTTCGTTCGTTCGTCTGAGGAGTTCCCGAAGATGAATGGAACACTAAGTATTGCAAGGCAAGTCACACTTCCCTTGAAGCATATTGATCCTATTTTTATAAATATTTTACGTTTACAAATAAAATTGCATTGCTTTGCTAATTTCATGAGGTGATGGAATACCTATCTCGCTTATTTGTGCCATATTTACTTGATATCTATCCTTTGTTAAACTTGGGTGATAATTTAACTGGCTTCAGTCACTGATGTTGATTTTAGCTAGAATTATATGCATAGCCATGCTTAATTACCACTAGCTCACTAAATGGGATAATTACACTATTTATTCTAGTCTCTCATGAGCTGCAAGCTCGATATATCTGGCCTTGTCTTATTGGTCATAATTATCTCAACTAAAATATGACATAATGGTGGGTTGTGGGTGCATGGTTTTGGATGGTAACACCCATGGCAATTAAGGACTGGTTCATGGGAAACCCTGGAAGACTTACCGTGCAAAACCACAAGCCAGAGTGGGCACCGGCTGGATCCGTAGTATGGTTTCTTCTAGCTGACGTACCCTAGAGAGGGTGAGCGTGATGGAGTTCGGACGAGCCCTGCGATGGTCCTGCTCGGCTCGCGGATTCACCGCGGCACGAGAAAGGGCTGCCCGCTGCCCCGCAGGAGTGGGGCGAAACCTTGGTGTGGTACACTTGGTTAGAGGGAGTTATGTGAAAGGTCTTGTAACGATTTCCCCCTTTGTAGTATCGCGGTGATACTTCGGGGCATGGTAACATGTGTGGAATCGTGTATTGTGGGTACAGTTGTACACATCTGATCAGAGTAAAACTATTTGAATAGCCATGCCCGCGGTTATGGGCGATCGACCAGATTCACTATGATTAGTCCCACCTTAATAAGTTGGACTTAATGGAACTTGTTTAGTTCAGGTGGATTGGTTGGGCCTGTTCAATGTGGGGATAACGTTGTTCAAGGAAGATTAATATTATCTTAATTACTCAATTGTTTTACTGTTTTTGAACAATAAATGTTTGTAAACCGCATTTATGCAAAATAGCCCAAGCCACTCTTGTCTCCCCTTGCACGTCTGTATTTCTCGGTGTGGCTTGTTGAGTACGGTGGTTATACTCAGTCTTGCGATTTTTCCCCCTTTCAGAAGTGTAGTGCTTCGAGTTGAAGACGGTGTTAGAAGATCAAGGCTCACAACCCAGCTTGAGTTTGCCTCGTGGAGTGGAGCCGAAGCCCCGCTATGATCGTCTTTCTTTTCCGCTGCCCTTTTTGGGTGTGAGGACTAAGTGCCTCTTCCGTAAGTATTTTTATTTTACGATTTATTTTTATGTTTGGGTCTTTGTATTAATTTGTCATTTTATATACCCCGGTTGATTCCTAGACAGGATTTAATACATAAAATAGTTAGGAAATTTGGCTAAATTTCCGGCGTGACAAGTTGGTATCGAGCCATCTCGACCGTAGGTTGAGCCAAATGGTCAAACCCTAAGGACAAGTTTGCGAAAACCTTATTTGCGAAAATATCTCTTCTATGCCTTTGAAGTTTCAAGCAAAGTGATTTGTATAATTTCTCTCCTTTCCCTCCGCCTCTTTTAGCCGTTAAACCCGGAGGACAAACCGAGTTGCTCGTCAACCTGTGGAAGTCAAATCAAGCTTCAAGCTTCAAGCAAGCCGATCAAGCCAAGCAGCCCGAGTCGCACTTCTCGAGGATCGTGCAAAGTTTTCCGAGCTCACATAAAACCCAATCTTGTCCCGAAGAGTAGCATCGGTAATTCCTAGGTCGTGTGGTGTTTGTTGTGTGCGGTGTATGGCTTACATCGGTGGTGGGGATGTAACCATACTAGGTTGCTTGTTTAATCAACTTGAAGAGCAAAAGTCTACCCATATCAGATCAGTAGATAAGTGGGTTAAGGTCTTATCTTTAGCAACCCCTCTCTTCCACCCCTTTCGTCTGGGCAACAGTTGGTCAGTGCCAGAGAAAGTGTCATCAACCACAGTACCCTCAGCAGTGTGTTTAGGTCAGAAACCTTTGGGTCAGATCAGATTGCAATCTAGAGCCTGTGTCGGAACCCCGTCCTTATTCAGTTTCTAGTTCCCCAAGATCAGATGTTGAATCCGCAAGCAGTGAATACAACAGATACAAATCCAGATACGGAAGACGTAGAAGTGGTACCGATGGTCGCAGATGCAAGCTCAGAATCAGAATCAAGATCAAATCCAATACATTCCATTGCAAGGACCTATACGGCTACCATCAGTATGTAGCTGTGTCCCCAGCAGGCCAACGGATGTGAATCACCATCAACCTCAGAACTCACAATTGTTACCCAAAGTGATTATGGTGTACAAGGACAACTTTTGCCAAAGTGTTCAATCACGCTTGGAAGCTGTATGCCAAGACGTGAACCGATGATGAAGTGTTAATCGTAAAAAAGAAGCTTTGGATAAACTACTCGAAAATAAAATTTTGGTACACCGTAGCCCACTCCATGAAGAGAAAAGTCGCACATTTCTTGTGTGAGGGAATAAGTCATGTGCTTAAGAACTCGTAACAAGTCCATGCTAGCAAAGCCAACGAAGGACTAAAGGACACCCTTGCAACCTGCCCGTTAACTCCCGATCAACAACAACATTAACAATGATTTTCGCTCTCCAACCAACTCCAACCACAAGTGGCAGCCAACGACGTTAAAAACAACACTTTCAACGAGTTCCTCGCTTATTACATGTTTCAATTCCCGTGTGAGTATGCATGACTAAAAGAATGTATCTCATAATCAACCAAGGTTGGATTGTTTTAATGATCTTGAGCTGAGACACCGCGCAACAACTGTTCGGTTCGAAGAAAGTCAGTCCACCACTATTTCAATTGTGGGAAAGACAAGTAATCACTAAAAAGGTAGTTCAATGCAAAAGTATCAATGTCGTCAAGTTACCGACACTATCCATCAACGCCTCAACTTCCCACTTGCCTCACCCCCAAGATAGAGTGGTCGTGTCCAGCCCCGTGACACCAGAAGACAATAAGCACCAACCGTCACTAAAATGTGAAGTTTCTATATCAACAATTTGTCAGTAAGAGCACTAGCAAAAGCTATATTATTCCACCGGCAACCGCTCCGAAGCTACAGTACCAACACCAACAGGGCAAGCAATGCCAGGAAAATAGTTGTCTGGTCCAAGTGCAAAGAAGATAGTACAAACCCTCAGCTACACCTACCAAGCAAGGTCTCAAGCAACAGTTCACCTGACTGTTGTCAACCCCAGCCAGACACCCCATGTCGTTCCAACTCAACAACCTAACAAGTAATCACGGAAAGTGGCACCAATAATAGGAAGGTTTTGTCTGCTTTAACTACTAAGAAGATTGACATTTCTCTCAGGAAAAAAAATCAATTGTCAAGTCAGTGTTCTAATTGGAACCCTAGTCAGTAATCATTAAAAAGAACGAGTCAACCATGTAAGGACCACCAAAGGAAAAAAACCATACCAACCAAAATTTCTACCAAAGAAAGGTCAAGAAGTGGTCTACAAGTCTTGGGAGTTCAAGAACCGCTCATGACACCCGAAGTTTCATGGTAGTTATGTAATAAGAGGGAACATTGAGTAAAGCATGGGTCAATATATACACTACGATGGAAAACAAAAATAATCAACCCGGTTAGGATCAGGAAGGGCAGATTCCATACATGTTAACAGTTCTGCTAGCAGTGGTCAATAGCCGCCTTTAATTATTTGGTGTTCAAGTACCTTCCTTGTGCACAGAAGACTTATTACAGTTATGTACTTGAAAGAGGAAGCAAAATAAGAGTACGAGCCGGATAATTTGTTCCTTCTCTCAGGGTTCATATTGTGTAGCCAAAAAAGTGGATCGACTTGTGTATCTGACGATGTCACAAGGAACTTATAGTTTCTTTATCGGGTCAGAGCAGTTTTGTCAAGACTAAGAATCTAATTGTCAGTAAAGAAAAGATTTGGTCAAATAGTGAAGTGAGAGTGGTTAGACTACAACGACACTCGATAGGGCGAGATCTCTTTGAAGGACAATATAAGTAACACCTCATGAGGACGAAAAGGGCAATGAAACAGTCGAAAGCAAAATCATAAAAGGGTTGTCAGAGTAATAAGTGATAACTGCACCCTAATGGTGATCTTTGATTAACAATGGTTTCTTTATTTCCAGACTATTGTTACAGTCTCCAGAAAACCACCTCAGTGTTTCCTAGGAAGAGGACAACGAAATTGCTTCATCACCCCTGCCTGGAGTAAATGGATGCAGAGGTCAAGTCATACAATACAGTCCGCAGAACATGTGATAAGAGAATCATTCCTTGTGAATCAATTCTACCCAAGGCTTGAAAGTGAGTTTGTTTTGGTCAGAGAACAAAAACTCTAGGCAGCATCAAGGGCAGTTTTCAGCAGACGTACAGATTTTGGTATTGTGTGGAGAAAGCGACTGTAGAACTTATAGTCTATCAACCCATAGGAGTCAGTAAAAGATAAGCAAAGAAGTGGAATGCTATATCATGGGGTTAACCTTTTGAGCTTGATTCGTTGAGCGATCAGTGTTTGTTTCAAGGAAGGAATATCAACAACACGTTATGTTCAGGCAGATGGCACCAAAGTCAGGTCAAAAGCGGAACAGGCAGGTCAGCAATTACACCCAATGGAAAAGTCAATCAAAAGTCAGTATGTTCAAGAGTTGCATGAGAGTCATTCTTATGTGTAACCTCCCGTCATCATTTGAGTGTCGAGTTCCAGGAGTCTCTAGAATGGAAGGGCATAGTCTTTGCTTCATTTCAATCGATCGATGGAGTATCCAACGTTCACAGAAATGTTGGTCAACCTCAAAGATGGCAGTACAATTGATTCACGGTCAGGCGAAAGCTTAACTACTGGTTTTAAAGGCAAGATCGAAGGGTTTAGTTATATCTTGTAACCATTCGTTTGGAGGTTCGACCACGCTAAGCAGATTGAGTCGTAACCAAAAGAGTCAATTGCGAGCCGTTATCGGGGCTATAACGGACATAAGTTAGTAGGTTCGAGTCTAAGGCACACCCAAGCTGTCGTGTCAACTAAGCATTCTAAAGAGCATCATTTGAGAACAGTCGCAATCCAGATGAAAGATCGATCGAGCAGCCTCTTCAAATACTTGATGTTGGATCGAGAGCAGTTAAAAAAAGAGAATTTCGGGGTCTATGCGTTCACGAAAGATAGTTACAAGGTCTCAAAAAAGTGCCACCAATTACTAGTTAGCGGGAGTGAGTTCTCAAAATACCGAAGGCGCCAGCAATTGTGCGGTTCGAGGAAAGTAAGCACTTGAGCCCTTGAAATCCGGTCGTGGTCGAACAGAAGGACTAGTCGGCTTTAGTTTGGTTTGTGAAACCGCAGAACACCAGGGTTGACTCCAGTCAGTTTGGTTGCACAAGTTTGATGAACCGCATCGCACGTGTTTGGTCACCAATCAATCGGTGAGCCGTAAAAATCGTAGAAGTTAGCAAGCCAACCCAATCTCACTCTATATTTTTCTTTTATCCCCGAATCTCTGGACGAGATTCGTGTAAGGGGGTAGATTTGTCACACCCGATTTTTCGTTCGAGATTAAAAAATCATTTAATAAATCATTTCCTACAAAATAAATAAAATGAAAGCAAAGTAATTAAGTGAATTAAATAAGGAAATTAGATTTTTCTTTAAAAATCATGGCTGGAAATATTTTTGAAATATTCTCCATGCCCTAAATTACTCTCGAATTTTTTTGAAATGTTGGAGCTCCATAAATAATTTAAATAATAAAAAGCATTAAAGTAATTATTTAAATAAATTAATTAATCATTAAATAAGCTGGAGATATTTTTATTAAATACTTTGGGTGTTCATATATTTTCAGGATTTTTCTTGGAATTATTTGAGCATTGGAAGTATTTGTAAAAATTCAAGGATGATAAGACAAAAAAGTCTACTTCATCTCTCTGCTATAGTGTCATCCCTAACCTCCAGTCAGCTACTGTTCACCCGAACAGTACCCGAACCGTAGGTGCTATTTTCTCCATCAAATCCGGCCTCCTCGTTGCTCCTATTGCCAAATTAGTTGCGGGAAAGGATTCCTCACGATCTCATCTATGTTTCCCCTAAGAAATCCCCATCAATCTCGTGCTTAATCCATCGGATTTCGGCCTCGTTCTTATCCCGACGAACTCGAGATGAACTCTAATTCTTCCACCGCGAAATCCTGTCATATCCGCATCAATCTCTTCCTCCTCCTATATAAAGGACACCCTGTGTCTCCTCTTCGGTTTCCTCTCTTTTTCCCGTGTTTTCCTGTGCCCTAGACACCTCCCTCGCGCGTTCCTTCTCTCTCCGTCGCCGGCCTCAATTTCAGCTGCCCCTAGCCACCGTCTCAGCAACCCCCTGTCAGCACCATCACCATCTCCGGCACCGCAAGGACGCAAGGAATCCTGGCAACCATCTCCCTCCGTCAAAAACCTTGGGAAGTACCTCGTCGCCGTGAAGCTCGAATGCCACTGCCTCTGTTCGTCTCTGGCCATGCCTCATCGTCATTCCAGTTGCTATATTTGGTCTCTGTCATCACCGCTAGCTCCACAAGGCCAAGCTGAAGGCCGTCCGCTCCTCCTTTTCTTCGGAAGATCGCCGGAGAGCCATCGCCGCCGTTGACCAAAGGACCTCTGCTGCCCAAAGCTCATTGCCGACCATCTCCGTCCGTCGTTCGTCGTCATTTTTGCGTTGGTAAGGATCGCCGCAACCTCCTCTCTCTTTTGGTGCCCTTGGTTCTCGTCACCGCGCCGCCGTTGGCCGTCGCCGAGCCATCCCGAGCCACCGATTGTCGTACCTACATGGCAGCCCTTGTGGCATCCTCGTCAGCGCCACATTGTCCTCCTTGTCCTCGGTGGCACTGATGTGGCATCTTAAGTCAGCAATCCTAGCCATCCATCTTTTGTGGACTCGTGGACCACCTCTATAGACTTGGTCTACGATAGACCCAAGCCTTCATAAGCTCTATGACATGTGGGTCCTAGTTCTCAGTGATGTCTGCACATCCTCTCTCCTGGCTGATGTCATATTATTACTTTTCAGTTCAAAAATAATTAAATATGATGTAATAAATCATTTAGCTATTTCCTCTATAGGTTTAATTCTATTAAAACTTCAAAAAGTCATAACTAATACGAACTCTAATGAGGTCGTTCAAGTTCCATAATTCATCTAAAATTAGGTTCTACCAATTTATGATCTTTAATTGTACTATTTACTTGGTTTTTATTAGTGTTTTTCTTATTTTGTGTTCTAGGTGTAGTTTTTCCGTAGTTTCGGAGGATCGTTCGCTCATTCGTCGGAGGAGTTCCTGAAGATGAATGGAAGACTAAGTATTGCAAGGCAAGTCACACTTTCCTTGAAGCATATTGATCCTATTTTTATAAATGGTTTACGTTTACAAATAAAATTGCTTTGCTTTGCTAATTTCATGAGGTGATGGAATACCTATCTGTTTATTTGTGTCGTATTTACTTGATATCCGTCCTTTGTTAAACTTGGGTGATAATTTAACTGGCTTCAATCACTGATGTTGATTTTAGCTAAAATTTATGCTTAGTCATGCTTAATTACCACTAGCTCACTAAATGGGATAATTACACTAGCTCACTATTTATTCTAGTCTCTGATGAGCTGCAAGCTCGATATATCTGACCATGTCTTATTGGTCGTAATTATCTCAACTAAAATATGACATAATGGTGGGCTATGGGTGCATGGTTTTGGATGGTTGCACCCATGGCAATTCAGGACCGGTTCATGGGAATCCCTTGAAGACTTACCATGCAAACCACAAGCCAGTGTGGGCACCGGCTGGATCCGTAATATGGTTTCTTCTAGCTGACGTACCCTAGAGAGGGTGAGCGTGATGGAGTTCGGATGGGCCCTGCGACGGTCTGTTCGGCTCACGGATTCACCGCGGCACAAGAGGGGGCTGCCCGCTGCCCTGTGGGGAGTGGGGGTGAAACCTTGGTGTGGTACGCTTGGTTAGAGGGAGTTATGTGAAAGTTCTTGTCACGAGTTCCCCCTTTGCAGTATCATGGTGAAACTTTGGGGCATGGTAACATGTGTGGAATCGTGTCTTGTGGGTATAGTTGTACATCTCTGATCAGAGTAAAACTATTCGAATAGCCGTGTCCACGGTTATGGGCGATCGAGGAACTTGTTTAGTTCAGGTGGATTGGTTAGGCCTGTTCAATGTGGGGATAACGTTGTTCAGTGGAAGATTAATATTGCCTTAATTACTCAATTGTTTTACTGTTTTTGAACAATAAATGTTTGTAAACCGTATTTATGCAAAATAGCCCAAGCCACTCTTGTCTTCCCTTGTACGTCTACATTTCTGTGGCTTGTTGAGTATGGTGGTTGTACTCGCCTTGCGATTTTCCCCTTTCGAAGTGTAGTGCTTCGAGTTGAAGACGGTGTTAGAAGATCAAGGCTCACACGCCGCCTGAGTTTGCTCGTGGAGTAGAGCCGAAGCCCCGCTATAATCGTCATTCTTTTTCGCTGCAGTCCTTTTTGGGTGTGAGGACTAAGTGCCTCTTCAGTAAGTATTTTTATTTTACGCATTGTTTTTACGTTTGGATCTATGTATTAATTTGTTATTTTATGTACCCCGATTGATTTCTGGACAGGATTTAATACATAAAATAGTCAGAAATTTGGCTAAATTTTCGAGCGTGACAGTAATGTCTCCATATTTTCAACGCATGTACCACCGCCGCTAACTCCAAATCATGAGTTGGGTAACTCGCTCATGTGTTCTGAGTTGGCGAGATGCGTAGGCAACTAATCTCCCTTCTTGTATCGACACATCCTAATCCTTGATGACTAGCGTCGCAATAGACCTGAAAGTTTTTCCTGTTGTCTGGTAAAGCCAACACTAGTGCGGTGGTCAATCTTTTCTTGAGCTCCTAAAAACTTTTCTCACACTTATTCGTCCATTCAAAAGGTATATCCTTCTTCAACAAAGTTGGTAAGAGGTCTAGCTATCTTGGAAAACCCTTCAATGAAACGCCGCAATACCTTGCCATTCCAAAAAGCTCCTAATATCTCTTAATGTTCATGGTTGTTCCCATTCTGGTACTGCTTTTACCTTTTCTAGGTCCACTTTTACTCCTTTGTCAGTTATGATATGTCCAAGACATTGTACTTCCTCCATCCAAACCTCGCAATTTGAGAACTTAGCATACAATTGTTGCTCTCTTAACTTTTCCAGAGTCAATATCAAATGTTCCTCATGTTTTTCTGTACTGGAGGAATAGATGAAAACATCATCTATGAATACCACGACAAACTTGTCTAGGTATTCCATATATATCTTATTCATCACATTCATGAAGACGGCAAGTGCATTAGTCACGCCAAATGGCATTACTATGAACTCATACAGCCCATACCTGGTAATGAAGGTTGTTTTTGGTATATCTTCCTTTTTGACTCAGTTGATGATACCCTGACCTCAAGTCTATTTTTGAAACACCTTGGCTCCTCTCAGCTGATCCAATAAATCATTAATTCTTGGCAGGGGATACTTATTCTTGATTGTAACTTTATTTAGGGCCCTATAGTCTATGCACATTCTTAATGTTTCATCCTTCTTTTTTGCGACCAACACTAGGGCTGCCCATTCTGAAATATTTGGCCTTATAAATCTTTTCTCCTCCAATTTATCTATTTGCCTTTTTAACTCTGCTAGCTCTGTTGCAGCCATCCTATACATGGCCTTTGCTATTGGTTTAGTACCGGGTCTTAGCTTGATTGAGAATTCAATATCTCTTTCCGGTGGCATTCCGGGAAGATCTGTTGGAAATAAATCCAGAAATTCTTTAACGATCGGTATTTTCTCAACTCCTTTTGCTACCATAACATTCAGAGCTTCTGGCATTGCCGGTAGTAGTGGTTTCTTAGCTCTATATTCCACATTTTTCCCCTCTATACTCGTTAACCGAATAATCTTGTTCTCACAATCCATTCTCCCCTTATGCTTTTGCAACCAATCCATTCCCAAAATTACATCTAACCCTTGTATTTCTAAGAGGATAAGGTCTGTTGTGTCTAGCTTCCTCTCAATATCCAGCAACCAATCGTCCGCTGCCAGAGGCTCAGGGGCAGTGGCGAACGTTGGTGGCTTGGTCCTTTGGAAATCAATCCATCTGGATCCCATAAATGATCCCTCAACACCAGTGACGCAGTTTGTGCCACATGATGATAACTTGTTCAAACAACCCGGTGTAATTCGATCCATGGTTTCCATAAGCTTAATAACATTGTCTTGGTTGACGTGGTCTCGCCGTCGTAGTTTGCCGCTATGTGTCCCGCTACTCGCAACTCCATTTCCTTCTGTTTCTAACATCTTATATTATTCTTTGGTTAGGTCTGTAATATATATTATAAAATCATTAATCATAGTGTTCATGGATAAGAATTGAACAGATTGGATAAGGACTCGCATGAAAATAAAGAGCAAGGAAATAGAAAAGGGTGATAGACAGAGTCATGTTTAAAATTTTTCCTTTTTCAAAACTTTTAAAATAACGAGAAACTATACTACTTGTCATAGAACTCAAAAACTCCCATGAATCAACTAGCAATTACAAAGAAAATACATTACATGACTCATCGTTCTATTTTGATGATAAGCCGTCAACCGACTTTGGACGAATTAACTTATCGGTAACCCCATCCTAAAAGGTTAACTAATGCTAGCTCCTATTCAACTTTACTTTATCCTAGTATTTCTCGACATTTTGAAATAGTTGAGAAGAAGAATGAAACGAAATCATTTTTAACAGAGAGAAGGTACGAAGAAAAGAAATAGATAACAGGGCCAAGAATTCAAGATAAGGATAGATAGAAAGTTTTGCACATATTTTTAATTTTTTTGGAAATAATATTTTAAATTCAATCAAACTTACCTAGGTCAACTCGCAAAGCTCGCTTTGATACCACTCCGTTGAGTCTCCTCCAGAGGTCAACTCCCACAATACTACATAACCTCCTAGGAGTCCAGCTTATGCGTGAGATAGTACGTAGATACAAGAACTCCGTTTATTATTACAAACCAATAAGGTTTAATACAAGCTTTATAATACTAGATAGTAAACTAGTACAGCCAATTAGGCATGATAGCTACAATAAAAAAGTCACGACACTTCCAAAGGGATAACCCAAGTGTAGAGTTGACCTAGAATTCATACTCTTCCTCCCATCCACCAAGGTACTAGGAGTTTCTTCTTTGTCTTCGGGGTTTCCCGAAGATGATTTATGCAAGGATGAGCACCGACGGTACTCGCAAGTTAAACTGAATTCAACTATATATAAATAGATATGCATGATATCTTAAAAGGAATAATATAAGCCTAGCCTTAACATGATTCTATGTTCTACCCTTTCCTACAATTATTTACATTTGAATGTTCAAGTTTTATGATGGCATTTAGAAAATTGCTTATGCCATTATACTGGATTCACCCATAGACACAATTCTAGTAATCGGGAGTACAACGTATTCGAATACAATCAACTCTGCAGTGTTTGCCCAGCTTTACCCGAGGATTAACCTTAGTTAGCCGTGCTAAGGGTAACATAGCATCTATATAACTCTAACTTCTTTTGATGTGTGATAAGACCGGTGGGCTAGCTTAATAGGGGCACCAATTGTGAAATCAAAGTGTGTTTGATTCTTCTATGGTGAAAAACAATTGGCATCTGTGATTATTGGGTTGTTGTTTTTGCTATTTGGAGATTATTGGCAAATTGGTTTTGATGGTATTTGGTTTTTCTGACGGTGAATGCATTTGTGGACCGGCCGACCGGGCTTGTGCCGCTGCCCGACCGGAGGTGATTGTGTGGTCGACCGGCAAGCACTATCGCCGACCGCCGACACCCGACCGCAGCCGATTTGAGTTTTGGTTTCGGGATGTTTCCTTGCATATATATGGGAGTTTCGTGTTTCTATGCACATGTATGGCTGTTTATGCTGACAATGAGTCAAGTTGGAGATAGCTTGTGCTCGGATATGGTTTGTTTGTTTAATTATGTGGAGGTAATCTTTACGCCTCGGGAAAGTGACGCCGGTGATCGAGTTAGAGTCAACTTGGAGATAAGATGACTTCCAAGATGGAGATAATGCGAGATACTTAAGGGTAGAGATTAGTGCACGTGATTGGTGAAGTTTCCATATGGCATACGGTGGAGATATTGTATGCGTATGGAATACGAAGTTTCAAGATTGGAAAGACCGAGATTGCGACGGTTGAATTATGTCAAGTTTGTACTTGAATGGGAAGGTTTCCTAGGGATTTAGGACTTTCTATATGAGTTGGATTCGTGGCTTTTGGCTGCGTATCTTGTGTATAAATAGTGAGGGAGGCACAAAGATCTCGGTATGATTTTTGATAGAGTTTAGAGTTGAGATAAACTTAGGGTTTCAAGTTTTGCTCGAGATTTTGTGAGGAGTGTTGTCATTGCACTTTGTAAACACAATAGAGATTCAATAAAGTTCAATCTACTTTGAGAAATCTTTGTGTTGTTTATCGGGTGTGGCGGTCTAATAGGTGGTTAGACCGGCGGTCTTCTACCGGTCAGACTGCACACACTACTGCGGTCGACCGGGCTTCATCGGCCGGCACGGTGATCGGCTACTTCAAGGAGAATCGGCTAAGTCCAGAGAGATCGGCTACATGGGCGTCGACCGGCGTTATACCGCCGGTCGACCGTAGGTTCGCCGGTCGACCGGTGCAACACTTCCGCTAAAACCGCACTCCATCGATTTGTGAGGGTATGTCTTATTTTCGCTAAGATTAATTTTTGGATGTAACAACCATTCACCCCCTTGGTTGGCTTAGTTTGGGAGTTTGATCCTTCAAGTGGTATCGAGCCTCGTTTTCTTCTTTGGATTTTTATCGATCTAAAGTTTTCTTTTCGCCATGTCTCGATAAATTTTCCACTAAGCCGCATGTTTTCCATGGAACCGATTTTGCTTATTGGTGTAGCAAGAAGCAATCTTACATTATGGCACAAGATTATGACGTTTGGCAAAAGATCGCTCTTCCTTACTAAATTCCTGATGTTATTAGTTCTGAAGCTTTGAAAACTGATTTTAATAACAATTGCAAAGCTCGCAATATTTTATTGAATGGAATTTCACCTTCGGATTTTGATCGTGTTTCGCATCTTCAAACTACAAATGAGATTTGGGTTGCCTTAAGAAACTTTCATCAAGGAACTAATAACATAAAAGAACTTCGCCGAGATATTTTCAAAAAGGAATACATAAAATTTGAGATGAAACCCGTTGAAGCTTTGGATGACTATCTTGGTAGGTTAAATAAAATCTTGAGTAATCTTAGATCTGTTGATTGTTCTTATGATACAAACTATCCTCAATCTGAGATTTCTCGCCACTTTTTGAATGGTCTTGACATGTCTATTTGGTAGATGAAAGTTACTTCAATTCAAGAGTCTCGTTAATATGGCTACTTTGACTTTGGATTCTCTTTATACAAAACTCAAAACTCATGAGATGATCATTCTTTCTCGAAAACCGATTCCAAGTCAAGTGCTTTGATTTCTTCTTCTTCAACTTCTTCGATGTTGCTTCTTCATCAACTCCCAATGTTCTTGCTTTATTTAATGTCTTGTCGATGAGCAACTCGAGCAATTTGAGGAGGAGGACTTGGCTTTGGCCGCTAACAAAATTTCTCGAGCTATGAATAAGATCGGTTCGGAAAAGAGGTGGACCAGCTGCCGCTTTGAATGTGGTGCCCTAGATCACATTCGCTCCAACCGCCCCAAGCTTGGGAGAGGCAAGAAGGAAGACAAGAGCGGGGAGAAGACCAAGGATGACAAGATCAAAGGGAAGCGCTCGAAGGAGATGACAAGGAAGGTGTTGAGCCAAGTCTATGTTGCTTTTGAACCACTAAGCGACATAGATTCGATAGCAAGGAAGAGAAGGACAAGAACATCTCCGGGATTTGCCTCATGACTCGTGGAGAAACAGATTCGAGAATGAGGATAATGAGGTAAGCTCTCTTGAGGAAGCAATTCTTGTTTTAAGTGCTAAAAATAAAAATGTGAAAAGATGTTTAAAAACAAGAATTTGTGATTGAATCTCTCGAATGCTGAAATTGCTAGATTAAAATCTCTTATTCCTAATGATGATGAATGCAAAAATTGTGAGGTTTTAATGCTTGACATTTCAAAAATTAGAGATGTCAATGATTCTCAAGTTTTGGCTACTAAACCTTGTTTAACTTGTGATGCTAATGAATTGAAACTAAAAGATGTTTTAGCTCGTGTTAAGCACATGGAGGAAATAGTTAAACAAGATGAGGTAGTTTCTTGCTCTAAATGTCGCAAAAATAAAGATGTCATGATTGGTTATGAGAATTGTGCAAATCTTGCAAAAGAAGTTTCTTATTTGAAAAGTTCTTCGCAAAAATTTTCGATGGTAAGAAAAACTTAACATGATATTGGATCAATCGAAAGTGTGTTGCGACAATAGAGGAATAGGTTTTGATGCTCGTGACTATTTCACCAAAAATCCCCCAAATGTTTTGAAGATGACTGAAAATGGTGAGATTTTGACAAAACCTAATGTTGTGAAAACATTTTTTAAATCTCTAGAAACATGCCCTCTCTTTCGCTTATTTAAAAGAAACTAAAACAAATATTTCAAAAACATCAACCACTAGGGAAAAATTTTCTTGCTCTTTTTGTGGTAAAGATGGTCATCTTGTTGGTTTTTGTTTCGATTAGGACGAAAAGTAAAAGGAAAGAGAGGATAATTTTGCAAAATTAAAGTGGCAAAAATCGCTTTCCCACCGGAAGGCCTAGACCACGCTTGGTTAACCGGTTAGACCGCCATGGCGCCCTGGTCGACCGACGCACCGCCTCGCCAAACCAACGATGGCACGCGGTCGACCAGCACCCCAACGGTCCGACCGCCCGAAGGAATTTTTCTAAAAATTCTAAAACTATTTTTTCTCGTGGATATATGCCTATTGGATCTCGCTGATCGTGTGTCTCAGATCGAATTCCTAAATTTCTTTTGACTAACCCCGCATCGAGGCTTCGACATCTTCTTTTGTGTAGGCGTTGGTGGCGAGGAAGGAGAACGTGTGGATGGACTCCGGTTGTTCGCGGCACATGACCGGAGATAAAAATTGGTTCTCTTCCCTCAAGATGGCATCCAAGACTGAATCGATAATCTTTGGTGATGTTTCTACAAGTGTCGTTCTTGCTACCGGATCCGTCAAGGTAAGTGACAAACTTGAATTGAAAGAGGTAGCTTTAGTCGAGGACTCAAAGCATAATTTACTTTCAGCTTCACAAAATTTTGATGAAAATTTTGAAGTTCACTTTAAGAAAACTGGAAGTAAAATGTTTGATTCTTGTGGTGATTCCGTGTTGAATATTTCTCGTTATGGGCGAGTTTTTAAAGCCGATTTTGGGAATCCTATTTCTCCCGTGTGGTTACATGTTTGGTTGCAAAATTCAACAAAAATTTAATGTTTTGGCATCACAGACTTGGACATGTTGGTTTTGATCATTTGACTCGACTAAGTGGTTTGAATCTTGTTCATGGTTTGCCTGAACTTAAGAAAGATCTTGATTTGGTTTGCTCACCATGTCGGCATGGTAAAATGGTTGCTTCTTCACATACACCAATTCTTTCTATGATGACGGATGCACCGGGACAGCTTTTACACATGGACATTGTTGGTCTAGCTAGAGTACAATCCGTTGGAGGAAAATGGTATGTGTTGGTTGTTGTTGACGATTTTTCTCAATATTCTTGGGTTTTCTTCATGGCAACTAAGGATGAGGCCTTTGGACACTTTCGGAGTTTGGTTCTTCGCTTGAATTGTGAAATTCCTGGCTCTTTGAAAACTACTAGAAGTGATAATGGTGGTGAATTTAAAAATGCTTCTTTTGAATATTTTTGCAATGAAAAAGGCATTGAACAACAATTTTCTTCTCCTCGTGTTCTTCAACAAAATGGTGTTGTTGAAAGAAAAAATCGTTCTTTGGTTGAGATGGCTAGAACAATGCTAGATGAATATCACACTCCTAGAAAATTTTGGACCGAAGCTATTAACACTGCTTGCTATGTTTCTAATCGTATTTTCTTGTGATCTAAACTTGGTAAAACGCCTTATGAGCTTCGCTTTGGTCGTCAGCCCAAAGTTTCACATTTGCGTATTTTTGGTTGCAAGTGTTTTGTCCTGAAATCTAGAAATTTGGATAAATTTGAATCACGTACAACCGATGGTTTATTTCTTGGATACCCCACACACACTAGTGGTTATCGTGTACTCGTTTTGGAAACTAACAAAATTGTTGAGACTTGTGAAGTCACATTTGATGAGGCTAGCCTAGGTGCTAGACCAGAACTTGCAAGTACCATGCCACAGGCTCAGGGGGAGGATGGTCGTATCTTCGAAGACGAAAGCGACGATGATAACGAGGTCGACCTGGCCAGTCAAACCGACCGAGTGCCGTCGGTCAGACCGAAGCAGGCTGCCCGGTTAGACCGACCAGAGACCCGGTCAGACCGGCAGGGGCCGACCATCTCGGATTCTGTTGATTCCAATCAAGGGGATTCATCGGGGACTACGACCAGTGCAGGTATAGAACGTGAATCAACTTTTGAGATCACTGCTCCATTGCATATTCAGCGACAACATCCGTCAGAACAAATAATAGGTAATTTACATCATCGGACAACAAGATCTAAGGTAACTGCGCATGACTTTGCAAATTCTGCTTTTGTTGCTTCTTTTGAACACAAAGATGTTACTCATGCATTAATTGATAAATCATGGATTAACGCCATGCATGAAGAACTAGAAAGTTTTGAAAGAAATAAAGTTTGGTCTTTAGTTGAACCTCCTTCGGACATAATGTTATTGGAAACAAGTGGGTTTTCAAAAATAAACAAAATAAGAATAGTTTAATTGTTAGAAATAAGGCTAGGCTTGTTGATTAGGGTTTTACTCGTGTGAGGGTTTGGATTTTGATGAAACTTTTGCTCCTGTTGCTAGGATTGAAGCAATTAGACTTTTGTTAGCTTTTGCTGCTTCAAAAGGTTTTAAATTGTACCAAATGGATGTTAAAAGTGCTTTTCTGAATGGCTACATACAGGAGAAAGTTTATGTTAAACAACCATCGGGATTTCGAAAATCCTGATTTTCCTCACCATGTTTTTAAACTGTCAAAAGCTTTGTATGGTTTGAAACAAGCACCTAGAGCATGGTATGATAGACTTAAGAACTTTTTGCTTGAAAAAGGTTTTCAAATGGGAAAAATTGACAAAACACTTTTTGTTCTTAAGCATGGTGAAAATCAACTTTTCGTTCGATTTATGTGGATGATATCATCTTTGGTTGTTCAACTCACGCTTAGGTTGTAGAATTTGCTGAGACTATGCGCAGGGAATTTGAGATGAGTATGATGGGTGAATTGTCATACTTTTTGGGATTGCAAATCAAGCAAACACCTCAAGGTATGTTTATCTATCAAACAAAGTACACCAAAGATCTTTTGCGCAGGTTCAAGATGGAGAGCTGCAAGCCAATCTCTACACCCATTGGTTCTACTGCTGTTCTTGATCCCAATGAATATGGTGAAGGTGTGGATCAAAAAGAGTATAGAAGCATGATTGAATCTTTGTTGTATCTAACGCTTCTAGGCCACCATCCAGTTTGTTGTGTGTTTGTGTGCACGCTTTCAAGCTTCTTCTCATGCTTCACATCGTCAAGCGGTCAAGCGAATAATGAGGTATTTGAATCATACACTTAAGTTTGGAATTTGGTACTCTACTTCATCTTCTATTCGCTTAAGTGGTTATTCCGACGCTGATTTTGTGGGTTGTAGAATTGATAGAAAAAGTACTAGTGGAACATGTAATTTTCTTGGTACATCATTAATTGCATGGTCTTCTAGGAAACAATCTAGTGTAGCTCAATCAACTGCTGAATCTGCATATGTTGCTGCTGCTAGTTGTTGTTCACAGATTCTTTGGCTTATTTCTACTTTAAAAGATTATGGACTTGCTTTTGAGAAAGTGTCTCTTTATTGTTATAATACAAGTGTCATTAACATTGCTAAGAATCCTGTTCAACACTCACGCACAAAGCACATTGATATTCGCTTTCATTTTTTGAGGGATCATGTTGAAAAGGGTGATGTTGAATTAAAATTTTTAGATACAAAGTTACAACTTGCTGATATTTTCACTAAACCATTGGATTCTTCTCGCTTTGCTTTTCTTCGAGGAGAGTTGGGAATTATTCATCCTTTTGGCATATTTTGAGGGGAGTTTTTGTGCTCTTGTTTTTATCAAGTAATTTTTGAAATGAAAGAAAAGAGCTTTGTCTATACATATTGTATTTTCATGTGCATGCTAGCAATACTATGAAGATTTATTTGTCACTAGCATAGCTTATATGTATTCTAGTATTTTTATGTAATCTAGATTTTATTTCTAAGTGAAATGATGCATGACACTTAAATATCATACTTGAATTAAAGAAATATGCAATGTTGATACTAAGTGCATGTTTTGGATTATAAATGCTTATATATGTATTGTATTGAATTATTATTCCTCAAATTACTTTAAAATTGCTCATTTTGAAAAAGAATAAAAATTTATCTATGAGAAAAAAATGAATATTGAATCTTTAGAAACATCTTGACGACAAGGACGTATTCGATGTGAGCAAAAATAATGGGCACCGAATCCTTGAAAACAATCTTGACGACAAGGACATACTGAATAATTGAGATGAAAAATATGAGCAAATTTTGTCTCAAATAAATATGAGAAAAAATTCTCTTGATTTTTGTGTGCAAAAGGTTAATTTTAGAAAGAGTAATGGTTGAAATAGGTATATATATTTGGATTTATTTTTCAACTTCGTGCTTGTAAAGATGTTGCATTATAAATCGTTTGAATCTATGAATTTTTATTGCATTATTGATCTTAATTATAAAATATTTGATTCATGATTATACTCTAGTGCATATTTGTTATATAATTGATGAGTTTATTTTCTTATTATTGCAACACATGACATGATTTGCTCTATGTATGGTGCTAAGCTCTTGAACATTCATGAACATATTTCTTATGCTTGATGAAAACATTGTCAAAAGGGGAGAACACATGGGAGAACAAAGTTTGAAAGAACACATGGGAGAATAAAACAATAAAGTTAACAAAGGGAGAGAACAAGTGCAAGTTTTTCAAGTTCAAAGGATTTTCTTACTTTTTAAAAGGGGAGAAATTTTCTTTGATTTTTGAGCACTCGATGCTTTTTACCATTTTTGTTTTTAATTTTCAAACACCAAAACAACATTTTTACTTGGTTTGCCAATGTGTTCATCGGGGAAGATTATGAAATCAAAGTGTGTTTGATTCTTCTATGGTGATGAACAATTGGCATTTGTGATTATTGGGTTGTTGTTTTTGCTATTTGGAGATTATTGGCAAATTAGTTTTGATGGTATTTGGTTTTTCGACGGTGAATAGTTTTGTGCACCGGCCGACCGGGCTTGTGCCTGGCCCGACCGGAGGTGATTGTGTGGTCATACTGGGCAAGCATTGTCGGTCAGACCAGCCGACACAGTCCGACTGCAGGCCGATTTGGTTTCGGTTTTGGTTTCGGGATGTTTCCTTGCATATACATGGGAGTTTTGTGTTTCTATGCACATATATGGTTGTTTATGCTAACAATGAGTCAAGTTGGAGATAGCTTGTGCTCGGATATGGTTCCTTTGTTTAATTATGTGTAGATAATCTTTACGCCTCGAAAAAGTATCGCCAGTGATCGAGTTGGAGTCAACTTGAAGATAAGATGATGTCCAAGATGGAGATCATGCGGGATACTTAAGGGTAGAGAATAGTGCACGTGATTGGTGAAGTTTTCATATGGCATACGGTGGAGATATTGTATGCGTATGGAATACGAAGTTTCAAGATTAGAAAGGCCGAGATTGCGACGGTTGAATTATGTCAAGTTTGTACTTGAGTGGGAAGGTTTCCTAGGGGTTTAGGACTTTCTATATGAGTTGGATTCGTGGCTTTTGGCTACGTATCTTATGTATAAATAGTGAGGGGAGGCATAGCCTCTCAGTATGCTTTTTGATAGAGTTTAGAGTTGAGATAAACTTAGGGTTTCGAGTTTTGCTCGAGATTTTGTGAGGAGTGTTGTCGTTGCACTTTGTAAACACAAGAGAGATTCAATAAAGTTCAATCTACTTTGAGAAATCTTGGCGTTGTGTTTTTATCGGGTGTGGCGGTCTAATAGGCGGTTAGACCGGCGGTCTCCGTCGGACCGCACACACTACGCGGTCGACAGGGCTTCATCGGCTCGGCATGGCAATCGGCTACTTCAAGGAGAATCGGCTAAGTCCAGGAGATCGGCTACACGGGCGTCGGATCGGTGTTATACCGGCGGTCGACCGGCGGTTCGGTCGGTCGGGCGGTGCAACACTTCCTGCTAGACCGCACTCTATCGATTTGTGAGGGTAAGTCTTATTTCCGCTAAGATTTGTTTTTGGGTGTAACAACCATTCACGCCCCCTCTGGTTGGCTTAGTTTGAGAGTTCGATCCTATAAGTGGTATCAGAGATTCGTTTTCTTCTTTGGATTTTTATCAATCTAAAGTTTTCTTTTCGCCGTCTGATAAATTTTCCACTAAGCCGCATGTTTTCCATGGAACCGATTTTGCTTATTGATGTAGCAAGATGCAATCTTATATTATGGCACAAGATTATGACGTTTGGCAAAAGGTCGCTCTTCCTTACGAAATTCCTGATGTTATTAATTCTGAAGCTTTGAAAACTGATTTTAATAACAATTGCAAAGCTCGCAATATTTTATTGAATGGAATTTCGCGTTCGGATTTTGATCGTGTTTCGCATCTTCAAACTGCAAATGAGATTTGGGTTGCCTTAAAGAAACTTTCATCAAGGAACTAATAACATAAAAAAACTTCGTCGAGATATTTTCAAAAAGGAATACATAAAATTTGAGATGAAACCTGCTGAAGCTTTGGATGACTATCTTAGTAGGTTTAATAAAATCTTGAGTAATCTTAGATCCGTTGATTGTTCTTATGATACAAATAATTTCAAATAAATGCCAAACAAATATAAAAATTTGGAGAAGATTTAAAAGATGATTTTTGGAGTTTAAATAGAAAAAATATTTGTTAACTCTTAAAATTTAAAATTTAAGCTTGAATAAAGTAAAATAAAAAGAGTATTTAAAATATTTTAAAGAGATAAATGGATAATTTTTAATGTTTTAAATAATAAGATTATTTGCTAGATTTTAAAGTTTAAAATTTTGGGGTTGTTTTAAAATAAAATGATTTACAAAGAATATTTTTAAAAAGGAACATAAATAAATTTGAAAGAAATAGGAGAATTTTGAAATTATAAAATAAAATTTTGAAAGGAATAAAAGGATCTATTGGTCAACTAAGGAATAAACTAATTTTCTAGAAATTATTTCTAAATTTCCTAATCTTCTCTTTCTCTTTCTTTTTCTCTCTCTCTTTTCTTTTTCTTTAATTACTTTTTCCTTCCCTCCTTCTCTCTCTTCTCTTTTCTTTCCTTCTTTTTCTTTCTTCCTTCCTTTATTTCTCTCTTCTCTCTCGTTCTCTTCCTCACAGCCCGATGGCCGACGAGGAGGAGGGTGCTCGGCGGCGAGGGTGCCGGCTCTAGGGGCAAAGGGGTTTATCCCCATCTATGAGCTATAAGGAACCCATTTTTAGGGTTGGTCGGGCGGAGAGGTGACGGAGCGGGCTGCCGGCGCAGCACTCGTCGCCACGACAGTCCGTGATGATATGGTCGGATTGATGAGTTTGGGAGAATCTAGGAAGTGTGGGAAGCTAAATATGGCATTGGTTTGGCCGGAGACACATCGGAATGAGCGCGACGTGCACAGGCGGAGCGTAACAAGACGCGGTGGCTCGCCGGCGATGGACTTCCAGTGACAAATTAACTCGGGCAAGCTAGGGAATTGAATTTTAAACATGTAGAGCATGATGGTACCTTCAATTTGAAGAAAAACCAATTGGGGACGACAAATTTTGAAGATTGATCTCAAGCTATATTAGGGTTCTTCCGTGTTTCTTCAAAATTCGACCGATTCGGAGTATGTAATTTGGGAAAATTTCTGGAGGAGGTAGAGGAAGAGGTGAGGAAGAAACTTTGTATATAAAATTTAGCCCGGGGTGCTCTATTTATAGCGATCTCATGTCGGTTTGTAGCGCGACAATGGCGACAACTCAAAGTCGGTTCGGCGTGAGGATGAATTCGATGACGACGGCGCTCCAATTGAGTGAGGGCACGTGTGCGGATGGAGAGGGCAGTGGCCGACGTCGGTGGAGTGGCCCGTGAGTGGGCGGCGCCCACGGCGCGGCGGCTCAAACCGATGGCGCCGCTGCCAAAGCAGGGAGGAAGAAGAAAGGAGGAAAGGAAGGTAAAGGGAAAAAAGAAAAAGAAGAAAAAGAAAAAGGAAAAAACGAAAAATAAGGGAAAAAGATAAATAAAAGAAAAGAAAAATTTAGGAAGAATATAAAAGAATCTGATTTAGGTTTTAAAATTAATCTAAACTCATTTTTTTAGATTTCCTTGAATTAAAAGTTAAATTGGGATTTTTCAAAAATAAAGAATAAGGATTTAATTAATTTAAGATTTTAAAATTAAAATGAGGGAAATGAAATAAAGGATACAAATGAATATTAAGAAATTTTAAATGTTTTAAAACAGAGCACAATAATTTATTTGCAAAAATTTTCTACGTTAATTTATATGTTTTTAAAGTATGGATTTTTTTATAGTGTTACAAAACATCATAAACCAGTACATGTTTTTAAAAAGTATGGATTTTTTAGAATGTTACAAAATATTATAAACCGGTGAGAGGGTGCGTGCTATGTGTCATGCCACATGCCACGTCGCGAATGATGTGGCGACCGACGTGGCAGTGGCGTGACAACGACTTTGTGATGAATATAATTATAATTTATTGGTTAGCCAAGAGAATTTGATGCATTCATAGGTTGTTTTTGAGCCTAGCCCATTTAATGGTCTATCTCAGATTGGGCTTACCCACCTGAAGGCCTGTTTTTTTACTGAAATATAATATAAATTTCTTAAAAATAGGAGGCAGCCCATTTGGAGGCCCATTTTAGTTTGAGCTAGATTTCTTTTCTAGCAAAATAGTAAATTAATTAATCTAATTTTCAGTGCATACAATAATATTCACACTAATATCCAAATTACAATTGACACTAACAATATCCACGATACTATGGCATTATAGTAATTCACATGATTTTCGTATCACAAAAAAAAAACAAGTGACAACTAATGACAACGAAAGATAATATGTCCCCTTTGAACATCAATCTGCTCCTTCTCAGTTAGGATCTGACAAAAAGAGTTAAAATTTTAGCCACCTGGAGCTGTCCCTGGACAATCCTCCTCTGTATAGTGTATCTGAGGCTTCATTTTGAACTGCAAAAAGTAATGAGGGAGAATGATAAATGTTTGTGTATTATCACAGGTGCATTTTTAATTGTTGCACTCAAAAGAAGAGTAATGGCTCATTGTTAAAATGTTGCTGTTCTTTTGAATCACTGGTTTAAACTAGCTATTCTATAGAATTACCATCGCAATTTCACCCTTCAGCATTGTTGGAAAGCCTTCAGCAAAGCCAAGGATCATTTTGCTCTTCCCAGACAAACCTGAGTGGCACCCTTTACCTATTGTCAATAGTAAAACAGATGGTTTAGAACTTCAGAACTCCAGGACATGGTGATTACTTTTTACAAACGGAAGAATAATATTGCTCATAATGTGTAATGATATATTCATACAACAGTTAGTTGAAAGATTAACAGTATTCCTGATTTCCTGAAAACTTGGGATGATTAGCAAACGAAACTAAATACTGTTCAGCTTTTCCATTCCACCAGACAGGACGAACCATCCATGCACAAGGCAACGCCTCACTCTTGCTAGTAGGCAGTACTAACTTCTAAGCTAATCTGGCCAATTCCAAAGAACATGCAGACAATGAATCTGAGTAAACTTGGTCGATGGGCATGTTCAATGTTACATAACTCATTAGTACTAATGAAAATAGTTCAAGGACTGGGGATAAGCTCAGTTACCCTAACCTAAGCCCCAGCCTTGATTACAACCAACTAAATAGGATACTGACATACAAAGATATGCAATTTAAGAATCAATATATTTTCAGTTATTGAGAACTTGTAAACACTCGACCACTATCTATGCATGATGCATGTACACCTAAAAAGAAACATCCTCGTAACATTTTAGCGTTCAGAAACATACACTATGTAAGCACTACACAGTCAAAAGAGCTGAAAAGAGGTTGAGAATCACCTCCACGCTCCCTTCTTGTAGAATTGACAATGATGCCATCCATCGTCCGAGTGGTGCAATGAAGTACAACCTGCAAAACGATGATTTAAATGAGCAAAAACATGACCACGAGGCCCCTTGGTTCCCTACAGGCTACAGATGATATCAGATATCACCCAATGGAAGGTCAAGCTAGCTATTATAAGGGTTATAAAACAGTGCAATATCAGGAAGGTTATATTGCTTATTTGCTTTTGCTGTAAATTGAGTGTTACACATCATCTCCAAACTTGAAACCAGAAATGTGACCTTCATTTTAGAAAAAATCATAAGCAAAACAATGATCCAAGCAGTGCCTGGTAAGTCACTTCCAGAAACAATTGACACATTTGCAGTGTAGTCACTACAACGGTCAACTGTCATACTCTGAAATCAGAAGCTTATCCATTTATTGTCAGTTCAAATTGACCCTAAAATCCCAACATATAGGTAAGTGTTAGCAGATCGGCATCAAGAAAAAAAATACTTCATGAGAACCCAATATTTTGTTCTATGACTAATGTAAAACTTGAAATAGCTCACACTGAAGAAATTCATTTTAAAACCAACGCAGAGCACTGGTAGCAATCAAAACTTAAAGACTATAAGAACAGGCTTAATTCATTGTGTGACTTGTTGAATACTAACAAAATCGCCTACTTGTTGATTACTAGCAATCGAAAACAGCGTAGAACTATACATTCGATGCCAGACAATATCATAGCATTATGTGCAGAACATAACAATTTCACACATATATGCCTCCAGTTACTCACTGCTGGACAATGTTAAGTTTATGAGATGAACATCCTTATTCTGTTCGCGACTTGTAAGCAAGCACAACTGGCAATCGTGCAGTGAAGCAACGGAAAACAAGAGACACAATGCATTGACCTGATCTTCCTCCGCAGGGGTCGCGTCGCCCCCACCAGACCGGATAAGCCCCTTCATCAAGCTCCCAGGAGTAAGCTTCTTCCTCCTGAGGCTCAATGACAGACACGGCGTGAATTCAGCGATCGCAAGATTCGAGACACAGAGCTCTACCGCACCCACCGCACAGACCTACTACCTGCGACGAGAGAAACTGACGCAATTCCCTCGAGACCTACCTCTTCTCGGCTTCCTCCTCGGCGGGCGACATCTTCTTCGCGGGGGTGGGGGGAGGTCCCCGGCGTCCGTATCCGCGTGCGCCATGGCCAGAGCTCACGTAACCGGGGGCTCGCTCGCCGCGTCGAGATAGGGGAAGGGGATTGGCCGTGTCTCCGCGCTCTGCTACTCCGGTGGTTCACCGGAGGGGGCGGCGCTGGACGGGGCGACGCGGGGAGCCGGGGCGGCGCCAGCCGCCAGAGGGAGCGGCGCAGAGGAGAGAGAGGAGCGGGGTGAGAGGGAGCGGGGAGAGACGGCGCTGGACGGGGCGGCGGGGAGCCGGGGCAGCACCGGCCGCGGGAGGGAGTGGCGCCAGCCACCGGAGGGGGCGGCGCAGAGGAGAGAGGAGCGAGCAGAGAGGGAGCGGGGAGAGATGGCGCTGGACGGGGCGGCGCCTGCCGCCGGAGGGAGCGGCACCAGCAGTTGGAAGAGAGGAGCGGGGAGAGAGAGGGAGAGAGAGGCTAGAGTTATACCTAAACCTAGTGAATCCTATCCATCGATGAAAATCTGACGGCGCCCACGCGCTCCTGTGGCTGAATTGGGCCGGAAAATCAATATCAATATCAATCAATATCAATATCAATACTTCAATATCAACACTTTAATACTACTTATAATGTATCTTATTAATGACTTAGATACATTTGTTTTCTTTTATTCACTCATCATCCATCAATATCAATATCAATACTCAATACTCAATATCAATATTAATATCAATACTTCAATACTACTTCAATACTACTTATAATACATAATACATCTTATTAATGGCTTGGATACATTCGTTTTCTCTTACTCACTCATCATCCAATGGTCTCAATCAACTGGCGTGCAACATCAACCCGTGCAATTGTCCCCCACACCGCTCACTGCGCCATCTTTGTTTCCATATCAGCGCTTTCCATATCCGCACAATCTTCAATATCAATATCAATACTTATACTTATACTTATACTTATACTTACTACTTATAATGCATCTTATTAATGGCTCGGATACATTCGCTTTCTCTTACTCACTCATCATCCAACGTTCTCAATCAACCGGTGCGCAGCATTAACCCGTGCAATCGTCCCCCACATCGCTCGTCGCGCAATCTTTGTTTCCATATCCGTGCTTTCCATATCCGCGCAATCTTTGCAGCAGGGGGAGTCCATGGTGGTGCCGCCGCCGTCGTTGAGGCCGTTGTCGGTGTGCCTGAAATCCAGTTACATCGACCTGCCGCCGCCGTCTACCAAGTGCGGGCAGAGGCAAGCCATCCTTAATGGTGATTTCAATTAATTGCCTCGCTAATTGTTCATCTCATACTGGACAGCCCAATGAATTAATCTTGTGATATTTTGCAAAATTGTAATTCACCTTTTGTCAAGTTCCATTGTTCGTTTGCGATAGCTCAACTCAGAAACAATCTTTCTCAGGAGTCCACTTTTGAAAATACATTGAGGTAGCAATATCTAATTTAATTTCTTCCGCAGAATTAACTCTTGAAAATAAAACTGGTGTTGTGAACCAGAATTAATTCTTGAAAAGAAAACTGGTGTGTGAGTTAATGCAGGAGCCTAGGTGGGTACTTCCATCATCCAAAAAATTATGCCATCGAAAACTTTTTAAGTGAATATCACCTTTGCATCAAAAAAGTGAATATCACTCACTGTTCTAAACTATTTACAGAGTTAGGTTCAGATTCATGAATATTACCCTCAGTAGTTTGCTTCTGAATTTTTGTGTATCTCTTCGATCAGCAGGGCTTGAGTTAATGCAGGAGCCTTGGTGGGTACTTCCATCATCCAAAAAATTATGCCATCGAAAACTTTTTAAGTGAATATCACCTTTGCATCAAAAAAGGGAATATCACTCACTGTTCTAAACTATTTACGGAGTTAGGTTCAGATTCATGAATATTACCCTCAGTAGTTTGCTTCTGAATTTTTTGTGCATCTCTTCGATCAGCAGGGCTTAATGAATTTTCATGGATGATAATTTCTCCTACATGTGTTCCTGTTATGATCTGTGCTTCAATGGACCTTTTCTCCTACCTATGTTCCTGTTATGATTTTCAATGGATCTTTTCCCGAGCTGAGTAATGGTCATTCGTGTATCATTACATAGCCCTGCTCCTTGGTTGATGTTATGTAGTAGCATTACTGGAATTCCTACTTTTAGTTTCAGCTCATGGTTTGGGATTCCAGGGAAGTTTAGACTATTTAGGAATTCTTCAGGATATAGCACATCGGTTTCAGTTCATTCATGGTGATGTTACGAGTCATGTCACTACTGAAGAAACTATTTTTAATTGAAGTGCCAAAATCCACAATAGTCTTGATTTGAATAGTACCCAGGACTAAAAAATATTTCTAGTCTCGGTTTAATTAGTCTACGGATTTCTAGGAACATTGCTCCCGGTTCGTGCTGAAGATCATCTTTAGTCCTGATTCAAATATTGCCAGAGGTTGTCAGAGCGCTGGACATCTTTAGTCCCGGTTGGTAACATCAACCGGGACTAAAGATGCTATTTTTTATCCCGGTTGGTGTTACCAACCGGGACTAAAAATGTTCGACGCTCTGACAGGTTCTGACAACCTCTGACAGCCTCTTTAGTCCTGGTTTATAGCACCAACCGGGACTAAAGATCCCATTTTTTATCCCGGTTGGTGTTACGAACCGGGACTAAAGATCATTTAAATCTTTAGTCCCAGTTTGTAATATCAACCGGAACAAAAGTGAATGTGCTTATTTTTTTAACTGAACCTAATAAAAATATACAAATTTTCTACATGATTCAAATGGCCCAAAATTAATTTGAGGGGATCTATAATTTTAAAGTGTGATGATGTGTGGGGGTGGATGATTGAAGATAGAAGGAAGCTTTAATTTAATCATTACATTGTAATTACATATCATATTGTTATTAACTAATGATTCTCAATATATAAAATCTTTTGTAAAATTATTTGGTGAAAATATACAAATCAGAGGGATAACTATATATTGATAAGAACATTCAAACCCTGGCCGTCACGTCTAGTTTATGCGCGTGTAACAAGTTTTACGCGTATTGTTCCCGTTTTGTCCTCTAACTCGGAGTCGGTTTTTAAAACGGTCATAACTTTCGCATACGGACTCCGATCGAGACGTTCCATATATGAAAATCGATCACAAAAAAATTGCGGATGCGTTCGTCTGCAGCTTTGCTGTGTTCGGCAATTTTATTTTGCACAAAAAAGCCTTATAAGGTTGCCTTTTCGAGCCCAAAAGTTTTTTTCGATTCTGAGCGTGTCTTCTGAATTTTTCACAGGCCACGTCTTTTGCTTGTTTACGCTCAAATTTTCTGTGTTTACCTCTCGTGTGCTCCTAAGTCCATAAAAATATAAAAAATAAAACAAAAAAGTCAAATTTTTCCAAAAAACAACAACTTCAGATGAATATGAAAAACAAAGATGGGCAAAAGAGGAACAATATCTAGAAGATCACATTAATGTCTAGGATTATCTATATTTGATTAAATTTTAATATTATTGTTTTAAACCTATATTTAATGAATTTAATTGGCCCTATTTACTAATTATTTAATTGTTAACCCTAGCCAGGACCAAATAAATTTGGAAAAATAGCAGAAATTATCTTTAGTCCCGGTTGGTGGCACCAACCGGGACTAAAGATGAATTAGAAATAGCGGAAAATTATCTATAGTCCCGTTTGGTGACACCAACCGAGACTAAAACATCAGGGCTATATATATCCCCGGCGTGCATCATCTTCTCCACCGATCCAATACTTAGCATATTTTTCAGATCTCTCTCCCTCTCCCCTCAGCTCTCTCCCTCTCCCTCTTCCTCTCCCTCTTCCCTCGGCAAGCAAGGGGAGGAGATGGCGGCGGCGGGGGAGGAGGTGGCGGCGCGGGGCGCCATCTCCTCACCGGCGGCGAGCGGGAGCCGGCGGCGGCGGCGAGCGGGAGCCGGCGGCAGCGGCGAGCGAGAGCCGGCAGCGATGAGCGAGAACCGGCGGCAACAGCGAGCGAAAACTACTTGATGTTGTTGTTTTTTGTTGTATATATAGTGTGGATGATTTTATGGACAAATTTGTGGACAATTTGTTGTATATATGTGTGAATTTGTTGTTGCATTTTGTTGTATTCGATCGTTAACAAAAATAATTTCGATGTTGTTTGCATATATATGTATGTGTTATATATATGTTATATGTAATGTATATGTGATGTGTATATATATGTGTGTGTTATGTATTTACACATATATGTATAAATATATATATACGTGTGTTTAAACAAGCAAAGCAAGCTAAGAGCAGTGGAAATTAAAAAATTAAAAAAACTTTAGTCCCGGTTAAAGCCACCAACCGGGACTAAAGATGGCAGAGCCAACCACGTGGCGCCATCATCTTTAGTCCCGGTTGGTGGCTCCAACCGGGACTAAAAATGCATCTTTAGTCCTGGTTATTTGAACCGGGACTAAAGATAACGATCTTTAGTTTCGGATTCGTAGTCTCGGTTTGACAACCGGGACTACAAGGGGTTATCAACCGGGACAAATGTGCTATTCTCCAGTAGTGTATATTTCTTTCAGTTCAAATGCATCTGCTCAAATGAACAAATAAGTTTGGGTGATGTTAAGAAAGTTTTGCATGCATCAACATCTGATCGTTCTGTTTAGGAAGAATCATATCTGAAGATTGATTCTCATCCTTTGAATTATCGTTGTTTATTTGCATATATCTGACTTTTCAAACTCTTTGATTCTTAAGGGTAGTTTTGATTCGCAATTCCGGAGTTCAACTTCTAATTATTGAACGGTCTCTGGTGTATTTTTTTTGCTTTTGAAGTTGGATGTTCCACATGGTTTTATCTTTGTCCTTTTGAACCTAAAGAGATTCAAAAGATAGCATATTCATTTTTATGCTTAATTCATAGCTCATAGACTCTGAATATATATTGTATAGTTTGGTGGGTTAGATAGTTTATAGACTCTGAATAAAGTGACTTCAGATGTCAGCACTTTAGCTAGAAGACATTCAAAAGATAGCATTTTCATTTTTATGCTTAATTCATAGCTCATAGACTCTGAATATATATTGTGTAGTTTGGTGGGCTAGATAGTTCATACACTCTAAATAAAGCAAAACTTCAGATGTCAGCACTTTAGCTAGATCAATTATCGAAAATTGAAGTGAAGCATATTTCCTCATCTATAGTTTTTTTTTGCCTACAGTAATAGTCATTTGATAAATAAGTCTGTAATGGCAGATAGACGATCAACCCGCACTGCATTTGACGACATATCAAACATCATCAGAGGAGGTATGTTAATTGTCATCATACATGTTAAGTTTCTCTGATTTTTAGTGAATTGTGACACACATTATACATGACATCAACAGAGACAACACCTGCAGATGATGAAGAGAGAAAAAAGAGGGAAGAGAGGAATAGGAAACAACACGAATATCACGCACAAAAAAGGGCCAAGGAAACCAACGAACAAAGAGAGGAGTGAAATAGAAAGCAACGTGAATACCGTGCAAGGAAAAAAACACCGGCAGTAGTAATGACTCCTGATCAAGGTATCCGCAATCTGGTCATGTATACTATTCTTCTTTGTTTATGCCTCGAAATGAGTAACACACTAAGTTTTTATACACGCATAACAAATACCAGCGGTTATGATAATGTATACTATTTTTCTTTGGTGATATAGAACCTATATCCGGTTGCACGTATGTTAACATGACACCAGCGGTTTATTGCATCTTGCCGCCATCTCGGTTGGGTGCGTCGTCTCTGTCGATGCAATTTTTATTATAATACTACATGATCAAAATGGCACTGGAACATGTTGTTTTATTAATAACTAAATGTTGCAGGAGTAGAGTCATCACAAGAATATGGTGTTTCATCCATTTGCCGAGCATCAATACATCGTGACAAGGAAAATGATGATCCAATTGAGTCATGCGACTGGCTACATAGGAATGATGAATACGTAAGGAAGCAACGAACACCGTTGACGCCTTTACAGACCCAATGTTCAAACAACAACATAATTACTCCAGGTATGTTATCATCTAACTAATACATTGTAAACTTTGAGGGGGTGCATATTGGATCAAATATATCTCTTGTGTTTAATGTTGATCAGTTGCTGGATCAAGCACTGCCAGTCTGCTCAGAAAACAAAAGTGGTACCTTAACATAGATGCGACAGTCAATACAAAATTACTAGAACAAAACCGGGACTATAAAAAAAGTAAGAGCAGCGGATAACAACCGTCGAGCGTGCCCTGCTCTTGCCTAGGAAGAAAAAGTTAACCATATACCTACGACACCTGTATTGTCAAGATGTGTAGCCACCAATGATGAAGTCGAATTTGATACTGGTTTATTCGAACCTACAAACCATGAATCAGATGATGAAGGTTGGTTTTACAAATATGTTCACAAATGCAGTTTTCCTTTATTGGTATTTTGTTGCATGCATATTGTTAATATCAAGCGCCTGTGCAATAGATCATCTACGTGCCATAGAAGAGGAATTTGTCAAATAAGAGGAAGATGGTCCTATGGATTTTGAGACTATGCAGCTTCTTGGTGAAGGTAAGTATTTACTTATAAATAATTACTATTTTGTGATTGTGTGTAGTGACTACATTATTGACATATTTTTCAATGTAAAAATCAGAATATGCATTCCAGTCGTATCATGTCAATGATGATTGCACTAGCAATGCTGCCGCTAATGATCCTTATGATTTCGTCTACCATAACTTACCGAAAGAGCACCATATTTTGAACAAAGTTCCTGACTGTCGATATTGTGAAGCCATCAGATTTGAAGGCGAACCACTGGGATTCTGTTGTAGGATGGGAAAGATAAAAGTGCATATCAATGATGTATCGGCTGAGTTGAAGAGATTGTTCATGAATCAAGTGGATAATGATGCAATATATTTCAGAAAACACATACGGTACTTCAACTCTCACTTCTCATTCACAAGTCTCGGAGCTACACTGGACCGGAAATACTACACCGCAGCACGTACTGGCATATATACATTCCGCTTACATGGTGCGATGTATCATCGTCTGGACCATTTATTGCCAGGACCAGAAGGGCCACGTCACCTACAACTTTACTTTTATGACACAGAAGAAGTCGATACATTGTCACATAGAGTGATAAGGTCACATGATCTTGATATTAATATCATAAGAAATGTGCTCAGTATACTACAAGCGAATAACCCTTATGTACAAACCTTTAATAGAGTTGGCTCTATTCCAAATCTCAGTGACTATGTTATTGAGCTCAACACTAATGTGACACCTGACCAACGAAGGTACAACCTCTCTATATTACTCGCTATTTTTTAAAAAATTTTTAATAACCCGAAAATATACTACTTCCTCTTTTATTAATGGGTGCATAACAATTTAAGGTATAATGCCCCTACTGCCTCACAAGTTGTTGCTATCTGGACTGATGGAGGCAACACCCATAGATGTTTTGATAGAAGTGTTATTATATATCCCAAAGGAGAGAAGATGTGATATATCAAAGCATATCATGGTTGTTATGACCCATTAGCATATCCTTTATTAAATCCTAAAGGAGAAACTGGATGGAATAAGGAGAAAATGTTGTAAGGACTATTTACTTTGTTGTAGCGAATACTTTGTACTTCAAGTTTACAGTTTGCACTTGCTTGTAAAGTAGCATTAACAAATATTTTTGTAAAATATAGTTTGATTTTGTTCGAAATGTTGATCGTATAAAATTGTATAATTAATCAAATATTTATAAATAAATAGGACATATCCTAGATTGGACGAGATCCACAGTGTCGTGATGAGGTGGACTATAGCAAACTTAGAAAATTGCTTGAATGCTAGCCTGGTTTGGACTACTATGATACAATTAAAGATTGCAACACTGTAAGATATATATTCTATAAAGTCCTTAAAATTTTATATTTTACTTTGCTTTTATAGTCTGGGTGATTGTTTACAGGTTCTATTACCATGTTGTCTGGATAGGCTCTATAGTTTATTCATAATAGACAGGAGAAACAAAACTGTGTACATTATGGATCTGGTTGCTCCAAATCTACGATACATGGGTAAAGATCGAACCATGCCATATATAACTGCATTACGTGATATTGCTAAACATTTTAACCTTGCCATGAAATTGGTGCGTCCTGCATGGAACACTGGCATCGTGAATTACCAAGATGGCTTCCAAGAAGTTATAGTTGGTAATAACTTATAACATGTTTAATCCTTCTTATCAAGTAGTCATTTTGTTTACCTCCTACAAATAAGCACTTTATTTTCTACAGGAAATTGTCATACTTCCTTGTATATAATTACCTAAAGAAGTGGGAGGGAAAAAGTTGTTGATCAACATTGTGAACATATATATTCTCTATGTATATTTGAATAATGCATATCGAATTAATGTTTTGTCTTACTATCTGTCATTCACAGATACCACGTACACTAAGGATGGAATTCTTGCCGGACATTTTGAACATTCAAGCAAATGAGTGTGAAAACTTCCCTGAAGACCTCAAATATCTACTTAAGCAACCCAAAACTTATTTGTAATATGTGAGACATTACTTTATCATGCCTTATTATGCCTGAATGTATTCTAGATTATATTTTATGGTCATATACAATTATTGCGTGAGACAAAAACTATGAAAATAATATTGCCGTATGGTTGTTTTTAAGTACATCTCTTAAATGAAACCGTGGCGTTAGCACGCGCACTATACTAGTAGTGTAAAGAGCCCCGTATAAGAATTTCCATACCGAATTTTATTTGTATTTTCAGTTTACAAATCTATATCTATAACTATAACTATCTATAAAGCAAGTAGTGTTTCCATAAAAATGTTTATCCGCCTGGCTATTTTACAGAAAACCCCTTGAGTTTGTATGAAATTAACCCGTAGTCCCATGTGCCTATCTATCTAGCACGTAAAAAACCCACCTCACCGGGTCGGACCGACCAAGCACAACGCACCGCACCGCTCAACCATAATATGTTAGTGTTCTCATGGTTTCTGGGGCTGCTCATCATCGGCATCAACATGTACTTCCTAAGCACGAGCTTCGTCGATTGGCTTATCCATAACGACCTCCCCAAGTACGCTAACATGCTCGTCGGGCCATCGTCTTCCCGCTCATGCTCGTCTACATCATCGCCATTGTCTACCTCACCATCAGGAAGGACTCCGTTGTCACCTTTGTCGCCGACTCCTCCCTCGCCGTCGTCGACGCTGAGAAGGTCGCCGTCTCTGACGCCGTCGACGTCGATGGTGCCACCGGTGATGAGCCTTTGTCGTACCGCGAGGACCTGGCCGACATCCCGCTCCCTCGGTAGAGAAAAAGAGACACACGTATGGTATAGCGTATGTATACGTACGTATGTATGCATGCGTACATTGTGAATATACGCTATGGATATACATACGTACGTATATACGTCCTCTATGAATCACATTGCCACGTGCGTGCGTGTGAGCCGTTCGTTTATATTTGTATGGTCCAGATCGCTCACAGATCGACAAGGAGGTGCAATTAATATATATGCATTTGAGGAGAGGTGGCTTTATGTGCCCTTGTAATTATATGTATGATTTATCATAATTCATGGCAGAGCCAAGCTAGCACGTCCTTCAACTTCAATTTTCTGCACTTAATTAACTACTTTTTAATTAATTAGTTAGTTAGTTAAGCAATTAGATTAATCTTTTAGTATTGAAAGAGTAGTACTATGGTTATAATTTTTTCGAAAGTACAGTACGTCACAGTAGTGTACTATATAGTACTAGAGTTCTGAAGTAGTTATTGATCTCTGTCAATAATTAATAATGCAAGTTGGGGATTGCATGCATATTCTTAATTTCCAAGTGTATTATGAAAATTACAATCTTTTACTCTTATACATCTTTTCTTAGAAATAATGTTATAACTCAAGTACGTAATCTATATATCTATATCTATAATCTATAACTATCTATATAAAGCAAGTAGTGTTTATACCCAAAATTTTTGTCCGCGTGGCTATTTTACAAAAAACCCCTTAAGTGTTTATAAAATTAACCCGCAGAATGCTGAAAAGAGTGTTTCTACCCAAAATTTTCATCCCCCTGGCTATTTTGCAGAAAACCCCTTGAGTGTTTCTAAAATTAACCCGCAGTCCCAATGAAATATGATAAAATAAAATGACACCCGTTGCAACGCACGGGCATATTTACTAGTAAATCTATAATAACTATCTATAAAGCAAGTAGTGTTTCCACCCAAAATTTTCGTCCACTTGGCTATTTTGCAGAAACCCCTTGAGTGTATATAAAATTAACCCGCAGTCCCAATGCTGAAAAGAAAGGGACTAGGCTATTTTGCAGAAAACCCCTTGAGTATTTATAAAATTAACCCGTGGTCCCAATGCAAAAAAGAAAGGGAGGGCTTGGATGAAAAAAAAGACCTCCTGCGCTTTCCCTCCTGTCCCCGCGCCGCGTCGCGTCGCGCCCCGCGCTCCTCTCTCTCGTCCCCATCCGCGCCACGCCCCTCCCTCCCGTCGCCGCTTGGAGCTCCCGCACCGCCGCTTGCTTCCCTCTCTGCGCCATCGTCCCTGCTGTTGACTCGCCGCTCGGTCGACTCAGAGGCGGATGCCCGGGGCCAGGCGGCCTACCCCCACGCCCGTAGATAGTTTGGGATCCAAGTGTTGGCTGAGCTTCAAACGAAAACAAAACAAGGAGCAAAACGATATTGGGTTGGGCTGCCTCGTGAAAATAACTGAGAAAATAAAGGAATAGTTAGATGTTACCGTAGATTTGGCCGAGCTCATTGGGTTTGTGGCAATGTTATGTACAAAGTTAGAGTTGGTCACATTAGATTTTTTTATATGATATTGTTTACATACTAGCTTTAGTTTGTATTTTACAATACAAAAAAACAAACTCACCTTTGATATCCAAATTAAATTAAATTAAATCCAAATCACTTGTGCAAGCATGTTTAGTATTCCAAGTGTGCCGGACAATAGGTCTCAGGTGAAAACATAAAGAAAAATATAAATGGAATTACATGAGACTTCAACTTTGAAATAATTATGATAAAATAAAATGATGCCCGTTGCAACGTACGAGAATATTTACTAGTAGACATAAATACAAATAATTGTTTACATGGAGTAGAATGCGTATATATTATTTCGTAGGAGTTTCAATTTTTTTAAGTCATCGACTATCTTTTAACAATTAAATAAATTTTTACGAGCTTTTCGAAACTAATTTTGAATTGAATTACGAGTACCACAAATAAGGTTTAAAAATAAACAAAAATTATATATGTGCTCCTATATTTCATTCTATCCCATATCCAAGAATTAGATGGAGATTTCAATAGGTTGCTATAGATAATTAAAACCTTACATCTCTAAATTGAATTATAAAAAATATAATAATATCTAAATTTGGTCAGAAAATTCTATAAATTGGCATGACAACTTAATTTTGGTCTGTAACATTGCCATAAAAATTTCAATCAATTTCCAGTCAAGTGAGAATATATATTGTTGACAAATGGTTACACTTTTCATATAATATCATATAACTAACTAAAAAATTTAAGTTTACATATAACATTTTTGAACTCGTATGCACCTCAAATTCGGACAAAAACCTTAACATTACCTCAATGTTATGACATATGAAGTTATATTGCCACTTGTTTTGCGAAAAATGTTTTTTTCTATTTTCTAAGTAATTGCATAATGGACACTTGTGAATGAACCTATGAACTGTTTTATTACATACTCCTATAAAATTTGTACATGGATTAGATTATGTGTCGAAGAGTGGTCGGCAAGTCCCCCCGGGGGTAGCCCAGAGAGGTGAAAGAGTGGTCGGGGCGCCTACCGATAGGATCCAATAGTGGACTCAAACACAAAGCGAGCCAAGAGACAATGGAGTTTATACTAGTTCAGCCCTCCTGAAGGATAATAGGCCTACGTCCAGTGGGTGGTGTATGAACTATGAATGAGTACAGTGGTTTCGAACTCTAGAGTCTAGAAGCAAACTGCCAGGGATTCGCCTCAAGCTCCAAAGGATCAATCCCCCAAACCCACCATTTTCCTCCCTTTTATAGCTGAAGGGGGCAGTTACAAGAAGACTTGGGGATCAAAAAATCTATGCCCTAAAGCAAAAAGGGAGTACAATAAAATATCTCAAAAGCACACACATGCTAGTCCTACGGGTCCTAATCGCCGCAGGCGCCTTGCGTGCAGTCTTGTTGGGTGACGTCATCCTTGGTCAAGTTGTCCCCCTCCTCATCTTCCATCGCCCCTCGGGGAAGAATCCTCCTCCCCGAGGTGGTGGCCTCGGTCTTCTTGGGTCAGTGTCAATGCAGGGGTCTGGACTAGGGTGCCAAAGTGGCCTTCTGAGCTGGGGTCGGGACGGCTGACTACCGAAGGGGTCGAGGTAGCCGCTCCCGACCAAGATGGTTGTGGCCGACCCTGGCACGGGTCGGGTGGTGGACCCGAAGGTTAAGGCCCTTGGGCCTACTTCAGTTGATCGTCATTCCCTTATATGAGCTACCCTGGGGTAACACCCCCACAGCAGCCCCCGAGCCTAAGGACGCATGGAACATTCACCCTTAGGGTCTGGCTTCCCTAAGTCAAATCTCCAAACCAGCCCTCTGAGGCCTCAGATCGTGCTTTGCCAGGTGCAGCCCCCGAGCCTAGGGCCAGATGGTACATCTGGGCCTAGGGTCAAAATTGGTCTTGAGTCGAAGTCATGAGTTTGTACTTGGTGGGTGCATCGACTAGGTGCACCTTATAGGTGTAGACCCCGAGCCTAGGGTTGGATGGTACATCCAAGTCTAGGGTCATACTTGCAGTATTGCTGACGTAATCCTCGCTCAGAAGCTAGTAGCAACTGTCATTATCTTGGAAGTGAAGGTCCTCAGCCCAGAGGCTAGAGGTCGGCGTGCCGCAACCTGGGAGTCGGCGGCGGTCAGGGATGGACCACAACTCGGGAGCTAGTGGTTGGGATGCTCTTGTCCGCGGATCATGAGCGGTCTGAACCAGACTGTTGCTCGGAGGCAACCGATCTGGTCACCATGGCTCAAAGGCAGATGGTGGATGTTGACGGGGATTGGAGCCCCTGACTCGGGAGATGGAGGTCAGGTTATCAGAATCCGGACGTCAGGGATGTGGTCGATGCGTGGCATCGGGCACGTCAGTCAGCGAAATGGTGTGGGTATCTAGGGGCTCATACTGTTCGCGTGGGCTATCAACGGTTTGAAGCGAAGTGCCTGTCACATCCCATCAACCCGGTCTAATGCGGGGTTGGGTAATGGCTGACCAAATGTCAGTAGTTCCCAACCACGGTCGGATGTCTCGAGAATCTAACGGCCGGGACGGCTTTCCCAAGCATCGTTGTTGACGGTCACTACCACCCAAAATCCGACCATCAACTCCTGCATAAGTGGAACGAACTTGGCACATCAACGTAGCGGTAGGGGTTATTAACTAACCTTTTCCACGAGTGTTGGTGATTTAATATATGCAGGTGAATAATGTATCAAAATGAAGTGAAAGTGCACTTTTGTGGTGAAGAAATACAACTTCAACCAATCGGCGATCACCACGTCAGCTTCCCGCGGATTGGAGGGCCCACAAGTCAGGTGAAACTGCCTTGAAGTGGGACCAAACACCCGGGAACCACCTTAGGGGCCCACAAGGCAGTGTCACAAGAAAGTCGGTGGGGATTGGCGCCAGTGAGGGTTCGGCCGAACCAACTTGACGGCCAATCATCCCCACCTTTCACGTGGCAATCTCCTATTCGTCCCCAATGAAGGTTAGGTGGGTATGGCGGTTACTAACAGCCATATAGCCGACTTGGCGGGCTATTTAAGGAGGGTCTTCACTTCATTTCAACACACCTCAAAGAAGATCAAAGTTTTACTCAAAGGGTTTAGTGCTAGGTATCTAGTACTTAGAAAGATAGGTTAGAGAGTGAGGGAAAGCTCTAAAAGGAGTGCCCCAAATGTCGGAGTTTTCTTCGAGGGTAGTTTAGAGAAGGGTCGGGAGTTCCGGCACCGACCTCCGGCCTTGTACCTCGACGGATGCTTTCTTCAATAAAGTAAGTGTTCGTGATTTACTATGGTTGTTATAGTTTTACATTGAGTAATTTACTTTACCGCATTTACTTACGGGATCATCGTCCATTAATTTGGGTGCTCTAGTACTAAGAGCCCTGATGAAGACGGGTGTTTTTGTGCGAGGCTAGAGTAGTATTCGATAGCGTAGACGTGGTGTCTAGGCTAGAGTTTACCTTTGTTTGCCTCCTACTCCACGGGTGAGAGGTAGGCGGCAGGTGGTGATAGCCCTGTCCGTCCTTTGTATTCCTCCACGTTCGGGTATAGGCCGGAGTCACTCGAGAGACCGAGTGTAAGCCGGCGCCCAAAGTAAGTAAAGAAAGTAAAGTAGTTTACCAGCTTCTTAGAGCCACAACCATAGAAATCCTCTCTATACCTTAGCCTACCTAATCTTGGATGTCCTTGGATGATCCTAACTCTTTGATAATCCCTACCGTTCCTTGGATTCAATATCCCTTGAAATACTCCCTGGGTGAAGTGCTACAACGGTATTCCGTGCGATTGCGGATTTTATCTGTGGTCGTAAGAAATACCAACAAGCATTTCTAGCGTCGTTGCCGGGGAACAGTTGTTGTTTTATCCTAGAGCCTAGGTCATCCTCGTATCTTTTTATTTTCTTTTTTCTCTTAGATTATGGACTGTCGACCCCCGTTTTTTTGGAACGGGAATCATTCGTGTTCATAGTACCATTTTCCTGGATCGAGTAGTTTGGTACTCACGAATACAGATCTGTATTATCAAGTGCATAGTGCATGAATAGTCTTACATTATAAATGTCTTACAATAATATGCCCAGGGGCGATATTCATCACATTTAGGTCCTCATGGACTGCTTTCAAGCAAAAGCAGAAGTAGGTAAGGCAGCAGAATGGAAGACAGCGGCTTGTCGAATTGCCACAGGCAACGACTGGGGACTAAGACCTAAGGTGCTCCCTCTTCTTCATTGCCCTCCTAGCAATATGCATACGGATCCTCCGAGTCTGCATTTCTTCCATCTGGAGGTTTGTGCGTATAGCAAGTATGAGTAGCAACCATACTCAGCAAGCCAACACGGAAAAATGCATATGATAGGGGATTTCAAGGATAGATTGTGGTTTAGTTGCGCAAAGCAAATTTTATAAATCATTTCACAAAATCCTATCTTCTAGCCAGGTCAAGTTTTAGTTTTCATAATATGTTAAATCGGCGATGGTTCTGTCGACCATCCATAGTTATCCCAAGGATGGCTTTCCGCCTCCAGTTCGCAATGGTTTTCTGGGGAGCCTGCCCCTTCTCGCACTTCGAGACGGCGTCCCACCAGCACGCAAAGTCATTATGCATACCACCCTATTGTTTATGATTTATGAGTCTAGCCACAAGATAAACTTGTCACGCCGCTCAATATCCGCGAGCACGGCTATTCGAATAGATTGGTTTACTCACACTGCAGTGAATGTACACTTTACCCGTACTCCGTGACTGCCCAACGAATGAGCCTACGTCACACCCACATGCGACGGTCACGGCAAAGCTTTCGATAACCTCGCTTTGGCAGTACCTGCTCCATGAACTTAAACCCTCATACACCCTAGCCGTCCTTTTGTAGCGGTGAGAGGAGTTCTGACGCCCCTGAGGTAAGGGGGAAAACTCACTAATCATTCACTCATCACTCAACACGTAGGCCGTAGCCTCTTCTCAATATCCAGAAGGCCGTAGCCTCTTCCCAATCATCACATCTCACATCTCAACACTTGAACCACTATGCAGGGATACTGCCTCCGCTCGGTTATTTACTCCGCTAGGTCATTCCCCATATCTAGAAGTACGGTTGTACTGGCTCGTATCAGGTTATCGATCTCATGGCTCAGTCCTTAATCGACCATGGATGATACTTGCCTTTCCCGGAATCCACCCCAAACCAACCGTCCGCCCCAGTCAAAAACATGGGTTTTATATTTTTCTCCTTTCACAATCATATTCCATCATTCTCATGGCAACGTGGCGCTCATGTCTCTACTTGACGTATATCAACTACCTTCCCTAAGGTAGTTGCCCGAGCATATAGCTCCTTTGCAAAATATGATAATGCATTGAGTCTAATCATGGCATGGCTAAGCATTTTACCGAAGGTTTCCTTCGGTTATCTTATTCGAGGGTTACGAAGGGTATTTCTAAAGGTTTCCAAATCAAGGCATGGCATCTCAAGTATAGGTGGGTGTAGCATGCCTATTTGATTTTTAAAATAACAACAGTTCGCAAGTAGGATCAACATGTTCAAAGAGAGTGATGACTTGCCTTGCTCATGATTTTCTTCACTTGGGTCTTCAGTGTATTCAACAGCTCCCTCGGACTCTATATATATACACGTGCGAAAGATCCAATTGAATTCAATCAGAATTCAAATAAAAACCATCAAAACCAAATAAATCACAAAAGTGGTCTTTACGATGGTCCTATGGTCGGATACGGATCTATGTTCGAGTTTCGCCTAAGTTCGTGTCAATATGTGGAGGTAGTATTACCTAGTGTTCTCCTTAATTCAACTTAGGATGGGGTGGCCTTATCCCCAGTTAATTGGGATTTGAGGCAAAGCTGTATCACTAAGGGTCTAAGGACATCTATTTGGGTTAGGGTTAACTAGAGTGTTTATGTCAGACTTTCGGTCGGTCTCTAATTTCTTAGGTGAGTTTGGATGTCGGGGTTCATTAGTATGTGGATCGGGAAGGATTCTATGGAGCGACGCTGTCAAATATACATATATATATATATATATGCATATATGCACACACACACACACATATATATATATATATATGTATAGTAAAGGATTGACTAGGGTTTATAAGGATGGTTTCAAAATTCTAATAAGGGTTCTAAAATAAATAATAGATGGATGGATGGGTTTTACAAAAGGTAGAGGTTTTTGGAGAGGAAATAGACTAAGGAGTTTGAGTATGAAGTTTTTATTTATGGGAGATAAATGGTAATATAAGGTCTATATTTATTTGTAAGAAAATTTTTGGGAAAGGATAAATATTATACTTTTGAAGGGATAAGAAAAAATATTTATTTATGGGAGATAAATGGTAATAGAGAATTCATGTTTATTTGTAATAAAATTTTGGGAAAGGTTAATAATTTGCTTTTGAAAGGATAAGAAATTTCTTGTAAATTAGGTTTAAGGTTCAAAGAGAGGAAATATATTTTTTTGTGATTTTTACTAGGCTCCTACAAAATTTAAACTCTTTTAAGAAACAAAAATAAAATTTTTCCAAAATTTTGCTTTGACCGAGCATCGAACCCACACCCTCTCTCTCTTGTTCCGCTCAGCCACTGGGCTACCGAGCCATTCTTGTATATCTCTCTCCTCTCTTTCTTTCTCTTCCTTCATTCTTCTCCTTCTTCTTCCCCAGCGAGACCGAGGGCGGCCACGGCCGAACGGCGGCGAGGGGACTCAATGCTCGGCATCTAATTGATCCTACTCCATTCTAGGCGACATAAGGGACTCATCCTGAGGCATCACCGGACCGGGGAGGCGACGGAATGAGCCGCCGGCGGCGGCCCTGCCGCAGCGGCGGTGGCGCACGGTAACGGCGAGCTCCGGTGGAGTTCCGGCCGAACTAATGGGTCTTAGAGCATCTACGGAACACGGGGAAGCTAGCGAGGGGTTTGGCTTGGTCGGAAAGGGGCAGTGGTGGCCTGGCGACGTGCGCACGGCGGTGGCCGGAGCAGAGAGCTCGGCGGCGCTCGTCGCCAGCGAGTTCCGGCGAGAGATAGACTCAACCAATCTAGGGGAAATGAAGCTTATAACATGTAGATCGTGAATGTACCTTCAATTTGCTGAGAAATCGATCGAAGATGTCAAATTCCTAGCTCTTGCTTCGGGCAGCCGACGTTAGGGTTCTTCGGTGTTTCTCGAAATTGGTGGGCTATGGTTAACGGATTTTGGGGCAAATTTGGGAGGAGCTAGATTAGGCTATTAGGCACAATTTTTGTGTTGTGAACTTCGGCCGTGGAGTGCTATTTATAGCCGACCACACGAGCTCGAGCTCGACGGCCATGGCGGCAGCGCTAGGGGTCACGCGTGCGCGAGTAGGGGAAAAAGTAGGCCGTTGTGGGGGGTGGCGAAGCCACAGTGGCGTCGGCATGGGCACGATGTACGACGCGTGCGGCTGACGTCGGCTACAGGCGCCGGCGTTGATGCGGGCGCGCTCGTGTGTTCGGCGACACGACAGCGACGTACGACGCGGCGCGGGCGCGTACTGTGGCCGACGTCGTGCGGCGTGGGCGTGGCGTACGAGCGTTGACGTCACGCGACACGCGGGCACATGCGTGTACGTCACGTGACGTCGTGCGACGCACCGTCGCGCGCATAACGTGCACACAGTATGGCTCCGACCGTGTCGAACACCGGCGGGCGATGAACAAGCGATTTCGATTTTCCCCGATTTTTCTTTTCTTTTCTGTTTTCTTTTCAATTTTTATTTCCATCTTTTCTCTTATATTTTTCCTAGTAAAAAGAGCGATTTGTTTCATTTCAAAAATTTAGTTTCATTTCAAATTTCCCAATCTTTTTATCCTATGTATTTATTACACATTTATATTTATTTATCCTTCCTTATTCCTACCATATATATATATATTGTATTTTTCTCAATTTATGGTTTGATTAAATAAGTTGTATTTACCTTGGTTTTCCCTAATTGTTTTATTTGTTTTTGCTTTTATTATTATTATTATTTAATATTTACTTTTGGGGTTTTCTACTCTTTTAAGATTTCCAACACCCTTTTTGATTTCTCAAACCTCTAATTAATTCAATATTTATTTTTAACCTTCAATAAAACTTGCAAATAAGAGGCAAATGGTCACAACAAGATGCAATGATTTCAAAAAGTTTTTGTGGGCTCCGGTTTTTAGATCGCGATTTTTAAGTTCTGATTTTCAGGGTGTTACATGGACCAATCTATCCAAAGCATATCCTCTCCAAAGGGCGTGTTCTTTGAGCCACCATCTTCTTCTGAGCCAATTCTTTCATCTGGCTTTGAACTCCACCCTAGCTTTATAGCCATGGTTCGGGAGCAATCCTTCTCTAAATGCGATAATAAAAATCCATACCATCATCTGCGAGAGTTTGAACTATTGTGTTCATACCTGATGATTCCAGGCATGACACAAAGAACTTTGAAGTGGAAGTTGTTTCTCTTTTCGCTTACCGAAAGGGAGAAGCAATGGTACACTCTTACCGTGGAAAAAGTAAACGATGAGTGGGAAGAACTCAGAGATAGATTCTGTCTCGCTTTCTTCCCGCTAACCCATATCTCATCTCTACAAGTAGAAGTTCTCAGCTTTCGTCAGACTGAGAAGGAGACTATAGGTGCAGCCTGGGCCAGGTTCTTAACTCTTATCCAAACCGGCCCTAAATTGTCTTTACCCGATCATGTGTTGTTGCAACACTTCTGGTCAGGTCTTGGCAAGAAGTCTGCCCTATACCTTGACATCGCATCCGGTGGTTCTTTTTCACATAAGACTCCGATGGAAGGAAGAGAAATTCTAAGTCGTATCTTAGAGAGCACCTCCTTCATCGAAGATTATCGTGAATCACTACTGACGGTCAAGGAAAGCGATGAGGATAACTCTCCAGCCGAGTCTAATGCTTTAACTTGCATATCTCAAGATATGGCTGTCGAAACCTCACCCGAACTGGGAACACCGAAGGATGAAGCAATCAATCTTCGGAGTTTCCCACCAATTTCGAGGACGATCTTTTCGAAGATTATGGAAATACCACGAAATTCTTCTACAAAAAGAGACCACCAGTTCCAGTTTCTCCTCCTGTGCCTCTCAAGGATAAATTCCTTAGAGAGACCATGAAGGGGTTAACATCCATTATGAGCCATGAGTGGTTGAAAGAGTGTAAATTGTAGTCCGAAGCAATTCGGATTAGTTCACCTTCGTCAACCATTCATTGCAACATAAGGGGAACAACGATTCAGGTCCTTTACAATCCCATCATCAGGGCAAATATCATCTCTGATTCCCTAGCGTTCGCACTTCTGGGTGACGAACCTTTGACTCTGACTCATAAAACTTTCAGGACTCCTCATGGAGATATTGTTGACGAGAAATCTCTCTCACGCGCTGGTCTGGGAGATTTGCTTGACTCCAGTGCAGGTCCTTCTCGGCTGCCTACAACGTGTAGGGCGTGCCAGTTGATTTGATCTGCTAATCAACAAGAAAAACAAGAGAGTACACGTTTAAGCGTTAGGTTAGATCCCCACGGGATCGGTTAAGGAAATCCATGAATGAATATATGCTATTCTAGGTCGTATTTGGCCGAGCAACTGGAATGGATCGGCTACACCGAGACAACATCAGCCGCTTGATCCAAATATAGTGAAGAATAACAAATACACAGATTGATAACCTAACCGACACTGGAAAGCTAACAAAGAATCAGCTAATACTCCGATAAATCTTATGTGAAGATAATATTCCTGAATCAAACATATAATTCAGAAATCGGCCATCGGCCGCCCGGGAAGAGCCGATTTCACTAGGCAACATCCGATAGGAGCACGATCTTAACATAAGAGGCAGCCCTAATACAGATCTAGTAATAAGCATATTAAAAGAAACATATTAGAATGGGCAAGGCCGGCTGAAACCCCGGCGCTGTCTCTAAATGATATAAATTTCAGATGAACAAATCATTGATAGTTCTAAATACGACTTAATAGTTTGAATCCGATGCAGCATTAAGTATAAAAAGAAACATCTGATCTGTTACAACCGATTTATGCTCCTCGAGACGGTAGATACCGCATATGAACCAGCCAACCTTTAGATCTAGCCCTATTGACTGCATGTTCCTGACGGAACGAGCCAATAACAAGATAGATCTAAACATTGATCTAATTCATATGCGTTATATGATATATGACGCAGTAAAATCACTAATTCTAATGTATCATTGCGATGGAAGCATTAGAAACAGATAATCATACCACTAATGACAAACATTTACCTGGATTTGGGGATCGAGACGATGCAGCCCAAAGCCAAACAGAGTGTTCGTCTAAAGAAAAAGTTGGCGATGCGCCGAAGATTGGATTGATTGAATAATAATCCTTTTACACAGAGGGTCTCGGGTCCTATTTATACCCAAAATACAAATATCTGTAACAACCCTGGACTCTATCTAACTACTGTTTAAAACACCATATTATCCCTAGCGGGACCTATACCGTGTTATAACTAACAATTTAACAAATCTCTAGATTACAGATACAATTGCCGTTATAGGACTCTATCCATAAGTGGCAATATCTTTTAACGCGCAACTAGCAGCCGAATCTTTCATTTATCTCCAAGTTTTTTCACTAAACACGGCTTCATCTCTTCCGGACTCAGAATCGGCTGTCGTCTGCTCCCATTCGATCCATCCTTAGCCGACTAACCTTGCAGCCGATCCCTTTTTAGCCGAAACGATTCCTGTCTTCAGCCGATCCGATTTCGCTTTGCCTTTACGAACTTAGGAACTCAATTACCAAATTTCAGTGTTAACACATGCCCCCAAGTCCGTAATACGAAGTGTTGCGGATTTGCTTGCCTATTCAAACTCTCGCTTCCTTCTTGACCTAAACCGCCTCGGCTTCTCCCCAAGTGCTCTTTAAATATCCACTTCTCTCGGCCGAACCGCCTACGCCTCCAACGTGTACTCGTCCTTCTTCATGAACAAGCCTCCTGCCCTTTCTCTCTCTCCTCCGGCGACTCCATCGGCGCTCGACAATCTTCCTCACGTTCTTCAGACTCATCCTCGCCCCCGAGCTTCCCAATGGCCTCCGCCGCCGCATCAAGCACCTCCATCTCGCCGGCTACCACCGCCACGCCGGCCGCAACCACGCGCCGCTCGCGCGCGCCACCGCAACCGCTCACCGCTTACAACCGAGTTCCCGAGGTACTTTCTTCCGATCCACGATTTTACTCTCAAATCTGCTTTTTCGAACATTCTCACATAAACGCTTCGTTCGGTGATTTTCCAGTAGCATTTTACTCCATACTCTTATTAATTAGTACTTTTCCTGTTCCCGAACCATAAAACACAATCATTCTTGACTAGCACTTTTCTCCCCTTTTTCGACTGTAGCACCTATCTCATCAAGTACTTATCCCCAATTCAACACAAGCAGAGAAATACTTCCTCAGACCCATCGGCAACACAGATCCAACTGATATCATCATAGCCGAAACCAACAGCATCCCTTTTAACACCGCCAAACCATCTCTTTCCCATTGGAATGGAACATTCAAAGCATGGCCATCCACCGATGTAGCCTGGACTGAATGGTATAAAAGGGTACGATCGGCTAAGTATGCCCAGTGGGAAGAGAAAAAACTTGCCCAATGCCTGGAACTGTCCATCGCCGGCATGGAGAAAGACGAGCCGCTCTTATCGGCTGCGACCTACTTCTGGAACGACAGTTTTAATGCCTTCATCTTCCGGCAAGGGCCGATGACCATCACACTGGCCGATGTATATATGACAACTAACATTGAATCATCGGCCGACCCAGGCGTCTTGAACCGAAAAGGCCAACATCGCTTCAAAACCAAAGCCATCGGCGGATGGAGCGGCTTCATCACCCAAAACATGAAGGAAGGGACAGTCGGCCACCGGAATACACCGCCTTCCCGATGATGTGGCTGGAAAAGTTTGTATTCTCGCGGGTCAAGCCAGGCCGACCGCCAATTGGCGTATCATGGCTGAAATCCCGCCGATGGGCAAGAATTTGCACCGGGAAAATATCTCCTCGGCTACTCTTATCAAATGCTACATCAAGCTGCCGCGAAAATAGCCGCCAAAGCCCCAGTCAACACTGGTGGCCCCTGGTGGTTCCTCCAAATCTGCTAGTATAAGTGTAACATCCTCGAAAATCGAAGAAACCGAAATCGGAACGTAAAAATCGAACTTTCAAAACCTTCGCTGGTTGCTTCTTTCTCGGTTTGTTGCTTCTTATTTTCCATTTCGCTTGCATAAATTTAGACGTGATCAATTTCCCTTTCTGTTTTTGGATGATTTGGGTTTGTCAAAATGAAAGATGCGAAGGTCCGTATCTGGGATTTTTTAAAAAGAAATCGTGGAAAGCGGATTTATGAAAACGCGATTTGGGAAATATAAAATAAAAATTATGGTTGGGAGAAGAAAAATTAGGACACAAAATAAACAATAAAATTCTCTGAGTCGTACTCAAATCCGGAAAATTTTGGAAAAATAAAGGGAGGATATTGAAATTTGAAAAGAGGGATTTTAAATAAATAAATATGAAAAATATTGTGCGAAAATAATAGTGGAGAAAAGTTGAAAATATTGTGTTAAAAATTATTTTTGAATTTTATGAATTTATTTTGGAATTTTAGAAGAAAGAAAAATAGAAATGGAAAATTAAAATGGAAAATCGGGAAAAATCGGAAATTGCACTGTTCATGGCGCGCCAAGTGTTCGACGCCGTACGCGTCGTACCCGCCCGCCCGCGCGCGCCACGCGCCACGCCGCGCTCGCGCGCACCGGCCCCTACCCCGCGCGCACCGCCCCCTACCCCGCGCGCCACGCGCCGCGCGGGCACGCGCGCGCGCCGCGCGCGCCACGCGCCGCTCATGCGCCGCCGCGCGGACCCCGCGCGCCGTGCCCGCGCGCCGCGCCCTCCGCACACGCCGTACGGCCTCGCGCCCGCGCCGCGCCTTGCCGCCACGCGGCCGTGCCGCGCCGGACCCCCACGCCGCGCGCTCGCCCGCCGCGTTGCGCCGCCGACCGGCCCATCCCCGTGCGTCGCCGTGTGTCTCCACCCGCGCCCGCGCCGAGTCGGCCCCTCCCCTCTCCACCCCACGCCCGCGCCGAGCCCCTCGGCCGCGCCTATAAAAGGGGCGGCATCCCGCCTATTTTTGCCGCACCGCCGCCGCTCCTCTCTCCGTTCCCGAGCGCCGCCGCGAGAGCCGACGCCGCAACCCAAGCGCCGCCGTGCACAAAGCCTTCCCCGTGCCCATCGCTCCTCCCGAGGCCGCCGTCGCCGGTAAGCCCCCTGCCCCGCCCATTTTTGTCGCGCGCCGCCGCCTGTTTCGGCCGGACTTCGGCGAACACTTGAGGGCCAATGAATAGTGCGACAGAGAAAAGAAAGAAAAAAAAAGAAAAGAAAGGGAAAATTAGGAAAAATTTTAGAAAATTTGGAAAAATATTTTGGGAAGACTTGAGTAAAATTTTGGGCAAAAATAAATTATTTTCTTGTATGTTTTCTCGGTGCAAAGTTGAAAATCGAAATCGGACTTTTCCGGAATTTTGTTTCGCGTCGTTTTAAATCCGGATTTCGTTAATTCTTTCTCGCTATTTAAATAGGCTTCCCTTTTGTGCTCAAACCTTCAAAACCTCGAGCACGAACTCCTCCGCCGACATTTCCAAATCTAATTTCTCAAATAATTACGATCGTCGTTTTGCGAAAACCCTAGGGCATCGACTCGATTCCAAAACTCGGATTTTTTCCTAGCGACCCTTGTCCTAACTCAAGTAGAATCTTAGGCAAAACATTTGGAGTCGTTTTCATGGCTTTTATGGTTCTTTTCGATCTCTCGGTATTTTATTGAATTCTAATTGAATTCAATTGATCTTTCGCACGTACGGATAGCACCTCGAAGAAACCGGCATCGACCCCGTTGAAGACACCACCCCTCAAACGTGCGAGCAAGGCAAGTCATCACACTCTTTGAACATATTGATCCTACTTTGTGAAATGATGTTGATTTCAAATTACAAATTGCATGCTTTACACAAACGAGTACCTATGCTTGATATACCCCGCTTTGATATTGATCACCGTAGAATTTATTCTTTGTAACCTTCGATGTGATAAGACCGGAGGCTAACTTCGTAAAAATGCTTAGCCCCGCTTACACTAGATCCCCGCATACTCATGATTGTGCAAGAAAGCTTTGGTTTCGGGCAACTACCTTAGGGAAGGTAGTTGAAATACGGCTCGTGGAGACATGAGCGCCACATGGCCACGAGAATGTTGAACTAAGTTTGGTGAAAATTAAAAATGCTAAACAACTATTTTAGACTGGGGCGGCGACCGAGCCATGAGATAGCCGGAAACGAGCCAGCATAACCGTATTTCGAATGGGTATAGACCTAGCCGATTAGATAGCCGAGCTGAGGCAGTATCCTTGCATAGATGGTTCTCTATGATGTGGTTTATGTGATGAGAATGAGGCTGCGGCCTTTTGTTGTGAATGGTGGAATTAAATCGATATTAATTAAACTTAAAGATTGAGGAAGTTTTCCCTTACCCCGGGTGCGCCAGAACTCCTCTCACTGCTAGAAAAGGACGGCTAGAGTGCATGAGGGCTTAAGTTCATGGAGCGGATACTGCCAAAGTGAGGTTATCGAAAGGCTTTGCCGTGACCGTCTCATGAGTTGAGACGTAGGCTCATTTGTTGGGCTGTCGCGGAGTACGGGTAAAGTATACATCCACTGCAGTGTGAGTGAATCAATCTATTCGAATAGCCGTGCTCGCGGATATCGAGCATCATGACAAGACTTTCGCTTGGCTAGATTTTAAACTTAAAACTGCTGGGATGGGTTTGCATGATGATTTCATTCGCCGGTGGATCAACTTCTCGAGATGCGAGAAGGGGTGGATTCCTAGAAAATCATGACGAATCGGAGGCGGCCATCCTTGGAATCACGATGGATGGTAGACGTAACCGTCGCCGATTAATGAACTATGGAACTAAAACTTGATTTGGCTAGTTGTTAGGCTTGTGAAAAGAATTGTGAAAATTGGCTTTATGCAAAAGAAACTCCAGCCATTCCTTGAATAACCCTATCATGTGCATCAATTCCGTGTTGGCTTGCCGAGTACGGTTGGTACTCACCCTTGCTATACGCACAAACCTTCACCGATGGGAATGAAGAGCCGGAGGATCCATACGCGTACTACCGTAGGGTGAAGGAACCGATGGCGCTTACTAGATCTTAGTTCCTGGCCGTTGCTCGTGGCAAATGACATGTCGCTGCCTCTATTCCGCTGCCGTATTTAAATTCTGCTTTTTGTGTTGTATTCGGACCATGAGGTCCTGTGTGTTGAACATTGCCTTCGGGCCTATTGTTGTAATAATGTCGCCGTAAGACTATTTGTGCATGTGCACCTGATTACCCAGTACTGTATTCGTGGGTACCAACTACTCGATCCAGGGAAATGGTACTAAGAACACGAAAGATTCCCGTCCCAAAAACGGGGGTCCACAATTAGCCACCCAGAATGTAGCTGGTCGGCCCCGTCTGACAGACGCCGGATTCCCACGGCTAGAGCCGATTGAAGACGATGAAGGCAGCCCGATTGCCACCAGGCGATGCATGAACTACGGAGAAGCAGCCGCCGCCCATGAAGGCTCAAAGCAATCGGCCGAGCTATTGGCCGAATGGTTCGTAGCCCTTTACGATGGGCTGTCCCGCGACAACCGTACCTGGTACTTGTACCCAGACCGGGGAATGTTTGAGTTGCCGATTGATTTCAATTGGGATGACCTCAACTCAACCGATAACCCAAGGTGCAGAGAGTTGTTCGCCGCCTCTTTGTCCCCCTGCATCTTGCCGACTGGGGTTCACCAAGGTCGATCAGTGGCCTAGAGCTATGAACTCTATTACCCAGTATCGGTGGCGAGGCAGCTTGGTCTTGGGCAACTGCCCATCGGCTTTTTCTACGCCGATAAGATTGAAACTAGAGGAGCGGTCGGCCAAGACTTGATGATGAATCGGTTGCTGAACATAGCCGGTCCTCCACTCGGCGACGCCAGCGTGATAACATTGTCCACAAGGAGAAGCGTCGCTTACGACCGATGGTGGTCTGAACTTAAACGCCACATCTTCCATCAACGGCCGTCTTGCTACATCGACCTGCTTCTGCCCGACGAGATCCCCTTGGTATATTTCTGCTTCGGGTTAACAATTTTCTTCTTACAATTCACTCATCGGCTGGCATAGCTGATTAACGTTCATCTTTTGATTTTGCAGGAGACGAAGACAAAGCGGCCGACGGTAAGCGACTCCGGACGCCCTATCGAATACAACCCAGGCGTTCTGGATGTGGGCGGCCTTGCTCCGTCGGCCATCTACCGGGGGCGCCCAAACTAACATCACGCTGCGAGGGCAAAGGCCACCGATCGCGCGAAGAGAAAGGTAGCACCACCACCGCGTTCGTCGGCCGCGCCGCCCAAGAGGGTGAAAAAGACAAAATCATCCGCGTCAGCCGACAGCCTCCCCCCGGACCCGGCCGTCGTGCAATTCCTCGATGCCGCTGTCAACGAGGAAGTGCCAATGGCTGTCAGGGTGGCGACCGAACCCGGGATCCCGAGTCCTGAGTCGGTCAATGCCCCAACTGACGTTCCGCCAGCCCCAAGCCCGCCCGCCAACAAGACGTCCACCGGTAAGCTTTTACTCCATCAGGCTTGGTTTCACAATGATCGCTTGCATCCGATCGCCTATTGCTCGCAGTCAAGAGATTGGCCGCCGCACTCCTCGCCCCGCGCCATCGGTAATCGTCTTCGTCACTTGGTCCGTGGTAATCGATCGGCTCATCTGTTAATCCTTTCTACTGCAGCCCCCGCGGTCTCCATCGGCTGCCCCCCAGGCGTCTGGCGAGCATATTGCGCCTATTGGGGATAGTGGCGACAACGCCGGTGAAGAAGGTCCGACGGCCATGGGCAACGATTCAGCCGAACCAACAACCCTGACAACGACGCCGACAGTAAGCCGACTGATTTCGACTATCGACTTTGTCGACCTAGCATGCCCCTGATCCTTTCTCCTTTTGCTGCAGAACGTAGCCGACCTTCTCAACTTTGATTTATCGGAGTTCGAGGAGTCCGGTTACACCGGCGAGGAAGCGCTTGCGGCGCCGGCTGAGGGCCTGAGGACCACTTTAGCCGATATCGGCAATCGGCTGGAAGCTTCATTAGATGCGCTGGTGGTCGACAGCGGCTCAATACGCGCACGATTCAGAGACATCCAAGACCAGCTGTCGGACGCTGTAGCCGAAGCCATCGTGCCGACGACTTTCATGGAAGCCTATCAGTTCAAGTACGAACGAGCCCGACAACGAATAATTGATTGCCGTGAAAGTCAAGCGTGGTCGGCTACCATCCAGTCGACAAAAGAAGCCATTGAGAGCCGGAAGGCCGCCTTTGACCGCCTAAAGACAGAGCCGGTGGCCAAGCTTGAGCAACTCCACGCCCGTCGGGATCAGTTGATAGCCGATCTCGTTCAAGTTACGAACGAGATCGATGTCAATGAGAAGTACATGGCCGGCCTGCCGGCCAAGGTTGATGCCGAGCGCCAAGGCATCAGGGCGGCTGTGGCGCATTTGCGTGACTTGGTGAGGAGCACCCGATCGATGGCGGGGTCTGAGGTCGATGACCTTAGGGCCATCAGCGAAATCGATCAAATTAAGCGATTGCGCTTGCTGGCCATAGCCGATTTCGAAAAATGAGACTCGTAAACCGTCCAACTTGCGAGGTCAGCTTGAAGGGTTACGCGGAGGCTACGCTAGCCGAAAACAAAAACTTTTCTACCGTGCAAACCAGGAACACTTGCAAGTAAGGGCCGATAGATCGTTACCGATTGGAGTATGCAGCAGAAATAGCCAATCAGGGCTATCCGATCTGGAACTGTGATGGCCGATGACAGCTGATTCCCGCAAGCTGACAGCCGATTCCTGGGGACAGCCGACTCACCAATCAGCCGATTCGCAGATGTCGTAGCCGATCCGAGTCGTCTGACCGCTTTCTCGCGCCTCGCTCCAATGCGCTCGACCGCAGCCGATTCCACCACAGCCGGGAACAGAACGCCGAACACCCATGTGCTAGAACGCAATGCAAGGCTAGGGTTTTGGCTCGAAGGTGGGAGGGTTTCCGTGGAGATTGATCTCGCCGACTTCTAAAGCCGCGTGTGATCAGATTGATTTCGGCGCTATGCAAATCAATTGATGTGTTGTAGCTCTCCACCCCTCCCTCCTTTATATAGAGTTGGCCGACTGGGACTAGTGGCCGATCAGGACTCTATTTCAAATCGGATCCCATCCGAATCTCATAGAGTTGGCCGCCCATACGTCGTAAGACCACAGGACTCTATCCGATCGGATCCCTATCCGATCGAGCCGTATCCGAGTCCAACTCGAACGCCTGTTCTTATCCCCTTAAGCGTGCGACCCGGTAGGTTCAGGTATACTCGGTTTCGGCTATAGTCTAACTTAGTTGATTGTCGGCTCGAGTCCAACTCAACCGACCTGTCAACAGCGACACCTAGTAGCACATATTGACACCATAGTATACAAGAATATAATATCGGCTCTGAACCTGTAATGTGTACACAAATCCCTTTGCCTCACGATACCAATTAAGCTATAGGCAAGATGTGTGCCATCCCTTCAATAGCTTAACCATTCACTCGAACCGTATTGGATTATCTCGTCGTTGACCGACTCCTCAATCGCCTTAGCATGGCCATGCATTTCCATAATCCATTACCTCGAGGGGCCCAGAGATATCTCTCCCAAAGGAGGGGCAAATTCCATCTTGATCACTCACATCCCACTCCATGTTTCATAGCAAACCCAAAAACTACCTTTATAACCCGCCCGCTGAATAGCGTTTGGTAGTCCCAAAGTAGGCTACTACACATGTTGGAATCCATGGTGATCTCAGTCTAAGGACTTTGTACCAACACTACCTCGAGACCAACTAATGACACATTAATTCCCGTAGTGTCTCATGGTGGGTCTATCCAACAATATGTTCTCTAACACATGTGTCCATGTTTATTGATTTGGTATCTCCATACCCATGATCTATTCAATCAATAAACATGCCGATCTTAGAATCATATTAGTTCCAACAATATGATATATGATCGTGGATCATTTAGAAATAGATTCATACATAAAGAGTCTCATAAATAAGTCACGTACTTATTGATCAATACAAGATATCTATTTCATGGAACTGAATAACACTTTATTCATTTATACATAAACATTGACCGTGATATCCAACATCTCCATGTTGTCTCTAGGGCATATCACTAACAATCTCCCACTTGCACTAGAGTCAATCATGTAAGTATCTAATACCCATTGCTCTTGTGTGCGCCTCATGCTTCGGCTGAGGGAGAGGTTTTGTCAGCGGATCGGCTATGTTGAGATCCGTGTGCACTTTGCATATCTTGACATCACCTCTGTCCACTATCTCGCGGATGAGATGATATCGCCGAAGTATGTGTTTGGACTTTTGATGTGACCTCGGCTCCTTGGCTTGCGCAATGGCTCCACTATTATCACAATAGAGAGACATTGGACCAGTCGTACTAGTCATCACACCAAGCTCAGAAACGAATTTCTTGATCCAAACAGCCTCCTTTGCAGCTTCCGAAGCAGCAATATACTCGGCCTCGCATTGTATAATCAGCAACGTATCCCGCTTGGAACTCTTCCACTGATCGCGCTCCGTTTAGGCGTAACACGAACCCGCATTGCGATCTATAATCATCCTTGTCTGTTTGGAAGCTAGCATCGGTGTAACCACTTACAACGAGCTCTTCTTCACCTCCATAGACTAGGAACATATCCTTAGTTCTTCTCAAGTACTTAAGGATATTCTTTACTGTAGTCCAGTGACCTTCACCGGATCTCGATCGGTATTTGCTCGTAGCACTCAAAGCGTACGAGACATCTAGACGTGTACATAACATGGCATACATGATGGATCCAATTGCCGAAGCATATGGAACCATACCCATCTTATTCCACTCATCATGTGTCCGAGGACACCGATTCTTGCGAAGATTAATGCCATGTGACATGGGCAAGAAATCTTTCTTGGAATCATGCATGTTGAACCTTTTCAACACCTTGTCAATGTATGTACTTTGGCTTAATCCAATTAGCCTCTTGGATCTATCTCTATAGATCCGAATGCTAATATGTATGCTGCGCTCCCTAAGTCTTTCATGGAAAAACTATTTTTCAATGAAGACTTGACGGATTCTAGCATAGGGATATCATTTCCAATCGCAATATGTCATCCACATATAAGATTAGAAATACAATTGCACTCCCACTCGACCTTTTGTAAACACAGCCTCCTCTTCGTTTTTGATGAAACCAAACCCTTTGATTACTTCATCGAATGAATATTCCAACTCCGAGATGCTTGCTTCAATCCATAAATGGATTTATGTAGCTTGCATATCTTTCCAGCGATTGTGGATCGACAAAACCTTGAGGTTGTATCATGTATACATCCTCGCTTAGGTTTCCATTTAGGAAAGCCGTTTTGACATCCATCCGCCATATCTCATAATCGAAATATGCAAGCAATCGCAAGGATAATCCGAATAGATTTAAGCATTGCGACGGGTGAGAAGGTTTCATCATAATCAACTCCTTGAATCTGTTTAAAACCTTTCGCCACCAATCGCGCCTTATAGATGTTAACATTTCCATCCATATCGGCCTTTTCTTAAAAACCCATTTACACTCAATGGTTTTGACACCATCAGTGGATCAACCAAGTTCCAAACTTGATTGTCATACATGGATTCTATTTCGGATATCATGGCTCCAAGCCACTTGTTGGAATCGGGTCCCACCATCGCTTCCTCATAGGTCTTAGGCTCATCGTTGTCCAATAACAATATATCACGTTGTTCCGCACTGTACCGCCACGCGCGACGTGATCTTTTAGACCTCCGTGGGCTGGTGTATCTACAACCGGTGGCGCAATACTTTGCTCCTCCCGTTGTGGTTCCGTGGTCGCCGAAACATTTTCTCGGTGTTTCTTGAACTTCTTCAAGATGCACCCTGCTCCCACTAACCCTTCTTGAAAGAAACTCTTTCTCCAAGAAGACACCGTGTCGGGCGACAAACACTTTTCCTTGTTCCCGATTATAAAAGTAATATCCCTTAGTTTCCTTAGGATATCCCACAAAGAAGCACTTGTCGATTTGGATGTGAGCTTGTCGATCAAACGTTTTACATAAGCTTCACATCCCCAAATTTTGAGAAAAGACAAACTAGGGGGTTGCCTGTCCATATCTCATATGGTGTCTTTTCAACCGACTTAGATGGAACTCTATTTAGTGTGAGCGCAATGTTTCAAGAGCATATCGCCGAAGGATAGCGGAAGATCACTTTGGCTCATCATGGACCGCACCATGTCCAACAAGGTACGATTTCTCCGTTCGGACACTCCGTTCCATTGTGGAGTTCCGGCGGAGTCAACTGTGGAACAATTCCACAATCTTTCGATGATTACCAAACTCTTGGCTCAAGTATTCCCTCCACGATCCGATCATAGAAACTTGATTGTTTTCCCTAAATGATTCTCGTACTTCATTCTGGAATTCTTTGAACTTTTCAAAGGATTCGGACTTATGCCTCATTAAGTAGATATAACCATATCTACTAAAGTCATCGATAAAGGTAATGAAGTATTGATAACCACCTCGGCCGTTGAGCTCATTGGTCCACATACATCGCATGTACAAGTGCCAACAAGTCACTTGCTCTCTCACCGTGTCCCGTGAAAGGTGCCTTTGTCATCTTACCAAGTAAACAAGACTCACATGTCTCAAATGATTCAAAATCAAAAGAGTGAAGCAATCCATCCTTATGGAGCTTCTCCATGCGTTTCTTATTTATATGGCCTAAGCGACAATGCCGATAAACGTGGGGTTTATATCATTAGAGAGTTGCCTTTCGTATTAATGTTATAGATGGGAGACACTTCAAGATTCAAAACGTATAATCCATTCACCAATGGAGCATGAAAATAGAACATATCTCTGAAATATATTGAACAACCATTGTCCATTGATCTAAAATCATATCCTTCCGCTTGCAAACATGAAGCGGAAATAACGTTTTGACATAGTGTTGGAACACAATAACAATTATTTAATTCCAAAACTAATCCTGAAGGTAGATGAAGTGGTACTCGTGCCGACAAAGAACTATAGCAACGCTTGCTTCATTGCCGACGCGCAGTTCACCTCGCCCCTTCTTAAGCCTCTACTTCTTCTCATTCCCGCAACGATTTGCAAATATGAGCTACCGATCCGGTATCAAATACCCAAGAGTCGTAGGTGAAGTTGCAAGATTAATGTCTATAACATTAATACCTGAAGCGTAAGTCGTACTTTGCTTCTTTTTGAGATCCTCCATGTACTTCTTGCAATTCCTTTTCCAAGGGCCTGTCTCCTTGCAGTAGAAGCAAACGACATCCGATGCCACCGACCCTTCTTGCCCTTCTTTGCATTGGAGGCACTCGCAATCTCATCGGGAGTTAGCTTCCTCTTGGTGCAAAGTTTCTTGACAGTGGTTTGCGCTTAGCCTTCGCATCATCATCACATGATGACCGTTTTTCTCGGATACTCTCCTCACTGTCTTTAGCATCCCATGCAATTCAGCCAAGGTCTTATCCATACTTGTTCATGTGATAATTCAATATGAATGGCTCGAAGCTCGGAGGGAGCGACCGGAGAATCACATCGCAGCCAACTCTTGGCTAAGGGGAAAACCTAGTTTTTCCGGACTCTCGATATAGCCAATCATCTTTATCACATGCGGGCCGACGGGATTCCCTCAACAAGCTCGCACGCAAACAAGGACTTCGAGGTGTTGAACCTCTCGGCCCGAGCTTGGTTCTCAAACATGTTATGCAGTCCCTAAATAATAGTGTGAGCATCGCCGCTCTCATATTGCTTCGAAGCTCGGGGTCATTGTAGCAAGCATGAGACAGCTTATATCTAGGGCATCATTAGTGTGCTTCTCGTAAGCTCTCCGTGCGTTGCGGTGGCATTATTAGGCAAATCCTCGGGATAAGGTACTTCAAGAACGTACTCCTTACGCTCTTGCTTGAGAACAATTCTCAAGTTGCGATACCAATCCATAAAGTTTGTTTCGTTTAATTTTTCCTTTTCGAGAATAGATCACAAATTAAAGGTACTGGGTGTAGTATTAGCTGCCATTATTCTACAACGAAAAAGCAAAGTTTAGCACAATGTTTATGCTATGTCTATTGTTAAACAATTTAACATTAGACTCCCATTACGTATTTTACACCTTCCCTCTAGGTTACGCATTGGGTCAAGATCCACATGTTAATCAATTTTCTAGTGAGCTTTCGCATCACCGCTAGAAGATTAATAACATCGGTAAGCAACTCCTTGCTAATCACATCTCTATGTGACTCTTGTTGTTGGTGTGGCATCTCCATGCCCCGGCGCCAACCTATGCCCCAAGGCCCAAAACTGTTTTGATAGCCTTGTTAAATAAACCAAATGCTCCGCCGTATATGTCCGACATATACCCCTCGTGTTATGATAGAGAATGGCACTCTGCTTTGCGACCCACCATTGACGAGCATAACGGTGACGGGTGCAACATTTGGAAGGGCATCATTACTACTTAATTTTGCGAGGGATACTATCCTATCAAACAAACATATCACATATGAAAGCAAGTAGAATAGCACATAATGAAATAGTATGGCCCCCTTCACATGGTGATCTCCATCTACATGTCGGTGTAGAGGATCTCCATCTTCATCACCGTTCTTCCAAGTGCCGAATGCTTGATTTCTTCAAACTAAGCTACTACTATAGAAGCTCTAATTGAAGATTACATCGACTCGTAGGTCGTGAAAGAATATTATAAGCATTGCACGTATGAAAGAATATTACAGGGATTGCACATATGAAAGAATATTACACGCATCACATGCATCTCATACATACAATAGGGCCATACCATCTCAAAGCATTCTCTTGCAAAAACAAGTTAGGCGTAGAACGTTTCTACCTATCACGGAAACGACATCGAGATGACCTATAAGGGGGCGCACACGGCGGTCCCGCTAAATTCATAGATCCAATCTATGAAATCGCTTACGGAAACCATGTCGGCATAATCATATTATGCCGTCCCAATACACTATCAAGGGAGATGGTTTGCGTAGGCACGAGGCAAGAAACAAGATCGGACTACGAGATAGCTTCGGTATAATCACATTATACCGTTCCGATACACTATCAAGGAACGCTATCTCGAAGCCGACTCAAACCGAGTTCTATGGATATTGCTTCAACGTAATCACATTACGCCGTTCGGATACACTATCAAGGAACGCAATTACCATCTACTGTCCTCAACGATCCCGTAAAACCGATTGATCTAATCAACCCGTGCGCTAAACTTGTTCCGATCCAATCTAAAACCCGAACTAAGCAAGATTAGCTCGATACCACCGAAGGGTTACGCGGAGACTACGCTAGCCGAAAACAAAAACTTTTCTACCGCGCAAACCAGGAACACTTGCAAGTAAGGGCCGATAGATCGTTACCGATTGGAGTATGTAGCGGAAATAGCCAATCAGGGCTATCCGATCTGGAACTATGCTGGCCAATGACAGCCGATTCTCGCAAGCCGACAGCCGATTCCTGGGGACAGCCGACTCACCAATCAGCCGATTCGCAGATGTCGCAGCCGATCCGAGTCGTCTGACCGCGTTCTCTCGCCTCGCTCCAATGCGCTCGACCGCAGCCGATTCCACCACAGCTAGGAACAGAACGCCGAACACCCGTGTGCTAGCACGCAATGCAAGGCTAGGGTTTTGGCTCGAAGGTGGGAGGGTTTCCGTGGAGATTGATCTCGCCGACTTCTAAAGCCGCGTGTGATCAGATTGATTTCGGCGCAATGCAAATCAATTGATGTGTTGTAGCTCTCCACCCCTCCCTCCTTTACATAGAGTTGGCCGACTAGGACTAGTGGCAGATCAGGACTCTATTTCAAATCGGATCCCATCCGAATCTCATAGAGTCGGCCGCCCATACGTCGTAAGCCCATAGGACTCTATCCAATCGGATCCCTATCCGATCGAGCCGTATCCGAGTCCAACTCGAACGCCCGTTCTTATCCCCTTAAGCGTGCGACCCGTAGGTTCAGGTATACTCGGTTTCGGCTATAGTCTAACTTAGTTGATTGTCGGCTCGAGTCCAACTCAACCGACCGTCAACAGCACACCTAGCAGCACATATTGACACCATAGTATACAAGAATATAATATCAGCTCGAACCCGTAATGTGTACACAAATCCCTTTGCCTCACGATACCAATTAAGCTATAGGCAAGATGTGTGCCATCCCTTCAATAGCTTAACCATTCACTCGAACCGTATTGGATTATCCGTCCGTTGATTGACTCCTCAATCAACTTAGCATGGCCATGCATTTCCATAATCCATTACCTCGAGGGGCCCAGAGATATCTCTCCCAAAGGAGGGACAAATTCCATCTTGATCACTCACATCCCACTCCATGTTTCATAGCAAACCCGAAAACTACCTTTATAACTACCCGATTCAATAGCGTTTGGTAGTCCCAAAGTAGGCTACTACACATGTTGGAATCCATGGTGATCTCGGTCTAAGGACTTTGTACCAACACTACCCGAGACCAACTAAGGGCACATTAATTCCCGTAGTGTCTCATGGTGGGTCTATCCAACAATGTGTTCTCTAACACATGTGTCCATGTTTATTGATTTGGTATCTCCATACCCATGATCTATTCATTCAATAAACATGCCGATCTTAGAATCATATTAGTTTCAACAATATGATATATGATCGTGGATCATTTAGAAATAGATTCATACATAAAGAGTCTCATAAATAAGTCACGTACTTATTGATCAATACAAGATATCTATGTCATGGAACTGAATAACACTTTATTCATTTATACATAAACATTGACCGTGATATCCAACATCTCCATGTTGCCTCTAGGGCATATCACTAACACAGCTCACATTTCTATACCATACTTGTGTTCCTGTAATGCGATTGGATAACCCGTATTACTCGCGCTTAATACCCGGCTTCGACTTGCGTGTCATAATTTATCGACCTTATGCCGTTGCGCTCATAGATATAATCGGCTGTATTCATAGGTAAGATTGTCCCTCGATTGTGTGCGGCGCCTCGACTTGTTCGGTTCGAAATCGACTCTGAGATGACGCCCCGACCTTTAGCGTTATCCTTCGGACACCTATCTCGCTGGTTATCGGCCGGCAATGCCCGAGTACGCTGCCGATCCGGCTTCGTAGGCCGACTCATCCGAATCTGTACTTCAAAAACCCTGAGTCCTGGGCGATAGGTATCCAGACTTGCGCAGTCGCCAGCCATTCAACGATTCCCGATGCCTCTAATGATGACCTCTTCGACTCTCGCGTCGGCAGCGACTTTTCACATCCGAAGACCGCATCTTTTCTTTATATAAATGGGCTCCTTCGGCCTTTCCTGAATATCTCACGGCCAAAGAAGACGACCTCCAGGAGCACAACGTCCAGTCTTCCAAGTCTTCGGCAACGCTCCCCATGGCTTCCTCGAGCTCGTCGGTAAACCAGGTGATTTCCTAACTCATCTATTCTTGCCGTCTCCTCCCCTTAAGTACTCAGGCACGAACTTTCTCGCAGCCGCCTCATCCCCTTCGGGTGATCCTGGAGATCATGGAAACACCGTACGAACTGTCGGTCAGCCAGGACCGCCGAGTGAGGGCCAACCTGAAACGCTTCAGGGAGTTGGAGGCTCGTCACCCGGCGGCCAGGCCTTCCATCCACCTTGGTGGCATCCCGGCTGCTGCCCCCATGGCGTCATCGACGCTCGTGCGCCTCGACCGGCTGGAAGGGAGGCAAGCCCAACTTGCCAACGAGCTACTGACCACGACCACCGACATAAGGGTCACTCGGCTGGAGTATCTGATCTTGGATGCTCTAGAGATGGAGACTGCGGAGCCTATTGAACGAGCCCTGGCGGCCATTAGGGATTATCTAGCGAACATGTAATCAAAGACGGCCTCGCGCCGATTCTGAATAAAGCTCGTTTTAATGTTTCGCTTGATTTTTTGCGTTGCAATCGGCTTGGTTTTTCAACTTCTAGCCCGATTTTTGCGTTGCAATCGGCCTGTTTTTTCCGACGTTGCTTAGTTGTATGTGTATGCCCCCCAAGTTTTGTTGATAGCTTTGGCGTCAACAAAATTTGTGAATTCGAGTCGCTTGTGCATTCTGGTCTTTCCTGTCGGGCAATCATGAGCCGATCGTGGAGCGCTTTGCAAAAATGATGTATGTAAATGCCTAAAGGCGATGCCTCGTAAGACATCGGCTATCGTGGATCGGCCAAAGTGACTATAGCCGACTCACGAATTGATCCACACGCTCGGGTAATACTTCTTTAGATATTTTCCATTAAGGGCCCTTCCGAATATCTCTCCATCCAATCCTTTTAGCATGTAAGCTCCTCTAGAGACGCATTTGTGGATCTTGAAAGGCCCTTCCCAATTTGGTGATCATTTGCCGAACTTGTTGTCTCTAGATCCGATCGGCAGTTTAAGTTTCCAAACGAGTTCACCCTCCTCAAAAGATTTAGGTACAACCTTTTTATTGTAATGTCTGGCTACTCGTTCTTTATCTTTTGTTATTTTTTCTAAAGCTCTCATCCTGGACAGAACGAGATCCTCCGACTCGTCTACCATGAGATGATAATAATCGTCGGCTGTGAGTTGGTGCTGTAGCTGAATGCACCTTGAGCCGACGATACTTTCCCATGGCAGCACTGCCTCGTGTCCATAGACCAGTTTGTACGGGGGGACTTGGATTGACCCGTGGCATGCCATCCGATACGCCCACAATGATTCGGCCAATCGGGTGTGCCATTGCTTAGGATGCTCAGAGATCTTTCTTTTAATCAGCTTGATCAAGCTTTTGTTTGATGCTTCGGCCTACCCGTTGGCTTACGCGTAATACGGCGAAGAGTTAAGTAGCTTGATCCCCATGCCGTCGGCAAACTGGACAAACTCGTCTGACACAAAGATAGACCCCTGGTCGGTCGTTATTGTTTGCGAAACGCCAAATCGGTAGATGATGTGTTCTTTGACGAACTCGATTGCGTCCTTAGAATCCACTTTTCTGAGAGGGATCGCCTCCACCCATTTTGTGAAATAGTCTGTGGCTACCAGGATAAATTTGTGCCCTTTGCTTGAAGGTGGATTGATCTGGCCGACCATATCAATGCCCCATCCTCTGAAGGGCCATGGCTTGATGATTGGGTTCATGGTCGATGCCGGTGCTCGTTGTATCGTGCTGAACTTTTGGCAGTCCTGGCACCCTTTGTAGTATTTGAAACAATCCTCCAGCATTGTTGGCCAGAAGTACTTGGCTCGGCGAAGTAGCCATTTCATTTTGTGGGCCGATTGATGTGTGCCACAGATTCCTTCGTGTACTTCCCCGATGGCCACTGTAGCTTGATCGGCCCCCAAACACTTGAGTAGTACGCCATCAATCGTCCGATAGTATAGGTCTTCATCAAGTAACACGTACCGTAGCGCCTCGTATCGTAGTTTCCTTGTGGCCGATTGAGAGGGGTTTCTGAGATAATTGTAGACGTCAAACCTCCAATCATCGGCTGTGATGGTGGCCACACCTACGTCTACGCCTCTCAGCATCGACCGATAGCCTGATGCCCCTTGAGCCAAATCATTGGCCTCCGTATTCTGCTCCCTGGGGATATGCTTCAAAGTGACTAGCCGGAAACCATCCATTAACTCCCGGCATTGTCGGTAATAGACCATCAACGCATCATTTTTGCACTCATATTCTCCTGATAATTGGCTGATGACGAGCAACGAATCTCCCATTATCTCGATTGCGTCGCTTCCACCTCCTTGAGCGAGTTAACCCTTTGAGGACGGCTTCATACTCGGCTTGGTTATTCGTAGCGTGGGGGTCAATGGCGAAAGCAAACTCGAAGCTTGCCCCCGGGCGAGATAAGGACTAAGCCGATGCCGCATCCGTTGGTGCATACCGAGCCATCGAAAGTCAAAGTCCAAGGCATAATTTCCACCGAGCCGATTGAATCGTTTCGTGTTCCACAATGAAATCGGCTATGGCTTGCCCCTTTACTGCCCTTGGTGCCTGATACCTTAGATCGAACTCGTTAGCGCGAAGATCCACTTTCCGATCCTTCCTTTGAGCACCGGAGCCGATAGCATGTACTTGACTACATCGGCTTTGCAAGTTACCGTGCACTCATTGGACAAGCGAGATAGTGCCTTAACTTTGTACATGAGAAATAGAGGCATAGGCATAACTTCTCCACAGTGTGAATACCTTGTCTCTGCGTCTAGCAGCCCGCCGCTCGATAGAAAATGACTTTCTCTTTGCCGTCGACCTCTTGGATTAGGACGGAGCCGATTGACTTGTCATCGGCTGATAGGTACAGTTTGAACGGTATTCCCTTTTGTGGAGGCATCAGAACTGGAGGAGAGCTTAGATAATCTTTTATATTGTCTAACGCTTTTTGTTGCTCTACCCCCCATGTGAAGGTCTGATCGGCTTTAAGCCGAAGCAATGGTGTGAACAGCTCCATTTTTTCTGAGAGATTAGCTATGAACCGTCTGATGAAGTTTATCTTTCCGATCAATGACTGAAGCTGCTTTTTATCCTTCGGGGGTTGAATTGTCTTAATAGCATTAATGCTCCTTGGTGTGACTTCAATCCCTCTTTCATGGACGAGGAACCCCAAGAATTGCTCGGCCGACACGCCGAATGCACACTTAAGTGGATTGATCTTTAAGCCATACTTCCTTGTCCGTTCCAACACTTGTCTTAGATCAGCAATGTGGCCTTCTATTTCTCTTGACTTGACGACCACGTCATCAATGTATATCTCCACTAGTGAGCCGATCATATCGTGAAAGATGTAATTCATGGCCCGTTGATATGTTGCCCCAGCGTTCTTTAAGCTGAATTTCATTACTACCCACTCGTAGAGGCCGATTGCACCAGGGCACCGAAAAGCGGTTTTGTGGACGTCCTCTTCGGCCATGAATATCTGGTTATATCCTGCGTTGCCGTCCATGAAACTGATGATTTTATGACCTGAGGCAGCGTCGACAAGTAGATTGGCTATTGGCATTGGATATTCGTCCTTTGGGGTCGCCTTGTTTAGATCTCTGAAATTGATGCACACCCGAAGTTTGCCATTTTTCTTCAATACCGGGACGATATTCGAGACCCATTCGGCGTATCGGCAAGGCCAAATGAATCCTGCATCGTATAGCCGAGTGATTTTGGCTTTAATTGCGTCGTACATATCGGCCTTAAACCTCCTGGGAGGCTGTTTGAACAGCCGATATCCTGCCATGATCGGCAGCTGATGGACCACTATCGATCGGCTAAGACCGGGCATCTCAAAGTATTCCCAAGCAAAACAATCTTTATATTATTTTAGTAATTCAATAAGTTGGGATCTACAATGAGGAGACAAATTTTTGCTAATGTATGTCGGCCTCGGCTTATCGCCAGAGCCGATGTCGATTTCTTCTAACTCGTCGGCCGACATGAAGCCGTGTCCTAACTTGCCATCGTCTTCGTCCGCGGTGGCTACGCCAAGAACGCTTGAACCCTCCACCATGTCTTGTTCAAAGCAGCAGCTGCGGCTTGTCGCTTCCGATGAGCTGTATTGTTGAATTGGACACATTTAGAAAATCGGCTTGCCATATTTTCCCAGATAAACAATCGATGCCTTCTATTTCCCAGAGTGGCAAATCGGTACTGACGACGCTGACTGACCTGTCGGCTGGAACGATCTCGATCTTGTTGCCGTCCCATTGGATCAGGCTCTGTGCATTGTGGAAGCGATGCAGCAGTTGGCGTGGATCCAGTCCCTTCCGAGCAGCAGGCTGTAAGACCCCTTCCCGTCGATGACAAAGAACGTTGTGGTCACAGTTTTGTTGCCGATAGTTAGTTCAACGTTGAGAACGCCTTTGGTCTCCGATGGGTTGCCGCCGAAGTCCTTGAGCACCATGTTGGTTTTTATCAGGTCTTCGGCCCCCTTTCCGAGTTTTCTAAAAGTTGCATAGGGCATGAGGTTGACTGCAGCTCCCCCATCGACTAGCATTTTGGAAATCGGCTTGCCGTTAACGAATCCTTTAACGTATAACGGTTTCAAGTGCCAATTTTTGGTTCCTTCAGGCTTGTCGAAGATGACCTAGTCCGGCGAGATTGCCAGCTTTGCTGGGTCATCTTCGATAGTATCCGCGTCGGCTTCGGGGGCGCCAAACTCGGCCGGCAACACGAAGACCATGTTAACTGACGCAGATACTTTGCCTTTCCCTTTGGCTACCCTTCTGGCTTGATCGGCTGGACTTTCTTTGGCTTGTTCTTCGTCAGTTATTGCGGCTTTCCGTTTGGGTACCCACCGCCTTTTGATTTTGCCCAGCCGACGGCGTTGCTCGTAGATCATTTGTTGTACTTCGTCTTCTGTTCCTTCACGCTTGAGCTGTTGAACTCTCCTCTTCTAGGTCTTCGTAAAGAGATCGGACGGGCACCATTGGGGGTTGGCCGATTCCTCATCGTCGGCCTCTTCATCGTCGCGGTTGTCTCCATCACGGTTTTCGTCAATGAAGAAGTCCTGATGGATCGGACCGAGCCGATCATGGACAGGTCGCCATCTTTGGTTTAGCTGGACGGCTCCGGGAATGAGCCGAGCTGGACTTGCAGACGACAAGCTTCCGTGTTTGTCATCGTCGCGACGATCGTTACATGCTGGGCAATCTTCCAATGTTGGTAGCCTCATGCCGAATTCCCAGCAATGCCTGAAAAAATCGCAATGCCAATGTGGATCGGCATTGTCATGGTTTACCTTGTATCGTTGGCTCTGAGTATTCGTTCGTGCCGACGAGGTGCTTCATTGTAAATTTCTTCATGCTGAGACCGGTATTGATGATGATGTCGGCTTCATTCCTGGATCGGCTGTCGGCCAGCCGATCTGATGACTGGGCGCACCATATTAATTTGCGTGGCGTGGCATCCAGTCTGATCGTCTTCTGCCTTGGCCCCGATTGATGTATTGGCTAAGCCGTGCGCCATTCAGTTCTGTCGATCAGCTCGCCCGGGGCTGGCATGGACTGTGTTGACCGGGAAGCGATTGCCGTCTACTTTCATGGATCAATTTGAGTCGGCGAACTTTAACTTCCCGGCTTCGATGGTCGACTGGATTTGTTGTCTGAAGACTTTGCAGTCATTTGTGGCGTGAGATGTGGAGTTGTGCCACTTGCAGTACTTCTTCTTTTTCAACTCTTCGACCGATGGGATCACCTGATTTTTGGGTAACTGAATCTATTTTTCCTTGAGCAGTAAATCAAAAATCTTGTCGGCCTTAGTGATGTCAAAATCGTACTTTTCTTCCTTAGCCGTCTTCAGCAGCCATTGGCAGACGATGGCCTTTTTGTTCTTGGCCCATTCGGCTGCCGCCACTTCTGTTTCATCGTCATCGGACCCGTAATCTGAATCGACGATGACCTGGGTTACATTCTTGACGGCCTTCCTGGTGTCTCGGAAACGCTGTTCGTGGGCCGTTACTTTTTGTGCAAAGTGGGCTAGGCTATCGAAGTCTTGCATAGAGAATCGCTCTCGGATTGGGGCGATTAAGCCATGAAAAGCCAGATCGGCCAACTGGGCATCCGATAGTACCAAGCTATAACATCGGTTCCTCATTTCCCTAAAACGTTGGATGTAGTCTTGGACCGACTCATTGTGTTTCTGCCTGACGCTGGTGAGGTCCGACAACTTCATTTCATGGTTGTCGGAATAAAAATAGCTGTGGAACTGTTTCTCAAGATCGGCCCAACTCTGGATTGAGTTGTAAGGCAATGAGGAGAACCAAGTGAAGGCCGATCCTGAAAGAGAAAGGGGGAATAACCGAACTCTCAAGGGGTCCGTAGCCGATGCTTCACCGCATTACGCCAAGAATCGGCTGACGTGCTCATAGGTAGAAATGTTGTCTTGCCCTGAGAATTTTGAGAAGTCTGGGATCTTGTATCGGTTGGGTAGCGAGATCCTTTCGAAATGTTCTGGATAGGGATACCGATACATATTCCCTGAATCTTTTGGTTTGAGGCCGAACTGATCGCGCATGACGTCTGCAATTAGATCGGCCCAGGCTCGGTTTTCTTGATGTATCGGCTCGTATGGGTCATACGGCATGGGTGCTTGCCGATACAGCTGTGGTGGCGTCTGAGGCCTGTAATGGTGGTCTTGACGGCCCCCTTGGTACCGGTAGCGATGATCGGCGGGAGGCGGCCGAGGCACTGTTGTGGCGTTGGTGGGTCAGGGAACAACGTCGGCCACCGGCATTATGCCGCTCGCTTAGATCAATCGGCTCGCCGCCGATTGTTATTGAATATCTTGTCGAGTTGATCTTGAGGCAACGGCTGTTGTCGATTTAGTATAGTGACCGCTGGTCTTATAGCCGTTTCGCCTGGACTCAGGTGGCCGACTCCTCCTGGCGGGTTTGGTTGTGCTATCAGTGGAAGCGGCCGATCCTGGGTGACTAGCGTCCTATAACCAGGAAATTGGCCATTTGCGAAATACGTGGGCCCTCGTTGCAGCTGCTCGGCTACCTTGGCGTCGACCATGTGAGAGATCATATTATTGAGGGTATTGACCAAGATGCTACTTTGGTTGACCGGTGCGTGGTGAACAGTACAGTCAATCGATCTTGTAAAGAGTATATGGCCGAATCATCTTGCACTGGGCCGGTTCTTCCACCTTCTGTTTGCCTTTTGCGTCACCTGATGAAGATGCCTTGGTATCGTTCAGGCTGAACTTGTACTTTTGGTACACAGCTTCCGACCTTGTTTGGGTGAAAGATTGCAGATAATTATTCTGGAGTTCTTCCACCATCTTCTTATATTCGGCTTGCTGTTCAGCCGATAGCTGTTCCATCTTTACAGGGACGACATTGTCCTGCGTGATGCCAGGGATCTTGGAATCGACCATCTTGCCGGCAGAGTCTATTCGTCCGAGTCGGGCCGACAAAGACAGCCCCACGGGCGTGCCAAGAAGCGTGTTGACGAGAAATCTCTCTCACGCCCGGCTCGGGAGATCCGCTTGACTCCGGTCAGTCCTTCTCACGCCTACAACGTGTAGGGCATGCCAGTTGATTTGATCTGCTAATCAACAAGAAAAACAAGAGAGTATACGTTTAAGCGTTAGGTTAGATCCCCACGGGATCGGCTAAGGAAATCCATGAATGAATATATGCTATTCTAGGCCGTATTTGGGCCGAGCAACTGGAATGGATCGGCTACACTGAGACAGCATCAGCCGCTTGATCCAAATATAGTGAAGAATAACAAATACACAAATTGATAACCTAACCGACACTGCAAAGCTAACAAAGAATCGGCTAATACTCCGATAAATCTTATGTGAAGATAATATTCCTGAATCAAACATATAATTCAAAAATCGGCCATCGGCCGCCCGGGAAGAGCCGATTTCACTAGGCAACGTCCGATAGGAGCACGATCTTAACATAAGAGGCAACCCTAATACAGATCTAGTAATAAGCATATTAAAAGAAACATATTAGAATGGGCAAGGTCGGCTGAAACCCCGGCACTGTCTCTAAATGATATAAATCTCAGATGAACAAATCATTGATAGTTCTAAATACAACTTAATAGTTTGAATCCGATGCAGCATTAAGTATAAAAAGAAACATCTGATCTGTTACAACCGATTTATGCTCCTCGAGATGGTAGATACCGCATATGAACCAGCCTTTAGATCTAGCCCTATTGACTGCATGTTCCTGACGGAACGAGCCAATAGCAAGATAGATCTAAACATTGATCTAATTCATATGTGTTATATGATATATGACGCAGTAAAATCACTAATTCTAATGTATCATTGCGATGGAAGCATTAGAAACAGATAATCATACCACTAATGACAAACATTTACCTGGATTTGGGGATCGAGACGATGCAGCCCAAAGCCAAACAGAGTGTTCGTCTAAAGAAAAAGTTGGCGATGCGCTGGAGATTGGATTGATTGAATAATAATCCTTTTACACAGAAGGTCTCGGATACTATTTATACCCAAAATACAAATATCTGTAACAACCCTGGACTCTATCTAACTACTGTTTAAAACACCATATTATCCCTAGCGGGACCTATACCGTGTTACAACTAACAATTTAACAAATCTCTAGATTACAGATACAATTGCCATTACATGACTATATCCATTAGTGGCAATATCTTTTAACGTGCAACTAGCAGCCGAATCTTTCATTTATCTCCAAGTTTCTGCACTAAACACGGCTTCATCTTTTCCGGACTCAGAATCGGCTGTCTGCTCCCATTCGATCCATCCTCAGCCGACTAACCCTGTAGCCGATCCCTTTTTAGCCGATACGATTCCTGTCTTCAACCAATCCGATTTCGCTTTGCCTTTACGAACTTAGGAACTCAATTACCAAATTTTCAGTGTTAACAGATATTCTATAAAGTTATGGGATTTTGTAGAATGTGACCATGTGTCACGAAAATCTTGAAGCAATCCTAGACTTTCATGTGTTTGATGTCTTAGCCTTCAACATTCTGATCGGGCATCCGCTTGAAAAGCTTTTCTTAGATGCACCGACACTAGGAGTCCTCAACATCAAACTCAGGAGGGATTCATTCTCAATTCCTATCTTTAGAGCTATGAACTCCATAGCAGAGCCCTCTCCCGAGTATGAGCCTATTGAGGAAGTTTTGGAGATTTCTCCTCTTGAGTCCCCAGAGTCCGTCCTTTAGAAAGAAGCTCACTTCTTTACTCAAGAAATAGACGACTTTGGAGAGACAATCGAGCTTCCCAAGACAGAACCACCATCACGACCTCCGATAGAGCTCAAACTTCTACCTTATGTCCTTTGATACATGTTTCTACACAGAGATATAGAATCGCCTATCATCATCAGTGACAAGCTTTCTGATGATGAAACTTTCAAACTCATCTCCATCTTATAAAAGCATCGATCTGTTCTAGGCTACTCACTCCAAGACCTCAAGTGAATCAGTCCCACTCTCTGCACCCATCGCATCCCTACAGACCCAACTCTCACACCTTCTAGGGAGCCTCAAAGGAGGTTAAACAATGCGATGAGAGAAGTGGTGAAAAAAGAGGTCCTGAAACTCCTTCATGCCGGCATAATTTATCTCGTTCCAATTAGTGAGTGGGTTAGCCCAGTTCATGTCGTGCCAAAGAAGGGAGGCGTGACGGTTATTGCCAATTCTCAAAATGAATTAATTCTGCAACATATTGTCACTAGATGGAGAATGTGCGTAGATTATCAAAATCTTAACAAAGAAAGATCACTTTCCGCTTTCCTTCATTGATGAGATGTTGGAACGGTTAGCAAATCACTCTTTGTTTTGTTTCCTTGATATTCCGGCTATCATTAAATTCCCATCCATCTCGATGACCAAAGTAAGACCACATTCACATGCCCCTGTGGAACGTATGCCTATCGCAGGATGTCTTTCGGTTGTGTAATGCACCCGCATCGTTCCAAAGGTGTATGATGTCTATCTTCTCAGACATGATTGCAGATCATGGAAGTTTTCATGGACGATTTCTCCGTCTATGGAAAAACTTTTGATTATTGTCTGGAGAATTTAGATAAGGTCTTATAAAGGTGTAGGGAGAAGGACCTTGTACTTAATTAGGAGAAGTGTCATTTCATGGTCCGTGAAGGCATAGTCCTTAGGCACCTGTTGATTAGCCGATGCGGCCTCTGTTTCCGAGAATCGCGCGTTTCCTCTGAATCCGCTTCAATCCTTACTTCAAACTTGGGGATTTGCTTACCAAATTTAGTCATTAACAGCACCTTGTGTCCGAAAGAGGGATAGAGGAGGACAAAGCTAAAATCGATGTTATCAAAAAGCTTCCACCTCTTGTTAATGTCAAGTGAATCCATAGCTTCGTAGGTCATGTGGGGTTCTACCGATGGTTCATCAAAGATTTCTTTCAAATCGCTAGACCCCTCATGAACCTATTAGCCAAATATGTTCCCTTTGACTTCGATGATGAATGTTTGTGCTCCTTTAATGTCCTTAAAGAAGCACTCATCTCAACTCCTATAATTCAACCTCCCAACTGGTCATTGCCATTTGAAATAATGTGCAATGCTAGTGACCATGCTATAGGAGCAGTCCTTGTTCAAACTAAGGACAAGAAACATAGTGCCATAGCCTATGCTAGCAAAACTCTAACAGGAGCTCAACCTAATTATGCTACCACTGAAAAGAGCTTCTTTCTGTTGTTTTTGCTATAGATAAGTTTAGATCTTACTTAGTTGGGGCTAAGGTAATAATCTACAGTGATCATGCTGCCTTGAAATACCTGCACACTAGGAAAGATGCTAAACCTATGCTAATAACATGGATTCTCTTACTCCAAGAATTTGATATCGAAATTAAACATAAAAAGAGAGTAGAGAATTATGTAGCAGACCACATGTCTCATGTGCATTATGTGCAGGAAATACCAATCAATGAATGCCTACAAGATGAGCATGAAAGTTTTTTCTTGAGTATGATGAACATTTCTCTCTTAAGGTATCTTTAGACCTACCACATTTTATGCCATGAGCACATACAACCACCTTAAGGTCCTCTCTAAAGAAATTTTTAGAAGGTTAGTTGTAGAGGCATTCGTTTACCACAAACATTGCGAGATAGATCTAGACATTGATCTAGATTATATGTCGCATATGATAGATTAAGCAGTTTATAACATCAGAATTAGAGTATCATGATGATGAAAGCACTAACCCTGATATACAAGCCACTTGTAACAAGAAATTACCTTGTTCGGGGATCGAGACCGATGCAGCCTGAGAGCAAAGCAAGAACTCATCGACAAAGTAAAAACAAAGAGGTTGGCGATGCGCCGAAGTTGTATTGATGTGTGTATAATTAGTTACAATAGGCCCTCGGGTCTTATTTATACCCGGTTACAACAACATCCGTGTAGATCACGATTTCTATCTTATCTACTATTTACACTACGACAATATCTCGAGACATAGTCCCATGCCGCGTTACAAAAGGAATCTTTACAAAATATTCTATTTTATAGATACAATTGTCGTTTTAGGACCTTATCCGTAGAGGGCAACGTCTTTGAAGCACTTTGGAAACCGAATCCTAACGATTATCTCGAAGCTTTCCTTCTGGGATTGGCTCCACCTTTGTCTCCAATCGGAATCGGCTATCGGCATGTCCCGGTCGGACTCGGACTCAGCCGACGCTCCGTAGCCGATTCGGACTTAGCCGATGCGACCTCTGTTTCCGCGATAGTGTGTTTCCTCTGATTCTGCTTCAATCCTTGCTTCAAACTCAGGGATTTGCTTACCAAATTTGGTCATTAACCAATGCCCCCAAGTCCGCGATATTGATAATGTTGTGGATTTTGTGCAATCTTATTCCCAGTGCAACCCTATGTCGAGTTTGTTTCGGTCGTTATAAAACTCTTTAAATAACGCCCCTTCTGTGCTGAACAACTCACGTCGTCAACACAATCCACAACGCCAGCAAACATCCTCGAGCTCTCCGGTGATTCTCTTGGCTTTCTCGACTCTGCCGCAGCGATCCCCCTCCTCTGGCGACCTCAACCGTGGCAATGGCGGCCCCCGCTGCTCCATCAGACTCTGCTCCCGCCGAGTTCCCCGAGGTACGCCCAATCGGCCAAACACTTTCTCCTTTCACTCTTAGTCGTAGATCTGAATTCTAGGTTTTTCGAATCTTGATTCTGCCCCATTTTTCTGATTGTAGCATCTCGTGCACCAGATAGTGATTCCCACCTTGATTAACAACCAACGATACTTCTTAGGGCCTATCGGCAACAAGGACTCCACTGAGTTCATAATAGCCAAAACTGATAGGGTTCCCTATAGGATGAGGAACCCAAACTTAGGCCATTGGAACGGCACCTTCAAATCACGGCCTTCAACTGATAAGTCCTGGCCAACATGGTACAAAAGGATGCAACCTAGCAAGTAGAATCATTGGGAAGAAATCGGCATAGCATAGTGCTTGGCCCTTTCAATAGCCGACATGCCCAAGGACGAACCATTAGTGTCGGTTGCCACTTATTTTTCGAAAAACATGCTTAACGCCTTCCTCTTCCAGCAAGGCCCAATGACCCCAACCTTAGTCAATGTCTTCATGCTAAATGGACTGGATATTATGTCATCGGCTAATCCCAACCGGCTAGACAACAAGGGTCAATTTTCCTTTAAGACTAAGGCGATTGGAGGCTGGAATGGGTATGTTGCCATGAATATGGGGACTGGGCCCATTAATGCTAGGGAGCACGCCGAATTCCTCATGATGTGGTTGGAGAAGTTTTGTATTCTGTGGCTCTAGTTGTGGCCCAACCGCAAACTGGCATGTAGTAGCCGAAGCCCTGGTTAACAAGACCAAGCTTCCTCTAGGCAAATTCCTTCTAGGCTACCTTTATCAAACACTGAGCCAGGCAGTGGCCAAAATAGCAGTTGACGCAACAATCAACACTGGAGGCCCCTGGTGGTTCCTACAGTTGTGGCTCGTGCTGCTAACTCAGAAGGTCTTCGGTTGGCCATGGCTAGCCAATGCTTGCTTTCCCCTCTTGGAGCCGACTGAGGATGATGAGATGCTTGTCCTTTGGGGAGGCCGCAGCCACTCACACTGGATCGAAGCAATCAAATGAGCTGCTGGCCAAATGGTTCATTTATCTATATGATGGCCTGGCAAGAAACAACCGGACCTGGTTCTTCTATGAAGACCGAGCAGCATTTGAGTTGCCAATTGAGTTAAACTTGGATGAGATCAATTCAGATAGATACCCCAAGTGCAGAGAGATCTTCACCATGGCGCTTACTCCATGCATACTGCCGACCGGGATACACCAAGGCCGAAACGTAGTGAAGACTTCTGAATTTTACTACCCGGCATCGGCTGGAAGGCAACTTGGGCTTGGATAGCTGCCCATCGACTGCTATTATGCCGACAAGATAGAAACACGAGGGGTGATTGACTCAAGGCTCACGATGAACAAGCTGATGGAGATAGAGAGCCCACCCCTCGACAGCATTGGGGTCATGGAGCTAGCCCACAAAAGGAGCGCGGCCTATGACAAGTGGTGGGTGGAGATCAAAAAATATATCTTCCATCAACGGTCTTCGATGTACCTCACCACTCTCCTGCCGGATGAAATCCCTTGGGTAAGCATTTGCATCCTTAAAAGCATCTTTTTCCTTCGAGCAAGGTTGTCGTTACTTGCCATCACTTAAACATTTTTATCTTGCAGACGACAGAATCGAATCTCCCAACAGTGAGCAACTATGGTATTGCCATTGAGTACCGCTTGGGTGTTCTTTCGAATGGGTGTGGCTATGCGGCATCGGCCATCGACTGGGATGTGCTGAAGTTGAAGACATTGCTCCATGGCCAAACCCGCAAGGTCATGTCGAGGAAGAAGAGAGCCGCTCCATCGACTGCGAGCCCGTTGGCTGCACCTGCAATGAGGCAGAAGAAGCTAAAGCCTACCGTTCCAGCCGATAGCTCGCCTTCCTTGGATCCGAGCATTGAAGAAGTCATTGACCAAGAGGCCATAAACGAAGAAATCTCGCAGGACATCGACGTGGCGGCAAAAAGCAGCTGCTCAAGCCATAACTCAACGACCCCGCCGGCCGACGACCAGGCTCCACCAAGCCCTTCTCCTCCGAAGCGATCGGTATGCACTTTGCCCTCTTGAATCTGGTCGTTAAATCACAATCATTCAAGTCCTGACCAAATTCCCCTTGTAGTATAAGAGATTAGTCGGTCGGCGTCCTCGTCCGGCTTCACCAGTAGTTTCTGAACTCATCTTCTCTCTTTGCTCATTTTTACTTGGCTGACTAATACTAATACTTGTCTTTTTTATAGCCTCCTCGGTCTCCGTAGGATGCCCCCCATGTGTCAAGCGAGAGAACTGTGTCGGCTGTGGGCAGCCACCACACCGAAGAAGTACCTGCACCAGCTCCTGCTATCCGAGTAAGCTTGCTCCTCTCCTTCCTCAAGAGTTTGACATCGACTGTCATGATCCATTTTAATCGGTTTGATTTTTTTTTGCAGACTCTAGCTGATCTACTCCCGCTTGACATCAAAGAGTTCGTCAGTGAAGAGGAGGAAGCCCCAAGTCAGGATCGGGCCGCTATAGCCGACGACCTCAAGGAAAAGCTTCAAGATATGCATCGTCGACTAAGTATTAACATGGACCAATTGGTCATGGAGTGCGGGCCAATCCGAGCACGCTTTAATGACATTCAAAGTCAGCTCCTTGAAGACTTGGCTAAAACAATCTCCCAAGCTGTCTTCATTGACCTCTATCGGTTCAAGTTAGAGCGGGTTGTGTAGAGAATTGTTGATCGGCAAGCTCAAGCCAACTTGGCAGCCACCATTGATGCCACTGTGCAAAACATAGTGACCAAAAAAGCCAAGTTGGACAAGCTGGTGGTCGGGCCATCGGCTACACAAGCAAAGATCAGCCAACTCAAAGCGAAAGAAGCCGATTTGCTGGCGAAGTTGGAGCAATGCAGGGCCAAACTCGTCGCAGAAAAGCAAGTGCTAGCTGATCTCCCCAAGGCTACTGAAGATCAAAGGACCAAGGTGACTTCCACCATCAAGAACTTGGGAGAGTTAAATAAATTGACCAAAGTGATCCTGGGCACTGAGGAGGAAGACCTCGCGACAGTCGATGAGGTTAACACCATCAAGGAAAAAGCGACGTCGGCCATTGAAAAATTCTTGGGAATGTAATAGGGCTTAGTCTTCAAAACTGTTCGTGGGAGTCTGTACATGTATAACTTTTGTAATCGGCCTATTATGCTTTAACTATCAATCATATGCCTTTTGCCAATTCACTCATCTTCCACGTCTTGAATGCCTCAAAAGTTTTCAAAGCCCCAAAAATTTTGAAGTCCTCTGATCCTGATTTCTGACTTTGTATAGTATATGCCCCCTAATTTTCTCAATGTTGCCTTCAGCATTGATAAAATTATGGGACAAAACCATCCAACACCTGTCATCTAGATTCAGCTGATTTGAAAAATCAGAGGGGAAAAACTTAGAGTAAAAACGTTCTAAAGGCGATGTGCGTAATCTCACAACACATCGGCTAGCATGGATCGGCAAGGACTTCGCCGAATCATGAATTGATCCAAACACTGGGGTAATATTTTTTCAAGTACTTGTCGTTGAGAGCCCTTCCAAACACTTCTCCGTCTAATCCTTCCAGCATATATGCTCCTTTAGAGAGGCATTTGTAGATCTTGAAAGGCCCTTCCCAGTTAAGTGACTACTTGTCAAATTTGCTATCTCTTGAACCGATCAGCAATATCAACTTCCAAATGAGCTCACCTTCTTCGAAAGACTTAGGCACCACCTACTTATTGTAATGACGAGCCACCCGCTCTTTATCCCTAGTCACCTTCTCCAAGGAACACATCCTTGACAAGACCAGGTCTTCAGATTCATCCACCATTAGATTGTAATATTCATCGGCCATCAACTCATCCTACAACTGAATCCTTCTTATGCCGATGATATTTTCCTATGGCAAGACTGCTTCATGTCCGTAGACCAACATGTACGGTGGCACCTAGATTGATCCGTGACTGGCCATCCGATAAGCCCATAATAATTCGGCCAATTGGCTATGCCATTGCTTTGGGTACTCAGTGATCTTCCTCTTTATCAACTTGATTAAACTTTTATTTGAGGCTTCAGCCTGTCCATTAGCCTGAGCATAATATGGTGAAGAATTTAACAACTTAATCCCCATGCAGTCGGCAAATTGAACAATCTCATCGAAGACAAAGATAGATCCCTGATCCGTAGTGATGGTCTGAGGGACGCCAAATCTGTATATGATGTGCTCCTTAACAAATTTGATTGCATCCCTAGAGTCAACCTTTTTCATGGGAATTGCTTCCACCCACTTGGTAAAATAATCGGTTGCCACCAATATGAACTTGTGTCCCTTGCTCGAGGGTGGATTGATCTGGTCGATCATGTCGATTCCCCAACCTCTGAACAGCCAAGGCTTTATGATAGGATTCATAGCCGATGTTGTTGCTCTTTGGATAGCTCCAAACTTCTGACAATCCTGACAGCCCTTATAATACTTGAAGCAATCTTCCAGCATAGTCGGCCAAAAGTACCTCGCTCTCCGAAGTAACCACTTCATCTTGTGAGCCAATTGATGAGTGCCAAAAATTCCTTCGTGCACCTCTCCTATGGCAACTTTGGCTTGATCACTACTTAGGCACTTGAGTAGCACGCCATCAATCGTCCAATAATATAAATCCTCGTTGAGCAAAACATATCGTAAAGCCTTGTAGCACAATTTCCTTGAAACCGACTGAGAAGGGTTCTGTAGATAATTGTAGACGTCATACCTCCAGTCGTTGGCTGAGATGGTTGCAATCTCCACTTCAACTTCTTTTGTCATCGGCCTATAGCCTGATGCTCCCTGAGCCAGATCGTTTGCTTCTGAGTTTTGCTCTCTAGGGATGTGCTTCAAAGTTACTAGCCGAACTCTCAGCATTTTTGATAGTAGACCATCAGTGCGTCATTTTTGCATTCATATTCCTGTGATAACTGGCTGATGACCAACAGTGAGTCGCCCATTATCTCGATGGCGTCAGCTTCAACTTCCTTCAGCAGCTGCAAACCCTTGAGAACGGCTTCGTATTTGGCTTGATTGTTTGTGGCATGAGGCATAATGGAAAAAGCAAACTCGAAGCTTGCCCCCCTAGGAGAAATTATCACCAAGCCGATGCTGCATCCGTTTGTGCAAACGATCCATCGAAAGTTAACGTCCAAGGTATGATATCAACTGAGCCGATTGAATCATCTCTGTGTTCCATGATAAAATCGGCTATGGCTTGTCCTTTTATTGCCTTGGGTGCCTGATATCTCAAATCAAACTCTGTTATAGCAAATATCCACTTCCCAACTCGCCCCTTTAGAACTGGAGCTGATAGCATATATTTTACTACGTCGGCTTTGCAAACTATGGTGCATTCGTTGGATAACAAATAATGTCTTAACTTTGTACACGAAAAATATAGGCACAAACACAACTTCTTCATGGGAGAGTACCTTGTTTCTGTATCCAGAAGTCTTCTGCTAAGATAGAAAATTGCCTTCTCCTTTCCTTCGATCTCCTGAATCAGAACTGAGCCGATACTTCTCGTCGGCTGATAGATATAGCTTGAACGACACTCCCTTTTTTGGAGAAATCAATACTAGAGGAGAGCTTAGGTAATCCTTGATGTTGTCCAAAGCCTTCTGCTACTCTGCCCCCCAAGTAAATGCTTGATCGGCTTTTAGCCATAGTAGAGGCGTGAACGGCTCCATCTTTTCTAATAGATTGTCTATGAAGCATCTGATGAAGTTGATTTTGCCGATCAGAGACTGTAATTGCTTCTTGTCCTGCGGAGGTTGAATAGTCTTGATAGCATTGATGCTTCTCACGTCACTTCGATCCCCCTCTCGTGAACAAGAAACCCCAAGAACTGGCCAGCCGATACACCAAATGCGCACTTATGGGATTCATCTTCAGGCCATATTTCCTCGTTCTCTCTAATACCTTCCTTAAATCGGCTATATGGTCTTCCACTTCCTTGGATTTAACAACAATATCATCAATATAGATCTCTACCAGGAAGCCGATTAGGTCGTGAAAAATGTAATTCATGGCCCTTTGATATGTAGCTCCAGCATTCTTCAACCGGAAAGTCATGACAACCCATTCGTAAAAGCCGATTGCTCCTAGACACCTGAAAGCTGTCTTATGGATATCCTCCTCGGCTATAAAGATCTGATTGTAACCATCATTGCCATCTATAAAACTTATGATTTTGTGGCCGGAGGCTGCATCTACCAGCAAGTCGGCTATAGGCATAGGGTACTCGTCCTTAGGAGTAGCCTTATTTAAATCTCTGAAATTAATACACACCCTAAGTTTGCCATTTTTCTTTATCACTAGAACTATATTTGAAACCCATTCTGCATATCGGCAGGGCCAAATGAAACCAGCATCATATAGCCGAGTGATTTCGGCCTTAATTGCATCATACATATCGGCTTTAAACCTCCTGGGAGGCTGTTTGTATTGCCGATATCTAGGCTTAATATGGAGCCGATGTTCAACAATAGATCGGCTAAGACCAGGCATCTCAAAATACTCCCAAGCAAAGCAGTCTTTACATTCCTTCAATAAATCAATAAGTTTGGTCCTAAAATGAGAAGATTTTTTGCTAATGTATGTCGGCCTAGGCCTATCCCCTGGACCAATATCAACTTCTTCTAACTCGTCGGCCGACATAAAACCTTGCCCAAGTTTGTCGTCGATGTCATCCACGGTGTCTTTGGTGTAGACGCTCAAGCCCTCCACGACGCCCTCAAAGTAGTAATTGAGACTCTTTGTCTCCAATTGGCTATCGGCTGGCACGATCTCTATCTTGTCGCCTTGCCATTGGATTAAGCTTTGATGCATTGTGGAAGGGATGCAGCAGTTGGCGTGGATCCAATCCCTTCCGAGCAGCAGGCTGAACGATCCCTTCCTGTCGATGATGAAAAACATTGTGGGCACGGTCTTGTTGTCAATGGTTAACTCAACGTTCAAAACTCCCTTGGCCTCCGATGGGTTGCCACCAAAGTCCTTGAGCACCATGTTGGTCTTTATCAAGTCATCGGCTCCCCTGCCCAGCTTCCTGACGGTTGCGTAAGGCATGAGGTTGACAGTAGCTCCTCCATCGACTAGCATTTTTGACATCGGCTTCCCATTCACAAATCCCTTGACATACAGGGGCTTCAAGTGCCGATTCTCAGTCCCCTTGGGTTTTTCAAAGATGGCCTATTCCGGGGACAATACTAGTCTGTCCAAGGTGTCTGCATCAGCCTCAACAGCCTCGAATTCGGCTGGTAATATGAACACCATATTGACCGATGCAGAAGCTACTCATTTCCCTTTAGCCACCCTCTTTGCTTTGTCGGCTGGGGCTGCATTCCTCTTGACGCGCCACTGTTTCTTGCCCCGCTACAGCCAATGGTTGATTTCTTCTTGAACCTCCTCCTCTTGGCCCTTGCTCTTCATCCTCTGGATTCTTCTCTTCTGGCTCTTGGTAAACAGTCTAGAGGGACACCATTGGGGGTTGGTCGGCTGTTCTTCTTCGGCCTCTTCTTCATCTTCGTTCTTGTCCTCGAAGAAATCCTGGTGTATTGGGCCCAGCCGCTGGTGCACGGGCAGCCTTCTTTGATTGAGCTGGACGGCCCAGGGGACGAATCGGCTAAAGCACTCTGTTGGTGGGTACCTGTATTTGTCCTCTGTACTCACTACAGGTAGGGCAGTTTTCTAGTGTGGGTAGTCTCATTCCCGATTCAAAGCAGAATCGGAAGAACTCGCACCGCCAGTATGGATCGTAGTCATCATGGCGGCGAAAATAGGCCACTCCTAGCCGATCCGGCGTCCTCTGGTACAGCTTGCCACGTCGGGCCTCTTCCTCCTCCTGCACTCTCACCCAGAATAAGAGCATTTGTCCATGTTGTTAGTGATATGCCCTAGAGGCAACATGGAGATGTTGGATATCACGTCAATGTTTATGTATAAATGAATAAAGTGTTATTCAGTTCCATGAAATAGACATCTTGTATTGATCAATAAGTACGTGACTTATTTATGAGACTCTTTATGTATGAATCTATTTCTAAACGATCCCGATCATATGTCATATTGTTGGAACAAATATGATTCTAAGATCGGCATGTTTATTGATTGATGATCATGTCTCATAGATCATGGGTATGGAGATACCAAATCAATAAACATGGACATATGTGTTGGGGAACACATTGTTGGATAGACCCACCATGAGACACTACAGGAATTAATGTGCCATTAGTTGGTCTCGGGTAGTGTTGGTACAAAGTCCTTAGACCCGAGATCACCATGGATTCCAACATGTGTAGTAGCCTACTTTGGGACTACCAAACGCTATTCCGTAACTAGGTAGTTATAAAGGTAGTTTTCGGGTTTGCTATGAAACATGGAGTGGGATGTGAGTGATCAAGATGGAATTTGCCCCTCCTTTGGAGAGATATCTCTGGGCCCTCGAGGTAATGGATTATGGAAATGCATGGCCATGCTAAGTTGATTGAGGAGTCAATCAACGCACGGATAATCCAATACGGTTCGAGTGAATGGTTAAGCTATTGAAGGGATGGCACACATCTTGCCTATAGCTTAACGGTATCGTGAGGCAAAGGGATTTGTGTACACATTACGAGTTCGAGCCGATATTATTCTTGTATACTATGGTGTCAATATGTGCTGCTAGGCGCCGCTATTGACAGTTGGTGAGTTAGACTCGAGCCGACGATCGGCTAAGTTAGACTATAGCCGAAACCGAGTATACCTGAACCTGCTGTGGTCGCACGCTTAAGGGGATAGAATAGATATTCGAGTTGGACTCGGATACGGCTCGATCGGATAGGGATCCGATCGGATAGAGTCCTATGGGCTTACGACGTGTGGGGCGGCCAACTCTATGAGATACGGATGAGATCCGATTCAAAATAGAGTCCTAATCAGCCACTAGTCCCGTCGGCCAACTCTATATAAAGGAGGGAGGGGTGGAGAGCTGTGACACGTCAATTGCATCGCGTGCAACAGAAGTCGCCGAGATCAATCTCCACGGAAACCCTCCCCACTTTCGAGCCAAACCCTAGCCTTGCATCGCGTGCTAGCACACGGGTGTACGGCGTTCTGTCCCCGGACGTGTGGATACCGGTAGAGGCGCTGCTACGTTGCGTGCTCTTGATCGGCTGCGGTCGAGCGCATCGGAGCGAGGCGTGAGAACGCGGCCGGACGACTCGAATCGGCTGATTGGCGAATCGGCTGTCTCCGGGAATCGGCTACACTGTTCCGGATCGGATTGCCCTGATTGGCTATTCCGCTGCACTCTACTCCAATCGGTAACGATCTAACGGCCCTTACTTGCAAGTGTTCCTGGTTTGCGCGGTAGAAATTTTTGTTTTCGGCTAGCGTAGCTTCCGCGTAACCCTTCACATGTGCCTAGGCCGACGATCTGCCGATCGGCCGCTGGTGTAGACCATGTTGATGGACGCAGCGTTGGTTTCAGTCAGCTTCTTGGATGGCTCCTCGCGGTCCGTGTCAGCCACGCTTGCTTGTTGGGCTTTGACTAAGCTATGCACCATTCTGTGTTGTTGATCAGCTCACCTCGGGCCGGCTTGGACTACGTTGACAGGGAAGGGGTTGACGTCGACCTTCATCGGCTTAGCCGATTTCTCAAACTTGATTTTCCCTGCCTCGATAGCCGACTGAATTTGCTGGCGGAAGACTTTGCAGTCGTTGGTGCTGTGGGAGGTGGTGTTGTGCCACTTGCAATATTTCTTCTTTTGGAGCTCCTCGGCCGATGGGATGACGTGGTTGGCTGGAAGCTGTATTTGCTTCTCCCGCAGTAGCAGATCGAAGATCCTATTGGCTTTGGTGATGTCGAAGTCATATTTTTCCTCCTTAGCCGATTTTTTCAGCCACTGACATGTTATGGCCTTTTTGTTCTTGGTCCACTCAGCCGCTGCCACCTCCACGTCGTTGTCGCTTGAGTCAGAGTCTGTTGGATAAGCGACATGGGTGACTTTCTTGAAGGCCTTCTTTGATTCTTGGAAGCGTTGCTCGTGTGTCGTCACCTTTTCGGCCAAGTGGGCCAAACTCTCATAGTCTTGAGCCGAAACCCTCTCTCTGATAGGGGCCAAGAGGCCATGGAAGGCTAGGTCGGCTAGCTGTGAATCTGAAAGCACCAGACTATAGCACCGGTTACTCATATCCCTAAAGCGCTGGATGTAGTCTCGAACCGACTTGTCATGCTTTTGCCTGATGCTGGTTGAGTCTGATAGTTTCATCTCGTGCATGTCGGAGTAGAAGTAACTGTGAAACTGCTTGTCGAGGTTGGCCCAGCTCTGAACCGAGTTGTAGGGTAGGGATGAAAACCATGTGAAGGCCGATCCTGAGAGAGACAGTGGGAACAAACGTACCCTGAGCGCATCTGTAGCCAATGCTTCTCCGCACTGGGCCAAGAATCGGCTGACATGTTCGTAGGTTGAGATGTTGTCATGCCCAGAGAACTTCAAAAAATCTGGCACCTTGTACCGGTTTGGCAGGGGCACCTGCTCAAAATATTCTAGATACGGGTACCGGTACATACTGCCGGAGTCCTTCGGCTTGAGGCCGAACTAATCACGCATCACATCTGTGATCAGATCGGCCCAAGGCTTGTTTTCTTAAGCTTGCACCTATGATATCGGCTCGTATTGCTCGTAGTGGACGGGGTGTTAACACTGGAATTTGGTGATGGGGTTCCTAAGTCCTAAGAAAGCAAAGTGGAATCGGATCGGCTGAAGGCAGAAGTCGTATCGGCTAAAAGAGTGATCGGCTGCAGGGCTGGTCGGCTGAGGATGGGTTGAATGGAACAGCCGACAGCCGATTCCGAGTTCAGAAGAGATAAAACCGTGTCCAACACAGAAACTTGAAGATAAGTGGAGATTCGGTTGTTAATTGCGCGTTTAAAGATATTGCCTCTTATGGATAGAGCCCTGTAACGGCAGTTGTATCTCTAGTTTAGGAGTTTGTTAAATTATTAGTTGTAATGCATTATGGATCTCGCTAGGGATGATATGATGTTTTAAAAAGTAGTTTAGATAGAGTCCGAAGTTGTTACAAATATTTGTATCTTGGGTATAAATAGGACTCGAGACCCTCTGTATGAAAACGATTCAATCAATCTAATCTTTGGCGCATCGCCATCCTTTTCCTTTTGGACGAACACCCTGTTTGGCTTTGGGTTGCATCGTCTCGATCCGCAAACTCAGGTAAATGTTTGTCGTTAGTGGTGAGATTACTTGTTTCTGATGCTTCCATCGCAATGACACATTGGATTCAATAGTTTTACTACGACATATATCATATAGTGCATATGAACTAATTCGGTGCTTAGATCTATCTTGTAGTTGACTCATCTTTTCGGGGGTATGTGGTCAACAAGGCTAGGTTTAAGGGCTGGTTGGTTCGTATGTAATATCTACCATCTTACGGAGTGTAAGTCAAAAGTAATAGATTGGATGCTTCTTTTGATACTTAATGCTGCATCAAGACTGAACTATTGAGTCGTCTTTAGAATCGTTGGTAATCTATTCTTTTGGACTTACATTATCTGGAGATAGCGTCGGGGTTTCAGCCGACCTTACTCACCCTAATGTATTTCTTTTAACATAATTGTTATTAGATCTATAATAGGGCTGTATTTTATGTCTAGATTGTGCTTGCTTACATCTTTGATCTAGGAATGTTGCGTCTACACGAGATTCATTGGAATACCAGCCGACTTGATGTTAGTTTCCCAACATCGGTTGGTCCGTTGATTCGTATATTTATTATTCTTCGTTATATTTGGATCGGACGACTGATGATCGTCTCGGTATAGCCGATGCGCTTTGGTCGTTTGGCCCAAATATGGTCTGGAATAACATATATACGTTCATGGATTTCCTTGGCCGATCCCGCGGGGACTTGACCTAACGCTTAACGAACACTTCCTTGTTTTCTTTCTTGTTGATTGGCAGATCAAATCAACTGGCACGCTCTACACATTGTAGGCAGCTAAGAAGAACCTGCACTGGAGTCAAGCAGATTTCCCAGGCCAACGCGTGAGAGAGATTTCTCGTCAACACGCTTCTTGGCATGCCCAGTGGGACTATCTTTGTCGGCTCGACTCGGACGAATAGACTCAGCCGGCAAGATGGTCGACCCCAAGATCCCTGGCATCACACAGGATAATGTCGTACTTGTAAAGATGGATCAACTATCGGCTGAACAGCAAGCCGAGTATAAGAAGATGGTGGAGGAACTCCAGAACAATTATCTTCAATCCTTCACCCGAACGAGGTCTGGAACGGTGCACCAAAAGTACAAGTTCAGCCTCAACGATACCATAGCATCCTCGTCAACTGATGCGAAGGGCAAACAGAAGGTGGAAGAGCCGACTCAAGTGCAGGATGATCAAGCCGTGTACTCTTTGCAAGATCGGATCGACTCGGCTGTCCATCACGCGCTGGTCAACCAGAGCAGCATCCTGGTCAACATCCTTAATAATATGATTTCTCACGTGGTTGATGCCAAGGTGGCCGAGCAGCTGCAACGGGGCCCCACATATTTCACGGATGGCCAGTTTCCTGATTACAGGACACTAGTCACCCAAGATCGGCCGCTTCCACTAATAGCGCAACCCAACCCACCAGGAGGAGTCGGCCACTTGAGTCCAAGCGGGACGGCCGTGAGACCAGCAGTCACTATTTTAAACCGACAACAGCCGCTGCCTCAAGGTCAACTCGACATGTTCCATCATAATCGGCAGCCAGAGCCGATTGATCATGGCAGACGGCAGAATGTCGGGGGCCGACAGCTGTTCCCAGACCCGCCAACGCCACCACAGGAACCTCGGTTGTAGCCCGCTGATCATCGCTACCAGTACCAAGGAGGTCGTCAGGATCACCATTACCGGCCTCAAACACCGCCATAGATGTATCGGCAGGCACACATGCCATATGACCCATACGAGCCGATACAGCAAGATAATAGGGCCTGGGTCAAACTAATTGCAGACGTTATGCGGGATCAGTTCGGCCTCAAACCGAAAGACTTAGGAAACATGTATCGGTACCCCTATCCGAAACATTTCGAAAGGATCCCACTGCCCAACAGATACAAAATCCCGGACTTCTCCAAGTTCTCAGGACAAGACAGCGTCTCTACCTATGAGCATATCAGCCGATTCTTGGCACAATGTGGTGAAGCATCGGCTACTGACCCCTTGAGAGTTCGGCTATTTCCCCTTTCTCTTTCAGGATCGGCCTTCACTTGGTTCTCCTCGTTGCCTTACAACTCAATTCAGAGTTGGGCCGATCTTGAGAAACAGTTTCACAGCTATTTTTATTCCGGCAACCATGAAATGAAGTTGTCGGACCTCACCAGCGTCAGGCAAAAACATAATGAATCGGTCCAGGACTACATTCAACGCTTCAGAGAAATGAGAAACCGATGCTACAGCCTGGTGCTATCAGACGCCCAGCTGGCCGATTTAGCCTTCCATGGTTTGATCGCGCCGATCAGGGAAAGATTCTCTGCGCAGGACTTCGATAGTCTAGCCCACCTGGCGCAGAAGGTAACGGCCCATGAACAATGTTTCCAAGAAACCAGGAAGGCCGTCAAAACCATAACACAAGAACAAGAAGGTCATCGTTGATTCAGATTACGGGTCCGACGACGATGAAACGGAAGTGGCGGCAGCCGAATGGGCTAAGAACAAGAAGGCCATCGTCTGCTAGTGGCTGCTGAAGACGGCTAAAGAAGAAAAATATGATTTTGACATCACTAAAGCCGACAAGATCTTTGATTTACTGCTCAAAGAGAAACAGATTCAGTTGCCCAAAAATCATGTGATCCCGTCGGCCGAAGAATTGAAAAAGAAAAAATACTGCAAGTGGCACAACTCCACATCTCATGCCACGAACGATTGCAAAGTCTTCAGGTAGCAAATCCAGTCGGCCATCGAGGCCGGGAAGTTAAAGTTTGCTGACTCAAGTCGGCCCATGAAAGTAGACGGCAATCCGTTCCCGGTCAACACAGTCCATACCGTCCTCGGGCGAGCTGATCGGCAGGACAGAATGGCGTACGGCTTAGCCGATACGGTGATCGAGGCCGAAACAGGAGAGGACCAGATTGGAAACCACACCGCACAAATCAAAATGGTGCGCCCAGTTATAAGGTCGGCTGACCGACAGCCGATCCACGAACAAAGCCAATACCACCATCAATATCGGTCTCGGCGTGAAGAAATTTACGACGAAGCACCTCTCCGGCACGAGCCAAGAGTCCAAAGCCGGCGGAACATAGCGAGCCATGATGATCCACATTGGCATTGCGGCTTCTTCAGGCATTGCTGGGAATCCGGCATGAGACTACCAACACTGGAAGACTGCCCGGCATGTAATGATCATCATAACCATGACGAACACGGGAGTTCGTCGTCTGCAAGCCCAGTCCGGTTCATCCCCAGAGCCGTCCAACTTAACCAAAGACGGCGACCTGTCCACGATCGGCTCGGTCCGATCCATCAAGACTTCTTCATCGACGAGAATCAGGATGGAGACGATCGTGGTGACGAGGAAGCCGATGATGAGGGATCGGCCAATCCCCAATGGTGCCCGTCCGATCTATTTACGAAGACCCAGAAGAGGAGAATTCAGCGGCTTAAGCGTGAAGGAAGAGAGGACGAGGTGAGACAAATGATATACGAACAACGCCGTCGGTGGGCAAGATCAAGAGACGGTGGGTACCCAAGCGGAGAACGCTACGGCCACCGAAGAACAAGGCGAAGAAAGCCCACCGACCGAGCCGAAGGGCAGCCAAAGGGAAAAGTAAAGCTACCGCATCGGTTAACATGGTCTTCGTATTGCCCGTCGAATCGGTGCCCCGAAGCCGACGCAGATACTATCGAAGATGACCCACCAAAACTAATGATCTCGCCAGACCAGGCCATCTTCGACAAGCCGGAAGGGACCAAAAATCGGCATCTGAAACCGTTATACGTTAAAGGGTTCGTCAACGGCAAGCCGATTTCCAAAATGCTGGTCGATGGGGAGCGGCATCAACCTCATGCCTTACGCAACTTTCGAAAGCTTGGAAATGGGGCCGAAGACTGATCAAAACCAACATGGTACTCAAGGACTTCGGTGGCAACCCATCGAGACCAAAGGCGTTCTCAACGTCGAACCGACCATCGGCAACAAAACTCGTGCCCACAACGGGTTTTGTCATCGACGGGAAGGGGTCTTACAGCCTGCTGCTCGGAAGGGACTGGATCCATGCTAACTGTTGCATCCCTTCTACAATGCACCAGAGCCTCATCCAGTGGGACGGCGACAAGATCGAGATCGTGCCAGCCGATAGGTCAGTTAGTATCGTCAGTGCCGATTTGCCACTTTGGGAAATCGAAGGCATCAAATGTTTATCTGGGAAAATCTGGCAAGCCGATTTTCTAAACGTGTCCAATTCAACAATACAGCCCATCGGAAGTGACGAGCCGCAGCTGCTGCTTTGAACAAGACATGGTGGAGGGCTCCAGCGTGCTCGGCGTAGCCACCGCGGACGAAGACGATGGCAAGTTAGGACAAGGCTTCACGTCGGCCGACGAGTTAGAAGAGATCGACATCGGATCTGGCGACAAGCCAAGGCCGACGTACATTAGTAATAATTTATCTCCTCTTTGTAGATCCCAACTTATTGAATTATTAAAAGAATATAAAGATTGCTTCGCTTCGGAATACTTCGAGATGCCCGGTCTGAGCCGATCGATAGTGGTCCATCAGCTGCCAATCAAGGCAGGATATCGGCCATTCAAACAACCTCCCAGGAGGTTCAAAGCCGACATGTACGACGTGATTAAAGCCAAAATCACTCGGCTATACGATGCAGGATTCATTCGGCCTTGTCGATATGCCGAATGGGTCTCTAATATTGCCCCGGTATTGAAGAAGAACGGCAAACTTCGGGTATGCATCGACTTCGAGACCTAAACAAGGCGACCCCAAAAGACGAATACCCGATGCCAATAGCCGACCTGCTTGTCGACGCTGCCTCAGGCCACAAAATCATTAGCTTCATGGACGGCAATGCAGGGTACAACCAGATATTCATGGTCGAAGAGGATGTCCACAAGACAGCTTTTCGATGCCCGGGTGCGATCGGCCTCTACGAGTGGGTGGTGATGATGTTCGGCTTAAAGAATGCCGGGGCAACATATCAAAGAGCGATGAATTACATCTTTCACGACATGATCGACGCACTAGTAGAGAGATACATTGACGACGTCGTCGTCAAGTCGAGAGAGATAGAAAGCCACATTGCAGATCTGAGACAGGTGCTTGAGCGGACGAGGAAATATGGATTGAAGATGAATCCTCTTAAATGTGCTTCGACGTGTCAGCCGGGCAATTCTTAGGGTTCCTCGTTCATGAAAGAGGAATTGAAGTAACACCAAGGAGCATTAATGCCATTAAGACAATTCAACCCCCTAAGGATAAAAGACAACTCCAGTCATTGATCGGAAAGATAAACTTCATTAGATGGTTCATAGCTAACCTCTCAGAAAAAATGGAGCCGTTCACACCATTGCTTCGGCTTAAGGCCAATCAGATATTCACATGAGGGGCAGAGCAACAGAAGGCGTTAGACGATATTAAAAATTATCTAAGCTCCCCTCCAGTTCTAATGCCCCCACAGAAAGGAATGTCATTCAAGCTGTACCTGTCCGCCGACGACAAGTCAATCGGCTCCGTTCTGATCCAAGAAGTCGATGGCAAGGAAAGGGCCATTTTCTATCTTAGCCGGCGGCTACTAGATGCAGAGACCAGATATTCACCCGTCGAAAAGTTATGTCTGTGCCTCTATTTCTCATGCACAAAGTTAAGGCACTATCTGCTGTCCAATGAATGCACTGTGACTTGCAAAGCCGATGTAGTCAAGTACATGCTATCGGCTCCAGTGCTCAAAGGGAGGATCGGAAAGTGGATATTCGCGCTGACCGAGTTCGATCTGAGGTATCAGGCTCCAAGAGCAGTAAAATGACAGGCCCTAGCCGATCTCATTGTGGAACATAGAAACGACTCAATCGGCTCCGTAGAAATCACGCCTTGGACCCTGACTTTCGATGGCTCAGTGTGCACCAACGGCTGTGGAATCGGCTTAGTTCTTATCTCACCCAAGGGGGCAAGCTTCGAGTTCGCCTTCGCCATCGACCCCCACGTTACGAATAACCAAGCCGAGTATGAAGCCGTTCTCAAAGGGCTAATCCTACTCAGGGAGATGGAGGCTGACGCGGTTGAGATAATGGGAGACTCGTTGCTCGTCATCAGTCAATTGTCAGGAGAATATGAATGCAAAAACGACGCACTGATGATCTATCATCAACGGTGCCGGGAGTTAATGGAAGGCTTTCGGCTAGTCACTTTGAAGCATATTCCCAGGGAGCAGAACACGGAGGCCAATGATTTGGCTCAAAGGCCATCAGGCTACCGGCCGATGCCAAGAGATATCGACATAGGCGTCGCCACTATCACAACCGACGATTGGAGATTCGACGTCTACAATTACCTCAAAAACCCTTCTCAATCGGCCACAAGGAAACTACGATACAAGGCACTGCGGTACGTATTGCTCGACGAAGATTTATACTATCGAATAATCGATGGCATACTGCTCAAGTGTTTGGGCGCCGATCAAGCCACAGTGGCCATCGGGGAGGTACACGAAGGAATCTGCGGCACCCATCAGTCGGCACACAAAATGAAGTGGCTACTTCGCTGAGCCGGGTATTTCTGGCCGACAATGCTAGAAGATTGTTTTAAATACTATAAAGGATGCCAAGACTGCCAGAAGTTTGGCACGGTGCAACGAGCCCCGGCGTCGGCCATGAACCCAATCATTAAGCCGTGGCCTTTCAGAGGGTGGTGCATGGACATGATCGGCAAGATCAATCCACCTTCAAGCAAGGGGCACAAGTTTATACTAGTGGCCATAGATTATTTCACAAAATGGGTGGAAGCGATTCCCCTCCGAAAAGTGGATTCTAAAGACGCAATCGAGTTTGTCAAAGAACACATCATCTACCGATTCGGCATTCCGCAAACGATAACGACCGACCAAGGGTCCATCTTTGTTTTGGACGAATTCATTCAGTTCGCCGACGGCATGGGGATCAAGCTGCTTAACTCTTTGCCGTATTACGCGCAAGCCAACGGTCAGGCCGAAGCTTCAAACAAAAGCTTAATCAAGCTGATCAAAAGAAAGATATCTGAGCATCCTAGGCAATGGCACACCCGATTGGCCGAAGCATTTTGGGCGTACCGGATGGCACGTCATGGGTCCATCCAAGTTCCTCCGTACAAACTGGTCTATGGACACGAAGCAGTACTTCCATGGAAAGTGTAATCGGCTCAAGACACATTCAGTTACAAGACCAACTCATAGCCGACGACTATTATAACCTCATGATGGACGAGTCGGAGGATCTCGCCTTATCCAGAATGAGAGCTTTAGAAAAAGTAACAAAAGATAAGGAACGGGTAGCCAGACATTACAATAAAAAGGTCGTCCCTAAATCATTTGAGGAAGGCGAACTCGTTTGGAAGCTCATACTCCCAATCGGATCCAGAGATAACAAATTCGGCAAGTGGTCACCAAATTGGGAGGGGCCTTTCAAGATCCACAAATGCGTCTCCAAAGGAGCCTACATGCTGAAAGGACTAGATGGGGAGGTATTCGGAAGGGCCCTCAACGGAAAATATCTAAAGAAATACTACCCGAGCGTGTGGATCAATGCGTGAGTCGGCTATCGTCACAATAGGCCGACCCACGACAGCCGATGCCTTATAAGGCATCGCCTTTAGGCATTCGCTTCCCCCTCCCACGCCCCATGATCGGCTCAGGACCCCCCGGCAGAGCTCTGATCGCATCGGACTCACAAATTTTGTCGACATCAAAGCTATCAACAAAACTTGGGGGCATACACATGCGCGAGACAGTTAGACGATACACATAGTCGAAAAGACCAACAGTCAAAGCCAATTCTTGACTAATCAAGCCTGGGGTTGAAGAAACCTCAAGTCAGATGGAACCCAGGAACATTAAACCAAGCTTTATTCGGAATCGGCGCGAAGCCGTCTTGGATTACATGTTTGGCAGGTACTCCCTAATGGCCGCCAGGGCTCGTTCGACGGGCTCCGTAGTCTCCATCTCTAGAGCATCCAGGATCAGGTGCTCCAACCGAGTGACCCTTATGTCGGTGCTGGTGATCAGTAACTCGTTGGCGAGTTGGGCTTGCCTACCCTAAAGCCGGACGAGGCGCGCGAGCGTCGGGTACGCCATGGGGGCAGCAGCCAGGATGCCACCAAGATGGAAAGGCGGCCTGGCCGCCGGGTGACGAGCCTCCAACTCCCTGAAGTGCCTCAGGTGCGCCCTCACTCGTCGGTCCTGGCTGACCGACAGCTCGTACGACGTCTCCATGATTCCCAGGATCACCCGAAGCGGGTGAGACGGCTGCAATGGATTCCGTCCCTGAGTTTTCGAAAACAGAAATCGGTGAGAATAGAGGAGTTGAGAAACCACCTGGTTCACCGACGAACTCGAAGACGCCATGAGAAGCCTAGCCGAAGACTTAAAGGTCTAGGTGTTTCACTATTGAAAGTTCGTCGCCTTCGGCCGTGAGTTATTCGGGAGAGCCGGGGGAGCCCATTTATAGAAAGAAAAGATACGGTTCTTAGATGTGAAAGGTCGCTGCCAACCCGGGAGTCAAAGAGATCATCATTATGAGCGTCGGGAATCGTTGAAAGCCAGCGACTGCGCAAGTATGGATACCTATCGCCCAGGGCTCACGGGTTCCCGGAGTGCAGATTCGAGGGGGTCCGCCTACGAAGACAGGACGACGACGTAATCAGGTATTACCGGCCGATGGCTAGAGAGTCGAATAACCGAAAGATAGACGTTGAAGGTTGGGGCGTCACTTCTGAGTGATTTCGAACTAAACGAGTCAAGACGCCGCACACAACCAAGGGGCAGTCCTACGTACAAACATAGCCGATTGTCTCTACAAGCACGATTAATACAGGCCATCCGGTTACATCACAAAACACATGTTGGAGAAACACAAGCCAACCTCGCAGGGTCCGACATTTTACAATCTTCATTTCTTTAGAAAATCGGCTATCGCCGATAGAGCTGTCGGTCTAACCTGGTCGACCTCGCCGATTGCCCTGAGGTCGTCGGCCTCGGACCCCGCCACCGATCGAGCACTCTGCACCAAGCCCCGCAAATGCGCAACGGCCGCCCTGATACTTTGACGCTCAGCTTCAACCCTGGCCGGCAGATCGGCCATATACTCCTCATGGACGTCGATTTCGTTTGTAATCTGAACGAGGTCGGCTACCAGTTGGTCCCGGCGGGCACGGAGTTGTTCGAGCTTGGCTGCCGGCTCTGTTTTTAGGCGATCGAAGGCGGCCTTCCGGGCTTCAATGGCGTCTTTGGTCAATTGGATGGCAGCCGACCACGCTTGACTCTCACGCCGATCAATGACTCGCTGCCGGGCTCGTTTGTATTTTAACTGGTAGGCTTCCATGAAGGTCGCCGGCACGATGGCTTCGGCTACAGCATCCGGCAGCTGGTCTTGGATATCTCTGAACCGTGCGCGTATCGAGCCGCAATCGACCACCAACGCATCTAATGAGGCTTCCACCGGTTGCGATATCGCCGGTGGCCCTCGGGTTCTCGGCCGACGCCGCAAGCGCTTCCTCGCCGGCATCACCGGGTTCCTCGAACTCCGACAAGTCGAAGTTGAGGAGATCGGCCACGCGCTGCAGAAGAAAGAAAGGATCAAGGGCATGGCAAAACCAATGGTTGGGACCGGTCAGCTTACCGTCGGCGCCGTCGTCAGGACTATTGGTTCGGCTGGATCATTCCCCACGGCTGTTTGGCTTTCTTTACCCGTGTTATCGTCGCCACCCCCAACAGGCGCGGTACATTCGCCCGACGCCTGGGGAGCAGCCGGTGGAGATTGCGGGAGCTGCAAAAAGGAAAAGGGATTAGCAGACGAACTAATTGATTGTCACAGGCAAAGGGGTAAGAATCGATTACCGGCAGAGCAGGGCGAGGGACGTGACCGGCCAATTTCTTGAACTGCGAGGAACAGACAAATCAGATACAGGTGAATGTCACGAAACCAGGGCCAACGAAGTAAAAACTTACGGGAGGACTTTTCGTCGGCGGACTTGGGGCTGGCGGAGCGTCAGTTGGGGCATTTACCGATTCAGGACTCAAAGCCCCGGTTTCGACCGTCGCCTGGATAGCTACTGGCGCCTCTTCATCGACAGCAGCATCGAGGAATCGCTCGACGGCCGAATCTAAGGGAGGAAGGCTGTCGGCCGAGGTGACCAGTTCAATATTTTTCACCCTTTTGGGGGCAGGCGCAGCTGACGAACGCCGCGGTGGTGCCGTTTTCCTTTTTGGCGCGATCGGATGGCGCACCTGCCCTCGCAATAAAGATGAAAGTTTGGGCGCCCCCAGCCGATGGCCGACGGAGCAAGGCCCCCCATGTCCAAAACGCCTGGTTTGTATTCGATGGGGCGTCCAGAGTCGCTTACCGTCGGCCGCTCCGTTTCTGTTTCCTACAGAGTCGAAGCACGAATGTTAAATCGGCTGATGCGGCCGATGAATGAATCATAGGAAAGGAGTAATCGGCTGAGAGTAGAGATATACCGAGGGGATCTCATCCAGCAGAAGCAAGTCGATGTAGCAGGACGACCGTTGGTGGAAAATGTGGTGTCTAAGTTCGGACCACCATCGGTCGTAAGCAGCGCTTCTCCTCGTCGACAGGGTGATTCTGTTGGCATCGCCAAAGGTGGGACCGGCTATGTTCAGCAGCCAGTTCATCATCAGATCTTGGCCAACTGCTCCTCTGGTCTCGATCTTATCAGCATAAAAGAAGCCGATGGGAAGTTGCCCGAGACCGAACTGTCTCGCCGCCGATACCGGGTAGTAGAATTCATAACTCCGGGCTGTTGATCGGCCTTGGTGAACCCCGGTCGGCAGAATGCAGGGAGATAAAGAGGCGAAGAACAACCTTCTACACCTTGGACTATCGGCTGAGTTGAGGTCATCCCATTTGAAGTCGATCGGTGTCGAAACTTGGTTTCGGCAATATAATTTCTGGGGTCGCAGTCAAGATCGCCAAGCACAATGGGTTAGAAGAAGAAGAAGATTTAGACAGGTTCAGGCCCTCTCGTGAGGTAATACCCTACTCCTGTTTCGGTGGATTCGATCCGCCGAGTGTCTTTATTGATCTCGTGATCTAAGGCTGAAAGCTAAAAGCTGATCTCCTATCGGAATCTCTGATCTAGAATCTGATATCCCTCAAGGGACGCCCCTTACCCCCCTTATATAGTCTTGGGAGGAGAGCTTACAGATCGGAAACCCTATCTTATTCTAAGTTGGTTTCCTCAATCTTACCAAACCGTGACTATAGGCCGATTGCCTTATCTCTATCGGCAATCGTAACACCCAAGTCATGTTCGGTTTACAGATATGGCAGGCACAATCTATCCCTACCTCCAGTCGGATAAGCTTGCCATGTAGATACCCTATTGCCATAATCTCCACAGTAGCCCCCGAGTCCTTTTCAGTCGACGAGACAACTCAGCTTCAAACCAAAATAGTACGCAGCCAAAAACCTCTTTGGCCGAGTGCTCCTGGCGCCGAGTGATTCCATCATCTCAGCCTGAATCTTCCCGAGTGGCTCCAAAGACTGTGAAGGGCTGGAAAATATCTCAAAAATTCTCAAAAATAAATATCTAGGTGCATCTCCTGATGCACCAAATTAGGTGTAGCCCCCGACTATGTGGTTAGTCAAAAATAGACTAAACATATAGTCAAGAACTATAAAAAAATCATTCTTATGTAGACGCTTAGCTCAAGCTAAAGCAACCTCATCACTCGTCAAGCTCGTGCTCGTCCGAGTGATTTTGCCCGAATCATCCCAGAGCAAATAACTCAATTAACCCTAGTGGGTGGAAAGCACTCGGTAGGCTCACGTCTATCCGAGTGGATCTGCCCGAGTCATCTCGGAACAAATATTTCAATCATCCCTCATGGGTAAGAAATCAATTCGCTCGGTAAGCTCATGCTTATCCGAGCTGATCTTCTCGAGTCATCCCGAAAATTTGCCCGAGTCATCTCGGAACAAATAATTCTCATATAAATGCTTAGCTCAAGCTAAAGCAATCATAGAAAATCACATCACTCGGCAAGCTCATGCTTATCCGAGTAGTTCGCCCGAGTCGTCTCGGAACAAATAATTTATTTAGCCCTCATGGGTAAGAAATTAATTCACTCGGCAAACTCATGCTTATCCGAGCTGATTTGCCCGAGTCATCTCGGGACAAATAATTTAATCAACCCTCGTGGGTAAAAAACACTCGGCAAGCTCATGCTCGTCCGAGTTAACTTGTCCGAGTCATCTCGGGACAAATAATCTAATCAACCCTCATGAGTAAAAACACTCGGCAAGCTCATGCTCATCCGAGTTAATTTGTCCGAGTCATCTCGGGACAAATAATTTAATCAACCCTCATGGGTAAAAAACACTCGGCAAGCTCATGCTCGTCCGAGTTAACTTGTCTGAGTCATCTCGGGACAAATATTTAATCAACCCTCATGGGTAAAAAACACTCGGCAAGCTCATGCTCATCCGAGTTAATTTGTCCGAGTCATCTCGGGACAAATAATTTAATCAACCCTCATGGGTAAAAAACACTCGGCAAGCTCATGCTCGTCCGAGTTAACTTGTCCGAGTCATCTTCGGGACAAATAATCTAATCAACCCTCATGGGTAAAAAACACTCGGCAAGCTCATGCTCATCCGAGTTAACTTGCCCGAGTCATCTCGGGACAAATAATTTAATCAACCCTCATGGGTAAAAAACACTCGGCAAGCTCATGCTCGTCCGATTTAACTTGTCCGAGTCATCTCGGGACAAATAATTTAATCAACCCTCATGGGTAAAAAACACTCAGCAAGCTCATGCTCATCCGAGTTAACTTGTCCGAGTCATCTCGGGACAAATAATTTAATCAACCCTCATGGGTAAACAAATTTTTCAGTCATCGAAAAATATGACCAAAATATTAAATAGCTCCGCCATAATATTGGTCTTAATCTAAAAGATCTTCACCAAGGTGGAAAAAATAGCATTGATATAATCATTTAATCAAATGCTTAAAAACCAAACAGTTCTGTCATCGGGACGCCATGAAAAGCTTAATGTTTGTCACCTTTCAAATTGCATCGTGCCACCTTCTCATGAAGTTATGCAAACCGCGGTATGAAAGGATTTTAAAGGCATTGGGCTATGTGACACGTGCATATTGCCAGGGCAAATCTACTTAAGTCCATCCACTTAAGTCCCTAAGGACACGTGTCAAGCCACACCTTAGCTGGGCCGCAAGTCTCTCATGGGCTCGGCCCAATCGCGAGATAACTTGGCAAAAACCCTCAAGTCTTTTTACGAAGCCTCGAGGTCATCCTCGACACTTCATCTTCCCCAAAAATTTCCTCTTTCGCAGCACTGTTCACTAGCTCACTGTGAAGAACCCTAAACTCGTGTACATGCAAATCCATCCATCTAGGAACTCTTGTTCCATCACAAGCCGTCTTCCGCATCCACCCTCCAAGATTCACTTGTCATCCGAGGTTCAGTCGGGAGTAAGTTTAATCATCTTAGTCTCTTTATGCCTCCGATGTGAACCTGTAGATATCTAGCTTATTTATGTTAATGCCTTGACCCGAGTCTTCATAGAAAATTTCTTAAGTAATTTTTGTCCGACTGTCACCAAGCCTAAGTTTGATTAGGTCATCAAAAAATTCTCAGTCCTTATCTATTAAACTCAAATCAAGAAACATTAAACAATGATAAACCAAATATAAACAAGTTGTCAAATAAAACCATGCTTTATTGACACGTATGCAGCCCCCGACTGTCAACTCAAGAAGTCATCTTGCTTGAGATTGGCAGTCAAGAATAACATGAAACTTACGGCAATTTAAGAATAGTATCGTCGAAGATGATCAATATTCCAGGAGTTCTTCACCATAGATCCATCTTCGCGCTTTAGTCGAAATGCTCTTGGCCGAGTCATCTCAGTGATTATGTATGGTCCTTCCCATAGTGGAGATAATTTGTGATGGTCCTTGATGGTCTGGATCTTGCGTAGAACCAAATCATCGACAATGAAAGCTCGCGCCCGAACATTGCGACTATGGTATCTTCTAAGTCCTTGAAGATATCTTACCGACTGGATCAAGGAAGATTTTCTTCGTTTTGGCGTCGCCTTGTCCCGACTTGGCTATCCTCTTTGTAGAAATTTCACCCTCTTCAGATGTTGATGTAGCCAGTCGGATTTCTTCCTGGCCACGTGATCTCTCACAAGATTGGGCCATATCGCAGCTTTCTTTGTCGCAGGTGAAGGCTTGTTTGACGTGGCTGCGCAGGGCGATGACGCCGTTAGGGCCAGGCATCTTCATGCAGAGGTAAGTGTAGCGTGGTATCGCCATGAATTTGGCGAGTGCAGGCCTTCCGATGATCGCGTGGTAGGCCGTCTTTGAAGTCGACCACCCCGAAGGTGGTATTCTTCGTTCGGAAATTCTCGCGAACTCCGGAGGTGACTGGAAGGGCGATGTGCCCGAGTGGTGTGGGCGACAGCCCCGGGATCACTCCGTGGAAGGGGGCTGAGCTTGCCTTCAACTCAGTTCTCAGGATTTGTATCTCATCCAGGGTCTTGGCGAACAGTAGATTGAGGACGTTGCCCCCATCGATGAGGACGCGCTTCAGCTTGATGTTCCGAACCACCGGGTCGAGTACTAAGGGATACTGCCCTGGGTGAACCACTCGGTCAGGATGATCCGAGCGATTAAACGTGATGGCCACCTCCGACCATCGTAGATGTTGTGGGACTTCGGGTTGTGCCGTGTTGACCTCGCGGTCCATCAACTTTTGCTTCCTCTTGGACTCATAAGCCTGCGGCCCCCGAAGATGTGATTCAGCTCGCCCACGTGGTCTTGAAAAGGCTCCAAATTTCCAGTCAGGTTGTTCTTCTTGGTTCCCGATGGACCGGTTTCATTAGTCGGCTTCTTGTTTAACCGTGCCGCATATTGCTCTGAGAATTGCTTGTAGATGATGCGTGCACTGAGCGTTCACGATCGTTCATGATCGCGTCGTAAGCCGCAACTCGGCGACGATGTTGAGAATCGGACGTTGTGGCAACCAGGTCTTCGTGCCGACGCTTGTGATCTTTCTGGGCCTGATTGCTGCTGCCGTCATCCTTCCTCGGATGCCGGCTTCCTTCCGAGTGCTTGCCATCCCTTTTGTCAGGCCGGTCTTGGCGTGCCGCCTTGATTGCATCGTTGGACTTGGCGTAGGAGTTCGCCATCTCGAACATTTGCTTCACCGTCTTCGGTGGCTTGCGCCCAAACTTTCCAATTAACAGCTCATCACGGACTCCCTTCTGGAAGGCGACGATGATGATGTCATCGGTGATGTTGGGAATCTTGTCGCGCTTTTCGGAGAAGCGCCGAATGTAATCCTTCAGGGGCTCGTCCGGCTTCTGGATGACATTGTAGAGATCGAAGTGGGTGCCGGGCCTCTCGAAGGTGCCCTGGAAGTTGGCGATGAAGTGGTCCCTGAGCTCGCTCCACGAGCCGATTGAGCCTCTTGGAAGGCTCGTGAGCCAGTTCCTGGCTGAGTTGGCGAGGGCCACGGGCAAATAATTGGCCATAGCCTTGTTGTCGCCGCCTGCTGCGCGGATGGCGAGAGTATACACGGTAAGCCACGACTCGGGGTCGGTCTCGCCGTCATATTTCTCTATTCCTGTTGGCTTAAAACCATTCGGCCAATGCACTCGGCGAAGCTCCCGAGTGAAAGCTGGCACTCCGTCGTCGCCGCTATCGGGTGATCCCCTCCAATCTTCCCGAGTGCGTCGGTCTCGCTCCTGGTAGCGGCGATCGAGGACTTTCCGCAGATCACTCGGCAGGGTCTTCGGTTGGCTGGTTGGGTAGCTGGAGCTGTTGTTGCGGCGGACGCGGTGGTGGACGAGTGGACGTCCATGTCGTTTGTCGCGGGAGTCGGCTGTTTGCTCTTGGTACTTCTGTGTGGACTCGTGGCGTGGGCCTCTTGGCCTTGTCGTCGACCGATCTGGCTCGGGCCTCTTACAGTCTCCTGACTTTAGAGGCGGGAGTCGGCTTTTGTCGGGCGTTTCAGCCACGTCGGTCGGTCTTCGTGCCGAGGTGGTGGGGTGGCCGTTGGCCGTGGCTGCGACGATGGTCTTGATCTTGTCGAGTATCGAGTCACATTGGCGGGTGCCGTCTCCATGATGGTGTCCAAGAGCGTGAGCGCGGCAACAGCGTTCTGCTGTGGCGTCTGGAAGATGTTGGTGTTGCGAACCCGTGTTTGGAGAATGGCCTCCTGGGCGGATCGTCCGGCTGCGCGTAGATCCTGCTTCCTCTTGTCAGCCTCGTCCTTGCGTTGCTTCTCCTCTTCGGCCGTCTTGCGCTCGTGCTCAATCTTGGCTCGCTCTTCTTTAGCAAGCCTCCTGGCCATGGCTGAGTCGGACTCGTCCGGTTCGGCCATGAGGACATCAAAGCACTTCGGCTCATAGTCCTTGCGGCAGTCGGAGTCGTCGGCTTCATCAGAGGGGATGCCATAGAGGTCGTCGAAGCCGGCGAAGCTGAGGTATTCATTGAGCTCCGAAGATGAGCAGGAGCCGAAAGACGGGAGGATGACGGTGACCTCCCTTGATCCTGGGTAGCCCGGGTCTGGATCGTTCCAGTCCGAGTCAGAGCTTGGGGATGCGGGCTCCTCCGAGTGGGTCGACCTCAACTCGGGGGAGAGGAGTTTGCCGTAGATCTCGGCGGCGTTTGGTAACCCAAATGGCACCGAGAGGTCTTCTTCCGAGTAGATCGTCTTCGTTGGGGAGACGAGAAGGTCGGTGCAGATTTCGGGGTGTTCGGCAATCCGAACGGTGCCGAGTGAAGTCCTTCGTTGGAGAGGGTGGATTGCATCTTGGTCTTGAAGATGTCGTTGAAGATCTCGGCGCTATTGGGGAGCCCGAACGGCGCCGAGTGGGTCTTTCCTTCCGACTGGTTTGAATCCGAGTCGAAGGAGGAGTTGTCGAAGAAGTTGGCGGCGAAGTCGCCGAATCTTGAAGGAGATCTCATCACGCTTGTCGGCGAGATTGTTGAAGAAGTCTCGACGCGCGGCCCCCTGCCTGGCACGCCAACTGTCGAAACTTGGTTTCGGCAATATAATTTCTGGGGTCGCAGTTAAGATCGCCAAGCACAATGGGTTAGAAGAAGAAGAAGATTTAGACAGGTTCAGGCCCTCTCGTGAGGTAATACCCTACTCCTGTTACGGTGGATTCGATCCGCCGAGTGTCTTTATTGATCTCGTGATCTAAGGCTGAAAGCTAAAAGCTGATCTCCTATCGGAATCTCTGATCTAGAATCTGATATCCCTCAAGGGACGCCCCTTACCCCCCTTATATAGTCTTGGGAGGAGAGCTTACAGATCGGAAACCCTATCTTATTCTAAGTTGGTTTCCTCAATCTTACCAAACCGTGACTATAGGCCGATTGCCTTATCTCTATCGGCAATCGTAACACCCAAGTCATGTTCGGTTTACAGATATGGCAGGCACAATCTATCCCTACCTCCAGTCGGATAAGCTTGCCATGTAGATACCCTATTGCCATAATCTCCACAATCGGCAGCTCAAATGATCCTTGGTCGGGGTAGAAATACCAGGTACGGTTGTCACGGGATAGCCCGTCGTAAAAAGCTGTGAACCAATCGGCCAACAGTTCAGCCGATTGCCTTGAACCTGTATGGGCGGCGGCTGCTTCTCCATAGTTCGTGCATCGCCTGGTGGTGATCTGACCGCCTTCTTCATCTTCGATTGGCTCTAGCCTTGGGAACCCGGCGTCTGCCAGGCGGGGCCGACCGGCTACGTTTTGGGTGGCTAACACCAGCCAGGTTTGGAGAAACCACCAGGGGCCACCGGTGTTGACTGGGGCGTTGGCGGCTATTTTCGTGGCGGCTTGATGTAGCATTTGATATGTGTAGCCGAGGAGGTATTTTCCCAATGCAAACTCTGTTCCGTCGGCTAAGATTTCGGCCATTATTTGCCAATTAGCGGTCGGCCCACAGCTCGATCCGCAGAATACAAATTTTTCCAGCCACATCATCAGAAAGGCAGTGTATTCCCGGTAGCTGACTGTTCCATCTTTCATGTTTTTGGCAATGAAACCGCTCCATCCACCGATAGCTTTGGTTTTGAACTGGTGTTGACCTTTTCGGTTCAAGACACATGGATTAGCCGATGATTCGATGTCCAGCCCAGTTGTCATATGTACATCGGCTAGTGTGATGGTCATCGGCCCTTGCCTGAAGAGGAAGGCGTTGAAACTGTCGTTCCAAAAGTAGGTTGCACCCGATAGGAGTGGTTCGTCTTTTTCCATGCTGGCGATGGACAGTTCCAAGCATTGGGCAAGTTTTCTTTCTTTCCATTGGGTGTATTTGGCCGATTGTATCCTCTTATACCATTCGGTCTAGGCTGTGTCAGTAGACGGCCAAGCCTTGAATGTCCCGTTCCAATGGGAAAGAGATGGTTTGGCAGTGTTGAAGGGCATGCGGTTGGTTTCGGCTACGATTACATCAGTTGGGTCTGTATCGCCGATAGGCCCAAGGAAGTACTTTCCCTCTTGTGTCGGATCGGGGATGAGCACTTGGTGAGAAAGGTGCTACAGTTTGAAGAAGGAGAAAAGGGTACTGATCGAGATGATGGTGTTTTACAGCTTTGGAATGAGAAAAGTATTGATTAGTAAGAATACGGGATAAAATACTATTGAAAATTACCGAACGGACTATTGGTATAGGGGTGTTTGGAGGAGCGAGTTGAGAGTAAAATTATAGAGCAAAGAGAATACATGAGGGAACTCGTTCGTAGTGGCGGCTGGAGCAGTTCCGGTGACGACGACAGGTGGTGTTGCGGTTGCGGCTGGCGCGATGGTGGTGGCCGGCGAGTTGGAGGTGCTTGAAGTTGCAGCGGAGGCCATCAGGAAGTTCGGAGACGAAGATGGGGTTCGAAGAGTGTGGAAAGGTGTCGAACGCCGATGGAGTTGCCGGAGTGGAGAGAGAAGGGCAAGAAGTTTGTTTGAGAAGGAAGCCGAGTGCACGATGAGGGCGTGGGTGGTTCGACCAAGGAAGGTGGATATTTAAAGAGCCCTTGGGGAGAAGCCGAGACGATTCGGGCCAAGAAGGGAGTGGGAGTTTGAATAGGTAAACAAATCCGCAACACTTTATGTTACGGACTTGGGGGGCATGTGTTAACACTGGAATTTGGTGATGGGGTTCCTAAGTCCTAAGAAAGCAAAGTGGAATCGGATCGGCTGAAGGCAGAAGTCGTATCGGCTAAAAGAGTGATCGGCTGCAGGGCTGGTCGGCTGAGGATGGGTTGAATGGAACAGCCGACAGCCGATTTCGAGTTCAGAAGAGATAATACCGTGTCAACGCAGAAACTTGAAGATAAGTGGAGATTCGATTGTTAATTGCGCGTTTAAAGATATTGTCACTTATGGATAGAGTCCTGTAACGGCAGTTGTATCTGTAGTTTAGGAGTTTGTTAAATTGTTAGTTGTAATGCATTATGGATCTCGCTAGGGATGATATGATGTTTTAAAAAGTAGTTTAGATAGAGTCCGAAGTTGTTACAAATATTTGTATCTTGGGTATAAATAGGACTCGAGACCCTCTGTATGAAAACAATTCAATCAATCTAATCTTCGGCGCATTGCCATCCTTTTCCTTTTGGACGAACACCCTGTTTGGCTTTGGGCTGCATCGTCTCGATCCCCAAACTCAGGTAAATGTTTGTCGTTAGTGGTGAGATTACTTGTTTCTGATGCTTCCATCGCAATGACACATTGGATTCAATAGTTTTACTACGACATATATCATATAGTGCATATGAACTAATTCGGTGCTTAGATCTATCTTGTAGTTGACTCATCTTTTCAGGGGTATGTGGTCAACAAGGCTAGGTTTAAGGGCTGGTTGGTTCGTATGTAATATCTACCATCTTACGGAGTGTAAGTCAAAAGTAATAGATTGGATGCTTCTTTTGATACTTAATGCTGCATCAAGATTGAACTATTGAGTCATCTTTAGAATCGTTGGTAATCTATTCTTTTGGACTTACATTATCTGGAGATAACGTCGGGGTTTCAGTCGACCTTACTCACCCTAATGTATTTCTTTTAACATAATTGTTATTAGATCTGTAATAGGGATGTATTTTATGTCTAGATTGTGCTTGCTTACATCTTTGATCTAGGAATGTCGCGTCTGCGCGAGATTCATTGGAATACTAGCCGACTTGATGTTAGTTTCCCAGCATCGGTTGGTCCGTTGATTCGTATATTTATTATTCTTCGTTATATTTGGATCGGACGACTGATGATCGTCTCGGTATAGCCGATGCGCTTTGGTCGTTTGGCCCAAATATGGTCTGGAATAACATATATACGTTCATGGATTTCCTTGGCCGATCCCGCGGGGACTTGACCTAACGCTTAACGAACACTTCCTTGTTTTCTTTCTTGTTGATTGGCAGATCAAATCAACTGGCACGCTCTACACATTGTAGGCAGCTAAGAAGGACCTGCACTGGAGTCAAGCAGATCTCCCAGGCCAGCGTGTGAGAGAGATTTCTCGTCAACACGGGGCCTTGCTGGTACTGCATTGGTGGAGTCTGAGGCTGGTTGTGCTACTCGTAGTTGCCCCTGGGAACTGATGTTGGAATTGGTTCATGGCAGGGGGCGGCCAAGACGCAAACGGCGGCGGTTGCTCATGGGGAGGCCAATTGCCGCCAGAGTTATGAGGCGGATCCGACATGTAGTTGCCAATCGGCACCTTATGTATGAGGGGTCGCCGATTGGTGTTGAACATATCATCCACCTGCTCTTGAGTCAGCACTAGGACACCGTGGCCCTGGTGTTGAGTTTGTTGCCTAACCAGGACCTTGGGATGTGGTCTTGCAGCCGATGATTGTGTGTTCGGCTAGATTAGGGCTCCCCCCGGAGGAAATTGGCTGCCCCGATGGAGGGACTGGCAATTTGTGTGTTGATAGAGTCCTGTAAGGCGGGAATTGGCCATCGGGGAAATAAGTCGGCCCCCTTGGCAGCTGCTTGGCTATCTTTGAATCAACCATGGTGGTGATCATGTTGTTCAACGTGTTCACTAATATCCCCGACATGTTGACAAGCATGTGGTGGACGGCCCAGTCGATCCGGTCTTGAAGCGTGTGCAGCCCTGAGTCATCCTGCTCCTGCTTGATGTTTTCAACCTTCTTTTTCCCCTTGTCCTCGCTGGAGGTGGCTCCAGAGTCAAAGTCCTCGGGGATCACAAATTTGCTTTTTTGAATGATTGACCAAGACCAGGTCTGGGTGAAGGATTGCAAATAGTGCGCTTGCAATCGTTCCACCATCTGCTGGTAGTCGGCCTGCTGCTCGGCCGACAGCTTGTCCATGGTCACAGGGATGATGTTGTCCTGATCCAGCTCTGAGGTCTTAACGTTCACCATTGTACTGGACTTGGAAGTTGGGGTCCCACTGGGCGTGCCAAAAGCGTGATGATGAGAATTTTTCCCACGCGCTGGCCTGAGAGATCTGCTTAACTCCAGTGCAGATCCAAAATTGGTCGCCTTTGGTGATTGAGCGGGTGTGCCAGTTGGTTTGATCCTGCAACCAACAAGAAAAACAAGAGATGTGTTTGGTTAAGATTAGATCCTACTCGATCGGCTACAGATATTAATAAATATATAATTGCTAACCCAAAGCATGTTTAGACCAAGTGATTGGGATAGATCGGTAGCATACCGAGACAGTATAAATCACTTATATCTAAAAGTACACTAGGATAATAATTATATAATTTATAGCTTAGCCGATGTCGCAGATCTAATGTAAATCGGCTAGTACTCCGATATATTTATAAAAAGATATTAATCTAAACTAAATGCGCTAAACTAGGATCAATCGGCTGTTAATATGACTTAACAGATTGATACCGAGCTCAGCACATTTAAATAGATTAAGATCTTAATATAAAAGGTAGTTCTAATACATCTAGCAGTAATAATACGTAAAAGATGATTAAAACAGGTAAGACTGACTGAAACCCCGGTACTATTTCTAATAGTAAACATTGAGCCGAATAGATCTATATGACTCTAAAGGCGACTTAACAGATCAAATTGATACGACATTAAGTACAAAAAGAGGCATGAGATCTATTTAGACTAGTGATAACTCCTCGAGATGGTAAAAGCGCCATATAACCAAAATCAACCTCTAGATCTAGCTCTGTCGGCTGCTGTCTTCAGAGAGACGTTAGCCGATCACAAGATAGATCTAGACATTGATCTAGATTATATGTTGCATATGATAGATTAAGCAGTTTATAACAACATAATTAGAGTATCATGGTGATGGAAGCACTAACCCGGATAATACAAGCCACTTGTAACAAGAAATTACCTTGTTCGGGGATCGAGACCGATGCAGCCTGATAGCAAAGCAAGAACTCATTGAGAAAGTAAAAACAAAGAGGTTGGCGATGCGCCTAAGTTGTATTGATGTGTGTATGATTAGTTACAACAAGCCCTTGGGTCTTATTTATACCCGGTTACAACAACATCCGTGTAGATCATGGTTTCTATCTTATCTACTATTTACAGTACGACAATATCTCAGGACGTAGTCCCATGCCGCGTTACAAAAGGAATCTTTACAAAATATTCTATTTTACAGATACAATTATCGTTATAGGACTTTATCCGTAGATGGCAACATCTTTGATGCACTTTGGAAACCGAATCCTAACGATTATCTCAAAGTTTTCCTTCCGGGATTAGCTCCACCTTTGTCTCTAACCGGAATCGGCTATTGGCTATCCTGGTCCGACTCGAACTTAGCTGACTGGCTCCATAGCCGATTCGGACTTAGCCGATGCGGCCTCTGTTTCCGCAGATTGCACGTTTCCTCTGATTCTGCTTCAATCCTTGCTTCAAACTCGGGGATTTGCTTACAAAATTTGGTCGTTAACAAGTTCTAACTTGCCTTGCTAAAAAACATGAAAAAAATGTCATGCTTTCAACATTAAACAAAGCCCTACCAGGAGGTACCCGAAGTCACCATTCATATACTCATATTTATCTTCACATGAATATAACTTGATCATATGCTTCCTTTATCTATTTCTTGCACGCTCTAGTTTGAATGAATTTGGACCACCCATTCATTGGCTCTTTAAATTAAGCATGGTGCTTAGGTTAAAAGTCTTCTTTAATCAAACTAGACATGGTGTCGAGTTTGCTTAATGAACCTTAGAGTTAATGCTTGTTTAGATCTTGGGTGTATGCATATGAACTTTAAGTTGATTCAAACTGGAGATAACCCAAGGCATTGGATATATGACAAAGATGCATAACATACAGAGGAGGCGCAAAACCCTCCGGTGTTTATGTTGAGTCAATTCTAGTTTAACCTTGTTTGAGTATAAGAACGTTGGTGAAAATAAAATTTTGAAAAATAAAATAAAATATTTTAAAAAAAGAAAGAAGTAAAATAGGTCAGAAAGGTAAGAATCCCTTTTTCTTTTGTTCTTTTTGTTTGTTTGGCCCATGGGTGACGTAGCCTTCACACACAAAGTCCCCATGAGGATTCAAGGTAAGTTTTCAGGTAAGTTTCATTTTATTTGAATAAAGTAAAGTTCTCCGGTTTGTCACACCGGTAGGATTATTTGTTGTTTGTCTTCACTTGTGTTGTGTCCAATAAAGTTGCAGGTACAAAAATAAGTGTGAGGGTCTCCTTCGCTTCAACATGCATATCCCTCGGATCACCTCCAGCGTGCACTCTAGCATAATGGCAGCGCAAGACAACGCAGCAAGACCTCCATTGGTCTCACACGTCGTCATGCTCTCCCGTTGCGCAGGTTTACAACTTTTATTTTTGCACCTTCCATACTAATAAATTGTGCTAGTGTCATAAGCATGAGCCTAAATAATCTTGGAAGCATGACACATGTTGGTTGACTTACATACACTTTATTCCATGACTTTACTCATACTTTGTGAAATCAATTACTTAGGGACAACATGTTATTCAAGTTATTGATCTATGAGAGATAGTCTGGTACTAAGTAACTTGTTTCATGCTGCACAAAATGCTTGGGGAATTTTATTTTGAAAAATCTAAAAACCATAACTTTGAATTCCTCAATGATGTTTTATTCCCACCAAAGCCATATGTCGATATTCATGATTAAACCCTATATATATGCTACTTGCTATCATTTTGAGTATGGTCAAATATTTAGACCCTTGGTAGAATCTTTTCATGTGCATATCCACCATATCAAATTTGCTCTCCCTCTACATCGGAGGTTTAGCCAAAAAAATATAGCAGTAATTTCCACATCCTCATACATGCAGATTTCTACTCCGGGGATTTGCATCCACTATAGTCATCCACAAAATAAAAGCTCCAATAAATTAGTGATCCTCCTACCCATGCCAAATGAGACATGAGCTGAAAAAGAAGAAGAAGAAGAAAATTCAGAATGTTCATGAAAAAGAAGAAAAATCTTCTCAAGCAGAATGATTAAAAATAGAAAAAAGGAGAGAAAAAATATATTTCATAGTCATGTTCTATAAAATAAAGTAGGAGGAGGATCATTCAAACATATGAGCCACCAAAATAAATATTTTCCTTTTTCCACCTTTTCCACCCACATACTCCAATAGAAATAACATGCACAAGCTTGGTCATGTGTACATGATTAATTTTCTTCTTGGATCTTTTATTTGACTTTACAAAATATTTGATGCAAGTATGCCGTATGATTTTTACCTACCTTGAGCTCCACATAAGCTTTAGAAGTAGGAGAATTTTGGGCAAGCATTGCGTTGGTGAGGAATCAAACACCTTTTGAGTGACTCGAGAGATTCATCAGAGGAATAAAGTTATGTTTTTCATTTTTGAAAACCCTCTAAAAAATCCCAAGTTATTTTAGCAAAAGAAAAAAGTGGCTTACATCTAGGCTATTCCATTTTTCAATAACTTAGAATTTCATGGTAGACACGTACAGATTCACAGTTATGAGTAGGTCTTGGAATAACTTGTATGTTTGCATCATACCAATAATGTATCATCCACCTTAGTAATCTCGACCTTTACTCGATGACAAGCAAAGACTAAGTGTGGGGGAGTTTGTTGATGGTCACTATCACCCAAAATCCGACCGTCAACTCCCGTATAAGTGGAACGAACTTGGCACATTAACATAGCGGCAGGGGTTATTAACTAACCTTTTCCATGAGTGTTGGTGATTTAATATATGCAGGTGAATATTGTACCAAAATGAAGTGAAAGTGCGCTTTCGTGGTGAAGAAACACAACTCCAACCAATCGGCGATCGCCACGTTAGCTTCCCGCGGATCGGAGGGCCCACAAGTCGGGTGAAACCGCCTTAAAGTGGGACCAAACACCCGGGAACTGCCTTAGGGGCCCACAAGGCAGTGTCACAAGAAATTCGGTGGGGATTGGCACGAGTGAGGGTTCGGCCGAACCCTAGTTCAGCCAGACCAACTTGGCGGCCAATCATCCCCACCTTTCACGTGGCAATCTCCTGTTCGTCCCCAATGATGGTTAGCTGGGTATGGCAGTTACTAACCGCCATACAGCCGACTTGGAGGGCTATTTAAGGAGGGTCTTCACTTCATTTCAACACACCTCCAAGAAGATCAAAGTTTCACTCCAAAGGTTTAGTGCTAGGTCTCTAGTACATAGAAAGATAGGTTAGAGAGTGAGGGGAAGCTCTGAAAGGAGTGCCCCAAATGTCGGAGTTTTCTCCGAGGGGTAGTTCAGAGAAGGGCCGGGAGTCCCGGCACCGACCTCCAGCCTTGTACCTCAACGGATGCTTTCTTCAATAAAGTAAGTGTTTGTGATTTACTATGGTTTTTATACTTTTACATTGAGTAATTTACTTTACCGCATTTACTTACGGAATCATCGTCCATTAATTTGTGTGCTCTAGTACTAAGACCCCTGAGGCTGAGTAGTATTCGAAAGCGTAGACGTGGTGTCTAGGCTAGAGTTTACCTTTGTTTGCCTCTTACTCCACGGGTGAGAGGTAGGCAACAGGTGGTGATAGCTCTGTCCGTTCTTTGTATTCCTCCACGTTCGGGTATGGCGTAGAGCTGTAGGCCGGAGTCACTTGGCAGACCGAGTGTAAGCCGGCGCCCAAAGTAAGTAAAGAAAGTAAAGTAGTTTACCATCTTCTTAGAGCCATAACCATAGAAATCCTCTCTATACCTTAGCCTACCTAATCTTGGATGTCCTTGGATGATCCTAACTCTTTGATAATCCCTACCGTTCCTTGGATTCAATATCCCTTGGAATACTCCCTGGGTGAAGTGCTACAACGATATTCCATGTGCTTGCGGATTTTATATGTGGTCGTAAGAAATACCAACAGTCATGGTGGGCCTGGGGGATCCACTAACCGGGGCATGTCTCACGCGCCGTTTAACTCGGCCTACTCCAGACGATACAGGTCTCTTGCCAAGCTGACGTGGCGGAGAGGGAGGCGAATGGGTCGGGATGCTTCGGATGCAACGGGCACGTCGTTAAGAGCACCGCACGTTCCCTGAGAATAGTGCGACCAGGGCAATCATTCCCTCTTTTAATGCCCTCATTCGCCTTCTTCTTCCTTACACTCTCCACAGAATCTTGCTAAACCCTCGCGCCCACGCTCTCCTTTTCGTCCTCCTGGTTCCCAATCACCCAGGCGCTCAAGGCCAGCACCCACCTTGCCATTGCGTGTTCCGCCATCGTAAGAGATGACGTTCGTCCTCACCGACGCTGATGGCACCAACAAACAAGATCTCGGAGAAAGGTGGGAAGGGCTACACCAGCAATAAGGTCGAGCCTTCCTCGGGTTTCATTCCTTCACGCATCGGGAGTGAGGCGTTGCGTGATCCGGAGTAGTTAGGCGTCCTCCTGTCACGGGCAATCGTGCAGTGGCGCCCAGCACGGGGGAAGACTTCCTGACCATCGACTCCGGGGAGTTGGTTGTTTTCTCATCCTTCCTCCTTCGCGGCTTTGGGGTGCCAGCTCATCCTTTCGTCCGGGGTCTTCTGCTTTACTACGATATCTCCCTCTGCAACCTCAACCCTAACTATATCCTCTAGCTCTCCATCTTCATCCACCTTTTGCGAGGCCTACCTCGGGATAGGCCCACACTTCAGCCTCTTCTGCCATTATATCTTTCTTTGGAAGTTGTTCGGCGACGTGGTCTGTGGGGTAGGGATCCAGTTCCGAGAGAAGACATCGCAGCGCTAAATCATACTCGACCTTACTACATCGAATAAGGGATGGCACAACGAGTCGTTCTATATTGGGAATCACGCATCGGTGATCTCCACGGACACGTACCGCAAGCCGGTCCCGACAGCTACTTGGACGGCTCCTTACCATGAGGCCGACCGTGACCAGGTGGATGAGTTGGTAACCCGGATTGAAGGTCTCTGGGACAAGGGTCTAACCGGTGTTTTGGTGGCCCTGAACTTCACCAGCTGAGGTATATTGCCTTGTGAAGACAGGGTTATACCGGCATACAAGTACTCGGGATCCGGCGACCTATCCCGTGAAGAGAAGGTGCCTCGAGATCGGTTGGGGAAAAATTGGCGACCTTTTTCTCTGGTTCCGTTAGTCTCAAGCCAGGAGGTTCGAGAGCCTTCAGCATCAAGTCCCCAAGGCCAGAGGTGAGTCGATCCCCAGCCTTAACTCATCTGCCATTTAGTTTGTTTGCTTGTTTTTGCCCACAGCCTCACCTGCCAGGTGCATCAACACACGACAGGGGTTGGACGCCTTCGTTTCTCTGCCACCAGTCTCAAGGCAGGCAGCGGTCAAATCAGAGAGACCGGTGCAAGACCCGAAGAGGAAGAAACCCGAGCGCCCAAAGTAGAAGCCAGAGGGGCAGAGGGCTCCACCGGGAAGCCTCAAACTCCCTGGTGCGAAGAGGAGGACTCAGGGGAGCCAGATGTCGGGCCCGCGTCCTCCTCGTCAGGGTCGGGGAAGCCGCCAAGGCTAGAGACCTTGGAGCCTCCACAAAAGATGCTGAGGCTTAGCTTCGGCTTTATGTCTTCAGTCAGGCCCGTTATGCGCTTTAACCTTGCCCCCTCTCTTTTTTTTGTTGGTCTCTTATGAGCTACACTGAACAGGCCAGTCGATGACTCCAATCTCGGCCCCAAGGTCCCGGTGGCGGCGGTCGAGGTGTCCGCCCCGATAGTGACGGAGGCCATCCTGGGCAAGTTCATCGTGCCCACTGAAGGATTTCCAGTGGGGGCCGAGGAACCCCTCCTGCAGAGGACGGAGGAAGAGGTGGCCGAAACCGTGGTGGCAGTTTTGGCTATGCTTGATCCAGTCGAGGCGGTGGATATACCGACCGTCGGGAACACCAGAGAAGGAGCAACTCTGGATGCCGAGGCCAGTCGGGTGGAAAGCACACTAACCGATAAGGGGGCCGAGGGTGATGTTGGTCGGCCGGGTCGGACCTCGGAGGCGGCCCAGGTGAAGACGTGATGGGTAGGAGGATCTCCGGTGTGGGGGAGTTTTTGGGTATAAACTGGGATGCCATCTTTTCTTACCCCGATTTTGACATGTTTTCGGCCTTCTCGATTATGGCAACAGCCGAGGTGGGTCCTCCCAGGGTTCCAAGGAGCTACTCGCCGAGGGTGCCGGGGTGGGCATCCCTCTCACCCGGATACCGCGTCCCAGCCAAACGTCGGTGATGAGCTGACGGTTGAAGAATGGGTTGTCGCGTTCGAGCAGGGAATGCATCGCGTACGAGAAGCCTTTTTGGTGAGTTTTCTCACCTACCATCATGTTTTCTCTTCCTCCCCCTTTTGCGTGATATTTCACGAGTCTTGCTCTTAGGGGGTCTCCCGGGCTTCGGCCTCCGCCGACGTGACTTGCCAGCCCGAGGCGAGACTAGCCAATGCCGTCCGACATAAGAACGTGTTAACAACCAAATTTGGTAAGCAAATCCCCAAGTTCGAAGCAAGGATTGAAGCGGAATCAAAGGAAACGCAAGATCCTCATAAACAGAGGCCGCATCGGCTGAGTCCGAATCGACTAAGGAGCCAATCAGCTGAGTCCAAGTCAGACCAGGATAGCCGATAGTCAATTCCGATTGGGAGCAGGAGATGAGACCAATCTTGGAAGGAAAGCTTAGAGATAATCATTGGATTCGGTTTCCAAAGCACTTCAAAGACGTTGCCATCTACAGATAAGGTCCTATAATGGCAATTGTATTTATAAAATAGGATATTTTGTATAGTTTCCTTGTTTAACACGGCATGGGACCCCATCCCGGGATATTGTCGTACTGTAAATAGTAGATAAGATAGAAGTCATGTCCTACACGGATGTTGTTCTAACCGGGTATAAATAAGACCCAAGGGTTTGTTGTTTGTAACACACAGAATCATATCAAATCAATACAATTTCGACACATCGCCACCCTTTTGTTTTTACTGTCTCGACAAGTTCTTGCCTCGTCTTTGGGCTAAATTGGGTTTCGATCTCCAAGCAAGGTAATCTCTTGTTACAAGTGGTTTGTGTTACTGGGGTTAGTGCTTCCATCATCATGATACTCTGATCTTGATGTTACAAATTGCTTAATTTATCATATGTGACATATAATCTAGATCAATGTCTAGATCTATCTCTTGATTGGCTAGCATCTTTTTGAAGATAATAGCCGATGGAGCTGGATTCAGGGGTTGATTTAGGTTATATGGTGTATCCACCATCTCGAAGGGTTCTCATTAGCCTATATAGATCTCATGCTTTTTTTGTACTTAATGTTGCATCAATCTGACCTATTAAGTCGCTCTTAGAATCATATAGATCTATTTGGCTCAATGATTATTATTAGAGATAGCACCGGGGCTTCAACCGGTCTTATCTGTTTTAGCCATCTTTTATCTATTATTACTGCTAGATGTGTCAGAACTGTCTTTTATATCAAGATATTAATCTATTTAAATATGCTAAACCTGGTATCAATCTGTTAAGTGACATTAACAGCCGATTGATCTTGGTTTAGTGTATTTAGCTCAAGTTAATATGTTTGTATAAAACATATCGGAGTACTAGCCGATTTACATTAGATCTGCGACATCGGCTAGGCTATGAATGTATATAATTATTATCTTAATGTGCTTTTAGATAAGTAATTTATACTGTCTCGGTATGTTGTCGATCTATCCCAATCACTTGGTCTAAACATGCTTTGGGATAACATTATATGTTATGAATATCTATAGCCGATCGAGTAGGATCTAATCTTAACCAAACGCCTATTTATTGTTTTCTTGTTGGTTACAGGATCAAACCAACTGGCACACCCTGCAAATCACCAAAGGCGAACCAATTTGGACCTGCACTAGAGCTAAGCAAATCTCTTAGGCCAGCACATGGGAAAATTTCTCATCAACAGAATGCCCACCTCCACCCTAGTTCCTTTCATTCCCCGATCATCGCCATTTGATATTGTTTACCAGGCAGGGGCTGAAAGGCTCAAGGAGGAGCAGCCGGCAGTGGTCTTGGCAAGGGACACAACCGTCGCCATGCGGACGGAAGCAACACAGGCTCATGAGAGGGCCAAAGAGAAACTCTCGGCTGTTGAAGCGGCGAAGGCCGAGGCTGAGACGGCTCATGCGGTGCTAGCCGAGGTGAAGGCCGAGGTCGAGGCTGCCCTAGCGGCGTCGTCCAAGGCAACAGCCGAGGCCGAGGTAGCATTGTTGGCCTCAGAGACGGCAAGGGAAGCGGTGGAAAAGGAGCGGGCAGCCGCGGACACAGCCAAGGCCAAGGTCGAAGCGGCACTCGCGACATCGGAAGAAGCAAGGTAGGAGGCGGAGACTAAGTGTGGATATCGACTATTTCTCCTCCCGCATCCACTTTCCCCGACACCATTAGCTAACTTCCTTCCATATAGCTCGATGGAGGATCATCCGTGCACAAGTCGGTGACCTCGAAGTCTGCCTGCAGGCTGCTACGGAACAGTGGGAGCTCTACCGCAAAGGTGCACGAGCCCTCCTGGCCAAGGCCGACCCCGGGGTGGCACCCACCAATCAGTCCGAGAAGGAGTTGGTGGCGCACATCCGGGAAGGGCTTAAGCTCTTCCGTAGTTTTGTTCGTGCTGCAGCCAAGAAAGTGGCCACCTACATCCTCGGGGTGATTCACCGATCCTACCCTCGGGTCAAGGTCCAGACCGTGACCGAGGGTTGGCCGGCCGGGGTGTCCGAAACGAACGTCCCCGGGATATACGCCAAAGTAGATCCTGTCACAGAGGAATTAATTCCCAAATGAAGTTTTAGGCCGCCATGTACCTAGGAGATGAAATTATATTAGTCTAAGTCATGAATTGTAAAGTTCTTACTTTATTTTTATTTTGATAAAGTCTTGACTTTTCTTATGAATCAGATTTTAGCTTTGTAAAGAAATCTTTTTCAAATTTTATCATATACTCGGTGTATGTTATGATTGTCGCATTCGGGCAACCTGGGTCCCCAACAGAACGGATCCTGGGAGGATGGCCAACCGGTCCGAACGACTTAATCGCCTGCACACCGAATTGGGAAGAGACGAAGTAAAATGAGAGTTGGCATAGCCCCTGAGCTCATTCACAAGATCCCCGACCAAGTCACAACAGGTTCTAGCCCTAGCCAGCTTTAACGGGGATGGATCCACTCACACGGAAGGACGTCAGGCGTCAAACTGTCATAGTTAGCCGAAGAAGCTGTGAATGAGTATTCGGGGGAGGCTGCCTAGCCCCCAGCAGCATGGGCATGACCAACAGGCTCCCTTCCGAAGAACCCCAAGCATGACTGGTTGGGGATGCGTGGCTCAGGGCAGACCGTAAGCATAGCAAAGGAGGCGTGGGGGAGCTCTGACCGCTCGAGAGAATGATCCGAGCCTCCGAGGAGACACTAGCACATTCAATAAGCTCCCTTCTGGAGAACCCTAAGCATAGCTGATTGGGTACACGTGCCCAGGGCAGACCATAAGGCGGCGAAAGAGTTTATTGAGCTTGCATAGGCTACCCGGAAGTTGGATGAGGAAATAAACGGAGATGTAAAGTTCCTGCAAGCAAATAAAAATGGGAAATGAAATTGAAAATCCTAAGCAAGGAACACTTATCTAATAAAGCACGATATCGGCGTGGACAGTCAATCCTTGCTTGTCTTGTCATCGAATCGCTTCAATCGGTGAAGACGATGCCCCTACCTGGCACGCCAACTGTCGACGGGTGGTCGGCAAGTCCCCCCAGGGGGTAGCCCAGGGAGGTGAAAAAGTGGTCGGGGCGCCTACCGATAGGATCCGATGGTCGACTCGAACACAAAGCGAGCCAAGAGACAAGGGGGTTTATACTGGTTCAGTCCTCCCGAAGGATAATAGGCCTACGTCCAGTGTTTTTTGTTGGGGTAGTGTATGAACTATGAATGAGTATAGTGGTTTCGAACTCTAGAGCCTAGAAGCAAACTTCTAGGGCTTCGCCTCAAGCTCCAAAGGATCGATCCCTCCAAACCCACCATTTTCCCTCCCTTTTATAGCTGAAGGGGGCAGTTACAAGAGGACTTGGAGATCAAGAAAGCTATGCCGTAAAGCAAAAAGAGAGTACAAGAAAAAATCTCAAAAGCATACACACGCTACTCCTACGGGTCCTAATCGCTGTAGATGCCTTGCGCGCAGTCTTATCGGGTGACATCATCCTTGGTCGAGTTGTCCTCCTCCTCATCTTCCATCGCCCCTCGGGGAAGAAGCCTCCTCCCCAGGTGGTGGTCTTGGTCTTCTTGGGTCAGTGTCGATGCAGGGGTCTGGACTAGGGCGTCGAAGTGGCCCTCTGAGCTAGGGTTGGGAGGGCTGACTACCAAAGGGGTCAAGGTAGCTGCTCCTGACCAAGATGGCTATGGCCAACGCTGGCACAGGTCGGGTGGTGCACCAGAAGGTCAAGGCCCTTAGGCCCACTTCAGCTGATCGTCATTCACTTATGTGAGCTACCCTGGGGTAACACCCCCACACTACGTATATGTTGTTTCGGAGGAGTTTCAAATTTTTGAAGAATATACTATTTTTAACAATTAAATGAATTTTTGTATGCTTTTCAAAATTAATTCTGAATTGAACTGCGAGTACCTCCAATAAAGTTTAAAAAATCAACAAAAAATATATGTGTGCTCCTATGTTTTATTCTATCCCATATTCAAAAACTAGATGGAGAATTCAATGGGTTGCTATAGATAATTGAAACTTTACACCTCTAAATTACACTATAGAAATTGTAATAATATCTAAATTTGGTCAGAAAATTCTATAAATTGATATGACAAATTAATTTTGGTCTAAGACATTGCTGTAAAAATTTTGATCAGTTTTGATAAAGTGGGACTATATGTAAAAATTTTGATCATTTTTGATAAAGTGGAACTATATGTTATTCACAAATGGTTGGGACCCTTGTTTTTTATATTTTCTAATTAATTGCATAATGGAGCCTGTAAACGAACATGTAGAGATATTTTATCACGTACCCTCATAATTTTTTATAGAGTACACTGTGTGTAGGAGTTTCAAAATTTTTAAAAGGCTGCAGTAATATAATCGATCACTCCTAGTTAAATTCAAGTATGCATGCAAACCAAAAAAAGAGCAAATCTCGGATAACCTCTTTGCAATTAAATCCATACATGCATGCACACAATAAAAATATAAAATAATATGAAAGGATTCTGATTTTCGTCTATTAAATTATATTATGAGTAAGTAAGAGAAAGAGGTTAGATCTGAACCGTTGCTAGGATGTTGGTAGAGATATAATATTTTCTAACGATTAAATAAATTTCTACATGTTTATCAAAAATAATTTTGAATTGAACTATATACACCTGGATCAAGATTTTAAAAAATTTATATGTTCCTTTATAACTCATATCTCAGAGTTAGGTGAAAAATTTAATTGTATGCTATGGATAATAATACCTTTCATCTCTGAACTGCAATAGCAATAGAATAATTTCTATTAGTAACAATATGTTAAAAATTCTACAAACCGGCATGTAATCTATAAACTTGTCATAAAAATTCAAATGGTTTTGATAAATAAAACTACATATTGTTCACAAACGAAAACATCATATAACGGTATAGACAAAAATAAATTTTAGTCTTTTCTTACTATTTATGGAGAAAGCTGGTGCAGCGGAGGAGTTGCGGTGGAAGTGTCGAGGTTTCCGGTTCGAATCCCCGCATCCGTGCCATCTTTTTCCCCAATTTTCCGGCTGGGTGAGGGTGCGTGGAAGAGCTGGCCGGGGCCGACTGGGCCCAGCTGGGCTGGGCGCGCCCTTGCGGGCCGTGTTGCGCACGTGGAGGAGCAGGCCGGGGTTCTGATTTGGGCAAAAAAATTAGATAGATAGCAGTGCTGGAACCTAGCTCAAGTAGCATCCGCGGCTACGGCACCCTAGGTCGCAGTTCGAATCCATTCAGGCATGTTAGTGAGGATTTTTTTATTTAATTCGCACATACTTACATGTGTGGGATATATGTCTTGTAGGAGGCAGCACACTTACATCATATATTTTTTTATTTAATTTGTCCACACTAATAGGTAGGACCCGGTCATATGATCTTTTTAAAAAAATTTGGTGAATTAAGCCCTAAGACACGTGGGATCCCCTGAGTAGGATGCATATATGACACTAGTTGCCATATAGGACAGTTGCCACGTAGGACACTAGGCTTCTAACTTTTAAAAAAATCTAAAAATTCTGATTACAAAGCAAATGTCATAGAAATTCATCATTAATAGGTTTGGCGTAACCAAGTGTGACGTTTTCTAATTGGATTTATAACGCTAAATCTTTTTCGTTACTAAGCGACATTACCTCACATAAAATGTCATAAACAAAGTGATTTAGTGACAAATATCTACAATATTATTCTAAAATTGTCATAGAAAGCCATATATGTTGTAGTGTCCCTGCTCGATGTGGTCGATGTTGTCGTTATGCCACGTCACCTTTAAAAGACCGGGTTAACATGTCACATAGGTGTTATGTCAGTTAAAACCATTTTAACTTTGCATGGATTTTGAAGGTTGAGAGACGACTTATATATAGTTTTACGGTGAAGGGATGCGATTAAAACTTAACCTTGAGAGACGTTAAAAAGTTGACATTTTTCAAGTGAAGATGAAGTCGACCCGGTATACAGTTCATGATTTGCTTCGGGCTGATCGGCCCATGCTAATTTCGGTCCAGATACAGACCGATTTGACAGAATTTTACCGAATTAAAATAGTAAATGTGAAACCTTTGTAAATTTCATGGGTTCAAAAGGAGTGTATTCAGCAATTTGTAACACTTGATTATAATATCTTGACATTGTTTTGTTTTTAGGATTTTACATAGGAAAATTCTGGGTTTTTTATATGCTAGTTTAGTTTTGTACGATTCAATTATTATCGTTAACCTTCATCTCACCCAAAATGTGCTATATCAAGTTGTTTTTTCACTTGGACGACACAAACGGACAGGGACCCCCCGTATACTTCGCTCTTTATATTTTGTTTATTGAGAAAATAACATTTGAGGATTGCCATATTTACCTAGTATCGTTACAAATGAGACAAATTTCAAACTAAATTAGCGTGACCAATTCGAAGTGGTTTGCATTGCAAACGCAAGATTAGAACGGCCCTAGTTCACAAAGTCCAAATTTGAGTTCAGAGAATGAAAAACATACAAAATTCCTCCAAATGGTATGACCGTATTGGCAACACTCTTGACAGAAAATTTCTTTTACATGTTTCACATGGTCAAATTGTCCACCTAGTACCAGTAGTGAAATGTACTTTTCATCAGTCAGTTTTCCTTCCGAATCGATCGACTTTCCTCGTGGTCGGATTCCTTTCAAACTGGTTGTTCTTCAGCCAAAACGGGCCGATTTATTGCTAGAAATTAGTCAATTTCATCTATGAAATTCAAATTTTGGTCTGGCAGACTTTGGATCAGTTTTTAATGGTTTTTGAATTTCTCAACATTCGTATTTCGTAAAACCGCCAAGCCAACCCTGCCCCTGACGCACAACCACAGGGCATCTTTAACAAAGGATGCCCCATATAAGAAAATGTTAATCAAAAGCATAGAGGAGAAATCAAACAAGGGAAAGTTCCAAATCAAGCCGTTTATAATATTTTTGTGAGGCTGCATGAAGCAACAACTGATTTTACAGAAACTTAATGACCTTCTGAATCGAACTCCAACTGTGTTGAGACCTGCTCCAGCTCCCTGATGAAAAGATATGCACTTCAGAATAAGAACGTATTCGTAAAGTATAAACATGGGAAGAAAAGTTCCACTCTCCGGTGACCATGTAACGGTTTCAGCTTTGAAGGAACCCTAAGGATGATATCCTCGAATGGAACTGGTAACTTGTATAGTTAAACAGGAGAGTGTTATTTGATCATAGACAACTTTTAACTTACATCAATTTAAACTTTGCATGAAAGGGCATGCTAGAAAAGAAAAGTGAAGGACCGATTTAATCATGTTGATTCAGAGCTGCTGGCAATACAGTGTGTGGTGCAAACATATGGAAAGGAACAAATATTGCATCACCACAGCAAATTGAAACCCGTAGTCGGTCTAAAATCTAAACAATCCAGGACAAAATTGGAACAAAGTAGTTACAAGTATCATCCCATTTTCAAACTGATCATTGTGGTATGTACGAAACAGGACTCAAGTCAAATGTCCAGATGACAAATGATAATGAATGCAAACCCTTTACAGATTTAAGCTAGAAATAATATTTGTTTTGAAAAGACAAAGTAGTCCAGAAATAAAAGGCTTTTTATGCATTCAAGAAGTCAGTACTAAAAATAAATTTCCAGTCATCATTTACTTAACTTTTTTTTTGGGGGGGGGGGATAGATATTATATGAAACAATCATCTAAACCATATTTCTTTAGATTTTGAAGCAAAACAAGGATTCAATCAGCTTAGTACAAAACAAGTATTCTTAGTTGCAAAGAAAATAAGCATTCTCAAAACCATGCATACTAAACAAGAACTCTTAGCTGTAATCAAAACAGGTATTCTTAGTGGAATAAGAAGTAAGTGTTCTTAGTTTTTTTATCGAAAAGAAGTGTTCTTAGTTGCACGGAAAATAATCATTCTCAAAACTATGCATACTAAACAATAACTCCTAGTTGTATTCAAAACAGGTATTCTTAGAGGAATAACAAAGAAGCATTCTAAAAACCATGTATACGAAACAAGTAATCTTAGCTGTGTAAATCTTTGTTGTATACAAAACTAGTAGTATTGGATACAAAGAAATATGATAAAATTTCTAGCAAACCAGTAAGTTCACAGAATGGTAGACCAAACAAAACTACTCAAACAAGCTTAACCTCAAAGGCGACAACAAAACAGTGAATCCCTGAAATCCAGACTAACAAAACGATACTCCCTTTCCCTGCTTCCAAGGGTATACACACATCCCATGAGCAGCCAAAACATTTGGCCTTTATCTGTCTCACTTCCTCTAAGTACTATTACTTTAAGACAAAACTAGGCGGAGACAAACAAATATGGAAAGAAACTTCACATAACAATGGTGTGGAAGAAGATGTACTGTGCCCTGACTTCATATATTCTTATCTAATCTAGTTAGCATTGAGCATCTAAAAAAAAAAGATCAAGGGAAGCTTCATGGATCCAATGAAATATTTGGTTTCCAAATGCAACTATAGGATAACTTGATTTTGTGTACCTTGTGCTTTCCTACCACTCAGAAAATTGATTCAAGCACTGGTACCAGTATGACATGCCTTGTTTAGCTTACAGATAACCACCATGTAAAAAGGCAAGATGTAACGGGAGCATGATAGGTTTTAGATTGCAAACAATAATATCACTGCATATAAAAATTGCTTAGCAGAGCACATGTAATGGGGGAACTTACGAATCAAACAAAACAATTCTAGTCCAAGCATAAGTTTTCACTTTTCAGTTTGGAAGTGTTTCAGAAGAACACCTCGTCTTCCTTCCATTCTCTTTCTACCAAAAATTGCTTATCATTGCCCTTCTCAGTATCTCTACAGCAGATCAGAGGACTAGCTCACCAACCTATCTCTACAATCTACATACTGCAATCTTGACAAACAATTGGAGAAACGGCCCCCTGCCAACCCACCTCTTTCTACCTCCCTGTCCCAATTCCCCAATCTCTCAGCATAGTTTAGTGAAAAAAAAGAACCGCAAATCATTCCCAGTCTCCCTCCTCACTATGAAAAAGAGCTTTGCGTCCCTCGCATCCCCCTCCCTCTAAAGTAAAGAAGACCAACAAATCAACACCCACCCCCACTATGCCAGGATGAATCAACCAAAAGATCACTTCCATGAACAAAATACAAGAGGAATCATGAGTGAACCAATGACTAAAAGTACAAATATACATACTCGCCACCAGACAAAACAGCAAACCCTCTCACCACTGACTTCTGATAAATCACCTTCCCCTCGAACTAATGTATTTGGCTCAGGGTCAAAGCCGATAGCACGTATCTCTAGACAGATCTGATGGCCAGAAAATTGATTGAAAACGGAACAGTTTTTACTCAATTGACAGTTAGTAAATCTCAAGTTTGAATAGCTGTAGTGACTAAAGGATAAAAATTAAATAACTGTGATGACTGAAGGATAAAAACTGAATATCTCTGGTGACTAAAGGCAAAACTCTCATTATATATGTTTATGAAGAACAGTTTGATGCTTTGTAAAAAAAAAAAAAAGAAGGGCTGCACTAAGCTGCTGTGCATTGGTTTGCACCAAAAAAAATCCAGTCGGATATACAGAGAAGCTACAACTTGCCCACAATGAAGTCCAAGATCAGATATACTAAACCACTATCCAAAAGTCATAGCACAGGGAATGATGAAGTTCAAGAGCAGATATACCAAGCTACAGCCCAACACAAAGCACAGGGAAGAGTTAACATAGATTTGCAAATGGACATTTTTCTGACTCAACCATTCAGTTGTTTCCTGGCAAGTGCAGAAGCAGCAGTTACACCGATGAGACCCATTAGCATCCCTAGTGTCCATCGGGCATATCTGTACGTTAGAAGAGCCATAATTAGGATACTAGCTATAAAAATCCACATGCAGTGCTAGTATATATAAAAATCCACATGCAGTGCTAGTATATATAAAAATCCACATGCAGTGTTAGTTAATTAGCTACCTTTTCTCCTGCTCCTCCCTTTCTTTGAGGAGGGCACTCAGCCTTTCCACCTTAGCATCCAACTTATCTAATACACGGTCCATATTAGCCACATATGACATCGCTTCTGGGCTCATACCCTTCTCCGCAAGATAACCTTTTTGAGCAGTCTGAAATTGTGAAATAGAACAACGTGCACAATTAATTTTCCTTTGATAATAATTATCTTGAGTCTATGTAAGCATGAGATCTCATTAAGCATATCACAAGTGCGCCAGAAGACAAAAGGCATAAATGAGATAGGCTAGAAAAATGGTGGTGGTGGCTGGCATCATACTTCTAATAAGATATCATGCCATAAAAATATGATCTGTGCTGCAGTGCCGGTGGCTGGCACTGTTAAGCATATGATATGCATGTCACTAGTTTGTCATTGCTAAATCCTAGAGTTTTATCAATTAGCCGTCTTCCTTTTAGAGCATTTCTATGCTGTACTATTGGGTGTAGACAACTGAATTCGTCACAAACTGAAATCTTCAAAGGCCGCATCAACTGAATTCAGATTCCTTTAGCAATAATGTATAGTATCAGATTCAAATCGAGCTCGATACCTTTAATTTATACTAGCAAAATGACCGTGCGTTGCAACGGGACGACGACGTAGGGAGGGAAGCAGGCGAAGGGCGAAGGTCCAGGCGGCGGCGCGAGAGCTCCGAGCGGCGACGGGAGGGAGGGGCACAGGCGCGGCGCGGGGCACGACGCGGATGGAGACGGAAGAGAGAGACGCAGGAGGTCTTTTTTTCATCCAAGCCCTCTCTTCTTTTCAGCATTGGGACTACGGGTTAATTTTATATATAATCAAGGGATTTTCTGCAAAATAACCTCTTTTTCTTCTTTAATTGGGTTTTTTAGAAAAATAGTCAGGTAGACTGCGGGTTAATTTCGAAAAAACTCAAGGAGTTTTTCTGCAAAATAGCCAAGCAAAACAAAATTTAGGTGGAAACACTACTTGCTTTATAGATAGTTATAGATTATAGATTAGATAAATAAAAAATCCCTATTATGCCCTCAAGGATTTGTTTTTTCTTATAAATAAACTTAAAAAAACGGGGAAACGTGCGTGCGTACGATTAATGTCATTTCTACAACGAGATATAACAATCAGTCGGTTTCAATTTACGGTCTCCCTGGCTAACATCACATATCAATGGATCCCAAAAGGACGAGAGAGGAGGAGATTACCTTGTTCGGTTGGGGGCCTTGGGGTCCGGCGGTGGTGGTGGCGGTGGCAGCGGCACCGTAGAGGCGACGCGGGGCATTCCCCGTGGGCCGGGAAGAGAAGCGGAGTTCCGCCCCGAGAGCGCGCGGGATTGAGCGGGCGGCGGACCAGAGCAACGCCGACGAAACCGCCATGGTTGAGGTGGATTGAAATTGAACCCTAGCGACGGAGCGACCTGGGCTGGGCTGTAGGCGGCGAGGAGCAAGTGCGAGTATAGAGAATACACTGTTGGTATCAGCGAATTTCCGCGAGTATCCGACCAAAACATTGTCCGAATTACCCCTCAACTATAGGCATTCATCTATACTAGGCCAAACAGGCGGCCCGGCGCAATACGGCACGGGGACGCCGGCAACACAATCCGTTAGGCACGGCTCCTATAACGGGTCGTGCTGTGATGGCCCTCCAGCCCAAGTGTGGCCTAAGGGGAGGTCGTGCCGTGTTGGCACGGGCCCATCAAGACCCATGGGCCAAGGTCGGGCCGTTTGGCACGGTGCGCTCTCCAGTGCATCCCAACCGCGTCCTCCCTCCCCCTGTCGCGCCCCCGCACCCCTCCCATCCTAGATCTCGCCCCACGGCGCCACCTCCCCACCCCCTAGCGGCATCCCCCACGAGATTCCGAATCCCTCTCCTCCTCCTCCTCGTCCTATGGAATTGAGTTCAAGCTGCGATGAATCGGCTGCGGCACCAACGATAGGTTGGGGGAGGCGGCTGAGACGGAGGTGAAGGGGATATGGAGGAGGAGCCAAGGAGGTGACGGGAGCCGACACCGAGGGGGTTGGGCGGCGTTGTGTCGGGAAGAAGATGCCGACGATTAGGGAAAGTGGCCGGAGACGAGAGGGGAAGAGGGAGATGGAGGAGGAGCCGAGGAGGTGACGCATCGTGATGGGGAGTCGAGGGGTTGGGCGGCGCCGCGTCGGTTCGATGGCGGCGGGGAGGTGGAGCTTAGCTAAAGAAGATGGCTACAGGGTTCGTGCGGTGCCATGTCGGCCTAGGCACGACACGACTGAACGGGCCATGCTAGCACGACCCACGGGCCGCCGTGCCGTGCCAGGCCGCGCTATAGTGTACGTATGCTCGGGCCGGCCCGGCCCATCTGGTCACGTATACATTCGTCACATTTTACACGTTGGCTGCGAGTAAAGTGCCGGTCATTGCTGCATTCGTTCACACATGTTAGAGCGAGATTTTTCATGCAAGCAAAACAGAAAACTCGTTAGCACATAATTAATCAGATATAAATTAACTTAAAAATATTTTATTTTATTTTTTTAAAGATAACTCCTATATTTTTTAAAACAAATACCAGTTTGGTAATCGTGTGCAAACGGAATACAACAAGTTGAAGAAAAGAGAATATGGCCAGCTGTCTTCCTTTGAATTCTCTCTCAAATCTTTTGCTCACACGCTTCTAAAACTACTAAACAATATGCTTATCTTTTAAAAAAATTATAGGAAATTATTTTAAAAACCACATTAATCATTTTTTAATTTTTTAAGTTATACTTAATTAATCGTACATTAATTCGCCACTTCGTTTTGAATGTCAAGAGGGAAGGGTGCCTAACCTCTCAAGAGAACGCAGGTTGTGTTTGAGATGAAAGAAAACGAGATGATAAAGATACGCAAAACAAGAGAAAACATTAGCATAAGATTAATTGAGTATTAATTATTTTAAAGTTAAAAGGTAGATTAATATGATTTTTTAAAACCACTTTTTCATAATTGTTTTCTAAAAAACATACTGTTTAGCCAAATAAAAAGCATGCGCACGAAAAACGAAGGACATTATTTCAGCACATCATTCAAACAAACACTCCTCAATGGCATTGGACCCGTTGCACCCAAAATTTTTAAACAGACAAACTACCCTCTAGATCAAAGAGTGATTTTAATTATACATGGCATCTGACATAAAAAGGTAAGAGAAGACAATCGAAAACGATTCGGTAAAAACAACATTAATTGCAAAAATACCAAAATCCAAAAGTTAAATTTCTTTGAAGTTAGATTGTAAGAGGTTAAAAAAATCAATTTTACAATAGTTAAATATGGTTTCAACAACTTGCAGCATTGAGAAAGTTTTTCTTCCCTGATCTTTATCTTTAGAAAATTAGCTTGCATCATTTGCAATGCTTCTTTCTTTTTAAAAAAACTACGACGGGGGCCTGCTTGAACTTTATTGATCTTTAACAATGACCCGTGATGCTTTGTGTGGGAATCAATAGATGGTGTTGTCGTGCCCTTCTCAATGAACTATGCATTACTACATGTTGCAAAAAATGGTGCTGGTTTTGGTTAGGTGGTTGAAACAAAAGTCTTGAATTGATGGATAGTGGATAGTTGCACACGCCTTATAGGATATGGCCATCCATATTTTTATGGATATATGGTCGTCCAATTTTATGTTTGCTAGGGTTAGTGGGATGAGCAAAATTTTTATTTGGTTGGAGGAATAAGAGGTGAACATGACAAAAGCCATCCAATTGACACAAGAACATCATATTTGAAACAATACATAAAAGAACAACAACATAAATGTTAAGATTTGAGAGTATATTGGGAGAAGGTGAGCACATATGCGAATACTGAGTCGTGCAGGATCCCCCCTTCAGAGCCACGTTTTCTGCTTTGGATTTTTATCGATCTAAAGTTTCTTCGCCATGTCTGATAAGTTTTCAAAAAGCCGCATGTCTTTGATGGTACTGATTTCGCGTATTGGTGTAGTAAGATGCAATCTTATATAATGGCTCAAGATTACGATGTTTGGTAAAAGGTTGCTTTTCCTTACACTATTCCTGAAGTGATTAATTCGAATGCTTTGAAAATTGAGTTTAACAACAACTGCAAAGCTCGAAATATTTTGCTTAATGGAATTTCTCGTTCTGATTTTGATCGTGTTTCTCATCTTCAAACTGCCAATGAAATTTGGAACGCTTTGAAAAACTTTCATCAAGGAACTACAAATATTAAAGAATTTCGTCGAGACCTTTTTAAAAAGGAATACATAAAATTTGAAATGAAAACTGCTGAAGCCTTGGATGACTATCTTGGTAGGTTTAACAAAATTTTGAGCAATCTTACATCTGTTGATGCTTCTTATGATACTAATTATCCACAGTCTGAGATTTCTCGCCACTTTTTAAATGATCTTGATATGTCTATTTGGGAGATGAAAGTTACTTCAATTCAAGAGTCTGTTAACATGGCCACTTTGACTTTGGATTCTCTTTACACAAAACTCAAAACTCATGAGATGAATATTCTTTCTCGAAAAATTGAGTCCAAGTCAAGTGCCTTGGTTACTTCTACTTCTGCCGTTGCCTCTTCATCGGCTGTCCCTTCATCGGCTGTCTCTTCATCGACTGCTTCTTCATCGGCTTCCACTGCTCTTGCTTTAATTAACGCCATGTCCGATAAACAACTCGAGCAATTCGAGGAGGAGGATTTGACTCTTGCTGCTAACAAACTTTCCAAAGCCATGAACAGAGTTAGGTTTAGGAAAAGAGGAGGACCAACTCGTTGCTTTGAATGTGACGCCCTGGATCACATTCGTTCCAACTGCCCCAAGCTTGGGAGAAGCAAGAAGGACGACAAGAGTACAGAGAAGTCAATGGATGACAAGCCCAAGGGAAAGCGCTCGAAGGAGATGATCAAGAAGGTGTTGAGTCAAGTCTATGACGCCTTTGAGCCACTCAGCGACATAGATTCCGACAGCGAGGAAGAGAAGGGAAAGAACATCTCCGGTGTTTGTCTCATGACACATGGAGATGAAGACTCCGAAGAGGAAGACAACGAGGTAAGCTCTCTTCAGGAAGCAATTCTTGTTTTAAGTGCTAAAAATAAAAAATGTGAAAAGATGTTTAAAAAACAAGAATTTTTTATTGAATCTTTGAATGCTGAAATTGCTAGATTAAAATCCCTTATTCCTAATGACGATGAATGAAAAAACTGTGAGGTTTTAATGCTTGAAATTTCAAAAATTAAAGATTCACATGATTCGGCTACTAAACCTTGTTTAACTTGTGATGCTAATGAACTTAAATTAAAAGATGCTTTAGCCCGTGTCAAACACATGGAAGATCTAGTCAAATGTCATGTTAAGTTGTGATAAATGTGCTAATCTTTGAAAAGAAGTTTCTTACTTGAAAAGCTCCTTGCAAAAATTTTCGATGAAACAACTTAACATGATTTTGGATAAATCTAAAGTGTGCTGCGATAACAAGGGAATAGATTTTGATGCTAATGATTATTTCACCAAAGGTGTTTTGAATTTAACTGAAAATGGTGAAATCTTGACAAAACCTAATGTTTTGAAAACAGTTTTTAAATCTGCTGAAATTATGTCATCTCTTTCGCTTATCTAAAAGAAGCTAAAACCAATGTTTCAAAACCATTGGCTGCCAGGGAAAAGTTTACTTGCTCCTTTTGTGATAAGGATGATCATCTTGATGGTTTCTGTTTCAGACTAGCACGAAAACAGAAAAAGGAAAGAGAGGTTGCTTTTGCAAAATCAAAGTGGCATAAATTTGGTTTTTCTTCGAACAGAACGATTAGATCGGCTGCACCGCATTGGTCTAATCGGCCATCGATTAGATCGGCTACATTGCATCAGTCTGATCGGCTCCGAAGGAATTTTTCTGAAAATTCCAAAACTACTTTCTCTCGTGGTTTTGTGCCTATTGGATCTATTGGTCGTGTGTCTCAGTACTGGATTCCTAAATTTCTTCTGACTAACCCCAGTACTGAGACTTCGACATCTCTTGATGTGTAGGCTTTCGTGGTGAGGAAGGAGAACGTGTGGATAGTGGACTCCGGTTGTTCGCGGCACATGACCGGAGATAAAAATTGGTTCTCCTCCCTCAAAAAGGCATCTAAGGCTGAATCGATAATCTTTGGGGATGCTTCAACAAGTGCCGTCCTCGCCGTCAAGGTAAGTGACAAGTTTGAATTAAAAGAGGTAGCTTTAGTCGAGGATTTAAAGTACAATTTACTTTTAGTTTCATAAATTGTTGATGAAAATTTTGAAGTTCATTTCAAGAAAACTGAAAGTAAAATATTTGATTCTTGTGGTGATTCTGTTTTGAACATTTCTCGTTATGGGAGAGTTTTTAAAGTCGATTTTGGAAACCCCATTTCTCCTGTTGTTCATGTCTAGTTACGAAATTCAACAAAGATTTGATGTTTTGGCATCGTAGACTAGGTCATGTTGGTTTTGATCATTTAACCCGATTAACTGGTTTGGATCTTGTTTGTGGTTTGCCTAAACTCAAAAAAAATTTTGATTTGGTTTGCACACCATGTCGTCATGGTAAAATGATTGCTTCTTCACATACTCTAATTTTTTCTATGATGACGGATGCACCAGGACAACTTTTTACACATGGACACTGTTGGTCCAGCTAGAGTGCAATCTGTCGGAGGAAAATGGTATGTGTTGGTTATTGTTGACGATTTTTCTCGATATTCTTGGGTTTTTTTCATGGCAACTAAGGACGAGACCTTTGGACACTTTCGGAGTTTGTTTCTTTGTTTGAATTGTGAAATTCCCAATTCTTTGAAGACAATCAGAAGTAATAATGGTGGTGAATTTAAAAATGCTTCTTTTGAACCTTTTTGTGTTGAAAAAGTAATTGAACATCAATTTTTTTCTCCTCGTGTTCCTCAATAAAATGGCGTTGTCGAAAGAAAAAAATCGTTCTTTGGTTGAAATGGCTAGGACAATGCTAGATGAATATCACACTCCTAGAAAATTTTGGACCAAAGCTATTAACACTGCTTGCTATGTTTCTAATCGCATTTTTTTGCATTCTAAACTTGGCAAAACTCCTTATGAGCTTCGTTTTGGTCGTCAGCCCAAAGTGTCACATTTGCATGTTTTCGGCTGCAAGTGCTTTGTATTGAAATCTGAAAATTTGGATAAGTTTGAATCAAGTTCTTCTGATGGTTTATTTCTTGGATATCCTGCACACTCCCGTGGGTACCGTGTACTTGTTTTGAAGACTAACAAAATTGTCGAGACTTGTGAAGTCACTTTTGATGAGGCTAGTCCCGGTACTAGACCAGAACTTTCATGTACATTGTCACAGGCTCAGGGGGAGGATGGTCATATCTTTGAAGATGAAAGTGATGACGATGACGATGAGATCGACCTAGCCGATCAGAATAGCCGATTGTCGGCTGCGAGGTCCGATCGGCAGGAGGAGCGATCAGATCGGCAAGAGGCACGATCAGATCGGCAGGGGCCGACTACTTCGGACTCCGTCGATTCTAATCAAGAGAATTTTTCGGGGACCACGACAAGTGCTGAACCAGAACGTGAATTAACATCTGAGATTAGTTCAGCGACAACATCCGCCAGAACAAATCATAGGTAATTTAAATAAGCGGGAGAAAGATCTAAGGTAACTACGCATGATTTAGCGAATTCTGCTTTTGTAGCTTCATTTGAACCCAAAGATGTTACTCATGCATTAACTGACGAATCGTGGATTAACGCCATGCATAAAGAACTTGAAAATTTTGAAATAAACAAAGTTTGGTATTTAGTTGAACCTCCTTCTGGACATAATGTTATTGGAACCAAGTGGGTTTTAAAAAATAAACAAAATAAGGATGGTTTGATTGTTTGAAATAAGGCTAGACTTGTTGCTCAGGGTTTTACTCAGGGTGGAGGGTTTGGATTTTGATGAAACTTTTGCTTCTGTTGCTAGAATTGAGGCAATTAGACTTTTGCTAGCTTTTGCTGCTTCAAAAGGTTTTAAATTGTATCAAATGGATGTTAAAAGTGCTTTTCTAAATGGCTTTATACAGGAGAAAGTTTATGTAAAACAACCACCGGATTTTAAAAATCCTGATTTTCCCAACCATGTTTTTAAACTTTCAAAAGCCTTGTATGGTTTGAAACAAGCCCTAGAGCATGGTATGATAGGCTTAAGAACTTTTTACTTTAAAAAGGTTTTCAAATGGAAAAAATTAACAAAACGTTTTTTGTTCTTAAGCATGGTGAAAATCAACTTTTCGTTCAGATATATGTTGATGATATCATATTTGGCTGTTCAACTCACTCTTTGGTTGTAGAATTTAATGAGACTATGCGCAGGGAGTTTGAAATGAGTATGATGGGTGAGCTATCATACTTTTTGGAATTGCAAATCAAGCAAACACCTCAAGGTACGTTTATCCATCAAACAAAGTACACCAAAGATCTTTTACGCAGGTTCAAGATGAAGAGCTGCAAGCCAATATCGACACCTATTGGTTCTACTGCTGTTCTTGATTCTGATGAAGATGGTAAAGCTATGGATCAAAAGGAATATAGAAGCATGATTGGATCTTGTTGTATCTAACTGCTTCTAGACCAGATATACAGTTTGCTGTGTGTTTGTGTGCACGCTTTCAAGCTTCTCCACGTGCTTCTCATCGTCAAGCGGTCAAACGTATGAGGTATTTGAATCATATACTTGAGTTTGGAATTTGGTATTCCACTTCATCTTCTATTTACTTAAGTGGTTATTGAGATGCTGATTTTGCGGGTTGTAGAATTGATAGAAAAAGTACTAGTGAAATATGTCATTTCCTTGGAACTTTATTGATTGCATGGTCTTCTAGGAAACAATCTAGTGTAGCTCAATCCACAGCCAAATCTGAATATGTTGCTGCTACAAGTTGTTGTTCACAGATTCTTTGGCTGATTTCTACTTTAAAATACTATGGACTTGTTTTTGAAAAAGTTTCTCTTTATTGTGATAATACAAGTGACATTAACATTGCTAAGAATTCTGTTCAACACTCACGCACCAAACACATTGATATTCGCTTTATTTTCTTGCGAGATCATGTTGAGAAGATGAATGTGAAATTAAAATTTTTAGATACAAAATTGCAACTTGCTAATATTTTCACCAAACCATTGGATTCTTTTTGCTTTTCTTCGAGGGGAATTAGGAATCATTCATCCTTTTGGCATGATTTAAGGAGGAGTTTCGTGCTTCTTGTTTTTGTCAAGCAAAATACAAGTGATGAATTAAATTGACAAAAGAGCTTTATCATACATATTGCATTGTCTTGTGCATGCTAGCAATTTTATAAAGATTTATTTGTCAGTAGCATAGCTTATGTGTATTCTAGTATTTCTATGTGATCTAGGTTTTATATTAAGAGAAATAATGCATGACACTTTAATATCACAAAGAAATATGCAATGTTGATACTAGTGCATGTGTTAGATTATAAATGCTTGTATATGTATTATGTTGGATTCTTATTCCTCAAATTAATTTAAATTTGCTCATTGTGAAAAGAGAATGAATTATTATCTATAAGTGAAAAAAATGAATACCGAATCCTTCGCAACAGTCTTGTCGACAAGGACGTATTTGATATGAGCAAAAATAATGGGTACCGAATCCTTGGAAACAGTTTTTACGACAAGAATGTACTCTGAATAATTGAGAGAAAAATATGAGCAACAATTATGACTCAAATCAATATGAAAAGTTTTCTCTTGAATTATATGTGCATCAAGGTAATTTTGAGAAAGAATAACGATTGCAATAGGTATATATACTTGAGTTTATCTTTCAATCTATGTGTAAGATATTGTATTATAAATCGTTTGAATTCATGAATTTTATTACATTATTGATCTTGATTATAAAATATTAGATTCATGATTATACTCTAGTACATCTTTGCTATCTAATTGATGAGTTTATCTTTTTATTGTTGCAACACATGGCATGACTTGCTTTATGTGTGTACTAAGCTCTTGCAAATTCATAAGCATAATTCCTATGCTTGATGAATTCATTGTCAAAAGAGGAAGAACAAAATGTTGTTTTTGATTGAAAACATGGAAAGAAAAGAAAATTTCAAAAACATGAAAAGAAGAGAAATTTTCTTTGATTTTTGAGCACTCAAATGCTAAATGCTTTTTACTTTTTTTGTTTTTTATTTTCCAAACACCAAAACAACACATTAAAGTGTTTGTTTGCTAATATGTTGAGCAAGGGGAAGATTGTAAAATCAAAGTGTGTTTGATTTCTTATTTGGTGATGAACAATTGGTTGCTGATTGATGGTTTGTGTATTTTGTTATTTGGAGATTTATTGACAACTTGGTTTTTGGAGATCCTTGAAGTTTCGGACAGTGTACAAAATTGTGTTGGCTGTTTCTGTCGGCTGCATAGCCGATCAGGCCGAAATAATCTAACTTTAGCTGATTTGGTTTCAGTTTAAGTATTAATATATCTCACAATCAAAAACACCCTAAAGTACCTAGTTCCTATAGAGAAGGTGGTATATCTCACCAACCAAAACACACCCTAAAGTATATGGTACATCTCACCAACCACCATAAAGTACCTGGATATCTCACCAACCAAACATACTCTAAAACTGGTATATTTCACCAACCAAACACACCTAAAATACCAAGTCTATAACTTAACTATAAAGCAAGTAGTGTTTTTACTCAAATTTTGTTTTACTTGACTATTTTACAGAAAACCCCTTGAATTTTTCTGAAATTAACCCGTAGTCCGTCTGGCTATTTTGCAGAAAACGCCTTAAGTGTTTATAAAATTAACCCACAGTCCCCTGGCTATTTTGCAGAAAACTCCTTGAGTGTTTATAAAATTAACCTACAGTCCTATTGCTGAAATAAGCCTCAGGTGAAGACATAAAGAAAAAAAATATAAATTGAAATTACATGAGACTTTAACTTTGAAATAATTATGATAAAATAAAATGACACTCGTTGCAAGGCACGAGCATATTTAGTAGTTTCTATAGATAAAGGAGGAGGTATATTCCACCGACCACATATTCCTTAGAAAACCTAGTTCTTATAGAGGGGTAAGAGAAAGGAGTAATATTTTCACAACCTTAAATCACCATTTTCTACGGGTTAGGCTCTCAAGACTCTCGACCTAATTTGTTAAAATTATATTTGGACGGATTCCTATCTATTTCCATTATGTTTGAGAATATATGTTGCATTCACCTTCTTTCTTGAGCAGTCCCTTTCTGCTCTTGCATATTCTTTTCTCAAGCTGCTTACAACACATTAAAATTATGAATAAATTTGTGTCATAGGGGCTTGCATCGATTGAAGGATATAGGGTGTGTTTAGATCCAGGAAAAATTTTTGGTAAAATGTCACATCAATACTTTAGACACACGTTTGAAATATTAAACATAGACTAATAAAAAAACAAATTACAGAATCCGTCCGTAAACCACGAGACAAATTTATTAAACCTAATTAATCGGTCATTAGCACAAGTTTACTGTAGCACTTTATTGTCAAATCATAGTCTAATTAGGCTTAAAAGATTCGTCTCGTAAATTACATGCAAACTATACAATTAGTTATTTTTTAATTTATATTAAATACTTCATTTATGTGTCAATTTTGACGATGTGATAGGATGTAAAATTTTGACGATGAATCTAAACAGGCCCATAAGCTACTTAGGAACGCCAGGCCTAGCATGGATAGCGCAGGCCCTGAGGTAGGATGACTTTGTACCAGCCTAGTAAGAACAGATTTATCTTTGGACAAAAATAAGTAAATAAATAAAAGGGGTTGTACCAATCTGACACAATGGTTTTACACTATACAAACACCCCATGTCAGAGACATAGGAAAGTTAAATTTTAGTCCAAGATGAAGCGAAGAACAGATACACTAAACACTAAACTGGCAAACAAATGCCAAAGAAAGGCTTAAAAGGATTTTCCCCTTGGCTATTTATCTCACTTCTTGACTTGCCTCCGGAATGATCTTCCTCCTTCTCATGACTCATGCACTCCATGATTTCATAACAAGAAAAGCAACACCATAGATACCGGTGAAACCCAGCACCACCCTTAGTGTCCATTCGTCGTATCTGAAGGTTATAACGAACGTAATTAGGATAAACAGGCAACAAAAATGCATATGCAATACTAGTACATATACAGTAAATAAATAAAGTGATTGGTTAAATACCTTTTATATTGTGCCTCCCTTTCTTTTAAGATAGCAATCAAACGATCGATCCTGCCTTCTAGTTTATCTAATCCACGGTTTAAATTACCCGTATGCCAAATCATGCGCTCTTCTAGAGCCTTCTCCGCAAGATCTGGATGTGCCCTTTCAAGCTGTAAAGTCTGCAAAGACATGGAACATGGTTTTGTATTATAAATGGATTTATAATGCAATCAAATTTTGTTTGATAAAGATAGAGCATAGATTTTCGTTTGTATTATAAATTAATGGAACATGGATTATATCCGAGATCTTGTGAACTCCTGGAATAAAGATAATTCATTCCCCTGCTCAATTAAGCTTGAGATCTCAGTAAGCACTAATATCACTGGTTATATATTTAAGGGAAATTCGTCTGAGTGAACCACCAAAATATAAATTGTAAATTTTCTTTTAGGAGAACTATTGGATGTTCCAATGTCGACCAAACGAAAAAACCTATTCATATGTGGCGAAAGAGTTGAGAAGATTCAAGAAAAGGGAAAAAAAGACACAGCAAATTGGATCCAATATGCCATGAATTTGGGTAGTTAGTTTAAGAAGAGTTGACCTTATCCTGTTGGGATTTCGATCCGACGCCGTCCGAGCTGTAGAGCCGCCGTGGGCAGTCTTTGAGGACGCGGGGCGACAAGCGGAGCTCCTCGAGAGCGCGAGGAATCGGCCGCTGCAGCGATCGGCCGGCGTATCGGAGCAGCAGCGAAGCCGCCGGCGCCGCCATCCTTCGGAAAACCCTAGATCGGGTTTTTCCTATCGACGCGAAGTAGCGAGCGATCCGCGGCCAGCTGAGGGATCAATTCATCGGTGCCCCTGCCTGGAGGCCGGTAGGAGTTATTAAGTACGCAAGGCAAAGGACTGAACTGGGCTGACTCGGTCTCGATTATCCGTATCCGTATATTAGTCTGTTTGTCTCCCTCATGTCTCCGGATTGAATCATGTCCACCACAAAATCGGATGTAATGTATCCTCCATCTTTAAAACTCTTTCTAAAGGTAACGTATCAGGTAAAAACAGCCTTTGTGATGTAACCTTAGAAACTTGTAATCAGAGCCACTGGATAATCATCCAACGGACGGGATATTATGCGTGGAAATTTTGTATTTTAGCGCCCGCATATATTCTTTCCACGTCATTGCATTTTGCGAAAAACCCTGCAAGCGCCGATCTATTCTGTGTCTTCCTTTGGCTTGCACGCAAACAACTCTCAGTCGCCGCTCCTCCGTCCTGGCCGGCCCTCCTCCCGATTCACCGCCAGCCGCCCTCCGCCCGATTCGATGCCGACCCTTTCTCCCGTGCCCCTGCGCCGCTGGGACTCCCAAGCCCCTACGCCGCCATGGCCAGCCGGCTAGTCCGCTACCGCCCCTCCGACTGATTCGACGCCAGCCGCCCCTCCTCCCGATTTGCCGCCGACCGCCCCTCCGCTGATTCGATGCCGGCCCTTTCTCCCGTGCCCTTGCACCGCTAGGCCTCCCAATCCCCTCCGCTGCCACCCCTCCTCCGCCGCGGCCGGCCAGCCACTCCACTGTCCCCTCCACCGCCGGCCCTCCTCCCGTGCCTCTCCTCCTCCGCAACCGCTGGTGGACAAGCAGGTATGTGTGGATAGTTGGTTGGCTGGAATCATACACCTTGCGAAATTTAGAACATGAAAACAAAGCAAATAATTTACTTTTGGATCGCTATTTTTCCCATGCAGGTTGATGGTTCATTAGCTGTTGAGTCTATCCAATTTTCTGAGCACTTCATTTCTGCACTTTCTGAAGAGGAACCGCTGACAAGCAAGTTCAATTGGAAAGAGCCAGAAGGCAAACCTATAAGTTGGATCCCTGGACAAGCTCAGAATATTGGTAGTTTTGCTGAAAAAAAGCGTTCTGAAGGTTAACATTGGAGTGTCCTTTAACAAATAACAGATATGGTGATCAAGCAATTCTCTTCCGAGTCTCTGACCTGCAAATCTTCTCTGTTTGAAGCTGGATCATGTCATGCATGAATATGTACACCATGTATCTAGTCAGTGATGCGAACCCGCTAGGTTTTAGTCCCGATCTTTCGATGAGAGGTGGAGGATAACTCGATTGGGGGGATGAAGGCGACGTCACGGCCCGACTACAACCGTCCAAGGACGATGCGCCTTAGCAACCGATACACCGTCTCCGATGGTCGATGCGAACTTGTGGTGCGCGACAACCCAGCCACTAGGGCACTCGTCCTACAAGCAATTGAAGAATAAGCAAGAACAAGTAAAACAAGCACTGAAATTGCTAGATATAAAGATGAAAGATTCACTCTGAATTCACAATATGGCGGGGTTCCAAAGACAAACAGACAGGCGGTCTAGTCGATACGCGTGCTGTGTGCAAGTAGCAAGACGCTAACTCTAATTAACAAAATCCCTGTTCTTGGTGGCGGCTGAAGGTTTAAGAAGAGGGGGAAGACGACCACAGGTGTGTTGGGGTCGTGCTCAACCCTAGGACGCGCCCCTAATGGGCCCAACTTGATACACGATGCATTGGGCCCAAAAGAGGTGACGCAGCACCGTGGACAAAAAAACACTCGGTAGAAAAATAAAAATTGCGGCCGCTCCATGACATATATTGACATGGGGCCAGATCCATTTGAAAGTAGACTTGATAACCTTTCCATCAAGTACTTGCACACCCAAATTGGAGTTCGCATAAAGTCGTGGCGGCCGTCAGAACTTGGCACTGTTTTGCAGTCCGAATCCACCCTGCGCTAATCCTCTCCCCGTTGGATTCTCTCTATCGTTCCTGAGTAAAACAAGAGTGCACGCGTCTCCAGGGTATAAAGACGAGGAACATAAACTCAAGAATGAACTCACCTAATGGTTGAGTTGACGTGCACGAGTGCGGGTTATTAGACCATGAAGTTGTACGTGTTGAGGCGTGAATGTATCGATAGTGTTGATGTCCTTATGAGTCAGGCAGAACCCCAGCATGCCGACCTATAGGTTTTTAATAGAGATTTTTTCTTCTTGGCACAAAGCATATTTACATACACATAATAGTACATTAACCAATGCATATCTTCTTTCTCAGTACTGCCAAGAAAAGTGCATGATGTATGCTTCCTGGAGATGTCCTGGAGATATATGCTTCCTAGAGATGTCCTGGAGATGTATGCTTCCTGAAGATGAAATCTTCCTGAAGATGTATGCAGTTCCTGGAGATGTATGTAGTTTCTGGAGTTGTATGCTTCCTGGAGATGTATGTGAAATTGAAACAATGTTGAATGCTCAAATTACTATGGAAATGAAACTGAAATAATTGTGTCTATAGCTCAAATTCTTTTCTTGTGTGAACTGTGATGGTTCTGAATATTTCCAACGAATGCGTAGTGCAAGATTCTCTAGTACAAGTAACTACTAGTTTAGCTTTGATTCCTCATGGTGGTAGTATTATTATTATCTCCATGCAATTTTCCAAGGATTAATTGAAGCCATTTCTCATGTTTCCAGTAGTTGCTTTTTGAATTTTTCTATCATATCCTTCTAAAACCAGAGCCGATGTCAGTTTCGAAACCCATATCACGAGGATCATTATTTCTGTGTCAATATGCGACTGAAATGGAATTGCATATATGTATGGTCATCTCTAGCACATTCATTTTCTCACTCAATTGTAGTCAACATCATCAGGACAACAACCTGCCTGGAATTCCTCAGACAAGCTAAGCAGCCACCAGATTATACGCAAGCAGCAGCATCACCAGATTATACAAGCTAAGCACCATCAGAGATTCAACAAGCTAAGCAGTCACCAGATTATACACAAGCAGCAACACCACCAAATTAATGCAATGTCAAAAACTTTATTACTCTGAATTATCATACAGTACAACTGCATACATCTCCAAGGCATCATGCACTTTAGTACAAAAAATGAAGCATACATCAGCAGGACATCATGCACTTTAGTAGGAACTGCATAGTGCCTCCCAAAAGAGCTAACATACATCTACCACTTTAATACAAATGCAAGTTCTAGAATTATATTTGAGCTTGTGTCTTCATACATCATACAGGTGCCTTTGCAACTATCTCCCACTTGGGTCTTCATACTCCGGGAAGTGGTGGAGGAAGTGGCAACCCTCACCAAAGGGACAACCAGAGGTATTGCACAATAAGAATATCATGACTGCAACCAAAAGATGCTGCAAATAATATGTCCTAATTGAAGAAAATAGTAACTAACTAACATGAAAATAGTATTAAACTGCATTAATGATATTAACATGTTAAAATGAAATATAGGCATACACTGATTGTCAGGACGATTCGTTGTCCCATTGTCCTCGAAACAATTTCCTACCAAGCTTAATCTGTTCAAATACTGTAAAGCAGTAAGTTCAGAAAGACTAAACCGAATCATCCATGCCACAGAAAGCAAGGTGTACCTTTGCATTTGCTTGAAGCATGTAGGAACATCTCCAGCCTAATTGAAGAACTGCACAAAAAATTTCACTGTAAATGCAACTGACGTTGACTTCGAAGATTCTATTATGTGAACTTTAATAGGTCAACATCTTATAACACATTGCGGCATTCTTCATATCAATCTGCTATAATAAAATAAATTTGTTTAACATACCAGGTGCTGGGGTGTGGCATTTCGTCGAACACCCTCTAGGCTCGATGTATGAGGTCGCATTTTCCAGCAGCCGCCGCCGCGATTCCTGCCCTAGCCGTCCTCCGTCATACCTACGCTAGTCGCCGTAGCTCCCCGGCCTAGCCACCGCAGCCGCCAGCGATAGCCGGCCCAGCTGACGCGTCCCCAGCCGCCGCCGGCCTCTGTGATCCCTTCCCTAGCCGACGCAGCTCCCCGGTCCATCCACCGCAGCCCTACACAATCGGCGCTCCAGTCGCCGTTGAGGCATGGGAGAATGGCCGACCAACGGCGAATCTGGCAGAGGGGCGGCAGGGTGGCAGCGGCGCGACGAATCGGGGAGAGTGGCGGCGGCAATTGGTGGTGGTGGCGCGGCGAATTCGACGTAGGGGGTTTTCCGTAATTTTGTGCGTGGGAAGAATGCCGGGGCGGGCGGTAAATTGAAAAAAGTCCCACTCTCCTCTATGGTCCATCAGATAGGCATCCTGCGATTCTCATTAAGAGTTTCTAAGGTTGCACTGAACACCCGGTTTGCACCTGATACAACCCCCTTTCTAAGCCATCGAAAGAATCAATTTGCATCTTTTTAAGAAATATAAGAGACGTTATATGATAAGGGAGGATGCCCGACCTTCTCGATGTAGGATGTAAAACACCAAGCAGTTGACAAAGCGGATGAACAACATACAACCAGCGTAGTACACTTCTCATCTCGTCATCGCAAAATCACAAGATGTGGAGGATAACTATCGAACCCTTAATCCCAATGGAAAGAAAGCATGATCGATAATCTATTCCCCTCTACGCGGTTGTCGGTTGTGCTAAATCATAGGAAGAAAAAGGTGACGAGACTCATATAATTGTAGCTAAACGTTAATTTTTATTCATAATGTCGACTCTCTTACAGTGCAGACACAATTATCCTTTCTTTGTATATAGTTGGTACTCACTAGCTATAAAACTGCTTTGAGGATCAGCCACGTCATCCCAATTAGTTGAGACCGTTAGATCTTAAATCAATGTGTACATGACGCCACCATCTACGCCAATAAGGCCCAATAAGGCCCAACTAAACAGGTTCACCTAGACAGGCTCCCGCTATCCCGTTGACGGCTCATTGTTGTCAAAATACGTTTCGAGTATTTTGCATCATGAAAGCCACTTGAAAGAACAATTGCATAAAAAACCCATCATTACTAATCTGAAGATCAAAGGCCATCCTTAATTTCATTTATTCTCCACCTAATACTCTCTCATTCATCATTATCGTCCATCTCGGGAGGTGAATATTTTAGCCGGCCTCATAGACTAATGTGACCATGGCTATTATCAATATAATCGTTGTTCATATCATACGTTTATGGGAAGACATCAAGTTAAGCTTCAGAAATTCTGGAATCGAATTCGTCCAGCTTTAATAGCGTTGAATTCAAACAGCCGCCAAATATGTATATGTGTTTTGATTTGGATCAATGAGTACTTGATGGAAAGCTCTCGAAGTCCTCTTTCTAGATTTCATCCCAATCAGCCGTAATCACAAAAACAAGGTGTTATATCCTACAATGGGTTTATGGGCTTGCAACTTCATCTGGAACCCCGATCCAAGTGGAGTGCGACCCAACCTCCAAATCCAAGTATTCCCAACATCCTTCACCAGGTCACCACTTCACTTTTGGCCCAAGTAAAGAAATAGATCTAATCTAATACGATTTGGGGCTGAATTCGGACTGTAGGACATCGCCTACTTGTGATGGTTGCCACAGCTTCATACGAACTCCGATTTGGGTGTTTAAGTACTTCACGGAAAGCTTATGAAGTCTACTTTTCGACGGATCTAACCCCACTTCCATATATATTACGAGCCATCCGCAATAATTAATTTAGTACAGATACCTTGCTCTACCCGAGGTGCTGCGCCGCAGAAATTGAGCCGATGGGCCTTGGATCAAGTTGAGTCCATTACGGACGCGTCCTAGGGTTGGAGAACGCCCTCAAACCGTCCTCGACCTATATATATCTCCCAACCGCCATAGAACAACTTGGGTTTTGTTAGATTAAAGTTTTAGCCATTGCTACTTTACCTTGTAGTTATGTGTGTCGGTTAGACCACCTAATTTCTCATCTTTGGGACCCTAATTATCACTTGTATTCAATTCCTATTTACAATTCAGATTGCTTTTATCTTTTTCTTGCTTGTTTCTTCGATTTGCTTGCCGAAATAAGGTTGATCTACACGGACAAGATCAACATCCTACGTAGAGGTGTATTGATCGCTAAGGTGCAACACATCAATGTCTCGTATGGTTGTAGTCAGTCAATGTTTCTTCCAAATCATAGTTATCATCAACTCACTGAAAGATCAGGACACCCTAGTGTCGACGGGTGGGTTGGCAGTCCTCCAAGGAGGTTCCCCGAGAAGGAGAAAGAGATGAGATGGTAGAGATGTTGTCCTCCAATGGATCGGATGGTCGACTTGAGTCCTGGGACGAGCCAAAGAGTAAAGACACAGAGAGTTTATATTCGTTCAGCCCTCCCGAAGGATAATAGGCCTACGTCCAGCGTTCTTTGTTAGGGTGTATGATGAACAAGGGTTACAAGGGTGAGAATGCAAGCTCAGGATTGAGTTGCGAGTGAGTGAATTGAAGTTCCTCTTCTGTGGACCCCCGTTTTTGGAACGGGAATCTTTCGTGTTCATAGTACCATTTCCCTGGATCGAGTAGTTTGGTACCCACGAAATACAGTACTGATTGATCAGGTGCAAATGCACGAATAGTCTTACATCGAAATTATTACAATAAGAGGCTCGAAGGCAATATTCAACACATAGGACCTCATGGTCCAGATACATCTCAAAAGTAGAAATTAGATAAGGCAGCGGAATGAAGGCAGCGGCTTGTCAATTGCCACAGGCAACGACCGGAGACTAAGACCTAGCAAGCGCCATCAGCTTCTTCGCCCTCCTGGTAGTAGGCATACGGATCCTCCAAGTCTTCATTTCCACCATCTGAAGGTTTGTGCATATAGCAAGGGTGAGTACCAACCGTACTCAGCAAGCCACACAGAAGTGATGCATATGATAGAGTCATTCAAGAATGGCTGGGGTTCTTTTGCATAAAGCCAGTTTTCACAAATCTTTTCACAAGCCTAACAACTAGCCAAGTCAAGTTTTAGTTCCATAGTTCATTAAGTCGGCGACGGTTCTGTCTATCATCCATCGTGATTCCAAGGATGGCTTCTCGCCTCCGGTTCGTCATGGTTTTCTAGGGAGTCCACCCCTTCTCGCATCTCGAGAAGTTGATCCACCAGTGAATAAGAATCATCATGCAAACCCATCCCATCATTTTAAAGTTTAAAGTCTAGCCAAGCGAAAGTCTTGTCACGATGCTCAACATCCGCGAGCACGACTATTCGAATAGATTGATTCATTCACACTGCAGTGGATGTACACTTTACCCGTACTCCGCGACTGCCCAACAAATGAGCCTACGTCCCAACACATGAGACGGTCACGGCAAAGCCTTTCGATAATCTCACTTTGGCAGTACCCGCTCCATGAACTTAAGCCCTCATGCACTCTAGCCATCATTTTCTAGCAGTGAGAGGAGTTCTGGCGCACCTGGGGTAAGAGAAAACTTCATTCATCAAGTTATAATAATTTCCAATTTTTCAATCATCCATTTCCAATATCGTCTCACACATAAGAACCACTATGCAAGGGTACCGTCTCCGCTCGGCTATCTACTCCGCTAGGTCTATACCCATTCGAGAAGTACGGTTGTACTGGCTCGTTTCCCGGCTATCTCATGGCTCGGTCCTTAATCGACCAGGGTCGGCACTTGCCTTTTCCAGAATCCACCCTAATCATCCAGCCGCCCCAGTCTAAAACATTTGTTTAGAACTTTCAGTTTTCATCAAAACTCATGTTATCATTCTCATAGCAATGTGGTGCTCATGTCTCTACATGCCGTATCTCAACTACCTTCCCTAAGGTAGTTGCCCAAGCATAAAGCTCTTTATAAAATCATGAGTATGCATGAATCTAAAAATAGCATGGCTAAGCATTTTACCGAAGATATTCTCCGGTTGTATCACATCGAGGGTTACAAGGAATAATTCTAAAGGTAATCAATAACAAGGCATGACATGACAAGTATAGGTAATTCTCTGTGTATAGCATACATGTTTAAAGTTTAAAACAACATCATTTCACAATTGGGATCAATATGTTCAAAGAGTGTGATGACTTGCCTTGCTCGCACGCTTGTTGAGCGGGGTCTTCAACGGAGTCGGTGCTTGCTTCTTCAGGTGCTATCCGTACATGCGAAAGATCAATTGAATTCAATTAGAATTCAATAAAAGACCGAGAGATCGAAAAGAACCATAAAAATCACGAAAACGACTCCAAATATTTAGCCTAGAATTCTACTTGAGTTCGGGCGAGGGTTGCTAGGGAAAAATCCGAGTTTTGAAATCAAGTCGATGCCCTAGGGTTTTCGCGAAACGACAATCGTAATTATTTGAGAAAATTAGGGTTAGAAATATGCGCGGAGGATTTGTGCTCGAGGTTTTGAAGGTTCGAGTACAAAAGAGAAACTTATTCAAATGGTGAGAAAGAATTAAACGAAATCTCGGATTTAAAAGTTTTCACCACCATTATTTATTTTAAAATATATATTTCCATATTTAATTAAATCCCTTTTTCCTAAATTCATGAATCACTATTTTTAATTCCAAAAATTTCCTAGATGTCATATAAATCCCTTAAAATATTTTATTTTCTATTTTATTTTCTAATTAATTTTCCATAATCACCAATTAATATTTTATTTCTCAAATACATATTTTCATAAGTCCGCATCCCTTTTCGATTTTATTTTAAAAAAATTCCTAACCCTAGACGTCGAGATTTTTCCCCTCGACAAAAATCCAAATCATTTGGTTTTCACAAACACCGAGAGAAATTGTTCACAACCAAATTTATGCAACTGAGTTGGCAAATAAGAAGCAACAAACACGAGAAAAAGGCAACAAGCAAAAGTTTTTGCAAGTTCCGATTTTTAATTTCCAATTTTAAATTCCTTCGATTTTCGGGCGTTACAAACCTACCCCTAACAATAAATCTCGTCCTCGAGATTTCTTACCGGTTGTTGAGTAGGTGTGGGTATTCGCTTCGAAAATCCTCGCTTTCCCAGTGGCCTCTTCTTCGTGTGATTGCTCCATTGCACTTTGTACATGCGCCATGACTTGGTTCTCGTCCGCTTCTCTGCCTCGTCCAGTATCTTTATTGGATGTTCCGGATATGTGAGATCACTGTTGATATGGATGGTTTCCAAAGGAGCTTGCTCTTCTGGCACTCGCAGGCATTTCTTCAACTGTGACACATGGAACACTGGGTGGACATCGGAGATGTTCTTGGGTAACTCCAGCTGGTAGGCCACGTCGCCTCTTCTAGCGCTTATCAGGAATGGGCCCATGTATCTTGGTGCAAGTTTCCCTTTGACCTTGAACCTTTGAGTCCCTCGTAGTTGTGAGACCTTTAGGTACACATAGTCGCCTATATTGAACTCTAAGTCCCTTCGACGAGTATCCGCGTAGCTCTTCTGTCGAGATTGGGCCGCTTTTAATCGGTCCCGGATCAGGCGGACCTTTTCCTCGACCTCTTTGATTATGTCTGGCCCAAACACGGCTCGTTCACCGGTTTCTGACCACATCAATGGGGTTCGGCATCGCCGACCAAACAGGGCTTCATTTGGCGACATCTTCAGACTGGCTTGGTAGCTGTTGTTGTAGGAGAACTCGGCGTACGGCAAGCATTTTTCCCAGTCCTTGGTAAAATCCAACGCACAGGCTCTCAACATATCCTCAAGAAACTTGATTTGTCCTTTCGGTCTGCCCATCGGTCTATGGGTGGTAAGCGGTACTGAAGGCAAGGTGACTTCCGAGTGCCTCATGAACTTTGCTCTAGAAATGGGACGTGAATTGAGTACCGCGATCCGATATAATTCTTTTTGGTACACCGTGAAGACACACAATCCTACTCATGTATAGCTTTGCCAGCTTGGCGCTATTGTAGTTAGTCTTTACGGGGATAAATCTGGCGGTCTTGGTGAGCCGATCTACTATTACCCAAATGGAATCATATCCCGCTGCAGTTTTGGGTAGTCCAACGATGAAATCCATGCCTATCTCATCCAATTTCCACTCGGGAATCTTGAGTGGCTGCAGCAACCCTGCCGGTCGTTGGTGTTCGGCTTTTACCCTTTGGCATACATCGCATACGGCCACGTATTCGGCTACGTCCCTCTTCATATTTGGCCACCAGTATTCCTCCTTCAAATCCTGGTACATCTTCGTGCTGCCAGGATGTAACGAATATGCTGATTCGTGCGCTTCTTTTAGGATCAATCCTCTCAAACCACCTTGTTCAGGCACATAGATTCTTTTCTTATACCATAGGGTTCCCTTGTCATCTACCGAGAATTCCTTCGCGTGCCCAGCGGCCATGCGCTCTTTGATCGTCTGTGTTTCTCCATTATCCTTTTGAGCTTCTTCTATTTGGGTCCTCAGAAGAGGTTCGATTTCTAGTGAGTTCACTTCTCCGTGAGGAATCAGGTGTAAGTTAAGTCAAGCCATCTCTTCTTGGAGTTTATTGGCCATGCCTTCCAGTCTCATATGGTTGCATTGGGCTTTGCGGCTTAACGCATCAGCCACTACATTCACCTTGCCGGGGTGGTAATGGATTCCTAGATCATAGTCTTTGATCAATTCCAACCACCGTCTTTGACGTAAATTGAGATCAGACTGAGTAAAGAAGTATTTTAGGCTTTTGTGATCAGTGTATACATCACAGTGATTCCCAATCAGATAGTGCCTCCAGATTTTTAATCCATGAACAACTGCTGCTAATTCCAAGTCATGTGTGGGGTAGTTTTCCTCGTGGGGTCGTAACTATCTCGAGGCATACGCTACGACCTTTCCATCCTGCATCAATACGCCTCCCAGTCCTTGTCGAGACGCATCACAGTATATCACGAAATCCTTCCGGTTGTCAGGTAGGGTTAAGATTGGGGCAGTGGTTAACTTTTCTTTTAGTTGGTCAAAGGCCTCCTGACACTTCTCGTTCCATACGAATTTCTTCTCCTTCTTCAAAAGTTGAGTCATGGGTCAGGCTATCGTGGAAAACCCTTCGATGAACCTCCGGTAGTATCCGGCCAATCCCAAGAAACTCTGAACCTCTATTACTGACTTGGGTGCCTTCCACTCTGTCACAGCTTCGACCTTGGCAAGGTCCACCGCTACTCCTCCGGCTGAGACTACATGACCAAGAAAAGCGACTTACTTAAGCCAGAACTCGCATTTACTAAATTTCGCGTACAGTTGGTGCTCTCATAGCTTCTCCAGTACCAGTCGTAGGTGCTCTGCATGTTCCTCATCATCTTTGGAGTAGATAAGTATATCGTCGATGAACACCACCACGAATTTATCCAGATATTCCATGAATACCTTGTTCATCAGATTCATGAAATACGCCGGGGCATTGGTCAACCCAAAAGACATTACGGTGAACTCGTACAAGCCATAACGCATAGAGAATGTTGTTTTGGGAATATCTCCGGCTCTAATCTTTAGCTGATGGTACCCTGACCGAAGATCAATCTTCGAGAACACTTGTGCACCCTTAAGTTGATCAAATAAGTCATCGATTCGAGGTAGTGGGTACTTGTTTTTGATGGTCACTTCATTCAACGATCGGTAATCTACACACATTCTCATACTTCCATCCCTCTTTTTGACGAAGAGTACTGGGGCTCCCTAGGGAGAAGAACTAGGGCGTACAAATTCTTTTTCCTGTAGTTCTCTGATTTGCTTCTTGAGTTCTTCTAGTTCGTTTGCCGGCATTCAGTAAGGTCTCTTGGATATGGGGGCAGTACCAGGAATTAGGTCGATGATAAATTCTATGTCACGATCAGGGGGCATTCCGAGCAATTCCTCAGGGAATACGTCCGGGGATTCTTGCACTACTGGCATTCCATTCAAAGGTAGCATGGTAAATACTCCCGCAGCTTGCTCACATAGCATCGGGTTTTGGTCCATGGTTATGTTCATTGGTGATCCTCATGGGGTGGATACTGTGACTTCCCTCCGGCTACAGTCTATGACTCCATTGTTCTTAGTCAACCAATCCATTCCAAGTATGATATCAATAGTTTGTGGTGATAGTACCATAAGTTTTGAAAGGAATACCACGTCTCTAATCCATATGGGCACATTGATGCAAGCATGGGGTACAGTTATGTTTCCTCCAGGTGAGTGTACCAACATGGGTCTCTTAAGTTCTACCTGGTGTAGGTGGTGTTGTTTGCTTACTTGTGAAGATATGAATGAATGTGATGCTCTGGAATCAAATAAGACTTTAACTGGGGTAGAGTTGATAGAGAACATACCCATCAGCACATTCTGATCCTCCTGCGCTTCTTCGGCACGCACATGATTCACTTGTCCGCGCCGGAATCCGGCAGCAGTCTCATTGGGTTGTGGCGTCCTAAACAGACCACGTCCCGTAGCAGGAGCAGTAGTTCCTCGTACAGCCGTTGCATTGGCGCCGGTACGCATGGGAGTGCTGCGTGGCTTGGGGCAGCTGTTGGAGTAGTGCCCAAACTCTCCACAGTTGAAGCAATTCACATTTCTTCTTCTCCGAGCGGCTAGAGTTGGTGTCGGGGTATGGAACTGGGGTGCAGTCGGCCTGCTGACGTGGTCGGGTGCAGGGGGACGACTGGTTGTCACGGCGGTTGGCTTCCATCCGGACGGGGTGGCTCCCTTGGGGTGCTGAGACGCTCCCTGAAGTGGTCGGGCCATAGCAAGCCTCCTCTTGCGGTTGTTTTCCACCATCTTCTGGTCATGTTCCAATCGTACAACCTTGTTGATAAGGCTTTGGAAGCTGACGTGATCTTGGCCGATCATTGGCCCTCTCAGCTCATCGTTCAATCCTTCAATAAATTTATCGATTTTCTCCTCTTCGTTTGCCAGGTCACCGGTGGCATATTGAGCGAGTTGCGTGAACTTGTTCAGGTATTCCTGCACTGTGGTGTTGCCTTGGCGCAACCATCGGAATTCGTTCTTCTTCATTCTCATGACTGTGGCGGGTATGAAATTTTCATGAAAGGCGACTGTGAACTCCTCCCAGGTTGGTCTTCTGCCCGTGTCTCTTTGTAGGTGTCCCACCAATCACTTGCGAGACCTTCCAATTGATTGGTGGCAAAAATGACTCTGTCGGCTTCTCGTACCCTGACGAGGGTCAACTTCTTCTCTATTACTCTTAACCAGTCTTCAGCATCCATTGGTTCGTCGGCCGTGGAAAATGTAGGCGGCTTAGCTCACATAAATTCTCCCAAGCTTGATCCTCCGCGGTTTCCTTGGTTGTTGGCGATGGCTTGAAGCAACTGGGTTTGCAAAGCCATGACCTCCGCTAGGGTGGAGGGATTAGGCTCTGGTGGGTTCTCGTTGGATGTTGAAGCCCTGCGACGATGCACCATCTGAAGAAGGTAGATGAGTTAAGAGATTGGACCTACTAAGGTCATGGTTTCTAGGTGATTTCTCTTCAAGTTGTTTTTAAGTGATCTTTGAATAGAGCAAACATGGTGGAATAAACTCATTAATAACATACCATAAAACATTACATAGGTCCATAGCAATTACATTAATGGGGATACAATGGACTGCACATACGCAGTCCCACATGACACAATGTGAAAGCTAACATCGTACTACTACCATTGGCTATAGGGGGAGGGTGTGATCCTTGCTGCCAGAAACCATCCAAAGCGAGGTCGAAGCCGGTGCAGACCTCTCTTCTAATCATCCAACCAACCGCAGGAACCCGGTGCAGGAAGGGGGTGGTCCTTGGCTGAAGCAAACCGAAGTTCCCATGGCTCAGAGGTAGTGGCCTCAGAGTCATGCTTGATCTTTCTGCTTGGTGGTCGGGTACTCTTCCAGGCAGTCCTGAGGGTGAGGGGACCTTCGGTGTGAGTCAGGCGACGAGTAGGAGCTGCCTCCTCCGTTGGATTAGTATCACTGGACTCCCACTTGATCTCCATAGGCTCTGTCTCGGACTCGGAGTCGGTGCTGATCTGGATGGGGTTCTCCTCTCCCGAACCAGGCTCAGATAGTATAGCCATGGAGTTCGAGGTAGGTTCCATTGAGGTAGCAGCAGTGAGGTCTATCAGGTATGGTGCCGACTCTGTGCTCAACATAAAGGCCTACTCCATCATGGCTTGAAATATGTTCAGGCATGCTGGAGTCATGAGGTAGTAGTGGTCAGGCACAGGGGCAGGGGGTGTTGGTGCAACTTCGGTGGAAGTACCTGCAGCAGGGACAGGGCGGGAGCGAAGCTGTTCTTCCAGCTGGTTGACCTATTGTTTGCTCTTCTTGAGCTGTTCTTTTAGCTCCACCAAGGCTTCTCCACGGGCCATGTAGCGGTCAGAGAGCTGCTCGTACTAGGCACCGTTAGCCTGTAGTTGGGTCTATAGCAAGTTGATCTAATCCCCGCAGTTTTGGTGTTCCTTGACCAGATCATTGAGGCGTCGCTGCTGGTCGTCGATTTCGAGCAAAGCTTCTTCATAGCAGTCATCCGCTGTTTCTGCCCAGCGGGATAGACGGGTGACCATAGGATTATAGTAGCAGGGGGTGGCTTCCACGGTGCAGACCGGATTGCTTTCCTCGCGGCAAGGGTGGTGTACAAACTCAGTCACGGTGAGCTCAGCACGGTGAATAGCGTTGAGGCGGAGGAACGCTTCACGGGCCGCGTCCTGAAGAGCTGCTTTTACCAGATCTCGGTGGTAACGGGTATGGAAGCAATATGTCTCACTCCCCATGCGGGCCTCAACTGAAACTGCTGCCTCCCATACCGGGTATCCTTCGGTGCCATGCCTCCTAATCTGGTAGGTGGGTGCATCTGGGTACCTTAGGCACCACAGCAGTAACTGGAGTTGTGCCACGAATCCTTCATCCTGTGGAACGGTGATCTCCCAAACTCCGACATGGTCCAACATCTGCTTTTGAAAGCAACTAAGGGTCAGAGAGAGATAATATCAAAGCAATTTGAGTAAAAGAAATTCTTATCCTACAGTCGCATTGCTCTGATACCAGCTCTGTAACGTCTCACCCTTCCCGGGCTGGGCCCGCCTACATCTGGAAGCTCTCTAGGATCTTAGACTGCCCTCACAGACCAACACCAGTCTTTTCTGCACACTTTGTCCTCACTCATGCGCACCCAGGAAGAACTTCTTGGTCGGTCACCCATCCCAAATTGCCCCAGGCCAAGCACGCTTAACCTTAGAGTTCTTAGGAGATGAGCTTCCGGAAAAGAAGTTGTAATATGAGTATTCTATTAACCTATTAAGCCTTGGGCCACGATGTTACACCCATCGACACGAATCAAAGCCCAACTGAAATCGAACCGAAAGTCCTCGGGACATGGCCGATGGCCCGACCCTCCTTGTAGGGTCGGCCGTCTCGACCTTCCCACGGGTCTAACCTCGGCTCTCTTCTATCTCGACCCCAACTCGTCACCCAACCTCGAGCATACTCGGGACAGGACTTGGCACACAAGGAGAAAGAGGGAGGAGACAACCCGGGCAGAGTCTGACACCACCTAACAGCGCAGAAGAAGGGTCCCAAGGTTAGAGAGATCACAAGATGCCCACGATGAATAGGACCTAGCAGACCATCATGTACCTTTTCAGATATTGTTTGTACTCACCTTTTAGCACCTTAGTCTTAGCTTTCTTGGCCCCCAAGCTCTCTTGTTCTTGTTCCTCTTGAGCTATAAAAGGGAAGGCAGGGCGACGGGCTAGGAAGATGTAACGTCCCACCCTTCCCGAGCTGGGCCCGCCTACATCTGAAAGCTCTCTAGGATCTTAGGCTGCCCTCACAGACCAATATCAGTCTTTTCTGCGCACTTTGTCCTCACTGATGCGCACCCAGGAAGAACTTCCCGGTCAGTCATCCATCCCAAATTGACCCAGGCCAAGCACGCTTAACCTTAGAGTTCTTAGGAGATGAGCTCCCGAAAAAAAAGTTGCAACTTGTTGGTATGAGTATTCTATTAATCCTATTAAGCCCTGGGCCAGGATGTTACATCCACACCCCCTTAGAAGACCCGATGTCCTCGTCGGTCAACCCCAGGCCAAGAACCTCCGCTCTTGGCCACGTCCGTGCATCCAGTGTCGGCGCATGTGCCATGCCGTGTCCCCTTAGGGCCCACGCCCATGCGCACCATGCCCGTGCAACTGACCTGCCACGTGCCCCGTGAAACGCGAGAGTCGGCTCTGATACCAGCTCTGTGGACCCCCGTTTTTGGAACGAGAATCTTTCGTGTTCATAGTACCATTTCCCTGGATCGAGTAGTTTGGTACCCACGAAATACAGTACTGAATGATCAGGTGCAAATGCACAAATAGTCTTACATCGAAATTATTACAATAAGAGGCTCGAAGGCAATATCCAACACATAGGACCTCATGGTCCAGATACATCCCAAAAGTAGAAATTAGATAAGGCAGCGGAATGAAGGCAGCGGCTTGTCAATTGCCACATGCAACGACCGGAGGCTAAGACCTAGCAAGCGCCATCAGCTTCTTCGCCCTCCTGGTAGTAGGCATACGGATCCTCCAAGTTTTCATTTCCACCATCTGAAAGTTTGTGCGTATAGCAAGGGTGAGTACCAACCGTACTCAGGAAGCCACACGGAAGTGATGCATATGATAGAGTCATTCAAGAATGGCTGGGGTTCTTTTGCATAAAGCCAGTTTTCACAAATCTTTTCACAAGCCTAACAACTAGCCAAGTCAAGTTTTAGTTCCATAGTTCATTAAGTCGGCAACGGTTCTGTCTACCATCCATCGTGATTCCAAGAATGGCTTCCCGCCTCCGGTTCATCATGGTTTTCTGGGGAGTCCACCCCTTCTCGCATCTCGAGAAGTTGATCCACTAGTGAATAAGAATCATCATGCAAACCCATCCAATCATTTTAAAGTTTAAAGTCTAGCCAAGCGAAAGTCTTGTCACGATGCTCAATATCCATGAGCACGGCTATTCGAATAGATTGATTCATTCACACTGCAGTGGATGTACACTTTACCCGTACTCTGCGACTGCCCGACAAATAAGCCTACGTCCCAACACATGAGACGGTCACGGCAAAGCCTTTCGATAACCTCACTTTGGCAGTACCCGCTCCATGAACTTAAGCCCTCATGCACTCTAGCCGTCATTTTCTAGCAGTGAGAGGAGTTCTGGCGCACCCGGGGTAAGAGAAAACTTCATTCATGAAGTAATAATAATTTCCAATTTTTCAATCATCCATTTCCAATATCGTCTCACACATAAGAACCACTATGTAAGGGTACCGCCTCCGCTCGGCTATCTACTCCGCTAGGTCTATACCAATTCGAGAAGTACGGTTGTACTGGCTCATTTCCCGGCTATCTCATGGCTCGGTCCTTAATCGACCAGGGTCGACACTTGCCTTTTCCGAAATCCACCCTAATCATCCAGCCGCCCCAGTCTAAAACATTTGTTTAGAACTTTCAGTTTTCATCAAAACTCATGTTATCATTCTCATAGCAATGTGGCGCTCATGTCTCCACATGCCATATCTCAACTACCTTCCCTAAGGTAGTTGCCCAAGCATAAAGCTCTTTATAAAATCATGAGTATGCATGAATCTAAAAATAGCATGGCTAAGCATTTTACCGAAGATATTCTCCGGTTGTATCACATCGAGGGTTACAAGGAATAATTCTAAAGGTAATCAATAACAAGGCATGGCATGACAAGTATAGGTAATTCTCTGTGTTTAGTATGTATGTTTAAAGTTTAAAACAACATCATTTCATAATTGGGATCAATATGTTCAAAGAGTGTGATGACTTGCCTTGCTCGCACGCTTGTTGAGCGGGGTCTTCAACGGAGTCGGTGCCTGCTTCTTCAGGTGCTATCCGTACGTGCGAAAGATCAATTGAATTCAATTAGAATTCAATAAAAGACCGAGAGATCAAAAAGAACCATAAAAATCATGAAAACGACTCCAAATATTTAGCCTAGAATTCTACTTGAGTTCGGCGAGGGTTGCTAGGGAAAAATCTGAGTTTTGAAATCGAGTTGATGCCCTAGGGTTTTGCGAAACAACGATTGTAATTATTTGAGAAAATTAGGGTTAGAAATATCAGCGGAGGGATTTGTGCTCGAGGTTTTGAAGGTTCGAGTACAAAAGAGAAACTTATTTAAATGGCGAGAAAGAATTAAACGAAATCCGGATTTAAAACGACGCGAAACGAAAAATCTCGGAAAAAGTTTGATTTCGATTTTTCAAATTTTGCTCCGAGAAAATACATAAGAAAATAATTTATTTTTGCCCAAAAATTCACTCAAATCCTTTCAAAATATTTTTCCAATTTTTCCATAATTTTTCCTACTTTTTCTCTATTTTTCCTTTTTCCTTTTTCTTCTCTTTTCTTTTTCTTTTTATTTTCTTTTCCCCTGCACACTATTCATTTGCCACAAGGTGTTCGACCGGCTCCCTCTCTCTCTGCTTTCTCTGTTGCGGCCGGCGGCCGGCGCAAACGAAGGGGAGAGGGTGGCTCGGGGCTTACCGGCGACGGCGACGGTAAGGGGAGGCGGCGGAGTACTGGCTCACGGCGATGGCGGCGCGCGGCAACAGCGGCGGCGCTGGCAACAGCGACGGCGGCGCTCGGCGCTAGGGTTGCGCGCGACGACGCTCGGGAGAGGAGAGGAGGCAAGAGGTGGCGGCGGGGGGGGAACAGAGAGGAAGAGGAGGCCTTAAATAGGCGCGGCGGGGAGCGAACGGGATAGAGGGGGCGCGACGGTGCGGCGCGTCGGACACGCGGCGTGCGGGTTGGCGAGGCTGGCGCGGCGAGTGCGGGCGACGCGCGGGCGGGGCTTGGGGCGCGACACGCGGTGTGAGCGCGGGCGGGGTCCGGGGCACGGTGGCGACGTGCGGCGCGAGCGAACGGGTCCGGGTGCGGACGCGCGGCGAGAGCGCGGCGGGGCCGAGTACGGCGGCTTGGCGCGTGGCGGAGGCGCGCGCGGCGTGGGCGGGCCGGGGCGGGCGCGGCGTGCATGCGGGCGAGTCGGGGCGGCGCGGGCACGGCGCGCTGCGCGCGGGACGTGCGCGAGCGCGGCGCAGACGGCTAGGCGAGCGCGGCACGCGGCCGGGGTTGGTACGGCGTCGAGCGGTTGATGAGCAATGAACAAGTGCAGCTTCTGATTTTTCCCGATTTTCAATTTCATTTTCCAATTCTAATTTTTCCTTCACTCTATAAATCCCAAATAAATATATGGTATTCCCAAAATTAATAAAAAATATATTTTCAAACTTTTCACCATCATTATTTATTTTAAAATATATATTTACATATTTAATTAAATCCCTTTTTCCTAAATTCATGAATCACTATTTTTAATTTCAAAAATTTCCTAGATTTCATATAAATCCCTTAAAATATTTTATTGTCTATTTTATTTCCTAATTAATTTTCCATAATCACCAATTAATATTTTATTTCTCAAATACATATTTTCATAAGTCCGCATCCCTTTCCGATTTTATTTAAAAAAATCCTAACCCTAGACGTCGAGATTTTCCCCCGACGAAAATCCAAATCATTTGGTTTTCACAAACACCGAGAGGAATTGTTCACAACCAAATTTATGCAACCGAGTTGGCAAATAAGAAGCAACAAACACGAGAAAAGGCAACAAGCAAAAGTTTTTGCAAGTTCCGATTTTTAATTTCCGATTTTAAATTCCTTCGATTTTCGTGGCGTTAAAATGGGGTACCGTGGGTGACACCCCCCACCTAGTATGTATCAAGTGGTATCAGAGCGCCAGGTTGATCGGTGAGTTTTTATCTACCTATAACCAGAAAAAGCCAAAAAGATTGCATCCATTACCTAGCCATATTTGTGCCATTGCATTGTTCTTTTTAGTTTTTGCTTTGTTGAGTTTTACGTTGCATCGTCGCGTCGTGTTGCTAGTCTTAGCGTCTAGTTCATTTAGAGTTTTGAGTTCTTGTCATGTCTAGTACCACAGTCATCGCCGCCGCCGTGTATTTGTTATCATCGGGACCTTCGAAAACGGAATCGCCTCGCTATGAGGATTCTATTTTTATAGTTTCAAGAAGTTTTTGTTGGTCAGTTTGGAAGTTGTATCTAAGTTTTGCTAAATTTCTGGTTTGCACATGAGGAAAACTGAGTCGGCCGTGCTGGTGTTGTGGGCAAGAGGAGGATATTAGATTAGATTAGATTGGTTTCTATTTACTTCAGAAAGAAATAGTATATTGGATTGGCTGAAAATCAGTTTTTGTATTTATCTCTAGCACCAACCGAACTCCAGGCCGTCGACCTCCACATGACTGTGTGTCGAACTCCCACTCTCCCTCCTAATCACGTACATCTAAGTTTTGAGTCATGTCAAACATCTTGGTAAATTTTTATTTTATGTTAGATTCTAGATCTGTTTGGAAAAGGGGAACCGCCATAACGTCAGCATTCCATTTTTATATAGTTATAATTTCAAGGTTTAGATTTTTACATTTTAGTCCGTGTAATTTTTTTATTTACGTTTGATTCGCTGTAATTTCACGTTAAGATCCTTAAATTGGTTTTTTTGAAAAAGGCAGAAAGGTGATTAAAAAAGCGAAAAAGCCGCACCAAAAAAAGAAGAAGAAAAAGCAAAAAGAAAAAGAAAGAAAAAAAAAAAAAAGAAAAAAATAAAAGATAAATTCAGTTGTTATCTTTGCGATTGCTTTCATATATCGAATATGCTTAGTTGTTTCTAGTGCTATCTTGTGGCACCGTTTGTGTCTAGGCTCATGTCTCTAGTACATTCTAACCTAGGACCAGCATGGTACTTGACTTTGAATGGTTATTCAACTTTGCATTTTCTGATTTGAGCATTTGCTATTCCTTTGCTACATATTTAAGCCTACTCAAAGCTCCACAGGTTTGATTGCAGCTGTACAGGTGGTGTTTGTCGAGGCATCGATACATCCAACCTTCATTGGGGTGTTTGGTTAAGTCTGTGTATGTTGCCATTCCGCTTGCTTTGGTAAGAACTTGTAAGAGCTTGGCTAAAAGTTTGAGAGTGTGTGATATTTGAGCCGCCACTACCTAGTAGTTGATAGGAGCGTACATATATTTTTGTATGTTTCTTGTTTTCTACTAACAATGATAGGATCTGAGGACGCCAAGGACATGGCGCATTCTCCTCGCACGAAGGGCATTATACAACATTTTGAAAGGCAAGTGAGGGGGCACATGGAAGGTATTGATAATGACTTGCACGTGATGAGCGAAAAGATTGGACAATTGGAGGCTACGCAGATTGTAACCAACAACCGACTGGCTGGTTTGGAGGCATCTGTGACAGCCATCAACAACAATCTTACTCATCTTCTTAGGCGTTTTGACAACTTTCGTGATGAGAGTAACCACCAGCGCCTGAATCACAATCGATAAGGTATGGATGGAGGACACCGTCGACGCGAGGCACACGACAATGATGATGCTTTTCATAAGATTAAATTGAAGATACCTTCTTTTGATGGAAAATATAACCCTGATACATACATTACTTGGGAAATTGTTGTTGATAAAAAAATTGCATGTCATGATATTCCTAAAATCATACGTGTTCGGGCTGCCACTAGTGAGTTTACTGATTTTGCTTCTATTTGGTGGATCGAATATGGTAAGAAAAATCGTGATAACATGCCTCAAATTTGGGATGCTTTGAAACGAGTAATGCAGGCTAAATTTGTACCTTCTTATTATGCACGTAATCTGTTACATAAGTTGCAACAATTGAGACAGGGTACTAAAGTGTAGAAAAATATTATCAGGAATTACAAATGGGTATATGTAACACCCCGGTACTACACGTACCAAGATGCTACTACAACTATTCATTATACAAACTTCAAAATGAGTCTCAACTAAACGTAAATGAGAGAATAAGAGAAGCTGAATTTTTTGAAAAAAAATAATAACATCGCGGAAACATCACAGACCAACAATTAAGCATAACTTGACATATGGAGCACAAGATAGTTTAAAAAACAAGATTAGAAGTGTTGAACATCCAACTAAGTCTCATGATAAGGTTGCACACAAAGATAGCCAAGATAATTAGTTTCCTTATTGGAAGTGTGGTGAAGACATGGTGTGACTACAATCCCTTCCCATATGCTCGTCAAAACATCACCAAACACCTCAAAGGAAAAAACACAAGGGATGAGATTGTGTAATCTCAGCAAGTGGTATTTTCATGAAGCTAGAGGAGTGCAAGATAATTATCATCCAAATTTAGTAAGAGTATGTAATACTTTCATAAACTATATATCATTCATCCATACCAACCTTCAACATACACCACACTAATTCTTTCAAATGAGTGCAAAAGAATACATATGCCATGTCATGCTCTTCCTCACCGTACCCCTTATCGGGAACATACAGTGTTATACCGGTACGGTCACGACATTGCGTGACATAACTTCCAATGCATGAGATGCATACTATGCTCCATGCATAATGATGATTTATCATCCTCAATAATAAATTCATCCAAGTGTCTCGACATAATTATCAATTCATCATATGATCCAACATACATAAAAACAACACAAGCTCCTTTCATTACTCATAAGGTTGTCAACATAAACTTCAGATATAACAAGCAATTTAATTTTTTTGTTGTATGATGATGTGCTACAACAATATGTATGATGATGTGCTACAACAATATGAGTTAAATGGAGGCAACCAATAACAAGAGAAAAAGGTAGCATCACCGCTACATCTACTTGCCTTCATCGACGATAAATGAGAGCTCTAATTGCGTCCTGAAGTGGCACCACCTGAATAAACATCAATTCAGCCACACCAAGACTCTGAATAACATGAAAGAAACAAACATTTGCTCCTACGCCGGAAACCCACCACAAACAATACAAAACAACAAACCAACAATCTGCCTATAGCGATAGTATAGCTTAACAATTTTTTTTGAATGGAAACGGTGAGGGAGGCCCCCACGGCATTTTTTTCTTTATTCAAGTCTGAAATTCGCTCTTTTGGAGAGTCGAACCCAGGACCAAAGGTACTACTTGAGCACCATAACCGCTAGGCTACAACCCCTTTCGTTATAGCTTAACAATTTTATAGCTTTAACTATACACCATAGAACATAGAAAAAAATAACATTTATGAAATCTATAGAAATAGGGCTACAACTTTGGTATAGAAACTGAAATCTAATTCTTCCATTTACTTGGCCTAAAGCTATAATGTAGATAACCTCATCTATCCAGAGTTCTGTGCAGTAAACATTGACAACAGCATTCACGACAAACCATATATTAGAAGTTAACCAATTTTATACAGCACCTAGATAAGAACATATTATACAAATTTTATAATTATATAGTCTTCTAATTCAGCAATTAAGACCCTCTAAACAGCCTGTCAAAATCGATTACAGAAAACAATACCAATAATCAGGCAGCAACTTTAGATCAGTATAACTTGCAATCTACACAGACAAAAATAATGAAATTTATATAGCAACTAGATCCAGAGGTTATCTACCACTTTTATATAGAGAACTTTCTCAGTAAAAATACGCATAATCACAAAACAGCCATTGAATCAGAACTGCACAGACTACAGATTGGCAGAAACCCTATGCCGCGGGATTAACCGGTTAATCGCTAATCTTCTCACTCCAGCACAAAATATAAGCCCTAAAACTCAACGAACACAGGAGTAAAACACCAAGGATAAGAAATACCTAGGTCTCCAAGAAGGGAAAAGCTAGAGAAGAAGAATGGATCCAATTTCTTGTCCTTCCTCTCGCCTTGATCATCTCTTTCTACCTTCTCTTCCCTCTTTTCGTTGCTGCTGCAAGGAGGGCGCCCAGGGGCAAGGAGGGGCGGCGAGTGGGAGGGATGGACGACCAAGGGTGGTGGGAGGAGGTGGGAGAGAGCTCTAGGGTTTCCCTAAGAGGTTAGAGGCCCAAGGATTAGTGAGCGGGCTTTTGTGTAGCATCTTAGTTAGCCCAATTAACCTTCCAAATGATTCTCTTCTTATTTTCAGCTAACTTCATAAGAGAAACATCTTTAGATATCATGGTGTTATAGTATGCTGCGTTGTAACTTAGAGTAGGATGAGGAACCTGCTATGGTTAGATTTTTGGGTGGTTTAAACCATGAAATTCAGGACATACTTGCTTGTCAAAGTTATAGATCTTTTTCTCTTTTGTTAGAACTTGCTTGTAATGCCGAATGTAAAATAGAGGACATGAAGAGATAACCAGTTGTGCTTTTACCTTCTATTTTCCCATGTAATGATGATGTGCAAACTTGTGAGGAACAACCTTTTGTGTCTCCTATTACTAACGCTTTGTAGGAAGTTTAAAATATTCACCAAGTGGAGGAGAACACTGTTCTTGACAAGAAAGGTGAGAAGCATGAAGCACCTAAAATATTTGTAGAAAATTTTCAAGGTAAAATAAATGGTGCTGAGATAAAGGAAGGTGAGTATTCTCAAGCTGAGCTACACGTCCACTTTACATGCTATAGTAGAACAACCATTAGTGGAACCAATTGCTAAGATTCCTTTGTCACAAGTTGATTTATATGTCGTTTTCTTGTGATAAAGAAGAGTTGTGTGATAATGCTTCACTTATATCAATGCCACAACTAGTGAATAAACATGCTATTTCTAGCGTTAGTTCTTTATATGCTGATTTTAAGTATGTTGTTCAAATTGCTAACGAAGTTGAGGAACATGAATTGCTAATTTCTTTAAATACTTTGGGCTATGTTCTATTTGATGCTTTTGCGAGCTCGATAATTTAAAGGAAAAATTATTTGCTAAGTATGATTTGCCATGTCCAATTAATGTTATTTTTATATCTTTGGCGAATATAATGATAGAGGAACATATTTTGTGCATAGAGTTTACATATGTTCGGATTTAGAACCTCTCGTAGCCGTGGATTAAAATTGCAAGTTAGAGAGACATGTTATTGCTACAAATACTATCTCGAGTTTGTGTTGTTTTGATTTGAAAGAACAAGATGGTTCTGAAGAAGAGGAGCAATCGAATCATTCAATGTGGTCACCATGCATTTAGTCAATTGTGCCACATGAGTACTTAACCTTTGAAGAAGAGGAGCAAGTAAAACAATCAAGTGTTGTATCTATGTTTGTTGTCGTCTATCTCCATTACCAGGTACAATTGTTTCATAGGAGATTAATACTGTTTGTTAAAAAACTAATGATACATGAAGAAATTTTGTTACATTTGTTTTCATGTAGACACTTATATGGGCAAGATCATGCACTACGCGATAAGAACCATATGGAAAAACTGAGGACAATTTTCTATGAAGAAGAGAAGGAAATGTGATCATGGCTACTATGAATACAACCATTGTTCACATCATATGTCCACAGGAAGACATCAAGTTAAAGCTTCAAAAATTCTGGAATCGAATTCGTCCAGCTCTAATAGCGCTGAATTCAAATGGCCACCAAATATGCATATGTGCTCCGATTTGGGTCCATGAGTACTTGATAGAAAGCTCTCGGAGTCCTTTTTCCAATGGATCTAGCCTCATCTCCAAATTCCATCCCAATCAACCACAATCATAAAAACAAGATGTTGCATTACCTATAATGGGCCTATGGGCTTGCAACTTCATCTGGAACCCCGACCCAAGTGGGGCCCAAGTGGGGTGCAACCCAACCTCCAAATCCAAGCATTCCCAACGTCCTCCACAAGATCACCACATTACTTTTGTCCCAAGTAAAAAAAGAGATCTAATCCAATACGATTTGGAGCTGAATTCGGACTGCAGGACAGCACCCACTTGTGAGGGTTGCCACGGCTTCATACGAACTCCAATTTGGGTGTTTAAGTATTTCACGAAAAGCTTATGAATTCTACTTTCCAACAGATCTGGCCTCACTTCCATATCTATTACAAGACGGTCGCATTAATCAATTTAGTACAGACTAGTAAATATGCCCGTGCGTTACAACAGACATCATTTTATTTTATCATAATTTTTTCAAAGTTAAAGTCTTATGTAATTCTAATTTATATTTTTTTCTTCATGTCTTCACCTGAGGCCTATTTTAGCATTGGGACTGTGGGTTAATTTTATAAACACTTAAAGAGTTTTCTACAAAATAGTTAGGCGGACCGCAGGTTAATTTTATAAACACTCAAGGGGTTTTTGCAAAATAGTCAGGGGACTGCATGCTAATTTTGAAAAAACTCAAGGGGTTTCTAGAAAATAGCCGGACAAAACAAAATTTAGGTGGAAACACTAATTGCTTTACAGATAGTTATAGATACCTTGTTCTGCCCGAGGTGCTGCCACCGAAATTGGGCCGATGGGCCTTTTATCAAATTGATCTTCATTACGAACGTGTCCTAGGGTTGGAGAATGCCCCCAAACTGTCCCCCACCTATATATCTATCTCCTAGCCGTCGTAGAACAACCGGGTTGTTTTGTTAGATTAAAGTTTTAGCCATTGCTACTTTACCTTGTAGTTACGTGTGCTGGCTAGACCACCTAATTTCTCATCTTCGGGACCCCAACTTATTATTTTTCTTCAATTTTTATTTGCAATTCAGATTGCTTTTATCTTATTCTTACTTATTTCTTCGATTTGCTTGTAAGAATAAGATTGATCTGCACCGACAAGATCAACATCCCACGGAGAGTGTATCGATCGCTAAGGCGCAACACATCAACATCTCGTACGGTTATAGTCGGATCGTCAACGTTTCTTTTAAATCGTAGATATCATCAACTCACCAAAAGATCGGGACACCCTAGTATATATCACATACTAACTCCTGTGATAATTATGTTCATTTATCGTCGTGCCAATTATATACTATATGAAAATATAATTGTATTCCTTTGTTAGTCTTAATCAAGTTTATGCCTTAATTACCACTACCAATAAAATGAACCGTTACATATATTCACCAATTAAAAATTTTCCTCAACTTTCCCTTTCATCTACCGTTTTGATGTCCCGATTTATATTTTTGTCCACAATAAAATGTCTTAGCGATATCCCAAAATAATTCGTCGTGAAACCCGTCGCTAGCCAGCAATGCAATATAGCTGGTGACTTCTTCTACTTTGTTTTCGCGAGACATTGTTCTTTCTAGAAGTTACCATCACGGGCTTCTAATCACTGCTGGTTTTCTATATGTTTCGCTCGTTGCAAATACCAGGCTACTGTGTTTGCTCCTCATACGGTGTGTAAATTGTTTCTTCCCTTGGCTTACTACTCGACTCTAGTAAGTTTTAATTTTACTCATAAAATTATTCGGATCATTAACCAACCAGACTATTTAGAATCATGAAAGTACAAGTTACTTTGATGGGCCTTTACTATAGTTAAATATGTGTGGAGATTATGACAATCGGATACCCTTATGGCAAGCTTGTCCGACTAGTAATAGAGATATGTTACACCTAATGATTATGTAAACAGGCTATGACTTGGGTGTTACGTTGCTGATTAGATAAGGCAGCGGCTCATAGTCATAATTTGATAAGATTAAGAAAACCAACTTAGAGTATGATAGGGTTTCCGGCTTGTAAGCCCGCCCTCCGAGACTATATAAGTAGGGTAGAGGCGTCCCTTGAGGGATATGCAACATAGGAGCAACATATGAGATTTATGCGATAGACGAGATCAAGAGATCAATAAAGACAATCGACGGATCGAATCCCCAAAACAGGAATAGGGTATTACCTCACGAGAGGGCCCGAACCTGTATAAACCCTTGTTTTCCATCTAACCCATCGTGTTTGGCGATCTTGACTGCACCCTCAATTTCTATTGCCGAAACCAAGTTTCGATAGTTGGCGCACCAGGTAGGGGACCGCGCGTCAAGACTTCTTCTTCAATCTCGTCGGCAAGCGCGATGGGATCTTTATCAGGCATCGACGACTTCGCCGCCAAAAGATTCGACAAGCTCTCCCTCCTCGACTCGAATTCGGACCAATCGGGAGGGGGAACCCGCTCGGCACCGTTCGAGTTACCAAACGACGCTAAGATCTACTACAACGTTCTGACTTCCGAGCTGGCCTCCATCCACTTGGAAGGAGTAATCCACTCGGCGCCGTTCGGATCACCAAATGACGCTGAGATCTACCGTAATTTTCTAACTTCCGAGTTGGGATCCATCCACTTGGGAGGAGAAACCCTCTCGGCGCCGTTTGGGTTACCAAACGCTGCTGAAATCTATTGCAATCTCCTTTCTCCCGAGTCGAAATCAACTCACTCGGGAGAACCATCGGCATCCAGCTACGACCCGGACTGGAATGATCCAGATTCAAGCAATCCGGGCTCAAGGGAAATCGCCGTCATCCTTCAACCATTTGGATCATGCTCATCCATGGAGCTCGATGAGTACCTCAGCTCTTCAGATTTCGATGACCTCTACGGCATCTCCACAGACGAGGCCAACAACTTCGACTTCGACAAGGATTACGAGCCAAAGTGCTTCGATATTCTCATGGCTAAGGTAGCTGAGACCGACTCGGCCATGGCTCGCAGAATCGCAGAAGAAGAACAAGCAGGCTTGAGCAGGAGCACAAGCTGGCGGAGGAGGAGAATAGGCGCAAGGAAGAAGCCGACAGGAGGAAGCGAGACCTGAGGGCAACCGGGCGATCCGCTCAGGAGGCCATACTTCAGACGCGAGTCGACAACACCAACATCTTCCAGACGCCTCAACAGAATGCCGTTGTCGCCCTTACCCTCCTTGACACTGTTATAGAAGTGGCACCCGCCACGGTAACACCAATCCTGGACAAGATCAAGACCATCGTCTCGGCTACAGCCAATTGCTCTCCCTTCACCTCAGCATGAAGGTCGACTGAGTCCGTCGCTGAAACACCCGACGGAAGCCGACTTCCGCCGCTACGATCAAAGGACTACATGAGGCCCGAGCAAGCCAAGACGGGCACTAGGTCAAGAAACCCTCGCGACGAGACAACATGAAGGCATCACGAGCAATCGGCCGACTCCCGCGAAAAAGGACATGGACGACCACCCGTCCACGACCGGATCCGCCGCAGCTACAACTCCGACTACCATAGCAGCCTACAAAGAACCCCGCCGAGTGATCTACGGGAAATCCTTGACCGGCACCATCGTGAGCGTGAACAGCGCTCCTACGAAGACTGAAGGAGATCGCCTGACTACAACGACAACGGAGTGCGTGCGTTCACTCGGGACCTGCACCGAGTGGATTGGCCGAGTGGTTTTAAGCCCACAGAAATAGAGAAGTATGACGGAAAGACCGACCCCGAGTCGTGGCTGACCGTGTATACCCTCGCCATCCGCGCAGCAGGAGGAGACAACAAGGCCATGGCCAATTATTTGCCATCGCCCTCGCCAACTCAGCCAGGAAATGGGTCACGAGCTTGCCAAGAGGCTCAATTAGCTCATGAAGTGAACTCTGGGACCACTTCATCGCCAATTTCCAGGGCACTTTCAAAAGACCTGGGACCTACTTTGATCTCTACAACGTCATCCAGAAGCCAGACGAGCCGCTGAAGGACTACATCCGGTGCTTCTCGGAAAAGCGCAACAAGATCCCCAACATCACCGACGACATCATAATTGCTGCCTTCCAGAAGGGAGTCCGTGATGAGTTGCTGATCGGGAAGTTTGGGCGCAAGCCACCGAAGACGGTAAAACAAATGTTCGAGACGGCGAACTCCTATGCAAAATCCAATGACGCGATCAAGGCGGCACGACAGGATCGGCACGACAAAAGGGACGACAAGCAGTCGGGAGGCAACCGACATCCTATGAAGGATAATGGCAACAACAATCAGGGACAGAAAGATCGCAAGCGTCGGCCCGAGGACCTGGTTGCCACAACGTCCAACTCTCAACGCCCGTCCCCGGGTTGCGGCCTACGACACGATCATGAACGCTCAGTCCACGCATCATCCACATCACAAGCATGCGGCCAAGGATTGCTTCATCTATAAGCAGTTCGCCGAACAATACATGGCACAACTAAACAAGAAGCCGACTAACAAAGCTAGCCCATTGGGAACCAAGAAGAACAACCCAACTGGCAACTCTGAGCCTTTTCAAGACCCCGTGGGCGAGCTGAATCACATTTTCAGGGGGCCGCAGGCTTATGAGTCCAAGAGGAAGCAAAAGCTGGTTGACCGCGAGGTCAACGCGGCACAACCCGAAGTCCCACAATACCTAAGATGGTCGGAGGTGGCCATCACGTTCAACCGCTCGGATCACCCTGACCGAGTGGTTCACCCGGGGTGGTATCCCCTGGTACTAGACCCGATGGTCCGAAACATAAAGCTGAAGCGCGTCCTCATTGATGGGGGCAGCGCCCTCAATATTCTATTCCCCAAGACCCTGGACGAGATGCAGATTCCAAGATCCGAGTTGAAGACAAGCTCAGCCCCCTTCCACGGAGTTATCCCAGGGCTGTCATCTACGCCACTCGGGCACATCGCCCTTCCAGTCACCTTCGGAGTTCGGGAAAACTTCCGAACGGAGAACATCACCTTTGAGGTGGACAACTTCTAAACGGCCTACCACGCAATCATTGGAAGGCCTGCGCTCACCAAGTTCATGGCGATACCACACTACACCTACCTCTGCATGAAGATGCCTGGCCCCAACGGTGTCATCACCCTGCGCAGCAACGTCAAACAAGCCTTCACCTGCGACAAAGAAAGCTGCGATATGGCCCAATCTCATGAGAGATCACGCGGCTAGGGGGAAATCCGACTGGCTGCGTCAACATCTAAAGAGGGTGAAATCCCCGCAAAGAAGATAGCCAAGTCAGGACAAGGTGACGCCAAAACTAAGAAAATCTCCCTTGATCCATCTGATCCTTCCAAAACCGCTGTAATCAGCGCTGAGCTAGATCCTAAATAGGAAAGCACGCTCGTCACCTTCCTCCAAAATAATAATGATGTTTTTGCTTGGAAACCATCTGATATGCCTGGTATTCCTAGGGAGGTGATCGAGCACTCTTTACACGTCAAAGATGACGCGAAACCTATTAAACAACGATTACGTCGTTTTGCTCAGGATCGAAAAGATGCTATCAAGGAAGAACTCACAAAACTCTTAGCTGCCGGGTTCATCAAAGAGGTTTACCATCCCGACTGGCTAGCTAACCCGGTCCTGATCCGGAAGAAGCCAGGGCAATGGCACATGTGCGTTGACTACACCGATCTCAACAAAGCCTGCCCTAAAGATCCATTCGGATTGTCTCGCATCGACCAAGTCGTAGATTCAACAGCCGGCTGCCAGCTCCTGAGTTTTCTGGACTGTTACTCGGGCTATCACCAGATCAGCTTGAAGGAATCCGACTGCCTGAAAACATCGTTCATCGCACCGTTTGGAGCTTACTGCTACATCACGATGCCCTTTGGTCTGAAGAATGCCGGAGCCATGTACCAGCGCATGATCCACAGATGCTTTCAGACACAGATCGGAAAAAACGTGGAAGCTTACGTCGACGATGTCGTCATCAAGACCAAGTAGAAGGAAGACCTGATTGCTGATTTAGAAGAAACCTTCGCAAACATTCGGGCCTTCAGAATGAAGTTGAACCCGGAGAAATGCACATTCGGCATGCCATCAGGCAAACTGCTCGGCTTCATGGTGTCCCATCGCGGCATCGAAGCTAACCCAGAGAAAATCAACGCTATTTTGAATATGAAGCCCCCGAGTAACCAGAAAGATGTCCAGAAGCTCACTGGCTGCATGGCGAGGCTAAGCCGATTCATCTCCCGACTCGGCGAGCGAGGCATGCCTTTTTTCAGGTTACTAAAGAAAACTGATGACTTCCAATGGACCACAGAAGCCCACAAAGCCTTGGAAGATTTCAAAGAGTTCCTCATGACGTCGCCCGTCCTAGCCTCACCTTAGCCTCAGGAACCCCTGTTATTGTATGTCTCAGCAACTCACCAGGTGGTCAGCACAGTTCTTGTTGTTGAGCGTGAGGAAGAAGGACAGGTCCAGAAGATTCAAAGGCCAATCTACTTTGTTAGCGAAGTACTGGCAGGAGCCAAAATTCGCTACCCCCAGGTACAAAAATTATTATATGGTGTTCTAATAACCGCGAGGAAATTGGCGCACTATTTTCAGGGTCACTCGGTCACTGCCGTCACTTCTTTTCCACTCGGCGATGTCATCCATAATTGGGAGGCGACTGGGCGCATCACAAAGTGGGCTCTGGAACTGATTCCGCTGGACTTAACTTTCAAGGCGAGGACGTCTATAAAGTCACAAGCCCTGGCAGATTTCCTAGCCGAGTGGACCGAACAATAAAAAGACGTACCTAGGAAATACCTACAATACTGAACCATGCACTTTGACGGATCCAAGAGGATCACTGGCTTGGGAGCGGGAGTCGTGCTGATCTCCCCGACTGGAGAAAGGCTGCGATATGTTCTTCATATTCATTTCCCCGCCTCACACAACGTCGCCGAGTACGAAGCCCTGCTGCATGGCCTATGACTTGCTGTTTCACTCGGGATATGACGGATGGTTGTGAAAGGAGATTCCCAGCTGGTTGTCAACCAAGTGATGAAAGACCGGTCCTATTTAAACGACACCATGGAAGCCTATCGGCAAGAAGTTCACAAACTTGAAGATAGGTTTGATGGACTTGAGCTATCCCATGTCTTGAGACATAACAATGAGGCAGCTGACAAGTTGGCGCAGTTCGGGTCCAAGCGAGAAGCCGCTCCAACAAACGTTTTCGTAGAGCATCTCTATGAGCCGACTATTGTAGCAAAACCAACTCCCAACGAGCAAGCTGCAAACCAAGTCGCCATGCTCGACGCCGACTAGAGGACACCGCTCATCAAATTTTTAACTCAGCAAGAGCTACGGGAAGACCGGGATGAGGCGAAACGTGTTCGACGCCGTTGTCAGGGCTACGTCATGGTCGACTCCGAACTATACAAGAGAAGCCCCTTTGGAGTCCTAATGAGATGTATCACGCCTGAGGAAGGACGGTAACTACTCCAAGATATCCACTCGGGTGTATGCGGAAGTCACGCGGCGGCACGAACCTTGGTAGGCAAAGCCTATAGACAAGGCTTCTTCTGGCTTACGGCGGTCTCTGACGCCGACAAAGTGGTTCGCACGTGTGAGGGCTGCCAGTTCTTCGTTCGGCAAAGCCATATTCCAGCCCAAGAGCTACAGATGATCCCACTATCGTGGCTGTTCACGGTTTGGGGCCTGGATATGGTCGGTCCTTTCAAAAAGGCTCCGAGAGGATTCACGCATCTGTTCGTCGCGATCGACAAGTTTTCCAAGTGGATCGAGGCCAAACCGGTTGCTACGATCACCGCTGACAAGGCACAAGACTTCATCCTCAACATCGTGCACAGGTTTGGTGTCCCAAACAGAATTATAACCGACAATGGGACTCAATTCACTGGAGGCGTTTTCAAGGAATTTTGTGAAGATTTCGGTATCAAAATTTGCTACGCATCAGTCATGCACCCCAAAAGCAACGGACAGGTTGAGCGTGCCAATGGCATGGTTCTCCAAGGCATCAAGGCCTTAGTGTTTGACAGGCTCAAACCTTACGCTGGCAGATGGGTTCAAGAACTACCTTCGGTCCTATGGTCATTGCGGACTACGCCCAGTCATGCTACCGGCCAAACTCCTTTCTTCCTGGTTTACGGGGTAGAAGCCATGTTGCCAAATGAAATTGAGTATGAATCTCTTCGAGTCCGCAGTTTCAACGACGAGCGCTACGATCAAGACCGAGTGGATGACCTGACCCTACATGAAGAGGCCCGTGAGGCAGCCTTGATCCAGTCGGCAAGATATCTTCAAGGACTTAGACGATACCATAGTCGCAATGTTCGGGCACGAGCTTTCATTGCTGGCGATTTGGTTCTACACAAGATCCAAACCACCAAAGACTGTCACAAATTATCTCCACTATGGGAAGGACCATACATAATCGCTGAGGCGACTCGGCCAGGAGCATATCGACTAAAGCGTGAAGATGGATCCATGGTGGAGAACTCCTAGAATATCGAACATCTTCGATGATACTATGATTAAATTGCTTTAAGTTTCATGTTATTCTTGACTGGCAACCTCAAGCAAGATGACTTCTTGAGTTAACAGTCGGGGGCTATACATGTGTCAATAAAGCATGGTTTTCTTCGACAACTTGTTCTTATTTGGTTTATCATTGTTTAGTGTTTTGATTCAAGTTCAATAGATAAGGACTGAGAACTTTTTGATGACCTAATCAAGCTTAGGCTTGGTGATAGTCGGACAAAAATTACTTAAGAAATTTTCTATGAAAACTCGGGTCAAGGCATTAACATAAATAAGCTAGATATCTACAAGTTCACATCAGAGGTTACAAGCAACATTCACAAAGTTATTAAGATCGAAAGTTATCAACTACATCAGCAGCTACTCTTTTGGCCGACTCCTGTGCTTCACTGATCAACTCTAAGGCTTGCTCATCTGAAGTGCCGTCGAAGCCTTCTCCGACTGAGTTAACGTCTATCCGAGGATAGATTAACTTAGCCTGCGCAAGAGCGAGGCCTGCTCCCATGGTGGCCGCTTCTGAGATATTAGCTGTGTACTTTTCTGGGGCCCTCCTGAGCTTATCGAAGACTACGACGGCAGCCAGTGAGCTTGTCTCGAGCCCGTGCTAGAACAGCGACAAGATGATTGGCATGGCCGCATTAGCAATATCGTCCCTAACACCTTCAGCTCTTCGGACCCTTTCAACGAAGACATCAAATTGCGCTCGGGTTTTGACTTTGTAAGCTGCAAGAGACATGTGATTACACAGACACTCGAAGATGAAGCAAAATGAAGAATGCTATCTTAAAAGAATTTACCTTCGAGCTCAAATTCCAACTCGGCTTTGCTAGCATTAGCTTCTTCCAGCTGGGACTGGAGTGTGTGGACTTCTGACGAGTTCTCTGCAACAACAAAATTTGCTGACGTCAAGGTCAAGACATATTACGAATAGAGGCATAAAGAGATCAAGATGATTAAACTTACTCCCGACTGAACCCCGGAGGTCAAGGTTCTCTTCCCGGAGCGCGGCAATCTCTCTCCGTAGGGCAGCCTCTCTTGATGCAGCCTCCTCCCGAGTGGCCTTGGGCTCCTGCTAGATGTTCTCCAGGGAATTCAAGTGGGGGACCAGCTTCTCGAGGGCATCAGACTTGGCCATTGACCGGCAATATACTCTCTGCCCGCGAGTTCAGGGTTAGTCGACTAAAAGAAACCATAAGGCTACTACAGAGAAGAGCGATGCTTACATTTAGCAGTCGGGTAGCTTCATTCAGGCTGTCCACAATCATGTCTCTTTCTTCATTTTCTTTCTGCTTGTTCAAGACGATGCCCTGCTTCAAGCCCTCGAAGTCGCGCCACTCTATTTTGATCGGAGGGACCCAGGTCTCTGAAGATTGCAGCCTGGGGATCTCCTCCTCTTTTGCTGATCGATTTAAAGAAGACAAATGAAGACAAAGAGAAGATAGATTGAAGACTAAAGTCAGAAGACTGCTTTAGAGCTTACCAGCATCAGTGGCCAAACCCTCGACTGGTACTTCCCGGCTGCCTTTTTCTTCTTGGTTCGCACCCGACCGGCTCTCGCCGGGCGCCTTGAGAGGCGATCGGGATCTCTTCTTCCGCCGACCGGTTTCAGCAGAGGTCTCCCGACCGGCAATCGGGGCTCCTCCCTCAGGATATCTTCATTGGGAGGTGGGGGCTTCTCACTCGGAGCGCTCCCACTCGGGAGAGAGTCCTGAGTTTCTTGTTCTACGGGCTTTGCTTCTTCAGCCGCCACAGATGGCTTTGAGGCCTCACTCTGCCCAGTGGGATAAATGTTCTGAGGCTTCCTGCAAGGAAAAAGATGGAAACAATCGGGATAAAGGCAGAAAGATTTTCAACAAGGACATGAATTCAATTATGAGACATACCGGGCGATCGGTGAATTTTAGGTGTGGATCCGGTGGACGGCCTCGGAGGGGTTACTTCGTTTGAGGAGCTGGAACATCATCATCGAGTCATCGATCACAAGCCTCCTTTTGCTCGCTCGCTTGCGACATCCTCGTCGGGCAGCCCTTTGCCGACCGGATCACTCCCGATTTTGACGTCGCCGGCTGGCTTGTTCGCAGGCCGAGCTGGCGCATCGTCATGATGCACCTTGTACAGTTTAGAGATGATGAAAGCATTTTCTTGCAAGGGAGATTTTTTATACACTAAGAGATGCAATATTAAGATTGAAAGACATTAAAGAAGTTAAGTCAGCTTACCAGAGGAGGAGGATGGTACAAGCTGAATGGAAGAACATGCAACATGAGGCTGCGCTCGACCATGATCCCAGAAGAAAAGATTTTGTACATACGAGTCTTCAGGGTCTCGTAGCTCAAGGAATCGCGGTCCTCCCGATTGGGATCCCTTTCACCCTCATACTCGAATGCGGGTTTGGATCTTTCTTTGATAGGCGCCAGTCGGTTCTTGATGAAGTGCCGAGTGATTTGTTCTCCCTGAAGGCCCTTTTCTTCATCACCAGGATATTGGTCAAGAGCTTGTTGGCTTCATCCCAGTCTTGGGCCATCGGCACAGTGCTCCAGTTAGGCCTTGGAACAGGTGGAAGGCCGACAAAGTTGGGCAAGCTGGGTTCGAGATTTGAGATATAGAACCAGTTTGCGTGACAACCTTTGTTGGAAGATTTCAAGGGGAGAGAGAAATAATCTTTGTGGAGAGTTCCGCGGAGTTGAAAGCTGGCCCCACCAACGACGCAGGGCTCATCCTTGTTTGGATGTGGCTTAAGATAAAACATGCGGCGGAAAAGTTGAAAGTGGGGAAGGATTCCAAGAAAAGCTTCACATACGTGAATGAAGATTGTAATGTGAAGCATCGAGTTAGGATTCAAGTGATAGAGTTGAAGACCGTACTACTTAAGAAGGCCCCAAAAGAAATCAGAGGTGGGAAGGCCGAAGCCACAGTAGAAAAAGGAGGTGAAAACGACGATCTCACCGGTGTTTGGAGTGGGGAACTCTTCACCGGCTGCCGGACGCCAGCCGATAATCTCTTTGGTCGGAAGAACTCCATTCTTCACTATCTCTCGAAGAGTTGATTCCTTGACATCAGAGGTTGCCCACTGTTCGAAGGGGATTTCTTTCTCTTCCGCCATGGATGTGGTTTGGGGGAGAACATATCTGACACGGGAGATGGGGATTCGACAGGGGGATCTTGGAGGCTGGATGCGGAAGATGGCTTGTGGTGAAATGAGAGCTCCTAGATCGATGGATTTGGGCGCGCGCGAATTTAGGATTTTCTGCGAAAAGCTTGTGAACAGTGACGCGAAAGAGGAAATTTGGGGGAGACGAAGTGGCAGGGATGACCTCGAGGCTTCGTAAAAAAGACTTGAGGGTCTTGCTAAGTCATCTCGCGATTGGGCCGAGCCCATGAGAGACTTATAGCCCAGCTAAGGTGTGGTCTGACACGTGTCCTTAGGGACTTAAGTGGATGAACTTGAGCAGATTTACCCTGGCAATATGCACGTGTCTAATTGCCCAATACCTTTAAAATCCTTTTATACTGCGGTTTGCGCAACTTCATGAGAAGTTGGCACGGTGCAATTTGAAAGGTGACAAACAGTTAAGCTTTTCATGGTTGTCCTGATGATGGGGACTGTATGGTTTTTAAGCACCTGATTAAATGATTATATCAATGCTATTTTTCCACCTTGGTGAAGATCTTTTTAGATTAAGACCAATATTATGGAAGGAGCTATTTAATATTTTGGTCGTATTTTTCAGATGACTGAAAGATTTGTTTACCCATAAGGGTCGATTAAATTATTTGTTCCGAGATGACTCGGACAAATCAACTCGGATAAGCATGAGCTTGCCGAGTGAATTGATTTCTTACCCATGAGGGCTAATTAAATTATTTGTTCTGAGACGACTCGGGCAAATTTACTCGGATAAGCATGAGCTTGCGAGCGATGTGTTATATGATTTTTTATGATTGCTTTAGCTTGAGCTAAGCATTTATATGAGAATGATTTTTTATAGTTCTTGACCATATGATTAGTCTATTTTTGACTAATCACATAGTTGGGGGCTACACCTAATTAGGTGCATCAGGAGATGCACCTAGGTATTTATTTTTGAGAATTTTTTTGAGATATTTTCCTGCCCTTCACAGTCTTTGGAACCACTCGGGAGATTCAGGCAGAGATGACATAACCACTCGGCAATAGAAGTACTGGGCTAGGGAGTTATTTGGCTATGTGTTGCTTTGGTTCAGGGCAAAGTTATCTCGTTGACTGCGAAGGTCTCAGGGGCTACTGTGAAGATTATGACAATCGGATACCATCATAGCAAGCTTGTTCGACTAGTAATAGAGATAGGTTACACCTAATGATTATGTAAACAGGCTATGACTTGGGTGTTACGTTGCCGATCAGATAAGGCAGCGGCTCATAGTCATAACTTGGTAAGATTGAGAAAACCGACTTAGAGTATGATAGGGTTTCCTACTTGTAAGCCCGCCCTCCGAGACTATATATGGAGGCTAGAGGCGTCCCTTGAGGGATATGCAACATAGGAGCAACATATGAGATTTATGCGATATACGAGATCAAGAGATCAATAAAGACACTCAGCGGATCGAATCCCCGAAACAGGAGTAGGGTATTACCTCACGAGAGGGCCCGAACCTGTCTAAACCCTTGTTTTCCATCTAACCCATCGTGTTTGACGATCTTGACTGCACCCCCAATTTCTATTGCCGAAACCAAGTTTCGACAATATGGTTTCAACAACTTGCAGCATTGAGAAAGTTTTTCTTCCTTGATCTTTAGAAAATTAGCTTGCATCATTTGCAAAGCTTCTTCCTTTTTAAAGGAAACTAACGCGGGCGCCTTCTTAAACTTTATTGATCTTTAACAATGACCTATGATGCTTTGTGGGAGTCCATAGATGGTGTAGTCGTGCCTCTCTCAATGAACTATGCATTACTTCATCTAGCAAAAAATGCTGCTGGTTTTGGTCAGGTGGTTGGAAAAAAAGCCCTAAATTGATGGATAGTGGATAGTTGCACATGTCTGAAAGGATATAGCCATCCATAATTTTATGGATATATGGTCGTCCAATTATATGTTTGCTAGGCTTAGCGGGATGAGCAAAATTTTTATTTGGTTGGAGGGATAAGAGGTGAACATGACAAAGGCCATCCAATTGATACAAGAACATCAGATTTGAACCAATACATAAAAGAACAACAACATGAATGCTGAGATTTGAGAGTGGAGAAGGTGAGCGCATGTGCAAATACCGAGTCGTGCAGGATTCATGCAATTTGCCTGGAGATGGATATCCAGCATCTACACAGAATATTTCCTATCTGATGGCCATATCTCACTTCTATCCACCAACCAAACAACCTAAAAATTGACAGCCAAGTTTTATCCGGGTATATCCTACCAACCAAAGACACCCTAAAAGGTTAGTTCCTATAGAGGGTGCAGGGACACCCTAAAGGACCTAGTTCCTATAGAGGAGACAGGACAGTGGTTCAACTAAACACACCCTAAAATACCTAGTTCCTACAGAGAAGGTAGCATATCTCACCAACCAAAACACATCATAAAATACCTGATATGTCTCACCAACCACCAACCAAAACACATCCTAAAATACCTGATATATCACACCAACCATCCTAAAGTACATGGTATATCTAACTAACCAAACAGAACCTAAAGTACCTAGTTCGTATAGAAAAAGGAGGACAAGGTATATCCCACCGACCAAATATTCCTAAAAAAACCTAGTTCTTATAGAGGGGTAAGACCTAATTGTTAAAATTATATTTGACTCCTATCTATTTCCATTATGTTTGAGAATATATGGCGCATTCACCTCCTTTATTCAGCAATACCTTGTCCCTTTCTGCTCTTGCATATTCTTTTCTCAAGTTGCTTACAACACATTAAAATTATGAATAAATTTGTGCCATAGGAGCGTGCATCGATTGAATGATATAAGCTACTTGGGAACGCCATGCCTAGCATGGATAGCGCAGGCCCTGAGCTAGGGTGACTTTCTACCAACCTGGTAAGAACATATTTATCTTTGGACAAAAATAAGTAAATAAATAAAAGGGGCTGCACCAATCTTACGCAATGGTTTTATACTAAACAAACACCCCATGTCAGAGACATAGGAAAGTTAAATTTTAGTCCAAGATGAAGTGAAGAACAGATACAATAAACACTAAAGTAGCAAACAAATGCCAAAGAAAGGCTTAAAAGGATGTCCCCCTCGACCAATTATCTCAGTTCCTGACTTGCCTCCAAAATGATCTTCCTTCATCTTATGACTCATGCACTCCATTATTTCTTAACAAGGAAAGCAACACCGTAGATGCCGGTGAGACCCAGCACCACACTTAGTGTCCATTCGTCGTATCTGAAGGTTACAACGAACATAATTAGGATAAACAGGCAACAAAAATGCACATGCAATACTAGTACATATACAGTAAATAAATAAAGTGATTGGTTAAAGACATTGTTTCAGCACGTCATTCAAAAAAACACTCTTTAGTGGCATTGAACCCTTCGCACCCAAAATTTTTAAACCGACAAATTATCCTCTAGATCAAAGAGTGGTTTTAATTCTAGATGGCATCTGACATAAAAAAGTAAGACAAGATAATTGAAAATGATTCGGTAAAAACACCTTCAATTGCAAAAATACCAAAATCCAAAAGTTAAATTTCTTTGAAGTTAGATTGTAAGAGGTAAAAAATCAATTTTACTATAGTTAAATATGGTTTCAACAACTTGCAGCATTGAGAAAGTTCTTCCCCGATCTTTAGAAAATTAGCTTGCATCATTTGCAATGCTTGTTTCTTTTTAAAGGAAACTACGGCGGGTACCTTCTTGTATTTTATTGACCTTTAACAATGACCTGTGATGCTTTGTGGGAATCCATAGATGGTGTTGTCGTGCCTCTCTCAATGAACTATGCATTACTTCATGTTGCAAAAAATGGTGCTGGTTTTGGTTAGGTGGTTGAAAGAAAAAGCTATGAACTGATGGATAGTGGATAGTCACACACGCTTCATAAGATATGGTCATCCATATTTTTATGGATATATGGTCGTCCAATTTTATTTTTTCTAGGGTTAGTGGGATGAGCAAAATTTTTATTTGGTTCTAGGGATAATAGGTGAACATGACAAAAGCCATCAAATTAATACAAGAACATCATATTTGAACCAATACATAAAAGAACAACAACATAAATGTTGAGATTTGAGAGTATATTGGGGAGAAGGTGAGCGCATATGTGAATACTGAGTCGTGCAGGATCCGCCCAATTTGCGTGGAGATGGATATCCAGAATCTACACAAAATATTCCCAATCAGGTGGCCATATCTCACTTCTACCCACCAACCAAACACCCTAAAAACTGATGACCAACTTTTATCTGGGTATATCATACCAACCAAACACACCTTAATAGTTCTAGTTCCTACAGAGGGGGCAGGACAAGGGTGTAGGACAAGGGACACCCTACAGGACCTAGTTCCTATAGGACAGTGGTTTTGTCATGGTATATCTCACCAACCAAACACACCATGAAATACCTAGTTCCTATAGAGAAGGTGGTATACCTCACCAACCAAACACCCTAAAATACCTAGTTCCTATAGAGAAGTTGGTATATCTCACAAACCAAACACACCCTAAAATAGCTAGTTCCTATAGAGAATGTGGTATATCTCACCAACCAAAACATATCATAAAATACCTGATATATCTCACCAACCACCAACCAAAACACATCCTAAAATACCTAATATATCACACCAACCGCCCTAAAGTACCTGGTAGATCTAACTAACCAAACACATCCTAAAGTACCTAGTTCGTATAGAAAAAAGGAGGTCAAGGTATATCCCACCAACCAAATATTCCTAAAAAACCTAGTTCTTATAGAGGGGTAAGACCTAATTTGTTAAAATCATATTTGGATGGACTCCTATCTATTTCCCTTATGTTTGAGAATATATGCCGCATTCACCTCCTTTCTTCAGCAATACTTATCCCTTTCTACTCTTTCATATTCTTTTCTCAAGTAGCTTACAACACATTAAAATTATGAATAAATTTGTGCCATAGGAGCGTGCACCGATTGAAGGATATAAGCTACTTGGGAACACCAGGCCTAGCATGGATAGCGCAGGCCCTGAGGTAGGGTGACTTTGTACCAACCTGGTAAGAACATATTTATCTTTGGACAAAAATAAGTAAATAAATAAAAGGGGATGCACCAATCTTACGCAATGGTTTTACACTAAACAAACACCCCATGTCAGAGACATAGGAAAGTTAAATTTTAGTCCAAGATGAAGTGAAGAACAGATACACTAAACACTAAAGTAGCAAACAAATGTCAAAGAAAGGCTTAAAAGGATTTTCCCCTTGACCAATTATCTCACTTCTTGACTTGCCTCCAAAATGATCTTCCTTCATCTTATGACTCATGCACTCCATGATTTCTTAACAAGAAAAACAACACCGTAGATATCGGTGAGACCCAGCACCACCCTTAGTGTCCATTCATCGTATCTGAAGGTTACAATGAACATAATTAGCATAAACAAGCAACAAAAATGCATATGCAATACTAGTACATATACAGTAAATAAATAAAGTGATTGGTTAAAGACATTATTTCAGCACGTCATTCAAACAAACACTCCTTAGTGGCATTGAACCCATCACACTGTCACATACCCAAAATCTAGGATCAAAGAATTTTTGTCAAAACCAAATGACGGTGATGTTTTTCAATTTTGTGAACCAAAATTTTTCATTTCTAACTTAGGTGAGGTATTCCAACTTATTGCATGAATCAAATTTGAGAGTAAATTAAAAACTTTTACATTCCCAACCCTGAGCATAATTGCAAAACATACATGTGTGCAAGTATGTGCATGCAAGAAGTGTTTTGAAAATGAGTACTTTTGTGCTTTTGGATTTTGGTTTTGCTTTTCATAATAGGACACATAAGCATAGCCTACAAGATTAAAATTCACCAAAACAAGCCTACAACTAATTTTGGATGCTAGCATGTGAACTTAAAAATATAAATTCAACGCTCACCGCCTCAGCCCAAGAGGAAAGTTAATATGAACCCAAAGAACATAATAGGTGTATGCACATAGGGTAGACACCTAAAACCTAGGAAAGATGCCCTACTTTTCTGGAACAACCCATGCAAGATAAAAACATGGATAAATTCATGTAGATGCCAAATACTGTGATCAACTCAAATATAATTTTTACAATTTAATAGTTAGGTTTGGTGCCCAAACAAATTAGACAAAAACAGACGAATAATATGCAAATTAGTATCCCTATTGGCTAAAAATACAACTTGCCTAAAAAGACATTAAAATGCACAAAAACATATAAAGGAAATAATTTATTCAAACAATATATTAATTAACATGAATAAATATAGTTTTTCCAGAATTGTTCCTCACTTCTTAGACCCTCTAAAAATTGAAACAAGTCTCCAAATACCCTGTATTTATTTAATTCCTGGGAACAAACCACAAATTATTTTTGAATGAAACCAAAGCAAATGGAACCTACGAGTGATCATCTACCTCCAGTAAAAATTTCACTAATTTACCATGTCCACGGAATTAATTATTAAGCTCCAAAGTTTAGGGAGAAAGAAATAATCTCAAATCTTCTTTAAACCATTCTCACTTGAGTTTTGCCTAGCCTTCCACGAAGTGGCCCCACATGGCAGCCACTTGGGCTTGCTCCACCTAGGTACATTGTGTTCCACCGCTCAAGAAAAAGCTAGGGAGAAAGAGAGAAGGAGAACACGTGTCGGCGCCGCAACACGGACACCTAGCCAAGCACTACCAGCTCGATCTCCACCGTTTGAAAAACCCTCTCGCCACCGCATTCTACATTACACCCACATTATGTTCCATGAAGAAATCGAGAGAGAACACCTCGGAGACACCGGGAACAAGCTTCTTTTGCCCATCAACCGCAAGTGTTCGATGGTTTTCTTCTTTGATCCTGTGAGTGTCGTTGCAAGCTAACCACGGGAACGTGATTTCCACTCCATGCCTAACACCCTCATGCCCTTCTTCTCCCATGTAACACCCTAAAAATCTGAGCATTTAAAAATCAAAGTATAAAAATCAGAGCTTACAAAAATCTTTTGATTGATTGCATTTTGTCGTGTTCATTCGCCTCTTATTCACAAATATGTGGTGCCAAGTTGAATAAATGAATATTTATTTTGAAAGAGGGAGATCGATAGGATTTAAAAAACCAAAAAGGGAAGGAAGCTGCAAAAACAAACATAAAGAAAATATAAAAAGATTATATAAAAACATAATTGGAAAAGGTTACAGATTAATAAACATTTACTTTGGACCAAAAATTTAATGTGAAGGAAATATAAAACAATTATTTAATTATAGACAAAGAAGAACAACAAAAGGAAAGGAAGAACAAAATAAAATACATATATAAATAACAATACTAATAGAATATTGAAAAGTAGGGCAAAACTTAAAAGTTTAAAATAAAAAGCTTAAATTTATATTTGGGCCAACTTATATTTTTAATTTATTTGGTATGATGTAAATGAAATAAAAAAGGGAAAGTACATTGTTCATTATCCGCCACCTGCTCGACACCGTACCCTCCCAAGCCCACGTCGTGCCCTCCCGCCCCGTGCGCACCGTGCGTCGCGTCGACCACGCGGCCGCGTCGCGAGTCCCATCGCTGCACCGCCCATCCCATCCTCGCGCCACCGAGTCCCGTCGCTGCGTCGCCGTCCCATCGACGCGCCATCGAGCCCCGTGCCCGCCGCCCGTCCCGTCGCCCCTCCCTCTCTGGCCACCCTATAAAAGGGGGGGAGAGCTCGAGCCCTCTCCCCTCACCTCACTGCCTTTCCCCTCCCATTCCCGCTCTCATTTTCACTATTCCTACCCTGCATCGACGCTGCCCCATGCGCCGCCAATCGCCGCCGTTCACCGCTGTGCCGTGCCGTGAGCCCTCTTCCCCTCCCCGTGTCCATCCTAAGTCGCCGCGCCGCCCACCCGCATGCTCGGCCCAAGCCGGCCGGGCTACGCCGAGAGAGAGGGAAGGAAGGAGAGGGAGTCGAGAGGAGAGAGAGAGAAGGAGGAGGAGCCAAAGGAAGGAAGAAGAAGAAGAGAAGGAGAGAGAAAGAAAAAAGAAGAAAGAAAAGAAAAGGGAAAAAAAGAAAAGAAGAAGAAACGAAAAAATATAGAGAATAAAACTAAATTTGGGAGAAATATTTGGGAAAATTTTTAGCAAAAATATATGTTCTTTTTCATGGAATAAGATCTTTATTTTTGAAATTTATTAAAGAATGAATTATTAATTATCGCATAGATTGATTTATTTAATTATCACCCTAGGAATTTAGTTATAAGTTAGTTTATTATCGAATAATAATTTTGTCATAGGAATTTTCTAAAATTTAAAATTCTAAATAGTGACAAGCTCTCTAGGGTAATATTATTTTGGAATCTAATTAATCCATACCCGGACTTGTCGGTTCGATAAAATTGGATAAAACTTGGGTTTTACATTTTCTTTCCGAAGTAATATTCTCAAAATTATCGACCAATATTTCTTTTCTAATTTGAAATAAACTAACTCGAAATGATACCAACCTATAATAAATTAAATCAGGGAAATCACAAAATTTTTCAAATTATCATAACTTGCTCGATCTAACTCAGATTTTATCAAAACTCGAACCTGAGTTCGTCGAAAATCGTAGCGTAGTTTAGGAGCTGATTTTGCAATTTATTTGGCTTTTGGTGATTTTTATTTGAATTCTAATCGAATTCAATTGGATTTCTTGCACGTATAACTAGAGCCCGAGGGAACCGTTGAGAACGCCGAAGACCCAAGCCAACAAGGTCACGAGCAAGACAAATCATCACTACCTTTGAGAATGTTGAACCTATTTGCGAACTTGTTTTGATTTTAAAATTCAAATATGCATGCTATACACAAAAGAACTCCAGTACTTGCTATGCCATGCCTTGATTTGGAATGCCTGTATATTCTTTGTATCCTACGATGTGATGTGTCCGAAGAAAATCTTCGGTATTGCTTAGCCATGCCAAGTAGATTCTTGCATATTCATATTTATCAAATGCTATATGCTTGGGCAGCTACCTTAGGGAGGTGGTTGATATACGACATGTGGAGACACGAGCGCCACATTGCCATGATGTCCGACATCGTGAATGAAAAAGTGAAAACTTAAAAACCAATGTTTCAGACTGGGGCGGCTAGATGATTTGGGTGGATTCCGGAAAAGGCAAGTGCCATCCCTGGTCAATTAAGGACCGAGCGTTGAGATAAACATGAAACAAGCCAGTACAATTATACTTCTCGAATGGGTATAGACCTAGCGGAGTAGATAGCCGAGCAGAGGCGGTATCCTGCATAGTGGTTCCTATGTGTGAGATTAGGCGGAAGTCCTATATGTGGATTGATGAGTTGAAATCAAAATTAATTATATCTTAAAGAATGAGTGAGCTTTCCCTTTTTCCGGGAGCGCCAGAACTCCTCACACTGCTAGAAACTGTGTACAGCTAGAGTGCAAGAGGACTTCAGTTCATGGAGCGGGTACTGCCAAAGTAAGGTTATCGAAAAGCTTTGCCATGACTGTCTCATGTGTTGGGACGTAGTGTAACACCCTGAAAATCCGAAGTTTTAAAAATTGAAACATAAAAAGCAGAACTTGCAAAAATCTTTTGATTGATCGCATCTTGTCGTATTTATTTGCCTTTTATTCTTAAGTCTTTGATGCCAAGTTGAAATAAATAAAGAATTGTTTTGAAAAGGATAAAGTTGAGAGCAATTTCAAAACCCTAAAAAGGAAAATAGAAGTTGCGAGAAAAATGAATAATTAAAATAAAATTCTAAGAATATAAATTGGGGAAGATTATGATTTAATAAAACTTGCTTTTGGGAACCAATATTGAATTTTTGGGTAAAATACCAAAAATTGATAATTATAATTAAAAAGGAAAAATATACATATGAATATATATATAATAAAGAGGGCAAAATCATAAAAATATTAATGAAACTACAATTAAGTCACAATTTTATTTGCAAGTGAAATACAAAAGGGTAGGCAACAAAAAGAAAAAGAAAATCAGAAAAATAGGAAAAAGCATTGTTCATTAATGCAAAGGTGTTCGGCCCGGTTCCGTCGGCTGCCGCGCTCGCACCCGCGCGCGCCGCGCGTCGCGCGCGCGCGCGCGCCCCATCGCCGCTCGAGCCCCACGCCGTCTCTTGTCGCGCCGCGCACGCATCGCCATCGCCGCCGCCGTCCGTCGCTACGCGCGTCACCGTCGCTGTGTGCTGTCCCGTCGCCACCGAGCTCCACGCCGCCCGTCGTGTCGCCTCTCTCCTCTCTCTCTCTCTCTCCGGCCATCTATAAAAGGAGCGGAGCTCCTCTCCTTCTCCCCACTCCGCCGCTCTTCTCCTCTCTCTTTTCCCACTCTCTCTCGCCGTTGTTTTTGTGCCGCCGCCGTTCGCAAGCCGTCGCCGTCGCGGGTCGCGCGACGTCCACCGCCACACCGGTAGGCTGCCACCCCTCTTCTTTCTCCCCTCTTTCGTTCTCGCACGCCGCTGTCCGCCGTCCGCTTGTCGTCGCCGCCGGTTCGCCACGTCGCCGCCGGCCGACCGAGCGAGAGGTAGACGGTATAGGAGAGAGAGTAGCCGGGAGGAAGAAGGAAGGAAGAAAAAAGGGAGAAAGAAAAGAAAAGACAAAAGAAAGAAAAGAAAAGAAATAAAAGGAAAAGGAAAAAAATGGAAAATTTAGAGAAAAATTTAGGAAAAAGTTTTTGGAAAATATTTTGGGGAAAATCTCTGGGCAAAAATATATATTTTCTCGGAAACAAATTTGGATTTTTAGATGGTTTAGGATTAATTATTAAATATAGATTTGGAGATATTTAACCATTGCATAAGTTATTTATTTATCTAGGAATTTATTTATAACTTAGCTTGTCACCACATACTATTTTTAATGTATAGATTTTCTAAACTTAAAAATCCAAATTGTTTATTATAGTGTCTAGCTTCAAGGTTAACTAATTATTTTTGGGTTCAATTATTATTAACCCTAGGGTTTGTCGGCCCAATAAAATTTGGATAAAAATTAGAAGTTAACAATTTCCTTTTTGTTATTATATTTTGAGTCATCAACCATAATATTTCTCAAGCTTTGAATATATTAACTAGAAATAATGCCACATCATGATTAATTAAATCGGTTTGATGTGAAACTTCAAATCTTTGTAACTCGCTCATTCTAACTCGGATTCTATCGAAACTCGAACCTAAATTTACGTAAAATCATAGCCTAGTGTTAGGAGCCGCTTTTATGATTTATTTGGCTTTTATTGGATTTTATTTGAATTCTAATCAAATTCAATTGGATTTCTCGCACGTATAATAGAGTCCGAGGGAACCGTTGAGAACGTCGAAGACTCAAGCCAACAAGGTCACGAGCAAGGCAAGTCAACACTTCCTTTGAACATATTGATCCTATTTTGTGAAATGATGTTGATTTAAACTTCAAAACATGCATGCTATACACAAAACACCTATGCTTGATATACCATGCCTTGATATTGATTACCTTTAGCTATATTCCTTGTAACCCTCGATATGACATAACCGGAGATTTTCTTCGGTAAAATCCTTAGCCATGCTTATATTAGAATCTTGCATATTCATATTTCTACAAAATTCTATATGCTTGGGCAACTACCTTAGGGACGATAGTTGAAATATGACATGTGGAGACATGAGTGCCACACTGCCTTGAACATGATGAAATGAGTTTTATGAACACCCAAAAATGAAAAACCAATGTTTTACACTGGGGCGGATGGATGGATTTGGGTGGATTCCGGTAAAGGCAAGTATCGTCCCTAGTCAATTAAGGACCGAGCCATGAGATAGGCGGAGAGCGAGCCAGTATAACTGTACTTCTCGAATGGGTATAGACCTAGCTGATTAAATAGCCGAGCGGAGGCGGTATTCCTGCATAGTGGTTCTTATGTTGAGAAGTGGATGGTATTGTTGAGATGAGGCTACGGCCCACATATTGAGTGATGAATTAAATCGAAATTAATTACAACTTAAAGATTGAAGTGAGATTTCCCTCACCCCGGGAATGCCAGAACTCCTCTCACTGCTAGGAAATGTACGGCTAGAGTGCAAGAGGACTTAAGTTCATGGAGCGGGTACTGCCAAAGTGAGGTTATCGAAAAGCTTTGCCGTGACCGTCGCATTTGTGATGTAGGCTCATTTGTTGGGCAGTCGTGGAGTACGGGTAAAGTGTACATCCATTGTAGTGTGAATAAATCAAACTATTCGAATAGCCGTGCTCGCGGTTAATGAGCAACATGACATGACTTTCGCTTGGCTAGACTCATAAACTTTAAAATGATGGGTTGGTATGATAATGATTTTGTGTGCTGGTGGACTCAACTCCTCGACCTGCGAGAAGGGGTAGACTCCCCAGAAAACCATGACGATCCGGAGGCGGGAAACCATCCTTGGTATCACGATGGATGGCAGACAGAACCATCGCCGATTTAATATACCTTGAAACTAAAACTTGACTTGGCTAGATGTTAGGCTTGTGAAATGATTTGCAAAAATTGGCTTTATGCAAAAGAACCTCAGCCATCCTTTGATTGACCCTATCATGTGCATCATTCCGTGTTGGCTATCTGAGTACGGTTGGTACTCACCCTTGCTATACGCACAAATCTCCAGATGAAGGAGATGAGGAAGACCCCTACGCCTACTGCCAGGAGGGCAATGAAGACGATGGAGCGCAATAGGTCTTAGTCCCCAGTTGTTGCCTGAAGGCGATCGACATGCCGCTGCCTTCCGTCTGCTATCTTACCTAAACTCTAATTTTGGTTGTATCCGGACCAGTAGGTCCTATATGTTGGATATTGCCTTCGGGCCTATATTGTAATACTTTTGTGTAAGACTATTTGTGCACTTTACACCTGATAATACAGTACTGTATTTTGTGGGTACCAAACTACTCGATCCAGGGAAGTGGTACCATGAACACGAAAGATTCCCGTCCTAAAAACGGGGGTCGACATGTAGGCTCATTTGTTGGGCAGTCACGAAGTACGGGTAAAGTGTACATCCACTACAGTGTGAGTGAATCAATCTATTCAAATAGCCGTGCTCGCGGATATGGAGCGGCGTGACAAGACTTTCGCCTGGCTAGACTCAAAAATTTAAAATATTGGGATGGGTATGCATGATGAATTTTATTGCTGGTGGATCAACTTCTCGAGGATGCGAGAATGGGTAGACCCCAGAAAATCATGACGAACCAGTGGTGGGAAGCTATCCTTGGGATTACAATGGATAGTGGACAGAACCGTCACTGCTTAAATGAACTATGGAAAATAAAACTTGAACTGCATTAGGTCCTAGGTTTGTGAAAAGATTTGCAAAACTAGCTTTATGCAAAAGAACCCAACCATTCTTTGATTACCCTTATCATATGCATTATTGTTGTGGTGACTTGCTGAGTACAGTTGGTACTCACCCTTGCTATACGCACAAACCTCCAGAGATGGCTACGGAAGAACCCGAGGACCCGTATGCCTACTATCAGGAGGGTATGGAGGACGATGGCGCTTAATAGGTCTTAGCTTCGATCGTTGCCTCTGGCAATGGCGTGCCACTGCCTTCTCTCTGCTATCTTACCCCAACTCTACTTTTGCTTGTATCCCAGACCATGAGGTCCTAAATATCAGACATTGCCTTCAAGCACTATGATGTGATATTTTGCGAAAACAATTATTATTCGTGCACGCTTCATGATTCAGTGATGTATTCGTGGGTACCAAACTACTCAATCCAGGGAAATGGTACCATAAAACATGAGTGATTCCTGTTACAAAAACGGGGGTCTACAGAGCTGGTACCAGAGCCTGCGACTGTAGGATAAAACCAGTGGCGCCCCACCCCCATATAGCTGGCTAAAGGGAGAAAACCCCACTTAGGATTATTTTGAAAATAAAAAGCGTTTTGTCTACAAAACAAAAAGAATTTTCCCCTATATTCTTACCCCCTATTTCTTCATAAAATTTGTTTTACTCTGACCTTTCCTTAACTCCAGTTTTCTCAAAAATAGATGGTAGGACACGGTCAGGTCAGAGCCTGGGAAATCAAAGTTCCACGAGAGGAAGGATAGGTGGTGCAACTTCGGCATCTAATGTGGTACCTGGGATACTCGCAGTCACCTATCTACAGGAGTAGCAGGCTCGGTACTAGAGGTCGCCCTAAATGGAAGGCTACCGTGACGATCAAGCCTCACGTTGCATGTGGACTAGAGTTCCGCTTCGGGATGCGCTGCCACTACGACTCTTTCGGAGCTGCAATCCAGGATGTTGCCCGAGCAGCCTTCCTTCACCTTATTGACGTACACAGAGAAGAATTGGCAAGGATTGCACATCACCCGCATCAGGAGGATGGCTTTTAGGGCAAGCTAGGACCACACCCCACCCTCGAAAAGGGATAGTAGATCGATGCTAGCTTTCGCATTGTAATCCATGGATTGTGTATGCGCAGATCCGCTATGTTGCTATTGCTGTGTTAATTAAGGACCTATGTATTGTCCTATGGAGTGTTATCAATGAATTTGTTCCGCCAAGGATCACCTTAACCAATTCAAAGTGAATCAAATAGGATCGAGACCTTAGTAGGTCAAATTTCTAACTTACCTAAACTCTACAGATGGTTTACCGTCGTCGGGCTTTAGCCACCCATGAGGATCCCTCCGAGCCCAACCCCACCACCCTAGCCAAGGTCATGGCCGCACAGACCTAGCTGCTGCAAGCCATTGCCAATAACCAAGGAGGCCGTGGAAGTTCAAACCTGGGCGAGTTTATGAGGACCAAGCCACCTACTTTCGCTACAGTGGAAGAACCCATGGATGCAGAGGATTGGTTGCGTGTTATAGAGAAAAAGCTGACCCTGGTGCGTGTACACAAAACCAACAAAGTAATCTTTGCCGCAAACCAACTGGAAGGACCCACCAGCCACTGGTGGGATACCTATAAAGAGACTTGAGTGGAGGATGTCGCGGAACACATCTGGGAAGAATTTACCGCCGCTTTTCGGGAAAACTTCGTGCCTGCGGCAGTAATGCGCATGAAGAAGAATGAATTCAGGAGGTTGTGCCAAGGGAACACGACGGTACAAGAGTACCTAAACCGGTTCACCCAGCTCGCCCGCTATGCAACCAGTGACCTAGCAGACGAAGAAGAAAAGGTCAACAAGTTCATCGAAGGGTTGAACGATGAGCTGCGAAGGCCTATGATCGGACAAGACCATACCAACTTCCAGAGCCTGATCAACAAGGTGGTTAGGCTGGAACATGACCAAAAGATGGTGGAAAATAACCGTAAAAGAAGGCTTGCTATGACCCGCCTGCTTTAGGGAGCATCCCAGTGCCCCAAGGAAACCACCCCCTCTGGGTGGAAGCCAACCACCGTGGCCACCGGTCGCCCTACCGCACCCGGCAGTGCTAGCAGGCCCACCACAACCCAGTTCCAAACTCTGACACCCACTTTGGCCGCACCTGGAAGGAGAAACGTGAACTGCTTCAACCGCAGAGAGTTCGGCCACTACTCTAACGCTTGCCCCAAGCCACGCGGTACCCCCGTTCATACGATGCCAATGCATCGGCCGCATGTGGAACCTCTACCCTTGCTACTGGACACGACTTGTTCAAGATGCCGCTGAAGGGTTACGCGGAAGCTACGCTAGCCGAAAACAAAAAATTTTCTACCGCGCAAACCAGGAACACTTGCAAGTAAGGGCCGATAGATCGTTACCGATTGGAGTGTGCAGCGGAAATGACCAATCGTGGCAATCCGATCCGGAACCTGTAGCCGATTCCCGGAGACACCCGATTCGCCAATCAGCCGATTCGAGTCGTCCGGCCGCGTTCTCACGCCTCGCTCGATGCGCCCGACCGCAGCCGATTCCACCACAGCCGATCGTTCCGATTGCAGCCGATCCGGCCGATCAACAGCGCGCAACGTTGCAGCGCCTCTACCGGTATCCACACGTCCGGGGACAAAACGCCGTACACCCGTGTGCTAGCACGCGATGCAAGGCTAGGGTTTGGCTCGAAAGTGGGGAGGGTTTCCGTGGAGATTGATCTCGGCGACTTCTGTTGCACGCGATGCAATTGACGTGTCGCAGCTCTCCACCCCTCCCTCCTTTATATAGAGTCGGCCGACTGGGACTAGTGGCCAATTAGGACTCTATTTTGAATCGGATCTCATCCGTATCTCATAGAGTTGGCCGCCCATACGTCGTAAGCCCATAGGACTCTATCCAATCGGATCCCTATCCGATCGAGCCGTATCCGAGTCCAACTCGAATATCTATTCTATCCCCCTAAGCGTGCGACCCTGTAGGTTCAGGTATACTCGGTTTCGGCTAAAGTCTAACTTAGCCGATCGTCGGCTCGAGTACAACTCAGCCGACTTGTCAATAGCGGCGCCTAGCAACACATATTGACACCATAGTATACAAGAATATAATATCGGCTCGAACCTGTAATGTGTACACAAATCCCTTTGCCTCACGATACCAATTAAGCTATAGGCAAGATGTGTGCCATCCCTTCAATAGCTTAACCATTCACTCGAACCGTATTGGATTATCCGTCGTTGATTGACTCCTCAATCAACTTAGCATGGCCATGCATTTCCATAATCCATTACCTCGAGGGCCCGAGATATCTCTCCAAAGGAGGGGCAAATTCCATCTTGATCACTCACATCCCACTCCATGTTTCATAGCAAACCCGAAAACTACCTTTATAACTACCCGATTACGGAATAGCGTTTGGTAGTCCCAAAGTAGGCTACTACACATGTTGGAATCCATGGTGATCTCAGGTCTAAGGACTTTGTACCAACACTACCTGAGACCAACTAATGGCACATTGATTCTGTAGTGTCTCATGGTGGGTCTATCCAACAATGTGTTCTCCAACACATGTGTCCATGTTTATTGATTTGGTATCTCCATACCCATGATCTATGAGAAATGATCATCAATCAATAAACATGCCGATCTTAGAATCATATTTGTTCCAACAATATGACATATGATCAGGGATCGTTTAAAAATAGATTCATACATATAGAGTCTCATAAATAAGTCACGTACTTATTGATCAATACAAGATGTCTATTTCATGGAACTGAATAACACTTTATTCATTTATACATAAACATTGACATGATATCCAACATCTCCATGTTGCCTCTAGGGCATATCACTAACAGCCGCCACCTTATGGGCCTGCTACCGGGTACCGCCGCGGGCAAGTAAACCATGTCCGCGCCGAGGAGGCACAAGAGGATCAAAGCGTTTTGATGGGTATGTTTTCTATCAACTCTACCCCAGTTAAAATTTTATTTGATTCCGGAGCATCGCATTCATTCGTGTCGTCACAAGTTAGCAAACAACACAACCTATGCCGAGTAGAACTTAAGAAACCCTTATTAGTACATTCACTTGGGGGAGCTATAACCGTACCCCATGCTTGCATCAATGTGCCCATTCAAATTAAGGACGTTGTATTTCCTTCGAACCTCATGGTATTACCACCACAAACCCTTGATGTTATTCTCGAGATGGACTGGTTAACCAAGAATAAGGGGGTTATAGACTGTAGCCGAAGGGAAGTTACCCTGTCCACCCCATGGGGATCACTGATGAGCGTAACCATGGACCGAGACCCAATGTTGTGTGAGCGAGCCGCGGGAATATTTACCCTACTACCCATGAACAAGGTGCCAGTAGTACAGGAATACCCGGACGTGTTTCCTAAGGAACTGCCCGGATGCCCCTGACTGGGACATCAAGTTTATCATCGACTTAATGCCTGGTACCGCCCCCATATCTAAGAGACCCTATAGGATGCCGGTTAACAAGCTCGAGGAACTTAAGAAACAGATCAGGGAACTACAGGAGAAAGGATTTGTACGCCCTAGTTCCATTTCCCTGGGGAGCCCCGGTACTATTTGTCAAGAAAAAGGACGGGAGTATGAGGATGTGTGTGGATTACCGGTCATTAAACGAAGTAACCATTAAGAACAAGTACCCGACACCCTGGATCGACGACCTATTTGATCACCTCAAGGGTGCCCAAGTATTCTCAAAAATTGACCTTTGGTCGGGGTACCATCAGTTAAAGATCAGGGCCGTAGATATTACAAAGACCACGTTCTCTACACATTATGGACTGTATGAGTACATGGTAATGTCCTTAGGATTGACCAATTGTTAACGCCAGAATTTGGTAAGCCCCGGAATTCGAATCGGCTAAAGTGTCCATCGGCTGATATCGAATCAAACAAGGCAAGCCAAAGTAGCTTCATGAGGATTGCCATATAAGGATAGAGTCCTAAAAAGAGCAATTGTATCTACTAATTAGGAAGAGTTTGTTGGTTTCCTATTTTATCTTGAGGAAAGTGTATTAGTTTCCAATAAGGACTCAGTTTGTTTTCTTTTTATCTTTAGGAAAGTTCGGATTGTAATCTGTTAGGATCTTTGTTAGCCCGTGGGTATAAATATGTAAGCCTGGGGTTCATGTAAAATATATCTCTCGATCAATACAATTCAGCGCATCGCCACCCTTTACCTTTTCTACTTTATTCATCATCCGGCGGGATTTGGCACCCGACGCAGGGCTGCATCGGCTTCGATCTCAGGCGAAGGGGTAAGTCCAATGTTCTGTCGGCCCAGGCAATTGTATTGGCTACGTCAGCGTTGTCACGGGCTGCATCAGTACATTCGAACTCTTGGATTATTCTGGTTTGGTTAACATGTTTGCCTACCTATTTATCATATGCATATGTTAATCTAGTCCTGGTATTTCAATTTAGTTCTATCGGTTGTCTCTCGCTTTAGGGTTTCTACTGATACCAGCTAAATTGTCTACTAGATTAGATTAGCTTAGGCATCTACCACCCTAAAAATTAGTCAAGGGCTTGATTGTCTAGATATTATGTTTCTTTTCATACTTAGTGCTGCATCGGTTCAGTTTGATCTACTAAGTCATGATTAGAACCATAATCTCTAGCTGCCTGTTGGTTGCCACTAAGGGTTTCATCGGGGTTTCAGCCGATGAGTTATCTGGATATTGCATCGGCTTGCAAGGATTGTACACAAGTTGGATCTAGCAGATTGCAACAAAGGCTTTATTGACTATTTAATCATTTGATTTAATAACATCGGACTTCCAGCCGATGTGTGCTTTAATCTTTAAATCAGTATCTATTTTATCATGCAATGTTATATATCATCATGTTATCATCAGCCGATCACCTTTATATAGATGTTTGCTCAGCGTACAACCGATGGATTCAAACCCTAATTGCATCGGCTAGCGTCAGCATCGGATGGGATTGCGTCATCAGCTGATCAGCCGATCGGCTATCTTGGTTATTGACCTATTGGCTGATATGCTTTATTTTTGGCTGCTTTGTATATCTTGTCAGTGGCAGGATCAAACTAACTGGCACGCTCGCACTTCATCGATTCTAGGACCTGCACTGGAGCTAAGCAGATCTCCCAGGCCGGTGTGTTGATTTTTCTCATCAACACCAATGCTCTAGCATATTTTATGAACCTGATGAACAAGGTATTCATGGAATATTTGGATAAATTCATAGTAGCGTTCATCGATGACATCCTTATCTACTCCAAGGACGAAGAGGAGCATGTAGAACACCTACAATTAGTACTGGAAAAGTCGCGAGAGCATAGGTTGTATGCAAAGTTTAGCAAATGTGAATTCTGGCTTAAGGAGATTGCCTTTCTCGGCCATATAATCTCGGCCAGAGGAGTGGCAGTGGACCCTGCCAAGGTCGAAGCAGTTACAATATGGAAAGCACCTAGGTCGGTGACAGAGATCCGATGTTTATTGGGATTGGCCGGATACTACCGTAGATTCATTGAAGGATTTTCCACCATAGCCAGGCCCATGACTCAAGTCCTAAAGAAAGAGAAGAAGTTCACCTAGACTGAGGAGTGCCAATGGACCTTTGACCAACTAAAAGAAAAGTTAACCACCCCTCCAATCTTAGTCCTATTAGACAACCGAAAAGACTTTGTGATATACTGTGATGCGTCCCGGAAAAGACTGGGTGGAGTATTGATGCAGGACGAGAAAGTCGTGGCATACGCCTCAAGGCAACTACGACCCCATGAGGAAAACTATCCCACACATGATTTGGAATTAGTCGCAGTTGTTCATGCGTTGAAAATTTGGAGGCACTACCTGATTGGGAACCATTGTGACATATACACTGACCACAAAAGTCTGAAATACTTCTTTACCCAGTCTGACCTCAACCTACGCCAGAAAAGGTGGCTGGAATTAATCAAGAACTACGATTTAGGGATTCATTACCACCCTGGCAAAGCCAATGTAGTGGCCAATGCCTTAAGCCGCAAAGCCCAATGCAACCATATGAACTTGGAGGGCATGGCCATCGATCTACAAGAGGAAATGGCCTGGCTTAATATGCATCTGATCCCTCACGGGGAATTAAACTCGCTAGAAATCCAACCTTTGTTGAGGGCTCAGATAAAGGACGCCCAAAAGGACAATGGAGAGATCCAAGCGATCAGAGAGCGCATGGCCACAGGGCATGCAAAAGAATTCTCGACGGACGACAAAGGGATCCTGTGGTATAAGAAAAGGATCTACGTGCCCGAGCAAGGTGGTTTAAGGAAACTGATTCTGAAGGAAGCTCATGAATCAGTATATTCGCTACACCCGGGTAGCACCAAGATGTATCAGGACTTGAAGGAAGAATACTGGTGGCCCAACATGAAGAGGGATGTAGCGGAATTTGTGGCCATTTGCGATGTGTGTCAATGGGTCAAGACCGAGCATCAGCAACTGGCAGGCTTGTTGCAGCCACTCAAAGTCCCTGAGTGGAAGTGGGATGAGGTGGACATGGATTTCATCGTCGGATTACCCAAAATTGCAGCGGGATATGATTCTATTCGGGTAATAGTAGATCGTCTCACGAAGACCACCAGATTTATCCCCGTTAAGTCTAACACAATAGTGCCAAGCTGGTGGAACTATACATGAGTAGGATAGTGTGCCTTCACGGTGTACCAAAGAGGATCATGTCAAATCGCGGTACGCAATTCACCTCCCATTTTTGGAATAAAGTTCATGAGGCACTTGGGAGCCATCTAGCCTTTAGTATCGCACACCACCCGCAGACCGACGGATAGACCGAAAGGACAAACCAAATCCTTGAAGATATGCTGAGATCTTGCGCACTAGACTTCACCAAGGATTGGGAAAAATGCCTACCCTACGCCAAATTCTCCTATAACAATAGCTACCAAGCGAGTCTGAAAATGTCGCCAAATGAAGCCCTGTTTGGTCGGCGATGCCGAACCCCATTAATGTGGTCCGAAACCAGTGAGCGAGCCATGTTTGGACCTGACATAATCAAGGAAGCCAAGGAAAAAGCCTGTCTGATCCGAGACCGATTAAAGGTAGCCCAGTCTTGGCAAAAGAGCTACGCGGATACCCGATGGAGGGACTTAGAGTTTGATATAGGCGACTACCGTATACCTAAAAGGTCTCACCCCTACGAGGAACCCAGAGGTTCAAGGTCAAGGGAAAGCTTGCACCGAGGTACGAGGGACCATTCCTGATAACCGCCAGAAGAGGCGAAGTGGCCTACCAGCTAGAATTACCCGAGAACATCTTTGATGTCCACCCAGATTCCATGTGTCGCAATTGAAAAAGTGCTTGCGAGTGCCGGAAGAGCAAGGCCCATTAGAGGCCATCCACGTCAACAATGACCTTACATATGCTGAACATCCGATGCGGATACTGGACAGGGCAGAGAAGAGGACCCGGACCAAGTCATGGCGTTTGTATAAGGTGCAATGGAGCAATCACTCCGAACAAGAGGCCACTTGGGAGAGTGAGGATTTTCTAAGGACTGAGTACCCCCACCTACTAGACGATTGGTGAGAAATCTCGAGGACGAGATTTATTTTAAGGGGATAGGTTTGTAACACCCTAAAAATCCGAGCGTTTAAAAATCAAAGTATAAAAATTGGAACTTACAAAAATCTTTTGATTGATTGCATTTTGTCGTCCTCATTTGCCTCTTATTCACAAATCTTTGGTGCCAAGTTGAATAAATGAATATTTATTTTGGAAGAGGGAGATCGATAGGATTTTAAAACCCTAAAAAAGGGAAGGAAGCTGCAAAATGAACATAAATAAAATATATAAAGATTATATAAAAACAAAATTAGAAAAGGTTACAGATTAATATACATTTACTTTGGACCAAAAATTTATTATGAAGGAAATATAAAACAATTATTTAATTATACACAAAGAAGAAAAACAAAAGGAAAGAAAGAACAAAATAAAATACATATATAAATAATATTAGTAGAATATTGAAAAGTAGGGCAAAACCTAAAAGTTTAACATAAAAAGTTCAAATTTATATCTGGGCCAAGTTATATTTTTAATTTATTTGGTATGACGTAAAAGAAATAAAAAAAGGGAAAGTACACTGTTCATTATCCGCGACCTGCTCGACGCCGTACCCCCCGAGCTCCGCGCCACGCCCTCGCGCCCCGCGCGCGCCGTGCGTCGCGTCGACCGTGTGGCCGTGCCCTCAAGTCCCATCTCCGCGCCGCCCGTCCCATCGTCGTGCCACCGAGTCCCGTCTCCGCGCCACCGAGTCTCGTCGCCGTGACACCGTCCCATCGCCATGCCGCCGAGCCCCATGCCCGCCGCCCATCCCGTCGCCCCTCCCTATCCTGCCACCCTATGAAAGGGGGGGAGGGGGAGAGCCCGAGCCCTCTCCCCTCACCTCACCGCCTTTCCCTCCCGTTCCGCTCTCATTTTCCCTCTTCCTCCCCGCATTGATGCCGCCCGTGTGCCGCCAATCGTCGTCGTTCGCCGCCCTCTTGTGCCACCGTGTCATGCCCTGTGAGCCCCTCTTCCCCTCCCCATGTCTGCCCTAAGCCGCCACACCGCCCACACGCATGCTCGGCTGGCCACCCGGCTGCGCGAGAGAGAGCGAAGGAAGGAGAGGGAGTCGGGAGGAGAGAGAGAGAGAGAGAAAGAGGAGGAGCCGAAGGAAGGAAGAAGAAGAAGAGAAGGAGAGGAAAGAAAAAAGAAGAAAGAAAAGAAAAGAAAAGGAAAAGAAGAAAAGAAGAAGAAAGAGAAAAAATATAGAAAAGAAAAATAAATTTGGGAGAAATATTTGGGAAAATTTTTAGCAAACATATATATATTCTTTTTCTTGGAATAAGACCTTTATTATTTAAATTTATTAAAGAATAAAATATTAATTATTGCATTGTCACGTACCCAAAATCTAGGATCAACTAATTTTTGTCAAAACAAAATGAAAGTAAAGTTTTCAATTTTTGCGAACCAAAAATTTTCTTTTTCTAGCTTAGGTTAAAAGATTTCCACCTAGGCCTTTGCATGGTAGACCCAATTTTGAGAACAAATTAAAACATGTCAATTATAACCTAGGATGAGAATGCAAACTTATACGAAAGCATGCATACTAACATAAAGCCCGATTTGACCTAGGTCATACGCGTATACTAGGATTTTTGAAAACGCATCTCATTATAGGCCATATAAGCATATCCTAACGATTAAATTTGTAAAGCAACCCTACACTAGCCCTGGATAAAAATAGAAAAGCATGAAAACTTAATTCAAGGTTCATTTCCTCAGCCCAAGACAAAATTCAAAAAACCTCCATGAACATATTAGGTGAAACCGCAGAGCGGAGCAAATATACCTAGGAAGGCCACCATGATTTTCTAGAACATACCGTGCAAGATAAAATCATGAAAAAATTCATGTAGGTTCTAAACACTATGTGCAACTTAATGTAAGTTTTGTACAATTTAATAACTAGGTTTAATTCCCCAAACAAATTAAACAAAACAGTCCCAATGTAGGCTAATTAGTAACTTTAATCGGCTAAAATGATAACTTTCCTAAAAGGGTATTTAGGTGCACATAAGTGTATATATTAAATAATTTATTCAAATACTAGGATAAAAACCATGAACAAATATATTTTGTTTAGAATTTTTCCTCACCATTTAGGCTCCCTAAAAATTCAAACCAATCTCAAAATACCCTGTCCTTGTTGAATTACTGAGAGCAAACTACAAGTGATCTTTGAGTGAAACCAAAGAAAATGAAACCTAGGGATGCTTAACTAACCCCAGTAAAAATTCCATCAATTTACCATGCCCACAGATCAAGGTATTGAGCAGCAAAGTGGAGGGAGAGAAATAAACTGATGAAAATCGAAAAAAAAAACAGTTGCACTCAAGTCTGTACCCATCTCTTTCTCCCTCGCGTTGCCTCCTTCGCCCTGGACCCACACGGCAGCCACCAGGGCTTGCTCCACTCAAGTGAAATGTGTGCCACCGCTCAAGGATGAGCCTGAGGATGCCTGGAAGCGGCGGGAGCCCGGGAGAGCGTGTCAGCACCGCCATCTTCCACCTCGCCACGCCACTGCCAGCGCGAACACCCCCATTTGAAAAACCTTGTCGCCACTGAGTTATACAACATTCCCTCATCACGTTCCATGAAAGAACCAAGAGAGTATGCCTCTGAATAGCCTAGAACTAGCTCCATTCCCTCCCCAGCCGTAGGTGTTTGATGCATCTCAAGACCTCTCTGCTGAGATTCGTCCCGAGCCAACCCTGGGAACATGATCCTTTTCCTGTACCTAATCCATCTGTGCCTTGGTTTTTCTGAGTTGCGATGCCCGAGGTCGCCGGAGCATGGCCGTTGCCGTCAGGGTGCCGCCGCTCGGGAATCGATGACGTTCCAGCCAATGTGGGGCAGTGCACGGCCGAGGACGTGCGTCAATCTCGTCGGCTCAACTCCCTCATCATTTCCTCCCAAGAACCCAAGCAAATGGCGCTCTGTGGAGGGAGATCGACCCCATCTTCTTCGGCTCCGGCCGGACCGCTGCCGCCGGTGTTCCGTCCTCCCTGGTGAGTTCCAGCTTGGTTCCTTGCATGTGAAGTTTCCTATTGACCTTAGTAACCCCTTTCGTGCATTCTCTTGCAAGCCCGTTGGCTACATGTCGCCGCCACCGTGCAACCGAAGTGTTCTGCCGCCGCCGTCGGGTTCCTCCATCACCGCCGCCTCGCCGGAGCTCTTCTTCCTCGGCAATTTACTCGGTGAGTCTCCTGGGCGCTCAAGCACTCTCCCACATGTCTTGGTTTGCGCTCATCCAGGCCGTAGGCGCATGTGCATCGTCACCCGAAAGCCACCGCCGCCCGTACTCGTCGCCGGCGCGACTCCGGCCACGTCAGCCTGTGGGAAGACTTCCATTGGCTTCGCTATCACCCTCTCCGCCCTTTTAATTTTGGTTGCCTCCTCAGCCGGGCAGCTGTTCATCATCGGCGCTGTCGACACAGGCCGCCGGCCGGCCGAGCCCTGCCTCAGCTGCTGCTTTTCCTCACCAGTGAGCATGACACACGGGCCCCACAGCCATAGGCGCTTAGGACAGTGATTAGCAATTATTTGAACTTTGTAAGGTCTTTTCTATAAATGTTGCCTGTATGACTCGTGGGCCAAGGATCCACTTGTAAATGAACCAGAACTCAGGGGATCACACAGTGCTGGCAAGGGAAAAATATATGTAACTAAAGCAAAGCCTTTTGAACAAAAATGACCCGAACTTGTAAATTCGATATAAAATGAAATATAGCTCCTTTTGAAATGATTCAAATTTCTATCGGTCCTTAAATAGATTAAATTTAATTTAGAATTATAAAACTTGGTACCCACTGCACTGATTTTGTCTCTAAAATTCTTATAAGGAAAATCACACATAGAGCTGGTCCAAAATTGTAAAATAAGTAGAAATTTGAAATTAACTCATTTTTGGACGAACTCAATTTCTGTAGATTCCTACACTTATGTTCTGTAATAGGAAAAATAAAAAGGTATACATTATTTGGGTCAAATGCTTACAAAACTAATTTAGAGGAAATGCTACATTTTAGGGCAGTCAACCTTTAGAGATTTATTTAAAATTCATACTAACTCCTTTTTGAACAAACTTAAGTTCTGTAGATTCACCAAAGCCCATACTTTCAAAATGTAAAATAAAAATATATACCTACTGTGTAGTGAAATCTCTTAAACAATTAAATAAGGAATAGATAACTTAGGGAGCACCTTAACTTGTAAAATTTGTAGAAAGCTCATTTTTAATTCATTTTGAGTGAACCAAACTTCATTAGAGCCAGCAAGATTTAAAATTAAATTGGGTGAAATAAAACATGGCAACACACACTAAAATGTGTAGGAAAACCTTAAACAAGATAACCTAGGTGATAATCAATATTTACGCTAAACCCCATGTGCCTATATGCATAGATGCACATCTAAATTATATCCTAACCCTAAGTAGGTCAAAATAAAACATGTTACACCAGGAGAACCATAGGATCCAACCCTAACCATCAAAACTTGGCACACTTAGCTCATATATCAAATCCTAGGTTAATGTGTTAAAGGAATTAACTTAGAACCCTCTCTAGCTTACGCAGTAAATGGTAGAATAACATAAACTCTAAAATTATGAGCTAAGATTAAATGGGTTAACTAAATCATCCATTTTTATACATTCTTAGAAATTAAAACAAGTTCTAGCTAAAACCCTACAGCCATATAAATAGAATGCTATAGGCCTAAAACCCATCGTAAAATTGTAAAATGCCTAAGAAATTCATAATAGCTCTAAAAATTATGTAACCAAATGCGTTAGTCTTAGAAAACTTATCTCCACGCCTCTGTGGGTTCAAATCAATAAAAATCGAGTTATAGCAGCACTGTCCACACAACACCTACCCCTATGTCCCTAAGATCCGATAAAACTTCTAAAATACATAACTCCCAAATGGAGTAGGATAAATTCGAAATTCTTTTGCTAAAAATCATTTTAGACCACTAGCTACTTAATATATGAAAATCATGCATTTTAGAGCATTTCAGATTTTTGCCTGTTTTCGACGTTTAGTCGCATACCGTATGTTTTGTTTAGACGATTGCGTAAATGGAGGAGCGGAAGGTGTGGTAACATTCTCTCCAGACCAAGGAAAGTTCTTGACCCTCCTTTGAACACCTTAAACCTATGTTTTTGGGCAATATGTTTGTTTGTGAAATATGCATGCGTAGTTTATCTCATTGATAATCTTAAACTAAGTTGGTAGATATATCCTCAAAAATTTGCATGAACCTTTGCAAAATGCTCCCTTGCTGTTTTGAACCCTAGGGAATAATTTAAAGTACTCATATGAAAGTACGCTACGCTTTATGAAAATGATATGGTTAGCCTTGCTTAGAATTAATCAAATTATGGGCATAGATTGTTTTTCTAAAACTCTTTGAAAAACCTTTTCTATGTTATGAACTAAATGGGGAGAAACCCCAATTATTTGCGAAACAAAGTAAAAACTTGATTTTTAGACTTGGGCGGCAAGTGGCGTGCAATTGATGTATTTGCATCGCTGATAGGGGGAGTGTTTGCCCGAGTCGATTAAGGACTGAACTACATGTCATTCATTGTGTTTATCGTACAACCACATGCATGTGCTAGTATGGGATAGCCTTAGCCAATTAACCTGTTTAGCACTTAGCCTTGCACTCTGGTAGGCCGGTGAGTATGGGTTCGTATAACCCAGAGGAACTTCCTTTCTTACCCTTGAATCTGCTAGATAGGTGAAAAGTCTACCAATACAATGATATCGTGTCACGTGGGTGGGTTTCCAAAGTGTCTGCCACCACGGCATTAAGTTAAGGCGTGGGCCCACCACTTAACGGTTCTGGGTCATTTTCTAGTATGACCCAGGATGGAGGAAACACATATCTCCTAGTGCAAGGCTATAGGCTAAACATGGTAAAGACTTCATCACTAGTACAAAACACCTTATAGGTGCCGGTTGAAAAACCCTGTTAGGTGCCGGTTTTTCCAACCGACACCTATTGATCGGCACCTATACAAAAATAAACAGGTGCCGGTCTAAGAACCAGCACCTTTAAAATTCAAAAAATCACAAAAAAATTCGTTTCGTTCGAGCTCCCCACATCCATGCATAGATCGATCCAATCCACAACAACCCACAAATCCATCCACAACATCACAGATCAATCACAAAATAAATCCATATATCAATCATCCACGATTCATCACAGATTCCTCCACAAATCACAAAAAGAATTAAAGATTCACATATCAGATCACACACACACACACAAAAACCTAGAGCTCGGTCGGATCTGCCTCCACAAAAAAAAACCCCACTGCCGCCGCTCCCGCCGCCTACCCTCCCGCCTCCCGCCGCCCCTTTCGCCGCCCCCTCCTCCCGCCTTCCGCCGCTCCCACCGAATCCTCCTACCTCCCGCCGCCCGTCCCGCCTCCCGCCGCCTTCCCTCCGCCGCGTGAGAGAGAGGAGAAAGAGGGTGGCTGAGAGAGAAGAGAAAGAGAGGTGGAGAGAGATGCGGCTGAGAGAGAGGAGAAGATAAGCTTTATAAAAATACGGCCGGCTCAGCTCACCCGGTCCGACACAGTTTTTAGGTGTCGGTTTTATTAAAAAACCGACACCTATAATATATTATAGGTGTTGGTTTTTTAAAAAACCGGTATCAATAGTATAGGTGCCGGTATTTTAAAAAAGCGATACCAATGGTATAGGTGTCGGTTTTGGTCTAGAGCCGGTACCTATTGTTTTAATAGGTGTCGGTTTTTGTTGAACCGACACCTATTAGGCCGATACTTATGCATATTTTTGTAGTAGTGCATTATGACCTCTAAACACATTCACCATGAAGAGTGTGGTAGCGTTTCGACCCCCGATTTCACAAACAGGAATCTTTCGTGTTCATAGTATCATTTCCCTAGATCGAGTAGTTTGGTACCACGAATACAGTACTGTATTATCAGGAGCATAATGCACGGATAGTTTTACATCACAATTATATTAATAATAGGCCCGAAGGCAATATCCAACACATAGGACCTACTGGTCCAGATACAACCAAAAGCAGAGTTTAGGTAAGATAGCAGATGAAAGGCAGCGGCATGTCGATCGCCTACAGGCAACGACTGGGGACTAAGACATATTGCGTTCCATCGTCTTCGTTGCCCTCCTGGCAGTAGGCATAGGAGTCATCCTCACCTCCTTCATCTGGAGGTTTGTGCGTATAGCAAGGGTGAGTACCAACCGTACTCAGCAAGCCAACATGGAATAATGCACATGACAGGGGATTTCACAGAATGGATGGGGTTTATTTGCACAAAGCCAATTTTTGCAAATCATTTCACAAACCTATCATCTAGCCAGGTCAAGTTTTAATTCAGTGTATATTAAACCGGTGATGGTTCTGTTCACCATCCATTGTGATACCAAGAATGACTTCCCGCCTCTGGATCGTCATGGTTTTCTGGGGAGTCTACCCCTTCTCGTAGACCGAGAAGTTGAGTCCACCAGCACACAAAAATCATTATGATACTGTTGACGAGAAATCTCTCTCACGCGCTGGCCTGGGAGATCTGCTTGACTCCAGTGCAGATCCTTCTCGGCTGCCTACAGCGCGTAGGGCGTGCCAGTTGATTTGATCTGCTAATCAACAAGAAAAAAACAAGATAGTGTACATTAAGCGTTAGGTTAGATCCCCACGGGATCGGCTAAGGAAATCCATGGATGTATATATGCTATTCTAGGCCATATTTGGGCCAAATGACTAGAATGGGTCGGCTACACCGAGACAGCATCAGCCGCTTGATCCAAATATAGTGAAGAATAATAAATATACAGATCAATAACCTAGCCGATACTGGAAAGCTAACAGCGAATCGGCTAGTACTCCGATGAATCTTATGTAAAGATAATACTCCTGAATCGAACGTATAATTCAGAAATCGGCCATCGGTTGCCCGGGAAGAACCGATTTCACTAAGCAACGTCCGACAGAAACACGATCTTAACATAAGAGGTAATCCTAATACAAATCTAGTAACAATAATGTTAAAATAAACATATTAGGGCAAATAAGGCCGGCTGAAACCCCGACGCTACCTCTAGATAATATAAATCCCAGAAGAACAGATCACTGATAGTTCTAAAGACGACTCAATAGTTCGAACCCGATGCAGCATTAAGTATCAAAAGAAATATCCAATCTGTTATAACAGACTTACACTCCTTGAGATGGTGGATACCACATATGAACCAACCAACTCTTAGATCTAGCTCTGTTGACCACATGTTCTAGACGAAATGAGCCAACAACAAGATAGATCTAAACATTGATCTAATTCATATGCGTTATATGATATATGACGTAGTAAAATCACTAGTTCTAATGTATCATTGCGATGGAAGCATTAGAAATAGATAATCATACCACTAATGACAAACATTTACCTGAGCTTGGGGGTCGAGACGATGCAGCCCAAAGCCAAACAGAGTGTTCGTCTAAAAGAAAAGGATGGCGATGCGTCGAAGATTAGATTGGTTGAATCGTTTTTTTACAAAGGGCCTCGGGTCCTATTTATACCCGAAATACAAATACTTGTAACAACCCTGGACTCTATCTAACTACTGTTTAAAACACCATATTATCCCTAGTGGGACCTAGGCCGTGCTACAACTAACAATCTAACAAATCTCTAGATTACAGATACAATTGCCGTTATAGGACTCTATCCATATGTGGCAATATCTTTTAACGCGCAACTAGCAGCCGAATCTTTCATTTATCTCCAAGTTTCTGCACTAAACACGGCTTCATCTCTTCCGGTCTCAGAATCGGCTATCATCTGCTCCCATTCGATCCATCCTCAGCCGACTAACCCTACAGCTGATCCCTTTTTAATCGATACGATTCCTTTCTTCAGCCGACCCGATTTCGCTTTGCCTTTACGAACTTTAGGAACTCAATTACCAAATTTCGGTGTTAACACATGCCCCCGAAGTCCGTAATACGAAGTGTTGCGGATTTGCTCGCCTATTCGAACTCTTGCTTCCTTCTTGGTCTAAACCGCCTTGGCTTCTCCCCAAGTGCTCTTTAAATATCCACCTCTCTCGGCCGAACCGCCTATGCCTTTAACGTGTGCTCAGCTTTCTTCACGAACAAACTTCCTGCCCTTTCTCTCTCTCCCCCAGCGACTCCATCGACGCTCGACAACCTCCCCCACGTTCTTCAAACTCATCTTCGCCCCCGAGCTCCCCGATGGCCTCCACCGCTGCATCAAGCACCTCCAATTCGCCGGCCACCACCGTCACGCCGGCCCGCAACCATTGCGCCATCTGCGCCGCCGTCGCAACCGCTTCAGCCATGCTGCAACCGAGTTTCCTCGGTACTTCCTTCCGATCCACGATTTTACTCCCAACCTGCTTCTCCAAATATCCTCACATCAATGATTCGTTCGGTGATTTTTTTTCAGTAGCATTTTATCCCATGCTCTTATCAATTAGTACTTTTCCTGTTCCCGAACCGTAAAACACAATCATTCTTGACTAGTACTTTTCTACCCTTCTTCGGACTGTAGCATTTGTCTCATCAAGTACTTATCCCCAATTCGACACAAGCGGAGAAGTATTTCCTCGGACCTATCGGCAACACAGACCCAACTGATGTAATCATAGCCGAAACCAACCGCATCCCTTTTAACACCGCCAAACCATCCCTCTCCCATTTGAACGGAACATTCAAAGCTTGGCCATCCACTGATGCAGCTTGGACTGGATGGTACAAAAGGATATAGTCGGCCAAGTACTCCCAGTGGGAAGAGAAAAAACTTGCCCAATGCTTGGAATTGTCCATCGCAGGCATGGAGAAAGACGAGCCGCTTCTATCGGCTACGACCTACTTCTTGAACGATAGCTTTAATGCCTTCATCTTTCGGCAAGGGCCGATGACCATTACACTAGCCGATGTATATACGACAACTGGGCTGGACATTGAATCATCGGCTAACCCCAGCGTTTTGAACCGAAAAGGCCAACATCAGTTCAAAACCAAAGCTATCGGCGGATGGAGCTGCTTCATCGCCCAAAACATGAAGGACGGGACAGTCAGCCACCGGGAATACACCGCCTTCTTGATGATGTGGCTGGAAAAGTTTGTATTCTGCGGATCGAGCTGTGGGCCGACCGCTAATTGGCAAATCATGGCCGAAATCCTGGCCGATGGGAAGGAATTTGCACTGGGAAAATACCTCCTCGGCTATTCATACCAAATGCCACACCAAGCTGCCGCGAAAATAGCCGCCAACACCTCAATCAACACTGGTGGCCCCTGGTGGTTCCTCCAAATCTGGCTGGTGTTAGCCACCCAGAATGTAGCTGGTTGGCCCTGTCTGACAGACGCCGGATTCCCGCGGCTAGAGCCGATTGAAGACGAAGAAGGTAACCAGATTGACACCAGGCGATGCATGAACTATGGAGAAGCAGCCGCCGCCCATGAAGGCTCAAAGCAATCGGCCGAGCTATTGGCCAAATGGTTCATAGCCTTTTACGATGGGCTGTCCCGCGACAACCGCACTTGGTACTTCTATCCAGACCGGGGATCGTTTGAACTGCCGATTGATTTCAACTGGGATGACCTCAACTCAACCGATAATCCGAGGTGCAGAGAATTGTTCGCCGCCTCTTTGTCTCCCTGCATCTTGCTGAAGGGGTTCACCAAGGTCGATCAATGGCCCAGAGCTATGAATTCTATTACCCGGTATCGGCGGCGAGGCAGTTTGGTCTTGGGCAACTGCCCATCGGCTTTTTCTATGCCGATAAGATTGAAACCAGAGGGGCGGTCGGCCAAGACTTGATGATGAATTGGTTGCTGAACATAGCCGGTCCTCTCCTCGGCGACGCCAGCGTGATCACACTGTCTATGAGGAGAAGCGTCGCTTACGACCGATGGTGGTCTGAACTCAAACGCCACATTTTCCACCAACGGCCGTCTTGCTACATCGACCTGCTTCTGCCCGATGAGATCCCTCGGTATATTTCTGTTTCAGGCTAACAATTTTCCTCTTACGATCCATTCATCGGCTGGATCAGCCGATTAACATTCATGTTTCGATTTTGCAGGAGACGGAAACAGAGCGGCCGACGGTAAGTGACTTCGGACGCCCCATCGAATATAACCCAGGCGTTCTAGATGTAGAGGGCCTTGCTCGTCGACCATCGGGGGGGCGCCAAACTATCATCAGCATTGCGAGGCGGAGTGCGTCGGCCGATCGCGCCGAAAAGAAAAGGCACCACCACCACGTTTGTTAGCCGCGCCTGCCCCCAAGAGGGTGAAAAAGATAAAATTGGCCGCTTCAGCCGATAGCCTCCCCCCTCTGGATCCGGCCATCGAGCAATTCCTCGATGCTGCTGTCAATGAAGAAGCGCCGACGGCTGCCCGGGTGGTGGCCGAACCCGGGGCCTCGAGTCCTGAGTCGGTAAACGCCCCGACTGACGTTCCGCCAGCCCCAAGCCCGCTGACAAGGCGTCCACCGGTAAGCTTTTACTTCATTGGGTTTGGTCTCGCGATGATTGCTTGTGCCTGATCAGCCTGTTGTTCGTAGGTCAAGAGATTGGCCGGTCACACTCCTCGTCCCGCGCCGTCGGTAATCATCTTTCGTCACTTTGTCTGTGGTAATCGACCGGTTCATCCACTAATCCTTTCTTCTGCAGCTCCCGCTATCTCCATCGGCTCCCCCAGGCGTCGGGCGAATGTACTGTGCCTATTGAGGACAGTGACGATAACGCCGGCAAGGAGGGTCGGACGGCCATGGGCGATAATTCAGCCGAGCCAACAGCCCTGACAACGACGCCGACGGTAAGCCAACTAATTTTGACTATCGGCTTTGTCATGCCCCTGATCCTTTCTCCTTCCGCTGTAGAATGTGGCCGACCTTCTCAAATTTGACTTGTCAGAGTTCGAGGAGCCTGGTGATACCGGCGAGGAAGCGCTTGCAACGTCGGCTGAGGGCCTGAGGACCACCTTAGCTGATATCGACAATCTGCTGGAAGCTTCATTGGACGCACTGGTGGTCGACAGCGGCTCAATACGCGTGCGATTCAGAGACATCCAAGACCAGCTGTCGAATGCCGTAGCTGAAGCCATCGTGCCGGCGACCTTCATGGAAGCCTATCAGTTCAAGTATGAACGAGCCCAGCAGCGAATAATTGATCGCCGTGAGAGTCAAGCGCGGTCGGCTGCCATCCAGTTGACAAAAGAAGCCATTGAGAACCGGAAGGCCGCCTTTGACCGCCTGAAGACAGAACCGGCGGCCAAGCTTGAGCAACTCTGCGCCCGTCGGGATCAATTGGTGGCCGATCTCGTTCAAGTTATGAACGAAATCGATGTCCACGAGGAGTACATAGCTGGTTTGCCGGCCAAGGTTGAAGCCGAGCGCCAAGGCATCAGGGCGGCCGTGGCGCATTTGCGCGACTTGGTGCGGAGCACCCGATCGGTGGCCGGGTCCGAGGCCGACGACCTTAGGGCCATTGGTGTAATCGACCAGATTAGACGGATGGCATTGTCAGCCATAGCCGATTTCCTGAAAAAATGAGACTGTAAACTGTCCGACCTTGTGAGGTCAACTCATATTTCTGTACCGTACTTGTGTTCCTGTGATGTGATTGGATAAACCGTATTACTTGAGCTTAATACCCGGCTTCGACTCGTGTGTCATTGCGCTCGTAGATATAATCGGCTCTGCTCGTAGGTAAGGTTGTCCCTTGGCTGTGTGCGGCATCTCGACTTGTTCGGTTCGAAATCGACCCCGAGATGACGCCCCGACCTTTAGCGTTATCCTTCGGACACCTGTCTCGCTGGTTATCGGCCGGTAATACCCGATCATGTTGCCGATCTGGCTTCGTAGGCCGGCTCATCCGAATCTGTACTTCAAGAACCTGTGAGTTCTGGGCGATAGGTATCCAGACCTGCGCAGTCGCCAGCCATTCAACGATTCCCAACGCCTTTAATGATGATCTCTTCGACTCTTGCTTCGACCCTCGGGTCGGCAGCGAACTTTCACATCTAAAAATCATATCCTTTCTTTCTATAAATGGGCTCCTCCGGCCCTTCCTGAATAACTCACGGCCGAAGAAGACAACCTCCAGGAGTACGATGCCCAGTCTTCCAAGTCTTCGGCAAGGCTTCCCATGGCTTCTTCGAGCTCGTCAGTGAACCAGGTGATTCCCCAACTCATCTATTCTTGCCATTTTCTCCCTTCCAGTACTCAGGAACGGATTTCCTCGCAACAGCCTCATCCACTTCGGGCGATCCTGGAGATCATGGAGACACCGTACGAACTGTCGGTCAGCCAAGACCGACGAGTGAGGGCGAACCTGAAATGCTTCAGGGAGTTGGAGGCTCGTCACCCGGCGGCCAGGCCTCCCGTTCACCTTGGTGGCATCCCGGCTGCTGCCCCCATGGCGTCTTCGACGCTCGCGTGCCTTGACTGGCTGGAAGGTAGGCAAGCCCAACTTGCCAACGAGCTATTGACCACAACCACCGACATAAGGGTCACTCGGCTGGAGTACCTGATCCTGGATGCTCTAGAGATGGAGACTGCGGAGCCCATTGAATGAGCCCTGGCAGCCATTAGGGACTACCTAGCGAACATGTAATCAAAGAAGGCCTCGCGCCGATTTTGAATAAAGCTCGTTTTAATGTTCCTGATTTCGCCTGATTTTTGTGTCGGAATTGGCCTGCTTTTTCGGTTGACTTGCGCATGTGTATGCCCCCCAAGTTTTGTTGATAGCTTTGATGTCGACAAAATTTGTGAGTTCGAGTCGTTCATGCATTCTGGTCTTCCCTGTCGGGGAATCATGAGCCGATCGTGGGCATGAGGTGGTGTATGCGAATGCCTAAAGGTGATGCCTTGTAAGACATCGGCTGTCGTGGGTCGGCCGTGGTGACAATAGCCGACTTACGAATTGATCCACACGCTCGGGTAATATTTCTTTAGATATTTTCCATTAAGGGCCCTTCCGAATATCTCTCCATCCAACCCTTTTAGCATGTAAGCTCCTTTAGAGACGCATTTGTGGATCTTGAAAGGCCCTTCCCAATTTGGTGACCATTTGCCGAATTTGTTGTCTCTAGACCCGATCGGTGGTATAAGTTTCCAAACGAGTTCGCCTTCCTCAAAAGATTTAGGTACAACCTTTTTATTGTAATGTCTGGCTACTCGTTCTTTATCTTTTATTACTTTTTCTACAGCTTTCATCCTGGACAAAACGAGATCCTCCGACTCGTCTACCGCGAGATGATAATAATTGTCGACTGTGAGTTGGTCCTGTAGCTGAATGCGCCTTGAGCCGACGACGCTTTCCCACGACAGCACTGCTTCGTGTCCATAGACCAGTTTGTACGGCGGGACTTGGATTGACCCGTGCCATGCCATCCGATATGCCCATAATGATTCGACCAATCGGGTGTGCCATTGCTTAGGATGCTCAGAGATCTTTCTTTTAATTAGCATGATCAAGCTTTTGTTTGACGCTTCGGCCTGCCCGTTGGCTTGCGTGTAATACGGCGAAGAGTTAAGTAGCTTGATCCCCATGCCGTCGGCAAACTGGACAAACTCGTCCGACACAAAGATAGACCCCTGGTCGGTCGTTATTGTTTGCGGAATGCCAAATCGGTAGATGATGTGTTCTTTGACGAACTCGATTGCATCCTTAGAATCCACTTTTTTGAGAGGGATCGCCTCCACTCATTTTGTGAAATAGTCTGTGGCCACTAGGATAAATTTGTGCCCTTTGCTTGAAGGTGGATTGATCTGGCCGATCATATCAATGCCCCATCCCCTGAAGGGCCACGGCTTGATGATTGGGTTCATGGCCGACGCCGGTGCTCGTTGTACCGTGTCGAACTTTTGGCAGTCCTGGCACCCTTTGTAGTATTTGAGACAATCCTCCAGCATTGTCGGCCAGAAGTACCCGGCTCGGCGAAGTAGCCATTTCATTTTGTGGGTCGATTGATGTGTGCCACAGATTCCTTCGTGCACTTCCACGATGGCCACTGTAGCTTGATCGGCCCCCAAACACTTGAGTAGTACGCCGTCAATCGTCCGATAATATAGGTCTTCATCGAGTAATACGTACCGTAGTGCCTTGTATCATAGTTTTCTTGTGGCCGATTGAGAGGGGTCTTTGAGATAATTGTAGACGTCAAACCTCCAATCATCGGCTGTGATGGTGGCCACACCTACGTCTACGTTTCTCAGCATCGGCCGGTAGCCTGATGCCCCTTGAGCCAAATCATTGGCCTCCGTATTCGCTCCCTGGGATATGCTTCAAAGTGACTAGCGGAAACCATCCATTAACTCCGGCATTGTCGGTTATAGATCATCGCGCGTCATTTTTGCACTCATATTCTCCTGATAATTGGCTGATGACGAGCAACGAATCTCCCATTATCTCGACTGCATCAGCTTCCACCTCCTTGAGCGAGTTAACCCTTTGAGAACGGCTTCATACTCGGCTTGGTTATTCGTAGCGTGGGGGTCAATGGCGAAAGCGAACTCGAAGCTTGCCCCTCGGGCGAGATAAGGACTAAGCCGATGCCGCAGCCGTTGGTGCATACCGAGCCATCGAAAGTCAAAGTCCAAGGCATAATTTCCACTGAGCCGATCGAATCGTTTCTATGTTCCACAATGAAATCGGCTATGGCTTGTCCCTTTACTGCCCTTGGTGCCTGATACCTTAGATCAAACTCTATTAGCGCGAAGATCCACTTTCCGATCCTTCCTTTGAGCACTGGAGCCGACGGCATGTACTTGACTACATCGGCTTTGCAAGTTACCGTACACTCATTGGACAGCAGATAGTGCCTCAACTTTGTACATGAGAAATAGAGGCATAGGCATAACTTCTCGACAGGTGAGTACCACGTCTCTGCATCTAGCAGCCGCCGGCTGAGATAGAAAATGGCTTTCTCCTTGCCGTCGACTTCTTGGATTAGGACTGAGCCGATTGACTTGTCGTCGACTGACAGGTACAGCTTGAATGGTACTCCCTTTTGTGGAGGCATCAGAACTGGAGGAGAGCTTAGATAATCTTTTATGTTGTCTAACGCTTTCTGTTGCTCTACCCCCCACATGAAGGTCTGATCGGCCTTAAGCCGAAGCAATGGTGTGAACGGCTCCATTTTTTCTGAGAGATTAGCTATGAACCGTCTGATGAAGTTTATCTTTCCGATCAATGACTGAAGCTGCTTTTTATCCTTTGGGGGTTAAATTGTCTTAATAGCATTGATGCTCCTTGGTGTGACTTCAATCCCTCTTTCATGGACGAGGAACCCCAAGAATTGCCCGGTCGACACGCCGAACGCACATTTAAGCGGATTCATCTTCAAACCATACTTCCTCGTCCGTTCCAGCACTTGTCTTAGATCGGTAATGTGGCCTTCTATCTTTCTTGACTTGACAACGACGTCGTCAATGTATATCTCTACTAGTGAACCGATCATATCGTGAAAGATGTAATTCATTGCCCTTTGATATGTTGCCCCAGCATTCTTTAAGCCGAACGTCATTACCACCCACTCATAGAGGCCGATTGCACCAGGGCATCGAAAAGCTGTCTTGTGGATATCCTCTTCGGCCATGAATATCTGGTTATATCCTGCGTTGCCATCCATGAAACTGATGATTTTATGGCCTGAGGCAGCGTCGACAAGCAGATTGGCTGTTGGCATTGGATATTCGTCTTTTGGGGTCGCCTTGTTTAGATCCCTGAAATCGATGCACACCCAAAGTTTGCCATTTTTCTTCAATACCGGGATGATATTCGAGACCCATTCGGCATATCGGCAAGGCCGAATGAATCCTGCGTCGTATAGCCGAGTGATTTCGGCTTTAATTACGTCATACATATCGGCCTTAAACCTCCTGGGAGGCTGTTTGAACGGCCGATATCCTGCCTTGATCGGCAGCTGATGGACTACTATCGATCGGCTAAGACCGGGCATCTTGAAGTATTCCCAAGCAAAACAATCTTTATATTCTTTTAGTAATTCAATAAGTTGGGATCTACAATGAGGAGATAAATTTTTGCTAATGTATGTCGGCCTCGGCTTATCACCAGAGCCGATGTCGATTTCTTCTAACTCGTCGGCCGACGTGAAGCCTTGTCCTAACTTGCCATCGTCTTCGCTCGCGGTGGCTACGCCGAGAACGCTTGAGCCCTCCACCATGTTTTGTTCAAAGCAGCAACTGCGGCTCGTCGCTTCCGATGGGCTGTATTGTTGAATTGGACACATTTAGAAAATCGGCTTGCCAGATTTTCCTAGATAAACAATCGATGCCTTCGATTTCCCAAAGTGGCAAATCGGTGCTGACAACACTAACTGACCTGTCGGCTGGCACGATCTCGATCTTGTCGCCGTCCCATTGGATTAGGCTTTGGTGCATTGTAGAAGGGATGCAGCAGTTAGCGTGGATCCAGTCCCTTCCGAGCAGCAGGCTGTAAGACCCCTTCCCGTCGATGACAAAGAACGTTGTGGGCATGGTTTTGTTGCCGATAGTCAGTTCAACGTTGAGAACGCCTTTGGTCTCCGATGGGTTGCCGCCGAAGTCCTGTAGTACCATGTTGGTTTTTATCAGGTCTTCGGCCCCTTGTCCGAGTTTTTCGAAAGTTGCGTAAGGCATGAGGTTGACCCGCTCCCCATCGACTAGCATTTTGGAGATCGGCTTGCCGTTAACGAATCCTTTAATGTATAACGGTTTCAGGTGCCGATTTTTGGTTCATTCTGGCTTGTCGAAGATGGCCTGGTCCGGCGAGATTGCTAGTTTTGCCGGGTCATCTTCGATAGCATCCGCGTCAGTTTCGGGGGTGCCGAACTCAGCCGGTAACACGAAGACCATGTTAACCGATGCGGAAACTTTACCCTTCCCTTTGGCTGCCCTTCTGGCTTGATTGGCTGGACTTTCTTCGGCTTGTTCTTCGTTGGTCACAACGTCCTTCCGCTTGGGAACCCACCGCCTCTTGATTTTCCCAGCCGACGGCGCTGCTCGTAGATCATTTGTTGCACCTCGTCTTGTCTTCCTTCACACTTGAGCCGTTGAACTCTCCTCTTCTGAGTCTTTGTAAAGAGATCGGACGGGACCATTGGGGGTTGGCCGATTCCTCATCGTCGGCCTCTTCGTTATCGCGGTTGTCTCCATCCCAGTTTTCGTCGATGAAGAAGTCCTGTGGATCGGACCGAGCCGATCATGGACAGATCACTGTCTTCGGTTTAGCTGGATGGCTCTGGGGTTGAGCCGAACTGGACTTGCAGACGACAAGCTCCCGCGTTCATCGTTGTCGCGGCGATTGTTACATGCTGGGCAGTCTTCCAATGTTGGTAGCCTCATGTCGGATTCCCAGCAGTACCTGAAAAAATCGCAATGCCAATGTGGATCGGCATTGTCACGGTTTACCCTGTATCGTCGGCTCTGATTACTCGGTTCGTGCCGACGAGGTGCTTCGTCGTAAATTTCTTCATGCCGAGACCAGTATTGATGATGGTGTCGGCTTCGTTCATGGATCGGCTGTCGGCCAACCGATCTGATGACTGGGAGCACCATATTAATTTGCGCGGCGTGGTATCCAGTCTGGTCATCTTCTGCTTTGGCCCCGATCGACGTATTGGCTAAGCCGTGCGCCATTCTGTCCTGTCGATCAGCTCGCCCGGGGCCGGCATGGACTGTGTTGACCGGGAAGGATTGCCGTCTACTTTCATGGACCGATTTGAGTCGGCGAACTTTAACTTCCCGGCCTCGATGGCCGACTGGATTTCCTCTCTGAAGACTTTGCAATCATTTGTGGCGTGAGATGTGGACTTGTGCCACTTGCAGTACTTCTTCTTTTTCAACTCTTCGGCCGACGGGATCACATGATTTTCAGGTAATTGAATTTGTTTTTCCTTGAGCGGTAGATCAAAGATCTTGTCGGCTTTAGTGATATCAAAATCATACTTTTCTTCCTTAGCCGTCTTCAGCAGCCATTGGCAGACGATGGCCTTTTTGTTCTTGGCCCATTCGGCTGCCGCCACTTCTGTTTCGTCGTCGTCGGACCCGTAATCTGAATCGACGATGACTTGGGTTATGCTCTTGACGGCCTTCCTAGTCTCTTGGAAACGCTGTTCGTGGGCCGTCACTTTCTTCGCCAGGTGGGCTAGACTATCGAAGTCTTGCGCAGAGAATCGTTCCCGATTGGCGCGATCAAACCATGGAAGGCTAAATCGGCCACTGAGCGTCGATAGCACCAGGCGTAACATTGGTTTCTCATCTCTCGAAGCGTCGAATGTAGTCTTGGACCGATTCATTGTGTTTCGCTGACGCGGTGAGGTCCGACAACTTCATTTCATGGTTGCCGGAATAAAAATAGCCGTGGAACTGTTTCTCAAGATCGGCCCAACTCGGATTGAGTTGTAAGGCAGCGAGGAGAACCAAGTGAAAGCCGATCCCGAAAGAGAAAGGGGAATAACCGAACTCTCAAGGGGTCCGTAGCCGATGCTTCACCGCACTGCGCCAAGAATCGGCTGATGTGTTCATAGGTAGAAACGTTGTCTTGCCCCGAGAATTTTGAGAAGTCTCGGGATCTTGTATCGGTTGGGCAATGGGGACCCTTTCGAAATGTTCGGATAGGGGTACCGATACATATTCCCGAATCTTTTGGTTTGAGGCCGAACCGATCCCGCATGACGTGCGCAATTAGCTCGGCCTAGGCTCGGTTATCTTGCTGTATCGGCTCGTATGGGTCATACGGCATGGGTGCTTGCCGATACAGCTATGGTGGTGTCTCGAGGTCCGTAGTGGTGATCCCGACGGCCCCTTGGTACCGGTAGCGATGATCGGCGGGAGGCGCCGAGGCTCTGTTGTGGCGTTGGTGGGTGCAGGAACAACGTTGGCCACCGGCATTCTACCGCTGCCATGATCAATCGGCTCCGTCGCCGATTATTATTGAATATGTTGTCGAGTTGACCTTGAGGCAACGGTTGTTGTCATTTTAGAATAGTGACCACTGGTCTTATAGCCGTCTCGCCTGGACTCAGGTGGCCGATTCCTCCTGGCGGGTTTGGTTGCGCTATCAGTGGAAGCGGCCGATCTTGGGTGACTAGTGTCCTCTAACCAGGAAATTGGCCATCTGCGTAATATGTGGGGCCCCGTTGCAGCTGCTCGGCTACCTTGGCGTCAACCACGTGAGAGATCATATTATTGAGGGTATTGACCAAGATGTACTTTGGTTGACTAGCGCGTGATGAACAGCTGAGTCGATCCAATCTTGTAAAGAGTATACAGCCAAATCATCTTGCACTTAGGCCGGCTCTTCCACCTTCTGTTTGCCTTTTGCATCGCTTGATGAGGATGCCTTGGCATCGTTCAGGCTGAACTTGTACTTTTGGTGCACAGTTCCAGACCTTGTTTGGGTGAAGGATTGGAGGTAATTATTCTGAAGTTCCTCCACCATCTTCTTGTATTCGGCTTGCTGTTCAGCCGATAGTTGTTCCATCTTTACAGGTACGACATTGTCCTGCGTGATGCCAGGGATCTTGGAATTGACCATCTTGCCGGCAGAGTCTATTCGTCCGAGTCGGGCCGACAAAGATAGTCCCACCGGGCGTGCCAAGAAGCGTGTTGACGAGAAATCTCTCTCACGTGCTGGCCTGGGAGATCTGCTTGACTCCAGTGCAGGTCCTTCTCGGCTGCCTACAGCGCGTAGGGCGTGCCAGTTGATTTGATATGCTAATCAACAATAAAAAAACAAGATAGTGTACATTAAGTGTTAGTTTAGATCCCCACGGGATTGGCTAAGGAAATCCATGGATGTATATATGCTATTCTAGGCCATATTTGGGCCAAATGACTGGAATGGGTCGGCTACACCGAGACAGCATCAACCGCTTGATCCAAATATAGTGAAGAATAAAAAATATACAGATCAATAACCCAGCCGATACTGGAAAGCTAACAGCGAATCGGCTAGTACTCCGATGAATCTTATGTAAAGATAATACTCCTGAATCGAACGTATAATTCAGAAATCGGCCATCGGCTGCCCGGGAAGAACCGACTTCACTAAGCAATGTCCGACAGGAACACGATCTTAACATAAGAGGTAATCCTAATACAAATCTAGTAACAATCATGTTAAAAGAAACATATTAGGGCAAATAAGGCCGGCTGAAACCCCGACGCTACCTCACTGACAGTTCTAAAGACGACTCAATAGTTCGAACCCGATATAGCATTAAGTATAAAAAGAAATATCCAATCTGTTACAACCGACTTACACTCCTTAAGATGGTGGATACCACATATGAACCAACCAACCCTTAGATCTAGCTCTGTTGACCACATGTTCTTGACGAAATGAGCCAACAACAAGATAGATCTAAACATTGATCTAATTCATATGCGTTATATGATATATGACGCAGTAAAATCACTAGTTCTAATGTATCATTGCGATGGAAGCATTAGAAACAGATAATCATACCACTAATGACAAACATTTACCTGAGCTTGGGGGTCGAGACGATGCAGCCCAAAGCCAAACAGAGTGTTCGTCTAAAAGAAAAGGATGGCGATGCGCCGAAGATTAGATTGATTGAATCGTTTTTTTACAAAGGGCCTCGGGTCCTATTTATACCCGAAATACAAATACTTGTAACAACCCTGGACTCTATCTAAACTACTGTTTAAAACACCATATTATCCCTAGCGGGACCTAAGCCATGCTACAACTAACAATCTAACAAATCTCTAGATTACAGATACAATTGCCGTTATAGGACTCTATCCATAAGTGGCAATATCTTTTAACGCGCAACTAGCAGCCGAATCTTTCATTTATCTCTAAGTTTCTGCACTAAACACGGCTTCATCTCTTCCGGACTCAGAATCGGCTATCGTCTGCTCCCATTCGATCCATCCTCAGTCGACTAACCCTGCAGCCGATCCCTTTTTAACCGATACGATTCCTTTCTTCACCCGACCTGATTTCGCTTTGCCTTTACGAACTTTAGGAACTCAATTACCAAATTTCAGTGTTAACAGATACCAACCCATCATTTTAAATTTTATGAGTCTAGCCACGCGAAAGTCGAGTCACGCCGCTCATTATCCGTGAGCACGGCTATTTGAATAGTTTGATTCATTCACACTGCAGTGGATGTATACTTCACCCGTACTCCGTGACTGCCCAACAAATGAACCCGTACTCCGTACCAGAAAATTTTTGCAAAGAACTTTTTGAGTAAGAAACCTCTTTTTCAAGATTAGCACAATTATCACAACTTAACACGACATCCTTATTTTTGCGACATCTAGACCAAGAAACTACCTCATCTTGTTTAACTAGATCTTCCATTTGCTTAACACAAGCTAAAGCATCTTTTAATTTTAGTTCATTAGCATCATAAGTTAAACAAGATTTAGTAGCCAAAGCTTGAGAATTATTGACATCTCTAATCTTTGCAATTTCAAGCATTAAAACCTCACAATTTTTGCCATCATCATCATTAGGAATAAGAGATTTTAATCTAGCAATTTCAGCATTCAAAGACTCAATCACAAATTCTTGTTTTTTAAACAATTTTTCACATTTTTTATTTTTAGCACTTAAAACAAGAATTGCTTCCTCAAGCGAGCTTACATCATTTTCTTCTTCTTCAGAATCTTCATCTCCACGCGTCATGAGACAAACGCCGGAGATGTTCTTGCCCTTCTCTTCCTCACTGTCAGAATCTATGTCGCTGAGCGGCTCAAAAGCGGCATAGACTTGACTCAGCACCTTCTTGATCATCTCGTTGGAGTGCCTTCCATTGGGCTTGTCATCCTTTGTCTTTTCCGCGCTCTTGTTGTCCTTGCACCTCCCAAGCTTGGGGCAGTTGGAGCGAATGTGGTCCAGGTTGCCGCACTCAAAGCAACGAGCTGGTCCTCCTCTTTTCCTGACCCTGACTTTTTTCATAGCTCTGGAAGGTTTGTTAGCAGCAAGAGCCAAATCCTCCTCCTCGAATTGCTCGAGTTGTTCATCGGACATGGCGTTAATCAAAGCAAGAGCACTTGGAGACGATGAAGAAGCAACATCGGAAGAAGTCGAGGGAGAAACCAAAGCATTTGACTTGGACTCAATTTTTCGAGAAAGAATATTCATCTCATGAGTTTTGAGTTTTGTATAAAGAGAATCCAAAGTCAAGGTGACCATATTAATAGATTCTTGAATTGATGTAACTTTCATCTCCCAAACAGACATGTCAAGACCATTCAAAAAGTGACGAGCAATCTCAGATTGAGGATAATTAGTGTCACAAGAAGATTCAACAGATCTAAGATTACTCAAAATTTTATTGAACCTACCAAGATAGTCATCTAAAGCTTCAGCAGGTTTCATCTCAAATTTTATGTATTCCTTTTTGAAAAGATCTCGACGCAGTTCTTTTATATTAGTGGTTCCTTGATGAAAGTTTCTCAAAGCATTCCAAATCTCGTTTGTTGTTTGAAGATGTGAAACACGGTCAAAATCAGAACGAGAAATTTTGTTCAGCAAAATATTTCGAGCTTTGGAATTGTTATTAAACTCAGTTTTCAAAGCATCATAATTAATTACTTCGGGAATAGTGTAGGGAAGAGCAACCTTTTGCCACACATCATAGTCTTGAGCCATGATGTAAGATTGCATCTTACTGCACCAATACGCGAAGTCGGTTCCATCAAAAACATGTGGCTTTGTTGAAAATTTATCAGACATTGTGAAAAACTTTAGATCGATAAAAATCCAAAGCAGAAAACGTGGCTCTGATTCCACTTGTAGGATCGAATATCCAATGAAAAGCCAACCGAGGGGGTGAATGGTTGATGTACCCCAAAAACAAAGTTTTAGCGGAAATAAAAGCGCACCTGCTTCGGGATGCAAACCCGGTCGGCCGATGTTATGTCACGAGTCGACCGCCTATAGCTTGCGGTCGACCATCGGTTGTACTCCGGTCTGACCGCCCTTGCAGTCGATCACCAAAAGACTTAGACGATTGCCCGAAGTAGCCGATGCCAATGGAGTCCGGTCTGACAACAGTTTTCCGTGTAGTCTGACCGGCCAATATCCCCGGTCTAACCACAGTAGCTTTTCTGGTCTGACCGGCGAGTAGATTCGGTCTAACCGACAGAGAAACCGCCACCACCGAGAAAGAAGATAACACAAAGAATTCTCTAAGAAGATAAAACTTTATTGAGTCTCTCTGTGTTTACAAAGTGCATACAATGCACTCCTCAGCAAAATCTTGAGCTAAACGCGAACCCTAAATTGAAACTCAACTCTAAACTCGATAAAAGCGATACAAAGAGGCAACGCCTACCCTAACTATTTATACACATGACCGCAGCCAAAAGCCACGAATCCAACTCATATGGAAAGTCCTAAACACTTAGGAAACCTTTCCATACAAGTACAAACTCTTCCATAGATCAACCGTAACAATCTCAGTTTTCCTAAAATCGAAATTCCTCTTTTTATACGCAAACAATATCTCCATTGTATGCCATATGGAAACTTCACCAATTATGTGCACTAATCTCTACCCTTAAGTATCCCGCAAAATCTCCATCTTGGACGTCATCTTATCTCCAAGTTGACTCTATCTCGATTACCGGTGACACTTTCTCGAGGCGTAAAGATTACCTGCATACAATTAAACAAAGAAAACCATATCCGAGCACAAGCTATCTCTAACTTGACTCATTGTTAGCATAAATGAACATACACGTGCATAGGAACATGAAACTCCCATATTCATGCAAGGAAACAAACCGAAACCGAAACGAAATCGGTGAGCTGTCGGACTAGCCTACCGGTCGGCGCCATGCTTGCCGTCGGCCGAGCGGGTCAACTCCGGTCGAGCCAGCGGCCCAAGCCCGATCGGACCAGGTGCAGCTTTGTTCCTTTGTCCAAAAATGCAACTAACTCCAAAAACCAAATTGTCAATAAATCTCCAAATAAGAAAACACACAAACCAATAATCACAGCAACCAATTGTTCATCATTAAATGAAGAATCAAACCTCTTTGATTTTACAATCTCCCCGTTGATGCACACATTGGCAAACAAATAAAAAATGTTGTTTTGATGTTTGGAAAATTAAAAACAAAAATGGTAAAAAGCATTTGAGTGCTCACAAAATCAAAGAAAATTTCTCCCCCTTTTTAAAAGAAAGAAAAGCCCTTGACCCAAAGAAAAACTTGCACTTTGTTCTCCCATGAAAATGTTCTCCCCTTTTACTTAAAACAACATTTTGTTCTCCTCCTTTTGACAATGAATTCATTAAGCATAGGAATTATATTTATGAATATTCAAGAGCTTGGCACATACATAGAGCAAGTCATGTCATGTGTTGCAATAATAAAAAGATATACCCATCAATTAGATAACAAATATACACTAGAGTATAATCATGAATATAATATTTTAAATTAAGAACAATAATGCAATAAAAATTCATGAATTCAAACGGTTTATAATGCAACATCTTGACAAGCACATAGGTTGAAAGATAAACCCAAATATATATACCTATTGCAATTTTTATTCTTTCTCAAATTTACCTTGTTGCACATATAATTCAAGAGAAAATTTTTCATATTGATTTGAGCCATATTTGTTTCTCATATTTTTTCTCTCAATTATTTCGAGTACGTCCTTGTCGTCAAGACTGTTTCCAAGGATTCGGTCCCCATTATTTTTGCTCACATCGAATACGTCCTTGTCGTCAAGACTGTTTCCAAGGATTCAGTATTCATTTTTTTCTCTCATAGATAACAGTTTATTCTCTTTTCACAATGAGCAAATTTAAAGTAATTTGAGGAATAAAAAATCAACATAATACATATATAAGCATTTATAATCCAACACATGCACCAGTATCAACATTGCATATTTCTTTAATTCAAGTGTGATATAAAAGTGTCATGCATTATTTCTCTTAATATAAAATCTAGATCACATAAAAATACTAAAATACACATAAGCTATGCTAGTGACAAATAAACTGTCGAAACTTGGTTTTGGCAATATAATTTACGGGGTCGCAATCGAGATCGCCAAGCACAATGGGTTAGAAGGAAAGAAGATTTAGACAGTTCGGCCCTCTCGTGAGGTAATACCCTACTCTGTTTCGGTGGACTCGATCCGCCGAGTGTCTTTATTGATCTCGTGATCTAAAGCTGAAGGCTAAAAGCTGATCTCCTATTGGAATCTCTGATCTAGCATAAGATCTGATCTCCTTCAAGGGACGCCCCTTACCCCCCTTATATAGTCTTGGGAGGAGGGCTTACAGATCGGAAACCCTATCTTACTCTAAGTCGGTTTCCTCAATCTTACCAAACCGTGACTATAGGCCGATTGCCTTATCTCTATCGGCAATCGTAACACCCAAGTCATGTTCGGTTTACGAGATATGGCGGCGCAATCTATCCCTACCTCCGGTCGGATAAGCTTGCCATGTAGATACCCGATTGCCATAATCTCCACAGTAGCCCCTGAGTCCTTTTCAGTCGACGAGACAGCTCAACTTCAAACCCAAACAACACACAGCCAAAAATCTCTTTGATCGAGTGCTTTTGGCGCCGAGTGATTCCATCGTCTCTGCCTGAATCTTCCCGAGTGACTCCAAAGGCGCGAAGGGCTGGAAAATATCTAAAAATTCTCAAAAATAAATATCTAGGTGCATCTCTGATGCACCTAATTAGGTGTAGCCCCGACTATGTGATTAGTCAAAAATGGACTAAACATATAGTCAAGAACTATAAAAAATCATTCCCATGTGGATGCTTAGCTCATGCTAAAGCAATCTCATCACTCGGCAAGCTCGCGCTTATCCGAGTGAATTTGCCCGAGTCATCTCAGAACAAATAACTCAATCATCCCTCATGGGTGTAAAGCACTCGATAAGCTTATGCTTATCCGAGTGGATTTGCCCGAGTCATCCCGAAACAAATATTTTAATCGTCCCTCATGGGAAAATGAGTTCTTTCAATCGCATGAAAAATATGACCAAGTTGTGAAATAGCTCTTGCCATAATACTGGTCTCAATCATTAAAGATCTTCACCAAAGTGAAAAAATAGCATCGATATAATCACTTAATCAAATGCTAAAAAACCAAACAGCCCTTATCATCAAGGCAGCTATAAAAAGCTTAGCTGTTGGTCACCTTCCAAGTTGCATCGTGCTAGCTTCTCATGAAGTCAAGCAAACCACGGTATGAAAGGATTTTCAAAGGTACAGAGCATTCGGACACACGCATATTGCCAGGGCAAATCTACTTAAGCTCATCCGCTTAAGTCCCTAAGGACACGCGTCGGGCCACACCTTAACTAGGCCACAGATTCTCTCATGGGCTCGGCCCAATCACAAGAAAACCTAGCGTAACCCTCAAATCTTTCTATAAAGGCTCGAGGTCGTCCCCGCCTCTTCATCTTCCAAAGATTCCTCTTTTCGCAACACTGTTCACCAGTTCCCTGCGAAGAACCCTAGACTCGCGCGCTCCCAAATCCATCCATCCAAAAGCTCGCTTCTTGCCACAACCAGCTTCCGCAGCCAATCTTCCAAGATCTCTTGCTCAAATCGCCATCCTTTCCGACCAGATCCACTTCCCATCCACACCACACTCATGGCGGAGGAAAAGAGAATCCCATTTGACCAATGGGCCACATCGGATGTGAGGGAATCTACCCTCAAGGAGATGGTGAAGCATGGCGTGCTTCCCCCAAAGGAGATCGTGGGCTGGCGCCCGGCGGCGGGTGAGGACTTCCCAACCCCGAACACCGGTGAGCTCGTTGTATTCACCTCTTTCTTCTATTGTGGGTTCAGCCTTCCCACCTCCGAGTTCTTCCGGGGGCTTTTAGATTACTATGATCTCCAGCTCTACCATCTGAACCCCAACTCCATGCTTCACATCGCCCTCTTCATTCATGTATGCGAAGCATTCCTTGGCATCCTCCCCTACTTCCAACTGTTCCGCCGCATGTTTTATCTTAAACCACATCTAAATAAAGACCACCCATCCGTCGTTGGCGGGGCAGGTTTCCAACTCCGCGGATCTCTCCGCAAGGAGTACTTCTCTCTTCCCTTAAAAACTTCCAATAAGGGATGGCACGTGGGCTGGTTCTACATTAGCAACCTCAAACCCAGCCTGCCAGCTTTCGTCGGTCTTCCCCTGTCCCCAGGCCAACTTGGAGCACTGTTCCAGTGGCTCAAGATTGGGACGAGGCCAATAAACTGCTTGCGAAGATCCTAGCGATGAAGCAACGAGGTCTTCGTGGCGAACAGATCACTCGACACTTCATCAGGTGCCGACTGGCGCCGATCAAAGAACGGTCGAAGCCGGCCTTCGAGTACGAAGGCGGGAAGGACCCCAATCGGGAAGATCAGGATCCACTCAGCTACGAGATCTTGAAGATCCGGATGTACAAGATCTTCTCGACCGGAATCACGAGTTGAGCGTGCCCTCATTCTGCGGTTCTCCCCTTCGGCATCCACCGGCCTCCTCCTCCGTAAGCCAGGCTTTGCTTCATAATGTCTTGCAATCTTGATATCTTGTCTCTTAGTGTTGTGCGAACTTCTCTTGCAGGAAAATGCTTCACTTACTTCCAAACCGTATAAGGTTTCCCACGATGACGCGCCGCATCATCCTGCCAAGAAGCCGGCTGGCGGGATCAAAATCCAAAGTGATCCAGTCGAAAAGCGGGCGGCCCCGAGTGAGGAGACAAACAAGCGGGCGAGCAAAAGGAGGCTCATCATTGAGGATTCGGACGATGACGTCCCGGCTCCTCTAGTCGAGACTCTTCCTCCAAGGCGATCGCCGAGGCCGGCGCCGAAGATCCGCCGGTCGTCCAGGTATGCTTTATGACTGAAGTCCGAACTTTTTCGTTGAAAGTTTTCTTTGTCTTCACCCCAGCTGTATTCATTATCGTAGGAGGCCCCAGGACATAGATCCTGCCGAGAAGGGTGAGGGTCGACCCCGCCGCTGCTCCGAGGCGCCAAAGCTGCAGAGCCGAAACCTCGGAGCCCGCCCCAAGCGAGAGCACTCCGGGCAAAAAACCTTCGCCTCCGAAGAAGGATGCCCCAAGGAAGGAGCCCCGACCGCCGCCGGGATGTCCCGACTGGAAGCCGGTCGGCCGAGAAACCTCGAGCCACGGCTCGGTCGGCCCGGCGAGGGTCACTCGGCGAAGAGCCGAGGAAAGAGGCCAGCCGGGCTATTCCACCTAAGTGCGCAGCACCGCCGTGAGTCTTGTAACAAAATCTTCTCTTCGCTCTTTTAGTTTGAATCTTTCATGTCTTCATTTGTTCTTCCTATCCGCCCCACGGTGGAGGAAATCCCAGTTACGATCTTCAAACACAGGTTCCCCAATCAAGATCAAGTGGCGGGACTCGGAAGGCCAAAGGCGGGGGCATCGTCCGGACGAGCGGTGAAAGGGAAGAAAGGGATGCCCTTGTCGAAAGCTTAAACGAAGCGACTCGGCTACTCAACGTAAGCCTTAGTCTTTTCTTTTATTGTGTTATCATCCTTTTCCGTCGGTCACTCTTGATTTCATGCGCGAAGGAGTATTGCCGTTCCATGGCAAAGTCCAAGGTGCTTGGAAAACTTGTTCCTCACCGAGCTCCTTAGAGGACGTCCGGCGGAAGCCGAAAACTACTCGGGAGGAAGCCGCGTCGAGGAGGCGGCTTTAAGGAGGGAGATCGCGAGCTTCGGGAGGCGAACCTCGACCTCCGAGGATCAGTCGGGAGTAAGCTCGTCTCTCCGAGTTTCTTTATGATTCTCATGTTGACCCGGTTGCTGATGATCTTCTTTACTTGTAGAAAATTCGTCGGAGGTCCATTCACTCCAAGTTCAGCTGGAGGCAGTCAGCCTCGACAAAGCCGAACTGGAAGCCGAGTTTGAAGGTAAGCCTCTTTGAAGTAACATTCCTTGTCTTTGCTTTATTTCCGAGTGCTTTGCATGATCAGATGCTTTTGGCAGCTTACAAGGTTAAGACCCGAGCTCAATATGACGTCTTGCTTGAGCGGGTCAAACGAGCCGAAGAGGTTCGGGAAGAGGTCGTCAATGCAGCGACGCCGATTTTGCTGTCTTTGTTCCACCATGCGGTCGAGACCAGCTCACTAGACCCAGTAGAAATTTTCTACAAGCTGCGGAGGGCTCCTGACCAATATCTGGCGAACATCACTGAGGCCGCCAACATGGGGGCTGGTCTGGCTCTTGCGCAGACCAAGTCCCTTTACCCCCGAGTGGATATCAGCTCGGTCGGAGAGGGCTTCGCTGACGGGACCACAGATGAGCAGGCCTTGGATATGCTGAGTGAGGCGCAGGAGTCGCCGAAGAAGATTTCCGTTGATGTAGTGAATAACTTCCAGATCTGATTTGTCTTGCGAACATTGTTCTGTAAATATCGTATGATTGTGATGTTCTGATACAGGCTTGTGATATATTTGGTTTATTTATGTTAATGCCTTGATCCGAGTTTTTGTGTGAAATTTAAGTAGTTTTCGTCTGACTGTCACCAAGCCTAGGCTCGATTAGGTCATCGAAAAACTCTTAGTCCTTAGACACTAAACTCGAATCGAAGAACATTAAACAATGACAAACCAAATCATGCACGAAGTTGATGAGGAAAACTTAAGCTTTATTGACATATGTATAGCCCCATTGCTAACTCAAGAAGTCATCTTGCTTGAGGTTGGCAGTCAAGGAAAACATGAAACTTTAGTCAAATTAAGCATAAAATCGTCGAAGATGCTCGATGTTCCAGGAGTTCTCCACCATAGATCCGTCTTCACGCTTTAGCCGATATGCACCCGGCCGAGTCACCTCAGCGATTATGTACGGTCCTTCCCATAAGGGGGATAACTTGTGACGGTCTTTGGTGGTTTGAATCTTGCGTAGAACCAGTCGCCAACGATGAAAGCTCGTGCTCGAACATTGCGGCGTGGTATCTTCCGAGCCCTTGAAGGTATTTGGCCGATGGATGAGGGCTGCCTCACGGGCCTCTTCCAATTGGGTGAGGTCATCCACTCGGTCGGGGTCGTAGCGTTCATCGTTGAAGCTGCGGACTCGGAGGGATTCGTACTCCATCTTGTTTGGCAACATGGCTTCTGTGCCGTAGACCAAAAAGAAGGGAGTTTGGACGGTAGCCCGGCTGGGTGTGGTCCGCAGAGACCATAGGACCGAGGGAAGCTCTTGGACCCACTTGCCTGCGTAAGGGTTTAGGCGATCGAACACGCGGGTCTTGATGCCTTGGAGGACCATGCCGTTGGCTCGTTCGACTTGTCCATTGCTTTTGGGATGGGCAACTGATGCGTAGCAAATCTTGATTCCGAAGTCCTCGCAGAATTCCTTGAAGATGCCTCCCGTGAATTGAGTCCCGTTGTCAGTTATGATTCTGTTTGGGACGCCGAAGCGGTGCACGATGTTGAGAAAAAAGTCTCGTGCCTTGTCAGCAGTAATTGTGGCGACCGGCTTGGCTTCAACCCACTTGGAGAGCTTGTCGATTGCGATGAAAAGGTGTGTGAATCCTCCTGGAGCTTTCTTGAAGGGGCCGACCATGTCCAAGCCCCATACCACGAACGGCCAGGATAGTGGGATTGTTTGTAGCTCCTGGGCCAGGACATGGCTTTGTCGGGCGAAAAATTGGCAGCCTTCGCAGGTTTGTACGACTTTGTCCGCGTTGGAGACCGCGGTAAGCCAAAAGAAACCTTGCACGTAAGCTTTGCCGACCGAGTGCGTGCTTTGCCGCGTGGCTTCCGCATATGCCCGAGTGGATGTCTTGAAGTAGCTGCCTCCCTTCCTCGGGTGTGATGCATCTCATTAGGATTCCGGAGGGGCTTCTCTTGTATAAGTCGGAGTCAACCATGACGTATGCTTGGCAACGACGCCGGACGCGTTCTGCTTCATCCCGGTCTTCCGGCAGCTCTTGCTGGGTTAAGAATTTGATGAGCGGCGTCCTTTAGTCGGCGTCAGTCATGGCGACTTCGTTCGCAGCTTGCCCGTTGGAAGTTGTCTTTGCCGTGATGGTTGGTTCATAGAGGTGCTCGACAAAGACGTGTTAGGGCAGCTTCGCGCTTGGACCCGAACTGTGCCAACTCATCGGCTACTTCGTTGTTATGCCTCAAGACGTGTGAGAGTTCGAGCCCATCAAACTTGTCTTCAAGTTTGCGGACCTCTTCTTGGTAGGCCTCCATAGTGTCGTTTAGACAGGACCGATCCTTCATTACTTGATTGACGACCGGTGGGAGTCGCCTTTCACGATGAGCCGACGTATTCGAGTGAAACTGCGAGACGCAGATCCATGTAGCGAGCTTCATACTCGCAACGTTGTGTGAGGCGGAGAAGTGGAGGTGAAGGACGTATCTTAGCCTTTCCCGGTCGGGGAGATCGCACAACTCCGCTCCCAAGCCGATGATCCTCTTGGATCCGTCGAAGTGCATGGTTCGAGTGTTGGAGGTCTTCCCAGGTACGTTCTCTTGTTGCTCGACCACTCGGCCAGAAATCCGCCAAGGCTTGTGACTTTATGGACGTCCTCGCCTTAAAAGTCAAGTCCAACGGCATCGGCTCTAAAGCCCACTTGGCGATGCGTCCGGTCGCCTCCCGGTTGTGGATGACATCGCCGAGTGGGAAAGAAGTGACGACGGTGACCGAGTGACCCTGAAAATAGTGTGCTAATTTCCTCGCAGTTATTAGAACACCATAGAGTAATTTTTGTACCTGAGGGTAGCGAATTTTGGCTCCTGCCAACACTTCGCTAACAAAGTAGATCGGCCTCTGAATCTTCTGAGCCCGTCCTTCTTCTTTGCGTTCGACCACAAGGACCGTACTAACCACTTGGTGAGTGGCTGAAACGTATAACAGCAAAGGTTCCTGGGGCTGAGGCGAGGCCAGGACGGGCGGCGTTGTAAGGAACTCTTTGAAATCTTCAAAGGCCTTGTTGGCTTCCGCGGTCCACTGGAAGTCGTCTGTCTTCTTTAACAATCTGAAGAAGGGCATGCCTTGTTCGCCGAGTCGAGAGATGAAGCGGCTTAGTGCCGCCATGCAGCCAGTGAGCTTCTGGATGTCTTTCTGGTTACTCGGGGGCTTCATGCTCAAGATGGCGTTGATCTTCTCTGGATTGGCTTCAATGCTGCGATGTGACACCATGAAGCCGAGCAGTTTGCCTGATGGAACGCCGAAGGTGCACTTCTCCGGGTTCAACTTCATTCTGAAGGCTCGGATGTTTGCAAAAGTTTCTTCTAGGTCAACGATCAGGTCTTCTTTCTGCTTGGTCTTGATGACGACGTCGTCGACGTAGGCTTCTACATTCTTGCCGATCTGCGTCTGGAAGCATCTCTAGATCATGCGTTGGTATGTGGCACCGGCATTCTTCAGGCCGAAAGGCATGGTGATGAAGCAGTAGGCCCCAAACAGCGTGATGAAGGATGTCTTCAGGCAGTCGGATTCTTTCAAGCTGATTTGGTGATAGCCCGAGTAATAATCCAAGAAACTCAGAAGTTGGCAGCCGGTTGTTGAGTCAACGACTTGGTCGATGCGAGGCAGCCTGAACTGATCTTTGGGACAGGCTTTGTTGAGGTCGGTGTAGTCAACGCACATGCGCCATTGCCCCGTCTTCTTGCGGACCAGGACTGGGTTGGCTAACCAGTCGAAATGAAGGACTTCTTTGATGAAGCCGGCAGCCAAGAGCTTTGTGAGCTCTTCCTTGATAGCGTCTTTTCGGTCCTGCGCGAATCTGCGTAATCGTTGTTTTATCGGTTTGGCGTCATCTTTGACGTGCAAAGAGTGCTCGATCACCTCCCTAGGAATTCCAGGCATATCAGATGGTTTCCAAGCAAAAACATCTTTATTATTTTGGAGGAAGGTGACGAGCGCGCTTTCCTATTTGGGATCTAGGTCAGCACCGATTACAACAGTTTTCGAGGGATCCGATGGATCAAGGGAGATCTTCTTGGTCTTAGCGTCGCCGGATCCCGATTTGGCTATCTTCTTCGTGGGGACTTCGCCCTCTGCCGAAGTTGATGCAGCCAATCGGACTTCTTGTTGGCCACGTAATCTCTCGCGAGATTGGGCCATGTCACAGCTCTCCTTATCGCAGGTGAAGGCTTGCTTCACATCGCTGCGAAGAGTGATGACGCCGTTGGGACCTGGCATCTTCATGCAGAGGTAGGTGTAATGTGGGATCGCCATGAACTTGGCAAGCGCAGGTCTTCCAATGATGGCGTGGTATGCTGTCTCGAAGTCGGCCACCTCAAAAGTGACGTTCTCCGTTCGGAAGTTCTCTCGAACCCCGAAGGTGACAGGGAGGAGATGTGCCCGGGTGTATATGATAGCCTCGGGATGACTCCGTGAAAGGGGGCTGAGCTTGCCTTCAGTTTAGCCCTCGGGATCTGCATCTCATCCATGGTCTTGGCGAACAGGATGTTAAGGGCGCTGCCCCCATCGATGAGGACGTGCTTGAGCCTGATGTTGCCGACCACGGTATCTAGGACGAGTGGATAGCGCCCCGGATGAACCACTCGGTCAGGGTGATCCAAGCGGTCAAAAGTGATGGCCACCTCCGACCATCGCAGGTACTGAGGGACTTCGGGTTGAGCCGCGTTGACCTCTCGGTCGGTTAGCTTCTGTTTCCTCTTGGATTCATCGGCTAGCGGCCCCCCGAAGATGTGATTGAGCTCTCCCACAGGGTCTTGGAAAGGTTCGGCGTTGTCGGCGCGTTGTTCTTCTTGGCGCCCGATGGACCAGCCTCGTCATTCGGCTTCTTGTTGAGCTGCGCCGCACTTGCTCGGCGAACGTTTGTAGATGAAGCAGTCCTTAGCCGCGTGCTTATGGTTGGGATGGTGAGTGCACTGGGCGTTCATGATGGCGTTGTAGGCGGCGACTCGTGGGCGGCGTTGAGAGTTGGAGGTTGTAGCCACTAGGTCCTCAGATCGGCGTTTGCGATCCTTTTGGGCCTGGTTGTTGCTATTGCCGTTATCCTTCTTAGGATTCCGGCTTCCTCCTGCCTGCTTGTCTTCCCTTCTGTCGGGCCGGTCTTGACGGGCAGCCTTGATGGCGTCGTTGGATTTGGCGTATGAATTCGTCGTCTCGAACATCTGTTTCACCATCTTCGGTGGTTTGCGCCCGAACTTCCCAATTAGCAGCTCATCACGGACTCCCTTCTGGAAGGCGACGTTGATGATGTCATCGGTGATGTTGGGGGATCTTGTTGCGTTTCTCGGAGAAACGACGGATGTAATCCTTGAGGCTCATCCGGCTTCGGATGACGTTGTATAGATCGAAGTGTGTGCCGGGCCTCTCGAAGGTTCCCGGGAAGTTGGCGATGAAGTGGTCCCTCGCTCGCTCCACGAGCCGATTGAGCCTCTTGGCAGGCTCGTGAGCCACTTTCTGGCTGAGTTAGCGAGGGCCACAGGCAGGTAATTGGCCATGGCCTTGTTGTCACCGCCTGCTGTGCGGATGGCGAGAGTGTAGACGGTAAGCCATGACTCGGGGTTGGTCTTGCCGTCGTACCTTTCAATTTACGTGGGCTTGAATCCACTCGGCGGTGCACTCGGCGAAGCTCTGAGTGGCGGCACTCCGTCGTCGCAGCTATCGGGTGATCCCCTCCGATCCTCCCGAGTGCGTCGGTCCCGCTCTGTAGCGGCGATCGAGGACTTCCCGCAGATCACTCGGCGGGGTCTTCGGTTGGCTGGTTGGGTAGCTAGAGCTGTTGTTGCGGCGGACGTGGTGGTGGACGGTTGGACATCCGTGTCGTTTGTCGTGGGAGTCAGCCGTTTGCTCCTGGTACTTCTGCGTGGACTCGCGGGGTGGGCCTCTTGGCCTTGTCGTCGACCGATCTGGCTCGTGCCTCTTATAGTCTCCTGACATTAGAGGCGAGAGTCGGCTTTTGTCGGGCGTTTCAGCCACAGATTCAGTCGGTCTTTGTGCCGAGGTGGTGGGGTGGCCGTTGGCTGTGGCTGCGACGATGGTCTTGATCTTGTCGAGTATCGGAGTCACATTGGCGGGTGCCGTCTCCATGACGGTGTCCAAGAGCGTGAGCGCGGCAACAGCATTCTGCTGTGGCGTCTGGAAGATGTTGGTGTTGCGAACCCGTGTTTGGAGGATGGCATCCTGGGCGGATCGTCCGGCTGCGCGTAGATCCTGCTTCCTCTTGTCAGCCTCATCCTTGCGTTGCTTCTCCTCTTCGGCCGTCTTGCGCTCGTGCTCAATCTTGGCTCGCTCTTGTTCAGCAAGCCTCCTGGCCATGGCTGAGTCGGACTCATCCGGCTCGGCCATGAGGACATCAAAGCACTTCGGCTTGTAGTCCTTGCGGCAGTCGGATTCGTCGGCTTTGTCAGAGGGGATGCCATAGAGGTCGTCGAAGCCGGCGGAGCTGAGGTATTCATTGACGGGAGGATGACGGCGACCTCCCTTGATCCTGGGTAGCCCGAGTCCGGATCGTTCCGGTCCGGGTCGAGCTTGGGGATGCGGGCTCCTCCGAGTGGGTCGCCCCGACTCGGGAGAGAAGTTTGCTTGTAGATCTCGGCGGCGTTTGGTAACCCAAACGGCACCGAGAGGTCTTCGTCCGAGTAGATCGTCTCCGTCGGGGAGGTGATAAGATTGGCGCAGATTTCGGTGATATTCGGTAATCCGAATGGTGCCGAGCGAAGTCCTTCGTTGGAGAGAGTAGATTGCATCTTGGTCTTCAAGACGTCGTTGTAGATCTTGGCTTCGGGAGTTCGAACGGCGTCGAGTGGATTTCTCCTTCCGACTGGTCTGAATCCGAGTCGAAGGAGGAATCGTCGACGAAGTAGGCGGCGAAGTCGCCGAATCTTGAAGGAGATCCCATCACGCTTGTCGGCGAGATTGTTGAAGAAGTCTCGACGCGCGGTCCCCTACCTGGCGCGCCAACTGTCGAAACTTGGTTTTGGCAATATAATTTCTGGGGTCGCAATCGAGATCGCCAAGCACAATGGGTTAGAAGGAAAAGAAGATTTAGACAGGTTCAGGCCCTCTTGTGAGGTAATACCCTACTCCTGTTTCGGTGGATTCGATCCGCCGAGTGTCTTTATTGATCTCGTGATCTAAAGCTGAAGGCTAAAAGCTGATCTCCTATTGGAATCTCTGATCTAGCATAAGATCTGATCTCCTTCAAGGGACGCCCCTTACCCCCCTTATATAGTCTTGGGAGGAGGGCTTACAGATCGGAAACCCTATCTTACTCTAAGTCGGTTTCCTCAATCTTACCAAACCGTGACTATAGGCCGATTGCCTTATCTCTATCGGCAATCGTAACACCCAAGTCATGTTCAATTTACAGATATGGCAGGTGCAATCTATCCCTACCTCCAGTCGGATAAGCTTGCCATGTAGATACCCGATTGCCATAATCTCCACATAAACCTTCATAGAATTGCTAGCATGCACATGACAATACAAAATGTATAGACAAAGCTTTCTTATCAATTTAATTCACCACTTGTATTTTGCTTGATAAAAACGAGAAGCACAAAAACTCCCCCTCAAAACATGCCAAAAGGATGAATGTTTCCCAATTGCCCTTGAAGAAAAGTGTCGAAACTTGGTTTCGGCAATATATTTTCTGGGGTCGTAGTCGAGATCGCCAAGCACAATGGGTTAGGAGAAAAAGAAGATTTAGACAGGTTCAGGCCCTCTCGTGAGGTAATACCCTACTCCTGTTTTGGTGGATTCGATCCGCCGAGTGTCTTTATTGATCTCGTGATCTAAAGCCGAGAGCTAAAGCTGATCTCCTATCGGAATTTCGATCTAGAATCGATCTCCGATATCCCTCAAGGGACGCCCCTTACCCCCTTATATAGTCTTGGGAGGAAGGGTTTACAAGTCGAAAACCCTATCTTATTCTAAGTTGGTTTCCTCAATCTTACCAAACCGTGACTATAGGCCGATTGCCTTATCTCTATCGGCAACCGTAACACCCAAGTCAAGTTCGGCTTACAGATATAGCAGGCGCAATCTATCCCTACCTCCAATCGGATAAGCTTGCCATGTAGATACCCGATTGCCACAATCTCCACAAGAGTAGCCCCGAGTCCTTTTCGGTCGACGAGACAACTCGGCTTGACCAAAACAACACTCAACCAAAAATCTCTTTGACCGAGTGCTTTTGGCGCCGAGTGATTCCATCATCTCTGCTGAATCTTCCCGAGTGGCTTCAAAGACTGTGAAGGGCTGGAAAATATCTAAAAAATTTCTCAAAAATAAATATTTAGGTGCATCTCCCGATGCACCTAATTAGTGTAGCCCCCGACTATGTGGTTAGTCAAAAAACAGACTAAGCATATAGTCAAGGACCATAAAAAATCATCTTCATGTAGATGCCTAGCTCATGCTAAAGCAATCATGGAAATCTCATTACTCGGCAAGTTCATACTTATCCGAGTGAATTTGCCCGAGTCATCTCAGAACAAATAATTCAATCAACCCTCATGGGTAAAAAGCACTCGGTAAGCTCTTGCTCATCCGAGTGGATTTGCCCGAGTAATCCCGAAATAAATATTTCATTCATCCCTCATGGGAAAACAAGTTCTTTCAATCATATGAAAAATATGACCAAATTATTAAATAGCTTTTGCCATAATACTGGTCTCAATCTTATAAAGATCTTCACCAAGGTGGAAAACAAACAAGCATTGGTAAGATTACCCGACCAAATGCCAAAAAACCAAACAGCCCTTGTTCACCAAGGTAGCTATAAAAACTCAGCCGTTGGTCACCTTCCAAATTGCATCGTGCCAGCTTCTCATGAAGTCAAGCAAACCGCGGTGTGGAAGGATCTTTAAAGGTATAGGGCACTCGGACACGCGCATATTGCCAGGGCAAATCTGCTTAAGCTCATCCGCTTAAGTCCCTAAGGACACGTATCAGACCACACCTTAGCTGGGCCGTAGATTCTCTTATGGGCTCGGCCCACTCACCAGAAAACCTAGCGCAACCCTCAAATCCTTCTATAAAGATGCGAGGTCGTCCCCGCCTCTTCGTCTTCCAAACGATTCCCCTTTTTCGCGGCTCTGTTCACCAGCTCACCGCGGAGAACCCTAGACTTGCGCACTCCCAAATCCATCCATCTAGGAGCTTGCTCTCTGCAACGACCAACCTCCACAGCCAAATCTCCCACGTTCCATCGCCAAAGATCCAACTTTTTCCAGCCAGATCTGCTTCCCATCAACCCATTCTCATGGCGGAGGAAAAAAGAATTCCCTTCGACCAATGGGCTGCTTTGGATGTGAGGGAATCTACCCTCAAAGAGATGGTGAAGCACGGCGTGCTTCCGCCAAAGGAACTTGTGGGATGGCGTCCGGCGGCGGGGAGGACTTCCCGACCCCAAACACCGGTGAGCTCGTCGTTTTCACTTCCTTTTCTATTGCGGGTTCACCTTCCCACCTCCGAGTTCTTCCGGGGCTTCGGACTACTATGGGCTTCATCTCTACCATCTGAACCCCAACTCAATGCTTCACATAGCACTCTTCGTTCATGTGTGTGAAGCCTTCCTTGGCATTCTCCCCACTTCCAACTCTTCCGCGCATGTTCTATCTCAAACCGCATCCGAACAAAGATCAACCTTGCGTTGTTGGCGGGGCAGGTTTCCGGCTTCGCGGATCTCTCCGCAAAGATTACTTTTCTCTCCCTTTGAAGTCTTCCAACAAGGGATGGCACGCAGGCTGGTTCTACATCAGCAACCTCGAACCCAGCCTGCCCACCTTTGTTGGTCTTCCTCCTGTCCCCAAGCCGTCTTGGAGCACCGTCCCGGTAGCCCAAGACTGGGAAGCCAATGATCTGCTCGTGAAGATCCTGCGATGAAAAAGAGAGGTCTTCGCGGGGAACAAATCACTCGGCACTTCATCAGGTGCCGACTGGCGCCGATCAAGGAAAGGTCAAAACCGGCCTTCGAGTATGAAGGCGGGACGGACCCCAATCGGGAAGATCCAGATCCACTCACATACGAGATCCCGAAGATCCGGATGTACAAACTCTTCTCGTGCAGGGATAGCGATTGAGCGGGCCCTCATTCTGCCAGTCCTTCCCTTCAGCATCCACCGACCTCCTCCTCCGGTAAGCCGACTGGTTGCTTCATAGCATCTTTCGATCTTGACATCCTGTCTCTTAATGTTGCACTTTCTTTCTTCTGCAGGAAAACGCCTCTATCGCCTCCAAGCCATACAAGGTGGCTCATGATGACGCACCACGTCGCCCCGCCAAGAAGCCGACTGGCGGGATCAAAATCCAAACTGATCCAGTCGGGAAGCGGGCAGCGCCGAGTGAGGACTCGAACAAGCGTGCAAGCAAAAGGAGGCTGATTATCGAAGATTCGGATGACGACGTCCCGGCTCCTCCGGTCGAGACCCCGCCTCTAAGGCGATCACCGCGGACGGCGCCGAAGATCCGCCGGTCATCCAGGTATGCTCTGAAACCAAAGTCTGAACTCTTTCGCTGAAAACTTTTCTTTATCTTTGCCCTTGCTGTATTCACTTTCGGAGGAGGCCCCAGGACATAGATCCTGCCGGAGGGGGTGAAGGACCGACTCCGGCTGCTGCTCCCGAAGTGCCGAGGCCAGCAGAGCCAAAGCCCCGGAACCCGCAACCAAGTGCAAGCACTCCGGAGAAACAACCTTCGCCTCCTAAGAAGGACGCCCCTAAGAAGGAGCCCCCGACTGCCAGTCGGGATATCCCGGCTGGAAAGCAGTCGTCAGCCGGGAAACCCGAGGCTGCGGCTCAAGCACCCCCGACTGGGGGTCACTCGGCGCAGAGCCCGAAGAAGAAGAAAAGCCCGGCCGCTCCACCTAGGCGGGCCACCGAAACCGGTGAGACTTGCTTCAAGCATTCCTTCGTTCTTTCAATTTTGAATCTTTCATGTCTTCATTTGTCTTTCTTGCTTGCCAGCCACGGTAGAAGAGATCCCCAGGTTGCAGTCTTCTGAGACCTGGGTTCCCCCGATCAGAATCGAGTGGCGGGATTCGGAAGGCGAGAGACAGGGCATCATCCTAGACCGGCAAGCCAAAAAGATGAAAGGGATGCCCTTGTCGAGAGCTGAATGAGGCAACCCGATCGCTCAACGTAAGCCTTTGTCTTTTTCTTTGATTATATCATCGTTATCTTCGCGATCACTCCTCTCGCTTTCGCGTGCAGAAAGAGTATTGCCGCTCAATGGCAAAATCTGAAGTGCTGGAGAAGCTGGTCCCCCACTTAAACTCCTTGGAGGACGTTCAGCGACAGCTGAAGGCCACTCGGGAGGAGGCCGCATCAAGGGAGGCGGCTTTAAGGAGGGAGATCGCGGAGCTTCGGGAAGCGAACCTCGACCTCCGCGGATCAATCGGGAGTACGCCCGCCTCTCCCAGCTTCATTATGATTCTCACGTTGACCTTGGCTATTGATGATCTTCTTTCGTTGTAGAAAATTCTTCGGAGGTCCACTCGCTTCAAGTCCAGTTGGAAGCGGTCAGCCTTGATAAGGCCGAGGTGGAGGCCGAGTTCGAAGGTAATCTTCTTTGAAATCCGACTTCGTGTGCTGCTTTATATCCGAGTGCTTTGACTGATCTGGGACTTTTGGCAGCTTATAAGACGAAGACCCGAGCCCAATACGACGTCTTGCTTGGGCGGATCAAATCCAGCGACGAGATACGGGAAGAGGTCGCCAACGCCGCCACGCCGATCTTGCTGTCCTTGTTCGATCAAGGAGTTGGGGCCAGTTCGTTGGAGCCGATGGAAATATTCGACAAGCTGCGGCTGGCTCCCGACCGGTACCTGGCCAGCATCACCGAAGCAGCCAACATGGGGGCTGGTCTGGCTCTTGCACAGACCAAGTCCCTCTACCCCCGAGTGGATATCCACTCGATCGGGGAAGGCTTCGCTGACGGAACAACGGACGAGCAGGCCTTGGACATGCTAAGTGAGGCGCAGGAGGCGGCGAAGAAGATATCTCTGGATGTAGTGAACAACTTCAAGATTTAATCTGTCTTTCTAACTTTGCTTTGTAAATGTCGCGTAACCGTAACACTTTGACGTGGAACTTTGTGACTATTTTTAGTTTATTTATGTCAATGCCTTGATTCGAGCTTTTGCGTGAAATTTCTTAAGTAGTTTTCGTCTGGCTGTCATCAAGCCTAGGCTCGATTAGGTCATCGAAAAACTCTCAGTCCTTAGACACTGAGCTCGAGTCGAAGGACATTAAACAATGATAAACCAAATTATGCACAAAAGTTGATGAGGAAAACTTGAGCTTTATTGACATGTGTATGACCCGATTGCTAGCTCAAGAAGTCATCTTGCTTGAGGTTGGCAATCAAGGAAAACATGAGGCCTTAGCCAAATTAGGCATAAAATCGTCGAAGATGCCCGATGTTCCAGGAGTTCTCCACCACTGACCCGTCTTCGTGCTTTAGCCGGTAAGCACCGGGCCGAGTCACTTCGGCGATTATATACGGTCCTTCCCATAAGGGAGATAATTTGTGTCGGTCTTTGGTGGTCTGGATCTTGCGTAGGACCAGGTCGCCAACAATGAAAGCTCGTGCTCGCACGTTGCGACTGTGGTATCTTCTGAGCCCTTGAAGGTATTTGGCCGACTGGATGAGGGCTGCCTCGCGGGCCTCTTCCAATCGGGTGAGGTCATCCACTCGGTCGGGGTCGTAGCGTTCATCGTTGAAGCTGCGGACCCGGAGAGACTCATACTCCATCTCGTTTGGCAACATGGCTTCGCGCCATAGACCAAAAAGAAAGGAGTTTGGCCGGTGGCCCGACTCGGGTGTGGTTCGCAGCGACCATAGAACCGAGGGAAGTTCTTGGACCCATTTGCCGGCGTAAGGGCTTAGTCGGTCGCGCGAGCCTTGATGCCTTGAAGGACCATACCGTTGGCTCGCTCGACTTGTCCGTTGCTTTTAGGGTGTGCTACCGATGCATAGCAGATCTTGATTCCGAAGTCCTCACGAAATCCTTGAAGATGCCTCCCGTGAATTGAGTCCCGTTGTCGGTTATGATTCTCGTTTGGGACGCCGAAGCGGTGCACGATGTTGAGGAAGAAGTCTCGTGCTTTGTCAGCAGTGATTGTGGCGACCGGCTTGGCTTCAATCCACTTGGAGAACTTGTCGATTGTGACGAAGAGGTGTGTGAATCCTCCTGGAGCTTTCTTGAAAGGGCCGACCATGTCCAGCCCCCATACCGCGAATGGCCAGGAAAGTGGGATTGTTTGAAGCTCCTGGGCCGGGACATGGCTTTGTCGGGCGAAAAACTGGCAGCCTTCGCAGGTTCTTACGACTTTATCCGCGTCGGAGACCGCGGTAAGCCAGAAGAATCCTTGCCTGTAAGCTTTGCCGACTAGAGTGCGTGCCGCCGCGTGGCTTCCGCATATGCCCGAGTGGATATCTTGGAGTAATTGTTTCCCTTCTTCGGGTGTGATGCACCTCATTAGAATTCCGGAGGGGCTTCTCTTGTATAGATCGGAGTCGACCATGACGTATGCTTGGCAACGACGCCGGACGCGTTCGCTTCATCCCGGTCATCCGGCGGCTCTTCTTGGGTTAAGAATTTGATGAGCGGCGTCCTCCGGTCGGTGTCGGTCATGGCGACTTCGTTGGGGGTTTGTTCGTTAGGAGCCGTCTTTGCCATGACGGTTGGTTCGTAGAGATGTTCGACAAAGACGTCTGTTGGGGCAGCTTCGCGCTTAGATCCGAACTGTGCTAGCTCATCGGCAGCTTCGTTGTTATGTCTCAGGACATGTGAGAGTTCTAGCCCATCAAACTTGTCCTCAAGCTTGCGGACCTCTTGTCGGTAGGCCTCCATAGTGTCATTTAGGCAGGACCAGTCCTTCATTACTTGATTGACGACCAGCTGGGAATCGCCTTTCACGATAAGCCGACGTATCCCGAGTGAGATGCGAGGCGCATCCATGTAGAAGAGCTTCGTACTCGGCGACGTTATGTGAGGCGGAGAAGTGGAGGTGAAGGACATATCTTAGCCTTTCCCCGGTCGGGGGAGATCGGCACGACTCCCGCTCCCAAGCCGGTGATCCTCTTGGATCCGTCGAAGTGCATGGTCCAGTGTTGGAGGTCTTCCCGAGGCACGTGTTCTTGCTGTTCAGTCCACTCGGCCAGGAAGTCCGCTAGGGCTTGTCACTTAATGGACGTCCTGGGCTTAAAAGTTAAGTCCAGGCGCATCGGTTCTAGGGCCCACTTGGCGATGCGCCCGGTTGCCTCGCGGTTGTGGATGACATCGCCGAGTGGGAAAGAGGTGACGACGGTGACCGAGTGACCCTGAAAGTAGTGCGCCAATTTCCTCGCGGTTATTAGAACACCATAGAGCAATTTTTGTACCTGAGGGTAGCGGATTTTGGCTCCTGCCAATACTTCGCTAACAAAGTAGATTGGCCTTTGAATCTTCTGGGCCCGTCCTTCTTCTTCGCGTTCAACCACAAGGACCGTACTAACCACTTGGTGAGTGGCTGAGACGTACAGCAACGGGGGTTCTGGGGCGAGGCGGCCGGGGCGGTGGCGTGGTAAGGAATTCTTTGAAATCTTCAAAGGCCTTGTCGGCTTCGTGGTCCACCGGAAGTCGTTTGTCTTATTTAGCAGATCGAAGAAGGGTATGCCTCGTTCGCCGAGTCGGGATATGAAACGGCTTAGTGCCGCCATGCAGCCGGTGAGCTTTTGGACGTCTTTCTGATTACTCGGGGGCTTCATGTTCAAGATAGCGTTGATCTTTTCGGATTTGCCTCAATGCCGCGATGTGACACCATAAAGCCAAGCGCTTGCACGATGGGACGCCGAAGGTGCACTTCTCGGGTTTAACCTCATTCGAAGGCCCGGATGTTTGCAAAGGTTTCTTCTAAGTCGGCGATCAAGTCTTCTTTCGCTTGGTCTTGATGACAACATCGTCGACGTAGGCTTCAACGTTCTTGCCGATCTGCGTCTGGAAACATCTTTGGATCATGCGTTGGTATGTGGCTCCGGCGTTTTCAGTCAAAAGGCATGGTGATGTAGCATAAGCCCCAAACGGCGTGATGAACGATGTTTTCAAGCGGTTGGATTCTTTCAAGCTGATCCGGTGATAGCCCGAGTAACAATCCAAGAAACTCGGGAGTTCGCAGCCGTTGTCGAGTCGACGACTTGGTCGATGCGAGGCAGCCCGAACGGATCTTTGGGGCAGGCTTTGTTGAGGTCGGTGTAGTCAACGCACATGCGCCATTGCCCCGTTTTCTTGCGAACCGGACTGGGTTGGCTAACCGGTCGGGATGAAGGACTTCTTTAATGAAGCGGCAGCCAAGAGCTTTGCAAGTTCTTCTTTGATCGCGTCTTTTCGATCCCGTGCGAATCTGCGTAATCGTTGCTTTATCGGTTTGGCGTCATCTTTGACGTTCAAAGAGTGCTCGATCACCTCCCTAGGAATTCCAGGCATATCGGATGGTTTCCAAGCAAAAACATCTTTATTATTTTGGAGGAAGGTGACGAGCGCGCTTTCCTATTTGGGATCTAGGTCGGCGCCGATTACGGCGGCTTTTGAGGGATCGACGAATCAAGGGAGATCTTCTTGGTCTTGGCGTCGCCGGATCCCGATTTGGCTATCTTCTTCGCGGGGACTTCGCCCTCTGCCGAAGTCGATGCAGCCAATCGGACTTCTGTTGGCCACGTAATCTCTCGCGAGATTGGGCCATGTCGCAGCTCTCCTTGTCGCAGGTGAAGGCTTTCTTCACGTCGCTGCGAAGAGTGATGACGCCGTTGGGACCCGGCATCTTCATGCAGAGGTAAGTGTAGTGAGGGATCGCCATGAACTTGGCAAGTGCAGGCCTTCCGATGATGGCATGATATGCTGTTTCGAAGTCGGCCACCTCGAAGGTGATGTTCTCCGTTCGGAAGTTCTCTCGGGCTCCGAAGGTGACTGGGAGGGAGATGTGCCCGAGTGGTGTTGAAGACAGCCCTGGGATAACTCCATGGAAGGGGGCTGAGCTTGCTTTCAGTTCGGCCCTTGGGATCTACATTTCGTCCATGGTCTTGGCGAAGAGGATGTTGAGGGCGCTGCCCCCATCGATGTGGACGCGCTTAAGCCTGATATTGTGGACCACGGGGTCCAGGACGAGCGGATAGCGCCCCGGATGAACCACTCGGTCAGGATGATCCGAGCGGTCAAAGGTGATGGCCACTTCCGACCATCGCAGATACTGAGGGACTTCGGGTTGAGCCGCATTGACCTCCCGGTCAGTCAGCTTTTGTTTCCTCTTGGACTCATAAGCTCGCGGGCCTCCGAAGATGTGGTTGAGCTCCCCACCGGGTCTTGAAAAGGTTCGGCATTTTCCGCCGCGTTGTTCTTTTTGGCGCCGACGGGCCAGCCTCGTCGCCGGCTTCTTGTTGAGTCGCGCAGACGCTCGCGAACCGCTTGTAGATAAAGCAGTCCTTCGCCGCGTGCTTATGATTCGGATGATGGGTGCACCGGGCGTTCATGATGGCGTCGTAAGCGGCGACTCGGGACGGCGTTGAGTGTTGGAGGTCGCAGCCACTAGATCTTCGATCGACGCTTGCGATCTTTCGGCCTTGGTTGCCGTTGTTGCCGCCGTCCTTCTTAGGATTTTGGCTTCCTCCTGCTTGCTTGTCCTCCCTTCTGTCGGGCCGGTCTTGGCGGGCGGCCTTGATGGCGTCATTCGATTTGGCGTATGAGTTCGCCGTCTCGAACATTTGTTTCACCGTCTTCGGTGGTTTGCGCCCGAACTTGCCGATGAGAAGCTCATCACGGACTCCTTTCGGAAGGCGGCGATGATGATGTCATCGGTAATGTTCGGGATCTTGTTGCGCTTCTCGGAGAAGCGACGAATATAATCCTTCGGGGCTCGTCGCTTCGGATGACGTTGTAAAGGTCGAAGTGTGTGCCGGGCCTCTCGAAGGTGCCTTGGAAGTTGGCGATGAAGTGGTCCCTCGGCTCGCTCCACGAGCCGATTGAGCCTCTTGGCAGGCTCGTGAGCCAATTCGGCCGAGTTTGCGAGGGCCACGGGCGAGGTAATTGGCCATGGCTTTATTGTCGCCACCTGCAGCTCGGATGGCAAGGGTATATACGCTTAACCAAGATTCAGGGTCGGTCTTGCCATCGTACCTTTCAATCCCTGTAGGCTTAAAGCCACTCGGCCAATGCACTCGGCGGAGCTCCCGAGTGAAGGCCGGTACTCCATCGTCACCGCTATCGGGTGATCCCCTTCGATCCTCCCGAGTGCATCGGTCGCGCTCCTGGTAGCGGCGATCGAGGACTACCCGCAGATCACTCGGCGGGGTCTTCGGTTGGCTGGTTGGGTAGCTGGAACTGTTGCGGCGGACTCGGTGGTGGACGGGTGGACGTCCGTGTCGTTTGTCGCGGGAGTCGGCCGTCTGCTCTTGGTACCTCGGCGTGGACTCGCGAGGTGGGCCTCTTGGCCTAGTTGACGACCGAGCCGGCTCGGGCCTCCTGTAGTCTCCTGACTTTAGAGGCGGAAGCCGGCTTTTATCTGGCGTTTCGGCCACGGATTCAGTCAGCCTTCGCGCCGAAGTGGTGGGATGGCCGTTAGCCGTGGCAGCGACGATGGTCTTGATCTTATCAAGTATAGGAGTCACGTTGGCCGGGGCCGTCTCCATGACGGTGTCCAAGAGCGTGAGTGCGGCGACAGCGTTCTGCTGTGGCGTCTGGAAGATGTTGGTGTTGCGAACCCGTGTTTGGAGGATGGCCTCCTGGGCAGATCGTCCGGCTGCACGTAGATCCTGCTTCCTTTTGTCAGCCTCGTCCTTGCGTTGTTTTATCCTCCTCGGCTGTCTTGCGCTCAAGCTCCACTCGCTCGCTCCTCTTCGGCAAGCCTTCGGCCATGGCTGAGTCGGACTCATCGCTCGGCCATGAGGACGTCAGCACTTGGCTCACAGTCCATGCGGCGGTCGGAGTTGTCGGCTTCGTCGAAGGGATGCCGTAGAGATTGTCGAAGCCGGCGGAACTGAGGTATCCATTGAGCTCGAAGATGAGCAGGAGCCGAATGACGGGAGGATGACGGCGACCTCCCTTGATCTGGGAAATCCGGATCCGGATCGTTCCAGTCCGAGTCAGAGCTTGGGGGATTAGGCTCCTCCGAGTGGATCGCCGCCAGCTCGGGGGAAAGAAGTTGACTGTAGATCTTGGCGGCATTTGGTAACCCAAACGGCACCGAGAGGTCTTCTTTTGAGTAGATTGCTTCCATCGGGAGGCGAGAAGATTGGCGCGATCTCGGCGGTATCCGGTAATCCGAATGGTGCCGAGTGAAGTCCGTCGTCGGAGAAGGTGGATCGCATCTTGGTCTTCAAGATGTTGTCGAAGATCTCGGCGCCGTTGGGGAGCCTGAACGGCGCCGAGTGGGTCGTTCCTTCCGACTGGTCTGAGTCCGAGTCGAAGGAGGAGTCGTTGAAGAAGTTGGCGGCGAAGTCGCCGAATCCTGAAGAGGATCCCATCACACTTGTCGGCGAGATTGTTGAAGAAGTCTCGGCGCGCGTCCCCTACCTGGCGCGCCAACTGTCGAAACTTGGTTTCGGCAATATATTTTCTGGGGTCGCAGTCGAGATCGCCCAGCACAATGGGTTAGGAGAAAAAGAAGATTTAGACAGGTTCAGGCCCTCTCATGAGGTAATACCCTACTCCTGTTTCGGTGGATTCGATCCGCCGAGTGTCTTTATTGATCTCGTGATCTAAAGCTGAGAGCTAAAAGCTGATCTCCTATCGGAATTTCTGATCTAGAATCTGATCTCTGATATCCCTCAAGGGACGCCCCTTACCCCCCTTATATAGTCTTGGGAGGAAGGGTTTACAAGTCGGAAACCCTATCTTATTCTAAGTTGGTTTCCTCAATCTTACCAAACCGTGACTATGGGCCGATTGCCTTATCTCTATCGGCAACCGTAACACCCAAGTCAAGTTCGGCTTACAGATATAGCAGGCGCAATCTATCCCTACGTCCAGTCGGATAAGCTTGCCATGTAGATACCCGATTGCCACAATCTCCACAAAAAGCAAAGCGAGAAGAGTTCAATGGTTTTGTGAAAATATCACCAAGTTGCAATTTTGTATCCAAAAATTTCAATTCAACATCCTTCTTCTCAACATGATCTCGCAAGAAATAAAAGCGAATATCAATGTGTTTGGTGCGTGAGTGTTGAACATGATTCTTAGCAATGTTAATGCCACCTGTATTATCGCAATAAATAAGCACTTTTTCAAAAACAAGTCCATAGTCTTTTAAAGTATAAATCAGCCAAAGAATCTGTGAACAACAACTTGCAGCTGCAACATATTCAGATTCAGCAGTGAATTGAGCTACACTAGATTGTTTCCTAGAGGACCATGCAATCAATGAAGTTCCAATGAAATGACATGTTCCACTAGTACTTTTTCTATCAATTCTACAATCCGCAAAATCAGCATCTGAATAACCACTTAAGCAAATAGAAGATGAAGTAGAATACCAAATTCCAAACTCAAGTGTATGATTCAAATACCTCATAATGCGCTTGACCGCTTGACGATGTGAGGCACGTGGAGACGCTTGAAAGCATGCACACAAACACACATCAAACTGTATGTTTGGCCTAGAAGCAGTTAGATACAACAAGGATCCAATCATGCTTCTATACTCCTTTTGATCCATAGCTTCACCATCTTCATCGGGATCTAGAACAACAGTAGAACCGATAGGTGTCGATATTGGCTTGCAGCTCTCCATCTTGAACCTGAGTAAAAGATCTTTGGTGTACTTTGTTTGATGGACAAACGTACCTTGAAGTGTTTGCTTGATTTGCAATCCCAAAAAGGACGACAGTTCACCCATCATACTCATCTCAAACTCCCTGCGCATAGTCTCAGCAAATTCTACAACCAAAGAGTGAGTTGAACAACCAAAGATGATATCATCAACATATATCTGAACGAAAAGTTGATTTTCACCATGCTTAAGAACAAAAAGTGTTTTGTCAATTTTTCCCATTTGAAAACCTTTTTCAAGCAAAAAGTTCTTAAGTCTATCATACCATGCTCTAGGTGTTTGTTTCAAACCATACAAAGCTTTTGAAATTTTAAAAACATGATTGGGAAAATCAGGATTTTCAAAACCCAGTGGTTGTTTAATATAAACTTCCTCCAGTATAAAGCAATTTAGAAAAGCACTTTCAACATCCATTTGATACAATTTAAAACCTTTTGAAGCAGAAAAATCTAGCAAAAGTCTAATTGCCTCAATTCTAGCAACAGGAGCAAAAGTTTCATCGAAATCCAAACCCTCCACCTGAGTAAAAAAACCCTGAGCAACAAGTCTAGCCTTATTTCGAACAATCAAACCATCCTCATTTTGTTTATTTTTGAAAACCCACTTGGTTTCAATAATATTATGTACAGAAGGAGGTTCAACTAAAGACCAAACTTTGTTTCTTCAAATTTTTCAAGTTCTTCATGCATGGCGTTAATCCACGATTCGTCAATTAATGCATGAGTCACATCTGTGGGTTCAAAAGAAGCAATAAAAGTAGAATTCGCTAAATCATGCATAGTTACCTTAGATCTCGTCGTCCGCTCATTTAAATTACCTATAATTTGTTCCAACGAATGTTGTCGCTGAATGTGCAAGGGTGCGGTGATCTCGAAGTTGATTCACGTTCGGTTCAACACTAGTCGTAGTCCTCGATGAATCCTCGTGATTGGAATCGATGGAATCTGAGGCGGTCGGCCCCTGCCGGTCTAACCGGGCCTCTGGCCGGTCTGACCGGGCAGGTCGACCTCGTTGTCGTCGCTTTCGTCTTCGAAGATTCGACCATACTCCCCTTGAGCCTGTGGCAATGTACCGGAAAGTTCTGGTCTAGTACCGGGACTAGCCTCATCAAAAGTGACATCGCAAGTCACGAGAATTTTGTTAGTCTCCAAAACAAGTACTTGATAACCACGAGTGTGTGCGGGGTATCCAAACTTGTCCAAATTTCCAGATTTTAAAACAAAACACTTGCAACCAAAAACGCCATTTTGTTGAGGAACACGAGGAGAAGAAAATTGATGTTCAATTCCTTTTTCAATGCAAAATTGGTCAAAAGAAGCATTTTTAAATTCACCACCATTATTGCTTCTAATTGTTTTCAAAGAACTGGGAATTTCACAATTTAAGCGAAGAAACAGACTTCAAAAGTGTCCAAAGGCCTCGTCCTTAGTTGCCATGAAGAAAACCCAAGAGTATCGAGAAAAGTCGTCAACAATAACCAACACATACCATTTTCCTCCAACAGATTGCACTCTAGCTGGACCAACAGTGTCCTTGTGTAAAAGCTGTCCCGGTGCATCCGTTATCACATAAAGAATTGGTGTGTGTGAAGAAGCAACCATTTACCATGACGACATGGTGCACAAACCAAATCAAGATCCTTTTTGAGTTTTGGCAAACCACGAACAAGATCCAAGCCACTTAATCGAGTCAAATGATCAAATCCAACATGGCCAAGTCTACGATGCCAAAACATCAAATCTTTGTTGAATTTTGCAACTAAACAAGTAACAACGGGAGAAACAGGGTTTTCAAAATCAGCTTTAAAAACTTTCCCATAATGAGAAATGTTCAAAATAGAATCACCACAAGAATCAAATATTTTACTTCCACTTTTCTTGAAATGAACTTCAAAGTTTTCATCAACTATTTGTGAAACTGAAAGTAAATTGTACTTTAAATCCTTGACTAAAGCTACCTGTTTCAATTCGAATTTGTCACTTACCTTGACGGATCCGGTAGCGAGAACCGCACTAGTTGAAGCATCCCCAAAGATTATTGATTCTGTCTTGGATGCCATCTTGAGGGAGGAGAACCAATTTTTATCTCCGGTCATGTGCCGCGAACAACCGGAGTCCACTATCCATACGTTCTCCTTCCTCGCCACGAATGCCTACACAACAAGAGATGTTGAAGTCTTAGTACTCGGGTTAGTCAAAAGAAATTTAGGAATCCAGTACTGAGACACACGACCGGTAGATCCAATAGGCACAAAACCACGAGAGAAAAAAGTTTTAGAATTTTCAGAAAAATTCCTTCGGGGCCGGTCTGAACACTCGGGTACTGCCGGTCTGACCGGGCGCCATCGCCGGTCTGACCGAGGTAGTGCCTCCGGTCTGACCGGGCGCCATGGCCGGTCTGACCAGTGGACCACAGGCGGTCTGACCGGCCTTCTCGAGGGAAAGCCAGATTTTTGCCGCTTTGATTTTGCAAAATTATTTTCTCTTTCCTTTTTCTGTTTTCGTGCTAATCTGAAACAAAAACCAACAAGATGACCATCTTTACTACAAAAAGAGCAAGAAAATTTTAGCATTCAAAGACTTAATTACAAATTCTTGTTTTTCAAAAAAATTTTCACATTTTTTATTTTTGGCACTTAAAACAAGAATTGCTTCCTCAAGCGAGCTTACATCATTTTCTTCTTCTTCAGAATCTTCATCTCCACGCGTCATGAGACAAACGCCGGAGATGTTTTTGCCCTTCTCTTCCTCACTGTCAGAATCTATGTCACTGAGCGGCTCAAAAGCGGCATAGACTTGACTCAGCACCTTCTTGATCATCTCTTTGGAGCGCCTTCCCTTGGGCTTGTCATCCTTTGTCTTTTCGCGCGCTCTTATCATCCTTCTTGCTCCTCCCAAGCTTGGGGCAGTTGGAGCAAATGTGGTCCAGGGCGCCGCACTCAAAGCAAGACTTTGTTCTTGAACCTGACTTTGTTCATAGCTCTGGAAAGTTTGTTAGCAGCAAGAGCCAAATCCTCCTCCTCGAATTGCTTGAGTTGTTCATCGGACATGGCGTTAATCAAAGCAAGAGCACTTGGAGACGATGAAGAAGCAACATCGGAAGAAGTCGAGGGAGAAACCAAAGCATTTGACTTGGACTCAATTTTTCGAGAAAGAATATTCATCTTATGAGTTTTGAGTTTTGTATAAAGAGAATCCAAAGTCAAGGTGGCCATATTAATAGATTCTTGAATTCATGTAACTTTCATCTCCCAAACAGACATGTCAAGACCATTCAAAAAGTGACGAGCAATCTCAGATTGAGGATAATTAGTGTCATAAGAAGAATCAACAGATCTAAGATTACTCAAAATTTTATTGAACCTACCAAGATAGTCATCTAAAGCTTCAACAGGTTTCATCTCAAATTTTATGTATTCCTTTTTGAAAAGATCTCGACGCAGTTCATTTATATTAGTGGTTCCTTGATGAAAGTTTCTCAAAGCATTCCAAATCTCGTTTGCGGTTTGAAGATGCGAAACACGGTCGAAATCAGAACGAGAAATTCCATTCAGCAAAATATTTTGAGCTTTGGAATTGTTATTAAACTCAGTTTTCAAAGCATCATAATTAATTACTTCGGGAATAGTGTAGGGAAGAGCAACCTTTTGCCACACATCATAGTCTTGAGCCATGATGTAAGATTGCATCTTACTACACCAATACGCGAAGTCGGTTCCATCAAAAACATGTGGCTTTGTTGAAAATTTATCAGACATTGTGAAAAACTTTAGATCGATAAAAATCCAAAGCGGAAAACTTGGCTCTGATACCACTTGTAGGATCGAATATCCAATGAAAAGCCAACCAGAGGGGGGTGAATGGTTGATGTACCCCAAAAACAAAGTTTTAGCGGAAATAAAACTTCACCTCTGTTCTGGATGCAAACCCGGTCTGACCGATGTTATGTCATAGGTCTGACCGCACTATATTGCCGGTCTGACCGCCGGTTGTACTCCGGTCTGACCGCCCTTGCAGCCGATCACCAAAAGACTTAGCCGATTGCCCGAAGTAGCCGATGTTGATGGAGTCCGGTCTGACCGCAGTTGTCCGTGCGGTCTGACCGACCAATATCCCCTGTCTAACTGTAGTAGCTTTTCCGGTCTAACCGGCAGGTAGATTCGGTCTAACCGACAGAGAAACCGCCACAACGAGAAAGAAGATAACACAAAGAATTCTCTAAGAAGATAGAACTTTATTGAGTCTCTCTGTGTTTACAAAGTGCATACAAAGCAGCACTCACCAAAATCTCGAGCCAAACTCGAAACCCTAAATTGAAACTCAACTCTAAACTCGATAAAAGCGATACAAAGAGGCAACGCCTCTCCTAACTATTTATACACATGACCCGCAGCCAAAAGCCATGAATCAAACTCATATAGAAAGTCCTAAACACTTAGGAAACCTTTCCATACAAGTACAAACTCTTCCATAGATCAACCGTAACAATCTTGGTTTTCCTAAAACCGAAATTCCGCTTTCCATACGCAAACAATATCTCCATTGTATGCCATATGGAAACTTCACCAATTATGTGCACTAATCTCTACCCTTTAGTATTCCGCATAATCTCCATCTTGGACGTCATCTTATACCCAAGTTGACTCCATCTTGATTACCGGCAACACTTTCCCGAGGAGTAAAGATTACCTGCATACAAATAAACAAAGAATACCATATCCGAGCACAAGCTATCTCCAACTTGACTCATTGTTAGCATAAATGAACATACACGTGCATAGGAACACGAAACTCCCATATTCATGCAAGGAAACAAACCGAAACCGAAACGAAATCGGTCAGCAGTCGGACTAGCCTACCCGGTCTGACTGGCCATGCTTGCCCGGTCTGACCGCCAGGTCAACTCCGGTCAGACCGGCAGCCCAAGCCCGGTCAGACTGGTGCACTGTTCACCATTCGAAAATGCAACTAACTCCAAAAAAAATTGTCAATAAATCTCCAAATAACAAAATACACAAACCAATAATCACAGCAACCAATTGTTCATCATTAAATGAAGAATCAAACCTCTTTGATTTTACACGCTTGGCTATCTAATCCGCTAGGTCTATACCCATTCGAGAAGTACGGTTGTACTGGCTCGCTCTCCGCCTATCTCATGGCTTGGTCCTTAATTGACAAGGGATGGTACTAGCCTTTACCGAAATCCACCCAAATTAATCGTCCGCCCCAGTCCAAAATGTTGGTTTTTATATTTTCATTTATCCAACAAAACTTATTTCATCATGTTCAAGGCAATGTGGCCCTCATGTCTCCACATGCCATATCTCAACTACCTCCCCTAAGGTAGTTGCCCGAGCATATAGCTCCTTTGTAAAAAGATGAGTATGCATCGAATCTAATCATAGCACGGCTAAGCATTTTACCGAAGATATTCTCTGGTCTAAACCAAGTCGAGGGTTACAAAGATTATATCTAAAGGTGAGCAATATCAAGGCATGGCATATGAAGTATAGGTATTTGTTTGTGTATAGCATGCATATTTAAAGTTTAAAATCAACATCATTTCGTAATTTGGGATCAATATGTTCAAAGGGAAGTGTTGACTTGCCTTGCTCATACGCTTGTTGACCTGGGTCTTCGGTGTAATCAACAGCTCCCTCGAACTCTATTCGTACGTGAGAAATCCAATTGAATTCGATTAGAATTCAAATAAAATCCAATAAAAGCCAAATAAGTCACAAAGGTGGCTCCTAGGAAGAATCTACGGTGTTAAATAAATTTACGTTCGAGTTTTCACAAGAATCCGAGTTAAGACGAGTGAGTTATAATAATTTAAAGTTTTCGTGTTTCACTGTTTTAATTAATTATGAGGTGTTCTTTTATTTTTATTTTATTCATTTAAATTGTAAAGATACTATGGCCGATGATTTGAAAAGATATTACTGAAAAAAGAAATGGTTAATTCCCAAAATGTTATACTAATTTTCGTTGAGCTGACGAGTCCTAAAATTAAACCTTTTTTATCTAAACACCTAATAATTTACCCTAACGCGTGTCACTACTCAAAATAGTTTTGAAATTTAGTTTTTAAATCCTAGGGGAAATTCATATGATAAAATCAATATTTTATAAATAATTTAAGTTATAATTGATTCCTAAGTTAGGTTATGTGACAATTAAATTCTTATTATTATTTTGTGTTTAGTTTTTCCTAAAATTTTATCTCGGAAAAAGCTATATTTTTACCCAAAATTTTCCCAAACATTTTATAAAATCTTTTTCCTATTCTTTTTCTTTTCTTTTCCCTCCCTTTTTCTTTTCTTTTCCTTTTCTCTTTTTCTTTCCTCTCTCTTTTTTCTTTTCTTTCTTTTCTTTTTCCCTCCTCCCTGTTCATCTTCTTCCCAGCACCCTCTCTCTCCTCTCTGCCTCTCCTCGCTCTTTCTCTCTTCTCTCCTTCCTCTCTCTCTATCGGCCGGCGTGGCACACGGGGACAGCGGCGGCGACACAGGGACAAGGGAGGGGCTTACCGTGCGGCGCAAGCCGGCGGCGGACGACGACGGCCGACGAAAAACGAGCGGCGACGGCGCGGGACAGTTTGGGAGATGGATAGAGTGGATACGGAGGAGGAATGGGATGGCGAGGTGGTGGTGAAGCTCGGGCTCCTTGCCCGTTTATAGAGGTGGCCGGAGAGGGAAAAGAAGAGGAAAAAACAGGGAGGGCGGCGGACGCAGGCGTGGCGCGCGAGGACGGTGGGACCGGTGTGCGGCACGGGCGACGCGACGGCACGCGTGGGCGGCGGCAAGGTGGCGCGGAAGCGGGAGCGGCGCGGGCGGGTCGCTAGGAGGGGCGGGCGGCAACGATGACGCATGGCGGTGCTGGGGAGGGCGGCGAGGGCGACGCGTGGCGACGCCGAGAGGGCGAGCGCGACGCGGGACGCGTGGGCGGTGGCAGCCGGCGCGCGACACACCGGAGGCGACGTAGCGACGTGCGAGCGGCGGCGGCGCGGCAAAAAAAAATGGGGTGTCCGGTACCGGTCGAACACTTGCGCTCAATGAACAGTACCCTTTTTCTTTTTCCCGATTTTCTTTTTCTTTTCTTTTTATATATATAGATAAATTCTCTTGTTCCTTTTTCCATTCAATTTTATAAATAAAATATATTTTGGCCCAAAATATTTAGTTAAACTTTGCATTTTAATTTTTGCCCAACTTCATTTATATTTTCATTCTTTATTTATGATTTATGATTTATGATTTATGATTTATTTATTTATTTTCTTCCCAAAAATAAAATCTTGGTTCAAAAATCAATTGCTATTAAACCTTAGCCTTTTATTTTTATTATCATTATTATATATATTATAATTAATAAATTTTGTTTTGTTTATTTCAAATCTTTATTTTGAAGTTTCTTTACTTTTTGGATTTCGAGACTTCCTCGGCTTTTCATTCTTTAAATAAATTTTCATTTTATCTATATTACGTGACGAAACTTGCGGATAAGAGGCAATAAACACAACGAGATGCAACAACACCAAAAAGTTTTTGCAAGTTCCAATTTTTGAGTTGCGATTTTTAAGTCTCGGATTTTCAGAGTGTTACATAGTTCTTCACGAGTATGAAACAAACTAAAGTGTTCATATCATGTGGGTAAAGCTGTACAGTCTTTGCAGAGATAATAAAACTAATCGATTAGTCATGCTTACGGTCATGAGTGACATAATGAAATGCTATGGGTATAAATTTTAGGTTTTGTGTTCTCCAAAATGATTTCGAAAACACTTGTTTTGTGCAACATTTTTGCCTTACTCCCCGATGTGAGTAAGATGATGAAATTTATCTATGTATATACATTTGAGATGAAACCATGCCATAGTTATTAAAGTTTTGTGCTTTGCTGAAATTATCATGTTCAAAACTACGTTGTAAAATGTTTGTGAACTAAAACTGGCTTTATGCTGAAATTGAACCACTCAAATAGCCTTCCTTGATTATATGCCAATCATGTAGTATGTTAGGTTTGATTGTGCGCTTGCCAGTACATTAACTTGTTTAATGTACTGACACTTGCTATTGGTATAACTTTTTGCTGTAGGTTGTGGACTTAGCTCTTGAGTGATAGCGGGTATCCGTTTGATTCTTCTAGGAATGAATTTAACGGGGTAAACCCCTAGTCACTGTGCTTGTGGGTGGGTAATCAAGCCACTACTGTTCGCTGTACTTTGATATATTTATTTGGCCAGTCGGTCTATGTATATATCTACGTGTTGTAATTCTTTAAGTTCTGTCCAATTTAAGCGTATTCGCTATGTATATTCATGCTTGTGATGAAAGTGTGAATCTAGCGCACATCATGGGAGCTAGATTCACACGAGTATGAGTTAGGAATAATCGAGACGTTGTAGATCTTTAGCCATTTTGTCAAGTCTCCTGAGTAGGGACTCCTCTCGGTGGATTTGGCTGCGCTGGTGGCGGCGTCTGCTGATTTTGGGACGCCAAGACTCTGTAGCCCAGGAATTGGCCATCGATGAAGTAGGTCAGCCCTCTCTGCAGCTGATCGACTATCTTTGAATCAACCACGGTGGCAATCATATTATTGAGGGTGTTGACTAATATGCCACTTTGGTTGATAAGAGCGTGATGTACAACCGAATCGATTTGGTCTTGCAGGGTATGGAGCTTCGAATTGTTCTGTTCCTGTTTCATATTCTCCATCTCGTGCTTCCCCTTCGTGTCCTCGGAGGAGGACGCTTTGAAATCATCCATGCTGAATTTAAATTTCTGGAGGATGGCCCTGAACCTAGCCTGGGTGAAAGATTCTAAATAGTTGGCCTGCAACTCTTCCACCATCCGTTTGTAGTCGGCCAAGTGTTCAGCCGACAATTGTTCCATCTTGATAGGAACAACGTTCTCCTCGTTGACCTCGAGGTTCTGCATGTTAACCATCGTGTTGACTTTAGCAATCTGCTGATGGTCCCACCTGGCGTGCCAAGAAGCGTGTTGATGAGAAATTCTCCCACGCGCTGGCCCGAGATATTTGCTTTACTCTTGTGCGGGTCCGTTCTTGGCTGCCTTTGATGATTTAACGTTGAATAGGCATTCCAGTTGGTTTGATCTGCTAACCAACAAGAAACAAACAGATATGCGTCATGGTTAAGGTTCGATCCTACCGGATCGGCTCAGGAGATCTATTTACATATAATTGCTATCCCAAAGCACATTTAAGCTAAGTGATTGTGATAGATCAGCTATGCCGAGACAGCATAAACCACTTAGACCAAATGCACATTAGGATAATAAATATATGCATTTATAACCTAGTCGATGCTGTAGATCTAATGTAAATCGGCTAGTACTCCGATACATCTTATAAAAAGATATTAATCTAACCTAAATGCGCTAAACCTAGACCAATCGGCTGTCGTCGAAAGCTGACAGATTGATTCCGGCTTAGGGCATATAACTAGATTGAGATCTTAAGATAAAAGGCAGCTTTAATATATCTAACAGTAAAATGTTACTAGAAAGACAATTAAAATAGATAAGGCCAGTTGAAACCCCGGCACTATCTTTAATGATAAACATCAGGCCGAATAGATCTTAACAATTCTAAAATCGACTTAATAGATCAATATGATGCAGCATTAAGTACAAAAAGAAGTATGAGATCTACGGAAACCGATGTAAACCTTTTAAGACAGTAGATACAACATATAACTCGGTTCAACATCTAGATCTAGCTCTATCGGCTACTGTCTCCAGAGAGAAACAAGCCGATGGCGAGATAGATCTAGATACTGCTCTAGATTATATGCTGCATATGATAACTTGCGTAGTTCATAACATCAAAATTAGAGTATCATGATGATGTAAGCACTAATTCCGAAGATACAAACCACTAATGACAAGCAATTACCTTGTTCGGAGATCGAGATCGATCCAGCCCGAGCGAGATCAATGAACTCGTCTAAAAGTAAAATAAAAGGAGGTGATGCACCGAAGTTGATTGATTAGATTGTGTTGTGTTTCATTACAGGGGGTTTCGGATCCTATTTATACCTAAGTACAACAAAGCTCGTGTAGAACATGGTTCCTAACTTATCTACTGTACACCATACGATAATATCCTGGGACGTGGTCCCATGCCGCGTTACAAAATGAATATCTATACAAATCCCTATTTTACAGATGCAATTGTCATTATAGGACTCTATCCATGGATAGCAATATCTTTAACGCACAATTTGGTGACCAAATCCAACTTCTGGTCTTCATGCGTCCTCTCGGGATTGGCCCCACTTTTACCTTGACCCGGAATCGGCTATCAACTACCTGGTCCGATTCAGACTCAGCCGACTGGCTCCATAGCCGATTCGAGCTCAGCCGATACCGCCTCTGTTTCCCTGCAGATCACGCATCTTCTTGAATCCGCCTCAATCTCTGCCTCAAACCAGGGGATTTGGTTACCAAATTTGGTCGTTAACACATGCCCCCAAGTCCGTGATAGGATAGTATCGCGGATTTGCCGCTTTTCAAATTCCAAGCGCAACCCTAGGTCGAATCTGTTTTGGCCATTACAAAAACTCATTAAATAACACCCGCCGGCCACCGAACAAGTCACGCCGTTAACAAACATCCACTCAAGCAAACACCTTCAAGTCCTCCGGCGACCTCTCCGGCTCCCCAAGCTCGTGGCGGCAATCCCCTCCTCCGGCGACCTCCATACACCCAATGGCTTCCTCCGCTGCCCCGTCGGTCGCGTTTCTCGTTGAATTCCCTGAGGTATGCCCTAATTGGCTAAAACCCCTGTTTTTACCGCTTTCAACCGTAGATCTGAATTTTAGGGTTTCCAATTCTGAAATTTGTTTCTTCTTCCGATTGTAGCAATAAGGATACTTTCTAGGGCCTATCGGCAATAAGGATCCCACAGAACTCATTATAGTCGAAACCGATAGGATGCCCTATAGGATGAGGAATCCAACTCTTAGTCACTGGGAAGACACATTTAAGTCTTGCCCATCCATGGATAAATCTTGGCCAGCTTGGTACAAGAGAATGCAGCCGGCCAAGCAAGGACATTGGGAGGAAATGGGAATAGCCCAGTGCCTAGCCTTATCAGTAGCCGATATGGAAAAAGATGAACCCCTAATGTCGTGAGGGGTTACGCGAAGCCTACGATAGCATAAAATAAGACTTTTATACCGTGCAAACCAGGAACACTTGCAAGTAAGGGTCGATAGATAATTACCGATTGGAGTAGTGTGCAGCGGACTAGCTAATCAGGCTATCCAATCTGGAACAGTGCTGGCCGATGACAGCCGATTTGCCGACAGCCGATTCCCGGGGACAGCCGATTCACCAATCAGCCAATTCGCCGATGCCGCAGCCGATGCGAGTCGTCCGACCACGTTCTCGCCGATGTGCCCGATGCGCTCGACCTCAGCCGATTCCACCAAAGCCAATCGATCCGCCGCAGCCGCGCTTGCATCGTCGATCTGCCGCGGTCGCCTCGCTCCGATTGCAGTCGATTCGTAGCCGATCAACAGCGCCGCAACGTAGCAGCGCCTCTACCGGTATCCACACGTCCAGGGACAGAACGCCGAACACCCGTGTGCTAGCACGCGATGAAAGGCTAGGGTTTGGCTCGGGAGTTGGGAGGGTTTCCATGGAGATTGATCTCGGTGCAATGCAATTCAACGCCGCAACTCTCCACCCCTCGCCCCTTTATATAGAGTTGGCTGACTGGGACTAGTGGCCAATCAGGACTCTATTTTGAATCGAATCCCATCCGAATCTCATAGAGTTGGCCGCCCATACATCGTAAGCCCATAGGACTCTATCCGATCGGATCCCTATCCGATCGAGCCGTATCCGAGTTCAACTCGAATATCTATTTTATCCCCTTAAGCGTGTGACCCCATAGGTTCAGGTATACTTGGTTTTGGCTTGAGTCTAACTCAACCGACTTGTCAATAGCGGCGCCTAGCAGCACATATTGACACCATAGCATATGAGAATATAATATCGGCTCTGAACCTGTAATGTGTACACAAATCCCTTTGCCTCACGATACCAGTTAAGCTATAGGCATGATGTGTGCCATCCCTTCAATAGCTTAACCATTCACTCAAACCGTATTGGATTATCTGTCTGTTGATTGACTCCTCAATCAACTTAGCATGGCCATGCATTTCCATAATCCATTACCTCGAGGGGCCCAGAGATAATCTCTCCAAAGGAGGGGAAAATTCCATCTTGATCACTCACATTCCACTCCATGTTTCATAGCAAACACGAAAACTACTTTTATAACTACCCAGTTACGGAATAGCGTTTGGTAGTCCCAAAGTAGGCTACTACACATGTTGGAATCCATGGTAATCTCAGGTCTAAGGACTTTGCACCAACACTACTTGAGACCAACTAATGGCACATTAATTCCTGTAGTGTCTCATGGTGGGTCTATCCAACAATGTGTTCTCTAACACATGTGTCCATGTTTATTAATTTGGTATCTCCATACCCATGATCTATGAGACATGATCATCAATCAATAAACATGCCGATCTTAGAGTCATATTTGTTCCAATAATATGACATATGATTAGGGATCGTTTAGAAATAGATTCATACATATAGAGTCTCATAAATAAGTCACGTACTTATTGATCAATACAAGATATCTATTTTATGGAACTGAATAACACTTTATTCATTTATACATGAACATTGACCATGATATCCAACATCTACATGTTACCTCTAGGGTATATCACTAACATGTCGGCCGCCACATATTTCTGGAATGATACCCTCAATGCCTTTATTTTCCAGCAAGGCCCAATGACCATCACTCTAGCCGATGTAGTAATGACAACTAGACTTGATATCTTGTCATCGGCTAACCCCAACAGATTGACTGGCATAGGCCAATTCCAGTTCAAAACAAAAGCCATAGGGGAATAGAATGGGTACGTGGCGATGAACATGAGGGATGGGCCGATTTGTGCCAGGGAACACGCTGCGTTTTTAATGATGTGGCTAGAGAAGTTCCTTTTCTGCGGATCCAGCTGTGGGCTGATGGCAAATTGGTAGATTTTAGCCAAAGCCCTCATGGAGAAAAAGAAAATACCATTAGGCAAGTTCCTGCTCGGCTATCTATACCAAACCCTGCATCAGGTCGTCGCCAAGATAGCTGCCAACACCACCGTCAACACCGGGGGCCCGTGGTGGTTTCTCCAACTATGGCTAGTGCTAATGACATAGAAAATATCTGGTCGGCCGGAATTGACTGAGGCACGCTTCCTACTACTAGAGCTGACCGAAGATGATGACGGAAATGAAGTGACCACTACTAGGTGTCTTAGCTACGGCGAAGCAGCAGCAATGCATACCGGATCAATCGGCTGAGCTGCTAGCCGAATGGTTTATGTCTTTGTACAACGACTTCGCTAAGGACAACCGGTGTTGGTACTTCTATAGGGACAGACCGGTCTTCGAGCTGCCAATTGAATTTAATCTTGAAGAGGTCAACTCAGATGATTATCCCAAGTGCCGATAAATATTCACCACTGCCCGTACTCCATGCATCCTGCTGACAGGGATTCACCAGGGCCGATCAGTGGCCAAGACTTATGAATTTTACTACCCAGTATTGGCTGCTTGGCAATTCAAACTTGGGCAACTGCCCGTCGACTGCTACTACCCCGACAAGATTAAAACAGAGGGATAGTGGACCAGCCGCCGATCATGATCAAACTAATGGACTTGACAGGCCCACCACTTGGCAGCATCGGCACTATGGTGCTGGCCTATAAGAACAGCGCAGTGTACGACCGATGATGGATAGAAATCAACCGACATTTATTCCATCAACGGTCCTCTTGCTACATCACATCTCTGCTGCCAGATGAAATCCCCTCGGTAAGCCTCAAACTTTGAATTATTCTCCCTCTTTGAATAATCGGCTGACCTAGCCTGCTAACACTTGAATTTTCTTCCTCCTTGCAGATGATAGAAACAGACCCACCGAAAGTAAGCAACTCAGGGATCTCCATTGAATATCGGATGGGCATCCTTCCGAATGGTTGTGGGCTAGCCCCTTCGGCAATAGGCTAGGAAGCTCCGAAGCTCAAGACTCTTCTGCATGGGCAAACACGTGAACCATTGGCTCAGAAGAAAAGAGCCGCTTCAACTGTGAAGCCATCGGCTACACCTGCCAAGAAGCAGAAAAAGGAGCCGATCGCACAAGCTGACAACCTCCCGTCTATCGACCCAAGTGTCAATCAATTCCTAAATGAATAAGTCATGGATGAGGAAATGTCCCAAGCCGTTGGGGCAGCGGCCGAATCAAGTGATTTGAACCATGACTCAGTGAGCCCACCAGCCGATGATCCTCCTGCTCCAAGCCCGCACATCAAGAAATGGCCGGTACGTCTTTATCTCGTCAAATTCGGCTCGCAAAACATAATCACTTTAACCCTTAACCGAATCTTTTCCTTGTAGATCAAAAAGCTGGCTGGTCGTGTTCCATGTCCTGCTTCACTAGTAGTCTCCTTGACTTATATTCTCTTTGCTTTGTCTTCACCAGCCGATCTTAGACTAACACTTCACTTTTTCTGCAGCCCCCTCGATCTCCATCGGCTGCCCCCCAGGTCTCAAGCGAGCCTACCAAATCGGCTGTGGGTAGCCATGAAGTCGAAGATGTTGCTGGGCTGACCAGCGCGCACACCGAAGTGGCCACTTCGGCCAGCGATCGCATCAAGGAGGATGTCGCTCCAACCGGCCCAGTTACCGAAGAAGAAGTTGCCCCCGCTTCTGCGGCGAGAGTAAGTTTGATCTCCTTCCTCTTTTTAACTCTTAGGCAATCGGCCACTTTCAACCTTAACTTGATCTTCTTTATTCCTCCTTCAGCCCCTGGCCGATCTACTGTCTTTTAATATCAAGGAATTCCTTGGTGACAAAGAAGGCGAGGCGACCAGCCCGGACAAAGCCATAGCCGACGAGCATAAAGAGAAACTCCAAGACATACGCCGTCGGCGAGATATTAATATAGACAGGCTGGTTGTGGAGTGTGGATCAGCCAAATCGTGCCTCTTCGAGATCGAAGACCAACTCCGAAAAGATCTGGCCACCAAGATTTCTGAAGCTGTCTACATTGACTTACATCGGCCTGGGGTGCGCGATGCAATGAATTATCAGAAGAATCACCCAGGCCGATGTGACAGCCAGAATTGAACAGACAGTAAAAAATGTTGAAGCTAAGAAGGCAAAGCTGAATGCACTGACAGCTGGCCCAACAACATCACAAGCCCAAATTGCCGATCTGAAACTCGAGGAAGCTGGGTTACTGTTGCAATTATAACAATTGTTAGCTGATCTACCCAAAGCCACCGAAGATCAAAGGGGCAAGCTGACAGCCACCATCAAACACTTGAAAGAGCTGCACAAATCGGCTAAGGTGGTCCCTGGCTCTGACACAGAAGACATGGCAGTGATCGAGAAGGTGAAGGCCATCAAGGATTCGGCATTTTCGGCCATAGATACATTCTTAAGCTTGTAATAGGTCTAGTCGCCGAAACTTGTACTAACTTCTGCTCAAACAATCTTTTGTACTTGACTTCTTCGGCTTGAACTACTTTTGTAATCGGCTTACCTTGCTTAACCTTTTCTGACTTTGACTTCAGTCTTGAAAGCATCAAAAATTTGAAAATTTCACTCTGCCTTCTTGATATGTGTTGTATACTGTATATGCCGCCCTAATTTTGTTGATGGTGTCTTCAATGTTAACAAAATTATTAAGTCAAGTATTGCCCCGCTTTCGGCTAGGCTAAGCCGATTTAGGAGAATTAGGGGGAAAATCTTGGCGTAAAAATGTCCGAAAGGCGATGCGTGTATCTTCCAACACATCGGCTAATACGAATCGACACAACATAGCCGAATCATGAATTGATCCATACACTTGGGTAAAATTTCTTCAAATACTTGTCGTTCAGAGCCCTTCCAAATACTTCTCCATCCAATCCTTTTAGCATATAGGCTCCTTTAGAGACACATTTGTTGATCTTGAAAGACCCTTCCTAATTCGGTGACCACTTGCCAAACTTATTATCTCTTGATCCGATCGGCAATATCAATTTCCAAACGAGCTCGCCCTCTTCAAATGATTTAGGTACAACCGTCTTGTTATAATGACGGGCAACTCATTCCTTGTCCTTTGTCACCTTCTCCAAGGCCCGCATTCTTGATAAAACTAGGTCTTCAAACTCGTCCATCATCAAGAGTTAGTAATCGTCGGTTGTAAGCTGATCTTGCAACTGAATCCTTCTAGAGCCGACGATGTTTTCCCTTGGTAGCATTGCTTCATGTCCATAGACCAGTTTATATGGAGGCACTTGGATAGATCCGTGGCAAGCCATCCGATAGGCCCAAAGTTATTCGGCTAATCGACTATGCCATTGCTTCGGATACTCAGCGATCTTTCTCTTTATCAGCTTGATTAAACTTTTGTTCGAAGCTTCCACTTGCCCGTTAGCTTGAGCGTAATACGGCGAAGAATTGAGTAACTTGATCCCCAGGACGTCGGCAAACTGGACAAACTCATCTAATATGAAGATAGATCCCTGATATGTAGTTATAGTCCGAGGAACGCCAAATTGGTATATGCTATGGGAGGTGGAGTTGTGCCACTTACAATACTTCTTCTTTTTAAGCTCCTCAACCGACAGGATCACATGGTTAGCCGAAAGCTAAATCCGCTTCTCCTTCAGCAATAAGTCGAAGATCCTGTCGGCTTTCGTGATGTCGAAGTCGTACTTCTCCTCCTTAGCCGTTTTTAGCAGCCACTGGCAGACTATGGCCTTTTTGTTCTTGGTCCATTCGGCTGCTGCCACTTCAGCGTCGTCGTTGCTTGTATCAGAATCCATTTCAATGATGACGTGGGTAACCTTCTTGACGACCTTCCTCGATTCTTGAAATTGTTGCTCGTGGGCCGTCACCCTTTGCGCCAAATGGCCAAGATGTCGAAGTCTTGAGCCGAAAACCTTTCATAGATCGGCGGCAGAAGCCCATGAAAAGTGTCGACCCCCGTTTTTGAGGACGAGAATCTTTCGTGTTCATAGTACCATTTCCCTGGATCGAGTCGTTTGGTACCCACGAAATACAGTACTGAATTATCAAGTGTACATGCACGAATAACTTACACAAAAGTATTACATAATAGGCCCGAAGGCAATATCCAACACATCGGACCTACTGGTCCGGATACAACCAAAATCAGAGTTTAGATAAGATAGCAGACGGAAGGCAGTAGCATGTCGATCACCTACAGGCAACGACTGGGGACTAAGACCTATTGCGCTCCATCATCTTCATTGCCCTCCTGGCAGTAGGCGTAGGGGTCTTCCTCATCTCCTTCATCTGGAGGTTTGTGCATTAGCAAGGGTGAGTACCAGCAGTACTCAGCAAGCCAACATGGAATGATGCACATGATAAGGTCATTCAAAGGATGGTTGTGGTTCATTTGCGCAAAGCCAATTTTTGTAAATCATTTCACCAGCCTAACATCTAGCCAAATCAATTTTTAGTTCCGAGGTAATCGACGACGGTTCTGTCTTCCATCCATCGTGATTCCAGGGATGGTTTTCGGTCTCTGGATTGTCATGGTTTTCTGGGGAGTCTACCCCTTCTCGCAGATCGAGAAGTTGAGTCCACCAGCACACAAAATCATTATGCATACGAACCCATCATTTTAAAGTTTATGAGTCTAGCCACAAGAGAAACTTGTCAAGCCGCTCATTATCCGTGAGCACGGCTATTCGAATAGATTGATTTACTCACACTGCAGTGGATGTACACTTTACCCGTACTCCGCAACTGCCCATTGAATGAGCCTACGTCCCTCTATATGGGACGGTCACGGCAAAGCCTTTCGATAACCTCACATTGGCGGTACCCGCTCCATGAACTTAAGTCCTCTTGCACTCTAGCCATCATTTCCTAGCAGTGAGAATAGTTCTGGCGTTCCCGGGGTCAGAGAAATCTCACTTCATCTTTAAGTTGTAATTAATTCCAATTTAATTCATCACTCAATACGTGGGCCGCAGCCTCACCTAAATAATATCATCCACTTCTCAACATAAGAACCACTATGCAGGGATACCGCCTCCACTTGGCTATTTAATCAGCTAGGTCTATACCCATTCGAGAAGTACGGTTGTACTGGCTCGTTCCAGGTTATAAGTCTCATGGCTCGGTCCTTAATTGACCAGGGACGGTACTTGCCTTTGCTAGAATCCACCCAAATCCATCCAGCCGCCCACTCTAAAAACGTTGGTTTTATACTTTCATTTTTCCATACAAATATTTTCATCGTGTTTAAGGCAATGTGGCGCTCATGTCTCCACATGCCGCATTCCAACTACCTTCCCCAAGGTAGTTGCCCAAGCGTATAGCATTTTATAGAAATATGAACATGCAAGATTCTATTATAAGCATGGCTAAGCATTTTACGGAAGAAAATCTCCAGTTTTGTCACATCGAGGTTTACAAAGATTATAACTAAAGGTAATCAATATCAAGGCATGGTATATCGAGCATAGGTGTTTTGTGTATAGCATGCATGTTTGAAGTTTAAATCAACATCATTTCGCAAAATAGGATCAAGATGCTCAAAGGAAAGTGTTGACTTGCCTTGCTCGTGACCTTGTTGGCTTGACTCTTCAATGTTCTCAACGGCTCCCTCGGACTCTACCATACGTGCAAGAAATCCAATTGAATTCGACTAGAATTCAAATAAAATCCAATGAAAGCCAAATAAATTACAAAAGCGGCTTCTAACACTAGGTTATGATTTTATGTAAGTTTAGGTTTGAGTTTTGGCAAAACCCGAGTTAGAATGAGCGAGTTACAAAGATTTGAAGTTTCGTATTAAACCGATTTAATTACTATGATGTGGTATTATTTTAAGTGAATATATTCAAAGTTTTAGAAATATTATGGTTGATGATTCAAAATATAATAAATAAAAGGAAAGGGTTAACTTTAAATTTTATCAAAATTTTTATTGAGCCGACAAGCCCTAGGGTTAATAATAGTTGATCCTAAAAGTAATCTCGAAGCTAAACACTATACTAAATAATCTAGGTTTTAAGTCAAGCAAATATATATATATATATCAAAAATAATATTTGAAGACAAGCTAAGATATAAATAGTTTCCTAGAGTGGTAAACGTGAGGACTAAATACTTTGAAAATCATGTTTAATAATCGGTCCCGAATTATTTTTGAAATCCAAATTTGTTTCCGAGAAAATATGTAATTTTGCCCAGAGATTTTCCCAAAATATTTTCAAAAACTTTTTCTAATTTTTCCCAAAATTTTCCCAATTTTTCTCCTTTTCTTTTCTTTCTTTCTCTTTTCTTTTCTTTCCTTCTATTCTTTCCCTTCTTCCTCCCGGCTCGGCGCCTTCTCTCTCCTCCTCGTCTAACCCTGTCTACCCCCCTTCCTTCTTCCGCGCCGGCCGGCCGACGGCGCACGGGGCGGTGGCCGGGAGGGCTTACCGGCGGTTAGCGGTGGCGGTGAGGGAGGCGGCGGGACCTCGGCTCATGGCGGACGATGGTGGCGGCGGCTAGGAAGGCGGCGGCTAGCAACGGCGATGAGGAAGGCGGCGGCTAGCGGCGGCGATTAGTGGCGGCGGCGACGATTAGCGGGAGAGGAGATGAGAGAGGGGAAGAGCGGCGAGGTGGGAAAAACGAGGAGGGGCTCGCCTCTCTTTTAAAGAAAGCCGGAGAGAGAGAGAGGGGAGGCGACGGCGATGGGCGGCGGCGCGACGGCGCGCGGCGGCGCAGGCGTGAGGCAACGGGACGACGCACGGTGGCACGGGGCTCGGGGCGTGGCGCGGTGACGGGATGGGCGGCGATGGCGATGCACGCGGCACGGCCTGAGGCGGCGCGGGGCTCAGCGCGACGTGGCGGCGACGGGCGATGGCGACGCGCGCGACGCGGCCAAACACGGCGCGGGCGCGAGGACGCGGGCGACGCAGCGCGCGCGGGGCACGAGGCACGGCACGGGCAACGGGGACACACACGCGCGCACGCGGGCGCGAGGCACGGCGGCGACGGGACCGGACCGGACCGAACACACGAGCCACATTAAATAGTGCATTTTCCGAATTTCTTGATTTTCTCGATTTCCTTTTTCTTTTTGTTGCCAATTCTTTTGTATTTCTTCCGCAAATAAAGTTTTGGCCTAATGCAACTTAACTAATTATTTTTTTGGTTTTACTACTTTAATTTATATATATACATATATATATTTACTCATATGTATATTTTCCCTCCTTAATCTTAACTTAGCCATTTTTTTGGTATTCTTAAAAATTCAATATTGGTCCCTAAAAACAAGTTTTATTAAATCATAACTTTCCTGATTCATATTTCTAGAATTTTATTTCAAATATTTTATTTGTAATTTCTCTTTTTCCTACTTAGGGTTTTTTATATTGCTATCAACTTTTCTTTTTTCAAAACAATTATTTATTTATTTTAACTTGGCATTTTGAAGACTTGCAAATAAGAGGCAAATAAATACGACAAGATGAAATTAATCAAAAGATTTTTGCAAGTTCTGAGTTTTATGTTTCAATTTTTAAAACTTTGGATTTTTAAGGTGTTACAAACCTACCCCCTAATAAAAAATCTCGTCCCCGAGATTTTTTACCATTCGTGGAATAGGTTTGGGTACTCGGTCTTCAGAAAGTCTTCACTCTCCCACGTGGCTTCTTCTTCAGTGTGGTCGCTCCACTGCACTTTGTACATTCGCCATGTCTTGGTCCGGGTCTTCTTGTCAGCTTCCTCCAAGATCTTCACTGGGTGCTCAGGGTAAGTGAGATCTTCGCCGATGAGGACGTCTCCCAGGGGAACTTGCTCCTCCGGTACTCGCAAACACTTCTTTAGCTGTGATATGTGGAATACAGGGTGAATGTCGGATATGTTCTCAGGTAGGTCTAGCTGGTATGCCACTTCGCCTCTTCTGGCGCTTATGGGGAATGGTCCAACATATCTCGGTGCTAGCTTTCCTTTGACCTTGAACCTCTTGGTTCCTCGTAGTGGCGAAACTTTTAGGTACACAAAATCGCCCACGTCGAATTCCCAATTTCTCCGGCGAGTGTCCGCATAGCTCTTTTGCCGGGATTGGGCTACCTTAAGCCGATTTCTTATCAGACGAACCTTTTCCTTGGCTTCCTTAATGATGTCTGGTCCAAATATGGCTCGCTCGCTGGTTTCCGACCACATCAACGGAGTTCGACATCTTCGTCCAAATAAGGCCTCGTTGGGTGACATCTTTAAACTGGCCTGGTAGCTATTGTTGTAGGAGAATTCTGCGTAGCGTAGGCATTTCTCCCAGTCCTTGGAAAAATCCAATGCACATGTTCTTAACATGTCCTCAAGGACTTGATTTGTCCTCTCAGTTTGTCTATCAGTCTGAGGATGATAAGCAGTACTAAAGGCGAGGTGAGTTCCTAATGCCTCGTGAAACTTATCTCAGAAGTGAGATGTAAACTGGGTACCACGATCCGACACAATTCTCTTGGGTACTCCATGCAGACACACAATTTTGGACATGTATAGCTCTGCCAACTCAGCACTGCTATACCGAGTCTTGACCGGAATGAATCGGGCGGTCTTGGTAAGTCTATCCACAATTACCCAAATGGAATCATATCCGGCAACAGTTTTGGGTAGTCCGACTATAAAGTCCATGCCTATTTCATCCCATTTCCATTCAGGGATCTTTAGGGGCTGCAACAGACCCGCTGGTCGTTGATGTTCAGCTTTTACCCTTTGGTATACATCGCATATGGCCACGTATTCCGCTATGTCTCTTTTCATGTTGGGCCACCAATATTCTGTCTTCAAGTCTTGGTACATCTTGGTGCTGCCCGGGTGTAGCGAGTATGTTGACTCGTGTGCCTCCTTTAAGATTAATTTTCTCAATCCTCCTTTCTCTGGCACGCAAATCCTTTTACGATACCACAGGGTTCCATTATTGTCGGCCAAAAATTCTTTTGCTAGTCCTTCGGCCATGCGCTCCTTGATCAGCTGGATTTCTTCGCAATCCTTTTGAGCTTCCTCAATTTGAGTCCGTAGGAGAGGTTGTATCTCCAGCGAATTCAGTTGTCCATGAGGAACCAATTGTAGGTTAAGCCGAGCCATTTCCTCTTGACGCTCATTGGCCATACTTTCCATCCTTAGTTGATTGCACTGGGCTTCGCAACTCAACGCGTCAGCTACAACATTGGCCTTGCCAGGGTGGTAGTGGATTCCTAGGTCATAATCCTTGATTAATTCCAACCACCTTCTCTGGCGTAGGTTAAGAAATATTTCAGACTCTTATGGTCCGTGTAGATGTCACAATGGTTTCCAATCAAATAGTGCCTCCAAATCTTTAAGGTATGCACAACGCGGCTAATTCCAAATCATGGGTCGGGTAATTCTCCTCATGTGGTCGCAGTTGTCTCAAGGCATATGCCACAACTTTTCTTTCTTGCATCAACACACCTCCTAGTCCTTGCCGAGACGCGTCACAGTATATGACGAAGTCTTTTCGGTTGTCCGGTAGGACTAAGATTGGGGCGGTGGTGAGCTCTTCTTTGAGATGGTCCAAAGCTTGCTGACACTACTCAGTCCATGCAAATTTCTTTTCCTTTTTCTATAGTTGGGTCATAGGTCAGGCTATCTTGGAAAATCCTTCAATAAATCTCCGGTAATATCCAGCCAATCCCAAGAAACTCCAAAATTCTGTTACCGACTTGGGTGCTTTCCACTCTGCAACAGCTTCGACCTTGGCGGGGTCTACTGCTACTCCTCCAGCTGAGATTATATGTCCAAGAAAAGCTACGTCTTTAAGCCAAAATTCACACTTACTGAATTTGGCATACAACTGGTGTTCTCGCAACTTCTCTAGCACCAAATGCAAATGTTCTGCATGTTCATCATCGTCCTTAGAGTAGATGAGGATATCATCAATGAATACCACCACGAATTTGTCCAGATATTCCATGAATACCTTGTTCATGAGGTTCATGAAGTAGGCTGGGGCATTGGTCAGTCCAAAAGACATTACAGTGAACTCATACAAGTCGTAGCGTGTAGAGAACGCAGTCTTGGGTATATCCTGGGCCCTGATTTTTAACTGATGGTATCCAGAGCGAAGATCGATCTTTGAAAACACTCGGGCTCCCTTGAGTTGGTCAAACAAGTTATCGATCTGGGGCAATAGGTATTTGTTCTTAATGGTTACTTCATTTAGTGACCGATAGTCTATGCACATTCTCGTGCTTCCATCTTTCTTCTTAACGAATAGCGCAGGGGCTCCCCAAGGTGAAGAACTAGGGCGTACAAAGCCTTTTTCTTGCAATTCCCTTATTTGCTTCTTAAGCTCTTCTAACTCATTGACCGGCATCCGGTAGGGTCTCTTGGATATGGGGGTTGTGCCAGGATTGAGGTCAATGATGAACTCTATGTCTCGATCTGGCGGCTTCCCAGGTACTTCCTCAGGAAATACATCCAGGTAATCCTGAACTACTGCCATTCCCACTATGGGTAGCATGGTGAATATTCCCGTAGCTCGGTCACAGAGCATAGGGTCTTGGTCCATGGCTACGGTCATTGGCGATCCCCATGGGGTAGATAGGGTGACTTCCCTTCGTCCACAGTCTAATACCCCTCGGTTCTTGGCTAGACAATCCATCCTAGTATGATATCCATTTTTTGGGGTGGCAAAACAATAAGGTTGGACAAGAATACTACGTCCTTGATCCGAATGGGCACCTTGATGCACGCATGGGGTATAGTTATGTCTCCCCCGGGTGAATGCACTATCATCAGTTTCTTAGGGTTTACCCGGTGCAGGTTGTGCTCTTTGTTTATTATTGCCGATATAAATGAATGCGAAGCTCCAGAATCAAACAAAACTTTAACTAGTGTGGAGTGGATAGAGAACATACCCATTAGCACAGTCTGGTCCTCCTGGGCTTCTTCTGCTCGCACGTGGTTCACTTGGCCACGGCGGAATCCGGTTGCAGCTTCCTTTGGTTGGGGCGTTCTGAACAGACCACGCCCAGGCGCCGGGGCAGGGTTTCCTCGCACTGCAATGGCGTTGGCTCCGGTACGGTTGGGGGCGTTGCGTGGCTTAGGGCAACTGCTGGCGTAATGCCCGAACTCTCCGCAGTTGAAGCAATTGACATTCCGATTTCTCGGTGCTGCCAAGGTGGGTGCCGCTGTGTGGAAAGGTGTGGCAACTGGCCTATTGACGTTGTTGGGCGTGGCAGGACGGTTGGTTGCCAGGGCGGTTGGTTTCCATCCAGATGGGGTGGCTCCCTTGGGACGCTGAGATGTTCCCTGAAGCAGGCGGGTAATAGCGAGTCTTCTCTTGTGTTGCTTTCCACCATCTTCTGGTCATGTTCTAGCCCCACAACCTTGTTTATTAGACTCTGGAAGTTGGTATGATCCTGTCCAATCATAGGCCCTCGCAGCTCATCATTCAATCCCTCAATGAACTTGTCGATCTTCTCTTCTTCGTTCACTAAATCGCCGGTTGCATAGCGGGCAAGCTAGGTGAACCGGTTCAGGTATTCTTGCACAGTGGTGTTTCCAGTTCTCGCGAAAGGCGGCTGTAAATTCCTCCCATGTTGGTTCCGCAGCATCCTCTGCTCGAATTTCCTTATAGGTATCCCACCAGTCACTAGCGGGTCCTTCCAGTTGGTTCGTGGCGAAGACTACTTTGTCAGCTTCGTGCACACGTACAAGAGTTAGCTTTTTCTCTTTGATGCGTAGCCAGTCCTCGGCATCCATAGGTTCTTCTGCTGTAGCGAAGGTGGGTGGCTTGTTCATAAACTCACCAAGGCTTGAGCTTCCACAGCCTCCTTGGTTGTTGGCAATGGCTTGAAGTAGTTGGGTTTGTACAGCCATGACCTCTGCTAGGGTGGAGGGGTTAGGCTCTGGCGGGTTCTCGTTGGACGATGAGGCTCTGCGACGGTGCGCCATCTGAAGAATATAGATGAGGTAAGAGTTTAGACCTACTAAGGTCATGATTCTAATTGATCCATTTTCTTTTTTCTTCAAGTTGTTTCAAATGATCTTTTTGCACACAACAAGCATGGTGGAATAAACTCGTTTAGGACATAACATAGAACTTCTCATTAGTTCATAGATGTTACATCATAGGGGCAGATTTGGGCATGTATAGTCCCATACATTACAATACAACTGCTAACATCGATCTAGGGTTTCATACATGAAGGGGGAAAGGGGCACGGTCATTGCTGTCTTAATTCCTTTCAAAGCAAGAACAGGGTTGCTGCAGACTTCTTGTCTAGTTGTCCAGGTTGTTGCCCGATCTGGGGTTGCTACTTTCTGGATACAGGAGCTGTTCAATTCTTGCTAATTCCTCCTGGTGAATGTCCACAAGTCAAAGGAAGGCTGCTTGGGCGACATCCTGAATTGCGGCTCCCGAAGTGTTATGGCGGTGGGGTCTCCCAAAGCGGAATTCTAGGCCACAGGCAACACGGGGCTTGATGGCTACGGTAGCCTTCCAGGTGGGGCGATTGCCAGTACGTAGCTTCTTGCTTCTGTAGATGGGCATCTCTAGGTATCCTAGATACCACATTAGTCGTCGAAGCTGTGTCACGTAACCTCCCTCCTGCGGAATTTCGATCTCCCAAGCTCCAACATGGCTCGATATCTGTGTTGAGAATACCTAAGGGTTAGAGAGAGAGAGAGAGTTAGTGGTAAAACCACATGTTTGAAGAGAAATGGGGTTAAGAGGGTATAGGAAAACATGTTTTTGTTTGGTGGAAAATAGTCTGTATTTTCAAAATAATTCCTATGTAGGGATAACTCCCTTTAACCAGCTATAAAGGGGTAGGGCGCTAGTTCATCTTATCCTACAGTCGCATTGCTCTGATAGAAACCCTATCGACCCCTGTTTTTGAGGACATGAATCTTTCGTGTTCATAGTACCATTTCTCTGGATCGAGTAGTTTGGTACCCACGAAATACAGTACTGAATTATCAAGTGCAGATGCATGAATAGACTTGCACAAAAGTATTACATAATAGGCCCGAAGACAATATCCAACACATCGGACCTACTGGTCCGGATACAACCAAAATTAGAGTTTAGATAAGAGAGCAGACGGAAGGCAGTGGCATGTCGATTGCCTATAGGCAACGACTGGGGACTAAGACATATTGTGCTCCATCATCTTCATTGCCCTCCTGGCGGTAGGCGTAGGGGTCTTCCTCATCTCCTTCATCTGGAGGTTTGTGCGTTAGAAAGGGTGAGTACCAACCGTACTCAGCAAGCCAACACGGAATGATGCACATGATAAGGTCATTCAAAGGATGGTTGTGGTTCATTTGTGCAAAGCCAATTTTTGTAAATCATTTCACCAGCCTAACATCTAGCCAAGTCAATTTTTAGTTCCGTGGTAATCGACGATGGTTCTGTCTGCCATCCATCGTGATTCAAGGATGGTTTCCGGTCTCCGGATTGTCATGGTTTTCTGGGGAGTCTACCCCTTCTCGCAGATCGAGAAGTTGAGTCCACCAGCACACAAAATCATTATGCATACCAACCCATCATTTTAAAGTTTATGAGTCAAGCCACAAGAGAAACTTGTCACGCCGCTCATTATCCGCGAGCACGGCTATTCGAATAGATTCATTTACTCACACTGCAGAGGATGTACACTTTACCCGTACTCCGCAACTGCCCATTGAGTGAGCCTACATCCCTCTATATGGGACGGTCACGATAAAGCCTTTCGATAACCTCACATTGGTGGTAGCTGCTCCATGAACTTAAGTCCTCTTGCACTCTAGCCGTCATTTCCTAGCAATGAGAGGAGTTCTGGCGTTCCCAGGGTCAGGGAACTCTCACTTCATCTTTAAGTTGTAATTAATTCCAATTTAATTCATCACTCAATACGTGGGCCGCAGCCTCACCTCAATAATATCATCCACTTCTCAACATAAGAACCACTATGCAGGGATACTGCCTCCGCTCGGCTATTTAATCAGCTAGGTCTATACCCATTCGAGAAGTACGGTTGTACTTGCTCGTTCCAGGTTGTAAGTCTCATGGCTCGGTCCTTAATTGACCAGGGACGGTACTTGCCTTTGCCGAAATCCAGCCGCCCCATTCTAAAAATGTTGGTTTTATACTTTCATTTTTACATACAAATATTTTCATCATGTTTAAGGCAATGTGGCGCTCATGTCTCCACATGTCGTATTCCAACTACCTTCCCCAAGTTAGTTGTCCAAGCATATAAATTTTATAGAAATATGAACATGCAAGATTCTATTATAAGCATGGCTAAGCATTTTACCGAAGAAAGTCTCCGGTTATGTCACATCGAGGTTTACAAAGATTATAACTAAAGGTAATCAATATCAAGGCATGGTATATCAAGCATAGATGTTTTGTGTATAGCATGCATGTTTGAAGTTTAAATCAACATCATTTCACAAAATAGGATCAAGATGCTCAAATGAAAGTGTTGACTTGCCTTGCTCGTGACCTTGTTGGCTTAAGCCTTCAATGTTCTCAACGGCTCCCTCGGACTCTACCGTACGTGCAATAAATCCAATTGAATTCGATTAGATAATCTCGAAGCTAAACACTAGGGTTAATAATAGTTGATCCTAAAAATAATCTCGAAGTTAAACACTATACTAAATAATCCAGGTTTTAAGTCTAGCAAATATATATATATATATCAAAAATAATATTTGAAGACATGCTAAGATATAAATAATTTCCTAGAGTGGTAAACGCGAGGATCAAATACTTTGAGAATCATGTTTAATAATCGGTCCCGAATTATTTTTGAAATCCAAATTTGTTTCTGAGAAAATATGTAATTTTGCCCAGAGATTTTCCCAAAATATTTTCCAAAAACTTTTCTAATTTTTCAAGAATTTTTCCCAAATTTTTCTCCTTTTCTTTTCTTTCTTTCTCTTTTCTTTTCTTTTCTTTTCTTTTCTTTTCTTTTTTCCTTTCTTCCCCCCGGCTCGGCGCCTTCTCTCTCCTCCTCGTCTAACCCCGTCTACCCCCTTCCTTCTTCCGCGCCGGCCGGCCGGAGGCGCACGGGACAGCGGCCCGGGAGGGCTTACCGGCGACTAGCGGCGGCGGTGAGGGAGGCGGCGGGACCCCGGCGCACCGCGGACGATGGTGGCGACAGCTAGGGAGGCGGCGGCTAGCGGCGGCGACGAGGGAGGGCGGCTAGGCGGCGGCGGCGATTAGCGGGAGAGGAGATGAGAGAGGGAAGAGCGATGATGTGGGAAAAACGGGAGGGGCTCGCTTCTTTTCATAGACGGCCGGAGAGAGAGAGGGGAGAGGTGATGGCGATGGGCGGTGACGCGACGGCCGGCGCGGTGGTGCAGGGACGGGACAACGTGCAGCGGCACGGGGCTCGGGGGCGTGGCACGGTGACGGGATGGGCGGCGATGGCGATGCGCACGGCACGGCTGAGCCGGCGCGGGGCTCGGCACGGCGCGGAGGAGACGGGCGATGGCGACGCGCGACGGCGACGCGCGCGACGCGGCCATACGCGGCGCGGGCGCGAGGACGCGGGCGACGCGCGCGCGGCAATGGCGACGCGCGCGGCACGCGGGTGCGAGGCATGGCACGGGCGACGGCGACGTGCACACGCGCGGGGCGCGAGGCACGGCAGCCGGCGGGACCGGACCGAACAACCGAGCCACATTAAAGAGTGCATTTTCCGAATTTCTTGATTTTCTCTTATTTCCTTTTTGTTTTTGTTGCCAATTCTTTTGTATTTCCTCCACAAATGAAGTTTTGGCCTAATGCAACTTAATTAATTATTTTTATGGTTTTGCTACTTTAATTTATATATATAGATATATATATATATATATATTTACTCATATGTATATTTTCCCTCCTTAATTATAACTTAGCCATTTTTTTGGTATTCTTTCCAAAAATTCAATATTGGTCCCTAAAAACAAGTTTTATTAAATCATAACTTTCCTTGATTCATATTTCTAGAATTTTACTTCAAATATTTTATTTGCAATTTCTCTTTTTCCTACTTAGGGTTTTTGAAATTGCTATCAACTTTTCCTTTTTCAAAACAATTACTTATTTATTTTAACTTGGCATTTTTAAGACTTGCAAATAAGAGGCAAATAAATACGACAAGATGCAATCAATCAAAAGATTTTTGCAAGTTCTGATTTTTATGTTTTGATTTTTAAAACTTCAGATTTTTAGGGTGTTACAAAAAGCCAAGTCGGCTAGCTGTGAATCAGACAGCACCAAGCTATAGCACCGGTTCCTCATCTCTTAATCTCTGAATGTAATTCTGAACCGATTAATCGTGTTTTTGCTTGATGCTTGTCAGGTCAGATAACTTCATCTCATCGTTGCCGGTGTAGAAATAACTATGAAATTATTTTTCGAGATCGACCCAGCTCTGAATGGTGTTGTAGGGCAATGAAGAAAACCATGTGAAGGCCGATCCTGATAGTGAGAGCGGGAACAAACGAACTTTGAGGGCGTCTATAGCCGATGCCTCCCCGCATTGTGCCAGGAATCGGCTAACATGCTCGTATGTAGAGATATTGTCCTGCCCAGAGAATTTGGAGAAGTCTAGGACCTTGTATCAGTTTGGCAGTGGTACCCTCTCAAAATGTTCTGGATATGGATACCGGTACATGTGACCAGAATCCTCTGGTTTAAGGCTGAATTGATCGCGCATCACTTCGGCAATCAAATCGGCCCTGGTCCTGTTATCTTGGGCTTGTTGTATCGGCTCGTATTGATCATACTGGATGGGTCCTTGCCGATACTGAGGTGGCGGTGTCTACAGCCGGTAGTGCTGATCATGCTGGCCTCCTAGATATTGGTACTGAGGTTGGTTGATGGCGGGAGGCAGCCGATTCACCAGCGGTGGCGATTGCTTGGGAAGGAGCCGATGGCTGCCAGAATTGTACTGTTGCCCCGGGATGAGGTCGCCAACTAGCTCTGGTCGTTGATTGAGGTCAACCATACTGGCTAGTTGCTACTGGAAAGGAGGTTGTTGTCGGTTCAGGATGTTGGGTGACGGCCTTGAACCAACGCAGAGGCATTCGGCTGAATAGGGACTCCTCTCGGTGGATTTGGCTGCGCTGGTGGCGGCGTCTGTCGATTTTGGGATGCCAAGACACTATAGCCCGGGAATTGGCCATCGATGAAGTAGGTAGGCCCCCTCTACAGCTGATCGGCTATCTTTGAATCAACCATGGTGACAATCATATTGTTGAGGGTGTTGACTAATATGCCACTTTGGTTGATAAGGGCGTGATGTACAGCCGAATCGATTCGGTCTTGCAGGGTGTGGAGCTTCGAATCGTTCTGTTCCTGTTTCATATTCTCCATCTCATGCTTCCCCTTTGTGTCCTCAGAGGAGGATGCTTTGAAATCATCCATGCTGAATTTAAATTTCTGGAGGATGGCCCCGGACTTGGTCTAGGTGAAAGATTGTTAATAGTTGGCCTGTAGCTCTTCCACCATCCATTTGTAGTCGGACAAGTGTTCAGTCGATAATTATTCCATCTTGACAGGAACAACATTCTCCTCGTTGACCTCGGGGTTCTGCATGTTAACCATCGTGTTGACTTTACAAATCTGCTGATGGTCCCACCAGGCGTGCCAAGAAGCGTGTTGATGAGAAATTCTCCACGCGCTGGCCCGAGAGATTTGCTTTACTCTAGTGCAAGTCCGTTCTTGGTTGCCTTTGATGATTTAACATCAAATAGGTGTGCCAGTTGGTTTGATCTGCTAACCAAAAAGAAACAAACAGATATGCGTTATGGTTAAGGTTAGATCCTACCGGATCGGCTCAGGAGATCAATTTACATATAATTGCTATCCCAAAGCACATTTAAGCTAAGTGTTTGTGATAGATTGGCTATGCCGAGACAGTATAAACCACTTAGACCAAATGCACATTAGGATAATAAATATGTGCATTTGTAACCTAGCGATGCTGTAGATCTAATGTAAATCGGCTAGTACTCTGATACATCTTATAAAAAGATATTAATCTAACCTAAATACGCTAAACATAGACCAATCGGCTGTCGTCAAAGGCTGAGAGATTGATACCGGCTTAGGGCATTTAACCAGATTGAGATCTTAATATAAAAGGCAGCTTTAATATATATAACAGTAAAATGTTACTAGAAAGACAATTAAAACAGATAAGGCCGACTGAAACCCCGACACTGTCTTTAAAATAAACATCAGGCCGAATAGATCTTAACAATTCTAAAAACGACTTAATAGATCAATATGATGCAGCATTAAGTACAAAAAGAAGTATCATTTCTATGGAAACCGATGTAAACCTTTCAAGATGGTGGATACAACATATAACTCGGTTCAGCATATAGATCTAGCTCTATCAGCTACTGTCTCCAGAGAGAAACGAGCCGATGGCGAGATAGATCTAGATACTGCTCTAGATTATATGCTACATATGATAACTTGCACAGTTCGTAACATCAAAATTAGAGTATCATGATGATGTAAGCACTAATTCTGACGACACAAACCACTAATGACAAGCAATTACCTTGTTCGGAGATCGAGATCGATGCAGCCCGAGAGAGATCAATGAACTCGTCTAAAAGTAAAATAAAAGGAGGCGATGCACCGAAGTTGATTGATTAGATTGTGTTGTGTTTCGTTACAGGGGGTTTTGGGTCCTATTTATACCCAAGTACAACAAAGCCTATGTAGAACACGGTTTTTGACTTATCTACTATACACCGTACAACAATATCCCGGGACGTGGTCCCATGCCGCGTTACAAAAGGAATATATATACAAATCCCTATTTTATAGGTACAATTGCCGTTATAGGACTCTATCCTTGGATGGCAATATCTTTAACGCACAATTTGGAGACCGAATCCAACTTCTTGTCTTCATGCTTCCTCTCGGGATTGGCCCCACTTTTACCTTGGCCCGGAATCGGCTATCAACTACCTTGGTCCGATTCGGACTGAGCCGATACTGCCTCTGTTTCCTCACAGATCGCACATCTTCTTGATTCCGCTTCAATCTCTGCCTCAAACCCGGGGATTTGGTTACCAAATTTGGTCGTTAACATAAGCTCTCTAGGATAATATTATTTTGGAATCTAATTAATCCAAACCCCGGACCTGTCGGTCCGATAAAATTGGATAATACTTGGGTTTTACATTTTCTTTTCGGAGTAATATTCTCAAAATTATCTACCAATATTTATTTTTCTAATTATAAATAAACTAACTCGAAATGATACCAACCTATTATAAATTAAATCGGGAAATCACAAAATTTCAAATTATCTTAACTCGCTCGATCTAACTCGGAATTTATCAAAACTTGAACCTGAGTACGTCTATTATCATAGCCTAGTTTAGGAGCCGTTTTTGTGATTTATTTGGCTTTTGGTGATTTTTATTTGAATTCTAATGGAATTTAATTGGATTTTTTGCAAGTATAATTAGAGCCCGAGGGAACCGTTGAGAACGTCGAAGACCCAAGCCAACAAGGTCATGAGCAAGGGAAGTCATCCCTACCCTTGAGCATGCTGAACCTATTTGTGAACTTGTATTGATTTTAAAATTCAAATATGCATGCTAAGAACTCATATACTTGCTATGCCATGCCTTGATTTGGAATGCTTGTTTATTCTTTGTATCCTACGACGTGATGTGTCTGAAGAAAATCTTCAGTATTGCTTAGCCATGCCAAGTAGATTCTTGCATGTTCATATTTATCAAATGCTATATGCTTGGGCAACTACCTTAGGGGAGGTGGTTGATATACGACATGTGGAGACATGAGCGACACATTGCCATGATGTCATGCATCGTGAATGAAAAGTGAAAACTTACAAATCAATGTTTAGACTGGGGCGGCTGAATGATTTAGGTGGATTCCGAAAAAGGCAAGTGTCGTCCCTGGTCAATTAAGGACCGAGCCTTGAGATAAACATGAAACGAGCCAGTACAACCGTATTTCTTGAATGGGTATAGACCTAGCGGATTAGATAGCCGAGCGGAGGCGGTATCCCTGCATAGTGGTTCTTATGTGTGAGATTAAGCGTATGGCCTACATGTGGATTGATGAGTTGAAATCAAAATTAATTATAACTTAAAGAATGAGTGAGCTTTCCCTTTTCCTGGGAGCGCCAAAACTCCTCACACTGCTAGAAACTGTGTACGACTAGAGTGCAAGAGGACTTAAGTTCATGGAGCGGGTACTGCCAAAGTAAGGTTATCGAAAAGCTTTGCCGTGACCATCTAATGTGTTGGGACGTAGGCTCATTTTTTAAGCAGTCACAGAGTATGTGTAAAGTGTACATCCACTGCAGTGTGAGTGAATCAATCTATTTGAATAGCCGTGCTCGTGGATATGGAGCGGCGTGACAAGTCTTTCGCTTGGGTAGACACAAAAATCTGAAATGATGGGATGGGAATGCATGATGAGTTTTTTTGCTGGTGGATCAACTTCTCAAGGATGCGAGAAAGGGTAGACCCCAGAAAATCATGACGAACCAGTGGCGAGAAGCTATCCTTGGGATCACAATGGATAGTGGATAGAACCATCGCTGCTTAAATAAACTATGGAAATAAAACTTTAACTGCCTTAGGTCCTAGGTTTGTGAAAAGATTTGCAAAAGAACCCAACCATTCTTTGATTACCCTTATGATATGCATTATTGTTGTGGAGACTTGCTGAGTATGGTTGGTACTCACCCTAGCTATACGCACAAACCTCCAGAGATGGTTATGGAAAAACCTGAGGACCCGTGCGCCTACTATCAGGAGGGTGTGGAGGACGATGGCGCTTAATAGGTCTTAACTCCGGTCATTGCCTGTGGCAATGGCGTGCCACTACCTTCTCTCTGCTATCTTACCCCAACTCTGCTTTTGCTTGTATCCCGGACCATGAGCTCCTAAATATTAGACATTGCCTTCAGGCACTACGATGTAATATTTTGCAAAAACAATTATTATATCATGCACGCTTAATTATTTAGTGATGTATTCATGGGTACCAAACTACTCAATCCAAGGAAATGGTACCGTAAAACATGAGTGATTCCCGTTACAAAAATTGGGGTCTACATCCCACCTTGCATAGGTCGAGGTTCATGGCGTCACGGCCAACATCACTGTCAGCTCCGGATCTACCGTCGTCGGCATCGTCACTGTTCCCATCGTACTGATAAAGCCAGGGCCAAGACACTGCACCGTTGTCTCCTCCTCGACCTCCTCACCGTTTCCCCCGAAAAATCCTGAAGGAATACACACCGAAGAATTGGATCGAGGTCTTCTTGCTAACCTCCAGCTAAGCCACCGCCGCAGGTAGCTTCATCCTCTCCGGTGAGATTCAAGCCGATTCCCTGGAACCACACCATCCCTATGTGGCCCTTGACGTCATGCGTGCTTTGGTTTTGAAGCCCCTTGGCCGGAACAAGCTGGCGACATCGACCCGAAGATTTTCGCCGCCGCCGGACCCTCCCTCACGCCGCCGTCGATGACCAAGCTCCGCCAGCTCACGCGCAACTTCGAGTAAGTACCTAAGAGACCTAAAGACGCTTAAGCATGCGGTAACATGGCACTAAACAAGTTGTAGCTCCATATGGTCCACTACCCCGACACCGGCTGCCACTCGCGTCAACACCACCGTCGACTCCGGCCACCACAGCCAGCGGGAAGGCCACCATTAGCTTCACCACCTTCTCCTCTACGTTTTGCCTTTTGGACGTTTCCCTAGCCAAGCCACCGTTTGTGGTCGCCGCCGATGAGTTCGTCGTCGCACTGGGCTCTGCCTCCCCTCAACCCCGACCTCACTGACATGCGGGCCCCATGTCATTAGGCGCTAGAAAAAAATTTATTAAGAAGGAGTTTAAAACTTGTAGGTTTATTTTTGTAATACTTCTCTATATGACACGTGGACCCAAGGGCTTAAGTGTAAATAGGAGATAATTGAGGCACTCTTAATATACTTTCATTTAACACGTGCTAAGGACCCCGGGTTCTAATTCAAAAACTCTAGGGGCCTATTCACAAAATGACCAGTCGATGACAGTGGACCCATTTGTTTTAGATTCGATAAAACTGGAAAGAAGAACTAAATCATTTTCTAGTTAGCTGAAAAAGGAGAAAAACTTGTAAAATCTATATAAAATTTTCTATAACACATTTTAGGATGAAACAAATTCCTCTGAACTCACAAAATAATGAGCTTTAATGTATAAGTATAAAACTTAGCACTCCCTGTACAAATTTAGACCCTAAAATTTAAATAAGGAAAATCACACATAAGGATTGTACAAATTTATAAAATCCATAAGAAATTCAATTCAACATATTTTTGGACAAACTAAAATTCTGTGGATGAACCAACTTACAGTCCCTATTTATGAAAAATAAAAACATATGGTTACCTTGTACCAAATACCCTTAAAATTATTTACATTAAAATGATGGATTATAAGTAGGCTGAAATTTAGGAATTTATATAAAATTTATTTTAATTCCTTTTTGAGCAAACCCAAGCTCTGTAGAACCACCAACACACCTATTTTCAAATAATAAAATAAAAACGTATGCTTACTGTGTAGAAATATGTAAAATCAAAGTGTGTTTGATTCTTTATTTGGGGATGAACAATTGGTTGCTGATTATTGGTTTGTGTGTTTTGTTATTTGGAGATTTATTGACAAATTGTTTTTTTGAGATTTTGAAGTTTCGGACAATGAACAGTATTGTGTCGGCTGTTTCTGTCGGCTGCATAGCCAATCAGGCCGAAATAATCTGACTTTAGCTGATTTGGTTTCGGTTTAAGTTTCGGTTTATTTTCCAGGATAAACATGGAAGTTTTGTGTTACTATATGCATGTATGTTCATTTATGCTAACAATGAGTCAAGTTGGAGATAGCTTGTGTTCGGGTATGGTTTCTTTGTTTAATTATGTGCAGGTAATCTTTACGCCTCGGGAAAGTATAGCCGATGGTCGAACTGGAGTCAACTTGGAGATAAGATGATGTCTTGGATAGAGATCATGCGGGATGCTTAAGGATAAATATTGGTGTACATGATTGGTGAAGTTTCCATATGGCATACAATGGAGATATTGTTTGCGTATAGAAAGCGGAGTTTCGGTTTTGGAATAACCGAGCTTGTTACGTTTGATATGTATCAAGTTTTATCTTGTATTGAAAGGTTTCCTAGTGTTTAGGACTTTCTGTATAAGGTTGGATTTGTGTCTTTAGGTTGCGGATCAGGTGTATAAATAGTCGAAAAAGTTTTTTATGTTTTGAGATATACCTTTTGTTAGGGTTTTGAGTTAGAGTTTCGAGTTTAGCACGAGATTGTGTGAGGAGTGCTTTTGTATGCACTTTGTAAACACAGAGAGATTTAATAAAGATCGATCTTCTTGAAGAATTCTCTGTTATCTTCTTTCTTGGCACGAAAGTTACATCTTATTTAGAACAAAGACACGCGCACGCAATTGCGGTCAGTACAGAGCATCGGCTACATCAGGAAATCGGCTGTGGCGAATCGGCTAAAGAGATACGTACAGAGGTAAAGTTTTATTTCCGCTAAAACTTTGTTTTTGGGATAAATCAACCATTCACCCCTCCTCTGGTTGGCTTTGTCTTGGATATTCGATCCTACAAGTGGTATCGAGCCACATTTTCTTCTTTGGATCTTTGTCAATCTAAAGTTTTTGCCATGTCTGATAAGTTTTCAACAATGCCGCATGTCTTTGATGGTACTGATTTTGCCTATTGGTGTAGTAAGATGTAATCTTATATAATGGCTTAAGATTATGATGTTTGGCAAAAGGTTGCGCTTCCTTACACAATTCCTGAAGCTATTAATTCGAATGCTTTGAAAACTGAGTTTAATAACAATTGCAAAGCTCGAAATAATTTATTGAATGGTATTTCTCGTTCTGATTTTGATCGCGTTTCTCATCTTCAAACTGCAAATGAAATTTGGAACGCTTTAAAAAACTTTCATCAAGGAACTACAAACATAAAAGAACTTTGTCGAGACCTTTTTAAAATGGAGTGATGAAACCTGCTGAGGCTTTGGATGACTATCTTGGTAGGTTTAACAAAATTTTGAGTAATCTCAGATCTATTGATGTTTCTTATGACACTAATTATCCACAGTCTGAGATTTCTCGCCACTTTTTAAATGGTATTGACATGTCTGTTTGGGAGATGAAAGTTACTTCAATTCAGGAGTCTGTTAACATGGCCACTTTGACTGTGGATTCTCTTTACACAAAACTCAAAACTCATGAGATGAATATTCTTTCTCGAAAAACTGAGTCCAAGTCAAGTGCTTTGGTTTCTTCCACTTCTGTTGTTGCCTCTTCATCGGCTGTCTCTTCATCAGCTACTTCTTTATCGGCTGCTTCTTCATCGGCTCCCACTGCTCTTGCTTTTATTAACGCCATGTCCAATGAACAACTCGAGCAATTCGAAGAGGAGGATTTGGCTCTTGCTGCTAATAAACTTTCCAGAGCTATGAACAGAGTTAGGTTCAGGAAAAGAGGAGGTCCAATTCGTTGCTTTGAATGCGGCGCCCTGGATCACATACGCTCCAATTGCCCCATGCTCGGGAGAAGCAAGAAGGACGACAAGAGCGCTGAGAAATCAAAGGATGACAAGCCCAAAGGGAAGCACTCGAAGGAGATGATAAGGTGCTGAGTCAAGTCTATGTTGCCTTCGAGTCACTGAGCGACATAGATTCTGACAGCGAAGAAGAGAAGGGCAAGAACATCTCCGGTGTTTATCTCTTGACACGTGGAGTTGAAGACTCTGAATAGGAAGACAACGAGGTAAGCACTCTATATACATTTATGTTCGTTTATGCTAACAATGAGTCAAGTTGAAGATAGCTTGTGCTCGGATATGGTTTCTTTGTTTAATTATGTGCAGGTAATCTTTATGTCTCAGGAAAGTATAGCCGATGGTCGAACTGGAGTCAACTTGGAGATAAGATGACGTCCTGGATAGAGATCATGTGGGATGCTTAAGGATAAAGATTGGTGTACATGATTGGTGAAGTTTTCATATGGCATACAATGGAGATATTGTTTATGTATAGAAAGTGGAGTTTCGGTTTTGGAATAACCGAGCTTTTTACGTTTGATATGTATCAAGTTTTATCTTGTATGGAAAGGTTTCCTAGTGTTTAGGACTTTCTGTATAAGGTTGGATTCGTGGCTTCAGGTTGCGGATCAGGTGTATAAATAGTGAGGGGAGGTGTGGCCTCTCGAAAAAGTTTTCTATGTTTTGAGATATACCTTTTGTTAGGGTTTCGAGTTAGAGTTTCGAGTTTAGCTCGATATTGTGTGAGGAGTGCTTTTGTATGCACTTTGTAAACACAGAGAGATTTAATAAAGATCGATCTTCTTGAAGAATTCTCTGTTATGTTATTTCTTGGTGCGAAAGTTACATCTTATTTAGAACAAAGACACGCGCACACAACTGCGGTCAGTACAGAGCATCGGCTACATCAGGAAATCGGCTGTGGCGAATTGGCTAAAGAGATAAGTACAGAGGTAAAGTTTTATTTCCGCTAAAACTTTGTTTTTTGGGGTACATCAACCATTCACCCCCCTCTGGTTGGCTTTATCTTGGATATTCGATCCTACAAAATATCACTTAAATTTTTATATAAGGAATAAACAATTTAGAGCACACCTTAACTCACAAAATTTGTAGAAAATTCAATTTTAATCTATTTAAATGAAATAAGTTTCTACAAAACCAGAGATTAATGGATCTCCATTAGGGGAAATAAAAGATAACAACTCATACACTGAATATGTAATAAAAACCCTAAAGAGAGAACCTAGGCGCTAAACAAGCTAAGTATCATATGTATATACATCTAAATATATATGTGTGATTGAATAAACATGAATTAAATTCTAGCTCTAGGTAAAACGGAATAGGACATGTTGGACCAGTAGAACCACATTTCCATCTCAAGAATACCAAGACTTAGTACAAATAACTCTATAAGCAAGACCTAGGTTAAAATGTTAAACACCTAACCTAGTAGCATTTCCTAGCATAGGAAATATATACATAAGTGAAGCAATTAAGGCTCCAAAAGTATTGCACCTAGGATTAGATTTATTTTTTAAATAATCCACTTTCAACCCACTCATGCAAAATAAACAAGTTCTGGACCTAAAGCCCTATGACCACCTCTTTAGCACAATATAGACCTAAGAACACATTATAGGTTTGTAAAATACCTAATAAATTTATTATAGCTCTAAAAATTATGAAACAAGTTGAATTAGTCCTAGAAAACATTTTCCTTCACCTCTGGAAGGTCAAGGTTAATATAAATCAATTGATAAAAATATTTTAGAACGATACCTAATTAAATGCTACCCTATACCGAGTAAACTCTAAAAATCAATAACTCTCAAAAGTAATAACATAAAATAGGAATTCCTTCACCATAAATAATATCCACACAGCACATAACCACACTAATGAACTCATGCATTTTATAGCATTTTAAATTTTTACATGTTTTGGTATTTACTCGCTACCGATATTTTCTATGTAGTGGATAATTTCGCGACGGTGAGAAGATTGGTATTCTAACTCATACCAGGGAGATTTTATAACAACCAAGGCAAGTTCTTGCCTCTCCTTTGAACACTTTGGACCCTATGTTTTTGTGCAATATGTTTTGTTTGTAAATTTGCATGCGTAATTTATCTTATCGATACTTTTAAACTAAGAATGGTAGTTATGTCCTGAAAATTTGCATGAACCCTTTTCAAAACACTCCCTTGCTGTTTTAAAACCATAGGAATTAAATTAGAGTACTCTGGATGTACTCAAGTGAAAATGCTATGCTTTATAAAAATGAAATGCTTATCCTTGCTTAGTGTTAATCAAAACATGGTCATGGATGTTTGCTAAATTCTTTGGAAAATCTTTTGGGTGTTTTGATTTAATGAGGCAATCTCTAATTATTTGTGAAACTAAATGAAATAAAACATGATTTTAGACTTGGACGGCAAGTGACATGCAATTGATGTATTTGCATTGCCGATAGGGGGAGTGTTCGCCTGAGTCGATTAAGGAACGAACCACATGTCATTCATTGTGTATACCGTACATCCGCATGTGCTAGTATGGGATAGCCTTGGCCAATTAATCTATTTAGCAGTTAGCTTGCAGTTTGGTAGGCCGGTGTGTATGGGTTCTTATAACCAAGAGGAACTTCCTTTCTTACCCCGATCTATTAGTTAGGTGACCAAGTCTGTCCGATACAACGATATCGTGCCACATGGGTGGGTTCCTGACGTGTCCACCACCACAACGTTAAGTTAAGGCATGGGCCCGTCACTTAACGGTTCTAGGCCATATTCCAGTATGCCTAGGATGCAGGAAACACGAGTCGTGTTGGTGCAATGATAGGGGCTAAGTAGTGTAAAGGCTTCGTGGTGACCTCTAGACTGTACTCAATGTGTAGAGCATGGTGGTACCGACGGGTACCGGATAAACTAGAGCGATTCACTTGATGTGGGTAAAGCTGTACAAACTCTGCGGAGTTAATAAAACTAATTGATTAGCCATGCTCACGGTCATGAGCGACATGATGAATTGCTATGGGTATAAATTTTGAATTTTTGTCATTTCCGAAATGTTCTTGAAACAAACTGTTTTGTGCTAAAAGTGATGATGTTTTGAGCAATGTATTTGCCTTACTCCCCGACGTGAGTAAGAGGTTAAAGTTTACCTATATGTATATATTTATGATGAGGCCATGCCATATTACTTAAAGATTTGTGCTTTTGCTGAAAATACCTTGATAAAACTACGTTGTAAACTGATTACGAACTAAAATTTTCTTTATGCTGGAAACTACAACCAAAGTTAGGCTTTCTTTGAATTAGAGCTTTCATATACTTAGGGTTGATTGTGCTCTTACCAGCACATTATTTCAAATAATGTGCTGACACTTGCAATTCATTTTGTTGCAGGTCTTAGGCTTAGCTCTTGAGAGAATGCGGGTAAACGATTGCTCTTCTAGGACTTGAACTCAATGGGGTAAACCCCTAGTCGGTGTGCTTGTGAGTGGGTAAACAAGCTTCCATTGTTCGCTGATTTGTATATTTATTTGGCCGGTCGGCCTATGTAATAAATAAAGTTGATGTAATCCGTAATTGCTTCTCATCTAAGATGTATTTTCTTTGAATGCTCATGCTTGAGAAGAAAGTGTGAATCTAACACACATCTTGGGAGTTAGATTCACATGAGTATGAGTTAGGAGTATTTGAGATGCTGTAGATCTTTAGCCAATTTTGTCAAGTCCCCTGAACGTGTAACGCATCTGGTCGTCGCCTTCGAGTGGTTTGACGGGCACGTCTCAGGCTGAAGTTGACTGGCAGGCTAAAGACCCAGCAATGTCTCATTTATCCCTCTCTCGGGACTTCGGATGTTTTGTTATGTTTGTTAGATGAGCTGAAGCGTTTCACCTCATCTTGCAAATATAATGGAAGGTCCGGGCGTCTCCAACACGCACCCAAAATTTTTAAACCGACAAATTACCCTCTAGATCAAAGAGTGGTTTCAATTCTACATGGCATCTGACATAAAAAAGTAAGAGAAGACAATCAAAAATGATTCAGTAAAAACACCTTCAATTGCAAAAAATACTGAAATCCAAACGTTAAATTTCTTTGAAGTTAGATTGTAAGAGGTAAAAAATCAATTTTACTATAGTTAAATATGGTTTCAACAACTTGCAGCATTGAGAAAGTTTTTCTTCCCTGATCTTTAGAAAATTAGCTTGCATCATTTGCAATGCTTCTTGGTTTTTAAAGGAAACTGTGGCGGGCACCTGCTTGAACTTTATTGATCTTTAACAATGACCTATGATGCTTTGTGGAAATCCATAGATGGTGTTGTCGTGCCTCTCTCAATGAACTATGCATTACTTCATGTTGCAAAAAATGGTGCTGGTTTTTGTTAGGTGGTTGAAAGAAAAAGCCCTGAATTGATGGATAGTGGATAGTTGCACACACCTCATAGGATATGGCCATCCATATTTTTATGGATATATGGTCGTCCAATTTTATGTTTGCTAGGGTTAGTGGGATGAGCAAAATTTTAATTTGGTTGGAGGGATAAGAGGTGAACATGACAAAAGCCGTCCAATTGATACAAGAACATCAGATTTGAACCAATACTTGAAAGAATAACAACATAATTGTTGAGATTTGAGAGTATATTGGGGAGAAGGTAGCGCATATGTGAATACTGAGTCATACAGGATCCGCCCAATTTACCTGGAGATGGATATCCAGCATCTACACAGAATATTCCCTATCCGGTGGCCATATGTCACTTTTACCCACTAACCAAACACCCAAAAAAACTGACGACCAAGTTTTATGCGGGTATATCCTACCAACCAAACACACCTTAAAAGTTCTAGTTCCTATGGAGCGAGCACGACAAGGGTGTAGGATAAGGGACACCCTAAAGGACCTAGTTCCTATAGGACAGTGGTTCTTTTATGGTATATCCCACCAACCAAATGAACCCTGAAATACCTAGTTCCTATAGAGAAGGTGATATACCTCACCAACCAACCACACCCTAAAATACCTAGTACCTATAGAGAAGGCGGTATATCTCACCAACCAAAACACATCCTAAAGTATCTGGTATATCTCACCAACCATAAACACCCAAAAATACCTATTTCCTATAGAGAAGGTGGTATATCTCACCAACCAAAACACACCCTAAAGTACCTCGTATATCTCACCAACCAAACACACCTAAAGTACAAAGTTCCTATAGATAAAGGAGGACAAGGTATATCCCATTGACCAAATATTCCTAAAAAACCCAGTTCGTATAGAGGGGTAGGAGAAAGGAGTTATATTTTCATAACCTTAAATCACCATTTTCTATAGGTTAGGCTCTCGAGACTCTTGACCTAATTTGTTAAAATACCTAGTTCCTATAGAGAAGGTGGTATGTCTGACCAACCAAAACACATCCTAAAATACCTATATCTCACCAATCACCAACCAAAACACTTCCTAATATACCTGATATATCTCACTAACCACCCTAAAGTACCTGGTATATCTAACTAACCAAACCCATCCTAAAGTACCTAGATCGTATACGTATAGAAAAAGGAGGACAAGGTATATCCCATCGACCAAATATTCCTAAAAAACCTAGTTTTTATAGAGGGGTAAGAGAAAGGAGTGATATTTTCACAACCTTAAATCACCATTTTCTACAGGTTAGGCTCTCAAGACTCTCGGCCTAATTTGTTAAAATTATATTTGGATGGACTCCTATCTATTTCTATTATGTTCGAGAATATATGCCGCATTCACCTTCTTTCTTCAGTAATACCTGTCCCTTTCTTCTCTTGCATATTCTTTTCTCAAGTTGCTTACAACACATTAAAATTATGAATAAATTTGTGCCATAGGAGTGTGCATCGATTGAAGGATATAAGCTACTTAGGAATGCCAGGCCTAGCATGGATAGCTCAGGGCCCTGAGGTAGGGTGACTCTGTACCAGGCTGGTAAGAACAAATTTATCTTTGGACAAAAATAAGTAAATAAATAAAAAGGGCTGCACCAATCTTACGCAATGGTTTTACACTACACAAACACCCGATGTCAGAGACGTAGCAAAGTTAAATTTTAGTCCAAGATGAAGTGAAGAACAGATACACTAAACATTAAACTAGCAAACAAATGCCAAAGAAAGGCTTAAAAGTATTTCCCCCTTGACCATTTATATCACTTCTTGACTTGCCTCCGAAATGATCTTCCTTCTTCTTATGACTCATGCACTCCATGATTTCTTAACAAGAAAAGCAACACCGTAGATACCGGTGAGACCCAGCACCACCCTTAGTGTCCATTCGTCATATCTGAAGGTTACAACGAACATAATTAGAATAAACAAGAAAAAAAATGCATATGCAATACTAGTACATATACAGTAAATAAAAAAAAGTGATTGGTTAAATAATTTTTATATTGTGCCTCCCTTTCTTTTAAGACAGCAATGAAATGATCAATCCTGCCTTCTAGTTTATCATTACCGTATGCCAAATCATGCGCTCTTCTATAGCCTTATTCTTCTCTGCAAGATCTGGATGTGCCCTTTCATGCTGTAAAGTCTGCAAACACATGGAACATGGTTTTGTATTATAAATGAATTTATAATACAATTAAATTTTGTTTGATAAAGATAGAGCATAGATTTTCGTTTGTATTATAATGGAACATGGATTATATCCGAGCTCTTGTGAATGCCTGGAATAAAAATAATTCATTCCCCTGCTCAATTAAGCTTGAGATCTCAGTAAGCAGTAATATCACTGATTATATGTTTAAGGGAAATTTGTCTAAGTGAACCACCAAAATATAAATTGTAAATTTTATTTTAGCAGAACTATTGGATGTCCCAATGTCGACCAAACAAAAAAACCTATTCATATGTGGTGAAAGAGTTGAGAAGATTCAAGAAAAGGGAAAAAAGACACATCAAATTGGATCCAATATGCCATGAATTTGGGTAGTTAGTTTAAGTAGAGTTGACTTTATCCTGTTGGGACTTCGTCCCGACGCTGTCCGAGCTGTAGAGCGGCCGCGGGCTGTCCTTGAGGCCACGGGGCAACAAGCGGAGCTCCTCGAGAGCACGAGGAATCGGCCGTTGTAGTAGTGTGCGGCCGGCGTATCGGAGCAGCAGCTAAGCCGCCGGTGCCGCCATCCTTGCGAAAACCCTACATCAAGTTTTTCCCCTTCTTCTTTTCCCCTTATGAACTACGAACCCTATCGATACGAAGTAGCGAGCAAGCCGCGGCTAGCTAGTGCTAGCCAGATGTGCCGGGCCTTCCCGTGCCAGCCCGGGTACGCGAGAACTGTAGCTCGGCCCAGCACGACATCGATGGAAGGTTTGGGCCGTGCCGTGCTTGGGCCGCCGCCCGAGCCCGTGGGCGAACACGGCACGGCACGCGGGAGGGGGGGAGGTGGTGGTGTGAGCCAATCCGGGGTCGACGCATAGCGGGGGGAGGGGGTTCGGCCGGACGGCGACGTTAACGACTAGCGTGCAAGCGAATCATAGGCCGCCACGTGTCCAATAATGGTTAATAACGGTTAGTTTTTGAATTTAGCCGTTGGAGCTCAAAAAATTCAAACAAATCCAAGAAAAATCCCAAAAATGTGAAATTTCATTCTATAAATAGGGCACCCACCCCAACATTCCTCCTCACCCCAAACTTCTCATCTTGTGCTCTTTATTAGCTCAATTTTTTTGATTTAGACAATTTGCTCAATTTTTTATCAAAAATCAAAAATAGTTTCTGAGTTGCAAATAGTGCAAAGTAGAGGTGTGAAGACAAGGTGGTAAGAAAGTATGTACGTGATATTTTCATATGTACGTATTATTTGTATTTTTATTTTACGTGAATAAATAATATGAAATTTGTTTATGTTGTTTCAACATTTTAGAATGGATCTGAACTATCCTATCCGTCACCGTCGTTCACGTTGGGTGATTTTGACCCTAATTACATGTCGGCGTCATTCCCAACTGGTGATTATGATGCCACTAGATCGACTCCAACACCACCAATTGTGGAGGAGGTACCGGTTCAGGCGCGGTACTAGTTCAGGCGTCGGCGGGTTCAGAACGATCCGACACTATGAGTGGGAGTGCTTCGATGAGGTGGTCGTGGTCGGCCCCGACGGAAGGGAGGTAATAGTAGCGTGTTGTAGAATATGTAGAAGCAAATAATCTACAAAATTATCTAGTGGAACATGAAACTTGATGCGGCATGCTAAGGCTTGTGCGAGGAAATGAGGAATCAAACTATGTCAGCAACAACTTCTTCTAAATCCCGATGGTACGGTACGTACACGGGAGTACTGTCGACCCCCATTTTTATAACGGGAATCACTCGTGTTTACGGTACCATTTTCCTGGATCGAGTAGTTTGGTACCCACGAAAATAATTGTTTTCGCAAAATATTACATCATAACGCCCGAAAGCATTGTCTAATAATTAGGACCTCATGGTCTAGGGTACAAGCAAAAACATAGGTGGGTTAAGATAGCAGAGAGAAGGCAGTGGCACGCCATTGCCACAGGCAACGACCGGAGCTAAGACCTATTAAGCGCTATCATCCTCCACACCTTCTTGGTAGTAGGCATACAGGTCCTCGGGTTCTTCCGTAGCCATCCCTGGAGGTTTGTGTGTATAGCAAGGGTGAGTACCAACCGTACTCAGCAAGTCACCACAACAATCAATGCATATGATAAGGGCAATCAAGGAAAGGCTAGGTTCTTTTGCATAAAGCTAGTTTTTGCAAATCTTTTCACAAACATAAAACCTAAGGGAATTCCAATTTTATTTTCCATAGTTCATTTAAACAGTGACGACTCTGTCCACTATCCATTGTGATCGGATAGCTTCCCGTCACTGGATCATCATGATTTTCTGGGGTCTACCCCTTCTCGCATCCTCGAGAAGTTGATCCACCAACAATAAAAAGTCATCATGCATTCCCATCCCATCATTTTAGATTTTTAAGTCTAGCCAAGCGAAAGACTTGTCATGCTGCTCCATATCCGCGAGCACGGTTATTCGAATAGATTGATTCACTCACACTACAGTGATGTACACTTTACCCATACTTTGTGACGCCCATTGAATGATCCTACGTCTCAACACATGAGACGGTCACGTCAAAGCTTTTCGATAACCTCACTTTGGCAGTACCCGCTCCATGAACTTAAATCCTCTTGCACTCTAGCCGTACACAGTTTCTAGCAGTGTGAGGAGTTCTGGCACTCCCAGGGTAAGGAAAAGCTCACTCATTCTTTAAGTTATAATTAATTTTGACATCAATTCATCACTCCTCATGTAGGCCTTCCGCCTAATCTCACATATACGAACCACTATGTAGGGATACTGTCTCCGCTCGGCTATCTACTCCGCTAGATCTATACCCATTCGAGAAGTATGGTTGTACTGGTTCATTTCATGTTTATCTCAAGGCTCGGTCCTTAATTGACCAGGGACGACACTTGTCTTTTCCGGAATCCACCCAAATCATCCAGCCACCCCAGTCTAAAACATTGGTTTTAAGTTTTCATTTTCATTCACAGTGCATGTCATCCTCGCAATGTGGCGCTCATGTCTCCACCTGTCGTATGCCAGCTACCTTCCCAAAGGTAATTGCCCAAGCATAAAGCATTTGATAAATATGAATATGCAAGAATATACTTGGTATGGCTAAGCAATACCGAAGATTTTCTTCGCACACATCACGTCGTAGGATACAAAGAATGTATGGGTATTCAATTCAAGGCATGGCATAGCAAGTATAGGATTTCTTTCGGGTATAGCATGCTTATTTGAATTTTGAAATCAACACAAGTTCTCAAATGGGTTCAACATGTTCAAAGGTAGTGATGACTTGCCTTGCTCGTGGCCTTGTTGACTTGAGTCTTCGACGTTCTCAATGGTTCCCTCGGGCTCTAATTACACATGCAAGAAATCCAATTGAATTCGATTAGAATTCAAATAAAGAAACCAAAAACCAAATAAATAGCAAAAGCGGCTCCTAAAACTAGGCTACAACTTCAGACGAACTTAGGGTTGTGTTTTGATAAAATTCGAGTTAGAACTAGTGAGTTATGATAATTTGAAATTTTGAGATCCCCAATTTAGTTTATTCTAGGGTGGTGTCATTTCGAGTTAGTTTATTTTAATTTAGAAAAATAAATAGTGGTAGATAATTTTGAAGATAAAATCCAAATTTTATTCAATTTTATCGGACCGACAAATCGGGGTTTGAATTAATTAGGTTCCAAAATACTATTGCACAAGGGTTTGTTAGCATTTTTTAAACTTCAGAAAAATTCCTATGACGAAACTATTCTTTAATAATAAACTAAATCGTATTCAAATTACTTGGGTGATAAGTAAATAAAATCAATCTATGTGATAATTAGTATGTCATCCTTTAATTTATTTCAAAAGTAAATGTTTTATTCCAAGAAAAGAACTTATATATTTGCTAAAATCTTTTTCCTAATATTTTTCCAAAATTTATTTTTCTTTTCTAATTTTCTTCTCTTTGTTTCTTTCTTCTTCTTTCTTTTCCTTTTCTTTTCTTTCTCTTTTTTCCTTCCTTTTTCTCTCTCTCCTCTTTCTTCTTCCTCTCGTTCTGTCTACCCTCTCTTCTTCTCTCTCCCTCCTCCCGGTTCCTCTCTCCTTCTCCCTCTTCTCTCCTCTCTCGGCCGGGTGGCACCTATGGGGCGCGGGAGGGGGACGGTGGGAGGGGGATGTCGGCGCGGTGGGCTCGGTGGTGGCGCAACCTCGGCGCGGGAAGGGAAGAAGGAGGAAGTGAAAGCGAGAGCGAGGGGAGAGGACTTGGGGCGGTGAGGTGAGGAGAGAAGGGGGCTGCGCCTATCCTTTTATAGGCGCGCCGGTGGGGAGGGACGGGCAGCGAGGGCCGGCGACAGGCCGGCACGCGGCGGCATGGGGCTCGACGATGGAACGGCGCACGGCGACACGAGGCTCGGCGGCAATGGGATGAGACTCGGCGGCGATGGGATGGGCGGCGATGGAGGGCCGAGCGGCGACGCGCGGTGCGCCCACGGCGACATGATGCGCGCCAATTTTAAGTTTTTTGTATTATACCAATTTGAATTTAAATATAACTTGGCACCAATTTTAAATTCAAATTCTTATTTAAATTTTTAAGTTTTGCCATACTTTTAGGATTCTATCTATTATTTATATACATATTTTATTTCGTTCTCTTTTCTTTTCCTGTTTTGTTGACAATTAAATAATTGTTCATTTATCTATAATCTTTTCCCAATTATGTTTTCATATAATCTTTACATATATATTTTCCTTATTTTGGTTTTGCGAATCCCTTCCCTATTTAGGGTTTTTTAAATACTATCGATGTCCCTCTTTCCAAAAATATTTATTTGTTCAACTTGGTACCGAAATTTATAAATAAGAGGCGAACGAATACGGAAAAATACAATCAATCAAAAGATTTTTGTAAGCCCGATTTTTATACTTCAATTTTTAAACGCTCAGATTTTTAGGGTATTACATGTACGATCCCATGGTAGCTCGAGAATCTCTTGTCCGGTTAATCGCTAGACAAGATTTAGCTTTGAACTTTGGTATGAGTCCTACTTTTGAAAATTACATTCTAACTTCACATAATCGTAGGTTTAAAGTTGTCAGTAGGAAACCACAACCCGTGGTTTAAGAAATGTCTATGACAACGGTTGTGAATCACGTAAGGAATTATTTACTACATGCACCTTTTCTATTAGTGTCACCTCAGTCATATGGGCTAAGGAGGATTAACTTAGTGTAGTTGTTCATTTTATTAATGATGACTGACAGATGCAAAAAAGAGTTCTACGCCTAAGGTTAATTGATGCGGAACATCGGTGGAATGTAACTTATTTGATGTTGAAGGTTGTTTTACCTTATCAGGAACTAGTAACTGTTTTTCTTCAGTCACGTAATGGCCCAAGAAACAATGACGGGGGCAATACTGACTGAGCAAACTTGGCACATTGTTGAAAGGTTTTACCAATTTCTTGAAACCTTTTATGACTACACTCTAATTTTATCTCAAGTTTATTATCCAACTGTGTCGAAGGACACCCTGAACTTCCATTATAGTTGAGGAATGAAGAGAATAATTCAAGTCATTCAATCAATTATAATGGACCATTCGGAGTCTCGAGAGAAAGATAAATAAGACATTGCTGGGCCTTTAGCCTGCTAGTCAGCTTCAGCCTGAGATGTGCCCGTCAAACCACTCGAAGGCGACGACCAGATGTGTTACACATTCAGGAGACTTGACAAAAAGGCTAAAGATCTACAACATCTCAAATATCCTTAACTCATACTCATGTGAATCTAATTCCCAGGATGTGTACTAGATTCACACTATCATCTTAAGCATGGACATGCATAGCAAACACATTAAAGATGAAAGGGACTTAACATCTTACATCAACATATTAGTTACATAGGCTGACTGATCAAATAAATATATATAATTCAGAGAACAACGGAAGCTTGACTATCCAACCACAAGCACACCGACTAGGGGTTTACCCCATTAAGTTTAAATCCTAGAAGAAGCGATCGAAACCCACAATACTCAATTCTAACTAAACATATTCCTGCAAAACAAAAATTAGACAACATATGGCAAGAGTCAGTACATTAATCAAGTTAATGTACTGGCAAGCACACAATCAAACCTACATACATGAAAGCTCTAAGTCAAAGGAAGGCTATTTGTAGTCTCAATTTTTAGCATAAAGCTAATTTTAGTTCACAAACCATTTGCAATGTAATTTAAGCAAGGCATTTTTGCAATGTGTAAAGCTTATTAATCATGACATGATATCAACATAAATAGATAGACATCATTCCCTTACAACACAACGAGAAGTAAGGCAATCATAGCGCATATATCAATCTCATCATCAACTCAAATCATTTAGTTTTAAAAACATTTAGAAAACACAAGATTATACTCATAGCACATCATCATGTCGGTCATGACCGTGAGCACGACTAATCGATTAGTTTAGAGAACTCTGCAGAGTTTGTACAACTTTACCCAGATGTTATGAACACTCTAGTTTATTTTGTGCTCGTGACGCACTACCACACTGTTCATATTGAATGTGGTCCAGAGGTCATAACGATGCCTTTTACACTACTTAATCTCTAGCCTTGCACTAGCACGATACGTGTTCCTCCATCCTAGGCATACTTGAAATATAACCTAGAACTGTTAAGTGGCAAGCCCATGCCTTAAACTTAATACCGTGGTGGCGGACACGACAGGAACCCACCACGTGGCACAATACCGTTGTACTGGATATACTTAGTCATCTAAACTACCACGTAGGGGTAAATAGGAAGTTCCTCTGAGTTATACGAACCCGTACACACCAGCCTACCAGAATGCAACGCTAGATGCTAAGTAGATTAATTAGCTTAGGCTATCCCATACTAGCGCATGTGGATGTACGGTAATCATAATGGATAATATGAAGTTCGGTCCTTAATCGACCCAGGCGAACACTTCCCCTATCGGTATGCAACTACTACCATATGCATACCACTTGTCGCCCAAGTCTAAAATCACATTTTATTTCACAAATAATTCAGAGGTTCACCTCTGTCCAAAATGTCCAAAAAGGTTTTCAAAGAGTATAGTAAGTGATCCATAACCATGTTTTTATTTACCAGTAAGCAAGGCTAAGCATCTGTAATTTACAAAAGGAAACATGGTTTAGTGATATGAGCACAATTAAAGTACTCTAATTAATCCTAAGGTCCAAACAACAAGGGAGTGATTTTCAAAAGGGGATTCATGCATTTTTAGGACATAACTATAAATTATAGCTTTAAAAGTTTTGATAGTGAGAAATACGCATGCAACTTTACAATCAAAACATTTAGCCCAAAAACATGGGATTCAATTTGTTCAGAGGAAGGGCACAAACTTGCCTTGGTTGATACAAGACCTCCCTGGGGTGAATTATAATACCAATCTCTTCACCGACACAAATTCATCCCCTAGAAGAAAATAATGGTAATGAATAAATACCAAAACATGTGAAAAGAATCTAAAATACTTTAAAATGCATGAGTTCACTAGTGTGGTTAGGTGATGTGAGGATAAGATTTGTGGTTAAGGAATTTCTATTTTATCTATTTTTATCTTGGAAGTTATTAATTTTAGTGGTTCATTCGGTATAGGTAGCATTTACTTAGGTAGTGTTATAAAATACTTTTGTAAAGTGATTTTTATTAGATTTAACTTCTCAAGAGTGTAGAGGTGTGTTTTCTAAGATTAAAACATTTGGTTTCACAATTTTTGGAGTTACTATGAATTCCTTACATGTTTTACAATTTTTAACGTGTTCTAGGCACATAGTCTCCATACATATGTGGCTTTAGAAGTTTTACATTCAGAACATGTTTTATTTGCTAGAGATATATAAAAATGACTAATTTTGTTATCAAATCTACTCTTAGTTCAAAATTATAGAGTTTAAATTGCTCCACTACATATTTTATAAGCTATGAAGTGTTCTTATGGTAGTTATTTAACATATCAACCTAGGATTTGTTATATGAGCTAAGTGTGCTAAGATTTGTGGTTAGGGATGGAACTTATGGTTTCTTTGGTCCAACAAGCCTTAATTTGATTTACTTAGAACTAGTTTACTTATATACGTTTTGATGGTTCTACAGAACTTAAATATATTAAAAAAGAAGTTAAAATTAATTTTAAATAAATTTCTAAATTTCAGCTCATCTACAACTCATCATTTTAATGACAATAATTTTAAAGGCATTTGGCACAAAGCAACTATATACTTTTATTTTTCCTAATCAGAGAGTGTAAGTTGGTGAATCTTTAGAATCTTAGCTTGTCCCAAAATATGTCAAATTGAATTTACTATGCATTTTATAAATTTGTGCAAACCTTAAGTGTGATTTTCCTTAGATAAATTTTTAGAGACAAAATTTGCACTGAGAGTGCCATGATTTATACTTCTATATTATTCATCATTTTGTGAATTCACAGAAATTTGTTTCACTCCAAAATAAGTCATATTGGATTTTATATGAATTTTACAAGTTTGTATAATTTTCTGTTGTAAGGATATTGTTTTAGCTATTTTTCTTTTATGTTTTTAAATTTTAAATTTATGGGGTTCACTGGTCAGTATCTAGCTATTGTGAACAAAATTCCATGGTTTTTCTAGAAATCAACCCGCCATCCGTGCACATGTTGGATTTGGTTTTTATTAAGAGTCCTTGATGTTTTCACATATTTATCTTGATGTTTTCACATATTTATGAGCAGGTCCTGGGTCCACATGTCATAGGGAGGCATTCTTACATTGAAAACCTAATAAGTTTTAAACTCTTGCTAATCAGTGTTATTACAGCTTAATCCACATGGGCCCACATGTCAAACACTGTGCACAAAAGAAGAGAGGCTGCGGCGATCGACAAGCTTCACGGCATCGCCGACGGCGAACGGTGGCGATTCAGAGCAAGCGACCAAAAGGAAAAATGCGGAGAAATAGGTGGTGAAGCTAGTGGTGGTCCACTTTCCTACGGTGGTGGCTTGAATCGTGCCGGTGGTGAGTCCCAGCGGCGGTGACTCTCGGCATGAAAGTGCATGCCGAGTTGTGGCTTGGATTAGCGCAATCTAATGCATGCATGTGTGTCTACGAGATTCTTGGGGACTCACTCGGTGTCCCACAGGCATTGGCGAAAGTTGAACGGTGACGGTGACCCAAGGAACGCTTCGGCAGTGGCGAAAATGGCAGCGCGACGACGATGGCACCACCCGGTTGATCAATCGCTAGAAGAAGGAGCACTTGAGGCTCAATCGGTCCCAAGAGAGAAACATGCGCGAGTAATTGAATCCTAAGTCACTGAAACAGGAGTAGTCATCGGGGATGGCCGGCGGCCGGTCTTGGGGAAGAAGAAAGGGATCTCCTCGACAGAAGCGTCTCAGTCTAATTCCTCTGGCCGTCAAGCTTCTAGCATCGTGGCGACGTCGGGGGCGCAACTGCTTGGCCAGAACTGCGGTGGGTCGACCGGAACGATAGAGCGACGCTCGGCCGCGCACTGGTGCCAACGACGATGGTGACTGCTGCATTGTGGACTCGACCTGTGTGAAGTGGAAAAAGAAAGGCATGAATGTATTAGGCATCGTAAGGGGATCACGTTCTCATGGTTGGCTCGCGGCGAAGCTCACTAGATCAAAGATGAAAGCTATCGAACATCTGCGGGTGTTGGACAAGAAAGGCTTGTTCCCAACGATTCCGAGGTAAACTCTCTTGGTTTCTTTGTGGAACAGACTGAGGGAGAGATAAAGAGTATGGTGACGAAGTGGCTACTCAAATGGTGGAGGTTGTGCTGGCAGTGCATGGCTAGGTGTCAAACTTTGGCATAGACACATTCTAGGCTAGGTGGCTCTATCCCAGGGGAGGAGTAGTTGCCTAGTACCCTCGGGGAATGGCAAATGGGTCCAGGACGAAGTATACTTGGTGGGTGAGTGAGGGATGGGCAGAACATGGGTGAAAGTGGTTTTTGGACTATTTTTCAGAATATTTCTCCCCCTCTCACTTTATAGCTCCATTAACTTAATGTGGGGTCTAGATAATTTAGTGTAAATTTTACTGGTGGTAGATGTTTATACCTAGATTCCATTTTCTTTGGTTGCACACAAAAATCATTTTTAGTTTGCTCTATGAAATTAAACAAAGATGGGCTAATTTGAAACTTGTTTGAAATTTTAGAAGACCTACGCAGAGAAGAAAAATTCTAGAAAAATTATACTTATTCATGATAATTAACCTAGTATTTGAATAAATTATTGTACATGTACACTTATGTGGATTTTAATTCACCTTTGGGTGAGGTATGGTTTTAGCCGATAAAGGATCTTAATTATTTACCTATATGACTGTTTTGTTTATTTTGTTTGAGGCATCCAATTTAGTTATTTAGTTGTACCAGAATTATATTGGGTTGAATATAGTGTTTGGTACCTGCATGAGTTTTTCCATGATTTTACCTAGTATGGATTATTTTAGGAAATTAGGGTAACCTTCCTATGTATAGGTGTTCCCACTTCGTTAATGCATCTAATATGGTTATAGGGGTTCTATTAAACTTTTCTTTGGCAAAGGAGATGATCTTTAAATTTAATTTTTATGTCCATATATTATCACCCAAAGTTAGTTAGGGGTTCGTCTAGTGAAATAAATCTTTTTTGTTTTGCTTATGAGGCCTAAAATGAAAATGTGAGGCTAATCCCGAATGTGTAATGGACTCATCGTCAAAACATGCTTTCATGCCAATGTATGCACACTTTGTATAGTTGCATCTATGTCAAGGATGGAAGGAAAAAGTTTCATCTTTGTTCTAAAATTTTAATCATGCAACTTGGTTGACGTGTTTCACCGAAGTTAGAAATGAAAATTTGTGGTCCACAAAATTGGAGAACTTCTCTTTCTTCTGGTTTTGACATAAATTTCTGGACCCTAGAATTTTGGGTATATGACAAACTGCTAATTTAAATTTGCATATTGTTATTGAAATTGCCACTTTGTTAAAAGAATATGAAAATGATGATCTTTTAATGCATGCTATCTTTAAAAATATCTTAAATATTGGAAAAATATCCCCATGTTGTATGCTAATGCATTTATACTTGATCCTAGAGGAAAATTACGGGGATTATGCAATATTATATCACTCATTGGAGATACTATAGGGGTTGATTACAATACCTATTATGCTAATGTTAGAACTAAATTATATGAAGTATTTGCAAAGTATGAATTAAAGTTTCAGGGAGTACGCGTGCAAAGACCCCCACCTGCCCCTGCAGTAGGTAAGAAAAAGCTACAGTGGGGCAGAATTTGGGGTGACTCATCTTCTAGCCATGGTGGTAGCAGTTCATCGGCGGCATGTGGAGTCGACGGGTGGTCAATCAGTCCTCCTAGGGGGCTACTCGAGGAGGTGATAGAGTGGTCAAGACGTCTATTGAAAGGATCCGATGGTCGAGTTGAACACAGAGCGAGCCAAGGATTTTAGACAGGTTTGACCCTCTCGGAGATAACAAGCCTACGTCCTGTGTTCTTTGTTAGGGTGGTGTGTCAACAAGGAAAGAGTACAATGGTGAGAGCCCTAGAGATTGGATCTCCACTTCCCCAGCCCACGTGATCTGCCATCCCTTTTATAGCTCAAGGGGGTAGTCGTTGATATTTCTTACGTTCACAAATAAATCTGCAAGTGCACGGATATACCGTCGTAGCATTTCACCCAGGGAGTATTCCAAGGGTATCGTTATTTATTTTATCCCAAAGAAAGACTGTGGTCTGGAAGAGAATACTAAGATGCCATGGATATTCATAAGCTATAGATGAGTTACCTAAGACTGTGTTGAGTGAAGTGAGCTCTTCCCCTTTTATAGCCTCTCTATGATGGTTTGTAGTCGGTTTCCAACCGCCATATGATTGTTACCATCATTGGGGAGGTCCTAGGAGCTGCCACGTGGAAGATCAAGTGGGTTGGGCACTGACTTGGTTCGGGCGAACCCTGGTCTTGCCCAACGGACCTCAACTTACTTCCATCTCTTCCATGTGGGCTCCTAAGGCGGTTCCCAGTGGTTTGGTCTCATCCTAAGGCGGTTTCACCCGACTTGTGGGCCCTCCGATCCACGGGATTTTGACATGGCGATCGTCGATAGGTTGGAGTTGTATTTCTTCGCCACGCGAGCTCAACTTTTCTTCAATTATGTGATGAATGTTCCTACAAGCAACTAAAATCCAAGGACATGTGGAACTTTATTAATTGTAAACCTAAATGCTGGTAGCGGACGCTAATTCCCTTTTATTTCCGAGGTCTGTGATGGTCGGAATCGTTACTTAATGACCGTCAACAAACTCCCTCAAGACTTAGGCTCGGTGGATTATGAGTTGCTACCATGTTCTATTTCTCTAAAGTACCAGGCCTACAACCAAGTATTCTACCTTGAATTGAATAAGATGGCAATGGTAGTACCACCCGTATTATCTTAGTCCTCATGGGAGCTTCTGCTTCACCTTGTCTTGGGCGGTTGAGAAATAGAACGATAGATGAGATTGCTACTTCTCTTACTCCTTGTTCCACTTCCGTCCGGAGATTTTTTCAAAGTTTTTTAAAAAAGAAAAGGGAGAGTTCCTCGAATGATACCATTGTATCACTCAAATGTGTTTAGATTCCTTACCAAGACATTGTGCCTTCTTTTCACCTACTTCTACTAAGCTTATGTGGAGCTCAAGGTAGGGAAAATCATGAGAGATGCTTGCATCAATTATTTTGTAAAGTCAAAAAGTAGATCCTAGTAGAAAACTAATCATACAATTAGGACCAAGCTTGTGCATATTTATTTGGTGGAAGTATGAATGGTAGAAGGGAAAATGAATGGCTCTCTTTTTTTGTATGGTCCTCCTCCCTATATTTTTATTTAGAGATCATGGCCATGAGCACACTTTCTCTCTCTCTCTTTTGTCATCATGGTCAAGAAGAATTGTTCCTTCTTTTTGTAAGCATCATGAAATTTTCTAATATTTCTTTGCGTGCACTCTTTTTTCTTGGCTCATGTCTTTTTTGGCAAGGATATGAGGATAGAAGGCCATAATACTTTTTGGAGTCTTTATTTGGTGGATGTGAACTTCCGGGATAGAAGTTAGCATATGGAATGGGATGGAATATTTTTGTGTGGCTAAACCTCTAATGTAGAGGGAAACCAATTTTTATTGTGGATATACACAAGACTTAGATCATGAAAGCATGAAAGGATTCTAGCAAGGGTCTAGCTACTTGACCAAACTCAAATTGATAACAAGCAACATATGTAGGGGATAATTCATGTATGATCGACATATGGCTTTGGTAGGAATGTATCATCATTTGAGGAACTCAACCATTTTTGAATTTTTGAAAATAAAATTCTTTGGACTTTGGTTTCACTTGGAATATGATCATAGTTACTCTACTCTTACCATCTCAAATTTCACAGCAGCCTAGACTTAGATCATGCACTTGATACCCACATGTTTGAAGTTCATGGTGTCATACCTAAGCCAACAAACTCAAAACTTGGAGAATGCTAAGTTGTAAACTAGGCACAGAAGAGAAATGAAACAAAGCAACTATTCATCATATCGAAAGATGAGGAATGAACATTCTTACCAACCATGTCTACATTATTATATTTTTGCATTTTTAATTTTTTAGATTTTTTATATATGTAATAGAAAAAAAGAAATAAAGCAAATGGATATGGGGTACCTCAAGTGGGGGTCCTCCCCAAGCTTGTCCTTTTACTTACGACCGCGATAGGGATTAAACCCTTGCGACCGAAAGTATGCCAACATATCAGACTAGCTCTACTGCAGATTGGAGCTGATCTCCCGGAGCTGGTCAGCGGTCTGCTGCTGCCACTGATATGCTTGATCCTGCCACTGCTGGGTCCCTTGGACATGTTGATGAAGCTGATGAAGTTCACCTTGCATCTCTGCAGTCCTCATGTCCAATGTTCCCAGTCGTTCGGTGATCTCTGCATATTCTTAGCTACGAAAACCTCACACTGAGAACAAACGTGGAACACCGTACGATGGAGGCAAACCACTAGAGCTTGATGACTCCGTGGCTTGTTCATGGTGCCAGCCAGGACCGTGTGCCCATTGAGCACTGCTAGCTGACTGCCATGAAAAGCCTCCCGCCTCATAATATTGCTAAGGTTGGTCCTAACCAGATGCGTACCCAGTTGGAACCCACCCCGGCTCTGGCACTAGCTGCGGAGACGGTTGCGGGTCTTCCTTCATAGCAGCTCTTCTAGACCTGCTCCTTGTAATCCTTCCTGAAATACTACTCCTACGGGCAATCTCTCTTGGTCGGAGAGCAATGGTTAGCACCCGACACTTATACAAATGATATTTTGTGTTAGGAAGCAGAATTTCATTTGTATATCAAGGGAAGAAGAAAATAAGGGATCCATTAGGGCCATGCTTCAAAGTCTGGCCCTTCACTAAATACTCTGCATCTATAAGCATCTATAAGTTCACAGGGCTCGGTGATGTACAAAACTTGCACATTCCCCAAAACATCAATGAAGTGCATTCTATAGGTCCCTTAATCCTAAATTGTTCTAACCATTGTTTAATCATTGCCTTAACAGGATAGATTTTAATCTTTTTCACCATGGCATATAAGATCATCAACTCATCTATTCTAACAGGTCGGACATCTTCTCTAGGAAAAATGGTAAAAGCTAACCATTTATGCATCAGTCTTAAAGTAGGATTATGAATATCATGAGCTCTAGGCTTAGTACAAAAGGATTCTCCTAATATATTTTGCCAAAAATTATGTTTATCAATGTTTGACAATTTTGATTCCCACTCAACAGAACACTGATGAGCGAAACCAAGTAAGAGACTAAATTCTTTCCATGTGTAGTAATATTCCCTCTCGAATAATCTAAAAGAAATACCACCCCCAATTTCTTTCAAAGTGCATAGAAATTGGATGGTCAGAAGGCGTGAACCTTCTTCCTCCACATGAGCAAAATTTTGCTATCCTATTGATTGCCAAACAAGATAAAATTTAGAGTCGATACCTGTCTTACTGAGCATTTAGAGTCCATCAAGTCCTTGAGAAGGACATATGCCTGTCTTTCTCGCTCATCTTTTAATTTGAGCTCAGTGTCATGGATGAGAGAGGAAGCATGATGACTTCCTTCTCCTCTTGAGGGAGCGGCTTGCGGATCACCCTGCATTGCCGGGCTATGCACATGACCGGGAGACAAAGATGAGCTTGAATGGCCCGAGCTTGATCCCGATTCTTTGCGCATCGCGCCAAACAACCACTTGACACTTTTCTTCATCCGCAGCTAAAAAGAAGAAAGCACACAAGAACACTCGGGACGGGTTAAGTGTTAACACAACATTTGGTTAGCCGTCCAAAGTCAGTCGTTCTTGTGGAGCTTGGTCGCCACCAAGAATCGTTCTTGCATGACAACCCACGGAGGTAACTTCGAATGCGAGCAAAACTCAGGAAATATTTTTTATGAACTTTGGAAGAACACATTGAAAGAACTCTAGAGAGGAGAAGGGAACTTGAGGGCACACTATGGCAGCTCAAGTTGGTGCAAGGAGAGGAACCTCCCCACCTTCCCTTTTATAGAGGGGGCTCTCCCTTGGTTCGGCTGAACCAAGAGGGGCTCCTCTCTCCTCCAAATTTTGGATTCCTTATCTCCACATCATCATCCATTACACCTAAAAGTTTGAGCACCATTGGGTTTCATGATGGTTCGGCCGAACCATGATGTTGGGGTTTGGCCCCCACCCAAAGATCCAATGGTTGCTCTTACTAAAATAATCAGCCTACTGCATGTTTGATGAGTGGAATCCATGGCTAAAGCATTGCCATGATAAGCACTAGAATTCTTCAATATAAAAATCCTAATTTCAAATTTTTAATTTTTTTCTATGCATGAGACGAAAAGTAAACATGCCATGCTTGATTATGCAAGAACCAAAACGGCGGTTAGTGAATGATCATAGCTTGGAGGCTGATGGCCGAGGTGCCATAGCCCATGAGCGAATGGCAGTCAGCAGCTGACCATTGCCCGAAGGCCGAAGGCCGAGATGCCGCAGCCCAGAGGCTAACGGCAGTCGGCGAGAGACCATAGCCCGAAGACTGACGGTCGGGACGCCATAGCCTGGAGGCTGATGACAGTTGGTGAGAGACCGTAGCCTGGAGGCTGTTGGTTGGGATGCCATAGCCCAAAGGCTGACGACAGTCGGCGTGAGACACCATAGCCCAAACGTTGGTGGTCGAGATGCCATAGCCCGGAGGGTGATGGCCGTCGGTGCGAGAGACCATAGCCTAGAGGCTGATGGTCAGGATGCCATATCCCGAAGGCTGACGACAATCGGCACGAGAGACCATAGCCCGGAGGCTGATGTCACAGCCTGATTTTCGTTTGGGATTAAAATCATTAAGTAAATCATTTTCCAGAAACTAAATAAAAAGGAAAAATAAGTTATCAAGTGAAAGCATTAAGGAAATTCAAATTTCCTTTAAAAATCATCATTGGAAATATTTTTGAAATATTCTCCACGCCCTAAAGTATTCTCTGAAATTTTTCGTGAAATTTTGGAGCTCCAGAAATAATTTTTAATGCTACAAAGAGCATTCCAGTAATTATGTAATAAATAAATTGATCACTAAATGGTCTGGATATATTTTTATTAAATACTTTGAGTGTCCTTATATTTTCAAGAATTTTCTTGGAATTATTTGAGCATTGAAAGTATTTATAAAAATTCCAAAACCATTTATGCGATTAATTTAAATGGAAAACAAATTAAAAATCCTTCTCCTGTTCCTCTGCCAGCCTGTCATCACCTTCCTCACCCCCGGCCGCCATTGCCGCCGCAAGCCGCGCCCGCGCGCCGCGATTCTTGCGCATCCCCCACTGCTCCCGCGCGTGCTTTGATGCCGCATTCAATGCCGCCGGTTTTTCCCCTTAATTTCCCCTAACCCCGCGCCACCAATCACCGTTTATCTCCCCGCAACTGTCGCCGCCGGCCACCGCCTCACCCTCTGATCCCGCCGTGCGCCGACCTACCCCACTCCTCCCCGGCCTATAAAAGTGATCGCCACGCAGTCCTCTCCCATTTCCCTAAAGCGCTCGAGCTCACCGAGCCCCCTCCCGCTCTCCCCGCGTAGCCCCTCTATCCGCCGCTCGCCGCCTCCCTCCGGTCGAGCGCCACAGCCGCCCCAAGCGTCGCCGCCATTATCCGAGCCCGCCACCACGTTCGCCACCATGCCGCGCTCCCCAGCCGCCGCTTCCCGCGCCCGGACCATCGCCGGAGCGCCTTGCCGCCGTGTGACCCGAGCCGCCGCCCCCATAGCCGCCTCCGCCCGCCGCTTCCCGCCGCCTCGCTGTTCCCCGAGCCGCGCTGTCCCCTTCATCGGCTCCGCCGTGCCCCCCCATGCATCGGCCGCCCCTCGGCCGTCGCCGCTCGTCGCCGGACCGCCCTGCCGTCGTGCGCCCGGGCGCCTGCCGCCTCCTCTGCTCGCCGCCGATCGCCGCAACGCTTTTTCCCGTCGGCCGGTGAGTCCTCCCCTATTTCTGCCTCTTTCGCCACCTTCCACAGCTCGCCGCCACGCCGATGGCTGCCGCCGGCGACCATCGGGCCGCGTGCGTCGCCGCCGCGTCGTCGCCGGCCGTCGCCTCCTCTCCGCCGCCCGATCGGCCTCGGGGCAGATCGTGGCCGCCCATCCGGCAGCCCATGTGGTGCGCCGCATGGCCGCCGCGTGGCTGCCGCGTCGGCGCCGCGTGTGCGCCACGTGGCGCGCCCGCTCGTGGACTGCCGTGGACTTGGTCCACGGTGGACCGGCCCGTGGACCGCGCCGCTGCCGCGGCTGACGTCAGCCATTGGCTGCTGACGTCAGCCCTAGCCGCTAACGTCAGCATCCGGTTTGCTGACATCATGCCACGCCCGTGCCTGCTGACGTCAACCCTCGGCTGCTGATGTCAGCATCAGCCTTTTTCCTTTGAAAAATAATTAAAAATTGCGCAATAAATCTAATTAATTTCTAGAATTCTTTTAAATGGTCGAAAACTTCTAAAATTCATATCTTATTCATTTGAACGCCAAATTGGGCCATTCAAATTGCAAAATTTATCTAAAACTGAGCTCTACATGTTGGTTTACTTTTCATGTACTGTTATTTGATTTTTATTAGGGTTTTTCCTTGTTTTGCGTGCTAGCGTGTAGTTTCCGTCATTTCGGAGGTTCACGGTCGCGAAGAGTTCAGAAGTTGGTTGGAAGAAGCAAGGCAAGTCACACTCCCCTTGAAGCATATTGAACCTATTTTACAAATGTTTTACTGTTTGCAAATAAAATTGCATGTTTTGCGAATTACATGAAATGTTGGGTTTACCTATCTGTTTGCTTGTGCCATACCCTTTTGATATCCGTCCTTTGTCAAACCTTGGGTGATAATTTGACTAGCTTTAGTCACTTACATGACTTCTGCTAGAAGTATATGCTTAGCCATGCGTAATTACCACTAGCTCACTAAATGAGATAATCACCTTATCTATAACTAGTCCAGATGAGCTGCTGGCTCGAAACACCTGGCCATATCTTTTTGGTCATAATTATCCCAACTAAAATATGACTAAATGGTGGGCTGTGGGTGCATGGTTTTGGCTTGTCGCACCCATGGCAATTAAGGACCGGTTCATGGGAAACCCTGGAAGACATACAGTGCTTACCACAAGCAAGAATGGGCAAGTGCTGGATCCGTAGTATAGCTTTTCCCTAGCCGACGATCCGTGGCGAGGGTGGGCGTGATGGAGTTTCAGTCGGCCCCGGTATAAGGGTTGCTGGGCTGCCGGATTCACCGCGGCACTCGGGGGGCTGCCCACATCCCAAGAACCGGGAGTGGGGGCGAAACCTTGGTGTGGATTTGCTTGGTTAGGGAGAGTTATGCTATAGGTCTTGTCACGATTTCCCCCTTTGCAGTATCGTGGTGATACTTCGGGGCATGGCAACATGTGTGGAATTGTGTCTTGTGGGTAAAGTAACGCACCTCTGATCAGAGTAAAACTATTCGAATAGCCGTGCCCACGGTTATGGGCGATCGACCAGCTTCACCATGATTAGTCCCACCCTTAATAAATTGGCTTACTAATCTGGATTAGACCAGGTGGGAATTGGTTGGGCTTGTTCAACGTGGGGATAACGTTGTTCAGTGGAGGATTAATATTGACTTAACTACTGAACAGTTTTCCCAGTTTCCGAAACAAAGTGTTTTGCAACCGCTTTTCCGCAAAGTAGCCCCAAGCCCCTCCTTGCCTCCCCTCGCATGTCTGCATTCCTTGGTGTGGCTTGTTGAGTACGTGGTTGTACTCAGCCTTGCATTTTCTCCCCCCTTTAGAAGTGTAGTGCTTCTGAGTTGAAGACGGTGTTTGAAGACCAAGGCTCAGACCCCAGTTGAGTTTGCCTGTGGAGTGGAGCTTAAGCCCTCCTAGGATCGTCCTTCTTTTCCGCTGCTGTCCCCTTTTGGGTGTGAGGACTAAGTGCCTCTTTTATAAGTATTTATATGCTTAATTTATACGTATGGATCTGTGTATTGATTTGTCATTTTGTGTACACTGGTTGATGCCTGGACAGGGATTAAATACACAGAATAGTCTGGAAATTCGGGTTTGAATTTCTGGGCGTGACAAGTTGGTATCAGAGCCATCTTGACTGTAGGTTGAGCCAAATGGTCAAAACCCTTAAGGATTAGTTTTGTAAAAACCCTACTTGTGAAAATATCTCTTCTATCCCGCTGGAGCTTTTGAAAAACAATTTGTCAAAATTTCTCTCCTTTCCCCTGCAACTCTCTAGTGGTTAATCCTGGAGCGCCATCCGGAAGCCAATTCCAGTCCAAGTTTCAAGCAAGGAGTTCAAGCCGAGCAGCTCAGAGTCAGCGCTTCCCAAGTTTTCAAGCGCAGTCTTCCCGGAGCTGGCCTAGAACCCAATCCTTCTTGGAAGAGTAGTTTCGGTAGTTCCTAAGTCGTGTGTTGTTTGCTGTGTGCAGGGGTATGGTTTACATCAGTGGTGGGGATGTGACCATACTAGGTTTTTTGCTTAATCAACTTGAACAATAAAGGTACACCCACATCAGATCAGTAATCAAGCGGACTAAGGTCTCATCTTTAGTTTAACCTCTTCTATCCCCTTTCCCTTCTTCTCCGTCAACAGATGGGTAAAGTCAGGGGCAGTGCTAGTAAATCAAGACCACAGCAGTTCCTTGGATCAGCTAAGAGCAACCCGGTGAGGACTCCATCTCCTTCTCCTGTGGACTCAATCCTAGCCCAGGTAGTGGCCAATCAGACGCAATTAGTGGCCATGATGATGCAACTGATACTCGCCCTGGTGACTCCCGCGAGTTTGTCATCAAGATTTCAGGAGATGAGGGCACCAACCACGCCATCCAGCCAAAGGGAAACACATGACCTCCGCTACGGCTATAAGGAGCAAGGTCATGATGTAAGACACAGTTCATGGAAAGTGTACGCCAAGACACCGACCAATGATGAGATGCAGTGTCCCCGAAGGAAGAAAGTTTCCAGTCAACCAATTAGCCAGAGTTTTGGTATGCCACCGTCCAACTCAAAGAAGAGAAAGGCACTAGAATGGAACACAAGATGTGCCAACAAGATGATAGTCACTGGTACAGAGTTTACTCCTGAAGATGCAGAGAAGATTCTCGGATGCCTAAGAAAGAATACTTTTCGTGGTGCACGTCAGCTAACCCGACATCTCAGGCTTCATGGACCACCCAAGCCAGAGGATGATGAGTCAAAAGAGGTATCCTCTGACGAGGAGGAAGCAATCCTTGAAAACTTCAGTGAAAAAGAAATGAGGCTCAAAGCATGTACTCGCTGTGGAGAAGTTGGACACCCGGTGAGCATGTGCAACCACACCTGCCTTTGTGGTAACGACACCCATGTACCAGAAGAATGCCCCATGAGCAAGGTCACATGTTTCTTGTGTGAGGGAACAGACCATGTGCCCAGAGCTGTTGGTTGAATTCGGTTCTAAACAAAAACGAGAAAGACCATGGGACAACCCGACAGTGTGTCGGTCCACTTGTGGTTGGTACCATCCATGGCGATGATGCTTCTGGTCATCAACCAACTCCAACCTCTGTGAAGACCACCAGCAGTAACAAAGGCATGGAAAACAAGGCTCGCAAGCCAGTGCACATTTCAGTTCCAGTTGTGAGTCTGCAGACCCAGACGAGTGCCCACCATGATAAAACGGATCTGATTTGTTTCAACTGTTGCAATTCAGGACATTAGTCCAACAAATGTCCCTTTTCAAGGCCAGCAAAAGATGCTCGTCGTTACTTCAACTGTAGGGAAATAGGACACGTACACGGAAGATGTCCAATGCCAAAGCGCCACCATCCTTTCAGTACCGACGCTGTCTGCAACACCAGTATTTCGCAAGCTGTTTCAGTTCCAGCGCTGCAGGGTCCAATCCAACCAAAAGGCGGCCGTCAGCCCAAGGATAACAGTCATCGCCTGTGCATGAAATCTCCAACACGGCGTGTTGTCGTTAATAGCACCAGTAAATGCTCTAAGGGTCACCCCCAAACCTACCCCCAAGTTACAAATCCAACAACAGAAGGAAAAGCAGTGCCAAGGCAGCAGTGATCCACCCCAACTGGGAAGGAACGATACTCTCCTTCAGCAGAGATCGCAGCGATTGTCGCTAGCACGAGTCATGAGGTTACCATAAAGCTAGCAAGGCGCCCGTGTTGCCTCAGCCCAGATGCTTAGCAATCCACCGAACTATAGTAACACCCCAAGCAAGAAGTCCCTACCTACTGCAGCTACCAAGGAGGCAGAAGTGTCTGCATGTGAAGCAGTGTTCCTGTTGGAACACCAGTTTGTAAGCAAGGACCAATCAAGTCAACCCGGCCAGAAGCACAGGAGTAAAGATCACACTGGTCAAGACGTCTGCTAGTCAAACAGGCAACAGTCTACAAGTGTGTCATCCTTAAGGAAGTTTACGCTTGTACATAGAAGTTTCATGACAAGTTATGTAATAAGTAGGGATTGTGAAATAAAGATTGAGATGCACAGTCTCTCTCATGTTATGATTCATCTCGAACATCCCAAAAGCAAGCTAGCTTGTGTGACTGCTAATGTTATATGAAACCTAGAGTTTCACTCTCCGCGCTGATTCCAGTTTCGGTTAGGCCTCAAGACAAAATTGCTAACAACAAGAAGTAAATGGTTGATCAAGGATGTGTGAATGGTTAGACCATTGAAACCTTTAACCTCAGGAGATACATCAAAAGGGTCGTATAATGGATACCCGAAGAGTATGGGAAGGTGCACAAAATGTTCAAGGGGAACATTATATAAGGATTACTGGAATCCCATAACCTTTAATGTCGTAAAGACGTGGGGATTGGCAATAGCACCTTAGTGGTGTGAACACGGATCAAGGAAATGCGAAGGTTCAGACCACAATAATATTTAGCTGATGCGACCTCCTTAAAAGACAGAATTAGTAGCATCCCAAGGAAAAGGGAAGAATGATGAAAGTTTGGTAATGACATCATGGAAGAAACTTTCGCACTCTCAATCTTGTAAGTTTCACCAGAAAGCATGAAGTGTAGCGGCACCCTAGCGGTGAGTATGGATCAGGAATGGCTATCCTCAGTTCAAGGCCACCATTCCAGTCCTTGGAAACCACCTCGATGTTTCCTAGAAGACATCAGAAAAATTCCCCGTGACCCTGTGCAGAAGCGAATGGATCCAAATGTCAGAACAGAACATCCAGCCACCCAAGTATGCTATGGAAAATTCGTCTCGGCAAGCCACCCCTACTCAAGGGTTGAAAGTGAACCTGTGAACCCGACAATAGGAACCCTTGGTTGTTTCAAAGGCAGTTCTCGACAGTTCATTAGTTTCATCATAGTTTGGGGACCTATCAACATTCAAAGTTAGAAAATGACACGAGAACCAACGAAATAAGAACTTGCTAGAGCACCATTTTATTGAGGTTTGATAAGTAGCTAGTGTTTGTTCTACAGACCAAGCGCTAAGCACTCAAGCGGAGGGTTGACCACCTCAGTAAAGCCAGAAGCAGAAGAGTCATGTCAGAAGTCACAACTGATGGGAAAGGCCAATCACAAGTCAGTATGCTCGTTAGTGGTATGAGAGTAACCCTTTCGGAAGGATTCCGAATCATCGGTTGAGTGTTGAGTTCCAAAAGTGCGCAGTCGTTGCCTCTTTTTGATCGACCAATGGAGTATCCCATTGTTTAAAGTCAATATTCTTAGTAAATAAGAGAGATGAGGTACAACCTCAAGGATGGCAGTATGTTTGTTCTTGGTCAGGCGAAAGCAGGGCTACTTGTTGCAAAGGTGAGCCGGAATCACTTTCACAAGGAACTTCCCATCATTAACTGGAAGGTGTATTCCAAGCCTTTCCCGGAGTGAAAGGACCTGGTCAGTACTTCATTTCGAGGGAATGATGAAGCGTCAGATCTATGAATCAAAGTTTCTTAGAAATCAGAGAGGCCGATTAATCTCAAGGGCAGTAGCTTCATCAGTCACAGTCGGGCTAAAGCCTAACCACCTTGGTAAAGTGAGCTTGAAGACAAATTTGATTTACCCCGTAACTGTTTTGCTCAGAGGTTCAACCCTATGAAGCAAGCAGGGTCGTAATCAAGGGAATCAGTTGCAAGCCATTGTCAGAGCTACATCAATCCTAGTTAACAAGCTCGAATCTAAGGCACACGCTAAGCAGTCATATCCGCAGTTTAGCCCAAAAGAAGCAATAACTCAAGGCACATGCAGTTCAAATAAAAGCAGATCAAGCAACTCTTTGAAAAGCATGTCGTCCAGGTCCAGAGCAGTTCGAAGCGGAACTCAGAGACCGTGGTTCCTGAAAGTGAATTTCAAAGGTTTCCAGAACAATTTCATCGGTTTCGAGTCAGAGGGAGTTCTCAGATTGCGAAGAGGTTGTTGTTAAGTATGAGCCAAAAGGAAACCATAGAAGTTAGTCACAACCAAATCCAACCAAACCCTCTCTTTTCTAGCCCCGAATCTCGGACGAGATTCCCGTAAGCGGGTAGAGTTGTCACAGCCCGATTTTTGTTCGGGATTAAAAATCATTAAGTAAATCATTTTCCGAAACTAAATAAAAAGGAAAAATAAGTTATCAAGTGAAAGCATTAAGAAAATTCAAATTTCCTTTAAAAATCATGGCTGGAAATATTTTTGAAATATTCTCCACACCCTAAGGTATTCTCTGAAATTTTTCGTGAAATTTTGGAGCTCCAGAAATAATTTTTAATGCTACAAAGAGCATTCCAGTAATTATGTAATAAATAAATTGATCACTAAATGGTCTGGATATATTTTTATTAAATACTTTGAGTGTCCTTATATTTTCAAGAATTTTCTTGCAATTATTTGAGCATTGAAAGTATTTATAAAAATTCCAAAACCATTTATGCGATTAATTTAAATGGAAAACAAATTAAAAATCCTTCTCCTATTCCCGGGCCAGTTTCGGCTCAAACCCTTGAAAGTCTGTTTGACCTCCCTGCCCGTGCGCACCCTTTTCTCTCTCCTTCCCTAGGTCGGCCCATAGGCCGCGGCCCATCTCTCTCGCGCGCGCGCCAAGTCCATCCGGCCTCCCTACCCTCCTCGAGCCGCCATTGCCGCCGCAAGCTGCGCCCGCGCGCCGCGATTCCTGCGCATCCCCCACTGCTCCCGCGCGTGCTTTGATGCTGCATTCAATGCCGCCAGTTTTTCCGCTTAATTTCCCCTAACCCCGCGCCATCAATCGCCGTTTATCTCCCTGCGACTGTCGCCGCTGGCCACCGTCTCTCCCTCTGATCCCGCCGTGCGCCGACCTACCCCACTCCTCCCCGGCCTATAAAAGTGATCGCCACGCTCTCCTCTCCAATTTCCCTAAAGCGCCCGAGCTCACCGAGCCCCCTCCCGCTCTCCCCACGTAGCCCCTCTATCCACCGCTCACCGCCTCCCTTCGGTCGAGCGCCACCGCCGCCCCAAGCGTCACCACCATTATCCGAGCCCGCCACCATGTTCGCCACCGTGCTGCGCTCCCCAGCCGTCGCTTCCCGCGCCCGGACCATCGCCGGAGCGCCTTGCTGCCGTGCGACCCGAGCCGCCGCCCCATAGCCGCCTTCGCCCGCCGCTTCCCGCCGCCTCGCCGTTCCCGAGCCGCGCTGTCCCTCCATCGGCTCCGCCGCGCCCCCGTGCAACGGCCGCCCCTGGCATGCGGCTGCTCGTGGTCGGACCGCCCTGCCGTCGTGCGCCTGGGCGCCTGTCGCCTCCTCCGCTCGCCGTCGATCGCCGCAACGCTTTCCCGCCGGCCGGTGAGTCCTCCCCGTTTCTCGCCTCCTCCACCGCTTCCGCAGCTCACAGCGCCGCGCAGCGATGGCCGCGCCGTGACCATCGGGCCGGTGCATATCGCCGCCGCGCCGTCACCGGCCGTCGTTGGCCGTCGTCGCCTGTCCGCCGCCCGATCTGCCTCGGGGCAGATCGTGGCCGCCCATCCGGTCACCCATGTGGCTGCCGCGTGGCTGCCGCGTTGGCGCCGCGCGTGCGCCATGTGGCGCGCCCGCCCATGGACCGCCGTGGACTTGGTCCACGGTGGAACGGCCTGTGGACCGCCGTGGACTTCATCCACGGTGGATCGGCCCGTGGACCGCGCCAGCCGCCGCTGATGTCGGCCATTGGCTACGACGTCGGCCCTTGCCGCCGACGTCGCATCCGGTTTCCTAACGTCATTCCACGCCGTGCCCGTTGACGTCCGCCCTCGGCCGACGTCGCCTCAGCCTTTTCCTTTGAAAAATAATTAAAAATTGCGCAATAAATATAATTAATTTCTGGAATTCATTTAAATGGTCCAAAACTTCTAAAATTCATGTCTAACTCATTTGAACTCCAAATTGGGCCATTCAAATTGCAAAATTTATCTAAAATTGAGATCAACATCTTGGTTTACTTTTCATGTACTGTTATTTGGTTTTTATTAGGGTTTTTCCTTGTTTTGCGTGCCAGCGTGTAGTTTCCGTCGTTTCGGAGGTTCACGGTCGCGAAGAGTTCAGAAGTTGGTTGGAAGAAGCAAGGCAAGTCACACTCCCCGTGAAGCATATTGAACCTATTTTACAAATGTTTTACTATTTGCAAAGAAAATTGCATGTTTTGCGAATTACATGAAATGTTGGCTTTACCTATCTGTTTGCTTGTGCCATACCCTTTTGATATCCGTCCTTTGTCAAACCTTGGGTGATAATTTGACTAGCTTTTGTCACTTACATGACTTTTGCTAGAAGTATATGCTTAGCCATGCGTAATTACCACTAGCTCACAAAATGGGATAATCACCTTATCTATAATTAGTCCAGATGAGCTGCTGGCTCGAAACACCTGGCCTTATCTTTTTGGTCATAATTATCCCAACTAAAATATGACTAAATGGTGGGATGTGGGTGCATGGTTTTGGCTTATCGCACCCATGACAATTAAGGACCGGTTCATGGGAAACCCTGAACGACATACAGTGCTTACCACAAGCAAGAATGGGCAACTGCTGGATCCGTAGTATAGCTTTTCCCTAGCCGACGATCCGTGGCGAGGGTGGGCGTGATGGAGTTTCAGTTGACCCCGGTATAAGGGTTGTTGGGCTGCCGGATTCACCGCGGCACTCGGGGGGCTGCCCACATCCCAGGAACAGGGAGTGGGGGCGAAACCTTGGTGTGGATTCGCTTGGTTAGGGAGAGTTATGCTATAGGTCTTGTCACGATTTCCCCCTTTGCAGTATCGTGGCGATACTTCGGGGCATGGCAACATGTGTGGAATCTTGTCTTGTGGGTAAAGTAGCGCACCTCTGATCAGAGTAAAACTATTCGAATAGCCGTGCCCACGGTTATGGGCGATCGACCAGCTTCACCATGATTAGTCCCACCCTTAATAAATTGGCTTACTAATCTGGATTAGACTAGGTGGGAATTGGTTGGGCCTGTTCAACGTGGGGATAACGTTGTTCAGTGGAGGATTAATATTGACTTAACTACTCAACAGTTTTCCCAGTTTTCGAAACAAAGTGTTTTGCGACCGCTTTTCCGCAAAGTAGCCCCAAGCCCCTCCTTGCCTCCCCTCGCATGTCTGCATTCCTTGGTGTGGCTTGTTGAGTACGTGGTTGTACTCAGCCTTGCATTTTCTCCCCCCTTCAGAAGTGTAGTGCTTCTGAGTTGAAGACGGTGTTTGAAGACCAAGGCTCAAACCCCAGTTGAGTTTGCCTATGGAGTGGAGCTGAAGCCCCGCTAGGATCGTCCTTCTTTTCCACTGCTGTCCCCTTTTGGGTGTGAGGACTAAGTGCCTCTTTTGTAAGTATTTATACGCTTAATTTATACATATGGATCTGTGTATTGATTTGTCATTTTGTGTACCCTGGTTGATGCCTGGACAGGGATTAAATACACAAAATAGTCTGGAAATTCGGGTTTGAATTTCTGGGCGTGACAGCTGATGGTCAGGATGCCATAGCCCTGAGGTTGACGGGAGTCGGCGCGAGAGACCATAGCCTGGAGGCTGGTGGTCGGGATGCCATAGCCCGGAGCCTGATGGCCATTGGCGCGAGAGACCATAGCCCAGATGCTGATGGTCAGGATCTCATAGCCCGGAGGCTACCGGCGGTTGGCTGCGTTGAAGTACGATCTCGAGGGATCAGATGTTGGGTTGATGTCTGTCGACGGGTGGGTCGACAGTCCACCAAGGGGGTCCCCGTGGAGGTAGTAGAGAGCGGTAGAAAAGCTATCCTCCAACGGATCTGATGGTCGACTCGAATCCGGAGATGAGCTAAGAAGTGGAACACAAGGAACACAAGGAGTTATACTGGTTCAGCCCTCCCAAAGGATAATAGGCCTACGTCCAATTGTTCTTTGTTGGGGTATGTGATGAACAGGGTTACAAGTATGAAGATGTGGAGATGGATCTCAAAGAGTTTCTAAGAGTCCTCCCTTGGCCCCTTCGCCCTGCCCTCCCTTTTATACTTCAAGGGGGGCAGGTACAGATGAGCTTGGGGGCCAAGAAAACTAAGGATATGTGAGATAAAAGGTGGGGTACAAAGAATATCTGCTAAAGTACATGTTGGTCTGCTAGGTTGTATACATGTGGACATCTTGTACTCTTGTCAGCCTTGGGATCCTGCTCCTGCGCTGTCAGGCGGTGTCAGACGCTGACGGGCTATCTCCTCCCTCTTCCTCCGTGCCTGCCAAGTGTCATCCCGAGGATGCTTGAGGTCGGGCGACGAGTCAGGGTCGAGATAAGGGGCCGAGGTCGGACTGGGAAAGGCCGGAATGCCCGACCCCCTCTCGGGGAGGGGGTCGGGCTCTCGATCGTAACACCCCGAAAATCGGGAACTTAAAAATCAAAAACCAAAATACATAATCGCAAAATCTTTTGCATCATTGCTTTCTATCGGCTCTTATTGCCTCTTATGTTGAGAGATTTATTGCATGGTATAAATAATGAGTTATTTATTTGGAAATTATTGAAATGGTTTTGATTTCTAAAAATAAAATGATTTGCCAAATATTCATATATATATATATATGGTTGGAAAACTCTAGGAATTGTGAAAATGTGTTTCTAAGACCAAAAACTATTTTGGCAAAATATTTGTGCAAAGATTAGGTTTGGAATAACTAGAGTTTTTCCTAAGTCCGGCGGATCGGAAGTTCCGGGCCAGCCCGACTGAAAGTTCCGGGCGGTGGTCAACCGGCGCCGTCGCGTCGCGCACATCACGCGGTACTCTCGCGTGCACGCGCGCGTACTTGTGTGCCCTCGAAGTCAGCGTCGCCGTCGCGTCCACGCACTGCTCCCGCGCCACATCGCCGTCACCCACGGCATTGACGCGCGTGTTAACGCCAAAATTTGGTAAGCCCCAGAGTCTCCATTGGCTAAGTGTTCATATCGGCTCGAAGCAGAATCGGCTAAGAGTTTTGCGTCAGCCGATGGAGGATCACTACCTTCAGCAGTCGGATTCTTGTTAGATTTGGTTTGAGAAGATCTTATCCAGAAGAAACCAAGTCCAAGGAGGATACGGCTTGTATCTATTAATTAGGAAGAGTTTGTTAGTTTCGTATTTTATCTTTAGGAAAGTGTGTTAGTATCCGATAAGGATTAAGTTTGTTTCCTTTTATCTTCAGGAAAGTTTGAATTGTAATCTGTTAGGATCTCTGTTAGCCTGCGGGTATAAATATGTAAGCCCGAGGTCCATGTAAACAATCTCTCGATCAATACAATTCGATGCATCACCACCCTTTTATTCCTCATCTTTGTTCAACATCCGGCGGAACTTGGCATCCGGCGCTGGGCTGCATCTATTAGGTTCGACCTCCAGCAAAGGGATAAGTCCAACATTCTGTCGGATCATGCGATCATATTGACTACGTCGATGTCGTCCAAGGCTGCATCAGTATGTTCGATCTCTTGGATTGCCCTGGTTTAGTTAGCATGCTTGCTTGACTATTTATCATATGTCTCTGATTAATCTAATCTGAGTATTTCAGTTTAGTTCTATCAGCTGTCTCTCGTTTTAGGGTTTCTGTCATTATCGGCTAAACTATTTACTAGATTAGATTAGCTTAGGCATCTACCACCTTGAAAATCAGCCAAGGGCTTGATTTTCGAGATATTGCTTTTCTTTTCATACTTAGTGCTGCATCAATTTGATCTACTAAGTCGTGATTAGAATTGTAATCCCAAGCCTGTCTGTTTACTGCCACTAAGGGTTTCATCGGGGTTTCAGCCGGTGAGTTATCTGGATATTGCATTGGCTTGCAAGGATTGTACACAAGTTGGATCTAGCCGATTGCAGCAGAGGCTTCATTGAATATTTGATCATTTGAATTTTATGACCTCGGACTTCTAGCTGATGTGTGCTTTAATCTTAAAATTAGTATCTACTTTATCGTGAGATTGGTTCATGCAATGTTATATATCTCATCATGTTATTGTCAGCCGATCACATTTATATAGATATTTGTTCGATACTCAGCCAAGAGGTGGAGACTCTAACTACATCAGTTGATATCGGCATCGGCTGTCGACCAATCGGCTATTTTGGATATTAGCCGATCGGCTGATACTTTTTATAATTGGTTGCTTTACATATCTTCTCAGTAGCAGGATCAAACTAACTGGCACGCCCGCGCTTCATCGATTCTCTGACCTGCACTGGAGCTAAGCAGATCTCCCAGGTCAGCGTGTTGATTTTCTCGTCAACACATTTTTGGCACGCCCGGTGGTACTGTGTTTGTGACAATTGGATATTTTTACACGGCTCTTAGGACCCACGATTGCCGCAAGATGTTTGATAAAGAAGTTGAGGCCGAAGAAGAATAATCTCTCAAGCTGATGAATGAAGATAGGAACCATCGACTGAGCCGATGGATGATGAGACACTTCAAGAGATGGTTGATAGCATCATTCATCGTGTTGTGTTCGATCAATCTGGAGTTTTGTTGAATACATTGTATGGTTTGATCGAGGAAATAGTTCCCAAGGTAATTGCTTTAAAAAGTCAGCATGGGGGGCAAATTGGCGAGGAATCCCAGCGTCATTGGCAACAACAAGATTGGCTCGGGGGGCAAGATGATCAATATCAGTATGAAGAGCCACATCAGCAATATCGGCTAGAGAAAACTCAAAGATATCTATCCAAAGAGGATTGGGCCGATATAATTGCAAAGGTATGGAAGAGCAGTTTGGAATCAAACGCAAAGATCAAATTTCTATGTATCGGCTGCCATATCCTGAGTGGTTTAATAAGGTTCCACTTCCAAGCCGGTACAAGGTTCCAGATTTCTCTATGTTTTCAAGGAAGGATGGTGTCTCTATAATGGAGAATATTTGCCAATTCTTGGCTCAATGTGGGGAGGCATCGGCTGAAGAAGCTCTGAAAGTTAGACTTTTTCCAATGTCTTTGACGGGATCGGCCTTCACATGATTCTCATCATTACCACCAAATTGTATCAGAAGTTGGGCCGATCTTGAGAAGCAGTTTCAAATGTACTTCTCTACTGAGGTTTGCGAGTTGACACTTGCAGATTTGATATCAGTTAAACAACAAGAAGGAGAAACGGCTAGGGAATACATTCAAAGGTTTCGTAATGTCTGTAGCCGATGTTATAGTTTGAATTTAAGTGATGAGCAGATAGCAGAACTCGCATTCCAAGGGTTGTCGTCGACTATCCAAGACAGACTCTTCTTCCATGAGTTCAACAGCCTAGCCCATCTATTACAGACTGTATCGGCTTATGAAAGCCGATGTTAAGAAGAAGAGAATAATTAGTTTTGGGAGCGATCAAGGCAAGGATAATTTTGAAGCATGACTTCTCATACTCCAAAACTGGGGGGCATGTGTTAACACCAAAATTTGGTAAGCCCCGGAGTCTCCATCAGCTAAGTGTTCATATCGGCTCGAACCAGAATCGGGAGAGAGTTTTACGCCCGCTGATGGAGGATCACTACCTTCAGCAGTCGGATTCTTGTTAGATTCGGTTTGAGAAGATCTTATCCAGAAGAAACCGAGTCCAGGGAGGATACGGCTTGTATCTATTAATTAGGAAGAGTTTGTTAGTTTCCTATTTTATCTTTAGGAAAGTGTGTTAGTATCCGGTAGGGATTAAGTTTTTTTCCTTTTATCTTTTGGAAAGTTTAAATTATAATCTGTTAGGATCTCTGTTAGCTTGGGTATAAATATGTAAGCTCGGGGTCCATGTAACTAATCTTTCGATCAATACAATTCGGCGCATCGCCACCCTTTTATTCTTCATCTTTGTTCAACATCCGGCGGAACTTGGCATCCGGCGCTGGGCTGCATCTATTAGGTTCGACCTCCAGCAAAGGGATAAGTCCAACGTTCTGTCGGAACAGGCGATCATATTGACTACGTCAACGTCGTCCAAGGCTGCATCAGTATGTTCGATCTCTTGGATTGCCCCGGTTTAGTTAGCATGCTTGCCTGACTATTTATCATATGTCTTTGATTAATCTAATCTTAGTATTTCAGTTTAGCTCTATCGGCTGTCTCTCGTTTTAGGGCTTCAGTCGTTATTGGCTAAACAATTTACCAGATTAGATTAGCTTAGGCATATACCACCTTGAAAATCAGCCAAGGGCTTGATTGTCTAGATATAGCTTTTCTTTTCATACTTAGTGCTGCATCAATTTGATCTACTAAGTCATGATTAGAATTGTAATCCCTAGCCTGTCTATTGACTGCCACTAAGGGTTTCATCAGGGTTTCAGCCGGTGAGTTATCTGGATATTGCATCGGCTTGCAAGGATTGTACAAAAGTTGGATCTAGCCGATTGCAGCAGAGGCTTCATTGAATATTTGATCATTTGGATTTTATGACATCGGACTTCCAGCCGATGTGTGCTTTAATCTGAAAATTAGTATCTAATTTATTATGTGATTGGTTCATGCAATGTTATATATATGTCGTCATGTTATTGTCAGCCGATCACATTTATATAGATATTTGTTTGATACTCAGCCAAGAGGTGGAGACTCTAACTACATTAGTTGATATCAGCATCGGCAATCGACCAATCAGCTATTCTGGATATTAGCCGATCGACTGATACATTTTATAATTGGTTGCTTTACATATCTTGTCAGTAGCAGGATCAAACTAACTGGCATGCCTGCGCTTCATCGATTCTAGGACCTGCACTGGAGCTAAGCAGATCTCCCAGGTCGGCGTGTTGATTTTTCTCATCAAAAGCGCGCCACAGCGCCACGCCGTGCCGCTGACCCGCGCGCCAGCTGCACCCACGCCGCGCCATGTCATCACCCACGCCGATGACGCGCGCACAGCACCGCCCGCACCCGCCCGTGCCTATAAATGGCACCTCTGGCCTTTGCCAAACCCCACCGCACCGCCACAGCCCCTCTAGCATCGCAAATCACCGTTACCGCCGCCGCGCCGTAGCAGCTCGTTGCGCACCCCGGAAGTTCCGGTGAGACACACCGGAAGTTTCGGCCAGCCTTCGATAACCGAAAGTTTCGACCGGAATGACCGGAAGTTCCGGTGTTCAAGCACTCAGCCCCTTTTTTTTAGGTGATTTACTTTGAGCTCAAATCCTAGTCTCATATAGTTATTCCCATCTATGCTTTGGCCACACACTTTTCTCCAAGGTTTTGATTTTTGTGACACAAAAGTATTTTGAACTTGGATATTGTCCTATGTTTATATGTACTTTTGAATTGGTATTATCTCGGATTTCAAAGACTTCAACCCTTTCTCACCCCTCTCATTTCTAAACTCGGTTTTATCAAACCTAAACTCGTTCAAAACCATCCTAGAACATTAGGCCTCACTTTTATAATTTCTATTTTGCTTTTGTTGGATTTTATTGAATTCTGATCGAATTCAATCCTTTCTTTCGCACGTAGGATTAGTGTCCGAGGAAGGCGTTGGTTACGCGGAAGACCCCGGCCAACAAGTGTGCGAGCAAGGCAAGTCATCCCTCCCCTTTGAACTTGTTGATCCTAATTGCGAAATGATGTAGATTTAAACTTCGAATATGCATGCCATACACAAATGAATACCTATGCTTGATATGCCATGCCTTGATATTGTTTACCCTTAGAAATATTCTTTGTAAACCTCAATAAGAAATAATCGAAGGAAATCTTCGGTAAAATGCTTAGTCATGCTTATACTAGAATCTTGTATACTCATACTTTTACAAATAGCTATATGCTTGGGCAACTACCTTAGGGAAGGTGGTTGAGATATGGCATGTGGAGACATGAGCGCCACATGGCCTTGAACATGATGAAAAGAGTTTTTGTGGAAAAATGAAAATATAAAACGAATGTTTTTAGACTGGGGCGGCTGGATGGATTTGGGTGGATTCTCGCAAAGGCAAGTGCCGTCCCTCGTCAATTAAGGACCGAGCCATTAGACTTATAACATGGAACGAGCCCGTACAACCATACTTCTCGAATGGGTATAGACCTAGCGGAGTAGATAGCCGAGATGAGGCAGTATCCCTGCATAGTGGTTTAGGTGTTGGGTTGAGTTACGGGCCTACCGGTGGGGGGGTTTACCGCTGGTGGGTACGTGGGCAGAGATCGGGGCATATGATCAACATGTGGAGATGAAGATGAAGGTTGGAAATTGAAGATGGAGCAAGTCTTTCTCTTACCACAGGAACGCCAGAACTCCTCTCACTGCTAGAGACTGTTTATGGCTAGACTGCAAGAGGATTAAAGTTCATGGAGCGGGTACTGCCAAAGTGAGGTTATCGAAAAGCTTTGCCGTGACCGTCTCATGTGGTTGGGACGTAGGCTCATTTGTTGGGCAGTCACAGAGTATGGGTAAAGTGTACATCCACTGCAGTGTGAGTAAATTAATCTATTCGAATAGTTATGCTCGCAGTTAATGAGTGACGTGTCAAGTTTCTCTTGTGGCTAGACTCATAAGTTAAAATGATGGGTTGGTATGCATGATGATTTGATGTGCCGGTGGACTAACTTCTCGATCTGCGAGAAGGGGGAAGACTCCACAGAAAACCATGACGATCTGGAGGCGGGAAGCCATCCTTGGGATCACAAGGGATGATGGACAGAACCGTCACCGATTTAATATACTATGGAACTTAAACTTGACTTGGCTAGATGTTAGGCTTGTGAAATGATTTACAAAATTGGCTTTGTACAAAAGAACCATAGCCATCCTTGAATGACCCTACCATGTGCATCATTCTGTGTTGGCTTGCTGAGTACGTTGGATACTCACCCTTGCTATACGCACAAACCTCCAGATGGCGGATCCCTATGCCTACTGTCAGGAGGGCAAGGAAGATGAAGGCGCCTGCTAGGTCTTAGTCGCCAGTCGTTGCCTGTAGCAATCGATGAGCCGCTGCCTTCCATTCCGCTGCCTTACTCCTTTCTGTATTTGGTTGTATCTAGACCATGAGGTCCTATGTATTGAATATTGCCTTCGGGCTTATTATTGTATTATATTCTGTGTAAGACTATTCGTGCACTTTGCACCTGATAATTCAGTACTGTATTTGTGGGTACCAAACTACTCGATCCAGGGAAATGGTACTATGAACATGAATGATTCCCGTCTCAAAAAGGGGTTCTACACGATCACATCTCGAGGGTGCTCAGTTTGACTCTTGTCGGAGTTCAATCCAGGTTTTTGAGGTGCCCTGGGGTGACACCTCCCACAACAGCCCCGAGCCTAAGAAGGGATGAAGCATCCATTCTTAGGGTCGATGGTCTTTCAGTGTGAAGTCTTTAATGGATCCTTGAAGCCTCAAGCTAAGCTTTTGGCATGTGCACCGCCTAGGTGCTCCTTCCAGGTGTAGCCCCCGAGCCTAAGGGTGAATGGAACATTTAGCCTTAGGGTCAAGGTTTCTTTTTAGGTGTTGATCCTAGCAGTCAGCATGAATCGAGATTTAGCAGGTGCACCGCCTAGGTGCACCTGGCAGGTATAGCCCCCGAGCCTAGGGTCGGATGGCACATCTGAGCCTAGGGTCGAATCCGAAAGGGTGCATGAGTGCACCGATGATCCAAACATCGCTCGAGGTCTACCAGAAAAATAGGGGTTGATGAGAAGCGCATGCCTTCCGTCATATGGAGTTTGGCAAGTCCTGCTTCGTTCGGGGGGGCATGCCAGTTGGCCTCCAGCCCCCGAGCCGAAAGGTCAACTGCCCAACGGTGGTCAACTGGGTGAGGTGTTCAAGGCTTCGCATCTTGGGGCACGAAGTAGCCCCGATCTCGCTTGTGGACTAGCTCGGAAGCCCACACTCAAATCATCAAGGTTGACGCCCGGGGACGGCGTTGAAACACAGTTGCGGTCAAGACTGCTGCCCGAAGGCATACGGTAGTCCCAACCTCGACCGGGGGTTAGCTCGGAATCCCACCCGAGTCGAAGGAAACCATCACCCGTAGGCGATGGAGATTGAGATAGCGGTCGAGACTATTGCCTGAGGGCATGCGGTAGTCCCGACCTCGACCAGTGGCCAGCTCGAAAGCCCGCCCGAATTGAAGGAAACCATCGCCTGTAGGCGGTCGAGATTGAGATAGCGGTCGAGACTATTGTCTGAGGGCATGCGATAGTCCTGACTTGATCGGGGGCTAGCTTGGAAGCCCTCACTTGAGGCATCGAGGTCCCGACCCGAAGGTATACGATGGTTTAGCGAAGTCAGAGGAGAAGTTACCTAAACGCTGTCACCGGTCAATTACTTAGTCATGGGGCATTCTCTGTAGGTGGGCTCCTGCCTGAAAATGTGAACAGGAGCTCCTGCTACGTCTCGTCGGGAAGCCGTGAAAATCAGAGAAATACAACGGCTAGTCCTGTTCCCACTTTTCCTATTGTGTCAGACATGGCTGACGGTTGGGGTAAGAAGTGGAAATGTCACCGGCAATTTCTTTGGGAGTTGCAAAAGATGTCGTTACCCTCCTTGAAAGACGAATGGTCCATATCTGAAACCCAAGCGACATGGACGGCAGGGAGATGACGGGGTGAAAATGCCTCGGACGCTCTGCTCACACCAATAACGGCGTTGCATGTCTTCCGAGATTGGCGCTGTCAGCCTTTCCATCATTCCCTTATAAGCCCTGCCGCCGCCTAGCTTCTCCTCTTCCTTACACTTCCCTGTCGCCTAAGAACCCTAAACCACTTGAGTGCCTGCAACCCTCCTCTTGCTCCTCCTCGCTCCAACTCTTAGCATCGCCATCCCCACTGCCACTGCATCATGTGCTTTCACAAGGGGCGGCAGCTGTTCTGGTTGAAGGCAATGGCGCCAAAGAAGATGTCGAAGAAGGCGGGGAAGACCCCAGCGATGAGCAGGGATGAGGTCGAGGCGAGCTCACCCTTCGTCCCCTCACGTGCAGGGAGGGCGATGATCGAGAGACTAGTGCGGCTCAGCATTCTCCCTTGCCATGGCATCTCTTCATAGCGCGCCGCATAGGGAGAGGCGTTCCCAACCCTGAACACCGGTGAGTTGGTCGTTTTCTCCGCCTTCCTCTTGCGCGGCTTTGGGTGCCGGTGCATCCCTTCTTCCGAGGTCTACTAGAGCACTACCAAATAGAGCTCTGCAACCTCAATCCCAATTTCGTCCTCCAAATCTCTATCTTCATCCATCTTTGCGAGGCCTACCTTGGGGTAGACCCGCATTTCGATCTCTTCTGCCACTACTTCTGCCTGCGGCGGTCGAGAAGTGGTGGCGTCGTCGGCAGAGCCGGTGTCCAGCTCCGCGGGAGGATGAGCGACAGCTACATCCCTGTCGGCATGACTACCTCCAAAAAGGGGTGGCACGCGGAGTGGTTCTACATCGCGAACCACGATCCGCCCCTCCGTGAGGATATCCATAGGCAGCCGGTGGGCAATGTGAACTGGCTGAGCACCGGCCGTTCCCTGCGACCAAGATCAGGTTGACGAGCTTGTCACCCTGATCAAGGACCTTAGGAGGCGGGGCCTGACCGACGTCCACATCACACGCAACTTCGCCCTTCAGGACATCCAGCCTTGCAGGTTCCGGGAGCACGTAGCGTTCTTGTGCCCAAGAAACACGACGGTGCCCGAGCACCACATGCGCCACCGCATGTCTGGCTTCTTCCAGGGCATGGCAGGTCCCGAGGAAGGGGGCCCTGTGGCTTACTCGAGGGACAACCCTCCTCTGGCGGTAAGATCAACCTCTTTATTTGTTTTTTCTAAAAATTTGTATTTTATTTGATGTCTCACCTGCCAAGGGTCAGACCGACAGGGTCGGGAGGCTTACGTGTCCATGGCCCTGATCCCCGGCGCACACGGGGTCGACTCACGGTGGACTTGGAGGTTGTTCGTGAAGCCAGAGGGGAGGGAAGGGAGCTGAGGCTCCAAGGTCGGCGGGAGGAGTCCGGCGCTACGGCGCCAGGGAGCGCTAAGCGGAAGCTGGAGCTCGAGTCCTCCTCTTAGGAGATGTACAACGACTCATCCAACTTGGACAAGTCAAGTGCAAAGCCCGCAGGGTGTAGGTTGTTGTCCTTAAGTTTCGGGTGAAATTGCTCTCCTTCCTCTTTATGCTGATTGCTTCCTTTTTGATCAGGCCCGTGGGAGACACCGGGCCCCGCACTGAGGCGGCCCAGGTGACAACCGAGGTTGTCAGCCCAACCACCACAAGGGCAGCCGGCCCTTCCCCACCTGCCACAGGCCTGGGGGAGGTGGTGGCGGTGATCGACCTCGAGGAGGAGGAGCATCCGCCGATAGGTACCATCGGCTGGTCCAAGGGGGAGGCGGCCGAGAAAGTGGCCGTGCCTGTGGCCAAGGCGACCGCCGAGGCCACACAGATAGCTGGGGCATCCACCGGGGCCAAACAAGTGGGCATGGCATCTACGGGCGCCGAACAGGCAGCCAAGGCTTCTGCCGAGGCCGAGCGAGAAGCGGCTACGGCCATGGAGGCCGAGGTGGATGACTGGACTAAAGAGGCCGCCGCCGGGGTGACCAAGCTTGCCGCGAAGGTGACTGCGGAGGCAGTGGCTAGTGTTAGTGATATGCCCTAGAGGCAACATGGAGATGTTTGATATGATGGTCAATGTTTATGTATTTATGAATTAAGTGTTATTCAGTTCCATGAAATAGACATCTTGTATTGATCAATAAGTACGTGACTTATTTATGAGACTCTATATGTATGAATCTATTTCTAAATGATCCTTGATCATATATCATATTATTGAAACTAATATGATTCTAAGATCGGCATGTTTATTGATTGATGATCATGTCCCATAGATCATGGGTATGGAGATACCAAATCAATAAACATGAACATATGTGTTAGAGAACACATTGTTGGATAGACCCACCATGAGACACTACAGGAATTAATGTGCCATTAGTTGGTCTCAGGTAGTGTTGGGACAAAGTCCTTAGACCTGAGATCGCCATGGATTCCAACATGTATAGTAGCCTACTTTGGGACTACCAAACGCTATTCTGTAACTGGATAGTTATAAAGGTAGATTTTGGGTTTGCTATGAAACATGGAGTGGGATGTGAGTGATCAAGATGGAATTTGCCCCTCCTTTGGAGAGATATCTCTAGGCCCCTCGAGGTAATGGATTATGGAAATGCATGGCCATGCTAAGTTGATTGAGGAGTCAATCAACAGACAGATAATCCAATACGGTTCGAGTGAATGGTTAAGCTATTGAAGGGATGGCACACATCTTGCCTATAGCTTAACTGGCATCGTGAGGCAAAGGGATTTGTGTACACATTATAGGTTCAGAGCCGATATTATTCTTGTATACTATGGTTTCAATATGTGCTGCTAGGCGCCGCTATTGACAGGTTGGCTAAGTTGGACTCAAGCCAACGATCGGCTAAGTTAGACTATAACCGAAACCGAGTATACCTGAACCTACAGGGTCGCACGCTTAAGGGGATAGAATGGATATTCGAGTTGGACTTGGATACAGCTCGATCGGATAGGGATCCGATTGGATAGAGTCCTATGGGCTTACGATGTATGGGCGGCCAACTCTATGAGATTCGGATAGGATCCGATTCAAAATAGAGTCCTGATCAGCCACTAGTCCCAGTCGACCAACTCTATATAAATGGGGCGAGGGGTGGAGAGTTGCATGAACCGAATCCGCAACAGAAGTCGCCGAGATCAATCTCCATGGAAACCCTACCCACTTTCGAGCCAAACCCTAGCCTTGCATCGCGTGCTAGCACACGGGTGTTCGGTGTTCTGTTCCCGGACGTGTGGATACCGGTAGAGGCGCTGCTACGTTGCAGCGCTGTTGATCGGCTATGAATTGGCTGTGGTGGAATCGGCTGCGGTTGGGCGCATCGGAGCGAGGTGCAAGAATGTGACCGGACGACTCGGCGAATCGGCTGCTCGACGAATCGGCTGATTGGTGAATCGGTTGTTTCCAGGAATCGGTTGTCAGCTTGCGGGAATCGGCTGTCACCGGCCAGCACAGTTCCAGATCAGATAGCCCTGATTGGCTATTTCCGCTGCATACTCCCATTGGTAACGATCTATCGGCCCTTACTTGCAAGTGTTCCTGGTTTGCACAGTAGAAAAGTTTTTGTTTTCGGCTAGCATAGCCTCCGCTTAACCCTTCAGCTAGCCAACTAGGGGTGGAGAGAACTCCTCTGGCATCAGCTGGGGGCTGTTCGGCAACCTCGTCGAGGATGAGATCATCACCGACCTACCTGTCGAGGGGCCGGCTGCCCCGCCCATGTTCGACGTAGAAGAGCCCCAAGGCGCCAGGCCGAGGGAACTAGCACCATCGAGACCATCGGCGTCGGGGCCACCGGAGGTGAACTGGAGGTCGGGGAGGGCTCTGGGACACAAGCCGATGGCTGGCTTGAGCTTGACCACCACCTCTCTAGCATCCGGGGCTTGTTCGTGGTAAGGCTCGAATCTTTTCGTCTTTTCTTCTCGCAACTTCTTTCAAAGTCTCAGTCATTTCAGGCGTGCCCTCGCCCACCCAGAGGATCAGAAGCTGAGCGGGCGTTGGAGGAGAGGCTGGCTGAAGCTCGTTGCTGTAAGTCAACTCATTTCGCCTTTCTCCTCCCCTCGTCCATCTGAAATGACCACGATTATTCTTGCAGAGGCTCGAGACTCCCTCGAGCTGGCAGAGGCCTATCGACCCAAACGGGATAGCACTCTGGAGGCCCTCAAGCCCTTCGACGACGACAGGAAGGCGGCCGAGGGCGCTCAAGAGGCCGCAGAGGCACAGCTCGGGGAGGCCTGGGCCGAGATGGAAGGCTTGGCTCTCGCCAAGGCTAAGGCCAAGAAGGCAAGGGCCGAGGCCGAGTCGGCCAAGGTCAATGCCGAGTCGGCCCGAACCGAGGCCGAGTCAGCCAAGGCCAAGGCTGAGGGGGCCACGGCTCTGGCCGAGTCAGCCAAAGCCGAGGCGGAGGCGGCGAGGGTGAGGGAAGAGGTGGCGCTGGCTAAGTCGGGGAGGAGCTCTCCACGACAGAGAGCTCCCTAGCCAGAATGACCAAAGAGTTGAAGGACACCAAGGCCTCCGCGAACAGTAAGGATTGTTCCCTACACTTTCCCCAGATCATGACCTTCCTTGCTCACCTCGTTCATGCTCTTTGACCCTGTCTCTTCGCAGAGCGCGTGGAGATCTCTCGACAGTAGATCGGGCACATTAAGGAACTCCTGGAAGTGGCTGAAGCTCGATTGGCTGTGGTCCAGAAGGGCGCTCTCGTCCTCCTGAACAGGCGACAACGAGGTCGCGCCCGCCCAAGACACTCGAGATGAGTTCCTCAAGCGCTTGCGGGATGGTCCTCGTTGCCTCGACGTCTTCATGCGGGACGCTGCAAAGGCTGGTATGGGGGTGGCCCTCGGCATCATCATGTCGGTTCTCGAACGTGTCGATCGCCGACATCGGTTTGGGATGGCCGACACCGAGGAGGTGGCCGCTTCATGTAACACCCTGAAAATCAGAAACTTAAAAATCGAAAGCTAAAATTAAGAATTCGCAAAAACTTTTGCATCATTTCTTTCATTCGCATCTTGTTTCTTCTCATTTGGGAGTTCTATTGTTTATTATAAATAATGAGTTATTTATTTGGAAATTAAAAAGGAATTAGAACTATTTTGACCTCTACAAATAAAATGATTTTTGCCATACATTCAAAATAAATAAATGTATAAATAAATATGTACTTGGGAAATATCTAAGACCAAAAATTATTTTGGAAAATATCTGTATGATATTTGGTTTAGGAATCAATAGATTTTGCCCTAACTCTGGCGGACCGAAAGTTCCGGGCCAACCCGACCGGAAGTTTTGGTCATCGCTCAACCGGCGCCGTCGCGTCACACACGTCGCGCACGTCACGTCGTATGCCATGCACGCACGTTCACATATGTAGACCCCCGTTTTTTTGAGGACGGGAATCATTCGTGTTCATAGTACCATTTCCCTGGATCGAGTAGTTTGGTACCAACGAATACAGTACTGAATTATCAGGTGCAAAGTGCACGGATAGTCTTACATCCAAAAGTATATTACAATAATAAGCCCGAAGGCAATATCCATCACATATAGGTCCTCACGGACCGGATACAACCAAATACTGAAAGTAGGTAAGGCAGCAGAATGGAAGGCAGTGGCTTGTCGATTTGCCACAGGCAACGACTGGGGACTAAGACCTAGCAAGCGCCTTCGTCTTCATTGCTCTCCTGGTAGTAGGCATAGGGATCCTCCGAGTCATCATTTCCACCATCTAGAGGTTGTGCGTACAGCAAGGGTGAGTACCAACCGTACTCAGCAAGCCAACACGAAAAGATGCACATCATAGGGGATTATTCAAGGAATGGCTGTGGTTTGTTTGCTCAAAGCCAATTTTGTAAATCATTTCTCAAAACCTAACATCTATCCAAGTCGGTGACGGTTCTGTCTACCATCCATAGTGATTCCAAGGATGGCTTCCCGCCTCCAGATCGTCATGGTTTTCTGGGAAGCCTACCCCTTCTCGCATCTCGAGAAGTTGGTCAACCAGCACACAAAGTTATTATGCATACCATCCCATTATCCGCGAGCACGGCTATTCAAATAGATTGGTTTACTTACGCTGCAGTTACCCGTACTCCATGACTGCGCAACGAATGAGCCTACGTCCCAACACATGAGACGGTCACGGCAAAGCTTTTTGATAACCTCACTCTGGCGGTACCTGCTCCATGAACTCAGATCCTCTTTGCACTCTAGCCACCCATTCCTAGCAGTGAGAGGAGTTCTGGCGTTCCCAGGGTAAGGGGAAACTCTTAATCTTTAAGTTTTCATTAATTTCAATTTCGACTAATCATTCCATCCATAGGCTGCAACCTCATCCCAAAAACAAGAACCACATCCCAACACAAGAACCACTATGCAGTGATACCGCCTCCGCTCGGCTATCTACTCCGCTAGGTCTATCCCCATTCGAGAAGTACGGTTGTACTGGCTTGTTTCAGGTTATAAGTCTCATGGCTCGCTCCTTAATCGACAAGAGACGGTACTTGCCTTTGTCGGAATCCACCCAAATCATCCAGCCGTCCCAGTCAGAAACATTGGTTTTGTATTTTCACTTTTCAACAAACTCATTTTATCATCCTCATGGCAATGTGGCGCTCATGTCTCCACTTGCCGTATTCAAACTGTCTTCCCTAAGGTAGTTGCCCAAGCATATAGCTCTTTTGTAAAAGTATGAATATGCATTGAATCTAATCATAGCATGGCTAAGCATTCTAACAAAGATTTCCTTCGGTTATTCCATATCTTGGGTTACGAAGGATATTTCTAAAGGTAAACAAAATCAAGGCATGACATATCAAGCATAGGTATTTATTTATGTATAGCATGCATGTTTGAAGTTTGAATCAACAACTTTTCATAAATAGGATCAACATGTTCAAAGGGAGTGATGACTTGCCTTGCTCGCACACTTGTTGTCCGGGATCCTCGGCGCAATCAACAGTTCCCTCGGACTCTATTTGTACGTGCAAAAAATCCGAATGAATTCGATTAAAATTCCAACAAATTCATCAAAATGCCAAATAAAACCATAAGAGCGACTCCAAAATTTAGTCTATGGTCTTAGATGAATTTAGGTTCGAGTTTTGACGAAATCCGAGTTACAACGAGTAAGATTTAATAATTTGATGTTTTGTGACTATACCAATATATTTTATTATGAGGTGCCACTATCCCAAGTTAATCTATTTAAATTTTTAGAAATGTAAAGACCATGCATTAAAAGTATTATACCGAAAGAAATTGTTAAATCTTCTTTATTTTTTTCAAATTAGAAAGTAACTTTCTAAATTAATTCATGCGATAATTAAACTTTCAATAGTATTTAATACTTAGCACATAATTACTCATAAGGTTTTATTTTGAAAATATTTTTACTCCAAAGCTTCATATATTTTTTCCCAAGATATTTTCTCTATTTATATTATTTTTTATTTTTATTTTTTCTTTTCTTTTCTTTTTCTTACTTCTTTTTCTTTTCTTTCTTTTTCTTTTCTTTCTTTTTCCTCTTTTTTCTTTTCTCCTCCCCTTTCTTCTTTCTTCCTCCTCTCTTTGCCCCTTTCTCTCTCTCTCTTAGTTTCGGCCCGGCCGCGGTGCGAGGCGGGCGCAAGGGGAAAAAGGGGAGAGCAGAGCGGCGGCGGCTCCTCCCCGACGACACGGCGGCGACGGCGGCGCACGGTGGCTCGAGGAAAGTGGCGGTGTGGCAGCGGCTCCCGAGCAGCGGCGGCGCACGACGGTTCCAGCGGCGGCGGGGGAAAAGGTGGAAAAGGAGAGGGGTGGGGCAGCGGCTCACCGGCGACACGGCGGCGTAGGCGGCACGAGGCGGTTCAAGGGGAGGTGGCGGAGCGGCAGGGGCTCCCATGTGGCGATGGCGCAGCGGCGGTTCCCGAGTGGCGGTGAGGAGGGAAAGAGGGGAAAAAGAGAGAGGAGGGCGGTGGCTCACCGACGATGCGGCGGCGAGGACGGCGCGAGGTGGTTAAAGGGGAGGCGGCGGCTTCCCGAGCGGCTGCGATGCGGCGGCGGCTTCCCGAGCGGCGGCGACACGACGACGGCTTCCCGGTGACACGGTGAGGGGAGGAAAGAGGGGAAAAGGGCACGGGAAGGAGGGGAGAGGCACGGCGAGGGAGAGAAGGGGGAGTATATATTATTATTATTATCATTATTTTCAGAGGATGAGTATATATAATTTTGGCCTAAAAATAATAAGTTTAATAAATCTTAAATCTTTTTCCCAACTGTATCATTATTATTATTGTCTATTATATTTTTATTATAATTAAATAATTGTTTTGTATTTCCCAAAATTAAAATTATTCTCCCAAGATAAACTTTTCTAGATCTTAACTTTTCTATCTTTTAAATAATTATAATTTTATTTTATAAAGTGCAACGAAACTTGCAAATAAAAGGCAACAAACACGACGAGATGCAATGATTCAAAAAATGTTTTTGTGGGTTTCGGTTTTCAGGTTGAGATTTTTAAGTCTCGATTTTCAGGGTGTTACAAACCTATCCCCCTAACAATAAATCTCATCCTCGAGATTTCTTACCGGTCGTTAAGTAGGTGTGGGTACTTAGTCACTAAAAGTCTTCGCTTTCCCAGGTGGCCTCTTCTTCGGTGTGGTTGCTCCATTGCACTTTGTACATTTGCCACGTCTTAGTTTGGGTCCTCTTTTCTGCTTCGTCCAAGATTGTTACTGGGTGTTCAGGGTAGGTAAGGTCTTCGTTGATAAAGACGTATTTCGTAGGGACTTGTTCTTTTGGCACTCGCAAGCACTTCTTTAGTTGTGATACGTGGAACACAGGATGCACGCCAGAGATATTTTTTGGTAGGTCCAGTTGATAGGTCACTTCGCCTCTCCTGGTGCTTACCGAAAACGGTCCAACATATCTCGTCGTAGTGATGAGACCTTTAGATATACGTAATCGCCTACGTTGAATTCTATGTCTCTTCGACGAGTATCCGCGTAGCTCTTTTGGCGGGACTGGGCTACTTTTAGCCGATCTCTTATTAGACAAACCTTATCCTCGGCTTCCTTAATGATATCTGGTCCAAATACGGCTCGCTCACCAATTTCTGACCACATCAGCGGGGTTCAGCATCGCCGTCCAAACAGGGCTTCGTTTGGCGACATCTTCAGACTAGCCTGGTAGCTGTTGTTATAGGAGAATTCCGCATAGGGCAGGCATTTCTCCCAATACTTGGTAAAATCTAACACACATGCTCTCAACATATTCTCAAGGACTTGGTTCATCCTTTCGGTTTGTCCATCCGTCTGAGGATGATAAGCAGTACTGAAGGCGAGGTGACTTCCCAGGACCTCGTGAACCTTTGCCCAGAAATGAGCTGTGAATTGAGTACCACGGTCCGACATGATTCTCTTGGGTACTTCGTGTAGGCACACAATCCTAGACATGTATAGCTCCGCCAACTTACAACTGCTATACCGAGTCTTGACAGGGATGAATCAGGCAGCTTTAGTGAGTCTGTCCACAATTACCCAAATGGAGTCATATCTGGTGGCAGTTTTGCGTAGTCCAACGATAAAGTCCATACCTATTTCATCCCAATTCTATTCAGGGATCATAAGGGGCTGTAATAATCCTGCCGATCTCTGATGCCCAGCCTTGACTCGTTGGCACACATCACAGATTGCCACATACTCCGCTACATCCCTCTTTATGTTGGGCCACCAATATTCTTCCTTCAAATCCCGATACATTTTGGTGCTGCCCGGATGTAACGAGTAAGCCGACTCGTGTGCTTCCTTCAGGATCAATCCTCTCAGTCCTCCTTTCTTCGGTACGTAAACTCTTTTCCGATACCACAAGGTTTCGTTGTCCTCAGCTGAAAAATTCTTTCGCTAGCCCATCGGCCATGCGTTCCTTGATTAGCTGGATTTCCTCACAATCCTTTTGGGCCTCTTTTATCTGAGTCCGCAGGAGAGGCTGTATCTCTTGTGAATTCAGGTGTCCATGGGGAATCAGCGGTAGGTTAAGACGAGCCATTTCTTCCTGAAGCTCATTGGCCTTGACCTCCGGCCTTAGGTGGTGGCATTGGGCTTTGCGGCTCAAAGTGTCAGCTACAACGTTGGCCTTGTCAGGGTGGTAGTGGATTCCTAGGTCATAATCCTTGATTAACTCCAACCGCCTTCTCTGGCGTAGGTTAAGATCCGGCTGGGTAAAAAAATACTTCAGGCTCTTATGGTCCGTGTACATGTCACAATGGTTTCTGATCAAATAGTGCCTCCAAATCTTTAGGGCATGCACAACTGCGGCCAATTCCAAATCATGGGTGGGGTAATTCTCCTCATGCGGTCGCAGTTGCCTTGAGGCATACGCCATGACTTTCCCGTCTTGCATTAACACACCTCCTAGTCCTTGCTGCGACGTGTCACAGTATATGACGAAGTCTTTCTGGTTGTCCGGTAGGACTAAGATTGGGGCGGTGGTTAACTTTTCTTTGAGCTGGTCAAATGCTTGTTGACACTGCTCAGTCCATGAGACTTCTTCTCCTTTTTTAATAGTTGGGTCATGGGCCGGGCTATCTTAGAAAATCCTTCGATAAACCTCCGGTAGTATCTGGCCGATCCTAGAAAATTTCTGACCTCAGGGACATATTGGGGTGCTTTCCATTTTGATTCCTTGTTTCTGGTAACATGATATTGTCAGCTTTTAGTCCTTGGGGCATCCTCCAAACATACAAAATTTAGTATGTCTTTATTTTTCTTAAGTTGTATAATAGACGTGCTATTCCAAACTTTAGGGACCTTTAGCTCGTGGATGGGTTGTGATCCTTGCTATGTTTTGGTTGAGTGATTTGATGGATGGTAGGAGACTAGCAAAAATAGGAGGGTTTAGCTTTATTTAGTTACGCAGGGTGCATCCTTTAAGGGTCCATGGTCTTATCTTTTCTCTAGGTTTATATCTTTTAGGTACCAACTTCTGGATAGCAAGCATAATAGTCTTTAAATTGAGGTTAAACAGGCTCCAACTGCTATTACATATTCTTTTATCTGATCCTTACATAGGATGGTTATGTGGTAGCCATAACATGGTTTCTTCCAAAATGGGCTGCCACTGTACCCTTAGGGTTAATACCCTTGTCCTCCTTAGTCCTTCTAGGCCTTGTCATTTATTCCTCCATCTTCAGCTCGAAGACTCATCCATACCAATGAACATATTCCGGTGGTTTGTAAGGCCCGGTGGTCCCAAGTGGAGGATAGATACTTCCGACTTCCATGTGGGGAGGTGGGGTCCTCTCAAAGTAATTCCCAACTGGCGGTGGTATGTCTTCAACGGGCGCAAATAGGGCATCTTCCCCATACATGAATTCTGGACTGTAGTATCCTTGGTGAAACCTTGGCATGATGCTTTTCTCTAAGATGGCTACCCTTGCTCGGGCGCGTTGCAGCTCCGCAAAGGTGGTGTGGTAAAGCATATCCAACGAATGAACAAACCTTAATAGCTGGAGGTATGGGGTGTGCAGATCAATCCTTATCTCAGACAGTCCTGGATAGGTAGTATGTTCAGCTTCCTCAACCAAAGATGGAATGTAGCAGTAGTACCTTTCCCATTCCAGTAGTTCATAGCGGAGGCGAGTAATGGCAATGTAGGCACAGTTTTGCATGGCGGATTTACTATCCCACCCATAACCAATGTACTGGCGGTCCCCCTCTGATGCAGTCCTACCCCAAATACTTACACGAGCCATTACTGCGGTTTGGGAGGTTCCAATGGTTTTGTTGAGGATGTGGTATTCTAGCGGATAAGTAAATCGAGCATGCTGTAGCATAAGCCAGAGCATTTGTTGGGAGGAGTCTGAAGTGAATCCATGGCAATAATAGGTTGGTGTGTACTGAGTAGGCATCTACAAGTGAGCAAAAAGAACAAGGATTAAGGAAGATCCTAGGCAGTTATACATTCGTAAGTTTTAGGGTTAGCTTGCCACAAATCCCTTTTTGGAAGTAAAGATTCTTTAGTCTTGACCTAAATATGCACGGTCTCATGCATGCCCCTAGGTCTTCCTGGTCATGTCGTTGTGTTTGTTGCATCATTATGGCCAGTAACTGTGTCTGGCTAGCTACTACCTGGGTTATGGTCGGGTTCGCTGGGTTATCCTGAGCTAATCCATGAGACTGCTGAGGTCCATCACGATATACCGTCTGAAAAGTGTAGATAAGTTAAGAAACTAGATCCACTAAGGTCACTATTCTAGTTTATTTTCACTTCAAGTGGTTTTAAGTGTTCTTCTGAATAGAGCAAGCATGGTGGAATAAACCCATTTTAGATATATCACAAAACATCACATAAGTTCTTAGATGATACAGCATAGGGGGGGTACTTCGGACATGCACCGTCCCATACAACACAATACAACAATATCCAACATCGATCTAGGGTCATCATAACTAAGCGGAATAGGGTATGGTCATTGCTGTCTTAACTCCATCCAAAGCAAGACCAGAACTGCTACCGGTATCCGAGCTAGTCCTCTAGCCATCCACAAGATCCAGGTGCAGGCACAGGGTAATCCTTGGCAGAGGCAAACTGAAGTTCCCATGGCTCTGAGGTAGTAGCCTCGGGGTCCTGCCTGATCTTCCTGCCTGGTGGCCGGGTGCTCTTGCGGGCCGTCCTGAGTGTGATAGGGCCTCCCGCGAGTATCATGCGACAGGCAAGGGCCTCCTCCTCTGATGGATCTGTGTCGTTGACCTCCCACTCGACCTCCATGGGCTCTGGCTCATATTCTGAGTCAGTGCTGATTAGGATGGGGTTTTCCACTCCCGAACTAGGCTCGGATGGTGTAGCCATGCGATCGGTGTAGGCTCTGAGGGTGCAGCAGCTGTAGGATCTATCAGGCATGGTCCTGACTCAGTGCTCAACATAAAGGTCTGCTCTATCAAGGCATGAAAGGTGGCCAAGCACGCTGGAGTCATGACATAGTAGTGGTCAGGCACAGATGTAGGGGGAGGTGGTGCAGCAGAAGTGAAAGTGCCAGCTGTTGTGGTAGGACTAGAGCGAAGCTGCTCCTCCAGCTGGCCAACCTGTCTTTGGCTCTTCCGAAGCTGCTCTTCTAAAGTAACCAGAGCTTCTCCACGAGCAACATAACGATCAGAGAGCTGATGGTACTGGGTGCTGTTAAACTGCAGCTGGGTCTTCAGCGAGTTGATCTGGTTTCCACAATTGTGGTGCTCCTCCTCCAGATCACTCATGCGCCACTGCTGCTCGTCTATCTCCAGCAGCGCCTCCTCATAACAGTCATCGGCTGCTTCAGCCCAGCGAGACAACCGGGTATCCATTGGGTTGTAGAAGCAAGGTGTGGCCTCCACGGTGCACACTGAGTTGCCCTCCTCCCGGTAGGGGTGGTGTACAAACTCAGTTACCGTAAGCTCAGGACGGTGGATGGCATTGAGGCGTAAAAAGGCCTCGCAAGCTACATCCTGAAGAGCGGCCTCCATAAAGTCACGATAGTAGCGAGTCTGAAAACTGTAGGGTGGCTCGCTCCCAATACGGGCCTCAATTGCCACAGCAGCTTCCCATACAGAGTGATCTTCGGTATCATGCCTCCTGCTCCGATAGGTAGGTGCATGTGGGTATCTCAGGCATCGTAATAACTGATGAAGCTGTGACACATATCCTTCTTCCAATGGAATCTCAATCTCCCATGCTCCAATCTGGCTATGGTCTGACATCTGTTTTGAAAATAGCTTAGGGTTAGAGAGAAGTGATGGCAAAATCAAATGTTTGTAAAGAAATAGGGCTTAAGAGTGTAAGGAAGACATAGTTGTTTTGTAGACTTAGTTTGTATTTCAAAATATTCCTAAGTAGGGATAATTCCCTTTAACCAGCTGTAAAGGGGGTGGGGCGCCAGTTGGTCTTATCCTACAGTCGCACTGCTCTAATACCAGCTCAGTAGACCCTCGTTTTTTAGGACGGGAATCATTCGTGTTTATAGTACCATTTCCCTGGATCGAGTAGTTTGGTACCCACGAATATAGTACTGAATTATCAAGTGCAAAGTGCACGGATAGTCTTACATCCAAAAGTATATTACAATAATAAGCCCGAAGGCAATATCCATCACATATAGGTCCTCGTGGACCGGATACAACCAAATACAGAAAGTACGTAAGACAGCAAAATGGAAGGCAGCGGCTTGTCGATTTGCCACAGGCAACGACTGGGGACTAAGACCTAGCAAGCACATTCGTCTTCATTTCCCTCCTGGCAGTAGGCATAGGGATCCTTTGAGTCATCATTTCCACCATCTGGAGGTTTGTGCGTATAGCAAGGGTGAGTACCAACCGTAGTCAGCAAGCCAACATGGAAAGATGCACATGATAGGGGATTCTTCAAGGAATGGTTGTGGTTTGTTTGCTCAAAGCCAATTTTGTAAATCATTTCTCAAAACTTAGCATCTAGCCAAGTTAAGTTTTAGTTCCATTGTATATTAAGTCGGCGACGGTTCTGTCTACCATCCATAGTGATTCCAAGGATGGCTTCCCGCCTTCGGATCATCATGGTTTTTTGGGGAGCCTACCCCTTCTCGCATCTCAAGATGTTGGTCCACCAGCACACAAAGTTATTATGCATACCATTCCATCATTTTAAAACTTATGAGTCTAGCCACGAGAAAAACTTGTCACGCCGCTCATTATCCGCGAGCACGGCTATTCGAATAGATTGGTTTACTCATAGTGTAGTGGATGTACACTTCACCTGTACTCTGTGACTGCCCAACGAATGAGCCTACGTCCCAACACATGAGATGGTCACGGCAAAGCTTTTTGATAACCTCACTCTGGCAGTACCCGCTCCATGAACTTAAATCCTCTTTGCACTCTAGCCGCCCATTCCTAGCAGTGAGAGGAGTTCTGGCGCTCCCGGGGTAAGGGGAAACTCTCAATCTTTAAGTTTTCATTAATTTCAATTTTGACTCATCATTCCATCCATAGGCCGCAGCCTCATCTCAACAACCAGAACCACATCTCAACACAAGAACCACTATGCAGGGATACCACCTCCGCTCGGCTATCTACTCCGCTAGGTCTATCCCCATTCGAGAAGTACGGTTGTACTGGCTCGTTTCAGGTTAAAAGTCTAATGGCTCGGTCCTTAATCGACCAGGGATGGTGTAACACCCTGAAAATTAGAACTTATAAATCAAAACCTAAAATTCGGAATTCACAAAAACTTTTGCATTATTGCTTTCCTTTCGATCTTATTTCTTCTTATTTGTGAGTCTTGTTGTGTGTTATAATCAAATAGTAGCTATTTGAACATGGGAAGCCAATAGTGCCGCCCGCAGTTGCTATCATCGGTCGCAGCCGACAGCATCGGCCGAAGCCGATGAAGCCGCCCACAGCCGACAGCGTCGCCACAGCCGATAGTGCCACAGCCGATAGCGTCGCCCACAGCCGGAGTCAACGCTGCCCATGCCGCCGTAGGCGTGCGCATACCCGCACGCCCCCAGAGTCAACATTGTTGTCACATCTGCACCTGTGCACCACATCAGCCGATCCTATCACGCACGTCGCACGCCCACGCTGTCGTACGCATGCACGTACCGCGTGTGCGCTGGCGTCAACACACCGTACTGCCCCATGCTGTGCCACACCAAGTCGTCGCGTCGCCACCACTGTAGCCTCGCCACCTAGTGACAGCCGATTTCGCATGCCCGTGTCAGCCGATTCGACGCGCTGCACTGTGCCAACGTCGGCCAGCCGCGCCATGCGCCCGCATCAATGCTCTCCGTCGCATCCGTGCCCTGTGCCCGCCTCAGCCACGCCGCGCAGCGCCGAGCCGTCTCGTCGCGTGCGCTGTAGCCATGCCGTTCCATCGTCAGCCGATTTCGCGCGTTGTAGCCGCCCGTGCCTGTAAAAAAGAGGCCCCGGCCTCCCTCTCGCCACACCGCACCACCCCAAGCCCCCTCAGCCCCGTTAAGCCCATAGCCGACGCCCCCCTTGCGCTGTCGCGTCGCCAGTGAGCCGATCCCCCTTTTTCTCTTAGGTGATTCCCGTTGAGTCTAGCTCCTAATGCTCTATTCACGTCCATGCTTTAGCCACAAGTTTTCTTCAGAGTTATGATTTCCAAAGCTATATTTATGTCAAAAACCTTAGATTAAACTCTTTCAAATCTCATTTAACCCTCGGGTTATAGTTTCAACAAAATTTGGATTTATACCTAAGACACAAAAGTATTTTCAATTTGGATATTGTCCTCCTATGTTTATATGTACTTTTGACTCGGTGTTATCCCGGATTTCAAAACACTAACTCTTTCTCTCTCCCTTTCATTTCCAAATTCGGATTTATCAAACCTAACAATATCTAAAACTGCCTTAGAACATTAGGAAAGTGCTTTATGATTTTTATTTGGCTTTTGTTGGATTTTATTAAATTCTGACCGAAATCAATCTTTTGTCTCGCACGTACGATTAGCGTCCGAGGAAGGCGTTGAGTACGCGGAAGACCCCAACCATCAAGTGTGCGAGCAAGGCAAGTCAACACTCCCCTTTGAACATATTGATCCTATTTTGCGAAATGATGTTGATTTAAATTTCAAACATGCATGCTATACACGAAATACCTATGCTTGATATGCCATGCCTTGATATTGCTTACCCTTAGATATGATCTTTGTAACCCTCGATGTGATATAACCGAAGGAAACCTTTGGTAAAATGCTTAGCCATGCTTATACAAGAATCTTGCATACTCATATTTTTATAAAAGCTATATTCTTGGGCAACTACCTTAGGGAAGGTAGTTGAGATACGGCATGTGGAGACATGAGCGCCACATTGCCTTGAACATGATTAAAATAGTTTTGATGGAAAAATGAAAGTACAAAACCAATGTTTTTAGACTAGGGTGGATGGATGGATTTGGGTGGATTCCGGCAAAGGCAAGTGCCATCCTTGGTCGATTAAGGACCGAGGCATGAGACTTATAACCTTGAACGAGCCAGTACAACCGTACTTCTCGAATGGGTAACGACCTAGCGGAGTAGGTAGCCGAGCAGAGGCAGTATCCCTGCATAGTGGTTCTTGTGTGGAGATGTGGTTCTGGTTGTTGAGTTAAGGCTGCGGCCTACGTGTTGAGTAATGAATGAGAATTTGATGAGTTCCCCTTACCCCGGGAGCGCCAGAACTCCTCTCACTGCTAGGAAAGGACAGCTAGAGTGCAAGAGGAATTAAGTTCATGGAGCGGGTACTGCCAAAGTGAGGTTATCGAAAGGCTTTGCCGTGACCGTCCCATATAGAGGGATGTAGGCTCATTCAATGGGCAGTTGTGCAGTATGGGTAAAGTGTACATTCACTGCAGTGTGAGTAAATCAATCTATTCGAATAGCCGTGCTCGCGGATAATGAGCAGCGTGACAAGTTTCTCTTGTGGCTAGACTCATAAGTTTAAAATTATGGGTGGGTATGCATAATGATTTATGTGCTGGGGAACCAACTTCTCTATCTAAGAGAAGGGGGAGATACCCCCCAGAAAACCATGATGACTCGGAGGCGGAAAACCATCCTTGGTATCATGATGGATGGTAGACAGAACCGTCATCGACTTAATATACTCTGGAACTAAAACTTGAGTTGGCTAGATGTTAGGCTTGTGAAATGATTTATGAAAATTGGCTTTGCGCAAATAAACCTCAGCCATCCTTTGAATGACCCTATCATGTGCATCATTCCGTATTGGCTTGCTGAGTACGTTGGGTACTCATCCTTGCTATATGCACAAACCTACAGATGTAGGCGTGGAAGACCTGGAGGACCCATACGCATACTACCATGATGATGAAGACAATGGAGCACAATAGGTCTTAGTCCCTAGTCGTTGCCTGTAGGCGATCGACATGCCACTGCCTTCCGTCTGCTATCTTATCTAATCTCTGATTTTGGTTGTATCCGGACCAGTAGGTCCTGCATGTGATGATATTGCCTTCGGGCCTATTATTGTAATACTTTTGGTGTAAGACTGTTTGTACACTTTGCACCTGATAATACAGTACTGTATTTGTGGGTACCAAACTACTCGATCTAGGGAAATGGTACTATGAACACGAATGATTCCTGTCCTAAAAACAGGGGTCGACAGACGGTACTTGCCTTTTCCGGAATCCAGCCAAATCATCCAGCCGCCCCAGTCATAAACATTGGTTTTATATTTTCACTTTTCAACAGATTCATTTTATCATCATCATGGCAATGTGGCGCTCATGTCTCCACTTGCCGTATTCAAACTACCTTCCCTAAGGTAGTTGCCCAAGCATATAGCTCTTTTGTAAAAGTATGAATATGCATTGAATCTGATCATAGCATGGCTAAGCATTTTACCAAAGATTTCCTTCGGTTATTCCATATCGAGGGTTACGAAGGATATTTCTAAAGGTAAACAAAATCAAGGCATGGCATATCAAGCATAGGTATTTATTTGTGTATAACATGCATGTTTGAAGTTTAAATCAACAACTTTTTGTAAATAGGATCAACATGTTCAAAGGGAGTGATGACTTACCTTGCTCGCACACTTGTTGTCCGGGATCCTCGGCGCAATCAACAGTTCCCTCGGACTCTATTCGTACATGCGAGAAATCCAAATGAATTCGATTAAAATTCCAACAAATTCATCAAAATGCCAAAAATAAAACCATAAGAGCGACTCCAAAATTTAGTCTATGGTTTTATACGAATTTAGGTTCGAGTTTCGACGAAATCCGAGTTACAACGAGTAAGATTTAATAATTTGAAGTTTTGCGACTATACCGATTTATTTTATTATGAGGTGCCGTTATCCCAAGTTAATCTATTTAAATTTTTAAAAATGTAAAGATCGCGGATTAAAAGTATTATACTGAAAGAAATTGTTAAATCTTCTTTTATTTTTTTTCAAATTAGAAAGTAACTATCTAAATTAATTCATGCGATAATTAAACTTTTAATAGTATTCAATACTTAGCCCATAATTACCCGTAAAGTTTTATTTTGAAAATATTTTTACTCCAAAGCTTCATATATTTTTCCCACGATATTTTCCCCTATTTATTTTTTCTTTTCTTTTCTTTTTCTTTCTTCTTTTTTTCTTTTCTTTCTTTTTATTCTCTTTTTCTTTTTTCCTCCCCTTTCTTCTTTCTTCTTCCTCCTTCTGCTCTGCCCTTTTTCTCTCTCTTGGCTTCGGCCCGCCGCCGGCGCAGAGCGGGCGCAAGGGGAAAGGAAGGAGAGAGGGGGCGGCGGCTCCCGACGACATGGCGGCGTAGGGCGGCTCGAGGGAAAGCGGCGGTGCACGGTGGTTCTCGAGCGGCGGTGAGGGAAAAGGGGGAAAGGAGAGGGGAGGGCGGCGGCTCACCGGCGACACGGCGACATAGGCGGCGCGAGGCGCTTCAAGGGGAGGTGGCGGTGCGGCAGGCTCCCGTGCGGCGATGGCGCAGTGGCGGTTCCCGAACGGCGGAGAGGAGGGAAAGAGGGGAAAAATAGAGAGGGAGGGGCGGTGGCTCACCGGCGATGCAGTGGCGAGGACGGCACGAGGTGATTCGAGGGGAGATGGCAGCTTCCCGAGCGGCAGTGACACGACGTGGGGAGAAAAGAGGAGGAAAAGGGCACGGGAAAGAGGGAGAGGCGCGGCGAGGGAGAGAAGGGGTAAGCCGGGCCCCTTTATAGGCGGCCGGCGGCGTGGCAACACGACGGCGGCGTGGCGCGCACGTGGCCGACGCACAGCGCGACGTGCCACAATGCCGCGTTGTGGCTGACGTCGGGGCGGGCCGTGAAGGTGCGCGTAAGGCGCGTGACGTCGTGGCGACGCGCCCGTCGTGCACGCGACGTGCACTCGCACGGCCGACCGGGTCGAACACGGCGGGTGAACAAGCGTATTTTCATTTTCCTAATTTTTTATTTTTATTATTATTATTTTTCGAAGCCTAAAAATAATAAATTTAATACATCTTAAATCTTTTACCCAACTTTATCATTATTATTATTGTATATTATATTTTTATTTATAATTAAATAATTGTTTTGTATTTCCCAAAATTAAATTTTTTTCTCCCAAGATATACTTATATAGATCTTAACTTTTCCATCTTTTAAATAATAATTATTTTATTTTATAAAGTGCAACGAAACTTCCAAATAAAAGGCAACAAACACGACGAGATGCAATGATTCAAAAAAAGTTTTGTGTGGGTTCCGGTTTTCAGTTGCGATTTTTAAGTCTAGATTTTCGGGTGTAACAACGTACACGCGCCACCGTCGTGTCGTCGCCACTGTTCCCGCGCCGCGTCGCTGTCACCCACGCCGCTGACGCACGCCATAGTGTCGCGCCACTCCACTGATGCGCACGCCAGCCACGCCCACGCCGCACCATGCCACCCCACGCCGCCGTCGCATCACCCCGGCCGCGTCTGCGCCTATAAGTAGACTCCCCGGCCCTCCGCAACGCCGCACCGCACCACCCCAGCCCATTAGCCTCGCAAAGCACCGTCGTCGCCGCTGCACTGTAGCTGCTCGTAGCGCACACCGGAAGTTCTGGTGAAGCACGCCGGAAGTTCCGACCAGCCCTCGATCACGGAAGTTTCAACCGGAACTACCGAAGTTCGTGTTCGGCACTCGATCCCCCTTAGGTGATTCACTTTGAGTCCAATCCCAAATGTCCTTTTTACCTATATGCTCTGGTCATATGCCCTCTTCTCCAAGGATTAGAGTTTCAAATCATATTTGTATCAAAATCTTAGATTAAACTATTTTCAAAATCTAGTTTAACTCTTGGGTTTATTATTCGAATAGAGCTCAAGAATATGAATAGAGTTATATCTTGCAACATTAATTCTTGTGCTCTAAAATATATTTTCAACCTTTGAATCCGTTATCGCTATATATTCTTAAATCAATATTATCGCCGGATTTTCAAATGACTACACTACTATATCTCTCTCATTCTCCCACATCCTTCAAAACATTTTTCGTTGAACTTGTAAACATCTAGAGTCGTAACCTAACTATAGGAATCACTTTTGTGATTTTATTTGTCTTTTGTTGGATTTTATTGGATTCAGATCGAATTCATCTGTTTCTTTCGCACGTACGGTTAGCATCCGAGGAGACCGTTGATTACGCGGAAGACCCCAGCCAACAAGTGTGTGAGCAAGGCAAGTCATCACTCCCTTTGAACATGTTGTTCCTACTTGTCAAATGTTATTGATTTAAAATTCAAATATGCATTCTATACACAAAAGAATACCTGTGCTTGATATGCCATGCCTTGATATTGTTTACCTTTAGAGATATTCCTTGTAAGCCTCGATATGAAATAACCGAAGGAAGTCTTCGGTAGAATGCTTAGCCATGCTTAAACTAGACTCATGCATACTCATACTTTCACAAAGAGCTATATGCTTGGGCAACTACCTTAGGGAAGGTAGTTGAGATACGTTAGGTGGAGACATGAGCGCCACATTGCCTTGCACATGATGAAATGAGTTTTGTGGAAAAATGAAAATATAAAACCGACGTTTTAGACTGGGGCGGCTAGAGGATTTGGGTGGATTCCGGCAAAGGTAAGTGTCGTCCCTGGTTAGTTAAGGACCGAGCCATGAGATAGGCGGAGAGCGAGCCAGTACAACCATACTTCTCGAATGGGGATAGACCTAGCGGAGTAGATAGCCGAGTGGAGGCAGTATCCGTGCATAGTGGTTTTTGTGTTGAGATGTGGTTCTGGTTGTTGAGATGAGGCTGCGGCCTACGGATGGAATGATAGATCAAAATTGAAATTAATTATAACTTAAAAGATTGAGTGAGTTTCCCTTACTCCGGGAGCGCCAGAACTCCTCTCAGTGCTAGTAAAGGACGGCTAGAGTGCAAAGAGGATTTAAGTTCATGGAGCAGGTACAGCCCCCATATCTAAGAGACCCTACCAGATGCCGGTGAATGAGTTGGAAGAACTTAAGAAGCAGATAAGGAAGTTGCAAGAGAATGGCTTGGTACGCCCTAGTTCACCATAGGGAGCCCCTGTGCTATTTGTTAAGAAAAAGGATGAAAGCATGAGGATGTGCATAGACTATCGGTCATTGAATGAGGCAACCATTAAGAACAAGTACCCGTTACCTCGGATCGATGACTTGTTCGATCAACTCAAGGGAGCCCGAGTATTTTCAAAGATCGATCTTCGATCTGGATACCATCAGCTGAAAATCAGGGCCGAGGATATACCTAAGATTGCGTTCTCTACACGCTACGGCTTGTACGAGTTAGTGGTAGTGTTCATTGATGATATCCTCATCTACTCCAAGGACGACGAGGAGCATGCAGAACAATTGTGCTTGGTGCTGGAGAAGTTACGAGAGCACCAGTTCTATGCCAAATTCAGCAAGTGTGAATTCTGGCTTAAGGAAATCCCTTTTCTGGGACACATAATATCAGCCGGAGGTGTAGCCGTAGACCCTGCCAAGGTCGAAGCTATTACCAAATGGAAAGCACCCCAATCCATCCCTGAAGTCAGAAGTTTCTTGGGATTGGCCGGATACTACCAGAGGTTTATCGAAGGATTTTCTAAGATAGCCCGGCCCATGACCCAACTGCTGAAGAAGGAGAAGAAGTTTGCATGGACTGAGCAGTGTCAACAAGCGTTTAACCAGCTCAAAGAAAAGTTAACCACTGCCCCAATCTTAGTCCTACCGCACATCCAGAAAGACTTTGTCATATACTGTGACGCGTCCCAGCAAGGAGTAGGAGGTGTGTTAATGCAAGACGGGAAAGTTGTGGCATATGCCTCAAGGAAACTGCGATCGCATGAGGAAAACTACCCCACCCATGACATCGAATTGGCCGCAGTTGTGCATGCCTTGAAGATTTGGAGGCACTACTTGATTGGGAACCATTGATACATCTACACGGACCACAAGAGCTTAAAGTATTTCTTTACCCAGCCGGACCTTAACCTACGCCAGAGAAGGTGGTTGGAACTAATCAAGGATTGTGACCTAGGAATCCACTAACACCCTGGCAGGGCCAATGTTGTAGCTGACGCTTTGAGCCGCAAATCCCAATGCAACCAACTAAGGATGGAAAATATGGCCAACGAGCTTCAAGAGGAAATGGCTCGGCTTAACTTGCAGCTGATTCCTCATGGACAACTAAATTCGCTGGAGATACAACCTCTTCTATGGACTCAGATTAAGGAGGCCTAAAAGGATAACAAGGAAGTCTAGCTGATCAAGGAACGCATGACCGAAGGACTGGCCAAGGAATTCTCTGCCGACGCCAATGGAACTTTGTGGTATCGGAAAAGGATTTACGTGCCAGAGAAAGGCGGACTGAGAGGACTAATCCTAAAGGAAGCACACGAGTCAGCATACTCGCTACACCCAGGTAGCACCAAGATGTATCAGGACTTGAAGGAAGAATACTGATGGCCCAACATGAAGAGAGATGTAGCGGAGTATGTAGCCATCTACGATGTGTGCCAGTGAGTCAAGGCTGAACATCAAAGACCGGCAGGATTGCTATAGCCACTTAAGATCCCTGAATGGAAAATAGGACGAGGTGGGCATAGACTTTATTGTCGGATTACCTTGGAACGCTACTATGTATGACTCTATTTGGGTAATAGTGGATCAACTCACCAAGACCGCCAGGTTTATCCCCATGAAGACTAGCTATACAGCACCAAACTAGCAGAGCTGTATATGTCTAGGATTGTGTGCCTACACGGAGTACCCAAGAGGATTGTGTCGGATCGTGGTACTCAATTCACATCTCATTTCTGGGCAAAGGTTCACGAAGCGTTGGGAAGTCACCTCACCTTCAGTACTGCTTATCATCCTTAGGCTGATGGAAAAACCGAAAGGACGAACCAAGTCCTTGAGGATATGTTGAGAGCATGTGCGTTAGACTTTACCAATGATTGGGAGAAATGTCTGCCCTATGCAGAATTTTCTTGTAACAACAGCTACCAGGCTATTCTGAAAATGTCACCAAACGAGGCCCTGTTTAGACGAAGATGCTGAACTCCGCTAATGTGGTTAGAGACCGGTGAATGAGCTGTGTTTGGACCAGACATCATTAAGGAGGCAAAAGAGAAAGTTTGTCTGATAAGCGATTAGCTTAAGGTAGCCCAGTCCCGACAAAAGAGCTATGCGGACACTCGCCGGAGAGACTTGGAATTTAACATAGGCAATTACGTATGCTTGAAGGTTTCGCCATTACGAGGAACTAAGAGGTTCAAGGTCAAAGGAAAACTAGCGCCGAGATATGGTGGACCCTTCCCAATAAGCGCCATAAGAGGCGAAGTGGCATATCAACTAGATCTATCGGAAAACCTTTCCGACGTGCACCCTGTGTTCCACGTATCGCAACTGAAAAAGTGCCTGCGAGTGCGAGAAGAGGAAGTCCCCTCGGAAGACATCCTTGTCAACGAAGACCTCACTTACCCTGAACACCCAGTGAAGATCTTGCATGAAGCAGAAAAGAAGACTCGAACCAAGACGTGGCGAATATACAAGGTACAATGGAGCAACCACACTGAAGAAGAAGCCACCTGGGAAAGTGAAGATTTTCTGAGGACCGAGTACCCGGACCTATTCCACGAATGGTAAGAAATCTTGGGGATGAGATTTATTGTTAGGGGGGTAGGTTTGTAACACCCTGAAAATCGAAAACTTAAAAACCAAAAGCTAAAATTTGGAATTCGCAGAAACTTTTGCATCATTGTGTGGAGATTATGGCAATCGGATACCTTCATGGCAAGCTTGTCCGACTGGTAAAAGGGATAGGTTACGCCTAAGGATTATGTAAACAGGCTATGACTTGGGTGTTACGTTGCCGATGAGATAAGGCAACGGCTCATAGTCATAGTTTGGTAAGATTGAGGAGATCGACTTAGAATATTATAGGGTTTCCGACTTGTAACCCTGCTGTCCAAGACTATATAAGGAGGGTAGAGGCGTCCCCTGAGGGACATCAGATTTATGCGAAACACATACGAGCTACTAGACACACGAGATCGTGAGATCAATAAAGACTCGGTGGATCGAATCCTCGAAACAGGAGTAGGGTATTACCTCACGAGAGGGCCCGAACCTGTCTAATCCTTGTTTTTGCATCTAACCCATCGTGTTTGGCAATCTTGACTGCACCCCCAATTTCTATTGCCGAAACCAAGTTTCGACAGCTGGCGTGCCAGGTAGGGGATCGCGCGTCAAGACTTCTTCTTCGTCTCGCCGACAAGCGCGATGGGACCTCCATCAGGCATCGACGACTTCGTCGCCGATAGATTCGGCAAGCTCTCCTTCCTCGACTCGGATTCGGACCAGCCGGGAGAGGGAATCCACCTGGTGCCGTTCGGGCTACCAAACGACGCCAAGATCTCCTGCAACTTTCTGACTTCCATGTTGGAATCCATCCACTTGGGAGGAGAAACCCTCTCGGCGCCGTTCGGGTTACCAAACGCCGCTAAGATCTACAGCAACCTTCTAACCTCCGAGTCAAAATCCATCCACTCGGGAGGACAAACCCTCTCGGCGCCTTTTGGGTTACCAAACGCCGCCTAGATTTATTGCAATCTTCTGTCTTCTGAGTTGGAATCGACCCACGCGGGAGAACCATCATCATCAAGCCGCAACCCGGACTGGGATGACCCAGACTCAAGCAATCCGGGCTCAAGGGAAGTCGCCGTCATCCTCCAACCGCTTGGATCATGCTCATCCACGGAGCTCAATGAGTACCTCAGCTCTTAAGATTTTGATGATCTCTACGACATCTCCAAGGACGAGGTAACCGACTCCGACTTCGACAAGGAGTACGAGCCAAAGTTCTTCAACATTCTCATGGCTGAGGTGGTCGAGACCGACTCGGCCATGGCCCGTAGAATCACAGAAGAAGAACAAGCTAGGCTTGAGCAAGACGCAAGCTGGCGGAGGAAGAAAATAGGCGCAGAGAAGAAGCCGATAGGAGAAAACGAGACCTGAGGGCGACTGGGCGATCCGCCCGAGGGGCTATACTTCAGACACGAGTCGACAACACCAACATCTTCCAGACGCCTCAACAGAACGCCGTTGCCGCCCTCACCCTCCTCGACACTGTTATCAAAGCGGCACCCTCTATGGTAAAACCAATCCTGGACAAAATCAAGACCATCGTCGCGGCTACAGCCAACGGCTCTCCCTCCACTTCAGCACGAAGACCGACTGAGTCCGTCGCTGAAACACCTGATGGAAGCCGACTTCCGCCGCTACGGTCGAAGGACTACAGGAGGCCCGAGCAGACCAAGACGGCCACTAGGTCAAGAGACCCCCACCACGACACAACACGGAGGCGTCAAGAACAATCGGTCGACTCTCACGAAAGAGGACATGGTCGACCACACGTCCACTACCGGATCCAGCGCAGCTACAACTCTAACCACCGTAGCACCCTACAAAAAACCCCGCCGAGTGATCTGCGGGAAGTCCTCGATCGGTGCCATCGAGAACGTGAGCAGCGCTCCTATGAAGACCAAAGGAGATCGCCCGACTACAACGACGATGGAGTGCATGCGTTCACTCGGGACCTGCGTCAAGTGGATTGCCGAGTGGTTTCAAGCCCACAGGAATGGAGAAGTACGACGGAAAGACCGACCCCAAGTCGTGGCTGACCATGTATGCCCTCGCCATCCGCGCAGCAGGTGGAGACAACAAGGCCATGGCCAACTACTTGCCCGTCGCCCTCGCCGACTCAGCCAGGAACTGGCTCACGAGCTTACCAAGAGGCTCGATTAGCTCGTGGAGTGAGCTCCAGGACCACTTCATCGCCAATTTCCAGGGCACTTTCAAAAGGCCTGGGACCCACTTCGATCTCTACAACATCATCCAGAAACCAGACGAGCCGCTGAAGGACTACATCCGGCGCTTCTCGGAAAAGCGCAACAAGAGCCCCAACATCACTGACGACATCATAATAGCCGCCTTTCGGAAGGGAGTCCGTGATGAGTTGCTGATTGGAAAATTTGGGCGTAAGCCACCGAAGACGGTAAAACAAATGTTCGAGACATCAAATTCTTACGCGAAATCCAATGACGCAATCAAGGCGGCACGACAAGATCGGCACGACAAAAGGGACGACAAGCAGTTGGGAGGCAGCCGCCATCCTAAGAAGGACAACGGCAACAACAATCATGGCCAGAAAGATCGCAAGCGCCGCCCCGAGGATCTGGTCACCACAACGTCCAACTCCCAACGCCGTCCACGGGTTGCAGCTTATGACACGATCATGAACGCTCAGTGCACGCATCATCCACATCACAAGCATGCGGCCACGGATTGCTTCATCTACAAGCAGTTCGCCGAACAATATGCGGCACAACTAAACAAGAAGCCGACTGACGAAGCCAGCCCATCAGGAACCAAGAAGAACAACCCGACTGGCAACTAAAAACCTTTTCAAGACCCCGTGGGCGAACTGAATCATATTTTCGGGGGGCCGTAGGCTTATGAATCAAAGAGGAAACAAAAGCTGACTGACCGCGATATCCTATTCGCCAAGACGCTCGACGAGATGCAGACCCCAAGAGCCGAGTTCACCCCCTTCCACGGAGTTATCCCAGGGCTGTCATCTACGCCACTCGGGCACATTAATCTTCCAGTCACCTTCGGAGTTCGGGAGAACTTCCGGACAGAGAACATTACCTTTGAGGTGCTCGACTTCGAAACGGCCTACCACACAATCATTGGAAGACCTGCGCTCGCCAAGTTCATGGCGATACCACACTACACCTACCTCTGCATGAAGATGCCTGGCCCCAATGGCATTATTACCCTTCGCAGCGACGTCAAACAAGCCTTCACATGAGACAAAGAAAGTTGCGACATGGCCCAATCTCGTGAGAGATCATGTGGCCCGGAAGAAATCCAACTGGCTGCATCGACATCTAAAGAAGGTGAAATCCCTTCGAAGAAGATAGCCAAGTCGGGACAAGGCGACGCCAAAACAAAGAAAATCTCCCTTGATCCATCTGATCCTTCCAAAACCACTGCAATCGGCGTTGAGCTAGATCCTAAATAGGAAAGCGCGCTCGTCACCTTCCTCCAAAATAATAAAGATGTCTTTGCCTGGAAGCCATCTGACATGCCGGGTATTCCTAGGGAGGTGATCGAGCACTCTTTACATGTCAAAGATGACGCGAGGCCGATTAAACAGCGACTACGCCGTTTTGCTCAGGATCGAAAAGACGCCATCAAGGAAGAACTTGCGAAACTCTTAGCCACCGGGTTCATGTAAGAGGTTTACTACCCCGACTGGTTGGCCAACCCGGTCTTGGTTCGGAAGAAGACGTGGCAATGACGCATGTGCGTTGACTACACCGATCTCAACAAAGCTTGCCTTACAGATCCATTCGAATTGCCTCTCATCGACCAAGTCGTAGATTCAACAGCCGGTTGCCAGCTCCTGAGTTTTCTGGACAGTTACTCGGGCTACCACCAGATCAGTTTGAAGGAATCCAACTGCCTGAAAACATCATTCATCACGTCGTTTGGAGCTTACTGCTACATCACGATGCCCTTCGGTCTGAAGAATGCTGGAGCCACGTACCAGCACATGATCCAGAGATGCTTTCAGACGCAGATCGAGAAAAACATGGAAGCTTATGTCGACGATGTCGTCATCAAGACCGAGCAGAAGGAAGACCTGATTGCCGACTTAGAAGAAACCTTCGCAAACATTCGGGCCTTCAGAATGAAGTTGAACCCAGAGAAATGCACATTCGGCGTGCCATCAGGCAAACCGCTCGGCTTCATGGTATCCCATCACGGCATCAAAGCTAACCCAGAGAAAATCAACGCTATTTTGAATATGAAACCCCCAAGTAACCAGAAAGATGTCCAGAAGCTCACTGGGTGCATGGCGGCGCTAAGCCAATTCATCTCCCGACTCGGCGAGTGAGGCATGCCTTTTTTCAGGTTACTGAAGAAAACCGATAACTTCCAATGGACCACGGAAGCCCACAAAGCCTTTGAAGATTTCAAAGAGTTTCTCATGACACCGCCTGTCCTAGCCTCACCTCAGCCTCAGGAACCCCTGTTGTTGTATGTCTCAGCGACTCACCAAGTGGTCAGCACAGTTCTCGTTGTTGAGCGTGAGGAAGAAGGACGAGTCCAGAAGATTCAAAGGCTAGTCTACTTTGTTAGCGAAGTGTTGACAGGAGCCAAAATTCGCTACCCCCAGGTACAAAAATTATTATATGGTGTTCTGATAACCGCGAGGAAATTGGCGCACTATTTTCAGGGTCACTCGGTCACAGTCGTCACCTCCTTTCCACTCAGCGATGTCATCCATAACCGGGAGGCTACTGGGCGCATCACGAAGTGGGCTCTGGAACTGATGCTGCTGGACTTAACTTTCAAGGCGAGGACGTCTATAAGTCACAAGCCCTGGCGGATTTCCTAGCTGAGTGGACCGAACAACAAGAAGACGTACCTAGGAAAGACCTACAGTACTGGACCATGCACTTTGGCAGATCCAAGAGGATCGCTGGCTTGGGAGCAGGAGTCACGCTGATCTCCCCGATTGGAGAAAGGCTACGATATGTTCTTCACCTCCACTTCTCCGCCTCACACAATGTCGCCGAGTACGAAGCCCTGCTACATGGACTGTGACTTGCAGTTTCACTCGGGATACGTCGGCTCGTCGTGAAAGGGGATTCCCAGCTAGTTGTCAACCAAGCGATGAAAGATTGGTCCTGTCTAAATGACACCATGGAGGCCTACCGGCAAGAAGTCCGCAAACTTGAAGACAGGTTTGACGGACTGGAGCTATCCCACGTCCTAAGACACAACAACAAGGCAGCTGATGAGTTGGCACAGTTCGGGTCCAAGCGAGAAGTTGCGCCAACAAACGTCTTCGTAGAGCATCTCTACGAGCCGACTGTTGTAGCTAAACCAACTCTCGATGAGCAAGCTGCAAACGAAGTCGCCATGATCGACGCCGACTGGAGGACGCCACACATCAAATTTTTAACTCAGCAGGAGCTGCCAGAAGACCGGGATGAGGCGGAACACGTCCGACGCCGTTGTCAGGCTTACGTCATGGTAGAATCCGACTTATACAAGAGGAGCCCTTCTGGTGTCCTGATGAGATGTATCACGTCTGAGGAAGGACGGCAATTGCTCTAGGATATCCACTCGGGCGTATGCGAAAGCCATGCGGCAGCACGCAACTTGGTGGGCAAAGCCTACAGACAAGGTTTCTTCTGGCTTAGGGCGGTCTCCGACGCCGACAAAGTGGTCTGAACCTGTGAAGGTTTCCAGTTCTTCGCTCGGCAAATTCATGTCCCAGCCCAAGAACTACAAACGATTCCATTATCCTAGCCATTTGCGGTATGGGGCTTAGACATGGTCGGTCCTTTCAAAAAGGCTCCAGGAGGATTCACACATTTATTCGTCGCAATTGACAAATTCTCCAAGTGGATCGAAGCTAACCGGTTGCTACGATCACTACTGACAAGGCACGAGACTTCATCCTCACCATCGTGCACCGGTTCGGCGTCCCAAATGGGACTCAATTCACTGGGGGCATCTTTAAGGAATTTTGCGAAGACTTCGGCATCAAAATCTGCTACGCATCCGTTGCACATCCCAAAAGCAATGGACAAGTTGAGAGTGCCAACGGCATGGTTCTTCAAGGCATCAAGGCCCGAGTGTTTGACCAGCTAAACCCTTATGCCGGCAAATAGGTCCAAGAACTCCCCTCAGTTCTATGGTCTCTGCGGACTACGCCCAGTCGGGCTACCGGCCAAACTCCTTTCTTTTTGGTCTATGGCGCAGAAGCCATGCTGCCGAATGAAATGGAGTACGAATCTCTTCGAGTCCACAGCTTTAATGACGAACGCTATGATCAAGACCGGGTGGATGACCTCACCCGACTGGAAGAGGCCCGTGAGGCAGCCCTGGTCCAGTCGGCAAGATATCTTCAAGGTCTTAGATGATACCACAGTCGCAACGTTCAAGCATGAGCTTTTATTATTGGTGATTTGGTTCTACACAAGATTCAGACCACCAAGGACTGTCACAAGTTATCCCCATTATGGGAAGGATCATATATAATTGCTGAGGTGACTCGGCCAGGAGCATATCGACTAAAACGTGAAGATGGATCCATGGTGGAGAACTCCTGGAACATTGAGCATCTTCGATGATACTATGCTTAAATTGCCTTAAGTTTCATGTTCTTCTTGACTGCCAACCTCAAGCAAGATGACTTCTTGAGTTAGCAGTCGGGGGCTGTACATATGTCAATAAAACATGGTTTTCTTCGGCAACTTATGCATATTCGGTGTATCATTGTTTAATGTTCCTTGATTCGAGTTCAATGCATAAGGACTGAGAATTTTTTGACGACCTAATCAAGCTTAGGCTTGGTGACAGTTGGACAAGAATTACTTAAGAAATCTTACACAAAAACTCGGGTCAAGGCATTAACATAAATAAACTGAATATTTACAAGGCACACCAGAAGGTTGCATACAATGTTCACAAGGCAATCAAGATCGAAAGTGGTTTACTACATCGGCGGCTACTCTCTTGGCGGACTCCTGCGCTTCGCTAATCAGTTCCAGGGCTTGTTCATCTGAAGTACCATTGGCGAAGCCCTCCCCGATTGGATCAATATCTACTCGGGGGTAGAGTGACTTGGTCTGTGCAAGGGCAAAGCCCGCTCCCATGATGGCTACCTCAGAAATGATAGCCAGATATTGATCAGGGGCCCGCCTAAGCTTATCAAAGATCTCGACGGTGTCCAACGAGCTGGTCCCTAGCCCGTTATGGAACAGCGACAACAGGATCGGCGTCGCCACGTTAGCAATATCTTCCCTAACGCTTTCAGCTTTTTTGACCCTCTCAACAAAAATTTCATACTGAGCTCGGGTCTTGATCTTGTAAGCTGCCAAAGATAAATGATCACACAAAGCACTCAAAAATGAAGCAACACAAAGAATGTTGTTTTGAAAGAGCTCACCTTCAAATTCACTCTCCAGCTCGGCTCTGCTGGCGTCAGCTTCGTCCAGCCGGGCTTGGAGTGAGTGGACCTCCGATGACTTCTCTGCAACAAGAAAAGTTGTCAACGACCAAGACCAAAGAAGACTACAATTAGAGGCACAAAAAGACTAAGGAGATCGAGCTTACTCCCGACTGAACCCCGGAGGTCGAGGTTCTCCTCCCGGAGTGTGGCTATTTCCCTCCTCAGAGCCGCTTCCCTCGATGTAACTTCCTCTCGAGTGGCTTTTAGCTCCTGCTGGATGTTTTATAGGGAGTTCAAATGCGGGACCAACTTCTCGAGTGCATCGGATTTGGCCATCGACCGGCAATACATCCTCTGCACATAGTTTCTGAAGATTGATCGACTAAAAAGCGATTACAAAGCTACAACAGAAAAGGAGCAGAACTTACGTTTAGCAGCCGAGTCGCTTCGTTCAGGCTGTCTACAAGCATATCTCTTTCTTCACTCTCCTTTTGCTTGTTCAGGATGATGCCCTGCCTCTGGCCCTCAGAATCGCGCCACTCAATTTTGACGGGAGGAACCCAGGTTTCAGAGGACTGCAACCTGGGGATCTTCTCCACGTTGGCTGATGAGATTCAAAAGGGGCAAATGAGGATATAGGAGAAGTGAACCGGAGATTAAAAAAGTGAAAGAGTGAGTCAAGGCTTACCAGCTTTGGTGGCCGAATCCTTAACCGGCACTTCCCGGCTGCTTTTCTTCTCTTGGCTCTTGTCCGACTGGTCCTCAGTCGGTGGGTGCCCTTTGAGTGGCAGCCGGGGGCTCTTCTGCGGCCGACTGGTTTCTAGTCGGGGTATCCTGGCTGGCGGTCGGGGGCTCTTTCCTCGGGGTATCCTCACTGGGAGGTGAGGGCCTCTCACTCGGAGCGCTCTCACTCGGGAGAGGGCTCCGGGGTCTTGGCTCCGTAGGCTTTGATGCCTTAGTTGCTGTGGTTGGTGTTGGGCCCTCACTTTGCCCAGTGGGATCAATGTTTTGAGGCCTCCTGCAAGGAGAAAGACAGAAGCAATCGGGATGAAGACGGAGAAATCTTAAACAAAGAGCACAGTTTCAGCCGTGAGACATACCTGGTTGATCGGCGGATCTTGGGCACCGTTTTCGATGACGGCCTTGGAGGAGTCATTTTAGCTTGAGGGGCTGGGACATCGTCGTCTGAGTCATCAATGACTAGCCTCCTCTTACTCGCCCGCTTGCTGATGTCTTCGCTTGGGGCATCCCTCTTGCCAATCGGATCGCATTGGATCTTCACGTCGTCGGCTGGTTTTTTGGCGGGCCGGGCTGGCACATCGTCATGATGAATTTTATATGGTTTTGAGATAATGGAGGCATTTTCCTGCAAGAAAGATTCTTTGAACACTAAGAAGTGCTACATCGAGATTGAAAGGCAATAAGAGAGTCAAGTCAACTCACCGGAGGAGGAGGGCGATATAGGCTGTATGGAAGGACCGGCAGCATGAGGCTGCGCTCGACTGCAATCCCAGTCGAGAAAATCTTATACATACGGATCTTAAAAATCTCGAAGCTGAGGGAGTCACGGTCTTCCCGATTGGGGTCCCTCTCGCCCTCATATTCAAAGGCAGGTTTGGATCTCTCCTTGATCGGGCCAGTCGGTTCCTGATGAAGTGTCGAGCGATCTACTCGCCCTGAAGATCTTTCTGCTTCATCTCCAAGATCTTTGCCAGAAGCTTGTTGGCTTCGTCCCAGTCTTGGGCCACTGGCACGGTGCTCCAGTTGGGTCTAGGCACAGGGGGAAGGCCAACGAAGCTTGGCAGACTGGGTTCAAGGTTGGCAATATAGAACCAGTTTGCATGCCAGCCCTTGTTAGAAGATTTCAAGGGAAGAGAAAAGTAGTCTCGGCGGAGGGATCCGCGGAGCTGGAAGCCGGCCCCACCGACGACGCAGGGCTCATCCTTGTTTGGATGCGGCTTGAGATAGAACATGCGTCAAAAAAGTTGGAAGTGGGGAAGGATGCCAAGGAAGGCATCGCAAACTTGGATGAAGAGAGCAATGTGGAGCATAGAGTTGGGGTTTAGATGCTAAAGCTGAAGGCCGTAATAGTTAAGAAGACCCCTAAAGAATTCAGAGGTGGGGAGGCCGAAGCCGCAATAGAAGAAAGAGGTGAAGACAACGAGCTCACCGGTGTTCGGAGTGGGAAACTCCTCACCGGCCGCTGGGCGCCAGCCGACGATCTCCTTGGGAGGGAGAACTCCGTGCTTCACCATCTCGTTAAGAGTGGACTCCTTGACGTCTGAATTCGCCCATTGGTCGAGGGGATCTTTTTCTCTCCCGCCATGGATGTGGTTTTGGGTGAGTGGATCTGGCTCGGAGGATGGGGATTTAGGATGGAGATCTGTGGAGATGGATGCGTAAGCTAGCTTGTGGAGAAGTGTGAAGGGTTACGCGGAGGCTACGCTAGCCGAAAACAAAAACTTTTTACCGCGCAAACCAGGAACACTTGCAAGTAAGGGCCGATTGATCGTTACCGATTGGAGTAGAGTGCAGCGGAATAGCCAATCAGGGCAATTCGATCCGGAACAGTGTAGCTGATTCCCGGAGACAGTCGATTCGCCAATCAGCCGATTCGAGTCGTCCGGCCGCGTTCTCACGCCTCGCTCCGATGTGCCCGACCGCAGCCGATTCCACCACAGCCGATCGCTCCGATTGCAGCCGATCCGAAGCCGATCAACAGCGCGCAACGTAGCAGCGCCTCTACCGGTATCCACACATCCGGGGACAAAACGCCGAACACCCGTGTGCTAGCACGCGATGCAATGCTAGGGTTTGGCTCGAAAGTGGGGAGGGTTTCCGTGGAGATTGATTTCGGCGACTTCTGTTGCACGCGATGCAATTGACGTATATCACAGCTCTCCACCCCTCCCTCCTTTATATAGATTTGGCCGACTGGGACTCGTGGCCGATCAGGACTCTATTTTGAATCGGATCTCATCCGTATCTCATAGAGTTGGCCGCCCACACGTCGTAAGCCCATAGGACTCTATCCGATCGGATCCCTATCCGATCGAGCCGTATCCGAGTCCAACTCGAATATCTATTCTATCCCCTTAAGCGTGCGACCCTGTAGGTTCAGGTATACTCGGTTTCGGCTATAGTCTAACTTAGTCGATCGTCGGCTCGAGTCCAACTCAGCCGACCTGTCAATAGCGGCGCCTAGCAGCACATACTGACACCATAGTATACAAGAATATAATATCGGCTCTGAACCTGTAATGTGTACACAAATCCCTTTGCCTCATGATACCAGCTTAAGCTATAGGCAAGATGTGTGCCATCCCTTCAAAAGCTTAACCATTCACTCGAACCGTATTGGATTATCCGTCCGTTGATTGACTCCTCAATCAACTTAGCATGGCCATGCATTTCCATAATCCATTACCTCGAGGGGCCCAGATATCTCTCCAAAGGAGGGGCAAATTCCATCTTGATCACTCACATCCCACTCCATGTTTCATAGCAAACCCAAAATCTACCTTTATAACTACCCAGTTACGGAATAGCGTTTGGTAGTCCCAAAGTAGGCTACTACACATGTTGGAATCCATGGTGATCTCAGGTCTAAGGACTTTGTACCAACACTACCTGAGACCAACTAATGGCACATTGATTCCTGTAGTGTCTCATGGTGGGTCTATCCAACAATGTGTTCTCCAACACATGTGTCCATGTTTATTGATTTGGTATCTCCATACCCATGATCTATGAGACATGATCATCAATCAATAAACATGCCGATCTTAGAATCATATTTGTTCCAATAATATGATATATGATCAGGGATCATTTAGAAATAGATTCATACATATCGAGTCTCATAAATAAGTCACGTACTTATTGATCAATACAAGATGTCTATTTCATGGAACTGAATAACACTTTATTCATTTATACATAAACATTGACGTGATATCCAACATTTTCATGTTGCCTCTAGGGCATATCACTAACAAAGTGCGAGCTCCTGGATCGGTGGATTGGGTGCGCGCGCGAGCCTAGGGTTTTCCGCTGCAAGCTGGTGAACAGTGTTGCGAGTGGGGAATTTTTTCTGGGAAGACGAAGTGGCGGGGATGACCTCGAGGCTTTGTGAGAGATTTGAGGGTTTCGGTAGATTTTCTCACGATTGGGCCGAGCCCATGAGAGACTTGCGGCCTGGCTAAGGTGTGGCCTGACGCGTGTCCTTAGGGACTTAAGTTGATGAACTTAAGCAGATTTGCTTTGGCAATATGCACGTGTCTGAGTGCCCTGTACCTTTGGAAATCCTTTCATACCGCGGTTTACACAACTTCATGAGAAATTGGCACGATGCAATTTGAAAGGTGACAAACAGTGAAGCTTTTCATGGCTGCCTTGATGATAAGGGCTGTTTGGTGATAGTTAAGCATTTCATTAAATGATTATATCAATGCTATTTTTCCACTTTGGTGAAGATCTTTTTAAGATTAAGACCAATATTGTGGCAAGAGCTATTTAATATTCTGGTCATGCTTTTCAGATGACTGAAAAACTTGTTTACCCATGAGGGATGTTTAAAATATTTGTTTCGAGATGACTCGGGCATATCCACTCGGATAAACATGATCTTACCGAGTGCTTTTGATTCACGTGGGTTGATTGAACTATTTGTTCTGAGATGACTCGGGCAGATTCGCTTGGATGAGCAAGAGCTTGCCGAGCGATGAGATTTTTTATAATTGCTCTAGCATGAGCTAAGCATTTATATGAGAATGATTTTTTACAGTTATTGACTATATGTTTAGTCTGATTTTTACTAATCACATAGTCGGGGGCAACACCTAATTAGGTGCATCAGGAGATGCACCTAGATATTTATTTTTAGGAACTTTTTGGATATTTTCCAGCCCTTCACAGTCTTTGGAGCCACTCGGGAGATTCAGGCAGAGGTGATGGAGTCACTCGGCGCCAGAAGCACTCGGCCAAAGAGTTGTTTGGCTGTGTGCTATCTTGGTTCGAGGCTAAGTTATCTCGTCAACTGCAAAGGACTCGGGGGCTACTGTGGAGATTATGACAATCGGATATCCACATGGCAAGCTTATCCGACTGGAGATAGGGATAGGTTGCGCCTGCCAATTATGTAAACAAATTATGACTTGGGTGTTACGTTGCCGATTAGATAAGGCAACGGCTCATAGTCACGGTTTGGTAAGATTGAGGAAACCGACTTAGAGTAAGATAGGGTTTCCGATTTGTGAATCCGCCTCCCAAGACTGTATAAGGGGGGTAAGGGGCGTCCCTTGAGGGATATGTTTTATTAGCTTTCAGCTTTAGATTCAAGAGATTAGACTTTTGGAGCAATAGATCTTGAGATCAATAAACACTCGGCGGATCGAATCCCTGAAACAGGAATAGGATATTACCTCACAAGAGGGCCTGAACCTGTCTAAACCTTGTTTTTCGCTTAACCCATTGTGCTTGGCGATCTTGACTGCACCCTCAAATTTCTATTGCCGAAACCAAGTTTCGACAATGAGCTATCAGCTTTAGACACAAGAGCAACAGATCTTCAGATCAATAAACACTCGGCGGATCGAATCCCCGAAACAGGAGTAGGGTATTACCTCGCGAGAGGGCCTGAACCTGTCTAAACCTTGTTTTCCACCTAACCCATTGAGCTTGGCGATCTTGACTGCACCCCCAAATTTCTATTGCCGAAACCAAGTTTCGACAGTTGGCGCGCCAGGTAGGGGCCCGCGCGTCAAGTTTTCTTCTTCAATCTCGTCGGCAAGCGAGATGGGATCTTCATCAGGCGTCGATGACTTCGCTGCCAAAGGATTCAACAAGCTCTCCTTCCCCGACTCGGATTCGGACCAGTTGGGAGGGGGAACCCGCTCGGCGCCGTTCGGGCTACCGAACAACGTCGAGATCTACGATAAGGTTCTGACTTCCGAGTTAGGTTCCGCCCACTTGGAAAGAGGAATCCACTCGGTGCCGTTTGGGTTGCCGAACAACGCTGAAATCTATGACAGAGCTCTAACTTCCAAGTTGGAGTCCATCCACTCGAAAGGAGGAATCCACTCGGCGCCGTTCGGATCACCAAATGCTGCTGAGATCTACAGCCACCTTCTCACCTCCCCATCGAAATCGATTCAATCGGGAGGAGAAACCCACTCGGCACCGTTTGGGTTACCAAACGCTGCTGAGGTCTATGGCAAACTCCTCTCCTCCGAGTCAAATTCAACCCACTCGGAGGAACCCCCATCATCAAGCTACAACCCGGACTGGAATGATCCAGATTCAAGCGATCTGGGCTCACGGGAAGTCGCCGTCATCTTTCAACCGTTCGGGTCATGCTCATCCACGGAGCTCGATGAGTACCTCAGCTCTTCCGGCTTTGACGACCTCTACGACTTCCCCTCGGACGAGGCCAACAACTCTGACTGCGACAACGACTACGAGCCAAAGTGCTTCGACATTCTCATGGCTGAGGTGGCTGAAATCGACTCAGCCATGGCCCGCAGGGTCGCAGAAGAAGAACAAGCGAGGCTTGAGCAGGAGTGCCAGCTGGCAGAAGACGAGAATAAGTGCAAGGAGGAAGCTGACAGGAGGAAGCGAGACCTGAGGGCGACCGGACGATCCGCTCTGGAGGCCATACTTCAGACGCGAGTCGACAACACCAACATTTTCCAAACGCCTCAACAGAACGCCGTGGCCATCCTCACCCTCCTCGACACTGTCATCAAAGCGGCACCCGCCACGATGACAACGATCCCCGACAAGATCAAGACCATCGTCGCGGCTACAGCCAACTGCTCTCCCTCCACCTCAGCACGGAGGCCGACTGAGTCCGTGGCAGAAACGCCCAACAGAAGCCGACTTCCACCACTGCGGGCAAAGGATTACAGGAGGCCCGAACAAGATCGGACGGCCACTAGGTCAAGAGACCCCCACCATGAGGCCACACGGAAGCATCAAGAGCAATCGGCCGACTCCCGCGGAAAGCGGCATGGACAGCCACCCGTCCATGATCGGGTCCACCGCAGCAACAACTCGGACTACCGAAGCAGCCTACGAAGGACCCCGCCGAGTGATCTGCGAGAAGTCCTTGACCGACGCTATCAAGAACGAGATCAGCGCTCCCACGAAGATCCAAGGAGATCGCCTGACAGCAACGACGATGGAGTACCTGTGTTCACTCGGGATCTGCGCCAAGTGCATTGGTCGAGTGGTTTCAAGCCGACAGGAATTGAGAAGTACGACGGAAAGACCGACCCCGAGTCGTGGCTGACCATCTACACCCTCGCCATCCGCGCAGTTGGAGGAGATAACAAGGCTATGGCCAATTACCTGCCTGTTGCCCTCGCCAACTCAGCCAGGAACTGGCTCACGAGCTTGACAAGGCTCAATTAGCTCATGGAGCAAACTCCGGGACCACTTCGTCGCCAATTTCCAGGGTACTTTCAAAAGACCCGGGACCCACTTCGACCTCTACAATGTCGTCCAGAAGCCAGATGAGCCACTGAAGGACTACATCTGGCGCTTCTCGAAAAAGCGCAACAAGATCCCCAACATCACAGATGACATCATCATCGCCGCCTTCCAGAAGGGAGTCCGTGATGAGTTGTTGATTGGGAAGTTTGGGCGTAAGCCACCAAAGACTGTGAAGCAGATGTTCGAGACGGCGAACTCCTATGCCAAGTCCAACGACGCAATCAAGGCGGCGCGGCAAGATCGGCCCGACAGAAGGGATGACAAGCAGTCGGGAGGCAGCTGGCATCCTAAGAAGGATAACGGCAACAAGAATCACGGCCAGAAAGACCGCAAGCCCCGGCCCGAGGACCTGGTTGCCACGACGTCCAACTCCCAGCGTCGTCCCCGAGTCGCGGCCTACGACGCGATCATGAACGCCCAATGCACGCATCACCCAAATCACAAGCATGTGGCCAAGGACTGCTTCATTTACAAGCAATTCGCCGAGCAATATGCGGCACAGCTTAACAAAAAGCGGACTGACGAAGCCGACCCATCGGGGACCAAGAAGAATAACCCGATTGGAAATTCGGAGCCTTTTCAAGACCCCGTGGGCGAGCTGAATCACATCTTCGGGGGGCCGCAAGCCTATGAGTCCAAGAGGAAGCAAAAGCTGACGGACCGCGAGGTCAACGCGGCCCAACCCGAAGTCCCACAATACCTATGATGGTCGGAGTTGGCCAACGCGTTTAACCGCTCGGATCACCCTGACTGAGTGGTTCACCCAGGGCGGTATCCCCTGGTACTAGACCCGGTGGTCCACAACATCAAGCTGAAGCGCGTCCTCATTGATGGGGGCAGCACCCTCAACATCCTGTTCGCCAAGACCCTGGACGAGTTGCAGATCCCAAGAGCCAAGTTGAAGGCAAGCTCAGCCCCCTTCCACAGAGTTATCCCGGGGCTGTCATCCATGCCACTCGGGCACATCGCCCTTCCAGTCACCTTCGGAGTTCGGGAGAACTTCCGAACGGAGAACATCACTTCGAGGTGGCCGACTGTTAACGCCAAAATTTGGTAAGCCCCAAAGTCCTTATCGGCTAAGGGTTAGTATCGGCTCGAAGCAGAATCAGCTGAGAGTATTACGACAGCCGATGGAGGATCCATATTTTCAGCAGTCGGGTTCTTGTTAGATTCGGTTTGAGAAGATCTTATCCAGAAGAAACCGTGTCCAGGGAGGATACGACTTGTATCTATTAATTAGGAAGAGGTTGTTAGTTTCCTATTTTATCTTTAGGAAAGTTTGTTTTGTAATCTGTTAGGATCTTTGTGACCCCACGGGTATAAATATGTAAGCCCGGGGTTCATGTAAATTATCTCTCGATCAATACAACCTTGGCGCATCGCCACCTTTTACTTTTCTACTTTGTTCTTCATCCGTCGAGACTTGGCACCTAACGCGGGGCTGCATCGGCTTCGATCTCCGTCGAAGGGGTAAGTCCAAGGTCCTGCCGGCTCAGGCAATTGTATTGGCTATGTTGGCGTCGTCCAAGGCTGCATCAGTACATTCGATCTCTTGGATTGCTTCGATTCGGTTGATATCTTTGCCTGATTATTTACCATATGTCTTTGTTGAATCTAATCTTAGTATCTCGATTTGGCTCTATCGGTTGTCTCTCATTTTAGAGTTTCTGCCGATACCGGTTAAATCATTATATTAGATTAGATTAGCTTAGGCATCTACCACCCTGAAAATCAGCCAAGGGCTTGATTGTCTAGATAGTGTGTTTCTTTTCATACTTAGTGCTGCATCAGTTTGAATCTACTAAATCGTGATTAGTATGATCGGGGTTTCATCGGGGTTTCAGCCGGTGAGTTATCTGGGTATTGCATCGGCTTCCAAGGAATATACAAAAGTTGGATTTAGCCGATTGCAGCGGAGGCCTCGGTGAATATTTAATCATTTGGATTTTATGACATCGGACTTCCAGCCGATGTAAGTTTTAATCTTTAAGTCAGTATTTATTTTATTATGTGATTGCTTTGTGCTATATTACATTGCTGTATTGTCATGTTATCATCGGCTGATTGCATTTATATAAATATTTGCTCAGCGCGCAGCCAATGGATTCAAACCCAAACACCGTCGGCTGGCATTGGCATCGGCTGGAATTGCACCATTGGCTTATCAGCCGATCAGTTAGTTTTAGGGTATCGGTTTATCAGCCGATATGATTTATGTTCTGCTGTTTTTGCATAACTTGTGAGTGGCAGGATCAAACTGACTGGCACGCCCGCGCTTCATCTATTCTAGGACCTGCACTGGGGCTAAGCAGATCTCCTAGGGCGGCATGTTGATTTTTCTCGTCAACACCGACTTCAAGACGGCTTACCACGCAATCATTGGAAGGCCTTCGCTCGCCAAGTTCATGGCGATACCACACTACACCTACCTTTGCATGAAGATGACCGGCCCCAACGGCGTCATCACCTTGCGCAGCGACGTCAAACAAGCCTTTACCTGTGACAAGGAAAGCTGCGACATGGCCCAATCTCGTGAGAGATCACGTGGCCAGGAAGAAATCCGATTGGCTGCATCAACTTCTGGAGAGGGTGAAATCCCTGCGATGAAGATAGCCAAGTCAGGACAAGGCGACGCCAAAACGAAGAAAATCTCCCTTGATCCATCGGATCCTTCCAAAACCGCTGTAATCGGCGCTGAGCTAGATCCTAAATAGGAAAGCGCGCTCGTCACCTTCCTCCAAAATAATAAAGATGTTTTTCCTTGGAAACCATGTGATATGCCTGGAATTCCCAGGGAGGTGATCGAGCACTCTTTACACGTCAAAGATGACGCGAAACCTATCAAACAACGATTATGCCGCTTTGCTCAGGATCGAAAAGATGCCATCAAGGAAGAAGTCAAAAAACTCCTAGCCACCGGTTTCATCAAAGAAGTCCTCCATCCCGACTGGCTGGCTAACCCGGTCCTGGTCCGGAAGAAGATAGGGCAATGGCGCATGTGCGTTGACTAGACCGTCCTCAACAAAGCCTGCCCCAAAGATCCATTCGGATTGCCTCGAATCGATCAAGTCGTGGACTCAATAGCCGGCTGCCAGCTTTTGAGTTTCCTGGATTGTTACTGGGGCTATGTTAGTGATATGCCCTAGAGGCAATATGGAGATGTTGGATATCACGTCAATGTTTATGTATTTATGAATAAAGTGTTATTCAGTTCCATGAAATAGACATCTTGTATTGATCAATAAGTACTCACTTATTTATGAGACTCTATATGTATGAATCTATTTCTAAATGATCCCTGATCATATGTGGACCCCCGTTTTTGGAACGGGAATCTTTCATGTTCTTAGTACCATTTCCCTGGATCGAGTAGTTTGGTACCCACGAAATACAGTACTGTATAACCAGGTGCACATGCACGAATAGTCTTACAACGAAATTATTACAATAGTAGGCCCGGAGGCAATGTTCATCACACAGGACCTCATGGTCCGGATACAACCCAAAAGCAGAAATTAGATGAGGTAGCAGAATAAAGGCAGCGACATGTCGGTTGCCACAGGCAACGACCGGAGACTAAGACCTAGTAAGCGCCATCAGCTTCTTCGCCTTCCTGGTAGTAGGCGTATGGATCCTCCGATTCTTCATTCCCAACATCTGAAGGTTTGTGCGTATAGCAAGGGTGAGTACCAACCGTACTCAGCAAGCCAACACGGAAGCGATGCATATGATAGGTTTATTCAGGGAATGGCTGGTGCTCTTTTGCATAAAGCCAATTTTCACAAATCTTTTCACAAGCCTAACAACTAGCCACGTCAGGTTTTAGTTCCATAGTTCATTAACTCGGCAACGGTTCTGTCTACCATCCATCGTGATACCAAGGATGGCTTCCCGCCTCCGGTTCGTCATGGTTTTCTGGGAATCCACCCGTTCTCGCATCTCGAGAAGTTGATCCACCAGCGAACAAAATCATCATGCAAACCCATCCCAACATTTTAAAGTTTAAAGTCTAGCCAAGCGAAGTCTTGTCACGATGCTCAATATCCACGAGCACGGCTATTCGAATAGATTGAATCATTCACACTGCAGTGGATGTACACTTTACCCGTACTCCGTGACAACCCAACAAATGAGCCTACGTCCCAACAGATGAAACGGTCACAGCAAAGCCTTTCGATAACCTCACTTTGGCAGTACCCGCTCCATGAACTTAAGCCCTCATGCACTCTAGCCATCCTTTTCTAGCAGTGAGAGGAGTTCTGGTGCACCCGGGGTAAGGGGTAATTCCATTCGTCAAGTAAGAATAAATTTCAAATTACCATCATCTCTTTCACATCTCATCTCATCCATAAGAACCACTATGCAAGGGTACCGCCTCCGCTCGGCTATCTACTCCGCTAGGTCTATACCCATTCGAGAAGTACAGTTGTACTGGCTCGTTTCCCGGCTATCTCATGGCTCGGTCCTTAATTGAACAGGGTCTGCACTTGCCTTTTCTAGAATCCATCCAAATCATCATTCTCATGGCCATGTGGTGCTCATGTCTCCACATGCCGTATCTCAACTACCTTCCCCAAGGTAGTTGCCCAAGCATAAAGCTTTTCATAAAATCATGAGTATGCATGAACCTAAGTTTAGCAGGGCTAAGCAGTTTGCCGAAGCTATTCTCCGATTATTTGTATCACATCGAGGGTTACAAGGGATAATTCTAAAGGTAATCAATGACAAGGTATGGCATAACAAGTATAGGTAACTTTGTATAGCATGCATGTTTAGAGTTTAAAATAACATCATTTCGTAATTGGGATCAATATGTTCAAAGAGTGTGATGACTTGCCTTGCTCGCACGCTTGTGGAGTGGTGTCTTCAATGGGGTCGATGCCGGCCTCTTCAGGTGCTATCCGTACGTGCGAAAGATCAATCGAATTCGATTAGAATCCAATATAACACCAAAAGATCGAAAAGAACCATAAAAGCCACGAAAACGATTTCAAGCGCTTAGCCTAATTTCTACTTGAGTTCGAACGAGGATCGCCGGGGAAAACTCCAAGTTTTGACATCGGGTCGATGCCTTAGGGTTTTCGCAAAGCGATGATCGTGATTTGTTCGAGTAAATAGATTTGAAAATATCCGCGGAGGGATTTGTGCTCGAGGTTTTGAAGTTTCGAGCACAAAAGAGCAGCACATTTAAATGGCCAGAAAGGATTAAACGAAATCCGTACTTGAAAACGACGCGAAACGATATTTCGGAAAAGTCGCATTTTGATTATCAAATTTTTCACCGAGAAATCATGCAAGAAAATAATTTATTTTTGCCCAAAATTTTACTCAAGTCTTCCCAAAATATTTTTCCAAAGTTTCCAAAATTTTTCCAAATTTTTCCATATTTTTCTTTTTCTCTTTTTCTTTTCTTTTTCTTTTTCTTTATCTTTTCTTTTCTCTGCGCACTGTTCAATGCCCGCAAGGTGTTCGACCGGTGCCGAGGAAAACGAGGCGGCGGCCGGTGCTAGCATGAGAGGAAAAAGGGGCGGCGGCGTGGGCTCACCGGCGATGGCGGCTCACGGTGGTTAGGGCAGCGGGGCTCGGGCGTCGGCGGCGCGCGGCAACAACGGCGATGGCGGCTTCGGCGGTTAGGGCGGCGGCGGCGCGCGCCGGGAGAGGGGAGGAGGACCGGCGAGAGAGGGGACGGCTACGGCGGCGGCGGTGTGGGAGAGAGTGGGGGTGTTGCCCTTTTTATAGTTGCGGCCGAGGGTGAACGGGAGAGGAAGGGGGTCCGGCGCGCGGTTGCCACGCGGCGGCGCGGGGTCCGGGGCCGGGCGCGCGCAGTGCAGCGGGCGGGCGGAGCGCGGGGCAGGACGGAGTCCGGCACGGCGCGGCGCGTGGCGCGACGGCGAGCGCAGCGGGGGGCCGAGTACGGGCGGCGGGCGTGTGGCGCGGCAGCGCGGCGCGGGCGGCGGCCGAGTACGGACGGCGGGCGCGCGGGGCGCGGGGTGCGGCGGGGTCGGGTGCGGGCGCGGGCGCGTACGGTCGGGCGACGCTCGGCGGGCGCGCACCGGGGCGAGTATGACGTCGAGCAGCTAACGCGCAATGAACAGTGGCGCTTCTTATTTTCCCGATTTTTAATTCCATTTTCAATTCTCAATTTTCCCTTCACCCTAAAAATTCAAAAAAAATACCTAGCACTCCCAAAATTTATTAAAAATATATTTTCAACTTTTCTCTCCACTTTTTATCTTTCCAAATATATTTTCATATTTATTAAATTCCCTTTTTCCTAATTTCATAATTCCCTATTTTAAATTCCAAAAAATTCCTAGATTTCTTGTAAATCCCTAAACATTTTTATTGTCTATTTTATACCCTAATTAATCTTCCATAATCACCATTTAATATTTTATTTCTCAAATACATATTTTCATAAATCCGCATCCCCTTTCGATTTTACTTTAAAATTTCTCATCCGAATTGCGAATTTTCTTCCCCACAAAATCCAAGTCATCTACGAACTCCGAGAGGAATTGTTCACAACTAAACTTATGCAACTGAGCTGGCAAATAAGAAGCAACAAATCCGAGGAAAAAGGCAACAAGTGAAAGTTTTTGTAAGTTCCGATTTTTATGTTTCGATTTCAGTTTCTTCGATTTTCAGGATGTTACAAACCTACCCCCTAACAATAAATCTCGTCCTCGAGATTTCTTACCGGTTGTTGAGTAGGTGTGGGTATTCAGTCTTCAGGAAATCCTCGCTTTCCCAGGTGGCCTCTTCTTCAGTGTGGTTGCTCCATTGTACTTTGTACATGCACCATGACTTGGTCCGTGTCTTCTTTTCTGCCTCGTCCAGTATCTTTATTGGATGTTCCGGGTATGTGAGATCACTGTTGATATGGATGGTTTCCAAAGGAGCTTGCTCTTCTGGCAACCGCAGGCATTTCTTCAAGTGTGACACATGGAACACTGGGTGAACATCGGAGATGTTCTCGGGCAACTCTAGCTGGTAGGCCACTTCACCTCTTCTAGCGCTTATCAAGAACAGGCCCACATATCTTGGCACAAGTTTCCCTTTGACCTTTGAGTTCCTCGTAGTGGTGAGACCTTTAGATACACATAGTCGCCTTCATTGAATTCTAAATCCCTCCAACGAGTATCCGCGTAGCTCTTTTGTCGAGATTGGGCAGCTTGTAATCGGTCCGGATCGACGGACCTTTTCCTCGGCCTCTTTGATTATGTCAGGCCCGAACACGGCTCGTTCACCGGTTTCTGACCACATCAATGGGGTTTGGCATCGGCGACCAAATAGGGCTTCGTTTGGTGACATCTTCAGACTTGCTAGGTAGCTGTTGTTGTAGGAGAATTCGGCGTATGGTAAACATTTCTCCCAATCCTCTGTGAAATCCAACGCACAGGCTCTCAACATATCCTCAAGCACTTGATTTGTCCTTTCGGTCCGCCCGTCGGTCTGTGGGTGATAAGCGGTACTGAAGGCAAGGTGACTTCCGAGTGCCTCATGAACTTTGCTCCAGAAATGGGACGTGAATTGGGTACCGCGATCTGATATAATTCTTTTTGGTACACCATGAAGACACACAATCCTACTCATGTATAGCTCTGCTAGCTTGGCGCTATTGTAGTTGGTCTTTACGGGGATAAATCTGGCGGTCTTGGTGAGCCGATCTACTATTACCCAAATGGAACCATATCCCGCCGTAGTTTTGGGTAGTCCAATAATGAAATCCATGCCTATCTCATCCCATTTCCACTCGGGAATCTTGAGTGGCTGCAGCAAGCCTGCCGGTCGTTGATGCTCAGCCTTCACCCTTTGGCATACATCGCATACGGCTACGTATTCGGCTACGTCTCTCTTCATATTGGGCCACCAGTATTCTTCCTTCAAATCCTGGTACATCTTCGTGCTTCCTGGATGCAACGAATAGGCTGATTCGTGTGCTTCTTTTAAGATCAATCCTCTCAAACCACCTTGTTCAGGCACGCAGATTCTTTTCTTATACCACAGGGTTCCCTTGTCGTCTACTGAAAATTCCTTAGCGCGTCCAGCGGCCATGCGCTCTTTGATTTCTTGTGTTTCTTCATTTCCCTTTTGAGCTTCTTCTATTTGAGTCCTCAGAAGGGGTTGGATTTCTAGTGAGTTCACTTCTCCGTGAGGAATCAGGTGCAGATTAAGTCGAGCCATTTCTTCTTGGAGCTCGCTAGCCATACCTTCCAGTCTCATATGGTTGCATTGGGCTTTGCAGCTTAACGCATCGGCCACTACATTTGCCTTGTCGGGGTGGTAATGGATTCCTAGATCATAATCCTTCGGCCGCAGAGAATGTAGGCGGCTTAGCTCACATAAACTCTCCTAAGCTTGATCCCCCGCGATTCCCTTGGTTGCTGGTGATTGCTTGAAGTAACTGGGTTTGCAAAGCCATAACCTCCGCCAGAGTGGAGGGGTTAGGCTCCGGTGGGTTCTCGTTGGATGTTGTAGCTCTGCGATGATGCGCCATCTGAAGGAGGTAGATGAATTAAGAGGTTGGACCCATTAAGGTCATGGTTTCTAGGTGATTTCTCTTCAAGTTGTTTTTAAATGATCTCCGAACAAAGCAAGCATGGTAGAATAAGTTTATTAATAACATGCCATAAAACGATACATAGGTCCATAAAATTACATCAAAGGGGATACAATGGACTGTACATACACAGTCCCACATGCCATGATGCGAAAGCTACATCGTACTACTGCCTTTAGCTATTAGGGGGGAAAAGGGTGAAGGGTTACGCGGAATCTACGCTAGCCGAAAACAAAAATTTCTACCGCGCAAACCAGGAACACTTGCAAGTAAGGGCCGATAGATCGTTACCGATTGGAGTAGAGTGCAGCGGAATAGCCAATCAGGGCAATCCGATCCGGAACAGTGTAGCCGATTCCCGGAGACAGCCGATTCACCAATCAGCCGATTCGAGTCGTCCGGCCGCGTTCTCACGCCTCGCTCCGATGCGCCCGACCGCAGCCGATTCCACCACAGCCGATCGCTCCGATTGCAGCCGATCCGAAGCCGATCAACAGCGCGCAATGTAGCAGCGCCTCTACCGGTATCCACACGTTCGAGGACAGAACGCCGAACACCCGTGTGCTAGCACGCGATGCAAGGCTAGGGTTTGGCTCGAAAGTGGGGAGGGTTTCCGTGGAGATTGATCTCGACGACTTCTGTTGCACGCGATGCAATTGACGTGTCCCAGCTCTCCACCCCTCCCTCCTTTATATAGAGTTGGCCGACTGGGACTAGTGGCCGATTAGGACTCTATTTTGAATCGGATCTCATCCGTATCTCATAGAGTTGGCCGCCCCACACGTCGTAAGCCCATAGGACTCTATCTGATCGGATCCCTATCCGATCGAGTCGTATCCGAGTCCAACTCGAATATCTATTCTATCCCCTTAAGCGTACGACCCTGTAGGTTCAGGTATACTCGGTTTCGGCTATAGTCTAACTTAGCCGGTCGTCGGCTCGAGTCTAACTCAGCCGACATCCCAACGGCGCCTAGCAAACATATTGACACCATAGTATACAAGAATAATATCGGCTCGAACCTGTAATGTGTACACAAATCCCTTTGCCTCACGATACCAGCTTAAGCTATAGGCAAGATGTGTGCCATCCCTTCAATAGCTTAACCATTCACTCGAACCGTATTGGATTATCCGTCCGTTGATTGACTCCTCAATCAACTTAGCATGGCCATGCATTTCCATAATCCATTACCTCGAGGGGCCCAGAGATATCTCTCCAAAGGAGGGGCAAATTCCATCTTGATCACTCACATCCCACTCCATGTTTCATAGCAAACCCGAAAACTACCTTTATAACTATCCGTTATGGAATAGCGTTTGGTAGTCCCAAAGTAGGCTACTACACATGTTGGAATCCATGGTGATCTCAGGTCTAAGGACTTTGTACCAACACTACCCGAGACCAACTAATGGCACATTAATTCCCGTAGTGTCTCATGGTGGGTCTATCCAACAATGTGTTCTCTAACACATATGTCCATGTTTATTGATTTGGTATCTCCATACCCATGATCTATGAGACATGATCATCAATCAATAAACATGCCGATCTTAGAATCATATTTGTTCCAACAATATGACATATGATCGTGGATCGTTTAGAAATAGATTCATACATATCGAGTCTCATAAATAAGTCACGTACTTATTGATCAATACAAGATGTCTATTTCATGGAACTGAATAACACTTTATTCATTTATACATAAACATTGATGTGATATCCAACATCTCCATGTTGCCTCTAGGGCATATCACTAACAATCTCCCACTTGCACTAGAGTCAATCATGTAAGTATCTAATACCCATTGCTCTTGTGTGCGCCTCATGCTTCGGCTGAGGGAGAGGTTTTGTCAGCGGATCGGCTATGTTGAGATCCGTGTGCACTTTGCATATCTTGACATCACCTCTGTCCACAATCTCGCGGATGAGATGATATCGCCGAAGTATGTGTTTGGACTTCTGATGTGACCTCGGCTCCTTGGCTTGCGCAATGGCTCCACTATTGTCACAATAGAGAGACATTGGACCAGTCGTACTAGTCATCACACCAAGCTCAGAAACGAATTTCTTGATCCAAACAGCCTCCTTTGCAGCTTCCGAAGCAGCAATGTACTCGGCCTCCGTTGTAGAATCAGCAACAGTATCCTGCTTGGAACTCTTCCAGCTGACTGCGCCTCCGTTCAGGCAGAACACGAACCCAGATTGCGATCTATAATCATCCTTGTCTGTTTGGAAGCTAGCATCGGTGTAACCACTTACAACGAGCTCTTCTTCACCTCCATAGACTAGGAACATATCCTTAGTTCTTCTCAAGTACTTAAGGATATTCTTTACTACATCCAGTGACCTTCACCGAATCGCGATATCGCTCGTAGCACTCAAAGTGTACGAGACATCGGGCGTGTACAAAGAATGGCATACATGATGGATCCAATTGCCGAAGCATATGGAACCATACCCATCTTATTCCGCTCATCATGTGTCCGAGGACACCGATTCTTGCTAAGATTAATGCCATGTGACATGGGCAAGAAACATTTCTTGGAATCATGCATGTTGAACCTTTTCAACACCTTGTTCAATGTATGTACTTTGGCTTAATCCAATTAGCCTCTTGGATCTATCTCTATAGATCCGAATGCCCAATATATATGCTGCCTCCCCTAAGTCTTTCATGGAAAAACTATTTTTCAATGAAGACTTGACGGATTCAAGCATAGGGATATCATTTCCAATCAGTAATATGTCATCCACATATAAGATTAGAAATACAATTGCACTCCCACTGACCTTTTTGTAAACACAGGCCTCTTCTTCGTTTTTGATGAAACCAAACCCTTTGATTACTTCATCAAAACGAATATTCCAACTCCGAGATGCTTGCTTCAATCCATAAATGGATTTCTGTAGCTTGCATATCTTTCCAGGCGATTGTGGATCGACAAAACCTTGAGGTTGTATCATGTATACATCCTCGCTTAGGTTTCCATTTAGGAAAGTCGTTTTGACATCCATCTGCCATATCTCATAATCGAAATATGCAGCAATCGCTAGGATAATCTGAATAGATTTAAGCATTGCGACGGCGAGAAGGTTTCATCATAATCAACTCCTTGAATCTGTTTAAAACCTTTCGCCACCAATCGCGCCTTATAGATGTGAACATTTCCATCCATATCGGCCTTTTCTTAAAAACCCATTTACACTCAATGGTTTTGACACCATCAGTGGATCAACCAAGTTCCAAACTTGATTGTCGTACATGGATTCTATTTCGGATTTCATGGCTCCAAGCCACTTGTTGGAATCGGGTCCCACCATCGCTTCCTCATAGGTCTTAGGTTCATCGTTTCCAACAACAATATATCACATTGTTTCGCACTGTGTACTGTCGGTGCACGACGTGATCTTTCGGACCTCCGTGGGCTGGTGTATCTACAACCGGTGGCGCAACACTTTGCACCTCCGTTGTGGTTCGTGGTCGCAAACATTTTCGGTGTTTCTTGAACTTCTTCAAGATGCACCCTGCTCCCACTAACCCTTCTTGAAAGAAACTCTTTCTCCAAGAAGACACCGTGTCGGGCGACAAACACTTTGCCTTGTTCCCGATTATAAAAGTAATATCCCTTAGTTTCCTTAGGATATCCCACAAAGAAGCACTTGTCGATTTGGGTGTGAGCTTGTCGATCGTAAACGTTTTACATAAGCTTCGCATCCCCAAATTTTGAGAAAAGACAAACTAGGGGGTTGCGCTGTCCATATCTCATATGGTGTCTTTTCAACCGACTTAGATGGAACTCTATTTAGTGTGAGCGCAGTTTCAAGAGCATATCTCGAGAAGGATAACGGAAGATCACTTTGGCTCATCATCGACCGCACCATGTCCAACAAGGTGCGATTTCTCCGTTCGGACACTCCGTTCCATTGCGGAGTTCTGGCGGAGTCAACGTGGAACAATTCCACAATCTTTCGATGATTACCAAACTCTTGGCTCAAGTATTCCCCTCCACGATCCGATCGTAGAAACTTGATTGTTTTCCCTAAATGATTCTCAGTACTTCATTCTGGAATTCTTTGAACTTTTCAAAGGATTCGGACTTATGCCTCATTAAGTAGATATAACCATATCTACTAAAGTCATCGGTAAAGGTAATGAAGTATTGATAACCACCTCGGCCGTTGAGCTCATTGGTCCACATACATCGCATGTACGAGTGCCAATAAGTCACTTGCTCTCTCACTATGTCCCGTGAAAGGTGCCTTTGTCATCTTTACCAAGTAAACAAGACTCACATGTCTCAAATGATTCAAAATCAAAAGAGTGAAGCAATCCATCCTTATGGAGCTTCTCCATGCGTTTCTTATTTATATGGCCTAAGCGACAATGCCGGATAAACGTGGGGTTTATATCATTAGAGAGTTGCCTTTCGTATTAATGTTATAGATGGGAGACGCTTCAAGATTCAAAACGTACAATCCATTCACCAATGGAGCATGAAAATAGAACATATCTCTAAGATATATTGAACAACCATTGTCCATTGATCTAAAATCATATCCTTCCGCTTGCAAACATGAAGCGGAAATAACGTTTTGACATAGTGTTGGAACACAATAACAATTATTCAATTCCAAAACTAATCCCGAAGGTAGATGAAGTGGTATCGTGCCGACAAGAATCGTAGCAACGCTTGCTCCATTGCCGACGCGCAGTTCACCTCGCCCTTCTCAATCCTCTACTTCTTCTCATTCCCCGCAACGATTTGCAAATATGAGCTACCGATCCAAGATCAAATACCCAAGAGTCGAGGTGAAGTAGCGAGATTAATGTCTATAACATTAATACCGAGCGAAGTCGTACTTTGCTTCTTCTTGAGATCCTCCATGTACTTCTTGCGTTCCTTTTCCAAGGGCTTGTCTCCTTGCAGTAGAAGCAAACGGCATCGATGCCGCCGACCCCTTCTTGCCCTTCTTTGCATTGGAGGCACTCGCGATCTCATCGGGAGTTAACTTCCTCTTGGTGCAAAGTTTCTTGACAGGTGGTTTGCGCTTTGCCTTCTGCATCATCATCACATGATGACCGTTTTTCGGATACTCTCCTCACTGTCTTTAGCATCCCATGCAATTCAGCCAAGGTCCTATCCATATTGTTCATGTGATAATTTAATATGAATGGCTCGAAGCTCGGAGGGAGCGACTGGAGAATCACATCAGTAGCCAACTCTTGGCTAAGGGGAAAACCCAGTTTTTCCCGACTCTCAATGCAGCGCCCGGAACACCACACGAAATTCATAGATCCAATCTATGAATTCGCTTACGGAAACCATGTCGGCATAATCATATTATGCCGTCCCAATACACTATCAAGGGAGATGGTTTGCGTAGGCGCGAGGCAACTAACAAGATCGGACTATGAGATAGCTTCGGCATAATCACATTATACCGTTCCAATACACTATCAAGGAACCTATCTCGAACCCAACTGAAACCGAGTTATATGGAAATTGCTTCGACGTAATCACATTACGCCGTTCCGATACACTATCAAGGAACGCAATTACCATTAACTCTCCTCAACAAATCCCGTAAAACCGATTGATCTAATCAACCCGTGTGCAAAACTTGTTCCAGATCCAATCTAAAACCCGAACTAAGCAAGATTAGCTCTGATTCCACTGAAGGGTTACGCGGAAGCTACGCTAGACGAAAACAAAAATTTCTACCGCGCAAACCAGGAACACTTGCAAGTAAGGGCCGATAGATCGTTACCGATTGGAGTAGAGTGCAGCGGAATAGCCAATCAGGGCAATCCGATCCGAACAGTGTAGCCGATTCCCGGAGACGGCCGATTCACCAATCAGCCGATTCGAGTCGTCCGGCCGCGTTCTCACGCCTCGCTCCGATGCGCCCGACCGCGGCCGATTCCACCACAGCCGATCGCTCCGATTGCAGCCGATCCGAAGCCGATCAACGCGCGCAATGTAGCAGCGCCTCTACCGGTATCCACACGTTCGAGGACAGAACGCCGAACACCCGTGTGCTAGCACGCGATGCAAGGCTAGGGTTTGGCTCGAAAGTGGGGAGGGTTTCCGTGGAGATTGATCTCGACGACTTCTGTTGCACGCGATGCAATTGACGTGTCCCAGCTCTCCATCCCTCCCTCCTTTATATAGAGTTGGACGACTGGGACTAGTGGCCGATTAGGACTCTATTTTGAATCGGATCTCATCCGTATCTCATAGAGTTGGCCGCCCCACACGTCGTAAGCCCATAGGACTCTATCTGATCGGATCCCTATCCGATCGAGCCGTATCCGAGTCCAACTCGAATATCTATTCTATCCCCTTAAGCGTGCGACCCGTAGGTTCAGGTATACTCGGTTTCGGCTATAGTCTAACTTAGCCGATCGTCGGCTCGAGTCTAACTCAGCCGACTGTCAACACGGCGCCTAGCAGCACATATTGACACCATAGTATACAAGAATAATATCGGCTCAACTGTAATGTGTACACAAATCCCTTTGCCTCACGATACCGCTTAAGCTATAGGCAAGATGTGTGCCATCCCTTCAATAGCTTAACCATTCACTCGAACCGTATTGGATTATCGTCGTTGATTGACTCCTCAATCAACTTAGCATGGCCATGCATTTCCATAATCCATTACCTCGAGGGCCCAGAGATATCGCTCCAAAGGAGGGGCAAATTCCATCTTGATCACTCACATCCCACTCCATGTTTCATAGCAAACCCGAAAACTACCTTTATAACTATCCATTACGGAATAGCGTTTGGTAGTCCCAAAGTAGGCTACTACACATGTTGGAATCCATGGTGATCTCGGTCTAAGGACTTTGTACCAACACTACCGAGACCAACTAATGGCACATTAATTCTGTAGTGTCTCATGGTGGGTCTATCCAACAATGTGTTCTCTAACACATATGTCCATGTTTATTGATTTGGTATCTCCATACCCATGATCTATGAGACATGATCATCAATCAATAAACATGCCGATCTTAGAATCATATTTGTTCCAACAATATGACATATGATCAGGGATCGTTTAGAAATAGATTCATACATATCGAGTCTCATAAATAAGTCACGTACTTATTGATCAATACAAGATGTCTATTTCATGGAACTGAATAACACTTTATTCATTTATACATAAACATTGACGTGATATCCAACATCTCCATGTTGCCTCTAGGGCATATCACTAACAAAGGGTGTGATCCTTGCTGCCAAACCATCCAAAGCAAGATCAAGTTGAGGTGGTCCTCTCGCCTAATCATTCAACCGTCCGTAGGAGCCAGGTGCAGGAAGGGGGTGATCCTCTGCTGAAGCAAATCGAAGTCCCCATGGCTCAGAGGTGGTGGCCTCGGAGTCATGCTGGATCTTCCTGCTTGGTGGTCGAGTACTCTTCCGAGCGGTCTTGTGGGTGAGGGGACCTCCGGTGTGAGTCAGGCGACGAGTGGGAGTTGCCTCCTCTCTGGATCGCATCGCGGACTCCCACTTGATCTCCATAGGCTCGTCTCGGACTCGGAGTCGGTGCAGATCTGGATGGGGTTCTCCTCTCCCGAACCGGCTCGGATGGTACAGCCATGGAGTTCGAGGTGGGTCCCATGGAGGTGGCATCGGTGGGGTCTATCGGTACGGTGCCGACTCGTGCTCAACATAAAAGCTTGCTCCATCATGGCTTGAAAAGTGTTCAAGCATGCTGGAGTCATGAGGTAGTAGTGGTCGGGCACGGGGGTAGGAGGTGTTGGTACAACTTCGGTGGAAGTACTGCAGCATGGACGGGGCGGGAGCAAAGCTGTTCCTCCAGCTGGTTGACCTGTTGTTTGCTCCTCCTGAGCTGCTCCTCCAGCTCCACCAGGGCTTCCCCACGGGCCATGTAACGGTCCGAGAGCTGCTCATACTGGGCATCGTTGGCCTGTAGCTGAGTCTACAGCACGTTGATCTAATCCCCGCAGCTCTGGTGTTCCTCGACCAGATCATTGAGGCGTTGCTGCTGGTGGTTGATCTCGAGCAAAGCTTCCTCATAGCAGTCATCCGTTGTCTCGCCCACGGATAGACGGGTGACCATAGGGTTGTAGCAGCAGGGGGTGGCTTCCACGGTGCAAACCGGGTTGCCTTCCTCGCGATAGGGGTGGTGCACAAACTCAGTCACTGTGAGCTCAGCACGATGAATAGCATTGAGGCGAAGGAACGCTTCACGGGCCGCGTCTTGAATAGCTGCTTCCACTAGATCTCGATGGTAACGGGTGTGGAAGCAAAAAGGTGTCTCACTCCCCATGCGGGCCTCCACTGAAACTGCTGCTTCCCATACCGGGTATCCCTCTGTGCCATGCCTCCTGATCTGATAAGTTGGTGGCTCTGGGTACCTTAGACACCACAGCAATGACTGAAGTTGTGCCATGAATCCCTCATCCCGTGGGATGGTGATTTCCCAAACTCCGACATGGTCCGACATCTGCTTTTGGAAGCAACTTAGGGTTAGAGGGAGAGAGAGATAACATCAAAACCATTTGGGTAAGAAAGAGAGATAAAGGTATAGGAAAAAGTATGTTTGTCTTTTCAAAAATAATAATTTGCGAGTTGATCCTACGTAGGGATACTTCCCTTTAGCCAACTAATCAGGGGTAGGGCGCCAGTTGGTCTTATCTACGGTCGCATGGCTCTGATACCAGCTCTGTGGACCCCTGTTTTTGGAACGGGAATCTTTCGTGTTCTTAGTACCATTTCCCTGGATCGAGTAGTTTGGTACCCACGAAATACAGTACTATATAACCAGGTGCACATGCACGAATAGTCTTACAACGAAATTATTACAATAGTAGGCCCGGAGGCAATGTTCATCAAATAGGACCTCATGGTCCGGATACAACCCAAAAGCGAGAAATTAGATGAGGCGGCGGAATAAAGGCAGCGGCATGTCGGTTGCCACGAGCAACTACGGAGACTAAGACCTAGTAAGCGCCATCAGCTTCTTCGCCTTCCTGGTAGTAGGAATATGGATCCTCCGATTCTTCATTCCCAACATCTGAAGGTTTGTGCGTATAGCAAGGGTGAGTACCAACCGTACTCCGCAAGCCAACACGGAAGCGATGCATATGATAGGTTTATTCAAGGAATGGCTGGTGCTCTTTTGCATAAAGCCAATTTTCACAAATCTTTTCACAAGCCTAACAACTAGCCACGTCAGGTTTTAGTTCCATAGTTCATTAACTCGGCGACGGTTCTGTCTACCATCCATCATGATACCAAGGATGGCTCCCCGCCTCCGGTTCGTCATGGTTTTCTGGGAATCCACCCGTTCTCGCATCTCGAGAAGTTGATCCACCAGCGAACAAAATCATCATGCAAACCCATCCCAGCATTTTAAAGTTTAAAGTCTAGCCAAGCGAAGTCTTGTCACGATGCTCAATATCCGCGAGCACGGCTATTCAAATAGATTGAATCATTCACACTGTAGTGGATGTACACTTTACCCGTACTCCGTGACAACCCAACAAATGAGCCTACGTCCCAACACATGAAACGGTCACGGCAAAGCCTTTCGATAACCTCACTTTGGCAGTACCCGCTCCATGAACTTAAGCCCTCATGCACTCTAGCCATCCTTTTCTAGCAGTGAGAGGAGTTCTGGTGCACCCGGGGTAAGGGGTAATTCCATTCGTCAAGTAAGAATAAATTTCAAATTACCATCATCTCTTTCACATCTCATCTCATCCATAAGAACCACTATGCAAGGGTACCGCCTCCGCTCGGCTATCTACTCCGCTAGGTCTATACCCATTCGAGAAGTACGGTTGTACTGGCTCGTTTCCCGGCTATCTCATGGCTCGGTCCTTCATTGACCAGGGTCGGCACTCGCCTTTTCCGGAATCCACCCAAATCATCCAGCCACCCCAGTCTAAAACATTCGATTAGTACTTTCAATTTTCATCATTCTCATGGCCATGTGGCGCTCATGTCTCCACATGCCGTATCTCAACTACCTTCCCCAAGGTAGTTGCCCAAGCATAAAGCTTTTCATAAAATTATGAGTATGCATGAATCTAAGTTTAGCAGGGCTAAGCAGTTTGCCGAAGCTATTCTCGGGTTATTTGTATCACATCGAGGGTTACAAGGGATAATTCTAAAGGTAATCAATGACAAGGTATGGTAACAAGTATAGGTAATCTGTATAGCATGCATGTTTAGAGTTTAAAATAACATCATTTCGCAATTGGGATCAATATGTTCAAAGAATGTGATGACTTGCCTTGCTCGCACGCTTGTGGAGTGGTGTCTTCAATGGGGTCGATGCCGGCCTCTTCAGGTGCTATCCGTACATGCGAAAGATCAATCGAATTTGATTAGAATCCAATATAACACCAAAAGATCGAAAAGAACCATAAAAGCCACGAAAACGATTCCAAGAGCTTAGCCTAATTTCTACTTGAGTTCATACGAGGATCGCCGGGGAAATCTCCAAGTTTTGACATCGGGTCGATTCCTTAGGGTTTTCGCAAAGCGACGATCACGATTTGTTCGAGTAAATAGATTTGAAAATATCCGTGAAGGGATTTGTGCTCGAGGTTTTGAAGATTTGAGCACAAAAGAGCAGCACATTTAAACGGCGAGAAAGGATTAAACGAAATCCGGACTTGAAAACGACTCGAAACGATATTTCGGAAAAGTCGCATTTTGATTATCAAATTTTTCACCGAGAAATCATGCAAGAAAATAATTTATTTTTGCCCAAAATTTTACTCAAGTCTTCCCAAAATATTTTTCCAAATTTTCCAAAATTTTTCTAAATTTTTCCCTATTTTTCTTTTTCTCTTTTTATTTTCTTTTTCTTTTTTTTTCTTTTCTTCGCGCACTGCTCAATGCCCGCAAGGTGTTCGACCGGTGCCGAGGAAAACAGAGGCGGCGGCCGGCGCTAGCATGAGAGGAAAAAGGGCGGCGGCGTGGGCTTACCGAGACGGCGGCTCACGCGGTTAGGGCGCGGGGCTCGGCGTCGGCGGCGCGGCAACAACGGCGACGCGGCCGGCGGTTAGGGCGGCGGCGGCGGCACTTCGGGAGAGGGGAGGACACGCGAGAGAGGGGACGGCTAGAGGCGGCGGCGGTGTGGGAGAGGGTGGGGTGTTGCCCCTTTTTATAGTTGCGGCCGAGGTGAACGGGAGAGGAAGGAGGGTCCGACGTGGCGGCCGCCACGAGGCGCGCGAGGTCCGGGGCCGGGTGCGCGCGGTGCGGCGCGGCGGGCGGAGCGCGGGGCACGGACGGGGGTCCAACGCGGCGGCGGGCGCGTGGCGCGCGCGGCGCAGCACGGGGGGCCGAGTAAGGCGGCGCGGGCGCGAGCGGGCGGGGGCCGAGTACGGCGGCGGGGCGCGCGGGGCGCGGGTGCGGCGGGGTCCGCGCGCGGGCGCGGGTGCGGGCACGTACGGCCGGGCGACGCGCGGCGGGCGCGCACCGGGGCCGAGTACGGCGTCGAGCAGCTAACGCGCAATGAACAGTGACGCTTCTTATTTTCCCGATTTTTAATTCCATTTTCAATTCTCAATTTTCCCTTCACCCTAAAAATTCAAAAAAAATACCTAGCACTCCCAAAATTTATTAAAAATATATTTTCAACTTTTCTCTCCACTTTTTATTTTTCCAAATATATTTTTAATATTTATTAAATTCCAAAAATTTCCTAGATTTCTTGTAAATCCCTAAATATTTTTATTGTATATTTTATACCCTAATTAATCTTCCATAATCACCATTTAATATTTTATTTCTGAAATACATATTTTCATAAATCTGCATCCCCTTTCGATTTTACTTTAACATTTCTCATCCTGAATTGCGAATTTTCTTCCCCACAAAATCCAAGTCATCCACGAACTCCGAGAGGAATTGTTCACAACTAAACTTATGCAACGAGCGGCAAATAAGAAGCAACAAATCCGAGGAAAAAGGTAACAAGTGAAAGTTTTTGTAAGTTTCGATTTTTACGTTCCGATTTCGTTTCTTCGATTTTCAAGATGTTACATCATATATCATATTATTGGAACTAATATGATTCTAAGATCGGCATGTTTATTGATTGATGATCATGTCTCATAGATCATGGGTATGAAGATACCCAATTAATAAACATGGACACAAGTGTTAGAGAACACATTGTTGGATATACCCACCATGAGACACTACAGGAATTAATGTGCCATTAGTTGGTCTCAGGTAGTGTTAGTACAAAGTCCTCAGACCTGAGATCATCATGGATTCCAACATGTGTAGTAGCCTACTTTGGGACTACCAAACGCTATTCCGTAACTGGGTAGTTATAAAAGTAGTCTTCGGGTTTGTTATGAAACATGGAGTGGGATGTGAGTGATCAAGATGGAATTTACCCCTCCTTTGGAGAGATATCTCTGGGCCCCTCGAGGTAATGGATTATGGAAATGCATGGTCATGCTAAGTTGATTGAGGAGTCAATCAACAGACAGATAATCCAATACGGTTCGAGTGAATGGTTAAGCTATTGAAGGAATGGCACACATCTTGCCTATAGCTTAAGTGGTATTGTGAGGCAAAGGGATTTGTGTACACATTACAGGTTCAGAGACGATATTATATTCTTGTATACTACGGTGTCAATATGTGCTGCTAGGCGCCGCTGTTGACTGGTCGGCTGAGTTGGACTCGAGCCGACGGTCGGCTAAGTTAGACTATAGCCGAAACCGAGCATACCTGAACCTACAGGGTCGCACGCTTAAGGGGATGGAATAGATATTCGAGTTGGACTCGAATACAGCTCGATCGGATAGGGATCCGATCGGATAGAGTCCTATGGTCTTACGACGTATGGGCGATCGACTCTATGAGATTCGGATAGGATCCGATTTGAAATAGAGTCCTGATCAGCCACTAGTCCCAGTCGGCCAACTCTATATAAAGGGGTGGGGGTGGAGAGCTGATGGACAGATCAATTGATTTGCATTGAACCGAATCCGCAACAGAAGTCGCCGAGATCAATCTCCACGGAAACCCTCCCAACTTTCGAGCCAAACCCTAGCCTTGCATCGCATGCTAGCACACGGGTGTTTGGCGTTCTGTCCCCAGACGTTTGGATACCAGTAGAGGCGTTGCTACGTTGCGCGCTGTTGATCGGCTACGGATCGGCTGTGGTGGAATCGGCTGCGGTCAGACGACTCGGCGAATCAGCTACATTGGCGAATCGGCTGATTGGTGAATCGGCTGTCCCCAGGAATCGGCTGTCGGCTTGCGGGAATCGGCTGTCATCGGCCAGCACAGTTCCAGATCGGATAGCCCTGATTGGTTGTTTCCACTGCATACTCCAATCGGTAACGATCTATCGGCCCTTACTTGCAAGTGTTCCTGGTTTGCGCGGTAAAAGTTTTTGTTTTCGGCTAGCATAGCCTCCGCGTAATCCTATAGTGGTATCAGAGCTAATCTTGCTTAGTTCGGGTTTTAGATTGGATCTGGAACAAGTTTTGCGCACGGGTTGATTGGATCAATCGGTTTTACGGGATTTGTTGAGGAGAGTTCATGGTAATTGTGTTCCTTGATAGTGTATCGGAACGGCGTAATGTGATTACGTCGAAGCAATATCCATAGAACTCGGTTTGAGTCGGCTTCGAGATAGAGTTCCTTGATAGTGTATCGGAACGGTATAATGTGATTATGCCGAAGCTATCTCGTAGTCCGATCTTGTTTGCTGCCTCGCGCCTACGCAAACCATCTCCCTTGATAGTGTATCGGGACGGCATAATGTGATTATGCCGACATGGTTTCCGTAAGCGGGACCGCCGTGTGCGTACCCCTTTATAGGTCGTCTTGATGTCGTTTCTCTGCGATAGGTAGAAAACGTTTTCTACGCCTAACTTGTTTTTGCAGAGAATGCTTTGAGATGGTATGGCCCTATTGTATGTATGAGATGCATGTGATGCATGTAATATTCTTTCATATGTGCAATCCCTGTAATATTCTTTCATACGTGCAATGCTTGTAATATTCTTTCACGACCTACGAGTCGATGTAATCTTCAATTAGAGCTTCTATAGTAGTAGCTTAGTTTGAAGAAATCAAGCATCATGCACATTGGAAGATGGTGCCGAAGATGGAGATCCTCAGCGCCGGCATGGAGATGGAGATCACCATGTGAAGGGGCCATACTATTTCATAATATGCTATTCTACCTGCTTTTATATATGTGATATGTTTGTTTGATAGGATAGCATCCCTCGTAAAATTAAGTAGTAATGATGCCCTTCCAATGTTGCACCCGTCACCGTTATGCTCGTCAATGGTGGGTCTGCCAAAGCAGAGTGCCATTCTCTATCATAACACGAGGGGTATATGTCGGACATATACAAAGGGGCATTTGGTTTACTTAACAAGGCTATCAAAACAGTTTTGGGCCTTGGGGCATAGGTTGGCGCCGGGGCATGGAGATGCCACACCAACAACAAGAGTCACATAGAGATGTGATTAGCAAGGAGTTGCTTACCGATGTTATTAATTTTCTAGCAGTGATGCCAAAGCTCACTAGAAATTAATTAACATGTGGATCTTGACCTAGTACGTAACCTAGAGGGAAGGTGTAAAATACGTAATGGGAGTCTAATGTTAAATTGTTTAACAATAGACATAGCATAAACATTGTGCTAAACTTTGCTTTTCGGTTGTAGAATAAATGGCGGCTAATACTACACCTAGTACCTTTAATTTGCGATCTATTCTCGAAAAGGAAAAATTAAATGGAACAAACTTTATGGATTGGTATCGCAACTTGAGAATTGTTCTCAAGCAAGAGCGTAAGGAGTACGTTCTTGAAGTATCTTATCCAGAGGATTTACCCAATAATGCCACTGCAACTACATGGACAGCTTACGAGAAGCAAACTAATGATGCCCTAGATATAAGCTGTCTCATGCTAGCTACAATGTCCCCTGAGCTTCAGAAGCAATATGAGAGCAGCGATGCTCACACTATTATTCAGGGACTACGTGGCATGTTTGAGAACCAAGCTCGGGCCGAGAGGTTCAACACCTCAAAGTCCTTGTTTGCGTGCAGCTTGTTGAGGGGAATCCCGTCGTCCGCATATGATAAAAATGACGGCTATATCGAGAGTCCGGAAAAACTAGGTTTTCCCCTTAGCCAAGAGTTGGCTACGATGTGATTCTCCGCCGCTCCCTCCGAGCTTCGAGCCATTCATATTGAATTATCACATGAACAAATGGATAGAACCTTGGCTGAATTGCATGGGATGCTAAAGACGCTAAGGAGAGTATCCAGAAAAACGGTCATCATGTGATGATGATGCAGAAGGCTAAGCGCAAACCACCTGTCAAGAAACTTTGCACCAAGAGGAAGTTAACTCTCGATGAGATCGCCAGTGCCTCTAATGCAAAGAAGGGCAAGAAGGGGTCGGCGGCATCGAATCCGCTTGCTTCTATTGCAAGGAGACAAGCCATTGGAAAAGGAACTGCAAGAAGTACATGGAGAATCTCAAAAAGAAGCAAAGTATAACTTCGCTTTAGGTATTAATGTTATAGACATTAATCTTGCTACTTCACCTACTGACTCTTGGGTATTTGATACCGGATCAGTAGCTCATATTTGCAAGTCGTTGCAGGGAATGAGAAGAAGTAGAGGATTAAGAAGGGGCGAGGTGAACCTACGCGTCGGCAATGGAGCAAGCGTTGCTACAGTTGCTGTCGGCACAGTACCACTTCATCTACCTTCAGGATTAGTTTTGGAATTAAATAATTGTTATTGTGTTCCAACACTATGTCAAAACGTTATTTCCGCTTCATGTTTGCAAGCGGAAGGATATGATTTTAGATCAATGGACAATGGTTGTTCAATATATCTCAGAGATATGTTCTATTTTCATGCTCCATTGGTGAATGGATTATACGTTTTGAATCTTGAAGCGTCTCCCATCTATAACATTAATACAGAAAGGCAACTCTCTAATGATACAAACCCCACGTTTATCTGGCATTGTCGCTTAGGCCATATAAATAAGAAACGCATGGAGAAGCTCCATAAGGATGGATTGCTTCACTCTTTTGATTTTGAATCATTTGAGACATGTGAGTCTTGTTTACTTGGTAAGATGACAAAGGCACCTTTCACGGGACATAGTGAGAGAGCAAGTGACTTGTTGGCACTCATACATACCGATGTATGTGGACCAATGAGCTCAACGGCCGAGAGTGGTTATCGTACTTCATTACCTTTACCGATGACTTTAGTAGATATGGTTATATCTACTTAATGAGGCATAAGTCTGAATCCTTTGAAAAGTTCAAAGAATTCCGAATGAAGTACAAAATCATTTAGGGAAAACAATCAAGTTTCTACGATCGATCGTGGAGGGGAATACTTGAGCCAAGAGTTTGGTAATCATCGAAAGATTGTGGAATTGTTCCAAAGTTGACTCCGCCAGAACTCCACAATGGAACGGAGTGTCCGAATGGAGAAATCGCACATTGTTGGACATGGTGCGGTCGATGATGAGCCAAAGTGATCTTCCGTTATCCTTCGGGGATATGCTCTTGAAACAATGCGCTCACACTAAATAGAGTTCCATCTAAGTCGGTTGAAAAGACACCATATGAGATATGGACAGGGCAACCCACTAGTTTGTCTTTTCTCAAAATTTGGGGATGCGAAGCTTGTGTAAAACGTTTATAGTCCGACAAGCTCACACCCAAATCTAACAAGTGCTTCTTTGTGGGATATCCTAAGAAAACTAAGGGATATTACTTTTATAATCGGGAACAAGGCAAAGTGTTTGTCGCCCGACACGGTGTCTTCTTGGAGAAAGAGTTTCTTTCAAGAAGGGTTAGTGGGAGCAGGGTGCATCTTGAAGAAGTTCAAGAAACACCGAAAATGTTTCAGCGACCACGTAACCACAACAGGAGGAGCAAAGTGTTGCGTCATCGGTTGTAGATACACCAGCCCCACGGAGGTCCGAAAGATCACGTCGTGCACCGAGTACACAAGTGCGGAACAACGTGATATATTGTTGTTGGACAACGATGAGCCTAAGACCTATGAGGAAGCGATGATGGGACCCGATTCCAACAAGTGGCTTGGAGCCATGAAATCCGAAATAGAATCCATGTACGACAATCAAGTTTGGAACTTGGTTGATCGACTGATGGTGTCAAAACCATTGAGTGTAAATGGGATTTTAAGAAAAGGCCGATATGGATGGAAATGTTCACATCTATAAGGCGCGATTGGTGGCGAAAGGTTTTAAACAGATTCAAGGAGTTGATTATGATGAAACCTTCTCGCCCGTCGCAATGCTTAAATCTATTCGGATTATCCTAGCGATTGCTGCATATTTTGATTATGAGATATGACAGATGGATGTCAAAACGGCTTTCCTAAATGGAAACCTAAGCAAGGATGTATACATGATACAACCTCGGGGTTTTGTCGATCTACAATCGCTTGGAAAGATATGCAAGCTACAAAAATGCATTTATGGATTGAAGCAAGCATCTCGGAGTTGGAATATTTGTTTTGATGAAGTAATCAAAGGGTTTGGTTTCATCAAAAACGAAGAGGAGGCCTGTGTTTACAAAAAGGTCGGTGGGAGCGCAATTGTATTTCTAATCTTATATGTGGACGACATATTGTTGATTGGAAATGATATCCCTATGCTAGAATCCGTCAAGTCTTCATTGAAAAATAGTTTTTCCATGAAAGACATAGGGGAGGCAGCATACATATTAGGCATTCGGATCTATAGAGATAGATCCAAGAGGCTAATTGGATTAAGCCAAAGTACATACATTGACAAGGTGTTGAAAAGGTTCAGCATGCATGATTCCAAGAAAGGTTTCTTGCCCATGTCACATGGCATTAATCTTAGCAAGAATCGGTGTCCTCGGACACATGATGAGCGGAATAAGATGGGTATGATTCCATATGCTTCAGCAATTGGATCCATCATGTATGCCATGCTTTGTACACGTCCGGATATCTTGTACGCTTTGAGTGCTACGAGCAGATACCGTCGGATCCAGTGAAGGTCACTGGATGCGAAAGAATATCCTTAAGTACTTGAGAAGAACTAAGGATATGTTCCTAGTCTATGGAGGTGAAGAAGAGCTCGTTGTAAGTGGTTACACCGATGCTAGCTTCCAAACAGACAAGGATGATTATAGATCGCAATGGGTTTGTGTTCTGCCCGAACAGGGCGCGATCAGTGGAAGGGTTCCAAGCGGGATACCGTTGCTGATTCTACAACGGAGGACGAGTATATTGCTGCTCGGAAGCCGCAAAGGAGGCTGGTTGGATCAAGAAATTCGTTTCGAGCTTGGTGTGATGACCAATGCGCGGTCCAATGTCTCTCTATTGTGATAATAGTGGAGCCATTGCGCAAGCCAAGGAGCCGAGGTCACATCAGAAGTCCAAACACATACTTCGGCGATATCATCTCATCCGCGAGATAGTGGACAGAGGTGATGTCAAGATATGCAAAGTGCACACGGATCTCAACATAGCCGATCCGCTAACAAAACCTCTCCCCCAGCCGAAACATGAGGCGCACACAAGAGCAATGGGTATTAGATACTTACATGATTGACTCTAGTGCAAGTGGGAGATTGTTAGTGATATGCCCTAGAGGCAACATGGAGATGTTGGATATCATGTCAATGTTTATGTATTTATGAATAAAGTGTTATTCAGTTCCATGAAATAGACATCTTGTATTGATCAATAAGTACGTGACTTATTTATGAGACTCTATATGTATGAATCTACTTCTAAATGATCCCTAATCATATATCATATTATTGGAACTAATATGATTCAAAGATCGGCATGTTTATTGATTGATGATCATGTCTCATAGATCATGGGTATGGAGATACCAAATCAATAAACATGGACACATGTGTTAGAGAACACATTGTTGGATAGACCCACCATGAGACACTACAGAATTAATGTGCCATTAGTTGGTCTCGTAGTGTTGGTACAAAGTCCTTAGACCTGAGATCACCATGGATTCCAACATGTGTAGTAGCCTACTTTGGGACTACCAAACGCTATTCTGTAACTGGGTAGTTATAAAAGTAGTCTTCGGGTTTGCTATGAAACATGGAGTGGGATGTGAGTGATCAAGATGGAATTTGCCCCTCCATTGGAGAGATATCTCTGGGCCCCTCGAGGTAATGGATTATGGAAATGCATGGCCATGCTAAGTTGATTGAGGAGTCAATCAACGAGACGGATAATCCAATACGGTTCGAGTGAATGGTTAAGCTATTGAAGGGATGGCACACATCTTGCCTATAGCTTGACGGTATCGTGAGGCAAAGGGATTTGTGTACACATTACAGGTTCGAGCCGATATTATATTCTTGTATACTATGGTGTCAATAGGTGCTGCTAGGCACCGTGTTGATAGGTCGGCTGAGTTGGACTCGAGCCGACGGTCGGCTAAGTTAGACTATAGCCGAAACCAAGTATACCTAAACCTACAGGGTCGCACGCTTAAGGGGATGGAATAGATATTCGAGTTGGACTCGAATATGGCTCGATCGGATAGGGATCCGATCGGATAGAGTCCTATGGTCTTACGACGTATGGGCGACCGACTCTATGAGATTCAGATAGGATCCGATTTGAAAAGAGTCCTGATCGGCCACTAGTCCCAGTCGGTGAACTCTATATAAAGGGGTGAGGGGTGGAGAGCTGATGGACAGATCAATTGATTTGCATTGAACCGAATCCGCAACAGAAGTCGTCGAGATCAATCTCCACGGAAACCCTCCCCACTTTCGAGCCAAACCCTAGCTTGCATCGCATGCTAGCACATGGGTGTTCGGCGTTCTGTCCCCAGACGTTTGGATACCGGTAGAGGCGCTGCTACGTTGCGCGCTGTTGATAAGCTACGGATCGGCTGTGGTGGAACCGGCTGCGGTCGAGCGCATCGGAGCGAGGCGTGAGAACGCGGTCAGACGACTCGACGAATCAGCTACATTGGCGAATCGGCTGATTGGTGAATCGGCTGTCCCCAGGAATCAGCTGTCGGCTTGCGAGAATCGGCTGTCATTGGCCAGCACAGTTCCAGATCGGATAGCCCTGATTGGCTGTTTCCGCTGCATACTCCAATCGGTAACGATCTATCGGCCCTTACTTGCAAGTGTTCCTGGTTTGCGCGGTAAAAGTTTTTTGTTTTCGGCTAGCGTAGCCTCCGCGTAATCCTTCAGGCTACCACCAGATCAGCTTGAAGGAATCCGACTGCCTGAAAACATCGTTCATCACGCCTTTTGGAGCTTACTCCTACATCACGATGCCCTTCGGTCTGAAGAACGCCGGAGCCACATACCAGCGCATGATCCAAAGATGCTTTCAGACGCAGATCGGGAAAAATGTGGAAGCCTACGTCGATGATGTCGTCATCAAGACCAAGCAGAAGGAAGACCTGATTGCCGACTTAGAAGAAACCTTCGAAAATATTTGGGCCTTCAGAATGAAGTTAAACCCAGAGAAGTGCACGTTCGGTGAGCCATCAGGCAAACTGCTCGGCTTCATGGTGTCTCATCGCGGCATTGAAGCCAACCCAGAGAAAATCAATGCCATCTTGAATATGAAGCCCCCGAGTAACCAGAAAGACGTCCAGAAGCTCACTGGCTACATGGCGGCACTAAGCCGATTCATCTCCCGACTCGACGAGCGAGGCATGCCTTTCTTCAGGCTACTGAAGAAAACCGACGACTTCCAGTGGACTATGGAAGCACACAATGCTTTTGAAGATTTCAAAGAATTTCTCACGACGCCGCCCGTTCTAGCCTCACCTTAGCCGCAAGAACCCCTGCTATTGTACGTCTCAGCAACTCATCAAGTGGTCAACACGGTTCTCGTCGTTGAGCGTGAGGAAGAAGGACGAGTCTAGAAGATTCAAAGGTCAATGTACTTTGTTAGTGAAGTGCTGGCAAGAGCAAAAATTCGCTACCCTCAGGTACAAAAATTGCTATATGGTGTTCTGATAACCGCGAGGAAATTGGCGCACTACTTTCAGGGTCACTCGGTCACCGTCGTCACTTCCTTTCCACTTGGTGATGTCATCCACAACCGGGAGGCGACTGGGCGCATCGCAAAATGGGCTCTGGAACTGATGCCGCTGGACTTAACTTTCAAGGCGAGGACGTCTGTAAAGTCACAAGCCCTGGCGCCTAGCCGAGTGGACCGAACAACAAGGAGATGTACCTCGAGAAGACCTACAATACTGGACCATCCACTTTGACGGATCCAAGAGGATCACTGGCTTGGGAGCAGGAGTCGTGCTGATAAAGGCTAAGATATGTTCTCCACCTTCACTTCTCCGCCTCACACAATGTCGCCGAGTACGAAGCCCTGCTGCACGGCCTACGTCATGCTGTTTCACTCGGGATACGACGGTTGGTTGTGAAAGGAGATTCCCAGTTGGTTGTCAACCAAGTAATGAAAGACTGGTCCTGTTTAAACGATACCATGGAGGCCTATCGCCAAGAAGTTCGGAAACTTGAAGACAAGTTTGACGGATTGGAGCTATCCCATGTCTTGAGACATAACAACGAGGCAGCTAACGAGTTGGCGTAGTTCGGGTCCAAGCGAGAAGCCGCTCCAACAGACGTTTTCATAGAGCATCTCTATGAGCCGACTATTGCAACAAAACCAACCCCCAACGAGCAAGCTGCAAATCAAGTCTCCATGCTCGACGCCGACTAGAGGACACCGCTCATCAAATTTCTAACTCAGCAAGAGCTGCCGGAAGACCGGGATGAGGTGGAACGAGTCCGACGCCGTTGTCAAGCTTATGTCATGGTTGACTCTAATTTATACAAGAGAAGCCCCTCTGGAGTCCTAATGAGATGTATCACGCCTGAGGAAGGACAACAACTACTCCAAGATATCCACTCAGGTATATGCGGAAGCCACGCGGCAGCGCGCCCCTTGGTAGGCAAAGCCTACAGACAGGGTTTTTTCTGGCTTACGGCGGTCTCCGACGCCGACAAAGTGATCCGAACGTGTGAAGGTTGCCAGTTCTTCGCTCAGCAGAGCCATGTTCCAACCCAAGAGCTACAAACGATTCCATTATCTTGGCCGTTTACGGTATGGGGCTTGGATATGGTCGGTCCTTTCAAGAAGGCTCTAGGAGGATTCACGCATCTATTCGTCGCAATCGACAAGTTCTCCAAGTGGATCGAGGCGAAGCCAGTCGCTACAATCACCGCTGACAAGGCGCGAGACTTCATCCTCAACATCGTGCACTGGATTGGCGTCCCAAACAGAATAATAACCGACAATGGAACTCAATTCACCAGAGGCATTTTCAAATAATTATGTGAATACTTTGGCATCAAAATCTGCTATGCATCGGTCGCGCACCCCAAAAGCAATGGACAGGTTGAGCGCGCCAATGGCATGGTTCTTCAAGGCATCAAGGCCCGAGTGTTTGACCGGCTAAATCCTTATGTCGGCAAATGGGTTCAAGAGCTGCCCTCGGTTCTCTGGTCTCTACGAACCACGCCCAATCGGGCCACCGGTCAAACCCCTTTCTTCCTGGTTTACGGGGCAGAAGCCATGTTGTCGAATGAAATGGAGTACGAATCTCTTCGAGTTCGCAGCTTCAACGACGAGCGCTACGATCAAGACCGAGTGGACAACCTGACCCGACTGGAGGAGGCCCGTGAGGCAGCCCTGATCCAGTCGGTAAGATATCTTCAAGGACTTAGACGATACCATCGCCGCAATGTTTGGGCTCGCGCTTTCATTGTCGGCGATTTGGTCCTGCGCAAGATCCAAACCACCAAGGACCATCACAAATTATCTCCACTATGGGAAGGAACATATATAATTGCTGAGGTGACTCGGCTAGGAGCATATCGATTAAAGCGTGAAGATGGATCCATGGTGGAGAACTCTTGTAACATCGAACATCTTCGAAGATACTATGCTTAAATTGCCTTAAGTTTCATGTTATTCTCGACTGCCAACCTCAAGAAAGATGACTTCTTGAGTTAGCAGTCGGGGGCTGCACATGTATCAATAAAGCATGGTTTTCCTCGACAACTTGTGTATATTTGGTTTTATCATTGTTTAATGTTTTTTATTTGAGTTCAATGGATAAGGAGTGAGAATTTTTTGATGACCTAATCAAGCTTAGGCTTTGTGACAGTTGGACGAAATTTACTTAAGAAATTTGACATAAAGATTCGGATCAAGGCATTAACATAAATAAGCTGAATATTTACAAGTCCACACCAGAAAGTTACATACAAATGTTTGCAAAATAATCAAGACTGAAAATGGTTCACTACATCAGCGACTACTTTCTTGGCCAACTCCTGAGCTTCACTGATCAACTCCAAGGCCTGCTCATCTGAAGTACCATCGGCGAAGCCCTCCCCGACTGAGTCAACGTCTATCGGGGATAGAGTGACTTGGTCTGCGCAATAGCAAAGCCTGCTCCCATGATGGCCGCCTCTGAGATGTTGGCCAGGTATTGATCTGGGGCCCTCCTGAGTTTGTCGAAGACCTCGACGGCATCCAACGAACTGGTCCCGAGCCGATGATGGAACAGCGATAAGAGAACCGGTGTGGCCACGTTGGCAACATCGTCCCTTATGCTTTCGGCCCTTCGGACCCTTTCAACGAAGACATCATATTGTGCTCGGGTTTTGACCTTATAAGCTGCCAAAGACCTATGATTACACAGATACCCAAAGACGAAGCAAAATGAAGAATGTTATCTTAGGAAAATTTACCTTCAAACTCAGACTCCAGCTCTGCTTTGCTGGCGTTTGCTTCTTCCAGCTGGGCCTGAAGCACGTGGACTTCCGACGAGTTCTGTGCAACAAGAAAAGTTGCTGACGCCAAGATCAAAATAGACTATGAATAGAGGCACAAAAAGACCGAGAGGATTAAACTTACTCCCGACTGAACCCCGAAGGTCAAGGTTCTCCTCCCGGAGCGCGGCTATCTCTCTCCTCAGAGCGGCTTCTCTCGATGCAGCTTCCTCTCGAGTGGTCTTCAACTCTTGCTGGATGTTCTCCAGGGAATTCAGGTGCGGGACCAGATTCTCGAGTGCATCGGACTTAGCCATTGATCGGCAGTATACCCTCTGCACGCGAGTTCAGAGTCGGTCAACTAAGAGAAACCATAAGGCTACAACAGAAAAGAGCAAGGCTTACATTGAGCAGCCAGGTAGCCTCATTCAGGCTGTCAACAAGCATGTCTCTTTCTTTATTTTCCTTCTGCTTGTTCAAGACAATGCCTTGCTTCAAGCCTTCAGAGTCGCGCCACTCTATTTTGATTGGAGGGACTCATGTCTCAGAAGACTATAACCTGGGGTTCTCCTCCACTTTGGCTGATCGATTCAGAGAGAGTGAATGAAGACACAGAAAAAACAGACTGAAGATTAAGGTTGGAAGATTGCTTCAGGGCTTACCAGCTTCAGTGGCCGAGTCCTTGACTGGTACTTCCCGGCTGCGTTTCTTCTCTTGGTTCGCACCCGACTGGTTTTCAGTCGGGGCCCTTGGGTGGTAGCTTGGATCTCTTCTTCGGCTGACAAGTTTCCAGTCGGGGCATCCTAGTTGGCAGTCGGGGGCTCACTCGCTAGGATATCCTCACTAGGAGGTGGGGGCTTCTCACTCGGAGCGCTCTCACTCGGGAGAGGACTCCGGGATTCTTGTTCTGCAGGCCTTGTCACCTCGGCTCCTGCAGATGGCTTTGGCCCCTCACTCTGCCCAGTGGGGTCTATGTTTTGAGGCCTCCAGCAAAGAGAAAGGCGGAAGCAATCGGGACCAAGGCACAAAGGTTTTCAGCAAGGACACGATTTCAGTCATGAGACATACCTGGTCGAACGGCGAAAGGCACAGATTTTGGTGACGGCCTTGGAGGGGTCACTTCAGCTTGAGGGGTTGGGGCATCGTCATCTGATTTATCAATCACCAGCCTCCTATTACTCGCCCGCTTGCTGATGTTCTCGCCGGATGCGGCCCTTTTGCCGATTGGATCACTCTGGATCTTGACACCGCCGGCTGGTTTCTTGGCAGGCCGAGCTGGCGCATCATCGTGGTATATTTTGTATGGCTTCGAGATAATAAAGGCATTTTCCTACAAGAGAGATTTTTTGTACACTGAGAAGTGTGACATTTAAGATTGAAAGACAATAAAGAAGCTGAGTCAGCTTACCGGAGGAGGAGGACGATACAAGCTGCATGGGAGAACCGGCAGCATGAGGGTGCGCTCGACTACAATCCCAGATGAAAATATCTTGTACATGCGAGTCTTCAGAGTTTCGTAGCTCAGAGAATCGCGGTCCTCCCGATTGGGATCCCTCTCGCCCTCGTACTCGAATGCGGGTTTGGACCTCTCTTTGATTGGCGCCAATCGGTTCTTGATGAAGTGCCGAGTGATCTGTTCACCCCGAAGGCCCTTTTTCTTCATCTCCAGGATGCTGGCCAGGAGCTTGTTGACCTCATCCCAATCTTGGGCTACTGGCACGGTGCTCCAGTTAGGCCTTGGCACCGGAGGAAGGCCAACGAAGTTGGGCAGAATTGGTTCGAGGTTTGCAATATAGAACCAGTTTGCATGCCACGCCTTGTTAGAGGATTTGAAAGGAAGAGAAAAGTAGTCTCTGCGGAGAGATCCGCAGAGCTGAAAGCCGGCCCCACCGACAATGCAGGGCTCATCCTTGTTCGGATGCGGCTTGAGGTAGAACATGCGGTGGAAGAGCTGGAAGTGGGGAAGGATACCGAGAAAAGCTTCGCAGACATGGATGAAGAGAGCAATGTGAAGCATAGAGTTGGGGTGCAGATGGTAGAGCTGAAGGCCGTAATAATCAAGCAGATCTCGGAAGAACTCAGAAGAAGGAAGGCCAAAGCCACAGTAAAAGAAAGAAGTAAAGACGACGATCTCACCGGTGTTGGGAGTGGGGAACTCCTCACCGGCCGCCGGACGCCATCCGACGATTTCCTTAGGAGGAAGAACTCCGTTCTACACCATCTCCTTAAGAGTCGACTCCTTGACATCTGAAGTCACCCATTGCTCGAAAGGGATTTCCTTCTCTCCCGCCATGGATGCGGTTTGGGGAAAGTGGATCTAGCTCGGGGAATGAGGATTTGAGAAGTGGATCTTGGGAGATGGATCCGGAGGCTAGCTTGTGATGAAGCGCGAGCTCCTAGATCGATGGATTTGGACGCGCGCGCGAGCCTAGGGTTTTTCGCAGGGAGCTGGTGAACAGTACTACGAAAGGGGAAATTTTTTGGGAAGACGAAGTGGCGGGGATGACCTCGAGGCTTCGTATAAAGATTTAAGGGTTTTGCTAGGTCATCTCGTGAGTGGGCCGAGCCCATGAGAGACTTGCGGCCCGGCTAAGGTGTGGCCTGATGCGTGTCCTTGGAGACTTAAGTGGATGTACTTAAGCAGATCTGCCCTGGCATATGCACGTGTCTAATAGCCCAATACCTTTAAAACCCTTTCATACCGCGGTTTGCACAACTTCATGAGAGGTTAGCACGATGCAATTTGAAAGGTGACAAACAGTTAAGTTTTCCATGGCTGTCCTGATGACAGGAACTGTTTGGTTTTAGAGCATTTGATTAAATGATTATATCAATGCTATTTTTCACCTTGGTGAAGATCTTTTTAGATTAAGACCGATATTATGGCAGGAGCTATCTAATATTTTGGTCATATTTTTCAGATGACTGAAAATTTTGTCCTAAGAGAACTCGGGCGAACCAACTTGGATAAGCTTGAGCTTGCTGAGTGAATTGGTTCTTTACGCATAAGGGTCGATTGAATTATTTGTTCCGAGATGACTCGGGCAGGTTAACTCGGATAAACATGAGCTTACCGAGTGCTTTTTACCTACGAGGGTTGATTGAACTATTTGTTCTGTGATGACTCGGGCAAATTCACTTGGATAAGCATGAGCTTGCAGAGTGATGAGATTTTTTATGATTGCTTTAGCTTAAGCTAAGCATTTATATGAGAATGATTTTTTACAGTTCTTGACTATATGCTTAGTCTGTTTTTGACTAACCACATAGTCGGGGGCTACACCTAATTAGGTGCATCAGGCGATGCACCTAGATATTTATTTTTTGAGAATTTTTTGGATGCTTTCCAGCTCTTCACAGTCTTTGGAGCCACTCGGGAGATTCAGGCAGAGATGATGAAACCACTCGGCGCCAGAAGCACTCGGCCAGAGAGTTGTTTGGCTATGTGTTATCTTGGTTCAAGGCAAAGTTGTCTCGTCGACTGTGAAGGACTCGGGGGCTACTGTGGAGATTATGGCAATCGGATACCTACATGGCAAGCTTATCCGACTGCTAATTATGTAAACCGGCTATGACTTGAGTGTTACGTTGCCAATTAGATAAGGCAACGGCTCATAGTCATAACTTGGTAAGATTGAGAAAACCGACTTAGAGTAAGATAGGGTTTCCGACTTGTAAGCCCGCCCCCCAAGACTATATAAAGGGGGTAAGGGGCATCCCTTGAGGGATATCAAACATCAAACATATGAGCTATCAGCTTTAGACACAAGAGCAACAGATCTTGAGATCAATAAACACTCGGCGGATCGAATCCCCGAAACAAGAGTAGGGTATTACCTCGCGAGAGGGCCTGAACCTGTCTAAACCTTGTTTTCCACCTAACCCATCGAGCTTGGCGATCTTGACTGCACCCCCAAATTTCTATTGTCGAAAACAAGTTTTGACAAGACAGATTGCAAATAGAGGCATAAGGAGACCAAGATGATTAAACTTACTCCCGACTGAACCCCGGAGGTCAAGGTTCTCTTCTCGGAGCGCGGCAATCTCTCCCCGCAAGGCAGCCTCCCTTGATGTAGCCTCTTCCCGAGTGGCCTTGAGCTCCTACTGGATGTTCTCTAGGGAATTCAAGTGGGGGACCAGCTTCTCGAGGGCGTCAGACTTGGCCATTGATCGGCAATATACTCTCTGCATGCGAGTTCAGAGTTAGTCGACTAAAAGAAACCGTAAGGTTATGACAGAGAAGTGCGATGCTTACGTTTAGCAGCTGGGTAGCTTCATTAAGGCTATCCACAAGCATATCTTTTTCTTCATTCTCTTTCTGCTTGTTCAAGATGATGCCCTGCTTCAAGTCCTCGGAGTCACGCCACTCTATTTTAATCGGAGGGATCCAGGTCTCTAAAGATTGTAGCCTAGGGATCTCCTCTTCTTTGGCTGATCAACTTAAAGAAGACAAATGAAGACAAAGAAAAGACAGATTGAAGATTAAAGTCGAAGTTGAAGATTAAAGTCGAAGATCGCTTTGGAGCTTACCGGATCGGTGGCCGAGTTTTCAACGGTACCTCCCGGCTGCCTTTTTCTTGTTGGTTCACATCCGACTGGCTCTCAGTCGGGGCGCCTTGAGCGGCAGTCGGGATCTCTTCTTCTACCGGCTGGTTTCCAGTAGGGGTATCCTGGCTGGCAGTCAGGGGCTCCTCCATCGGGATATCTTCACTGGGAGGTGGGGGCTTCTCACTCGGAGCGCTCTCACTCGGGAGAGGGCCTTGAGATTCTTGTTCTGCGGGCTTTGTCTCTTCAGCCGCTGCAGATGGCTTTGAGGCCTCACTTTGCCCGGTGGGATCTATGTTCTGAGGCTTCCTACAAGAAAGAAGATGAGAACAATCGGGACAAAGGCAGAAAGATTTTCAACAAGGACATGATTTCAATTATGAGACATACCTGGTTGATCGGCGAATTTTAGGTGTGGATTTGGTGGATGGCCTCGGAGGGGTTACTTCAGCTTGAGGAGCTGAAACATCATCGTCCGAGTCATCGATCACCAGCCTCCTTTTGCTCGCTTGCTTGCTGATATCCTTATCAACAGCAGCCCTTTTGCCGACAGGTTCACTCTTGATCTTGACGTCGCCGGCTGGCTTCTTGACAGGCCGAGCTGGCGCATCATCATAATGCACCTTGTACGGTTTAGAGATGATGAAAGCATTCGCCTGCAAGTAGGATTTTTTATACACTAAGAGATGCAAGATTAAGATTGAAAGAGATTAAAGAAGTTGAGTCAGCTTACCAGGGAAGGAGGACGGTACAAGTTGTATGGTAGAACCGGCAACATGTGGCTGCGCTCAACCATGATCCCAGAAGAAATATTTTGTACATGCGTGTCTTCATGGTCTCGTAGCTCAAGGAATCGTGGTCTTCCCGATTGGGGTCCCTTTCACCCTCATACTCGAATGCAGGTTTGGATCTTTCTTTAATAGGCGCCAGTCGGTTATTGATGAAGTGTTGAGTGATTTGTTCTCCCTGAAGGCCCTTTTTCTTCATCTCAAGGATATTGGCCAAGAGCTTGTTGGCTTCATCCCAATCTTGGGCCACCGGCACAGTGCTCTAGTTAGGCCTCGGAACTGGTGGAAGGCCAACAAAGTTGGGCAAACTGGGTTCAAGATTTGAGATGTAGAACCAGTTCGCATGCCAGCCCTTGTTGGAAGATTTCAAGGGAAGAGAGAAATAATCTTTGCGGAGAGTTCTGCGGAGTCGAAAGCCGGCCCCACCGACGACAGAGGGCTCATCCTTGCTTGGATGTGGCTTGAGATAAAACATGCGGCAGAAAAGGTTGAAGTGGGGAAGGATGTCAAGGAAGGCTTCACAGACATGAATAAAGATTGCGATATGAAGAATGGAGTTGGGATTCAAGTGATAGATTTGAAGACCGTAATACTCAAGAAGACTCCGAAAGAACTCAGAGGTGGGAAGGCTGAAGCCACAGTAGAAGAAAGAGGTGAAAACGACAATCTCACTGGTGTTTGGAGTGGGGAACTCTTCACCGGCCGCCAGACACCAGCCGATGATCTGGCCGAAAGAACTCCGTTCTTACCATCTCCCGGAGAGTTGATTCCTTGACGTTCGAGGTCGCCTATTGATCGAAGGGGATTTCTTTCTCTCCCGCCATGGATGCGATTTGGGGAGAATAGATCTGGCGCGGGAGTTGGGGATTTGTCAAGGAAATCTTGGAGGCTGAATGCGGAAGATGATTTGTGGTGGAACGAGAGTTGCTGGATGGATGGATTTGGGCGTGCGCAAGTTTAGGGTTCTCTGCGGAGAGCTTGTGAACAGTGGCACGAAAGAGGAAATTTTGGGAAGACGAAGTGGCGGGGATGACCTCGAGGCTTCGTAAAAAGACTTGAGGGTTTTCGCTAAGTCATCTCGCGATTGGGCCGAGCCTATGAGAGACTTATGGCCCAGCTAAGGTGTGGCTTGACACGTGTCCTTAGGGACTTAAGTGGATGGACTTAAGCAGATTTGCCCTAGCAATATGCACGTGTCAGATAGCCCAATACCTTTAAAATCCTTTCATACCGTGGTTTGCGCAACTTCATGAGAAGTTGGCATGATGCAATCTGAAAGGTGACAAACAGTTAAGCTTTTCATGGCTGTTCTGATGATAGGGACAGTTTGGTTTTTAAGCATTTGATTAAATGATTATATCAATGCTATTTTTCCACCTTGGTGAAGATCTTTTTAGATTAAGACTAATATTATGGCAGGAGCTGTTTAATATTTTGGTCATATTTTTGAGATGACTGAAAAATTTGTTTACCCATGAGGGTCGATTAAATTATTTGTTCCGAGATGACTCGGGCAAATCAACTCGGATAAGCATGAGCTTGCCGAGTGAATTGATTTCTTACCCATGAGAGCTAATTAAATTATTTGTTCATAGATGACTTGAACAAATTTACTCGGATAAGCATGAGCTTGCCGAATGATGTGTTATATGATTTTTTATGATTGCTTTAGCTTGAATTAGGCATTTATATGAGTATAATTTTTATAGTTCTTGACTATATTCTTAGTCTGTTTTTGACTAACCATATAGTCAGGGGCTACACCTAATTAGGTGCATCAGGAGATGCACCTAGGTTTTTATTTTTGAGAATTTTTTGAGATATTTTCTAGCCCTTCACAGTCTTTTTATCGGATGATAAAGCACTCGGGAGATTCAGGCATAGATAATGGAACCACCCGGCACCAGAAGCACTCGGCCAAAGAGTTGTTTGGTTGTGTGTTATTTTGGTTTGAGGCAAAGTTATCTCATCGACTGCGAAGGACTCGGGGGCTACTGTGGAGATTATGGCAATCGGATACCTTCTTGGCAAGCTTGTTCGACTGGTAATAGGGATAGGTTACGCCTAAGGATTATGTAAACAGGCTATGACTTGGGTGTTACGTTGCCGATGAGATAAGGCAACGACTCATATTCATAGTCCGGTAAGAATGAGGAGACCGACTTAGAGTATTATAGGGTTTCCATCTTGTAACCCTGCTCTCCAAGACTATATAAGGAGGGTAGAGGCGTCCCCTGAGGGACATCAGATTTCTGCAAAACACATACGAGCTACTAGACACACGAGATCGTAAGATCAATAAAGACTCGGTGGATCGAATCCTCGAAACAGGAGTAGGGTATTACCTCATGAGAGGGCCTGAACCTGTCTAATCCTTGTTTTCCATCTAACCCATCGTGTTTGGCGATCTTGACTGCACCCCCAATTTCAATTGCCGAAACCTAGTTTTGACACATTGCTTTCATTTGCATCTTATTGCTTCTCATTTGGGAGTTCTATTGTTTATTATAAATAATGAGTTATTTATTTGGAAATTAAAAAGAAATTAGAACTATTTTGACCTCTGCAAATAAAAAGATTTTTGCTTTACGTTCAAAATAAATAAATGTATAAATAAATATGTACTTGGGAAACCTTAGGAATTGTGAAAAGGAATTTCTAAGACCAAAAACTATTTTCGAAAATATCTATATGAGATTAGCTATAGGAATTAATAGATTTTGCCCTATGTCTGGCGGACCGGAAGTTCCGGGCAAGCCCGACCGGAAGTTCCGGTCACCGGTCAACCGGCGCCATCCCGTCGCGCACGTTGCGCACCTCGCATCGTACACCACGCACGCACGCGCACGTACCCACGCGCCCCTGAGTCAGCGCCGCCGTCGCGTCATCGCCACTGTTCCCACGTTGCGCCGCCGTCACCCACGCCGCTAACGCGCGCCACGCCGTTGACACACATGCCAGCCATGCCCACGCCGTACCATGCTGCCCCACGCCACCGTCGCATCACCCCGGCCGCGCCAGCGCCTAAAACTAGACTCTGCGGCCCTCCGCAACGTTGCACCGCACCACCCCAGCCCATTAGCTTCACAAAACACCATCGCTGCCGCCGCGCCGTAGCTGCTCGTAGCGCACACCGGAAATTCCGATGAAGCACGCCGGATGTTCCGGCCAGCCCTCGATCACCGGAAGTTCCAACCGAAACTACCGGAAGTTCCGGTGTTCTGACACTTAGTCCCGCCCCTCTCTTAGGTGATTCACTTTGAGTCCAATCCCAAATATCCTATTTACCTATATGCTCTAGTCATATGCCCTCTTCTCCAAGGATTAGAGTTTCAAATCATATTTTTATCAAAATCTTAGATTAAACTATTTTCAAAATCTAGTTTAACTCTCGGGCTTATTATTCGAATAGAGCTCGAGAATATAATTAGAGTTATACTATACCTTATGGTAGTATATTTTGCAACATTAATTCTTGTGCTCTAAAATATATTTTCAACCTTTGAATCCGTTATCGCTATATATTCTTAAATCGATATTATCACTGGATTTTCAAATCACTACACTACTATATCTCTCTCATTCTCCCTCATCCTTCAAAACATTGTTCGTCGAACTTGTAAATATCTAGAGTCGTAACCTAACTATAGGAATTGCTTTTGTGATTTTATTTGTCTTTTGTTGGATTTTATTGTATTCTGATCGAATTCATTTATTTCTTTCGCACGTATGGTTAGCATCCAAGGAGACCGTTGATTACGTGGAAGACCCCAGCCAACAAGTGTGCGGGCAAGGCAAGTCATCACTCCCTTTGAACACGTTGATCCTACTTGCGAAATGTTATTTATTTAAAATTCAAATATGCATGCTATACACAAAAAAATACATATGCTTGATATGCCATGCCTTGATATTGTTTACCTTTAGAGATATTCCTTGTAACCCCCGATATGAAATAACCGAAGGAAATCTTCGGTAAAATGCTTAGCCATGCTTATACTAGACACATACATACTCATACTTTCACAAAGAGCTATATGCTTGGGCAACTACCTTAGGGAAGGTAGTTGAGATACGGCAGGTGGAGACATGAGTGCCACATTGCCTTGCACATGATGAAATGAGTTTTGTGGAAAAATGAAAATATAAAACAAACATTTTAGACTGGGGCGGTTGGAGGATTTGGGTGGATTCCGGCAAAGGCAAGTGATGTCCCTGGTCAGTTAAGGACCGAGCCATGAGATAGGCAGAGAGCGAGCCAGTACAACCGTACTTCTTGAATGGGGATAGACCTAGCGGAGTAGATTGCCGAGCGGAGGCAGTATCCCTGCATAGTGGTTCTTGTGTTGAGATGTGGTTTTGGTTGTTGAGATGAGGCTGCGGCCTATGGATGGAATGATGGATCAAAATTGAAAGTAATTATAACTTAAAAGATTGAGTGAGTTTCCCTTACCCACGGAGCGCTAGAACTCCTCTCACTGCTAGGAAAGGACGGCTAGAGTGCAAAGAGAATTTAAGTTCATGGAGCGGGTACTGCCAAAGTAAGGTTATCGAAAAGCTTTGTCGTGACCATCTCATGTGTTGGGACGTAGGCTCATTTGTTGTGCAGTCACGGAGTACGGGTAAAGTGTGCATCCACTGCAGTGTGAGTAAATCAATCCATTCGAATAGCCGTGCTCATGGATAATGAGCGGCGTGACACAACTTTTGCATGGCTAGACTCATAAGTTTAAATTGATGGGTTGGTATGCGTAATGATTTATGTGATGGTGGATCAACTTCTTGATTTGCAAGAAGGGGTAGACTCCCCAGAAAACCATGACGATCCGAAGGCGGGAAGCCATCCTTTGAATCACAATGGATGGTAGATAGAACCGTCGCCGACTTAATATACCGTGGAACTAAAACTTGACTTGGCTAGAAGTTAGGTTTGTGAAATGATGTTCAAAACTGGCTTTGTGCAAATAAACCACAGCCATTCGTTGAAATCTCCTGTCATGTGCATCTTTCCATGTTGGCTTGCTGAGTACGGTTAGTACTCACCCTTGCTATACGCACAAACCTCCAGATGGTGGAGATGAAGACTTGGAGGATCCCTATGCCTACTGCCAGGAAGGCGCCGAAGATGAAGGCGCATGCTAGGTCTTAGTCCCCGGTCGTTTCCTTTGGCAATTGACAAGTCGATGCCTTCCATTCCACTGCCTCACCTAATTGCCGCTTTTGATTGTAATCAGACCAGTAGGTCCTATGTGTTGGATATTGCATTCGGGCCTATTATTGTAATATACTTTTGGTGTAAGACTATTCGTGCACTTTGCACCTGATAATACAGTACTGTATTCGTGAGTACAAAACTACTTGATCCAGGGAAATGGTACTATGAACACGAAAGATTCTCGTCCTCAAAAACGAGGGTCCACACTTCAGCCAGCCACCATAATGAGGAAGCTACTGCTCCAACTAGCCCGGCTGCCGAAGAAGTAGCTGCCCCAGCTCCTGTGGCAAGAGTAAGTATTGTTCCCCTTTTCTCTTCAGGACTTGAATAATCGGCTGCATTATTCTTCCTTTGATTGCTTCAATTTTCTTTGTAGGCTCTAGCCGACCTGCTATCCTTTGATATCAAGGAGTTCCTTTGTGATGAAGAAGTCGAAGCAACCAGTCTAGACAAAACAATAGCCGATGAGATTAAGAATAGGCTTCAAGACATCCGCCGTTGGCTGGATATTGACGTGGATCGACTGGTTGTGGAGTGTGGATCGGCCAGGTCACATTTCCACGAGATCGAGAACGAACTCGCCGAAGAGTTGGCCAATAAGATCTCGGAGGCCGTCTATATCGACCAGCACCGGTCCAAGCTCGGACGGACGATGCAAAGAATGATAGAAAGAGAAGCCCAGGCTGACTTGGCAGCTAGGATTGAAGCTACGGTGAAAAATGTAGAGACCAAAAAAGCTAAGCTCAATGAGCTGACAGCCAGTCCATCAACTTCACAAGCGAATATCAGTGAACTTGAGCTCAAAGAGGCCGGCTTGTTGCTGTAGCTGGAGCAATGTAGGGCGAAGATTGCCGTGGAGAAACAACTATTAGCCGATCTGCCTAAGGCCACAGAAGATCAAAGGAGCAGAGTGACGGCCACAATCAAGCATCTAAAAGAGCTGCACAAGACGGCCAAGGTAGTTCTCGGCTCTGAGGAGGAAGACATGGCCATAGTCGACAAAGTGAATGCCATCAAGAAGTCAGCAATCTCGGCCATAGACGAGTTCCTAGGGATGTAATAGGACTTATCTCTCGAAACTTGTATTATTTTAACAGTGTATACAACTTCTGTAATCGGCTTGCCGACTCTAATCTTATCCCTTTTGCCAATTCAATTATTCCCAAGTCTCGAATGCCTTGAGAATTTTTAAAAAACCTCAAGAATTTGAAGTCTCTTGTCCGTGATTCCTGATCTTGTATTGTATATGCCCTCCTAATTTTGTCAATGACGTCCTTAGCATTGATAAAATTTGTTAATCACACATCTCGTAGGCATCGGTTAGGTTGAGCTGATATAGAAGAAATTAGAGGGAAACAACTTAGAGTAAAAACGTTCTAAAGGCGATGTGTGCGTCCGCACAACACATCGGCCAGCATGGATCGCAACCATATCTGATTCACGAGTTGATCCAAACACTGGGATAATACTTTTTCAGATACTTGCCATTGAGAGCCCTCCCAAGTACTTCTCCATCCAAACCTTCCAACATGTAGACACCCTTAGAGACGCATTTGTGGATCTTGAAAGGCCCTTCCCAGTTAGGTGACCACTTGCCGAATTTGTTATCCCTTGATCCAATCGGCAATATCAATTTCCAAACGAGCTCGCCCTCTTCAAAAGACTTAAGCACAACCTTCTTGTTATAATGACATGCTACTCACTCCTTGTCCCTGGTTACTTTTTCCAAAGCACGCATCCTTGATAGAACTAGGTCTTCTGATTCATCCACCATTAGATTATAATAGTCATCGGCTGTTAGCTGGTCTTGTAGTTGAATCCTTCTTGAGCTGATGACATTTTCCCATGGCAGAACTTCTTCATGTCCATAGACCAATTTATATGGAGGCACCTGGATAGATCCGTGGCAAGCCATCCGATAAGCCCACAGTGATTCGGCTAATTGGCTGCGCCATTTCTTCAGGTACTCAGCGATCTTCCTCTTTATTAGCTTGATCAAACTTTTATTAGAAGCTTCTGCTTGCCCGTTAGCCTGAACATAGTATGGTGAAGAATTTAACAACTTGATCCCCATGCCATCGGCAAACTGAACAAACTCGTTAGAGACAAAGATAGATCCCTGATTTGTGGTGATAGTTTGACGGACGCCAATTTTGTATATGATGTGTTCCAAACTTTTGGCAGTCCTGACATCCCTTGTAGTATTTGAAACAATCTTCCAGCATAGTCGGCCAAAAGTATCCTGCTCTCCAAAGTAGCCACTTCATCTTGTGAGTCGATTGATGCATGCCACAAATTCCTTCATGCACTTCTCCGATAGAGACTTTAGCTTGATCAGTACTTGGACACTTAAGCAGCACACCATCAGTTGTTCAATAATACAGATCTTCGTCAAGTAGAACATATCATAGAGCCTTGTAACGCAATGTCCTTGAAGCTGACTGGGACGGATTTTGCAGGTAGTTGTAGATGTCAACTCTCCAGTCGTCGACTGACATGGTGGCAATCTCCACTTCAATTTCCTTTGTTATCGGCTTGTAGCCTTATGCCCCCTTAGCTAGATCATTGGCTTCTGCATTTTGTTCCATGGGGATATGTTTCAATGTTACTAGCTAAAAACTGTCCATCAATTCTTGGCACTTTTGATAGTAGACCATCAGTGCGTCGTTCTTGCATTCATATTCCCCTGATATTTGGCTGATGACCAACAGTGAATCCCCCATTATCTCGATGGCGTCGGCTTCAACCTCCTTGAGCAGTTGTAGTCTTTTTAGCATGGCTTCATATTTGGTTTGATTGTTTGTGGCATGGGGTGTAATTGAAAAAGTGAATTCAAAGCTTGCCCCCCTTGGAGAAATTATTACTGAGTCGATGCCTCACCCATTTGTGCAAACCGAGCCATCAAAAGTTAAAGTCCAAGGCATGATATCCACTGAGCCGATTGAATCATCTCTGTGTTCCACTATAAAATCGGCTATAGCTTGTCCTTTTACTGCCTTGGGTGCTTGGTATCTGAGATCAAACTCTGTTAAGGCAAAGATCCACTTCCCAACTCGTCCTTTTAGCATTGGAGCCGATGGCATGTATTTTAGTACATCGGCTTTACATACCATCGTACACTCGTTGAATAGTAAATAATGCCTTAACATTGTGCATGGAAAATATAGGCAAAGACATAATTCCTCCACTGGTGAATACCTTGTTTCTACATCCAGAAGCCGTCGGCTGAGATAAAAGATTGTCTTCTCTTTCCCTTCAATCTCCTGAATCAAGACTGAACCAATTGATTTTTTGTCGGCTAACAGATATAACTTGAATGGAACCCCTTTTTGTGGAGAGATTAGGATTGGTGGTGAGCTCAAATAATTTTTGACAATATCCAAAGCCTTTTGCTGCTCTGCCCCCTAGGTGAATGCTTGATCGGCCTTCAGCCGAAGGAGGGGAGTGAATGGCTCCATCATTTCTGAAAGATTTGCTATGAATCGCCTGATGAAGTTGATTTTGCTGATCAGGGACTACAATTCCTTCTTGTCTTTTGGAGGCTGAATTGTTTTGATTTCGTTAATGCTCCTTAGTGTAACTTCGATCCCCCTCTCGCGAATAAGGAATCCCAAAAACTGTCCAGCTGAAACGCTAAACGCACACTTGGTAGGGTTCATCTTCAGGCCATATTTCCTTGTTCGCTCTAAAACTTTCCTTATATCGGCTATGTGGTCTTCTACTTCCTTGGATTTGACGACGACATCATCTATATAGATCTCCACTAGAAAGCCGATCAGATCATGAAAGATGTAGTTCATGGTCCTCTTCAGGCCAAACGTCATGATGACCCATTCATATAGGCCGATTGCTCCTGGGCACCTAAAGGTCGTCTTGTGGATGTCTTCCTCGGCCATAAGATCTGATTGTAACCTACATTGCCATCCATGAAACTTATAATTTTGTGGCTAGAGGTGGCATCTACTAGCAAGTCGGTGATAGGCCTTGGGTACTCGTCCTTGGGTGTAGCCTTGTTTAAATCTCTGAAGTCGATGCACACCCGAAGCTTGCTGTTTTCCTTCATCACTGGAACTATATTTGAAACCCATTTTGCATATTGGCAGGGCCGAATAAATCCAGCATCATACAGCCGAGTGATTTTGGCTTTAAACGTGTCATATATATCGGCTCTAAACCTCCTAGGAGGCTGTTTGTACTGCCGATATCCAGGCTTAATAGGGAGCCAATGTTCAACAATAGATCGACTAAGACTAGGCATTTCAAAATACTCTCAAGCAAAGAAATCTTCATATTCCTTTAATAAATCAATAAGCTTGGACCTAAAATGAGAACTCAATTTTTTGCTAATATATGTCGGCCTAGGCCTATCTCCTGGACCTATATATATGTCTTCTAACTCGTCGGCCAATATAAAACCCTGCCCAAGTTTGCCGTTGTTGTGATCCATGGTGTCCTCGTTGTAGACGCTCGAGCCCTCCACGACGCCTTCAAAGTAGTAATTGAGGCTCCTCGTCTCCAACGGGCCGTATATCAAAATCGGACACCTTTAGAAAATTGGTTTGACAAAGTTTGCTAGACAGGTAATCAATACCATCGATTTCATAAAACGGCAAACCGGCGTTAGCAACGTTGACTGACATGTCAGCTGGCACGATCTCTATCTTGTTGCCTTGCCACTGGATTAAGCTTTGATGCATTCTGGAAGGGATGCAGCAGTTGGCATGGATCCAATCCCTTCCTAGCAGCACGCTATACGATCCCTTCCCATCGATGACGAAAACGTAGTGGGCACGGTTTTGATGCCGACGATCAGCTCAGCATTTAAAACTCCCTTAGCTTCTGGAGGGTTGCCGCCGAAGTCTTTGAGAACCATATTTGTCTTAATCAAATCTTCGGCTCCTTTGCCCAGCTTCATAAAAGTTGCGTAGGGCATTACGTTGACAGCAGCTCCTCCATCGACTAGCATTTTGGACATCGGCTTGCCATTGATAAATCCCTTGACGTACAGTGGCTTCAAGTGCCGATTCTCAGTCCCCTCAGGTTTTTGTTCCAGGGATAGTGCCAGTCTAGCCAAGGTCTCTTCTACGTTGTCTGCACCGGCCTCGGCAGCCTCGAACTCAGCCGGTAGCAAAAATACCATGTTGACCGATGCAGAGGCTTTCCCTTTTCCTTTGGCCGCCCTTCTTGCTTGGTTGGCTGGGCTCTCATCGGCTGGGGTGTTCTTCTTCTTGGGACGCCACTGCTTTGTTGTAGTCGATAGTTGATCTCTTATTGGACTTCCTCCTCCTAGCCGTTGCTTTCCATCCTCTAAATTCTTCTTTTTTGGCTCTTGGTGAACAGGCCGAAGGGGCACAATTGTGGGTTAGCCGATTGTTCCTCCTTGGCTTCCTCTTCTTCTTTGTCTTCATCCTCGAAGAAATCTTGATGGATCGAGCCCAGCCGACCGTGCACAGGTAGTCGTCTCTGGTTAAGCTGCACAGCTCTAGGGACGAATCGGATAGGACTTTGCATGGGGGGTCCTTGTATTTGTCCTCTCAAAATTCGCTGTAGGCCGGGCGGTTTTCGATTGTAGGTAGCTTCATGCCCGATTCTCAGCAAAATAGGAAGAACTCACAGCGCCAATGCGGGTCGCGGGTCGTAGCCACTGTGGCATCGGATGTATTGGAATCCCACCTGCTCAGGCTCCCTCTGGTATGGTTTACCACACCTCGTTTCCTCCTCATCTTGCACACATTGATGGAATCGAAGCATGCTGTCCATGCGTCAGGGCCGACGGCCAGTGGTATGCACCATGTTGACTGGTGTGGCTTTGTCTCCAGTCGGCTTCTTGGACGGTGTCCCTGATTCGGCCTTTACCGATTTCAAAGTTTTGGCTAAGTTGTACGTCACTCGGTGCTGCCGATCAGCTCGCCTATGGCTGGCTTGGACCATGTTGACTGGGAAGGGGTTGCCATCGACCTTCATCGGCTTAGCCGATTCTTCAAACTTTATCTTCCCGGCTTCGATGGCCGACTGGATTTGTTGTCAAAACACTTTGCAATCATTTGTGCTGTGGGGGGTGGTGTTGTGCCATTTGTAGTACTTTTTCTTCTTGAGCTCTTCGGCCGATGGGATGACGTGGTTGGCCGGAAGCTGAATTTGTTTCTCCCTCAATAGCAGATCGAAGATCCTGTTGGCTCTAGTTATATCAGAGTCGTATTTCTCCTCCTTAGCCGACTTTTTTAGCCATTGGCAGGTTATGGCCTTCTTATTCCTTGTCCACTCGGCTGCAGCCACCTCTACATCGCTGTCGCTTGAATCTGAATCCATTGTGCAGGCAACGTGGGTAATTTTCTTGATGGTCTTCCTGGACTCTTGAAATCTTTGCTCGTGAGCCGTCAACTTCTGGGCCAAGTGGGCCAGGCTGTCGAAGTCTTGAGCCGAAAACCTTTCACGGATTGGAGGCAAGAGGCCGTGAAAAGCTAAGTCGGCTAGCTGCGAGTTCGATAACACCAAGCTGTAGCATTGGTTCCTCATATCCCTGAAGCATTGGATGTAGTCCTGGACCGATTCTTCTTGCTTTTTCCTAATGTCGGTGAGGTCCGACAACTTCATCTCATGGGTGCCGGAGTAGAAGTAGTTATGGAATTGTTTCTCGAGATCGGCCTAGCTTTGAACCGAGTTGTACGGTAATGATGAAAACTAGGTAAAAGCCGATCCTAAGAGCGATAGCGGGAACAGGTGAACTCTGAGCGCGTCTGTAGCCAATACCTCCCCCCATTGAACTAGGAATCAGCTAACGTGTTCATAAGTAGGCACGTTGTCTTGCCCAGAGAATTTTGAGAAATCCAGCACCTTGTACTGGTTTGGCAGTGGCACCCTCTTGAAGTATTCTAGATATGGGCACCTTGTACTGATCGCGCATGACGTTGGCAATCAGCTCGGCCCAAGGCTTGTTATCTTGAACTTGGACTTGAGGTATCGGCTCACACTGTTCGTATGGTACGGGTCCTTGCCGATACTAGGGTGTTGGCGTCTGCGTCCGGTATTGTAGCTCGTATTGGCCCCCCGAATATTGGTGTTGGAATTGGTTTGCAGCTGGAGGTGGCCGAGACACAAGTGGTGGTGTTTGATCAAGAGGTTGCCGATTTCCGCCAGAATTGTGATGTGGCGCTGGAACGAAGTTGTCAATCGGCTCATTGGATATGACATGTCACCGATTGGTGTTGAACTTGTTCTCCACCTGCTCCTGGGTCACTGTTCGGGCGCCATGCCCCTGGTGTTGAGACTGTTGTTGGACCAGGATCCTGGGGTGCGGCTCTGAAGCCGATGCATGCGCATTCGGCTGGACTGGGACTCCTCCTGGTGGATTCTGCTGCCCCAGCGGCAGGATCGGCCGGCCCTGAGTCGACAGCGTCCTGTAGCCTGGGAACTGGCCGTCAGTGAAATACGTCAGCCCTCTTGGCAACTGCTTGGCTATATTTGAATCAACCACAGTTCTTATCATGTTATCGAGGGTGTTAACCAATATGCCGCTCTGGTTGATGAGAGCTTTATAGACAGTCGAGTCGATTCGGTCCTACAGAGTGTGAAGGCCCGAATCATCTTGTTCTTGTTTAACATCCTCCACCTCCTTCTTCCCCTTTTTGTCCTCCTCGGAGGACATGTCGAAGTCTTCGATCTTGAAATTGAACTTCTGGATGACTGCCCCAGACCTGGTCTGTGGATCCCCGTTTTTGAGGACGGGAATCATTCGTGTTCATAGTACCATTTCCCTGGATCAAGTAGTTTGGTACCCATGAATACAGTACTGAATTATCACGTGCAAAGTGCATGAATAGTCTTACATAGAATATATTACAATAATAAGCCTGAAGGCAATATCCAACACATAGGATCTCATGGTCCAGATACAACCAAAGACATAAATTAGATAAGGCAGCGGAATAGAAGGCAGCGGCTCGTCGATTGCCACAGGCAACGACTGGGGACTAAGACCTAGATGGCCCCTTCATCTTCATTGCTCTCCTGGTAGTAGGCATAGGGATCGTCCAAGTCTTTATCTCCACCGTCTGGAAGTTTGTGCATATAGCAAGGGTGAGTACCAACCTTACTTAGCAAGTGATGCACCTGATAGGGTCATCAAGGATAGCTGAGGTTCTTTTGCACAGATCCAATTTTGTAAATAATTTCACAAGCCTAATCATCTAGCCAAGTCAGGTTTTAGTTCCATGGTATATTAAGTCGGCAACAGTTCTGTCTACCATCCATTGTGATTCCAAGGATGGCTTCCCGCCTCCGGATCGTCATGGTTTTCTGGGGAATCTACCCCTTCTCGCAGTTTGAGAAGTTGAGTCCACCAGCACACAAAATCATTATGCACACCATCCCATCATATTAAAAATTATGAGTCTAGCCACAAGAGAAACTTGTCACGTTGCTCATTATCTGCGAGCAAGGCTATTCGAATAGATTGATTTACTCACACTGCAGTGGATCTACACTTTACCCGTACTCTGTGACTGCCCAACAAATGAGCCTACGTCCCAACCACATGAGACGGTCACGACAAAACTTTTCAAATAACCTCACTTTGGCAGTACCCGCTCCATAAACTTTAATCCTCTTGCACTCTAGCCGTACACAGTTCCTAGCAGCGAGAGGAGTTCTGGCGTTTCAGGGGTAAGGAAAAACTCACTCAATCTTTAAGTTATCATTAAGTTCAATTTTATCCTCCATATAGGGCGCGCTACCTTTTGGTAGGCCCTCCACCACAATCCTGGGCACGCTACCTATTGGTAGGCCCTGGGCACGCTACCTATTGGTAGGCCCTCCACCACAATCCACATAGGAACCACTATGCAGGGGTACTGCCTCCGCTTGGCTATCTACTCCGCTAGGTCTATACCCATTCGAGTTGTACGGTTGTTGTTAACGGCTAAATTTGGTAACGAAATCCCTAAGTCTAGCCGAGATTGAAGCGGAATCGGATCGGCTAGATTGACGGAGAAGCAAAGGCCAAATCGGCTGAGATGCGATCAGCTACGAAGCCAGTCGGCTAAAATTGAATCGGACGAGAGCAGCCGATAGCTGATTCCGAGTTCAGAGAAGTTGGAATCGTTTCTGATGAAGATGCTTGGAGATAAAATAGAAGATTTGGTTCCCAAATCGCGCATTAAAGATATTTCCATCTAGGGATAAAATCCTGTAATGGCAAGTGTATGTAAATTAGGGATTTGTTTATAGATTATCCTGGTGTAAAGGAGGCAACGGACTGCGTCCCGTGCTTTTATCGTACTGATACAGTAGTAAGTTAACAACCGTGTTTAGCACGGTCTTTGTTGTACTTGGGTATAAATAGGACCGAGACCCCTGTAATCAAGAACACACAATCAATATACACAATTCAATCAACTTTCGGCGCATCGCCAAACTTTTTCTTCGGACGAGTTCTTTATCTGGCTTCGGGCTGCATCGTTTCGATCCCCAAATCCAGGTAAATGCTTGTCATTAGTAGTGTTTCCTGCTGATTCTAGTGCTTCCATCGTAATGATACTCTAGATTCAGGAGTTTATGCTGCGCTAGTTATCATATATTGCACAAAAACTAGAACAATGTTTAGATCTATCCCACCATCGGCCAGTTCTATCAAGAATCAACAGCCGATGAGGCTAGATCTAAAGGTTGAGTTAGTTTATATGTGGTATCCACCGTCTTGAGGGATACAAATCGGCTATAATAGATCCAGTAGCTCTTTTTATACTTAATGTTGCATCTAATTGACCTATTAAGTCGTTCTTAGAGCTATTATGATCTGTTCGGCTAGATTTATACGCTTAGAGACAGTGCCGGGGTTTCAGCCGGCCTTATCTATTTTAGTATGTTTTTAGTACACTTATTACTAGATATATATTAAAAGTGTCTGTTATATTAAGATCTTACTCTTATTAAGTGCCATAAGCCGAATCGGCTTGCTAGCAATAGCTGATAGCCGATGAACCCTGACTTAGCGCACTTAGTTTAAGAATAATATATTTTCATAAGAATCATCGGAGTACTAGCCGATCCACAGTTAGTCCTATAGTATCGGCTAGGTTATCAATACATATATCTATTATCCCTTGATGAATTTGGTTTAAGTGATCAATACTGTCTCGGCATAGCCGATCTATTCTAATCACTTGGTTTAAATATACTTTGGGATAGCATATATATGTTCATGGATTCCCTCAGCCAATCCAGTGGGATCTAACCTAACGCTTAATGCACATATCTTGTTTTTCTTGTTGGTTAACAGATCAAACCAACTGGCACGCCCTATATCTTACAGCTAGCCAAGAAAGGACCTACACTGAAGTTAAGCAGATCTCCCAGGCCAGCGTGTGAGGGAAAATTCTCATCAACACGCTTCTTGGCACGCCTGGTGGGACTATCTTTATCAACTCGGCAAGGACGCATCGATTCAACCGAAAAGATGGTCGACAGCAAGAGCCCCAACGTTTCTCAGGAAAACGTCGTGCCCGTGAAGATGGAACAATTGTAGGCTGAACATCAAGCCGACTACCAGATGATGGTAGAAGAGCTTCAAGCCAACTACCTCCGATCGTTCACCCAGACGAGGTCTGGGGCTATTCACCAAAAATACAAGTATGGTATGGAGGATTTCAAGGCATCTTCCTCTGGCAGATCCAAAGACAAGCAGAAGATGGAAGAGCCGAATCAGAGACAAGACGATTCGGGGTTGCATACTTTGCAAGACCGAATCAACTCGGCTGTTCACCACGCGTTGGTCAACCAAAGCGGCATTCTCGTTAACACTCTCTACAACATGATTGCCACTGTGGTCGATGCGAAGATAGCCGATCAGCTGTAGCGGGGGCCGACTTACTTCACCGACGGCCAGTTTCCTGGCTACAGGACATTGGCCACCCAAAATCGGCTGATCCTGCCGCCAGCACAACAGGGGCCACCAGGAGGGATCCTCAACCAGCCGAATCCATCCGGATCAGCTTCAAGACTGGCGCTCACGGTGTTGGACCGGCAGCAGCCACTTCCCCAGGACCAGATCACCAACATGTTCAACGATAATCGGTAGATAGAGCCGGTTGCCCAGATCGGTCTCAAAGGGCAATACAACGCCGGCGATCGCCAATTGTTCCCCGATCCGCCAACTCCACCGCCAGGCAATCGACCGCCTCCTGTCGGCCATCAGTACCAGTACTAGGGAGGCCACCAGGATCACCACTATAGGCCTCGAACACCACCACCTTTGTATCGGCCAGCGCCCGCGCCATATGATCAATACGAGCCGATACAGCAGGACAAGAGGACGTGGGCTGACTTGATCGCGAACGTCATGCGTGATCAGTTTGGCCTCAAGCCAAAAGATTTAGGAAACATATATCGGTACCCCTACCCAGAGTATTTTGAGCGGGTTCCACTGCCTAACCGATACAAAGTACCAGACTTCTCGAAATTCTCAGGGCAGGACAACGTGTCAACATACGAGCATGTCAGCCGATTCTTGGCGCAGTGCGGCGAAGCATCGGCTACAAACGCCTTGAGAGTATGATTGTTTCCCTTGTCTCTCTCGGGATCGGCTTTTACATGGTTCTCTTCACTCCCCTACAACTCAATTCAGAGCTGGGCCGATCTCGAGAAACAATTTCACAACTATTTCTACACTGGCAATCACGAGATGAAGTTGTCGGATCTTGCAAACATTAGGCAGAAGCACAACGAGTCGGTTCAATATTACATTCAACTGTTCAGGGAGATGAGGAACCGATGCTATAGCCTGGTGCTATCGGACGCCCAGCTGGCTGATTTGGCCTTTCATGGCTTGATCGCGCCGATTCGCGAGCGGTTTTCAGCTCAAGACTTCGATAGCTTGGCGCATCTCGTGCAGCAGGTGACGGCCCATGAACAAAGGTTCCAAGACACTAGGAAGGCCGTCAAGAACATATCTCAAGTCATCGTTGACTTAGCGTCCGATTCGACGCGGAGGTGGCCGCAGCCGAGTCGGCAAAGAATAAGAAGGCCATCGTCTACCAATGACTGTTGAAGACTGCCTAGGAGGACAAGTATGACTTCGACATCACGAAGGCCGACAAGATATTCGACTTGTTGCTGAAGGAAAAGAAAATTCAGCTTCCAGCCAATCACGTCATCCCGTCGGCCGAGGAGTTGAAGAAAAAGAAGTACTGTAAGTGGCACAACTCCACATCTCATGCCACTAATGATTGCAAAATCTTCAGACAACAGATGCAGTCGGCAATAGAGGTCGAGAAACTCAAGTTCGTCGATTCAAGTCGGCCGATGAAGGTAGATGGCAACCCATTCCCAATCGACATGGTTCAGGCCAGCCCCGGACGAGCCGATCGGCAACGCACTACGAGATATAGCTTAGCCGATACATTAAGAGGGGTCAAGGCAGAAAGCAAGCCGACTGGAGGTCAAGCCACGCCAATCAACATGGTGCGCCCTGTTGTCAAATCGGCTGACCGACGACCAATCTACGAGGACAGTCGATGCCGCCCCCAACACCGATCTCGGCGGGAAGGGTCTCGGTTTGAAGCACCTCGTTGGCACGAGCCAGAGACGCGAAGCTGCCGATACGAGAGGGATCACAGCAGTCCGATCCACATTGGCATTGCGAATTTTTCAGTACTGTTGGGAATCCGGCATGAGGCGCAAACACTTGACGACTGCCTGGCCTGCAGCGATCGTCGTGAAGACGAACACAGGAGCCCATCAATCACAAGCCTAACTCGGTTCGTCCCCAGGGCCGTCCAATTAAACTAGGGGCGACGGTCTGTTCATGATGGGCTAGGGCCGATCCACAAATATTTCTTCGTTGACGAGGATGACAAAAATAACAACTACAATGAAGACGAGGCCGACAATGAAGAATCGGGCAACCCCCAATGGTGCTCTTCCGATCTCTTCACAAAAACACAGAAGCGAAGGATTCAGAGGATGAAATGTGAAGGAAGGGAGGAAGAGGTTCGGCAGATGATCAAGGAGCAGCGCCGTCGGCTGGGCAAGAGCAGAAGGGAATGGAGGCCCAAAAAGAAGATTGCACCAGCCGACGACAAGGAAGCCGCAGAGGAATCAGCCGATCAAGCCAAAAGGGCAGCCAAAGGGAAAGGGAAAGATTCTGCATCAGTCAATATGGTGTTCATATTGCCAGCCGAATTCGGCGACCCCGAAGCCGATGCAGACACCATCGAAGACACCTTGGCAAAACTGGCATTATCCCCGGATCACGCAGTTTTCGACAAGCCAGAGTGGACCGAAAATCGGCACTTGAAGCCGTTGTACGTGAAGGGCTTCGTCAACGGCAAGCCGATGTCAAAAATGCTAGTCGACGGGGGAGCTGCAGTCAACCTGATGCCCTATGCTACATTCAGAAAATTGGGCAAGGGGGTCGAAGATCTGATCAAGACCAACATGGTGCTCAAGGACTTCGGTGGCAACCCATCAAAAACAAAGGGCATCCTAAACGTCAAACTGACCGTCGGCAACAAGACCATGCCCACAACATTTTTTGTCATCGACGGGAAGGGGTCTTATAGCCTACTGCTCGGGAGGGACTGGATACATGCCAATTGTTGTGTTCCTTCTACAATGCATCAGAGCTTGATCAAATGGGACAGCAACAAGATAGAGATCGTGCCAGCCTACAGGTCAGTAAGCGTCGCCAATGCCGATTTGCCACTTTGGAAAATCGATGGCATTGATTTTTTGTCCGGGAAAATCTGGAAAGCCAATTTTCTAAAAGTGTCCGATTCTGCCGTACAGCCGATTGGAGATGACGAGCCGTAGCTGCTACTTTGAACAAGACATCGTGGAATGCTCAAGTGTCTACAGCATGGACACCGCAGATGAAGACGATGGGAAGCTCGGGCAAGGTTTTACGTCGGCCGACGAGTTAGAGGAAATTGACATCAGTTCTGGAGACAGGCCGAGGCCGACGTATATTAGCAAAAATTTATCTTCTCTTTGTAGATCCCAGCTCATTACTTTGTTGAAAGAATATAAAGATTGCTTTTCTTGGGAGTATTTTGAGATGCCTGGCCTTAGCCAATCTATTATTGTTCATCAACTGTCGATTAAGGCAGGCTATCGGCCATTCAAACAGCCTCCCAGGAGGTTTAAGGCCGATATGTATGACGCAATCAAAGCCGAAATCACTCGGCTATATGACGCTGGATTCATTCGGCCTTGCCGATATGCCGGGTGGGTCTCAAACATCGTCCCAGTGTTAAACAAGAATTGTAAACTTAGGGTATGCTTTGATTTCAGAGATCTAAACAAGGCCACCCCTAAGGACATGTACCCAATGCCTATAGCCGATCTGCTTGTTGATGTTGCTTCAGGCCACAAGATTATTAGTTTTATGGATGACAATGCAGGTTACAATCAAATATTTATGGCCGAAGAAGACATCCACAAGACTGCGTTTCGATGCCCTGGAGCAATCGGCTTATATGAATGGGTTGTAATGACGTTCGGCCTAAAGAATGCTGGGGCGACATATCAACGGGCCATGAACTACATTTTTCATGATATGATCGGCTCTCAGGTGAAAACCTACATCGATGATGCTGTTGTTAAATCCAAGGAAATGGAGAACCACATAGCCGATCTGAGACAAGTGTTGGAGCGGACAAGGAAATATGGCCTGAAAATGAATCCATTGAAGTGTGCGTTCGGCGTATCGGCCGGGGTAGTTTCTAGGATTTCGTGTTCATGAAAGAGGAATTGAGGTTATGTCAAGGAGCATTAATGCTATCAAGACGATTCAGCCTCCGAAGGACAAGAAACAACTCCAATCGCTGATCAGGCGATTCAAAGCCAATCTCTCAGAAAAGATGGAGTCGTTTACACTGCTTCTTCAGCTGAAAGCCGATCAAGCATTTACATGGGGGGCAGAGCAGCAAAAGGCTTTTGACAACATCAAGGATTATCTAAGCTCGCCTCCAGTTTTAATGCCTCCATGAAAAGGGATACCATTTGTTGACCCCCATTTTTGAGGACGGGAATCATCCATGTTCATAGTACCATATCCCTGGATCGAGTAGTTTGGTACCCACGAATACAGTTCTGAATTACCAGGTGCAAAGTGCACGAATAGTCTTACATCAAAATTATTACAATAATAGGCCCGAAGGCAATACTAGTCCAGATACAACCAAAAGTAGAGTTTAGATGAGATCAGCAGTCGGAAGGCAGCGGCATGTCGATTGCCACAGGCAATCACCGGGGACTAAGACCTAGTAGACGCTTTCTCCTCCATCGCCCACCTGGCAGTAAGCATAGGGGTCCTCCAGTTCTTTGTATCCTCCATCTTAAGGTTTGTGCGTATAGAAAGGGTGAGTACCCAACATACTCAGCAAGCCGACACGGAATGATGCACATGATAGGGTCATTCAAAGGATGGCCAAGGTTCATTTGCACAAAGCAAATTTTCACAATTCATTTCACAAACCTATTGTCTAGCCAAGTCATGTTTTAGTTTTAGAGTATATTACAACGGCGACGGTTCTGTCTACCCTCCATCATGATTTCTAAGGATGGCCTCCCGCCTCCGATTCGTCATGGTTTTTTGGGAAGTCCACCCCTTCTCGCATTTCGAGAAGTTGAGTCCACCAGCGCACAAAATCGTTATGCAATCCCATTCCCATCATTTTAAAATTTATGAGTCTAGCCACGGGAGAAACTTGTCACGTTGCTCATTAACCGCGAGCACGACTATTCGAATAGATTGATTGCTGACACTGCAATGGATGTACACTTTACCCGTACTCCGCGACTACTCATTGGATGAGCTTTCATCCCTTCATATGGAATGGTCACGGCAAAGCCTTTCGATAACTTTGCTTCGGCAGTACCTGCTCCATGAACTTAAATCCTCTTGCACTCTAGCTGTCCTTTCCTAGCAGTGAGAGGAGTTCTGGCGCTCCCGGGGTAAGGGAAAAACTTTCACAACATTCTCATTCATTACTCAACACTTAGGCCGCAGCCTTATCCCAATAACCATAACCACCTCTTCACTCAAGAACCACTATGCAGAGATACTGCCTCCGCTCGGCTATCTACTCCGCTAGGTCTATACCCATTCGAGAAGTACGGCTGTACTGGCTCGTTCCAGGTTATAAGTCTCATGGCTCGGTCCTTAATTGACCAGGGGCGGTACTAGCCTTTACCGGAATCCACCCAAATCCATCCATCCGCCCTAGTCCAAAACATTGGTTTTTGTACTTTTTGTTTTTCATCAAAATCATTTCATCATGATCAAGGCAATGTGGCGCTCATGTCTCCACATGCCGTATTCGAACTACCTTCCCAAAGATAGTTGCCCAAGCACGAAGCTCCTTTGTAAAATCATGAGTATGCAAGAATCTAGTATAAGCAGGGCTAAGAATTTTACTGAAGTTAGCCTCCGGTCATATCACATCGAGGGTTACAAAGAATAATTCTAATGGTAATCAACATCAAGGCAGGGTATACCAAGCATAGGTACTCATTTGTGTATAGCATGCATTTTGTAATTGAAATCAACATCATTTCGCAACGTAGGATCAATATGTTCAAAGGGAAGTGTTGACTTGCCTTGCTCGCACACTTGTTGGCCGGGGTCTTCAACGTAGTCAGCGCTTGCTCCTTCGGTTGCTATCCGTACGTGCGAAAAATCAATTGAATTCGATCAAAATTCAATAAAATACCGAGAGATCGAATAGAATCATAAAAATGACTCCAAACGTTTAGCCTAAAATTCTACTCGAGTTCGGACAAGAGTTTTTGGGACAAAATCCGAGTTTAAAACGGGTTCGAGGGTTTTAGGGTTTTTGCGAAGCGTCGATCGAATTTTACTAAGGAATAAATTTAAAAGCGCTAATCGAAGGAATTTGTGCTCGAGGTTTTGGAGGTATGAGCATCAAAAGAAACATATTTTTAATGGCAGAAAAGAAATAGATAAACTTCAGATTAAAACGACGCAAAACGAAATTTCCGAAAAATCCGATTTCTATTTCCGAATTTGCACCGAGAAAAATACACGAGAAAACAATATATTTTTGCCCAAATATTTTCCCAAATATTTCCTAGACTTTTCCTAATTTTCCAGGATTTTTCCATATTTCCCCTTTTTCTTTTCCCTTTTTTTCCTTTTTCTTTTTGTTCTCTTTTCCTTTTTCCTTTCTTTTTCTCTTTTTCCTATTCCCTTCTCCTCTACCTGTTCGACCCGGCGCCCTCTCTCTCTTTTCTCTCTTTTGGCCAGCGGCTGGTGCAAGCGCGAAGGGGCGACGGCTCGGGGACTCACCGGCGGCGACGGCGACTGCAAGGGGAGGCAGCGGGACACCGGCGCACGGCGGCGACGGCTCGCGGCAACAGCGGCGGCGCTCGGCGGCTCGCGGCGCTTCGGCGATGGTGGCGCACGACGGCTAGGGTTGCGGCAAGGGAAAACGGTGAGGGAGAGGGGTGGAGAACGGCAGCGAGGTTGGGGAAAGGGGATGGGGCTTCGGCCCTATTTATAGGTGCGGCCAGGTAGGGGAACGGGAGAGAGGGGTGGACCGGCGTGACGCACGGGTTGGCAGGGGCCGGTGCGGCGAACACGGGCGACGCGCGGGGGCCGGGCGGGGCGTTGGCACGTGGCACACGCGGCGCGGGGCCTGTACAGCGGGCGACGCGCGGCGCAACGAGGGCGGGGTCCGGGACGGCGGGCGACGCGCGGAAGGCGAGCGCGGGCGGGGTCCGGGCGCGGTGACGTTAGCGCGCGGCGCGATGCCGGGCCGGGGCGTGGCGCGGCACGGCACGGACGCGTGGTGCGTGGCGCGCACGAGGTGAGGTCCGGTGCGGCACGGGCGACGGCGCGCGGCGCGTGTCGCACGCAGTGCGGGGTGGAGGACCGGGCCGAACACCTTGTGACATATGAACAGTGCACTTCTCCATTTTCCCGATTTTAATTTCCAATTTCAAATTCCTGTTTTCTTTCACTCTAAAAATTCAAAATAAAAATCTAATATTCACAACATTAGTTTAAAAATATATTTCCAAACTTTTCACCCACTTTTATTTATTTAAAAATATATATCACCTTATTTAATTTAATCCTTATTCTTAAATTCCATAAATCACAATTTTACTTCCAATTAATTTCTAGACTTTTTATAAATCCTCTAAAATATTTATTGCCCATTTTATTTTCTAATTAATATTACACAACCACCAAATAATGTTTTGTTTCCCCAATCTATATTTTTATGAATCCAGACCCTTTTCCTATTTTGTTTTAAAATCCCCAACTCTAAACTCTGAGATTTTTCTTCCCAACGGAAATCCAAATCATTTGGTTTTTCTCAAACATCGAGATGAATCGTTCACATATAAATTTATGCAACCAAGCTAGCAAATAAAAAGCGAAAACTCGATCAAGCGGCAACAAACGAAAAGTTTTTGTGAGTTCCGATTTTTAATTTCTGGTTTTTAAATTCTTCGATTTTTAGGGTGTTCCACCATTCAAGCTATACCTATCAGCCGATGACAAGTCAATCGGTTCGGTTTTGATCCAAGATGTTGAAGGCAAAGAAAAGGCTATCTTCTATCTCAGCCGTCGGCTTCTAGATGCGGAGACAAGGTATTCACCCGTGGAGAAGCTGTGTCTGTGCCTATATTTCTCATGCACAAAGTTAAGGCACTATCTGCTATCCAATGAATGCACCATAATCTGCAAAGCCGATGTAGTCAAATACATGCTATCGGCTCCAGTGCTAAAAGAGAGAATTGGAAAATGGATTTTTACTTTAACAGAGTTTGATCTGAGGTATCAGGCACCCAGGGCAGTCAAAGGACAAGCTATAGTCGATTTTATTGTGGAGCACAGAAATGACTCAATCGGCTCAGTGGAAATCATGCCTTGGACATTGACGTTTGATGGCTCGGTCTGCACCAACGGCTGCGGCATCGGCTTGGTCATTATTTCACCCAGGGGGGCAAGTTTTGAATTCGCTTTTGCCATCAACCCCCATGCTACAAACAACCAAGCCAAATATGAGGCCATACTTAAAGGATTGCATCTACTCAAAGAAGTTGAAGCCGATGCCATCGAAATAATGGGAGACTCACTGTTGGTCATCCGCCAGTTATCAGGAGAATATGAATGCAAAAACGATGCACTGATGGTCTATTATCAACAATGCCGGGAATTGATGGAAGGTTTTCGGCTAGTCACTTTAAAACATATCCCTAGGGAGCAGAACATAGAAGCCAACGATTTAGCTCAAGGGGCATCAGGCTACAGGCCGATGATAAAAGATATTAGAGCAGAAGTTGCTGCCATCACATCCGATGATTGGAGGTTTGAAGTTTACAATTATTCAGGAATCCCTCTCAGTCGGCTTCAAGAAAATTGCGATACAAGGCTCTAAGATATGTTTTGCTCAACGAAGATCTTTATTATCGGACGATTGATGGTGTGCTGCTCAAATGTTTAGGAGCCGATCAAGCCAAAGTGGCTATCGGAGAAGTTCATGAAGGGATCTGCGGGACGCATCAATCGACTTACAAGATGAAGTGGCTACTTCGGCGAGCAGGATATTTCTGGCCGACAATGCTGGAGGATTGTTTCAAGTATTATAAGGGTTGTTAGGACTGTCAGAAATTCGGCGCCATACAATGAGCACCAGCATCGGCTATGAACCCAATCATCAAGCCTTGGCCGTTCAGAGGATGGGGCATCGATATGATCAGCCAGATCAATCCACCCTCAAGCAAAGGGCATAAATTCATTTTGGTGGCAACATATTATTTCACAAAATGGGTGGAAGCCGTTCCTTTAAAGAAAGTGGATTCTAAGGATGCAATCGAGTTTGTTAAAGAGCACATCATCTACCTATTTGGCATCCCCCAAACTATCACAACTGACTAGGGATCTATATTCATATCAGATGAGTTTGTTTAGTTTGCCGACGGCATGGGGATCAAGCTACTTAATTCTTCGCCGTACTATGCACAGGCCAACGGGCAAGCCAAAGCTTCAAATAAAAGTTTGATTAAGTTGATTAAGAGAAAGATCTCTGAGTACCCCAAGCAATGGCACAGCCGATTGGCCGAATCTCTTTGGGCATATCGGATGGCCTGCCATGGATCGATCCAAGTCCCTCCATACAAGCTGGTCTACGGGCACGAGGCAGTGCTGCCATGGGAGAGCGTCATCGGCTCAAGGCGCATTCAACTACAAGACCAACTCACAGCCGATGATTATTGTCATTTGATGATAGACGAATCAGAAGACCTAGTTTTGTCAAGGATGAGGGCCTTGGAAAAAGTTACAAAGGATAAAGAACGAGTAGCCCGCCATTGTAACAAGAAAGTTGTGCCTAAATCTTTTGAAGAAGGCGAGCTCGTTTGGAAATTGATACTGCCGATTGGATCAAAGGATAACAAATTCGGCAAGTGGTCACTAAATTGGGAAGGGCCTTTCAAGATCCACAAATGTGTCTCTAAAGGGGCTTATATGATAGAAGGTTTAGATGGAGAAGTGTTTGGAAGGGCTCTAAATGGCAAATACTTGAAAAAATACTACCCAAGTGTCTGGATCAACTCGTGATTCGGCTATGGTCTCTCAGCCGATTCATGATAGGCGATGTCCTGTTTTAGCCAAGCATCTCCTTTAGGTCATTTTCATGGAATATTTTTCCCCTAATTTTCTACAATCGGCTAGTGTTGGCCGACAGCGACAACAACAAGGTGCAATTGAGTTGAGTTCATAATTTTGTCGACATCAAAAATATCAACAAAATTAGGGGGACATATATATACACAAGATTTAAGCCAATTACAGACAGGTGGACATCAAAAAACAGACAGGTGGAAATCAAAAAAAAATTTGAGCTTCGTAATCGGCAGTCGTGATGTAAAAATTTTTTCGAAGCATATTATCAAGAGGAAGTTTTCGGAATCGGCATGGCATTGGATTAGGAGCAAGCTTGAGCCAATTACAAGACAGTGAACGCACAAGGCATTTTTCAAACCAGATTATCAAGAGGAAGTTTTTGAAATCGGCATGGCATTGGATTAGGTGCAAGCTCGAGCCGATTACAAGACAGTGAACGCACAAGGCCGAAGCCGATTTCATTACAAGAACGGTTTTCGAATCAACAGTTATATCGAGACAACTCATAAGACCAAAACCAATTATAACACAGATGAGGTCAGAATTACCAAATTATATTAAGCAGTTGCAAGGCAGAAGCCGATTACAAAAGTTAGACAAATGTTTACAAAAGGGCACAACCGATTTCAGAAGAGAAAATATTACTAGGAATGGGCTTCAATTTTTGAGGAAATTGGCTATGGCCAACAGCACCTTCCGCCTTATCTAATCCACTTCCTCGATAGCCTTCGTGTCGTCGGTGTCGGACCCGGTCATCGGCCGCACCCCTTTCGCCAAGCCCCTGAGATGAGACACAGCCGCCTTGATGCTTAGCCGTTGGGATTCAACTTCTGCCGGTAGGCTGGCCATGTATTCTGGATGTCGATTTCGTTCATGACTTGAACTAAATCGGCCATCAACTGGTCTTGGCGCGCGAGAAGTTGTTCGAGCTTGGCGGCTGGCTCGGTCTTCAGGCGGTCGAATTCGGCTTTTTGTGCTTCGATGCTTTCTTTGCTGGACTTGATGGTTGCCGATAGCATCTGGTTTTCCCGACGATCGGCTATGCGTTGCTGGGCCCGCTCGTACTTTAGTTGGTGCGCTTCCAGGAAGGTCGCTAGCATGATCGTGTCGGCTATCGCCTCGGGCAACTGGCCTTGGATCTCCTCGAAGCGCGCACGGATTGGGCCACAGTCGGCCGCCAGCACGTCGAGAGAGGCCTCCAGCCGATTGCCAATGTCGGCTATGGTGGCCCTCACGTCTGCATCTAGTGGCACCAGCACCTTCTCGCCGTCCTCACCAGGCTCCTCAAACTCCGACAAGTCGAAGTTGAGGATGTCGGCTATGTTCTAGAAAGAGAAGACGGTGATTAGAGAGAAACTGTTAAATTGACAAAGCCGATTATAAAGCTCAGGACCGTGGACATTGGGGCCGGGGCAACCTCTTCGTCGGCTGGTTTGTTACCCGCGGTCGATGTAGCTCATCATCGGCACCACTACTGCCGCCCACAGCCAATTTGGTGCGTTCACTTGAGTCTTGGGAGGCAGAAGTCGGCGCGCGTGGCGGCTACAAGAAGAGTTAGTCAACAATCGGCTAAGCAATGTAAAGGGAAGATAAGGAGTAAAGGCTTACTGATTTCAAGATGACTGGCGGCTTCCTTGTCATGCATTTTGTTCTCTGCTGATTCAAAAGCATATGAGCAAGTGCAAGCAAATGGTTTTGAAGAAAGCAAAAGAGTTGAAGTTGCTTACCGTGATCGGCCGGACGGGGCGCTTTGGGGGACTTGGCATTTTCTGCACGCCACTTTCGGCTGACGGGGTCGTAGCATATTTTTCGAAGCTTGAGTCGGCTAAAGCCTCGTCAACGGCGTCGGCGACTTCTTCGGCCTCCACCTCCTCGTTCGATAGGCCTCGACGTCCAGGTCGATGGAGCGCAGATCATCGTCGGCTGCGGTTTTCTTCATCTTTTTGGCTGCCCGCTTCTTGGCTTCGGCAGCCGATGTAGCCGCAGCCAATGGCTGAGCCCGCTTCGCCCGACGAAGTGGCTCACGGGTCTGGCCATGGAGCAGAGTGCCAACTTTCGACTCGTTGTGGCCGATTAGCGACGGCGCCAGACCGCACCCGTTCGGCAGGACGCCGAGCGCATACTGGATTATCACCCCGCTTCAGCTCATCGAAGGAGGGGAATCGTTGATTGTCTGTAACAAAAGAAAACATGGTTAGCAGATGATCCAAGTAATGGCCGATGAATATACAACACTTGGAAAAAATGCTGACCGACGGGACACGATCTGGGTTGACCAACGCTAGGTACATGCTAGCCGATTGGTGGAAAAGGTGCTGCTTCCACTCGCCCCACGAGTGGTTGAAAATCGGTGACTTGCTCAGCGCCAAGTTGAGTCGGCCGATGTTGCCGAGTGGAGGAATTGGGAGCTGGAGGAGCCGTAGCATCATCACATTGCCTTCGATTTGGCCCCTTTGCTGGATTTTGTCGGCAAACCATAGCCCAATCGGTAGCTGGCTCATCCCAATCTGCCTTGCCGCCACCATCGGGTGATAAAATTCGTAGGTCTTCATGATGTTTCGGCCCTGATGGATGCCGACTGGCAGGATGCATGGGGAGATGGCGGTGGTGAAGATCTCCCTCGGCTCTAGATTTTCTTTCGAATCAAGCTCATCTAGCCGAAGGCTGTCTGGTTGCTCGAATTCATGGAAGTCCTCATAAGCGAACCAGACCCTGGAGTCACTCACAAAGCCGTTGTACAGCCGATCGAACCACTCTGAGAAGTCGTCGGCTGTCAACCTTGAGCCTGGATAAGTAGCAGCTGCTTCGCCGTACGACATCGGCCGACGAGTAGTTTCCTCTTCATCATTCACGATCCTCGACTCGATCAGCGGGAAGTCAGCTTGAAGGGGAGAAGGTTGTTCGGCTATCTTGTACAGGTGCAGATTCAACCATAGCTAGAGCAGCCACCAGGGACCACCAGTGCCGATGGTTTGTCTTGAGGCCAGCCGAGCCGAAGCCGATCCCAAGGTCTGGTACAGGTAGCCCAAGAGATATTTCCCTAAGGGAATCTTCCTTTTCTCCAGCAACGCTTCGGCTACGTGCTGCCAGTTGCTCATCGGCCCGCAGCTTGATCTGCATAACACAAACTTCTCGAGCCACATCATCAAGAAGGCGGTGTGCTCTCTGTTCAAAATCGGCCCGTCACGCATGTTCATGCCAATGAAGCTGCTCCAGCCGCCGATGCTCTTGGTCTTGAAAATGTGGCTGCACTTGCGCTGGAGGTCGCTTGGGCGAACCATGGAGGTGATGTCCAGGCCGGTCAGCATGACTACGTCCATCAGAGTTGGCGTCATCGGCCCTTGCCTAAACAAGAATGCGTTGAGCATGTCCGACCAGATGTATTGCGCAGCCGACAGCATAGCTTCATTCTTCGGCATGTCGGCTATTGTTAGTCCTAAGCACTGATCGATGCCAAGCTCAGCCCAGTGCATCCTTTTCCTAGCTGACATCCTAAGATACCATGCCGGCCAGTTCTTGTCAGTGGAAGGCCATGATTTGAAAGCACCAATCCAGTTTGACAGATTAGGAATGGAGAATCTGAATGGGATCCGATCGATTTCGGCATTTATTAGTTCACTTGGGTCCAGATTGCCAATCGGCCCTAAGAAGTATTGGTTCCTATGGATTAGGTGAGGGATGGCGATTTGATGGGCTAGGTGCTACAGAATATGAAGAAATGAAGGAATCACAACAAGGAAGAACAGCGAATCACGGAAATTAAATCGCAAGAATGGAAAAGGGGATCAGAGCCGATTGGACTTATCTCGGGGTATTGCCGCTCCGATGCGCCGATGGGGGTGCTTGAGGACGCCATCTAGCTGGGATCGTCGCCGCTTGGGGTTCGTCAGAGCGAATTTGGGCTTCTGGTCACCGGAGTTGCGGGGATTCGTCGAGTTCGCCGAGGAGTCACCGGAGAGGAGAGAGAAGGCTGGTTGCGGAGTGCTCGAGAGTGAAAAGTGAAGGCGTGGCCGTTTCGGTGAGAGGAAAGGACTATTTAAAGGATATTTTTGGCAGTCGAAACTATTTAGGTCGAAAAGAGCGAGAATTCGAAAGGGCAACAAATCCGCAACATTTCATATCACGGACTTGGGGGCATGTGCTAACGGCTAAATTTGGTAACCAAATCCCTAAGTCCAAACCGAGATTGAAGCGGAATCGGATCGGCTAGATTGACGGAGAAGCAAAGGCCGAATCGGCTGAGATGCGATCGGCTACGAAGCCAGTCAGCCAAAATTGAATCGGACGAGAGCAGCCGATAGCCGATTCCGAGTTCATATAAGTTGGAATCGTTTCTGATGAAGATGATTGGAGATAAAATAGAAGATTCGGTTCCCAAATCGCGCGTTAAAGATATTGCCATCTAGGGATAAAGTCCTGTAACGGCAAGCGTATGTAAATTAGAGATTTGTTTATAGATAATCCTAGTGTAAAGGCGGCAAGGGAATGCGTCCCGTGCTTTTGTCGTACAGATACAGTAGTTAGTTAACAGCCGTGTTTAGCACGGTCTTTGTTGTACTTGGGTATAAGTAGGACCCGAGACCCCTGTAATCAAGAACACACAATCAATATACACAATTCAATCAACTTTCGGCGCATCGCCAAACTTTTCTTCATACGAGTTCTCGGTCTGGCTTCGGGCTGCATCGTTTCGATCCCTAAATCCAGGTAAATGCTTGTCATTAGTAGTGTTTCCTGCTGATTCTAGTGCTTCCATCGTAATAATACTCTAGATTCAGGAGTTTATGCTACGCTAGTTATCATATATCGCATATAAACTAGAACAATGTTTAGATCTATCCCGTCATCGGCCAGTTCTATCAAGAATCGACAGCCGATGAGGCTAGATCTAAAGGTTGAGTTAGTTTATATGTGGTATCCACCATCTTGAGGGATATAAATCGGCTATAATAGATCCAGTAACTCTTTTTATACTTAATGCTGCATCTAATTGACCTATTAAGTCATTCTTAGAGCTATTATGATCTGTTCGGCTAGATTTATACGCTTAGAGACAGTGTCAGGGTTTCAGCCGGCCTTATCTGTTTTAGTATGTTTACTAGATATATGTTAAAACTGCCTCTTATATTAAGATCTTACTCTTATTAAGTGCCATAAGCCGAAATCGGCTTGCTAGCAATAGCTGACAGCCGATGAACCCTGGCTTAGCGCACATAGTTTAAGAATAATATCTTTTCATAAGAATCACGGAGTACTAGCCGATCCAAAGTTAGTCCTACAATATCGGCTAGGTTATCAATACATATATCTATTATCCCTTGATGAATTTGGATTAAGTGATCAATACTGTCTCGGCGTAGCCAATCTATTCTAATCTCTTGGTTTAAATACACTTTGGGATAGCATATATATGTTCATGGATTCCCTCAGTCGATGCAGTGGGATCTAACCTAACACTTAATGCACATATCTTGTTTTTCTTGTTGGTTAACAGATCAAACCAACTGGCACGCCCTGTATCTTACAGCCAGCCAAGAAAGGACCTACACTGGAGTTAAGCAGATCTCCCAGGCTAGTACGTGAGAGAAAATTCTCATCAACAATTGTACTGGCTCGTTCCAGGTTGTAAGTCTCATGGTTCGGTCCTTAATCGACCAGGGACGGTACTTGCCTTTGCCAGAATCCACCCAAATCCATCCAACCTCCCCAATCTAAAACATTCGTTTTTCATTTTTGGTTTTCATCAAAATTCATTTCATCATGTTCGAGGCAATGTGGCGCTCATATCTCCACATGCCATGTCTCAACTACCTTCCCTAAGGTAGTTGCCCAAGCATAAAGCTCTCTGTAAAATCATGAGTATGCATGAATCTAATAATAGCATGGCTAAGCATTTACCGAAGATTTCCTTTGGTCATTTCATATCGAGGGTTACAAAGAATATTTCTAAAGGTAAACAATATCAAGGCATGGTATATCAAGCACAGGTGTTCATTTGTGTATAGCATGCATGTTTGAATTCAAAATCAATATCATTTCGCAATTAGGATCAACATGTTCGAAGGGAGTGATGACTTGCCTTGCTCGCACTCCTGCTAGCTGGGGTCTTCCACGTAATCAACGCCTTCCTCGGGTGCTAACTGTACGTGTGAGAGAAATGATTGAATTCAATTAGAATTCATTTTTGATAAAATCCAAGAAAAGCCAAATAAAAATCATAAAGCAATGCCTAATGATCCAAGACAGTTTTGAATGAGTTTAGGTTTGATAAAACTGAATTTGGAAATGAGAGGGAGTGAGAAAGAGATGTAGTATTTGAAATCCGGAGTAAAACCGACTTGAAAGTACATATAAATCTAGCGAGGATAACATCCCAGTTGAAAATACTTTGGTGACCTAGGCATACATATAAATCTAGGTAGAAACCCAATTCTGTTGAAACTATAACCCGAGGGTTTAAATGGATTTGAAATACTTTTAATCTAGGAAAATATAGTTTTGGAACTATAAACCTTGAAGAAAAGTGGCTAAAGCATAGCTGGGAACAACTGTATGAAACTAGGGTTTGGGCTCAAAGTGAATCACCTAAGAGAGAGGGGGCTAGGTGTCAGAACACCGGAACTTCCGGTTGTTCCGGTCGGAACTTTCGGTTGTTTCGGTCGGAACTTCCGATGCTCAAGGGCTGGCCGGAACTTCCGGTGTGCCTCACCGGAACTTCCGGTGAGCGCTACGAGCGACTACGGCGCGGCGGCGGCGACGGTGTTTTGCGAGGCTGGGGACTAGGAGCTGGCTTGGTGGGGTATCGTGGAGGCCAGGGGTCCTTTATGTAGGCGCGTGCGCGCCCGGGCGGCGCTGACAGCGGCACGGCGCGTGAACAGCAGCGGCGACGCGACGGTGACTGCACGGCACGGCATGGGGCGTGCGTGGCTGACACGGTGTGGTGCGGGCACAGTGGCGGCGATGCGATGACACCGGTATGGCGGCGACATGGGCGCGGTACGACGCGACGTGCGCGACGTGCGCGACGCGACGCGCCGGTTGACCACCGACCGAAACTTCTGGTCGGGTTGGCCCAGAACTTCCGGTCCGATCAGACTGCAGTGCAAAACTTACTTGATCCTAAACCTAATCTTTGCACAAATAGTCTCCCAAAATAGTTTTTGGTCTTAGAAATATATTTTCACAATTCCTATGGTTTTTCCCAAATACTTTTACATATATACATTTATTTCAAATAAATGGGCAAAAATCATTTTATTTTTGGAAGTCAAAACCATTTCTAATTTCATTTTAATCTCCAAATAAATGACGCTTTATTTATAATGAACATTAGAACTCCCAAATAAGAAACAACAAGATCCAGAAGAGCGCAATGATGCAAAAAGGTTTTTGCGAATTCCAATTTCAGGTTTTGATTTTTAAGTTCCGATTTTCAGGGTGTTACATGGTCTGGGTGAAGGATTGCAGGTAATGAGCCTGCAGCCGCTCAACCATCTGCTTGTAGTCGGCTTGTTGTTCAGCCGACAGTTGTTCCATTGTCACTGGGAGAATGTTTTCCTGGTCGATCTATGGGTTCTTGATGTTGACCATCGCGTCGAACCTAGAAGTCTACAGTTGTCCCACCAGGCGTGCCAAAAGCATGTTGATGAGAAATTAGATTCCCACGCACTGGCCTGAGAGATTTGTTTTACTCTAGTGCAGGTTCAAATTGGTCGCCTTTGGTGATGCTTGGGCGTGCCACTTGGTTTGATCCTGTAACCAACAACAAAAGAAGAAATAGGTGTTTTGGTTAAGATTGGATCCTACTCGATCGGCTAAAGTAATTAATAAACATATAATCGCTATCCCAAAGCACATTTTGACTAAGTGATTGGGATAGATCGGTAGTGTATCGAGATAGTATAAATCACTTAAGTCCAAAAGAACATTAGGATAAAAATTATATGCATTTATAACCTAGCTGATGTCGCAGATCTAATGTTAATCGGCTAGTACCCGATATATTTTATAAAAAGATATCAATCTTAGCTAAATGTGACAAACCTATATCAATCGGCTATTGATGTGACTCAACAAATTGATACCGGCTTAGGGCATTTAAATAAAGTGAGATCTTAATATAAAAGGCAGCTCTAATACATCTAATAGTAATTAATAACAAAAGATAACTAGAATAGATAAGGCCGGCTGAACCCCCGACACTGTCTCTAATGGAAAACATTAAGCCGAACAGATCTTCATAGTTCTAAAAGCTCGGTTTGATGCAGCATTAATTACAAAAATAAATACTAGATCCGTATAAGCTAACGAGAACCCCTCGAGACGATGGATACGCCATATAACCTAAATCAATCCCTAGATGTAGCTCTATCAGCTGCTGTCTTCAGAAAGAAATCAGCCGATTGTGAGATAGATCTAGACATTGTTCTAGATTATATGCCACATATGATAAATTAAGTAGATTATAACATCGAAACTTGAGTATCATAATGATGTAAGCACTAACCCCGACGATACAAACCATTTGTAACAAGGAATTACCTTGTTAGGAGATCAAAGCCGATGCATCCCGAGCAAGAGCAAGAACTTGTCGAGAAAAAGTAAAATAAAAGGTTGACGATGCGCCGAAGGTGTATTGATTATGTGTTGTTAGTTACAAAAAGCCCTTGGGTCTTATTTATACCTGGGTACAACGATATCCGTGCAGAATATGGTTTCTATCTTATATACTATTTATGGTATGACAATATTTTGAGACGTAGTCCCATGTTGCGTTACAAAAGGAATATCTATACAATTTTCTATTTTACAACTACAATTGTCGTTATAGTACTCTATCCATAGACGGCAATACCTTTAACACACAATTTGGAGACTGAATCCAACACCTTATCTTCATGTTTTCCTTTCGGGACTGGCTCCTCTTCTATCTCCACTTGGAATCGGCTATTGACTATCCTGGTCCAATTCGGACTTAGCCGATGGGCTTCATAGCCAATTCGGACTCAGCCGGTACGGCCTCTGTTTCTCTGCGGATCACGCGTTTCCTCCGATTCTGCTTCAATCTCTGCTTCAAACCCGAGGATTTGGTTACCAAATTTGGCCATTAGCACATATCCTCTTTCTTTTGCATTGCCATGCCGAGAGGAACTCGACTAGGACATGCAAAGAGTAGACTTCGCCTACTCATGTTATTCTCGACGTTTAGGCCTTAGTGCACGATGTTCGTCTATGTGAGCCGGGAGGATTCCTCTGACCGGACTCCAAAAAGTTTCCTATCGGCCTTTAGCATAACTGTCATTCATTTTACGAGCTAGGTGAAGTGCGGGGTCTCGGAAGAGCAAGTTTTCCAAGTAGTCCAATCATACGTCAAGCCTATCTTACGTTTTAGCTTCAACCCAAGTTCGACTTCGGGAGGGAAAATTGACCTCGAACCGAAGGGGAGGATTTGAAGCAAACGCGTTCGGCGAAGTCGTATTACTTCAATACTCGAGAAAGAAGCCGAGTTGGCAAGTAGTCATAGACTCGATCAATAACATTTTGTCCTAAGAACCCAGAATATATGAGCTGGGGCCGCGAAACTCAGAGCTAGTCATGAGCTCATGCATAGAAGTTATCAAATCGTTTGATCGTTACTTGTCAATCAGGAAGCATCGCTAAGCCCCCAAGCAGCAAGAGCGAGCTCGACAAACATCCTACCAGAGAACCCCAACCAGGGCAGGTCGGGGCCGCGAAGCTCAGAGAAATTGGGAAAATTGGGATAGTTGATCTATGTAAAGTTTGTACATGTATGGGATGGTTTCCTAGGGGATTAGGACTTTCTATATGAGTAGGATTCGTGGCTTTAGGCTGCATACTCTGTGTATAAATAGAGAGGGGAGGCGTGGCTTCCCGATATCGCTTTTGTATCGAGTTTTAGAGTTGAAACAAATTTAGGGTTTCGAGTTTAGCTCAAAATTTTATGAGGAGTGCTTTGGTTGCACTTTGTAAACACAGAGAGATTCAATAAAGATCAATCTACTTTGAGAAATCTTTATGTTGTGTTTTTCCTCGGTGTGGCGGTCTAACAGGCGGTTAGACCGACGGCCTTCCACTGGTTAGATCACACACACAACTACGGTTAGACCGGCCTATATCGGTTCAGCAAGGCAATCGGCTTCTTAAGGAGAATCGACTGCATGGGCGGTTAGACCGGTGTATCTCGGGCGGTCAGACTGACAACACAGAGCGGTCAGACTAGCGACACACCTCCGGTCAGACTGATCTGAGTCAAGTTCAGAGGGTAACTTTTATTTCTGCTAAAAGTTTGTTTTTGGGTACATCAACCATTCACCCCCCTCTGGTTGGCTTTGCTTTGAGTATTCGATCCTACAAGTGGTATCAGAGCCTTGTTTTTTCTTTGGATTTTTATCGATCTAAAGTTTTTCGCCATGTTTGATAAATTTTCCACTAAGTCGCATGTTTTGATGGAACTGGTTTTGCTTATTGGTGTAGCAAGATGCAATCTTACATCATGGCTCAAGACTATGATGTGCGGCAAAAGGTTGCTCTTCCTTACACTATTCCTGAAGTGATAAATTCTGAAGCTTTGAAAACAGATTGTAATAACAAGTGCAAAGCTCACAATATTTTATTAAATAGGATTTCTCGTTCGGATTTTGATCGTGTTTCACATCTTCAAACTGCCAACCAGATTTGGATTGCTTTGAAAAACTTTCATCAAGGAACTATTAACATAAAAGAACTTCGTTGAGATCTTTTCAAAAAAGGAATATATAAAATTTGAGATGAAACCTGCAGAAGCTTTAGATGATTATCTTGGTAGGTTTAACAAAATATTGAGTAATCTTAGATCTCTTGATGGTTCTTATGATACAAATTATCCACAATATGAGATTTCTCACCACTTTTTGAATGGTCTTGACATGTCTATTTGGGAGATGAAAGTTACTTCAATTCAAGAATATGTCAATATGGCTACTTTGACTTTGGACTCTCTTTACACTAAACTCAAAACTCATGAGATGAATATCCTTTCTCAGAAAATTGATTCCAAGTCAAATGCATTGGTTTCCTCTTCTTCAACGTCTTTTGATGTTGCTTCTTCATCGACTCCTAGTGCTCTTGCTATAATTAATGCCATGTCCGATGAGCAACTCGAGCAATTCGAGGAGGATTTGGCTTTGGCCGCTAACAAACTTTCTCGAGCTATGAACAAGTCAGGTTCAGGAAAAGAGGAGGACCAGCTCGGTGTTTTGAATGCAGCGCTTTGGATCACATTCGATCCAACTGCCCGAAGCTTGGGAGAAGCAAGGAGGACAGGAGCGCGGAAAAGGCGAAGGACGACAAGCCCAAAGGGAAGCGCTCAAAGAAGATGATGAGTCAAGTCTATGTCGCGTTTGAACCACTAAGCGACATAGATTCCGATAGCGAGGAAGAGAAGGGCAAGAACATCTCCGGCGTTTGTCTCATGACGCGTGGAGATGAATATTCTGAAGAGGAAGACAATGAGGTAAGCTCACTTGAGGAAGCAATTCTTGTTTTAAGTGCTAAAAATAAAAAATGTGAAAAGATGTTTAGAAAACAAGAATGTGTGATTGAGTCTTTGAATGCTGAAATTGCTAGATTAAAATCTCTTATTCCTAATGATGATGAATGCAAAAATTGTGAGGTTTTAATGCTTGAAATTTCAAAGATTAGAGATATCAATGATTCTCAAGTTTTGGCTACTAAACCTTGTTTGACTTTTGATGTTAATGAATTGAAATTAAAAGATGCTTTAGCTTGTGTTAAGCACTTGGAAGATATAGTTAAACAAGATGAGGTAGCTTCTTGCTCTTAATGTCACAAAAATAAAGATGTCATGTTAAGTTGTGATAATTGTGCAAATCTTGAACTAGAAGTTTCTTACTTGAAAAGTTCTTTGCATAAATTTTCTGACGGTAAGAAACAACTTAACATGATTCTGGACAAATCTAAAGTGTGTAGCAACAATAAGGGAATAGGTTTTAATGCTCATGACTATTTTACCAAAAATCCTCCAAATGTTTTGAGAATGACTGAAAATGGTGAAATCTTGACAAAACCTAATGCTATGAAAACAGTTTTTAAATCTGCCGAAAATATGCCATCTCTTTTTGTTTATTTGAAAGAAAGGAAAACTAATATTTCAAAACCATCAACTACTAGGGAAAAGTTCTCCTGCTATTTTTGTGGTAAAGATGGTCATCTTGTTGGTTTTTGTTTCAGATTAGCACGAAAACAGAAAAAGGAAAGAGAGGTTAATTTTGCAATGGCAGAAATCTGGCTTTTCCTCGGGAAGGCCGGTCAGACCGCCATTGGTCCACCGGTCAGACCGACCATGGCACCCGGTCAGACCAACGGCAGTGCCTCGGTCAGACTGGCGATGGCACGCGGTCAGACCGACAGTACCCAAGTGGTTAGATCGGCCCCGGAGGATTTTTTCTGAAAATTTCAAAACTGTTTTTGCACGTGGATATATGCCTATTGGATCCGTTGGTCGTGTGTCTCAGTACTGGATTCCTAAATTTCTTTTGACTAACCCACGTACTGAGGCTTCGACATCCTCTTGTGTGTAGGCTTTGGTGGAAAGGAAGGAGAACGTGTGGATTGTGGACTCCGGCTGTTCACAGCACATGATCGGAGATAAAAATTGGTTCTCATCCGTCAAGATGCCATCCAAGACTGAATCAATCATTTTTGGGGATGCTTCTACAAGTGTCGTTCTCGCTACCGGATCTGTCAAGGTAAGTGACAAATTTGATTTGAAAGAGGTAGCTTTAGTTGAAGACTTAAAGTATAATTTACTTTCAGTTTCACAAATTGTTGATGAAAATTTTGAAGTTCATTTTAAGAAAACTGGAAGTAAAATATTTGATTCACATTGTGATTCTGTGTTGAACATTTATCATTATGGGAGAGTTTTTAAGCTGATTTTGGAAATCCTATTTCTCCTATTGTTACATGCTTGGTTGCGAAATTCAACAAAGATTTGATGTTTTGGCATCGTAGACTTGGGCATGTCGGTTTTGATCATTTAACTAGATTAAGTGGTTTGGATCTTGTTCTGGATTGCCTAAGCTTAAGAAAGATCTTGATTTGGTTTGAACACCATGTCGTCATGGAAAAATGGTTGCTTCTTCACATACTCCAATTCTTTTTGTGATGACAGATGCACCGGGACAACTTTTACATATGGACACTGGACCAACAGCTAGAGTGCAATTTGTCAGAGAAAAATGGTATGTGTTGGTTGTTGTTGACGATTTTTCATGATATTCTTGGGTTTTCTTCATGGCAACTAAGGATGAGGCCTTTGGACATTTTCGAAGTTTGGTTCTTCGCTTGAATTGTGAAATTCCTGGTTCTTTGAAAACAATTAGAAGCGATAATGGTGGTGAATTTAAAAATGTTTCTTTTGAGCAATTTTGCAACAAAAAAGGCATTGAACATCAATTTTCTTCTCCTCGAGTTCCTCAACAAAATGGCGTTGTTGAAAGAAAGAATCGTTCTTTGGTTGAGATGGCTAGAACAATGCTAGATGAATATCACACTCCTAGAAAATTTTGGGCTGAAGCTATTAATACTGCCTGCTATGTTTCCAATCGTATTTTCTTGTGATCTAAACTTGGCAAAACTCCTTATGAGCTTCGATTTGGTCGTCAGCCCAAAGTTTCACATGTGCGTGTTTTTGGTTGCAAGTGCTTTGTCTTAAAATTTGGAAATTTGGATAAATTTGAATCATGTTCAACTGATGGTTTATTTCTTGGATATCTGTGGCTATCGAGTACTTGTTTTAGAAACTAACAAAATTGTCGAGACTTGCAAAGTCACTTTTGATGAGGCTAGTCCAGATACTATACCAGAACTTGCAGGTACCTTGCCATAGGCTCAGGGGGAGGATGGTCATATTTTCGAAGATAAAAATGACGACAAAGACGACGAGGTCAACCTGCCCGGTTAGACCGGCCGAGTGCCGTCTGTCAGACCGAAGGAGGCTGCCCAGTCAGACCGGACAGAGTCCCGGTCAGACTGGCAGGGGCCAACCGCTTCGAATTCTGTTGATTCCAATCAACAGAATTCTTCGGGGACTACGACCAGTGCTGGACCAGAACGTGAATCCACTTCTGAGATCACTGCACCCTTGCACATTCAACGAAAACATCCGCCAGAAAAAATAATAGGTAATTAAATGAGCGGACGACATGATCTAAGGTAACTGCGCATGATTTTGCAAATTCTGCTTTTGTAGCTTCTTTTGAACCCAAAGATGTTACTCATGCATTAACTGATAAATCGCGGATTAACGCCATGCATGAAGAACTCAAAAATTTTGAAAGAAAAAAGTCTGGACTTTAGTTGAACCTCCTTCTGGACATAATGTTATTGGAACAAAGTGAGTTTTCAAAAATAAACAAAATGAGGATGGTTTGATTGTTACAAATAAAGCTAGACTTGTTGCTCAGGGTTTTACTTAGGTGGAGGGTTTGGATTTTGATTGCTAAGAATCCTGTTCAACACTCACGCACAAAGCACATTGATATTCGCTTTCACTTTTTGCGGTATCATGTTGAGAAGAGAGATGTTGAATTGAAATTTTTGGACACAAAGTTGCAACTTGTTGATATTTTCACTAAACCATTGGATTCTTCTCGCTTTGCTTTTCTTCGAGGAGAATTGGGAATTATTCATCCTTTTGGCATGTTTTGAGGGGGAGTTTTTGTGTTCATTTTATCAAGCAATATATGCTTCAAACAAATTGAAAAAGAGAGCTTTGTCTATACATATTGTATTTTCATGAGCATGCTAGCAATAATATGAAGATTTATTTGTCACTAGCATAGCTTATATGTGTTCTAGTATTTTTATGTGATCTATGTTTTACTTTTAAGTGAAATAATGCATGACACTTTAATATCACATTTGAACTAAAGAACTGTGCAATGTTGATACTAGTGCATCTGTTGGATTATAAATGCTTATATATATATTATGTTGAATTATTATTCCTCAAATTACTTTAAAATTGCTCATTGTGAAAAGAGAATAAATTATTATCTATGAGAGAAAAAATGAATACCAAATCTTTGGAAACAGTCTTGACGACAAGGACGTATTCGAAGTGAGCAAAAATAATGGGTGTCGAATCCTTGGAAACAATCTTGACGACAAAGACGTATCCGGAATAATTGAGAGAAAAAATATGAGCAAAAATATGGCTCAAATCAATATAAAAATTTTTCTCTTGAATTATATGTGCAGAAAGGTAAATTTGAGAAAGAGTAAAAATTGCAATAGGTATATATACTTGGGTTTATTTTTTCAACCTATGTAGTTGTAAAGATGCTGCATTATAAACTGTTTGAATCCATGAATTCATATTGCATTATTGATCTTAATTATAAAATCTTTGATTCATGATTATACTCTAGTGCATATTTGCTACATAATTGATGAATTTGTCTTCTCATTATTGCAACACATGACATGACTTTCTCTATGTATGTGCTAAGCTCTTAAATAAACATGAACATAATGCTTATGCTTGATGAAATCATTGTCAAAAGGGGGAGAGCAAAGTAAAAAGTCAAGGGAGAACAAACAAGAAAAATTTTAAGTGCAGGTTTTTCAAGTTCAAAGGATTTTAAGGGGAGAAATTTTCTTTGATTTTTGAGCACTCAGATGCTTTTTATCATTTTTGTTTTAAAATTTCCAAACACCAAAATAACACTTTTTATTTGGTTTGCCAATGTGTTCATCAAGGAGGAGATTGTAAAATCACAGTGTGTTTGATTCTTCATTGGTGATGAACAATTGACATCTGTGATTATTGCGTTGTTGATTTTGTTATTTGGAGATTATTGACAAATTGGTTTTGGAGATAATTGAATTGTCAGATGGTGAACAATGCACCGGTCGGACAGGGCTTGTGCTGCCGATCTGAATGGAGGTGACCTGGCGGTTATACCGGGCAGACACTGCCCGTCAGACCGGTCGGCCTAGTCCAACTGCAGGCCGATTTGGTTTTGGTTTTGGTTTCGGGATGTTTCCTTGCATATACATGGGAGTTTCATGTTTCTATGTACATGTATGGTTATTTATGCTAACAATGAGTCATGTTGGAGATAGGTTGTGCTCGGATATGGTTTCTTTGTTTTATTATGTGCAGGATACACCTCGGGAGAGTGTCACCGATGATCGAATTGGAGTCAACTTGGAGATAAGATGATGTCAAAGATGGAGATTATGCGGGATACTTAAGGCTAGAGATTAGTGCACGTGATTGGTGAAGTTTTCATATGGCATACGATGGAGATATTGTGTGCGTATGGAATACAGAGATTTGAATTTGGAAAGACCGAAATTGACGGTTGATCTATGTGAAGTTTGCACTTGTATGGGAAGGTTTCCTAGGGGATTAGGACTTTCTATATGAGCAGGATTCATGGCTTTAGGCTGCATACTCTGTGTATAAATAGAGAGGGGAGACGTGGCTTCCCGGTGTCGCTTTTGTATCGAGTTTTACAGTTGAAACAAATTTAGGGTTTTGAGTTTAGCTCAAAATTTTGTGAGGAGTGCTTTGGTTGCACTTTGTAAACACAGAGAGATTCAATAAACATCAATATACTTTGAGAAATCTTTGTGTTGTGTTTTTCCTCGGTGCTGCGGTCTAACAGGCGGTTAGACTGGCGACCTTCCATCGGTCAGACCGCACGCACAACACGGTCAGACCGGCCTATATCGGTTTAGCAAGGCGATCGGCTTCTTAAGGAGAATCGGCTAAGGCACGGCGATCGGCTGCACGGGCGGTCAGACCGGCGTATCTCGGGCAGTCAGGCCGACAACACAGAGCGGTCAGACCGGCGACACACCTCCGGTCAGAACGATCTGAGTCAAGTTCAGAGGGTAACTTTTCTTTGCGCTAAAAGTTTATTTTTGGGGTACATCAACCATTCACCCTCCTCTGGTTGGCTTTGCTTTGAGTATTCGATCCTACAATCTCCACGTTGACTCCAACTCGATCATCGGCAACACTTTCTCAAGGCGTAAAGATTACCTACACATAATTAAAAAAAGAAACCACATCCAAGCACAAGCTATCTCCAACTTGACTCATTGTCAGCATAAACAACCATACATGCGCATAGAAACATGAAACTTCAATGTATATGCAAGGAAACAACCTGAAACTAAAACCAAAACAAAATCGGCCTACAGTCGGACTGTGTCGACCGGTCTGACCGGTAGTACCAGCCCGATCTGACCGCACAATTTCCTCCGGTCGACCAGCATAAGCCCTCGACCGGATAATGCAATTGCAGTACTGTTCATCATCTGAAAAACAATAACCTCCAAAACCACTTTGTCAATAATTCTCCAAATATCCAAACCAATAATCACAGATGTCAATTGTTCATCACCAATGAAGAATCAGACACACTTTCATTTTACAATCTCTCCCTTGATGAACACATTGGAAAACCAAGTGAAAAGTTGTGTTTTGGTGTTTGAAAAATTAAAAACAAAAATGGTAAAAACATCAGAGTGCTCAAAAATCAAAGAAAATTTCTCCCCCTTTTGAAAAGAAAGAAAATCCCTTGACCATGAAAAACTTGCACTTTTTTTACTTTGTTCTCCCCCTTTCGACAATGATTTCATCAAGCATAAGAATTATGTTCATGTTGATTTAAGAGCTTACCACATACAAAGAGCAAGTCATGTCATGTGTTGCAATAATAAGAAGATAAACTTATAAAGGATATAGCAAATATGCATCAAAGTATAATCATGAATCAAAGATTGTACAAGTAAGATTAATAACACAATCAAGGTTTAGGAATTCAAACAATTTATAATGCAACATCTTTACAAGCACATATGTTGAACAATAAATCCAAATATATATACCTATTGCAATCTTTCTTCTTTCTCAAATTAACTTTTTGCAGAATTTAATCAAGATAATTTTTCTCATATTTATTTGACCCAAGAGTTGCTCATATTTTTCTCTCAATTATTCCGGGTACGTCCTTGTCGTCAAGAATGTTTCCAAGGATTCGGTACCCATTTTTTTTGCTCACACCGAATACATCCTTGTCGTCAAGACTGTTTTCAAGGATTCGGTATTTATTTTCTTCTCTCACAGATATTATTTTATTCTCTTACACAATGAGCAATTTGAAAGTAATTTGAGGAATAATAATTCAACACAATACATATATAAGCATTTATAATCCAAAACATGTGCTAGTATCAACATTGCATATTTTTAATTTAGGTATGAGATTAAAATGTTATGCATCAACTCTCTTAAAAATAAAATCTAGATCACATAAAAATACTAGAACACATATAAGCTATGCTAGTGACAAATAAATCTTCACAGTATTGCTAGCATGCACATAAAAATACAATATGTATAGACAAAGCTCTCTTTTTCAATTTATTTCATTCAAAAATTGCTTGATAAACCAATAGCACAAAAACTCCCCCTCAAAACATGCCAAAAGGATGAATGATTCCCAACTCTCTTTGAAGAAAAGCAAAGCGAGATGAATCCAACGGTTTAGTGAAAATATCAACAAGTTGTAACTTAGTATCCAAAAATTTCAGTTCAACATCTCCCTTCTCAACATGATCCCTCAAAAAGTGAAAGCGAATATCAATGTGCTTTGTGCGCGAGTGTTGTACAGGGTTCTTAGCAATGTTAATGGCACTTGTATTGTCACAATAAAGAGGCACTTTTTCAAAAACAGGCCCATAATCTTTCAAAGTAGAAATAAGCCAAAGAATATGTGAACAACAACCAGCAGCAGCAACATATTAAGATTCAGTAGTTGATTGAGCTACACTAGATTGTTTCCTAGAAGACCATGCAATTAATGACGTACCAAGAAAATGACATGTTGCACTAGTACTTTTTCTATCAATTCTACAGCCAGCAAAATTAGCATCGAAATATCCACTTAAGCATATGGAAGATGAAGTAGAATACCAAATTCCAAACTCAAGTGTATGATTCAAATACCTTATTATGCTTTGACCGCTTGACGATGTGAAGCACGAGGAGAAGCTTGAAAGCGTGAACACAAACACACAACAAACTCTATATCTGGCCTAGAAGCAGTTAGATACAACAAAGATCCAATCGTGCTTCTATACTCCTTTTGATCTACGGCCTCACCATCTTCATCGGGATCAAGAACAGTGGTAGAACTAATGGGTGTAGAATTTGGCTTGCAGCTCTCCATCTTGAACCTACGCAAAAGATCTTTGGTGTATTTTGTTTGATGAATAAATGTATCTTGAGTTGTTTGCTTAATTTGCAATCCCAAAAAGTATGACAGTTCACCCATCATGCTCATCTCAAATTCCCTACGCATAGTCTCAGCAAATTCTACAACCAAAGCGTGAGTTGAACAACCAAAAATGATATCATCAACATAAATCTGAAAAAAGTTGATTTTCACAATGCTTAAGAACAAAAAGTGTTTTGTCAATTTTTCCCATTTGAAAACCTTTTTCATGCAAAAAGTTCTTAAATCTATCATACCATGCTCTTCGTGCTTGTTTCAAACCATACAAAGCTTTTGACAATTTAAACATATGGTTGGGAAACTCAGGATTTTCAAAACCCGGTGGTTGTGTAACACAAACTTCCTTCTGTATAAAGCCATTCAATAAAGCACTTTTAACATCCATTTGATACAATTTAAAACCTTTTGAAGCAGCAAAAGCTAACAAAAGTGTAATAGCTTTAATCCTAGCAACAGGAGCAAAAGTTTCGTCAAAATCCAACCCCTTCACTCGAGTAAAACCTTGAGCAACAAGCCTAGTCTTATTTCTAATAATTAAACCATCCTCATTTTGTTTATTTTTGAAAATCCACTTAGTTCTAATAACATTATGTCCTGAAGGTGGTTCAACTAAAGACCAAACTTTATTTCTTTCAAAATTTCTAAGTTCTTCATGCATGGCATTAATCATGATTCATTAGTTAATGCATGAGTAACATCTTTGGGTTCAAAAGAAGCAACAAAAGCAGAAGTTGCAAAATCATGCGCAGTTACCTTAAATCTTGTTGTCCGCTCATTTAAATTACCTATAATTTGTTCCAGCGGATGTTGCTGCTGAATGTGCAATGGAGCAGTGATTTCAAAAGTTGATTCTTGTTCTATACCTGCACTAGTCGTAGCCCCCGATGAATTCCCTTGATTGGAGTCAACAGAATCCAAAGTGGTCGGCCCCTGCCGATCTGACCGTGCCTCCTCCCGATCTGACCGGGCAGCCGACAATTGGCTGGTCTGATCGGCTAGATCGACCTCGTCGTTGTCATCGTCGCTTTCGTCTTCGAAGATACAACCGTCCTCTCCCTGAGCCTGTGGCAAGGTACCTGCAAGTTCTGGTCTAGCATCTGGGCTAACCTCATCAAAAGTGACTTCGCAAGTCTCAACAATTTGTAGTTTCCAAAACAAGTACACGATAGACACGAGAGTGTGCGGGGTAACCAAGAAATAAACCATCGGTAGAACGTGATTCAAATTTATCCAAATTTGCAGATTTTAGGACAAAACACTTGCAACCAAAAACACGCACATGTGAAGCTTTGGGCTGACGACCAAAACGAAGCTCATAAAGTGTTTTACCAAGTATAGATCGCAAGAAAATGCGATTAGAAACGTAGCAAGCAATGTTAATAGCTTTGGCCCAAAATTTTCTAGGAGTGTGATATTCATCTAGCATTGTTCTAGCCATCTCAACTAAAGAACGCTTTTTTCTTTCAACAACTCCAATTTGTTGAGGAACACGAGGAGAAGAAAATTGATGTTCAATGCCTTTTTCATTGCAAAATTGTTCAAAAGAAGCATTTTTTAATTCACCACCATTATCACTTCAAATAGTTTTCAAAGAGCCGGAATTTCACAATTCAAGCGAAGAACCAAACTCCGAAAGTGTCCAAATGCCTCATCCTTAGATGCCATGAAGAAAACCTAAGAATATCGAGAAAAATCATCAACAACAACCAACACATACCATTTGCCTCCAACGGATTGCACTCTAGCGGGACCAACGGTGTCCATATGTAAAAGCTGTCCGGTGCATCCGTCATCACGAAAAGAATTGGTGTATATGAAGAAGCAACCATTTTACCATGACGACATGGTGCGCAAACCAAATCAAGATCTTTCTTAAGTTTAGGCAAACCACGAACAAGATCCAAACCACTTAGTCTAGTCAAATGGTCAAAACCAACATGTCCAAGTCTGCGATGCCAAAACATTAAATCTTTGTTGAATTTCGCAACCAAACATGTTACAACAGGAGAAATATGATTTCTAAAATCAGCTTTAAAAACTCTCCCATAGTGTGAAATGTTCAACACAGAATTACCACAAGAATAAAATATTTTACTTCCAGTTTTCTTGAAGTGAACTTCAAAATTTTCACCAACAATTTGTGAAACTGAAAGTAAATTTTACTTTAAGTCCTAGACTAAAGCTACCTCTTTCAATTCAAATTTGTCACTTACCTTGGAGATCCGGTAGCAATAACGGCACTTGTAGAAGCATCACCAAAGATTATCAATTCAGTCTTGGATTCCATTTTGAGGGAGGAGAACTATTTTTTATCTCCGGTCATGTGCCGCGAACAACCGGAATCCACGATCCACATGTTCTCCTTCCTCGCCACAAAAGCCTACACATGAGAAGATGTCAACGCCTCGATGCGGGGTTCGATAAAAGGAATTTAGGAATCCAGTACTGAGACACACGACCAATAGATCCAATAGGCATATATCCACTAAAAAAGCAGTTTTAGAATTTTTAGAAAAGTTCCTTCGGGGCCGATCTGATTGATGCAATGCAGCCGATCTGATCGCAAGCTAATCAGACCAATGCGGTGCAGCTGATCTAATCGAAGGCCGATCAGACTGATGCGGTGCAGCCAATATGATCGAACACCGATCAGACCGATGTAGAGCAGCTGATCGATCGATCTGCCCGAGGAAAAAACAAATTTTTGCCACTTTGATTTTGCAAAAGCAACCGCTCTTTCCTTTTTCCGTTTTCATGCTAATCTGAAACAAAAACCAACAAGATAACCATCGTTACCACTAAAGGAGCAAGAAAACTTTTCCCTAGTGGTTAATGGTTTTGAACCATTAGTTTTAGCTTCCTTTAGATAGGCAAAAAGAGATGACAAATTTCCAGCCGATTTAAAAAGTGTTTTCATATCACTAGGTTTTGTCAAAATTTCACCATGTTCTATCATTCTCAAAACATTTGGTTGATTTTTGGTGAAATAATCATGAGCATCAAAACATATTCCTCTATTGTCGCAACACACTTTAGATTGATCCAAAATCATGTTAAGTTGTTTCTTACCATTAGAAAATTTTTGCAAAGAACTTTTCAAATAAGAAACTTCTTTTTCAAGATTTGCACAATTTTCACAACCAATCATGACATTTTTATTTATGCGACATTTAGAGCAAGAAGCTACTTTATCTTGTTTAATAATGTCCTCCATTTGCTTAACACGAGCTAAAAGCATCTTTTAGTTTCAATTTATTAGCATCACAGGTTAGACAAGGTTTAGTAGCCAAATCATGTGAATCTCTAATTTTTGAAATTTTAAGCATTAAAACCTCACAATTTTTGCAATCATCATCATTAGGAATAAGAGATTTTAATCTAGCAATTTCAGCATTTAAAGATTCAATCACAAATTCTTGTTTCTTGAACATCTTTTCACATTTTTTATTTTTTACACTTAAAACAAGAATGGCTTCCTCAAGAGAGCTTACCTCATCCTCCTCATTTTCAGAAATTTCATCTTCGTGAGTCATGAGGCAAATGCCGGAGATGTTCTTGTCTTTTTCTTCATCGCTATCGGAGTCTATGTCGCTTAGTGGTTTAAAAGCGGCACAGACTTGGCTCAATACGTTCTTTATCATCTCCTTTAAGCGCTTCCCTTTGGGCTTGTCGTCCTTGGTCTTCTCCCCATTCTTGTCTTCCTTCTTGCTCCTCCCAAGCTTGGGACAGTTGGAGCGAATGTGATCTAGGACACCACATTCAAAACAGCGAGCTGGTCGACCTCTTTTCCTGAACCTAACTTTATTCGTAGCTCGAGAAAGTTTGTTAGTAGCCAAAGCCAAATCCTCCTCCTCGAATTGCTCGAGTTGCTCATCGGACATGGCATTAATTAAAGCAAGAGCAATGGAAGCCGATAAAGAAGCAACATCGAAAGAAGTTGAAGAAGAAGAAACCAAAGCACTTGACTTAGAATCCGTTTTTCGAGAAAGAATATTCATCTCATATGTTTTAAGTTTTGTATAAAGTGAATCCCAAGTCAAGGTAGCCATATTAATAGATTCTTGAATTGAAGTAACTTTCATCTCCCAAATAGACATGCCAAGACCATTCAAAAAGTGGCGAGAAATCTCAGATTGAGGATAATTTGTGTTATAAGAACAATCAACAGATCTAAGATTACTCAAATTTTTATTAAACCTACCAAGATAATCATCTAAAGCTTCTGCAGGTTTCATCTCAAATTTTATGTATTTCTTTTTGAAAAGATCTCGACAAAGTTCTTTTATGTTATTAGTTCCTTGATGAAAGTTTCTTAAAGCAATCCAAATCTCATTTGCAGTTTAAAGATGCGAAACACGGTCAAAATCCAAACGAGAAATTCCATTCAACAAAATATTGCGAGCTATGCAATTGTTATTAAATTCAGTTTTTAAAGCCTCAGAATTAATCACTTCGGGAATCTCATAAGGAAGAGCAACCTTTTGCCACACATCATAGTCTTGAGCCATGATGTAAGATTACATCTTGCTACACCAATAAGCAAAATTGGTTCCATCAAAAACATGCGGCTTAGTGGAAAATTTATCAGACATGGCGAAAAACTTTAGATCGATAAAATCCAAAGAGAAAAAACAAGACTCTGATACCACTTGTAGGATCGAATAACCAATACAAAGCCAAGCAGAGGGGGTGAATGGTTGGTACACCCAAAAAACCAAGTTTTAGCGGAAATAATACTTAACCTCTCATTTTAATGGAGTGCGGTCTGACCAGAAGTATCGCGCCGGTTTGACTGCCTGATGCAGCCGATTGCCGAGACATAGCCGATTTGCCTGATGTCCGATTTGCCTGATGTAGCCGATCACCGTGTGTTGCCGATATGCGTTGTTCTGTCCGCAGTAACTCGATAAAAACACAACACAAAGATTTCTCAAAGTAGATTGAACTTTATTGAATCTCTCTTGTGTTTACAAAGTGCAACCACAACACTCCTCACAAAATCTCGAGCTAAACTCGAAACCCTAAACTTTTCTCGACTTGAATCTCTATAAAACTCGATACCTAAAAGCATACCAAAAAGCAAACCCAGAAGCATACAGAGAGGTGACACCTCCCCTCACTATTTATACACAAGATACGCAGCCAAAAGCCACAAAACCAAGTCATATAGAAAGTACTAATCCCCTAGGAAACCTTCCCATATAAGTACAAACTTGACATAATCTATCTGTCTCAACATCGGACTCTCCAAACTTGAAACTCCGTATTCCATACGTACACAATATCTCCATTGTATGCCATATGGAAACTTTACCAATCACATGCACCAATCTCTACCCTTAAGTATCCCGCATGATCTCCATCTCCGACGTTATCTTATCTCCATGTTGACTCCAACTCGATCACCGGCGACACTTTCCAAAGGCGTAAAAGATTACCTGCACATAATTAAACAAAGAAACCATATCCGAGCACAAGCTATCCCCAACTTGACTCATTGTCAGCATAAAATACTATTCATCGCATAGAAACACGAAACTTCCATGTATACTCAAGAAAACCACCCGAACCCTAAACCGAAACCAAATCGGCTAAAGTCCGGTCTGATCTGGTCTCATCGGCTGTGCAACCGACAGAACACTGTTCACCATCCAGATACCAAATATCTCCTGAACCACGTTGCCAATAATTCTCCAAATAACAAAACCAACAATCCAATAAACACAGATACCAATTGTTCATCACCAATGAAGAATCAAACACACATTGATTTTACAGTTGGAATCGGGCCCACCATCGCTTCCTCATAGGTCTTAGCCTCATCGTTGTCTACAATATATCACGTTGTTCTGCACCTGTGTACTTGTCAGGCGCACAACATGATCTTTCAGACCTCTGTGGGGCTGGTGTATCTACAACAGGTGGCGCAACATCTTGTTCCTCCTGTTGTGGTTCCGTGGTAGATGAAACATTTTCTGGCGTTTCTTGAACCTCTTCAAGATGCACCCTGCTCCCACTAACCCTTCTTGAAAGAAACTCATTCTCCAAGAAAACACCGTGTCGGGCGACAAACACTTTGCCTTGTTCCTGATTATAAAAGTAATATCCCTTAGTTTTCTTAGGAGATCCGACAAAGAAGCACTTGTTAGATTTGCGTGTGAGCTTGTCTGACTGTAAATGTTTTACATAAGCTTCACATCCCCAAATTTTGAGAAAAGATAAACTAGGGGGTTGCCCTATCCATATCTCATATGGTGTCTTTTCAACTAACTTAGATGGAACTCCATTTAGTGTGAACGCAGCTGTTTCAAGAGCATATCCCTAGAAGTATAATGGAAGATCACTTTGGCTCATCATGGACCACACCATGTCGAACAATGTGCGATTTCTCCATTCGGACACCCCATTCCATTGTGGAGTTCCAGGCGGAGTCAACTGTGGAACAATTCCACAATTTTTTAGATGATTACCAAACTCTTTACTCAAGTATTCGTCTCCACGATCTGATCGTAGAAACTTGATTGTTTTCCCTAAATGATTCTGTACTTCATTCTGGAATTCTTTGAACTTTTCAAATGATTCGGATTTATTCCTTATTAAGTAGATATAACCATATCTACTAAAGTCATCGGTAAAGGTAATGAAGTACTGATAACCACCTTTGGCCGTTGAGCTCATTGGTCCACATACATCAGTATGTACGAGTGCCAAAAAGTCACTTGCTGTCTCACCGTGACCCGTGAAAGGTGCCTTTGTCATCTTACCAAGTAAACAAGACTCACATGTCTCAAATGATTCAAAATCAAAAGAGTGAAGCAATCCATCCTTTGTAGGATCGAATACCCAATGAAAAGCCAACCAGAGGGGGGTGAATGGTTGATGTACCCCGAAAACAAATTTTTAGCGGAAATAAAACTTACCCTCTATTCTGGATGCACGACCGGTCTGACCGAAGGTATTGCGCTGGTCTGACTGCTTAGTAAAGCCGGTCTGACCACCCAAGCAATGCCGATCTAACCGCCCTAGCCGATTGCCTTAGCCGATTTCCCGAAGTAGCCGATTGCCGAGAGTAGCCGATGATGGCCGGTCTGACTGCCGTTGATCTCGCGGTCTGACCGGTTTGTAATGCCGGTCTAACCGCCTGTTAGACCGTCGCACCGAGAAAAGTCGCAACACAAATAATTCTTCAAATAGATGGATCTTTAGTGAATCTATCTGTGTTTACAAAGTGAATACAAAGCACTCCTCAAAAAAATCTCGAGCTAAACTCGAAACCCTAGATTGAAGCTCAACTCTAAACTCGATAAAAGCGATACAAAGAGGCAACGCCTCCCCTAACTATTTATACACATGACCCGCAGCCACAAGCCACGAACCCAACTCATATAGAAAGTCCTAAACACCTAGAAAACCTTCCCATATAAGTACAAACTTGATATAAATCAATCGTAACAATCCCGCTTTTCCTAAAACCGAAATTCCGCTTTTCATACACAAACAATATCTCCATTGTATGCCATATGGAAACTTCACCAATCATGTGCACTGATCTATACCCTTAAGTATCCCGCATAATCTCCATCTTGGACGTCATCTTATCCCCAAGTTCACTCCATCTCGATTACTAGCGACACTTTCCCAAGGCGTAAAGATTACCTACACACAATTAAACAAAGAATGCCATATCCGAGCACAAGCTATCTCCAACTTGACTCATTGTTAGCATAAATGAACATACACATGCATAGGAACACGAAACTCCCATGTATATGCAAGGAAACAAACTGAAATCGAAACCGAAACGAAATCGGCAACCAGTCAGACTGGCCTACTCGGTCTGACCGGCCATGCTTGCCCGGTCTGACCGCCAGGTCAACTCCGGTCAGACCGGCAGCCCAAGCCAGGTTAGACTGGTGCACACCGTCCAAAAATGCAACTTTCTCCAAAAACCAAATTGTCAATAAATCTCCAAATAACAAAACACACAAACCAATAATCACAGCAAGCAATTGTGCATCATTAAATGAAGAATCAAACCACTTTGATTTTTGATTTTACAATCTTGCCCTTGATGAACCCATTGGCAAACAAATAAAAAGTGTTGTTTTAGTGTTTGGAAAATTAAAAACAAAAATGGTAAAAAGCATTTGAGTGCTCAAAAGACAAAGAAAAATTATCCCCCTTTTTAAAAGAAAGAAAATCCTTTGACCCCCAAAAAAAAATGTTCAAAAAAAATCTTGCACTTTGTTCTCCCATAAAAATGTTCTCCCTTTTGTTTGAAAAACAACATTTTGTTCTCCCCCTTTTGACAATGAATTTATCAAGGATAGAAATTATGTTTATGAATATTCAAGAGCTTAGCACATACATAGAGCAAGTAATGTCATGTGGTGCAATAATAAAAAGATGTACTCATCAATTAGATAACAAATATGCACTAAAGTATAATCATGAATCTAATATTTTATAAGTAAGAACAATAATGCAATAAAAATTCATGAATTCAAACAATTTATAATGCAACATGTGTTACAAGCACATAGGTTGAAAGATAAACCCAAATATATATACCTATTGCAATTTTTCTCCTTTCTCGAATTTACCTTGTTGCACATATAATTCAAGAGAAAATTTTTCATAGTAATTTGAGCCATATTTGTTGCTGATTTTTTCTCTCAATTATTCCAAGTACGTTCTTGTCGTAAAGACTGTTTTCAAGGATTCGGTACCCATTATTTTTGCTCATATCGAATACGTCCTTGTCGTCAAGACTGTTTCCAAGGATTCGGTATTCATTTTTTCTCTCATAGATAACAGTTTATTATCTTTTCACAATGAGCAAATTTAAAGTAATTTGAGGAATAAAAATTCAACATAATACATATACAAGCATTTATAATCCAACACATGCACTAGTATCAACATTGCATATTTCTTTAATTCAAGTGTGATATTAAAATGTCATGCATTATTTCTCTTAATATAAAATCTAGATCACATAAAAATACTAGAATACACATAAGCTATACTAGTGACAAGTAAAGCTTCATAGTATTGCTAGCATGCACATGACACGACAATATGTATAGACAAAGCTCCCCCTCAAAAACTTATTTTATCCAAAAGTTGCTTGATAAACCAAAGAGCACAAAAACTCCCCCTCAAAACATGCCAAAAGGATGAATGATTCCCAATTCCCCTTGAAGAAAAGCAAAGCGAGAAGAATCCAATGGTTTGGTAAAAATATTAGCAAGTTGCAATTTTGTATCAAAAAATTTCAATTCAACACCCTTTTTCTCAACATGATCTCGTAAGAAATGAAAGCGAATATCAATGTGTTTGGTGCGTGAGTGTTGAACAGGATTCTTAGCAATGTTGATGGCACTTGTATTATCGCAATAAAGAGGCACTTTTCAAAAACAAGTCCATAGTCTTTTAAAGTTGAAATCAGCCAAAGAATCTGTGAACAACAACTTGCAGCAGCAACATATTCTGATTCAGTAGTGGATTGAGCTACACTAGATTCTTTTCTAGAAGACCATGCAATCAATGAAGTTCCAAGAAAATGACATGTTCCACTAGTACTTTTTCTATCAATTCTACAACCCACAAAATCAGCATCTGAATAACCACTTAAGCAAATAGAAGATGAAGTAGAATACCAAATTCCAAACTCAAGTGTATGATTCAAATACCTCATAATGCGCTTGACCGCTTGACGATGAGAAGCACGTGGAGAAGCTTGAAAGCGTGCACACAAACGCATAGCAAACTGTATGTTTGGCCTAGAAGCAGTTAGATACAACAAAGATCCAATCATGCTTCTATACTCCTTTTGATCCACAGCTTCACCATCTTCATCGGGATCAAGAACAGCAGTAGAACCAATAGGTGTCGATATTGGCTTTCAGCTCTCCATCTTGAACCTACGCAAAAGATCTTTGGTGTACTTTGTTTGATGGACAAACATACCTTGAAATGTTTGCCTGATTTGCAATCCCAAAAAGTACGACAGCTCACCCATCATACTCATCTCAAATTCCCAACACATAGTCTCAGCAAATTCTACAACCAAAGATGATATCATCAACATATATCTGAACGAACAGTTGATTTTCACCATGCTTAAGAACAAAATGTGTTTTGTCAATTTTTCCCATTTGAAAACCTTTTTCAAGCAAAAAGTTCTTAAGTCTATCATACCATGCTCTGGGTGCTTGTTTCAAACCATACAAAGCTTTTGAAAGTTTAAAAACATGGTTGGGAAAATCAGGATTTTCAAAACCCGGTGGTTGTTTAACATAAACTTCCTCCTATGTAAAGCCATTGAGAAAAGCACTTTTAACATCCATTTGATACAATTTAAAACCTTTTAAAGCATCAAAAACAAGAAAAAGTCTAATTTCCTCAATTCTAGCAACAGGAGCAAAAGTTTCATCAAAATCCAAACCCTCCACCTGAGTAAATCCCTGAGCCACAAGTCTAGCCTTATTTTGGACAATCAAACCATCCTCATTTTGTTTATTTTTGAAAACCCACTTGGTTCCAATAATATTATGTCCAGAAGGAGGTTCAACTAAAGACCAAACTTTGTTTCTTTCAAAATTTTCAAGTTCTTCATGCATGGCGTTAATCCACGATTCGTCAGTTAATGCATGAGTAACATCTTTGGTTTCAAAAGAAGCAACAAAAGCAGAATTCGCTAAATCATGCGCAGTTACCTTAGATCTCATCGTCCGCTCATTTAAATTACCTATAATTTGTTCCGGCGGATGTTGTCACTGAATGTGCAAGGGTGAAGTGATCTCATATGTTGATTCACGTTCTAGTTCAGCACTGGTCGTGGTCCCCGAAGAGTTCTCTTGATTAGAATCGAGGAATTGGCCCTGCCCTCGGCCGGCCTCGGCCGGTCGGCCGGCAGCCTCTCGTCGGACCGACGGCACGGCCGGTCGGCCGGCGGGTCGACCTCGTCGTCGGTGTCGTCGCTTTCGTCTTCGAAGATTCGACCATACTCCCCCTGAGTGTGTGGCAATGTACATGAAAGTTCTGGTCTAGTACCGGGACTAGCCTCATCAAAAGTGACTCCGTAAGTCTCGATAATTTTGTTAGTTTCCAAAATAAGTACACGATAGCCACGAGTGTGTGCAGGGTATCCAACAAATAAACCATCTGTTGAATGTGATTCAAACTTGTCCCAATTTCTAGATTTTAACACAAAGCACTTGCAACCAAAAACATGCAAATATGAAACTTTGGGCTGACGACCAAAACGAAGCTCATAAGGAGTTTTGCCAAGTTTAGAACGCAAGAAAATGCGATTAGAAACATAGCAAGCAGTGTTAATAGCTTCGGCCCAAAATTTTCTAGGAGTGTGATATTCATCTAGCATTGTCCTAGCCATTTCAACCAAAGAATGATTTTTTCTTTCAACAACGCCATTTTTGTTGAGGAACACGAGGAGAAGAAAATTGATGGTCAATTCCTTTTTCATTGCAATAATGTTCAAAAGAAGCATTTTTAAATTCACCACCATTATCGCTTCTAATTGTTTTCAAAGAACTGGGAATTTCACAATTCAAGCGAAGAAACAAACTTTGAAAGTGTCCAAAGGCATCGTCCTTAGTTGCCATGAAGAAAACCCAAGAGTATCGAGAAAAGTTGTCAACAATAACCAACACATACCATTTTCCTCCAACAGATTGCACTCTAGCTGAACCAACAGTGTCCATGTGTATAAGCTGTCCTCGTGCATCCGTTATCATAAAAAGAATTGGTGTGTGTGAAGAAGCAACCATTTTATCATGACGACATGGTGCACAAACCAAATCAAGATCCTTTTTGAGTTTTGGCAAACCACGAACAAGATCGAAACCACTTAATCGAGCCAAATGATCAAATCCAACATGACCTAGTCTATGATGCCAGAACATCAAATCTTTGTTGAATTTTACAACTAAACATGTAACAACAAGAAAAACAGGGTTTTCAAAATCAGCTTTAAAAACTCTCCCATAACGAGAAATGCTCAAAACAGAATTACCACAAGAATCAAATATTTTACTTCCAGTTTTCTTGAAATGAACTTCAAAATTTTCATCAATAATTTTGTGAAACTGAAAGTAAATTGTACTTTAAATCCTCTACTAAAGCTACCTCTTTTAATTCGAATTTGTCAGTTACCTTGACGGATCCGGTAGCGAGAACGGCACTTGTAGAAGCATCCCCAAAGATGATCGATTCAGTCTTGGATGCCTTCTTGAGGGAGGAGAACCAATTTTTATCTCCGGTCATGTGCCGTGAACAACCGGAGTCCACAATCGACACGTTCTCCTTCCTCTCCACGAAAGCCTACACAACAAGAGATGTTGGAGCCTCAGTACTAGGGTTAGTCAAAAGAAATTTTGGAATCCAGTACTGAGACACACAACTAGCAGATCCAATAGGCATATAACCACGAGAAAACACAGTTTTCAAATTTTCAAAAAAATTCCTTCGGGGCTGGTCTGACCGCTGAGGTACTGCCGGTCTGACCGGGCGCCATCACCGGTCTGAACGAGGCAGTGCCTCCGGTCTGACCGGGCGCCACGGCCGGTCTGACCGGTGGACCACTGGCAGTCTGACTGGCCTTCCCGAGGGAAAGCCAAATTTTTGCCATTTTGATTTTGCAAAATTATTTTCTTTCCTTTTTCTGTTTCCGTGCTAATCTAAACAAAATCCAACAAGATGACCATCTTTACCACAAAAAGAGCAAGAAAACTTTTCTTTAGTGGTTGAAGGTTTGAAAAATTAGTTTTAGTTTCTTTTAAACAAACGGAAAGAGATGGCAAATTTCCAACAGATTTGAAAACTGTTTTCAAAGTATTAGGTTTTGTCAAGATTTCACCATTTTCAGTTAAATTCAAAACACCTTTGGTGAAATAATCATGAGCATCAAAACCTATTCCCTTGTTGTTGCAACACACTTTAGATTTATCCAAAATCATGTTAAGTTGTTTCTTACCATCAAAACATTTTTGCAAAGAACTTTTCAAGTAAGAAACTTCCTTTTCAAGATTAGCACAATTATCGAGCTTAACATAACATCCTCACTTTTGCGACATCTAGAGCAAGAAACTACCTCATATTTTTTAACTAGATCTTCCATTTGCTTAACACGAGCTAAAGCATCTTTTAATTTCAGTTCATTAGCATCACAAGTTAAACAAGGTTTAGTAGCCAAAACTTGAGAATTATTGACATCTCTAATCTTTGAAATTTCAAGCATTAAAACCTCACAATTTTTGCAATAATCATCATTAGGAATAAGCAATTTCAGCATTCAAAGATTCAATCACAAATTCTTATTTTTAAACATTTTCTCACATTTTTTATTCTTAGCACTTAAAACAAGAATTGCTTCCTCAAGCGAGCTTACGTCGTTGTCTTCTTCTTCCGAATCTTCATCTCCACGCGTCATGAGACAAACGCCGAAGATGTTCTTGCCTTTCTCTTCCTCGCCGTCGAGTCTATGTCGCGAGTGGCTCAAAAGCGGTATAGACTTCGCTCAGCACCTTCTTTATCATCTCCTTGGAGTGATTCCCCTTGAGCTTGTCATCCTTTGACTTTTCCGCGCTTTTGTCATCCTTCTTGCTCCTCCCAAGCTTGGGGCAGTTGGAGCGAATGTGATCCAGGGCGCCGCACTCAAAGCAACGAGCTGGTCCTCCTCTTTTCCTGAACCTGACTTTGTTCATAGCTCTGGGAAAGTTTGTTAACAGCAAGAGCCAAATCCTCCTCCTCGAATTGCTCGAGTTGTTCATCGGACATGGCGTTAATCAAAGCAAGAGCGCTTGGAGACGATGAAGAAGCAACATCGGAAGAAGTTGAAGAAGAAACCAAGGCATTTGACTTAGAATCCGTTTTTCGAGAAAGAAAATTCATCTCATGAGTTTTGAGTTTTGTATAAAGCGAATCCAAAGTCAAATTAGCCATGTTAACAGACTCTTGAATTGAAGTTACTTTCATCTCCCAAATAGACATGTCAAGACCATTTAAAAAGTGGCGAGAAATCTCAAACTGTGGATAATTAGTGTCATAAGAAGAATCAACAGATCTAAGATTGCTCAAAATTTTGTTAAACCTACCAAGATAGTCATCCAAAGCTTCAGCAGGTTTCAATTCAAATTTTATGTATTCCTTTCTAAAAAGGTCTCAACGAAGTTCTTTTATATTTGTAGTTCCTTGATGAAAGTTTTTCAAAGTGTTCCAAATCTCATTGGCAGTTTGAAGATGAGAAACGTGATCAAAGTCTGAACGAGAAATTCCATTCAACAAAATATTTTGAGCTTTGGAATTGTTATTAAACTTAGTTTTCAAAGCATCAGAATTAATTTGTTCGGGTATAGTGTAGGGAAGAGCAACATTTTGCCACACATCATAGTCTTGAGCCATGATGTAAGATTGCATCTTACTACACCAATACGCGAAGTCGGTTCCATCAAAAACATGCGGCTTTGTTGAAAATTTATCCGACATGGCGAAAAAACTTTAGATCGATAAAAATCCAAAGCAGAAAACGTGGCTCTGATACCACTTGTAGTATCGAATACCCAATGAAAAGCCAACCAGAGGGGGGGTGAATGGTTGATGTACCCCAAAAACAACGTTTTAGCGGAAATAGAACTTACCCTCTATTCTGGATGCAAGACCGGTCTGACCAAAGGTACTGCGCCGGTCTGACCACTCAGTAAAGCCGGTCTGACCGCCCAAGCAACGCCGATCTGACCGCCCTAGCCGATTGCCTTAGCCGATTTCCCAAAGTAGCCGATTGTCGAGAGTAGCCGATGATGGCCGGTCTGATCGCCGTAGATCTCGCGGTTTGACCGGTCAGTAATGCCGGTCTAACCGCCTGTTAGACCGCCGCACCGAGAAAAATCGCAACACAAAGAATTCTTCAAATAGATGGATCTTTATTGAATCTCTCTGTGTTTGCAAAGTGCATACAAAGCACTCCTCACAAAAATCTTGAGCTAAACTCGAAACCCTAGATTGAAACTCAACCCTAAACTCGATAAAAGCGATACAAAGAGGAAACACCTCCCCTAACTATTTATACACATGACCCGCAGCCAAAAGCCACGAATCCAACTCATATAGAAAGTCCTAAACACCTAGGAAACCTTCCCATATAGGTACAAACTTGATATAAATTAATCATTACAATCCTGATTTTCGTAAAACCGAAATTCCGCTTTCCATACACAAACAATATCTCCATTGTATGCCATATGGAAACTTCACCAATCATGTGCACTAATCTCTACCCTTAAGTATCCCGCATAATCTCCATCTTGGACGTCATCTTATCCCCAAGTTGACTCCATCTTGATTACCAGCGACACATTCCCGAGGCATAAAGATTACCTGCACACAATTAAACAAAGAATACCATATCCGAGCACAAGCTATCTCCAACTTGACTCATTGTTAGCATAAGTGAACATACACGTGCATAGGGACACGAAACTCCCATGTATATGCAAGGAAACAAACCGAAACCGAAACCGAAACGAAATCGGCAACCAGTCGGACTGGCCTACCCGGTCTGACCGACCATGCTTGCCCGGTCTGACCGTCGGGTCAACTCCGGTCAGACCGATAGCCCATGCCCGGTCAGACCGGTGCACTATTCACCGTCCGAAAATGCAACTTTCTCCAAAAACCAAATTGTCAATAAATCTCCAAATAACAAAACACACAAACCAATAATCACAGCAACCAATTGTTCATCATCAAATGAAGAATCAAACCACTTTGATTTTACATCCTTATGGAGCTTCTCCATGCATTTCTTATTTATATGGCCTAAGCAACAATGACAGATAAACGTGGGGTTTGTATCATTTGGGAGTTGCCTCTCTGTATTAATGTTATAGATGGGGGATGCTTCAAGATTCTAAACATATAATCCATTCACCAAGGGAGTATGAAAATAGAACATATCTCTAAGATATATTGAACAACCATTGTCCATTGATCTAAAATCATATCCTTCCGCTTGCAAATGAAGCGGAAATAACGTTTTGACATAGAGTTGGAACACAATAATAATTACTTAATTCCAAAACTAATCCTGAAGGTAAATGAAGTGATGTAGTGACAATAGCAATTGTAGCAACATTTGCTCAATTGCTGACGTGCAGGTTCACCTTGCCCCTTCTCAAGCTTCTACTTCTTCTCATTCCCTGCAATGATGTGCAAATATGAGCTACCGATCCACTATCAAATACCCAATTGTCAGTAGGTGAAGTAGCAAGATTAATGTCTATAACATTAATACCTAAAGCAGAAGTCACACTTTGCTTCTTTTTGAGATCCCCCATGCACTTCTTGCAGTTTCTTTTCTTGTGACCTGTCTCTTTGCAATAGAAGCATACGGCATCAGATGCCGCCGACCCCTTCTTGCCCTTCTTTGCTTTAGAGGCACTTGCGATCTCATCGGGAGTTAATTTCCTCTTGGTGCAAAGTTTCTCGACAGATGGTTTGCGCTTAGCTTTCTGCATCATCATCACATGATGACCATTTTTCTAGATATTCTCCTCAGCCGTCTTTATCATCCCATGCAATTCGGCCAATATTTTATCCATATTGTTCATGTGATAATTTAATATGAATGGCTCGAAGCTCTGAGGGATTGACTGGAGAATCACATCAGTAGCCAACTCTTGGCTAAGGGGAAAACTAGTTTTTTCAGACTCTCAATGTAGCCAATCATTTTTATCACATGCGGATTGACGGGACTCCCCTCTACAAGCCTGCACGGAAACAAGGACTTCGAGGTGTTGAACCTCTCAGCCCTAGCTTGGTTCTTAAACATGCCACGCAGTCCCTGAATAATAGTATGAGCATCGCTGCTCTCGTATTGCTTCTGAAGCTCCGCAGACATTGTAGCAAACATGAGACAGCTTATGTCTAGGGAATCATTAGTGTGCTTCTCATAAGCCCTCCATACAGTAGCAGTAGCATTATTAGGCAAATCATCAGGATAGGGTACTTCAACAACGTACTCCTTGCGCTCTTGCTTGACAACAATTCTCAAGTTGCAATACCAATCCATAAAGTTTGTTCGGTTCAATTTTTCTTTCTCGAGAATAGATAGCAAATTAAAGGTACTGGGTGCAGTATTAGCTGTCGTTATTCTACAACAGAAAAAGCAAAGTTTAGCATAATGTCTATGCTATGTCTATTGTTAAACAATTTAACAAAAGACTCCCATTACGTATTTTATACCTTCCCTCTAGGTTATGTATTGGGTCAAGATCCACATGTTAATTAATTTCTAGTGAGCTTTGGCATCACTGCTAGAAGATTAATAACATCGGTAAGCAACACCTCGCTAATCACATCTCTACGTGACTCTTGTTGTTGGTGTGGCAACTCTTTGCCCCGGCGACAACCTATGCCCCAAGGCCCAAAACTGTTTTGATAGCCTAAGTAAACCAAATGCTCCTGTTGTATATGTCCGACATATACGCCCTCGTGTTATGATAGAGAATGACACTCTGCGATGGCAGACCCACCATTGATGAGCATAACGGTGACGGGTGCAACATTTGGAAGGGCATTATTACTACTTAATTTTTGCGAGGTAGAATATCAAACAAACATATCACATATATGAAAGCAGGTAGAATAGCAACTAATGAAATAGTATGCCTCCCTTCACATGGTGATCTCCATCTCCATACCGGCGCAGAGGATCTCCATCTTCGGCATCATCTTCCAGTGTGCATAATGCTTGATTTCTTCAAACTAAGCTACTACTATAGAAGCTACAATTGAAGATTACATCGACTCGTACGTCGTGAAAGAATATTACAAGCATTGCACGTAGGAAAGAATATTACAGGGATTGCACATATGAAAGAATATTACGTGCATCACATGCATCTCATACATACAATAGGGTCATACCATCTCAAAGCATTCTCTGCAAAAACAAGTTAAGCGTAGAACGTTTTCTACCTATTGCAGAGATACTATACCAAGACGACATATAAGAGGGGATGCACACGGATACACAAATCCAATCTATGAAATCACATAGGGAAACCATATCGGCATAATCAAATTATGCCATCCCGATACACTATCAAGGGACATGGTTTGCGTAGGCAAGAGGTGACTATCAAGGTCAGACTACAAGATAGCTTCGGCATAATCATATTATACCGTTCCGATACACTATCAAGGAACACCATCTCAAACCCGACTCAAACCGAGTTCTATGGAAATTGCTTCGATGTAATCACATTACGCCGTTCCGATACACTATCAAGGAACGCAATTACCATCAACTCTCCTCAACAGATCCTATAAAACTGATTGATCTAATCAACTCGTGTGCAAAACTTGTTCCAGGTCCAATCTAAAACCCAAACTAAGCAAGTTTAGCTCTGATACCACTGAAGGGTTACGCGGAGGCTACGATAGCATAAAACAAAACTTTTCTACCGCGAAAACTAGGAAAACATGCAAGTAAGGGTCGATAGATTGTTACTGATTGGAGTAAAGTGCAGCAATAATAGCCAATCAGGAGCTATCCGATCCAGAACAGTGCCAGCCGATTACAGCCGATTCACTGACTCGACAGTTGATTCGCCGCAGCCGATGCGCCGATTCCACAACCGATCCACCACAGCCGATTTGCCAATTTGTCGAACCGTGCTCTTGTTGCCGATCCACCGCAACAACCTTGCTCTGATGCGCCGCAGCCGATTTGTTTGAACACAACTGATTAGTAGCCGACGTACAACACCGCAATGTAGCAACGCCTCTATCGGTATCCACACGTCCAGGGATAGAACGCCTAACGCCCGTGTGCTAGCACGAGATTCAAGGCTAGGGTTTGGCTCGGAGGTGGGGAGGGTTTCCGTGGAGATCAGATTGACTCGGTTCAATGCAATGCTGCAACTCTCAACACCTCTCCCCTTTATATAGAGTTGGCCCACTGGGTCTAGTGGCCGATCGAGACTCTATTTCGAATCAGATCACATCCGAATCTCATAGAGTTGGCCGCCCATACTTTGTAAGCCCATAGGACTCTATATTAAATCAAATATTATTCGAATTGAGCCATATTCGAGTCAAACTCGAATGCCTATTTTTATCCCCTTAAGCATGCGACCCTGTAGGTTCACGTATACTTGGCTCCGGCTCGAGTCTAACTCAGCTGATCATCAATAGCGGCGCCTAGCAGCACATATTGACACCATAGTATACAAGAAATAATATCGGCTATGAACCTGTAGTGTGTACACAAATCCCTTTGCCTCACGATACCAATTAAGCTATAGGCAAGATGTGTGCCATCCCTTCAATAGCTTAACCATTCACTCGAACCGTATTGGATTACCTGTCTATTGATTGACTCTTCAATCAACTCGGCATGGCCATGCACTTCCATAATCCATTACCTCGAGGGGCCCACAGATATCTCTCCAAAGGAGGGGCAAATTCCATCTTGATCATTCACATCCCACTACATGTTTCATAGCAAACACGAAGACTACTTTTATAACTACCCAGTTACGGAATAGCGTTTGGTAGTCCCAAAGTAGGCTACTACACATATTGGAATCAATGATGACCTCAGGTCTAAGGACATTGCACCAAGACTACCTGAGACCAACTAATGACATATTAATTCCTGTAGTGTCTCATGGTGGGTCTATCCAACAATGTGTTCTCTAACACATGTCCACGTATATTGATTTGGTATCTCCATACCATGATCCATGAGACATGATCTGTAACATCCTGAAAATCGAGGAAATTAAAATCGAAACGTAAAAATCAGAACTTACAAAAACTTTTGCCTATTGCCTGTTTTGATCGTGTTTGTTGCTTCTTATTTGCCAGCTCAGTTGCACAAATTTAGTTGTGAACAATTCCTCTCGGTGTTTATGAAAACCAAACGATTTGGCTTTTCGTTGGGAAGGAAAATCTCGAGATGTAAGGTTAGGAATTTTTAAAATAAAATCGGAAAAGGGATGAAGATTTATGAAGATATGTATTTGAGACATAAAATAATAATTGGTGATTATGGAAAATTTATTAGGGAATAAAATGGACAAAAAACTATTTTTAGGGATTTATATGAAATCTAGGAAATTTATTTGGAATTAAAAGTGGTGATTTACGGATTTAGGAAAAAGGAATAAAATTAAATATGGGAAATGTATATTTAAAAATAAATAAAGTTGGTGAAAAGTTGAAAATATATTTTTAATTAATTTTGGGAATACTATGTATTTTTTTGGGGAATTTTTAGTGTGAAGGAAAAATTGGAAATTGAAAATGAAATTGAAATCGGGAAAATTAAAAAGTGGCACTGTTCATTGATCACCATCTCGCTCGACGCCGTACGGCCCGCCACGCGCCGCGCGCGTTGCTCGGCCGTGCACCGCCGCCGCCCGCGCACGCCACGCGCCGCGTGCACGCGCCCCACTGTGACCTCGCCGCCACGCGCTCGCCGCTATACTGGCCTTGCCCGCGCCACGCCGCGCGCCGCGGCCGCGTCGGACCCTCCGCCCGCACGCCGCACGCGCGCCGATCGCCGCGCCGGACCCCTCGCCGCGCCGCGCGTCGCCGCCATGTTGCGACCCGCCCGAGCCCACGCCACGTGTCGACGCCTCGCGCTCCGGCCCCGTGCGTCACCCGCGTTCGCCGCGCCGGCCCCGCTACCCCGCGCGCCGCGTGTACGACGCCAGACCGCCGCGCCGGTCCTCCCTCTATCCCGTTCGCTCGGCCGTGCCTATTTAAAGCCTCCTCTTTCCCTCTGTTTCCCCACACCGCCGTCGCCTCTAGCCTCCTCTCCTCTCCCAGCGCCGTCACCGCAAACCGAGCGCCGCCGCGGTCGCAAGCCACCGCAAGACGCCAGCGCCGTCGCCGCCGCGCGCCGGAGCTCCGCCACCCTCCCCTTGCCGTCGACGTCGCCGGTAAGCCCCGAGCCGCCGTCCCCTCCCCTCGCGTTTGCGCCGGCCGCCGGCCGTAACAGAGAGAGCAGAGGGAGAGGCGCCGTTCGAACACCTTTGTGGGCCGATGAATAGTGTGCAGAGGAAAAGAAAAGAAAAAAAGAAAAAGAAAAGAGAGAAAAGAGAAAAAGAAAAAATAGGAAAAATTATGGAAAATTTGGAAAAATATTTTGAAAGGATTTGAGTGAATTTTTGGGAAAAAATAAATTATTTTCTTGTATGTTTTCTCGGAGCAAAAATTTGAAAAATCGAAATCGGACTTTTCCGAAATTTTGTTTCGCGTCGTTTTTAAATCCGGATTTCGTTTAATTCTTCCTCGCCATTTAAATATGTTTCTATTTTGTGCTCGAACCTTCAAAACCTCGAGCACAATCTTCGCTGATATTTCTAAATCTATTTTCTCAAATAATTACGATCGTCATTTTTTCGAAAACCCTAGGGCATCGACTCGAGTTCAAACCCGGATTTTTCCCTAGCAATACTCGCCCGAACTCAAGTAGAATTCTAGGCCAAACATTTGGGAGTAGTTTTCGTGGTTTTTATGGTTCTTTTTGATCTCTTGGTATTTTATTGAATTCTAATTGAATTCAATTGATCTTTCGCACATACGGATATCACCTGAAGAAGCAAGCACGGACTCCGTTGAAGACCCCGCTCAACAAGCGTGTGAGCAAGGCAAGTCATCACACTCTTTGAACATATTGATCCCAATTGCAAAATGATGTTGTTTTAAATTTCAAACATGCATGCTATACACAAAGAGTTACCTATGCTTGTTATGCCATGCCTTGTTATTGATTACCTGTAATTATTCCTTGTAACCCTCGATGTGATACATACAACCGGAGAATATCTGCGGTAAAATGCTTAGCCATGCTATTTTTAGATTCATGCATACTCATGATTTTATGAAAAACCTTATGCTTGGGCAACTACCTTAGGGAAGGTAGTTGAGATACGGCATGTGGAGACATGAGTGCCACATTGCCATGAGAATAATAAAATGAGTTTTGATGAAAACTGAAAGTACTAAACAAATGTTTTAGACTGGGGCGGCTGGATGATTTGGGTAGATTCCGGAAAAGGCAAGTGGCGACCCTGGTCGATTAAGGACCGAGCCATGAGATAGCCAGGAAATGAGCCAGTACAACCGTACTTCTCGAATGGGTATAGACCTAGCGGAGTAGATAGCCGAGCGGAGGCGGTACCCTTGCATAGTGGTTCTTATGTATGAAATGAGATTTGAAAGGGATGATGGGAAATTGGAATTTATTATAACTTGATGAATGAAGTCTCCCCTTACCCCGGGTGCGCCAGAACTCCTCTCACTGCTAGAAAATGACGGCTAGAGTGCATGAGGGCTTAAGTTCATGGAGCGGGTACTGCCAAAGTGAGGTTATCGAAAGGCTTTGTCGTGACCATCTCATGAGTTGGGACGTAGGCTTGTTTGTTGGGCAGTCACGGAGTACGGGTAAAGTGTACATCCACTGCAGTGTGAATGAATCAATTTATTCGAATAGCCGTGCTCGCGGATATTGAGCATCTGACAAGACTTTTGCTTGGCTAGACTTTAAACTTTAAAATGATGGGATGGGTTTGCATGATGATTCATATTCACTGGTGGATCAACTTCTCGAGATGCGAGAAGGGGTGGAGTCCCCAGAAAAACCATGATGATCTGGAGGCGGGAAGCCATCCTTGGAGTCACGATGGATGGTAGACAGAACTGTCGCCGATTTAATAAACTGTGGAACTAAAACTTGACTTGGCTAGCCGTTAAGCTTTTGAAAAGAGTTGAGAAAATTGGCTTTATGCAAAAGAACCCCAACCATTCTTTGAATGACCCTATCATATGCATCACTTCCGTGTTGGCTTGCTGAGTACGGTTGGTACTCACCCTTGCTATACGCACAAACCTTCAGATGATGGAAATGAAGACTTGGAGGATCCATATGCCTACTACCAGGAGGGCGAAGAAGCTGATGGCGCTTGCTAGGTCATTCGCGGTGCTGAGGAACAGTCACCCAAGAATGAGCGGCGTCCTCTTATCGACATCCATGTCGAGCACCACAAAATCCTACCCGACGACAGTTGGCGTGCTAGGTAGGGGCGCTGTTCTTCATCTCGTGCGATCTGATGGCTGTCTTCTTCGCCACTGACATCATGATGCCCGCCGGGATGACCTTCGTCTTCAGCACTCTAGTGTTCTGCGTCGACGATTTCCATCGCCTCTCTCCCAGACAACCTCTAGCGAGCTGAAGCGGGCGGCCGCACCACGGCGCGTGGAGGCGAGGCCAAGGCACGTAGTTTCATGCCCGAGAGCCTCTCCCCCCAAGCCCCACACGACCACCAGGGTTTGGCAGCCCAAACCCCCGACTGCCCGCACGGCGGTCTAGAGGACGGACGATGTGTGGACCCAGGTCGAGCGTCCAGCCTGGCTCCATGCCACACGCTCCACCTTCCCATGCCGAGGATTGTCTTCCTCGCCTTCGCGCACCGCTAGGTGTGCTCCCACGTCTCTTGACGTGGTGAGCCCCAGCAAGATCATTTGACGTACTTCTCTTCCTCGTGCGGTGTTAGTCAGGCGGCTCCATGGTCTAGTGTTCAATCCTAGCAACGGCTGGCCCACCAACTTCATCATGATGGCGGAGGCGGTGTCTGACGATGAGGTCTTGGGCTCCCAGGAGTCCGACGTTCACCGCAACGCACGCCGTCATGATGAAGATTTCATGATTGTTGGAGTCCGGCTTCATGATGAAGTTCGAAGGACGCTAGGTTTTCTGGACGCTCGCAGCCAACTTGGTTGCCATCGAGCGTGCCCTCCACGGTCTTCCTGACTCTCCGGAGATCCGAAAGGCCATGGCCATGACCCAGGCCGCCGCCACATAGCTTAATGTCACGGGTCCGTCTGAGCGCCCCTCAGGGAGCGCTTGACGCTCGAGGTCATGGCTGCAGCAAAGCGCTGGTCATTCGGCTTCTCCATGTCCTGTCACGGGTGTGGCCACGAAGACCATTGCCACTCCTGCAGGCATGACCCGATGTTCCAGGAGTACTCGCACAGCTGAGCTCCAGGGGAGCTCCCACAAGGGCGACCTATGTGAGGTAGTTGCGCAGAAGATGGATGCCTGCAACACCATCGAGTAGCGTGTTGTCGATCGAACGCACCAGGAGATCCGACACCAGGATGAATACAACCTGCTGCATGGACCTCCTGATAGCATCCCCGACCTCACGCCCCGACATGATGGCTTTGCGGCCTTCGCCGCCAACCTTCGGCAAGTCACGTGGCCCAAGGGTTTCCACTCCAACAGGGATCGATCCGTATGATGGCAAGACCAACCCCACCTTGTGGCTCTAGCTGTATTGCACAGCTATTCGAGCAGCGAATGGTGACGCCAACGTCATGGCGAATTACCTCCCGGTTATGCTGGCGCTGACTGCCATCAACTGGCTCGTGGGTCTTCCCGAGAACTCCATCGATTCTTGGGACGAACTCTGCGAAGCCTTCATTGCCAACTACCATGGTATTTGGCAGCGCCCGGCTACCCGCTACGACCCCGGCCAAATCCGGCAGGGGGCCAGCGAGTCAATCTGGGACTACATCCGATGCTTCTCGGAGCACCGCAACTCTGTTGCGAGCATTACTGTGGGGGTTGTCACCCCAGGGTACATGTGGGAGGTGTCACCTCGGGGTATCTCAGAAACCCGGATTGAACTCCGATGAAAAATCAAACCGAGTGTCCTCGGGACGTGACCGAGAGCCCGAGCCCTTGAGGGCTCGGGCATTCCGGCCTTCCCCGAGTCCGACATCGGCCCATTCTGTCGACTCTGACTCATCGCCCGACCTCGAGCATCCTCGGGAGGAGACTTGGCAGGAATGGAGGAAGAGGAAGGAGACAGCCCGGCAGCGTCTGACACCACCAGGCAACATAGGAGCAGGATCCCAAGGATGACAAGAGTACAAGATACCCACCATGTATAGGACCTAGCAGATCAACATGTACTTTAGTAGATATCTTTTGTATCCCACCTTTTGTCTCACATATCCTTAGCTTTCTTGGCTCCCAAGCTCATTTGTACCTGCCCCACTTGAGGTATAAAAGGGAGGGCAGGGTGAAGGTGCACTCGGAGATTGCACTCTAGAACCCTAGAGAGAACCCAGAGACGATTCCCACACTTGTAGCCCCGTTCATCTCACACCCCAACGAAGAACAACTGGATGTAGACCTATTATCCTTCAGGAGGGCTGAACCAGTATAACTACTGGTGTTCCCTGGTACTTGCTTGTGTTTTCTTGTATTTTCTTGTGTTTTCTTGTGTTTTGCTTGCAGGCTCATCTCAGGATTCGAGTCGACCATCAGATTTGTTTGAGGACAACTCTTCTACCACATTCTCTTCTACCTTCTCGAGACCCCCCTTGGAGGACTGTCGACCAACCCGTCGATAGTTGGCACGCCAGGTAGGGGCGTTGTTCTTCATTTGGAGCGGACTGCTGGAAATCTTCATCAGCATCAAAATCTTCGAACAAATAAGCTTCTTGTTCCCTCCCTTTCAATTTCCAAAGTATATATGTGTTTCCTGCTGGTTCTTGTTTATGCCTTGGTCGAATACTCTCGGCAGCATCCATGTATGGCTTGTGATTAGCCCCATGGTCTGAGATTACTTGCTAGACCGGGTTGCTTTCCAGCCAATTGCTCATCGTGATTTCGCTCGACACAAGCACTCGATCGCATGACCTCTGGTCAGAGTTGAAACTTTTCCTCCCAAAGTTGGATCTGGGTCGAGACTTAGTGCGCAGCAACTAATGGCACTCCCCTGAGCGTGCGGGTAATGTGAACGCGCGAATGGCATTCGCGGGCTAATTGTCTGGGGAAGTGTGGGCTATCGCTGGTGCGAACAAGCACTCAGCTCTTCGAGACAGTCCCATCATTGCCTTCGCTGCTACACACTCGGCCTCCTATGAGTCGACTCGCGAGGGCGGGCACGATGAAAGAAAGTCTTCGGGGCATCGAGCACCCGCATGGATTCTACGCCTGAGCAGTGACCAACCTGACCCCTGGATAAATGAGGGGTTCAGAAGCCTTCCCGAGTGGAGACGATGGCCGCGTCGATTCCTTCTCATGCAATAACACTCACGGCATAGCTTGAGTGATGCGGCCCAAACTGGAAAGTTAAGGGTTCAAGAGGAGATGCTCTGCTCGCCGAATTCAGACCACTCAGGGGCTCATTCGTTACCCACTTTTCTGGACGTAGTCATCTCGTCTCTAAGTCTTCCAGGTAGTTGACTTCATTCCTATTCGGGGCTGGCTGGGGAGGGGTTGGTTGGGTGCCGGTTAAGTGCTGGCGGATGAGCTCGGGGCTCTTTAACGACCAAACCCTGTGTATACAACTAAGACATCGAGAGCTCGACTTGGGGCACCCGGACAACATCTGTCGATGGCCCAACTCGCTCTACTTCGAGGGTTAGACACACGGTGTTTAGTCGTACGATGACAACCTCGCATTCAATCCGTTACGTACACGACTAAGTGCCCTTGCTTGACTGAATGCTGCACCCTTGAAATGGCCATTGGGCATAGTCGGGATCTGTTCCGTCGGCTTCAGCCGCTTGGGCATGAGGGTTATACGCATAGCAGTTGATCGCCGATCTTACCCTATCCCCCAATTTACCCTGTACTCGGCTAAGTCGATTCGAGTAGACTGAGGATTGCCTTCGGATCAGTCTGTTAAGGCCCGAAGAATGCTCGGTGTTGGAGGTCGGTCATGTGGTGAATAGAAGGCTGACTCTTCGTATCCTGAACCCCCGCGATAGAAATAGATATATCGATGGTCTGATCGGTCAACGTCCGGATTTAGCCCATTGATAGTCGAGATCGCTCCGAGGAGTTAATGACCTCGAACGGTACCAGAAGCCCAGTGATCATCCGTCCAAGGATGGCCCGAGTCACCAGGAGCGGATAACTCAGAGAAGTATATTTCCGCCAAGGTCGGCTGTCCTCCATTCGGAAACAAACAAGATGACAGGCAACGGTACTTAAGTGATCTTTCGTGCAGGCATGAGTCAGGTGCTCAAACATAAACGAATGTATTGGGTATATTACGAATGATAGACAACGTATAAAGAAAGCTGAAAAGTTTCTCTTTATCACAATTAATACGGGGTAATGATCACACATAGGGCCTGAGGTCCCCCTAGTTTACAGAAACATGGTGGTAAGAGATTGTGGAAGGAGAGCCACTCTAGGAACGTGTGCCCATCTGTTAATGACCCAATTTGGTAAGAAAATCCCCGAGTTTGATGCAAGAATTGAAGCAAAATCAAGGGCGTGCACGATTCTTGGAAACAGAGGCCACGTCGGCTGAGTCCGAATCGGCTAAGGAGCCAGTCAGCTGAATCCGAGTCGGACAGGGTAGCTGATACAACCGATTCCGATTGGGAATAACAGATAAGACCGATCCCGGAAGAAAAGCATGAAGATAATCATTGGATCTAGTTTCCAAGTACTTCAAAGATGTTGCCATCTACGGATAAAGTCCTACAAAGGCAATTATATCTTCAATTTAGGATATTTTGTATAGTTTCCTTGTGTACCGTGGCAGGGGACCCCTTCCCAGGATATTGTTGTACTATGAATAGTAGATAAGGATAGAAGTCGTGTCCTACAAGGACTTTGTTGTTACCGGGTATAAATATGGCCCGAAGGCGTGTAATTCAATAGAATCGAATCAATACAATGTCGGCGCATCGCCAAACTTTTCCTTTTACTTGCAATCTTAACAAGTTCCTGCCTCGCATTGGGCTGCATCAGGTTCCGATCTCCAAAGAAAGGTAATTCCTTGTTACAAGCGGTTTGTGCTATCGGGATTAGTGCTTCCATCGTCATGACACTCTAATCTTGTTGTTACAATCTGCTTAATTTATCATATACATTATATAATCTAGATCAATGCCTCGATCTAACCCACAATCGACTAGCATCTTCTCAAAGATAACAGCCGACAGGGTTAGATCTTGGGGTTGATTTTGGTTATATAGTGTATCTACCATCATGAAAGGCTTTCATTAGTTTATATACATCCATGCTTCTTTTTGTACTTAATGCTGCATCAGTTTCATCTATTAAGTCGCTCTTAGAATAATATAGATCTATTCGGCCAAACGACTGCTATAAGAGATAATATCGGAGTTTCAGCCGATCTTACCTGTTTTAGCCATCTTATATGTTTTATTGCTATTAGATGTGTTAGAACTGCCTTTTATATTAAGATCTTAGTCTAGTTAAATATGTTAAGCCTGGCGTCAATTTGTTAAGTCATCTTAACAGCCGATTGGTCCTTGTTTAGTGTATTTAGCTCAGATTAATATCTTAGTATAAAACTATATCGGAGTATTAGCCGATTCACATTAGATCAACGACATCGGCTAGGCTATAAATGTATATAATTATTATCTTAATGTATTTTTAGATATAAGTGATTTATACTATCTCGGTATGCTACCGATCTATCCTAATCACTTAGTCTAAATGTGCTTTGGGATAGCATTTATATATTATGGATATCTATAGCCGATCGAGTAGGATCTAATCTTAACCGAATTGCTCATTTCTTATTTTTCTTCTTGGTTATAGTATCGAACCAACTTGCACGCCCTATACACCGAAGGCAATCCAATTTGGATATGCACTAGAGCTAAGCAGATCTCTCAGGCCAGTGCGTGGGAAAATTTCTCATCAACACACCTTTGGCACGCCCAGTGGGACCTTTGCGACATTCAAGTCCAAAACAATGGTTGAACTCAAGACACCATAGGTGGATCAGGACAACATCATCCCTATCACGCTAGACAAGCTGACTCCTTAGCAATAGGCCGAATACCAGCTGATGATCAAACGATTGCATGCCCATTATGTGCAATCCTTCACCCAGACCTGGTCTGGGACAATCGTTCAGAAGTACAAAGTTGAGATCCCCAAGCAACATGACACTGGAGCCACCTCCATCAAAGACAGGGGGGAAAGAAAAGATGGAGGAAGTCAAACAGGAAGAAGAAGGCCCAGAGCGCCACACATTGCAGGACAGAATCAACTCTGCCGTTGTTGACGAGAAATATCTCTCACGCGCTGGCCTGGAGATCTGCTTGACTCCAGTGCAGGTCCTTCTCAGCAGCCTACGCTGCGTAGGGCGTGCCAGTTGATTTGACCTGTTAATCAACAAGAAAAACAAGGGAATATGTGTTAAGTGTTAGGTTAGACCCCCACGGGATCGGCTGAGGGAATCCATAAACATATATATGCTATTCTAAACTATATTTAAACCAAGTGACTGGAATGGATCGGCTATACCGAGACAGCATTAGCCGCTTGACCCAAATACAGTAAAGAATAATAAATATATGAATCGATATCCTAGCCGATACTGGAAAGCTAACAAGAAATCGGCTAGTACTCCGATGAATCTTATAGAAAGATATCACTCCTGAATCAAATGCATAGCCTAGAAATCGGCCATCGGCTAAAGATGACAGGTCGATTTCGGCTGGCGGCGTCCGACAGGAATGCGATCTTAACATAAGAGGCGGTCCTAATACAGACCTAATAAAGAATATATTAAAAGAAATATATCAGGGCAGATAAGGCCGGCTGAAACCCCGACGCTGTCTCTAAACAACATAAATCTATCCGAACAGATCATTGGCAGTTCTAAGAACGACTTAATAGTTCAAACATGATGCAGCATTAAGTATAAAAAGAACAACTCGATCTGTTGTAGCCGATTTATATTTCTCGAGACGGTGGATACCGCATATAAACCAACCAACCTTTAGATCTAGCCCTATTGACTGCGAGTTCTTGATAGAACTAGCCAATGGCAGGATAGGTCCAAACATTGATCTAATTTATATGCGCTATATGATAGATAATGCAGTATAAACTCCTGATTCTAATGTGTCATTGCGATGGAAGCACTAGAAACAGTAAATCATACCACTAATGACAAGCATTTATCTAGATCTGGGGATCGAAACGATGCAGCCCGGAGCCAAACAAAGTGCTCGTCTGAAGAAAAGGTTGGCAATGCGTCGAAGGTTTGATTGATATGAATATGATTATCTTTTACAGGGGGTCTCGGGTCCTACTTATACCCAAGATACAATTATCTATACAAACCCTAGACTCTATCTAAACTACCATTTAAAACACAACATTATCCCTAACACGGCCCATGTCGTGTTACAACTAACAGCTTAAACAAACTCCTAGATTACAGGCACATTTGCCGTTACAGGACTCTATCCATAAGTGGCAATATTATTTAACGCGTAATTAGAAACCGAATCTTCTATTTATCCTCAAACTTTTGCATTAGAAACGGTTTTATCTCCTCCGGACCTGGAATTGACTATCGGCTGCCCCTGTTCGATCCGTCCTTAGCCGATTGGCCTCGCAGCCGATCACTCCTTTGGTCGATGCGACCCCTGTCTCCAGCCGATCCGACTATGCTCCGCCTTTGCAGACTTAGGGATTCGATTACCAAATTTTAGTGTTAACACATGCCCCCCAAGTCCGTGATACGAAGTGTTGCGGATTTGCTTGCCTATCCAAACTCCCGCTTCTTTTTGACCTAAACCACTTTGGCTTCTCCCCAAGTGCTCTTTAAGTACCCACTCCTTTCGGCCGAACCGCCTACGCCTTCAAAGCGCACTCAGGCTCCTTCGCAAACAAGCCTCTTGCTTTCTCTCTCTCTTCTCCGGCGATTTCACCGGCGCCCGTCGAACTTCGTTGCGTTCTTCAGATCCATCTTCATCCCCGAGCATTCCGATGGCTTCCACCGTCGCCGCATCGAGCTCCTTAGTTGCCCCGACCACCACCGCTACACCGGCCGTAGCCACTGGGCCAACCGCCGCTGCCGTTCCGACCACCGCCGTGATCGAGTTCCCCGAGGTACTCCTTTCCGATTCCTAACTCCTTTTTCATCCTGATTTATTTCTCCAACCGTGTTGCATCGATATTACGTTCGGCCATTCTTTTAGTAGCACTTTCCTTCATTTTCACCAATTAGTACTTTTCCCCTCTTTGAACTGTAATGTGCAACCGTTCTTGATTAGTGCCCCTTCTTCTTTTACCTGTAGCACCTGTCACACCAAATATTTATCCCCAACTCGACACAAGCGCAAAGGTACTTCCTTGGCCCTATCAGTAACACGGATCCAGCCGATATAATCACAGCCGAAACCAACCGGATCCCTTTTAATACCGCTAAGCCGTCCCTCGCCCACTGGAATGGAACATTCAAATCTTGGCCGACGACCGATGCAGCCTGGGTCGAGTGGTACAAGAGAATGCAGTCGGCCAAGTACACTCAGTGGGAAGAGAAAGGGCTTGCCCAGTGCTTGGAACTGTCCATTGCCGGCATGAAAAAAGACGAGCCGCTCTTATCGGCTGCAACCTTGTGGAGATTATGGCAATCGGGTATCCACATGGCAAGCTTATCCGACTAGAGTTAGGGATAGGTTGTGCCTATCAAATATGTAAACCAACTACGACTTGGGTATTACGTTGTCGATTAGATAAGGCAACGGCTCATAGTCACGGTTTGGTAAGATTGAGGAAACCGACTTAGAGTAAGATAGGGTTTTCGATTTGTAAGCCCACCTCCCAAGACTATATAAGGGGGGTAAGGGGCGTCCCTTGAGGGATATCGTTTTAGATCATATGCTTCATGAGAAGTTAGATGAGCTTTCAGCTTTAGATACACGAGATCATGAGATCAATAAAGACACTCGGCGGATCGAATCCCCGAAACAGGAGTAGGGTATTACCTCACGAGAGGGCCTGAACTTGTCTAAATCTTCTTTTCCTCCTAACCCATTGTGCTTGGCGATCTTGACTGCGACCCCAGAAATTACATTGCCGAAACCAAGTATCGACAGTTGGCGCGCCAGGTAGGGGCTCGCGCGTCAAGACCTCTTCAACAATCTCGCCGACAAGCGTGATGGGATCTCCTACAGGATTCGGCGACTTCGCCGCCAACAACTTCGACGACTTCTCCTTCGACTCGGTTTCGAACCAGTCGGGAGGAGAGATCCACTCGGCGCCGTTCGGGCTCTCGAACAGCGCCAAGATCTACGACGACATCTTCAAGTCCAAGATGCGGTCTACCCACTCCGACAAAGGAATTCACTCGGTACCGTTCGGACTACCGAGCGCCGCCAGAATCTACACCGATCTTCTCGTCTCCCCGACTGAGACGATCTACTCGGACGAAGACCTCTCGGCGCCGTTTGGGTTACCAAACGCCGCTGAGATCTATGGCAATCTCCTTTCCCTCGAGTCAGGTTTGACCCACTCGGCGGAGTCCACGTCTTCAAGCTCCGACTCGGACTGGAACGATCCAGATTCGAGCTACCCAGGGTCGAGGGAGGTCGCCGTCATCCTCCAGCCGTTCGGCTCATGCTCATCTTCGGAGCTCAACGAATATCTTAGCTCCGCCGGCTTTGACGACCTCTATGGCATCCCCTCAGACGAAGCTGACGACTCCGACTGCCAGAAGGACTACGAGCCGAAGTGCTTCGATGTCCTCATGGCTGAGCCGGACGAATCCGATTCAGCCATGGCCCGTAGGCTTGTGGAGGAAGAGCGAGCCAAGATCGAGCAAGAGCGAGAGCTGGCTGAAGAGGAGAAGAAACGCATGGAAGAGGCTGACAAGAGAAAGCAAGATCTAGGGGCAGCCGGACGATCCGCTCAGGAGGCTATCCTTCATACGCGGGTCCGCAACACCAATATCTTCCAGACGCCACAGCAGAACGATGTTGCCACACTCACACTCTTGGACACCGTCACAGAGACGGCACCCGCCGACGTGACTCCAATACTTGACAAAATCAAGACCATCATCGCAGCCACAACCAACGGCCATCCCACCACCTCGGCACGAAGGCCGACTGAGTCTGTGGCTGAAACGCCCGACAAAAGCCGACTCCCGCCTCTAAGGTCAGGAGACTACAAGAGGCCCGAGCCGGACCGGTCCACGACTAGGCCAAGAGGCCCGCGTCACGAGTCCACGCAGAAGCATCAGGAGCAAACAGCCAACTCCTACGACAAACGACATGGACGTCCACCCGTTCACCACCGCGTCCGCCGCAACAACAGCTCCAGCTACCCAACCAGCCAACCGAGGACCCCGCCGAGTGATCTGCGGGAAGTCCTCGATCGCCGCTACCAGGAATGAGACCGACGCACTCGGGAAGATCGGAGAGGATCACCCGATAGCGGCGACGACGGAATGCCAGCTTTCACTCGGGAGCTTCGCCGAGTGCACTGGCCGAATGGTTTTAAGCCAACAGGAATAGAGGAATATGACGGCAAGACCGACCCCGAGTCGTGGCTTACCGTGTATACTCTCGCCATCCGAGCAGCAGGCGGCGACAACAAGGCTATGGCCAATTATTTGCCCGTGGCCCTCGCCAACTCAGCCAGGAACTGGCTCACGAGCCTGCCAAGAGGCTCAATCGGCTCGTGGAACGAGCTGAGGGACCACTTCATCGCCAACTTCCAGGGCACCTTCGAGAGGCCCAGCACACACTTTGACTTATACAACGCCATCCAGAAGCCGGACGAGCCTCTGAAGGATTACATTCGGCGCTTCTCCGAAAAGCGCAACAAGATCCCCAACATCACCGATGGCATCATCATCGCCGCCTTCCAGAAGGGAGTCCGTGATGAACTGTTGATCGGGAAGTTCGGGCGCAAGCCACCGAAGACGGTGAAACAAATGTTCGAGACGGCAAACTCCTACGCCAAGTCCAACAATGCAATCAAGGCGGCACGCCAAGACCAGCCTGACAAAAGGGATGACAAGCACTCGGAAGGAAGCCGGCATCCGAGGAAGGATAACGGCAGCAACAATCAGGCCCAGAAAGATCGCAAGCGCCGGCACCAAGACCTGGTTGCCACAACGTCCGATTCTCAACACCGTCGCCGAGTTGCGGCTTACGATGCGATCATGAACGATCGTGAACGCTCAGTACACGCATCATCTACAAGCAATTCTCAGAGCAATATGCGGCACGGTTAAACAAGAAGCTGACTGATGAAGCCGGTCCATCGGGAACCAAGAAGAACAACCCGACTGGAAATTTGGAGCCTTTTCAAGACCACATGGGCGAGCTGAATCACATCTTCGGGGGTCGCAGGCTTATGAGTCCAAGAGGAAGCAAAAGCTGATGGACCGCGAGGTCAACGCGGCACAACCCAAAGTCCCACAACATCTACGATGGTCGGAGGTGGCCATCACGTTTAATCGCTCGGATCATCCTGACCGAGTGGTTCACCTAGGGCAGTATCCCTTGGTACTTGACCTGGTGGTTCAGAACATCAAGCTGAAGCGCGTCCTCTTCGATGGGGGCAGCATCCTCAATCTCCTGTTCGTCAAGACCCTGGATGAAATACAAATCCTGAGAACTGAGTTGAAGGCAAGCTCAGCCCCCTTCCACGGAATGATCCCGGGGCTGTCGCCCACACCACTCGGGCACATCGCCTTTCCAGTCACCTCCGAAGTTCGCGAGAATTTCCGAACGGAGAATACCACCTTCGGGGTGGTCACTTCAAAGACGGCCTACCACGCGATCATCGAAAGGCCTGCACTCGCCAAATTCATGGCGATACCACACTACACTTACCTCTGCATGAAGACGCCTTGCCTTAACGGCGTCATCACCCTGCGCAGCGACGTCAAACAAGCCTTCACCTGCGACGAAGAAAGCTACGATATGGCCCAATCTTGTGAGAGATCACGTGGCCAGGAAGAAATCCGACTGGCTACATCAACATCTGAAGAGGGTGAAATTTCTACAAAGAGGATAGCCAAGTCGGGACAAGGCGACGCCAAAACGAAGAAAATCTTCCTTGATCCAGTCGGCAAGATATCTTCAAGGACTTAGAAGATACCACAGTCGCAATGTTCGGGCGCGAGCTTTCTTTGTCGATGATTTGGTTCTAGGCAAGATCCAGACCATCAAGAACCATCACAAATTCTCTCCACTATGGCGGCCATCAGAGATTACCTAGGAGATATGTAATCAAAAATGGCTTTACGCCAATTATGAATAAAAATCGACGAATATTGTGGCCTGATTTTGCGTTGCAATCGGCCGGCTTGTGTACGTATATGCCCCCCAAGTTTTGTTGATAGCTTCAGTGTCGGCAAAATTGTGAGTTCGAGCCGTTCGTGCATCCTGGCCGTCCTTATCGTCAATCATGAGCTGAAGGCGATGCCTCGTGAATGTAAGACATCAGCTGTCGTAAATCGGCTGAAGTAACCATAGCCGAATCACGAGTTGATCCACACACTTGGGTAATATTTCTTTAAATATTTTCCATTAAGAGCCCTCCCAAATGTCTCTCCATCCAGTCCTTTAGCATGTAAGCTCCTTTAGAGACGCATTTGTGGATCTTGAAAGGCCCTTCCCAATTTGGTGACCATTTGCCGAACTTGTTGTCTCTAGATCCGATCAGCAATATAAGCTTCCAAACGAGCTCGTCTTCCTCAAATGATTTGGGCACCACTTTTTTATTATAATGCCTGGCTATTCGTTCTTTATCTTTTGTGACATTTTCCAAGGCCCTCATCCTGGATAAAACTAAATCTTCCGATTCGTCTACCATCAGGTGATAATAATCGTCGGCTGTGAGTTGATCTTGTAGATGAATGTGCCTTGACCTGACGACACTTTCCCATGGCAGCACTGCCTCATGTCCATAGACCAGTTTGTACGGAGGGACTTGGATTGACCCGTGGCATGCCATCCGATACACCGAAAGTGACTCGGCTAACCGGTTGTACCATTGTTTAGGATACTTAGAGATCTTTCTTTTAATCAGCTTGATCAAGCTTTTGTTTGAGGCCTCGGCTTGCCCGTTGGCTTGTGCATAGTATGACAAAGAATTAAGTAGGTTCATCCCCATGCCATCGGCAAACTGAACAAATTCATCCGATATAAAGATAGACCCCTGGTCTGTTGTTATTGTTTGTGGAATGCCAAATCGGTAAATGATGTGTTCTTTGACGAACTCGATTGCGTCCTTAGAATCCACTTTTCTGAGGGGAATCGCCTCCACCCGTTTTGTGAAAGAGTCCATCGCCACCAGGATAAACTTATGCCCTTTGCCTGAGGGTGGATTGATCTGGCCGATCATATCAATGCCCCATCCTCTGAACGGCCACGGCTTGATGATCGGGTTCATAGCCGATGCTGGTGCTCGTTGTATGGCGCCAAACTTCTGGCAATCCTGGCACCCCTTGTAATATTTGAAACAATCCTCCAGCATTGTCGGCCAGAAATACCCTGCTCGGCGAAGTAGCCACTTCATTTTGTGGGCCGATTGGTGCGTGCCACAGATTCCTTCATGTACTTCCCCGATGGCCATTGTAGCTTGATCGGCTCCCAAACACTTGAGCAGCATGCCGTCAATCGTCCGATAGTACAGGTCTTCATCGAGCAACACGTATCGTAATGCCTTGTATCGTAGTTTCCTTGTGGCCGATTGAGAGGGGTTTTTGAGATAGTTGTAGACATCAAACCTCCAATCATCGGCCGTAATGGCGGCCACGTCTATGTCTACTTCTTTCAGCATCGACCGATAGCCTGATGCCCCTTGAGCCAAGTCATTGGCCACTCTGTTCTGCTCTCTGGGAATATGCTTCAAAGTGACTAGCCGAAAACCATCCATTAATTCCCGGCATTGCCGATAATAGACCATCAGCGCGTTGTTTTTGCATTCATATTCTCCTGATAATTGGCTGATGACCAACAACGAGTCTCCCATTATTTCGACGATGTCGGCTTCAACTTCCTTGATTAGATGCAATCCTTTGAGGACGGCCTCGTATTTGGCTTGGTTGTTTGTAGTGTGGGGGTTAATGGCGAAAGCGAACTCGAAGCTTGCCCCCTGGGTGAAATAATGATCAAGCCAATGCCACAGCCGTTGGTGCACACTGAGCCATCGAACGTCAAATTCCAAGGCATAATTTCCACTGAGCCGATTGAGTCATTTCTGTGTTCCACAATGAAATCGGCTATGGCTTGTCCCTTGACTGCCCTTGGTGCCTGATACCTCAGATCGAACTCTGTTAGTGCGAAGATCCACTTTCTGATTCTTCCTTTGAGCACTGGAGCCGATAGCATATACTTAACTACATCGGCTTTGCAAATTACCATGCACTCATTGGACAGCAGATAGTGCTCTAACTTTGTACATGAAAAATAGAGGCATAGACACAACTTCTCCACAGGTGAATACTTCATTTCTGCATCTTAGCAACCGTCGGCTGAGATAGAAGATGGCTTTTTCTTTGCCGTCGACGTCTTGTATTAGGACTAAGCCAATTGATTTGTCATCGGCGGACAAGTACAGCCTGAACGGTGTCCCCTTTTGTGGAGGCATTAAGACTAGAGGGGAGCTTAGATAACCCTTTATGTTGTCTAACGCCTTTTGCTGCTCTGCCCCCCATGTGGACGCCTGATCGGCCTTCAGCCGAAGCAGTGGTGTGAATGGCTCCATCTTTTGAGAGGTTGGCTATGAACCGTCTGATGAAGTTTATTTTGCCGATCAATGACTGGAGTTGTTTCTTGTCCTTCGGATGTTGGATCGTCTTGATAGCATTTATGCTCCTTGGTGTAACATCAATTCCTCTCTCATGAACGAGAAATCCTAAGAATTGCCCGGCTGATACACCAAACACGCACTTAAGCGGATTCATCTTCAGACCGTATTTCCTCGTCCGTTCTAATACTTGTCTCAGATCGGCAATGTGGCCTTCTATCTCCCTTGACTTGACAACCACATCGTCAATGTATATCTTTACTAGTGAGCCGATCATGTCGTGAAAGATGTAGTTCATGGCCCGTTGATACGTTGCCCCAGCATTCTTCAAGCCAAACGTCATTACTACCCATTCGTACAAGCCGATTGCGCCGAGACACCGAAAAGCGGTCTTGTGGATGTCCTCGTCGGTCATGAATATCTGGTTATACCCTGCATTGCCATCCATGAAACTGATGATTTTATGGCCTGAGGCAACATCGACAAGCAGATCGGCTATCAGCTTTGGGTATTCGTCCTTAGGGGTTGCCTTGTTGAGATCTCTAAAATTGATGCACACCCTAAGTTTATCGTTCTTCTTCAATACTGGGACGATGTTTGAGACCCACTCGGCGTATCGGTAGGGCTGAATGAATCCTGCATCGTATAGCCGAGTGATTTCGGCTTTAATTGCATCGTACATATCGGCCTTAAACCTCCTGGGAGGTTGTTTGAACGGCCAATAGCCTGCCTTAATCGGCAGTTGATGGACCACTATGGATCGGTTGAGACCGGGCATCTCAAAGTATTCCCAAGCAAAACAATCTTTATATTCTTTTAATAATTCAATAAGCTGGGATCTACAATGAGGAGATAGATTTTTGCTAATGTACGTCGGCCTCGGCTTATCACCAAAGCCGATGTCGATTTCTTCTAGTTCGTCGGCCGATGTGAAACCTTGCCCTAGCTTGCCATCGTCTTCGTCCACGGTGTCCATGCCGAGGACGCTCGAGCCCTCCACCATGTCTTGTTCAAAGCAGCAGCTGCGGCTCATCATTTCTGATGGGCTGTATCGTTGAATTGGACACATTTAGAAAATCGGCTTGCCAGATTTTCCCAGATAAACAATCGATGCCTTCGATTTCCCAAAGTGGCAAATTGGCACTGACGACATTAACTGACCTATCGGCTGGTACGATCTCGATCTTGTCGCCGTCCCATCGGATCAGGCTCTGATGCATTGTAGAAGGGATGCAGCAATTAGCATGTATCCAGTCCCTTCCGAGCAGCAGGCTGTAAGACCCCTTCCCGTCGATGACAAAGAACATTGTGGGCACGGTCTTGCTGCCGATGGTCAGTTCAACGTTGAGGACGCCCTTGGTTTCCGATGGGTTGCCGCCGAAGTCCCTGAGCACCATGTTGGTTTTTATTAGGTCTTCGGCTCCCTTGCCTAATTTCCTGAATGTCGCGTAAGGCATGAGGTTGACTGCAGCTCCCCCATCGACTAGCATTTTGGAAATCGGCTTGCCGTTGACGAATCCTTTAACATACAACGGCTTTAAGTGCCGATTTTCGGTTCCTTCGGGCTTGTCGAAGATAGCCTGGTCTGGTGAGATTGCTAGCTTTGCCAGGTCATCTTCGATGGTGTCTGCATCGGCTTCGGGGGCGCCGAACTCGGCTGGCAACACGAAGACCATGTTAACCGATGCAAAAACTTTGTCTTTCCCTTTGGTTGCCCTCCTGGCTTGATCAGCTGGGCTTTCCTTGGCTAGCTCTTCGTCGGCTATGGCAGCTTTCTTTTTGGGACCCACTGCCTTTTGATTTTGCCCAGCCGACGGCGCTGCTCCTGGATCATTTGTTGCACTTCGTCTTCTCTCCCCTCATGCTTAAGCCGTTGAACCCTTCTTTTCTGCGTCTTGGTGAAGAGATCGGACGGGCACCATTGGGGTTTGGCCGATTCCTCATCATCGGCCTCTTCATCGTCGCAGTTGTTTCTATCGCGGTTTTCATCGACGAAGAAGTCCTGGTGGATCGGGCCTAGTCGATCATGGACAGACCACCGCCTTTGGTTTAGCTGAATGGCTCTGGGGACGAACCGGGCTGGACTTGTAGACGGTGATCTTTTGTGTTCATCATCGCGACGATCGTTGCATGCTTGGCGATCGTCCGTTAGCGCCCCACGCCGGATTCCCAGTACCTTAAAAAGTCACAATGCCAATGTGGATCGGCATTGTCGTGGTTTACCTCATATCGTCTGCTATGGGTGTTTGGTTCACGCCGATGAGGTGCTTCATCGTAAGCTTCTTCCTACCGAGACCGGTGCTGATGACGGTATCGGCTGCGTTCATGGATCGGCCGTCGGTCAGCCGATCTGACGATTGGGCGCACCATGTTGATTGGCGCGGCGTGACATCCAAGTTGGTCGCCATCTGCCTTGGCCCCAATCGATGTGTTGACTAAGCCGTGCGCAATTCTGTTCTGTCGATCAGCTTGCCTAGGGCCGGCTTGGACCGTGTTGACTGGGAAAGGATTGCCGTCCACTTTCATCGGCCGACTTGAATCGGCGAACTTCAGCTTCCCAGCCTCGATTGCCGACTGGATTTCTTGCCTGAAGACCTTGCAATCGTTGGTGGAGTGGGATGTTGAATTGTGCCACTTGCAATACTTCTTTTTCTTCAACTCTTCGACCGATGGGATCACGTGATTTTCGGGCAGCTGAATCTGCTTCTCCTTGTGTAACAAGTCAAAAATCTTGTCGGCCTTAGTGATGTCGAAATCGTATCTTTCTTCTTTAGCTGTCTTCAGCAGCCATTGGCAGACGATGGCCTTTTTGTTCTTGGACCATTCGGCTGCCGCCACTTCTATGTCGTCGTCGTCGGACCGGTAGTCTGATTCGACGACAACCTGAGTTATATTTTTGACGGCCTTTCTGGTGTCTTGGAATCGCTGCTCATGGGCCGTCACCTTCTGCGCCAAGTGGGCTAGGCTCTCGGATTGGCGCGATTAAGCCGTGAAAGGCCAGGTCGGCCAACTGGGCGTCCGATAGCACCAGGCTGTAACATCGGTTCCTCATCTCCCTAAAGCGTTGGATATATTCTTGGACCGACTCGTTGTGTTTTTGCCTGATGCTCGTTAGGTCCGACAACTTCATCTCATGGTTGCCGGAGTAGAAGAAGCTATGGAACTGTTTTTCAAGATCGGCCCAGCTCTGAATTGAGTTGTAGGGCAATGAGGAGAACCAAGTGAAGGCCGATCCTGAAAGAGAAAGAGGGAACAATCGAACTCTCAAGGGGTCCGTAGCCGATGCTTCACCGCATTATGCCAGGAATCAGCTAACATGCTCGTAGGTTGAAACGTTGTCCTACCCTGAGAACTTTGAAAAGTCTGGGATCTTGTATCGGTTGGGCAACGGGATGCGCTCAAAGTGCTCCGGATAGGGATACCGATACATGTTCCCTAAGTCTTTTGGCTTGAGGCTGAATTGATCGCGCATGACATCTGCGATCAGATCGGCCCATGTTCGGTTGTCTTGCTGTATCGGCTCGTATGGTTCATACGGTGCGGGTGCTTGCCGATACAGCGTTGGTGGCGTCTGAGGCCTGTAATGATGATCTTGACGGCCTCCTTGATACTGGTAGTGATGATCAGCGGGAGGTGGCCGAGGCACCGGTTGTGGGGTTGGTGGTTCTGGAAACAACTGTTGGCCACCGGGGTTGTACCGTCTATCTGGATCAATCGGTTCTGAATGCCGATTGTCATTGAACATGCTAGCGAGTTGACCTCGGGGCAGCGGCTGTTGTCGGTTCAGTATAGTAATCGCTGGCTTTATAGCCGTTTCACCTGGATTTGGCTGATCGAGGACTCCTCCAGGTTGTCCTAGTTGTGCCAGCGGTGGGATCGGCCGATTCTGCATGACCAGCGTCCTGTAGCCAGGAAATTGGCCATCTGTGAAGTACGTTGGCCCCCATTGCAGCTGGTCGGCTATTTTGGTATCGACCATAGTAGCAATCATGTTATTGAGAGTATTGACCAGAATGCTACTTTGGTTGACCAACACGTGATGAACGGCCGAGTCAATCCGGTCTTGTAGAGAATATACTGCTGCATCATCCTGCACCTGGGTCGGCTCCTCCACCTTCTGTTTGCCTTTTGTATCACCAGAGGAGGATGCCTTAGTATCGTTCAGGCTGAACTTATATTTCTGATGCACGGCCCCAGATCTTGTTTGGGTGAAAGACTGTAAATAGTTTGCCTGGAGTTCCTCCACCATCTTCTTGTATTCGGCTTGCTGTTCAGCCGATAACTGTTCCATCCTCACAGGCACAATGTTGTCCTGCGTGATGCCAGGGCTCTTGGAGTCGACCATCTTGTCGGCTGAATCTATGCATCCGAGTCGAGCCGACAAAGAGAGTCCCACTGGGCATGCCAAGAAGCGTGTTGACGAGAAATCTCTCTCACGCGCTGGCCTGGGAGATCTGCTTGACTTCAGTGCAGGTCCTTCTCGGCTGCCTACGCAGTGCAGGGCGTGCTAGTTGATTTGACCTGTTAATCAACAAGAAAAACAAGGGAATATGTGTTAAGTGTTAGGTTAGATCCCCACGGGATCGGCTGAGGGAATCCATAAACATATATATGCTATTCTAAACTATATTTAAACCAAGTGACTAGAATGGATCGGCTATACCGAGACAGCATTAGCCGATTGACCAAAATACAATAAAGAATAATAAATATATGGATCGATAGCCTAGCCGATACTGGAAAGCTAACAAGGAATCGGCTAGTACTCCGATGAATCTTATAGAAAGATATCACTCCTAAATCAAATGCATAGCCTAGAAATCGGCCATCGGCTGTCGATGACAGGCCGATTTTGGCTGGCGGTGTCCGACAGGAATGCGATCTTAACATAAGAGGCGGTCCTAATATAGACCTAATAAAGAATATATTAAAAGAAATATATCAGGGCAGATAAGGCCGGCTGAAACCCCGGCGCTGTCTCTAAACAACATAAATCTATCCGAACAGATCATTGGCAGTTCTAAGAATGACTTAATAGTTCAAACATGATGCTGCATTAAGTATAAAAAGAACAACTCGATCTGTTGTAGCCGATTTATATTTCTCGAGACGGTGGATACCGCATATAAACTAGCCAACCTTTAGATGTAGCCCTATTGACTGTGAGTTCTTGATAGAACTAGCCAATGGCAGGATAGATCCAAACATTGATCTAATTTATATGCGCTATATGATAGATAGCGCAGTATAAACTCCTGATTCTAATGTGTCATTATGATGGAAGCACTAGAAACAGTAAATCATACCACTAATGACAAGCATTTATCTAGATCTGGGGATCGAAACGATGCAGCCCGGAGCCAAACAAAGTGCACATCTGAAGAAAAGGTTGGCGATGTGCCGAAGGTTTGATTGATATGAATATGATTATCTTTTACAGGGGGTCTCGGGTCCTATTTATACCCAAGATACAATTATCTGTACAAACCCTGGACTCTATCTAAACTACCATTTAAAACATAACATTATCCCTAACAGGGCCCATGCCGTGTTACAACTAACATCTTAAACAAACTCCTAGATTACAGGTACATTTGTCGTTACAGGACTCTATCCATAAGTGGCAATATCATTTAACGCGTAATTAGAAACCGAATCTTCTATTTATCCTCAAACTTTTGCATTAGAAATGGTTTTATCTCCTCCGAACCTGGAATCGGCTATCGGCTGCCCCAGTTCGATCCGTCCTTAGCTGATTGGCCTCGCAGCCTATCACTCCTTTGGTCGATGCGACCCCTGTCTCCAACCGATCCGACTCTGCTTCGCCTTTGCAGACTTAGGGATTCGATTACCAAATTTCAGTGTTAACAGCCATCCACCACACTCCTGTCAACCAGTTTGGGATACTGGTCAACACTTTAAATAACATGATCAGCACGGTGGTGGACTCTAGGATAGCCGAGCAGTAGGCAAGGGCCCCATTTTTCTCCCTGATGGCAGATTCCCTATGTACAGGACCCTGTCGACACATGGGTTGTCGATTCCTTCTCTAGGATAGCCGACCGCCCCATGATCGGCTCCCATCTAGCCGAATGTGCAATCATCGGCTACAAAGCCGCTACCCAAGGTCTTGATCAGGCAGCAACCTTAGCATTCGGGCCACGAATGTCACATCCTGATAAAATCTTGTATTTGAGAGATCGAGTAGAAAGTATACTGTACATTTTGAAACAAAAATTTCCTTTTGAACGAAGAGCGGATACACAGTTTTCATGAACGATAGAGTGCATTTGCATAATGATGGCATAATTTCTTGTTGGAATTTAAATAAAAGATGCCCAAGAAAATTTGAGGGAAAATACCCAGAAACATGAAAGGGACCTCAGCAAACTAACCACAAGGTTTAGGGACACATTATTAAGGTGAAAGACGGAAATTAGTGTGATAACTAGATTTGACCATAAGAAATTTCTCAACCTGAAACAAGGGAGTATGCCCTTCATGGAATTTATGGAGCGATTCAACTATCTCGACAGGTATGCCGCTGCCGATATAAACAGTGAAGCCAAGAAGGTTGAAGCATGCGGGGACAAATTGTCACCCGAGCTGAAGCATGCTTTAGCACTCATGAGATTAATAGTATGAGAGCCTAAGTGGATAAGACCCATCGGGTCGAGTCCAACGAGAAGGAGGTGGTCGAAGACCGCAAGCGCAAATGGGCCACGAAGAAATTCATGGGAAATAGCAGCTCCACTCGTCCTCGGCTGACTTCTCCTCCAATAAGCAAGCACATGTTCTCGCAACCACCAAGGCCAATGTATGCATCACCACGACCGCCAGTTTTGAGGTATTGCCAAAATCCTTGGCCAGCACAAGCAGTTGGGGATGCTTCACGCAACTGCCAACGTTACGTGTTATAACTGCGGCAAGAAGGGGCATTACTTGCCAAGGTGCCCATATCCGAAGACTGGGAAGCCTGGGCCTCATCCTCAAGCTGCCCCAGCTCTACCTCGGGCCCTGAACCCCGCTCAGGCTGGACAACGAGGAATTTCTGCAAACAAAAAGTCGACACTGACATTCGGCAAAGGGCGGTTGAACCACGTCACTGTGGAGGAGGCAACCGACGCGGCCGGTGTCGTACTCGGTACTATTTATCTGCACTCCACTCCTATCACAGTTTTACTTGACTCTGGTGCAACGCATTGGTTCTTGTCAGCATCACGAGCAAAACAACTTAAATTGAAACCAGAATTCCTTAGTAATGCAATGCACATACAGTCACCCTGGTCTACCTTGGCAACTAAATTGTTATGCAAAGGGGTAGAATTCCACATGAATGAGGCAAAATTCTCGGCTGATCTTATATTGTTAGACACCTTGGGATTGGATGTTATACTTGGGATGGATTGGTTATCCAAACACAAAGGAACCATTGATTGGGCATGTGGGATGGTAACACTTTACAGCACTGACAGACAAGTGGTTAGGTTCACTTGTGAAAAGTCATCTACTTCCAAGCAGCCATGCCCTCAATCTCTCGCGGTACCGGAATTAAAAATGGTACCCGTTGTGAATGAATATTTTGATGTGTTCCCGAAAGAGCTGCCAAGAATGCCGCCTGATCGAGATATTGAATTTGTGATCGATCTGATTCCTGGAACGACACCTATTGCTAAGAGGCCCTACCAGATGACCACGGAAAATCTGAAATAATTGAAGAAACAGATCAATGAACAATTGGCTTTATTCGCCCGATCTCATCTCCATGGGACTGTCCTATGCTATTTGCACCTAAGAAAGATGACACCATGCGAATGTGCATGGATTATCGACCTCTAAATGAGGTCACAATAAAGAATAAATATCCTCTCCCTAGAATTGATGATTTATTTGATCAATTGACCGGTGCCCGTGTCTTCTCAAAAATTGATCCGAGATTGGGATATTTTCAACTCAAGATCAGACCCGAGGACATTCTGAAGACGACCTTCACTACTCGCTATGGTCTATTTGAGTACACCGTAGTTCCTTTTGGCTTAACCAATGCACCAGCCACCTTCATGAACGTGATGAATAAAATCTTCATGGAGTATCTTGATAAATTCGTGGTGGTGTTCATTGATGACATTCTCATTTATTCCAAGAATGTGGAAGAATATGCGCAGCACCTGTGCATGGTACTGGATAAGCTGCGGGAACACAAGCTTTACGCCAAATTCTCGAAATGTGAATTTTGGCTGAAAGAAGTTGGACTCCTCGTCCATATCCTTTCAGAGGGTGGTATTGCTGTTAAGCAATGTACAAAATGTACTACACTGAAAGCAACCAAAGAATGTCTTCGAAGTCAGAATTTTTCTCGGTCTAGCGGGATATTATCGCCGATTCATCGAGAATTTCTCTAAAATATCCAGGCCTTTGACCCAGCTCCTCAAGAAGGAAACTAAATTCATTTGGTCCGAAGCTTGTGAAGCAAGCTTCCTCGAACTAAAAAGGAGGCTTACCACTGCCCCAATGCTGGTAATGCCAGATATCAACAAGCCATTCCATGTCTACTGTGACGCCTCACGACAAGGGCTGGGTTGTTTGCTTATGCAAGAAGGAAAGATTGTGGCTTACGCTGAACGCGAACTGCGACCTCATGAGCTCAACTATCCAACCCATGAATTAGATCTACCGCAGTTGTGCATGCTCTAAAAATCTGGCGGCACAATTTGATTGGGAATCGGTGTGAAATCTTCACTGACCACATGAGTCTAAAGTATTTCTTCACTCAACCGGATCTGAATTTAAGGCAATGAAGATTGCTGGAACTTATAAAGGATTATGATCTTGGCATTCATTATCACCCCAGTAAGGCAAATGTTGTAGCAAACACTTTACGTCGAAAGCAACGCCACCCGATTTATATTGAACTAGTAGCCCAACCATCTTTATCAACCGAGTTCCAAAAGTTAAATTTGGGGTTAGTGGAAGGTGGCTACGTTGTAGCATTGACATTACAGCCTACTCTCTACTCCCAAATTAAAGCAGCCTAGAACTCAGATAAAGAGGCTGCTGAAATTTTGAAGGAGATCAATACAAAATCCCAGACATTATACACACTCAACTCAGATGGAGTAATCATGCATGGGAAGCAAATCTTTGTTCCAGACAACCAGAACCTTAGAGAAACTATTCTTACAGAAACCCATTGCACCCCCTTAACTATCCATTCGAGATGTACAAAGATGTACCAAGACATGCTGACCCAATATTGGTGCCTAGCCTGTGGCGAGACATAGCTGCCTATGTTGCCATATGCGACACCTGCCAATGGGTCAAAGCTGAGCATCAACGACCTGCTGGTCTGCTCCAACCACTACATGTTCCATAATGGAAATTTGATGGAGTCGAAATGGATTTCATTACAGGCTTACCTAAGACCCCTAGAGGGCATGATTCCATTTGGGTTATTATGGATCAACTGACGAAAGTGGCTCATTTCATACCAGTACATGTAACCTATGGTGGGGCCAAGTTAGCCGAGTTATACTTAACCCACATTGTGAGACTCCACGGTCTACCGAAAGTCATTGTATCTGACCGTGGCACCCAATTTACCTCCCAATTTTGGGAGAATCAACATGAACTCCTGGGAACTAGGCTATTCTTTAGCACAGCCTTCCACCCACAAACCGGAGGACAGGTGGAAAGGACAAACCAAATCCTTGAGGATATGCTTCGAGCCTGTGTCCTCGAGCATAACACAAATTGGGAGAAATGTGTATCATTTGCAGAATTCTCCTATAACAATAGCTTCCAATCTAGTCTTCAAATGTCATCGTTTGAAGCTCTCTATGGAAGAAAGTGTCGGACACCACTTTACTGGTTAGAAGTGGGAGAGAAGCAATTTTTTGACATGTGGTTATTAATGAGGCCGAAAAGAATGTTACTCTCATCAGAGACCAGTTGAAGGAAGCACAAACCCGACAAACAAGTTACTCCGATCGCAGACGACGGGAGCTAATCTTTAATGTAGACAAATATGTCTATCTTAAAGTCTCTCCTCTACGGGGTACTCAACGCTTCCAAATACATGGCAAGCTTGCTCCACGCTACATTGGACCCTACCACATCATTGCTAGAGGTGGACAGGGTGGCCTGCCAATTGGAATTACCCCCACAGCTCTCCAACGTACATGACGTATTTCATGTCTCTCAACTCCGCAAATGTCTTCGTAACCGATCAAACACACTACCTTGGAGGACATAAATCTGAACCCGAATCTTTCGTACCAACAGCATCCCATCCGGATCCTCGAAGAAAAAGAGTGATGGACCCGAAAGAAAACCATCAAGATGCTCCAAGTGCAGTGGAGTAACCACAATGCAGACGAGGCTACGTGGGAACGCGGAGACCAGCTCAGAAGCGAGTTCCCTAGCTTCTTTTAGAAGGGACGAATCTCGGGGTCGAGATTCTTTTGTAAGGGGGGTAGTGCTGTCACATCTAATAAAATCTTGTATTTGAGAGATCGAGTAGAAAGTATACTGTAAATTTTGAACCAAAAATATCCTTTTGAACGAAGAGCGGATACTCTGTTTTCATGAATGATAAGAGTGCATATGCATAACGAGGGCATAATTTCTTCTTTGAATTTTAAAAAAAGGAACCCAAGAAAATATGAGGGACAATACCGAAAACATGAAAGGGACCTCGGCAAACTAACCACAAGGTTTAGGGACACATCATTAAGGTGAAAGATGGAAATTAGTGTAAGAACTAGATTTGATAGTAAGAAATTTTCCAAGTATTGAGCTGGTTGGCACAGAACTCTGGAGCCGATTTTGGACAATTGCAAAAACTAAACCAGCAAGCCCCAGGCGGTGAAACTTGGCAGTATTATAGGTTGAGTCAAACTTTACAAGTTTGCCATAGGTTACCGCCCCTGAATCTGCCTGTAAATAGGATTAAACGAGGCCCAAATTTGTAAAGTCGTCACTGCAACCAGACTTCGAAAATTTCAGCCTCTCCCATCTCTCCTTCCATTGCACACTGACAAGTGGGCCATACTGACCCATGGGGCCATGTTGCCAGCAACACATCGTGTTCCCTGTTGTCTCACTCACTCAGACGCCTTCGCCACACACGGGCACACGCGTCGCGCGCGAGGAACGCGCCGTGCATGCGTCAAGCCGAGTACGCTCTCCCTCTGCATCGTCGACGATCGCATATAACCCGACCGCTCGACCGACGCTGAGCTCTCTTCACTCCAGTCACGTTACATGAGAGAGCCGAAGCTGACCACCTCGAGAGCGCCGAGAACACCCCACCAGGCTCATGCTTCTTTTTGTGCATAATGTTGCATCAATTTAATCTATTAAGTCGCTCTAAGAAACATATAGATCTATTGGACCTAATGACTGCTATTAGAGATAGTATCAGAGTTTCAGCCGATCTTACCTGTTTTAGCCATCTTATTTGTTTTATTACTATTAGATGTGTTAGAACTGCCTTTTATATTAAGATCTTAGTCTAGTTAAATATGTTAAGCCTGGCATCAATCTGTTAAGTCATCTTAACAGCCGATTGATCCTTGTTTAGTGTATTTAGCTGAGATTAATATCGTAGTATAAAACTATATTGGAGTATTAACCAATTCACATTAGATCTATGACATTGGCTAGGCTATAAATGTATATAATTATTATCTTAATTTGCTTTTAGATATAAGTGATTTATACTATCTTGTTATGCTACCGATCTATCCCAATCACTTAGTCTAAATATGCTTTGGGATAGCAATTATATATTATGGATATCTATAGCCGATCGAGTAGGATCTTATCTTAACCGAATTGTCTATTTCTTGTTTTTCTTGTTGGTTACAGGATCACACCAACTGGCACGCCCTATACATCGAAGGCAATCCAATTCGGACCTATACTAGAGCTAAGCAGATCTCTCAGGCCAGTGCATGGGAAAATTTCTCATCAACACGCTTTTGGCATGCCCAGTGGGACCTTTGCGACATTCAAGTCCAAAACAATGGTTGAACTCAAGACACCAGAGGTGGATCAGGAGCTTCATCCCCATCACGCTGGACAAGCTGACTCCTTAGCAGTAGGCCAAATACCAACAGATGATCAAATGGTTGCAGGCCCATTATTTGAAATCCTGTGCCCAGACCAGGTCTGGGACAATCATTCATAAGTACAAAGTTGAGATCCCCGAGCAACACGACACTAGAGCCACCTCCAGCAAAGACAAGGGGAAAGAAAAGATGGAGGAAGTCAAACAGGAAGAAGAAGGCCCAGAGCTCCACAGATTGCGGGACAGAATCGACTCTACCGTCCACCACGCTCTTGTCAACCAGTATAGGATACTGGTCAGCACTTTAAATAACATGATCAGCACGGTGGTGGACTCCATGTAGCCGAGCTGTAGGCAAGGGACCCAGTTTTTCTCCCTGATGATAGATTCCTAGGGTACAGGACCCTGTCGACACATGGGTTGCCGATTCCTCCTCTGGGACAGCCGGCCGCACCATGATCGGCTCCCATCCAGCCGAATGCGCAATCATCGGCTACAAAGCCGCCACCCAAGGTCTTGATCAGGCAGCAACCTCAGCATTCGGGTCACGAATGTCACATCCTGATAAAATCTTGTATTTGAGAGATCAAGTAGAAAGTATACTGTAAATTTTGAACCAAAAATTTCCTTTTGAACGAAGAGCGGAAACTTGGTTTCCATGAACGATAGATTGCATATGCATAGTGATGGCATAATTTCTTGGAGAAAGTCCATATTTGACCATTGAACTATTGCCGAAGTTTAATTTTGGCCATCCAAGTGCAAAACCAGGTATAGGACACCCTCAACTGTTCAAACCGTTCACGTTCAGACAATGTAGGCGGTTTTGAGGGTTTCCCTTGCCACGTGGCGCCTAGGGCTGAGTTAGCACGGGCTGACTCAGCATTTTCCGTTACCCTCTCTCACGCTCTGTTCTCTCTCCCATTCTTCCTCTCCAAAGCGGCGGCGACCGAAGTATGCGGCTGGCGGCAGCAAATAGATCTGCGGTGGGGTTGAAGAAATCGAAGGCGCCCTCGAGGAAATCAACGGTGGTGCAAAGGAAATCGGCAACGGCGCGCAAGGAGGCGGACACCGAAGGTGGCTGCGGCGCTTGAGATTGTGCCGCAACAGCGGATAGTAAGGTAAGAACCCTAGCTCAGTAAGAACCCTAGCTCAATAGGTGTTTGTGGTCTGTGTATTATGTGTTGAAGCAGAGGTTTTGATTTGTTGGCCTTCTTAAATTTGTAGCCATGGATCCACTAGATATGTTGACTGTAAGGTTTCATTTCAATGGGGATTTTGTTAGAGGTCGTAACAAGCTAGAATATGTTGGTGGAAATTAGGGTTTGTCATACATTGAGCGAGACAAAGTCTCTCTGCTAGAGATAAAGGGGCATCTAGCAGATCATTGCATTGTTGAGCCTGGAGCATTGATGCACTGGTTGTGTCCTAGAGCAGATTTGGTGGATGGTTTAAGGGTGTTAGTAGATGACACATCTTGTTTGACAATGTCCAACTATGTAGTTGATGGTGGAGCAGTGGATATATATGTTGAAAATCCAGTAGTTATTCAATTAAGTGGCAGTGACTATGAGGATGAGATGGAAGTTGATGGGTTGGATGCTCACTGTAATGAGGAATCTGATGAGGATTGTGATGCTCAGATGGAAGTACATGGTACTGTAGAGTCCATTGTATTGAGACGAAGCAATCAGACCAGGGAAAATATTGAGAAGAAGAGTGTGAAGGATAAGGGCAAGGCAATGGTAGTTGCAGGTCAAGAGGTAGAGAATCAATCTGATGACTCTAGTGACAATGAATTTTTACGAGGAGATGAAAGTTCATCTGAAGAGGATAAGGAAGTTGAAGTGATTAACAGAAACTTTAGGAATTTCGAGAGGTGTACAATGAGAAGACCTAATAACAATGACAATGATGCTTATTGTACACCCTATGCTGACAGCAGTGAAGATGAAGCTACTAGTGATGATTTGAGTGATGGTGGGGATGTGCCTACTTGGACTAGTCAATAGAGTAGATATAGTAGAAAGGACCCAATACCAAAATTTGAGTTCGGAACGAAATTCACTGGCAAGGATCAGTTCAAGAAAGCAGGTGTAAAGTATGGCTTGGCTGAGAGGAAGTTCATAAAGTTTGTGAAAAATGAGGCCAAGAGGATGATAGTTGTATGTGAGTGGGCCACCTGCCCTTTGAGGTGTTTACTGTCAACTAATTCAAGGACAAATAGTTGGCAGATTGCATCATTGAATAATGTTCATACATTCCCTCCAAGAAGAGATAACAAAATGGTAACTGCAAGCAGGGTAGCTGAAAAGTATGAGAAGTTCATATTGGCCAATCCAACCTGGAATCTACAAGCTATGAGGTCAACAATCCAGGAGGAGATGTTTTCTTGCGATCTTGAGAAGTAATCCTGGGAGCACAGTCATAGTTGTGAGGCAACCAAACGTGGAGCTACCAGTGCTCGAGAGAATATACATATGCCTAGATGCACTGAAGAAGGGGTTCATGGCTAGGTGCAGGAAGGTTGTTGGTTTGGATGGATGTTTCTTCAAAGGAGCAACCAATAGGGAGCTGCTATGTGCATTAGGAAGGGATGCCAATAATCAGATGTACCCAATTGCATGGGCAGTAGTTGAGAGGGAGACAAAGGAATCATGGGACTGGTTCTGTGATTTGTTATGCAGGGACATAGGAGTTGGAGATGGGTCTGACTAGGTATTTATCTCAGGTCAGCAAAAGGTAAGTTTTTCACTATAATTTGTATATTGTTCCTTCATTCCTTTAAAAATGCATTATGTGACATTGTTGATGGTTTCAGGGAATTCTTGCTGTTGTTGAGAAGTGGGCTCCCTTTGCTGAGCACAGAATTTTTGCAAGGCACATATATGCCAACTGGAGGAAGAGGTACAAGCACAAAGAGTGGCAGAAGCTATTTTGGAACTGTGCTAAGGCTTCTCCAAGTCTGTTCAACCTCAACAAGGCCAAATTGGCATAGGTGACAAATGAAGGTGCACAAGCTCTTATGAATACTGATCCATGCCACTGGAGTAGCGCTTGGTTCAGGTTAGGATCTTGCTGTGATAGTGTAGACAACAACATATGTGAATCATTCAATAAGTGGATAATTGAGGCTAGGTTTTTCCCAATCATAACAATGCTAGAGGCAATTAGAAGGAAGGTCATGGTGAGGATCCAGGAAAACATAACCAAGGCTGAGAGGTGGACTGGTGTCATCTACCCAAATATTTTGAAAAAATGAATGCAACTATAACTTTGTCAGGTTTTTGCCATGCAATTGCAAATGGGGATGGCAAGTTTGAGGTCACACATTTGAACAACAGATTCACAGTTGACATTGCTAGGATGGAGTGCTCCTGTAGGTATTGGCAGCTTAGTGGATTGCCATGTGCTCATGCTATTTCTAGCATTTAGTTTAGCAGCAGGAACCTAGAAAACTACATTTCACAATGCTATCATGTGTCTGAATTCAAGAAGGCCTATTCTTTCTGTTTGATTCCATTGGATGGTGCTAGTTGCTGGCCAGAGAATGATAAACCAAGCCTTAGAGCTCCTGGTTATGTGAAAATGCCGGGTAGACCTAAGAAAGAAAGGAGAAGGGAACCAATTGAAGGCCCAAAGGCTACAAGAATTTCAAAAGTTGGTACTGTGATCAGATGCAGGATTTGTAAAGCAATAGGCCACAACAGGTCAACTTGTGCCAAGAGAAATGGACAAGGTACTTCTGCAGGAGGGGCTCAATCTTCTGGAAATGCAAGTGCACAAGCAGGATCAGGACCAGCCAACTTAAATGCAAATGTGCCAATGTCATCTTCAAGAGAAAGCATCAGGGCAACCAAGAGGAGCAGAATATCTACTGATTTGTCTCAGCATAGTGCATCTTTAATTGCCAATGTAAGGATTCAGTGCTTCGGTCTTACTTCTTCACTTCACTTCACTTCACTTCACAATTGCTTTCTCATCTTTTCAGTACAACTTGATCAGGGTCACTGCCACTGCAAATGTACATGTTCAAGGACCAGCCCAAGTGAACTTAAATGCATATGTGTCAATGTCACAGGCAGGATCAAATGTGACAATAAATATTTCTTCAGGTAAAGCTTTTGCCAAGGTTAGTGCCCAGGAACCCAAGAGACAAAAGCTAACAGTGAGGAGGAAAGCAGCAAGTCCAAGCACCAGCAAGAACATGCTACTTCTGAAGGGCCCTGGAGACAACTAGATTTGAAAAATGTTGTGTGTCCAGCAACTTCTATGCGTGTCACTTTGTAATGTGCTTCAGTGTTCTATGTTCTGTTAGCAACCCATAAATTTGAACTTTGTAATGTGCTTCAGTGTTCAGTGTTCAGTGTTCTGTCAGCAATTCAGTTTGTAACTTGCTATTGTAATGTGCTTTGAACTATATGGTGAAGTTGTTGTTATGAATGAAGCAGACAGTGTTGCAAAATTTGCCATAGTGCTGGAATGGAATGGAATGGAAAGGTTTTTTTCATTGAAGTGTTGCAAATTTGCCTTGAGCTGTGCTAAAATTGAATGGAATGGAAATGTTTTTTGCATTCAAGTATTGCAAATTTGCCTTGAGCTGTGCTGGAATGGAAAGGAAATTTGCATTTAGGTGTTGCAAATTTGCCTTGAGCTGTGATGGAATGGAATGGAATGCAAATTTGCAAAATCCTGAAATGGAAAATGTGCCTTGAGTGCATAACACAGTAATACATCACAAAATGACATGATCAGATCCCACATTCTTCACTGAATCCATTCCTTTACATTTCCATTGCACAACTACTGAATCCATACAAAGCAGCCAAAACCACAATGCACAAGTTAAACATTTCACAAACCCAAGTACATCACCCAAAACACTATATTCTTCACTATATTTTTATCCACCAAATTGTCAGAATTACAACAGCTAATGCAAGCAACCACTTAAGCAAATTAATTTGTTTCTCCAATCGTGCTAGTCTTCCTCTCAACTCCTCTTCAATTGGTCGATCCCCATTCCAATCCACATGAGCTGCACCATCACCCACTCGGCTTAGCATCTGGTTCTCCCTCCTCAGCTCCCTAACCGCATCACACAAGTCCACGAGCAACTCCTACACGAATGGCGCCAGCAATGGATCCACCCACATCCAAAAATCACATCCTCCAGTGCCGGCCTAAATGAAAGGGGGTTCAAATTTACATGAAAACAGGGGATGGATCAAATCAAATAAAAGCCGGGTTCATCAAACAAAATCAATCAAACTCCTAAACTCACCCTTCCATTAGCGCACTTCATGAACCGCCGCCCTAGATTTTCATCACTCCATGACACAAGCCGAAGAGCCTTGCTCCCGCACTTTCATGCCACTGCCGACCAGTACTCCAGGGGCCCTTCCCGGTAGGCGATGGGAGCCGAGCTTGGAACAGCACGACGAGCCCTCGTTCGCGTCCTCCCGCTACTCGATGTCGCCGAGATCGCCATGGCCGCCGATGGCTTCCAATACCTAACCCTAGCGCCGCCGCTTTGGAGAGGGAGAACGAGAGAGAGAACTGAGCGTGAGAGAGTGAGGGGCGTAGGTGTTGTAATGGCAAATGCTGAGTCAACCCGTGCTGACTCAGCCCTCGGTGCCACGTGGTAAGGGAAACCCTCAAAACCACCTACGCTGTCCGAACGTGACTGGTTTGAATAGTTAAGGGTGTTCTATACCCGGTTTTTCACTTGGATGGCCAAAATTAAACTTCGGCAATAGTTGGATTGTCAAATATGGACTTTTTCCTAATTTCTTCTTGGAATTTAAATAAAAGGAGCCCAAGAAAATTTGAGGGAAAATACCTAAAAAACATGAATGGGACCTCAGCAAACTAACCACAAGGTTTAGGGACACATCATTAAGGTGAAAGATGGAAATTACTATGACAACTAGATTTGACCCTAAGAAATTTTCTAAGTACTGAGCTGGTCGGCACAGAACTCTGGAGCCAACTTTGGACTGTAGCAAAAACTAAACCAGCAAGCCCTAGGTGGTGAAACTTGGCAGTATTATATTATGAGTCAAGCTTTACAAGTTTGCCATAGGGCGCCGCCACTGAATTTGCCTGGAAATAGGATTAAACGAGGCCCAAATTTGTAAAGTCGTCATTGCAACCAGACTTTAAAATTTCAGCCTCTCCCATCTCTCTTTCCATTGCAGACTGACAACTGGGCCATACTGACCCATGGGGCCGCGTTGCCAGCAACACATCGTGTTCCCTCTTGTCTCACTCGCTCAGACGCCCTCGCCACGCATGGGCGGATGCGTCGCGCATGAGGAACGCATCGTGCACGCGTCAAGACGAGTACGCTCTCCCACTGCGTAGTCGGCGACCGCATATTACCCGACCACCCGATCGACGCTGAGCTCTCTTCACTCCAGTCACGTTCCACAAGAGAGCCGATGCTGACCACCTCGAGAGCGCCCAGAACACCCTAGCGAGCTCCCTCCGCCGCCGAACATGATCTGGCCGCAATCACACTCCGGTGAGCTACTCCTTTAGCCAATGCCCGTTCCCAAATCCATGGTCCTTGTTCTCTCTAACGCCCATGTTTCGCTCAAAATGGCGCAGCCAATGACCGGGAACGCCAACGAGTCGACACGGTGAACTGCGTGCTCTACATCACCCACCGTCGAACCACCCGCTCGTCGCTGACCATCCACGGTGAGCCATTGCCATAACCCTTTCGCCACTATGTTCCTTGATGCCTGACATTGGTTGAAACCGAAGGAATCGACGGGAAAAGCTCCGAGGAGGGAAAGCCCCATTTCATCTGCAACTCCGGTCACCACCGTCGATCTTCCCTTTTTCTCTCCCCAGTGAGTTCTAGGCCGATTCCTCTAGATTCAAACATCCTCAGTGATCACTTGACAAGGTCCCACCGTCGCTTTTCACAGCCGCACCCCGAGACGCTCTGTCGCCGTTCACTCGAAGCGAGGACCGATGTCGCGGAGAGACCCTGCATGGCGCCACCATCACCCAGACCTCGTCGGCACCTCGCAGTTGCTCGGTAAGCATCCTCAGCACCCCTAGATGCTATTTCTGGTACATTCATAGTAAGGCAAGCACTAGAGATACACATGCACACTAGACCCGAGCCATGACGTCGCCCTCGCCGTCGCCGACAACTGTTCCAGCCACGGTAGCTGGCGAGACGACCGCCATTATCTTTGCTACAACCTTAGCTGCCTTTTCTCTGTTGGTCGCAACTGCCCACCGGCTGCCGTTCGCCACCGGCGCCGGCGAGACCCTCGCCGCGCGCCGTTGCTCCGCTTTGACGGCCACCGTGCCACTGATAGCCGGGACATGCATGTCAGGCGCCAAACCCACGTTTAAATGTTAACCCGTCGCTGATAGTTGGGACCCACCGAATCATACACGCCATTAGCCTCTTAAAACCCTTCTGATACTGACAGGTAGGCCCCACACCAAACAAAAGAAATAAATCCGAACAGCTATTTTTCACACAGAAAAGTAGCTAGAGTTTGAAAATCCATAGAAAATTGAAAACAATGTATTTTGACCTGGGATAACTTTTGTTAGGACCATAAGATTATATACTTTAAGGCTGTGGAATAAAAATGGCTACACAGAGTAGCAGATTTAAATAGAAAAATTCATTTTGTAAACCCTGCTAAATAGGGTAGGCAAAATTTGTAAAAATCATAGGAAAATCATCCTAGCTCAGAATAGAGTGAATCAAGACTCTGTAGAAACTACGAAAGGTTTACATTAATACAAAAATAATAAATCATATACTTTCTGTGGCATAAAAACTACTTATAGATTTATTTATTAAAAGAGTCGTTGTAGAGCTCCCTGACTTCCAAAAATCACAGGGGACCCAATAAAATTCCTAAAAATTCAAACTGAATTTTGTTAGGACCATTCCTCTGTATTATATTAACTAAAAATAAATTACAAACCAGAAAGCCCAAAATTTTTGCCTAAACAAATTTAGGGAAAAGCAAGGCTAAGCCTTACACTATAAAAGAGGGCATATACAAGTCTTTTCACCTTGGGAATAAAAAGACATGATAAAAACCCTACTTATTAGGTCAATCTGAAGCTAAAACACTTGCATCTCATATGCATTCATCTTAGTTCGTACAGGTTCTCATAAATGCTTGAAATCTGAAATTTTCGTACATATGCATTAGACGAACCGTCGGCATCTTTTGAAGATCCCGCGTACCGGAGGAAGGAGAACCAGGCAAGTCCTCACCTCCCCCTTTGAACAAATTGATCCTAGTTTTATGGAGGTTATTTTAAATGGTTGGGAACTTGCATGATGTTTGATAAATAATACTAAAATCTTCAAAGGAATGTTATTAGTAGTACACCAGATGTTGCATGCCCCTGAAAACCCCACTTAATACATTAGCCAATTCCAAATCTTAGAAATGATCAATGGCTAATACATAGTGGACCAATCTGAAATCTCACGAATTACTTATCCCCATGCTTAGCTTGCTTGTAGTACACATTTTGCCATGACTATTGGGCTAAGTACCGATGTTTTATTTGCAAAGCTTCTATTTCCAAAAGTTATGTTATAACAAGTATGCTTTATGTTTAAAACAACATATGGTACAACATGGTTTTCAAGTTTGGGCTGCAGGTGGTATAATTACGGTTAAATACCGATAGGGGGAGTGTGTGCCCAAACTACCCTAAGGACTTCACTCCACGATTATTCATTTCAAAAACAGTACAATCACATGAGCTAGTATTGGATAGCCCTAGCTTAGTACTATATTTGTGGTTTGCCTAACATTAAGGTAGGCAGAAGAGTATGGGTTCTAAATAACTCAGGGGAGCTTTCTAATGCCCCGACGAGATAGTTAGGCGACTAAGCCTGTCCAATACAATGGTGTTCTGCCTCGTGGGTGGGTTCCTGTTAACGACCAAATTTGGTAACTAAATCCCTAAGTCCAAGCCGAGATTGAAGCAAAATCGGACTGAAGAGATCTGCAAAGAAACAGAGCCTGCATCGGCTACGATGCGGTTGGCTGTAGAGCCAGTGGGCTGAGGCTGAATCGGACAGGGACAGCCGATAGCAGATTCCGATTCAGAGACGACGATGGAACCGTTTCCGGTAAGGAAGCTTAGAGATAAAAGGAAGATTTGGTTCCCAAATTGCACGTTAAAGATATTGCCATCTATGGATAGAGTCCTGTAACGGCAATTGTCTGTGTAAATTAGGAATTTGTTTAGATCCCCTATTGTAATGTGGCATGGGACCACGTCTCGGGATATTGCCATACCATGTACAGTAGATAGATTAGAAACCGTGTTCGGCACGGGCTTTGTTTTACTTGGGTATAAATAGGACCCGAGACCGCCGTAGCAAAGATATATACACAATCAATACAACCTTCGGTGCATTGCCTCATATTTTCTTCAGACGAGTTCTTGATCCGGCTTCGGGCTGCATCGTTTCGATCCCTGATTAAGGTAAATGCTTATCATTAGTGGTGTATCTCATCGAATCTAGTGCTTCCATCATCATGATACTCTAGGTTTGATGTTTTATGCTGTGCTAGTTATCATATGCGGCATATAATCTAGAACAATATATAGATCTATCTTGCTACCGGCCTATTTCTCTTAAGAAACAACAACCGATGGAACTAGATCTGAACGTTGGCCTATGTTATATGCTGTATCGACTGTCTCGAGGGGTTTACATCGGCTGACATAGATCTAATACTTCTTTTTATAATTAACGTTGCATCAATTTGACCTATTAAGTCGTTCTTAGAGCTATTGTGATCTATTTGGCTAGATGTATATTCTTAGAGACAGGTCGGGGTTTCAGCCGGCCTTACCTGTTTTAACATTCTTTTAGTATTATTTGCTACTAGGTTTATTAAAGCCGCCTCTTATATCAAGACCTTGATCTGGTTAAATGTCCTAAGCCGATATCAATCTATCAGCGGTAGCCGACAACCGATTGATCTAGGTTTAGTGCATTTAGGTTAGATCAATATCTTTTTATAAGATGTATCAGAGTACTAGCCGATTCACAGTTAGGTCTACAGTATCGGCTAGGCTATAAATACATATATTTATTGTCCTAATGTATATTTAGATTAAGTGGTTTATAATGTCTCGGCACAGCCGATCTATCCCAATCACTTAGTCTAAATGCACTTTGGGACAGCAAATACATGTAAATTGGTTCCCTTAGCCGATCCGGTAGGATCTAACCCTAACCTTAACGCATATCTATGTTTTTCTTGTTGGTTAATAGATCAAACCAACTGGCACGCCCTGTACACCACAGGCAGCCAAGAAGGACCTGCACTAGAGCTAAGCAGATCCCCCAGGCCAGTGCGTGAGAGAATTTTCTTATCAACAAACTTCTTGGCACACCTAGTGGGACTATCAACTCGGCTAAACCGCATCAACCGCATCAACACAGTTGACGTGATGGTGAGCATCAAGAGCCCCAATATCTCTGAGGAGAACGTCATGCCCATCAAGATGGAGCAACTGTCGACCGAGCAGCAAGCCGACTACAAGAAGATGGTAGAAGAATTGCACGCTAACTATCTGCAATCTTTCACCCAAACAAGATCTGGAGTCGTCCTACAGAAATACAAGTTTAGCATGGATGACTTCAAGGCGTCCTCCTCCAATGACTCGAAGGACAAACAGAACCAAGAACCAGACAGTTCGGGCTTGCATACTTTGCAGGACCGGATCGATTCGGCCGTGCATCATGCATTGGTCAATCAAAGTGGCATCCTCGTCAACACTCTCAATAACATGATTGCCACTGTGGTTGATTTTAAGATAGCTGACCAATTGCAGCGGGGGCCAACTTACTTCATAGATGGACAGTTCCCGGCTACAGGACTTTGGTCACCCAGAATCGGCCAATCCCACCACCAGCACAGCCAGGGCCGCTTGGAGGGGCCCTCAGTTAGCCGAATCCTTCCGGATCGACCTCAAGACCTCAAATCGTCATGCTCAACCGGCAGAATCCCCCTTCCCAGGAAGAAATCGCTGGCATGGCCAACGACAATTGGCAATTGGAGCCGGTTGCCCAAATCGGCCTGGGAGGACAGTACAACACTGGTGGCCGACAGCTGTTGTCGGATCCACAGACGCCACCACCGGGGAATCGGCCGCCTCCTATCGGCAATCCGATCCAATACCAGTACCAAGGGGGCCATCACGATCAACACTACCGGCCCCAGGCGCCGCCACCTCAGTATCGATAGGCACCCATGCAATATGAACCATATGAGTAGATGTCATGCGCGACCAATTCGGCCTTAAGCCGAAAGACTCTGGGAATGTGTATCAGTACCCCTATCCAGAGTACTTTCAACGGGTTCCACTGCCCAACCTATACAAAGTCCTGGACTTCTCAAAGTTTTCTGGGCAGGACAATGTTTCAACGTACGAACACGTCAGCCGATTTTTGGCAAAGTGTGGCGAGGAATCGGCTACGAATGCCCTAAGGATTCGACTTTTCCCTCTGTCGCTTTGGGATCGGCCTTCACGTGGTTTTCTTCATTGCCCTACAATTCCATTCAAAGCTGGGCCGATCTCGAGAAACAATTCCACAGTTACTTCTACACCGGCAACCACGAGATGAAGTTGTCGGATCTCACAAGCATTAGGCAGAAGCACAACGAGTCGGTTCAGGATTATATTAAGAGATTCAGAGAGATGAGGAACCGGTGCTATAGCCTGGTGCTATTGGACGCCCAGCTAGTCGATCTAGCCTTCCACGAGCATATTTATATTCCTTTAATAACTCAATGAGTTGGGATCTACAACGAGAAGACAATTTTTTACTAATGTATGTCAGCCTAGGCCTGTCTCCAGAGCCTATATTTATTTCCTCTAGCTCGTCGGCCAACATAAAACCTTGCCCAAGCTTGCCATCATCTTCGTCCACGGTGTCCTTGCCATAGATGCTTGAGCCCTCCACGACGCCTTCAAAGCAGCAGCTGCGGCTCCTCGTCTCCAATCGGCTGTATGGCAGAATCGGACACTTTGAGAAAATCGGCTTGCTAGATCTTCTCGGACAAACAATCGATGCCATCGATTTCCCATAGTGGCAAATCAGCATTAGCAACGCTTACTGACCTGTTGGCTGGTACAGTCTCGATCTTGTCGCCATCCCATTGGATCAGACTTTGGTGCATGGTGGAAGGGACACAACAGTTAGCACGGATCCAGTCCCTGCCAAGCAGCAGACTGTAAGACCCCTTCCCGTCAATGACAAAGAAGGTCATGGGCACGGTTTTGCAGCCGACAGTCAGCTCTATATTCAACACCCCCTTGGCCACCGATGGGTTGCTGTCAAAGTCCTTGAGTACCATATTAGTATTGATCAAGTCTTTGGCTCCCTTGCGCAATTTTCAAAACGTTGCATAGGGCATCAGATTCACTGCAGCACCTCCATCTACCAGCATCTTTGACATCAGCTTGCCGTTAATGAAACCTTTCACGTATAGCGGGTTGAGGTGCCGATTTTCAATCCCCTCTGGCTTGTCGAAAATTGCTTAATCTGGGAACAATGCCAGTCTGGCCAAGGTATCCTCTACGTTGTCTGCATCGGCTGCGGTTGCGCCAAATTCGGCTGGCAATATGAATACCATATTCACCGATGCAGAAGCTTTTCCTTTCACCTTTGCTACCCTCCTGGCTTGATCAGCTGAGCTCTCTCCGGCTTGGTCCCCGTCGGTTGGTGTAGTTTTCTTCTTGGGCCTCCATTGCTTTTTGCACAGCCGACGGCATTGTTCCCGAATCATCTGTCGGACTTCCTCTTCTCATCCTTCACGCTTCAGCCTCTGAATTCTTCTTTTCTGCGTCTTGGTGAAGAGGTCAGAAGGACACCATTGGGGGTTTGCCGATTCTTCATCATTGGCTGCTTCTTCGTCATAGTATTCATCGTCTTCGTCCTCTTTGTCAAACAAGTCTCGAAGGATCGGCCCTAGCCGATCATGGACGGACTGCCGCCTCTGGTTGAGCTGCACGGCACTAGGGACGAACTGAGTTAGGCTTTGGATTGGTGTGTCCCTGTACTCGTCCTCGCGGTAGTCACTGCAGGCCGGGCAGTTATCTAGCGTCGGTAGCCTCATCCCCAATTCCCAGTAGAACCGGAAAAACTCACAGCACCAGTGCGGATCGCAGCCGCTGTGATTCTTGTCGTATTGGCGGCCTCGCGCGTCTGGTTCTCGTCCACGAAGCCCTTCGATTCCCACCAAAACTGTTATTGAAAGCGGCGTTGGCTGTCCATGCGGATCGATCGTCGGTCGGCCGATCGGCCAGCGGGGCGCACCATATTGATTGGCGCGGCTTGATCTCCAGTCGGCTTCTTCTCTGCCTTGACCCGTTTCAATGTTTCGGCTAAGCTGTACGCCATTCTGTATTGCCGATCAGCTTGCCTAGGGCCGGCTTGAACCATGTTGACCAAAAAAGGGTTTCCGTCCACCTTCGTCGGCCGAGTTGAATTGGCAAACTTGAGCTTCCCGGCCTCTATAGCCGACTGGATTTGCTGCCTGAAAACTTTACAGTCATTAGTGGCATGCGATGTTGAGTTGTGCCACTTACAGTACTTCTTCTTCTTCAATTCTTCGGCCGACGGGATCGTGTGGTTGGGGGGAAGCTAAATTTGCTTCTCTTTCAGCAGTAAGTCAAAGATCCTGTCGGCCTTGTTGATGTCAAAATTGTACTTCTCCTCCTTGGCAGTTTTCAGCAACCACTGGCAGACGATGGCTTTCTTGTTCTTTGTTCATTCGGCCGCTGCCACTTCTGCGTCATCATCACTGGAATCGGAGGCTGACTCGACGATGACTTGAGCTACATTCTTGATGGCCTTTCCTGGAATCTTGAAATCTTTGTTCGTGGGCCATCACCCTTTGAGCGAGATGCGCCAAGTTGTCAAAATCCTGAGCCAAAAAACACTCACGGATCGACGCGATTAGCCCGTGGAAGGCCAAATCGGCTCACTGGGCATCCGATAGCATCAGGCTGTAGCATCGGTTCCTCATCTCTCTGAATCTCTGAATATAATCCTGAACCGACTCGTTGTGCTTCTGCCTAATGCTTGTGAGGTCCGACAACTTCATTTCATGGTTGTCGGTATAGAAGTAACTATGGAATTGCTTCTCGAGATCGGCCCAGCTTTGAATGGAATTGTAGGGAAATGAAGAAAACCACGTGAAGGCCGATCCCAAAAGCGATAGAGGGAACAGTCAAACCCTCAGGGCCAAAAATCGCCGATGCCTCGCCACACTATGCCAAAAATCGGCTGACGTGCTTGTATGTTGAAATGTTGTCCTGCCCTGAGAATTTTGAGAAGTCCAGGACTTTGTATCGGTTGGGCAGTGGAACCCGCTCAAAGTACTCTAGATAGGGGTACCGATACATGTTCCCAGAGTCTTTCGGTTCAAGGCTGAATTAATCGCGCATGACATCTGCAATCAAATTGGCCCATGTCTGGTTGACCTGCGCCTGCTGTATCGGCTCATATGGTTCATATTGCATGGGTGCCTGCCGATACTGAGGTGGCGATGTCTGGGGCTGGTAGTGCTGATCGTGATGGCCCCCTGGAACTGGTACTGGAGCGGGTGGCCAGTAGGAGGCGGCTAATTCCCTGGCGGTGGCGTCTGTGGATCCGGGAACAGCTGTCGGTCTCCAACATTGTTGTACTGTCCTCCCAGGCCAATCTGGGCAACCGGCTCTAGTTGTCGATTGTTGTTGAACATGCCGACGATCTGTTCCTGGGAAGGGAGATTCTGCCGGTTAAGCATGATGATTAGAGGTCTTGAGGCCGATCCGGATTGATTCGGCTGGCTGAGGACCCTTCCTGCGGCCCTGGCTGTGCTGGTGGTGGGATTGGCCGATTTTGAGTAGCCAAAGCCCTGTGGCCAGGGAACTGGCCATCCGTGAAGTAAGTCGGCCCACGTTGCTACTGATCGGTGATTTTTGAATCGACCACAGTGGCAATCAATTTATTCAAAGTGTTGACGAGGATGCCACTTCGGTTGACCAATGCATGATGCACGGCCGAATCGATCCAGTCCTGCAAAGTATGCAGCCTAAACCGTCTAGTTCCTCTTTCGGCTCCTCCGCCTTCTGCTTGTCCTTTGAGTCATTGGAGTAGGACGCCTTGAAGTCGTCCATGCTGGACTTGTATTTCTGTAGGATGGCTCTAGATCTTGTTTGGGCGAACAATTGTAGGTAATTTGCCTGCAATTCTTCCACCATCTTCTGGTAGTCGGCTTGGTGCTCAGCCGACAGCTGCTCCATCTTGACAGGCACCATGTTCTCCCCTGAGACGTCAGAGCTCTTGATGTTAACCATCGCATCGACCGTGTTGATGCATTCTAATCGAGTTGATGGTCCCACTGGGCGTGCCAAGAAGCGTGTTGATGAGAAAATTCTCTCACACACTGGCCTAGGAGATCTGCTTAACTCCAATGCAGGTCCTTCTCGGCTGCCTGCGGTAAACAGGGTGTGTTAGCTGGTTTGATCTGTTAACCAACAAGAAAAACATAGGTAGGCATTAAGGTTAGGGTTAGATCCTACCGGATCGGCTAAGGGGACCAATTTACATGTATTTGTTATCCCAAAGTGCATTTAAACTAAGTGATTGGGGTAGATCGGCTATGCCGAGACAGTATAAACCACTTAATCTAAATATACATTAGGATAATAAATATATGCGTTTATAGCCTAGCCGATACTATAGGCCTAACTGTGGATCAGCTAGTACTCCGATATATCTTATGAAAAGATATTAATCTAACCTAAATGCACTAAACCTAGATCAATCGGCTGTCGACTGATGCTGATAGATTGATTCTGGCTTAGGGCATTTAACCAGAGTAAGATCTTAATATAAGAGGCAGATTTAATAAATCAGATAGTAAATAATACTAAAAGAATATTAAAACAGGTAAGGCCGGCTGAAACCCCAGCACTGTCTCTAAGAATATACATCTAGCCGAATAGATCATAATAGCTCTAAGAACAACTTAATAGATCAAATTGATGCGGCATTAAGTATAAAGAGAAGTATTAGATCTATTTCAACTGACGTAAACCCCTCGAGACGGTGGATGCAGCATATAACCCAGGCCAACACCTAGATCTAGCTCTATCGGTTGTCATTCCTTGATAGAAATAGGCCGATGGCAAGATAGATCTAGACATTGTTCTAGATTATATGCCGCATATGATAACTAGCGCAGTATAAAACATCAAACCTAGAGTATCATGATGATGGAAGCACTAGATTCGCCGAAATACACCACTAATGACAAGCATTTACCTTAATCGAGGATCGAAACGATGCAGCCCGAAGCCGGATCAAGAACTCGTCTGAAGAAAATATGAGGCGATGCACCGAGGGTTGTATTGATTATGTTGTTCGTTACAGGGGTCTTGGGTCCTATTTATACCCAAGTACAACAAAGTCCGTGCCGAACACGGTTGTTAGTCTATCTACTGTACATGGTACGACAATATCCCGGGACGTGGTCCCATGTTGCATTACAATGGGAAATCTAAACAAATTCCTAGTTTACAGATACAATTGCTGTTACAGGACTTTATCCATAGATGGCAATATCTTTAATGCGCAATTTGGGAACTGAATCTTCCTTTTATCTCTAAGCTCCTTTACCGGAAACGGTTCCATCTTCTTCTCTGAATCGGAATCGGCTATTGGCTGTCCCTATCCGATTCAGCCTCAGCCGACTGGCTCCACAGCCGATCGCATCGTAGCCGATGTAGCCTCTGTTTCTCCGCAGATCTCTTCAATTCGATTCCGCTTCAATCTCGGCTTGGACTTAGGGATTTGGTTACCAAATTTGGTCGTTAACAGGATGGTTGACAGAACCGTCACCGAATTAACTATACCATGAAACTAAAACCTGACTTGGCTAGAAAATAGGATTTTTGCGAAATGTTTGAAAAAAATTGGCTTTATGCAACTGAACCTCAGTCCATCCTTGGAACCCCAATCATATGCTTTCACTTTTCCGTGTTGGCTTGCTGAGTACGGTTGGTACTCATACTTGCTATACGCACAAACCTCCAGATGGAGGAAATAAAGACTCGGAGCATCCATACGCCTATTGCCAGGAGGGCAATGAAGAAGAGGGAGCGCTATAGGTCTTAGTCCCTAGTCGTTGCCTGTGGCAATACGACAAGCCGCTGCCTTCCGTTCTGCTGCCTTACCTACCTCTGTTTTTACTTGAAAATGGTCCACTAGGACCTAATTGTGGTGAATAATGCCCTTGGGCATATTATTGTAAGACCTCGATATTGTAAGACTATTCGTGCACTATGCACCTGGTAATACAGATCTATATTCGTGGGTACCAAATTACTTGATCTAGGGAAATGGTACTATGAACACGAATGATTCTCGTTTTCCTGAAAATGGGGGTCGACAGGCGTAAAGCTATAAGCCTTGGGAGTTCTGTTTTTGATTTTAGAAATCAATCTGAACCTATCTAGCACTTTCCCCATTTTTTTCTTCGTAGCTAAAGCAAATCCAGTAGATTCCAGATCTAATTTCGTTGTTTGTATCCCTTATTTCCAGTTAATCTAAATTCTAGTTCTTTGGCCGCATCTTATTCTAGGATTTCTTTGTATTTTTCTCTGGATATTTGTCTAGTTCCTGACACACATGGCGTACCTTGTTCGGGTGGGGGAGTTGGGGCCCGGCGACGGCGGCGGAGCTGTAGAGGCGGCGGTCGAGGGCGCGCTGAATCGAGGGCCGGCAGAGGCATCGGGTGGTGGATCGGAGCAGCGATGAAGCCGCCATGTTCGAAAGCGATGGAGGAAACCCTAGCTTCCATTCTTTTCCTTTTCCCTCTGAGTTGGGATTTGAGGAGAGGTGGCCGGTGGTCGTATATAAAGCAGGGTAGGGACTAGGGAGCGTGGGACACTAAACACGAAGTGGCGACTGGCGACCAACTCCGGTCTGTATCCGACTCGGTAATCAGTGGCGGACACACCTACTGGACAGGGTGGGTCGCCCGGCCCAGCTACGGTTTGTGTCGCTCCACACCCGTAAACTTCATTTTTAGTCCGATTTCTAGCACATTAGTCATTGGTCCACTATTAAATAATTAGATAAATCAAGTGTTTTAATTAGAGACAAAAACATTTATGAAAATTCTTGACCGAAAGAGTATTATTTCTTCATAAGTAGTATCATTTTGACCGTTTTTTATTTTGGCCATATATAAAATTTGAAATTTTTTCTATTTCTTTAGCACACACTACTATCTACAGTAAATAGTTAAATTGGTAAATATATAAAAAATATATTTTACTCCCTTGAACTATTTTGGCGAAGCACTTAAACCCTAAATAATTTTTCATCTTGTTTTATATACCCGAACTATTATAAGTGGTTTCCCTTACTATCTAGCAACATTTTTTGTTTTTTATCTCTCTAAATATGAGTCATCGTATTTGTACATAAATTTGGTAGGATTAATAGATCCATTATAACATACCTCTTAACATTTTGCTAATAGTTTTATCACTGTTTGCATATGTTTGGAAGCACTTATTTTGAAAAAAAAATTGATATTTTGATAGTGGTGTCATTTATGGCTTATAAAATTTCTGCTTCAAAAATACGATTCGTATAAAGAGAAAAAAAGAAGAGAAATGCTATTAAGCAGCAAAGCAAACCATTTTCAGTAGTTCAGAGGGTAAAATGAGCAAAATATATTTAGGGGTTAAGTGATCCAATAAAATAGTCCACGGAGTGAAATGGACTTTTTAAATATGAAAATATCCCAAATGCCTATAATTTGTTTTTAAATAAATGATTTTGTGTTCAACCATTTTCATCCCTAATTCCCAGGCATGAGGCATCCATCATCATCTCTGATCTTCGTGACTATGTCTACTGCCTCGTCTATCTGACTCTCATGTTTATTCGACTGCTAATCTATCTCCGTGCATACTAGTGATAATTACAAAAGAGAGAAAAAGAAACTTTTACATAATCTGGATAGACTTGATAAAAAAGCTAGGACAATCCTGTTGACGCATGAAGAACTTGATTTAAGACAGTTCATGAGGAATCGTTTTATGTTATTGTTAAGAGCGGAGGAAATTAAATGATATGAGTGAGCTAACTCTAAAAATTTTTCTAATACTAAATATTTTCATTTGGTAGCAAATGATAAGCATAGGAAAACAAGGATTTTTCAGTTACAGAGTGAAGAACAAATAATAAGTGGTGATGCAAACTTAAAATTGCATATCACAAATAAAGGTCTATTTAGTCCATTCGACATTTCTCTTTTAACGTTAGATGAGAGTAGAAGAGAGGATATTCTCCAAGTATCTGAACTATAAAATGAGGTTTTAACAGAAAATTTCACTGAAAAGGAAATTCGATGCACTTTTCAAATGCAATATAATAAAGCTCCAGGTCCGGATGGATTCCCAACTGAGTTTTACCAAGTGTTCTAGGATGTTATTAAATTAGATTTGTTAGACTTATTTAATGATTTTCACATAGGAGTATTGCCTTTATATTTTCTTAATTTTGGTACTATTATTATGTTGCCTAAGTGCAAGGAGGCCATAAATATTCAACAATATAGGCTTATCTGTTTATTTAATGTCAGCTTTAAATTTTTTTACCAAGGTTGCTACAAATACAATAATTGGGGTTGCTCAAAAAATCATAAGCCCAACTCAAATAGCTTTATACCTGGGAGAAATATCAGGAAGGAGTTGTTATTTTACATGAAACAATACATGAAATGTATAGGGAAACACAGAATGGTGTAATTTTTAAAATTGATTTTGAGGAAGCTTATGATAAAGTAAAATAGTTTTTTGTACAAGAGACATACAAACATCAAGGATGGAAGGCTGTTCAACCAAATAGTGTGAATGGATTGCTTCTTTCATCCAAGGTGTACATGTTGGTATAAAAGTGAATGATCAGGTAGATTTTAATTTTCAAACATACAAGGGTCTAAGGCAAGGTGATTCATTATCCCTAGTCCTTTTTAATATAGTTGTTGATATGCTAGCTATATTAATTAAACGGGCTAAGAAATATTGTCAAATTAATGGGCTTGTTCCACATCTTGTGGATGAGGATTTAACCATCTTGTAATATAGAGATGATACTCTAATTAATTTTTTAAAAATATTAGTTTTCACAAGAGTGAAATATTTTGTTTTGATCAGGTAAAAGAATGTCAGGAACAATATTCCAATAATTTTTTGGTATAAAATAGGAAATTTTCCTGTCGGATATCTTGGTATTCCCATGTATTTTAGAAAGCTTAGCAATAAAGATTAGAAATCAATAGAGCATAGAATTGAGAAAAACTTAGTAGCTGGAAAGGTAAGGTAAGCACATGTCGGTAGGTGGGACACTGGTTCTAATAAATTCTATACTTTCGAGTTTAGCTATGTTTATGATTTAACTTTTAGAGATTCCAAGAGAGGTTCTTCAAAAAATTGACAACTATCAATCGTGTTTCTTTTGGCAAGGTGATGATCAAAAAATAAATATAGGCTAGCAAGATGGGACATTATTTGTGAACCAAAAGAGCAGGGTGGACTTGTGGTACATAATTTAGAAATCCAAAATAAATGTCTATTGCACAAATGGCTATTTAAGTTAATTAATGAATAGGGAGTGTGGCATGACCTATTGAGAAGAAAATACTTAAAGAATCAATCAATTAGCCAAGTTGAGAAAAAAAACTAGGGGATTCCCATTTTTGGACGAGACTTATGAAAGTCAAGAGTCTATTTTTTGAATACGGGTTCCTGGCTAGTGAATAATGGGAAATAATTAAGATTCTAGGAGGATAAGTGGATAAGAAATGCTTTGTACAATATAGTTTCAAGGAAAAACTCTTTGGTTGCAAATGTTATAAGTTTTGTTCCGCTGAATGTTTCATTTAGAAGAGCTTTGGTAGGTCAGAACTTGGTCAATTGGCATAGTTTAGTTGCTTCAATTGTGCATATTCGTTTGACTGAAGAAAATGATAGATTTAAATGGAATCTCCATCGAAATGGTCAATTTTTGGTTCGTTCGATATACTCGGTTTTAATTAATAATGGCCATATTAAGAGGAATAAGGTTATGTGGAAACTTAATACGTAGCTTGAGATTAAGATTTTTATGTTGTACCTTCTTAAAGGAGTAGTGCTAACTAAATATAATTTGGCTAAAAAAATCGGATGGGTAGTTTGAGATGTTTTTAATGAAAAATGAGACGATACATTATTTATTTTTTGATTGCCACTTTGCTAAATTTCTAGAGATCGGTACATTTCTCTTTTGGTCTATATCTTCCTAATAGTATATCACATATATTTGGGAATTGGCTCGTGGGTATTGATCCAAAAATAAAGAAACTAATCCTTGTAGGAGCATCCGCTATATCTTGTGCTTTCTGGCTTAGTAGAAACTATATGATCTTTGACAAATCCCCATCTAAATCTTATATACATGTACTTTTTAGGGCAATGTACTGGCTTCGGTTTTGGGTACAACTATAAAAGTGTGAAGAGGACAATAAACCCATGTATGATGCAAGCCGTAAGCTAGAGACAACAGTTATGCAGATTTTCACCAACTACGGATGAAGATTTACAAATAGGCTCCAATAAGTGTTGGTTCTTTATGGAGTGTTGGTGGTCTTTAGTCTTTTTTTTCACTTCCTGAATTTTTCATGCTCATTGTGAGTAATGTTTTATGCTCTCTGTTGAGCGGATATTTGTAATAAGTGGTTGTAACTTCTTTGAAGAAAAGGTCGGAATACAATCCACTATCTAAAAAAATAATGCCTACATGGTATATTGATCTGGTATTTACCTCACGTGACCCATACACGGGATGACATTTATGAAAAAAATCACCTGCCTGGCTGGTTGGGCTGGCCGGCTCTAGTGACTGGGCCTCGATGCCGAGTGGACCTAGTCAGCCTGGTAGGCCCTAGTGGCTTGGGCTGGATTAGGAAAGAGGAAAAAAAGGTGGGTCTAGACCAGCTTATGTTATGGTTCTTTTCTAGCTAACTTGGGCCAACCCACTTAAGTAGTTAGAGTTTGACAATATGTTTATCAATTCAGAAAAATATTAGCATAATGTCTATATGTTTTGGGCATGAATTTAAATTGATCCGGTCTTGGGCATAGATGGCGTGATCTGGAAGGAGGAAACTATCAATCGGGTGTCCAATTCCCTAAAGAAAATTGGACGGTCTAATGTTTCAGTTGACTACTAGTGAAACATTAAGTTATACATGGTGAAACAAACAAATCAGCCATTAAAACATTTCAAGTTTTTTGAAACATAGTGAAGACATTGAAACATATCACTATCGCATATGAAACATTGAGTGTTAACGGATTAAAACAGAATATAATCATGTGATATCTTATTGTAAAGATTTAATTATAACGAATACAACAGTGTGATCGGATTATAGATAGGATAAATAGTTTAGGAGAAAAATTATTTTGAAGATCACTAAATGCATATATGCATGGACGGATGGAGTGAAGAGAGAGGAGAGAGAGTAGGGGTAGGTAGTTACGTGAATTTTGTAAAACAAACTGAAGACATACGTTAAACACATGTTGCTATCATACATAAAACATTAAGTTTTAACGGTTTGAAACACATATTTTTTTATCATGAGATAATCATGTGATATTTTGTTGTAAAGATTTAATTGCAACTAATACAATAATGTAATCGGAACATATCTCGAATAAGTAACTTATGAGAAAAAGTTTTTCAAAGTTTGCTAAAAGAACTTAACCCACTAGCCGCTAGCCTACTACTGCTAAACTTTGTAGTCATGTAGTCCTAGATGAATGTAGACTGAGTGATATGGGAGTCCAATTGTTTTTCAACGGATCGAGCGCCCATACAGAAATATTCTCCGATCTTGGAACGTGCAAAGGAAGGGAATCAAATTCCCAAAGAAATACAAGCGCTTGTCTAAGGATTCAGACGACGATGTACATGCATGTGGGGTAAAAAGAATCGGACGGAAAAATAAAGGTGTGTGGGCAGAGTCGAGGGCGCCTAATGCACGCCTAGTCACTGGTCATGTGGGCCCCCCGGTGCGGTGCGTTCCGCCCCTTCTAGTATCTTCTTTTTATCTATATCTATAATCTATAATCTATATCTATATCTATAATCTGTATCTATAACTATCTATAAAGTAAGTAGTGTTTCGACCTAAATTTTGTTCTGCCTGGCTATTTTGCAGAGAACCCTTTGAGTTTTTGTAAAATTAACCAGCAGTCCCAATGCAATTTTTGTTTGCCTGGCTATTTTGTAGAAAACCCCTTGAGTGTTTATAAAATTAACCCGCAGTCCTAATGCTGAAAAGAAAGGGAGACCGTGGATGAAAAAAGACCTACGCCCTCCCTGCCTCGTGAAAATAACTGGGAAAAGAAAGGAATAGTTAGATGTTAGTGTAAATTTGGCCGAGCTCGTTGGGTTTGTGGCAATGTTATGTGCAAAGTTAGAGTTAGTCACATTAGATTTTTTTATATGATGCTATCTACATACTAGCTTTAGTTTGTATTTTACAATAGAACAAAAAACAAACTCACATTTGATATCCAAATTAAATTAAATTAAATCCAAATCACTCGCGCAAGCATATTTAGTATTCCAAGTGTGTCGGACAATAAACCTTAGGGGAAGACATAAAGAAAAAAATATAAATTGAAATTACATGAGACTTCAACTTTAGAATAATTATGATAAAATAAAATGATGCTCGTTACAATGCACACACATATTTACTAGTATATGTATATATGTATATAGGTATGTATATATTAATACATATGTATAAACTTTGTGTTATACATTACAAAATACTATGTATATACATACGTATATATAAAATTTATATGCGTATATATAGAATATATATGTGTATAAACTTTGTATATACCTATATCTTTTTTATACATATACGCATGTATTTTTGACATACAAAAAATATATACATGTATATAAATTTTGTACTATACGTATATAAACTTTATACAAACAAACTTTATATACGTATAGCACAAAGTTTGTATATGTATATCTATAACTATCTATAACGCAAGTAGTGTTTCTACCTAAAATTTTGTTTTGCCTAGCTATTTTGTAAAAAACCCCTTGAGTTATTTTTAAAATTAACCCGCAGCTTAGGGGTGGATATCGGCTCGGCTCGGTCGGATCGGATCAGCTCGGCTCGACTCGGCTCGTGAGCCGGCTCGATCCAGCTCGTTTAGCTCACGAGCCACTTTAATACATTGCAATTTATGTACAAATTATATTTTATTTTTTAGTCTATTAAACATGCAAATATACAATTGAAAAAAATAAAAAGTGATATATTAAGTCCATAATTAACGTAATAACACTTGTCCATCGATAATTATCCATACAAATGTAATTATGTAACTAGATTAGATATTATTATTATTATTATCTAAATCATTAGATCCATATTGACCATCACAAAATCATAAAATTATTGATTTATTGCCACATCAACAACAAAACAAACAAAAGAATAGCAAAACAAACAAAACATTAGGCCCTGCTTTGTACATTGCATCTGGCTCGTTGAGCTCACGAGCAGCTCGTGAGCTGACTCGAGCTGGCTCGTTATAGCTAACGAGCTAAACCCTTGGCGCAGCTCGTTAGCATTTCTCAACGAGGCGAGCCGAGCCAATCACGAGCCGAACGAGCTAGCGAGCCACGAGTATTTCGTTAGCCCTACCCACAGTCCCAATGCTGAAAAGAAAGGGAGGGCTTGGATAAAAAAAAAGCCCCTTCGCCCCTCCCTCCCTGCGCCCCTCCATGCCGTCCCCATCCGCGTCGCCCCTCGACTTCACTCGTTGCAACGCACGGGCACAATTGCTATATCTATAAAGCAAGTAGTGTTTCCACCTAAAATTTTTGTCCACCTGGTTATTTTGTAGAAAACACCTTGATAGTTTATAAAATTAACCCGTAGTCCCAATGCTGAAAAGAAAGGGATGGCTTGGATGGAAAAAAAGACCTCCTGCGTCCCTCCCTCCCGTCCTCATCCGTGCCACGCTTGCGCCCCTCCCTCCCATCACTGCTCGGAGCTCCCGCGCTGCACCTGCCCTCTCCCTCCCATCGCTGCTCGGAGCTCCCGTGCCGCCACCTGCTTCCCTTTCTGCGTCGTCGCCTCGTTGCAACGCATGGGCATGTTTGCTAGTATATATATATATATATAATTATTTATAAAGCAAGTAGTGTTTCCACCTAAATTTTGTTTTGCTGGCTATTTTGCAGAATACCCCTTGAGTTTTTCAAAATTAACTCGTAATTCGTCCGGCTATTTAAAAACCAATTTAAAGAAGAAAAAGGGTTATTTTACGAAAACACCTTGACTCGTTTATAAAATTAACTCGCAGTCCCAATGTTGAAAAGAAAGAGAGAGCTTGAATGAAAAAAGGTCTCCTGTGTCCTTCTCTCTAACGCCCTGAAAATCGGAGAATTTAAAACCGGGAATTAAAAATCAGAACTTACAAAAACCTTTTGACTGTTGCTTCTTGATCGAGTTTTCGCTTCTTATTTGCCGACTTGGTTGCATACGATTCATCTCGGTGTTTGTGAAAAACCAAAAGATTTGAATTTCCGCTCGGAGAAAATTTTTGGAGTTTAGAATTGGAAATTTTAATATAAAATAGGAAAAGGGTTATGGATTTATAAAAATATATAATTAGGAGCAAAACATTATTTAGGTGATTGAGTAATATTAATTAGTGAGCAAAATGAGTAATAAAATATTTTAGGGTATATATATGAAATCTAGAAATTAAACTTGAATCAAAATCACATTTTCTGGAATTGAGGACAAGAATTAAATTAGATATGTAAAATATATTTGTAAAATAATAAAAGTGGGTGAAAAGGTTGGACATATATTTTACAACTTATTTTTAGATGTGTTATATTTTATTTTGAATTTTAGGGTGAAAGGAAATAAAATTGGGAAAATAGGAAATTTAATTCGGGAAAATCGGAAAAGTCACTATTCATTGCGCGCCACCTATTCGACGCCATACCCCGGACCCCGGACCGCCTCGCCACCGCGCGCCGCGCGTCACACCCGCAGCACCGCGCCCCACGCCGCCGTACCATGCCCATGCCATGCCGTACCGCGCCGTCGTGTCGCTCGCATTGTTCCTCGTCGCGCCGTGCGCGCCACGCCGCGCCCGCGCCGCCACGCCGTGCCCGCGCCGGACCACGCCCGAGCGTCGCCACGCGCCGCTCGCCGCGCCCCCCGCGCCTCGCGCCCACGCGTCTCGCGCCGTGCCCGGCCCCTCCCAATCGCGCGGCGTCACTCCTCACCCCAGGCCCTCCCGCACGCGCGCCATGGCCATCAACCTCGCCCGAGCTAACCCGGCATGGAGCGCCTATAAAAAGGCCGGGGCAGATCAAGTTCCCTATACAAGATTTCTTCGTGAATCACTCCTCTCCATTTTCTCCAAGTTTCCCCCAAAGTTCCCCCACCGCATCGCTTGAATTTTGAAGGAAACCGACGAGGAGCCGAAGAACCCTAGCACCGACGCCCGGAGCCAAGTCCAAAATTCGTCGTCCCCGTCGATTTCCTCCCAAATTGAAGGTACTTCCGCGATCTCCATGCTACAAGCTTCGTTTCCCTAAGTTTCCCGGACCGATTAGCCGCCGGAGACCCGTCGCCGACGAGCCGCCGCATTTCCTCTGTTTCGGCCGCCGCAGTGCGCACGTCGCTAGGACACCACCGTCCCTTTTCCGGCTGATTCAAGCCCCTAGCTAGCTTTCCCAAGTCCTGTAGTTGCTCTGAGACCCGCTAGTTCGGCCGAAACTTGACCGGAGCACGCCGGCACCATGCGCCTCCGCCGCCGTGACCACTTCACTGTCGCCGGCCCAATCTACCGCCTCTCTGGCCCGGCCGCGCCTTGAAACATACTCTCCACATCACGTAGATGGAGTAGAGTCCGATAGATCCCAAGCTCCGGCTGTCCCCGTCGCCGTTCACCCTCGCCCCACCGTCGGCCTCGCGCGGAAGAAGAAGAACAGTGGAGAAACGAAGAAAAGAAAAGGAGAGGAAAGAAGGAGAGAAGCGCTGTGTAGCGCAGTGGAAAAGAACGAGGTAGAAGAGAGAGAGGTCCCGTGTTCGAATCCTTCCCCGCGCCATTTTATTTTCTTTTTCTCTTCTTCTTTCCTTTTGCCAGGGAAGAGAGGAAAGAAGCAGAAAATAAAAGTAAGGGGAAAGAAAAATGAGAACGGGCTGCTAGCCTAGTGGAGAGAGCGCTGGGCAAAGAGTCTGAGGTTGCTAGTTCGATCCTTGGCTTGGGCAAAATTTTTCTTTAATTTTTCTATGGGGATTTAAAAAGCAAGGATAAGCCTAGTAAAATCGTAAACAAATTATATTTACTTTTCCTAAACCTTATTTACGCTGAAATAGGTTTACATTTTTTCAAGAGATTATTATTTATTCTTTTCCAAAATTTCTTTTGCAAATAATTATAAACTTATATTCAAACCTCTTAACATATTCCATCTCCAAAGAAAATTTCTATCTTTTGTGAAACCCATTATTCACCTAAATATTATTTTATATATATATATAGATACGCGGAGTTTCTAAACTCAAAAATCCACGTTAGTTATTTGGCATCTCACTTCAAGGTTTATCAAATATTTTGAGATCCGGTTATTATTAACCCTAGGACTTCTCGACCCGAGAAATAACTTGATGAAATTGAAAGGTAATCACTTTTTTAATTGAATCATCAACTCTAGTATTTCTCAAACTTTAAGCATATTAAAATAAATATCGCATTCTTCTTAACAAAATCGGATTCATTACAAAACTTTAAATCCTTATAACTCTTTCGCTCTAACTCGGATTTCGCCGAAACTCGAGCCTAGGCTCGCGTAGAGTCATAGCCTAGTATTAGGAACCGCTTTCACGATTCATTTGGCTTTTATTGGATCTTATTGGATTTTATTTGAATTCTAATCGAATTCAAATTGGATTTCTCGCACGTATGAAAGAGTCCGAGGGAACCGTCGAGAACGTCAAAGACTCAAGCCAACAGGATTGCAAACAAGGCAAGTCATCACACTCCTTGAACATATTGAACCCAATTGTGAACTGAAGTTGTATTAAACTTTAAACATGCATGCTATACATAGAGAATTACCTATACTTGTTATGCCATGCCTTGTTGTTGATTACTTTTAGAATTATTCCTTGTAACTCTCGATGTGATACATACAACCAGAGAATATCTTCGGTAAAATGCTTAGCCATGCTATTTTTAGATTCATGCATACTCACGATTTTATGAAGAGCTTTACGCTTGGGCAACTACCTTAGGGAAGGTAGTTGGAATGCGACATGTGGACACATGAGCGCCACATTGCCTAAAACATGATGGAATGAGTTTTTATGAAAACCAAAAAGGAAAAACCAATGTTTTTAGACTAGGGCGGCTAGATGATTTGGGTGGATTCCAGAAAAGGCAAGTGTCGACCCTGGTCAATTAAGGACCGAGCCATGAGATAGCCGGGAAACAAGCCAGTACAACCGTACTTCTCGAATGGGTATAGACCTAGCTGATTAGATAGCCGAGCGGAGGCAGTATCCTTGCATAGATGGTTCTTTATGATGTGGTTTATGTTATGAAGATGAGGCTGCGGCCCATGTTGTGGATGTTGACATTAAATCGATATTAATTGAACTTAAAGATTGAGGAAGTCTTGCCTTACCCCGGGTGCGCCAGAACTCCTCTCACTGCTAGAAAATGACAGCTAGAGTGCATGAGGGCTTAAGTTCATGGAGCGGGTACTGCCAAAGTGAGGTTATCGACAGGCTTTGCCGTGACCGTCTCATGTGTTGGGACGCAGGCTCATTTGTTGGGCTGTCGTGGAGTACGGGTAAAGTGTACATCCACTGCAGTGTGAATGAATCAATCTATTCGAATAGACGTGCTCGCGGATATAGAGCATCGTTACAAGACTTTCGCTTGGCTAGACTCATAAATTTTAAAATGATGGGTTGGTATGCATAATAATTTTGTATGCTGGTGGACTCAGCTTCTCGACCTGTGAGAAGAGGTAGACTCCCCAGAAAACCATGACGCACCGGAGACGGGAAACCATCCTTGGTATCACGATGGATGGCAGACAGAACCGTCGCCGATTTAATATACTCTAGAACTAAAACTTGACTTGGCTAGCTGTTAGGCTTGTGAAAAGATTTGTGAAAATTGGCTTTATGCAAAAGAACCCCAGCCATCCTTTGAATGACCCTATCATGTGCATCACTTCCGTGTTGGCTTGCTGAGTACGGTTGGTACTCACCCTTGCTATACGCACAAACCTTCAGATGGTGGAAATGAAGTCTTGGAGGATCCCTATGCCTACTACTACAAGGAGGAATGAAGACAATGGAGCGCAACAGGTCTTAGTCTCCAGTCGTTGCCTGTGGCAATCGGCATGCTACTGCCTTCCGTCTGCTATCTTATCTAATTTCTGTTTTCGGTTGTATCTGGACCGATAGGTCCTATATGTATTGGATATTGCCTTCGGGCCTATTATTGTAATAATTTCGATGTAAGACTATTCGTGCACTTTGCACCTAGTAATTCAGAACTGTATTCATGGGTACTGAACTACTTGATCGAGGGATGAGGTACTATGAACACGAATGATTCCCGTCCTAAAAAACGGGGGTATACAGAGCTGGTATCAGAGCAGTGCGACTGTAGGATAAGACCAACTGGCGCCCTACCCCTTTATGGCTGGTCAAAGGGAAATATCCCTACATAGGATTATTTTGGAAATACAAACTATTTTCACAAAACAAACATATTTTTCTCTCCTACCCCAATTTTTCTACAAACATTTGATTTTTACCAATTACCTTTCTCTAAGCCCTAAACTATCTTCAAAAATAGATATAGGACTATGACCCTGCTAAAGCTTGAACGATTGTTTGTTCCACCCGCTAAAGCAATAGGAGTACACAGGAATAAGGTCCCAACCAGATCTTAACCTTTCTTCTGATTTCTTTCTCTCTCTGACAATAGATGGGAAGAGCCAAGGGCAGCAAATCAACATCCCAGCAGTCTCATGGATTAACCCAGAGCGACCCTGTGGACACTCCACCTCCTTTCACTGTGAACCCGACCTTAGCCCAGGTAGTGGCTAACCAGACACAGTTAATGGCCATGATGATGCAACAGATGCAACAATTGTTCCAACAGCAATAGATGCAAACCCAGGGTTGGTACCCAGAGCAACGCCGGTACGTTCCGTCGCAAACCCTGATGACTCCCGCAAATATACTGCCAAATCCATGGGGAGCAATGACACCAAACCCACCATTTGGATGGAAAGAAACACTTGATCCCCGCTACGGTTTCATGGAACAAGGACATGAAGCAAAGAACAGTACATGGGACAAGTACACTAGAACCCCGATCAAGGGAGAGATACAGTGCGGAAGAAAGGATAAAGAATCCAATCAAACAACCGGCCAAGATTTCAGTTCGCCATCATCTAACCCCAAGAAGAGGAAGTCACCAAAATTGAATATAGGTGGTACTGGCAAGATGATCATTACAAGCACAGTATGTACCCCTGAAGATACTGAGGAGATTCCTCGACGTCTAAGGAAGAATGTGACTTGCTTCAACTGTGGGGAGTATGGACACTTTGCCAACCACTGCCCCAAGCCACGCAACATTCCTCCTCTTATCGGTGCCAATGCAACAGCCATAGGTGGCAACCCCAGATCGGGCGGCAGCCCAAACAACTAGACAAGAAGTCTGCATCAACTCTAGTCTTGCTTTGGATGGAATTAAGACAGCAATGACCATGCCCTACCCTTTATGTATGAAGACCCTAGATCGATGTTAGTGTCGTTGTATTGTGTTGTCTGGGACTACACATGTCCAATGTATCCCCATGATGTAACACCTATGAACTAAAATAGAGTTCCATGTTATGTCTTAAATGAGTTTATTCCACCATGCTTGTTGTGTGTAAAAGATCACTTAAAAACATCTGGAAGATCACTGAAAGAAAATGATTAGAATCGTGACCTTAGTCGATCTAATCTCTTACCCCATCTATACTCCTCAGATGACGCACTATCGCAGTGCCCCCGCAGCTACTGAGAACCCGCCGGAGCCTAACCTCTCCACCCTAGCAGAGGTCATGGCTTTACAAACCCAACTACTTCAAGCCATTACCAACAACCAGGGGAATCGCGGAAGTTCAAGTCTAGAAGAGTTTATGAGAACCAAGCCGCCTACCTTCTCCACAACAGAGGAACCCATGGATGCTGAAGATTGGTTGAGAGTGATAGGGAAAAAGCTAACCCTCGTCCGAGTACGAGAAGCAGATAGAGTCATCTTCGCCACTAACCAGCTGGAAGGTCCCGCAAGTGACTGGTGGGACATTTACAAGGAAACCCGGGCTGAAGATGCCAGAGAACCGACATGGGAAGAATTCACAGCTGCTTTTCGTAAAAATTTTGTACCCACCGCAGTTATGAGAATGAATAAGAATGAGTTCCGTAGATTGCGCCAAGGCAGCATCTCGGTGCAAGAATACCTCAACAAGTTTACCCAGCTTGCCCGTTACGCCACAAGTGACCTGGCGAACGAAGAAGAAAGGATGGATAAATTTATCGAAGGACTGAACGACGAGCTGAGAGGACCAATGATCGGTCAAGACCACACCAGCTTCCAAAGCCTCATCAACAAGGTCATAAGGCTTGAGCATGACCAAAGGATGGTTGAAAACAACCGAAAGAGAAGGCTTGCTCTAGCCCGTCCAATTCAAGAGACATCTCAGCGACCCAAAGGAGCAACACCAACGGGATGGAAACCAGCCATCATTGCGGCCAATCGTCCCTTTGTACCCAACAACACTAGCAGGCCACCGGCAAAACCTTTCCGCACCCCGGCCCCCACTTTGGCAGCACCGGGAAACGAGAATGTTAATTGCTTCAATTGCGGAGAATTCGGGAATTATGCTAATCAATGTCCCAGACCGCACAACACACCCAACCGTACTGGAGCCAATGCCACGGTTGTGAGAGGAACCCCTACCCCGGCGCTCGGACGAAGCTTGTTCGAAACGCCCCAGCCGAAGGAGGCTACCACCGGATTCCGCCGTGGCCGAGTGAACCACGTGCGTACAGGAGAAGTTCAGGAGGACCAGGTCGTGCTAATGGGTATGTTCTCTATCCATGATGCACTAATCAAAGTTTTGTTTGGTTTTGGGAATCCGCATTCTTTCATAACCTCAAAATCAAGCACAGAGCATAACCTATGTCTGGTAGACCTCAAGAGACCCCTAATAATACATTCACCAAGGGAGATATAGCTGTACACCATACCGGCACCAACATAACCCTTACCCTAAGAAGCCAAGCTTGGACTTATTGTTAGGGGGGAGAGTGACATAACTCCGGACACTTAGATTGGACACTATGTTAAAGCCAGGTAGAACCGAACCTCCCCTAGATAATCTCCTGTCGCCTACCAAAATCACACGACTGCAATCCTACCAGGATCACCACCCGTCCGCAGCTAAAGGTTTCAACAGTTTAGAACAGCAAGTCTATTATACAACTTAAAGAAAATTAGAGACCTACTGAATCCTGCATGCTTGAAGGATGCCCGAGGATTAAGAGCTGACAACATCATGTTGTCCGAAACAAAGAATCGAAGTGCACCACCCTTAGGAACTCAGTGATAGATTCGAGCGTCACCCAGGGTAGCCAACCTATTCGTCGTTCTTTTAGGAAGGAGTTCTAACGGATCCATCCTATATGTTTATACCGACCGACTCCCAATCACGACCCGACCCAAATCTCGGGGACGAGATTTATTGTTAGGGGGTAGGTTTGTAACGCCCGAAAATCGGAGAATTTAAAACCGGAATTAAAAATCAAAACTTACAAAAACCTTTTGACTTGTTGCTTCTTGATCAAGTTTTCGCTTCTTATTTGCCAGCTTGGTTGCATAAATTTATACGCGAGCGATTCATCTCGGTGTTTGTGAAAAACCAAAAGATTTGAATTTCCGCTGGGAGAAAATTTTCGGAGTTTAGAATTGGGAATTTTAATATAAGATAGGAAAAGGGTTATGGATTTATAAAAATATATAATTGGGAGCAAAACATTATTTAGGTGATTGAGTAATATTAATTAGTGAGCAAAATGAGTAATAAAATATTTTAGGGTATATATATGAAATCTAGAAATTAAACTTGAATCAAAATCACATTTTCCGAACCGAGGAAAAGAATTAAATTAGATATGTAAAATATATTTGTAAAATAATAAAAGTGGGTGAAAAGGTTGGACATATATTTTACAACTTATTTTTAGATGTGTTATATTTTATTTTGAATTTTAGGGGTGAAAGGAAATAAAATTGGGAAAATAGGAAATTTAATTCAGAAAATCGGAAAAGTCACTATTCATTGCGCGCCACTGTTCGACGCCGTACCCGGACCCCGGACCGCCTCGCCACCGCGCGCCGCGCGTCGCGCCCCACGCCGCCGTACCATGCCCATGCCGTGCCGTCCGCACCGTCGTGTCGCCGCATTGTTCCCCGTCGCGCCGTGCGTCGCCACGCCCGCGCCGCGCCGCTCGCGTCGTGCCCGCGCCGGACCCGCCCGAGCGTCGCCACGCGCCTCTCGCCGCGCCCGCCCCGTCGCCACTCGCGCCCACGTGTCTCGCGCCGTGCCCGGTCCCTCCCAATCGCGCCAGCGTCACTCCTCACCCCAGCCCCCCCGCACGCGCGCCATGGCCATCGCCCTCGCCCGAGCTAACCCGGCATGGAGCGCCTATAAAAAGGACGGGGTAGATCAAGTTCCCTATACAAGATTTCTTTGTGAATCACTCCTCTCCATTTTCCCCAAGTTTCCCCCAAAGTTCCCCACCGCATCGCTTGAATTTTGAAGGAAACCGACGAGGAGCCGAAGAACCCTAGCGCCGACCGCCCGGAGCCAAGTCCAAAATTCGTCGTCCCCAGTCGATTTCCTCCCAAATTGAAGGTACTTCCGCGATCTCCATGCTACAAGCTTCGTTTCCCCTATGTTTCCCGGACCAATTAGCCACCAGAGACCCGTCGCCGACGAGCCGCCGCATTTCCTCTGTTTGGGCCGCCGCAGTGCGCACGTCGCTAGGACACCCCCTTTTCGGCCGATCCAAGCCCCTAGCTAGCTTCCCCAAGTGCCATAGTTGCTCGAGACCCGCTAGTTCGGCCGAAACTTGACCGGAGCACGCCGGCACCATGCGCCTCCGCCGCCGTGACCACTTCACCATCGCCGGCCCAATCTACCACCTCTCCGGCCCGGCCGCGCCTTGAAACGTACTCCCCACATCACCCCACCGTCCGATAGATCCCAAGCACCGGCTGTCCTCGTCGCCATTCACCCTCGCCCCACCGTCGGCCTCACGCGGAAGAAGAAGAACAGTGGAGAAATGAATAAAAGAAAAGGAGAGGAAAGAAGGAGAGAAGCGCTATGTGGCGCAGTGGAAAAGAACGAGGTAGAAGAGAGAGAGGTCCCGTGTTCGAATCCCTCCCCGCGCCATTCTATTTTCTTTTTCTCTTCTTCTTTCCTTTTGCCAGGGAAGAGAGGAAAGAAGCAGAAAATAAAAGTAAGGGGAAAGAAAAATGAGAGAGCCTGAGGTTGCTAGTTCGATCCCCGGCTTGGGCAAAATTTTTTGAAATTTTTTCTTTAATTTTTCTATGGGGATTTAAAAAGCAAGGATAAGCCTAGTAAAATCGTAAACAAATTATATTTACTTTTCCTAAACCTTATTTACGATGAAATAGGTTTACATCTTTTCAAGAGATTATTATTTATTCTTTTCCAAAATTTCTTTTGCAAATAATTATAAACTTATATTCAAACCTCTTAACATATTCCCTCTCCAAAGAAAATTTCTATCTTTTGTGAAACCCATTATTCACCTAAATATTATTTTATATATATAGATATGCGGAGTTTCTAAACTCAAAAGTCCACGTTAGTTATTTGGCATCTCAGCTTTAAGGTTTATCAAATATTTCGAGATCCGGTTATTATTAACCCTAGGACTTCTCGACCCGAGAAATAACTTGATGAAATTGAAAGGTAATCACTTTTTTTAATTGAATCATCAACTCTAGTATTTCTCAAACTTTAAGCATATTAAAATAAATATCGCATCCTTCTTAACAATATCGGATTCATTACAAAACTTCAAATCCTTATAACTCTTTCGCTCTAACTCGGATTTCGCCGAAACTCGAGCCTAGGCTCGCGTAGAGTCATAGCCTAGTATTAGGAGTCGCTTTCACGATTCATTTGGCTTTTATTGGATCTTATTGGAATTTATTTCAATTCTAATCGAATTCAAATTGGATTTCTCGCACGTATGAAAGAGTCCGAGGGAACCGTCGAGAACGTCGAAGACTCAAGCCAACAGGATTGCAAGCAAGGCAAGTCATCACACTCTTTGAACATATTGAACCCAATTGCGAACTGAAGTTGTATTAAACTTTAAACATGCATGCTATACATAGAGAATTACCTATACTTGTTATGCCATGCCTTGTTGTTAATTACTTTTAGAATTATTCTTTGTAACTCTCGATGTGATACATACAACCGGAGAATATCTTCGGTAAAATGCTTAGCCATGCTATTAGATTCATGCATACTCATGATTTTATGAAGAGCTTTACGCTTGGGCAACTATCTTAGGGAAGGTAGTTGGAATGCGACATGCGGACACATGAGCGCCACATTGCCTAAAACATGATGGAATGAGTTTTTATGAAAACCAAAAAGGAAAAACCAATGTTTTTAGACTGGGGCGGCTGGATGATTTGGGTGGATTCTGAAAAAGGCAAGTCCCGACCCTGGTCAATTGAGGACCGAGCCATGAGATAGCCGGGAAACGAGCCAGTACAACCGTACTTCTCGAATGGGTATAGACCTAGCTGATTAGATAGCCGAGCGGAGGCAGTATCCTTGCATAGATGGTTCTTTATGATGTGGTTTGTGTTATGAAGATGAGGCTGCGGCCCATGTTGTGGATGTTGAAATTAAATCGATATTAATTGAACTTAAAGATTGAGGAAGTCTTCCCTTACCCCGGGTGCGCCAGAACTCCTCTCACTGCTAGAAAATGACCGCTAGAGTGCATGAGGGCTTATGTTCATGGAGCGGGTACTGCCAAAGTGAGGTTATCGAAAGGCTTTGCCGTGACTGTCTCATGTGTTGGGACGTAGGCTCATTTGTTGGGCTGTCGCGGAGTACGGGTAAAGTGTACATCCAATCAGTGTGAATGAATCAATCTATTCAAATAGCCGTGCTCGCGGATATAGAGCATCGTGACAAGACTTTCGCTTGGCTAGACTCATAAATTTTAAAATGATGGGTTGGTATGCATAATGATTTTGTATGCTGGTGGACTCAGCTTCTCGACCTGCGAGAAGAGGTAGACTCCCCAGAAAACCATGACGCACCGAAGACGGGAAACCATCCTTGGTATCACGATGGATGGCAGACAGAACCGTCGCCGATTTAATATACTCTGGAACTAAAACTTGACTTGGCTAGTATTAGGCTTGTGAAAAGATTTGTGAAAATTGGCTTTATGCAAAAGAACCCCACCATCCTTTGAATGACCCTATCATGTGCATCACTTCGTGTTGGCTTGCTGAGTACGGTTGGTACTCACCCTTGCTATACGCACAAACCTTCAGATGGTGGAAATGAAGTCTTGGAGTATCCCTATGCCTACTACTACTAGGAGGAATGAAGACAATGGAGCGCAACAGGTCTTAGTCCCCAGTCATTGCCTGTGGCAATCGGCATGCTACTGCCTTCCGTCTGCTATCTTATCTAATTTCTGTTTTCGGTTGTATCCGGACCGGTAGGTCCTATATGTATTGGATATTGCCTTCGGGCCTATTATTGTAATAATTTCGATGTAAGACTATTCGTGCACTTTGCACCTGGTAATTCAGAACTGTATTCGTGGGTACCGAACTACTCGATCCAGGGATAAGGTACTATGAACACGAATGATTCCCGTCCTCAAAAATGGGGTTCTACATTCTCTTCTGCTTCATCCGCGCCGCGCCTGCGCCCCTTCCTCCCGTCGTCGCTCGGAGCTCCCGCGCCGCCGCCTAGACCTTCGTCCTCCGCCTGCTTTCCTCGCCGTATCGTTGTTTCGTTGCAACGCACAGGCATTTTGCTAGTATATATAAAGAAAGTAGTGTTTCCACCCAAAATTTGTTTTGCCTGGCTATTTTACAAAAAACCCCTTGAGTGTTTATAAAATTATGGTAGTGGTTCTGCCATTGCCACTATTTTTACACTTTTTTCTAAATTAGTCCCTGATATTTTTTGATATTATGCAATGGTCTAATATATGTTTGAATCAAGTGAATATAATACATTCAAATAAGAAAAAAAATAATGCTAAGCATATTATTTTATTTTACCCATAGCAAAGCATAGACATTTTGCTATATATATCTATATCTATAACTCTATAACTATCACTACTACGGAAATAGTTTTTCGTGGCGGCCATTTTCGGTCTTCGCTGGCGGCAATTGAGGCCGCCACAAAGCAAGGCCGTGAAGATCAAGATCTTCGCTAGCGTTTTCCGCACGCTAGAGAAAAAAATTTCGCGGGGCGACCAAAGCCGCCGCTAGCAAAAATATCTCTTGTGGCGGTTGGGTTAAGACGGCCGCTAGCGAAAAACAAAAAAATCAAAAAAAAATTTCGCCGTTGTGGCCGTGGTCGCCGCCGGCGTCGTCACCCAGTGCAGTCGTCACCGGTGTCGTCACGCCGTCGTCTCGCCGTCGACGGCGGCGTCGCCCTCCGCCGTCGTCGCGTCGCCATAGCCGTGCCGTCGCTTGCGCCGTCGCCCGCCGTCCGCCGTCACGGGCCTCGCCGTGTCGCCGGATCTGGGGACGCCGTATCTAGATTCGGCGACCCCAGGGCCCCCGGCCGCGCCCCTCCCATATCTGAGAGAGGGGAAAGGAGGGGATGTCGCCGCCGTCCCTCTCCGTCGCGCCGTCCTCCTGGCCACGCGTGGTCGCCGCCGTCCCTTGCCGTGGTCGCCGCAGCCCGTCGTGCCGTGGTCACCGTCGGCCCTCGCCGTCCTCGTTCTCCCGGCTGCAGGGGAGGAGGAGGCTGGGGGCGCCGTAGGGGAGGAGGAGGGAAGACCGGGAGAGAGGTGAGCTAGGAGGAGGAAGGAAAGGATAAGGATAAAGAGAGAGGAGAGAGAGAAAAGGGAATTTTTTTTTCCTTTCCCGCGCGCACCCCCAAATTTTCAGCGTGTCCTCTCTTTTTCGCTGGCGGATCTTTTAGTAAACCGTCAGTGAAAATCGATTTTTGCTAGCGGATATTTAGGAGGACCGCCTCAAAAAATAGAGTATTTTTTGTGGCAGACGTCTTAACGTGACCGCCAGCGAAAATCGAATTTTGCTAGCGGATATTTAGGATGACCGCCTCGAAAAATAGAGTATTTTTTGTGGCGGACGTCTTAACGTGACCGCCAGCGAAAATCCATTTTTTGTGGCGGTTCTTAATGTGACCGCTAGCGAAAATCGATTTTCGCTGGCGATCCTATACCCTCCACCCCTTCTTATGTTTGTGCTAGCGGATTTTTCTCTTAGCCGCCATAAAAAATATTTTCCAAACGTGATGAAAAATGGTTTTTTAGTAGTGTATCTATAAAGCAAGTAGTGTTTCTATCCAAATTTTATTTTGCCTGGCTATTTTGTAAAAACCCTCTTGAGTATTTATAAAATTATGGCAGTGGTTCTGCCACTGCCACTACTTTTACACTTTTTTCTAAATTAGTCCCTGATATTTTCGATATTATGCAATGGTCTAATATATGTTTTAATCAAGTGAATATAATATATTCAAATAAGAAAAAAATAATACTAAGCATATTATTTTATTTTACCCATAGCAAAGCATATATATTTTGCTATATATATAATCTATAATATATAGTATAGTTATCTATAAAACAAGTAGTGTTTTTATGTAAACTTTGTTATGTATAGCTATTTTGTAAAAAACCCTTAAGTTTTTTCTAATTTAACAACCCAGCTCCTACTCGATCACAGAATCATATCGGAGGCCGACAAGGAAGGACTTCGGATGAAATTATCGAAAGCTGCTTGGATTAATCAAGCTGATTTCTTGCACCAAGCAGCTGACAGCCCGTACATGCATCAAACGCACTGTACCATGGCCAACAACCATTTAATCCATACACATACATGCCTATTTGCATATATTTACGTGTACATGTAGATATAATATGTTTGTAAGTATATGTGTTGATCACCGAGGACACCGTTGCGTAAAGCTAACGTTCTCTTAGGTATTTAGTAGATTGATTTATTAAATCAATGAATTTATAAACATATGTAATATTTTATACATATAACCGTAACAATTTTTAGATTACTAATTTACTAGGTTTACCTAAAGCATATTTTTATACATATTTATTGTATGAACATTTTCTATATCAGATCGACTATGGTATAATACAGGAGACTTAGTCTATTTATCTATATCTATATCTATAACTATCTATATAAAATAAGTAGTGTTTCTATCCAAAATTTTCGTCTGTCTGGTTATTTTGTAGAAAACCCCTTGAGTGTTTATAAAATTAACTCACATAATGCTGAAAAGAGTGTTTCTACCAAAAATTTTCATATGTCTGACTATTTTGCAGAAAACCCCTTGAGTATTTATAAAATTAACCCACAGTCCCCATGCATTTTCCGTTTGCCTGGCTATTTTGTAGAAAACCCCTTGAGTGTTTATAAAATTAACCCGCAGTCCCAATGCTGAAAAGAAAGGAAAGGCTTGGATGAAAAAAAGACTTCCTGCGTCCCTGCTTGCCTCGTGAAAATAACTAGATAAAGAAAGGAATAGTTAGATGTTACCGTAGATTTGACCGAGCTCCTTGGGTTTGTGGCTCCAGTCGGAAGGATAAATCCACTCGACGCCGTTCGGGCTTCCGAACAGCGCCAGCATCTACAACGACATCTTGAAGACCAAGATGCAATCTACTTTCTCCGATGACGGACTTCACTCGGCACCATTCGGATTACCGAATACCGCCGAAATCTGCGCCAATCTTCTCACCTCCCCGACGGAGGCAATCTATTCGGACGAAGACCTCTCGGTTCCGTTTGGGTTACCAAACGCCGCCGAGATCTACAGCAAACTTCTCTCCCCCGAGTCGGCGGCGACCCACTCGGAGGAGCCCACACCCCCAAGCTCGACTCGGATCGGAACGATCCGATCCGGGCTACCCAGATCAAGGGAGGTCGTCGTCATCCTCCCATCATTCGGCTCCCGCTCATCTTCGAGCTCAATGGATACCTCGCTCCGCCGGCTTCGACAACCTTTATGGCATCCCTTCTGACGAAGCCGACAACTCCGACTGCCGCATGGACTATGAGCCGAAGTGCTTTGATGTCCTCATGGCCGAGCCGGACGAGCCCGACTCAGCCATGGCTAGAAGGCTTGCTGAAGAAGAGCGAGCCAAGATGGAGCATGAGCGCAAGACGGCCGAAGAGGACAAACAACGCAAGGACGAGGCTGACAAGAGGAAGCAGGACCTACGTGCAGCCGGACGATCTGCCCAGGAGGCCATCCTCCAAACACGGGTCCGCAACACCAACATCTTCCAAACGCCACAGCAGAACGCTGTTGCCACGCTCACCCTCTTGGACACCGTCATGGAGACGGCACCTGCCAACGTGACTCCAATACTCGACAAGATAAAGACCATCGTCGCCGCCACAGCTAACGGCCACCCCACCACCTCGACACGAAAGCCGACTAAATCTGTGGCCGAAATGCCAGACAAGAGCCGGCTTCCGCCTCTAAGGTCAGGAGACTATAAGAGGCCCGAGCCAGATCGGTCGAGGACCAGGCCAAGAGGCCCACCCCGCGAGTCCACGCTGAAGTACCAGAGCGACGGCCGACTCCCGCGACAAACGACATGGACGTCCACCCGTCCACCACCGCGTCCGCCACAACAACACCTCCGCCTACCCAACCAGCCAACCGAAGACCCCGCCGAGTGATCTCGCGGAAGTCCTTGATCGCCGCTACCAGGAGCGGGACCGACGCACTCGGGAGGATCGGAGGGGATCACCCGATAGCGGCGACGACGGAGTACCAGCTTTCACTCGGGAGCTCCGCCGAGTGCACTGGCCGAGTGGGTTCAAGCCCACAGGGATTGAAAGGTACGACGGCAAGACCGACCCCGAATCTTGGCTAACCGTATACACCCTTGCCATCCGTGCCGCAGTGGCGACAACGAGCTATGGCCAATTACCGCCCATGGCCCTCGCTAACTCGGCCGAACCGGCTCACGAGCCTCGCCAAGAGGCTCAATCGGCTCGTGGAGCGAGCCGAGGGACCACTTCATCGCCAACTTCCAAGGTACCTTCGAGAGGCCCGCACACACTTCGACCTATACAACGTCATCCAAAAGCCTGGACGAGCCCTCGAAGGATTACATCCGTCGTTTCTCCGAGAAGCGCAACAAGATCCCGAACATCACCGATGACATCATTATCGCCGCCTTCCGTAAGGTAGTCCGTGATGAACGCTAATCGGGAAGTTCGGGCGCAAACCACCGAAGACGGTGAAACAAATGTTCGAGACGGCGAACTCCTATGCGAAGTCCAACGACGCCATCAAGGCTGCCCGTCAAGACCGGCCCGATAGGAGGGAAGACAAGCAAGCGGGAGGGAGCCGTAATCCTAAGAAGGATGGCGGCAACAACAAGAACCAGGGCTGGAAGATCGCAAGCGCCGATCCGAGTACCTAGTGGCCGCAACCTCCAACACTCAACGCCGTCCCCGAGTCGCCGCCTACAACGCCATCATGAACGCCCAAAGGCACCCATCATCCGAATCATAAGCACGCGGCGAAGGACTGTTTTATCTACAAGCGTTCGCCTAACGACGCGGCGCACTCAACAAGAAGCCGACGACGAGGCTGGTCCGTCGCGCCAAAAGAACAACGCGCTGAAAATGCCGAACCTTTTCAAGACCCAGGGGGAGCTCAACCACATCTTCTGGAGGACCGCTAGCCTATGAATCCAAGAGGAAACAAGCTAACCGACCGAGAGGTCAACGCGGCTCAACCCGAAGTCCTCGCATCTCGTGATGGTCGGAAGTGGCCATCACTTTTGACCGCCGCATCACCCCGACCGAGTGGTTCACCCGGGGCGCTACCCACTCGTCCTGGATCCCGTGGTCCGCAATATCGGGCTCAAGCGCGTCCTCATCGACGGGGCAGCGCCCTCAACATCCCGTTTGCCAAGACCATGGATGAGATGCATCCCGAGGGCCGAACTAAAGGCAAGCTCACCCCTTCCACGGAGTCATCCCGGGCTATCATCTACACCACTGGCACATCTCTCTCCCCGTCACCTTCGGGGCCCGAGAGAACTTCCGAACGGAGAACGTCACTTTTGAGGTGGCCGACTTCGAGACAGCGTACCACGCCATCATTGGAAGACCTACGCTTGCCAAGTTCATGGCGATCCCACACTACACCTACCTCTGCATGAAGATGCCGGGTCTCAACGGTGTCATCACTCTTCGCAGCGATGTGAAGCAAGCCTTCACCTGCGATAAGGAGAGCTGCGACATGGCCCAATCTCGCGAGAGATTACGTGGCCAACAAGAAGTCCGATTGGCTGCATCAACTTCGGCAGAGGGCGAAGTCCCCGCGAAGAAGATAGCCAAATCGGGATCCGGCGACGCCAAGACCAAGAAGATCTCCCTTGATCCGTCGGATCCCTCGAAACCGCTGTAATCGGCGCCGACCTAGACCCCAAATAGGAAAGCGCGCTCGTCACCTTCCTCCAAAATAGTAAAGATGTTTTTGCTTGGAAACCATCTGATATGCCTGGAATTCCTAGGGAGGTGATCGAGCACTCTTTGCACGTCAAAGATGACGCCAAACCTATAAAACAACGATTACGCAGATTCGTGCAGGACCGAAAAGACGCTATCAAGGAAGAGCTCGCGAAGCTCTTGGCTGCCGGCTTCATCAAAGAAGTCCTTCATCCCGACTGGTTAGCCAACCCAGTCCTGGTCCGCAAGAAAACGGGGCAATGGCGCATGTGCGTCGACTATACTGACCTCAACAAAGCCTGCCCCAAAGATCCGTTCGGGCTGCCTCGCATCGACCAAGTCGTTGACTCAACAGCCGGCTGCGAACTCCTGAGTTTCTTGGATTGCTACTCGGGCTATCACCAGATCAGCTTGAAAGAATCCGACTGCTTGAAGACATCGTTCATCACGCCGTTTGGGGCCTACTGTTACATCACCATGCCTTTTGGCCTGAAGAACGCCGGCGCCACATACCAACGCATGATCCAAAGATGCTTCCAAACGCAGATCGGCAAGAACATAGAAGCTTATGTCGACGATGTTGTCATCAAGACCAAGCAGAAAGAAGACCTGATCGCTGACCTAGAAGAAACTTTTGCAAACATCCGGGCCTTCAGAATGAAGTTGAACCCGGAGAAGTGCACTTTCGACGTCCCATCAGGCAAACTGCTCGGCTTTATGGTGTCACATCGCGGCATTAAAGCCAATCTGGAGAAGATCAACGCCATCTTAAGCATGAAGCCCCCGAGTAACCAGAAAGACGTCCAGAAGCTCACTGGCTGCATGGCATCACTAAGCCGCTTCATCTCCCGACTCGGCGAACGAGGCATGCCCTTCTTCAGATTGCTAAAAAAGACGGACGACTTCCAGTAGACCGCGGAAGCCAACAAGGCCTTTGAAGATTTCAAAGAATTCCTTACAATGCCGCCCGTCCCGCCTCGCCTCACCCAGTGAACCTTTGCGTTATACGTTTCAGCCACCCACCAGGTGGTCGCACGGTCCTCGTGGTCGAACGCGAAGAAGAAGGACGGGCTCGAAGATTCGAGGCCAATCTACTTTGTTAGCGAAGTGTTGGCAGGAGCCAAAATTCGCTACCCTCGGTACAAAAATTACTCTATGGTGTTCTAATAACCGCGAGGAAATTGGCACATTATTATCAGGGTCACTCGGTCACCGTTGTCACTTCTTTCCCACTCGGCGATGTCATCCACAGCCGCGAGGCAACCGGACGCATCGCCAAGTGGGCTCTAGAGCTGATGCCATTGGACTTGACTTTTAAGGCGAGGACGTCCATAAAGTCACAAGCCTTGACGGATTTCCTGGCCGAGTGGACTGAACAACAAGAGAACGTACCTCGGGAAGACCTCCAACACTGGACCATGCACTTCGACGGATCCAAGAGGATCACCGGGTTGGGAGCAGGAGTTGTGCTGATCTCCCCGACCAGGGAAAGGCTAAGTGTGGAGATTATGGCAATCGGATATCTACATGGCAAGCTTATCCGACTGGAGATAGGGATAGGTTGTGTTTACCAAATATGTAAACCAACTACGACTTGGGTATTACGTTGCCGATTAGATAAGGCAATGGCTCATAGTCATAGTTTGGTAAGATTGAGAAAACCGACTTAGAGTAAGATAGGGTTTCCGATCTGTAAGCCCACCTCCCAAGACTATATAAGGGGGGTAAGGGGCGTCCCTTGAGGGATATGCGACATCGGCTTTAGATCATATGCTTCATGAGAAATTAGATGAGCTTTCAGCTTTAGATACACAAGATCATGAGATCAATAAAGACACTCGGCGGATCGAATCCACCGAAACAGGAGTAGGGTATTACCTCACGAGAGGGCCTGAACCTGTCTAAATCTTCTTTCCTCCTAACCCATTGTGCTTGGCGATCTTGACTCGCACCCCCAATTTTCTATTGCCGAAACCGAGTTTCGGCGCTTGGCGCGCCAGTAGGGGACCGCGCGTCGAGACTTCTTCAACAATCTCGCCGACAAGCGTGATGGGATCTCCTTCGGATTCGGCGACTTCGCCGCCAACTCCTTCGACGACTCCTCCTTCGACTCGGATTCAAACCATCGGAGGGAAAGACCCACTCGGCGCCATTCGGGCTCCCAATAGCGCCGGATCTTCGATGACATCTTCAAGATCAAGATGCGATCTGCTCTCTCCAACGAAAGACTTCACTCGGCACCGTTCGGATTAATGAACACCGCCGAAATCTGCGCCAATCTTCTCGCATCCACGACGGAAGCGATCTACTCAAATGAAGATCTCTTAGTGCCGTTTGGGTTACCAAACGCCGCCGAGGTTTTCAGCAAACTTCTCTCCCCGAGTCGGCGGCGACCCACTGGAGGAGCCCATACCCCCAAGCTCGACTGGACTCGAACGATCCGCATCCGGGTTACCCAGATCAATGGAGGTCGCCGTCATCCTCCCGTCATTCGGCTCTTGCTCATCTTCGGAGCTCGACGGATACCTCGCCCCGCCGGCTTCGACAACCTCTACGACATCCCTTCGACGAAGCCAACAACTCGACCGCCGCATGGACTACGAGCCGAAGTGCTGACGTCCTCATGGCCGAGCCGGACGAGTCCGACTCAGCCATGGCTAGAAGGCTTGTCAAGAAGAGCGAGCCGTGGTGGAGCTCGAGCGCAAGACAGCCAAGAGGAGAAACAACGCAAGGACGAGGCCGACAAGAGGAAGCAGGATCTACGTGCAATGGACGATCCGCCCAGAGGCCATACTCCAAACACGGGTTCGCAACACCAATATCTTCCGCACACCACAGCAGTAACGCCGTCGCCGCACTCACGCTCTTGGACACCGTCATAGAGACGGCTCGCCAACGTGACTCCAATACTCGACAAGATCAAGACCATCGTCGCGCCACGGCGAACGGCCATCTCACCACTTCGCACGAAGACCGACGAATCTGTGGTCGAAACGCCGACAAGAGCCGGCTTCCACCTCTCGAAGTCGGAGACTATAGGAGGCCCGAGCCGGCTCGGCCGACGACCATGCCAAGAGGCCCACCTCGCGAGTCCACGCCGAAGTACCGGGAGCGACGGCCGACTCCCGCGACAAACGACACGGACGTCCACCCGTCCACCACCGAGCCCGTCGCAACAGTTCCAGCTATCCAACCAGCCAACCGAAGACCCCGCCGAGTGATTCGCGGGAAGTCCTCGATCGCCGCTACCAGAACGCGACCGATGCACTCGGGAAGATCGGAGGGGATCACCCGATAGCGGCGACGACGGAGTACCGCCTTCACTGGGAACTTCGCCGAGTGCACTGCCGAGTGGCTTCAAGCCTACAGGATTGAAAGGTACGACGGTAAGACCGACCCCGAATCTTGGCTAATCAGTATACACCCTCGCCATCCGCGCCGCAGTGGCGACAACAAGGCTATGGCCAATTACTCCGCCCGTGGCCCTCGCAAACTCGCCGAAATTGGCTCACGAGCCCGCCAAGAGGCTCAATCGGCTCGTGGAGCGAGCCGAGGGACCACTTCATCGCCAACTTCCAAGGAACCTTCGAGAGGCCCGCACACGCTTGACCTTTACAACGTCATCCGAAGCCGGATGAGCCCTGAAGGATTATATTCGTCGTTTCTCCGAAAAGCGCAACAAGATCCCGAACATCACCGATGACATCATCATCGCCGCCTTCCGAAGGGAGTCCGTGATGAGCCGCTCATCGGGAAGTTCGGCGCAAACCACCGAAGATGGTGAAGCAAATGTTCGAGACGGCGAACTCCTACGCCAAGTCCAACGATGCAATCAAGGCGGCACGCCAAGACCGGCCCGACAAAAGGGATGACAAGCACTCGGAAGGAAGCCGGCATCCGAGGAAGGATAACGGCAGCAAGAATCGGGCTCGAAAGATCGCAAGCGCCGCACGAAGACCTGGTTGCCACAACATCTGATTCTCAACACCGTCGCCGAGTTGCGGCTTACGACACGATCATGAACGATCGTGAACGCTCAATGCACGCATCATCTACAAGCAATTCACAAAGCAATATGCGGCACGGTTAAACAAGGAGCCGACTAATGAAACCGGTCCATCGGGAACCAAGAAGAACAACCCGACTGGAAATTCGGAGCCTTTTCAAGGCCACGTGGGCGAGCTAAATCACATATTCGGGGGCCGCGGGCTTATGAGTCCAAGAGGAAACAAAAGCTGATGGACCGCGAGGTCAACGCAGCACAACCCGAAGTCCCACAACATCTACGATGGTCGGAGGTGGCCATCACGTTTAATCGCTCGGATCATCCTGACCGAGTGGTTCACCCAGGCGCATCCCTTGGTACTTGACCCGGTGGTTCGTAACATCAAGCCGAAGCGTGTCCTCATCGATGGGGCACGTCCCTCAATCTAATGTTCGCCAAGACCCGGATGGGATACAAATCCCGAGAACCGAGTTGAAGGCAAGCTCACCCCCTTCCACGGAGTGATCCCGGCCGTCGCCCCCACACCACTCGGGCACATCGCCTTTCCAGTCACCTCCGGAGTTCGCGAGAATTTCCGAACGGAGAATACCACCTTCGGGGTGGTCGACTTCAAAGACGGCCTACCACGCGATCATCGGAAGGCCCGCACTCGCCAAATTCATGGCGATACAACACTACACTTACCTCGCATGAAGACGCCCGGCCCTAACGGCGTCATCACCCTCGCGCAGCCGACGTCAAACAAGCCTTCACCGCGACGAAGAAAGCTGCGATATGGCCCAATCTTGTGAGAGATCACGTGGCCAGAAGAAATCCGACCGGCTACATCAACATCTCGAAGAGGGTGAAATTTCTACAAAGAGGATAGCCAAGTCGGGACAAGGCGACGCCGAACGAAGAAAATCTTCCTTGATCCATCGTCAAGATATCTTCAAGGACTTAGAAGATACCACAAGAATAATGTTCGGGCGCGAGCTTTCATTGTCGATGATTTGGTTTTACGCAAGATCCAGACCATCAAGGACCATCACAAATTATCTCCACTATGGGAAGGACCATACATAATCGCCGAGGTGACTCGGCCAAGAGCATTTCGACTAAAGTGCGAAGATGGATCTATGGTGGAGAACTCCGGAATATTGAACATCTTCGACGACACTATGCTTAAATTGCCGTAAGTTTTATGTTGTTCTTGACTCGCCAACCTCAAGCAAGATGACTTCTTGAGTTGACAATGGGGCTGCATACGTGTCAATAAAGCATGGTTTTCTTTGATAACTTGTTTATATTTAGTTTATCATTGTTTATTGTTTTGATTCGAGTTCAATAGATAAGGACTCGAGAATTTTTGATGATCTAATCAAGTTTTAGGCTTGGTGACAGTCGGATGAAAATTACTTAAGAAATTTTCTATGAAGACTTAGGTCAAGGCATCAACATAAATAAGCTAGATACCTACAAGTTCACATCGGAGGCATAAAGAGACCAAGATGATTAGATGAAGTGGCGGGACGACCTCGAAGCTTCGTAAAAAGACTTGAGGGTTTTTGCTAAGTCGTCTCGTGATTGGGCCGAGCCCATGAGAGACTTGCGGCCCCTAAGGTGTGGCTTGACACGTGTCCTTAGGGACTTAAGTGGATGGACTTAAGCAGATTTGCCTTGGCAATATGCACGTGTAACATAGCCCAATACCTTTAAAATCCTTTCATACCGCGGTTTGCATAACTTCATGAGAAGTTGGCACGATGCAATTTGAAAGGTGACAAACAGCTAAGCTTTTCATGGTCCCGATGACAGGACTGTTTGGTTTCTAAGCATTTGATTAAATGATTATATCAATGCTATTTTTCCACCTTGGTGAAGATCTTTTTTAGATTAAGACCAATATTATGGCAGGAGCTATTTAATATTTTGGTCGTATTTTTCGATGACTGAAAATTTGTTTACCCATGAGGGTTGACTAAATTATTTGTCCCGAGATGACTCGGACAAGTTAACTCTGACGAGCATGAGCTTGCCGAGTGTTTTTTACCCATGAGGGTTGATTAAATTATTTGTCCCGAGATGACTCGGACAGTTAACTCCTGACGAGCATGAGCTTGCCGAGTGTTTTTTACCCATGAAGGTTGATTAAATTATTTGTCCCGAGATGACTCGGACAAGTTAACTCGGACGAGCATGAGCTTGCCGAGTGTTTTTTACCCATGAGGATTGATTAAATTATTTGTCCCGAGATGACTCGGACAAGTTAACTCCTGACGAGCATGAGCTTGCCGAGTGTTTTTTACCCATGAGGGTTGATTAAATTATTTGTCCCGAGATGACTCGGACAAGTTAACTCGGACGAGCATGAGCTTGCCGAGTGTTTTTTACCCATGAGGGTTGATTAAATTATTTGTCCCGAGATGACTCTGACAAATCAACTTGGATAAGCATGAGTTTGCCGAGTGAATTAATTTCTTACCCATGAGGGCTAAATAAATTATTTGTTCCGAGACGACTGGCGAACTACTCGGATAAGCGTGAGCTTGCCGAGTGATGTGATTTTCTACGATTGCTTTAGCTTGAGTTAAGCATTTATATGAGAATTATTTGTTCCGAGATGACTCGGGCAAGTTTTCGGGATGACTCGAGAAGATCAGCTCGGATAAGCATGAGCTTACCGAGCGAATTGATTTCTTACCCATGAGGGATGATTGAAATATTTGTTCCGAGATGACTCGGGCAGATCCACTCGGATAGACATGAGTCTACCGAGTGCTTTCCATCCACTAGGGTTAATTGAGTTATTTGCTCGGGATGATTCGAGCAAATTCACTCTGACGAGCACGAGCTTGCCGAATGATGAGATTGCTTTAGCTTGAGCTAAGCATCTACATAAGAATGATTTTTATAGTCCTTGACTATATGTTTAGTCTATTTTTGACTAAGCATATTGTCGGGGGCTACACCTAATTTGGTGCATCAGGAGATGCACCTAGATATTTATTTTTGAGAATTTTTGATATATTTTTCAGCCCTTCACAGTCTTTGGAGCCACTCGGGAAGATTCAGGCAGAGATGATGGAATCACTCGGCGCCAAAAGCACTCGGTCAAAGAGATTTTTTGGCTGAAGTGCTGCTTTGGCTTGAAGCTGAGTTGTCTCGTCGACTGAAAAGGACTCGGGGGCTACTGTGGAGATTATGGCAATCGGATATCTACATGGCAAGCTTATCCGACTGGAGATAGGGATAGGTTGTGTTTACCAAATATGTAAACCAACTACGACTTGGGTATTACGTTGACGATTAGATAAGGCAATGGCTCATAGTCATAGTTTGGTAAGATTGAGAAAACCGACTTAGAGTAAGATAGGGTTTCCGATCTGTAAGCCCACCTCCCAAGACTATATAAGGGGGGTAAGGGGCGTCCCTTGAGGGATATGCGACATCGGCTTTAGATCATATGCTTCATGAGAAATTAGATGAGCTTTCAGCTTTAGATACACAAGATCATGAGATCAATAAAGACACTCGGCGGATCGAATCCACCGAAACAGAGTAGGGTATTACCTCACGAGAGGGCCTGAACCTGTCTAAATCTTCTTTTCCTCCTAACCCATTGTGCTTGGCGATCTTGACTGCACCCCCAATTTTCTATTGCCGAAACCGAGTTTCGACACTAAGATACGTCCTTCACCTCCACTTCTCCGCCTCACACAACGTCGCCGAGTACGAAGCCCTGCTACATGGACTGCGCCTCACAGTTTCACTCGGAATACGTCGGCTCATCGTGAAAGGCGACTCCCAGTTGGTCGTCAATCAAGTAATGAAGGATTGGTCCTGCCTAAATGACACCATGGAGGCTTACCGGCAAGAGGTCCGCAAACTTGAAGACAAGTTTGACGGGCTCGAACTCTCACATGTTCTGAGGCATAACAACGAAGCAGCCGACGAGTTGGCACAGTTCGGGTCCAAGCGCGAAGCTGCCCCAACAGACGTCTTTGTCGAGCACCTCTATGAACCAACCATCATGGCAAAGACAACTACCAACCAAGAAGTTGCAAACGAAGTCGCCATGACCGATGCCGACTGGAGGACGCCGCTCATCAAATTCCTAACTCAGCAAGAGCTACCAGAGGACCGGGATGAAGCAGAACGCGTCCGACGTCGCTGCCAAGCATATGTCATGGTTGACTCCGATCTATACGAGAGAAGCCCCTCCGGAATCCTAATGAGATGCATCACACCCGAGGAAGGGAAACAGCTGCTCCAAGACATCCACTGGGCATATGCGGAAGCCACGCGGCAAAGACGCACCCTAGTCGGCAAAGCTTACGGAAATGTTTCTTTTGGCTTACCGCGGTCTCCGACACGGACAAAGTCGTACGAACCTGCGAAGGCTGCCAATTTTTTGCCCGACAGAGCCATGTCCCGGCCCATGAGCTACAAACAATCCCACTATCCTGGCCGTTCGCGGTATGGGGCTTGGACATGGTCGGCCCCTTCAAGAAAGCTCCAGGAGGATTCACACACCTCTTCGTCGCAATCGACAAGTTCTCCAAGTGGATTGAAGCCAAGCCGGTCGCCACAATTACTGCGACAAGGCATGAGATTTGTTCCTCAACATCGTGCACCGCTTCGGCGTCCCAAACAGAATCATAACCGACAACGGGACTCAATTCACGGGAGGCATCTTCAAGGAATTCTGCGAGGACTTCGGAATCAAGATTTGCTACGCATCAGTTGCCCATCCCAAAAGCAATGGACAAGTCGAACGAGCCAACGGCATGGTCCTCCAAGGCATCAAGGCCCGCGTTTGATCGCCTAAACCCTACGCGGGCAAGTGGGTCCAAGAACTTCCCTCGGTCTTATGGTCGCTGCGACCACACCCGCCGGGCTACCGGCCAAACTCCCTTCTTTTTGGTCTACGGCGCGAAGCCATGTTGCCAAACGAGATGGAGTATGAATCCCTCCGAGTCCGCAGCTTCAACGATGAACGCTACGACCCCGACCGAGTGGATGACCTCACCCGATTGGAAGAGGCCCGCGAGGCAGCCCTCATCCAGTCGGCCAAATATCTTCAAGGGATCAGAAGATACCACAGTCGCAACGTTCGAGCACGAGCTTTCATCGTTGGCAACCTGGTCCTACGCAAGATCCAGACCACCAAAGACCGTCACAAGTTATCTCCCTTATGGGAGGGACCGTACATAATCGCTGAGATGACTCGGCCCGGTGCATACCGCCTAAAACGTGAAGACGGGTCTATGGTGGAGAACTCCTGGAACATTGAGCATCTTCGACGATTTTATGCCTAATTTGGCTAAGGCTTCTTGTTTTCCTTGACTGCCAACCTCAAGCAAGATGACTTCTTGAGTTAGCAGTCGGGGGCTGTACATATGTCAATAAAGCTTAAGTTTTCCTCATCAACTTCTGTGCATGATTTGGTTTATCATTGTTTAATGGTCTTCGATTCGAGTTCAGTGTCTAAGGACTGAGAGTTTTCCGATGACCTAATCGAGCCTAGGCTTGGTGACAGTCAGACGAAAACTACTTAAGAAATTTCACACAAAAACTCGGATCAAGGCATTAACATAAATAAACTAAATATATCACAGGTTCTACATCAAAGCATCACAATCACACGGCATTTACAAGACAATGTTCGAAAGATAAATCAAATCCTGAAATTGTTCACTACATCAATAGATATCTTCTTTGCTGCCTCCTGCGCCTCATTCAGCATATCCAAGGCCTGCTCATCCGTGGTTCCGTCAGCAAAGCCCTCCCCGACCGAGTGGATGTCCACTCGGGGGTAAAGGGACTTGGTCTGTGCAAGAGCCAGACCAGCCCCCATGTTGGCCGCCTGATGTTGGCAAGATATTGGTCAGGAGCCCTTCGCAGCTTGTCGAATATTTCTACCGGCTCTAGCGAACTGGCCCCAACTCCTTGATGGAATAAGGATAGCAGGATCGGCGCGGCAGCATTGGCGACCTCTTCTCGGGCCTTCCCGGCTCGTTTGACCCGCTCAAGCAGGACGTCATATTGAGCTCGGGTCTTAACCTTGTAAGCTTCCAAAAGCATCTGATCATGCAAAGCACTTGGAAATAAAGCGGCACAAGGAATGTTACTTCAAAGAGGCTTACCTTCAAACTCGGCCTCCATTTCGGCTTTATCGAGGCTGACTGCCTCCAGCTGGACTTGAAGTGAATGGACCTCCGAAGAATTTTCTAAAAAAGAAGAAGATCATCAACAACCGAGGTTGACATAAGAATCATGAAGAAACTTGGAGAGACGGGCTTACTCCCGATTGATCCTCGGAGGTCGAGGTTCGCCTCCCGAAGCTCCGCGATCTCTCTCCTTAAAGCCGCCTCCCTCGACGCGGCCTCCTCCTGAGTGGTCTTCAGCTTTCGCTGAACGTCCTCTAAGGAGTTCAGGTGAGGAACTAGCTTCTCCAGCACCTCGGACTTTGCCATGGAGCGACAGTACTCCTTCTGCGCGTGAAATCAGAAGAGTGACTGACTGAAATATAATAATAATACAATAAAAGAAAAAGACTAAGGCTTACGTTGAGCAGCCGGGTCGCCTCGTTCAAGCTTTCGACAAGGGCATCCCTTTCATCTCTCTCGGCTTGCCTGTCCAGGATGATGCCCTGCCTTTGACCCTCTGAGTCCCGCCACTCAATCTTAATTGGGGGAACCCAGGTTTCAGAGGACTGTAACCTGGGGATTTCCTCCACTGTGGCTGGCAAATAAGAAGGGCAAATGAAGACATGAAAGGTTCAAACTGAAAGAGCAAAAGAATACTTTGATACAAATCTCACCAGCTTCGGTGGCTGCGCGCTTAGGTGGAGCAGCCCGGCTGGCCTCCTTCCTCTGGCTCTGCGCCGAGTGGCCCTCAGTCGGGGCTGCTCGAGCCACGGCTTGAGGTTTCCCGGCCGTTGACTGGCTTCCAGTCGGGACGTCCCGGCTGGCGGCCGGGGGCTCCTTCCTCGGGGCATCCTTCTTCGGAGGCGAAGGTTGTTTGCCCAGAGCACTCACGCTCGGTTGCGGGCTCCGGGGCTTTGGCTCTACAGGCTTTGGCACCTCGGGAGCTGCGGCAGGGGTCGGCCCTTCACCTCACCCGGCAGGATCTATGTCCTGGGGCCTCCTGCGAAAATGAATACAGCTGGGGTAAAGATAAAGAAAGCTTTCAACGAAAAAGTTCGGACTTCGGTTATAGAGCATAGCTGGACGACCGGCGGATCTTCGGCGCCGTCCGCGGCGATCGCCTTAGAGGTGGGGTCTCAACTGGAGGAGCCGGGACGTCATCGTCCGAATCTTCGATGATTAGCCTCCTTTTACTCGCCCGCTTGTTTGTGTCCTCACTCGGCGCCGCCCGCTTCCCGACTGGATCACTTTGGATTTTGATCCCGCCAGCGGACTTCTTGGCGGGGCGACGCGACGCGTCATCATGGGACACCTTGTACGGCTTGGAGGTGACAGAAGCATTTTCCTGCAAGAAAAAGAATGCACAACACTAAGAGACAAGATATCAAGATTGAAAAACACTATGAAGCAACCAGTCGGCTTACCGGAGGAGGAGGTCGGTGGATGCTGAAGGGAAGAACTGGCAGAATGAGGGCGTACTCAACTGCAATTCCAGTCGAGAAGATCTTGTACATCCGGATCTTCAGGATTTCGTAGCTGAGTGGATCTGGATCTTCCCGATTGGGGTCCTTCCCGCCTTCATACTCGAAGGCCGGCTTTGACCGTTCCTTAATCGGCGCCAGTCGGCACTGATGAAGTGCCGAGTGATCTGTTCCCCGCGAAGACCCTTTTGTTTCATCACCAGGATCTTCGCAAGCAGCTTGTTGGCCTTGTCCCAATCTTGGGCTACTGGAACAGTGCTCCAAGTTGGCCTGGGGACAGGGGGAAGACCGACAAAGGTTGGCAGGCTGGGTTCGGGGTTGCTAATATAGAACCAGCCCGCGTGCCATCCCTTATTGGAGGACTTTAAAGGAAGAGAGAAGTACTCCTTGCGGAGAGATCCGCGGAGTTGGAAACCTGCCCCGCCAACGACGCATGGGTGGTCCTTGTTCGGATGCGGCTTGAGATGCGGCGGAAGAGTTGGAAGTGGGGGAGGATGCCAAGGAAGGCTTCACATACATGAATGAAGAGGGCGATGTGAAGCATTGAGTTGGGGTTCAGATGGTAGAGTTGAAGTCCATTGTAATCTAAGAGCCCCCGGAAGAAACTCGGAGGTAGGAAGGCTGAACCCGCAATAGAAGAAAGAAGTAAAAACAACGAGCTCACCGGTGTTTGGGGTTGGAAATTCTTCACCCGCCGCCGGGCGCCAACCCACGATCTCCTTTGGCGAAAGCACACCGTGCTTCACCATCTCCTTGAGGGTAGATTCCCTCACATCCGATGTGGCCCATTGGTCAAACGGAATCCTCTTTTCCTCCGCCATGAGTATGGTGTTGATGGGAAGTGGATCTGGTCGGAAAAACTGGGGATTTTGACAAGGAAACTTGGGAGATTTGGCTGCGGAAGCTAGTTGTTGAAAAGAGCGAGTTCCTAGATGGATGGATTTGGGAGCGTGCGAGTCTAGGGTTCTCCGCAGTGAACTGGTGAACAGTACTGCGAAAAGGGGAAACTTTTGGAAGATGAAGAGGCGGGGACGACCTCGTGCCTTTATAGAAAGATTTGAGGGTTGCGTTAGGTTTTCTTGTGATTGGGCCGAGCCCATAAGAAAATCTACGGCCCAGTTAAGGTGTGGCCCGACGCGTGTCCTTAGGGACTTAAGCGGATGAGCTTAAGCAGATTTGCCTAGTAATATGAGCGTGTCCGAATGCCCTGTACCTTTGAAAATCCTTCCATACCGCGGTTTGCTTGACTTCATGAGAAGCTGGCACGATGCAACTTGGAAGGTGACCAACAGCTAAGTTTTTATAGCTGTCTTGATGACAAGGGCTGTTTGGTTTTTTGGCATTTGATCAAGTAATCTTATCAATGCTATCTATTTTTCCACCTTGGTGAAGATCTTTATAGATTAAGACCAGTATTATGGCATAAGCTATTTAATAACTTGGTCATATTTTTCATACGATTGAAAGAACTTGTTTTCCCATGAGGGTTGATTAAAATATTTGTTTCGGGATGACTCGGGCAGATCCACTCGGATAAGCATGAGCTTACCGAGTGCTTTTTATCCACGAGGGTTGATTGAGTTAATTGTTCTGAGATGACTCGGGCAAATTCACTCGGATAAGCGTAAGCTTGCCGAGTAATAAAGTTGCTTTAGCATGAGCTAAGCACCTACATAAGAATGATTTTTTATAGTTCTTGACTATATGCTTAGTCTATTTTTGACTAACCACATAGTCGGGGACTACACCTAATTAGGTGCATCAGGAGATGCACCTAGATATTTATTTTTGAGAATTTTTTAGATATTTTTCAGCCCTTCACAGTCTTTGGAGCCACTCGGGAAGATTCAGGCAGAGATGATGGAATCACTCGGCGCCAAAAGCACTCGATCAAAGAGGTTTTTGGCTGTGTGCTGTTTTGGTCTGAAGCTGAGCTGTCTCGTCGACTGAAAAGGACTCGGGGGCTACTGTGGAGATTATGGCAATCGGGTATCTACATGGCAAGCTTATCCGACTGAAAGTAGGGATAGATTGCGCCTGCCATATCTGTAAACCGAACATGACTTGGGTATTACGATTGCCGATAGAGATAAGGCAATCGGCCTATAGTCACGGTTTGGTAAGATTGAGGAAACCAACTTAGAGTAAGATAGGGTTTCCGATTTGTAAGCCCTCCTCCCAAGACTATATAAGGGGGTAAGAGGCGTCCTTTGGGGGATATCAGATTCTAGATACAATTTCATAAGCTAGAGCTTTAGACACACGAGATCAATAAGACACTCATAAGACACTCGGCGGATCGAATCCACCGAAACAGGAGTAGGGTATTACCTCACGAGAGGGCCTGAACCTGTCTAAATCTTCTTCTCCTTCTAACCCATTGTGCTTGGCGATCTTGACTGCGACCCCAGAAATTATATTGCCGAAACCAAGTTTCGACACAAGCCATCTCCAGATTTTCCAGATGCAAATTAAGCTGAATAATATTTGAGCAAAGTGTGTGTGTGTATATATATATAAATATAACAAAGAAAAAAATAAAATTTTGATTTGGAGAACAATAATTTTGACAGTTCTTTCCATCATTAAACAAAAAATGGTTCTATGATGCGTGTCATCCTGAGTCCAAATCATCGTGGAGTCGCTTACAATGCCACACACATCGTGTATATATTGTACTTGCGATCATGCCATCAGTCCCCGCCACGCTGCGTAACCCCTCTGCTCGAGCATGCCTAGTTGAGGTAGGCGATTCGCTGAGTCGCCCATTCTGATTGCTCTTTGACCGGCCATGAGAACCTCTAATTAATGTGGAATGGTGTGGTTCCAGTGCACACAACCTGGCCAGCTGCTGCCCCTGACACAACCACCTGTGCCCTAGCGGCACCGGGTTGGACACACTGCCACACGTGAACTCCCGAGCAGTTATCTCATTGGCAGTCATAGACCGGACACACTTTCATACATCGACTTCGTAGTTCTCTTCGTACGGACTTTCAAAAGTTTTGGATTAAAAATAGTACCAAAAATCACCTTCTCCTTTCATGAATCTGATGGTGTAGATCATCAGAATCATTTGAACTTTTTCTTACTTTATTATACAACAAGTGCTGAAATTAACTTCTCAACAAAGAATCACGACATACTACAAGTCAAAACTATTACATTTTGCAAGTTTTACATCCATAAACCAGGGGTGGATGACCATGAGGTCATGGAAACGCACAAACATACCTTATGTTTGCACGAAGAACCAATTAGTTTCTAACTCATTTAAGATATAATGAAGTAAAAAAATTTAACATAAATATCTGCCGGATTCTCCTTTTCATCAGTCATTCAATGAGGTCATGAACTAGAAACTTCTATCAAATTCAGAACAGCTTAGTTTTAACAAATATATGACAAACATGTGGCTCCTCCTAAACTACCAAATTTTTGGCAAATTTTACCACATGACACTTAAAGTTTATATAATTTGCCAATAAAAATTAAAAAACATGTCATGGTTGAAGGATATCCTAAAAAGTTGGTAATTTGCCAGAGGACACTTTTAGCCAATTGAAAAGAGAAATTTTTCAAAAAGACAAGAATACCCCTAGAACGTGTTTACCATGTTGCTAACAGATTGATGGAATATAAATGTATGCTAGCAATGTACTCTGGGTGACGAAAGATTTAGAGCTGCATAATTTTCAGATTTTTCACTCCAACACCATGTTAGAAGCTTGTGGCCGCAAGGACATTCTTGTCTATTTGAAGAATTTCTCTCTCGAATATGGTTGAAAGCGTTCTTCGGCAAATTACAAAATTTCGAGGGTGTTCTCTAGCCGTAGCATATTTTTATGATATTAATAAGTAAATTACACAAACTTTAGAAGTCCTTAGCAAAATTTGCCTTAATTTTAACCTTGAAAGTTACCCACAAACAATGTAGCCTCTAAACTACAACAAGAGAGGCATGTCACTGCTTCACCATCATCTAGCCTATATGGAAGAATGTTTTTTTACTAAGTCACAGTACGGGAGGCCCCGACGGTATACTAATTTCAAAAGAAAAAGTTTAATTACAAAAGGGTTACAAGTTGTCGGTCTTCTCTAAGTCTAATTAAATGTAGGCTTAGGTCATCCTTCAAAGCTCTTTTCCAGCTCAAGATGGTCGGAGAAATGTTGTTGAAGACCATATTATTGTGATGCTTCCAGATGTTCTAGGCAGCTAGAAGAAACAGTTCCATGAATTAGTGTTGTCCAAACAAAGATTTCTGCCACAATATCATTTGATGAAAACCCAGCTGATAGTCCCATTGGAAACCAATAACAGCCCAGCAAGCAGAGCTGAAGGACCAAGTGAAAAATGAGTGCTTCAATGTTTTCTTGTCTCCAGAATGGCACGATTGACATTGAAGGGATGCAGTGGGAGGTTTGCAATACTTCCTATGAAGCAGATCCATTGTATTCATTCTGTCCATAAGAAATAACCAGCCAAACACCTTGATTTTCATCATAACTTTACTTTTCCAAATCAAACCCAAGGTTGCAGGAGGACTGAGGGACCAAAAATGGAGCTTGTAAAATAGCAGGGAAGAGAAATGAGCCGTCCCGCTTAGATAGATCCATGTATCACAATTAATAGACAGTTGAATAGTTAATAGCAGCTACTAATTGAAAACCTCATATTCCTCAAAAACCTAAACAGACAAAGGAAAAAAGAAGTTGTCCTGTATATCTCTTGAAAAGAAAGAAGTCACTGAATCCTCCTTATGCCTTGCAAAAGAGAAAAGCCTTAGGAAATCTTGTGATCTAACTCTGCCACCCCAAAAATCATCCTAGATTAAAACTGAACTTCCAGAGCCTACCACAGGCCAAGCAATTGTTCTATACAAAATATCAAATTGTTGAACATCTTTCCACCAAAAAGAACCACAAAATCTAGCAAATGGAGAACTATAGATGTATAATATGTATTCCAGATAAGTTGGACCCAAGGAATCACCACTCTATTATAAAATTTGTGAAGGTGTTTCAGGATTAGAGCTTTATTCTGCTCAGTCAAGTTAATAATTCCAAGACCACCCTTCTTTTTTGGCTTGCAAACTTTATTCCATGCTGCTAGAGATTTTTTGGACAAATTCAAATCGTTTCCACGACATAAACAACGTCTTCAGGCTATATCTATATTGGCAATCACCGAGGCAGGTAAAACAAGGGTAGACATGAAGTAGATAGGTAGTGAAGAGAGAACTGAGTTCACCAAAGTTAGTCGATCACCATAAGATAACAAGGATGACACAGAAGTCATTCTCCTTTCAATTCTATTAGTCAGAGGGGAGAAATCAACTACTTAGGCCTTTTTGTACCCAATGGAAGACCCAAATAAGTAAAAGGTAGAGAGCCCAATGAGCACCCTAGAGTTGCTGTCAATAGCTTAGCTTTCGCATCGTCCATGTTTAAAGGAATCATACACGACTTGCTAAAATTCACTTTGAGATGTGTAGAATCAGCAAATGTGTGAAGAAGAGCTTTGAGAACAACCAGTTCTTTCACAGAAGCCTTCATGAATAACAATGTGCCATCAGCATATTAAACTATGAGGAAGTTGTCATCGCCAACTATAGGGATAGGTAGCGAGAAAATTCCCCTTTGATAACCTTTATTAACAATGGACTGCAAAAGATCAGCTCCTTGAGCAAAAAGAAGAGGAGAAAGAGGATCTCCCTGACGAACTCCCCTTTTGCACTTAAATTTTTTTCCTGGAACTCCATTAAGAAGAACTGCTATTGATGTAGAGGAAAAAATAGCTATGATCCACTGGAGCCATTTATCAGGAAAACCCATAGCTACTAGGACACTGAGGATGGAGGAGTGTTCAATGGTGTCAAAAGCCTCCTCAAAGTCCAATTTCAAAAGAATGAGCTCCCTTCTAGACTGCTTACACTAAAAAAATATTCAAAGGCCCATGCCAAACAGTTATGGACTGATTTAGTCTTGATGAAGGCATACTGGTAATGGTGAAACAATCTAGTCATAAGTTTTTGCAACCTATCAGCCAAAGCTTTGGACAATATCTTAACAGGAGTATTGATCAGAGATATGGTCCTGAAATCATTGGAATTTTTAGGTGAGCAATGATGTTCCAACACTTCTTAAAAGACAAGCCATTAAACCCATAAGGCCTAGGGGCTATCACTAGACATCAAATTGACAATATTATCAATCTCCCTTGAAGAGAAGGGTTGAATGGGGCAGTCCAGGTCATCATGCTTTGTAAAGAGCTCTAGAAGATCAAAGGGCATGGTGGGCTGAAAAGTGACACCCAGTCTACTTTTATAAGTAGATATAAGTAGCACTGCTTTAGTATCATGGTTAGTAAAGGAGATACCATCAAGGGACTTGAGATGAGTAATAAGATTTCTCCGATACCTTTCAGTGGCCATAGCATGATAAAACTTAGTGTTCTCTCCCTCCCAAACTTTACCCATCTACGAGTACATCTCTGTTTCCAGTAAGTTGCCTTAAAGCCAGTAGTTTGGTAATGTGAGCTTTGACTATCTGCCTCATTCTCAACTTAGGAACTGAGAGAAGTCTGAGTTCCTCCAAAATATCTAGGAAGGCAACCACCTTGGAGCAATTTGAAACTAACAGAGACCATCTTGAAAGAAACCTGCTCCATTTCTTCAAGCTCTATCAAAGATGCTTAAATTTTGTAGACAGAATTCTTGCATTGTCCTGGAGGTGTTGTGCTCCATTCCATACTTGCTTAACCTGATCTAGAAAACCATCATGTTTAACCCAAAAGCTCTGAAAACAAAAGGCATTTGACTTAGGGATAGATGTTTCTATCTGAGTCTTTATTGGAGCTTGATCAGATATGTGCTTTGTCAGGGCAATCGCAGGAGTGATTGGGAAAATAGTAGTCCACGACGGTGTGGTGAAAACCCAGTTAAGTTGCTCAAGTAGAGGATTATCCTGCATATTGCTTTAGGTGAAAGCACAACCCTTTAGTGGTATTTCCAAGATACCCACATTACTGATAATGTCATTGAAAATAAAAATGTCATTTAAATCCCTAGGTCTGTTTCGATTATCATTAGACCTATAGAAGTCGAAATCACCCATAAAAATCCAAACCTCATCCAAGTCAATCTGCAGACTATTCATCCAGGAAACAAAAACATCTCTATCAGGGCCAACTGAGGGGCCATAAACATTCACTATGTGCCACTGAATATCATTAAAAAGGACGAAAACTGAACCACCAGAGCATGATTAGTCTGTTCAATCAAAATACCAGAGAAATAGGCCGAACATCAGCCCACAAGAGAGGGAGAAAAAAGAATTTATCGAAACATTTTGGAGCAAACTTTCTTATCTAGGAACAATCAAACAACTCTCTCATGGTTTCTTGCAGGCAGAACACAGAGCAACCTGACTCCTCAATACTTAATCTTACAACATTCCGTTTATCAGGAGAATTGATTCCCCCTAATGTTCCAACAAAGAATATTTCAGCTTCTATGAGTAGTATTCATGATCATACACAATGGAAGGAGAAAAATGGATCAGAGCACAACAAAGATCCCAACAATCAACCAAACACCAGCCCAAAGCCTTCATAAACATAAACCAACCAAAAGCCCAGGTTGTAGAGTGCATATGGTTTCTTAACATCCACTGCCACGTAGATATAGGATACATTAAAATTCCATCACCCAACATTCCAAAAGATAGAAATAAATAAAGGTCTTGATAGCATAAACTAAACCTCAAAAGATGTTGTCCACTACCATAAGACACATAAAACACCAATGAAAACTATTCATGAGTTGATGAAGAGGGAGCATTGGCCTTCCCTTATGTAGCTGAGGAAGTTAACTTGTTAGCCAACACCTCATTAGATAGTAGGCGACACACCTCAACTCCGATTCTTTGTAGGAGCTGAATTGAGTAGTCAGCAGGAGTATCATTGGAATCATCATCACAGGCAGAGTCAATAAGAAAATCAGACGGCAAAGGATTTAAAGAGAGGAGAATACCATTATCATTAGCTAATGCCTTTTACTTCTTGACACTTCTATCTCTGGGCTTGCCCATATCTTGCTTAGGATTAGGGGACATGAAACCATCAGTGATGCTATTAATTCTGCTACTCCTCCTTCTATCTATGTCTACCAACACCACCTACTTTGCCCTTTTCTTCTTCTTAACATAATGCAAGGAGGGAAGAGCAATAAAGGAGAAACTCTGTTCTGAGAAAGGATCATCAGGCAGACTGTCTGCAGCAACTGTTTCTTTTGAACTCTGAGGTGGCACCACTGAAAGTGGCTCTGCATAAATTGGCTCCCGAAGAAGGTCAAAATTTTCCTTGGCCATGATGTGTGCAGATGCCACCAGAGCAAACTGAATAACCTGAGTCATTGGTAAGTAGTAGGGCACTACAACCCAATTAGGAAGAGAAGCATCAACAATCTTAAAAGGGCTGAAAATTGGCCCCAGAGGAATCTATCTGAGAAAGGCTAGCAGGCCCCAGAACTGATGGTTAAGCAGAAAGGATGACATCCTTGGCTCCCTCACGTGTAGGTCAGGTCCAAGTTCCCCCAAAATTGGCTCACATAGCTGCAAAACACGAGCATGGTCCACATCCATATGTATCTCCACTACTATCACAACATCAGAAACACCATCAGAAAGACCACTACCAGCATCATGCTCCTCTGAATGTTCATCCCCCCTTCTGGCAGCATGGGGTCTTGCTTTCGGGACAACTCCTGATCAGGCTGGGGAATATGGTTAACTGGGGGTAAGTCTTCATCTAGCGGCAGGGTGTCAGCAAAACCTCCATTGAGCACAAACATTGAAACCATCCAGGACCTACCAACCCCTCAAAGCGAGTATATTTCTTGATGACTAGGTGAGCAGGCACCTCCTCAATAGAAGCATAAACTGCTTTGACCAACACTCGACCTCTAACTCTGTCTCCACTATGCTAGGGCCTTAGTTCCCCAAACTTGGATACCACTTTGTCAATGATCTCCATAATTTGGAAGTCCAGAGGAAAATCTAGGAACATGATCCAACCTTCTATTTACGGCTTAATTTGGTAACCAAATCCCTAAGTCCCTGCCGAGATAGAAACGGAATCGGATCGGAAGAAGAGAGGTCAAGTCGGCTGCGATACAATCGGCTATGAGGCCAATCGGCTGAGGTTGAGTCGGACAAGGATAGCCGATAGCCGATGCTGAGTCAGAGAAGAAGATAAGAACGTTTCCGATAAAGGTGCTTAAAGATAAATAGAAGATTTGGTTCCCAAATTGCGCGTTAAAAGGTATTGCCATCTATGGATAGGGTCCTGTAATGGCAATTGTATCTGTAAATTAGGAATTTGTTTAGATTTTCTATTGTATGCAGCATGGGACCATATCCTGTGATATTGTCGTATTTTAAATAGTAGATTAGATAGAAACCATGGTTCGTACGGATAATGTTATTCTTGGGTATAAATAGGACCCGAGACCCCTGTAACATCATTACAGGCACAACCAATATAACTTTCGGCGCATCGCCTCCTATTTTCTTCAGACGAACACTCAATCCGGCTTCGGGCTGCATTGTTTCGATCCCTGATTAAGGTAAATGTTCGTCATTAGTGGTGTATCTCGTCGAATTTAGTGCTTCCATCACTATGATACTCTAGATTCAATGATTTATGCTGCGTTAGTTATCATATATCACATATAATCTATAATGATGTTTAGATCTGTCTTGACATCGGCCTGTTTCTGTCAAAAATCAGTAGTCGATAGAGCTAGATCTAAGGGTTGGCCTAGGTTATATGCGATATCCATTGTCTGGAGGGGTTTTACATCAGCTATAGTAGATCCGATTGTTCTTTTTATACTTAATGCTGCATCAATTTGACCTATTAAATCGTTTTTAGAGCTTTTATGATCTATTCGGCTAGATGTATATGTTTAGAGACAGTGCCGGGGTTTCAGCCGGCCTTATCTATTTTAATATTCTTTTGGTATATTTACTATCAGATTTATTAAAGCCGCCTCTTATATTAAGATCTTGCTCTAGTTAAATGCCCTAAGCTAGAATCAGCCTGTCAGCCATAGCCGACAGACGACTGATCTAGGTTTAGCACATTTAGCTTAGATCAATATCTTTTCATAAGATGAGTCGGAGTACTAGCCGATTCACAGTTAGCCTTACGGTACCGACTAGGCTGTTAAGGCATATATTTATTATCCCATTGTATACTTGGATTAAGTGGTTAATACTGTCTCGGTGTAGCCGATCTATTCTAGGCACTTAGTTCAAATGCACTTCAGGATAGTAGGATCTAACTTAACCCTTAACGCATATGTCTTTATTTTTTCTTGTTGGTTAACATATCAAACCAACTAGCACGCCCTGTACTTCACAGGCAGCTGAGAAGGACCTGCACTGAAGCTAAGCAGATCTCCCAGGCCAGCGCGTGAGAGAAATTTCTCATCAACACGCTTCTTGGCACGCCTGGTGGGACAGTCGGCCCAATGGCACGACCAACTGCAGCGGGGGCCGACTTACTTTACGGACGATCAGTTTCCTGGTTACAGGACATTGGCCACCCAGAATCGGTCGATTCCACCACTAGCACAACCAGGGCCGCTAGGAGGGGTCCTCAACCAGACGAATCCGTCCGGATCGGCTACGAGACCGGTGGTCACCATGATGAACCGACAACAACCACTTCCCCAGGACCAGATCGCCAACATGTTCAACAACAATCGGCAATTAGAGCCAGATGCCCAGATCGGCCTGGAAGAACAGTACAACGTCGGTGGCCGACAGCTGTTCCCGGGTCCACCAACGTCGCCACCGGCAAATCGGCCGCCTCACGCTGGCCATCCGCTCCAATACCAGTATTAAGGAGGCCATCAAGATCATCACTACAGGCCCCAGACACCGTCTCCACTGTATCGGCAGGCAGCCGCACCGTATGATCAATATGAGCCGATATAGCAGGACAACCAGACATGGGCCGATTTGATTGCGGAAGTCATGCGTGATCAATTCGGCCTCAAGCCAAAGGACTCGGGAAATATGTATCGGTACCCTTATCCGGAGCATTTCGGGCGGATTCCATTGCCCAACCGATACAAAGTTCCAGATTTTTCAAAATTCTCAGGGCAGGACAACATGTCAACCTACGAGCATGTTAGCCGATTCTTGGCGCAGTGCAGCGAAGCATCAGCTACAGATGCCTTGAGAGTTCGATTGTTCCCCTTGTCTCTTTTGGGATCGCCTTTCACCGGTTCTCTTCATTGCCTTACAACTCAATTCGTAGCGGGCCGATCTTGAAAACAATTCCATAGCTACTTCTACACCGACAACCATGAAATGAAGTTGTCGGACCTCACCAAGACGTAGAAGCACAACGAGTTGGTTCAGGACTACATTCAACGCTTCAGAGAGATGAGGAACCGATGCTATAGCCTGTGCCGCGACGCCGCCTAGCCGATTTGGCCTTCCACGCCCGATCGCGCCGATCCGCAAGCGCTTCTCCGCTCAAGACTTCTGACGGCTTGGCGCATCTTGCGCAGAAGGTGATGGCCCATGAGCAGAGGTTTCAAGACACCAGGAAGGCCGTCAAGAACATAACTCAAGTCATTGTCGAATCCGACTCTGATTCCAGCAACGATGACGCGGAGGTGGCGGTAGCCGAATGGGCCAAGAATAAAAAGGCCATCGTCTGTCAATGGCTGCTAAAGATGGCTAAAGAGGAGAAATACGATTTCGACATCACCAAGGCCGATAGGATCTTCAATGTATTACTCAAGGAGAAGCAGATCGAGCTTCCCGAGAACCATGTGATCCCATCGGCTGATGAACTAAAGAAGAAAAAGTACTGCAAGTGGCACAACTCTACATCCCATGCCACTAACGACTTTAAAGTCTTCAGGTAGCAGATCCAGTCAGCAATAGAGGCCGGGAAACTCAAGTTTACCGATTCTACTCGGCCGATGAAGGTAGACGGCAACCCCTTCCTGGTGAATATGGTTCAAACTGGCCCCAGGCAAGCTGATCGGCAGCGCAGAATGACGTATAGCTTAGCCGAGACATTAAAAGGGGTCAAAGCTGAGGGCAAGCCGACTGGAGATCAAACCGCACCAATTAACATGGTGTGTCCCGTTGTCTGATCGGCTGATCAATGACCGATCAACACGAACAGCTGACTCTCCGACAGCAATCTTGGCGGGAAGAAGAGGCTCGGTTTGAAAGATTTCGTTGGCAAGATCCAGAGACGCGAGGCCGCCGGTACGACGGGAATCACAGCGGTGCCGACCCTCATTGGCATTGTGATTTTTTCAGGCATTGCTGGAAAACCGGGATGAGGCTGCCGACGCTAGATAATTGCCTGGCCTGCAGCGATTACTGCGAGGACGAACACAGAAGCCAACCAATCACCAGCCCAACTCAGTTCGTCCCGAGGGCCATACAGCTCAACCGGCACCAACGTCCGTTCGAGATCGGCTAGGGCCGATCCATCAAGACATTTTCGACAAAGACGAGAACGATGACTACTACGACGAAGGAGAAGCCGAGGATGAAGAATCGGCCAATCCCCAATGGTGCCCTTCTGACCTCTTCACCAATACGCAGAAACGAAGAATTCAAAGGCTAAAGCGTGAAGGAAGGGAAGAAGAAGTTCGAAAGATGATCCAAGAGAAACGCCGTCGGCTAGGCAAAAGCAAAAAGCAATGGAAGCCCAAAAAGAAAACTACGCCAGCCGACGAGGAATAGGCCAAGGAGATCTCAGCCGATCAAGCCAAGAGGGCAGCCAAAGGGAAAGGAAAAGTTTATGCATCGGTCAATATGGTATTCATATTGCCAGCCGAATTCGGTGCCCCTGAGGCCGATGCAGACAATATCGAGGACGCCTTGGCCAAACCAGCACTATCCCTGGATCAAGCAATTTTCGACAAGCCAGAAGGGACTGAAAATCGGCATCTCAAGCCGCTATACGTAAAAGGCTTCGTCAACAGCAAGCCAATGTAAAAGATGCTAGTGGATGGGGAGCCGCAGTAAACCTGATGCCCTATGCAACGTTCAGAAAATTGGGAAAGGGAGCCGAAGACCTGATCAAGACTAACATGGTACTAAAGGACTTCGGCGGCAACCCATCAGAGACCAAGGGTGTGTTGAATGTCGAGCTGACCGTCGGCAACAAGACTGTGCCCACAACCTTTTTTGTCATCGATGGGAAGGGGTCTTACAGCCTGCTGCTCGGAAGGGACTGGATACATGGCAAATGTTGTGTCCCTTCCACTATGCACTAGTGTCTACTTCAATGGGACGGTGATAAGATAGAGATTGTACCAGCCGACAACCGATTGAAGACGACGAGCCGCAGTTGCTGCTTTGAGCAAGACGTCGTGAGGGGCTCGAACGTCTACGGCATGGACACTGCGAACGAAGACGATGGCAAGCTTGGGCAAGGTTTTACGTCGGCCGACGAATTAGAGGAAATAGAGATAGGCTCTGGAGACAGGCCTAGGCCGACGTATATCAGCAAAAAGTTGTTCTCTCATTGTAGATCTCAGCTTATTAATTTGTTAAAAGAATATAAAGATTGTTTTGCTTGGGAGTACTTCGAGATGCCTGGTCTTAGCCAATCTATCGTTGTTCATCAACAGCCAATCAAGGCAGGCTATCGGCCGTTCAAACAACCTCCCAGGAGGTTCAAAGCCGATATGTATGATGCGATCAAAGCTGAAATAACTCGGCTATATGATGCTGGATTCATTCGGCCTTGCCGATACGCCGAGTGGGTCTCAAACATTGTCCCAGTACTGAAAAAGAATGGCAAACTTAGGGTGTGCATCGATTTCAGAGACTTAAATAAGGCTACCCCAAAGATGAATACCCGATGCCTATAGCCAATTTGCTCGTAGACGCTGCATCAGGCCACAAAATCATCAGTTTTATGGATGGCAATGCAGGTTACAATCAAATCTTCATGGCCGAAGAAGACATTCACAAAACTACTTTTCGATGTCCTGGAACAATCGGCTTATATGAATGGGTCGTTATGACGTTTGGGCTGAAAAATGTTGGGGCAACATACCAACGGGCCATGAATTATATCTTCCACGACATGATCGACTCCCTGGTAGAGATCTATATTGACATGTTGTTGTCAAATCCAGGGAGGTGGAGAACCACATAGCCGATCTAAAACAGGTTTTGGAACGGACAAGAAAATATGGCCTGAAAATGAATCCGTTGAAGTGCACGTTCGGCGTATTTGCCGAGCAATTTCTGGGGTTTCTCGCTCATGAAAGAGGAATTGAGGTCACGCCAAGGAGCATCAACACTATCAAGATGATACAGTCTCCGAAGGATAAGAAACAGCTTCAATCATTGATTGGCAAAATCAACTTCATCAGGCGGTTCATAGTCAATCTTTCAGCGAAGATGGAACCTCACACCACTGCTTCGGCTTAAAGCCGATCTAGCATTCACATGGGGGGCAGAGCAGCAGAAGGCCTTGGACAATATCATGAATTACTTAAGCTCGCCTCCAGTTTTAATGTCTCCACAAAAAGGAATACCGTTCAAGCTATACCTGTCAGCCAACGACAAGTCAATCGGCTCAGTCCCTAATCCAAGAGATTGAGGGCAAAGAAAAGCTATCTTCTATCTCACGACGGCGTTGGACGCAGAAACAAGATATTTAACAGTGGAGAAACTATGTCTGTGCCTATATTTTTCATGTACGAAGTTAAGACATTATCTCCTATCCAATGAGTGCACAATAATATGTAAGCCGATGTAGTCAAATACATGCTATCGGCTCCAGTGTTAAAAGGGTGGATAGGAAAGTGGATTTTTGTCTTGACAGAATTTGATCTGAGATATCAAGCACCTAGGGCAGTTAAAGGACAAGCTATAGCCGATTTTATCGTGGAACACAGAGATGACTCAATCGGCTCAATCAAAATTATGCCTTGGACGTTGACATTTGACGGCTCGGTGTGCACCAACGGCTGCGGCATCGGGTTGGTTATTATTTCCCCTAGGAGGGCAAGCTTCGAATTTGCTTTTTCTATTAACCCCCATGCTACAAACAGTCAAGCCGAGTACGAGGTCGTGCTTAAAGGGTTACATCTGCTCAAAGAAGTTGAAGACAATGCCACCGAAATAATGGGAGATTCATTGTTGGTCATCAGCCAGTTGTCAGGAGAATACAAATGCAAAAACGATGCGCTGATGGTCTACTATCAACAATGCCGAGAATTGATAGATGGTTTTTGGCTAGTTACTCTAAAACATATCACCAGGGAGCAGAATACAGAAGCCAATGATTTAGCTCAAGGGGCATCGGGCTACAAGCCGATGACAAGAAACATTGAAGTGGAAGTTGCTGCCATCACAGCCGATGATTGGAGGTTTGAAGTCTACAACTATCTACAGAATCCTTCTCAATCGGTCTCAAGAAAATTTTGATACAAGGCATTAAGATATGTTTTGCTCGACGAAGATCTTTTTTATCGGACGATCGATGGAGTGCTACTAAAATGCCTTGGAGCCGATCACGCCAAAGTGGCTATCGGAGAAGTCCACGAAGGGATTTGCGGCATGCATCAATCGGCTCACAAGATGAAGTGGCTACTTTGGAGAGCAGGGTATTTCTGGCCGACAATGCTGGAGGACTGTTTCAAATATTATAAAGGTTGCTAGGATTGTCAGAAATTCGGCGCAGTGCAAAGAGCACCAACATCGGCTATGAACCCAATCATAAAGCCTTGGCGGTTCAGAGGATGGGGCATCGACATGATCGGCCAGATCAATCCACCCTTAAGCAAAGGGCATAAATTCATTCTGGTAGCGACAGACTATTTCACAAAGTGGGTGGAGGCGATTCCTTTGAAGAAAGTCGACTCCAAGGATGCAATCGAGTTTGTTAAAGAGCATATCATCTACCGATTTGGCGTCCCACAAACAATTACAACAGACCAGGGATCTATCTTCATATCGAATGAGTTTTGTTCAGTTTGCCGATGGCATGGGGATCAAGTTGCTTAATTCTTCATCGTACTATGCACAGGCCAATGGGCAAGCAGAGGTTTCAAACAAAAGTTTGATCAAACTGATTAAGAGGAAGATTTCTGCGTACCCAAAGCAATGGCACAGCCGATTAGCCGAATCACTTTGGGCATATCGGATGGCATGCCACGGATCTATCCAAGTCCCTTCGTACAAGTTGGTCTATGGACACGAGGTAGTACAGCCATGGGAAAATATCATCGGCTCGAGACGGATTCAGCTGCAAGATCAACTCACAACCGATGATTATTATCACCTGATGGTGGATGAGTCCGAAGACCTCATTTTATCACCGATGAGGGCTTTGGAGAAAGTAACGAGGGATAAGGAGCGAGTAGCCCGCCACTATAACAACAAAGTTGTGCCTAAATCTTTTGAGGAGGGTGAACTCGTTTGGAAGTTAATACTGCCGATTGGAACAAGAGACAATAAATTCGGCAAGTGGTCACCAATGCGTCTCTAAAGGAGCTTATATGCTAGAAAGTTTGGACGGAGAGGTATTTGGAAGGGCTCTAAACGGCAAATACTTAAAAAATATTACCCGAGCGTTTGGATCAACTCATGATTTGGCTCTGTTTGTTCAGCCGATTCGTGTTAGCGGATGTTCTGTATTAAGCGAGTATCGCCTTTAGGTCATTTTTACGCAAACTTTTTTCCTAGTTTCTGCAATCGGCCAGTGTTAGCTGACCGTGATAACAACGATGTGCAATTTTGCCAAGTTCCTAATTTTGTCAACGTTGAAGACATCAACAAAATTAGGGGGCATATACATACAAAACCTAAGCCGATTACAGAAAGAAACCTAAGCCGATTACAGAAAGGTGGTACAGAAAGGTGGACATCAAATTTTTTTTAGAATCATAACATCGGACAAGAGTTCTAAATTTTAGGATTGGCGATCATGACGTTGAACGCAAGAATAAGACACGTTACACGCCGATCACAGGATAGTTACAGAAGGCCGAAGCCGATTACAAAAGTTTAAATCTCTAAGCTATTACAATCGGCTCACTGCTTTAAAAAGTCAGCTATGGCTGACAACGCCTTGCGCCTGATTTGATCCACTTCCTCAATGGCCTTAGCGTCATCGGCATCAGACCCAGTCACCGGCCTCACTACCTTGGTCAAATCCTTCAGATGAGACACGGCCGCCTTGATGCTTGATCGCTTGTCTTCGATCTCTTTAGGCAGGACGACCATGTATTCTTCTTGCACTTGGATCTCCGTAGTGATTTGGACGAAGTCGGCTATTATTTGATCCCTTCGCGTCTGAAGCTGTTCAAGTCTGGCGGCCGGCTCCATTTTCAAGGCGTCAAAGTTGGCTTTTTTGGCCTTGATATCTTCCTGACTTGATTTGATTGCTCCCATCAGTGACTGGTTCTCTCGACGATCGGCAAGGCGTTGCTGGGCTCGCTCATACTTTACTTGGTATGCCTCTAGAAAGGTGGTCGGGATGATCGCGTCGACCACGGCGTTTGGCAGTTGGCTCTAGATTTCCTAGAACCGAGCACGGATTGGGCCACAGTCGGCTACCAGCGCATCTAGAGGGATCTCTAGCTGATTGCCGATATCGGCTAGAGCCGCTTTGAGGTCTGTGTTGAGCGACACCAGTGCCCTCTCGCCTCCTTCGTCAGGATTTTCAAACTCCGACAAGTCGAAGCCCAAGAGATCGACTATATTCTGCAAAAAGAAAGCGACAGTTTAGAGAAGTAACAAACTTATCAAGTCGGCTGATGAGGTTAAGCGAGGCTTACTGTGGGCATCGGAGCCGGAGTGGGTTCCGTGTCGGCTTGGTCACCACCCACAGCCGAAGTGACTTCTTCATCAACCTGGCCACTGCCTGCAGCCGACTGGGTACGCTCACTTGATTCCTGGGGGGCAGGTGTTGGCGCGCGTGGTGGCTCTAGAGAGAGTTAGTTGGGAATCGGTTAAACAATACATGAAGCGTGAAGAGTGGGACTTACTGATCGCAGGGGAGCCGATTTCTTCATGGTCACGCGTTTAGTTCTCTGCCGATTCAAAGATGCAGAGAAGGTGTGAGTAAATACAGATGAGTGGTTTAAAGAGGGGAAAGAAGTGTGAAGTTACTTACCATTATTGACCGAGCAGGACGCTTCGAAGGGCTTGGAGTTCTCTGGACGCTGCTCTTGTCGGCTGATGGAGTCGCGATGTATTTTTCCGAGCTAGAATCGGCTGTGGCTTCATCAATAGCATCTGCAACTTCTTCGTCCTCCACTTCTTGCGCCAAGAAGGCATCCACGACCGGATCAACTGGGGGCAAGTCGTCATCGGCTAGGGCTCACTTTGCCTTCTTGGTCGCCCTTTTTCTCGCTTCAGTAGCCAGAGTAGCAGCAGCCAATGGCTGACCCTCTTTGTCCAACGGAGTGGCTCACGGGTTTGGCCATGAAGTAGCGTGCCCACCTTCAGCCCGTTGAAGCCGTTTGGGGATGGCGCCAGCCCACACCCGTTCGGCAGGATGCCGGGCACGTAGTTGATCACCACCCTGCTTCAGCTAACTAGGGGAGGGGAATCGTTGATTGTCTACAATAGAAGAAAATTATGGTTAGCCGATGATATGAGTAATAATCGGTGAATAAACAAGAGCTAGGAGATGTGCTTACCGATGGAACTCTGTCGGGGTCGACGATGGTCAGAAACATCGTGGCCGATTGGTCGAACAAGTGTTGTTTTCAATCGCCCCACCACTGGTTGAAGATCGGCGATCTGGTTATTGCCAGGTTGATTCTGTTCATGCTGCCGAGAGGAAGAGTTAGGAGTTGAAGTAGCCGAAGCATTATTATGTTGCCTTCAATTCGTCCCCTCGGCTGGATCTTATCGGCAAATCATAAGCCGATGGGCAGCTGGCCCATTCCAAACTGTCTCGCCGCCACCATGGGGTGATAAAACTCGTAAGATTTGGTGACATTGCGGCCTTGATGAATGCCGACGGGGAGGATGCAAGGGGTGATAGCGGCGACAAAGATTTCCCTCGGTGCCGTGTATTCTTCTGAATCGAGCTCATCTAGCCGAAGATTGTCTGGCTGTTGAAGTTCGATGAAGTCTTCGTATGCAAACTTGATTTTGGAGGCATTTGGAAAGCCGCTGTACAGCCGATCAAACCATTCTGTGAAGTCTTCGGCTGTCAGTTTGAGCCCGGGTAGGTTGAAGCAGCTTCACAGTAGGACGTCGGGCCGAGTGGTTTTTTCTTCGTCATCCACAATCCTCGGCTCTATCAACTCAGTTTGAAGGGGAGCAGGCAGTTTGGCTATTTTGTACAAATGCAAGTTGAGCCAGAGCTGCAACAGCCACCATAGACCCCCAGTGCCAACAGATTGCTTGGTGGCCAGGCGAGCCGAAGCCAAACCCAAGACTTGGCATAGATAACCCAATAGGTACTTGCCTAAGGGGATGTTCTTTTTCTCTACTAGGGCTTCAGCTACGTGCTTTCAGTTGCTAGTTGGGCCATAACTAGATCCACAGAATACAAATTTCTCTAACCACATAAGGAGAAAGGCGGTGTGCTCCCTGTCCGAGATTGGCCCATCCTTCATGTTCATAGAAATAAAGCCGCTCCAGCCGCCAATGCTTTTGGTCTTGAAGTTATGTTGGCACTTGAACTGAAGATCACTTGGGCTGACCATGGAAGTGATGTCCAAGCCGGTTATCATCACCACATCCATCAGAGTGGAGGTCATCGGCCCTTGTCTAAATAGGAAAGCATTGAGTGTGTCGGACCAAAAATAGTAAGCAGCCGATAGAAGGGATTCATTCTTGGGCATGTGGGCTATTGTCAGTTCTAAGCACTAAGCTATTCCAAGCTCGGTCCAGTGCATCCTTTTTCTAGCCGACATCCTTAAAAACCAGGCTGGCCAAGATTTGTCAGTTGATGGCATTGATTTGAAGGCGTTAGTCCAGTGTGACAGATTGGGGGTTGAAAACCTAAAGGGGAACCGATCGGTTTCTGCGTTTATTATTTCACTCGGGTCCAAATTGCCGATCGGCCCTAGGAAGTATTGGTTCTGATGAGCTAGGTTGGGGATTGCTATTTGGTGGGTTAAGTGCTACAGAATGAGGAAAGAAACAAGGAATCATGAAGAGGCAGGAACTAAATCGCGGAAAGAAAAAGGGAATGAAGCCGATGAACTTACCTCGGGATAAGATGGCTGCTGTGACACGGCGGAAGGAGTGCTTGGAGAAGCCATTGCTGGGGGTTGTCGCCTCTTAGGGTTCGCCGGAGAAGATGAGGGCTTCGAGGTCGCCGAGGTCGCCAGGGAGGTCGCCGGAGAACTCGAGGGTGGCTGAGGTGGCGGTTTGTATGTGGCAATGTGACACGTGCGGTGGCCGCGGGGGCAGTATTTAAAGAATATTTTTTGGTAGCCGAAACGGTTTAGGTCGAAAAGAGCGGGAATTTGAAAAAACAGCAAATCCGCGATATTATCTTATCACGAACTTCGGGGGCATGTGTTAACGGCTTAATTTGGTAACCAAATCCCTAAGTCCCTGCCGAGATAGAAACGGAATTGGATTGGAAGAATAGAGGTCAAGTCGGCTGTGATACAATCGGCTACGAGGCCAATCGGTTGAGGTTGAGTCGGACAAGGATAGCCGATAGCCAATGCTGAGTCAGAGAAGAAGATAAGACCGTTTCCGATAAAGGTGCTTAAAGATAAATTGAAGATTCGGTTCCCAAATTACACGTTAAAAGGTATTGCCATCTATGGATAGGGTCATGTAACGGCAATTGTATCTGTAGATTAGGAATTTGTTTAGATTTTCTATTGTAATACGGCATGGGACCATATCCTGGGATATTGTCGTATTTTAAATAGTAGATTAGATAGAAACCGTGGTTCGTACGGATAATGTTATTCTTGGGTATAAATAGGACCCGAGACCCCTGTAAACATCATTACATACACAACCAATATAACTTTCGGCGCATCGCCTCCTATTTTCTTTAGACGAACACTCAATCCGGCTTCGGGCTGCATCGTTTCGATCCCCGATTAAGGTAAATGTTCGTCATTAGTGGTGTATCTCGTCGAATTTAGTGCTTCCATCACTATGATACTCTAGATTCAATGATTTATGTTGCGCTAGTTATCATATATCACATATAATCTATAACGATGTTTAGATCTGTCTTGACATCGGCCTATTTCTGTAAAAAATCAGTAGCCAATAGAGCTAGATCTAAGGGTTGGCCTAGGTTATATGCGATATCCACCGTCTCGAGGGGTTTTACATCAGCTATAGTAGATCTGATTATTCTTTTTATACTTAATGCTACATCAATTTGACCTATTAAGTCGTTTTTAGAGCTTTTATGATCTATTCGTCTAGATGTATATGTTCAGAGACAGTCGCCTCTTATATTAAGATCTTGCTCTAGTTAAATGCCCTAAGCCAGAATCAGCCTGTCAGCCATAGCCGACAGCCGACTGATCTAGGTTTAGCGCATTTAGCTTAGATTAATATCTTTTCATAAGATGAGTCGGAGTACTAGCCGATTCACAGTTAGCCTTACGGTATCGGCTAGGCAATTAAGGCATATATTTATTATCTCATTGTATATTTGGATTAAGTGGTTAATACTATCTCGGCGTAGCCGATCTATTCTAGTCACTTAGTTTAAATGCACTTCGGGATAGCATATATATGTAAATTGACTCTCACAGCCGATCCAATAGGATCTAACTTAACCCTTAACGCATATGTCTTTATTTTTTCTTGTTGGTTAACAGATCAAACTAATTGGCATGCCCTGTACTGCACAGGCAGCCGAGAAGGACCTGCACTGGAGCTTAGCAGATCTCCCAGGCCAGCGCGTGAGAGAAATTTCTCATCAACACCTTCTCTAGTTGAGGGAGAGTTGCGACAGCTAGAAGTATTATCATGATTAACCAGCCATAGCATGAACTGATCATTAACCACATATGCCCCCCAGAACTAAAGCATCCTTATGAACAACCGGCGCTACTTGGACATAGGCAAACTCAATAGGGTGTCTACTTGCATCCAAAACATGATAACCAAGAACGTGTTGAATGTGATGAACAATAACTTGCAGAACATGCACAAACTGCTCAGGATTTTGTTGGGACTCAAGAATAGCAATTGCAATACCTTCATTGTGCTTCGGGGGATCATCGTCGAGGACCAGGTCAGCCTTATGAAGGCGATGCCGCAAGCGACCTACACCTCCAAATTCCTTGGCAGAAATAGGAGGGAGTCCGGGTTGACGATCGTCATTGCATAGTTCAAACTTGATATTGGATGGGAGAGAGGAAAAACTGACAAGGAACACGAGGGGTTCGCAGAAGCCCTGAGAGTACTTCTATTAACTTGGGACGGGCAAGGATTCCATAAGAACAATAGCAGTTGTCAAAACCCACTTTGGCGGATGGGCCTTCTTAGGGACCCAAATTTGGGCCTTAATCTTATTCCAACAATTTTTGGCCCTATGATCATAACGATGATAGAGCCCACATCAAAAAGATTAGCACTAACTAATTCATCATGGCCCAATTGCAAACGAGAGGTGCAACAAGACGAATACCTATGATCTCACCCTAAGAGCAAGCTAGAATTGCTCCAAGAAACCCGATCATCCTTCTAAGGGGAAATCACTGCAATCTTCTTTGAAACTGAATTTTTTTGGGGGACAGGATTAGTCAAAGGTTTCAAATGATTAAACACATATTGGACAGGAATGACAGAGGCCACAACATGAGATTTCTTAGAGTTTGGAGGAGAAACTGCAGTCTTGAAGGACGAAGAAGGCAACCCATTATGAGTGGGCGTAGGGTTCTTAGGAGGATGAACAGGGGTTTTCGTCGAATTTTTCTTTCTCTTAACCAAAGTCCATTCCTCCTCTTGTTGCTTAAACCAAAGATCCACCTCTCTACACCAATTAGCACCCCAATTCCCCCAGAGAAAGAAGCGGAGAACAAAATCTTTGCAAGAAAAAGACTTGAGGTTATAGATCTAGAGACCAATAGCTTTAGAACAAACTGAAAATTCATAGCTTCTATCTTCTAGGTGGACAATAATAAATTGGCTAGAGTACCCCCCAATAGCAGCCCTAAAGGCAATAGCCACGAAAGAATGACAAAGGCAAAAATTGGATCTAGGGACATCCACCACCAAAAAAAAGGATGGCGAGAGAAGAAACGAGAGAAATGGACCGGGGAAGAGAACTGTGCCATACTTTGTCTCTAACGCGATCTCCATAAGAGAAATACCATCCTCCTAGCGGAGTCGATGTCACCATAGAGATGATCAAAGGCAGACATCTGCTCCATGCTTTACCTGGAAGAATGTCACTTATGTCTCAACATGATTATTGCCATGTGAAAATTGTTCTGAAAACTATTTGCAATGTGAAGCATTACCAGGTGAGATTTTGCATCATACACAGAACAATTAATCGACTGGCACTACCAAGTTTAGCCTCATACTGACCATTGTTGTGTGGAGTTGGGGCAGCACCGGTGGAGGGGGTGGAGACGGTGCTTCGTGGTGAAGGGAGAGGGGCACCCTACAACGGAGAGGGTAGAGACAACTGGCAGAGGGAGCGATGGTGTTGAATAATTAGGCAATTGTTTAATTAAATTTTGAATTAAACAGATCAAAACTACTACGAAAACTAGCATGAACAAATCTAACATACTAGCACACATAAAAGTAATAGCCATGATCAGAACAAATAGAGATGTGTACCACGCGATGCAGACTTAGGAACTACTGGAACTCGCTGCGGACGTAGCCGACGAAGACGTTCATGACGAGTTGATGCAGTAGGAAGACGCCCTATTTATCAATCCCATCTCAATCCCATCTCCCTCGATGCCCTATCTATCACATTTCGTGATAACCCTTTAGTAAAGAGATTTGCCAGACTTTTGTCTGTTTGAACATAATCACACCAGAGTTTCTCAACTTCCTGACAGGTTTCAAACGTCTCTTAACGTGTCTTGATGACTTCATATTATCCTTAGCACTATTCACTTAGACTATCATACTTTGATTGTCACAGTTCATTAGGATAGCCGGCACTGGTTTTTCAACCACAGGCAAGTCCATCAAGTGCTCACACAGCCATTCAGCCTCGACTTTAGCTGTATCTAAAGCAGTCAATTCTGCTTCCATGATTGACCTCGTCAATATAGTCTGTATGCAAGACCTCCATGATATTGCACCACCTTCGAGAGTAAAGACATACCCACTCGTGGCATAAAGCTCATCAACATCTGATATCCAGTTTGAATTGCTATACCCCTCAAGCACATCAGGGTTCCTAGAATAGTGAATTCCATAACTCATTGTACCTTTCAAGTAGTGCAACACCCTCTCAAGAGCATGCCAGTGATCAATACCCAGGTTGGACATGAACCTACTCAATTTGCTCACAGCAAAAGAGATGTCGGGTCTTATTGCACTAGCTAGATACATGAGTGAACCAATAATTTGCGAATATCTTAGTTGATCTTTAGAAATTTTCTTGTACTTTCGAAGTATCACACTGGGATCGTAAGGAGTTAGAGAAGTCTTGCTTTCCATGTAACCAAAGCGACTCAAGACCTTCTCCACATAATGAGATTGTGAAAGAGTAATCTCATTCTCATCCTTTACCAGTTTGATGTTCGGAATCACATCAGCTACTTCCAGATCCTTCATATCAAAATTCTCTGATAAGAAAGACTTGACATCATTGATCACATCAATGTTTGTGCCAAAGATAAGAATGTCATCCACATATAGGCAGAAAATAACTCCTTCACCCCCACCATAGCGATAGTACACACATCTATCAGCCTCATTAATGACAAATTTGACAGAAGTTAAAGTCCTGTCAAATTTTTCATGCCATTGCTTAGGCGCTTGTTTCAGGCCATACAGGGATTTTAACAATCTACACACCTTGCTTTCTTGACCCTTCACTACAAACACATCAGGCTGATCCATATAGATCTTCTCATCCAACTCTCCATTAAGGAAAACTGTCTTAATGTCCATCTGATGGACGATTAGACCATATGAGGCTGCCAAAGAAAGTAATGTTCGAATTATGGTCATTATAGCAACAGGTGAGTATGTGTCAAAGAAGTATTCTCCTTCCTTTTGTGTATACCCTTTGGCCACAAGCCTAGCCTTGTACTTCTCAATTGTACCATCAAACCTAAGCTTCTTCTTGAACACCCATTTACAACCCACTGGTTTACACCCATAGGGTCGTTTTGTGAGCTCTCATGTTCCATTGGATAGAATCGAGTCCATCTCACTTTGGACTACTTCTTTCCAATCATCCGCATCTGGAGATGCATATGCCTCAGTGATAATCATAGGAGTATCATCCACAAGGTACATAGTGAAGTCATCACCAAAGGATTTTGCAACTCTAGGCCTTTTACTCCTTCTAGGAGCAGCTTCACTGTCATCCTTCTCATGAACTATCTCAAGCTCATCAGACGGTTCAGGAGACTCAACAGGAGGTAGAGGTTTAGGAGTAATCTCAGATGACAATTTAGAAGTTCTAAGCATATGTTTCATAGGAAATATATTATCAAAAAATGTAGCATCACAAGATTTCATAATAGTATCAACATGCATATCATGTACATCAGATTTAACTACTAGAAATCTATAAGCTATACTCCTCTGAGCATATCCTAGAAAGGCACAATCCACTGTTTTAGGTCCCAGCTTACGCTTCTTGGTAATTGGCACATTTACCTTAGCCAAACACCCCCATGTGTGTAAGTAGGACAATGATTGTTTTCTCCTAATCCACATTTCATATGGCGTTTGATCCTTCTTCCTATTCGGAACTCTATTCAGGACATGACAAGCAGTCAACAAGGCCTCCCCCACCATGCCTTAGATAAACCAGCAGTGTCTAACATGGTGTTAACCAAGTCAGTCATCGTGTGATTTTTCCTCTCGGCAATCCCATTTGACTCGGGTGAATAGGGAGGCGTCCTCTCATGGATAATGCCATGTTCCTCACAGAAATCATCAAACATATTAGAGGAAAACTCACCACCACGATCTGACCTAAAATGTTTAACCTTTCTTTCTAGTTGGCGCTTTATAGATTTTAAAGTAGTCTAATGCCTCATCCTTAGTTTGTAGTAAGTAAGCATAGCAAAAACGAGTAGCATCATCAATCAGCGTTCGTAAAATATTCCTTTCCACCTTTTGTCAATACACCATTCATCTCGCAGAGATCATAATATATGAGTTCTAGAGGTGCCAAGTTCGTCTCCTCAGCCAACTTGCGAGGTTTTCGTGGTTGCTTAGATTGCACACAACTATGGCACTTAGAACCTTTGGCAATGGTGAAATTCAGAATTTCGTGCATGCTGGATAGTCGAGACATTAAGCCAAAGTTCACATGACATAAACAAGAATGCCAAATACTTGTATCATCATTAATATGACCACAACTATGATTCACTCACTTATTGCTAAAATCTAATAGGAAAAAGCGGAACAAGCCTCCATATTCATAGCCTTTACCAATAAACTTCCCATGCTTAGACACTACTAATTTATTGGACTCTAAGACTAACATGAAATCGTCCTTCAACAGTAGGGAGCCGCTAACTAAGTTCTTGTTGATGGAGAGGACATGCTGCACGTTCTTCAGCTGCACGATCTTTCTCGAAGTAAACTTCAGATCCGTACCACCACCATGAACAGCCGCATGTGACCTGTTTTCCATCATCACTGAGCCTTGGGCGCCCTGATAAGAAGAAAACATAGATATGTCAGCACACACATGGACATTGGCTCCAGTATCAAACCACCAACTCGTAGATTGAAAAACTAAAAGTACAGTAGGTAAATTACCATACCCGTAATCCATGGTCACTGTGTTGACAGTCTTTGATCCGTTATCAACTCTCTTCCTTTTGCGGTCTGCACGGTCTGAGCAATCCTTGGAGAAGTGCCCCAGCTCTCCGCATGTGAAGCAGGTCAACTCAGATTTATTCTTCTTCTTCTTGAAGGAAGTACTCTTCACACCCTTGTAAATTTTCTGATTCCTCCCTTTGTTCTTGCCTTGTGGGAATTTCTGGACAACATTGGCGTTGGATTGACCCTCTCCTCCTTTCTCAGAAGTATCCTAACCCAAGCCTTCTCCTCTCATCTAGAGACACTATCAGATTTTTAACTGATATCTCCTATCTCTTGTGTTTCAGAATAGTGGCGAAATCTCTCCAAGACGGAAGTTGCTTTGCAATTATGCACTAAGCCACAAACTTGTCAGGCAAACGACACTTCAGGAGTTTGAGTTCCTGGACAATGCGCTGTACCTCATGCGCCTGTTCCACCATAGATCGGTTGTTCACCATCCTGTAGTCATGGAAGCTCTCCATGGTGTACAGCTTACAGCCTGCATCTGATGCATCGTACTTTGCAACCAGTGCATCCCACAACTCTTTGGCATCTGTCATGTGTATGTACACATCGCACAGACGATCAGTGAGCACGCTAAGAATGCATCCTACGAAGAGATTGTTGGCATCCAAGAACTTCTTTTGATCATCAGCAGAAAGCTCTCCTTCAGGTTCGCCAAGTCTCGCTTCCCACACATTCATAGCGGTAAGCTAGAGATGAACCTTTGCTTGCCATCTCTTGAAGTGCACACCAGAAAACTTTTTTGGCTTTAGTGCATCAGTAAAACCAGCCACAGTAAATTGAACATATTGCTTTTTGGATTGTTGAATAATTAGGCAATTGTTTAATTAAATTCTGAATTAAACAGATCAAAACTACTACGAAAACTACCATGAACAGATCTAACATACTAGCACACATAAAAGTAATAGCCATGATCAGAACAAATAGAGATGCGTACCACGCGTATGCAGACTTAGGAACTACTGGAACTCGCTGCGGACGTAGCCGACGAAGATGTTCACGACGAGCTGATGCAGCACGAAGACGTGCCAAATTGAGCTGTCGCACATAGCGCTTCCCAAAAACCTTATTCGTCCTCTCCCTGTGCAAAATCGCAAGGACGACGGTTCCGGAGACCTGCTCTCCCGGTCGCAGGTGTATGCCGGCGGTGGGATAGGGCAGACTACAGTGGAGGCGCAGCAGAGAGCAACGTGGCAAAACTCAAATTAGATTTATCTAGACGACTGCGTGCAGGCAAATATATATAGCCCCGGATGAGTTGCGCGGAACGTAACACCCATAGCGGATTAGGCTAGGATTCTGTTGCGTATCCGGATAGGACTTTCCAACTGAATCCAAATCGTATCCGATTAGGACTCTCCAAATATTCGCCTGAGAACAATTGTCAGTTTGTCCAAAAATTTAAGGCATGCGAGCATGTATGCGAATCCCGGCCTGGCGCGGCGAGCAAGCGCGCGCGTGTGGTTTTCCCTTCTTCCCTCATCTAGTGCTTTGGGAGGAGGAAAGTCCCACTATTTAAGTTGGACAACTCCACTCAAAACTAGCAGGTGGTACTATAACTTCCCACCTTGCCATGCCATACATGGGCCTCATCAGGCTTTTGAGATTTATTTCAAGAATTAATTGAATTACAATTGGCCTAGGCCCGTTAATGTCAACAGGTGGCACCCTACGATGGAGAGGGTGGAGACGGCCGACAGAGGGAGCAGTGCAACCGAAGATGGGAGCAACAATGATCTGTGAAGGGAGAGCGCGAAAATGGCTAGCTGAGGGAGTGGTGTAGCTGACGTAGGGAGCAACAATGTCGTGTGATGATGGGACCTTGCCCGTGCCTTGCATAGATAGCGAGGTTGCGCGGTAGCGCCTATAGTGAGTGAGGATGAGGATGCAGACCGACAATGTCTCACGGTGATGTTTGTATCACGAAAATTTCTATGCGATGGATGAAACTTTTCACACGAGAGCTAGATTAGGAGCTCCGACCGGTGCCTCAATTCTAGGTCACTTTGGCACTATTTTGGGAATGAGGTAAATTAGGAAGCGGTTTTGAGTATGAGGTAAATTTGGAAGCGGTTTTGAGTATCTGTTGCAGCCCTAATTTTAGACTTCATTCCTAAATTTTAATTTACATGTAGGTTTTGGGCTTCTCTTGGAGAGGTACCATTGCGTTATGACCCCGATGACAAGAACTATTTTATACTCTTAAGGGGATGTCCCCTTATTTATTAAAACATCATTTAAATAATAGTTAAAGATTCTTAAAAACTTTGACAACATTCATACCATATACAAAATATACTCTCGAGTAGTTTTTTTATGGCCAATGAGATGGCCGCTTGAGAGAAAGAGGAGAGAGAGAGAGAGGCGACTTGGGGGTCGCCACCGCCGTGATCGCCAGAGCTAGGAGAGAAGATCACAACACGGATAGGAGAAATAGGAGGTCTCTCGTGCTCACTGGAGAGGAGGGGAACGGGGGACTACGTCGCGGCCTAAGCGCGGGGGCCCAGTATTGTTCACCTTGCTCAGGTAGAAAGGGAGGTTGCGCATGGCGGTGGACCACGAATCTTGGCGCCCCTTGGCAGAAAGACAGCGGTGAGGGTTTTGGATTCATAGAGGAAAAGCCAATTTGCGCACTTGATTTCCTCTTCGAACACCTGGGGAAGACCCCGACGGAGCTATGGTTCAATGGGCGTTGGAGACAAGTGCCACCAAATTCAATCCCATCCAAGTACAAGGAGGGAGAGCAGTGGCCAAGGCTCAGTGTCGGTGGAGGAGTTCGGTGGCGAGGAACAATCACTAGAGATTCACGCTGCTTTGCGAAGGAGGTACGAGGAAGAAACATGCTGAATCAAGGCGGAGGATGACGAGGGAAAAATCAGCAAAGGTTCCTGGAAAATCATAACAATCAGTGGAGTGGAGACGGGGGAGGCGGCAGGGGAAGAAGATGGGAGGGGGAAAGGGGTTTCCAATCTCAGAATCCCCACATCTAAATCAACTTCCATGGAAGCAACAAGGTCATCCGGTGGATAGAGGAGAAGGAGATGGATCGCACAACATGCAGCAAGGTGGCCTGGATAAGCAGATGCAACAATACCGCCCGATGAAGCTGCAGGGGACGGATCCAGAGGAGAAGGGGGCTGAAGCAGCTGCGAGAGAACAATCCAAAGGGAATCCTATTGCAATCCCAAACAACAACAATCCTCTTGGTATGTTTCTCAATCAGAAATTGATGTGTGTTAGATGCAAGGAGAGAGGACATCTAGTGAGAGATTGCAACGTCAATGTCCTCTACACGAATTGCACAAAGCCTACCCATAGAATAGAAGACTGCCTGTATGAGAAACAACCTAGACCAGCAGCTAAACTTTTTAGTTATGGGGCACCTGGCTTGGGGTGCATATTGATTCCGAATGTCAAATCTGCTCCACCAAAGGAACATATGAACCTTATGGCTATGGTGAAAGTTGTTTTTGGAGGAGATTTGACTGAAGGGGAATTAGAAGAAGGTTTCAGGCAATAGTTTAAGTGGAACTAGGAGTCGAGAGGAAAACAACAACCTAATTGAACTTTTCAGATCAGGTTTCTAAATAGGTTGAGGCTGGCAGAATTATCTAACTTTGACCATTTCAATGTTAAGGGCACAAAAGTGAAGGTGAATGTATCAGAATAGACCAACGAATCTGCTGCAATTGGGAAGCTGCATGTGGTCTGAGTGATAGCGGAAGGAGTGCCAGATGAAAAGAAGGGGTACCAAGCTCTGTATGAGGTGGGTTCTAATTTACGTGTTGTAATGGAAGTGGACATGCGAACTGTCACAGCAAAAGAGGTGGTAAGAATAAAGATTGGGATGATGGACTACAAACAATTCCCATTCGAACTCATCTTGTCAACACCTAAAGCTTTGATGTATGAAGCTATCTTCACTCTAAAAAGGTGGTGGAGGTGGGATGGTTTAAGGACAACAACTAGAAGGTCAGAAAATCACAGATAGTAAGGAGTTTGTAAAAGGTAGAGAGGAAGCAGAAGACAAGGGAAAACATGCTGTGGAAGGAGAAGAAAATAGCAAGAGTCTGGCAGGAAAAGAAGAGATGAAGGAAGTTGTGTCAAACCAATATGTCAGTGCTAGGCAGCTGGAGCTTTTGGCAAAGGAGGACAAGAGCAAAGGATTACAGATATTGTAGGACTGAGAAATGGCCTTGAATATGCAAGAGTGTGAAGAGAAAGAGCAAAGGAGAATGACTAAGGGCTGTGTAGGAGAGAAAGGAGAGAGTTCAATGCAAATGATATCAGAAGGGGAGAAGAAGGGCCAGGAGGACAAGACCAGTACCAAGAAACCTGACCAACAGAAGGAGGGGCAAGACAATTTCAATGAAGATGAAAATGGGCTCGAAGAAGATCATGCAGTGCCAAACGGGCGGCCCGGCACGGCACGCCCGAGGCACGACCGTCACGGCACGACCTGCTAGGCACGGCCACCGTGACGGGCCGTGTCGTGCCGCCCACGTGCCCCGCCCCGGCCCAAGCATGGCCCACGGGAGGCCGGGCCGTGCCCGTGCCGACATGGCACGAAAATGGCCCATGGGCCGTGGCCGAGCCCACGGGCCCACAAGGCACGACCGAAATTAAAAATAGAAAAAGAAAATAACACTATTATTTCTCTAGATAAAAATTAAAATTGTAAATAAAGGTTAAAAAATGAAATATTGATATATTCGCCACGTTGAAAATATGAAAAAAATAATCTATTCGTCATCTTGAGAAAAACGAAAGATCTTCATATTGAAATTATTGAAATAAATATTCACACTTACTATATGTTAAAAATAGTAGTGACCTTTATTGATGTTTATATCATTATATAATACAATGATACATGTTGCCTCGTTAAAAACTTTGTCATGTAAAAACTCATAGGGAAAACTGAGAAAACCATGACAAATAAAAGAGTACAGCTCAAAGATCACAACTACTTCTAACAAAGTTGTATTGGGGTTGGTTTGGATCTAAGTAGAGGTTCTCGAACTGGGCGGCCAATTCTTGGTTCTCAGCAGTGTATTGGCCATGTTGTCTAGCTAGCTCCCAGTCTTTAGCGCTTAGTAGCATTTCGACATGGTCGCTGCTCAGAGTCGTCCTCCTTTCTTCGACGATTCGACCGCACAGGCTGAAGGCCGATTCGGAGGACACTGTTGACACGGGCACCGTCAACACATCCCGTGCAAGTTTTGAAAGCACGGGATATGCCATCTTGTGGTCATTCCACCATCCGAGGACGTTGAAGTCTTGTGCTTCAAGCCTGATGGCGTCACTGTCCACATAAGTTGACAACTCTTCGGCAACACCATGCGAAGAGACGTGTCCACTTCCAGCCGACGAACTGCCACCCCCTTAGCTTGAAGATGAGCCACCCCAAATTCTACCCCGCTGTATCTTATTCTTACCTGTAGTGGGGATAGGAGGGGATCTCTGCTGGCGAACTCCCTGAAACTTTAGTTCATACTTTCCAAAAACTTCATATAGTTTACTCCTAACCTCAGTATAAAAAGAACTATAATCTACACCTACAGTATCTTCAATAAGTGATAAAATAGTGGAGAATCCCCTTAATTTACCCCTAGGATCTAATATGAAAGCAAAAGCATACAACATAGGTATATTTTTCCAATATTTCAAATATTTTTGTTTCATGTGAAAGACAGGTTGGGCTAGAATTTCATCATTTTCATATTCTTTTAACAATGTAGCAATTTCAAGAATATCGTGCAAAATTAAATTTGCAGTTGGATAGTATACTTGGGACAGAGTAAGAGTAGACTCATAAAAAGTTTCAAGAAATTGGTAATATCTTTGGACAATTGCTCGACGTGCTCGTCGATTGGCCCACCGTCGTTTCTTGGGCCATTACGTGATGGACAAAATCAGTTAGTAATTCACTATAAGGTAAAACAACTTTCAACATTAAATAGGTTGCACTCCACCGATGCTCTGTATCGGTGGCAAACTTACATGCTTTCTTACCGGCCGCATGGCAAAACCTCTTCCATGCAGCAATCCGCGGGTTAGAAGAGGTTAACCACGCGATTGATTGACGAACAGCGTCGATGTGAACACTTACTCTCTTCATCCTAGTCTTAACAATCAAATTAATTATATGACAAGCACAACGCAGATGGAGTAGAAAAGACTGCGCATAAACACAAAATAAAGGTTGCAATATTTCCATTGCCCTAGAATTAGCAGATGCATTATCTAGTGTGATAGCAAATATTTTATCTGCAAGATTATATTCATTAATTACCTCCCTAATTCTTTCAGCTATGTTTTCACCTGTGTGTGAGACATCTATTAACCGGAGACCGAGAACTCTTTTTTGCAACTCCCAATCATCATTAACAAAATTAACAACTACACTAAGGTAATCCTTCCTAGCTCCACTACTCCATATATCTGAGGTAACACTAACAGAGAAAGTGCATGTACTAAATAGTTCCTTAAGTGCAGTACTACCCTTCTCATAAAAATTTTCTAAATCTCGGGTTGTTGTTTGTCTACTAACAGCTTTGAATCTAGGATTATGCGATTGCTGAACGTACTCTTTGGAAGCAGGAGACTCCCCAAAGTTCAAGGGTAAATCTTGTTTGGCGATTAACCGGACAAGATTTTCCTGAGCTACCATGGGATCGTACTCCCAACTACGTACCGTACCGTCCGGATTTAGCATCAGTTGTTGCTGCCGCAATTGTATTCCTTGCTTCCTCGCACACGCCTCCGCATGACGCTTTAGGTGTCCTGTACCACCATAAGATCATGCAGATAAAGAATTCCTACAAATTCTACATCTAGCTTGTGTTACCTCCCTCCCGTCGGGGTCGGTCACTTTCACCTCGTCGATCTGCTGCCACACACCGGAGGTTCTCGATCTTTTCGAGCTGGTGTGTGTCGAAACTCTTCCACTCGCAGATCCGGAATATCCTTCCGAAGCCGTCGCCGCCGTCTACACCGGTTCCTCCTCCACAGTTGGTGGAGTTGGAGCCGATCCGGAGGCATCGTCAAACCCCGACATGTAATTGGGGTCGAAATCACCCAAAGTGAACGACGGCGAGTGATATGGATAGTTCGGATCCATTCTGCAATTTTATTTTGAAATAAACAAATTTTAGATATTTATTAAATACACAAACAAAATACAAATAATACATACATATGAATATCACTTACATCTTTCCAACCGCAAGCTCTTCACACCTCTGCGATCAAACTAATTTTGATTTTTGACAAAATTTGAGCAAATTTTGTCAAAACCAAAAAATTAGAGCACAAGGGAGCACTTGAGACTTGAGAGCACAAAATGAGATGTTTGAGGTGAGGAGAAATGGCTGGGGTGAATGCCCTATTTATAGGACGAAATTTCATATTTTTTGGAATTTTTTTGGATTTTATTGAATTTTTTTGGCCTCCAACGGCTAGTTTTAAATTCTAGTCGTTAAACTAGCCGTTGGAGACACGTGTCAAGCTGTGATTCGCGGGTTGAAAATGCCACCGACCTGCCGTCAGCGCCAGCCGCCCCTGCCCGCCACGCATCGCCCCGCCATTCGTCGTCCCGCCGTGCCGTGCCGTGCCGGCCCGTGGGTCGTGCCGTGCCCGGGCCGGCACGGAATAGTGTCCGTGCCGTGCCGTGCCGGCCCGCGGGTGCGGCCATCGGCCCAGGCACGGCACGGTCCGTCATACCGTGCCGGCACGGCCCATCTCGAGCCGGATCATGCCGTGCTGGGCCGGTGCACAGTGCCGTCGTGCCCGGGCCGGCACGCCTCAGCTCGGCCCACTTGGCCACCACTAAAGAAGATGAAGAAGGGAAGATACACATGGGAGACAATGAAGACTTGTTTGACTCTCGGGAATCTAAAGGGACTTTTGCAAAAAGCTTGGGGGTGGTGTTGGTAGAAGAGGAAGGAGGAAGTCAAGAAGAGGAAAAGAGAGCAAGTAAGAGGCTGACAGAGAAGGAAAGAGAGGACAAAAAAGTCCCTGGACATGGCTATGGACATGAAGGAGGCACAGAATGCTTTTGTCAACAAAGGTCATAATACAATTCCCTCTAATGTTGATGATGCAAATGTATCTTATAGGAGTTAATCTGGGTTGCACTCTTGAGGCTGTTGATACAAATATTAATATATCGGTTCTAATTAAACTTCATCCTGGGCTTGGGATGTTGTTTTTTTGTGTAAAATCAATGTTGCAAGCTTGGTGCCGCTCCTTGTAATATTTCTTTTTACAAAGACAAATCCGTTCTTATTAGGCCAGTATAAATAGTGTTTGTCTTTAGTCATGCTTTATACTTCCATCTATATGGTAGTCAGGCACAACTTTAATCATTAAAATTATGCTTCCATCGATATGGTACTGAGGCACAATTTTAATCATCATTTTAATGAGTAATTGTGTGGTAAGCAACTTGAGAAAAAAACCATGTGCAAAAGTAGAATAGTAGAAAGGGACAAGTATTTCTGAAGAAAGAAGGTGAACGCGGTGCTTATTGTCATACACATAGATAGGAGTTCCTAAAAAATAACAACTTAGGTAAAAAAGAGAAAATAAAATACTTCACACTCGGGATAATTTTGTTTGTATAAAAAGTACTCCTTTTTTATGATGCAGGGAGTATATTAAAGTTGAAAAACATAACTCCTTTTCTATCACGTGACCCTCTCTTTCGTAAAATTGCAATTGTTTTTTTAATGACAATGTTTCCATCCAGACACCCGAATCGTGGGCCACATGCAGATACCACATCCACCACTAGGGTGAGGAGAAGTTAGTGGGTATCATATAGGTAGAGATTGGATGTTTGCTAGTGCCATCTACGTTATGGTTGGCTCTATGGCTAAGTAGAAATAATTATATTTTAATTCAAATTTTATTCTTTAAAAAATTCTACCACCCATACTACCTTCTGTAGTATTACAAAATCAAGTCCATTGCATTATATGTGTATTTATCAAACTTTTGTAAACAGCTGATAATCGTTTGTGTGTAGTAAAAAAACCCTTATCATTTTAACTTTCCTAGTAGCTAGACTGTTCATCGACGCATTCCTGAACACTAATTTAACCTGTGAACTTAGTATGTCATGTTGTACTGGTGAAAAACTCCCTGTAAGAGGTGTGACCTATGGCGTAAGGGACGGTCACTCCTAAGTGATTATACGAATAATTAAAAAACAAGAACTATTCTAACATAGACCGAGATTTGGAAATAAAATTTGAACATCCAAAAGAAAATTGATTGGTTTTTAGCGATAAATTGGGTTTGACAAAAAACCTAATTAATTTGCAAAAGGAAGAACAGCAGCTTGAAAATACACCTTTCCGCTTGTGACACTAACTGAAGCATTACATTATGTAAAACATGTTAGCCTATTCGAACCCTATTCTATTATGTCTTTCCCACATCCTGGGTCATAAGCCCATTTCCTACACCCAAGTCATCCATCGGTTTTTTATATCGATTCTATAATGGTTGCCAAACATGTAACAAATTTTCACAAAGGACAAGCAAACTAATCTTTGTTAGCAGATCTCATATTTGTCTATGACCTAAGGTGCTTCTATTCAAACAACTTAGCTAAACTTTATAGAGGTTACATGCTTTACCTACACAACACAAACACATTATAATTTAGCTAAAAGAATTGGGGTGCTACATTTTTTTCTCAATTAAGAAGACAGTAAATTAAAAAAAGTCATACAAGTGGGAAAAAACTTGAAATGGCACATTTGGGTGGTATAAAAGATAACAATAATAATTGATGGCGCAATACTAAAACTAAACCAGCAAATGTTGATGGTATAAAGTCAAAACTTTCTTAAATAAAATCCTAAAGCACGAAAAAAACGCACAAAAAGAAATGATGAGACTTTATCCAAGACACATAATAGGATGGTCAAATGTTTCAACAAATGGTTAGGATGTTAATTGCAACCTCGAATGCAACTGGTAAAAGGATTGGAGAAGCATTACTTACAAAAAATATTAGGATGCTATCTTTAGTCAGTCTATATTAGGCGCAACATTTATGACAAAGTAAGAAATACATTTAAAACAATCTACAATGTTGGCAGAAGAAACCTTACGAAACATCTGAAAATAAATGGAGAGTGAAAATACTCCAACACAATATGTGCAACAAACAAATAAAGAAAAATAACTGCAATAAAATCGTGAAAATATAAAAAAGACTACAATATACAGATATGACTTCTTTTTTCCCGATAGCCATGTTTGGACTTTTATCAATAACCTCAAATTCGCCCTGGACCCACCAGCACCACTTTCGCCTGCTCAACTTCTGTTCATGCCAGCCACTACCCGATCCCACCTTGTTGCAAGCACCATTGCCAGCAAAAGCCCATCACGTGCTTCCCAAAATGCCTCCTTTCATTCTCTTAGCCAGCAATGGTGTAGGCCGGTGGCACTCGTGAAGCCATGCCTAATTTGCCGGTGACAACCTGGGCCTTTGACTCCATAATGGTTGATTGTGTTTGAGTGTTGGTGAGGAAGAGAGTGAAGCCAATCCAATTAGCACGGGCAGGTTATGAAATATAAGGAGGTATCCGGAATATGAAAAATACAATGAGTAGCTAGGAGCATTATCCAAAAAAAGGTTTTATATTTGTAAGTGTTACAAATTATATACACCGTATATATAACAAATATTTGAATCCTAATCTGGATTTGAATCGGATTTATAAACTTTGGATATATATATATATATATATATAAATAAAAACTTACCTAAAAAGGAAAGCTATGCGGTGTCAGAAAGGAGAAACAGTGAAAACAGAAAAGAGAAAAAAAATTGATCGTGCACTGCAACTGGACGCGAAATAAAATTGATCGTGCATCGCAACCGGACGCTAATCAGCCATTTCGCATCAGTGTATGCCCAACGGTCTCCCTAAATCATTTCGCATCAGTGCATGCCCAACGGTCTCCCTAAATGGATATGTAAACTTGTTAGATGGATCTCAAAAAATAAAAATTTTCTAAATTCGCTCTCCCGTTTTCTAGAGTGAGAAGTGTTCCCGGTTCTAAAAAATGTGTTTGCTTCTGCTTCTTTTCCACGCGTCGTCTGAAGTATTTGTGCGGGTGAACTTTCTTTCCCGCGCGCCGCATTCGGGTTTTTCTTCCACGCGCGTCGCAGAGGAGGAGGGTTAGGGCTGACATGGAGGGAGGCGGGCCGGAGAGGGGCTGCAACGGCCGGCGAGCACGAGGCGGAGGAGGAACAGGGGCCACGATGTCGCCCCGGACGGTGTCGAAACTTGGTTTCGACAATAGAAATTTGAGGGTGGAGTCAAGATCGTCAAGCTCGATGGGTTAAGTGAAAAACAAGGCTTAGACAGGTTCAGGCCTCTCGTGAGGTAATACCCTACTCCTGTTTCGGGGATTCGATTCGCCGAGTGTTGTATTGATCTGAAGATCTGTTGCTCAAAAAACTCATATCCTGCTTCTAAAGCTGATATCCCTCAAGGGACACCCCTTACCCCTCTTATATAGTCTTGGGGGCAGGTTTACAAGTCGAAAACCCTATCATACTCTAAGTCGGTTTCCTCAATCTTACCAAGTTATGACTATGGGTCGTTGCCTTATCCAATCGGCAACGTAACACCCAAGTCATAGCCGGTTTACATAACTAGTAGGCGTAACCTATCTCTATTACCAGTCGGATAAGCTTGCCATGTGGGTATCCGATGGTCATAATCTCCACAGTAGCCCCCGAGTCCTTCACAGTCAACGAGATAACTTTGCCTCAAACCAAGATAACTCACAGCCAAACAACTCTTTGGTCGAGTGCTTCTGATGCCGAGTGGTTCCGTCATCTCTGCCCGAAACTCCCGAGTGGCTCTAAAGACTGTGAAGGGCTGGAAAACATCCCAAAAAATTCTCAAAAATAAATATCTAGGTGCATCTCCTGATACACCTAATTAGGTGTAGCCCCCGACTATGTGGTTAGTCAAAAACAGACTAAGCATATAGTCAAGAACTATAAAAAATTATTCTCATATAAATGCTTAGCTCAAGCTAAAGCAATCTAAAAAATCTCATCACTCGGCAAGCTCACGCTTATCCAAGTGAATCTACCTTAGTCATCTCAGAACAAATAGTTCAATTAACCCTCATGGGTGAAAAGCACTCAGTAAGCTCATGTTTATCTGAGTTAACCTGCCCGAGTCATCTCGGAAAAAATAATTCTATCGACCATTATGGGTAAGAAAATCAATTCACTTGGCAAGCTCATGCTTATCCGACCTAATCTACCCGAGTCATCCCGGAATAAACAATTTAATCACCCCTCACGGGTAAACAAATTTTTCAGTCATCTGGAAAATACGACCAAAATATTAAATAGCTCCTTCCATAATATTGGTCTTAATCTAAAAAAGATCTTCACCAAGGTGAAAAAATAGCATAGATATAATCATTTAATCAAATGCTTAAAAACCAAACAGTCCCTGTCATCAAGGCAGCCATGAAAAGCTTAACTGTTTGTCGCCTTTCAAATTGCATCGTGCCAACCTCTCATGAAGTTGCGCAAACCACGGTATGAAAGGATTTTAAAGGTATCGGGCTATATGACACGTGCATATTGCCAGGGCAAATATGCTTAAGTCCATCCACTTAAGTCCCTAAGGACACGTGTCAACCACACCTTAGTTGGGCAGCAAGTCTCTCATGGGCTCGACCCAATCATGAGATACTTGGCAAAAACCCTTAAGCCTTTATACGAAGCCTCGAGGTCATCCCCGCCACTTCGTCTTCCCAGAAAATTTCCCCTTTCGCAACACTGTTCACCAGCTTGCTGCGAAAAACCCTAGGCTTGCGCGCGCACCCCAAACCCATCGATCCAGGAGCTCGCGCTTCTCCACAAGCTAGCCTCCGCATCCAGCTCCAAAGATCCCCTTCTCAAATCCCCATTCCCCGAGCTAGATCCACTTCCCCCAAACCACATCCATTGCGGGAGAGAAGGAAATCCCTTTCGAGCAATGGATGACCTCGGATGTCAAGGAGTCGACTCTTAAGGAGATGGTGAAGAACGGAGTCCTCCCTCCTAAGGAGATCGTTGGCTGGCGCCCGGCGCCCGGCGAGGAGTTCCCCACTCCCAACACCGATGAGATCGTCTTTTTCACTTCTTTCTTTTACTGTGGCTTCGGCCTTCCCTCTTCTGAGTTCTTCCGGGGTCTTCTCGATTACTACGGCCTTCAGCTCTACCACTTGAACCCCAACTCCATTCTTCACATTGCTCTCTTCATCCATGTTTGCGAATCTTTCCTTGGCATCCTTCCCCACTTCCAGCTCTTCCGCCGCATGTTCTATCTCAAGCCGCATCCGAACAAGGATGAGCCCTGCGTTGTTGGTGGGACCGGCTTTCAGCTCCGCGGATCCCTCCGCAGAGACTACTTTTCTCTTCCTTTGAAATCTTCTAAGAAAGGTTGGCATGCAAACTGGTTCTATATTGCAAACCTCGAACCCAGTCTGCCCAACTTCGTTGGCCTTCCTCCAGTCCCAAGGCCTAACTGGAGCACCGTGCCAGTAGCCCAAGATTGGGGATGAGGCCAACAAGCTCGTGGCCAGCATCCTGGAGATGAAGAAAAAGGGCCTTCGGGGTGAACAGATCACTCGACACTTCATCAAGAACCGATTGGCACCGATCAAAGAGAGGTCCAAGCCCGCATTCGAGTACAAGGGCGAGAGGGATCCCAATCGGGAGGACCGTGATTCTCTGAGCTACGAAACTTTGAAGACTCGCATGTACAAGATATTTTCATCTGGGATCGCAGTCCAGCGCAGCCTCATGCTGCCGGTTCTCCCGTACAGCTTGTATCGTCCTCCTCCTCCGGTAAGTCGACCTAACTTCTTTAATATCTTTCGATCTTAATATTGCACCTCTCAATGTAGATAAAATCTTTCTTGTAGGAAAATGCCTTCATTATCTCGAAGCCGTATAAAGTGCATCACGACGATGTACCCGCTCGGCCTGCCAAGAAACCAGCCGACGGCGTAAGATCCAGAATGACCTAATCGGCAAAAGGGCCGCTGTCGGCGAAGATATCAACAAGCGGGTGAGTAAGAGGAGGCTGGTGATTGACGACTCGGATGACGATGTCCCAGCCCCTCAAGCTGAAGTGATTCCTCCGAGTCCATCCCCCAAATCTGTACCTAAGATTCGCCGATCGACCAGATATGTCTCATGACTAAAGTCGTGCCCTTGTTGCAAACCTTTCGGCCTTTGTCCCGATTGCTTCCATCTTTCTCTCTCCAGGAGGCCCAAGAACATTGACCCCACTGGGCAGAGTTAAGGCCCTAAGTCATCTGCCGCGGCTGAGGCGGCAAAGCCGACAGAACAAGAAACCCGGGGCCGTCTCCCAAGTGAGGACACCCCGAGTGAAAAGATCCCACCTCCCAAGGGAGCTGTCCTAGCGTAGGAGCCCCGACCGCACCAAGAAGGCCCGACCGGAGACCGCTTGGTCAAGAAGAGATCCCTCGCCACCCAAGGGACCCCGACTAAGAACCAGTCGGGTAAGAAACCAAGAAAAGAAAAGCAGTCGGGAAGTACCAGTCAAGGACTCGGCCACCAAAGCTGGTAAGCCTTGAAGCAATCTTTCGTTTTTAATCTTCAATCTGTTTTCCTTTGTCTTCATTCATCCTCTCTGAATCGATCAGCCAAGGTGGAGGAGATCCCCAGGCTGTAGTCCTCTGAGACTTGGGTCCCTCCAATCAAAATTGAGTGGCGCGACTCTGAGGGCTTGAAGTAGAGCATCATCTTGAACAAGCAGAAGGAGAATGAAGAAAGGGACATGCTTGTCGACAGCCTGGACGAAGCTACTCGGCTGCTAAACATAAGTTTTGCTCTTTTTTGTCATAGCCTTATGATTGTTCTTCGGTCAACCAACTCTGAACTCATGTGCAGAGGGTATATTGCCGATCAATGGCCAAGTCCGATGTGCTCGAGAAGTTGGTCCCACACTTGAATTCCGTGGAGAACATCCAGCAGGAGCTGAAAACCACTCGAGAAGAAGCCACATCGAGAGAAGCGGCTCTGAGGAGAGAGATAGCTGCGCTCCGGGAGGAGAACCTTGACCTCCGGGGTTCAGTCGGGAGTAAGCTTAATCCTCTCGGTCTTCTTGTGCCTTTATTCACGGTCTATTTTGATCTTGGTGTCGACAACTTTTCTTGTTGCAGAAAACTCGTCGGAAGTCCACACGCTCCGGACCCAGCTGGAAGAAGCTAACGCCAGCAAAGCCGAGCTGGAGTCTGAGTTCGAAGGTGAGCTCTTTCAAGATAGCATTCTTCATTTTGCTTCATCGTCGAATGCTTGTGTGATCATATATCTTTGATAGCTTATAAGGTCAAAACCCGAGCCCAATATGATGTCTTTACTGAAAGGGTCCAAAGGGCCGAAAGCGTGAGGGACGATGTTGCTAACGCGGCGACACCGATTCTCTTATCGATGTTCCATCATGGGCTCGGGACCAGTTCGTTGGATGCCGTCGAGGTCTTCGACAAACTCAAGAGGGCTCCGGATCGATACATTGCCAACATCTCAGAAGCGGCCACCATGGGAGCAAACTTTGCCCTTGCGCAGGCCAAGTCACTCTATCCTCGGATACACATTGACTCAGTCGGGGAGGGCTTTGCTAATGGTACTTCAGGCGAGCGGGCCCTGGAGTTGATTGATGAAGCACAGGAGTCGGCCAAGAAAGTCGCTACTGATGTAGCTAATAACTTTTGCTCCTGATCATTTTGTAAATGTTGTTTGTAAACTGTGATGTGAACTTGTAGATATCTGGATTATTTATGTTAACGCTTTGACCCGAGTCTTTCTAGAAAATTTCTTGAGTAATTTTCGTCCGACTGTCACCAAGCCTAAGCTTGATTAGGTCATCAAAAAATTCTCAGTCCTTATCTATTGAACTCGAATCAAAACATTAAACAATGATAAACCAAATGTAAACAAGTTGCCGAAGAAAACCATGCTTTATTGACATATGTGCAGCCCCCGATTGCTAACTCAAGAAGTCATCTTGCTTGAGGTTGGCAGTGGAGAATAACATGAAACTTAAGGCAGTTTAAGCATAGTATCGTCGAAGATGTTCGATGTTCCAGGAGTTCTCCACCACGGATCCGTCTTCACGCTTTAGTCGATATGCTCCTGGTCGAGTCACCTCAGCAATTATATATGGCCCTTCCCATAGTGGAGATCATTTGTGACGGTCATTGGTGGTCTGGATTTTGCGTATAACCAAATCGCCGACAATGAAAGCTCACGCCCGAACATTGCGACTATGGTATCGTCTAAGTCCTTGAAGATATCTTGCCGACTGGATCAGGGCTGCCTCTCGGGCTTCTTCCAGTCGGGTCAAATCGTCCACTCGGTCCTGATCGTAGCGCTCGTCGTTGAAGCTGCGGACTCGAAGAGATTCGTACTCCATTTCATTCGGCAACATGGCTTCTGCCCTGTAAACCAGGAAGAAAGGAGTTTGGCCGGTGGCTCGACTGGGCGTAGTCCGTAGAGACCATAGAACAAAGGGCAGCTCTTGAACCCATTTGTCGGCATAAGGGTTTAGCGGTCGAACACTCGAGCCTTGATGCCTTGCAGTACCATGCCATTGGTGTGTTCAACCTGTCCATTGCTTTTGGGGTGCGCGACCGATGCATAGCAGATTTTGATGCCGAAGTCTTCACAGAATTCCTTGAAAACGCCTCCAGTGAATTGAGTCCCTTTGTCGGTTATTATTCTGTTTGGGACACCAAACCGGTGCACGATGTTGAGGATGAAGTCTCGTGCCTTGTCAGCGGTGATCGTAGCAACCGGCTTAGCCTAAATCCACTTGGAGAACTTGTCGATTGTGACAAACAAATGAGTGAATCCTCCTGGAGCCTTCTTGAAAGGACCGACCATGTCCAAGCCCCATACCGCAAACGACCAGGATAATGGAATCGTTTGTAGCTCTTGGGCTGGGACATGGCTCTGCCGAGCGAAGAACTGGCAACCTTCACACGTTCGGACCACTTTGTCAGCGTCAGAGACCGCCGTAAGCTAGAAAAAACCTTGTCGGTAGGCTTTGCCTACCATGGTGCGTGATGCCGCGTGACTCCCGCATATGCCCGAGTGGATATCGTGGAGTAGTTGCTGTCCTTCCTCAGGCATGATGCATCTCATTAGGACTCCAAAAGGGATCCTCTTGTATAAATCAGAGTCGACCATGACATAAGCTTGACAACGGTGTCAGACTCGTTCCGCCTCATCTCAGTCTTTCGGCAGCTCTTGCTGAGTTAAAAACTTGATGAACAGTGTCCTCCGTCGGCGTCGAGCATGGCGACTTGGGTTGCAGCTTGCTCATTGGGAGTTGGTTTTGCTGCCACGGTCGGCTCATAGAGATGCTCTATGAAAACGTCTGTTGGGGCGACTTCTCGTTTGGACCCGAACTGCGCCAACTCGTCAGCTGCCTCATTATTATGTCTCAGGACATGGGATAGCTCTAGTCCGTCAAACTTGTATTCAAGTTTGCGAACTTCTTGCCGATAGGCTTCCATGGTGTCGTTCAAAAAGGACTAGTCTTTCATCACTTGGTTGACGACCAGCTGGGAATCTCCCTTCATGGCCAACCGTCGTATCCCGAGTGAAACAGAAAGTTGCAGGCCATGCAGCAGGGCTTCGTGCTCGGCGACGTTGTGTGAGGAGGAGAAGTGAAGGTGAAGAACATACCTTAGCCTTTCCCCAGTCGGGGAGATCAACACGACTCCTGCTCCCAAGCCAGTGATCCTCTTGGATCCGTCAAAGTGCATGGTCCAGTATTGTAGGTCTTCTCGAGATACATCTTCTTGTTGTTCGGTCCACTCGGCCAAGAAATCCGCCAGGGCTTGTGACTTTACAGACGTCCTAGCGTTGAAAGTTAAGTCCAGCGGCATTAGTTCCAGGGCCCACTTTGCGATGCGCCTAGTCGCCTCCTGGTTGTGGATGACATCGTCGAGTGGAAAGGAAGTGACGACGGTGACCGAGTGACCCTGAAAGTAGTGCGCCAATTTCCTCGCGGTTATCAGAATGCCATATAATAATTTTTGTACCTGAGGGTAGCGAATTTTGGCTCCTGCCAGCACTTCGCTGACAAAGTAGATTGGCCTTTGAATCTTCTGGACTCGTCCTTCTTCCTCGCGCTCAACAACAAGAACCATGCTGACCGCCTGATGAGTTGCTGAGACGTACAGTAGCAGGGGTTCCTGAGGCTAAGGTGAGGGTAGGATGGGCGGTGTCGTGAGAAACTCTTTAAAATCTTCAAAGGCCTTGTGGGCTTCCGTAGTCCACTGGAAGATTAAGAGCTGGCAGCCGGCTGTTGAGTCCACGACTTGGTCGATGCGAGGCAACCCGAATAGATCTTTTGGGTAGGCTTTGTTGAGGTCGGTGTAGTCAACGCACATGCGCCATTGCCCAGTCTTCTTCCGGACCAGGACCGGGTTAGCCAACCAGTCGGGATGGAGAACTTCTTTAATGAAACCGGCAGCTAAGAGTTTTGTGAGTTCTTCCTTGATGGCATATTTTCGATCCTGAGTAAAACGGCGCAATCGTTGTTTGATAGGTTTCACGTCATCTTTGACGTGTAAAGAGTGCTCGATCACCTCCCTAGGAATTCCAGGCATATCAGATGGTTTCCAAGCAAAAACATCTTTATTATTTTGGAGGAAGGTGACGAGCGCGCTTTCCTATTTAGGATCTAGCTCAGCGCCGATTACAGCAGTTTTGGAAGGATCAGATGGGTCGAGGGAGATCTTCTTCGTTTTGGCGTCGCCTTGTCCCGACTTGGCTATCTTTTTTGCGGGGATTTCACCCTCTCCAGAAGTTGATGCAGTCAGTCGGATTTCTTCCTGGCCACGTGATCTCTCACGAGATTGGGCCATGTCGCAGCTTTCCTTGTCGTAGGTAAAGGCTTGTTTGACGTCGCTGCGCAGGGTGATGATGCCGTTGGGGCCAGGCATCTTCATGCAGAGGTAGGTGTAGTGTGGTATCGCCATGAACTTGGCGAGCACAGGCCTTCCAATGATTGCGTGGTAGGCCGTCTCGAAGTCGGCCACCTCGAAAGTGATGTTCTCCGTCCGGAAGTTCTCTCGAACTCCGAAGGTGACTGGAAGGGCGATGTGCCCGAGTGGCGTGGATGACAGCCCCGGGATAACTCCGTGGAAGGGGGCTGAGCTTGCCTTCAACTCGGCTCTCGAGATTTGCATCTCGTCCAGGGTCTTGGCGAACAGGATATTGAGGGCGCTGCCCCCATCGATGAGGACACGCTTTAGATTGATGTTCCGAACCACTGGGTCTAGTACCAGGGGATACTGACCCAGGTTAACCACTCGGTCAGGGTGATCCGAGCGGTTGAACGTGATGGCCACCTCTGACCACCGTAGGTATTGTGGGACTTCGGGGTGTGCCGCGTTGACCTCGCGGTCAGTCAGCTTTTGCTTCCTCTTGGACTCATAAGCTTGCGGCCCCCCGAAGATGTGATTCAGCTCGCCCACAGGGTCTTGAAAAGGCTCCGAGTTTCCAGTCGGGTTGTTCTTCTTGGTTCCCGATGGGCCGGCTTCATCAGTCGGCTTTTTGCTAAGCTGTGCCGCATATTGTTCGGTGAACTGCTTGTAGATAAAGCAGTCCTTGGCCGCATGCTTGTGGTTTGGATGATGTGTGCACTGAGCGTTCATGATCGCGTCGTAGGCCGCGACTCGGGACGGCGTTGGGAGTTGGACATCGTGGCAACCAGGTCCTCAGGCCGGCGCTTGTGATCTTTCTAGCCCTGATTGTTGTTGCCATTATCCTTCTTAGGATGCCGGCTTCCTCCCGTCTGCTTGTCGTCCCTTCTGTCAGGCCGATCTTGCCGTGCCGCTTTAATTGCGTCGTTGGATTTGGCGTAGGAGTTCGTTGTCTCGAACATTTGCTTCACCGTCTTCGGTGGCTTACGCCCAAACTTTCCGATCAGCAACTCTTCACGGACTCCCTTCTGGAAGGCGGCGATGATGATGTCGTCGGTGATGTTGGGGATCTTGTTGCGCTTTTCCAAGAGCCAGATGTAGTCCTTCAGTGGCTCGTCTAGCTTCTGGATGACATTGTAGAAGTCGAAGTGGGTCCCAGGCCTTTCAAAGGTGCCCTGGAAGTTGGCGATAAAGTGGTCCCTCAGTTTGCTCCACGAGCCGATTGAGCCTCTTGGCAGGCTTGTGAGCCAGTTCCTGGCTGAGTTGGCGAGGGCAACAGGCAAGCAATTGGCCATGGCCTTGTTGTCTCCTCCTGCTGCACGGATGGTGAGGGTGTACACAGTTAGCCATGACTCGGGGTCAGTCTTCCTGTCGTACTTCTCGATTCCTGTCAGCTTAAAACCACTCAACCAGTGCACTCGGCGCAGGTCCCGAGTGAACGCAGGTACTCCATCGTCATTGCTGTCGGGCGATCTCCTTCGATCTTCACGGGAGCGCTGATCTCGTTCTTGATAGCGCCGGTCAAGGACTTCCCGCAGATCACTCGGCGGGGTCCTTGGTAGGCTGCTTCGGTAGTCGGAGTTGTTGCTACGGCGGACTCGGTCGTGGACGAGTGGTCATCCATGCCGCTTCTCGCGGGAGTCGGCCGATTGCTCTTGATGCTTCCGTGTGGCCTCATGGCGGAGGTATCTTGACCTAGTAGCCGTTCGATCTTGTTCGGGCCTCCTGTAATGCTTCGACCACAGCGGCGGAAGTCGGCTTCTGTCGGGCGTTTCTGCCACGGACTCAGTCGGCCTTCGTGCTGAGGTGGAGGGAGAGCAGTTGGCTGTAGCCGCGATGATGATCTTGATCTTGTCCAAGATGGGCGTTACCGTAGCGGGTGCCGCCTCGATAACAGTGTCGAGGAGGGTAAGGGCAGCAACGACGTTCTGTTGAGGCGTCTGGAAGATGTTGCTGTTGTCGACTCTCGTCTGAAGTATGGCCTCCCGAGCAGATCGTCCGGTCGCCCTTAGGTCTCGTTTTCTCCTGTCAGCTTCCTCCTTGCGCTTATTCTCGTCTTCTGCTAGCTTGCGCTCCTTCTCAAGCATGGCTTGTTCTTCCTCTGCGATCCTGTGGGCCATGGCTGAGTCGGTCTCGGCCACCTCAGCCATGAGAACGTCGAAGCACTTCGGCTCGTAATCCTTGTCACAGTCGGAGTCGTTGGCCTCGTCTGAGGGGACGCCGTAGAGATCGTCGAAGCCTGAAGAACTGAGGTACTCATCGAGCTCCTTGGATGAGCATGACCCGAACGGTTAGAGGATGACAGCAACTTCCCTTGAGCCTGGGTTGCTTGAATCTAGATCGCTCCAGTCCGGGTTGTAGCTTGATGACGGGGGTTCTTCCGAGTGGGTCGATTTCGACCCAGAGGAGAGGAGTTTGCTATAGACCTCAGCGGCGTTCGGTAATCCAAACGGTGCCGAGAGGGTTTCTCCTCGCGAGTGGATGGACTCCATCTTGGAAGTCATAACTGCGTCGTAGATCTCAGCGTTGTTCGGCAACCCGAGCGGCGCCGAGTGGATTCCTCTTTCCAAGTGGGCAGAACCTAACTCGGAAGTCAGAACCTTGTCGCAGATCTTGGCGCTGGTCGGTAGCCCGAACGGCGCCGAGCGGGTTCCCCCTCCCGACTAGTTCAAATCCGAGTCGGGGAAGGAGAGCTTGTTGAATCCTTTGGTAGCGAAGTCCTCGATGCCTGAAGAAGATCCCATCGCGCTTGCCGGCGAGATTGAAGAAGAAAACTTGACGCGCGAGCCCCCTACCTGGCGCGCCAACTGTCGAAACTTGGTTTCGGCAATAGAAATTTGGGGGTGCAGTCAGGATCGCCAAGCTCGATGGGTTAAGTGGAAAACAAGGTTTAGACAGGTTCAGGCCCTCTCGTGAGGTAATACCCTACTCTTGTTTCAGGGATTCGATCCGCCAAGTGTTGTATTGATCTCAAGATCTGTTGCTCAAAAAACTCATATCCTGCTTCTAAAGCTGATATCCCTCAATGGACGCCCCTTACCCTCCTTATATAGTCTTGGGGGGCAGGTTTACAAGTCGGAAACCCTATCATACTCTAAGTCGGTTTCCTCAATCTTACCAAGTTATAACTATGAGCCGTTGCTTTATCCAATCGGCAACGTAACACCCAAGTCATAGCCGGTTTACATAACTAGTAGGCGTAACCTATCCCTATTACCAGTCGGATAAGCTTGCCATGTGGGTATCCGATTGCCATAATCTCCACAGATGGGCTGCACGGACGGGCGCGGCGGCACACGGGCGTGGCGTCGAAAGGGCTGCGCGGACCGGCGCGGCGTCGCGCTCACGGAGGGGGACGGACCGGAGAGGAGCTGCACCGGCCGGTGTACTCGAGTATCTCCCCCTTTCCTCGACGTAAAAGAAAATGTCCCGTCTTTGTCTCCTCCACTCCTTGCGCCAAGACAAGTCACGGCTGAACAGGGAAGGGGCGCCGATCTCCATCTGGCAAGCAGAGTAGGGGAGGGGATCCTGGTTAGCATCCACATCCTCTTTCCTGGTGATTCATTTCTCTCTCCCACCAGGAGTACTTTTGTCTGGAATTTGCTTGGTTAACCCTAGCTTCTCTTCTAGATCTGGAATTCTTTTTCCTGCATTTTGATGCTTCTATGAAGAGATAATGCTGCATTTTTTCCTTTGTTCAGTTCAATATCTGCAAAGGAGATTATGAGATCTGAAAACCACAAACAAGTTTGCCATGGAGAGTATTCTATATTGATTCATGGTTTCATATTTGTTGTCCTAGTAAATCATGATGTCCTTGTATAGGACAAAAGTTTAATTGAACAAAAGGCATGTCCATCTTAGCAGTAACTATACTGGCGGAATTGCTTGTGATTCTTTTTGTGGACAAATCTTAGACAAAACAAATTAAGAATTTTTGTGGATTAATTAATATAAAGAACAATTAGAACTTTCTTGTTGTTTATGCTCAGTCATAAACCAGCTAGTAGTAAAAACCTGCAGTATTTATCCCATTTCTTAAAAGAAACCAAGTTAAAAAAATTGAAATTTATACACTAACTCCATCTTATTTCTTAACTTATATAACTTTGATGATTCTATCCCAGCACAGTAAGCTATAGCATGAACCTTCAAACTGCAGTGATGTAGTTTTTTTTGTGATAAGAGTATCAGGTAAAATTTACTGAATTTCAGAGCTCTTTGTGTACTATATTAGAGGTGCAATCTGACTTTGTTATATAATACTAGCTGAAATTATGACATTACATAGAAGGTGTACAAATTGTTTTTTTAATTTCAGTACATCATTTTTTCAGAATATATTCAGTTGTAATAAAGTAGGAACATTATTGTGATGACTATGAGCAGCATCATAAACTTGTTTATAAGCACTTTTTGAAGTACACTCACATGAAGAAGTGTGCATCCAACAGAGTTTATCTTCAATACAATCTGGAAGAACTTGCATGATAGCTTGAGCTGCTTGCTGATTAAAAAACTTATGTTTCTCTAGGTGAATGTTCAGTTGTTTACACTGAATGAATCAATTTCTTTTTGAACCTTGGTGATAATTGCTACTGCGAAGTTCTACTTTTTATTCCTGAAGGTTTAAAGTGTGATGTGTGGATATGCTAATTTATCTTTCGTTTACTTCATTGCCGATCGCACGCCACGCAGTTTGCCTGCCGATCACGGCTGTCTGCCTGCCTGTCAATCTCGAGTGAAAATTTCCAACGGTTGATGTGGGCTAGTTAGTTAAGAATTGGGAAGCAATTAGGAAGTCTGCCATAACAAACTTTTCATCAGATGCTCTAAATCTTTTAGAGAATCTCTAAATGTCTGATTTAGAGATCCATTTTTAGAGACACCATTGAAGATGCTCTTAAATAACTAGTGGCCTATCGCTAATCCGGAATAAACGATGATGATCTTTTTGTACACAAGCATATAGTAGATGAGCAACGAATATAGGACATGCATCACAGCTTTATTGCTTTCTCATACATAGATACATCCAGATCTATCAACTTCTCTCAATATATATATATACCCATAATATGAAGAGTTCATCAGAATAAGTATACGTATATTTGGTATAAGCCTATCTTTTATCATTAACTGGAGATAAACATATCTCCAAAGGAACCACGGGAGGAATGCCGCGTGGGCTAGGCCCACGGATGGCACCGGTGATTTCGCAACAAATGCAATGCTGCAAGTTGATGATTCTTGCTCCAATTAATCTGTCATGGTCGAGATCACGCACAGATGCAGAGGACGCGGACGCCAAGGAGTTCACGGCGCCACGGACGACGCGGGTGCAGATCGTGCCTGAGCACGTCAAGAAGCCTCGACGACGCGCGCGTGTGTGCGTGGGTTTAGCTTTCTGTTAGTGGAGTTAGTAGTCAGTTGTGTTAGTGGATGAACGTGTGTATTTTGTCAATTGTATCCGGGAGCCTTGGCTACAAGTTAGGCATTGGCGAACGATTTGGGCGAGCAAAAAATTACTCTGTTCCTCATCCCGTTCTCTACTCGCTCTGCTCTCCGTCGCCACGACGGGGAAGAGGAAACCGACGCCACGTGAGCGGCCGGTGACCTCGCATAGCTATCCGCTGCGCTCATCATCGTTGCCATTGCAGGGCCACGACAACTTGGTATCAGTGACCAGCATCGATCAGATGGCCGCTTCGTCCGACGTGTCGGAGGTCCAGAAGACTCTCGACAAGCATGGCGCTGCTCTGGAGAAGATCACCACACTAGTACAGAATGCCTCATAGGTGTCGGTTGGGAAACCCCCTTAGGTGCCGGTTTTCCCAACCGGCACCTATTGGTCGGCACCAATGACTTTGGTCATTGGTGTCGGTTCTTCGACCGGCACCTATTTGGGCAAATAAGTGCCGGTTCGTGTAGAACCGACACCTATTTATCCGACACCTATACAGACCAAACACCGGACCAAACACCATCCAATGAGGTGCTCCCAATCTTTTCTTATCGGCCCACTCCTTTAGCCGGACCCACCATATTTTTCCACGCGGGCGCGGGCCCGCGAGATAGAGCTACAGGCACGAGCGAGCGGTTCGGCAAGCGGTTCTACACGACGAGCGAGCGAGGCACGGACCTATTTAAGCTGGTGTTGCTCTGGTTCGGCGAGCGGTATGGTACTAATCGAGGGAATAGTGTTTTTCTAAGAATAGGTGTCGGGTGAACAGTAAAACCGCCACCTATAGTCTCAAATAGGTGCCGGGTAAACAGTAAAACCGCCACCTATACTATAGGTGGCGGTTCGTAATAAGAACCGCCACCTATTCGCGAAGAATAGGTGCGTGGTGAATAGTAAAACCGTCACCTATAGTCTCAAATAGGTGCCGGGTGAACAGTAAAACCGCCACCTATACTATAGGTGGCGGTTTTACTGTTCACCCGGCACCTATTTGAGACTATAGGTGGCGGTTCTTAACACGAACCGCCACCTATTCTTTTGCCGCCACCTATATACATTATAGGTGCCGGATTTGGTTTGACCGGCATCTTTTGGGACGACACCAATGAGCCTTTTTGTAGTAGTGCCACACGGCTCGATAAACTTGATGTCATGACACACAAGCTGCTCGCTGCGCTGCGTCACGTCCGTGAAGTACTCGAGACTCTCCGACGACACGATCTGCGCCTCAAGCGATCCAAGTGTACATTCGGTGTGCCGCAGGTCTCGTACCTCGGCCATGTCGTCTCAGCGGCTGGCGTTGCGATGGATTGCCAGAAGGTGGAATCCGTGGTGACGTGGCCACGACCATGCACGGTGCGCCAGCTACGCGGCTTCCTCGGCCTTGCCGGCTATTACCGGCGTTTTATCCGGGGCTACAACGGCATCGCAGTGCCACTGACGTGCCTGCTCACCAAGGATGGCTTCGCGTGGGGCGTTCAGGCGGAGGAGGCATTCCAAGCACTAAAGAAGGCCCTCTCGACCGCCCTTGTACTGCAACACCCTGACTTCACCAGGCCCTTCGTCGTGGAATGTGATGCGTCCGGTTCGGGCATGGGGGCGGTCCTTCACCAGGGTCACAGTGCGGTGGCGTTCTTCAGTCGCGTCATGGCACCGCGACATGCCGGCTTGGCTGCCTATGAGCGGGAACTCATTGCACTCGCTCAGGCCATGAAGCACTGGCGTCCGTACCTTTGGAGGCGCCAATTCGTCGTCAAGACAGATCACTTCAGCCTCAAATACTTGCTCGATCAGCGCCTATCAACAATTCCGCAGCACCGGTGGATCAGCAAACTTATGGGCTTCGATTTCACTGTGGAATACAAGCCGGGGATGAACAATACAGTCGCTGACGCGCTCTCGCGTCGGGAATTGGATGACAAGGTGCTGCTGGCTGTGTCCATGCCCTCGTTCGAGCTTTTGGACTCGCTTCAGCATCACCTCCGGGAAAACCAGTCATTTCAGGAGTTGCTCCAGCAGGTGTCCGACGGCATGAAGGGGCCCGAGTGGCGTGTCGTTGATGATCTCGTCACAGTGGGGCGGCGCATCTTCGTGCCCATGGACGTCCCCATCGTTCCGACGCTGCTGGACCAAGCGCACAGCACGGGACACGAACGCGTCCAACGCACTTTGCACCGGTTGCGTGCTTCCTTCCACATCCCTGGCGATAAGGTGCTGGTGCAGGCGTTCGTGCGGGATTGTGCGGTGTGCCAGCCGAACAAGACCAGTCACCTCCATCCATCCGTTCTTCTGCAGCCACTGCCCATCCCAAGCAAAATCTGGAGCAACATCTCCATGGATTTCGTTGAGGGGTTGCCGCGGATCAACAACAAGTCCATCATCCTAACAGTGGTGGACAGGCTCTCCAAGGCGGCGCATTTCATTCCACTCGGCCACCCCTACACGGAGACCTCGGTGGCGCGTGCCTTCTTCGACGAGGTGGTGCGATTGCACGGCATTCCCGTGTCCATCGTCAGTGGTCGCGACACTGTGTTCACGAGCAACCTATGGCGGGAGCTGTTCCGTCTATCGGGGACCAAGCTGCACATGAGCTTGGCCTTTCATCCCCAAAGTGACGGACAGTCGGAGGCAGCCAACAAGGTTATCATCGTGTACCTACGCTGCTGACCGGTGATCATCCCAAGCATTGGCTGCGGTGGCTTCCCTGGGCGGAGTTCTGCTTCAACATGGCGTACCACACCGGCCTGCGCACGACGCCCTTCAAGCTCGTCTACGGCCGCGACCCACCGCAGCTGGCCGCTTATGAACCTGGTGACGCTCGCGCTCCGGCGGTGGACAGGATGCTGATCGAGCGCGGCGAGTTCCTCGCTGCGGCCCAGGAACGTCTGCTGCAAGCGCAGGACACGGCCAAGTTGTACTACGACGCAAAGCACACGCCCATGGCATTCGGCGTCGGCGACTGGGTCCTCATCAAGCTGCTGCATCGCCCAGTGGCATCCCTGCCGTCTACTACCAAAGGGAAGCTCGCACGCGCTACTACGGGCCTTACTGTGTTCGGGAGCGGATCGACGATGTCGCGTATCGCGTCGAGTTGTCGGCCGGCGCAAAGATCCACAATGTGTTCCACGTGGGTGTTTTGAAGAAGTTCCATGGCGAGGCTCCTGCTCAGGCGCCTCCATTACCGCCGATGTTGCACGGAAGGGTGCTGCCCACTCCCGTGACTGTTCTACGTAGTCGCTTGGCATGCGGCCGTTGGTAGATTCTCGTCCGGTGGGCCGGCGTGCCTGCTAGTGAAGCCTCCTGGGAAGGCGTCGAGGAATTCAAGTCACTGTACCCCACGTTCCAGCTCGAGGATGAGCTGTTTCCGGAGGGTGGAAGACATGTCATGGTCAGGATCACGTACAGACGCAGAGGACGCGGACGCCAGGGAGTTCGCGGTGCCGCGGACGACGCGGGCGCAGATCGTGCCTAAGCACGTCAAGATGCCTCGACGACGCGCACGTGTGTGCGTGGGTTTAGCTTTCTGTTAGTGGAGTTAGTAGTCACTTGTGTTAGTGAATGAACGTGTGTATTTTGTTAGTTGTATCCGGGAGCCGTGGCTACAAGTTAGGCATTGGCGAACGATTTGGGCAAGCAAAAAATTAGTATGTTCCTCATTCTGTTCTCTACTCGCTCTGCTCTCCGTCGCCACGACGGGGAAGAGGAAACTGGCCCGTGAGCGGCCGGCGACCTCGCATAGCTATCCGCTGCGCTCATCGTCGTTGCCGTGTAGGGCCACGACATAATCTCTCTATATATTTGTAATTCAGCAACTCAAGGAATATTCTTTTACATGTTTTAGTCCTACATCTATAGCGGGCAGGACAAAGTCATGTCAAATTCCTTATGTAAAATGGTGTGTGCGCTTGGCGCCCTTTTCACATTTTCGGAACCGGATCCTCTAACGTCATTCGGCTCAACTGCAATGTCCAGCTGCTGCCGGCCCATTTGCAGACCAAGCAGAGGCGGAAAAACGTCACGAGAATGAAGGGGAGGGGAGGGGAGGTAAAGAGTGCAAGAAGGGACCGTGCTCGCGCGTTTTGGCGCGAGGAGCGGACGAACTGATTGCCGGGCAGGACAAGCTTCTCTGCAGCGCGCTCGAGCATTTTGGAGTGAGGAGCGATTGAGCAAAGGAGGCGACCGCTGGGCGCCTAGGTGAGACGAGTTTCTCGGCAATTCAATCATGTGCATATGTCTTCAACGGTTCTGCCTCTCTTCTTCCATCTCATGAATGGCTCACCTAGAATCAATCAAACTTCCATCATCAGGTTATATTTAACTTGATCGAGCTTCCCCTTTTCTCATGAAGAAGTAGCTAGATGAAAATCGATAGATCTTAAAAAATAGATCTGAAAATCTGGAGAAGTCTGCTAAGTTTATAAATCCAGTTGTAAAAATATTGCAAAGGCCTTCAAAAAAAATTTTCACTTTGCTGGACCAATTAGTGATGACATTTTATTACTGAAGATATATTTTAGCAATGGACATTCCAGTCTGAAGTTGGACATTGACTCAACTATCGTTTGCAAGCTGAGCAGTTCACAATTAATGTATTGCAGAACCATTCATCAATATCATTCAGTCAAGGGTATGATTGAACCATTGCAGAATTATTCAGTTGAAGCATAGGATTGAACTGAATACTGAACATTCAGCACTATCACTCGGTCAGGCATTTCATTATGCATTTACAAACAATCGGTGGTCACAAACTCCCAATTTACGACACTGTCATTCAACAGTCCTGGTTCACGATCATTCATCATTGAGTTAAAATCTTTGGTGTATAAAACACTAATTCTGAAGCTAAAACACGGCTGGCCATTGGGTCTGCTCCAAGATCGTCCTTTCTCCGACGGCAGCGCAGGCTCAACAACACAGGGGTCGGCTGGGTGGAAGTCACCCGCGGCGGCGTGGAGTTGGCCATTCGCCCATTCCTTCTCCCGTGGCGGCGTGGGATTGGTGAAGCGAAGGTCGCCGCGACAGCGTGCAGTGGGCCTTCCTCCTTCCTCGGTGGCATGGATCTCCAGTGGCCTCGGCATCACCTTGCAGAGCATAAGCTTGTTCCGTTCGGTGGCACAGGAACCTCCGACAATGCGGGGGATCTCATAGGTTGACCGAGCGGCGTGGGCAAAAGGAGAGGAGATAGAGCGAGCGAAAGAAAAAAAAAGACCATCAGCGTTTGACACGAGAGCACCATATGAAGAGAAACGGACATAGATGCGGAAAGCTCCATCCCTCTAACGTAGAATTTACCGCGTTAGAGAGGATCCAGTTCCAAATTGTTGTATAAAGATCAATACATTATTGCTATTTCTTCAAACAAAATTATGCCGTCTCTTAGATTTTGTGGAAGCAAATTAAGTCAATACAATTATTTATGCAAAGTATATACAAGAAAGAATAAACAAAATTTTGATTTGCAGAACCACAATTCTGACAGTTCTTCCGAACACTAAAATACAAGAATGCTTCTATGACAACAGAACCAAATGACCGACAAAAAAAACAGCATATGTACCACAAAGAATCGCCGATAACCTTAGAACAACCTTAGAACACACGTGGGTCCTCTTTTTCCTTCATGTTTCCTCCACTTGCTGTTTCAGTTGCATGACTTGGCTCCTCAAGCTGCACGCTTTCATCTACATAATTCAAAATCATTAGCGCGTTAGCTAGTAGGTTTTTCACGGAATTTGACACCCAAAGACTTATCATCCAAAACAATTAATTAATTTAAAACAAAGTGAGTCATTCACGTATAATTAATTTAGAAATAATTATTTTAAATTTAAATATAATTTTTAAAACAGAAAATTTTTGAAAAAACGCACACAATGTGGTATTTTCTCTCTTCTAGTCAGAACAACCTTAGAACACGTGGGTGCGTGTGTTTTCTTTTTAGTATTATATAGTAGTATAGGATTTAGTTATAGAACAATTGGAGCCGAAAAATTTTATTAGGCCTTGTATGAAATAATCTTCTTCAAATTCCTCTCAATCCCCTTCAATCCCTCATTTTTAGAGATTAAACGAACAATATTCTCCCCCATGGATGATTTACCAGAATCCTCGAAAATTCAGGGCATGTTTGATTTATTCATCATCAATGGTTGCAATTAACTACATTGAGGACCCAACTGATGTACGGTACCATTTCAAATTATGGCTATAGAGCCTTTGTACTAAAGTTATATATGTACCTATTATTATACGTTCATTCCAGATAAATTCATGCTAATATTGGTGTAACCATCATTATTATATTATTACCTTCATTTCAAAATTATAACATCGTTGATTTTTTATAATATTTAATCATTCAGTTTATTAAAATAAATAATATTTATTCAAAATGTATAACATCGTTTATTTTTTCATAATGTTTGAGCATTCGTTTTGTTAAAATAAAAATATATAAATATTATTTATTTTGTTATGACTTGTTTTATCCTCGAATAAAATACAATCTTAACTTATACTTTTATATATTTATATATTATATGTAAAATATAAATGGGTTGTATGAAAATATGAAAAGTCAATGACTGTCATTGATTCTGTTTAGCTCTGCGCTACCGAGTGCGAGTGTGCCACTATCACTATCGGGTTCGCGATTCCGTAAAAACCGTCACGGTTATCGTGGTTTTCGCGCGTGCGGTATGGTATCCCCGCGGTTTAGTTTCAATAATTTCGTGCGAATTCAAAAATTTGAAAAAATTCATTTTATCACAAAAATATATATTTTTATAAAAAATAAATTTCGCGTGGTTTGCCCAAAAAACCACGGTATGTGGCGCGGTTTTCACGCGGTTTGACCGAAAACCGCGGCACGACGTGGATTTGGATTTGGTTCAAATTTAAATTACGGTTTTCGCGGTTTTCACGCGGTTTTCCACGGTTTTTTGCGCGGTTTTTGCGGTTTTTGGTGTGGTTTTCGTGGTACGCACGAAATCGTTCAAATTCAAATTTGGTACTGTTTATCGCCGGCCAGTTTTTATGGTTTTCATGTGAAAATCACCTTACCGGTGAGGGGCGACACAGCTGGTGATTTGGTTACTTTACGACATGCGTTTCCAATCTGACACAGTAAGCTGCCAATGATCAGCTCTGGGTTATTGCGATCATCCGAACTCATGATGTGGGCTTTGGCTCAGTTTTTTTTCCTTACAATCTTTTTTTTTCTCATTACAGCTCCACCACGTAATAATCGAGTATATACATGAAGCAGCATGCTTTCGTCATCCCTGACGAGTCAAGTTGTGTGTTATGATGTCTATCCTACGGTATGCTCTTACATATGCTACTCAACTATGAGAAGTTGTATACTTACGATCGCTTCCAATCTCATAGCATGCTATCATATGCCCTAGGTATCGTGTATATGGCTGTCAGGTCGCAACTACTCATCCAGCTATTGGTCATAGAATCCCCGTCTCTGGTTTTGGGGTTGTTCACCTATATCACAAAACAAGCAGACAACAATGAACAGTCTCAGCGATTGAGGGAAACAATCGAATAAAACTAAGTTGATAATACAATTACAATACAACACATTTTAAACTAGGCAAATAAGATCATTTTGCAGTATCATGCAGACTCTTGTACGCTAGCTACCATGGAAAAGAATAAGCTACTTACCGAAGACATCATCATCATCATCAGTTTGACTGGTGAAAAATGGAGTCAGATAGTTCCTGTCAAGGGCGGTGAACGATGTCGTGCTGCATGATCATTACAAGGCGATAAGCATTTCTCTTTTCATGTTATGACGTGTAGCAAATGGAAAGGAACTCGAAAGGAAGGGACAAGAAATCGGTGATTAGTTCTCCCAGATTGATTATGTAACACCCTGAAAATCGAAAAATTAAAAATCGAAAATTAAAAATCGGAACTTACAAATTTTTTTATATTTTCACATCTCGACATGTTTATTGCTTCTTATTTGTCAGATGTTGCTTAAAATCAATAAAGAGAAATTCATCTAAAAGATTGAGAAAAATTAAATGATTTAAAAATCCCAAAAGAAAGAAAATTCCAAAAATAAAGATTTGAAAATTATAAAAGAAGATAAATAGAAAAGGCTAGGGATTAATAAAAGTTTATTTTTGGATAAAAACTTATTTTGAGAAAAAGTAATAATAATCAGTAAATAGAATAAATAATATTAAATAAATGAAAATTATAAAAAGATATATAGGGAGAAGATTTCAAAGTAAAGATTTGGAAACTTTAATAAAAAGAAAAGGGTTGTGGATTTAAAAATATACTTTGATTCAAAACCCTATTTGGTGGTGGAGTAATATTAATTAGTGAGCAAATGAGTGATAAAATATTTTTAAAAGGATATATATGAGGTTTAGAAATTATTTTTGAATTAAAGACACATTTTCTTGAATTTAGAAAAAGAATTAAATTAAATATGAAAAATATATTTTTAAAATAATAAAGTGGGTGAAAAGGTTGAAAACACATTTTACAACTTAATTTTGGGTGTGCTATATTTTATTTTAAATTTTAGAGGTGGAAGGAAAAAGAAATGGGAAATACGATTTAAATTCGGAAATTAGAAAATTGCATTATTTATTCGTCGCCACGTGTTCGACCGCGTCCGGCCCCTCCCGGTCGCGCGCGACGCGTGTCGCGCCCGCGCGCCGCGTCGAGCCCGGCCCCTACTCCCCGCGCCGCGTGTCGCGTCGCGTCGCGCCGCGCCGCGGCCCCGCCCGCGCCGCGCTCGGACCCGCCCCAGCGTCGCCACGCGCCGCTCGCCACGCCCGGCCGCCGCCCTCCGCGCCACGCGCCACTCGCCACGCCCGGCCCCGTCGCCCTCGCACCAACGCGCCACCACGCGTCGCCTCGCCGCCGCCTCCCGGAGCGTGCGCCGCACGCGTCGCCGCGTTGCCCAGCCCCTCCGTGCGTTGCCGTGTGTTGCCGCCGAGCGCCCGCAACCGCCCCTCCTTTTCCCTTTTCTTTTCCCTCTCCGGCCGCCTCTATAAAAAGGGCAAGGAGCCCGAGCTTCACCACCACCTTGCCGTCCCATTCCCCCTCCGTATCCACTCAATCTATCTCCCAAACCATCCCGCGCCGTCGTCGCTAGTTTTCCGTCAGCCGTCGTCGTGGCCGCTCAGTTGCGCCGCCGCCGTCACGCCGGGTAAGCCCCTCCCCTTGTCCCCTGTGTCACCACCGCTGTCCCCGTGTGCCGTGCCGGCCGAGAGAGAGAGGAAGGAGAGAAGAGAGAAAGAGCGAGGAGAGGCGAGAGAGAGAGAGGGGCGCGGAAGAAGAGGAACAAGGAGGAGGGAGTGAAGAACAGAGGAAGCGAGGAACGGAAGGAAAAAAGAAAAAGAAAAGAAAAAGAAAATAAGAGAAAAGAAAAAAAGAATAGCAAAAATTTATAGAAAAATTTGGAACTTTAGGAAAAGGTTTTTTTTGAAATATTTGGGGAAAATCTCTGGGCAATATATATATATATATATTTTTCTCTCAAAAATAAATTAGGATTTCAAAAATAATTAGTGGACCGATTATTAAACCGAGTTTTGTTTTAAAAATATTTAGCCATTGCATAAATTATTTATTTATCTAGGAAAATATTATTTTTAATATATGGATTTTCTAAACTTAAAATCTAGATTATTTAGTATAATACTTAGATTCAAGATTATTTTTGGAATGAATTATTATTAACCCTAGGTCGTATCAAGGCTAGCTATTCGGAAATAATTGATCGTCACGTAGTTTATTCGCTTGGAATTTTATTTACGACTTAGTTGGTCATCACATAACGTTTATCATATAGATTTTCCAAAAGTTAAAAATCCAACTTATTTTATATATACAAGTCTAGCTCTGGTATCAATTAATTTTGATTTAAATTATTATAAACCCTAGGGCTTCTCGACCCAATAAATATTTTGATAAAATTGAAAGATAACCACTTCCTTTTATTAATATTATGTTTTGAATCATCAACCATAATATTTCTGAAACTTTAAACATATTAACTTAGAATAATACCACATTACGACTTAATCAAATCGGGTTCAATACAAAACATCCTTATAACTCTTTCGCTCTAACTCGGATTTCGCCGAAACTCGAACCTGAGCTTACATAAAATCATAACCTAGTATTAGGAGCCGCTTTCGCGATTCATTTGGCTTTTATTAGATCTTATTGGATTTTATTTGAATTCTAATCGAATTCAAATTGGATTTCTCGCACGTATGATAGAGTCCGAGGGAACCGTTGAGAACGTCGAAGACTCAAGCCAACAAGGTCAAGAGCAAGGCAAGTCAACACTTCCCTTTGAACATATTGAGCCTATTTTGCGAACTGATGTTGATTTAAACTTCAAAACATGCATGCTACACACAAATGAATACCTATGCTTGATATACCATGCCTTGATATTGATTACCCTTAGAACTATTCTTTGTAACCTTCGATGTGATATAACCGGAGGATATCTTCGGTAAAATGCTTAGCCATGCTTATATTAGATTCGTGCATACTCATGATTTTACAAAGAAGCTTCATGCTTGGGCAACTATCTTAGGGAAGGTAGTTGGAATACGGCATGTGGAGACATGAGCGCCACATTGCCTTGATCATGATGAAAATAGTTTTGATGGAAAAATAAAAAAAGTACAAAACCAATGTTTTTAGACTGGGGCGGATGGATTGATTTGGGTGGATTCCGGCAAAGGCTAATACCGTCCCTGGTCAATTAAGGACCGAGCCATGAGACTTATAACATAGAGCGAACCAGTACAACCGTACTTCTCGAATGGGTATAGACCTAGCGGAGTAGATAGCCGAGCGGAGGCAGTATCCCTGCATAGTGGTTCAGGTGTAGGTGTTGAGTTAAGGACCTACCAATAGGTAGTGTGTCCTGGGCCTACAATGATAGAGTGCCCGTAATTGTGATAAGACAAAAGGCCTTTATGTGAATAATAACTGAACTTCACGATGACTTAAAGATTAAGTGAGTTTTCTCTCTTACCCCGGGAACGCCAGAACTCCTCTCATTGCTAGAAAATGACGGCTAGAGTGCATGAGGACTTAAGTTCATGGAGCGGGTACTGCCAAAGTGAGGTTATCGAAAGGCTTTGCCGTGACCGTCCCATATAGAGGGATGAAAGCTCATTCAATGAGCAGTTGCGGAGTACGGGTAAAGTGTACATCCACTGCAGTGTGAGTAAATCAATCTATTCGAATAGCCGTGCTCGCGGTTAATGAGCGACGTGACAAGTTTCTCCCGTGGCTAGACTCATAAATTTTTAAAATGATGGATTGGTATGCATAATGATTTTTTTGTGCTGGTGAACTTAACTTCTCGACCTGCGAGAAGGGATAGACTCCCCAGGAAACCATGACGATCCGGAGACGGGAAACCATCCTTGGTATCACGATGGATGGCAGACAGAACCGTCACCGATTTAATATACTCTGAAACTAAAACTTGACTGGCTAGATGTTAGGTTTGTGAAATGATTTGCGAAAATTGGCTTTGTGCAAATAAACCACAGCCACCCTTTGAATGACCCTATCATGTGCATCATTCCGTGTTGGCTTGCTGAGTACGTTGGGTACTTACCCTTGCTATACGCACAAACCTTCAGATGGTGGAAACGAAGAGCTAGAGGACCCCTATGCTTACTGCCAGGTGGGCGAAGAAGGAGAAGACGTCTACTAGGTCTTAGTCCCCAGTCGTTGCCTGTAGGCGATCGACATGCCATTGCCTTCCGTCTGCTATCTTATCTAATTTCTGTTTTTGGTTGTATCCGGGCCGGTAGGTCCTATATGTATTGGATATTGCCTTCGGGCCTAATATTGTAATACTTTTGTGTAAGACTATTCGTGCACTTTGCACCTGATAATTCAGTACTGTATTCGTGGGTACCAAACTACTCGATCCAGGGAAATCGTACTATAAACACGAATGATTCCTGTTCCAAAAACGGGGGACCACAGAGCTGGTATCAGAGCAGTGCGACTATAGGATAAGACCAAATGGCGCCCCACTCTTTTATAGCTAGTTAAAGGGAAATATCCCTACATAGGATTATTTTAAAAATACAGACTATTTTTACAAAGCAAATATGTTTTTCCTTACACCCTTGACCCCCAATTCTCCACAAACATTTGATTTTTACCACTACCATTCTCTAACCCTAAGCTATCTTCAAAAAAATAGATGTCGAACTATGACCATGTTGGAACTTGGGAGATTGTTTAACCCACTAAAACAATGAGAATACACATAATAGGGCCCCATCCATAGCTTACCCTTTACTTTTCTCTTTCTCTCTGACAATAGATGGGAAAAGCCAAGGGCAGTAAATCAAGATCCCAGCAGTCTCATGGATTAACCCAGGACAACCCTGTGAACACTCCACCTCCTTTCCCTTTGAACCCGACCCTAGCCTAGGTAGTGGCTAACCAGACGCAGCTAATGACCATGATGATGCAACAGATGCAACGATTGTTCCAACAGCAACAGATGCAAACTCAGGGTTGGTACCCAGAGCAACGTTAGTATGTTTTGACGCAAGCCCTGATAACTCCCGCAAGTATACTGTCAAGTCCACGGGAAGCAATGACACCAAACCCGCCATTTGGATGGCAGGAAACACTTGACCCCCGCTACGGTTTCATGGAACAAGGACATGGAGTAAAGAACAATACATGGGACAAGTACACCAGGACCCCGATCAAGGGAGAGATACAATGCAAAAGAAAGGATAAAGAATCCAATCAAACAAACGGCCAAGGTTTTAGTTCGCCACCATCTAACCCCAAGAAGAGGAAGTCACCAAAATGGACTATAGGTGGTACTGGCAGGATGATCATCACAAGCACAGTGTGTACCCCTGAAGATGCTGAGGAGATTCCCCGACGTCTAAGGAGGAATGTGCACTACTTCAACCGTGGAGAGTTAGGGCACTATGCCAATGACTCGCCCTAGGACAACTGCCGCACCGTTTCGCACTCCAACACCTATCCGGCACCCCAAGGAAAAGAATGTGAATTGCTTCAACTGTGAAGAATTTGGACACTATGCCAACCAATGCCCCAAGCCACGCAAGATCCCTCCTCTTACCGGTGCCAATGCAAATGACCATAGGTGGCAACCCCAGATCGGGCAACAACCCGGATAACTGAAATCTGCAGCAACCCTGGTCTTGCTTTGAAAGGAATTAAGACAGGAACGACTATGCCCCTACCCTTATGTATGAAAACCCTAGATCGATATTAGTTATATTGTATTGTGGGACTACACTTGTCCAATGTATCCCCCTGATATAACATCTATGAACTGATATGAAGTTCCATGTTATGTCTTAAATGAGTTTATTCCACCAAGCTTGCTTCGAAAGATCACCTTAAACAACTTGAAGAAAAATCCCTTAGAATCGAGACCTTAGTGGATCAAGTCTCTTACCTTATCCACGTTGTTCAGATGGCGCACCGTCACAGAGCCTCAGCAGCTACTGAGAACCCTCCGGAGCCTAACCCCTCCACCCTAGCGGAAGTCATGGCTTTACAGACCCAACTGCTTCAAGCCATTGCCAACAACCAGGGGAATCGCGAAAGTTCAAGTTTAGGAGAGTTTATGAGAGCCAAGCCGCCTACCTTCTCCACGACAGAAGAACCCATGGATGTTGAAGATTGGCTGAGGGTAATAGAGAAGAAGTTGACTCTCGTCCGAGTATGGGAAGCTGACAGAGTCATCTTCGCCACCAACCAGCTGGAAGGTCCCGCAAGTGATTGGTGGGACACCTACAAAGAGACTCAGGCTGAAGATGCCGAAGAAACAACCTGGGAGGAATTCACGGCCGCCTTCCGTGAAAATTTTGTACCCGCCGCGGTTATGAGGATGAAGAAAAATGAGTTTCGTAGGCTGTGCCAAGGCAACACCTCGGTACAAGAGTACCTTAACAAGTTTACGCAGCTTGCACGTTACGCCACAAGTGACCTGGCGGACGAAGAAGAGAAGATGGATAAATTTATCGAAGGACTGAACGACGAGCCGAGAGGACCGATGATCGGTCAAGACCACGCCAGCTTCCAAAGCCTCATCAACAAGGTCGTGAGGCTTGAGCATGATCAAAGGATGGTTGAAAACAACCGAAAGATAAGGCTTGCTCTGGCCTGTCCAATTCAAGGGACATCTCAGCGACCCAAAGGAGCAACACCAACAGGATCGAACCCATCCATCATAGCGGCCAATCGTCCCTCTGCACCCAACAACGCTAGCAGGCCACTGGCAACACCTTTCCGCACCCGGCCCCCACTTTGGCAGCACCGGGAAAACGGAATGATAATTGCTTCAACTGCGGAGAATTTGGGCATTATGCCAATCAATGTCCCAAACTGCACAACACACTCACCGTACTGGAGCCAACGCCACGGTTGTGAGAGGAACCCCTACCCCGGCGCCCGGACGAATCTTGTTCAGAACGCCCCAGCCGAAGGAGGCTACCACCAGATTTCACCGTGGCCAAGTGAACCACGTGCGTGCAGAAGAAGCCCAGGAGGACCAGGTCGTGCTGATGGGTATGTTACTATCCATTCTGCACTAATTAAAGTTTTGTTTGATTTTGGGGCTTAGCATTCTTCCATAACCTCAAGAATAAGCACAAAACATAACCTATGTCAGGTAGACCTTAAGAGACCCATAATAGTACATTCACCCAGGAGAGATATGGTTGTACCCCATACCGGCACCAATATGCCCATCACAAGACATAGTATTTTCTTCAAATGACATGATGCCGCCACAAACCCTCAGTATCACTCTAGCATGGACTAGTTGACTGGGAACAAGATAACCTATGACCAAGAGATAGTCACCATGACCACCCCAAGGATTTCACCGACGAGCATAACCATAGACCAAGATACAATGAGGTATGAGCAAACCACAAGGAAAATCACCGTACCCAAGGGCGAAGGAATTGCAAAGAACGACTTGGGAAATCCAACCACTCGGATGTGATACGGAAAACCCAACCCGGTGAACCATTGCTACCCAAGGGTTGAAAGTAAGCTTGTGAGACCGACGAATGGACCAAAAGGGTAAGCCAAGATCTTGAGGACATGCTAGGAACTTGTGCGTTGGACACTATCTAGGGATGGTGATGATGCCAACCAAGCCTGAAATTGCCGATATAGCCCTTACCCTAAAAGCCAAGCTTGAACTTATTGTTAGGGGGTAGAGTGACATAACCCTGGACCCTCAGATTGGACACTCTATTGAGGCGAGGAAAAACCAAACCTTCTCTAGATAGCCTCTTGTCACCTACTGGAACCTCTAGACCCCAATCATGTCAGGATCACCACCCGTCTGCGGCTAAAGGTTCCAACAGTTCGAAACAGCAAGTCTATTATACAACTTAAGGAAATTAGAGACATGCTGAATCTTGCATGCTTGAAGGATGCCCCAAGGATTAAGAGCTGACAACATCATGTCATCAGAAACAAAGAATCGAAGTGGACCACCCTTAGAAACTCAGTAATAGATTCCTGCGTCACCCTGAGCAGCCAACCTATTCGTCGTTCTGTTAAGAAGAAGTCCTAACGGATCCATCATATATGTTTATACCGACCGACTCCCAATCACGAATCAACCCAAATCTTGGGGACGAGATTTATTGTTAGGGGGGTAGGTTTGTAAAACCCTGCAAATCGGAGAATTTAAAACCGGGAATTAAAAATCGGAACTTACAAAATTTTTTGATATTTTTACATCTCGACGTGTTTATTGCTTCTTATTTGCCAGCTTTGTTGCATAAAATCAATTAAGAGAAATTCATCTAAAAGATTTAGAAAAACTAAATGATTTAAAAATCCCAAAATAAAGAAAATTCCAAAAATAAAGATTTGGAAATTATAAAAGAAGATAAATAGAAAAGGCTAGGGATTAATAAAAGTTTATTTTTGGATCAAAACCTTATTTTGATAAAAAGTAATAATAATCAGTAAATAGAATAAATAATATTAAATACATGAAAATTATAAAAAGATATATAGGGAGAAGATTTCAAAGTAAAGATTTGGAAACTTTAATAAAAAGAAAAGGGTTGTGGATTTACAAAAATATACTGTAAAAATATACTTTGGTTCAAAACCCTATTTTGTGGTCGAGCAATATTAATTAGTGAGCAAAATGAGTGATAAAATATTTTTAAAAGGATATATATATGAGGTTTGGAAATTATTTTTGAATTAAAGACACATTTTCTTGAATTTAAAAAAGAATTAAAATAAATATGAAAAATATATTTTTAAAATAATAAAAGTGGGTGAAAAGGTTGAAAACACATTTTACAACTTAATTTTGGGTGTGCTAGATTTTATTTTAAATTTTAGAGGTGGAAGGAAAAAAGAAATGGGGAAATAGGATTTAAATTCAAGAAATTAGAAAATTGCACTATTCATTCATCGCCACGTGTTCGACCGCGTCGGCCCTCCCGGCCGCGCGCGCGCGCGTCGCGCCGAGCCCGCCCCATTCCTGCGCGTCGCGTGTCACGTCGCGCCGCACCGCGCCCGGCCCGCGTGCGCCACGCGCCGCGCCACGCCCGGCCCCTACCTGCGCACCGCGCTCGCCCGCCGCCCGGACCCGCCCGGCGGCGCCACGCTCGGCCCCGCCGCCCTCGCGCCCACGCGCCGCTCGCCACGCCCGCCCCGTCGCCCTCGCGCCCATGCGCCGCCATGCGTCGCCCACACCGCCGCCCGAGCGTGCATTGCACGTCGCCGCGTCGCCCACCCCCTCTCCACGCGTTGCCGCGTGTCGCCGCCGAACGCCCGCAACCGGCCCCCGTTTCCCTCTTCTTTTCCCTCTCGGCAGCCTCTATAAAAAGGGCAAGGAGCCCGAGCTTCACCACCACCTCGCCGTCCCATTCCCCCTCCGTATCCACTCAATCCATCTCCCAAACCGTCCCGCACCGTGGCCGCTCGTTTTTTGTCGGCCGCCATCGTCGCCGCTCAGTTGCGCCGCCGCCGTCACGCCGGGTAAGCCCCTCCCCTTGTCCCCTGTTTCACCGCCGCTATCCCCGTGTGCCGCGCCGGTCGAGAGAGAGAGGAAGGAGAGAAGAGAGAAAGAGCGAGGAGAGGCAAAGAGGGGAGAGAGGGCCCCGGGAAGAAGAGGAACAAGGAGGAAGGAGTGGAGAACAGAGGAAGTAGGGGAGGGAAGGAAAAAAAGAAGAAGAAAAGAAGAAGAAAAAAAAGAGAAAGGAAAAAAAGAATAGGAAAAATTTATTGAAAAATTTGGAAATTTAGGAAAAAGTTTTTTTGGAAATATTTGGGGCAAATCTCTAGGCAATATATATATATATATTTTCTCAAAAATAAATTAGGATTTCAAAAATAATTAGTGGACCAATTATTAAACCGGGTTTTGTTTTAAAAGTATTTAGCCATCGCATAAATTATTTATTTATCTAGGAAAATATTATTTTTAATATATGGATTTTCTAAACTTAAAATCTAGATTATTTAGTATAATACTTAGCTTCGAGATTATTTTTGGAATCAATTATTATTAACCCTAGGTCGTATCAAGGCTAGCTATTCGGAAATAATTGATCGTCGCGTAGTTTATTCGCTTGGGATTTTATTTACGACTTAGTTGGTCATCACATAATGTTTATCATATAGATTTTCTAAAACTTAAAAATCCAACTTATTTTATATATACAAGTCTAGCGTCTCGTATCAATTAATTTTGATTTAAATTATTATAAACCCTAGGGCTTCTTGACCCAATGAATATTTTGATAAAATTGAAAGATAACCACTTCCTTTTATTAATATTATGTTTTGAATCATCAACCATAATATTTCTCAAACTTTAAACATATTAACTTAAAATAATACCACATCACGACTTAATTAAATTTGGTTTGATACAAAACATCAAATCCTTATAACTCTTTCGCTCTAACTCGGATTTCGCCGAAACCCGAACCTGAGCTTACATAAAATCATAACCTAGTATTAGGAGCCGCTTTCGCGATTCATTTGACTTTTATTGGATCTTATTGGATTTTATTTGAATTCTAATCGAATTCAAATTGGATTTCTCACACGTATGATAGAGTCCGAGGGAACCGTTGAGAACGTCGAAGACTCAAGCCAACAAGGTCACGAGCAAGGCAAGTCAACACTTCCCTTTGAACATATTGAGCCTATTTTGCGAACTGATATTGATTTAAACTTCAAAACATGCATGCTATACACAAATGAATACCTATGCTTGATATATCATGCCTTGATATTGATTACCCTTAGAACTATTATTTGTAACCTTCGATGTGATATAACCGGAGGATATCTTCGGTAAAATGCTTAGCCATGCTTATATTAGATTCGTGCATACTCATGATTTTACAAAGAAGCTTCGTGCTTGGGCAACTATCTTAGGGAAGGTAGTTGGAATACGGCATGTGGAGAGATGAGCGCCACATTGCCTTGATCATGATGAAAATAGTTTTGATGGAAAAATAAAAAAATACAAAACCAATGTTTTTAGACTGGGATGGATGGATGGATTTGGGTGGATTCCGGCAAAGGCTAGTACCGTCCCTGGTCAATTAAGGACCGATCCATGAGACTTATAACTTAGAGCGAACCAGTACAACCGTACTTCTCGAATGGGTATAGACCTAGCGGAGTAGATAGCCGAGCGGAGGCAGTATCCCTGCATAGTGGTTCAGGTGTAGGTGTTGAGTTAAGGACCTACCAATAGGTAGAGTGTCCTGGGCCTACCAATGGTAGAGTGCCCGTAATTGTGATAAGACAAAAGACCTTTATGTGAATAATAAACTGAACTTAATGATGACTTAAAGATTAAGTGAGTTTTCTCTCTTACCACGAAAACGCCAGAACTCCTCTCATTGCTAGAAAATGACGGCTAGAGTGCATGAGGACTTAAGTTCATGGAGCGGGTACTGCCAAAGTGAGGTTATCGAAAGGCTTTGTCGTGACCGTCCCATATAGAGGAATGAAAGCTCATTCAATGAGCAGTTGCGGAGTACGGGTAAAGTGTACATCCACTGCAGTGTGAGTAAATCAATCTATTCGAATAGCCGTGCTCATGGTTAATGAGCGACGTGACAAGTTTCTCCCGTGGCTAGACTCATAAATTTTTAAAATCATGTATTGGTATGCATAATGATTTTTAAAATTGGCTTTGTGCAAATAAACCATAGCCACCCTTTGAATGACCCTATCATGTGCATCATTCCGTGTTGGCTTGCTGAGTACGTTGGGTACTCACCCTTGTTATACACACAAACCTTCAGATGGTGGAAACGAAGAACTGGAGGACCCCTATGCTTACTGCCAGGTGGGCGAAGAAGGAGAAGGCGTCTACTAGGTCTTAGTCCCCAGTCGTTGCCTGTAAGCGATCGACATGCCGCTGCCTTCCGTCTACTATCTTATCTAATTTCTGTTTTTGGTTGTATCCGGACCGGTAGGTCCTATATGTATTGAATATTGCCTTCGGGCCTAATATTGTAATACTTTTGGTGTAAGACTATTCGTGCACTTTGCACCTGATAATTCAGTACTGTATTCGTGGGTACCAAACTACTCGATCGAGGAAAATAGTACTATGAACACAAATGATTTCCGTTCCAAAAACGGGGGTCCACAGGTTAAAGGATCTGTACCCTTCTTCCGATCGTTCCACAACCCGCGCGCTTGGTGGGGCACCATCCTACTGCAATTTGCCATCGCCTTCTTGTCAACAATGGACACCGGGAGATCCATGAGGCTGCTAATGGAGATCGGTGGAGCTTACGCTTTAGGGTTTTGCAAAAGCTAGGGCGAGAGGCTGCATGCGCAAGATGAAAGTGAAAGCACTGGTTGAGCAAACGGAATCCAAATGGATCTCACAAGTGGGATTTATAAGTCACGTTCGACGTTTCGAACTTCGAGAAAGAAAGAGAAATCATCGGTGCAATTATTGCAGATTTGTTTATGACAGTTTAAGTTTTTGACTTCAATCCAAATTCAACTCATGGTTGTGTTCTTGGTCTGGACTAGGCAGAGAATGTAGTGGCATACTCTAAACCTTCTCGGTCATTTGAGAACAATTAGGTGAGTTCGACAACTATAGTTCTAGGATCTTTGGTTGAGAACATTGTCCTGCTCATTAGCATTAATGTCTGGGGCTACTGTTAGTGTCAATGATAAGGCATGCCTCCTATACTTGGGTTCCTGGTATACGGCAATACCATATACCTAAAGATATACTAGAAGGTGTCCTTTAATAAAGGAAATACGACATATACAGAAGAAAATTGTCTTCTTGGAATAGAAGGTGTCAGAGTCCTATATGGGAAAGACAAGGCTTCCTTAGCCCATATCCTATACTAGGTTCTCCGAGTTCTACTTGGAGAGGAAGGTGATCTATGCTATAAATACAAGGCTCTCCCAAAGAATAAGGGATCGAGTTATAAGTCAGCCAAATTCATATCAACATATAATCCAGAGAAAACCTAAACCCTAGTAGCCGTGTAGATCTTGTCGGGCCGTTTAGTCGGCGGATTAGACTAGTTATTCAATTCCCCTATTGTAATACTTATGGTATTCTCATCCATATAACCATACAAACTGGAGTAGGGTTATTACTCATCCTGAGGGCATTGTCACGCCCAGAAATTTAGCCAAATTTCCAGACTATTTTGTGTATAAATCCCCGTCCAGGAATCAGCCAGGGTACACAAAACGACAAATCAATATATGGATCCAAATGTAAATAAAGCGTAAATACTTACAGCAGAGGCACTTAGTCCTCACACCGAAAAGAAAGCGGTAGCGAAACAAGGCAATCCTAGTGGGGCTTCAGCACCACTCCATAGGCAAAACTCAACTGGGGTATAAGCCTTGGTCCTCTAACTCCGTCTTCAACTCAGAAGCACTATACTTCTGAAAGGGGGAAATAGCAAGGCTGAGTACAACAACCGTACTCAACAAGCCACGCCAATGATACATACGTGCAAGGGGAGACAAAGGGAGGCTTGTGGCTATTTGCATAAAGGTGTTTGCAAATATTTATAGTTTAAAACAGTAAAACTGTTGATTAATTAAGGCAAGATTAAAGTTCACTGAACAACGCTACGCGACGTTGAACAGACCCAACCATTCCACCTGAACTAACCTAGTTCATTAAGCCAAGTTAATTAAGAGTGTGGGACTAATCACGGTGAATCTGGTCGATCGCCCATAACCGTGGGTACGGCTATTTGAATAGTTTTACTCTATCAGAGGTGTACAACTGTACCCATAAGACACAGCCCCACGAAACGTCTTCGTGCACTGACATGCCACCACGACATACTGGAAAGGAACTGTGACAGGACCCTTCACATAACCCTCCCTAACCAAGCGCACCACACTTCAAGTTTCGTCCCTACCTTTAAAACCAAGGTAGGCAGTCCCTCTTGTGCTTAGGTGAATCCAGAAGCCGCATAGACCGTCACAGGGCCTATCAAAACTCCATCACGCTCACCCTTGTCTGGGTACGTAGGACAGGGAAAAGCTACACTACAAGCCCAGTCATTGCCCACGCTAGCTTGTGGTACGCACGGTAATTCTTCTAGGGTTTCCCGTGAACCGGTCCTTAATTGCCATGAGTGCGACAAGCAAAACCATGCTCCCACAACCCACCATTAAGCCATATTTTAGTTGGATAATTATGACCAATAAAACATGGTCAACTGTCTCGAGCTCACAACTCGTCATATACTAAAATAGATAATGTGATTACCCATTTAGTGAGCTAGTGGTAATTAAGCATTGCTAAGCATATATAATCCTAGCAAGGTCAACATAAGTGATACAAGCTAATTATCACCCAGGTTTGACAACGAATGATTATCAAGTAAACATGGCACAAGCAAGGAGATAGGTAGTCCCAATTCCCATATAATTAGCAAAACATGCAATTTATTTGCAAACGATAAAACATTTTATAAAGTAGGCTCAATATGCTTCAAGGGGATTGTGTGACTTGCCTTGCTTCTTCAAACCATCTTCCGAACTCTTTTCCTCGTGAGCGCGAACTTCCGAAACGGCGAAATCTACACGCTGGCATGCAAAATGAGGAAAACCCCTAAATAAAACCAAATAAACATTACATAAAAAGTAAACCAACACGTAGAGCTCAATTTTATATGAATTTTGCAAGTTGAATGGCCCAATTTGGAGTTCGTATGAATTAAATATGAATTTTAGAAGTTTTGAGCCATTTAAATGGATTTCTAGAAATTAAACCGAATTATTGCGCAATTATTAATTATTTTCTCAAAGGAAAAGGGCGGCACTGACATCAGCAATTGGGCGGCGGCGCCGACAAGCGAGCCCCACGCGTCAGTGGGTCAAAGGGGCCGGCTACCATGGATCGAGTCCATGAAGGTGCGGGCGGGTGCACCATGTGGTGCACATGTGGCGTCGACGGGGCACCAACGTGGCGGCCACGTGGGTGTCTACACGGACGGCGCCGATCTGCCCGGCGGCAAATCGGATGGCCACGGGAGGACGGGGCAGCGCCCGCCGCCTGACCGGCCAGGAGGCGACAACGCGCATGGGAGAGCGGGCGAAGGAGGGCAGAGAGGAGAGAAAAGGAAGCTCACCGAGCGCATAAAGGCAACCCGTGGCAACGTGGGAGGGAGGCCGACGGTGGAGGGCATCGGGACAGTGACGCAGACGGTCGTCCAGCGGCATCTGGCCAAGGCAGAGGGACGGCCGATGTGTGGCTCGATGAGACGAAGGCGAAGGCGAAGGCAAAGGCGTGGCTGGGCGTGGTCCCACTCATCGGCGAGGAGCTGCTAAGGCGGCGAAAGCGGCAATGGCTTCGGGTTCATGGTGGAGGAGGGGCTTCGACGGTGGTTTGAGGAGCTGGAGTGGCGGACGGGGTGCGGAGCGACGCGAGGAAGCTTGCGATGGTGGCGGATTGGCGCGGCGGTGCCTAGGACGGCGATGGCGCGCGACGGAGACGACGAGATGGAGCTGGAGCTTGGGTTGCCGGCGGAGAGGATGACTGATGGCCTTCGGGCTCGAGGAAGGGGCGTCCTCGGCATGGCAAAGCTGACGATAGCAGTTGCGCCACACGGGGGTGGCTAGGGTAGCGGCGGGGCACGGCTGGAGGCAACAATGGCCGCGGAGTTTGGGTGTGAGGTGGAGGTGGTGCTTCGGCGATGTTTTAGGGAGGTGGAGTGGTGGCCGAGGGGCAGCGCGGTGCGGAGAAGGTAAAGGTGGCCATGGCACGGCTCGCCGGTGACTCAAGCGACGACGCATGGCAGGCGGAGGGCGTCGACGGGCGACGGAGAGAGAGATCGACACAGGGAGGGGGTTTGGGAGCGTAGGGGGGCTCGGGCGAGTAGGGGAAAGGAAGAGGGGAGCATGGGAGGGGTTTGTATGGGTTCGGGAGGCGGCGAGAAGGCCGGGGAGAGGCGGGTTTGTTGGGCGGAGAGGGGATGCCGACGTGGGGAGGTGGCGGCGATTCGGCACTGGTTTGCCCAAGGAAAGTGGGGAACAGGTGGAGGAGTGGATGGAGACCGTGTCCCACGCACGTGCGAGCGAGGCAGGGAGGCACGAGGACGGTGGCGACATGGGCGGGGTCGGCAGTTGCCGGCTTCGTCCGGAGGTAGGGGATGATAGGTGGGGCCGCTGGCCCCACCTATCGGTGAGGGAGAGAGGAGACCGGGTGAGGGACTGGGCTAAGAGGTGGGCCCCACCTGTCGACGGGACAGGAGAGAGGAGGGGCGAGCGGGCCGGCTGGACCGGGCTAGCGGGGAGGGAGGAGAGGTGGGCCAAGCCGGCTCGAGGAGAGAGGGAGAGAGGAGGGAGGCCGAGCGGGCCACGATGGAGCCAATATAGACTTTGGCCGAAAATGGCCCAAAGCCAAGGGGAAGATTTTAAATTTTTTTCTATTTATTTAATTGATTAAATGAATTTTTATTATTAAAATTACTTCTTGAGATCCGAAAATTTAGTGAAAATTTCGGATAGTACTTTAGGGCATGGAGAATATTACAAAAATATTTCCACCATGATTTTTAGCGAAATTTCATTTCCCACATTAATTTCACTTGAAAATTTATTTTAACTTTTAAATAATCTCTAGAAATGCATTATTAAATGATTTTTAACCCCGAGTGAAAATCGGGCGTGACAGGCATGAACTAGTATAAATTCTTGTCCTGTGTCTTCTTGTTACGATCTCATGTATACCCTAGTTCTAACGTCCCCTATATCCTCTAGATATCATCTTCGGGTATAGCCCGTCGACAGGTATACGTGACATTGCGGTAAAAACAAAGGGAGACAGTGATTTTTATACAGGTTCGGGCCCCTAACTTATGGATAATAGCCCTACTCCCATTGGCCAAAGCCGGTGTTGCCTTTATATATAAAATTTCTCACGACTACAATATAGAGGATGATCTAATCTAGTCTTTGTCAGTCTAAAGACATAAAGTTCTCACATGTGGTCGACGGCTAGCGGTCTTCCTCGAATATGAACTCGACGAGATTAGAGGTTGCCCTGGCTTTTTTGGTGTTATGGGTGAAAGTGCATCTAGCCCCCTAAGTGGGTTTTGGTGGTTTAATTCTTCCTATTTCATCTATACATACTTTTAGGGGGAGCTCTAACTAACTCTTTCTACTCAAAACTTCTTTTACTCCTATCTTTTGTAAAGCTTTAACCAAGTTATCATCAACCACCAAAAAGGGGGAGATTGAAAGTGCATCTAGCCCCCTAAGTGGGTTTTGGTGGTTAATGAAAATTTGGTTAAGGGACTAATGAGTTTAATTGAGATGTGTGCAAGAGAATTAGTCCCTAGATGCTTAGTTGTGCAGGTCTAGAGAATGAAGAACCCTCAAATATAAATTGCAAAAAGGGAAAGAGATTTGACGACGATTTATAGCACTATTTTTTCTTGAATCTTGAGTTTTAGGAAAAATCGTACTATTAAGAGGGGTGAAACTCATGCCATGAGATGACCTAAGTGCTCTTAGTCAGAATATACTTGAGTGAGAATTTTTGGAGTATTTTTTGGAAATTACTCCCTCCCATGGCAGATAAAGCCGATCGGAAGTTCTGGGGTCCTAAGCCGGAACTCCGGACATCTTCACCTCGCAGCCAAGTCCTGAGAACTAAGTGTTGGCCGGAACTTCCGGTAGTCCCAGACCAGAACTTCCGGTGAGTATTCCAACAGTCTATGTGAGTAACAGCTAGGTGACGCAAGCGTGTACCTATATATATCCCACCTTGTCCCCAGCCCACTTTTGGCCGTCCAAACTTCATATTTCAGTCCCATAGCCTCTCATATAGAGCCACAAAACCAAATTTGTGAGAAGATTGAGTGATTGGTGTGCTAGGTGACTCGAGCACTTGGTGATTCTTACAGGGCTTTGGAGTGGTGCCTATTACTCTTAGAGAGCAATCTCCTAGACGGTTAGGTGTCTCCCGTGAGCCTCCGGAGAATTGTGGATTGGCCCAGGAAAGTTTGTAAAGGATCACCTCTCCTCCGTAAGGAAACGAGATATGAATAGTGACAAACCAAGCTAATCTTTCGGAAGTTGTCTAGGTAGAGCAATTCACGTTTGTGGTTCTCGCTAGAGGATCGAGTTTGGATCTTTGTGGTCAATTCGATCTCTAGGCAAGAACCTAGGAACGTTGGAATTTAAGACCATAGACTTTTTCCGAGGGATTTGCTTGGTGACGCAAGGGGTTAATTGAGACCCAACTCTAGGGAGTTCCTCAATGGAGAGTAGGATTCGTGGAATCCGAACTTCGGATAAAAAATCCTTGTGTCTCGTGTGCTACTCATTTTCTTACTATTGCTTGTCTCTATTGCCTGTGTGATTTTTACTATTGTTAGCAATATACCTGTGTAGAAAGTATTTAAATTTGAGCTCAGATCCTTTTTAAGTCACATAACACCAGAGGTTTCGGACAGTAACATCAAAAGTTCCGGATAGCGTGCGTTGATCAGAATTTCCAGGGTTAAGTGTCGGAAGTTCCGATAGCTGTGTGTTTTAACCGCTGCATTTCAAAGAAAATTTTACGATCGCCTATTCACCCTCCCTCTAGGCGACATCTACAGGCCTTCAATTGGTATCAGAGCCAACACTCTTGATAGGCTTCACCGCTTAGAGTCGATCCAAGATGTCGGAAGTAGAGAATCAACCTAAAGACGATGCAAATAGAGGAAAATCTCCAATCAAGGAGACAGGGGAAGCTTCTATACCTTTTGATTACAGCAAGCTTAATGCTCCCTCTAACAACTTCATCTCCGTGCCATCCGGGCGTGCACCTCAATTTGATGGTACACACTATGTCGCTTGGAAGCACAAGATGAAGTTGCATCTAATCTCTTTGCATCCTAGCATTTAGAGGGTTGTTTTTACAGGTATCAATGTGCCTATGGAGGACATGGACCTCACTCCGGAGCAAGAGCTAAGCATCCACCGCAACGCTCAAGCCGCCAATGCCATTCTCTCCGCCTTGAGCCCGGAGGAATTTAACAAGGTTGATGGGCTTGAGGAGGCCAAGGAGATTTGGGACACATTACAAGTGGCTCATGAAGGCACCCCAGGAGTGAGAGAGTCCAAGATTGAGCTCTTGGAAGGAAAGCTCGGAAGATTCGTGATGGAAGATAATGAGACTCCTCAAGAGATGTACGACCGGATGATGATCTTGGTCAACAAGATTCGAGGCCTTGGAAGTGAAGACTTGATGGATCACGTGGTGGTCAAGAGACTTCTTCGAGCCTTTGGACCAAGGAACCCTACCTTAGTCACTCTCATCCGTGAGAGAAAGGACTTCAAGAGGCTCACACCAAGTGACATCCTCGGAAGAATTGTTGCTCATGAGATGCTAGAAGAAGAAGCAAAGGAGGTCAAGCAAATGGCTAGGAATGTGGCAATGATCAAGAACAAGGAAGTCGCTTTGAAGGCCTCAAGTGATCAAGCATCATGTGAAGATGAAAGTTATGATGAAGAGATAACTCTTATGGTGAGGAAGTTCAAGCAATACCTTCGCCGAGGAGGATTTGGCAAGAGCAAGAGAAGTGAAGAAAAGGGAAGAGCTCGCCAATCCAAGAGAGCTTGCTTTCAATGTGGTGAATATGGTCACTTCATCGCTGAGTGTCCAAAGAACAATGAAGTCAAGCCAAAGATGGTCAAGAAGAAGCTTGGACGAGCTCACATTGGAGAGGTGTGGTATTCCGGTGATGAGGAGGATCCTGAGGAGAAGGATGAAGGTGATGGAGGAGTTGCCACCATCGCCATCAAGTCCTCATCACCCACCGAGGAGCGTCTCTTCTCCAACTTGAGTGATGACGAGGGTTACACCAACCCTTCTTGCTTCATGGCCCATGGGTACAAGGTAATACCCTCATTCAAGCTCTCTATTGATGATGATCTTGAGAGTGATGAGGGAAGTGAGGATGATTTGGATGATGTGATGAAATGATTTAGCAAACCGGCAATGCAACAAGTGGCTAAGCTAATGAAGATATTGGACTACAAGGAGAAATCCCTCGAAAGGCAAGAGGACTTGATCATTCTTGAAAAGAAGAGAAACCTTGCCCTAGAGGAGGAGTTGGCTAAGGAGCGAGAGAGAATTGAGAAATTGACCGAAGAACTCTCTTTGGTCAATGGATCAATGGCTAGCCTAAAGGATATCAATGACTCACTCCAAGAGAAGCTTGTGACATTGGACCAAAGTCACAAAGCGCCTGAAGTGCAATTTGATACCCTTTGGAATAGCACCTCTCCCTCCAATGAAGCCGCCAAGTCGTCCAATGCCTCCTCTAGCAATGGTTGTGCTAGATGCTATAGCTTTGATTTGGATTACTATGCAACTAACCTTGAAGCTACATTGGAACTCAAGAAGGAAAATGAGAGGTTGAGTACTTTGGTGAAATATGTGTGTTTGAAGAATTTTCACTCAAAAGACACCCTCTACAAGACCATAGTCACCCATGTCAACAAAGATGTGCATGGTCTTGGATTCTCCGAAGAAAGTAAGCCCTCAAGAAGGGCAATTGTGAACGGGAACCCATGCTTGAAGTTTGTCAAAGAAGGAGAAGCCCCACAAGCAAGCAAGGTAAGTTGTTCCCTGGCTGGTCATAGTTCCAAAAGTTCCGGATCAGCTGACCGGAAGTTCCGGGCAAGGAAATCTCTCGAACAGAGAGAAATTCCCGAAAGTTCCGGTAGGAACAACCGGAAGTTCCGGACCTCTACCACAACCAGGGAGCTGGCAGGAAGTTCCGGGCCAAGGGCCAGGAAGTTCCGGCCAGAAGGTATATACTATGAGTCATTTGTGATCCGCAAGAACCACAATGGTAAGGTGGCTGCTCACTTCAATGGAGGTCACAATGATAAGTATCATGCTTGTGTGTGGGTGCCCAAGGCGCTTGTGGCTAACATTCGAGGACCCAAACTTTGACAAGTTTGGGTACCTAAAACCCTAGCATGACTTTCTTTTGTAGGCATACTCCTCCGGTGGATCAAGTTGGGTGGTGGACAGCGGATGCACCAACCATATGACGGGGGAGAGGAGTATGTTTACAAGTCTTGATGAGGAAGGAGGAAATCACGAAAATATCATATTTGGAGATGATGGCAAAGGAAAGGTAATTGGGTTAGGTAAAATTGTTATCTCAAATGATCAATCCATCTCTAATGTCCTTCTTGTCAAGTCATTGAGCTATAATCTTCTTTCCGTTTCACAATTATGCAAAATGGGTTACAATTGCTTATTCACCGACGAGGATGTGACCATTTTTAGGAGAGATGACTCATCCGTGGCCTTTAAGGGAAAGTTGAAGGGTGATCTCTATCTTGTTGATTTCAACATAGATAGAGTAAACCTCAAAGCTTGCTTAATGGCTAAATCCTCCATGGGTTGGCTATGGCATCGATGGCTAGCCCATCTAGGGATGAGAAATTTGTCAACTCTTTTAAAAGGGGAACACATTCTCGGTCTTACTAATGTAACCTTTGAGAAAGATCGTGTGTGTAGCGCTTGTCAAGCTGGGAAGCAAGTTGGAATCCCACATCCTATCAAGAACATCATGACCACCTCAAGACCACTCGAGCTTCTTCACATGGACCTATTCGGCCCCGTGGCTTATCTAAGCATAGGAGGTAATAAGTATGATTGTTGATGATTATTCTCGTTTCACTTGGGTATTCTTTCTCCATGACAAAAGTGAAGCTCAAGAAGTCTTCAAGCACTTCGCTCGACAAGCCCAAAATCAATATGATCTCTCCATCAAGCGAGTGCGAAGCGACAATGGAGGAGAATTCAAGAATACTCAGGTGGAGGAATTTCTAGATGAAGAAGGCATCAAACACGAGTTCTTCGCGCCATATGATCCACCTTGAAATGGCATCGTCGAGAGGAAGAACCATACGCTCATTGAAGCGGCTAGGATGATGCTTAATGACTACAAGATCTCCGATGTCTTTTGGGCAGAAGCCGTGAGCACCGCATGCCATGCCATCAACCATATTTACCTTCACAAGCTTTTAAAGAAGACTTCCTATGAACTCTTGAGTGATAAAAAGCCTAATGTTTCCTATTTTCGTGTCTTTGGGAGCAAGTGTTTTATTTTGAGTAAGAGACCTCGTTCATCTAAGTTTGCACCTAAGGTGGATGAGGGCCTCTTACTCGGTTATGAATCAAATGCCCATGCCTATCGGGTTTTCAACAAGACCTCCGGTATTGTTGAGATCACTAGGGATGTGACATTTGATGAATCTAACGGCTTCCAAGGAGAGCAAATTGTGGTACATGTGTTAGATGATGTGGACCCAAACAAGGCTATTGCGACGAAGGCTATTGGCAACATACGACCAGTCGAGACGTAGGATGATCAAGTGAATGGTGATCAACCTCCGTTGTCGACAGCCAATGGTTCTTCAACAAGTCAAGAAAATGAGGTATCGGAAGTTCCGGTGCACATAGCCCGGAACATCCGGTCAGATGCTCCGAGCCCTAGGGATCGGAACATCTGGGCATCAGGTCTACCGGAAGTTCTGGGCCCAGAAGGCCGGAACCTCCGGGAGGCTGGACATGAAGTCGTGCCTCCGGCACAAGTGGATGGGCTCGATGCCGAGGGCACTCAAGAGCTACCTGATCAGGCTATAGTCCCCTCGGTGCACCATCCAAGAATACATCACACCGTTCAACGAGATCACCCCGTTGACAACATTCTTGGAGATATTCAAAAGGGGGTAACCACTCGATCTCATGTTACAAGTTTTTGTGAGAATTACTCTTTTGTCTCTTCAATGGAACCAGTTAAAGTGGAGGATGCGCTTGGTGATCCGGATTGGGTAATGACCATGCAAGAAGAATTGAACAACTTTACTCGCAATCAAGTGTGTTCATTGGTGGAGAGACCAAATAAAATGTGATTGGCACCAAGTGGATCTTTCGCAACAAGCAAGGTGAGAATGGAGTAGTCACTCGCAAGAAAGCCTGGTAAGTGGCACAAGGGTTCACTCAAGTCGAGGGACTCGACTTTGGTGAAACTTTTGCGCCGGTTGCTCGTCTTGAGTCCATTCGTATTCTTTTAGCCCATGCCGCTAACCATGATTTCAGATTATATCAAATGGACGTCAAGAGTGCTTTCTTGAATGGACCAATCTCCGAATTGGTGTTTGTTGAGCAACCACCCAGCTTTGAAGATCCCAAATATCCAAATCATGTGTTCAAGCTTCACAAGGCACTCTATGGGCTCAAGCAAGCCCCTAGAGCTTGGTATGAATACCTTCGGGACTTTCTTCTCAAAAATGGCTTTGAGATAGGCAAAGCCGATACTACTCTCTTCACTAAAAAAATTTTAAAATGATTTGTTTGTTTGCCAAATTTATGTCGATGACATAATATTTGGCTCAACTAATGTCTCATTAGGTGAAGAGTTTAGTAGGATAATGACCAAGAGATTCGAGATGTCGATGATGGGTGAGCTCACATTCTTCCTCGGGCTTCAAGTCAAGCAACTCAACGAAGGGACCTTCATCTCCCAAAGAAAGACGTACTCAAGAAGTTTGGGATGGAGGATGCAAAGCCCATCAAGACGCCAATGCCTACCAATGGTAATTTGGATCTCGATGAAAACGGCAAAAGCGTGGACCAAAAGGTATATCGCTCCATGATTGGATCCTTGCTTTATTTTTGTGCATCTAGGCCTGATATCATGCTTAGTGTGTGCATGTGTGCTCGCTTTCAAGCGGCACCCAAAGAATGTCATTTTGTTAGTGATATGCCCTAGAGGCAACATGGAGATGTTGGATATTGTAGGATCGAACAAGACCAAACAAACCTACCAGAGGGGGTGAATGGTAGGGAAACCAAAAAAACCAAATCTTTTGCGGACTAAAAAGATTTACCTCTTACCGATGAAACCAATCTACAAAGTGACAATGAACAGGAACTGTTGAAGCCGCCACCGGTCACATAGCCTTACCTGCCCCAGTCAGACCGCCCCTCCTGGCCAGTCAGACCGCGCTTAGCCTCTGGTTGGACCGTCGAGATCCAGAAAACACCGAAAGATGAACTCTCGAAGAAGTAGATCAAACTATTTCAACTTTATTGCATCTAAAAGTGTTTACAAAGTGCAAAAACAGCACTCCTCACCAAAATTTCAACCTAACTCAAAACCCTAGCTATTCTCTCAAGTTTCGCTCTTGAAAATCGATATCTAGGAGTCACACCCTCCCTCTCAATTTATACCATAAAATCTCCTACTCAAAGTAGGTATAGAACTCCTATTAAGAATAGGACTCAATCACTCTTTTTCTAAATCAAATTACAAATTACCTAAACTACAGTTGTGCCGGCCACATGCACACCGAGTCGGACTTCCTGCTCGGTCACATGCACACCGAGTCGGCCTCCCTGCCAGCCAACAGCCACCGAGCACACATGCACAACACACGCGCATGCATGTTGCATGCTACAGTGCTGCATGCTACAGTGTCACATGCTACAGTGCCGCATGCACCTTCTTCCAGCACTCCAGCCAATCCCAATTCAAGCAACACACATGCATGCAACAATGCATGTATCAACACACATATAAGTATGCTACAGTACCTCACCGTACTGTAGTGCTATATACTCCCATCCAATTTTTTTTACCTCCTTCGCGAACACCGACGCTTGTATGCACACCTCATGAAGCCCGTTGCGAACATCTCTCCCACACGATGTCCATCCATCATGTGTCATCTTGTATCCAACTTCGTCACCCGGCATCCTTAATCATCTGGACCTCAACTCCTCCCTGAGTCTAGTCCCGATCCCCACCGTTGACCGAAGTTGACCTCCAAGAATCCTGCACACAATCAGACAAAACAACCATTTCTGGGCATAGATATCACAACCTGACACACATTAGTCACACACACTCACACCAAAATCCACACATATTCTCAAACCAATACATTAAATAAATTATTTGCGCAACCAATTGTTCATCACAAATATTAATCATGACAATGATTTCATAGATATCATGGTCAATGTTTATGTATAAATAAATAAAGTCTTATTCAGTTTCATGAAATAGACATCTTGTATTGATCAATAAGTACGTGACTTATTTATGAGACTCTTTACGTATGGATCTATTTCTAAATGATCCCTGATCATATATCATATTATTGGAACAAATATGATTCTAAGATCGGCATGTTTATTGATTGATGATCATGTCTCATAGATCATGGGTATGGAGATACCAAATCAATAAACATGGACACATGTGTTAGAGAACACATTGTTGGATAGACCCACCATGAGACACTACAGGAATTAATGTGCCATTAGTTGGTCTCAAGTAGTGTTGATGCAAAGTCCTTAGACCTGAGATCATCATGGATTTCAACATGTGTAGTAGCCTATTTTGGGACTACCAAACGCTATTCCGTAACTAGGTAGTTATAAAAGTAGTTTTCGGGTTTGCTATAAAACATGGAGTGGGATGTGAGTGATCAAGATGGAATTTGCCCCTCCTTTGGAGAGATATCTCTGGGCCCCTCGAGGTAATGGATTATGGAAATGCATGGCCATGCTAAGTTGATTGAGGAGTCAATCAACAGACAGATAATCCAATACGGTTCGAGTGAATGGTTAAGCTATTGAAGGGATGGCACACATCTTGCCTATAGCTTAATTGGTATCGTGAGGCAAAGGGATTTATGTACACATTACAAGTTCAGAGCCGATATTATATTCTTGTATGCTATGGTGTCAATATGTGCTGCTTGGCGCCGCTGTTGACAGATCGGCTGAGTTAGACTCGAGCCGAAACCAAGTATACCTGAACCTATAGGGTCGCAGGCTTAAGGGGATAAGAACAGGCATTCGAGTTGGACTCGGATACGACTCGATCGGATAGGGATCCGATCGGATCGGGATCCGATCGGATCGGGATCCGATCGGATAGAGTCCTATGGGCTTACGACGTATGGGCGGCCAACTCTCTGAGATTTGGATGGGATCCGATTTAAAATAGAGTCCTGATCGGCCACTAGTCCCAGTCGGCCAACTCTATATAAAGGGGCAAGGGGTGGAGAGTTGTTGTATCAAATTGAACCGAATCAATCTGATTTGGCGCAACAGAAGTCGGCGAGATCAACCTCCACGGAAACCCTCCCCACTTTCAAGCCAAACCCTTGCCTTGCATCGCGGGCTAGCACATGGGTGTTCGGCATTCTGTTCCCGAACGTGTGGATACTAGTAGAGGCGCTGCTACGTTGCGGCGATGTTGATCGGCTACGAATCGGCTGTGGTGGAATCGACTGCGGTTGAGCGCATCGGAGCGAGGCGTGAGAACATGATCAGACGACTTGAATCGGCTACTCGGTGAATCGGCTGATTGGTGAATCGGCTGTCCCCGGGAATCGGTTGTCGGCAAATCGGCTGTCATCGGCTGCACTGTTCCAGATCGGATAGCTCCTGATTGGCTATTTCCGCTGCATACTCCAATCGATAACGATCTATCGACCCTTACTTGCAAGTGTTCCTGGTTTGCGCAGTAGAAAAGTTTTTGTTTTCGGCTAGCGTAGCCTCCGCGTAACCCTTCACATTTGATTGTCGTTAAGAGAATCCTTCGGTATTTGGTGCACACTCCTAACCTTGGTTTGTGGTATCCTAAGGGTTGTGCCTTTGAGCTTGTTGGATATTCCGATTCGGATTACGCCGGATGTAAGGTTGATCGCAACAGACTACCGGCACATGCCAATTCCTTAGACGATCACTTGTTTCTTGGTCCTCCAAGAAGCAAAACTCCATTGCCTTATCCACCACCGAAGCCGAGTATATAGCTGCGGGTTCTTGTTGTGCTCAACTCCTTTGGATGAAACAAACCCTACAAGACTTTGGCTACAATTTTTCCAAGATTCCACTCCTATGTGACAATGAGAGCGCCATAAAACTAGCCAACAACCCCATCCAACACTCAAGAACTAAACACATAGACCATGAGGCCAAGGGTGACATAGTCCTATCCCATGTGAGAACCGAGAATCAATTTGCCGATATTTTCACCAAGCCCTTAGATGAGAAGAGGTTTTGTGAGCTTAGGAGTGAGCTAAATATCTTGGATTCTCGCAACATTTCTTGAGGATTGGTTGCTTAAACAATAGCCAAGTATGAATCAAATTGAGTGTAAATTGAAATTGAACCTTTGTATATTGTGATCACTTCTTGGGTAGAAGTTGGTTTTGAAGACTAAGGTTCAAACATCTCCATATTGCCCAAAAATCATTTTTCAAAATGTTTGAAAAACTTGTGTGCTCGTTTTGATTGTGAAAACTTAGCTTTTGTTCTTTGTCTGATGCATTGTGACCATTGTTATGTACTGATTGCTTGCATGCTGGTCACGTGCGTCACATTTGTTTACATGTCCATCCATCCTTAGACTCCTCCCTTCAGCTTCCTATCAGAAGTTCCGGCCCCAGCCTGGAACTCCCGATATTTTCTCTGTCTTTTTTTTGGGCATGGCTGAAAGTTCCGATTAGGTTCGACTGGAAGTTCCGGTAGTCGGGGTGTTAAGTCCCAGGGGTGGCCGGCGACCGAACCCTTCTTCTCACTCTTAAACCGCTGCCGCCTCTCTGCTCTCTCTCCCCTCTCCCGGCGATTTGAGGTTCCCACCAAGTTCTCTCTTCATTCTTGATCGATTTCCAGTTGATTTTGGTCAAGGATCGACGCCTCGCGCTTGTTTTTGACTTCCGTTCGCCCGAGGTACTTCTTTCGATTCATCTCCCTAGTTTCACCTTCTCTTGCCCCGATCTATCAATTCTTGGACCTAGGGAGAAAACCTTTTGGTTGAAACTCGATTAGGATCTTGTAGATGGCCGATCTATCCTTTTTGAGGCAATGCGGGTGAGTTTCGGCCATGGGTTGTGTGGCTGCCAAGCACACCGGAAGTTCCGATGTTCCTGGACCGGAACTTCCGGTCCCTCTGCAGTCAACCCCTCCTTCCTCTTTCCTATCTCTCGTCTTGCCACTACAACATCCTCATGTTTGATTAATCCTCATTGCAGTGTCCGCATGACTCGTGAAAAGCGTCAGAAAGCTCGCCAGGACGTCTCGGGGGATGATGACAATAGTCCTCCCGTTCGAGGCCCTCGAGGACGTCTTGGCAAATAAAAGGCGCCGCAAGAGGATATGCGTCGGGATCAGACTCCTCCAACCCGTGCTACTTGGAACTGGCCTCTGATCATTCATGATACCGGAGGGGAGGGTGCTGGCAGTTCTCAACCCGCAAATGCACCTCGTGCAGCTCGGCGTTCCACCTCCTCCCGTCCACAGCTTGGGGAACCTGGCTCCTGGGGAAATCCCATCGAGCTGTACACAACTGAAGGATATGATGTTGATCCTCCTCACCACACTGGGTGCCAGAGGACTAACTATCTCAAACAGATAGACCGGTGTGTTCGTGATCGCCTGGTGGATCCGGATACCGTGCCTCAGGAGTCCCTGGATCCCCGTTTCCGGACTCTCTTTCAGCTCGACTGGTACAATTCAGTCTTTCTTTCCCGGACCAATCGAGTTGTGGAGATGAAGTATCTTGACTGGGGATATCTTCTGTCCAAGAACAATCCCATTTTCAACGAGCTGATGCATGTCTGTGAAGTCAAGAACATCAAGGACGTCCTATGCCTCGACTACTCCTGGAACACTGAGGTTATAGAGCAGTTCTATGCCACTGTCTTCTTCTGCTCCACAAAGAACGAGGTTTCCTTCATGAAGTGGAGGACAGAGGGACACCCTTACAAAGTGTCTCTGCCTCAGTTTGCAGAGATCTTGGGGTTTGATCCAGAAGATCTGAACCGTCCCAACATTCAATCAGAAGACCCCAGTCCCACAGTGCGCACCAGATTCCTCTATGCACCAGATGCTCCTCGTGACTATCTTGGGACGACAAAGGGGCTTCTACCTCAGTACAAGCTTCTTTACTCCATCTTTAGGTTTGAATCCTCTTTGATCCTTTCTATTTTGTTGTGTTTCCTTGTATCATTTTCTTTTTTGTCTCCGTCTTCAGGTGGACCCTGCTTCCTAAAGCCGGGGATGCGACTGCTCTTCCTACGCGCCATGCGCACCTCCTGAGTCGCATGCGGCTTAATTAGCCGCCCTTCAGTGTTGCCAAGCTTATCTGGTTCGAGATCTACAACATCGCCTGCGATCCCAAGCGAGGGTGTGTGTATGCTCCCTTCATCATGAGGATGATCAATAATGTGACCGGATTCTTCTACATCTGTGACCGTCAGCACAAGCCTTTCTGTCCTCACGTGCCGGTTGCACCCAGGATGCCTCCTCCAGGATCCCATGGCTCCGCTTCGGGTGTCGGACCTTCCTCCGTTCCTTCACGTCCTTCGGGCTCGAGCTCCAGCTCGCCCATCAAGAGGGCGCTGTGCTCATCTTCTATCTCTCTGCCAAGACCGCCTCCAAGGTTAAAAAGATCGAGCAGCGTCAGAAGCAGCTTCTGCGGGAGGCCAGTCAGGCGGTCTTTGATGACTCTGAGGAGGAGGTCTTTGAGGACCCGTTCGTGGCGTTTGAGACCACCCGTGATGTTGCTGCGGGCGAGGGGACCTCTACCTCTGTTCCTTGGGCCTCCGCTGAGGTGTCCTCGCACTCAGAGGCGGAGGACGACGAGGAGGAGGACGACTCTCCTGCTGCGGCTTCCCTAGCTGCTGGCTCCGGTGGCGCCACAGACGTCGCTGAGGCCTCCCCTAGTGGTGGTGATGACGACATTCACTCCGGCGACACCGAGATCGTTGCCAACACTGATGACTCCGAGTGACTTCCCTTCTCTCTTAACCCTTTTTGGTGTCTTGATGCCAAAGGGGGAGAAGATTGAGAAAGCGGGGGGGTCAATTCACTCTTTTGGTGCTTCTTGTCGTCTTTTTCCTGTCAACCAACCGGAAGTTCTGGACCTAGTGACCAGAACTTTCGACCGTGCATCTATCTTAGGCCATCTATTATCGTTTGGACATGTGAACCTTATATGTGCTGGGATGTAATGATTGCTAGACCTTATGATATTAATTAGGCTTATTTGCATGATCTCTTGTGTGATTTGTGAATGGTGAAATGTTATTTTCAATTTCTTTGAGTGCTTGCCATGTCATATGCACGTAAATTGTATCATTTCACCTTTGTTGCATCTCTCTGGGAAAATGAGTTGGTTATAATTTTCCCTAAACGTCTTCTATCAGTAATGCATATTTAATTCTCCCTATTTCATCTATACATACTTTTAGGGGGAGCTCTAACTAACTCTTTCTACTCAAAACTTCTTTTACTCCTATCTTTTGTAAAGCTTTAACCAAGTTATCATCAACCACCAAAAAGGGGGAGATTGAAAGTGCATCTAGCCCCCTAAGTGGGTTTTGGTGGTTAATGAAAATTTGGTTAAGGGACTAATGCGTTTAATTGAGATGTGTGCAGGAGAATTAGTCCCTAGATGCTTAGTTGTGCAGGTCTAGAGAATGAAGAACCCTCAAATATCAATTGCAAAAAGGGAAAGAGTTTCGATGACGGTTTATAGCACTATTTTTTCTTGAATCTTGAGTTTTAGGAAAAACCGTACTATTAAGAGGAGTGAAACTCATGCCATGAGATGACCTAAGTGCTCTTACTCAGAATATACTTGAGTGATAATTTTTGGAGTATTTTTTGGAAATTACTCCCTCCCATGGCAGATAAAGCCAATCGAAAGTTCCAGTGTCCCAAGCCGGAACCTCCGGACATCTTCACCTCGCAGCCAAGTCCTGAGAACTAAGTGTTGGCCGGAACTTCCGGTAGTCCCAGACCGGAACTTCCGGTCAGTATTCCAGCAGTCTATGTGAGTAACGGCTAGGTGACGCAAGCGTGTACCTATATATATCCCACCTTGTCCCCAGCCCACTTTTGGCCGTCCAAACTTCATATTTCAGTCCCATAGCCTCTCATATGGTGTTCTAGCTCATTCCAACTGAATTCTTGAGCCACAAAACCAAATTTGTGAGAAGATTGAGTGATTGGTGTGATTGTGTGAGTGGGAGAGCTAGGTGACTCGAGCACTTGGTGATTCTTGCAGGGCTTTGGAGTGGTGTCTATTACTCTTGGAGAGCAATCTCCTAGATGGTTAGGTGTCTCCCGCGAGCCTCCGGAGAATTGTTGATTGGCCCGGGAAAGTTTGTAAAGGATAATCTCTCCTCCGTAAGGAAACGAGGTATGAATAGTGACAAACCAAGCTGATCTTTTGGAAGTTGTCTAGGTAGAGCAATTCACGTTTGTTGTTCTCGCTAGAGGATCAAATTTTGATCTTTGTGGTCAATTCGATCTCTAGGCAAGAACCGAGGAATATTGGGATTGAAGACTGTAGATTTCTTCCTAGGAATTTGCTTGGTGACGCAAGGGGTTAATTGAGACCCAAGTCTACGGAGTTCCTCAATGGAGAGTAGGATTCGTGAAATCTGAACTTCGGGTAAAAGATCATTGTGTCTCGTGTGCTACTCATTTTCTTACTATTGCTTGTCTCTATTGCCTGTGTGATTCTCACTGTTGTTAGCAATATACCTGTGTAGAAAGTATTTAAATTTGAGCTCAGATCCTTTTTAAGTCACAGAACACCAGAGATTCCAAACAGTAACACTAGAAGTTCCGGACAGCGTGCGCTGATCGGAATTTCCAGGGTTAAGTACCGGAAGTTCTGGTGGCTATGTGTTTTAACCGCTGCATTTCAAAGAAAATTTTAGGATCGCCTATTCACCCCCCCCCCTCTAGGCGACATCTACGGGCCTTCAATTGGTATCAGAGCCAACACTCTTGATAGGCTTCACCGCTTAGAGTCAATCCAAGATGTCGGAAGTGGAGAATCAACCTAAAGATGATGCGAATAGAGGAAAATCTCCAATCAAGGAGACAAGGGGAGCTTCTATACCATTTGATTATAGCAAGCTTAATGCTCCCTCTAACAACTTCATCTCCATGCCATCCAGGTGTGCACCTCAATTTGATGGTACACACTATGCCGCTTAGAAGCACAATCTATTGGCTTGTCTAGGTCTATCTTGGCTTGTCCCCTCTCCTCCTAGGGGGTCTTGTATTTATACCCCCGGGTGTCCTCTTGTCCAAGTAAAATTAGGAAGACAAGTATGGATACGATCCTAGTAGACCTTGTAGTGCCCGAGTAGGACTCTATTTCTCTTTCCTTATCCGGAACACCTTTCGTATATGAGGCTTGATTCTGTATAAAACTTGATATATGGTGGGCCCCACCAAGCCAAACACAAAAGTATTAGGTATGTCTTATCCATAACACTGACATATAGCAATATTAATTATTCATGTTTAATGCATGTGATTGTCTTAATAGAACTGTCGATGGGTTGTACCCATCTATGGTATTTGTAATCTATGGGAAACATTGATACCATGGTATACGCGAGACTGCGGTAAAAGAGACGGGAGATATAGATCTTTATAAAGGTTCGGGTCCTCCTGCTGATGGTAATAGCCCTACTCCTACTAGCCGAAGCCGGTGTTGCCATTATATAATCAATCTCTCATAAGTACAATAGGGAGGAGAGTCTGATCTAGTCTCTGTCAGTCTAGTGGTGTAAAGCTCGAGCAGGTGGTCGGCAGCTAGCTATCATCGGCTTCCTCGAATAGGAACTCTGCGAGACTGAAGGCGGGTATATATCCCTCTTGGCTTTTGTGGCGCTTGTGGGATTGTGACTTCGTGTTTCTCCTCTCCTCCTGGGGGTTTTGTACTTATACCGTAGAGATAATCCAAAATTGGTTGAGGGGTTTTGATCCCCTTGATCTTCTATTTCCGTTTTCCCAAGAATTGGCACGAACCGTCTTGAATCATCGCCGTTTTCATCCCGTGAAATTCGGGATAAACCCTAGCCACCGCCAAGTCGTTCCTGGCCCTGTCTCTTCCTCCTTGGCCTACTTAAAGATTGCCCGAGGTCCTCTCGAGCCTTTCCTCTCCTTGCCCTAGCTCGCCATCACCCTAAACCTCCTCCCCACGAATCCCTCTCTCTCCACTGTCGTTGACGCATTCCAGCCACCGTCTGTCGTCAACCTAGCCATCGCCAGTCTACACCGCCACCACCTTCGGCACCGCAAGGGCACAAGGAAGCCCGTCCACCATCTTCCTGAAGCCGAAGCCCTGGATTGTTGTCATCGTTGTTCACCCAAGGGCCACCACCTACTACTGGTCTTCAACCAAGCCTCGCCATCGTTCCGTTCATCATCGGATCTCGTCGTCGCCACCATCAGGACCACGGCTACAGACGTGATTCTCCAGTCACTCTCTCCGAGCTTTGAGCCATTCATATTGAATTATCACATGAACAGCATGGATAAAACCTTAGCAGAATTGCATGGGATGCTAAAGACTGCTGAGGAAAGTATCCAGAAAAACGGTCATCATGTGATGATGATACAAAAATCTAAGTGCAAACATCATGTCAAGAAACTTTGCACAAAACAGAAGCTAACTCCCGATGAGATCGTGAGTGCCTCCAAAGCAAAGAAGAGCAAGAAGGGGTCGACGGCATCAAATGGTGTTTGCTTCTATTGCAAGGAGACAGGTCACTGGAAAAGAAACTGCAAGAAGTACATGGAGGATCTCAAAAAGAAGCAAAGTGTGACTTCTGCTTCAGGTATTAATGTTATAGAGATCAATCTTGCTACTTCATCTACTGACTCTTGGGTATTTGATACCGGATCAGTAGCTCATATTTGCAAGTCATTGCAGGAAATGAGAAGAAGTAGAAGTTTGAGAAGAGGCAAAGTGAACCTGCGCATCGGCAATGGAGCAAGGGTTGCTACAGTTGCTGTCAGCACTATGCCACTTCATTTACCTTCAGGATTAGTTTTGGAACTAAATAATTGTTATTGTGTTTCAACTCTATGTCAAAACGTTATTTTTGATTCATGCTTGCAAGAGGAAGGATATGACTTTAGATCAATGGATAATGGTTGTTCAGTTTATCTCAAAGATATATTCTATTTTCATACTCCATTGGTGAATGGATTATAAGTTTTGGATCTTGAAGTGTCTCTCATCTATAACATCAATACAGAGAGGCAACTCCCAAATGATACAAACCCCACATTTATCTGGTATTGTCGCCTAGGCCATATAAATGAGAAACACATGGAGAAGCTCCATAGAGATGGTTTGCTTCACTCTTTTGATTTTGAATCATTTGAGACATGTGAGTCTTGTTTACATAGAAAGATGACAAAGGCACCTTTCACGGGTCACAGTGAGAGAGCAAGTGACTTGTTGGCACTCATACATACTGATGTATGTGGACCAATGAGCTCAACGGTCAGAGGTGGTTTTCAGTATTTCATTACCTTTACCGATGACTTTAGTAGATATGGTTATATCTAATTAAAGAGGCATAAGTCTGAATCCTTTGAAAAGTTCAAAGAATTTCAGAATGAAGTACAGAATCATTTAGGGAAAACAATTAAGTTTCTACGATCAGATCATGGAGGAGAATACTTAAGCCAGGAATTTGGTAATCATCTAAAGGGTTGTGGAATTTTTCCACAGTTAACTCCGCCAGAAACTCCTCAATGGAACGGGGTGTCCGAATGGAGAAATCACACCTTGTTGGACATGGTGCAGTCCATGATGAGCCAAAGTGATCTTCCACTATCCTTCTAGGGATACATTCCTGAAACAGCTGCGTTCCATCTAAGTCAGTTAAAAAGACGTCATATGAGATATGTATAGGGCAGCCCCCTAAATTGTCTTTTCTTAAAATTTAGGGATGTGAAGCTTATGTAAAGCGTTTACAATCCAACAAGCTAACACCCAAATATGACAAGTGCTTCTTTGTAGGGTATCCTAAGGAAACAAGAGGATATTATTTTTATAATCGAGAACAAGACAATGTGTTTGTCGCCCGACATGGTGTTTTCTTGGAGAAAGAGTTTCTTTCAAGAAGGGTTAGTGGGAGCAAGGTGCATCCTGAAGAAGTTCAAGAAACACCAGAAAGCGTTTCAGCTATCATATAACCACAACAGGAGGAACAAGGTGTTGCACTGCCTGTTGTAGATACACTAGCCCCACATAGGTCCGAAAGATCACATCGTGTGCCTGAAAGGTACACAGGTGCAGAACAACGTGATATATTGTTGTTAGACAATGATAACCTAAGACCTATGCGGAAGCGATGGTGGGACCAGATTCCAACAAATGGCTTGGAGCCATGAAATCCGAAATAGAATCCATGTATGACAATCAAGTTTGGAACTTGGTTGATCCACCCGATAGTGTCAAAACCATTGAGTGCAAATGGGTTTTTAAGAAAAAGGCAGATATGGATGGAAATGTTCACATCTATAAGGCGCGATTGGTGGCGAAAGGTTTTAAACAGATTCAAGAAGTTGATTATGATGAAACCTTCTCACCCCTCGCAATGCTAAAGTCTATTCGGATTGTCATAGCGATCGCTGCATATTTTGATTATGAGATATGGCAGATGGATGTCAAAACGGCTTTCCTAAAAGGAAACCTAAGCGAGGATGTATACATGATACAGCCTGAGGGTTTTGTTGATCCACAATCGCCTGGAAAGATATGCAAGCTACAGAAATCCATTTATGGATTGAAGCAAGCATCTCAGAGTTGGACATTTATAAATTGACAAAGTGTTGAAGAGGTTCAACATGCATGATTCCAAGAAAGGTTTCTTGCCAATGTCACATGGCATCAATCTTAGAAAGAATCAGTGTCCTAGGACACCTGATGAGCGGAGTAAGATGGGTATGGTTTCATATGCTTCGGCAACTGGATCCATCATGTATGCCATGCTATGTACACGTCCAGATGTCTTGTACACTTTGAGTGCTACGAGCAGGTACCAATCAAATCCAGGTGAAGGTCACTGGATAGCTGTAAAGAATATCCTTAAGTACTTGATAATAACTAAGGTTATGTTCCTAGTTTATGGAGGTGAAGAAGAGCTCGTTGTAAATGGTTACACCGATACTAGCTTCCAAACAGACAAAGATGACTATAGATCGCAATCTGGGTTCATATTCTGTCTGAATGGAGGCGCAGTCAGCTGGAAGAGTTCCAAGCAGGACACTGTTGTTGATTCTACAACAGAGGCCAAGTACATCGTTGCTTCTGAAGCTGCAAAGGAGGCTGTTTGGATCAAGAAATTTGTTTCTGAGCTGGGTGTGATGACCAGTGCGACTGGTCCATTGTCCTTCTATTGTGATAATAGTGGTGCCATTGTGCAGGCTAAAGAGCCTAGGTCGCATCAGAAATCCAAACACATACTTCGGCGGTACCATCTCATCCGCGAGATAGTGGAAAGAGGTGACGTAAATATATACAAAGTGCACACGGATCTAAACATTTTGATCCATTGACAAAACTTCTCCCTCAGCTGAAACATGGGGCGCACACCAGAGCAATGGGTATTAGATACTCACATGAATTACTGTAGTGCAAGTGGGAGACTGTTAGTGATATGCCCTAGAGGCAACATGGAGATGTTGGATATCACGGTCAATGTTTAGGTACTAATAAATAAAATGTTATTCAGTTCCATGAAATAGACAACTCATATTGATCAATAAGTATGTGACTTATTTATGAGACTCTTTTTGTATGAATATATTTCAAATGATCCCTGATTGTATATCATATTTATAAAACAAATATAATTCTGAGATCAGCATGTTTATTGATTGATGATCATGTCTCATAGATCATGGTATGCAGATACCAAATCAATAAACATGAACATGTGTTACAGAACACATTGTTAGATAGACCCACTTTGAGACACTATAGGAAACTAATGTGTCATTACTTGGTCTCAAGTAGTGTTGGTGCAAAGTCCTTTGACCTTAAATCATCATGGATTCCAACATGTGTAATAGCTTACTTAGCGACTACTAAAAGCTATTCCGTAACTGGGTAGTTATAAAAGTAGTTTTCGGTTTTGCTATGAAACATGTAGTGGGATGTGAATGATCAAGATAGAATTTGCCTCTCCTTTGGGAGAGATATCTCTGGGCCCCTCGAAGTAATGGATTATTGAAGTGCATGGCCATGCCGAGTTGATTGAGGAGTCAATCAACAGAAAGATAATCCAATACGAGATCGAGTGAATGATTAAGTTGTTAAATAGGATGGCGCATGTCTTGCCTATAGCTTAATTGGTATCGTGAGGCAAAGGGATTTGTGCACACTTTACAGGTCCAGCCAAAATAACCCTCTTGTATACTTGGTGTCAATACGTTCTGCTAGGGGCCACTGTTGACGGTCGACCGAGTTGGACTCGGATCGGAACCATGTATACCTGAGCATACAGGGTCGCACACTTAACGGAAAAGAACAGGCATTCGAGTTGCATTCGGATACGACTCAATTGGATAGAGATCCAACCGAACAAGGAGTCCTGATGGGCCTATAGGCTCAGTCGGCAACCCTATATAAGGAGACAAGGGGTGGAGGGTTCAGTGTGTAAAAACCTAGAGCTTAAAAGATCATCTCCACGGAAACTCTCCCACATCCAAGCTAAAACCCTAGCCGTGCATCGCATGCTAGCACATGGGTGTTCGGAGTTCTCTCCCTGTATGTGTGGATACCGGTAGAGACATCGCTACGTTGCGGCGTTCTTTGGTGGCATCGAATCTCGTCGAGATTCGAGTTAGCCGAATTCAATTCGGCGACTTGGGGTCGGAATTTGGCTGGTCGGAGGGCCGGGTGAATCGGCATCGGCAAACCCTAAGCGCCACCAGGCAATCAGGCGACGCGCGTGGATTCCGGTGGGGTCTGGTCGAGGTCGGCGGGTCAGCCGATCTCGCTCCCGAGGTCGGCCGAGGCGTTCCTGGGTCGGCAAGGTGTTCCCAAGGTCGGATGGGACATCCGCGAGGTCGGCTGAGGTCGGCAAGACTTGTTCGAGATCGGATAGCTCTTGATTGGCTATTTCCGCTGCACTGCACACCAATAGGTAACCATCTATGGGCCCTTACTTGCATGTTATCCTCGATTGCACTGTAGAAGTTTTTGTTTTAGGCTATCGTAGCCTCCGCATTCTCCTCATATATTGGTTCGTCTAGATATTAAATATAACTACTTAGCCATGCTTTGAAACATTAGTGTCGTTTTATATGGGAATAGCTATTGATTCACTATGATTAATGATGGTTAATTAATGATGGTTCACCACATTTGGTCGTGGTTGGTTAATAATTGTTCATCTAAAACTTGATTAATGATGGGTTATGACACATGGTTTTGATAATCGTGCTCATGACAATTAAGGACTAATTCGCGAGCTACTGTTGTGAAGCATTAACCATACTAACCACAAACCAACAGGGACAACAGGTGGACTTTTTATATCATGATCCATTGTGGGGCACCAGACTGAGAAGTGGCAGAGATAAGCCCACGGGGGTCATTGGGGAGTGTTCCGGGTTACGGAAAGACGACGATCCCAGAAAGGTGAACTGCTTCGGGTTGTGTTTTGCGAGGGGTCCTATCACAATTCCACAAGTGGTGTCAGAGCATAATTCCACAAGTGGTGACATGTCTGACAGGACATGGTGACATGATGGGGAATTGTGTCTTGTAGCTAAATTGGTACACCTCTGATCAGAGTAAAATTGTTCGAATAGTCGTGCCCACGGTTATGGGTGAGCCTAACAATATTTTTTGTGATTAGTCCCACATTATTTATTAATGATAATAATTGGTGATGATAATTTGTTAGCCTGGTATGGAGATAGATCTGTGCAACCAGGTTTGGTTGTTCAAAGATGGTTTGTGCCTATGCAGTATTGGTGTGTTGTTGTAGTGATTGGTTAATATTGTTATTAAATTACTCAACTATTTTATTACTCTCAACTATTTGTAGTGATTGATCCCCACACATGAATGCTTTTGCTTTGGATATAGGCCTTTAGCTAGTACCATTGAAATCTATCATACCGTTCTATCGATTTTTTCATCACCTCACATTTCATTCAAAAGTCACTTTTATAAAATCTCACTATAATACACGGGGTATCATCTAGTATTATTTTCTATAGCAGTGTCAATAACTATTAATTTCTCTTCATGTTAAAGAATATTGTCAGCACACTGTTACAAGAAGAAAAAAGTTGACCAAGAGAGGACTAGGGCCAAAAACATCAATTCGCACCATTTATCTATACTAATATAAAATGCACCAGTTCATCTCAACATTTAGCAATTAACAGCGCCTCCCCGCGTCCGTCTCGCCGTGCCCTCCGCCGCCCGCCTCCTCGCGCGTGCCCTCCGCCCCCTCCTCCCACCCTCCGCCTCCTCGCGCGCGTCCCGCCGCCAACGCCGCCGCGCCCTCCGCCGCCCGCCTCCTCGTGTGCGCCGCCGCCGCCGCCCGCCGCGCCCTCCGCCGCCGCTCCTCGCACGCGTCCTCCGTCGCCCCCTCCTCCCGCCTCCGCCGCCCGCCTCCTCGCGCGCGCCGCCGCGACGCTCGCCGCGCCCTCCGCCGCCCGCTCCTCGCGTGCGCCCGCCACCAACGCTCGCCGCGCCCTCCGCCGTCAGCCTCCTCGCGCATGCCTGCCGCCGTCACCCGCCTCCTCGCGCGCGCCTCTATGTGTGGAATAAGGCCACCAGATAGGTATTCTATTTTCGCTGCACTGATTATGGAATCCTTGGCAATGTAGAGAAGGTTAGGCACTTACAGTGAAGCTAAGTTGTTGTACTCTCTTGTTCCCAGAATTTGCAGATCATTATCAGGTATATCAGGTTTGTCTGGAGCTTTGGCCCTTGCATCATCCTCTATAACATATACCTCTTTAGAAAGTGGCCTCTGTCCATTATGATACTTAGATTGATTTGTTCGAGTTCTTTTAGAGCTAACCAAACAACTCTCTGCAGGAAGATTGTACAAGGCTTCTGCCATTTTAATCCCAAACACTTTGGTCACAGAAAATCTTCCCTGCTGACCACATGCTTCTTGTGGATATCAACCAACTTGAACATAAAATTAAAGACATAAACCAGATCAGCATAAAATCGTACACACTATAGATGAATTTTTCATTTTATGATCAATAGTTCCCCAATGGTAATATTACCATATTCTTCAAAAATGACGTAACCTTCAGAGTAGCCCTGGCATTTGGGGGGCATGGCACATACAGTTTGACAGAGTATGGACTGCAATTTTCAAATTGGCCAGTTAAGAGTATTTCTGAACAACTGAGCTCCAACTTAGATGTCTGAGCTGACAATGCAGCTAATATTCTATAATGATCAATTCTATCCATCCCTGCTATCATGATATTCTCATCTGTTGTATGAAACAATGATTCTTCTGCATAAATCTGCTAGATTTAGATGTTTAAAGAAGACACCAATCGGATGGGAAGAATATCCTTGATGCAGTAGAAAAGATTTTAGAAATAATTCCAAATCTGTTATTTTCATTAACTTTAATGGTACAATGAAAGATCATTTAATTTATCTTTCTATAGAAGGATTGAAGCATTAGCTGAAATAACAACAGAAATATTACCTGGAAAATTCTTGTTCATATTCTGTCAATAGTAAGTTCCCTTTCATATTCTGTCAATGGGAATATTGAGACTACTTGCAAATGTATTATGGACATTATGTTATCCACTTTACACAAGGTTTTAGCATAACCCATAAACTTAAGTATACTGCAATATAACTTCAAAAGCAAGGGTGCTAGATATATTATTTGTTATCATTACGTTTTTGAGTGTTATTTATTTTTGCCTTACACTATGAAGCTAACTAGGTGTAACATCGGTTCATTTGTTCTGCAATTAATGCTCTGAAAGCTATCAAAGGCAGTCTGGTAGATCCACAAGGACGCCTTAACAGTTGGAACCGTGGAGATCCATGCATGGGAAAATGGTTTCATGTTCTCTGTTACAATGCAACAGCAAGTGATGCATATCTCCGTGTACTAGAATTGTATGAGCATAAGTGATCTTCTTGTGTTCTTATTATACCACATTTTTCCGTTGCTTATGTTATTACTTGCTTTTGTTGGTTCTTATGTTATGTTTTGCTGTTGGTGATGAATTGGAAAACATGAGCTGGCGTCATATTTAATTTTGTTGAATGTCATAACAGAGCAAGTTTTGCCTTCATATATTCGCATTTTTACGAGATGTGACCAGATACTTATCCACTGCTGCTGATAGCTTCTCTGTTTTAGAAGTAGAATGATGTTACTGTGTTCTTTACATTCTTATTTTTGACCATTCTTGAAAAATATACTGTGCTATTTGAGTATCCGTCGCCTTGATGGGGCTATTAGTGCAGTAAAAAAAGTGTGCTCAATTTTTCTCTCTAAAGATCTCATCTCTTTTTTCCCCAAGTGAATCTAATTGTCATGACACCTATACGTAGGCAACTTCTACAATTGGATTTACCTGGACCTTTAGCTCCTGAGCTTGGTCAGCTTTCTCACATGCAAATAATGTATGTTGAACATAACTAGATCATTGATAAATTAATGAGTTAGCTTTATGTGGGTCTTTGGATGCCCACTCATTTTATACTATAGGTAGTCAACCAGAAGGGCACTGAGTTTTAAATTTTTGTTCTTCCCACTGAAGAGATTTTATGTGGAATAACATCGGTGGCAAGATACCTAAGGAGGTTGGCAACATCACTTCTCTGAAATTACCGTAAGTTGCAACCTGCATTACTCCAGTTTCATCAAGATGAGTTTCCTTCACATCTTTCTCGTTAGAAATTGTGGCTATCATCTTCTAGAGCTGCTAATTCAACTTAGTTATTTATTTGCTATAAAACTATTGTTTTAACTGAATCGGTGTCTTCATGTCCTTCTGCTTGAATCGATGACTTACATGCTATATGCTCTATGATGTTTCAGTTTGTGACTTGCACGTTGGTACAACCTTACGCAAATATGATGAAAAACGATACGAAGGGCACGCCAGATTTTTCAACATAGTCAGGTTTATTCTTTGCAAAGTTATATTTTCACTACCTTGCTATAATTAATATTTTCTGGCCACAACATGTTATTGATCGCATAGTGATTTCATTTGACTTTTCCCTACCACATGCTTTAGGAAGAGGCACACTGACCGATGTAACAAACTTAACTGCTATCGAGGTTACAACAAAGCGTGAAAGGGAGAGCTATGCTTCACTCTCTACTGAGCAGAATCAAGCTAGGCTTCAAAAGAAACGTGAGATAAACAACACAAGAAGAAGGCAACTACATCTCTATCAGTTACAATAGATCACTCGTTTGTTCTACCTATTGGGCCAATGCAAAATCTTTTAAATGGGTCAATGCAAATTCTTTTAAATTTTGTTCTACCTATACGGTCAACTGTGATGAATAAATGCTAACGATTTGTATGTCTCAAGATGAACATGCAAATTCTTCTATTGGTTGCACGCCCTCTACAATCGTCACTGCAATGGTTCCCCTAAGAGATATCACGAATTATCCTTCATTTGGTGCAACCCAAAACTGTGCAGGAACCGTCACACCAAAAGGTAAAATGTTTCTTTGTTAAATATTCTGTCTCCGAAATGTTTGCTTTCAACAAGGAAAGTTATGCCTCCTGTGGTGCTGCCCAAAAGAAAAAAATATAAACAAACCATAGGTTCATAAAATACAGGGATCATGTCCATCTAGGTTCACAAATTATGTATGCTTGGAATCAGAAATTTTAGGGATCATGGATGTCTAGGTTTAGACATGACTTATCTGATTTTTTGTGAATATTTTTGTCCTATATTTACATGAAACATACTTTTATTGGTTTATTTCTACAGTCATTCAACCTCACCAGCCCATTGTTACACCTAGGCACCTAACATACATTTATTTGTTTATTTTCTGCAGCCATTCAACCTCACCAGCCCATTGTTACACCTAGGCGCCTACCCTTTACACTGGACGATAATCTCTTGAACAATGATCAGTCCTCACTAACCGGGGTAGCTACCGAAGCCACAACTACTCGGGGAATACCTTCGCTGCTATAGTAACAGATCCAAAGACCATCGACCTTAAAAGGAAGAGAACAAACAACTGGTACAGTTCCTTGACCACTGAGCAAAAGGATGCTTATCTCCAAAGAAACCGTGAATACAGAAAAAAGAGGAAGGAGGAAGCCAAACAAACATATCAGACATCTCCTTATAGTGCTCCAACTCAAACACCACCTGTGATAGGTGGCGATTCTGAATGTATGTTCTATTTGCTTGGCCTTACTATGAAAGCTTGCTTTGGTACCATGTTTTCTTCTTTGTATTTTTCACTATTCTTTGGGTTCCATACCAATAAAATGAGAGATATAATAATATATCATCTTCCAAACATAGTTTAAACTATCTCATCCCCTCTTTATATTAGTTGAAATAGTGCATACTCAATTCTTAGTGTAAACACCATGAATTGTTGGTGGGGGCACTAATTTGACGAAAATGATTTATATACAAGTTTCTGCAGGTACACTTGGCAACATTACTAATTTAACTCCAATTGAACTTACGCGGAAGCATGATAGGGAGCGGTATGCTGCCCTCAATGCTAATGACAAGGAAGCTAGGCTTCAAAAGATGCGAGAGTACTACCAGCGAAAAAAGAGTATTGATCCTGTACCTACTCATGGTATTTAAATTATTATCTCACAAACATATTGTTAGACTAAATGGTAGCTTTGTTGCTATATATTAATTTCATGCAGGAAAGAAAAGTCCACCTCCTATAATTACACCTAGCTCTCTCTCATTTATAGATGATTTAGGTACAAGATGGATGTCACATGGAATTTATAAATGTTTAGAAATATTTTCAGGCAGTTGCAGTCAATGATGGTTCTCTCATTTTGGAAGCAGGAATTGAACCTAGCCAACCTGTAGTTACACCTACATGCCTACCGTCTACAGAGAACATATATGACACATGTAAGGACAACAACACGGTTATTGATTTTTCAGCCACAATACCAGGTACATGATCATTATCTCACGTGCAACCATGCAAAGTTCACACACAATTTGATTGCAATGTGTCATATTCCTACAGCAGAAACCATGATTGCTGGAGATGGAGAAGACGACGATGATGACGAGAGCTTTTTGATGAGAGGACGAGGTCTTTGTTCAATGCATTGTAATATTACTATAGATAGATATATTGTGATCATTATAATTGTCAATTAAATAGGCAATTTTACATTTCTTTTTGTAGATATAGTGTATGCGTCGTATCAAGGAGAGGCCATTACTGAACACATAAATGACAGGACATTGTCTGATGACAAAATCTATCAAAACCTTCCTGCCAACCCATTTGTGCTTAAATGGGTGCCGAACTGCAAATACTGTGGGGCTAAGAGATTCCAGTATGAGAGTCCTGCCTGGTGTTGCAGGAACGGAAAAATAGTTCTAGCAACACATGATATACCTGATGAGTTGAACAGATTGTTTACCAGCCAACAAGATGATGATGCTAAATATTTTAGAGAGCACATCCGTTATTTCAACGGCCACTTTGCCTTCACGTCTTTGGGTGTTACACTTGACCAATGGTATTGCAATGGCAGATCAGGGGTGTGTACATTTCGTGCTCAAGGCCAGATATATCATCATATTGATCAGCTGCAGCCTGGTGGGAATGGACCACGTCATCTCCAACTATATTTTTATGATACAGATGATAATCTAGCACACAGGGTTCGACGCTCCCCTGATCTTGACATAAATATTGTCAGGAAGATTCTAAGAATTTTAGCAAGTAACCCATATGTGCATACGTTCCGAAGGATGGGGTCTGTTCCTGACCTTGATGAGTACAGAATTACTCTTAACACAAGCATCGTTCTTGATCAGCGAAGGAACAATGTTCCCACATCATCACAAGTAGAAGCTATATGGGTGGAAGAGAATAACCCAAGGAATTGTTTTGATCGAAGTGTTGTTGTTTATGGAAGAGCTAACAAGCCAAGGTATATCAAGGCGTATACTGGCTGCTATGATCCATTGTCTTATCCATTGTTTTTTCCGAATGGGGAGGTTGGTTGGAACAAATTCCTTCCATATGATCAAGAACCATTCAATGAGCACCCCTATGAGAACCACCATAATGATGACGATTTTGTTCAACCGGAAGAAGGTACAAGATGTGTACATATGTACTTTACAATTTATATTTCACAATGATTGACTGTTTCTTTTTATTGGTCACAGATGATGACGATGAGAACACTTCTGGTTCATATGTCACGGCTCGGGAGTATTATTTCTACAAGTTACAGATGCGTCCTGGGAAATTCAATGTACTTTTCTATGGAGCAAGACTCTTCCAACAATATATAGTGGACATGTACATCAAGATCAAAGGGATGAGATTGGATTTCTTCCTAAGAAAGGAGACTCAGAACCTCATTCGTGCTGACCTCTACCAAGGGGTTGTTGACACTATTGCATCAGGTGAGACACGTGCAACAATGGCGGGTAAGAGGATTGTTCTCCCGGCTACATTTACTGGTGGAGACCGTGACATGCAGCAGAGATTTCTTGATGCTATGTGTTTAGTGCAGTGCTTTGGAAGACCAGATCTATTTTTGACAATGACATGCAACCCATACTGGGAGGAGATCACTACTGAGCTAGCTCCTGGACAGACCCCGCAGGACAGGCCAGACTTGGTTGCCCGAGTATTCAGAGCCAAACTGAGGGAAATTAAAGATCTTCTCATTAAGAAGAATTATTTTGGAGAAGTTGCAGCGTATGTGCATGTCACTGAATTCCAAAAGAGGGGCCTCCCACATGAGCATTTATGAAGTTTGGCCACAAGTTCACATCACCGGATCAATATGATGCAATAATCAGCCTGAGCTCCCTGATGATGCTAAGTATGGTGAGTTGCATAGGCTGGTTGTCAAACACATGCTCCATGGCCCATGTGGGGAACTCAAGAAAGATTGTGGTTGCATGGTAGATGGGAAATGCAGGTTTCATTACCCAAGACAGTTTTGCAATCAAACACAACAAGGAAGTGACTCCTATCCCATCTACAGGAGGAGGAACGATGGCAAAGGAGTCAAGGTTAGGAAAGCTGATTTGGACAATAGATGGGTAGTACCGTACAACCCTGGTCTTCTAATGAGATTTAATTGCCATATTAATGTTGAGGTCTGCTCCAACATCAAGGCCATCAAGTACATGTTCAAGTACATCTACAAAGGCCATGATCGCATATCTTTCTCAGTTGACACTACCAGCAGAAGTAGAGGTGAATGAGATTTCTCAGTTTAGAGATGCGAGGTTTGTAGGGCCGTCAGAGGCGGCGTGGAGGCTCTATCACTTTGATCTGTTTGATGTCTCTCCTCCCGTGCTGCAGCTCCAACTACATTTGCCCAACATGCAAACGGTTGCTTTAGGAGCAGATAACCTGAAAGATGTGGTGGCACGTGAGTCTGCATCATGGACCATGCTAATAGAGTATTTTAGGATGAACCGAGAGAATAGTCAGGCAAGAAATTATCTTTACAGGGAGTTCCCTGAATACTTTGTGTGGCAGAGAGCTCAAAAGATATGGACCAAGCGGACTCAAAGAACACAGATTGGGAGGCTTGTGTCAGCAAATCCTTCAGAAGGGGAGCGGTACTTCCTAAGGGTGCTGCTCAACCATGTTCGTGGGGCACAATCATTAGAGGACCTACGTACTTTTGGTGGGGTGATGTACCCTTCATTTAGGATTGCAGCAGAAAAAAGGGGACTTATTGAGGCAGACAGGACCATTGATGACTGCATGACAGAGGCAACATTTTTTCGGATGCCATGTGCACTTCGAAGGTTGTTTGCAACAATTATAGTGTTCTGTGAAGCCACCAACATCCATGATATGTGGGACAAGCATCTAGGTTCAATGTCCGAGGATTACCAAAGACAACATCCAAACACTCACATAGTTGAGCAACTTGTGCTTAGAGACATAAGGGACTTGGTACATTCCATGGGGAAAGATATCTGTGCATATGGCCTTCCAGAGTATGTTCAACCATTTGATTCGGATAACCATGAAATCAGGGGGGTAGTGGAGGAAATGTCTATACAAGTAGACCAATGCCATGTTGATCTTTATGACTCTTTGAACCCCGAACAACAGTATGGTTTTGATGAGATTATGGGTCACGTGGACAGTGGCATTGGAAATGTCTTCTTCATTGACGGACCAGGAGGAACGGGCAAGACTTACCTCTACAGATAGCTAAGGTGCGATCAATGAGATTGATTGACATTGCTACAACAACATTTGGCATTGTTGCATCAATTATGCCAGGTGGGAGCACCGTCAATACAGGAAACAACAGAGACCTGTCAGAATCCTTTTTGACTATATACCTGATACCTACCATGGTGGTGAGAGTGACATGGAAAAATACAAGAACAAGTACGAATACATAAGTTATACCAAGATAACAACACTCTTTCAATTTATTAAATAATAGTGAGATATATGGTCTTCGCAAGTACCAATAAAGTAGTCTTTGTTTTCTTAAGTGTTATATGTACTAATAAAGCATTCTTTGCTGTGGGCTAGAATGTTATTACGATACAATTTTAATTTACCATGTGCAAATGGTTTGACAAAAAATGTATCTTTCAATTTGTTCTTTCTAAAAGTTGATCTTGTTCTTCTATGATTAGGCAACCTCCAGAGAAATTCAAGCATATAGTTACCTCATGACGTTGCCCCAAGGGACTGTTAGTGATATGCCCTAGAGGCAACATGGAGATGTTGGATATCATGGTCAATGTTTATGTATAAATAAATAAAGTCTTATTCAGTTTCATGAAATAGACATCTTGTATTGATCAATAAGTACGTGACTTATTTATGAGACTCTTTACGTATGGATCTATTTCTAAATGATCCCTGATCATATATCATATTATTGGAACTAATATGATTCTAAGATCGGCATGTTTATTGATTGATGATCATGTCTCATAGATCATGGGTATGGAGATACCAAATCAATAAACATGGACACATGTGTTAGAGAACACATTGTTGGATAGACCCACCATGAGACACTACAGGAATTAATGTGCCATTAGTTGGTCTCAAGTAGTGTTGATGCAAAGTCCTTAGACCCGAGATCATCATGGATTTCAACATGTGTAGTAGCCTACTTTGGGACTACCAAACGCTATTCCGTAATCTGGGTAGTTATAAAAGTAGTTTTCGGGTTTGCTATGAAACATGGAGTGGGATGTGAGTGATCAAGATGGAATTTGCCCCTCCTTTGGAGAGATATCTCGGGCCCCTCGAGGTAATGGATTATGGAAATGCATGGCCATGCTAAGTTGATTGAGGAGTCAATCAACGACGTATAATCCAATACGGTTCGAGTGAATGGTTAAGCTATTGAAGGGATGGCACACATCTTGCCTATAGCTTAATTGGTATCGTGAGGCAAAGGGATTTATGTACACATTACAAGTTCGAGCCGATATTATATTCTTGTATGCTATGGTGTCAATATGTGCTGCTAGGCGCCGCCGTTGACAGTGTCGGTTGAGTTGGACTCGAGCCGACGATCGGCTAAGTTAGACTATAGCCAAAACCGAGTATACCTGAACCTACGTGGTCGCACCCTTAATGGGATAAGAACAGGCATTCGAGTTGGACTCGGATACGGCTCGATCGGATAGGGATCCGATCGGATAGAGTCCTATGGGCTTACGACGTATGGGCGGCCAACTCTGTGAGATTCGGATAGGATCCTATTCAAAATAGAGTCCTGATCGGCCACTAGTCCCAGTCGGCCAACTCTATATAAAGGGGTGAGGGGTGGAGAGCTGAAGAACACGTCAATTGAAGTCAATTGCGTCGAAATCAATCTAATCACACGCGGCTTTAGAAGTGGACGAGATCAATCTCCACGGAAACCCTCCCCACCTTCGAGCCAAACCCTAGCCTTGCATCGCGTGCTAGCACACGGGTGTTCGGCGTTTTGTCCCCGGACGTGTGGATACCGGTAGAGGCGCTGCTACGTTGCGCCCTGTTGATCGGCTATGAATCGGCTGTGGTGGAATCGGCTACGGTCGAGCGCATCGGAGCGAGCGCAAGAACGTGACCGGATGACTCGGCGAATCGGTTGATTGGTGAATCGGTTGTCCCTAGGAATCGACTGTCGGCTTGCGGGAATCGGCTATCATCGGCCAGCACAGTTCCAGATCGGATAGCCCTGATTGGCTATTTCCGCTGCATACTCCAATCGGTAACGATCTATCGGCCCTTACTTGCAAGTGTTCCTGGTTTGCGCGGTAGAAAAGTTTTGTTTTCGGCTAGCGTAGCCTCCGCGTAACCCTTCAGTGGTATTAGAGCTAATCTTGCTTAGTTCGGGTTTTAGATTGGATCTGGAACAAGTTTTGCGCATGGGTTGATTAGATCAATCGGTTTTACGGGATTTGTTGAGGAGAGTTCATGGTAATTGCGTTCCTTGATAGTGTATCTGAACGGCGTAATGTGATTACGTCGAAGCAGTATCCATAGAACTCGGTTTGAGTCAGGTTCGAGATAGCGTTCCTTGATAGTGTATCGAAACGGTATAATGTGATTATACCGAAGCTATCTCATAGTCCGATCTTGTTTGCTGCCTCGCGCCTACGCAAACCATCTCCCTTGATAGTGTATCGGGACGGCATAATGTGATTATGCCGATATAGTTTTCGTAAGCGATTTCATAGATTGGATCTATGAATTTCATGTGGTGTACCCCCTTATAGGTCGTCTCGATGCCGTTTCTCTGCGATAGGTAGAAAACGTTCTACGCCTAACTTGTTTTTGCAGAGAATGCTTTGAGATGGTATGGCCCTATTGTATGTATCGATGCATGTGATGCATGTAATATTCTTTCATATGTGCAATCCCGTAATATTCTTTCATACGTGCAATGCTTGTAATATTCTTTCACGACCTACGAGTCGATGTAATCTTCAATTAGAGCTTCTATAGTAGTAGCTTAGTTTGAAGAAATCAAGCATCATGCACATTGGAAGATGGTGCCGAAGATGGAGATCCTCAGTGCCGACTTGGAGATGGAGATCACCATGTGAAGGGGGCCATACTATTTCATTATATGCTATTCTACCTGCTTTCATATATGTGATATGTTTGTTTGATAGGATAGTATCCCTCGCAAAATTAAGTAGTAATGATGCCCTTCCAAATGTTGCACTGCCACCACGTTATGCTCGTCAATGGTGGGTCCGCCAAAGCAGAGTGCCATTCTCTATCATAACACAAGGGGTATATGTCGACATATACAGCGAGCATTTGGTTTACTTAACAAGGCTATCAAAACAGTTTTGGGCCTTGGGGTATAGGTTGGCGCCGGGGCATGGAGATGCCACACCAACAACAAGAGTCACATAGAGATGTGATTAGCAAGGAGTTTCTTACCGATGTTATTAATTTTCTAGCAGTGATGCCAAAGCTCACTAGAAATTAACTAACATGTGGATCTTGACCCAATACGTAACCTAGAGGGAAGGTGTAAAATACGTAATGGGAGTCTAATGTTAAATTGTTTAACAATAGACATAGCATAAACATTGTGCTAAACTTTGCTTTTTCTTTGTAGAATAAATGACGGCTAATACTACACCCAAGTGCTTTTAATTCGCGATCTATTCTCGAGAAAGAAAAATTAAACGGAACAAACTTTATGGATTGGTATCGCAACTTGAGAATTGATCTCAAGCAAGAGCGTAAGGAGTACGTTCTTGAAGTACCCTATCCCGAGGAGTTGCCTAATAATGCCACCCAACCGCACGGAGAGCTTACGAGAAGCAAACTAATGATGCCCTAGATATAAGTGCTCTCATGCTTGCTACAATGTCCCTTAAGCTTCGAAGCAATATGAGAGCAGCGATGCTCACACTATTATTCGGGGACAGCATGGTATGTTTGAGAACCAAGCTCGGGCCGAGAGGTTCAACACCTCAAAGTCCTTGTTTGCGTGCAGCTTGTTGAGGGAATCCCGTCATCCGCATGTGATAAAAATGATTGGCTACATTGAGAGTGTGGAAAAACTAGGTATTCCCCTTAGCCAAGAGTTGGCTACGATATGATTCTCCGCCGCTCCCTCCGAGCTTCGAGCCATTCATATTGAATTATCACATGAACAGTATGGATAAGACCTTGGCTGAATTGAATGGGATGCTAAAGACAATGAGGAAAGTATCCGAAAAATGGTCATCATGTGATGATGATGCGAAGGCTAAGCGCAAACCACTGTCAAGAAACTTTGCACCAAGAGGAAGTTAACTCCCGATGAGATCGCGAGTGCCTCTAATGCAAAGAAGGGCAAGAAGGGGTCGGCGGCATCGATGTCGTTTGCTTCTACCGCAAGGAGACAGCCACTGGAAAAGGAACTGCAAGAAGTACATGGAGGATCTCAAAAAGAAGCAAAGTACGACTCGCTTCAGTATTAATGTTATAGACATTAATCTTGCTACTTCACCTACGACTCTTGGGTATTTGATACCGGATCGAGCTCATACTTGCAAATCGTTGCGGGAATGAGAAGAAGTAGAGGCTTAAGAAGGGGCGAGGTGAACTGCGCGTCGGCAATGGAGCAAGCGTTGCTACGCTTCTTGTCGGCACAAGACCACTTCATCTACCTTCGGATTAGTTTTGGAATTGAATAATTTTTATTGTATTCCAACACTATGTCAAAACGTTATTTCCGCTTCATGTTTGCAAGCGGAAGGATATGATTTTAGATCAATGGACAATGGTTGTTCAATATATCTCGAGATATGTTCTATTTTCATGCTCCATTGGTGAATGGATTATACGTTTTGAATCTTGAAGCGTCTCCCATCTATAACATTAATACGAGAAAGGCAACTCTCTAATGATACAAACCCCACGTTTATCCGGCATTATCGCTTAGGCCATATAAATAAGAAACGCATGGAGAAGCTCCATAAGGATGGACTCTTCACTCTTTTGATTTTGAATCATTTGAGACATGTGAGTCTTGTTTACTTGGTAAGATGACAAAGGCACCTTTCACGGGACACGTGAAAGAGCAAGTGACTTGTTGGCACTCGTACATACCGATGTATGTGGACCAATGAGCTCAACGGCCGAGGTGGTTATCGCACTTCATTACCTTTACCGATGACTTTAGTAGATATGGTTATATCTACTTAATGAGGCATAAGTGTGAATCCTTTGAAAAGTTCAAAGAATTTCGAATGAAGTACAAAATCATTTAGGGAAAACAATCAAGTTTCTACGATCGATCGTGGAGGGGAATACTTGAGCCAAGAGTTTGGTAATCATCGAAAGATTGTGGAATTGTTCCACGCTTGACTCCGCCAGAACTCCACAATGGAATGGAGTGTCCGAACGGAGAAATCGCACCTTGTTGGATGTGGTGCGGTCGATGATGAGCCAAAGTGATCTTCCGTTATCCTTCCGGGGATATGCTCTTGAAACAGCTTGCGCTCACACTAAATAGAGTTCCATCTAAGTCGCTTGAAAAGACACCATATGAGATATGGACAGGGCAACCCCTAGTTTGTCTTTTCTCAAAATTTGGGGATGCGGAGCTTATGTAAAACGTTTACCGACAAGCTCACACCCAAATCGACAAGTGCTTCCTTGTGGGATATCCTAAGGAAACTAAGGGATATTACTTTTATAATCGGGAACAAGGCAAAGTGTTTGTCGCTCGACACATTGTTTTCTTGGAGAAAGAGTTTCTTTCAAGAAGGGTTAGTGGGAGCAGGGTGCATCGTGAATAAGTTCAAGAAACACCGAAAATGTTTCGCGACCACGTAACCACAACAGAGGAGCAAAATGTTGTGCCACCGGTTGTAGATACACCACCCACGAGGTCCGAAAGATCACGTCGTGCGCTTGATGGTACACAAAGTGCGGAACAACGTGGTATATTGTTGTTGGACAACGATGAGCCTAAGACCTATGAGGAAACGATGGTGGGACCCGATTCTAACAAGTGGCTTGGAGCCATGAAATCCGAAATAGAATCCATGTACAACAATCAAGTTTGGAACTTGGTTGATCCACCGATGGTGTCAAAATCATTGAGTGTAAATGGGTTTTTAAGAAAAGGCCGATATGGATGGAAATATCTATAAGGCGCGATTGGTGGCGAAAGGTTTTAAACAGATTCAAGGTGTTGATTATGATGAAACCTTCTCGCCCGTCGCAATGCTTAAATCTATTCGGATTATCCTAGCGATTCGCATATTTTGATTATGAGATATGGCGATGGTTGTCAAAACGACTTTCCTAAATGGAAACCTAAGCGAGGATGTATACATGATACAACCTCGGGGTTTTGTCGACCCACAATCGCTCGGAAAGATATGCAAGCAACAAAAATCCATTTATGGATTGAAGCAAGCATCTCGGAGTTGGAATATTCGTTTTGATGAAGTAATCAAAGGGTTTGGTTTCATCAAAAACGAAGAGGAGGCATGTGTTTACAAAAGGTCAGTGGGAGCGCAATTGTATTTCTAATCTTATATGTAGATGACATATTACGATTGGAAATGATATCCCTATGCTAGAATCCGTCAAGTCTTCATTGAAAAATAGTTTTTCCATGAAAGACTTAGGGAGGCAGCATACATATTGGGCATTCGGATCTATAGAGATAGATCTAAGAGGCTAATTGGATTAAGCCAAAGTACATACATTGACAAGGTGTTGAAAATGTTCAACATGCATGATTCCAAGAAAGGTTTCTTGCCCATGTCACATGGCATTAATCTTAGGAAGAATCGGTGTCCTCGGACACATGATGAGCGAAATAAGATGGGTATGGTTCCATATGCTTCGGCAATTGGATCCATCATGTATGTCATGCTTTGTACATGTCCGGATGTCTCGTACGCTTTGAGTGCTACGGCGATACCGCCGATCTAGGTGAACGTCTCTAGATCGCGTAAAGAATATCCTTAAGTACTTGAGAAGAACTAAGGATATGTTCCTAGTCTATGGAGGTGAAGAAGAGCTTGTTGTAAGTGGTTACACCGATGCTAGCTTCCAAACAGACAAGGATGATTATAGATCGCAATGGGTTCATGTTCTGAACGGATTGCGATTCTACAAGGAGGCCGAGTACATTGCGCTTCGAAGCCGCAAAGGAGGCTGTTTGGATCAAGAAATTCGTTTCGAGCTTGGTGTGATGACTAGTACGACGGTCCAATGTCTCTCTATTGTGATAATAGTGGAGCCATTGCGCAAGCCAAGGAGCCGAGGTCACATCAGAAGTCCAAACACATACTTCGGTGATATCATCTCATCCGCGAGATAGTGGACAAAGGTGATGTCAAGATATGCAAAGTGCACACGGATCTCAACATAGCCGATCCGCTGACAAAACCTCTCCCTCAGCCGAAACATGAGGCGCACACAAGAGCAATGGGTATTAGATACTTACATGATTGACTCTAGTGCAAGTGGGAGATTGTTAGTGATATGCCCTAGAGGCAACATGGAGATGTTGGATATCATGGTCAATGTTTGTGTATTTATGAATAAAGTGTTATTCGGTTCCATGAAATAGACATCTTGTATTGATCAATAAGTACGTGACTTATTTATGAGACTTTATATGTATGAATCTATTTCAAATGATCCTCGATCATATATCATATTAGGAACTAATATGATTCTAAGACCGACATGTTTATTGATTGATGATCATGTCTCATAGATCATGGGTATGGAGATACCAAATCAATAAACATGGACATATGTGTTAGAGAACACATTGTTGGATAGACCTACCATGAGACACTACAGAATTAATGTGCCATTAGTTGGTCTCGGTAGTGTTGGTACAAAGTCCTTAGACCTGAGATCACCATGGATTCCAACATGTGTAGTAGCCTACTTTGAGACTACCAAACGTTATTCCGTAATCGAGTAGTTATAAAGGTAGTTTTCGGGTTTACTATGAAACATGGAGTGGGATGTGAGTGATCAAGATGGAATTTGCCCCTCCTTTGGAGAGATATCTCTGGGCCCTCGAGGTAATGTGTCGATGTCGTAGGTCGACACGCGGGGATCCTGGGGACCCCCTTTTTGGTTCGGCACGGGGAGCGATGTATCCTGGCTCAAACTCATAGAAAAGATGAAATAATGCAGATGAGGCGGGAATTTATACAGGTTCGGGCCACCAGCGTGGTGTAATACCCTACTCCTGTGTGTATGTAGTATATGGGGGAGGGGTTGCCGAGAACAATGAGAGTGTTCCTCTCCCTTAGACTTTGTGATGGATGGGAGATTTCTGCGGGCTAGTCAAGGGGACTTAGCCTATTTTTCAGAACGTGAACCTCTTTCCTTGGATCGGACCCCTTTTTTGAAGGACTTGGGTCTCCTTTTATATAGCAAGGGAACACCACAGCAGTCCTATCCTTTCTCTACTTCACTCCACGTGAGGGAGTGGTTTTTGCCTTGTCTTGCCGGAGAAGCCATTTCATTCCTACTCCTCCCTGTTTGCCGCGTCATGGAAGGTGGAAAAGAGCGGCGCGTGGCTGCCATGCCGCCGACATGATGATGGTTTGCCTACCCCTCCGATGGGTCCCACCGGTCGGCGGCCCATTCCATAGGGAGGTGTAGGCGCCGTGTTTCGTGCGCTCGCATTCTCTCTCCCATGCAGCCGCCCAGTGCATTAAATGCGACTGGACAGGGCGTGAGGGGGGCGTGCGCAGAGTGGGTGCGGGCCATACCATGGTCTTAGTCAAGAACTTTTAGCCCCTTTTGCCTCGTAATAGGCAAAAAGGGTGATGATGGGAGCAGCGACGGCCGCGCCACATCGCATTGAATGCGGCGGGCGGGCGCTCGCCTTTCCTCTATTTGAGCATTAAATGAGTTGGTTGGCGTTGGATTCGCCCTCTCTCGAGAGGTGCGAGATGGAGGATGGGGTCCGGTGAACCCGGTTCCTTCGACCAGTGGGTCCGAGAGACCCGGACCCCGCGTTTGGAAGTATGATGGCCTCCGGGCAGCCTCCGGGCCAGCCCCATCAGGGGCGCCCACGTGGTCGCCCGTGGTCGAGACTTGCCTAGCCTTTCGGGGCATAACTTTGGCGCCCTTGGTGGACAGGGGCACCTTCCTTTTCTTAAATGCCACGCCCGCGACATACCCCGGCCCATATCACCGCAGAGTAGCCCCGACGTTGATCGGGGCCGAGTTGGGCTCGGGCGCAGTTGACGCCATTTCTTTGAGCATGTGGGCCCAGGTATTTGGGCGTTTTTGCTATGGCAGGTAGCCGATACGTGATGACTGATGTTGCACCTGGCCAAGCCTTTTTCTTAGGACGGGGGCGAGTTTGTTTGGGCCACGCTCATGGGGGCCCATTCAAAACCGCCTAGCACTCTCCGTCCCGCGTAGTGCACCTGGCAGGCACGAAATCCGAATGGCGCGGGAATCCAAGGGGATGCGAAAATCGAAAGGGCGCGGAGACGAGGGGGCGCTTCGTGTGGTAGTGGGGCGAATTTAATGCCGTAGAATCCGAGGGGGCGGTGGCAGCTTATAAAACCAGATCCGCATGGAAGGGGACCGGTTTCTACGCTTTCCACTGCCATCTCCTCTCATTGCCATTCGCCCTTCGTCTACCTAGCACCTCCTGCTCCTTTCGTTGCCTTTCTTCCACCTTCAGCTTTCCCCTTCTTTGCTTCCGCATCCACCCCCGCAATGGGCCGCGATTCACCTTTCGAGCCGGGGAGTGTGCTCCCCAAGTCCTTGGTGCGCACTGCGGAGGCTCGCAGCCTCTTCAACAAATTATTGTCGAACGGCACGCGCAGCAGCGGCGACATTCCGGAGGAGCGCCCCCCCCCCCCCACAGGATGGTGTTCTTCGCCTCCTTCGCCATGGTCGGGCTAGTGCCACCCTTCTCCCGCTTCTTTCTCGACGTCCTGGAGTTCTACGACCTCCGGCTGCACCACCTCACCCCCAACGCCGTCTTCTACCTCGCCGTGTTCGCCCACACCTGCGAGATGTTCGTGGGGGTGAGGCCTTCTCTTCACCTCTTCCAGCAATTCTTCCGGGTATGCCGGGCTGGCTCCCCCGGCGCGGTGGGGTACGTGGCGATCCAGCCGCGGAACGACAGGGCGGTCGAAACTCCCTTCATCGACATCCATCCCCGCTCCAGGTGGGAGAACTGGAGGGCGTTCTGGTTCTACACCAGCTTGGGCAACCACCCCCGCCTCTCCCTGCTGACGGGGATCCCAAGGAACCGCAGGAACCGGGGGCGTGCCCACGAGCCGGAGAGAGCTGGACGGGGTGCCGGACAGATCGCCTACCTTCGATGGGGGCTGTCTAGCCACGCGGTCTTCCGCGATTTCCTGATGAGGCGCATAGCGCCATTGCAGGAGAGGCCGTGCCCCGCCTACATGTACACGGGCCCCAACGACGACATGTGGACCTTCGCGGGGGCCGTCTTCGACTGGGACGAGAGGGACCTTCGGACCCTGGTCCGCCGCTGCCTCGGCATCACGAAGATGGACTTGGCGTAGCTCCCGCCCGGGTTGGTGCCGCTGTGTTAGGACTCCGCGCGCCCGGAGATCCTGCACCTGCTGCAGGTGGTGGGTGACGGCGTGGGCTCATCGTCGGCCGCACCGGAGGCTGCACCGGGGGCTGCTCCGAGGGGCGGAGGCGGCGACGACGACCCCGACGACCACATCCCGATTGGGCGGTTGAGCCGCCGGGGTCCGGGCCGAGGCGACCCGGGGGTCCCGGATCCCAAAGGAAAGAGGAAGAGGCCGAGGAGGACCCCTCTCCTCCCCCTTCTCCACCACGAGGCGACGGAGCGGAGCGCGCCGCGCCCGTAGGCCGGGGGCTCGCGGCGGCGGGCCCATCCCGGGGCCACTACGCCGAGGGCCGGGCCGGCCACAACGGCGGCGACAACGACGGCGGGAAGGCCCGGGTGTGTCCTCGGTGAGTGCGCCGGCGGCGGCGGAGGCCTAGGGCACATCCCCGGCGACCACACACGTGGCGGGGTGCTGTCCGCGGGACTCCGGCGTCGGGGACGCGGCGGGTAAGAGCCCGGCGAGTCCTCCGGGCCACCCCGCGAAGAAGAAGCGGGCTATCTCGGGATCTCCCGGGACTTCAACCCCGCCCGCAGTACGCCGCGCCGATGTGTGAATGCCTATCAGGATCTTGCACTTTTGTCTCTGTTTTTTGATTTTTTGTTGCGATTTTGTCTTGTTTTCAGCCGCGAGCACAGGCATTTTCGCCCGAGGGTTATCCCCAAGGGCGGCTTCGCCTCGGCTCTGGGAGGGCGCACGGAGAGGTCCGGGCGCCCGAGCCCCAAGGTCCGGCCGCCCCTTCGGGCTCGCCCCGATCCGGCGAGATCCGGGAGGGGGCCCACCCGTTGGCCGGAGCGGCCGCCCATGAAGGGCAAGCCGTGGGCGGCGCCGGCGCAGAGGGCGGCGGAGAGCAACCTCAGGGGTCCCCTCCACGGCAACCATCGTCGCCGCCACAGCATCCCTCGCCCGTGCCACACTCGGCGGCGCCATCTCCCCGTCGGCTGCCATTAATTCTGCCGCGCAGGCCGGCTGCGAGCCCCCAAGGCAAGAAGCGGGCAGCGCTGGCCCCGGGTATCTTCGGCGGCTCGGCCGGCGCAGCGGCCGATCCGGGCCGGCTCCGACTCCGAGTCCGGGACGCCCGGTCCGGGTTCGTGGCCGCTTGGGATACGGAGCCCCTCGTCCGATCGCAGGAGCGGGCGAGGGAGGTCGTCGCCAGGGCGCTGGAGGTGGCCAACGCCATCTCCCTGGAGGGGCTTCGGGCCCAAGTGCAGGCCTTGGCCGCCAGGGAGGTCGAGGTGGCGCGTTGGGAGGCCGAGGTCGAGGAGGGCCGTCAGGAGCTGGCGGCCACGGCGAGGGCGGAGGGCCTCATCCGTAGGCGAGAGCTGGCGGAGATCGAGCGGCACCAGGAGGAGCTCAGTCAGGTGTTTGAAGACACCATTGCTGAGCGGCACGCCGCCGACCTCCACGAGCAGGTTGCCACCGCCGCCGAGGAGAGGGTGCGCACCACCGCCGGGCAGTTCCTCCGCGACCTCAGGGAGCGCGCCCAGGGCCTCGACGAGCGCGGCGCACCTTGTGCGACGCCGAGGCCGCCGCTGCCGGCGCCGATGCCGACCTCCAGCCCGCGAGGCCGCCCGGCGGAGCGGGAGAGGGCCCTTGAGGCGGCGTGGCGGGCGGTTGAGAGCCGGGAGGCCGCCGTTGCCAGGGCCGACGAAGACTCCGCCGCGCGGGAGGCCAATGTGCTGGCCCAGGAGAAGGCCATCGCCGAACGCGAGGTCGCCGTGAGGGGTCGAGAGGCGGCGGTGGTGGAGGCCCAGGAGGAGGCCTCCCGGTGCCTGAAGGGCGTGTGGGACCGCGAGCAGCTGCCGCCGCCTTGGGCTGTCGGCAGGACGAGCTGGAGCGATGGGAGCAGGAGCTGGCCACCCGGGAGCAGGTGGTCATGGACGCGCAGGCGCAGCTGCGGGGGCCGAGGCCGGAACTGGAGGAGGCGCGCCGCCGGGTCACGGAGCTGGAGCGCATCCTGCGCCTAGGAATCCAGGGCCTGGCCTTGTCCGTCTGGCGCCTTCGGGAGGCGGCTCGCGGGGTGGGGGTGAACCGTACCCCGCCCAGCATCCCTACTTTGGGGGGATTGGCCACATACATCGACGATCTGGCCGCGGGGATACAAAGGGTGCCGGAGGAGGTCGACGACGTGGCAAAGGAGTCATCGTATGACTTATCCCGCAAGGTCGCGACCCTCATCCTGGCGAGCTACCAAGCCCGCGACCCCAACTTCGACCCCTACATCCCCACCGAGGACTTCCCCGAAGGCACCGAGGAGGCCGCCCGCCGTCGCGTCCAAGACGTCGTCGACTCCATCATGATGGGCTTCGACGGCACCCCGGCGGCCTTCCAGCTCGCCCTCCGCGAGGACTCGCCGGACACAGACTCCCCGGTGGAAGCTCCCAGCGACCCACCGGCCACTTAGGGCCCTCTTGCCTCGGCTTGTATCTGTACTTATGTAAAAAGATATTTATGCATTGTTTATAAAGTTAGCGAACTTGCCTTTACTTGCGCTGCGACAGCTCATCGTGGCTGCTTTTGATGATTCATGTATGTGTATGTTGGGAGCCCCCGGCCAACTTAGCGCGCATGTAGTGGCGGTTGGTTGGCCCGAGCCCCTGTATGTTAGCTTCCCTGCAATTAGTAGCTTAAGACTTAGTCACTGCGATAATGCGATAGTGTTGTTTTCCCCCGCAATTTGTCCCATGCCGCTGGGGGGCTGTTCCGGTTTTGGGCAGCATGCACTGGCCGTTGGCTGGTGCCTTTGTCGGGGTTCCGGATAGGAGCGAAGGCATAAAAAGGCCAGCGAGGGCAGCGGCAACGGGGGGCCGGGACAGGCGTGTGTCGTTCGCACCTGAACCCCCAGGCGTTGACTGCCCCCAGGCGTGGTAGTATGTAGCATCGCTGTACCCTCGACACCCTTAGGGCTCTCAAGCTAAGGCGGGCAAGGCCGAGGAGCCTATTAGAAAGCCGCATCCAGAGCACATGCTCGAGCACATGGGGGAAAACACACTGCAACAGGTATTTGCAAGGGAAACACATGAAATGTAATAACAAACGCATTGCTCATGCCACCAGGGGCAGTGGATGAACTTCTATGCATGTCTCAGCACACCATGCGGCTTATGGATAGAACCTGTGCAGGTGGGAAGTATTTCACGGGTTCGGCAACGGAGTGCCGTCCTCTGTGGCTAGGCGAACTACTCCCGGACGCGGGGTGTCGATAACTTTGTATGGCCCCTCCCACATCGGGGACAGCTTGCTTAGCCCTGCACGCGTTTGAACACGGCGCAGGACCAGATCATTGACTTGCAGCGCTCAGGGGCTGACTTTGCTTTGATGGTAGCGGCGGAGGCTCTGGTAGCGGGCCGCGCGCGCCGCCCGGCGCCGCCTCTCCTCCAGTATTCCAGTCGTCTCGCCGCCTGCTCTTGATCCGCTTCGGTGTATAATGTGGCTCGGGCGATCCTGGGTGAGCTCGGAGGGCAGGACGGCCTCGGCTCCATACACCAAGAAGAAAGGTGTTTCCCCGGTGGCGCGGCTCGGGGTTGTCCGATTGGCCCAAAGGACCACGGGCAGCTCGTCAGTCCACGAGTCCCCATGTTTTTTGAGCACGTTGTAGGTCTTGGTCTTGAGGCCTTTTAATATTTCTGCGTTTGCACGCTCGGCCTGACCATTGCTTTGGGGGTGGGCGGGCGAGACGAAACAGAGCTTGATGCCCATGTCGTCGCAATACTCGCCGAACAGCTCACTCGTGAACTGGGTGTCGTTATCGGTGATGAGCCTGTTGGGGACCCCGAACCTTGCCGTGATGCCTCTCATGAACCGCACAGCTGAATGTTTGTCGATGACGCTGACTGGATAGGCCTCCGGCCACTTGGTGAACTTGTCGATGGCGACATACAGGAACTTGCACCTGCCCCGCGCCTGCTTGAACGGGCCCAGGATGTCCAGCCCACAGACCGCAAATGGCCATGAGAGCGCGATGGTTTGAAGTGCCTGGGCCGGCAGGTGCGTCTGCTTGGCATGGAATTGACATGCTCGGCACCGCCGCACGAGGTCTGTTGCATCCTCCAGCGCGGTGGGCCAATAGAATCCCAGGCGGAATGCTTTTCCCACCAAGGTTCGGGAGGCTGAATGTGCGCCACATTCACCTTCATGGATTTTGGCAAGGAGCTCGAGACCCTGTTCCCGAGCAATGCATTTCATGAGCACTCCGTTGGCACCGCGTCGGTAGAGTGTCCCATCCACCAACGCGTACTGGGAGGTCCGGCGATGCGTTCGCCTTCCTCACGTTGCTCGGGCAATGACGCGTCTTCTAGGTACGCCCGGATTTCAAATCCAAGCCACGGGCGCGTGATGTCGGTCCCAGCGGGGCCAGGCTGTGGCTAGCCCGCCGGGTCCGGGGCGTCGGGACCGGCCGATTCCTGCCTCAAGGGCGGTTCGGGTCGCGCCGATGGCTCTGTGAGACTTTCCTCAAAGGCACCTGGCGGGGCTGGGGCTCGCGCGGACGCGATTCTTGATAGCTCGTCCACCAGGGAGTTGTCTCTTCTGGGAATGTGGCGTAGCTCGAGGCCATCGAAATGGCGCTCCATACGCCGTACTTCCTTGACAACATAGAACTCCATTTGGGGGTCGGTACATTGGTATTCCTTGGAGACCTGGTTTACCACCAGTAGAAATCCCCGAGGACCAGCAGACGTCGGATGCCCACGCCCGCTGCTGCTCGTAACCCCGCCAGGAGCCCCTCATATTCGGCCATGTTGTTGGTTGCTCGAAAATTGATCTGGACGATGTATCGAAGCACGTCGCCGTTGGGAAAGTTAGCACCACGCCTGCTCCAGCTCCATGCAAGGTGAGTGAACCGTCAAAGTTCATCACCCAGTGCGCGGTTCCTTGGCCGCGATCCTCCGCACTCTCGGGTTCCGCCGGGGGTGGATCGCTTCCGGCCGTTGGTGTCCATTCCGCCACGAAATCAGCCAAAGCTTGGCTCTTGATCGCGTGCCGGGCTTCGAAGTGTAGGTCAAATTCCGACAACTCAATGGCCCATTTGACTACCCGTCCCGTGCCCTCTCGGTTATGCAGGATTTGTCCGAGAGGGTAGGACGTGACCACCGTTACCCGGTGCGCCTGAAAATAATGACGCAACTTCCTGGAGGCCATAAGTAGAGCGTATAGCATTTTCTGGGCCTACGGGTAACGTGTCTTCACGTCCCGTAGCGCCTCGCTGACGAAGTAGACCGGTCGTTGCACCTTGGTGCGGGCCTTGGCTACCTTGCTAGGGACGATTGGTTCAGGTACACCTGGGCGGGTTACCTCAGTGTCCGGGGCCTCCGAGCCATCGCCCCCTCCGGGGCCCTCAAGGCCACTCTGGGTGGAGGGGGATTCGGGCGCTCCCGGACTAGGGGGCCGGGCGGCTCCCTGAGGCTCGGGGGGCCAAGGGCCACCTCCGGATTCGGGCGCTTCCTTGACCAACTCTGTTCCGGGGCTTCCTGCCACAGGTGCTTCGGGGCGGGTCATCTCGGTGTCCGGGTCTCCCGAGCCATCGCCTCCACCGGGGCCGTCAAGGCCACTCTGGGTGGAGGGGGCTTCGGGTGCTCCCGGACTAGGGGGACGGGTGGCTCCCTGAGGCTCGGGGGGCCAAGGGCCACCTCCGGGTTCGGGCGCTTCCTCGGCCAGCTCCATTCCGAGGTCTCCTGCCTCCGGTTTTGACAGGGCTGGGGGCGACTGAGAGACTAGCTCGTCGTCGCGCTCCACAACCAAGGCCGCACTAATCACTTGGGGGGTCGCCGCCAAATATAAAAGGAGGGGCTCCCCTTCCCGAGGAGCCACCAGTACGGGCGGCGAGGAGAGGTAGCGCTTGAGCTCGCCCAAGGCTTTCTCCGCCTCGTCCGTCCAAGTGAAGGGGCCAGTTCGTTTTAGCAATTTAAATAAGGGAAGCACTCGCTCTCCTAGCCTGGATATGAAGCGACTCAGGGCAGCTACACAACCCGTGAGCCTCTGCACGTCCTTGAGTTTTCTAGGGGAACGCATCTCCTCTATTGCCTTTATTTTAGTGGGATTGGCCTCGATGCCTCGGGTAGAGACCAGGAACCCTAATAGCTTGCCTGCCGGAACCCCAAACACGCATTTTTCTGGGTTCAGCTTCATGCGGGAGGACCGGAGGTTATCAAATGTCTCGGCCAAATCCGGGAGCAAAGTTCTTCGGTCCCGAGATTTGACTACAAGATCGTCGACATATGCCTCAACATTGCACCCTATTTGGTCCTTTAACGTGATGCGGATACCACGCTGAAAGGTGGACATGACGTTTTTTAAACCAAAGGTCATAGACATGTAGCAAAAAGTACCCACGGGAGTGATAAATGAAGTTTTCTCCTCATCCTCTACAGCCATGCGAAATTGATGATAGCCAGAGTATGCATCTAGAAAGCATAAAAGGTCGCACCCCATAGTGGAGTCGACTATCTGGTCTATTCGGGGTAGAGGATAAGGGTCTTTGGACATGCCTTGTTGAGGTCGGTGTAGTCGATGCACATGCGCAGCTTGTGGTTGGCCTTCGGGACGACCACCGGATTCGCCAACCACTCCGGGTGCAGCACCTCCCGGATGAAGCCGGCCTACTGGAGCCGTGCCACCTCTTCGCGGATAAACGCCTGCCGCTCCGGGGCCTGTCGCCTCACCTTTTGCCGGACCGGGCGTGCATCCGGCCATACTGCGAGTCGGTGCTCGATCACCTCCCGGGGGACCCCGGGCATATCCGACGGCTTCCAAGCAAACACGTCGGTATTCGCCCGCAGGAAGGAGACGAGCGCGTCTTCCTATTTGGGGTCCAAGCCACCACCAATGTTGGCGGTCTTGGACGGGTCGTCGCCCAAACGGATAGACTTAATCTCCACCTCATCGACAGAGGTGATGTGTTGCTTCGGGGCCCGGGAGCCCGACGACTCCCCTTGGGGGTCCTCGGGTTCGGCGCGGTCGGCCGCCGCAATGTCGTCCACGCGCGCCTCCGCGCAGTCTAGCGTGGTTTTGACGTCAGCGTGGACGGTGATGGGGCCTCCGGGGCCCGGCATCTTGAGCTGGCGATAGGCGTAATGTGTGGCCGCCATGAACTTCACCAACGCCGGCCTCCCAAGCACGGCGTTGTAGGGCAGATTGAGATCCGCCACATCGAAGTCGATCCGCTCGGTGCGGAAATTAGTGGGGGCCCCAAAGGTGACCGGCAGAGCGATCTGCCCGAGGGGCCACACCTTTCCGGGCGTCACCCCAATGATGGGGTGAGAAGGCCCGAGCACCATTCCCGGGGCCTTGATCGCCTCAAAGGCCTTCGGGGATAGCACGTTGAGGGCCGCACCTCCGTCAATTAAGACTCGGGCGACCTTGACGTTGCAGATGGTGGGGGAGGTCACGAGGGCTAAATGGCCGCTACGCGTGACACTTCCTAGGTGGTCGGTCTGGTCAAAGGTGATGGGCACCTCTGCCCAGCGCGACCTCCGGGCCGCCTCGTGAGACGGCACGGCTGCGAGGAGCTCGCGTCTCATGGACTTGAAGCTCCGGCGGGACATTTGGACGCCCGTGCCACCGTCGATGGTGGTGACGACGTGCTGGGGATCTTGGTAGCCCAGGTCGTCGTCGTCGTTCCCGACGGGGGCCGTATCCCTGGCCTCCTCTCGCCGGTTGTTCGGGTGCTCCGCCGGTGCTTTGCCCTTGCGACGGATCTCCTTCTCATTCTCCCTCCGCTCCTGCTCATACTTCGCACTCGCTCGCCAGATTTCGACCGAATGGCACTCGAGAGGTCGTGGTGGGAGGTTTGGTGCACCATGCACCATTTGTCTCTGGCCCGGCCCTGGGGCGAGGGTCCGGGGACCGCCTGCGGTTACCCGCGGGCTTGCCCTTCCGCGAGGGCTTCTCGGCTCCGTCGGTGGCGAGGACGTGGCCCTCCTCACCGCCACGCGATGGCCGGCGCTTCCGTCGCCGTTCGCGTCGCTCTTCACGGGACACAGAGGGGGCAGCGCCGGTGAGGGCCGGGGTAGGATTCCTTGGATTCCAAACCCGGGCCTCCTCCTTGCGGGCCACCCGGTCTGCGAGCTCGAAGAGCTCCGTGGTGGTCCGGGGGGCCATGGATTCGATCTTCTCCAACATGACGTCGTGGCATACGCCACTCCGAAAGGCGAAGATCACTGCATGGTCGGCGATGGAAGGTATGGTGTTGCGTACCTGGCAAAAACGTTGAATGTATTTGCGCAGGGACTCGTCCTCCCCTCGTCGGACCATGTGGAGGTCCGCCTCCACTCCCGGGCGCGGGTATGTGCCCTGGAAGTTGGAGGTGAACTGGCGGCACAGGTCGTCCCAAGAGGTGACTGACCGGGCCGGCAAGTTCATCAGCCAGGAACGGGCCTGGCCCTTGAGCGCCATGGGAAAGAAGTTGGCCATGACACGCTCGTCTCCTCCGGCGGCCTCAATAGTCGTGGTGTAGATCTGGAGGAACTCGGTGGGGTTAACCGAGCCGTCGTACTTCTCCGTAAGGGCCGGCCTAAACTTGTTAGGCCAGCGCACGTTACGGAGGTCGGCAACGAAGGCCTGGCAGCCATTGCCAGCCAGAGGGGGCGACAGTGGCTGCGGGGCCTCATTGAGCATCGCGGAGCTCCTCACCCGTGGCTGGGCCATTACAGCCGCTCGCCGTCTGCCGTGGGGCTCCATCTGCGGTGGGGCCGCTGTGGCCGCTCGCCGTGAGGTGGCGCCTCCCGACGAGGAGGCGCAGTCCGGCACCCGCCCTAAGCGGCGCTCGTCTCGGCGCTGCTCGATGCGGAGGCGGGCGTCGCGCCCTGCGTACCACAGATCCCGGGGCGACTCCGGTTGGGCCGCCGCCAAGAGTTTCTCCTCCACCCTCACGGCTGCTGCTGCCCTTCGGGCCCGTCGCCGGGAGGAAGAGCTTACCGCGACGTGTGAGCCGCGCGGTTGGTGGCTAGAGGAAGCGAGGTCAGCAGCCAGCTGGCGCTGGGCCGTGCCTACGAGCTTCGCCATGTCGTCGAGCCACCTTTTGGTGGACCCTTCGCCAGGGGTGGCCGAGGGGTGACGCAAAAGAGCCTCTGCCGCCTGCAGGGCACCCTCAGGAGTGCCAAACTCCAGGCGGCGATGGACGTCGCCTCGGCGGGGCTCGCCGGTACGCCCGCTAGGGCGCGGTCTGTGTCCCACAGGAGCGTTGTCGGCCCTGTAGGACGCACGGGCCCCCGCCTCGGCCGCCGCCCTTCGGGGGCGAGGGATGGCGCGGCGCAGCCACCGTCGCCACCAACGGTGGTGAGGGAGACAAAGGTCCCTCCCTCCTCGAGCGGAGGTGGCGGAAGTTGGGGCTGTGTCTGCCCGCATCGACTTCTTCTGCCGCCTCGTTGGCCAGGCCACGCTCGCGCGTAGCGAGCGAGCCTGACGCGGAGCGTGGGGCGCGGCCGTGAACCATGGCTGAGACGGGGAGAGAGGATTCCCGCTAGAAAATGGATGGAAAACGGGAGTTCAAACCAAAACACAGTGCGCTTCCCCTACCTGGCACGCCACCTGTCGATGTCGTAGGTCGACAGGCAGGGATCCTGGGGAACCCCTTTTTGGTTCGGCACGAGGAACGATGTATCCTGGCTCAAACTCGTAGAAAAGATGAAATAATGCAGATGAGGCGGGAATTTATACAGGTTCGGGCCACCAGCGCGGTGTAATACCCTACTCCTGTGTGTATGTAGTATATGGGGGAGGGGTTGCCGAGAACAATGAGAGTGTTCCTCTCCCTTAGACTTTGTGATGGATGGGAGATTTTTGCAGGCTAGTCAAGGGGACTTAGCCTATTTTTCAGAACGTGAACCTCTTTCCTTGGATCGGACCCCTTTTTTGAAGGACTTGGGTCTCCTTTTATATAGCAAGGGAACACCACAGCAGTCCTACCCTTTCTCTACTTCACTCCACGTGAGGGAGTGGTTTTTGCCTTGTCTTGCCGGAGAAGCCATTTCATTCCTACTCCTCCCTGTTTGCCGCGTCATGGAAGGTGGAAAAAGAGCGGCTGTCGTGGCTGCCATGCTGCTGACATGATGATGGTTTGCCTACCCCCTCCGATGGGTCCCACCGGTCGGCGGCCCATTCCATAGGGAGGTGTAGGCGCCGTGTTTCGTGCGCTCGCATTCTCTCTCCCATGCAGCCGCCCAGTGCATTAAATGCGACTGGACAGGGTGTGAGGGGGCGTGCGCGGAGTGGGTGCGCGGCCATACCATGGTCTTAGTCAAGAACTTTTAGCCCCTTTTGCCTCGTAATAGGCAAAATGGGGTGATAATGGGAGCAACTGACAGTCGCGCCTCACATCGCATTGAATGCGGCGGGCGGCGCTCGGCTTTCCCTATTTGAGCATTAAATGAGTTGGTTGGCGGTTGGATTCGCCCTCTCTCCGAGAGGTGCGGGATGGAGGATAGGGGTCCAGGTGAACCGGACCCTTCCGACCAGGGTCGGGAGACCTCGGACCCCGCCATTTGGAAGTATGATGGCCTCCGGGCAGCCTCCGGGCCAGCCCCTTTAGGGGCGGCCACGTGGCCGCCCGTGGTCGAGACTTGCCTAGCCTTTCAGGGCATAACTTTGGCGCCCCTTGGTGGACAGGGGCACCTTCCTTTTTCTTAAATGCCACGCCCGCGACATACCCCGGGCCCATATCACCGACATAATGGATTATGGAAATGCATGGCCATGCTAAGTTGATTGAGGAGTCAATCAACAGACAGACAATCCAATTTGGTTCGAGTAAATGGTTAAGCTATTGAAGGGATGACACACATCTTGCCTATAGCTTAATTGGTATCGTGAGGCAAAGGGATTTGTGTACACATTACGGTTCGAGCCGATATTATATTCTTGTATACTATGGTGTCAATATGTGCCGCTAGGCGCCGTTGTGACAGTCGGTGAGTTGGACTCGAGCCGACGATCGGCTAAGTTAGACTATAGCCGAAACCGAGTATACCTGAACCTACAGGGTCGCGCGCTTAAGGGGATATGAACAGGCATTCGAGTTGGACTCGGATACGGCTCGATCGGATAGGGATCCGATCGGATAGAGTCCTATGGGCTTACAACGTATGGGCGGCCAACTCTGTGAGATTCGGATAGGATCCGATTCAAAATAGAGTCCTGATCAGCCACTAGTCCCAGTCGGCCAACTCTATATAAAGGGGTGAGGGGTGGAGAGCTGAAGAACACGTCAATTGAAGTCAATTGCGCCGAAATCAATCTGATCACACGCGGTATGATATTATTCATACTTAAACCACCAATCTTATTGCACTTTGCAGGTATGATATTGGATTTTTTTGATGCTTGGTGATAAAGGAGATTATTACCGAGATATGCTAATGAGAGCATAAATAAAAAGGTCAATTGTTGTTGCAAAATTTGTAGAGGTTAACTATCATATGAGTATGTATATGTCTATACAAATATATCTTAAATTATATATTAATTCTAAACAAGTGCTTGAAAAATTATCTTTTCAGAAAGTTTGGTCAGTACAAACGATACAACCATTAGCGTTGTGTTATGGCCAGAAAGTGGGTTGTACGTTCCTCTTCAAGGTACACGCACGTATTTCATTTCTTCTGCTTGAATATACAAACTAACATAGTACTAAATGTATCGTATTATATACATATGTATCCAGATGTTCGAGACGATCTACTAAACAATATCGCGATCTACGATTTCCTCAAGAATGGCCTCAGATGTAGGATGGTTAAACCAGAGCATGACAGGGACTGATCTGGAAGTGGACAAGGAATCAACTATGAAAAATAATTTTAGGTCTATTTCATGTATTATCAATACAATGCTTACAATAATTTTATTTTTATCAGTGCCTATAATGATTCTTTAATAATGTATTATCAACAATAATTTCGTGAATCGGGGAGCAAAAAATAGTAAATTTGCCCACTTTGTAGGGGCATATTTGTCTTCTCCCACCATTTCAATCGTGGTGAGGCGATACAAGAGAGGAAAAACACACACAAGAGAGAGAGAGAGGAGGGGGAGCGAGGCGGCGGCCGGCAGCGAGGCCGACGACGACGACCTCGCCCCCGCCAAGCCGGCGCCATGTCTCAGGTACGCGTGCGGCGTGCCTTTACCCAGATCCTCTTTGCTCCCTCCGATGGTCTCAACACTGGCTAACCTAGAAGAACGTACGGGAAGCGCAGATGGCCCTGCGCAAGCTCTTCGTGCCCTTCTTCTCGGAGGCGGCTGCGGCCAGGCTCGTCGGCTCTTCGAGGTCCATGTCTTCGTCCGCTTCGCTCCGCCACGTCGACGTCGACCCCCCGTCCTCAGAGCGCCCCGTCCGCCCCATACCTGCTTTCGACCCCCAGTGTGCACCGAACGGGGAGGTACTCATCTTTTCGCTGCTTCTCAATAAACATGCCAGAAAACTCGCAATGCTTCAACACCTATTGCATGGAATTGAATGTTAGGGCTTTGGTTTTGTAGTATTGTCCTTAGTTTTGTTGATTGATGCGTTGAAATGTGGATCTGTTGCTGTTATTAGGAGTTGATGAAGATCATCTCTGATATCAAGGCCGTTAATTGGACCAAGTTTGAGAAAGAAGCTTTACAAGATGAAGTTCTGAAAGCTACGGGTGGAATGGTTAGTTGATGCAAGTTTCATTAGAGATTACTTTCTAGTGATTTCAGCTTGGGATAAGAAACAATGATACGGGAATGTATATAGTGGAAGAATAGCCTTGTGGATCAGCTTAGTGATTTAGGGCAATTAATATTATCTGATGATTTTTTTCGTCGTTTTCCGTTTAGGATATGCATCTGATAGTCTCCGGCTTGAATTCTGGGAGATTCACTATAAGTGAGTACATGTATCTTGGTCTCGAACTGAACAAAAGGTTCCCGCACTTATCATCTTTGCTTGAAATTGAGTTGAATGGAAAAGTAAGTATCTCTAATGAATTCTTGCGATGCTCTTTTTACCAAATTGTCTTTTTGCTTATATATATGCTTATTTTTGTTTATAGACAGCTCTGATCCCTCGTTCTATCATTGAAGCATTGGAAAAAGAACCGCAACTCACGAGAATAGAGTTCACTGTACTGTTTCTAACCTTTTGTTTTCCCTATTATAACTGACCTTTTATTTATGAGAGCATTTTTTATTTTCCCCTGGAAGCCCACCTTTGTTGTTGTGTTAAAATTCACTTAGTTAACCTTTGATCAGTGCTATGTTTAATGTTGCCTCTTTTAAATATCTAAGTCTGCCACAACATAAGGCATACCTACAGCTCCATGGATATATCTGATCCATTTCCTATCTTGTAGCACGTGAAATACTGTCCTTTTTTCATGACCATCTTGTGAAGGAGAGGCGCTCTGTATCGCAGCCCAATTCCCTCGAGTTAATTATCTTCTCAAAACAGGTCGTTGCCTTTGGCAAGCTTGCAGATCATGGGTGTTGCCACAAACTTCTTTGGCCTACACTACCTTTCCATAGCTTAGAAGCATCACTGCGACTTGACCATACCCAACAAGATCATAACACTAATCTCATTAGCTTCCAGCGAGATTCCAACGTTAATACCATGAGATCCTAATTGTCTACACCAAGGATGCCATACTCCTTTTTGGGGTGCAAACCTTAGATCAGGCTAATCTGCAATGACCACCATTCGCATTACTTCTACCCTCATATCTTGCTGATGACCTTGTTTGCTCAATTGGATGGATTGATAGCAACCAAGAGATAAATTGGGATTGAGGTCAGAGATCAATAGCAACCAGCGTAATTCTACCAGCTGGACTGAGTTTGCTAACCTTCCATGTTGGAAGACGATATACTATCTTATCAAACAGTGGCTGCAAAAAATAATAGCATCAATGCCTTTATTCTCCACTTGCATACCACTACTTTTGGTTGTCAATATTAGAATGTGTGCGCATAGCTACTAAACATGGTGGTGCTATGTTGATGAACCATGGTGTAGTACTTTGGAAACTTACACCTTATGTTGTGTCAGACTTAGATTTTTAGTATCATATTCAAACTTATTTTTATTTGCATGCTGAGCTAAAGCTAGCTTATTATATTTGGTGTTTGGGTATGTACTCTCTAGTTCTCTTTATTTTACGTATCTTATTTTATTCCCACTAATTCCCACAGCAAAGACACATTGACTGTGAAATTCAACGGATATCAGTGAGGCTGGATTCGGTTGTAGAGGAGCTCCAGGAAGTTAGGCAAAACAAACCCAAAGACTGGACTTCAGTAATCTACAAAGAGAGGACGTTGTTAGTCACAGTCAAATTTCTTTTAATAATGCGTTTCTTCATTATGAGATGAGATTAAGGTTACATTTTATGTCCTGTTAATTTCCCTGTAATTGCAGTAACTGGTTAGCTGCTCTTGGTTTGCTGACACCATTTAATGAATGGCTACTCAGATAGGATACAGGTATGTGTTTCAATTGTTTACTTGACCCTGTGGAGCTTGTGACGTGTTTTACTGATTTCATTTTCTTGTCAATGTTTTAGATAATCTTGTGAGGAATTTTCTTTGGTTTGGGATCAGAATTACCTTAGCAATACCTTATCACCTTTGACTTTAGGACAACCCAATGTAAGTGGATTGCTTTGAACTCTCAATGTAAATGGCAATGTGCATATTGCCAGCTTAACCTGATGACTGGTGTTGCTGTAAACCCCATCTACCGAGAAATGTCTGGTGGTTGGTTCTACGATATACAGAAATATATGCGATGGTGCTAATAGACATCCGGTCTTTTGGAATTTATGTGCAGTGTTGCATGCTTTGTGAGTTTTAGTGTTGTATGGTTTTCTTGACGTTGCTTGTGCTTCAAGTTTGTGAATTTATGTGTTGCGTGCTGTATGAGCATACCAAAATCTGGTATTATTAAAATTTGTTAGGTAGCTAGAAGTATGCATGCTATGAGTTTGTTCCGGGCCAATTTGGGGGATCATACAGGCCGAGTCTGGCTACCTTGTAACCTGGATAACTCGTCTGAAAGTATGAATGTGTGTCACTTGCTGCTTTAATTTGATACACTACTACAAAAAATATGTTGTCGGCCTAATAGGTGTCGGTTCAACAAAAACCGACACCTATTAAAAGAATAAGTAATGGCTCTAAAAAAAACCTGCACCTATACTATAGGTGTCGGTTTAAAAAACCGACACCTATAATATATTGTAGGTGCCGAGTCTAATAAAAACCTACACTTATACTATTAGTACCGGTTTTTTAAAAACCGGCACCTATAATATATTATAGGTGTCGGTTTTTTAAAAAAACTGGCACCTATAGAAAAGATCGGCCAGCCGCCCACATTCTTATCCATCCGAGTCGATCCATTCCCATCCATTCGTTGCGAACTTCCCATCCATTCTCTATCTCACATGGCGCACCACCCATCCCCGCCCCCATCGCCACCGCCTCCCCGCATTCGGCGCCACCGCCTCCTCGCATCCGGTGCCGCTGCCTTCCTACATCCGGAGCCAGCGCCTCCCCGCATCCGGCGCCGCCGCCTCCCCGCCTCCCTGCATCCGGCGCCGCCGCCTCCCCACATCCGAGGGACCGGCGGCGACCTAGACACAGAGAGACCCCGATGGCGGCAACATCCTGCTTGTGCGGTTCTGTTCTTATTCTGTTCTTGATTGTTGTTCATCTATCTGTGTACGTTTTTGTTCACTTGTGTTGTGTTGATGTTGTTGATGATGTTCATGTGTTGATGTTGGTCATGGGTTGTTGATGTTATTCACTTGCGCCGTGACTATGAAGGATGGAATGGGGATTATTGTTCTTGCATGTTGTTGATATGTCATGTTCTTGATTGTTGATTGTTCTTGATTGCTGGTGGATTAGGAGTGGCTTGAAGAGGGTCGCTCTGACGATGCTTCGAGCCAGCTGATTTTTTTAATCAAGAGAGCACAAAGGTGCCGGTTCTACAACCGGCACCAATACCTAGTCTTATAGGTGCCAAGTAATAGATGCCGGCTGCCAAACTGACACATATGTCAGGTTTGCAACCGACACCTTAAGGGATGTTTTGCACCTTTAAGGATGTTCTGCAATAGTGATAGAACTATCAAACCTGGTGCATTCCTTACCTTGCCTTCCGAAAATCTGTAGAGAAGCACAGAATTTGAACGCTCTGTCTTAAATTCAGTTGGAATTATAAAGACATCGCACGAATTAAACAAAGTATGATGGAATTCGTCCGTAAGCCACACAGCCCACACACGGTCACAACCCAGCGAGCGTATGTGCGCGTAATGGTTCACTTCAGCACGTTGACGAACGCACACAGACACACATTCGGGAGAAATAGCAGCATAGTTGAGACTTGCTCTCAGCATCTCAGCAAATAATGGCCGATGGAAATTAGTCAAGTATTCAGGCCAGTCTAAGGCATGCAGTACTCAGGTTCAGTCTAATTGTCTAAATATCCCAGGAGAACATGACAGTCTGTGCAATTTTGAGGTTTCATATATATAGGAGGAATCTAAGATCCCAGGAAAACAGAAGTTTGACATAGGGGGATCCCTAAGACTCCCAGGGCTGGTAGCTCGACCAATCCCTTCTCCGCTTCAGGGTCTCTTCCGCACGGGATTGGTTGTCAACATGCTCAACCCTCCACCGCCCGAATCTGAGCTTCTCGAGCTGAACAAACTAGAAACATGTCAGCAAAAAGAGAGGGGATGTTGTTGTAATTGTTTGTTACAAACTTGAAGCACTAGAAGCGATGTAAATAAGATCTTGCCTTGTCACCAGTGATGTCCGTGGTGTAGTGCAACCAGCCATGCCACTCAGGCGGCACTTGTGATGCATCGTAGTGCTTTTCCTTGGCATATTCTACCCACCTCATTATACCTGCAAATTAAGCACAGTTCATGATCCACTGCAAACATGCATGGGAACTTAATAATTAAAGAGCTCAAGAAATTGCATGGGCATATAACGTACGTTTTGGCTGGATTTGTTCACCCCTATCAAGAAGGTTGTAAACCATGGCTGGGAAGTATTTGTGGGTTCCCTTCTAGATCTGCTAAGATCTTCAATCTATTGGAAGCCTAGCAATTAATGCACTTATGCACATGACAATGGTAAAGGAGAAAAAATGGTAAACGAGAAAAAAGGTGAATAATGGGAAGGAGATTGAAAACCTCGCTTCATGGGAACTTTTATGTAACTCCAAAAGGATGCAGAATTTATTTCAGGTCAGATCCAACTTAATTTTACACGATCTTCATTCAAACTTGTGGAGATGACCATGCAGGCAGTCCTTTTTCATCCAGAAAAATAGGTGAACTTGAGGTGGTCAAGAATTTTTTTGCATTTTTAGTCAGTGCTTTGGTCCTAATGATAAATTCGCAAAAGACCAGAATCATTCCCCAGCACAGTGCAAATAGTTCCCCTGCGCTACAACAGGTTGAGGGCAGTATGTGTTCAACCCCTTATTGGCAAGTTTGGACATCATTTATTCTTTGGCAGTAGGCTGAACAAACATTTGGTTATTTGGTCCTATCCCCACTTCCAACCTACCATCTAACTGTTCTAAGTCCTCAGAAGTAGACAATAAAACATCAATGGCCGGACAAAGAACTGTTGCAGTATGCATAAATATATATTGATGATGACATGAAAACAAAATTTGGCATGCCAAATGCAATTAGAACCAGACCCCTAAGAACATCACCGCCGTCCTGCTCAAATTAATCACCAGAAACTAGAAACCAAAGGTCAGGTCAGTACACCACAAGTCTGGTCAACTCGACAAAATGGATACACAGTCTATAGGATAAATCACCCAGTTCAACTAATTATGATCCAAGATCCAACATATCCAATTCCAAATAGTCCAGATATATATAAGTGGACAACTGATGGTAATTACTCAGCCTGTCTGCATACCTACTCCAGTTCAGGACTTATGGTAAGTCCAACATATCATGAAAGTTTCTATATTTACATCTGCAACCAAAATGATATAGAGCATTGCCTTTCAATTAAATTCCTAGTTGATCTTATCTTTTGTTTACATCTAACTGCGATTTCTTGTAAGAAAATAATCTGGAATCTATTATGGAAGGAAGCGTTACTGCCATTATGCAGAAAAAAAAGAAGATAAACAAGCATAAAAAAATACTACAAAAATGGATAACTAATGTGCTGACTATATGCCGCCCTGTATCCGTATGACCACTCACCATATGGTGTTCCTTTGAACTTTTCATAATACTTGTTGCCAAACCTGTCACTCCCAACAAATCTTGCGCCCACACTCCAGACTCTTGCTTGCCTGAAAGAGCAGTAGTATTAGAACTTAGTTGTTAGTAGTATACAATCAATCTAAACACCTGAGTAGGGAAGGCAAAACTTACAGTAGGTTTCCATCAAGAAGGCACCTCCTATTAATTATAATACGTTAATATACTGTAAATTCAAAATCGTAAGCAACACACATGGAAAAGAATACATAATAGAGGTGTGCATGCTTTATTATTACCTTCCTTCACGAATGAAGTTCAGGAGGCCTTTCTCAAGGATATTTTTCACTATCGTCCTGACAATCATGGCCATAATCACCTGAGATAGTCAATAATTATAAGAAATTTATCCACTATTCCTTGATGAAGCACTCAACTTAGATGTTCTATACAACATGTCCTAACAAGGATACACGAATATGGCAAATATATATACGCCGGTACCACTAGCATAATCACATGAGCAGCAGAGGAATTGACTGCAGTGCACATCCTAAGATTGAGAGCTTATAGTCTCCATATACTCTTAAGCCTAAATGCTAAAATCCAAATCAGATCCAAGTATTTGATGTAGCAACATGTAGTACACAAGCATTAGCACAGAGGATACAGTTGCAGGAGGGAGTGAGCAGCCGCCTGGTGGGATTGATAACCCTCAATATCTAATACGAAAGCACTTTCCAAGAATAATCTACACACACCATATTTATGTTTTCAAACCAAGTATTTTAAAATTTATTGATGATCTAAGTTTCAAAAATTTGTCCGGAACAAAGTATTGGTGTTGTGGCACATGGTTTTGGACCATGTTTTAATAGGCTTAAATTGATGTCCATGCCATTACGTGTTGGGAGGTATCAAGGGGAGAAATGGAAAGTGTCCACCACCTTCAGTCCTTTTTTTTCCTCGAACATGTAGGAGAGTTGTGTATCATTATATTAAGGAGAAGAAAAAGGTGGGTAAACCCCCTTACAACCCATTCATCATATATTTTTGTTTACATTTGTGCCAAAATAAAAAAAAAACCACATCGACCTAAACAGTTCATCACTGTTCTCCGTCCGGCATGAGGGTAAGATGGAAGAAAATGTCCTTAGCCCCGGTCAGACCCCACTCGTACAGCTCCTCTCTAGCAAGCAACAAGGCTCCAGCCATGTTTTGGAGAGCACTGTCAAAAACACAACGGCGATGTTTCAAAATTATCCAGGCTCCTAGCATGATAATGGCATTGAGACCTTTTCAAACCTGACCACCCTAGCTTCTGCACTTGTCCACCAATCATCAAAGGAAACATCATCTTGCTGTGGGGAAAGAACTTGTGCTAACCCAACCTTTTGAAAAAGGTTGAACCAGAATTCATGAACGAAGACGCATGAGTCTCCGAATAGTGCTTTTGGAGGAATTCTAGTTGTTCTACTTATTATGCTGGTCAGTTTCCACACTGGTGGAACCATCTTGATGGCAGCACCACTGTTTCCAGTATTCTTGGACTCAAAGTGAGCAAACAATGTGCTCCAGGCTCAGTTGATTTAGTTATCCAATATCCATACCAACTGGATACATATAGAGTACTGGAGTTCCTTTACTAATGGTAGCAGTGAAGGGAGGTTGCTCACATAGTTCTTGATGCAGCTAATGTGTGATGGAAATGGAAAACATCGTGTAAACAAACTAGTGCAATGAGTATTGGCGTTGTACGTCCAAAAGCTGTGCATAAATTGGAGAACAATGTTTGCTGGCAGCGCAGCAACATATGCAAGGCTGATCAAGTTCACCCTAGGATTGCCAGAAGGGAAAATTGGGGGAAACGGCAGTAACAAACAGCGGGCCCTCCTCATACTATTCACATTCATTTCTTTGCCACAATCCAAGTGTAAACTCATGAGGGGGCCGCCAACAAATTCAACAAGAACTCATGGATTAATGCACAAAATGGTAGACCTGCATGTTGCTTTCGATCGGCTACTGGGACTTTGGGCCCCTATAGATGACGAAAATTAAGAAGATTTATTTATTCCATCTGCTGAATCTCTTACCGGGCAAAAGTAACACCCCCCTCTCCCCCCTCACACACACACGAGAAATCCGAGAAAAGAGAAACAACGCATAAATCTCGAACCAATACATGGTAACCGCCGCAGTCTCCGATCCGGCCAGTCCCTCAAAAAAAACCAACGATTCGGGTCCATTTGTGACTTTCTCAGTTGCTCATATGTTTGAATACACAAACATGCGAGACAGAGGAGCATTGCAATCGCAAGAGCGTAATCAGGAAGAGGATGTCGCTGGCACCTGGAGGCGGCCGGCGCGGAGGAGGAGGGAAGCGGGGCAGAGCAGCCGGCAAGCAAGAGCCAAGACGAGAGAATCGTGGCACAGCTGCACAGTGCAGCGGCGGCGACCGACTCATGGTTTCCTAGGGCTTAGTGGCGTTCTTTTCTACCTATTTGCCAATTAGCCGACTGTTAAATAAAAACAAATATATCTTTAGTTAAATAGTAATTATTATAAATTAAAAAATGAATTCATTTAAATTTTTAAATAAACTTCTATATAAATTATTTTTCAAAAATCGTACCGTTTAACGATTTAAAAAACGTGCCCGCAATAATCCAAACCCCATCAGCCGATTAGAGTCGAGTAGCATGGGTCGGGTCGGAACGTGAGGTGTGATACACGCCGCACGATGGCGTCACGATTCGTGCTGCTGTCCTGTGAGCCAAAACGCCAAGGGTTGCATCCGCCGCCTCATCCGCCGTTCTGCGAGGGCGCCGATGTCGCCGTCGCCGTCGCCGTCAATCGCCCCTCCTCCGCCCTTCCTTTGCAAGCCTGCAGTTGATCCCGTTCTTCTTCCCTTCTCTCCCTCCCAAAATCTGCTGCTGGACCCTCTTCTCTTCAACTCCAAGGTGCTCAATTGCTCATCCCTCTCTCTATCTCCCCCTTGTCTCTCGTGCGTGCTAGGGATCTCTAGTACGTGCTAGGGACTGTGTATTGTGTTTATCTAGATGCCCGCTCTAAATTGATAGGGTATGCGTTTGGACAGCCAGATCATCACTCTACCAATTCTGTGGTGGAAATTAAAATAGTGGAATCTTTTTTTAACACCCAGCAGAGCAGTGTGCCTACTGCCTGCTATTGTGCATCATCAAGAAAATTCACGGGCTATACACCACTTTATCAATGTTTTGTTTTCTTAATTTTAATAATAATGCTAACCCACACGATGACTTTGAGTGAGGAAGAAAACCCTTATCAAACTATGGAAGCAGCCAAGCAGCGAGATTTATGTTCATACTGATATATAACATGATTATGATTTTTGTGTATCTTGTACAGTAAATATTTTGCTTTTTATATTCCGTGTCCACATTTGCTTGGAAGGATCTCAGCTTGAATATTTTGGTATGCATCATTCTTTTGGACTTCTAATTTCGATTTTGTTGCACAACTTACTGTTTGAAATTGAATGGTGTGTACAGAGGTTTGAAAGATAATATTCCATTTGAATATTGCATATATTTTTAGTTAAATTCAAAGATGTACGTAGAAGTTGATGATAATGTCTAACTTTGAATACGATATAGAATCAGCCAAATTAACATGCTCTTCAATTCAAGCTGAACTGTTCACTGTTATACACTAGTAACTTATAAGTTATGATGCATCTACGTTCAGTTCGTATTTTCGCTATTTAAAAATGAGGAGTTAGGGTGATGATGTGCTGCATAACCATTTCCTAATCTTTAAGTTCTGTCGCCACATATATATATAGGCATATAGTGCTGTTTGCAAAATCTTTTTTCTGAAAACAATAACATTCTTTCCACATGCTCGCATATATGAAGAGTCATGCATATGATTTTGGACTTGAGAAGAACTTCAGTTCTTCAATCATGTTATATTTGCTTGATATTGGTATAAATTCTTGTGAACTATGCATGTAGATATAACATGTGGCTGTATTGAATAGTGCATTTGAACCTATGAAGGAAATTGGTTGTTGAAGATGTTTTTCTTTTTCAGTTCCGAACATACCAGTGCCCTAATGGTAGAAACATTGTTTAACATCTTAGCACCATAAAACATGTTGTAACTTGTAAGAAAACTGGGCTATTATGGTGATAGAAACATTTCCCCTTTTTTTTCCACGCTGCCACTATAAAAGGACAAGAACTAAGATAATTATCAAAAAATCCTGCTAGTAAGGCTGTTTTTGGGCAAGGCAGTATCACTGATTGATACAAAGTTGCTTATCTGTGTAAGTCAAAGACTGCATAACATGATCTCCTCAGTGTGTTCTCTAGTCTAGTGAGTTCTATTTTTAATGATATTGTGACTTTCTGCCGCCTGACTCATGATCTCAATGCGCGGTACCCAGTTGGTAAATTCATGCGCCTAACAATGAAGGAGACTTTCAGTGGCCCACCGACTAGAAAGCTTACAGTTATACGGGCGATTTGGAAAGAACATAATGCACGAGTTCAAAAGGTAATGTGCTGTTCTAGTTTGATAAATTGTTGTGACCTAAGAACTTTTGCTCCTTCTCATATCTGAAACATGTTCAACTTTTGCTGTTCATTTCATGGTCCCATGGATGCATCTTCAGTAAATGCTGTTCGAGTTGCTCTACATGGCTTTGTGCAGGTCATCATTGGTGGTGAAAACAGTAGAAGCAACTCTTTTCCTGAATATGCAAAAGACTTGCAAAAGTATTGAATAGTTAAATCACAAAGAGAGTATTGCCCTAAGAGCAAGTATATAAGGCCCTAGATGCTACCCCTAAATTTATCACATAGAATTAGGTGATAAGGTGGAAGAGAGAAGTTAGGAGAGAGAGGATGAGCCTCCCTTATTCAAGGGGTAACCTTCACACTATCTCCAAGATAATATGAGAGTAAACTAATAAAAAAATTATTGGGGTTTGTGTACTAGAGGTGATGTGTTGTATTTGTTATCTTTTAATTAATGAGTAGATGATATGGTTCAAATTATAGAAACGATCCACTTCCACTATAAAACTTGCTCTAAGAGCAATACTATAAGCTTCCAAGCATAAGCTCCAATGTGTCACATAGGATTAAAGAATGAAGTGGAGGAAAGAGGAGAGGAGATAGAAGAAAATCCACCCCTCATACAAGGGCAACCTCTTCACGTGCTCTAAGGTAGAAAAATAGTATGGATTAGATGAGAGTAGATAAACTAAATAGTTAAGTGTATTGGAGGTAGTGTTTTACAGGTAATACATTTTATAAATCATCTCTTAATTAATTAGTTGATGATGTGGACCAAATTAGAGTTAACAATCACCTCTACTATAAGACTTGCCTGGAGATCCACACATAGCTGCAAGTATTCAACGATGGCCTGCATACCTACAGCTAGTTCCATCGATATATTTGATACATTTCCTATCGTGTAGCGCGTGAGCTATCTTCCTTTTCTTTGGGACCATCTTGTAAAGGAGAGGCATGTGTGCTATGCCGATGAACCGTGCTGTAGTACTTTGGAAATTACGCTTTATGTTGTGGCAGACTTAGATGTGGAATGTTAGGATGAAATTGTGTGGAGTTAGAGCTTCACTAGCATGTGTAGGGTATGCTAAATTTCGTGCAGGCTGAAAATCTGTAGTCTTTTGAACACCATGATTTTATCATGGTTTGAATGGATTGATTCTGGATGTGTTCTTAGATTGATCGGCACTGGATGTGCATATAACTTTCAGGTTGTGATTAGAATTATTGAAGCATCAATGTGTCATTTGTGATCTCAAATGTACAAAATGTTATCCTTTTAGGGTTCTATTTGCAATCAGTTATTCCTGATGGTTTCATGTCAGGCATGAAATTCCTGAATCGACCGAAAGGATTTTTTTCTATCCTTTTGGGCAGCTGACAGAAAATATTTCTCTGCCAGGGACCCATGAGACAATGAACTTTTTTGTGCCATTCTCCTCTGGGTATTTGTCTGAAAAGCCGTTAGGAAAGAGGTTGATCCTAGCAGTGTTCATAACTGGTACTGCTAGTGGGTGATGGCTATGCTTGTCCTTTTTGTTTATTATATATAGCATGCAAAGTTTTGAAATTTATCTGTTGTAGTTTAATTTGCTTTTTGTGAACTAGATTCATAATTTTCTGATCAATATTTTTACACACTGCTGCAGGGTGACCATGACTTGTATGGCCTCACCATGAAGAGAGCCGGGGAGAACAGACATGTCACATGTGGAGGATAGAAAAGTTGGTACCCAGGGACTCACTTCCACTGCCATCCTCCGTTGCCATACTCAGCTGGGTAGACCCTCTTGTTCCCATTGCTTTGCACAGTTCCACTGCCTACCTATTTGGCGCTGTTTGTTAATTGTTGGTTGGTTTATACTAGAGTCTAGCATGATGATAAATCCATCACTTCTCTATTTCTTGATTGCTTCATGATGCAGTTTGTAACATGAGAAAAATCTTGAATTAAGTCCTAATTCTAGTTCCTTTGCAGTACATATTCGTTCATACTAACTTTCAGTTCTGTACAAGCACCAATATGGTGATCGTCTGGGCTGTGTACTTTTAGTTTCGAAATTTACCTTGTGGTATACCCCTAATGTAAAGTTTTTTTTTTCTTTTAGGGTTTTACTCCAGGCGATTTTGGTCCTCACGACAGGTGTAGACTTGGAATGATATACTTGGGTATGCCTTACAATTTTCCTTTCGAGATTTCCCTAGATGCTTCTTGTGCATTTGTCTTGAAACTTTGTACAGATCATAAACATAAGAGATTTCGCTAGATTTTTTTATATCAATTTTTTAGTTGGTTGGTACGTGAAGTTTTAACTAACCTAACAATCCCTCTTCTACCGGCAACATCAAGCCTACAAACGAATTTACAGTGTTATACAGGCAAAGAGGAGGGGTTGATCGAGATTTATTAACAACGATACGAATGGCTTCAAGTAATCCGTCAGTACACCGAATTCCACATTAAAATCATGTTTAGGCTACGCTCTTAGGAGTTTATGGAACTCACATTAAACGGAATTACTAAATAGCATTCGACAGGTTATCGGGACCAAAATCTTGTAGATTTTTAACATTGGGATTTGCTTCGCGATTCATACACTGACGACCCCGGCTCTTCTCCAACTCTGACAACCTCTAGCAGCTCCGACAACCTTGATGAAAGTAGTGGAGTTAGGGTTTAGGATTCCGGATTAGGTGGGGGTCGGGTGAAGAGAAAGAGGAGGGAGATCGTTGGGCCTAGAGGGATGACCGTGGGAGGCGGTGGCCTAGCGGTGGGTGGTGAATACGGTCGGGCGGCAGGCACCGAAGCCGATAGAGGAGGGTGATGGGCCGGCGTTGGTGGTGAGAGCAAAACAAGCTTGTGTTTAGGAGACAGGGGACAAGTGGTGGTGAATCTGGCAGTGGAAAGGCTCCGGAGAGAAGATGGCAAAGCAGGGGCATATCATCGATGTCGGGTTGAGAAGGAGGAGAGGGGGGGAGGAGGAAAGGGGAGAACGGGGGAGGGAGGGGCTCACCGGTGCCATTGACACCTTCTGGCCAAGTGATGATGCGGTGGTTGTAACAATGGTAGGGGGTGTCAAGGAGACGTGCGCTCGATCCTGTGGCAGCTGGGAGTGAGGAGAGGGGTGAGGATAGGGTTAAAATTGTGTGTAAAATTCACATGATTTTGGATAGGGTATTCTGCCAAATGCGAGCTAGATAGTCCCCACGTTCAAAATCCCGAAGGGACACCAAGCATGGCTGATATTGAAATTAAGTTGAATACACATATTGAGAGCTTGTTCACTTTATTGCTCAAATCAACCATACCAAATTTTGATAATATAATTTGATACATTTTGGCATTACCAAATTTTGGATGTGTTGGCTTTGTTTTTTGTCTTTGTTAATATTTGATAGAGTTTTAAGAGAGAAAGTTTCTAAAACTGCCAAAATTTGCCAAAATTTGATAAGACAGTAATTATCGAAGTGTGTTTAGTTTGTTGTTTTATTAAAACTAGCAAAATGCCCGTGTGTTGCAAAAGGACGACGACGTAGGGAGGGAAGCAGGCGGCGGGCAGAAGCTCCGAGCGGTGATGGGAGGGAGGGCGTAGGCGCGGCGTGGATGGGGACGAAAGAGAGGGACGCAGGAGGTTTTTTTCATCCAAGCCCTCCCTTTCTTTTCAGCATTAGGACTGCGGGTTAATTTTATAAACACTGAAGAGGTTTTATGAAAAATAACCTCTTTTTCTTCTTTAGCTGGTTTTTTAAAATAGCCAGGCAGACTGCGGGTTAATTTCGGAAAAACTCAAGGGGTTTTCTGTAAAATAGTCAAGCAAAACAAAATTTGGATGAAAACACTACTTGCTTTATAGAGTCAGGCAAAACAAAATTTGGGTGAAAACACTACTTGCTTTATAGATAGTTAACTTATAGATTTGATAAGGTTGAAAATGGCAACAAACTAAACAAGCCCTGAACTTTAGTCCACGATGAAGTCTATGAACATCTATAGTACTAAATTATTTACTAGCCAAATTAAAAAGTCATAGCACGGGGAAGTTCATATGGATTTATTTGCTGATGACCATTAATTTATCTGTCTAGCTTATTGACGTCATTCCTTTTAGTAAACCTAGCAACAGCAGTTATACCAGTGACACCCACTACCGCCATTAGAGCAGGGTTTTGAAGAAAAACTGTCGTCCAACCCATCTCCTATCATCTTTCCTAAAAATTTTCATCCCCTATCCCACCATCTTCGTTCCTCAGTTCTGGGCACTCGGTCGATCCCCAATCTTTTATTCCCACGCGCGCTTTCCTTCACCCGCAAATTTTTTCCCGTGCGCTTCCTCCCCCACCGCGCCAACGCTCGAGCTCCGCGCCGGCCCCGCGCTCCTGCCGGGCCGCCCCCTCCCTCCGCCGGCCTCCCTCCACGCCGCCGACGCTCCTCCACCGCGTCGACCCCCGAGCTCCGCGCCAGCCCCCTTCCTATCAACAGATTGCTCCGCGCCGGCCCCTGAGCTCCGCCACCTCTCCCTCATCGGATCCCTGCACTTCCAGTGGTGGCTGCGCGAGTGGTGAAAGGCGGCATGGGTTCGCTGTCCTCTCTCGCCGCCGCGGCGGTGTTTTTTGACAGGAATTTCCCAACGATCGAACAAAAGTACTCAGTTGAACACAACGCACGCGAAACTGTAGTGAAACCTGCAAGACGCTAAGAGCAGAGCAAACAGAGGAAATTTTGGTGCAGCACTCACCCAGCTGCTTTTCTGATTACTTCCATATATAAAGGAACGAATACAACGGAAACAACTAAAACCACCAAGACCACTTCTCACGCCATGCTCTAGCTGCGTCCATCCCCACAACCACACGACGTGATCCGAGCTCCTAGCACAAGACGCGGGCAACGAGCTAATCTCGAATACCCTCATAACAGACTCCACGCGATGGCTATCACACAACACGTGAGCTCATGCGTTTATTCAGGAAAAAGAAACATGCAGATAACTAATCAACTAACTAACCGTGGCACACAAGATTACTGCTAACAAAACTCTTCCTAAGCTTGATTTGCCGATTATACAGGAAACATACCAATTTGTTCCCGCAGCTCCTGAAACTTGAATCGTGGAAGCGGTTTCGTCAGGATATCTGCAGATTGCCCTTCTGTGCCGATGAAATCCAGCTTGATTTCCCCATTCTCCACGGCTTCACGAATGAAATGAAATTTTGTTTGAATGTGCTTACTTCGATCGTGAAAAACAGGGTTCATCAGGGCCAGAGCGGATTGGTTGTCCACCCTGAGATCGACGACTTCAGTTGCTGCATTCCTGAGGTCACCGAGGAGCCGGGCAAGCCAAATGCCCTGGCAAGCAGCTGTTGCAGCCGCAATATACTCTGATTCACAGGAGGAGAGCGTCACGACTCTCTGTTTTTGAGACTGCCAGCTGACAGGATTTTTGCCGAGAAAGAAAATCACTCCTGTGGTTCTCTTGCATGTGTCAATATCTCCAGCCATATCACTGTCACTGTACCCCTGCAGTCCCCCTTCTCCTTCTTTCCCATAGCGGCGTCCATAATGAATTGTACCAGCAACATATCTGATGATGCGCTTTACTGCCGCCAGGTGTTCGTCCGTGGGTTTCTCCATGAACCGGCTGACATATCCAACCGCATAAGCAAGGTCTAGTCGGGTATTTACCAGATAGCGCAGGCTTCCAATAAGACTTCTGTATTCTGTAGCATCAACCATCAATCCTGCACTCTCTTTACTGAGCTTCAAGCGAGGTTCCATCGGTGTTGCACAAGAATTACAGTCTGTGAGCCCTGCCTTCTCCACAATGCGTGATGCATATGCAGCTTGCTTCAAGGTGATGACACCAGCTTCCTGATGCACTTCAATCCCAAGATAAAAACTCAAGAGGCCAAGATCGCTCATACTGAATTCAGCCTTCATTAGGTCTTTGAATTTCTTGATCATGGCATTGTCAGCCCCAACAATCACCAGGTCATCTACATACACACCGACGAGCAGCCTCCCACTGCCGTCGCCGCGCGCGTACAGCCCGTGCTCCAACGGGCTCTGCTTGAAGCCGAGCTTCTTCAGTGTACAATCCAGCTTGGTGTCCAAGCTCTGAGTGCTTGACGTAGTCCATACAGCGCCTTATCAAGCCTGTAAACCTTGTTCTCCTGTCCATCGATCTCAAACCCCGGTGGCTGAACAACATATACCTCCTCAATCAGCTCCCCATTGAGGAACACTGATTTAACGTCCATATGATGCACCATCCAACCTTCCTGCGCAGCGAGAGCGAGCAACAAACGAATGGAATCAAGACGAGCAACAGGAGCGAATACCTCATCAAAGTCAATTCCAGCCCTCTGTACGTAGCCCTTTGCCACCAATCTCGCCTTGTGTTTGACGACGACGCCCTGAGCATCTTTCTTCAGTTTATACACCCATTTCAGCCCAATTGGCCGATGTCCTGGGGGCAGATCGACGAGCCTCCAGGTGTTGTTCTCCTCAATCGAAGAGATTTCATCGAGCATTGCCCGACGCCAAGCCTCGTCACGCTCAGCTTGACTGAACGTGGCCGGTTCTTCACCGCTCACCATCATCAACTCTTCCTGGACTTCACAATCAGCGAGGCCCGGCGTCATGGCCGGCCCCAGCACATTGTCCATCGTGTGGAACCGGAGCGGAGCATCATCGTGATCTGCATCAAGGTTAGCAGCAGCTCCGGTTGGTGGCGACACAAACTCAACCGCCGGTGCATCGCCATGCACCGAAGGTGTTCGGCCGGGCGTCGGTGAGTCTGTAGACGTTCGTGGCGGTGATGGGGATCGAGCAGACGGCTCCCCAGCGTCCTGGTGTGTACTTGACACCGAACCAGGATGGTACACCGTGGTGTACTCAACGACGAAGTCGGTGTCGAGATCAGCGGCCACCTTAGTATCCCAGCTCCACTGTGCCGCCTTGTCGAAGACGATGTCGCGGGAGATGTGCACTCGCCATGTGGTCGGATCATATGCGCGATATGCCTTAGACCCCGGCTCATAGCCGACAAAGATCATGGGACGACTCTTGTCATCCAACTTCTTGATGTTTGGGATGGTCGTCTTCACGTGCGCCACGCACCCGAACGTGCGAAGATGGTGCACGGCTGGCGGAACGCCATTCCACAGCGCGTATGGGGTCTTGCTGCCGATACTCTTGGACGACGACCTGTTGAGCAGATACACGGCGGTATTAATCGCCTCTCCCCAAAACATACCAGGCAGCCCCTTCGCCTTGAGCATACTCCGCGCCGTGCCCACCACGGATTGGTTTCGCCGCTCGACGACGCAGTTTTGTTGCGGAGAGTAGGGCGCCGTGAGCTCGCGCCGCATTCCTAGCTCGGCGTAGTACTCGACGAAGTGTGCAGATGTGAATTCTCCCCCGCGATCCGTCTGCAACGCGCGGAGCTTGAGTCCACTCTTCCTTTCTTCCGCCGCCTGAATACGCTTGATGGCAGCCGGCGCCGCATCTTTGGTGGCGAGGAGGGCGACCCACATGTATCGGCTGTAGTTGTCGACGAGCAAAAGGAAATAGTGGTTGCCACTGGGTGTCGCCGGCGTGATCGGTCCACAGAGATCTCCATGCAGCAGCGCCAGCGGCTCGTCAGACCGGCAAAGTGCCTGCCGCGGGAACGGCGACCTCCGGTGTTTCCCGGCGAGACAGGCCTCACAGACGTGATCAACCTATGACAAACATGGTAAACCTCGTACCAGCTCCTCCTTGCCCATCTTGCAGAGTGACCTGAAGTTTATGTGCCCGAAACGAGCATGCCAGCGCCACACGTCTTCGTCGGCGTGTGCCGCCAAACAGACCGAGCGCGCAAGGTTGATGTCGAGCACGTACAACCGTCCCGAATTGCGACGAATCCGGGCAAGCAGGCGCCGCTGCTCGTCCCAGACGCACATGACTCCATCTTCAGCCAACACCTTGAAGCCCGTCTCATCAAGTTGCCCAATGCTAATGATGTTTGTGGCGAGACGAGGAAAATAATACGTGTTAGCCAATGTACGACGCTCACCATTCTTACAGGCAAATAGCACTGTGTCGCGTCCCTCAATCCGGACAACGGACCCGTCGCCGAGTCGGACGTTGCCGGTGATCTTTGTGTCAAGGTTTGAGAACGCCGCCTTGCACCCCGTCATATGGTTTGAGGCACCAGAGTCCATAATCCAGTGGCCGGGATCACGGTCGGCCGCATCATCTAGTGCCACAAAAACTTTCTTCTCCACAAGTTCCACCTTGGCTTGGCGAGGCGGTGTAGGCGCGCCGCGCTCCGGCGCCGCCGCGTCGAGTGTGTCAACACAGCCGCCGGTGAGCAACATCAAGGTGTGCTCTTCTTCATCCTCCTGGGCGACGTTAGCCTGCTCATCGCGCTTGGACTTGCTCCTGCAGTCCTTCGCCCAGTGCCCGAGTTTGCTGCAATTTTGACATTTGTCACCTTTGCGCGCCGAACCAGAGTTCGCGCTCTCGGAGCTCGCAACTCCGCTGCCACCACTGCGCCCTTTCCTGCCACGGCACTTGCCGCGACCGCCAGAAACGCCCGAATCCCCCCGCTTTGCCTCCTGATCTTTCTTCTTTTGATGCTCAACCCACTCCTCCTCCGTCAGGTACAGCTTGCCGCCGGCGACGTACGACGAGGATTGCCCGGAGTCCTCAGCAGCTTTCAGCCTGCCAGTCACTTCCTCTAGGGAAAGAGTAGAGATGTCGAGAAGAGTCTCAATGGACAGAACAAGTTGATTAAACCTTGGACGGGCTACCCAAAGGTATTTCTCGACGACCTTGTCCGCAGGCTCTGGATCGCCGAGGGTGGATAGCTGGTTGATAATGGTGGTGAGCCACAGCGCGAAATCCTCCATGGTCTTGTCGCCGCGGAACGCGAGCGACTCATACTCCGACCGCACCTTCTGTGCACTTGCCTTGTGAATCTGGTCATTGCCGACGCGCATGGTCTTGATGCACTCCCATGCTTCCCGGGCTGATGCTTTGGTCGCCAGGGTCCCGATCATCTCGGGGGGAATGGCGCTGCAGATAGCATCGAGCGTCATCCGGTCCTCATGCAATTCGACGGTGACACCGTCAGGTTCCACCGCCGCCCACAGACAGCGCGCTTGCAATTTGATCTTCATCAGTAGCGCCCAGTCGTTGTAATTGGTCTTGGACAGCATCGGATAGTTGGCTGGACCTCCACCTTCCTTAACCACGCGGTGTATAACCAGCCCGCGGTCGCCCCCGCCGCTGCCTGAGACGCGGCCGCCGGAGCCATGTGAAGAGGAGTTGATCGGAGACGACGAACGACGGCGTGGCGACATCAGTACTCCCTCCAACACGCGATCACGAGTCCACTTCCTAAACCGAGCTCTGATACCAATTGTCAGGAATTTCCCAACAATCGAACAAAAGTACTCAGTTGAACACAACTCACACGAAACTGTAGTGAAACCTGCAACGCACGCGAAACTGTAGTGAAACCTGCAAGACGCTAAGAGCAGAGGAAAGGAAATTTTGGTGCAGCACTCACCTAGCTGCTTTTCTGATTACTTCCATATATAAAGGAACGAATACAACGAAAACAACTAAAACCACCAAGACCACTTCTCACGCCATGCTCTAGCTGCGTCCATCCCCACAACCACACGACGTGATCCGAGCTCCTAGCACAAGACGCGGGCAACGAGCTAATCTCGAATACCCTCATAACAGACTCCACGCGATGGCTATCACACAACAGGAAAAAGAAACATGCAGATAACTAATCAACCTAACTAACCGTGGCACACAAGATTACTGCTAACATTTTTCTCCCTCCTCGCTGTCGGTCACTTCGCCGCCGCCGCCGCCGCCGACTTCAACGCAACCGACGCCGACGCCGACTTCGCCGGCAACGGCGTGGACTTCAACTCCAGCGACACCGCCGTCTACTGGGGCCCCTGGACCCGGGCCAGGGCCACCTGGTACGGCCAGCCCAACGGCGCCGGCCCCGACGACAAAGGTACAGCCTCTCCTCTCCTCTCTTGCTTTGTTTCTTCTTCCTCTTCTCCGTCGATCTGCTGCATCTTTCCTGCAATGTGGCTCATGTGTCGGTTACAAATCTTGACCCAGGCGGCGCGTGCGGGTTCAAGCACACCAACCAAGTACCCGTTCATGTCGATGACCTCCTGCGGCAACCAGCCATTGTTCAAGGACGGCAAGGGATGCAGCTCTTGCTACAATGTGAGAAATCGTAAAGATTAAAGAAAGAAAAAGGAGAAACCCCATACTACATGGGCCTAAGTTTTTGATCTTATTGATAGGAAGCAATCTGTTAATATTAGTAGTCCTGTCTGAAACTTTTGGACAAGTTTCTGAAGGTTGGGATGTGATACTTTCTGTTCTTCATGATACATAAATTAATACTTTGGTTTCTTGATCGCATTGTTGGAATATTTACAATGGCCATGGCATGTTGTTTTGCATGGTATCATTATGTATATTAGTATGGCATTTAACTTCTGATTGTTGTATCGTTACCACCAGATAATTTGGTTGTGATAGGTGATATGGTGCTGGCTTGTATGTTTTGCAATTTTTTTGTTTAAACTGGAAATTCAATTGCAACGATTACTTCGTGGAAGAAATGAAAATGTTTTCAGTACCAATAGTTATGTATTTAATATATGAAAGGGCACTACTTTTATTTTTATGGTTTGATAGCGTCAAACTTTAAAAGGAAGTTTCAGATAATTCTAGTGCTTCTGACATTTTTTCAGATATGGAAAATGCTGAAGGATTGAACTCTATTTGTAACAAAGTGCATGTGCAAGCTTTAGGCCTTTTCTCTTTCCATCCATTGATCGGTGCTCATATCTGAATTTCACAGAAACACAACACAATTAAGCTAGTAGCATCTATCAGAGATGGCCAAAGTTAATTACCAGCCGAAACTAGCTCTGCATCTGGTTGATCAGTATGTTAAATTTCACCATCAAACCATGGACAAGTATACATTTTTTTTACTTGGAAGAATGACAGCAGCAGCGATGGGAAGACCCTTTTTTTTTCCAAACCAAAATGGCAGCAGTATGGCAGTAGTCTCCACGGAAAGAAAACCAGCCGCCGTCGCTTCATACGCTGAGAATACCAGCCATAGGAAGAAAAGCAGCACTTTGGGCTAAATCAATAACTATCTATCTATCTATAAAACAAAGCAAGTAGTGGAAACCAAATTTTGTTTTTGTCTGGTTATTCTTGAGTTTTTTCAAAATTAACCCGCAGTCCGTCTGGCTATTTTAAAAAAAATAAATTAAAGAAGAAAAAAAGTTATTTTGCAGAAAACCCCTTGACTGTTTATAAAATTAACCTGCAGTCCTAATGTTGAAAAGAAAGAGAAGGTTTAGATGAAAAAAAGACCTCTTGCGTTTCTCTCTTCTGCCCCCATTCGCGCCGCGCCTACGCCCCTCCCTCCCATCGCCGCTCGGAGCTCCCGCGCCGCCGCCTGGACCTTCGCCCTTCGCCTGCTTCCCTCTCTGCGTCATCGTTTCGTTGCAACGCACGAGCATTTTGCTAGTAAAAGATAAATGGGCCTATTGGATGAAAATTAGTATTAGTCCAAAATATTTTAAGCTCATAAATTTAAATTTATTTGGGAACTTTTTTGGATTTCATTGGATGAGAGAGTAGTTTGAAGTGTATATTTTTTACATACATCCTCAAAAAATTATAGGACATCGATTTATAGGATATCCCTTGGAGATGCTTTTAGTGTGCATGTGGGATCTGAAGTTAAAAAGAAGCAAAATTAGTTAGGATATATATTAATTAGCCAGAAAAAAGGTATATATGCATTAGTACTAGTTAATTACTTATCCTCTTGCTCCCCTCTTTCTTTTAGAAGAGCAGCCAGGCGGTCGATCTTAGCTTCCAGCTCATCTAATGCCCTGTTTAGGTTTGTTGTATGCGATGATGACATGAGCTTCTCCTGTCCCTTGTGCTGTTGCGCCATTTTTAGCAGTGGAGCAGAGCACTGCACACACACATGCAACATAAAAATTTTTTTAACCAAAATTAATTTTCACGTGATCATTATTATATGGACTTTTTAAAATATGAAAATATCCCAAATGCCTATAAATTTGTTTTTAAATAAATAATTTTGTGTTCAACCATTTTCATCCTTAATTCCCAGGCATGAGGCATCCATCATCTCTGAACTTTAAAATTGATCCAACCCCCTAAACTTTGCAATACCATTTATATTACTCTTTAAAGTGATGGATGGTGGTTTTGTGTATTTGAGAGCTTAAACCAACGGATTTGAATAATTAATATGGCATGTGTATATATCGTCAATCATCAGCTATCAATTTATACTCTGTAGTAATGTCACATTAGTATTATATTGACATTCCTATATAAGCGAGACAAAAAAAGAGAGATACAAACCAAAAACTTAGGTGAAGAGTTTAACATATATATTCAATGCATATGTCACATAGTCAAACTTAATCAATATATGTGTAAATTAGATGAAAACCCCTTTGTAAAACCCTCTTAGGGTGTAATATGAATGGTATTATATAGTTCAAAGGTTTGGATGGCTGGTTTTAAAGTTTGAGATGTTAGACGGGCTTTCGATCAAAGTTTAAGGGGTATTTAGACTTTTTCCTAATAATAATGTAAATACAAAAATAGATACTTTTGCCTACCGATTACCAGCGGCATTGTCGATTTGATTTATTTTTTTTGGGTTTATTGTTTCTGCTTGTTAATACAAGATCCACTGCCTCTGAATGGCCACCATAACAGACTGCGAATCAATCTTGCGGCTAACACTGCTAATTGGTTCCTTTTAAGCTATAATTAGCACTAGTTTTTAACATAATGATGTATTACTGCACTGCCAATTTATGCTATATTGCGACACGATATGTGGAAAAGCTTATGCTCACTAGAGCTTTCCCTGATATGTGGAATTCCAGTATCAGCTTGAGTTTGGTTCCTGGGAAGTGGTTGCCACGCAGCTGCAGGAGGGATGGCAGAGCGCGATTACTGTCAAATTTAACCTTTCTAAAATTTGACAATGTCAAAATTTTAACAAATAAACAACGTTACCAAACTTTAATAGAATAGGATTAATATGTTGTTATCAAAATTTCCTATGCATTACTCATGTTTGACAACAAACTAAAACTAAATGCAGCTATATATTTATCCATTTATCAAATAATGGTATGGTTTAAACTGGATCTGATCAAGCCCTTTAACATGTCGATCGAGTCGGTTTCACTATCAACCGTAGTTCTTTCAAGCAGTAAAAAATGTAAAGGGATTTAAAAAAAACACCCATACATTTCTCACAATAATAATTGGATATTCCATACATTTCAGCGTTTTCACATGCCACCAGGTAGAACAAGACTATATTATTACTCAAGAGCAACTAAAAACAACCGTTTCTCATAATCTCCAGCTCCGCCAAAGCTCCCGAAAACAGGGAGATATAGGAGTATCTGCCAGTGTGTCAGCCAAACACCAATTTCTTAACATAAACGATAGCACCGACTATTCCAAAGAACCATACTGGTCTCCATAGCTCATCGCTGTTTAGGTTAGAAAAACAATAATTAGGATAGCCAGTAGAATACAACATTTTACTGCTGCATTTTACTTGTTTATGTAGGAAAACTAATAAATGTTACTATTCACTTACCATCTGTCTTGATGGTATCTCTCTTCACCTTCCTGCTGCGTGGTAGACAGTGTGTCCAGCTTCTTTTTCATCTCTCGTACTGAACGATTCAAGCTGACCACCTCAATTACAAGACGGTCGTAGTCGAGCCCTTGTGACTTATTGTTCTCCCCCACAAGTTTGTTTTGTTGTCCCATTTCATGCTGCATGGTAAAATAACATGGATTATTTATATTGGTACTCCCCATATCCCCAGTGATATTAGAACATGGGTTATTTATATTAGAATTTCTCCGTGTCCTAGAGATATTAGAAAATGGGTTATTTACATTAGAATTTCCCGTATCCCCAGTAATATTAGAACATGGGTTATTTATATTAGAATTCTCCGTGTCCCCAGAGATATTAGAACATGGGTTATTATATTAGAATTCCCCGTATCCCCAGTGAAATTAGAACATGGGTTATTTGTATTAGAATTCCCACATCTCCAGTGATTTGTCTTGCGTTGCTCGTATTAGTATAGGCCCTGGAAGCTCTCTTTTCTTCTTTTTTTTTAAAAAAAACTATATGTTCCAAATTATAGCCACCATGGTCCATGGTGATAAAAATCTGGATGCCCTACACAAGCAAACAAGAAGATTCATTCAATCGATGGTCTCCCTGACTAATTTCACATATGAACGAACGAACGGGGTCGCGGAGGAGGAGGAGCACATTGCGTACCTTGTTCGGGTGGGGGAGTTGGGGCCCCGCGGCGGCGGCGGAGCTGTAGAGGCGGCGGTCGAGGGCGCGCGGAATCGAGGGCCGGCGGAGGCATCGGGTGGCGGATCGGAGCAGCGACGAAGCCGCCATGTTCCGAAGCGATGGAGGAAACCCTAGCTTCCTTTCTTTTCTTTTTCCCTCTGAGTTGGGATTTGAGGAGTGGTGGCCGGTGGTCGTATAAAGCAGGGACACCGAACGCGAAGCGGCGACTGGCGACCGACTCCGGTCCGTATCCGACCCGGTAATCAGTGGCGGCCACACCCACTGGCCGGCCCAGCTACGGTTCGTGTCGCTCCGCACCCCTAAACCTCTTTTTTAGTCCGGTTTCTAGCACATTAGTCATTAGTCTACTATTAAATAATTAGATAAATCAAGTATTTTAATTAGAGACAAAAATATTTATGAAAATCCGTGACCGAAAGAGTATTATTTCTTCATAAGTAGTTTCATAAGTAGTATCATTTTGACCGTTTCTGATTTTGGCCATACATAAAATTTGAATTTTTTCGTACTACAGTCTACAGTAAATAGTTAATTGGTAAATATATAAAAAATATATTTTACTCTCTTAAACTATTTTGACGAAGCACTTAAACCCCTAAATAATTTTTCATCTCGTTTTATACACCCAAACTATTAATGGTTTCCCTTACTGTCGAACAATATTTTTTTTATCTCTTTAAATATGAGTTATTGTATTTGCACATAAATTTGATAGGATTAATAGATCCATTATAACCTACCTCTTAACATTTTGCTAATAATTTTATCACTGTTTACATATGTTTGGAAGCACTTATCTTGAAAAAAATTGATACTTTGATAGTGATGTCATTTATGGCTTATAAAATTTCTGCTTAAAATATGATTTATATAAAGAGAAAAAAGAAGAGAAATGCTATTAAGCAGCAAAGCGAACCATTTTTAATAGTTTAGAGGTAACATGAGCAAAATATATTTTAGGGGTTAAGTGATCTAATAAAATAATCCACGGGAGTGAAATGAACTTTTTTAAAAATATGAAAATATCCTGAATGCCTATAAATTTGTTTTTAAATAAATGATTTTGTGCTCAACCATTTTCAACCCTAATTCCCAGGCATGAGGCATCCATCATCTCTGATCTTCGTGATTATGTCTACTGCCTCGTTTATCTGACTCTGGCCGTTTATTCGACTGCTAATCTTCATTGTTAACTTGCTCGATGTTTATGCGGTGCGTTGCTATGCCGTGCCGGTGCTGTGAGCCGATGACAATGGTTTGTGTCACTACCGGAGAAACCATCATTGGTTGAAGTGGTAAAAATCACGTAGTCCCGATTTGAGTTGCACCGGACTAGAGATGATCTCTAGTCCCGTTTAAAAATTGAACGGCTTTCTAGGAACTTTAGTCCCGGTTCGTGGCACGAACCGAGACTAAAGATCACATCTAGTCCCGGTTCAAATGTTGTCAGAGCGTGTCAGAGCGTCGGGCATCTTTAGTCCCGGTTGGTATCACCAACCGGGACTACAGATGCTATATTTTATCCCGGTTCATGGTACCAACCGGGACTAAAAATGTCTGGCGCTCCGACAGGTTCTGACAGCCTCTGATACCATCTTTAGTCCCGGTTGGTAACACCAACCGGGACTAACGATGATCTTTAGTGTCGGTTGGTAACACCAACCGGGACCAAAGATGGCTTGCTTTTTATACTCCTTCTTCCTCCTCCAGCCCGAGCCGGCTACACTTGTCTTCAAAATTTTTCTCTAGCTAGAGGGGAGGTGCTGCCAAATTTTTTTATGATTTTGTTTTGGTGATAATACACAAATCTTTGCTATCTACAAGGTTAGCAACTTCTTCCTCTTATGATCTATGCTTAGCACTTTGTATTTTACGGTTGTTTCTATACATTTTTATCTCTAGATTTTTTGTAAACATGAGGAGAGAGAAAATTTGTTTGGACTAATTATTTTGCTAACCACATTATATTGTGTTGAGAAAAAGTTGGGGGAAAATAAAGAGAAAGAAAAGTAAGCTTAGCACGTAACATTTATAGGAATTTAGTCCGTACAATTTTATCTCAAAAAATATTTATGGAAAATGATGAGAGAGAATCTTTTGGACAAAAAAGTTATAAAATAGATGACAAAGGACATTTTAAAATAGATGCAAAATAATTAATTAATTTTATGTTTATCACTTTAAAATACCTTTTAAAAATAATTCTATTTTTTTAAGAATAACACATTACGTATATTGGATTAGTATATAATAATTGTCTGATTATATATATACGTATTGTAATAATATTTAAATGATTTGAATTTCATGTAATTTTCTTACGATTTTTGTGCATTCCATGTAGATGGATCGGCAATGGATGTACAACGCGGATCGACGGTCGAGAGAGTTTATTCAAGGCGTTCATTTTTTGAGTGTGGCCGATACCAACAAGCATAAGAGTTTCATACGTTATCCATGTAAAAAGTGCAAAAACGAGAAGGAGTATTCTATATCAAGAATTATTCATGCCCACTTGTTTCAGTCGGGATTCATGCCTCACTACAATTGCTGGACATCGCATGGAGAGGTGGGGGTTGCAATGAAAGAAGATGAAGAAGACGACGACAACATTCCTGGACCGTGGTCAATATGGTGGGTTTGAAGAGAATACAAGGGCGAGGCGCGCGGGATGTCAAGAAAACGACGGTGCCGATGACCTTGGTCGATGTTGCGCGACGTACGGGGGGACTACGAAGGCGTAAAGGAAGTGCGAGAAATTGGAGCGTATGTTGGCGGACCACAAAGGTCCTTGTACCTGGCGTGAACAGGGGCACAAAAAGTTAGGTACCACGCCGGAATTCTTACAATGGAAGGCCAAAAATGGTGTCGGTGACAAGACATTTGGTGAGTTACTAAAACTCGTGAAGAACATTCTTCCAGAGGGAAACGAATTGCCGGAATCAACGTACGAGGCTAAGAAGTTAGTCTGCCCTCTAGGACTGGAGGTACAGAAGATACACGCATGTCCTAACGATTGTATCCTCTACCGCGGTGAGGAGTACAAGAACCTAGAAGCATGTTCGGTTTATAAAAAGCACTTCGATACAAGATCAGACAAGATGATCCAGGCGAAGTTGAGGAACGGCCCTCAAAGAAAAGGATTCCTGCTAAGGTGATGTGGTATTTTCCTATAATACCACGGCTCAAGCGTTTGTTTAGGAACAAGGAGCATGCAAAATTGATGCGTTGGCACGCGGAAGAACGCCTACAAGACGGCATGCTGAGACATCCCGCCGATGGGTCACAGTGGCGAAACATCGACAGAACATTTGAAGACTTCGGCGAGGATGCAAGAAACCTAAGGTTCGGCTTAAGCACGGACGACATGGATCCTTTTGGAGAGATGAGCAGCGGGCATAGCACTTGGCCTGTGACGATGTGTATCTACAACCTCCCGCCTTGGCTATGCATGAAGCGAAAGTACATTCAGATGCCGGTTATTATTCAAGGCCCGAAGCAACCTGGTAATGACATCGATTGTACCTGAGAATGTTGATCGAAGATCTAAAACTGCTGTGGAAGAAAGAAGGTGTTCCCGTGTGGGATGAAGATAAACAGGAACAGTTTAAACTACGAGGGTTGCTGTTTGTTACCATCAATGATTGGCCTGCACTTGGTAACCTATCTAGACAGCCAAACAAGGGGTACAACGCTTGCACCCACTGTATGGATGAGACTGAGTGTACGTACCTGAAACATTGTAAGAAGGTAGTGTACATGGGCCATCGTCGCTTTCTTGCTGCAAGCCACCCTGTTCGGAGAAGAGGCAAACATTTTGATCAAAAGGCAGACCATCGTACTAAACCAAAGCATCATAACTGAAAGGCCGTGTTTGCCATGGTGAAAGACCTCAAAGTAGTATTTGGAAAAGGACCCGGCAACAATCTATAGCAAGTGAAGGTGGTCACGCGGCGATGTGGAAGAAGAAGTCAATTTTTTGAGAGTTGCTCTACTGGGAGGTCTTGGACGTCCGCCACGCAATCGACGTGATGCACCTCACCAAGAACCTTTGCGTAAACTTGCTTGGCTTCCTAGGTGTATACGGAAATCAAAAGATACACTTGAGGCACGTAACGATCTGAAACATATGGCACAACGTGACGGCCTTCACCCGCAACCAAAGGATAAAGAAGCCCAATACCTAAGTCCATGCTACACTGAGCGGGCGGAGAAGGAAATAATGTTTGAATGCCCGGAGAGCATCAAGGTACCGTCTGGATACTCCTCGAATATAAAGGGAATAATAAGCACGAAGGATAAGAAGTTCACAAATCTAAAGTCCCATGACTGCCACGTGCTGATGACACAGCTTCTTCCCGTTATAATTCGAGGGTATCCTTCCCGATAATGTCCGGGCAATAATAACAAAGCTATGTGCTTTCCTGAACGTAATTTCACAGAAGATCATCAATCCAGACAAACTAGAAGACTTTCAAAATGATGTGGTCCAATGTCTTGTCAGCTTTGAGATCATCTTTCCGCCTTCCTTCTTCAATATCATGACGCATCTCCTATGCCACCTTGTCAAAGAGATCCGTATCCTCGGTCCGGTATTCCTACACAACATGTTCCCCTTCGAGAGGTATATGGGCGTTCTAAAGAAGTACGTTCGTAACCGTTCACGTCCGGAGGCCAGCATCGCCAATGGATATGGAACAGAGGAGGTGATTGAGTTTTGCGTCGACTTTATTGAAGACCTCCGTCCCATTGGGGTGCCTGAATCAAGCCATGAAGGTAGACTACGGGGGAAGGGAACTCTTGGAAGGAAGGCAATAATGAACATAGACAATGACTTGTATAGAAAAGCACATTGTACCGTGCTGCAACAATCTTCCTTGGTGGCTCCTTACATCGAGGAGCACTTGGCGATTGTTCGCTCGGAAAACATTGGTAAGACGGATGTCTAGATTACACGCCATCACATCGATGCATTCCCTGCTTGGCTGCGACAACGTCTCATGGGCAACGCGAGCATTGACCAACAACTAGCCTTCTTGGCGAGGGGACCATCTTGCTCGATCACCACATTCCAGGCATATGAAATCAATGGGTACACATTTTACACATGGGCCCAAGACTTAAAGAGCACGAATCAGAACAGCGCTGTCTGCATCGATGCCGTGGGATACGACGGTACGACTAGCACATATTACGGCAATATCGATGACATATGGGAGCTGGACTATGGACCTCTGAAGGTCCCTCTGTTTCGGTGCCAGTGGGTTATGCTTAGTGGTGATGCAAGTGGGATGACAACGGTCGACCTGAGCATGGTTGGATACTCAGACGAACCTTTCGTCCTTGCCAATGATGTACGGCAAGTTTTCTATGTCAAGGACATGGCTAGCAAATCAAAGAAGGGGAAAGGGTCCGACGAGCCAAAGCGCCACGTGGTTATCCCAAGCAAAAGGAAAATCGTGGGAGTCGAGGATAGAACTTACCAAGATTACGATCAGTTTGACGGGCAACCTCCGTTCACGGTGGCGGTTGACCTGAGTATCCTCCTATCAAATGAGGACACCCCTTACTCACGCAACGATCATAACGAAGGAATAATTGTGCGGAGAAAGTACGTGAGGACAAATGTTACATAGCTAAATTTATGTATGGACGATGTAAATTAAATTGAATCATTGAATATTATTCATCTACATCTGAAAAATCCATGTAATTATATATAAACATATGTTAATTATATATGAATATAAAATATATGAACATATGAACATTATAATTATATATGAATATAAAATACAATAGAATAGGGTATTGTAATAATTAGTCCCGTTTGTAAAAAACCGGGACTAGAGGTGAATTTCAAGGCGGGAAAACATCTTTAGTCCCTGTTGGTGGCTCAAACCGGGACTAAAGATGTCCACCTACCCGCGCCACGTGGCTGCCCAATCTTTTGTCCGGTTGGTGGATTCAACCGGGAAGATATGATCTTTACTCCTGGTTGAAGCCACCAACCGGGCAGCATCTTTACTCCTTGGTGGATTTAACCGGGACTAATGTTCATATATGTTGTCCCGGTTGTAGCCACCAACCGGGAGTAAAGTATCTTCTGTACCGGTTGTTGGCTTCAACCGAGACAAATGACGCCGTGACTATATATAGCAAGGGCCTCACTGCGGATCCAACACTTAGCCGTTTCGCATTTCGGCTGCATCGTCTTCGTCTTCATCGCCGTCGCCGAGCCCTGGTCGCCGCCGCAGCACGCCGTCTCCGCCGTCTTCGTCGTCGGAGGACCTCCGCTCCGCCATCTTTGTCGCCGTCGCAGGTTAGCGCCGCCGCCCCCCTAAGATTACCCCGACATTATGTGCTAGGGTTTGGCTGTCGTCGACGCCATCGCCATCGCCGCCATCGTCGCGGTCGCGGTCGCCGTCGCCGCCGCCCCCTCCCCATGCCGCCCACTCCCCTTGCGCCCCCTCCCCATGGCCCCCTGAGTCGGCCGGCCCCTAAACCCTAAACGGCCGCGCGCCGTCCTCCACTCCACGCCGCCGCCGCCGCCCTCTGCATCCTCGCCGCCGCCGCCACCGCACTCTGTGAATGTTAATATATGAATTTTGAGTATATGTGTATTTTGAATATATGTGTATTTTGAATATATGTGTATTTTGAATATATGTGTATTTTGAATATATTAATTTTGAATATGTGAATTTTGAATATATGAATTTTGTATATGGATATTTTGAATATATGATTTTTGTATGTAAATGGACTGTTATATGTAAATGGACTGTTATTGGACTGTTGAGAATTTTGAATTTTGAATTTTGGATATGTATTTAAATTTGAAATTTGAATATTTATGTGAATTGTGAATTTTGTATTTTCGAACGAACGAGAACGCTAAAATCAACAAACGGTCGTAAACGAACGGACGGACGGACGAACGAACGAACGACTGTTCGTTCGTTCGTTCGGTCGTGGACGAACGGACGTTCACGAACGGACGAACGAACGAACGAACGTGGACGAACAGACGTCTCCTTTCCTCTATTTTTCATTTCCTCTCCACTTCAACTCCCATCCTCCTTATCTCCCTCACATCATTCTCCTCTGTTTCTCTCCTCTCCTCCAGATGATCATACTCACGGATGTAAATGATATAACGAATGGTCGGTCGGTCGTGTTCTAGCAAAGAGAAAAAAAGAGAAAAAGGAAAATATAGAACATGATCTTCTTCACAAGTCTTTTCTACGATTGAGATAATATATGATTCTGAGTCCATCTTCTTCGTTTTGTCTTTTTTTACGTAGACATACATGATTTTTATGAATAATTGATACATGTATTAACCGAATAATTTTTTTCAGAATTCTTTGATTAAGTCCTCAACCCACAACAATCAAATGGCGGATCGTAACGAGGAATAGCTTCTCCATGATGAGATCGAACGAGGAACAGAGGTTTACAACGAGGAGGGGAATGAAGATACAAATCAATACCTCAACGAGGAGGGGGATGAGCAGGGGAACGATGAGGAGAATGAGGGCTCCGCCTCCGCCTCCGCTGGACAGAAGAGGGCATGCGGGCAACGCGGTCTCAACAAGCGCATAGAGGGTCGATATGTCATAACGGATGTAGAATATGACGGTCGCCCTATTGCCCCAGAGGACGCCGCAAGGAAGTTTGTGGCGCACAACGGATGGGTGGTGAGGAATCACGTGCCCGTAAGCATTGCCAACTGGAGGCGATCAAGGACAGGAGGAGATGAGCAGAGCTATCTCCCAAACTCAGAGAAAGAAATGTTGTGGACTACAATGCTGCAAACGTTCACCATCCCAGACTCACAACACGCAAGGGTCAAGGAATGGACGTTAAAGAAAATGGCAGAGCTCTTCAGGAACTACAAGAAAGAGTTACACAAGAAATATATCCTGAAGGGCCAGACCCCTGACTTTGACAAGTTCCCAAAGCTCAGAGATCATTGGGATGCTTTTGTTGAACACAAGACTGGAGAAGAAACACAAGCTATCATAGAAAAGAACAAGGCCAATGCAGCTAAAAAGAAATACCATCACAAGCTTGGGTCAGGCGGCTATAAGAAAGAAATGGAGAAATGGGAGAAAATGGAAGCCGACCTTGAAGCGCGAGGTATCGTTCCAGGCACAGCCACCTGGCCGGAACGAGCAAAGCTGGTTTTATGCTCACGGCGGCTCACTTAATCCCGTCGATGGCACAATTATCTTTGGTGATGAAATTCAAGAAGCCAGACGAAGGTTAGAGGAAGCGTTGTGTCACGCCAAGAAATTCACACCAGAATTTCTGCAGCTAATTTGTGCATTACACCCTCGTCCAGGCATCACCGAGGTACACAAATCGATGTTATTGATAATACGTAATCATCGTCTTAGAAACAATATAAAAGAGTTACACAAATGCAGCGGAAAGAAAAAAACCGACTTAAGCTAAACTTGACACGAGCGAGCGGAACACCAACTCCACGGCTAAACCTTGACGAGAACAAGCCTACACCTCCTGAGACCTCGACCTCAACCTCGGCACCGAAGGGGGAAAAGAAGCAAGGGAGTACAACCACCGTACTCAACAAATCACACCGGAAAAGGGGACATGATGCAAGATAAATAACAAGGAAAGGTTAAGAGGTTCAATTTGCATAAACAAGCATTTGCGAGAATATAATAACAATATTTGAAGGCAAAAACAAGTAATATTTAAGCGATTAAATAAACACTGTCTAACGCTCAAACCACGTTGCGACAGGCCCATCCATCCACCTGCACTAGTCATACTTCAACATTGCATTCAAACAAATAAAAGCGACTAATCAAGGTTAATCTGGTCGATCGCCCGTAACCGTGGGCACGGCTATTCGAATAGTTTTTACTCTGATCAGAGGTGTACAACTGTACCCACAAGACACAATCCCACAACACGTTACCGTGCGCGGTACACCACCATGGTGCCTCGGAAAGGAACGTGACAGACCCTTCACATAACCCCTCTAGTCAATCGTACCACACCAAGGTTTCGCCCCATTCCCATCGGGCAATGGGCAGCCCCCTCTAGTGCCGCGGTGAATCCGGAAGTTGATCAACCCTTAAAACCGGGCCGACCCAACTCCATCACGCCCACCCTCTCTGGGATACGTTAACTAGAGACAGCTATGCTACAGACCCAGCCATTACCCATGCTGGCTTGTGGTATGCACGGCATTTCTTCCAGGGTTTCCCGAGAACCGGTCCTTAATCGTCATGAGCACGCTAACCAAAGTCCAACCATGTGCTCACGACCCACCTTTTTCATAAATCAATATTATTAGAGACAGGTCACAACTTAACATCATCTGAGAGTTAACTTCCAATAATACTTGATTAGTGTGATTCCCTTCAGTGAGCTAGTTGCGCTAAGCAAGACTAAGCAAACCTTAAGCTATCATCTAGTCACATTAAACCCCAAGTTATCAATGGTGTAAGGTAAACAATCCTATGGTTGAGTACAATAGGTATAAACATCCCATGAAATGACATTTTAAAACATGTCGTATTTGAGAGAAAAAGAGATATTTACATAAAATAGGTACAATATGGTCAATGTAAGGTATGACTTGCCTTGCTCGGAGACGAGGAACCTCGGCGACTACTTCGAAGAGAACGGGCTCGCCGGAAAACTCGGGATCTACACGACAAACAAAGCACTCAACAAACACCCTAAAAAGTCTACTGAAGTAGCACTGAAAAGTATTTTTAATGGATTCTTGACATTTTTCTGGATTTAATGAAATTTGAATGGGCTAAAACGGAGCTCGGATTCAAAAGATATGAATTTTAGAAGTTTAATTGCGCTTTTTTAAACTAAACGAAAAGACTAAATTATTTATTGCGCAATTAAGTCCCCGGTGACGTCATCAACGTGCGGCTCGTAGCCGACGTCGCATGACGTCATCGGCCGGCGCGCCCTAGGGCCGACGCCGCACGCCGACGTAAGCGACGGCGGGCGGACGGGTGGCGACGTGGCGCGTGAAGATTAGGCAGAGCGGCGGCCGAATGGCGCGGCGACACGTGGCGCACACGGGAGCCGAGGGGTGCGGCGGCCGGATCGCTGCCACGTGGCGAGATCCGAGCGGCGGAGCGGTGGCGATCGGACGGCGGGGACGATGGCTAGGGTTAGGGTTTCACGGCGGCGGCGGCGAGGGTTTTGCCCGTCGGCCTTGGCGGCACGGCGGCCGGGACGGCTCGGCGAGCGGCGCGCGGCGACGACGAGCCCCGTCGAGCGGCGGCACGCGGCGACGATGAGCCCCGCGAGCGGCGGCGCAAGGCACGGCGAACACAAAAGGAAAAGGAAACGGCGCCACCGGCGGCGGGGAAGAAGGCGACGACGATGACGATTTTGGGGCTAAACCTAACAGAAACAAAGGAAACATGCGGCGGCGCAAGAGGATTTTTATAGGGCGAAAAGAGATTGAATCGGGCACGGGATGGCGGGAAAACCTCGCCGTTTGTTTCGACTCGGAGAGAGAGAGAGGATATTCGGCGGCGTTTTCGGCGCGCGCCATTGCGGCGCGGCGGAGCCGGCGTGGGGCCCACGCGGCGCGAGCGCGCGGAAACGGCGCGAAAAGGGGCGCGCGCGCATGGCGGCGGTGGCGGTTGGGCCGTCGGGCGCGAGGAGATGGCCCCGACAGGTGGGGCCCACTCGGTGGCCGCGGGGCAAGGGGGATGCCGGACTTGCGCGGGCGCGCCAGCTCTTGGGCTCGGCCCACCCCGCGAGGAGGAGGGCGGCTTGGGCGGGGACTTGGGCCGGCGGGAAAGAGCGGGAAAAGGACGGCCCAAAAGGGAAAAAGGAGGGGAAAAATAAAAAAGGGAAAAAGGATTTAGGGACTTAATTTAATTCCCGATTTCTTATTTAATTGATTAAAAATACTTAGAGTGCTCTAAAAATTCCAAGAAAAATCCCTTAGCGTATTTTGACATGCAGAATTCAAGAAAAATCCTACCATGTCGTTTCCATTTATTAATTGCATTTTAAAATTATTGGTTGGCTCCGTGTTAATTTAAATTTTGATTATTTCAGGGTAAATTATTTAAATAAGTTAGGGAAAAAACCCGGGCGTGACAACCTACCCCCTTAAACGGAATCTCGACCCCGAGATTCGGAGGTGCGCGAAAAGGTGCGGGTGCGCGGCCTTTATCTCATCTTCTCGTTCCCAAGTAGCTTCTTCCTGGAGTGATGAGTCCATTGAACCTTGCAAAACCCGATAACCTTGTTCCGAGTCCTTCTCTCACTGACCTCAAGAATACGTGCTGGTCTCTCTACATAGGTTAAGTCCTCTTGGATTTCGATCTGGTCTGTACTCGCCTGTTCTTCTGGTACCCTCAAACACTTCTTTAACTGGGACACATGAAACACGTTGTGAATACCGGTCATGTTGGAGGGAAGCTCCAGCTGATAGGCCACTTCTCCTCGACGTTCCCGAATCCTGTATGGTCCCACGAAACGTGGTGCCAACTTACCTTTGGTTTGGAAACGGTGTACTCCCCGGAGTGGTGTAACGCGAAGATACACAAAATCCCCTGCTTCAAAAGCGAGATCTCTTCGACGATTATCTGCGTAGCTCTTCTGTCGGGACTGCGCAATCTTCAACCTTTCCCGAATCGTTCGGACCTTTGCCTCTGCTTCACTTATTACTTCTGTGCCAAACAACTGACGCTCACCCGTCTGATCCCAGAATAGGGGTGTGCGACACTTCCGTCCATACAGTGCTTCATACGGTGCCATTTGAATGCTGGCCTGATAGCTGTTGTTGTAAGAGAATTTTGCATAGGGCAAGCTTTTGTCCCACGCTTTTCCAAAATCGAGCGCGCATGCTCTCAGCATGTCTTCCAAAATCTGATTCACTCTCTCAGTTTGACCGTCTGTTTGCGGATGATAGGCCGTGCTAAAATTCAAACGGGTACCGAGCTCTTCTTGCAACTTCTTCCAGAACTTGGAAGTAAACTGACTTCCCCGATCGGACACGATCTTCTTAGGCACGCCATGCAAACACATGTTCCTTGCGAGATAAAGCTCTGCTAGCTTCTTCCCTGAGTAGGTAGTATGCACTGGTATGAAGTGGGCCACCTTGGTGAGTCGGTCCACCACGACCCAAATTGAGTCATATCCTGACGTGGTGTGGGGTAAACCCGTGATGAAATCCATTCCAATTTCTTCCCATTTCCACTCTGGAATCTGGAGTGGTTGCAACAATCCGGCGGGCCGTTGATGTTCTGCCTTAACCCGCTGACAAACATCACAAAGTGCAACAAACTCAGCTATCTCCCTCCTCATACTGACCCACCAAAACTTTTCTTTAAGATCTTGATACATCTTTGTACTGCCCGGGTGAATTGAGTATTGGGTTTGGTGAACTTCCGTAAGGATCATCTTTTTCAAATCCTTGTCTTCTGGCACACACAATCTCTTTCCCATCCAGATTGTGCCGTGTTCATCTTCCGTAAAACCACGAGCTTTTCCGACTCTCATGTTCTTCTTGAGTTCAGCCATCTCGGGATCTGATGCCTGAGCAGCCCGAATTTGATCAATGAGAGTGGGTTGGGCTTCCAGAGCAGCCACAAAACCAAAATCCACCACTCGTAGATTTAGATTCTCGAATTCCTGCTGCAACGGGTCGCACATTCCTTCGACACTGAGGGTGGTGCAGTAACTCTTTCGGCTTAGTGCATCCGCAACCACATTAGCTTTGCCGGGATAGTAATGTATCCCTAAATCATAATCTTTGATCAGTTCCAACCATCTTCGCTGTCGGAGGTTCAAATCCGGTTGGGTGAAAATATACTTGAGACTTTTATGATCCGTATACACTTCACAACGGTTACCAATTAGGTAGTGTCGCCAGATCTTCAGTGCATGAACCACTGCGGATAACTCCAGATCATGAGTGGGGTAGTTGTTTTCGTGTGGGCGCAATTGACGAGATGCATATGCGACCACTTTGCCTTCTTGCATCAACACACATCCCAACCCTTGGCGTGATGCATCGCAATAAACTTGGAAGTCCTTCGCGGGTCCGCAAGATCAACACGGTGCGACACCAACTTCCTCTTAAGCTCTTCAAAACTCTTGTTGCATTCTCGCCGACCACTTAAATTTATCGTCTTTCTTCAACAGTTGAGTCATTGGCTTGGCGATTTTGGAGAAGTTCTCAATGAAGCGGCGGTAGTAACCTGCAAGTCCAAGGAAACTTCGGATCTGCGTAACCGTTTTAGGTGGGGTCCACTTGGTAACTGATTCCACATTTGCTGGATCCACGGCTACTCCTTGGGCATTCACAATGTGGCCGAGGAACTGTACCTCCTTTAACCAGAAAGCACACTTGCTAAACTTGGCGTAGAGTTGATGATCTCTCAACTTCTCGAGTACTGTCCGAAGATGTTGCTCATGATCTTCCTCCGACTTAGAGTAGACCAAGATGTCGTCAATGAACACCACCACAAATTTATCCAAGAACTCCATAAACACCTTGTTCATCAGATTCATAAAGAAGGCCGGTGCGTTGGTTAACCCAAAAGACATGACCGTACACTCGTACAGTCCATACCTGGTGGTGAAAGCGGTCTTGGGAATGTCTTCTTCCCGAATTCTCAACTGGTGATAGCCCGATCGCAGGTCTATCTTGAAAAACACCTTGGCCCCTTTGAGTTGATCAAATATCAATCCGTGGTAGGGGATACTTGTTCTTGATAGTAACCTCATTGAGTGCGCGATAATCGACACACATCCTCTTGGTCTTGTCTTTCTTTTCCACGAAAATCACCGGAGCACCCCAAGGCAACGTGCTCGGGCGAATATACCCTTTTTTGCAACTGTTCATCCACTTGCTTCTTTACTTCGGCCAACTCGTTGACTCCCATCCTATACGGCCTCTTGTGTATTGGGGCGGTCCCGGGTACTAGATCTCCGAAATTCAATTTCCCTTTCTGGCGGCATCTGAGTTAAGTCTTCGGGGAAAACTTCAGGGTATTCTCTGACAATGGGGATATCCTCTAACTTCACAGGGGTCTTTGCCGCCATTTCGGACGATTCCCCGGTGGAAATATGATTCAAACTTGCTACGGACTTGACTTGCATGGGAGAGCAAAAAACAATTCTTTCTCCTTTCGCATTGATTAAAGTAATGGTGCGTCTAGCGCAGTCAATTACTCCCTTATGTCTGGACAACCAATCCATCCCAAGGATGACTTCTATGCCTTTGGACTGAAGGAGGATGAGGTTGGCTAGAAACATAGATCCTTGGATCTCTATGGTCACTGAGGGACAATACTGAGTGGTCTCCAATTGGTTTCCAGGGGTTTGAACCCGCATAGGTATCTTAAGTCCCACTACTGACAACCCATGTGCCCCAACAAACTGCTTTGAGATAAATGAATGTGTAGCGCCAGAATCAAATAGTACTGTGGCAGGAGTAGAGTTTACAGGAAACATACCCAGTATAACTTCAGGAGCGGTCTGTGCTTCCTCGGCGGACGCATGGTTGACTCGAGCCTGGATGAACCTTGGCCCAGCGCGTCTTGGCTTTGGACACTTGTCTGCAAAATGCCCGGGATCACCACAGTTGAAGCAGACCCCTGGCTTTCCTCTAGAGTCCTTCCTTGGAGGTGGTGGCTGTGTGTGGACCCCCGATTTTTAGTCGGGAATCTTTCGTGTTCATAGTACCATTTCCCTGGATCAAGTAGTTGGTACCCACGAATACAGTACTGGATAATCAAGTGCACATGCACGAATAGTCTTACAATACCATTATTACATTAATAGGCCCGAAGGCATTGTTCATCCCACAGGACCTTATGGTCCGAATACAACATAAAAACAGAGTTTAGATAAGGCAGCGGAAAGAGGCAGCGGCTTGTCCATTGCCACAGGCAACGACCGGAGCTAAAGTCTAATATGCGCCGTCAGTTCCCTCGTCCTCCTAGTGATAAGCGTATGGATCTTCCGGCTCTTCAACTCCATCAGCTGGATGTTTGTGCGTATAGCAAGGGTGAGTACCAACCGTACTCAGCAAGCCAACACAGAATTGATGCATATGATAAGGTTATTCAAAGAACATGGCTAGGGTTACCTTTGCGTAAAGCCAGTTTTCACAATTCTTTTCACAAACCTATCGTCTAGCCAAAACAAGTTTTAAGTTCATAGTTCATTAACCGGCGACGGTTCGTCTACCATCCATCGTGATTCCAAGGATGGCTTCCCGCCTCCGGTTCGTCATGATTTTCTGGGAGTCCTCCCTTCTCGTATCCTCGAGAAGTTGATCCACCATGGATAAAATCATCATCATGCAAACCCATCCCAGTAATTTTAGGTTCAAAGTCTAGCCAAGCGAAAGTCTTGTCACGATGCTCAATATCCGCGAGCATGGCTATTCGAATAGATTGATTCATTCACACTGCAGTGGATGTACACTTTACCCGTACTCCGCGACAGCCCAACAAATGAGCCTACGCCTCAACACATGAGACGGTCACGACAAAGCCTTTCGATAACCTCACTTTGGCGCACCCGCTCCATGAACTTATGCCCTCATGCACTCTAGCCGTCCTTTTCTAGCGGTGAGAGGAGTTCGCGCACCCGGGGTAAGGGAAGACATTTCCAATCTTTAAGTTTAATTAACGTAGTTTAATTCCACCATTTATAACAAAGGCCGCAGCCTCATCCTCATCCCATAACCACATCACGAGAGAACCATCTATGCAAGGATACTCGCTCCGCTCGGCTATCTAGTCGCCTAGGTCTATACCCATTCGAGAAGTACGGTTGTCCGGCTCGTTTCCGGCTATCTCATGGCTCGGTCCTTAATTGACCAGGGTCGGCACTTGCCTTTTCCGGAATCCACCCAAATCATCCGGCCGCCCAGTCTAAAACATTTGTATAGTACTTTCAATTTTCATCAAACTTAATTCATCATGGTCATGTGGCGCCCATGTCTCCACATGCCGAATCTCAACTACCTTCCCTAAGGTAGTTGCCCAAGCACAAAGCTTTTTCATAAAGTCATGAGTATGCATAAATCTAAGTATAGCATGGCTAGCTTTCTAAGTTATGCTTCGGTTATTTGTATCACATCGCGAGTTACAAGGAGTAATTCTAAAGGTAAACAATAGCAAGGTATGGCATAACAAGTATAGGTAACTCGGTAAAGCATGCATGCTTAGAGTTTAAAATAACATCATTTCGCAATTGGGATCGATATGTTCAAAGGGTGTGAAGACTTGCCTTGTTCGCACGCTTCTTGAGTGGGATTTCTTGCGGGGTCGGTGTTCGCCTCCTCGGTCGCTAATCATACGAGCGAAAAGGAAAAATAAAAAAAATGGATTCCAGTTAAAATCCGATAAGAACGAACGAAAAAGCATGAGAAATCATAAAGAACTCTCCAAACTATTTTCCCCTACGACCCTACTTGAGTTACGGAGGATTTTTATAGCAAAATCGGCCGTAGCGACGAATTTCGACCTTTTAGGGTTTTTGTAAAAAGGGGTCGATAAAACGACGAAGCGGAAATCTTGCGAATGTTGTTCAAGAGGTTCGTTGATATATCTTTGCCGAGTCCAGTGGTTAAGCATAGTTTAAAGAAAAGAAAAATAATATTAAATCTTCAAGAAAGTTTCACGTAAACGGAAGTTTCCAAAAATCGTATATAGAAAATCATTTTACTCTGAGGAAAAATACCTGAGAAAACTATATATTTTTGCACAAATATTCCCCAAAATTCCCTAAAAATATTCCCCAATTTTTCTAGAATTTTTCCCTATTTTTTTCTAATTTTTCTCCCTTCTTTTCTTTTCTCTTTCTTTTTTTTTCTTTTCTCTAGCCTAATCGTACATTTCTCTCTCCTCTACCCCCTCGTCTACCCCCCGACGGCGGGCGCTCGGCTGGCCGACGACGACGGCGCGGCGCGCACAATGCCCGGCGGCGGTGATGCTCGGACTTTGGGCGAAAATGGAATCATGGGACACTTACTGATCGGCGGCGAGCGGCGGCGGGCTCCGGTGATCGACGGCTGATGGCGAACACGGCGGCGACGCGGTTCGGCCAAAACCCGGCGTGGCTTCGGCGGTTTTCGGTGATGGCGAGGAGGCAGAAGGGATAGAATGGTGGCGGCGAGGTGTGGGGAAGAAAGGGAAGCTTGCCCACCCTTTTATACTCGGCGAGAGCGCACGGGAACGGTGGGAGAGCGGCCGGCACCGGCGAATGTCGAGCGGCCACGCGGCGGTCGGCTGCGGAGCGCGCGCGTGCGTTTGCACGTCACGGCAGAGTGGCTGACGCGCGCGACCGTCCTGGCAACACTGTGCAGGCGAATCCGTGATGCCGGCGAGCTGTGCGTGCGCGTGCGCGGACTGTGCATGTACGGGCGAGCGTGGACTTCGGGAGCTCTCGCGCGCGTACGTTGCACGGCGGCCTGGCGAGCGGCATGGCGAGCACGGCGAGCGGTACGGCGAGCACATGCGCTGGCGTACGGGCGAACCCGGCGACGTCAGCGGCGTGGCGACGGCATGGCGCGGGCGCGTGGCTGATGCGGTGCACAGGCGCGGCTGTTGTGCGAGGACGTGGTGACGCGGGCGACGTGGCGAGCGTCTGCGACGCGTGTCGCGCGCGCGAGAGGGCCCGGACACGGTCGAACACTTGCTGAGCTAATGAACAGTGCGCTTTCGCTTTTTTCCCGAATTTTGAAATCCTATTTTCTATTTCCATTTCCTTTCACCCTAAAAATTCAAAATAAATTCTAATATTCCCAAAATAGTTTTGAAATTATATTTTTCAAACTTTTCCCCACTTTTTATTTTTCAAAATATATTTTTCATATTTTTATTTCTTCTTTTAAAATCAATAAGTTGGGGTCTTTAATTAATTTCTAAATTCATATTTCCTTTTCAAAATATTTTTATCATCCAAATCCAAATATTTATTATTTTTCTTCCACCAGTTAGGGTTTAAACCAGAATATATTCTTTTCAAGAATCTTTTGTAAATCCACAAAATTAGTTATTTATCCTTCTCCAAATATATACATTTTGAATTATTACTCTCACCTAGGATATCAAAGCTTAGGGTTTTTATCCAACTTCGCATCAAAACAATTCAAAAAGAACTCTTATGCAAAGAGCTTAGCAAATAGGAACGATAAACACGATAAGAAGCAATGATTCCAAAAAGTTTTTATGAGTTCCGATTTTCACGTTCCGAATTCTACTCCTTCGATTTTCAGGACGTTACACTGTGACTGTTGCTGGGATGGCGCCGTTGGAGGGCGCGGGGCTGGAGTGCGCTGTTGTTGACCACTGCCACTACTGCCAGTTTGGAAATTCCCTGGGTGATAAGGTCGATGCTGACGAACAATCATGGTGGTAGGTCCACTCTGACTTCTAGGCATGAAACGCGGTCTCTGCTGATTTCCCTGCTGTTGAGGAGGTCGGGACTGGAATACTTTTCTCTTCTTGATCATCTTGTTGCGCTGATCTTCCTGTCGAATGGCCTTGTCCACCAACTTCTCAAAGTTAGCATACTCTCCGGAGATAAGCTTGTCCGTTAGTTCATCATCCAAACCAGCCAAAAACTTTTCTTGCCTTTCTGCATCAGTGCGCACATCTTCTGGGGCATAACGGGCAAAACGATTGAACTCGTGCGGATACTCGAATCGATCTCGTTACCCGCTCAAGAGAACGGAACTCACGCTTTTTCGTGCAACTATTCCCGCAGAATGTGTGCGGTCCCGAAACGCGACGAAACTCTTCCTGTAACTACGCTCCCGCCGGCGAGTAACCAAGTAGTTGTCCCACCAAGCAAGCGTGGCCTTGTAATTGGTGAGTGGCAAACGAGACTTTCTCCGATCCGTGCACCGCAGCGATCTAACTTCTTCTCTATGGCATGAAGCCAATCATTAGCCTCCATGGGATTAGTGGTACTGGAGAAGGTCGGCGGTCGGACACGAAGGAACTCTGGCAACTTGGACTGGGGTGGTGGGGCGGCAAAATGATTGTTCTGCTGCTATTGCTGCATTTGTTGCAGCATCTGCTGTTGCATCTGATGGTGGTGTTGTTGCATCTGCTGCATCATTGCCGCCATCATCTGTGTCTGTGAAGCGAGCACCTGAGCAATGGTGGGGTTCTCGGGTGGCGGTGGAGGAGCATTGCCATTGGCGTCGTGAGCCTCGTTGTTGTTGGCACCTGACTGCCCATTGTTGCTGTTCGCCCCGCTGGTCCTGGTGTTCACCATCTGAAGGAGACGACCAACCGAAGAGAGAGAAAAGAAAAAAAAACAGACAGACTTAGAACTAATCTTTATTATTTGAATTCAAATGCATTGTTCTGATCTTGACTAAAAACAAGGAAAAACACCAAACATCCTTAATTGGTCACATATCACACTTGATATCGACCGCCGCTATCCCACACACAGCACTAACACACAAAGAACTACCAAGAAGACAAACTAAGTTAAACGGTAAAAACTAAGGAGGGCAACTAGAACGATCCACGAGACTAGGAGTCGAAACCGCTTCCTTCGTAAGATCCCCATTCTTCCGAACGGCTCCTAGAGTCCTCGGGCATCACCTCGGACTTGGACTCTTCGAATCGGTTGCCGTAGCCCAACCGATCCCGCCTCTTCCCTCCGAGGAATCTCGAGTCTCTTCGAGTCCATGTCTTCACCGAATTCTCCGAGCTTGAGTTACCGGAGACGAAGATCCAACCATTACGCCACCTCCGCCTTGATTCGCCGAAGCCGGAGCAAAGGTGAGAGCGGAGCTCGCAGCGGGAGGAATGGGACCCGCCGAGCCGGAGCGGATGGAGCCGGAGAAGGCGGTGGAATTCGAGGTGCCACCGGATACGGACAGCGCGGTGGTGGTCTTCCGAGGCGTAGTGCGGAGCCCGACCCCAACCGGTGGCGGGAGTCCCTTCAACTCGCTACCTCCTTCTTCGACGAACCACTTCGTCCCGCAGCGCGCGATCCTTAGCATCTTCTTGTCGTTCAGCTCTTTGGTTGCCTTGTGTAGGTCAGAGTGCATCTGATCCAGTCCTTTGAGCACGGTGCACATGTGGCCGAAGGTAGAGTCATTCTCCTCTGCTGTAGACTTGAATGCACTGACCTCGGAGGAACTACCCCGACGGGGATGGTAGCGGTAGGAGGAGGTGCGAAGGTCGCATCATGCAGCTCCCTCATCCTTGCCAACATCGTAGGCGGCTTCTTGACAAGCGTGATCCGACGTGCCTCCGAAAGCCGTGACCTCCATGTTGGGAAGACACGTTCCCACAAACCCGTGAACCTCCAACCGAACACGGTAGGGCAACTCGCCACTGAGAGGCGCAACTGTTGTGTATTCCGGTGCTTCAGGATATCCAAGTGCAAGGGCCATACGCGCCAGCTCTGCAACGAAGCCTGTCATCCCTTTTCCGCAGTGCGTCGCGGGGAACCCGCCATCTATAGAAACAAAGGAGTGGGAAAATCAAAACATGCTCAAAACCCACGACCAACATCCCATTTTCGCAATTCCTAAACCCTAGACCGACTCCATTTTTCAAAACACCCCTTTTTTTTAAAACATATGCACATGAAAAGAATTAGAGGGCTCTTAAGGTTTCCAGTTGGCTTGTCCTACAGTCACAGGAAGGCTTTGATACCAACTTGTCACGCCCAGAAATTCACACCAGAATTTCTGCAGCTAATTTGTGCATTACACCCTCGTCCAGGCATCAGCCGAGGTACACAAATCGACGTTATTGATAATACAGAATCCTCGTCTTAGAAACAATATAAAAGAGTTATACAAATGCAGCGGAAAGGAAAAAAAACTGACTTAAGCTAAACTTGACACGAGCGAAGCGGAACACCAACTCCACAGCTAAACCTTGACGAGAACAAGCCTACACCTCCTCGAAGACCTCGACCTCAACCTCTGGCACTGAAGGGGGAAAAAGAAGCAAGGCTGAGTACAACCACCGTACTCAACAAATCACACCGGAAAAGGGGACATGATGCAAGATAAATAACAAGGAAAGGTTAAGAGGTTCAATTTGCATAAACAACATTTGCAGAATATAATAACAATATTTGAAGGCAGTAAAACAGTAGTAATATTTAAGCAGTATTAAATAAACATTGTCTAACGCTCAAACCACGTTGCGACAGGCCCATCCATCCACCTGCACTAGTCATACTTCAACATTGCATTCAAACAAATAAAAGCGACTAATCAAGGTGAATCTGGTCGATCGCCCGTAACCGTGGGCACGGCTATTCGAATAGTTTTTACTCTGATCAGAGGTGTACAACTGTACCCACAAGACACAATCCAACAACACGTTACCGTGCGCCGGTACACCACCATGGTGCCTCGGAAAGGAACTGTGACAGGACCCTTCACATAACCCCCTCTAGTCAATCGTACCACACCAAGGTTTTGCCCCCATTCCCATCGGGCAATGGGCAGCCCCCTCTAGTGCCGCGGTGAATCCGAAAGTTGATCAACCCTTAAAACCGGGGCCGACCCAACTCCATCACGCCCACCCTCTCTGGGATACGTTAACTAGAGACGCCTACGCTACTGACTACCATTACCCATGCGGCTTGTGGTATGCACGGCATTTCTTCCGGGGTTTCCCGAGAACCGGTCCTTAATCGTCATGAGCACGCTAACCAAAGTCCAACCATGTGCTCACGACCCACCTTTTTCATAAATCAATATTATTAGAGACAGGGTCACAACTTAACATCATCTCGAGAGTTAACTTCCGAATACTTGATTAGTGTGATTCCCTTCATGAGCTAGTTGCGCTAAGCAAGACTAAGCAAACCTTAAGCTATCATCTAGTCACATTAAACCCCAAGTTATCAATGGTGTAAGGTAAACAATCCTATGGTTGAGTACAATAGGTATAAACATCCCATGAAATGACATTCTAAAACATGTGCAGTATTTGAGAGAAAAAGAGATATTTACATAAAATAGGTACAACATGGTCAATGTAAGGTATGACTTGCCTTGCTCTGGAGACTGAGGAACCTCGGTGACTACTTCGAAGAGAACGGGCTCGCCGGAAAACTCAGGATCTACACGACAAACAAAGCACTCAACAAACATCCTAAAAAGTCTACTGAAGCAGCACTGAAAAGTACTTTTAATGGATTCTTGACATTTTTCTGGATTTAATGAAATTTGAATGGGCTAAAACGGAGCTCGGATTCAAAAGATATGAATTTTAGAAGTTTAATTGCGATTTTTTAAACTAAACAGAAAAGACTAAATTATTTATTGCGCAATTAAGTCCCCGGTGACGTCATCAACGTGCGGCTCGAGCCGACGCCGCATGACGTCATCGGCCGGCGCGCACCCTAGGGCGACGCGCACGCCGACGTAAGCGGCGGCGGCGGACGGGTGGCGACGTGGCGCGCGAAGATTAGGCAGAGCGGCGGCCGAATGGCGTGGCGACACGTGGCGCACGCGGAGCCGAGGGCGCGGCGACGGATCGCCGCCACGTGGCGAGATCCGAGCGGCTGGAGCGGTGGCGATCGGACGGCGGGGCGATGGCTAGGGTTAGGGTTTCACGGGCGGCGGCGGGCGAGGGTTTTGCCGCCGGCCTTGCGCGGCGGCCGGGACGGCTCGGCGGCGGTGGCGCGCGGCGACGACGAGCCCCGCGAGCGGCGGCGCGCGGCGACGACGAGCCCCGGCGAGCGGCGGGCAAGGCACGGCGAACACAAAAGGAAAAGGAAACGCGCTCACCGGCGGCGGGGAAGAAGGCGACGATGATGACGATTTTTGGGGCTAAACCTAACAGGAAACAAAGGAAACATGCGGCGGCGCAAGAGGGGATTTTTATAGGGAGAAAAGAGATTGAATCGGGCACGGGATGGCGGAAAACCTCGCCGTTTGTTTCGGACTTGGAGAGAGAGAGAGATATTCGGCGCGTTTCGGGCGGCGGCCGCGTGCGGCGCGCGAGAAAGGCGGGCACGAGTGCGGTGGCACGGGCCGAAGCCCGGCGTGGGGCTCACACGGCGCGAGGTGCGCGGAACGGCGCGAAAACGGCGCGGCGCATGGCGCGCTGGCGGTTGGGCGGCGGCGCGAGGAGATGGCCCCGACAGGGGGCCCACCTGCGGTGGCCGCGGGGCAAGGAGGGATGCCGACTTGCGCGGGCGCGCCGGCTTGGGCCTCGGCCACGCCGAGGAGGAGGAGGGCGGCTTGGGCGGGACTTGGGCAGGAAAGAGCGGGAAAAGGACGACCCAAAAGGGAAAAAAAGGAGGGAAAAAAAGAAAAAAGGGAAAAAGGATTTAGGGACTTAATTTAATTCCCGATTTCTTATTTAATTGGTTAAAAATACTTAGAGTGCTCTAAAAATTCCAAGAAAAATCGTTAGCGTATTTTGACATGCGAATTTAAGAAAAATCCTACCATGTCGTTTCCATTTATTAATTGCATTTTAAAATTATTGGTTGGCTCCAGTTAATTTCAGAAATTCCGATTATTTCAGGGTAAATTATTTAAATAAGTTAGGGAAAAAACCCAGGGCGTGACACGCTGCAGGCCACTTCCTCGGGCACGTTCAGGCCCGACAGAGAGAAGAACGAGCTAACACTCGCCCTCCAAAACCCAGAGCACCCGGGGCGAACGCGAGGAAAAGGCGTCGTCCCCTGGAAATACGGGTTCCAAGCTGACGTCAACACATACAAGAGCCGAATGACGTCAAAGCGAGAGCACGATGCGAGGTTCGCTGAGATGGAAATGAAGCTCTCGCAGATTGATCGATTATGGACGAAAGGCCGACCATAAGGTTGGCAGAGGAGCGAGCCATTGGGTTAGCCAACAATGGATTCAAAGAATAAATACAACTACAAAGAAGCAGTAAGAAGAAGAAACTGCGCTTCAACCGGAAATGAAGGCGATTTGGCCCCACAAGCTGAACCGGGTACGCCATGCCCCGTTGATGACATCACACAATAGACCTCATGTGAGCTGCACATTCCGCTAAAGAACATAACAATAAAGGTATGTTCGTACTTTTATGTTGTACGTATATTTCGTTGAATAACTTGTCAATCAATGTTCATTACTAACTAATAAACAATCTTCTCGAACAGGTCGCTTCGGGCATGGCCATTCCGATAGAACGAGACGGCACCTACCACTCCCGACCCGTTCCACCTGCATACTCGAAAGTTGAAATTGAACAGGTGGAACGCGGCTATGAAGATCTCGAGTTGGATATCCTCGGAGGAGACGGGGAGCTGACACTAGGAGAAACAGCTCACGAAATATTTCTCTGGAGGAAGATCTTCATAATATTCCCCGGACGTGGGTCGTCTCCTCCGTCTCCACGTGGGCCGTCTTCTCCGCCTCCACGTGGGCCGTCTCCTCCGCCTCCTTCACCGCCTCTGCATCCTCCACCTCCTGTGTCGCCTCCACGAGCACCGACTCCTAAACGGTCGTCTCCAACTCCACCACCTTCTTAGACTCCTCCGTCGCCACAACGAGCACCGACTCCTAAACGGACAACATCTCGAGCCACGTGGTCAAGGTCAACCAGCAGTGGACCAAGAAGCAAGAGGCCTAAACTTGACCCGCTCCCACCAGTCCCAAAGAAAACGGCGTACGACATGACTCCAGAGGAGCTGCACGAGGCCGTCCAAGCTGAAGTCAAGACCCACTTCAGAAAGAAGTCTCCTGAGAAGCCTCCTGAAATCCCCCAGGAGACCAAGGACTTCTTCAAGAAGATGTACCTAACGCCACAGCCTAAACCGCAACCTCAACCGCAGTCCGACTATGACAGGACTATTCGAAAGGCTGCTGTCAAGGTGAAGAGAACGGGCAAAGATGTACCCCAGTTCAGTGTTCCAAATGTCAGATCAGACTTAAGACAATTTATGGAATCTGCTAGAATTTCAATGGATCAATTACACGGCCGTGCTCCCCTTGCGAAGGCTCCGCTGAAATACAAGTTCAAACTTGGATAGCATCTTGTAAAGCCGGATCAAGTGAAAAAGCTACCAACACAGATGTACCGCTTCCACAAGTGGTACATGCAAGAATCCAAGCAAGGGTGGAGAGATGGTAACGGGCAAATATTCACGTACTATTTTGTCGATGGAGGTGACGACTTCTATGTCCGATTCAAAGACATATTCGACCGTACCGCTTGATGCCCTCGACGTCTCACTTCTAGCCACGCGGGCTCTGTAAGTATCGTTCTGTTATTTCGTTTCTTACCTTCTTGTATTTAGCTGACTAAAATTCTTTTTAACCGTTGTAGAATGGCGATCCAATACGCAACATGCACGATCGTAGCAAACATGGATTCATGGATCCACGCAAAATCAACGGCGTATTGGTTGATCATTTTCCATCCAACACTGGACAACATTTACAAGTCGCTGGTGATAAACCACTTCCGGTCATTTATCCTTCTGCCCTACAACACTGCGTAAGTATTTTCTTTCTTCCGTACCGATTTCAATCCCGTGTGCATACATAAATTTTCATATGTGTCATCTAAACCAATTTGCGATTCCACTGGTTCTGTTAGTAATTGACATGGATAACTCGCGGATCCATGTCTTTGACTCAATGGATAAACCGAGTCCATGTACGCAAAGATATTTGAACTGCTAAATAGGTAATGCCATCTTACTTGCTAGCTATTGCATATATGCGGTTCTCTGATAATTACTAGCTAACTTTCAACTGCACGTAGGGCATGGGAACGACTTCGGACTAATGTTCGCGAAAATTGGAAAGATAAGCTCTCCGTGAGGATGAACTTTCCAGTGAGTAACATGCTCCAAAGTTGTTTTGAATTATTACTTTGTTCTAAAATATGAAATGTATATTAAATCCTTCGTTTCTTCTTTAGTGTGCAAAACATAGTAGGCACCAACTTATGCGGATACTACGTCGCGACTATATTCACCGCTTTGTGACCGATATCACAACTATCGACGATATAGATGTATGTATAATAGCCATTCATACATTACGTCTCGATTTCTTATTCACTTCATATATTTATTTCTCGTTTGATCGAATTAATGACAACTTATGCAAGTAAGAGACAACCTCCCCCACGAGACTTTCATACAAGCCGCTCAGAAGAATTGATGGGATTTATAAACGAGCAGATCATTGATCTCACGGGGGAGTTCTATTTTAATTTAAGTAACTTAATCACCGGATCCACAAAATAGACAATGTTTTAAAACATACGAAATATATGTGGATATTGTACATATGTGTATATGTTTTGGTAATATATTACATGTATATATTTTCTTTCTTAAGTTCATTTATATGTGTGTAACTTATATATTTATAAATATATATTATATAATATATGTATAAATATATATGTGTAAAATATGTATATGTGTGTAATATATAGTATGTAGCACTGTTGGAGAAAGAATAAAATTAAAAAATATAAAAATTTTTTGTCCGGTTGATGGCAACAACCGGGACTAAAGATGGTGGAGCCACGTGGTCGGATGCGCCATCTTTAGTCCGGTTGGAGGCACCAACCGGGACTAACTATGGCGCGATCGGCCACGTGGCTCCACCATATTTAGTCCTGGTTGGTGGCTCCAACCGGGACTAAAGATGCATCTCTTGTCCCGGTTATTTAACCGGGACTAGAGGGTCGCCCATCTCTAGTCCCAGATTCGTAGTCCCGGTTTGACAACCGGGACTACTGAGGGTTACGAACCGGGACTAGTGTGGCTTTCTCCAGTAATGTGTGCGTTGTGCCGTCATCTAACCAAAGCTAGCTCTTTACTGGATGTCGCCCCATTTGTATTTTAAAGCTACATACGCCACCGCCGGACTCCGCCCACGTATATGGTGAAAGCACTAATTCACGATCAATCGCATGGCGGTGTCACAAATGCCCCTCTCTTTTTTTGGAAACCAGACATACGCATCCGATTTCTTTTTCTTTTCTCGCGGCGTGCGCTATATATTTTTTCCTTCCACGCGCCATCGTCATTTTTATTTTCTGAACATGGTCCTTGTGTGGGATATGCATGTGTTGGGCCTAAGGCTAGGCCCAATTTAAGAGGATGGGCTAAGAAAACTAGTGATAATTACAAAAGAGAGAAAAAGAAACTTTTAGATAATCTGGATAGACTTGATAAAAAGGCTAAGACAATCCTGTTGACGCATGAAGAACTTGATTTAAGACAGTTCATGAGGAATCGTTTAGTGTTATTGTTAAGAGAAGAGGAAATTAAATGGTATCAGCGAGCTAAGTCTAAAAATTTGTTGGAAGGTGACTCTAATACTAAATATTTTCATTTGGTAGCAAATGATAAGCATAGGAAGACAAGTATTTTTCAGTTAGAGTGAAGAATAAATAATAAGTGGTGATACAAACTTAAAATTGCATATCACAACTTACTATAAAGGTCTATTTAGTCCACCTGATATTTCTCTTTTAACGTTAGATGAGAGTAGAAGAGAGGATATTCCCCAAGTATCTGAACTAGAAAATGAGGCTTTAACAGAAAATTTCACTGAAAAGGAAATTCGAGATGCAATTTTTCAAATGCAATATAATAAAGCTCCAAGTCTGGATGGATCCTCAGTTGAGTTTTACCAAGTGTTCTGGGATGTTATTAAATTAGACTTGTTAGACTTATTTAATGATTTTCATAGAGGAGTATTGCCTTTATATTTGCTTAATTTTGGTACTATTATTATATTGCCTAAGTGCAAGGAGGACATAAAGATTCAACAATATAGACCTATCTGTTTATTTAATGTTAGCTTTGAAATTTTTTTATCAAGGTTGCTACAAATATAATAACTAGGGTTGCTCAAAAAATCATAAGCCCAACTCAAATAGCTTTTATACCTGGGAGAAATATCATGAAAGGAGTTGTTATTTTACATGGAACAATACATGAAATGCATAGGAAAACACAAAATGATGTAATTTTTAAAATTGATTTTGAGAAAGCATATGATAAAGTAAAATAGTTTTTGTACAACAGACATACAAACATCAAGGATGGAAGGTTGTTCAACCAAATGATGTGAATGGATTGCTTCTTTCATCCAAGGTGTACATGTTGGTATAAAAGTGAATGATTAGGTAGATTCTAAGTTTCAAACATACAAGGGTCTAAGGCAAGGTGATTCATTATTCCCAGTCCTTTTTAATATAGTTGTTGATATGCTAGCTATATTAATTAAATGGGCTAAGAAAGATTGTCAAATTAATGGAGTTGTTCCGCATCTTGTGGATGAGGGTTTATCCATCTTGCAATATATAGATGATACTCTAATTAATTTTTAAAAAGATTAATTTTCAAGAGTGAAATATTTTGTTTTGGTCGGTAAAAGAATCTCGGGAACAATATTCTAATATTTTTTGGTATAAAATAGGAAATTTTCCTGTCGTATATCTTGGTATTCCCATGTATTTCATAAAGCTTAGCAATAAAGATTGGAAATCAATAGAGCACAGAATTGAGAAAAAACTCAGTAGCTGGAAAGGTAAGCACATGTCGGTAGGTGGGAGATTGGTTCTAATAAATTCTATACTTTCGAGTTAGCTATGTTTATGATTTAATTTTTAGAGATTCCAAGAGGGGTTCTTCAAAAAATTGATTATTATAAATCATGTTTCTTTTGGCAAGGTGATGATCAAAAAAAGAAATATAGGCTAGCAAGATGGGACATTATTTGTCAACCAAAAGAGCAGGGTGGACTTGTGGTACATAATTTAGAAACCCAAAATGAATTTTTATTGAGCAAATGGCTATTTAAGTTAATTAATGAATAGGGAGTGTGGCATGACCTATTGAGAAGAAAATACTTAAAGAATCAATCAATTAGCCAAGTTGAGAAAAAAACTAGGGGATTCCCATTTTTGGACAAGACTTATGAAAATCAAGAGTCCATTTTTTGAATACGGGTTCCTGGCTAGTGAATAATGGGAAATAATTAAGATTCTGGGAGGATAAGTGGATAGAAAATGCTTCCTTTAAAGACAGATACCTGTCTTTGTACAATATAGTTTGAAGAAAAAACTCTTTGGTTGAAAATGTTATAAGTTTTGTTCCATTGAATGTTTCATTTAGAAGAGCATTGGTAGATCAGAACTTGGTCAATTGGCATAGTTTAGTTGCTTCAATCGTGCATATTCATTTGACTAAAGAAAATGATACATTTAAATGGAATCTCCATCGAAATGGTCAATTTTTGGTTCATTCTATGTACTCGGTTTTAATTAATAATGGTCATATTAAGAGGAATAAGGTTATGTGGAAACTTAATATGTAGCTTGAGATTAAGATTTTTATGTGGTACCTTCTTAAGGAGTAGTTCTAACTAAAGATAATTTGGCTAAAAGAAATTGGAATGGTAGTTTGAGAAGTTGTTTTTGCATGAAAAATGAGACGATACATTATTTATTTTTTGATTGCCACTTCACTAAATTTCTGGAGATCGGTAAATTTCTCTTTTGGTCTATATCTTCCTAATAGTATATCACATATATTTGGGAATTGGCTCGTGGGTATTGATCCAAAAATAAAGAAACTAATCCTTGTAGGAGCATCTGCTATATCTTGGGCTTTATGGCTTAGTAGAAACTATATGATCTTTGACAAATCCCCATCTAAATCTTATATATAGGTACTTTTCAGGGCAACGTACTGGCTTCAGTTCTGGGTACAACTATAAAAGTGTGATGAGGACAACAAACCCATGTATGATGCATGTCGTAAGCTAGAGACAACAGTTATGCAGATTTTCGCCAACTACAGATGGAGATTTACAAATAGGCTCCAATAAGTGTTGGTTCTTTATCGAGTGTTGGTGGTCTTTAGTCTTTTTTTCACTTCATGAATTTTCATGCTCTTTGTGAGTAATGTTTATGCTCTCTATTGAGAGGATACTTTGAAGAAAAGGTCGAAATACAATCCATTATCTAAAAATATAATGCCTACATGGTATATTGACCTGGTATTTACCTCATGTGACCCATACACGGCATGTCATTTATGAAAAAATCACCTGCCAGGCTGGTTGGGTTGGCCGACTCTAGTGACTGGGCCTCGATGTCGAGTGGACCTAGTCAGCCTGGTAGGCCCTAGTGGCTTGGGCTGGTCAGGAAAGAGGAAAAGAAGGTGGGTTTAGGCCAGCTTATGTTATGGTTCTTTTCTAGCTAACTTGGGCCAACCCACTTAAGTAGTTAGAGTTTGACAATATGTTTATCAATTTAGAAAAATATTAGCATAACGCCTGTATGTTTTGGGCATGAACTTAAATTGATCTAGTCTTGGGCATAGATGGCGTGATCTGGAAGGAGGAAACTATCAATCGGGCATCCAATTCCCTAAAGAAAATCGGACGGTCTAATCTTTCGACTCAGCCATTGAAACATTTCAAGTTTTTTGAAACATAGTGAAGACATTGAAACATATCACTATCGCATATGAAACATCGAGTGTTAACGGATTGAAACAGAATATAATCATGCGATATCTTATTGTAAAGATTTAATTATAACGAATACAACAATGTGATCGGATTATAGATAGGATAAATAGTTTAGAAGAAAAATTATTTTGAAGATCACTAAATGCATATATGCATGGATGGATGGAGTGGAGAGAGAGGAGAGAGAGAGGGGTAGGTAGTTACGTGAATTTTGTAAAACACACTAAAGACATACATTAAAACATGTTGCTATCATATATAAAATATTAAGTTTTAACGTTTGAAACATATGTTTTTATTTTCTCATAATATACTCATGTGATATTTTGTTGTAAAGATTTAATTGCAACTAATACAATAATGTAATCGGAACATATATCGAATAAGTAACTTATGAGAAAAAGTTTTCAAAGTTTGCTAAAAGAACTTACCCCAGTAGCCGCTAGCCTGCTACTGCTAAACTTTGTAGTCCTAGATGCATGTAAACTGAGCGATATGAGAGTCATATTGTTTTTCAATGGATCGAGCACCCGTACAAAAATATTCTCCGATCTTGAAACACGTGGAAAGGGAATCAAATTTCCAAAGAAATAAAAGTTAAAGGTGTGTGGGCAGAGTCGGGGGCGCCTAATGCATGCCTGGTCACTGGTCATGTGGGCCCCCCGGTGCGGTGCGTACATCCCCGTCTAGTCTCTTCTTTTTATATGTATATATGTATGTATATATTAATACATACGTATTAACTTTGTGTTATACAATAGAAAATACTATGTATATACATAAGTATATATAAAATTTATATGCATATATATAAAATATATGTGTATAAACTTTGTATATACCTATATCTTTTTATATGTATACATATATATCTTTTTATATGTATACATATATATTTTTGACATATAAAAATATATACACGTAGTATATACGTATATAAACTTTATATAAATAAACTTTACATAGTACAAAGTTTATATACGTGTATATATTTTTTATGGTTTTGCTATATATTTGTCGACAAATTTTGTTCTAAAAATTTCACAGATATAAGTATAGTGTAATAATAATGTAATTATATTATAACTTGTATGTAACTATAATCTTATATTATAATATAGCTTATATGTAACTTTCACATAATTTTGAACCGTTAGATTTGTTTTAAAATTTATGCAAACAATAAGAAAAAAATCACAACGTATGCACATACATGTGAGAGAATTCACTCCCATGACCCTAACCGAGAGATTTTTGAAAGTGATACACAAGTTACATTGTAGTATATTTACATTTGTTAAATTTTTAGAAGATAATTTATCGATAAATATATAGGTAGTGTCATTTTTTTATACATAGACCCCATTCTAATACGGACGATTTTTGTTGGCACGTTTTTTAAACGGTGTGTTTTGCGTGAAAATTTTTTATATGGAAGTTGCTGCAAAATATCATATAAATACATTTTTCAAATCTGTCATAATTAAAACTTAATTAGTCACGTATTAATACTATCTCGTTTTACATAAAACACATTATTATCTTTGTCTATATCTTCATCTTAAACACCACCGTAATACGTTCGTTGGATACGGTATGGGCCTTGTGGGCCGGCCATACACGCGTAACGCGTCCCGGACGTAGTAGGGTGGGCGACTTCGCTGACTGACGCGTCTGCTCTGATTGTGGGGCCCGTATTGATGTGTCGAAAGGGCGATAATAATGATGGGCCTATCAAGCCCGGAGCGGATACTGGATCGGATACGGACCGGAGTCCGACGATCACAGGCCACCTCTCTCAAATCTCATAAAAGAAAAGAAAGGAAATAAAGAAAAAAGAGTCGCTTCTCTGCTCGCTAGGGTTCCTTCCGTCGCTTCGGAACATGGCGGCTTCGTCGCTGCTCCGATCCGCCACCCGATGCCTCCGCCGGTCCTCGATTCCACGCGCCCTCGACCGCCGCCTCGTACAGAACCCGCGCCGCCTCTACAGCTCCGCCGCCGCAGCCGGGCCCCAAGGCCCCCACCCGAACAAGGTAATCCCCTCTCCTCCTCTGCCGTTCTCCTTGTGGAATGGGATCCCTTGGATGTGTGAAATGTGAAATTAGCTAGGGCAGCCACAGATTGAATGCATCTCGGCGGTGCAGAAATAACAAGAATCCCCGTTAGTTGGGCTCCGAAATAACAGATTGAATGCATGTGAACACAGCATTCTACTACCCAGCCTGAAATGGAACAACAAATTCCACTTGTGGGAGTAAAGAATAAGGCACAAGGCTCAGATTATTATCCTCTTTCTATGGAGGTGACCAACTTGAATCGTACAGTACAAGAGATGAAACAGAAGGTGGACATACTGTGTGAATTGCATTCAGAGACACGCAGGCAAGAAAGAAGGTAATTGAGTAATATCATACATACCCTATTATATATACGCTCTAGTATTGCATATGCATTCTCCTTGACTTACCTAGTTATGGTTCTTTTTGCCTACAGAGATGAGCTGTGGAGACCAATATGTTTCTTCGCTATACTTGCCGTGATCATTCGTGCCAAGACATAAATGTTTGCTGAACCAAGATGGGAGCTATATATGTAAATCGGGGGAAGTTCATGTTAAACTTTAGCTAGTACTTTAACCTTTGGTGTTGGGCTCCATATGCTGGCAAAAGTTCTAACTTTACTGATATCTGACTTATCATGTATGTTCAGAGTTCAATATGAGCTTAGTGCCTTTCTTAACTAAGGTGTGTCCTATTGTCAATCTGATCAGGAAGATGGTTTGCTTTCTGCAAAACTCTTATTATACCATAAGTAAAAACTCATTTCCTGCCCTATGAGGTTTCAGCTATCTATGGAATTGTCCAATCTGGCTATGCATGGTAAACTCTAGTTATACATTCCCCTCTATTATAGAGGCAGAAGAGAAAATCGTTGTGCAGAACTGCAGAAACTACAATATGCTGTCAAATTTCAATACAGAATCCTTGCCTAATAACCCAAGATAGCTGATTTGAATTGAAACTTGTTACTTTTTATTTCTTTATCGTTTATTTATTGATCTATTTCTAGAGTGAAAATTTGTGGCTATAGGTGCTAACGATTTTTTTTTTTACTTTCTTGAAACAATACCACAGAAGCATTTGCAATTTGTCGACACGTGCTTCAATTAATATATCTACCTACGTAATAACAGTGCTCCAGGATACATCAAATAAATTGGCAGTACATCTTCCAACAAACAAGCCATCTACCAGATTTTCCAGATGCAAATTAAGCTGAATAATATTTGAGCAAAGTATATGTGTGTGTGTGTGTGTATATATATATATATATATATATATATATATATATATATATATATATATATATATATATATAGTTGGGCTATTGAGGCGCGTCGCACAACCCATCTGTATGGTATGGCCGAATCCATAATTTGAAAACTTAAATTGAAAATCCGAACCATTTAAATTGTTATCGTCTTGTAGGTCAAATTTTATATTTTTTCGAAATTGTTTACTATTTTATCGGATAGTTTAAAGATACATTAATCTAACGATTTCTGGAGTATCTATTTTATTGCATTTTGATCTATCCGATAAAATAGTAAAAAATTTTGAAAAAAATGTAAAATTTGGTCTACAAGACGATATTAACATGTAGAACAATTTGAATGGTTTGGATTTTCAATTTGAGTTTTTAAATTATAGATTCGACCATACCATACGGGATAGGGCTATGCGACGTGTCACACAGTAGCTCAACTATATATATATATATATATTTATAACTATATATAAAGCAAGTAGTGTTTTTACCCAAAATTTTGTTTTTGCCTGGCTATTTTGCAGAAAACCCTTTGAATGTTTATAAAATTAACCCGCAGTCTCAATGCTGAAAAATAAAGAGAGGGCTTAGATGGAAAAAAAAGACCTCCTCCGCCATCCCTCCCTACGTCTCTCCCTAGCCACGTCTACGCTCCTTCCTTCCGTCGCTGCTCGGAACTCCTGTGCCGTGCCTGCGCCCCTACTTTTCGTCCCCATCCGCGCCGCGTCTCGACTTCACCGTTGCGAACGTACGGACATAGTTGGTAGTATATATATATATATATATATATATATATATATATATATATATATATATATATATATATATATATATGCAAAATTTTGATTTGCAGAACAACCAACTTTGACAGTTCTTTCCATCATTAAACAAAAAATAGTTCTATGATAATGGTTCTATGATGCGTGTCATCCTGAGTCCAAATCATCGTGGAGTCGCTTACAATGCCACACACATCGTGTCTATATTGTACTTGCGATCATGCCATCAGTCCCCACCACGCTGCGTAACCCCTCTGCTCGAGAGGGAGGCGATTCGCTGAGTCGCCCATTCTGATTGCTCTTTGACCGGCCATGAGCACCTCTAATTAATGTGGAATGGTGTGGTTCTAGTGCACACACACAACCTGGCCAGCTGCTGCCCCTGACACAACCACCTGTGCCCTGGCGGCACCGGGTCGAACACACTGCCACACGTGAACTCCCGAGCAGTTATCTTATTGGCAGTCATAGACCGAACACACTTTCACGCATCGACTTCGCATTCCTCTTCGTACGGACTTCCAAAAGTTTTGGATTAAAAATAAGCCCAAAAATCACTCTCTCCTTCCATAAATCTGATGGTGTAGATCATCAGAATCATTTGAACTTTTTCTTACTTTACTGTACAACCAGTGCTGAAATTAACTTCTCAACAAAGAATCACGACATACTACAAGTCAAAACTGTTACATTTTGCAAGTTTTACATCCATAAACCAGGGGTGGATGACCATGAGGTCATGGAAACACACAAACATACCTTATATTTGCATGAAGAACCAACTAGTTCCTAACTCATTTAAGATATAATAAAGTAAAAAAAATTAACATAAATATCTGCCGGATTCTCCTTTTCATCAGTCATTCAATGAGGTCATGAACTAGAAACTTCTATCAAATTCAGAACATCTTAGTTTTAACAAATATATGATAAACATGTGGCTCCTTCTAAACTACCAAATTTTCGGCAAATTTTATCACATGACACTTAAAGTTTATATAATTTGCCGATAGAAATTAAAAAACATGTCATGGTTGAAGGATATCCTAAAAAGTTGGTAATTTGCTGGAGAACACTTTTAGCCTAATTGAAAAGAGAAATTTTTCAAAAAGACAAGAATACCCCTAGAACGTCTTTACCATGTTGCTAAAAGATTGATGGAATATAAATGTATGCTAGCAATGTACTTTGGGTGACGAAAGATTTAGAGTTGCATAATTTTCAGATTTTTCACTCCAACACCATGTTAGAAGCTTGCGGCCGCAAGGACATTCTTATCTATTTGAAGAATTTCTCTCTCGAATTGGGTTGAAAGCGTTCTTCAGCAAATTACCAAATTTCGAGGGTGTTCTCTAGCCGTAGCATATTTTTATGATATTTACCAGTAAATTACATAAACTTTAGAAGTCCTTAGCAAAATTTGCCTTAATTTTAACCTTGTAAGTTACCCACAAACAATGTAACCTCTAAACTACAACAAGAGAGGCATGTCACTGCTTCACCATCATCTAGCCTATATGGAAGAATGTTTTTTTACTAAGTCACAGTACGGGAGGCCCCTACGGTATACTAATTTCAAAAGGAAAAGTTTAATTACAAAAGGGTTACAAGTTGTCGGTCTTCTCTAAGTCTAATTAAATGTAGACTTAGGTCATCCTTCAAAGCTCTTTTCCAGCTCAAGATGGTCGGAGAAATGTTGTTGAAGACCATATTATTGCGATGCTTCCAGATGTTCTAGGCAGCTAGAAGAAACAGTTCCATGAAGTAGTGTTGTCCAAACAAAGATTTCTGCCACAATATCATTTGATGAAAACCCAGCTGATAGTCCCATTGGAAACCAATAATAGCCCAGCAAGCAGAGTTGAAGGAGCAAGTGAAAAATGAGTGCTTCAATGTTTTCTTGTCTCCAGAATGGCACGATTGACATTGAAGGGATGTAGTGGGAGGTTTGCAATACTTCCTATGAAGCAGATCCATTGTATTCATTCTGTCCATAAGAAATAACCAGCCAACCACCTTGATTTTCATCATAACTTTACTTTTCCAAATCAAACCCAAGGTTGCAGGAGGACAGAGGGACCAAAAATGGAGCTTGTAAAATAGCAGGGAAGAGAAATGAGTCGTCCCCCTTAGATAGATCCATGTATCACAATTAATAGACAGTTGAATAGCTAATAGCAGCTACTAATTGAAAACCTCATATTCCTCAAAAGCCTAAACAGACAAAGGCAAAAAGAAGTTGTCCTGTATATCTCTTGAAAAGAAATCCTCCTTATGCCTTGCAAAAGAGAAAAGCCTTAGGAAATCTTGTGATCTAACTCTGCCACCCCAAAAATCATCCCAGATTAAAACTGAACTTCCAGAGCCTACCACAGGCCAAGCAATTGTTCTATAAAAAATATCAAATTGTTGAACATCTTTCCACCAAAAAGAACCACAAAATCTAGCAAATGGAGAACTATAGATGCATAATATGTATTCCAGATAAGTTGGACCCAAGGAATCACCAGTCTATTATAAAATTTGTGAAGGTGTTTCAGGATTAGAGCTTTATTCTGCTCAGTCAAGTTAATAATTCCAAGACCACCCTTCTTTTTTGGCTTGCAAACTTTATTCTATGCTGCTAGAGATTTTTTGGACAAATTCAAATCGTTTCCACGCCATAAACAACGTCTTCAGGCTATATCTATATTGGCAATCACCGAGGCAGGTAAAACAAGGGTACACATGAAGTAGATAGGTAGCGAAGAGAGAACTGAGTTCACCAAAGTTAGTCGATCACCATAAGATAAAAAGGATGACACAAAAGTCATTCTCCTTTCAATTCTATTAGTTAGAGGGGAGAAATCAACTACTTAGGCCTTCTTGTACCCAGTGGAAGACCCAAATAAGTAAAAGGTAGAGAGCCCAATGAGCACCCTAGAGTTGCTGTCAATAGCTTAGCTTTTGCATCATCCATGTTTAAAGGAATCATACATGACTTGCTAAAATTCACTTTGAGATGTGTAGAATCAGCAAATGTGTGAAGAAGAGCTTTGAGAGCAACCAGTTCTTTCACAGAAGCCTTCATGAATAACAATGTGTCATCAGCATATTAAACTATGGGGAAGTTGTCATCACCAACTACAAGGATAGGTAGCGAGAAAATTCCCCTTTGATAACCTTTATTGACAATGGACTGCAAAAGATCAGCTCCTAGAGCAAAAAGAAGAGGAGAAAGAGGATCCCCCTGACGAACTCCCCTTTTGCACTTAAATGTTTTTCCTGGAACTCCATTAAGAAGAACTGCTATTGATGTAGAGGAAAAAATAGCTATGATCCACTGGAGCCATTTATCAGGAAAACCCATAGCTGCTAGGACACTGAGGATGGAGGAGTGTTCAATGGTGTCAAAAGCCTCCTCAAAGTCCAATTTCAAAAGAATGAGCTCCCCTCCAGACTTGTTACACTAAAAAAAATATTCAAAGGTCCATGCCAAACAGTTATGGATTGATTTAGTCTTGATGAAGGCATACTGGTAATGGTGAAACAATCTAGTCATAAGTTTTTGCAACCTATCAGCCAAAGCTTTGGACAATAGCTTAACAGGAGTATTGATAAGAGATATGGTCCTGAAATCATTGGAATTTTTAGGTGAGCAATGATGTTCCAACACTTCTTAAAAGACAAGCCATTAAACCCATAAGGCCTAGGGGCTTTGTCACTAGACATCAAATTGACAATATTATCAATCTCCCTTGAAGAGAAGGGTTGAATGAGGCAGTACAGGTCATCATGCTTTGTAAAGAGCTCTAGAAGATCAAAGGGCATGGTGGGCTGAAAAGTGACACCCAATCTACTTTTATAAGTAGATAGAAGTAGCACTGCTTTAGTATCATGGTTAGTAAAGGAGATACCATCAAGGGACTTGAGATGAGTAATAAGATTTCTTTGATACCTTTCAGTGGCCATAGCATGATAAAACTTAGTGTTCTCCCCCTCCCAAACTTTACCCATCTACGAGTACATCTCTATTTCCAGTAAATTGCCTTAAAGCCAGTAGTTTGGTAATGTGAGCTCTGACTATCTGCCTCATTCTCAACTTAGGAACTGAGAGAAGTCTGAGTTCCTCCAAAATATCTAGGAAGGCAACCACCTTGAGCAATTTGAAACTAACAGAGACCATCTTGAAAGAAACCTGCTCCATTTCTTCAAGCTCTATCAAAGATGCTTAAATTTTATAGACAGAATTCTTACATTGTCCTGGAGGTGTTGTGCTCCATTCCATACTTGCTTAACCTGATCTAGAAAACCATCATGTTTAACCCAAAAGCTCTTAAAACAAAAGACATTTGACTTAGGGATAGATGTTTCTATCTGAATCTTTATTGGAGCATGATCAGATATATGCTTTGTCACGGCAATCGCAGGGGTGATTGGGAAAACAGTAGTCCACGACGGTGTGGTGAAAACCCAGTTAAGTTGCTCAAGTAGAGGATTATCCTGCATATTGCTTCAGGTGAAAGCACGACCCTTTAGTGGTATTTCCAAGATACCCAAATTACTGATAATGTCATTGAAAATAAAAATGTCATTTAAATCCCCCAAGTCTGTTTCGATTATCAGTAGACCTATAGAAGTCGAAATCACCCATAAAAATCCAAACCTCATCCAAGTCAATCTGTAGACTATTCATCCAAGAAACAAAAACATCTCTATTAGGGCCAACTGAGGGGCCATAAACATTCACTTGTGCCACTGAATATCATTAAAAAGGACGAAAACTGAACCACCAGAGCATGATTAGTCTGTTCAATCAAAATACCAGAGAAATAGGCCGAACATCAGTCCACAAGAGAGGGAGAAAAAAAGAATTTATCGAAACATTTTGGAGCAAACTTTCTTATGTAGGAACAATCAAACAACTCTCTCATGGTTTATTTCAGGCAGAACACAGAGCAACCTGACTCCTCAATACTTAATCTTACAACATTCCATTTATCAGGAGAATTGATTCCCCCTAACGTTCCAACAAAGAATATTCCAGCTTCTATGAGTAGTATTCATGATTATACACAATGGAAGGATAAAAATGGATCAGAGCACAGCAAAGATCCCAACAAAACACCAGCCCAAAAGCCTTCATAAACATAAACCAACCAAAAGCCCAGGTTGTAGAGTGCATATGGTTTCTTAACATCCACTGCCATGTAGGTATAGGATACATTAAAATTCCATCACCCAACATTCCAAAAGATAGAAATAAACAAAGGTCTTGATAGCATAAACTAAACCTCAAAAGATGTTGTCCACTACCATAAGACACATAAAACACCAATGAAAACTATTCATGAGTTGATGAAGAGGGAGCATTGGCCTTCCCTTATGTAGCTGAGGAAGTTAACTTGTTAGCCAACACCTCATTAGGTAGTAGGCGACACACCTCAACTCCGATTCTTTGTAGGAGCTGAATTGAGTAGTCAGCAGGAGTATCATTGGAATCATCATCACAGGCAGAGTCAATAAGAAAATCAGAGGGCAAAGGATTTAAGGAGAGGAGAATACCATTATCATTAGCTAATGCCTTTAACTTCTTGACACTTCTATCTCTGCGCTTGCCCATATCTTGCTTAGGATTAGGGGACATGAAACCATCAGTGATGTTATTAATTCTGCTACTCTTCCTTCTATCTATGTCTACCAACACCACCTACTTTGCCCTTTTCTTCTTCTTAACATAATGCAGGGAGGGAAGAGCAATAAAGGAGAAACTCTGTTGTGAGAAAGGATCATCGGGCAGACTGTCTGCAACAACTATTTCTTTTGAACTCTGAGGTGGCACCATTAAAAGTGGCTCTGCATAAATTGGCTCCCGAAGAAGGTCAAAATTTTCCTTGGCCATGATGAGTGCAGATGCCACCAGAGCAAACTGAATAACCTGAGTCATTGGTAAGTAGTAGGGTACTACAACCCAATTCTGGGACCTGGGACTCACAGGAAGAGAAGCATCAACAATCTTAAAAGGGCTGAAAATTGGCCCCAGAGGGATCTATCTGAGAAAGGCTAGCGGGCCCCGGGCGATGGTTAAGCGAAAGGATGACATCCTTGGCTCCCTCACGTGTAGGTCGGTCCAAGTTCCCCCAAAATTGGCTCACATAGTTGCAAAACACGAGCATGGTCCACATCCATACGTATCTCCACTACTATCACAACATTAGAAACACCATCAGAAAGACCACTACCAGCATCATGCTCCTCTGAATGTTCATCCCCCTTCTGGCAGCATGGGCTCTTGCTGTCGGGATAGCTCCTAATCATCTAGCGGCAGGGTGTCAGCAAAACCTCCATTGAGCACAAACGTTGAAACCGTCTAGGACCTACCAACCCCTCGAAGCGAGTATATTTCTTGATGACTAGGTGAGCAGGCACCTCCTTGAAGCATAAACTGCTTTGACCAACACTCGACCTCTAACTCTGTCTCCACTATGCTAGGGCCTTAGTTCCCCAAACTTGGATACCACTTTGTCAATGAACTCCATCATTTGGAAGTCCAGAGGAAAATCTAGGAACATGATCCAACCTTCTCTAGTTGAGGGAGAGTTGCGACAGCTAGAAGTATTATCATGATTAACCAGCCATAGCATGAACTGATCATTAACCACATATGCCCCCCAGAACTAAAGCATCCTTATGAACAATCGGCGCTACTTGGACATAGGCAAACTCAATAGGGTGTCTACTTGCATCCAAAACATGATAACCAAGAACGTGTTGAATGTGATGAACAATAACTTGCAGAACATGCTCAAACTGCTCAGGATTTCGTTGGGGCTCAAGAATAGCAATTGCAATACCTTCTTCGGGGGATCATCGTCAAGGACCAGGTCAGCCTTACGAAGGCGATGCTGCCAAGCGACCTACACCTCCAAATTCCTTGGCAGAAATAGGAGGGAGTCCGGGTTGACGGTCGTCATTGCATAGTTCAAACTTGAGATTGGATGGGAGAGAGGAAAAACTGACAAGGAACACGAGGGGTTCGCAAAAGCCCTGAGAATACTTCTATTAACTAGGGACGGGCAAGGATTCCATAAGAACAATAGCAGTTGCCAAAACCCGCTTTGGCGGATGGGCCTTCTTAGGGACCCAAATTTGGGCCTTAATCTTATTCCAACAATTTTTGGCCCTATGATCATAACGACGATAGAGCCCACATCAAAAAGATTAGCACTAACTAATTCATCATGGCCCAATTGCAAACAACAGGTGCAACAAGACGAATACCTATGATCTCACCCTAAGAGCAAGCTAGAATTGCTCCAAGAAACCCGATCATCCTTCTAGGGGGCAATCCCTGCAATCTTCTTTGAAACTGAATTTTTTTGGGGGACAGGATTAGTCAAAGGTTTCAGATGATTAAACACATATTGGACAGGAATGACAGAGGCCACAACATGAGATTTCTTAGAGTTTGGAGGAGAAACTGCAGTCTTGAAGGACGAAGAAGGCAACACATTATGAGTAGGCGTAGGGTTCTTAGGAGGATGAATAGGGGTTTTCATCGAATTTTTCTTTCTCTTAACCAAAGTCCATTCCTCCTCTTGTTGCTTAAACCAAAGATCCACCTCTCTACGCCAATTAGCACCCCAATTCCCCCAGAGAAAGAAGCGGAGAACACAATCTTTGCAAGAAAAAGACTTGAGGTTATAGATCTAGAGACCAATAGCTTTAGAACAAACTGAAAATTCATAGCTTCTATCTTTGAGGTGGACAACAATAAATTGGCTGGAGAACCCCCAATAGCATCCCTAAAGGCAATAGCCATGAAAGAACGACAAAGGCAAAAATTGGATCTAGGGACATCCACCACCAAAAAAAGGATGGCGAGAGAAGAAACGAGAGAAATGGACCGGGGAAGAGAACTGTGCCATACTTTGTCTCTAACGCGATCTCCATAGGAGAAATACCATCCTCCTAGCGGAGCCGGTGTCACCATGGAGACGATCAAAGGCAGACATCTGCTCCATGCTTTACCTGGAAGAATGTCACTTATGTCTCAACATGATTATTGCCATGTGAAAATTGTTCTGAAAACTATTTGCAATGTGAAGCATTACCAGGTGAGATTTTGCATCATACACAGAACAATTAATCGACTAGCACTACCAGGTTTAGCCTCATACTGACCATTGTTGTGTGGAGTTGGGGCAGCACCGGTGGAGGGGGTGGAGACGGTGCTCCGCGGTGAAGGGAGAGGGGCACCCTACAGTGGAGAGGGTAGAGACAACTGTCAGAGGGAGCGGTGGTGTTGAATAATTAGGCAATTGTTTAATTAAATTCTGAATTAAATAGATCAAAACTACTATGAAAACTAGCATGAACAGATCTAATATACTAGCACACATAAAAGTAATAGCCATGATCAGAACAAATAGAGATGTGTACCACGCGTATGCAGACTTAGGAACTACTGGAACTCGCTGCGGACGTAGCCGACGAAGACATTCATGACGAGCTGATGCAGTAGGAAGACGTGCCAGATTGAATTGAGCAGTCACGCAGAGCGCTTCCCAAAAACCTTATTCATCCTCTCCCGGTGCAGAATCACAAGGACGACAGTTCTGAAGACCTGCTCTCCCGGTCGCAGGTGCACGCCGACGGAGGGATAGGCCAGACTACAGCGGCGGCACAGCAGAGAGGAACGTGGCAAAACTCGAATTAGATTTATCTAGACGACTACGTGCAGACAAATATATATAGCCCCGAATGACTAGGCAGCCCTGCCCTACCCGGCCTGACGCGGCGAGGCGAGCGAGCGCGCGCGTGTGGTTTTCCCTTCTCCTCCCTCATCCATGGCTTTGGGAGGAGGAGGGAAGTCCTACTATTTAAGTTGGACAACTCCACTCAAAACTAGCAAGGTGGTACTAAAACTTCCCACCTTGCCATGCCATACATGAGCCTCATTGGGCTTTTTGAGATTTATTTCAGGAATTAATTGAATTACAATTGAGCTAGGCCCATTGATTCCAACAATCCCTCACCAGATCTCAAATGTCCATTTAGAGATTTGCTTGTTTCTCAATACTGTTTGATATACTAGTGTTTCAGCAAGGACTGTTAAGTTGAACTCTTGCCTAGAGCTTCAAGCTACACTCATCCACAACTTGAATAATGGACTAAGCCTTGAATTGCAAGTTTTGTGTGGATGGGCTTTGCTTAAAGTCGTAACCAATACTAGACCACCAGTAGTCTACCCTGCGGGTGGAGCATATGGGTTGTACTCCTAGGTCTTTCCATGAGTTTACTAGAGAATACCCATTTGTCATAGACTGCGATGTTAGACAGTCAGACTCATATAGGCGTGTTCTTTTAAGAATGTTCTATAGGACAACATCTTTGCTTTTCTAAGCCAATAGAACACATTAAGGCATGTTGCTAACCTGCCTTACAGATCTTTGAGAGCTTTACATCATAGAGAGGGATAGGAAACATAGCTCTCCTCAGTTAACCAATAGCTACTTCTTCCCAGACCCTAATTCATGGGATCTCCGATCGCATAGGTTGGGTTACCACTATGTCAACTTATATGGGTCTCAATCCCATCTCCCTCGATGCCCTATCTATCACATTTCGTGATAACCCTTTAGTAAAGGGATTTGCTAGATTTTTGTCTGTTTGAACATAATTCACACTTATCACTCCAGAGTTTCTCAACTTCCTGACAGGTTTCAAACGTCTCTTAACGTGTCTTGATGACTTCGTATTATCCTTAGCACTGTTCACTTTGACTATCATAGTTTGATTGTCACAGTTCATTAGGATAGCCGGCACTGGTTTTTCAACCACAGGCAAGTCCATCAAGATCTCACACAGCCATTCAGCCTCGACTGTAACTGTATCTAAAGCAGCCAATTCTGCTTCCATGATTGACCTCGTCAATATAGTCTGTTTGCAAGACCTCCATGATATTGCACCACCTCCGAGAGTAAAGACATACCCACTCTTGGCATAAAGCTCATCAACATCTGATATCCAGTTTGAATCGCTATACCCCTCAAGCACATCAGGGTGCCTAGAATAGTGAATTCCATAACTCATTGTACCTTTCAAGTAGCGCAACACCCTCTCAAGAGCATGCCAGTTATCAATACCCGGGTTGGACATGAACCTACTCAATTTGCTCACAGCAAAAGAGATGTCGGGTCTTGTTGCACTAGCTAGATACATGAGTGAACCAATAATTTGCGAATATCTTAGTTGATCTTTAGAAATTTTCTTGTACTTTCGAAGTATCACACTGGGATCGTAAGGAGTTAGAGAAGTATTGCTTTCCATGTAACCAAAGCGACTCAAGACCTTCTCCACATAATGAGATTGTGAAAGAGTAATCTCATTCTCATCCTTAACCAGTTTGATGTTCAGAATCACATCAGCTGCTCCCAGATCCTTCATATCAAAATTCTCTGATAAGAAAGACTTGACATCATTGATCACATCAATGTTTATGCCAAAGATAAGAATGTCATCCACATATAGGCACAAAATAACTCCTTCACCCCCACCATAGCGATAGTACACACATCTATCAGCCTCATTAATGACAAATTCGGCAGAAGTTAAAGTCCTGTCGAATTTTTCATGCCATTGCTTAGGCGCTTGTTTTAGGCCATACAGGGATTTTAACAATCTACACACCTTGCTTTTTTGACCCTTCACTACAAACCCATCAGACTGATCCATATAGATCTCCTCATCCAACTCTCCATTAAGAAAAACTGTCTTAACGTTCATCTGATGGACGATTAGACCATATGAGGCTGCCAGAGAAAGTAATGTTTGAATTGTGGTCATTCTAGCAACAGGTGAGTATGTGTCAAAGAAGTCTTCTCCTTCCTTTTGTGTATACCCTTTAGCCACAAGCCTAGCCTTGTACTTCTCAATTGTACCATCAGACCTAAGCTTCTTCTTGAACACTCATTTACAACTCACTGGTTTACATCCATAGGGTCGTTTTGTGAGCTCCCATTTTCCATTGGATAGAATCGAGTCCATTTCACTTTGGGATGCTTCTTTCCAATCATCCGCATCTGGAGATGCGTATGCCTCAGTGACAATCGTAGGAGTATCATCCACAAGGTACATAGTGAAGTCATCACCAAAGGATTTTGCAACCCTAGGCCTTTTACTCCTTCTAGGAGCTACTTCACTGTCATCCTTCTCATGAACTATCTCAAGCTCATCAGACGGTTCAGGAGACTCAACAGGAGGTAGAGGTTTAGGAGTAATCTCAGATGACAATTTAGAAGTTCTAAGCATATGTCTCATAGGAAATATATTATCAAAAAATGTAGCATCACGAGATTTCATAATAGTATCAACGTGCATATCAGGTACATCAGATTTAACTACTAGAAATCTATAAGCTATACTCCTCTGAGCATATCCTAGAAAGGCACAATCCACTATTTTAGGTCCCATCTTACGCTTCTTGGTAATTGGCACATTTACCTTAGCCAAACACCCCCATGTGCGTAAGTAGGACAGTGATTGTTTTCTCCTAATCCACATTTCATATGGCGTTTGATCCTTATTCCTATTCGGAACTCTATTCAGGACATGACAAGCAGTCAACAAGGCCTTCCCCACCATGCCTTAGATAAACCAGCAGTGTTTAACATGGTGTTAACCAAGTCAGTCATCGTGTGATTTTTCCTCTCGGCAATCCCGTTTGACTCAGGTGAATAGGGAGGCGTCCTCTCATGAATAATGCCATGTTCCTCACAGAAATCATCAAAGATATTAGAGAAAAACTCACCACCACGATCTGACCTAAAATGTTTAAGCTTTCTTTCTAGTTGGTTTTCAACCTCGGCTTTATAGATTTTAAAGTAGTCTAATGCCTCATCCTTAGTTTGTAGTAAGTAAGCATAGCAAAAACGAGTAGCATCGTCAATCAGCGTCATAAAATATTCCTTTCCACCTTTTGTCAATACACCATTCATCTCGCAGAGATCAGAATATATGAGTTCTAGAGGTACCAAGTTCCTCTCCTCAGCCAACTTGTGAGGTTTTCGTGGTTGCTTAGATTGCACACAACTATGACACTTAGAACCTTTGGCAATGGTGAAATTCAGAATTAAATGTATGCTGGATAGTCGAGACATTAAGCCAAAGTTCACATGACATAAACAAGAATGCCAAATACTTGTATCATCATTAATATGACCACAACTATGATTCACTCACTTATTGCTAAAATCTGATAGGAAAAAGCGGAACAAGCCTCCGCATTCATAGCTTTTACCAATAAACTGCCAAGCTTAGATACTACTAATTTATTGGACTCTAAGACTAGCTTGAAACCGTCCTTCAACAGTAGGGAGCCGCTAACTAAGTTCTTGTTGATGGAGAGGACATGTTGCACGTTCTTCAGCTGCACAATCTTTCTCGAAGTAAACTTCAGATCTACCGTACCACCACCATGAACAGCCGCATGTGACCTGTTTCCCATCATCACTGAGCCTTGGGCGCCCTAATAAGAAGAAAACATAGATAAATCAGCACACACATGGACATTGGCTCCAGTATCAAACCACCAACTCGTAGATTGAAAAACTGAAAGTACAGTAGGTAATTACCATACCCGTAATCCATGGTCACTGTGTTGACAGTCTTTGACCCGTTATCAACTCTCTTCCTTTTGCGGTCTGCACGGTCTGAGCAATCCTTGGAGAAGTGCCCCAGCTCTCTGCATGTGAAGAAGGTCAACTCAGATTTATTCTTCTTCTTCTTGAAGGAAGTACTCTTCACACCCTTGTGAATTTTCTGATTCCTCCCTTTGTTCTTGCCTTGTGGGAATTTCTGGACAACATTGGCGTTGTACTGACCCTCTCCTCCTTTCTCAGAAGTATCCTTAGCCCAAGCCTTCTCCTCTACATCTAGAGACGCTATCAGATTTTTAACTGATATCTCCTGTCTCTTGTGTTTCAGAAAAGTGGCAAAATCTCTCCAAGACGGAGGAAGCTTTGCAATTATGCACCAAGCCACAAACTTTTCAGGCAAACGACACTTCATGAGTTTGAGTTCCTGGACAATGCACTGTACCTCATGCGCCTGTTCCACCATAGATCGATTGTTCACCATCCTATAGTCATGGAAGCTCTCCATGGTGTACAGTTCCCAGCCTGCATCTGATGCATCATACTTTGCAACCAGTGCATCCCACAGCTCTTTGGCATCTGTCATGTGTATGTACACATCGCACAGACGATCAGTGAGCATGCCAAGAATGCATCCTACGAAAAGATTGTTGGCATCCAATAACTTCTTTCGATCATCAGCAGAAAGCTCTCCTTCAGGTTTGCCAAGTCTCGCTTTCCACACATTCATAGCGGTAAGCCAGAGACGAACCTTTGCTTGCCATCTCTTGAAGTGCACACCAGAAAACTTTTCTGGCCTTAGTGCATCAGTAAAACCAGCCAAAGTAAATTAAACAGATTGCCTTTTGGATTGTTGAATAATTAGGCAATTGTTTAATTAAATTCCGAATTAAACAGATCAAAACTACTATGAAAACTAGCATGAACAGATCTAACACACTAGCACACATAAAAGTAATAGCCATGATCAGAACAAATACAGATGCTACCACGTGTATGCAGACTTAGGAACTACTGGAACTCACTGCAGATGTAGCCGATGAAGACATTCATGATGAGCTGATGCAGCAGGAAGACGCGCCAGATTGAATTGAGCAGTCACACAGAGCGCTTCCCAAAAACCTTATTCGTCCTCTCCCGGTGCAAAATCGCAAGGACGACGGTTCCGGAGACCTGCTCTCCCGGTCGCAGGTGTACGCCGGCGGTGGGATAGGGCAGACTACAGCGGCGGCACATCAGAGAAGAACGTGGCAAAACTCAAATAAGATTTATCTAGACGACTGCGTGCAGGCAAATATATATAGCCCCGGATGAGTTGTGCGGAAGGCAACACCCATAGCGGATTCAGTTAGGATTCTGTTGTGTATCCGGATAGGACTTTCCAACTGAATCCAAATCGTATCCGATTAGGACTCTCCAAATATTTGCGTGAGAACAATTGTCAGTTTGTCCAAAAATTTAAGGCATGCGAGCAGGTATGCGAATCCCGGCCCGACGCGGCGAGCAAGCGCGCATATGGTTTTCCCTTCTCCTCCCTCATCCAGTGCTTTGGGAGGAGGAAAATCCCACTATTTAAGTTGGATAACTCCACTCAAAACTAGCAGGTGGTAACTTCCCACCTTGCCATGCCATACATGGGCCTCATCGGGCTTTTGAGATTTATTTCAAGAATTAATTGAATTACAATTGGGCTAGGCCCGTTAATGTCAACAGGTGGCACCCTACGACGGAGAGGGTAGAGACGGCCGACAGAGGTAGCAGTGCAACCGAAGATGGGAGCAACAATGATCAGTGAAGGGAGAGCACGGAAACGGCCAACTGAGGGAGTGGTGTAGCCGACGGAGGGAGCAACGATGCCGTGTGACGATGGGACCTTGCCCGTGCCTTGCATAGATAGCGAGGTTGCGCAGTAGCGCCTATAGTGAGTGAGGATGAGGATGCAGACCGACAATGTCTCACGGTGATGTTTGTATCGCGAAAATTTCTATGCGATGGATGAAACTTTTCACACGAGAGCTAGATTAGGAGCTCCGAGCGGTGCCTCAATTCTAGGTCACTTTGGCACCGTTTTGGGTATGAGGTAAATTAGGAAGCGGTTTTGAGTATGAGGTTAATTTTGAAGCGGTTTTGAGTATCTGTTGCAGCCCTAATTTCAGACTTCATTCCTAAATTTTAATTTACATGTAGGTTTTGGGCTTCTCTTGGAGAGGTACCATTGCGTTATGACCCCGATGACAAGAACTGTTTTATACTCTTAAGGGGATGTCCCCTTATTTATTAAAACATCATTTAAATAATTATTAAAAATTCTTAAAAACTTTGACAACATTCATACCATATACATAATCTACTCTCGAGTAGTTTTTTTATGGCCAATGAGATGGCCGCTTGAGAGAAAGGAGAGAGAGAGAGAGGCGACTTGGGGGTCGCCACCGCGGTGATCACCGGAGCTAGGAGAGAAGATCACAACACGGATAGGAGAAATAGGAGGTTTCCCATGCTCACTGGAGAGGAGGGGAACGGGGACTACGTCGCGGCCTAAGCGCGGAGGCCCAATATTGTTCACCTTGCTGAGGTAGAAAGGGAGGTTGCGCATGGCAGTGGACCACGAATCTTGGCCCCCCATGGCAGCAAGACAGAGGTGAGGATTTTGGATTCATAGAGGAAAAATCAATTTGCGCACTTGATTTCCTCTTCGAACACCTGGGGAAGACCCCAACGGAGCTATGGTTCCATGGGGGTTGGAGACAAGTGCCACCAAATTTGATCCCATCCAAGTGCAAGGAGGGAGAGGAGTGGCCAAGGCTCGGTGTCGGTGGAGTAGTTTTGTAGCGAGGAACAATCACCAGAGATTCACGCCGCTTTGCGAAGGTGGTACGAGGAAGAAACATGCTGAATCAAGGCGGAGGATGACGAGGGAAAATCAGCAAAGGTTCCTGGAAAATCATAACAATCAGTGGAGTGGAGACGAGGGAGGCGGCAGGGGAAGAAGATGGGAGGGGGAAAGGGGTTTCCAATCTCAGAATCCCAATATCTAAATCAACCGCCATGGAAGCAACAAGGTCGTCCGGTGGATATAGGAGAAGGAGATGGATCACACAACATGCAACAAGGTGGCCTGGATAAGCAGATGCAACAATACCGCCCGATGAAGCTACAGGGGACGGATCTAGAGGAGAAGGGGGCTGAAGCAGCTGCGAGAGAACAATCCAAAGAGAATCCTATTGCAATCCCAAACAACAACAATCCTCTTGGTATGTTTCTCAATCAGAAATTGATTTGTGTTAGATGCAAGGAGAGAGGGCATCTAGTGAGAGATTGCAACGTCAATGTCCTCTGCACGAATTGCACAAAGCCTACCCATAGAACAGAAGACTGCCTATATGAGAAACAACCTAGACCAGCAGCTAAACTTTTTAGTTATGGGGCACCTGGCTTGGGGTGCATATTGATTCCGAATGTCAAATCTGCTCCACCAAAGGAACATATGAACCTTATGGCTATGGTGAAAGTTGTTTTGGAGGAGATTTGACTGAAGGGAAATTAGAAGAAGGTTTCAGGCAATAGTTTAAGTGGAACTAGGAGTGGAGAGGAAACAACAACCTAATTGAACTTTTTAGATCAGGTTTCTAAATAGGTTGAGGCTGGCAGAATTATCTAACTTTGACCATTTCATTGTTAAGGGCACAAAAGTGGAGGTGAATGTATCAGAATAGACCAATGAATCTGCTGCAATTGGGAAGCTGCATGTGGTCTGAGTGATAGTGGAAGGAGTGCCAGATGAAAAGAAGGGGTACTAAGCTCTGTATGAGGTGGGTTCTACTTTACGTGTGGTAATGGAAGTGGACATGCCAACTGTCAACTGTCACAGCAAAAGAGGTGGTAAGAATAAAGATTGGGAGATGGACTACAAACAATTCCCATTCGAACTCATCTTGTCAACACCTAAAGCTTTGATGTATGAAGCTATCTTCACTCTAGAAAAGGTGGTGGAGGTGGGATGGTTTAAGGACAACAACTAGAAGGTCAGAAAATCACAGATAGTAAGGAGTTTGTAAAAGGTAGAGAGGAAGCAGAAGACAAGGGAAAACAGACTGTGGAAGGAGAAGAAAATAGCAAGAGTCTGGCAGGAAAAGAAGAGATGAAGGAAGTTGTGTCAAACCAATATGTCAGTGCTGGGCAGCTGGAGCTTTTGGCAAAGGAGGACAACAGCAAAGCATTACAGATATTGTATGACAGAGAAATGGCCTTGAATATGCAAGAGTGTGACGAGAAAGAGCAAAGGAGAATGACTAAGGGATGTGTAGGAGAGAAAGGAGAGAGTTCAATGCAAATGATATCAGAAGGGGAGAAGGGCCAGGAGGACAAGACCAGTACCAAGAAACCTGACCAACAGAAGGAGAGGCAAGACAATTTCAATGAAGATGAAAATGGGCTGGAAGAAGATGAAGAAGGGAAGATACACCTGGGAGACAGTGAAGACTTGTTTGACTCTCAGGAATCTAAAGTGACTTTTGCAAAAAGCTTGGGGGTGGTGTTGGTAGAAGAGGAAGGAGGAAGTCAAGAAGAGGAAAAGAGAGCAAGTAAGAGGCTGACTGAGAAGGAAAGAGAGGACAAAAAAAGTCCCTGGACATGGCTATGGACATGAAGGAGGCACAAAACGCTTTTGTCAACAAAGGTCATAATACAATTCCCTCTAATGTTGATGATGCAAATGTACCTCTAGTTGATTTAGCTAGTCTTATAGGAGTTAATCTATGTAGCACTCTTGAGGCTGTTGATACAAATATTAATGTATCGGTTCTAATTAAACTTCATCCTGGGCTTGGGATGTTGTTTTTTTGGTCTAAAATCAATGTTGTAAGCTTGGTGCCGCTCCTTGTAATATTTCTTTTTACAAAGACAAATCCGTTCTTATCAGGCCAGTATAAATAGTGTTTGTCTTTAGTCACGCTTTATCCTTCCATCGATATGGTACTCAGGCACAATTTTAATCATCATTTTAATGAGTAATTGTGTGGTAAGCAACTTGAGAAAAAAACCATGTGCAAAAGTAGAATTGTAGAAAGGGACAAGTATTTCTGAAGAAAGAAGGTGAACGCGGTGCATATTGTCATACACATAGATAGGAGTTCCTAAAAAATAACAACTTAGGTGAAAAAAGAGAAAATAAAATACTTCACACTTGGGATAATTTTGTTTGTATAAAAGTACTCCTTTTTATGATGGAGGGAGTATATTAAAGTTGAAAAACATAACTCCTTTTCTATCACGTGACCCTCTCTTTCTTAAAATTGCAATTGTTATTTTAATGACAATGTTTCCATCCAGACACCCGATCGTGGGCCACCTGCAGATACCACATCCACCACTAGGGTGAGGAGAAGTTAGTGGGTATCATATAGGTAGAGATTGGATGTTTGCTAGTGCCATCTACGTTATGGTTGGCTCTACGGCTAAGTACAAATAATTATATTTTAATTCAAATTTTATTCTTTAAAAAATTCTACCACCCATACTACCTTGTGTAGTATTACAAAATCAAGTCCATGGCATTATGTGTGTATTTAGCATACTGTTGTAAACAGCTGATAATCGTTTGAGTGTGTAGTAAAAAAACCCTTATCATTTTAACATTCCTAGTAGCTAGACTGTTCATTGACACATTCCTAAACACTAATTTAACCTGTGAACTTTGAAGGGTTACGCGGAGGCTACGCTAGCCAAAACAAAAACTTTTCTACCGCGTAAACCAGGAACACTTGCAAGTAAGGGCCGATAGATCGTTACCGATTGAAGTATGCAGCGGAAATAGCCAATCAGGACTATCCGATCTGGAACTGTGCTAGCCGATGACAGCCGATTCCCGCAAGCCAATAGCCGATTTCTGGGGACAGCCGATTCACCAATCAACCGATTCGCCGATGTCGCAGCCGATCCAAGTCGTCCGACCTGCCGCAGTCACCTCGCTTCGATTGCAGCCGATTCGTAGCCGATCAATAGCGCGCAACGTAGCAGCGCCTCTACCTGTATCCACACGTCCGGGAACAGAACGCCAAACACCTGTGTGATAGCACGCAATGCAAGGCTAGGGTTTTGGCTCAAAGGTGGGGAGGGTTTCCGTGGAGGTTGATCTCGCCGACTTGTTGCGCCAAATCAGATTGATTCGGTTCAATTCAATTGACGTGCAGCAGCTCTCCACCCCTCCCTCCTTTATATAGAGTTGGCCTATTGGGACTAGTGGCCGATCAGGACTCTATTTTGAATCGGATCTCATCCGAATCTCATAGAGTTGGCCGCCCATACGTCGTAAGACCATAAGACTCTATCCGATCGGATCCCTATCCGATCGAGCCGTATCTGAGTCTAACTCGAATGCCTGTTCTTATCCCCTTAAGCGTGCGACCCTGTAGTTTTAGGTAGTCTAACTTAGCCGATCGTCGGCTCGAGTCCAACTCAGCTGACCTGTCAATAGCGGCACCTAGCAGCACATATTGACACCATAATATAAAAGAATATAATATCGGCTCTGAACCTGTAATGTGTACACAAATCTCTTTGTCTCACGATACCAATTAAGCTATAGGCAAGATGTGTGTCATCCCTTCAATAGCTTAACCATTCACTCGAACCGTATTGGATTATTTGTCTGTTGATTGACTCCTCAATCAACTTAGCATGGCCATGCATTTCCATAATCCATTACCTCGGGGGGCCCCGAGATATCTCTCCAAAGGAGGGGCACATTCCATCTTGATCACTCACATCCCACTCCATGTTTCATAGCAAACCCGAAAACTACCTTTATAACTACCCAGTTACGGAATAGTGTTTGGTAGTCTCAAAGTAGGCTACTACACATGTTGGAATCCATGGTGATCTCAGGTCTAAGGACTTTGTACCAACACTACCTGAGACCAACTAATGACACATTAATTCCTGTAGTGTATCATGGTGGGTCTATCCAACAATGTGTTCTCTAACACATGTGTCCATGTTTGTTGATTTGGTATCTCCATACCCATGATCTATGAGACATGATCATCAATCAATAACATGCCGATCTTAGAATCATATTAGTTCCAATAATATGATATATGATCAGGGATCATTTTGAAATAGATTCATACATATAAAGTCTCATAAATAAGTCACGTACTTATTGATCAACACAAGATGTCTATTTCATGGAACTGAATAACACTTTATTCATTTATACATAAACATTGACAATGATATCCAACATCTCCATGTTGCCTCTTTCCAATAATATGATATATGATCAGGGATCATTTAGAAATAGATTCATACATATAGAGTCTCATAAATAAGTCACATACTTATTGATCAATACAAGATGTCTATTTCATGTAACTGAATAACACGATATTCATTTATACATATACATTGACAATGATATCCAACATCTACATGTTGCCTCTAGGGCATATCATTAACAGTCTCCCACTTGCACTAGAGTCAATCTTGTAAGTATCTAATACCCATTGCTCTTGTGTGCGCCTCATGGTTCGGCTGAGGGAGAGGTTTTGTCAGCAGATCGGCTATGTTGAGATCCGTGTGCACTTTGCATATCTTGACATCACCTCTGTCCACTATCTCGCGGATGAGATGATATCGCCGAAGTATGTGTTTGGACTTCTGATGTGACCTCGGCTCCTTGGCTTGCGCAATGGCTCCACTATTATCACAATAGAGAGACATTGGACCGGTTCTGTTAGTCATCACACCCGGCTCGAGAAACAAATTTCTTTATCCAAACGCCTCCTTTGCGCTTCAGGCGACAATATACTCGGCCTCCGTTGTAGAGGCCGAGTAAATTGCCGCTCTAAGCCGCAAAGGAGGTTGTTTGGATAAAGAAATTTGTTTCTCGAGCTGATGTGATGACCAGCAGAATCGGTCCAATGTCTCTCTATTGTGATAATAGTGGAGCCATTGCGCAAGCCAAGGAGCCGAGGTCACATCAGAAGTCCAAACACATACTTTGGCGATATCATCTCATCCGCGAGATAGTGGACAGAGGTGATGTTAAGATATGCAAAGCGCACACGGATCTCAACATAGCTGATCCGCCGACAAAACCTCTCCCTCACCAAACATGAGGCGCACACAAGAGCAATGGGTATTAGATACTTACATGATTGACTCTAGTGCAAGTGGGAGACTGTTAATGATATGCCCTAGAGGTAACATGGAGATGTTGGATATCATTAACAAACTTAGTATGTCATGTTGTACTGGTGAAAAACTCCCTGTAAGAGGTGTGACCTATGGCATAAGGGACGGTCACTCCTAAGTGATTTTACGAATAATTAAAAAACAAGAACTACTCTAACATAGACCGAGATTTGGAAATAAAATTTGAACATCCAAGAGAAAATTGATTGGTTTTTAGCGATAAATTGGGTTTGACAAAAAAAACTAATTAATTTACAAAAGGAAGAACAGCAGCTTGAAAATACACCTTTCTGCTTGTGGCACTAACTGAAGCATTACATTATGTAAAACATGTTAGCCTATTCGAACCCTATTCTATTATGTCTTTCCGACATCGTGGGTCATAAGCCCATTTCCTACACCCAAGTCATCCATCGATTTTTTATATCGATTCTATAATGGTTGCCAAACATGTAACAAATTTTCACAAAGGACAAGCAAACTAAACTTTGTTAGCAGATCTCGTATTCGTCTATGACCTAAGGTGCTTCTATTCAAACAACTTAGCTAAACTTTATAGAGGTTACATGCTTTACCCACACATCAAAAACACATTATAATTTAGCTAAAAGAATTGGGGTGCTACATTTTTTCTCAATTAAGAAGACGGTAAATTAAAAAAAAGTCATACAAATGGGAAAAAACTTGAAATGGCACATTTGGGTGGTATAGAAGATAACAATAATAATTGATGGTGCAATACTAAAACTAAACCAGCAAATCTTGATGGTATAAAGTCAAAACTTTCTTATATAAAATCCTAAAGCACGGAAAAAAGACGCACAAAAGGAAATGATGAGACTTTATCCAAGACACGTAATAGGACGGTCAAATGTTTCAACAAATGGTTAGGATGTTAATTGCAACCTCGAATGCAACTGGCAAAAGGATTAGAGAAGCATTACTTACAAAATAGTAGGATGCTATCTTAAGTCAGTCTGTATTAGGCGCAACATTTATGACAAAGTATGAAATACGTTTAAAACAATCTACAATGTTGGCAAAAGAAACATTACGAAACATCTCAAAATCAATCAACATCTCTAACAACAACTGGATAAAAAATAGAGAGTGAAAATACTCCAACACGACATATGCAACAAACAAATAAAAAAATAACTGCAATAAAATCGTGAAAATATAAAAAAGACTATAATATACAGATATGACTTCTTTTTCCCCGATAGCCATGTTTGGATTTTTATCAATAACCTCGAATTCTCTCTGGACCCACCAGCACCACTTTCGCCTGCTCCTCAACTTCTGTTCATGCCTAGCCACTACCTGATCCCACCTTGTTGCAAGCACCATTGCCAGCAAAAGCCCATCACGTGCTTCCCAAAATGCCTCCTTTCATTCTCTTAGCCAGCCATGGTGTAGGCCGGTGGCACTCGCTGAAGCCATGCCTGATTTTTGCCGGTGACAACCTCGGCCTTTGACTTCGTAATGGTTGATTGTGTTTGAGTGTTGGTGAGGAAGAGAGTGAAGCCAATCCAATTAGCACGGGCAGGTTATGAAAGATAAGGTGGGATCCGGAATATGGAAAATACAATGAGTAGCTAGGAGCATTATCAAAAAAAGTTTTTATATTTGTAAGTGTTACAAATTATGTACATCATATGTATAACAAATATTTGAATCCTAATCTGGATTTGAATCGGATTTATAAACTTTGGATATATATAAACTTACCTAAAAGGAAAGCTATACGGTGCAAAAAGGAGAAACTGTGAAAACAGAAAAAGAGAAAAAAATTGATCGTGCACCGCAACTGGACGCGAAATAAAATTGATCGTGCATCGCAACCGGACGCTAATGAGCCATTTCGCGTCAGTGCTATTAAATAACTAGTGGCCTATCGCTAATCCAGAATAAATGATGATGATCTTTTTATACACAAGCATATAGTAGATGAGCAATGGAAACGAATACAGGAGATGCATCACAACTTTATTGCTTTCTCATACATAGATACATCTAGATCTATCAACTTCTCTCTCAATATATATACCCATAATATGCAGAGTTCATTAGAATAAGTATATGTATATTTGGTATAAGCCTATCTTTTATCTTTAACGGAGATAAACCAAAGGAACCACAGGAGGAATGCCGCGTGGGCTAGGCCCACGGATGGCACGAGTGATTTCGTAACAAATGCAATGCTGTGCAAGTTGATGATTCTTGCTCCAATTAATCTCTCTACATTTTTTAATTCAGCAACTCAAGGAATATTCTTTTACAGGTTTTAGTCCTACATCTATAGCGGTCAGGACAAAGTCATGTCAAATTCCTTATGTAAAATGGTGTGTGATTGGCACCCTTTTCACATTTTTGGAACCGGATCCTCTGACGTAGCAAGTTCTTCATAAGAGGGAGGGACGTAGCTTTCCACATCGCCATTGCTTCTACATCCAACGTCACAAGTTCAGTGAAAGCATTCCTGTCCTCCTCTCTTTCGGCTGCAATGTCTAGCTGTTGCCGGCCCATTTGCAGACCAAGCAGAGGCAGAAAAACGTCGCGAGAATGAAGGGGAGGGGAGGTAAAGAGTGCAAGAAGGGACCGTGCTCGCGCGTTTTGGCGCGAGGAGCGGACGAACTGATCGCCGGGCAGGACAAGCTTCTCTGCAACGCGCTCCAGCATTTTGGAGTGAGGAGCGATTGAGCAAAGGAGGTGACCGCTGAGCGCCTAGGCGAGACAAGTTTCTCTGCAATTCAATCATGTGCGTATGTCTTCAACGGTTCTGCCTCTCTTCTTCCATCTCATGAATGGCTTACCTGGAATCAATCGAACTTCCATCATCAGATTATATTTAACTTGATCGAGCTTCCCCTTTTCTCATGAAGAAGCAGCTAGATGAAAATCGATAGATCTTTAAAAATAGATCTGAAAATCTGGAGAAGTCTGCTAAGTTTATAAATCCAGTTGTAAAAATATTGTAAGGCCTTCAAAAATATTTTTCACTTTGCAGGGACCAAATTAGTGATGACATTTTTTTACTGAAGATATATTTTAGCAATGGACATTCCAGTCTGAAGTTGGACATTGACTCAACTATCGTTTGCAAGTTCACAATTAATGTATTGCAGAACCATTCATCAATATCATTCAGTCAAGGGTATGATTGAACCATTGCAGAATTATTCAGTTGAAGCATAGGATTGAACTGAATGCTGAACATTCAGCAATATCACTTGGTCAGGCATTTCATTATGGATTTACAAATAATCGGTGGTCACAGACTCCCAATTTACGACTGTGTCATTCAGCAGTCCAAGTTCACGATCATTCATCATTGAGTTAAAATCTTTGGTGTATAAAACACTAATTCTGAAGCTACAACACGACTGGTCATTGGGTCTGCTTCAACATCGCCCTTCCTCCGACAGCAGCGCAGGCTAAACAACACAGGGGTCGACGGGGTGGAGGTCGCCCATGGCGGCGTGGAGTTTGGCCCTTCGCCTATTCCTCCTCCCATGACGGCGTGGGATTGGTGAATCAGAGGTCGCCGCGGCGGCGCGGAGTGGGCCTTCCTCCTTCCTCGACGGCACAGATCTCCAGTAGCCTCGACATCACCTTGCAGAGCACAAGCTTGTCCGACGACATGGGGGTTCTCATAGGTTAACCGAGCGGCGTGGGCGAGAGGAGAGGCGATAGAGCGGGCGAAAGAAAAAAAAAAGACCATTGAAGCGTTTGACATGAGAGCACCATACGATGGAAAACGGACATAGATGCGGAAAGCTCCTATCCCTCTTACGTAGAATTTACTTATGTTAGAGGATCCAGTTCCAATTTGTAGTAGAAAGATCAATCCATCATTACTCTTTCTTCAAACAAAATTATGCCGTCTCTTGATTTTGTGGAAGAAAATTAAGTCAATACAATTATTTATGCAAAGTATATACAAGAAAGAATAAACAAAATTTTGATTTGCAGAACCACAATTCTGACAGTCAGAAACAAATGACCGACAAAAGAAAACAGCATATGTACCACAAAGAATCGCCGATAACTAGTATGCAGAAGGATGCTTCTACTTTTAATCACGATCAGGCCACCTCTCTATTTCACTTGAAATATATCTCCACCGGGCGCTGAGCACAAATAAAATATTTGTGTTCTGCCTGTCAAACAAATGAGTTCGCTGCGTGTTTGTTAACTCCTCTTTTTCCTTCATGTTTCCTCCACTTGCTGTTTCAGTTGGATGACTTGGCTCCTCAAGCTGCACTCTTTCATCTACATAATTCAAAATCATTAGCGCGTTAGCTAGTAGGTTTTTCACGGAATTTGACACCCAAAGACTTATCATCCAAAACAATACCTGCAAATTGCGAGCCTGATAGAGGAGATTCCCGCACTCCTCAATGGAAGCTCTTTCCCTAGCTATAACTTGAGCAAGCTTAGTGGCCAAATCATCAACTTCTTGAACCTGTAGACAGATAAATCTTATTTGCATTAAATGGAGCAATAATATCAGTGAAAGTTCCTAGATGTAGCTTTCTTTTCTTCATGGATGAACATTGCAAAATAAGATTAAGACTTGGTATTGCTGTTCAGTTGGGACTGTCCTTCCTGCTTTCTGTAGTGCTAATACCCCCGGCATCACTCCAATAATTTGGGAAAGTGTACAAAATTAGGATAAAGTCACACTGAGTTCACATATGCATTTTTACTTTCCATAGATTTTACAATGGTCTGATTCTGAATCAATGAAGATAAGTTATTATATGGCAGTTTTTAGTCTCACCACTAGGAATATGATGATGAATGACTAAATCAATTCTGTCTAGGCAAATCTCAAACCCAACCTTTGCTCAAAAACCATATTGTTGATAATTAAATGCAAAAAATGAGTATTATGGTATTAAGTGTCGATGCCTTCATTCTTGAGTATTTTGCAAGGATTCATATGTTGTTGATAAGGTCCTCTCCCTACTTTCCACTACATATCAAGTGCATTAATTCATGGCTCTGTTTTAAATCATCGCATTCACTGGCCCAAATACAAACTCATTCACTCATTGGGATTTTACTTTTGGTTGATATATTCTCGGTGTACATGTATTCAAGAGATCATATGGTTTCTCACCTTTGGTAGGAAATTTTTAACACAAGGAGACAGTGGTTCTAGCAGTTGTACAGCAAAGTTCAAAACTTCTGTGATTTCCTCACTATTTGCCTGCAAAAAATTCAAGAACACTTTTTCTTAATATAAACATACAATGCTTAATCTGCACTAATTCCATAATTGATGCAGTGTTGGATGTGATTAAAATGAAACCATACCGTAACGTTCTCAGTGACAGGTAGTCTTTGTGAAGCATTATACAGAGCTGATGTTACCCCAGTAAGGGAGCTTGAATGATCCCCTTGGATATCACTCCATTGATCCAGGTACGGTACCTGAAAGTTCGGCCAAAAAAGAAATGTAATAGATCTAAACATAATAGATCTGCTGCCATGATAATATAGGTCTTCTCTATTTTCCAATAATTAATGTGGTGACTTTAAGCTATTAGAGCAAGTACAATAGCAGGCTATAAGTCAGCTAGATGCATATGTGAAGGGGAGAAGAGAGAAGAGAGAAGAGAAACAGGCCATAGATTTATAGCCAACTGTAGCATAAACTCCAAGACATTATGTGTGTATGAAAGGTGAGACTAAGTATTAATGATGTAGTACATATTTATATGTAACTATTATATGAATTGACTATTGATTGACTATAAAATAATTTGAAGATAGTAGTTGGCTATACTATTAGACTTGCTCTTAGGTCCCAACTGTTTTGATAGTATAATAGAAGATTGGTCTGGAAGTGCAATTTGATGAATTCTCAATACACAAGACTTCCAAGATCTTAATTGCACAACCCAGCATGTACAGATGTACTACACATTACACACTGCACTGAATAAGAAAACAAAAGTAGTCAACAGGTTATGTTTCTTAAAAATAGATGTTCCTCTTTTTCATAAAAAAAGATTCAGAGATTAAACTAGTAATACAGGCCTAGATCCCAGTGGGTTGTTCTGGATTTCGAGAAGAACATATGGATCCAATTTATTGAGTTCCATAAAATGCGTGAATGGCCACTGAGATGAAAGGTTGTGGGCTTCTGATGTTGGTGCAAAATAACACTAACCCCAGTCACATGAGTCAGTAAATCAGTTGATACATCAATTCACCACTTCCGCGTGCATCAAATTCTACATTCATGCATTTTCTTTGGGACCAGTTACCACGCAACACGCCCCATAGCAATTCAAAATTTTCAGAAAGCAGAAGGAACCCAATTTTGCAATACCTGAGCATCAACAACAGAGCACAATGTCTGCTCCCTCCTCATCCTCTCCACCTCCATCCTCTTCTCCGCGACAGATACCCGCAGCCCAGCGATCCTCTCCTCAAGCCCAAAGAGGGATTTCTTCATCCAAGAGAAAAAAAAACCACATCATCAGTATACTAATTGGCACCCCAAATTCCATAATCACGAGGTTCACATCAGCATAACAAGCCAATCGTGAAAGAAACCCTCACCTCTGCCACTGAAGCCTTGGCCCTTGCCACGGCCGCTGCCCGAGCGTTCATGAACCTGTACTGGAGGTAGGAGTTCTCCAGCATCCGGAGCTGGTGCACGTCCTCCTGCTTCCCGGGGACCTTTCTGCCTCCAATCATGGCCGTCTTCTTCGGTTCAGCAGCCTTCACCCCATGCGGCTGCGGCGGTCTCGCGGCGTTGACCTTCTTCCCCGCCGGCGCCGGACAACTCGACAGGGCCGAATTGAGCGAGCGGTAGCACAGCGGGTTCGACGCCCTCGCTGACCCACCCGACTCCGGCACCGACGAGCGGAGCTCCGACGACAGGCGGCCCCCGCGGCAGGACGCTGGGCCGAGCAGCGGCGGGCTCTCGCAGGGCGCGGCCGGTATCGCGATCCCGTCGATCTCGGAGAGGTCGGTGAAGGTGGACCCCGTGTCGGACGAGCAGCAGGACGCGGCGTCATCCACGGCGGAGGCGGCCGCGGATGATGACGGGCAGGATACGGCCCGCGCGGGCGTCGGCAGGCGCGGGTACCCCCTCCGCGCGGTGGATGCGGCCGCCGCCGGCCCGCTCGTCGACCGGGGCAGGGGCCGGGGCGTCCCCGCCGCCGCCGCGGCGGAAACGGAGACGGACGCGCGCGGGTTGGCGCAGGAACCCTCGTCGAACAGCTTCTGGACGGCGCGCCTGCGGGACACGGTGGACGGGGGCGGCGGCGGCGGCGGCGGGTGGTTCTCGTTGGCGAAAGGGGGGGCGGCGCGGGGGCGGTGGGCCCTCGGTGAGGGGGTCCGCGACGAGGATGTGGAGAGGCGCGGGGAGGAGGGGATGGGGCCCGGGGTGGTGGTGGAGGAGAGGTACCTGGAGCTGACCTCTCTGGTGCGGCGGCGTGGGCGGCGCGTGGTCTCCGGGAGCGGAAGCGGGAGCGCGAGCGGCGGCGGGGGCGGGGGCAGGTCCGCTGCCGCCGGCATGTCCGTACGCGGGGGCAGGGGCAGGGGCGGCGCCGCGGCCATGGGAGGCGACGATCTTACCAGATCGAGGTGGAGGAGGAGGAGAGAGGGGGAGGGGGAGGAGGGGATAAGGAGAAGTAGCCGTTGAGGCGTAACGGCTAGTTTCGAGAAGGGTGGGGATGGGGATGGGTTGTTTAATACGGCGCCGGCGAGAATGGGAATGGGGTTAACGGGAAGGCGAATAAGGGGCCAGAGGAGGGGTGTGCAGTATGCTCGTGCTCCCACTGGGATGTGGGGCCCCGTGAGGATTTGTCAGTCGCGAGGGGTCGCATGATCCGCTCTGATCTGTTGTCTCGTTGTGTTGCAGTTGAGTGGTGATGGCGGGTTGCCGCCTCCGGCATCATCGGCCTTCCCGTTAAAGGTGATGACGTGCTAAGCCAAAATTTAAAGTTTATAACTTAATTCTGAATTTCAATTCTTAGTTTTTTTTCATCATAGTTTATTTTATAGCATTTATTTTTGGGTTGCTAAAGATATGTATATAAAAGTTTTAGCCACAAATAATTTTACATTTGCTAATAAACGATACAAATAAGCATATAAATAAACAAAACAATGAGCTGATAGAGAATCCATTTAGGGTGATCAGAGAGAAGAAAAAAAAGATTGAAAATATACATAAAACAAGGTGAGTTATTCGTGTATAATTAATTTAAAAATAATTATTTTAAATTTTAATATAATTTTTTAAAACAGAAATTTTTTAAAAAAACGCACACAATATGTGGTATTTTCTCTCCTCTAGTCAGAACAACCTTAGAACACGTGGGTTATTATACTTTAATAGAACGATTGAAGCGGGAAAATTTTATTAAGTCTTCGTTTGATCCCTCTCATAAAGGCTCTCATAAAGGATCGAGGGGAATTTAAAAGGAATTTATTTCACAATTTGTCGAAACTTGGTTTCGGCAATATATTTTATGGGGTCGCAGTCGAGATCGCCAAGCACAATGGGTTGGAAGAAGAAGAAAATTTAGACAGGTTCAGGCCCTCTCGTGAGGTAATACCCTACTCCTGTTTCGGTGGATTCGATCCGCCGAGTGTCTTTATTGATCTCACGATCTAAAGCTGAGAGCTAAAAGCTGATTTCCTCTCGGATTTTCTGATCTAGAATCTAATCTCTGATCTCCTATTAGAATATCCCTCAAGGGACGCCCCTTACCCCCCTTATATAGTCTTGGGAGGAATGGTTTACAAGTCGGAAACCCTATCTTACTCTAAGTCGGTTTCCTCAATCTTACCAAACCGTGACTATAGGCCGATTGCCTTATCTCTATCGGCAACCGTAACACCCAAGTCAAGTTCGGCTTACAGATATAGCAGGCGCAATCTATCCCTACCTCCAGTCGGATAAGCTTGCTATGTAGATACCCGATTGCCATAATCTCCACAGTAGCCCCCGAGTCCTTTTCAGTCGACGAGACAACTCAGCTTCAGACCAAAGCAGCACTCAACCAAAAAATCTCTTTGACCGAGTGCTTTTGGCGCCGAGTGATTCCATCATCTCTGCCTGAATCTTCCCGAGTGGCTCCAAAGACTGTGAAGGGCTGAAAAATATCTCAAAAAATTCTCAAAAATAAATATCTAGGTGCATCTCCTGATGCACCTAATTAGGTGTAGCCCCCGACTATGTGGTTAGTCAAAAATAGGCTAAGCATATAGTCAAGAACTATAGAAAATCATTCTCATGTAGATGCCTAGCTCATGCTAAAGCAATCATTGAAATCTCATTACCCGGCAAGTTCATACTCAACCGAGTGAATTTGCCCGAGTCATCTCAGAACAAATAATTCAATCAACCCTCATGAGTAAAAAGCACTCGGTAAGCTCTTGCTCATCCGAGTGGATTTGCCCGAGTAATCCCGGAATAAATATTTCATTCATCCCTAGCGGGTAAAAAGCACCCGGTAAGCTCATGCTTATCCGAGTAGATCTGCCCGAGTCATCCCGGAACAAATATTTTAATCATCCCTCATGGGAAAACAAGTTTTTTCAATCATATGAAAAATATGACCAAGTTATTAAATAGCTTTTGCCATAATACTGGTCTCAATCTTATAAAGATCTTCACCAAAGTGGAAAATAAACAGCATTGGTAAGTTTACTCGACCGAATGCCAAAAAACCAAATGACCCTTGTTCACCAAGGCAATATAAAAACTCGGCCGTTGGTCACCTTCCAAATTGCATCGTGCCAGCTTCTCATAAAGTCAGGCAAACCGCGGTATGGAAGGATCTTTAAAGGTATAGGGCACTCGGACACGCGCATATTGCCAGAGCAAATCTGCTTAAGCTCATCCGCTTAAGTCCCTAAGGATACGTATCGGACCACACCTTAGCTGGGCCGTAGATTTTCTTATGGGCTCGTCCCACTCACCAGAAAACCTAGCGCAACCCTCAAATCTTTCTATAAAGATGCGAGGTCGTCCCCGCCTCTTCGTCTTCCAAACGATTCCCCTTCTCACGATGCTTGTTCAACACTCACCGCGGAGAACCCTAGACTCGCGCGCTCCCAAATCCATCCATCTAAGAGCTCGCTCTCTGCAACAACCAGCCTCCACAGCCAAATCTCCCACGTTCCATCGCCAAAGATCCAACTTTTCCCAGCCAGATCCACTTCCCATCACCCATTCTCATGGCGGAGGAAAAAAGGATTCCCTTCGACCAATGGGCCGCTTCGGAAGTGAGGGAATCTACCCTCAAGGAGATGGTGAAGCACGGCGTGCTTCCGCCAAAGGAACTCGTGGGATGGCGCCCGGCGGCGGGGGAGGACTTCCCGACCCCAAACACCGGTGCCTATAGTTCTACTGCGGGTTCAGCCTTCCCACCTCCGAGTTCTTCCGGGGGCTTCTTGACTATTATGGACTTCATCTCTATCATCTGAACCCCAACTCAATGCTCCACATAGCCCTCTTTATTCATGTGTGTGAAGCTTTTCTCGGCATTCTTCCTCGCTTCAATCTATTCCGTCATATGTTCTATCTGAAACCCCATCCGAACAAGGACCAACCTTGCGTTGTTGGCGGAGCAGGCTTCCAGCTTCGCGGATCTCTCCGCAAAGACTACTTTTCTCTCCCTTTGAAATCTTCCAACAAAGGCTGGCACGCAGGCTGGTTCTACATCAGTAATCTCGAACCTAGCCTGCCCGCCTTTGTCGGTCTTCCTCCTGTCCCCAAGCCATCTTGGAGCACCGTCCCGGTAGCCCAAGATTGGGACGAAGCCAATGATCTGCTCGCGAAGATCCTGGCGATGAAGAAGAGGAATCTTCGCGGGGAACAAATCACTCGGCACTTCATCAGGTGCCGACTGGCGCCGATCAAGGAGCGGTCGAAGCCGGCCTTCGAGTATGAAGGCGGGACGGACCCCAATCGGGAAGACCCAGATCCACTCACATACGAGATCCTGAAGATCCGGATGTACAAACTCTTCTCGTCCGGGATAGCAGCTGAGCGGGCACTCATTCTCGCGATCCTTCCTTCAAGCATTCATCGACCTCCTCCTCCTGTAAGCCGATTGGTTGCTTCATAGTATCTTTCAGACTTGTCGTCTTGTCTCTTAATGCTGCACTTTCTCTCTTCTGCAGGAAAACGCCTCTATCACCTCCATGCCATATAAGGTGGCTCATGATGACGCGCCGCGTCGCCCCGCCAAGAAGCCGACTGGCGGGATCAAAATCCAAGCTGATCCAGTCGGGAAGCGGGCAGCGCCGAGTGAGGACTCGAACAAGCGCGCGAGCAAAAGGAGGCTGATCATCGAGGATTCGGATGACGACGTCCCAGCTCCTCCAGTCGAGACCCCGCCTCTAAGGCGATCGACGCGGACGGCACCAAAGATCCGCAGATCATCCAGGTATGCTCTGAAACCGAAGTCCTGAACTCTTTCGCGGAAAACTTTTCTTTATCTTCGCCGTATTCACTTTCGCAGAGGCCCCAGGGACATAGATCCCGCTGCTGGAGGGGTGAAGGGCCGACTCCGCCGCGTTGCTCCAGTGCCAAGGCCGAGTAGAGCCAAAACCCCGAGCCCGCAACCGAGTGCGAGCGTTCTCGAAGAAATGACCTTCGCCTCCGGAAGGAGGACGCCCCTAGGAAGGAGCCCCGATCGCCAGCGAGATATCCGCTGGAAAGAAGTCATCGGCCGGAGACCCGAGGCTGCGGCTCAAGCACCCCGACCGGGGTCACTCGGCGAGCCGAAAAAGAAGAGAACCAGCCGGCCGCTCCACCTAGGCGGGCGGCCACCGAAACCAGGTGAGACTCGCTTCAAGCATTCCTTCGTTCTTTCAATTTTGAATCTTTCATGTCTTCATTTGTCTTTCTTGCTTGCCGACCACGGTAGAAGAGATCCCAGTGTGCGCCTTCGAGACTGGGTTCCCCGATCAAAATCGAGTGGCGGGATTCGAAGGCGAGAGACAAGGCATCATACTAGATCGGCAAGCCGAAAAGATGAAAGGGATGCCCTTGTCGAGAGCCCGAATGAGGCGACCCGACCGCTCAACGTAAGCCTTTGTCTTTCTCTTTGATTATTCCATCGTTATCTTTCAGTCGATCACTCCACTGCTTTCGTGTGCAGAAAGAGTATTGCCGCTCAATGGAAAAATCTGAAGTGCTGGAGAAGCTAGTCCCCCACCTAAACTCCTTGGAGGACATTCAGCGACAGCTGAAGGCCACTCGGGAGGAGGCCGCATCAAGGGAGGCGGCTTTAAGGAGGAGATCGCGGAGCTCCGGAAGCGAACCTCGACCTCCGCGGATCAATCGGGAGTAAGCCCGCCTCTCCCGCTTTATTATGATTTTCATGTTGACCTTAGCAACTAACGATCTTCTTTCGTTGTAGAAAATTCTTCGGAGGTCCACTCGCTTCAAGTCCAGCTGGAAGCGGTCAGCCTTGACAAGGCCGAGATGGAGGCCGAATTTGAAGGTAATCTTCTTTGAAGTCGAATCTCATGTGCTGCTTTATTTCCGAGTGCTTTGACTGATCTGGGACTTTTTGCAGCTTATAAGATGAAGACCCGAGCCCAATACGACGTCTTGCTTGGGCGGATCAAATCCAGCGACGAGATTCGTGAAGAGGTCGCCAACGCCGCCACGCCGATCATGTTGTCCTTGTTCAATCAAGGAGTTGGGGCGCCGCCGGAGCCAATCGAGATCTTCGACAAGCTTCGGTGGCTCCCGAACAATACCTGAAGAATATCACCGAAGCGGCCAACATGGGGCTGGTCGGCTCTTGCACGGACCAGTCCCTCTACCCCGAGTGGATATCCATTCGCGGGGAGGGCTTCACTGAGGAACAACGGACGAGCAGGCCTTAGATATGCTGAGTGAGGCGCAAGAGGCTGCGAAGAAGATATCTCTGGATGTAGTAAACAACTTCAAGCTTTGATCTGTATTCTGACTTTGCTTTGTAAATGTCATGTAACCGTAACACTTTGACGTGGAATTTTGTGACTATTTTTAGTTTATTTATGTCAATGCCTTGATTCGAGCTTTTGCGTGAAATTTCTTAAGTAGTTTTCGTCTGGCTGTCATCAAGCCTAGGCTCGATTAGGTCATTGGAAAACTCTCAGTCCTTAGACATTGAGCTCGAGTCAAAGGACATTAAACAATGATAAACCAAATTATGCACAAAAGTTGTTTGAGGAAAACTTGAGCTTTATTGACATGTATATCAGCCCCCGACTGCTAGCTCAAGAAGTCATCTTGCTTGAGGTTGGCAGTCAAGGAAAACAAGAGGCCTTAGCCAAATTAGGCATAAAATCGTCGAAGATGCTCGATGTTCCAGGAGTTCTCCACCATGGACCCGTCTTCGCGCTTTAGCCGGTAAGCACCGGGCCGAGTCACTTCGGCGATTATATACGGTCCTTCCCATAAGGGAGATAACTTGTGTCGGTCTTTGGTGGTCTGGATCTTGCGTAGGACCAGGTCGCCAACAATGAAAGCTCGTGCTCGCACGTTGCGACCGTGGTATCTTCGAGCCCTTGAAGGTATTTGGCCGACCGGATGAGAGCCGCCTCATGGGCCTCTTCCAATCGGGTGAGGTCATCCACTCGGTCGGGGTCGTAGCGTTCATCGTTGAAGCCGCGGACTCGGAGGGACTCATACTCCATCTCGTTTGACAACATGGCTTCGTGCCATAGACCAAAAAGAAAGGAGTTTGGCGGTGGCCCGACCGGGTGTGGTTCGCAGCGACCATAGAACCGAGGGAAGTTCTTGGACCCACTTGCCGGCGTAAGGGCTTAGCCGGTCGAAACGCGAGCCTTGATGCCTTGAAGGACCATGCCGTTTGCTCGCTCGACTTGCCCATTGCTTTTAGGGTGAGCTACCGATGCATAGCGATTTTGATTCCGAAGTCTTCGCAGAATTCCTTGAAGATGCCTCCCGTGAATTGAGTCCCATTATCGGTTATGATTCTGTTCGGACGCCGAAGCGGTGCACGATGTTGAGAAAAAGTCTCGTGCTTTGTCGGCGTGATTGTGGCGACCGGCTTGGCCTCAATCCATTTGGAGAACTTGTCGATTGCGACGAAGAGGTGTGTGAAACCTCCTGGAGCTTTCTTGAAAGGGCCAACCATGTCCAGCCCCCATACCGCGAACGGCCGGGAAAGTGGGATTGTTTGAAGCTCCCGGGCCGGACATGGCTTTGTCGCGAAGAACGCGGCCTTCGCGGGTTCTTACGACTTTATCCGTGTCTGAGACCGCGGTAAGCCGAAGAATCCTTGCTCGTAAGCTTTGCCGACCAGTGCGTGCCGCCGCGTGGCTTCCGCATATGCCCGAGTGGATATCTTGGAGTAATTGTTTCCCTTCTTCGGGTGTGATGCACCTCATTAGAATTTCGGAGGGGCTTCTCTTGTATAGATCGGAGTCGACCATGACGTATGCTTGGCAACGACGCCGGACGCGTTACGCTTCATCCGGTCATCCAGCGGCTCTTCTTGAGTTAAGAATTTGATGAGCGGCGTCCTCCGTCGGTGTCGGTCATGGCGACTTCGTTGGGGGTTTGTTCGTTAGGAGCCGTCTTTGCCATGACGGTTGGTTCGTAGAGATGTTCGACAAAGACGTCTCATTGGGGCAGCTTCGCGCTTAGATCCGAACTGCTAGCTCATCGGCGGCTTCGTTGTTATGTCTCGGGACATGTGAGAGTTCTAGCCCATCAAACTTGTCCTCAAGCTTGCGGACCTCTTGTCGGTAGGCCTCCATGGTGTCATTTAAGCAGACCGTCCTTCATTACTTGATTGACGACCATGGAGTCGCCTTTCACAATAAGCCGCCGTATTCGAGTGAAACCGCGAGCCGCGATCCATGTAGAAGAGCTTCGTACTCGGCGACATTGTGTGAGGCGGAGAAGTGGAGGTGAAGGGCATATCTTAGCCTTTCCCCGGTCGGGGAGATCAGCACAACTCCCGCTCCCAAGCCGGTGATCCTCTTGGATCCGTCGAAGTGCATGGTCCAGTGTTGGAGGTCTTCCCGAGGCACGTGTTCTTGCGTTGTCACCCACTCGGCCAGAAGTCGCCAAGGCTTGTGACTTAATGGACGTCCCGGGCTTAAAAGTTAAGTCCAGCGGCATCGGTTCGGGCCCACTTGGCGATACGCCCGGTTGCCTCGCGGTTGTGGATGACGTCGCCGAGTGGGAGAGAGGTGACGACGGTGACCGAGTGACCCGAAAGTAGTGTGCCAATTTCCTCGCGGTTATTAGAACACCATAAAGCAATTTTGTACCCGAGGGTATCGGACTTTGGCTCCCGCCAATACTTCGCCGACAAAGTAAATTGGCCTTTGAATCTTCCCGTCCTTCTTCTTCGCGTTCAACCACAAGGACCGTACTAACCACTTGGTGAGTGGCGAGACGTACGGCAACGGGGTTCTGGGGTTGAGGCGAAGCTAGGACGGTGGCGTGGTAAGGAATTCTTTGAAATCTTCAAAGGCCTTGTCGGCTTCGTGGTCCACTGGAAGTCGTCTGTCTTCTTTAGCGATCGAAGAAGGGCATGCCTCGTTCGCCGAGTCGGGATATGAAACGGCTTAGTGCCGCCATGCGGCAGTGAGCTTACGGACGTCTTTCGGTTACTCGGGGCTTCATGTTTAAAATAGCGTTGATCTTTTACGGATTTGCTTCAATGCCGCGATGTGATACCATGAAACCGAGCAGTTTGCCCGACGGACGCCGAAGGTGCACTTCTCCGGGTTCAACTTCATTCGAAGGCCGGATGTTTGCAAAGGTTTCTTCTAAGTCGGCGATCGGTCTTCTTTCGCTTGGTCTTGATGACAACATCGTCGACATAAGCTTCAACGTTTTTGCCGATCTGCGTCCGGAAGCATCTTTGGATCATGCGTTGGTATGTGGCTCCGGCGTTTTCGGGCCGAAAGGCATGGTGATGTAGCAGTAGGGCCCCGAACGGCGTGATGAACGATGTCTTCAAGCGTCGGATTCTTTCAAGCCGATCGATGATAGCCCGAGTAGCAATCCAAGAAACTCGGGAGTTCGCGCCATGCCGAGTCGACGACTTGGTCGATGCGAGGCACCGAATGGATCTTTGGGGCAGGCTTTGTTGAGGTCGGTGTAGTCAACGCACATGCGCCATTGCCCCGTTTTCTTGCGGACCGGGCGGGTTGGCTAACCGTCGGGATGAAGGATTTCTTTAATGAAGCCGTGACCAAGAGCTTTGCAAGTTCTTCTTTGATCGCGTCTTTTCGATCCCGTGCGAACCTGCGTAATCGTTGTTTTATTGGTTTGGCGTCATCTTTGACGTTCAAAGAGTGCTCGATCACCTCCCTAGGAATTCCGGGCATATCGGATGGTTTCCAAGCAAAAACATCTTTATTATTTTGGAGGAAGGTGACGAGCACGCTTTCTATTTGGGATCTAGGTCGGCGCCGATTACGGCGGTTTTGGAGGGATCGGACGAATCAAGGGAGATCTTCTTGGTCTTGGCGTCGCCGGATCCCGATTTGGCTATCTTCTTCGGGGACTTCGCCTCTGCCGAAGTCGATGCAGCCAATCGGACTTCTTGTTGGCCGCGTAATCTCTCGCGAGATTGGGCCATGTCGCGGCTCTCCTTGTCGCGGTGAAGGCTTGCTTCACGTCGCTGCGAAGAGTGATGACGCCGTTGGGACCGGCATCTTCATGCGAGGTAAGTGTAGTGAGGGATCGCCATGAACTTGGCAAGCGCGGCCTTCCGATGATGGCATGATATCTTTGTTTCGAAGTCGGCCACCTCGAAGGTGACGTTCTCCGTTCGGAAGTTCTCTCGGGCTCCGAAGGTGACTGGAAGGGAGATATGCCCGAGTGGTGTTGAAGACAGCCCTGGGATAACCCCGTGGAAGGGGGCTGAGCTTGCCTTTAGTTCGGCCCTTGGAATCTGCATCTCATCCATGGTCTTGGCAAACAGATGTTGAGGGCGCCGCCCCATCGATGAGGACGCGCTTAAGCTCGATGTTGCGGACCACGGGGTCCAGGACGAGTGGGTAGCGCCCCGGGTGAACCACTCGGTCAGGATGATCCGAGCGGTCAAAGGTGATGGCCACTTCCGACCATCGCAGATATTGAGGGACTTCGGGTTGAGCCGCATTGACCTCCCGGTCGGTTAGCTTTTGTTTCCTCTTGGACTCATAGGCTAGCGGACCCCCGAAGATGTGGTTGAGCTCCCCCACTGGGTCTTGAAAAGGTTCGGCATTTTCGGCCGCGTTGTTCTTCTTGGCGCGGACGGGCCAGGCCTCGTCGTCGGCTTCTTGTTGAGCTAGCAGCCGCGTCTTGTTGCGAACCGCTTGTAGATAAAGCGATCCTTCGTCGCGTGCTTATGATTCGGATGGTGGGTGCACTGGGCGTTCATGATGGCGTCATAGGCGGCGACTCGGGGACGGCGTTGAGTGTTGGAGGTCGCAGCCACTAGATCTTCCGATCGACGCTTGCAATCTTTCTGGCCTTGGTTGCCGTTGTTGCCGCCATCCTTCTTAGGATTTCGGCTTCCTCCTGCTTGCTTGTCCTCCCTTCTGTCAGGCCGGTCTTGGCGGGCGGCCTTGATGGCGTCATTTGACTTGGCGTATGAGTTCGCCGTCTCAAACATTTGTTTCACCATCTTCGGTGGTTTGCGCCCGAACTTGCCGATAAGCAGCTCATCACGGACTCCCTTCTGGAAGGCGGCGATGATGATGTCATCGGTGATGTTCGGGATCTTGTTGCGCTTCTCGGAGAAGCGACGAATATAATCCTTCGAGGGCTCATCCGGCCGGATGACGTTGTAAAGGTCGAAGTGTGTGCGGGCCTCTCGAAGGTGCCTTGAAAGTTGGCGATGAAGTGGTCCCTCGGCTCGCTCCATGAGCCGATTGAGCCTCTTGGCAGGCTCGTGAGCCAATTTCTGGCTGAGTTTGCGAGGGCCACGGGCGGTAATTGGCCATGGCTTTATTGTCGCCACTGCGCTCGGATGGCAAGGGTATATACGGTTAACCAAGATTCGGGGTCGGTCTTGCCATCGTACCTTTCAATCCTGTAGGCTTAAAGCCACTCGGCCAATGCACTCGGCGGAGTTCCCGAGTGAAGGCCGGTACTCCATCGTCGCCGCTATCGCGTGATCCCCTTCGATCTTCCCGAGTGCGTCGGTCGCGCTCCTGGTAGCGGCGATCGAGGACTTCCCGCAGATCACTCGGCGGGGTCTTCGGTTGGCTGGTTGGGTAGCTGGAACTATTGCGGCGGACTCGGTGGTGGACGGGTGGACGTCCGTTTCGTTTGTCGCGGAGTCGGCCGTCCTGTTCTTGGTACCTTGGTGTGGACTCGCGAGGTGGGCCTCTTGGCCTAGTTGACGACCGAGCGGCTCGGGCCTCCCGTAGTCTCCCGACTTTAGAGGCGGAAGCCGGCTTTTATCGGCGTTTCGGCCACGGATTCAGTCAGCCTTCGCGCTGAGGTGGTGGGATGGCCGTTAGCCGTGGCGGCGACGATGGTCTTGATCTTATCTAATATAGGAGTCACGTTGGCCGGAGCCGTCTCCATGACGGTGTCCAAGAGCGTGAGTGCGCGGCGGCGTTCGCATGGCGTCCGGAAGACGTTGGTGTTGCGAACCCGCGTTTGGAGTATGGCCTCCCGGGCGACCGTCCGCGCACGTAGATCCCGCTTCCTTTTGTCGCCTCGTCCTTGCGTTGTTTATCTTCCTCGGCTCTTGCGCTCAAGCTCCACTCGCTCGCTCCTCTTCGGCAAGCCTTCGGCCATGGCTGAGTCGGACTCGTCCCGCTCACCATGAGGACGTCAAGCACTTCGGCTCGCATCCATGTGGCGATCGGAGTTGTCGGCTTCGTCGGAAGGGATGCCGTAGAGATTGTCGAAGCCGGCGGAGCCGAGGTATCCGTTGAGCTCGAAGATGAGCGGGAGCCGAATGACGGGAGGATGACAGCGACCTCCCTTGATCTGAGTAACCGGATCCGGATCATTCCGGTCCGAGTCGAGCTTGGGGAGCGGGCTCCTCCGAGTGGATTGCCGTCAACTCGGGGAGAAGTTGATTGTAGATCTTGGCGGCGTTTGGTAACCCAAACGGCACCGAGAGGTCTTCATCTCGAGTAGGTCGCTTCCGTCGGGGAGGCGAGAAGATTGGCGCAGATCTCGGCGGTATTCGATAATCCGAATGGTGCCGAGTGAAGTCCGTCGTCGGAGAAGGTGGATTGCATCTTGGCCTTCAAGACGTTGTTGTAGATCTCGGCGCTATTGGGGAGCCCGAATGGCGCCGAGTAAGTCTTTCCCTCCGACTGGTTCGAATCCGAGTCGAAGGAGGAGGAGTCGGCGAAGTTGGCGGCGAAGTCGCCGAGTCTTGAGGGAGATCCCATCACGCTTGTCGGCGAGATTGTTGAAAAAGTCTCGGCGCGCGGCCCCTACCTGGCGCGCCAACTGTCGAAACTTGGTTTCGGCAATATATTTTATGGGGTCGCAGTCGAGATTGCCAAGCACAATGGGTTGGAAGAAGAAGAAAATTTAGACAGGTTCAGGCCCTCTCGTGAGGTAATACCCTACTCCTGTTTCGGTGGATTCGATCCGCTGAATGTCTTTATTGATCTCACGATCTAAAGCTGAGAGCTAAAAGCTGATTTCCTCTCGAAATTTCTGATCTAGAATCTAATCTCTGATCTCCTATTGGAATATCCCTCAAGGGACGCCCCCTACCCCCCTTATATAGTCTTGGGAGGAAGGGTTTACAAGTCGGAAACCCTATCTTACTCTAAGTCGGTTTCCTCAATCTTACCAAACCGTGACTATAGACCGATTGCCTTATCTCTATCGGCAACCGTAACACCCAAGTCAAGTTCGACTTACAGATATAGCAGGCGCAATCTATCCCTACCTCCAGTCGGATAAGCTTGCTATGTAGATACCCGATTGCTATAATCTCCACACAATTCTGGTGTAAAATTATTCCTCCTCAATCCTCACTGTTAAGGATTAAACGAACCAGCAATGTTCTCCCCCGTGGATGATTTACCAGAATCCTCGAAAATTCAGGGCATGTTTGATTTATTCATCATCAATGGTTGCAATTAACTACATTGAGGACCCAACTAATGTACAGTACCATTTCAAATTATGGCTATAGAGCCTTTGTACTAAAGTTATATGTATCTGTTATTATACGTTCATTGCAGATAAATTCATGCTAATATTGGTGCAACCATCATTATTATATTATGACCTTCATTTTAAAATTATAACATCGTTAATTTTTTTATAATATTTAATCATTCAGTTTATTAAAATAAATAGTATTTATTCAAAATGTATAACATCTTTAATTTTTTCATAATGTTTGAACAATCATTTTATTAAAATAAAAATATATAAATATTATTTATTTTGTTATGACTTGTTTTACCCTCGAATAAAATACAATCTTTAACTTATATTTTTATATATTTATATGTAAAAGAACTTATAAATATGTAAAAGACAAATGGGTTAAGATAAATGGGTTGTCCGAAAATACGAAAAGTCAATGACTGTCATTGATTCTGTTTAGCTCTGCACCACCGAGTGCCAGTGGCACGAGTGCCAGTGTGCCACTACCACAGCCTAGTACCAGCTAGTACCAGCTACCTGGGACGAGCAGCTGCGTTACAATGGATTACTATAATACAAGACAGTAAGGTGTTGTACACTCATACCGTATTAAACGACAGACATTTTAATGTGAATGCAACAGCCGGACAAAGGCAGACATTTTGAGTGTCATGAACAACATCAACATGCAATATCAATGACAATATGATATCACATTAAATGCAACAAGTGTCATCGGAAATTATTTCTCCACAAGTGTCCAAACATGAATGATTTAAGCCCCAATGATGATCAGTAACTTCAAGACCAGCCAGTGACACAGCTGGTGATTTGGTTACTTTACGACATGCTTTTCCAATCTGACACAGTAAGCTGCCAATGATCAGCTCTGGGTTATTGCGATCAACCGAACTCATGATGTGGGCTTTGGCTCAGTTTTTTTTCTTACAGTCATTTTTTTCTCATTACAGCTCCACCACGTACTAATCGAGGCCTATAATATATACATGAAGCAGCATGCTTTCGTCATCCCTGACGAGTCAAGTTGTGTGTTATGATGTCTATCCTACGGTATGCTCTTCCATATGCTACTCAACTATGAGAAGTTGTATACTTACGATCGCTTCCAATCTCATAGCATGCTATCATATGTCCTAGGTATCGTGTATATGGCTGTCAGGTCGCAACTCATCCAGCTATTGGTCATAGAATCCCCGTCTCTGGTTTTGGGGTTGTTCACCTATATCACAAAACAAGCAGACAACAATGAACAGTCTCAGCGATTGAGGGAAACAATCGAATAAAACTAAGTTGATAATACAATTACAATACAACACATTTTAAACTAGGCAAATAAGATCATTTTGCAGTATCATGCAGACTATTGTATGCTAGCTAGCTACCATGTAAAAGAATAAGCTACTTACCGAAGACATCATCATCATCATCAGTTTGACTGGTGAAAAATGGAGTCAGATAGTTCCTGTCAAGGGCGGTGAACGATGTCGTGCTGCATGATCATTACAAGGCAATAAGCATTTCTCTTTTCATGTTATGACGTGTAGCAAATGAAAACATAAGACAGGTAGTACCTTTTGTGGAACTCCTTGAGTTTCATTCTTAATCCTCCTCCAGATGATGAACCTTCCTCATAAGTTGGGGGGATGTAACCATTGTTGTCGTCATAATTCTGCAAGTCGTGTCACACAAAAGTCATAAGTCCTAACTCCTAATTATCAAGTATAAGAAACAAGCAACTTATACAATACCAAATAACCTAAATCGTGCAGTGACCAAAAACATGCAGTTAATCAACCATAGTTTCATTTGATGAAACAGATGGGTAATGAAAAAAAAGATAACCAAATCAGCCACTTTTGATGATAAAATAAAAGTTGCTTCTAGAAAATGGAACAGTATTCTGTAGCTCAGGTCCATCTTAAGTCTTAAAGAGAGAAGTAGTGACATGACATTCAGAATTATGAAAAACAAACCGATGCTTACTTCTATTGATGTGTTTTCATCACCAATTACATCCAAAGCTTCCAGCATGGTGCCTGTCGATCCTCCGATAAGAAGTACCTGTGAGATTTCAGGTGATTGATTAGAACTGTTCGGTTTACTTCCAATAATATTGCACTAGTCCTACTGATGCATTATCTCACTGTTAGTTCATGATTCAGGATTCCCATACGTGCAACACCAGGAAAAAAAATGCACAAAATGCATGTAGCAATTTGAATTTCCATGCCTCGTATTTACCAAATGGTTTAGAAAATTTTGGTTGGTCTACAGAACTAATATTGTAAGGCAGCCACATCAAGAATAAATTGCCTATTTGAATGTACCATATACACAGAGAAGTTAACCAACTAGTAGAGTATATGTGTAAGCATGACACGCCATCTGAAGGAAGACCGTAAGAATAAACAATGGCATTCCAATCAATAGTTTCATCATTTATTGAAGTCAAAATAAAAGAAAATGGAAAACGTGCAGGTACCGTTAAAACAACAATAGCTGTGGTGGTAGTGAATATTGTTTTTCCATGCCCTCCAGGAAGTTCATTGGCAGATTGGAGAGCAAGTGCAAAAGCCATGGCCCCTCTAAGCCCTATTTGTACAAATAAGAACAATTATCTTTAATGAAATGTGAATCATATAAACTACCAGCTATAATGGCAATCTGCACTCACCACTAAACCAAAGTGCTTTCTGATGCTTTAGAGGTATGTGTCGATGTTCTGGCCGTGACATGTTAACCAAATATGCACAAGAAAAGACGTTTACTGCCCTGCAGAGTAAATAATGTATAAAGTTAATCACCACCGCCAAGATGAGAAACAACCAATGTAAAACTGACTATTCCCTCCGTTTCAAATTGCTTGTCATTCTAGGTTTGTCCTAAGTCAAACATGTCAATCTTTGACCATTAATTTTTAGAAATCCGTATATTTGTGGCTATGCATTTGGACATGGACCTGGACATAGCCATGTCCAGATACATAGCTAAAAGTCAATATATTTTGGGATGGAGGGAGTAAAGCTTATGATGTTAAACTATATAAGTGTATAGAAATTGATGATCAAAGCTTAGAATGTTTGACTTAAGAAAAACCTAGAACCACAAGTAATTTAAAATGGAGGGAGTACATAGAAATTACATAATAAATGTAAGTGAAAAATTCTGAAAATTATGTTCCTACACCAAGGCTTAACTTGGAACTGATCAATTTGACATTTGGGAAAGATTTTCTACATCTGGTCTAACATTATTGCATTCAAGCATGTAGATAAATGTTATAAGCTCTTCTGACACCTATCATTTCTCTAAACTCTAAACCGTATTGAATGATCATAGATGCATGGCCGTCGGCGTGCTCCCCTGTCCTTCCACCCTTCTCGGCAGGAGGGATCATAGCAGGGAGCGACTACTACAGTATCAGCCTCGTTGCAATAAGGGATAGATCTTTCATATACATCCCACTACTACATGCTTTTACTATAGAGAAAACATAATTTTGCAAATCTGGACAAAAATGTGGCTTTGGCTGCCAATTAAGTATTATATTTGCATAGAGGGCTCATAAGTCATGACAGTACCTTGCAATGATTATAAATATCTGTTGTTCAGTAAGTCAAGGAACCAATTTTCTACCAAACAGAGGAAAGGCCAAAACTGGCGATTTAGGAAAATGAGAAACAAAGTTAAGGATACGATTGAGAAGAATATGAAGCCCACATGAGACCAGCTATGTTCTTCCATGGCAATATCAAAGCCCATATAAATGAACCTGAAAAATGAATTCAGGAATTGTTCATTAAGAGCAAAGGTAATGGTTGTTTTTCTATTACTCAACTAAAGCTCCTGAGCTTACACAAATGTTTCTGCTAAAGATGACAGCAAGTGAAAGAAGGCGGAAACGAAACGCTGAGAGTTGTTTGAGAGATTGGAAAATGTATAGTGCTTCATAACCTGAAAAAAAAAAGCAAGTATGATTCTAGCTGTGGTGTGTAGATATGGTTTTCCATATAATATGTTATTTTGCAATGTTGTCATTCCTGTACTTACCATTCCTGTGAATAGTATGGAAACAATTCCTGACAACCCAAGTCCTTCTGCTAACATATACCTAGAATTGATACGAAATATTTCAATAAAAAAGTATAGAAAAAGGGTAGAGTGAAGTATACAAGTGTCCTTACGAGAAGTATGGGAAGAGAACAAAAAGGCAGCACTCCAAGTTTTGAAGACTGAAACAGTTAACAACTCAGCAGGCTTAGCACTGGCAACATATTTCGTATGAAATCATGAAAAAGTCTGCAAACTAAAGCAGGTAGCATGATATCACTTACTTGTCAATATCCAGTCCAGCATACTTAAACAGGTACAGAGTGGTCAAGGTTGCACAAGATCTAGTAGTAAATAAAATAATTCACAGTAAAACAAGCAATGAGTAATGGGTAAATAGTAATACAAAAATGTTGCAATTTAACACTACTAAAAAAATGCATTTTACACGAAGCTATAAGGAGGTAAGGACTGATAATACAACTGCCACTAAAAAGCATATGAACATTTAACAAACATTCAATAAGAGCAAAGGAAAACATGACCATAAGGAGAAATAAATAATACAATTTAGATTCTACCATGTTTTCTTTGTTGCTGCTAATCTAAGAGAAGAACATTTCTTGTGAAAGTTGTTTAAAGAGGAAGATTATGAATCGGCATATGAAGATAAGATTAAACACCCTGGTCAATACTAAGTATGCATCGTCTTTCATGTTTTGCAAACAGAGTTTCCATGTAAAACTTAAGAAAAGGATATAAGAGCAGAGATAAATCCAACTCCAACACCTGCAATCAGACATGGAATGGTTACATAAGCTAATGGATAGACAATGACTACGAAAGTGACTAGATCAGTTCGAACTACTAATGGAGAATATATCGTTCTCCAGAAAATTTCAACCCCGAGTTAAAGCATGTACATATTTTCCAGGCATCTATGGTATAAAACTAAATTTTGGTATTTGATCATCAGAATCTAGTTGCTCAAAAGGGAGAACGTTTATGAGTAAACTTGCTAGAGCATTTTAACCAGCATGCTAACATGAAGGGGTTGAATATTCATATAAGACCCAACCATTAATACTGTGCCCTTGTGTGCTGTTATGTACCATACAATTATTTACAACATTGTTTTTACCAATTCTAGTAAAATAGTTCTGATATTGCTCTAAAATATATTATGTTCATTAGCTTGCGTCAAACAGAACCAATTTTAGAAGGCAACCACAATGTCAAAGGTCTCTTTGAAATACTTGAGATATTCTGAGCTGTGATGCAACCTGATGACATTGAACCAACAAAGGTCTCAAGGAACTGGAAAACCATCATAAAGAAGTTCTCCCCAGCTGCTGCTTGACTTCTGACCAATGACATTGTCCTGAAGAAAAGGATAAATATAAGCAAGAAATGCATGTGCCAAAAGAATTATATGTACGCCAGTGTCATTGAAAGAGGCAGACCTGTAAAGCGAAATCGCCATCTGAACTCTCCAAATAAGATATGCATGTTAGTCATAAACACAAGTAATTACTACTATTGCATGCACTCTAAAGAAGTAAAAACAAACCGCATCGTTTAGAACAGATTCTCCAAACACCAGAGCATACAAGTTAACATCAGTGCCCAGCTCCTGCACGGAATAATTTCAGGAGATGCATCATTAGTTCTGATTCCCAACATCCATATGGCCACTAATCCTCCAACATTCTTAAATATGCCACATTTAAACAATGGGACATCTTTAAAAAAATAATTGGCTAAGGACATATATCAAAGTACATAAAAATGAATAATAATGGCTGCATGGCACAGATTCAGTATGTTACACAAAATATGCAGTAACTTTACCACCACAAACTTCTGTTGTAAATTCTGATGGTGCATCAAAATCTAGTGTAATGATCTGTTTCCAAGTTCAAGTCAAATGCTACCAAAAATATGGTACAACACTGACACTACAACAAAACAGTCTTATGATTTTAGCACATTTTTTATCAGTTACCTGGGCATGAGGATAAAATTTGCTTTCAGGTTGTTTCATATTCATTTAGTATTGCAACCAGGATCCCATCTTACATTTACTTAAAACCATTTGCCTCTAGCAGTGGGGTTCCATGCATAGTACTGAGAGTGTATGGTATGCTTCACTAGTAGTAGCAATGATATAGACATCAGCATAAAGAAATGAAGATGATGTGTCTTTCAAGAATGAGAACACAACAATTTTAAAACATCAAACAACAGAGACAACTTCTGATTTATTGACTGCTTACAACCTCATTAAAATTTTCTTTTTGTATTAGACAACATCATGTAATATAGCAATCATAATGCAACAGCGAAGTTCATACAAAAATATGTTCACAAGAGTGTAGCAATATGTGCTGTTTACTTTACTAGGCCTGCTGGTGCATTATTACTTAGGCCCCGTTCTTTTAGACTATCCACCGGATTATTGCCATGTATTATTTGCTCCATGCTTCTAAAAATATGTTTTCTCAAAAAAAAAATCTTCTACTGCATTGCTTAGAGGCTTAGACCACTTGTTATAAGCTATTTGTTCAGTTTACAATATATAATATTTATTTTATCCCTATATTCAGGTAGATCATCCAGCAGCTTTCATCCACCAATCATCTACAGTCTGATCGTTTGGCCTATATCTGATAAGCCATAAAACGGCATATAAGCAACCCAAAAAAATTATGGGTAAACCCTTTATATCTGTGTTATTTGCAGTTTAAAAGCCAATGCTGGAAAATAAAACATGATGAAGAAACCCGAAAATCAACTCCAAAAGGAAGTTCTAAAAATTCAAATTTTAGCAGCAGCTTATTATAAGCTGAAAATCAAACGATTGATTTGCTGATTCAAACGGTACCTTAGTCTTCTAGTTAGTTAGGCATGTTTCCTTATAGATGTAATACATGGTTTAGGATAGCTTTCCTGAGTTAAGAGGTTTACTCATATTGGTAAAGTTAATGAATGCTTCCCTAAAGAAGTGTGTATGTGTGCAGTTTCGTGCATGAAAGATTTAGGCATCTCATACAAAGTTCTCTCTTCCCAATCTATATTTATAGGATGTCCTAATCCCCTTCTAGCCATGCAAGGTAGTTATGTGAATTATAAGTAATAATAAGTATACATGTCCAAGAATGAGAAGTGAAAAAAACTAAGCACCTGGAATATTGATAACACAGTGACAGGATCAGTTGCAGATATAAGAGCACCGAACATGAGGCACTCAACAAATGGAAGTTTGTACATTAGAAACGTCAACCCACCAAGATAGCTGCAATATGATAGAGGTTGACTAGTAAGATAAAATACTTCAGACAGAATTAGAACAAAAAAGTTTGTGAAATTCTTACACAAGAACTCCTGTTACAACAGAAGCAATGAATGTCCCAAGGATAGCAAAAGTTACAATAGCCCCAAAATTTGCAAAGAATGGTTTCTGTAAAAAAATATTATTATTTCAAGGAAAGAAGTCTAGATAATTTGAATTATTGCCATCATGAGGTACTTACTGGGGACAGACTGAATCCTGATTGGGTACATTGAAGTCAAGGAATACATAGTCAGATATTATGAAGCAGCTTTTAGAAGAGGTAGTAAACCATCAAGGTGCATAACAGTGTAAGAAATTAAGAAGTATGAATTTGAAAATCAAAAGGATATAATATTATCGGAGGCAATAAGAACAAGAAGAAAAATTCGTCATGGAAGTTGAACCACATCCTGCACATTGAAGGAAACAAGATAGAATCAACGGAAAACATACTCACATCATGCATAAGGTCTGGAATTCCTGATAATAATAACATGAAACAGGAATGAAATAACTCCCAAATCTTGCATAGCATATGCTCCATCATGCAAATATGCATCGTGTATAAATGTTAATAAAACAACACAAACCTAGTGTTGGTCTCTGTATTTGAAATATTAGCAAGCCCACCGACAACTAGACCTGTAACAGAATCATTAAAGTTCCATACTTAAAGGATGTCCACAGGATGCATGATCAAAAATGAGATTGATATTGCCAGTCTGTCATAAAGGAAATCATATGACAAATTTAAGAAAATATAAAGAATTAGAGAACTCAATCTATTTTCATGTTGAAGTTTTTACTCATGTAGCTGAGCTGGATTTGCATCAACACCGCTTCTATGCAAGCAGAACATGGATTGCAGTTGTTCACCTTGATCAAAGGACAGCTATTCCTAATCAAGGCATGCAGATCGAGCATTTATACTCGAAAATGGTTTGTTATTAAGAACCTATGTTTTTATTCATATATCATTTATGAATTTAATATTGACCCTACTGTTGAGTTTCCCAGGAGTAACATCATGGCAAGCGGAATAAGAAAATTCAACAAATTTTCATTTAAGTTTCTCTTTCCAGACTTGAAACTTGCAGGGTAACACAAATGGATGACAGATCATGCAAGTTCTCCATATGAGGGGAACAAGGTAAAACAGAAAACATGGAACTAGTTCCTACCCCCTAATGAACTATATAAAAAAATCAAAGGAAAACTTACAGCACCATGTACATTTGAGGGGAGAGGTCGTTAAATCTACGTGTTGATTTTTTTGCATTCCCATTCACATAGCATTACTTAAAAGGAATTCAACTCAACCAAAAAACAGCAATAAGCCAACAAAAAAACTGACATTATTCTAGTCGAAACGTTTTAAGTTATCTAGTTCTTCTATTCCTTCTACCAGCTTAGGACCATATAAGGAAATGGAGTTGATCTATTCTCCACGTTCCCTTTTTACTTGAGGTTCTATGTTTGCAGTCTCATTGATACAACCATATTCTTTCATATCAAATTATTACATTATTATTTTTTCCATAATAAACTCTGAACATATTAGCGGTGATCTTTATCTTTAAAAAGAAATGACTCGTGCTGTGATGCCCTATGCCATAGAATTTAGCTAGTTAGTGCTAACTTTAGTAATATTATGATGCTATGGCTCCCAAGAATGTGTATCCAAATAAATGAGGTACAAAGGTAGACAAATTAAGTGCTAGCATGCAGCATCTCGTAAACGAATTATCTGCATTAATAGTATGATTCCTGCTCATTTCACTGAAAATTTCATCTAGAATTAATTTTCTTGTAGAGAAGCTACCACCGTGGCAAAGGCAGACAAAATGAATTGTCTGCATTATTAGCATGATCCCTGCTCATTTTCGCATTTCACCTAGAATGGCACTGAATTCCAACCCTGCACCGTGTTTGCAGAGCATCGGAAACATGCATCAATCCCCAGACTTTCTTTCCATCTGAACATCCCACTTCAAACTCATAATCACCACAACAAACTAGGGTTTGTGACTTGCACGATCAATTTGTGGCGCTCGTACGTACCGATGAGGAGAGACGCGCTGGCCTCGGGGAGGTAGTAGAACCGGTGGCGGCGGAGGACGTGGCCGAGCACGAAGGAGAGCACGAGCATGGAGATCTGCAACAGGATCCCCACCCCGGCCACCTGCTGCTCCTTCCCCGGCAGGGCGGCAGGAGGGGGCGGGCTCGCCGCCAGCCCACCGCCGGCCGGGGGCGCCGCGGACACCAGGCTCAGCTCCAGCGCCATCCCGCGCGCCCCGGTGGTGCCGCCCGCGGCGGGGAATCCGTACGGTCGCCGGCGGCGAGGTCTGTCGCGGTGGCGGCCAATCGGGGCGTCCTTCCAGAAGGCTCGCTGGGGGAAAGCGTGGGGGGAATGCGGGGGTTTGGACTTTGGTGGGGTCGCGATTTCGGGCGGAGAAATTTTTTTTTCGTGGAGAATTTTAGTTCTTCCGGGTTTTTTTTTCCTTTGGCTGCCGTGTTGCACTGCTAATGGGCCTCTATGAGCATTTCCTAATTTCAGCTTTCAATTTTAAAAAGTTTAAAGCTCCCGGCTTTTAATTTTAGAAAGTTTAAAGCTTCCGACTAACTTGGGAGGGTGAGAAACGTCAATCAAAATCTACAATTGTTCCGATTTTAATAAAAACCAAGACTAGAAAACGTTTTTAGTCCCAGTTTAAAAAGACACCAACTCTTTAGAATCTTTAGTCTCGGTTGTCCCGGTTAGATTCTTGTCAAAATCTGTCAGGTTGACGGTCATCTTTAGTCCCGGTTTATAACATCAACCGGGACTAAAGATCTCATATCTTGTTTCGGTTGATGTTACAAACCGAGATTAAAGATCTTTAGATCTTTAGTCCCGGTTTGTAATATCAACTAGGACTAGAGTGAAAGGTACTTTTTTAACTGCATGATTTTGTTGTAAAGGAATAAAATTAATTTGTTACATGATTAAAATGACCTGAAATTAATTTGAGAGGATCGTAAGTAAAAAGTATGAGGGTGGGTGATTGAAGATAAAAGGAAGCTTTGATCATTATATTGTAATTACAAAATATCATATTGTTATTAACTAGTGATTCTTAATATATTGTTTTGATGATAATATATTATTTTGCTGATAATATACAAATTAGAGTGATCTATAATATTGATAAAAACATCATTTTTGGATACCTTCCGTTGTATTGTCACTATAACCTTCCGTGCCATAGCCTTCGCATATTTCGGTTTCGAGTTCGTCGTGTCAAGTTTGTATCCCGGTCGAGGTCTTGTTCTTGGTTAGATCGTGTTATAGTTTAGTTCGTGTGTTTTTCCTTTTGTTTTCATCAAACCCTAGCCGTTACGTCTAGTTTGTGCGCGTGTAAGTTGCACGCTTGTTCCCGTTTCGTTTTCTAACTCGGAGTCGATTTTTAAAACGTCTATAACTTTCACATACGAACTCCGATAGAGACATTCCATATATGAAAATCAATGAAAAAAATTTTGGATGTGTTCATCTATCGCTTTGCCACGTTCGGTGATTTTATTTTTCCCAAAAACAGCTCAGAAGATTGTCTTTTCGAGGCCGGAAGCTTTTTTCAATTATGAGCGTGTTTTCTGAATTTTTCACAGGCCACGTATTTCACTTGTTTAAGCTCAAATTTTCTGTGGTTACCTCTCGTGTGCTCCTAAGTCAAGAAAAAATATTAAAAAATAAAAATAAAAAGTTAAATTTTTCTGTCTTAGTCAACAGCAGATAAAAAATAGAGGGTCAAAAGAGGAACAATATCTAGAGAAACACATAGAGAGGTGCAATGTCTAGGATTACTTCTATTTGATTAAATTTAATGCATTACTCATTACTGTTTTAACCTTATATTTATTTAATAAATTATTTAATTTTTGGTTGTTAACCCTAGCCACGACAAAAAAAATTTGGAAAATAGCGAAAAATTATATTTAGTCTGGTTGGTGGCTACAACCGGGACTAAAGATATATTGAAAATAGCGAGAAATTATCTTTAGTCTCGGTTGGTGCTACCGATCGGGACTAAATATGAATTGAAAATAGCGAGAAAAATATCTTTAGTCCGGTTGGTGCCACCAACCGGGACTAAAATGGATCTTTAGTCCGGTTGGTGGCACCAACCGAAACTAATATATCTTTAGTCCTAGTTTGTGTCACCGACCGGACTAAAGATCCAAGGTTATATATATCCTGGCGCGCATCGTCTTCTCCACTGATCCAACACTTAGCTCTCTCAGCTCTCTCTCCCTCTCTCAGCTCTCTCTCTCGCTCCAGCGACGGCGGTGGAAGGGGAGAAGATGGCGGCAGCATCATTCCCTCCGCAAGAAGATGACAACGGAACCATTCCCTCCGCAAGAAGATGGCGGTGGCCTGACGGCTCGGAGGTGGCTGCGGCGCGGCGGCTCGAAGATGGCGGCGGCCCGGTGGCTCGAAGGTGGCGGCGGTGCCTCCTCTCTTTCCTCCTCCTCTTCCTCGGAGGTGGAGGCGGTCCGGCGGCTCGGTGGGCGACGGCAGGTCGCAGGCGGGGACGGCAGCCGCCGTTGTGAATTTTTTTGGAGAATTTTGTATTGTTCTATACTCAAATTTGATATTTGATATGTGGTATGTGATATGTGATATGTGAATTTGTGATGTGAAGGAGATTTGAGGATGTTAATTTGATGTGTGAATTTGATTTTAACAACAAAAATACAATGAAAAACAAAAAACATTAGGGGATGTCAGAGCATAATATATAAACAAGCAGCAGGAGCAAAATTAAAAAAACTTTAGCCCCGGTTGATAACACCAACTGGGACTAAAGATGACGGAGCCAGCCACGTGGCGTCGCCATCTTTAGTCTCGGTTGGTGTTATCAACCGGGACTAACGAGGGATCTTTAGTCCCGGTGATTTTACTTGGGACTAAAGATGTCGATCTTTAGTCCCGCTTTCGTAATCCTGATTTGATAAGCGGGACAACAGGAGGTTAAGAACCGGGACTAAAGCCCTTTTCTCCAGTAGTAGATTCTATGGATTCAACCCCTAATATTTGCTTTTTTCATGCTATTTTTATGAACTTCAATGTGTGATCATTGTAATTATTTAGCTTGTCAAACTGCGATATATTTCTCATAGCACAATAATATTAACAGTTAAAATAAAAATTAAAAGAACACGTAACTTGCTAAGCACAAAAACACCTCAAAACAATGGTACCATATGATATTATCATAATCCACCTCGTCACAACATCATCTCGTAGAAGTGATCATTATTTTTTAAAAGAATAACTAATTACTCTCTAGCAAGTGGTATCTCTGAAGGTGGAATCACTACCGAAATCCCGACGTTTGCCTAGTGCCTTGAGGTTTGCCGAATGCATAACCTCGGGCACTCGGCAAACAACGTGTTTGCCGAGTGCCTCTTGGTAAAGCCGAACACTCAGCAAACATCCTTGTTTGTCGAGTGTGGCTCTCGACAAAGCCGGGCACTCGGCAAAACTTAACCTTTGCCGAGTATCCCACCAAGGCCCTCGGCAAAAATTCACTTTTGTCGAGTGCCGTAGTGAGGCACTCGGCAAAGGTGCTATTTGCCGAGTGTCACCCATATGCACTCGGCAAAGGTTATTGTTTGCCGAGTGATTCGCCTATGCACTCGGCAAAATGTTAAGGTTTTGTTGTAACACCCTCCAAACTTTTCCACGCCCCCATATACAACATGAATTACCATATGTTAAAATTTGAGATATTTTTCTAATTATTTGCTATATTTAAATACTTTTTTATATATAGGAATTTCTTTAATAGTGCCACATTTGAACTAACAAGTGATTCGAATAATGGAATAAAATATACTAAAAAATGATATTCATGTTGTTGAGTCCATTTTGAGGCCATATCTAGGAAATAAAAAGTAATTTCAAAGAACTTATTAAGGAAGACCGTGAGTCAAATAAAGTTCGCTCGGTTTTTAAATTATTTAAAAAACAATTAAAGTCCGAAAATCACGAGATTTGTCAGAGTATCATGAAATCGGACATTGAGGCTGTGGTAAAAAATTGAAAAGGTTTCGTACATTTTGTCACGTACGACGCTTATAAACCGAAGCATATCCGAATAAGAATATTAGAGTTTATACTCATCTCACACATTTAGAGCCATAATGATGATCAAATTTATAAATTGGCGATGAAACTTTTTGTGCACGTAATATATAACATACATGGCACCATACCAAGTTGTGGGATTTATTTCAATCAATTTAAAATTTTTAAATTATTTTTCTATGTACTAGGTAATTACTTTGCCGAGTGCTCCACAAAAAGCACTCGGCAAATCCTTTATCGAGTGCCATCCTAGAAGGCACTCAGCAAAGATTGGCACGTGGCCTCTACCCAGGCCGACGGGGAAAAAATGTTTCGGACACTTGGAAGGGCACTCGGCAAAGGCTTTGCCAAGTGTTTCGGACAAGGGCACTCGGCAAACATAAGAAAATTATTTAAGTTTGCCGAGTGCCCTTCAAGGCTGCACTCGGCAAAGCCTTTGCCGAGTACATCGCACGGGGCACTCGGCAAACTTACAAAAAATTTAAGTTTGTCGAGTGCCCCGGCAGAGAGCACTCGACAAAGCCTTTGCCGAGGGCTAGATCCGAGGCACTCGTCATACACTTAGCGGCCGGCCGCACACAACACAACACTTAGCGCACTGAGCTCCGTCCGCCGCCCCCGCCGGCCGGCTTCCCGACCCGGCGCGCCGCTCGCCCCGTCCGCGCGCCCCCCGGCCCCCACCCCCGGTCCACTCCGCCCACGCCGCCTCGGCCGCCTCCAGTCCGTGCCGCCGCACGCCGCCTCGGCCGGCGCCGCTCGTTCCAAGCCGCGGCAACCTCCCCTAGCCCACCCCGGCGGAGCCGCCTCGGCCGTCCCGTCGGATGCCCTCGACGGCGCCCCCACGAAGCCGACGCCTCCACGGCTGCGCCCCCGCCGCCCCCGCGCGCCCCTTGCCGGCCCCCGCCACGGCCACCACCGTGCCCTCCAGCCGCCCCTCCCGCCCGTCCTCCCGATATGTTACATTATTTCGAATTTTGAGAGATTGCATAGCACAAATTACGTAGCACAATATGTTGGGTGAAGCTACAACCAACTTCTATTGCTATAAACATAGAAAAAAGAAGTATATACAAGTGATAAGTAGGTCTTAACTAATTACTCATTAATTGTTGAAGCTAATAATCACATTAGCATTAATTGCAAAAGAAAAGGAGGGACTAAGGAGAGGGACGAGCTCTATTGATCTTGTGGGCTGATGGCAACTAGAATGTGGTGCATATATGTCTTGTTATATGTGTATGTGGTTGTCGGCCATCGTGTCGTCTCGTTTGTTGCAGGTTTTGGAAACCTCCCCGTGCAGGGGAGGTGCTGCCGAAATTTTCAATTGACATGACTATTTTTCTTCAGTACAGACCTTTGCACCTACCTCGACTTGTGTAGCCGTGACCGCTTCGATACCGGGGGTGTACTGTGAGTTCGTCGACGCCTCCTTCTACTACACGGCTTCCTTGCTGCCTTCATCGACGCCGTCGTCCGTCTAGCCCGAGAGGCACTTAGGTGAGAGACCCCGGGCTTCTTTTGCACACTTACATTAATTAGATATAATGTAGGTGTATCACGTAACCTAGTTAGCCGTCTTCCGTTCGAAAGAGATACGATTGGAGTAGATATGCAAATCTTTGCATATCTGAAACCATATCTATTTTGAATTTTCCATGTTTTTTGGACAGCACGAGTATGGGCATAGCGGTTTAGTTTTCATGCCTTACTCTAGTCCGAGACAGGGTTTCTACAGCACCTTCCTATTGTTCTCTGGATACACAATCTCCCTGACGGAACGTGTATTTGGAGAACAGCAGGGAGGTGCTGCCGAAATTCTGTCTCGGACCAGAGTAGGGCATGAAAACTAACACCGTCTACACATTCTCGGGTGGGATTAGGACCTATCCTCACCTATTAGAGAGTATAGGCACTCGGTAGATTCAAACAATTTTTATATCATTCGCTGATTTGTTAAGAGGATGGATGACCATGAGTGGATGTACACGGGCCGCCCAAATGTGTCTGGGATGACCCTTGAATGGATTAACAAGACCAATGCTTTCATCGAGGGGGCTTTTGCCAGGCTTAATGGGAAGCCTACTACTTGGTGTTCATGCACTGATTGTCGAAACAAGTGTCAACAATCAAAGAAGCGGTTGGGTGAACATCTTGTGAAGAATGGATTTTCCCTAGAATCGATATAATAAAGTAATCATTTGAACAATATTTTAGGTGATTTTCAGGTGATTCTTGGGAAAAACTGGTTTCGGGTGATTCTAGGGAGAACCTGTTTTTAGGTGATTCTCACTCCCTATGTAAAACCGCTGAATCACTTGAAGTGATTCTTCTTAGAATCAGTTACAAAATATTCCGTTTGGCAGGGATTCTATTGATTCTATTGAGAATCAGGGAGGAGAATCTCTACCAAACGAGGTCTTAATAAGTAACACACCCACATGGGCCAGCCCACCCTTCTTTCTACATCATCCTCTCCTCTCTCTTATCTCTGCCCTCGTGGTGGTCGCGGCTAAGATTCAGGACACATCGATGGCTAGTGAGGTGGCACCTACGTTGGTGGGAAGGGGCGCTGCCGCCTTAGTCGTGGAGGAGGAGAGTGATGAGCCCGATGACCGCACAACCTGATAAATACTGTGGACCATCTGGGTGAAGCACTAGCATGGGTTCCGATAGGAGAGTGGAACAACCAAGCTGAGATCTGAGCCCTCACCTTCCTCGGTCTCTCCCCAGCCTCTCCTCCCTCTCTCCACTCACCTCAAACTTACCAGGAGAAGGGTGGTGGCGACAGTGAAGTGGAGAGGGCGGCGACAGAGGATGTTAGGTCCTATGGACCAGTGCTTAGGAGTGCCGATCTGACAATGGCACAAAGGGGAGGAGCTGCGGCGGTGGAGAAGGAAGATCTAGCGGTGGTGGTGATCAGGAGTCCCGAATCTAGATCCACTCGAGGCCACTTGTTGCTCCTATAGCTGTGGACATAACTAGATCTGGATTGAGGCCGTGGTTCTCGGTGGTGGTGACCGCAGCGAGGGTTGCGACGATGGCGAGACTGCTTCTGTTCATTTTATGCTACTCATGTTGAAGCTGTTGCTTGTTCATGTTCCAATGCCTGTTGATGTTTGAGCTTGGCCATGGTACTTTTCTGATGTAGATGTGCTCTCAAATGAATCTGGATCGATGCTTTTCTATTTTATTTTTTCTTTTTAAATAAAGCATTTTCACGTGCAAGTGACTTAGGGACCTGTCTCTGAATATCAATATTTATAAACAGGTTTTTTAGGTATTTTTTATCCATTTTTGCACACCACCTTTTTTATACACACTTTCTCCACTTTATTATTAGAATAAATTGTGGAGAATAATATTCTACCTTTTTACACACTACTGCTATAACCATGAATTGCAACGGGATCTAGAGTAATAGAGGAAGGGGTGGGATGCAGAGTAATACATGGGTGGGAGGAGTAGGCCGGTAAGGTAGGAGAGAAGAGGACGACTGTATTTTAAAGTAGTAGAGATATTCGCCGAGAAAAGAAAACTTAAAAGGAATAAATAGTTCGAACTCGGTAAAGAAATTTTCATTTCAGTAACAAAAGAGTCAAGCGTGAAATGGGCCGTGAAGGTTCAGGCTCACAAGGCAGATGGCATGGCCTGCAAGAAAGCCCGACCACCAAACCTCGCGTAACCCACCAGGAGAGAGATCCTAGAGTCGACTCCTCATCTCGGGCTCTGGCTCCGACCGCCGCCTCCTCCGTCCTCCGCCGCCGACGGTGAGGGAGCGGCAGAATCGCAGAAGGAAGAGCGTCCCCGCCGCCTCCTTAACTGGTTCTTTGGATAAAGAAGATCGAACTGACAGGTGATCCACTTTCCTCCTCCTCTCCTTTCTCTAATCGGCTCCCCCCTCTCGATGGATCCACTACCTGCTTGATATTGACATTTACGATATACTTTTTTTCCATAGTTGTTCTTTTGTGTTGTTAGGAGGTTAGGCCACCATTTTCTCAACAGTTATAACGACTGAACTACATGGTTCAGATTTTGATTCACTTGTTTTTAATGAATGAGTGCGCACATTTCTCAAGCTATACTATGCGATCTTTAAAAACATTTTATGTATAATACTGTTTTAAATATATTTTTAACTTTATAGTATTTAATGTATTCGTTTGTACCTTTTTCTTCTTTCCTCGTTGTTCTCAGGAGTTACGTTTTTTCTTAGTCTAGTGTGCTATACTCTTTTCATGTAATCTCCTATGATCAGCTTTAGTAGCTCGCAGTTATAAAATCTTCTTTTTTTTGCTAATATATCGATTCACAAGGCTTTTACGTGTTAAAAAAATTATTAGTTTGTACGTCCAATAATTACTACAGACTATTCAGCTATTTAGTCATTCAACTTTTTTAGAAAAAAAAACATGGGACAAAAGAACAGCCGCTCAGGGAAAAAATGACATTCAAGTTTAAAATCATTTGGCAGCTACAAGAGATGATCACTACTACTAGCTGGTTGTTGCCGAGTAGTTAATCAAATCAAACAAATGTTGAGTACCCATGTCATGTCATGCTAGCAGTAAGTGCTCTGCCGCGCGCGAGTGTGGACCATGAGTCCATGATAGTGAATTATCGATGCTCGATGCCTGTCATAGCATGATTAGAAATATGCTAATGCTGTTTTGAATCAAAGATGCGTGCAATCAAGCTTGCTCTGACTTGTCAGCGATGAACCTTTTGGTGATCGGTGACGATGAATGCCTTGATAAATTGCTTCCAATTGTCGAAATCGCACTGAGGCAATCTTACATGGGTTTACTTGATATTTTTTCTTATACTAAAAATCCGTGAATTGTAATGGGTCCATACTATTACGAATATTACGAATAGGCTGCGTGTGATTCTAACCTAAAGAATGTGATTTTTTAACTCCCGCTTTTTAATCAGGATATTTTTATGCGAGGGGATGGGAGGACGGAACGACTCCGCTTTTAAGTAATAGAGAGAGATCCACAGTTAGGGAGTAATTCTTATTATATTATCATGCTGATGATTTGTCTGTTCTTTCATCCTGCTTACAAAGTTTGGATTTGGATTGGCCTAGTTCTTAACATATTGTCATGGGGGCTAGAATTGTGGGTGCTAGCAACGATGGCTCTTCGATGTGGTGAGTTTGAACAATTAGATTCGTCAAGCGACTTATATGAAGCTACAAAGATGACACCTCAAGTATAAAGGACCCAGTGATTTGGTATAGTTATTCTACGTTTTCTAGACGTTGGAACATTCATCAGGGTGAACTTTGTTAGAATATATTAAAATATATAAGGTTTTTTTATAGTTAGACTTGAGTTTGTATTTATAATATATGACAGTAGAATTGGCGTCAAACTCTACAACCCGAGTTATTAGGCACCATGGCTTACATAACCATGACGACAACAATAGCATATATGAGAGGATGATTGGCTAGTTGAGAGCAGGGTTTTCTTTTCCGCAAAAACCGCCACGAAAACCACGATTTTCGTCCTTTCCGCCAGGTAGCAAAACAGTAGATACGCGAAAATATTTGATGGATTTCGGGAAAATTCAAAAATTTTGGAGACTTTTATTAAAAAAATACATCAAGTAGAAGTATTTTTGTATATAAAAATACACTAGTTTGTGGCCCTTAAAAAATTATTTTATGTTTCGAGAAAAAGAAAATGTTACTGTTCCCATCCGATGTTATCTCCTTCCCAGGTTTCAAGCCGCAACCGACGCTTTTACAAAGAACAAACGCATCTGAGTTGAGTGAGGTTTTCACGGCTGGCGCCAGATCTGCGCGAACCGCCGCCGGCGAGGGAAAATCCGCGCGGTAATCCTCCGCTTTGCGGCGGCACAGCGAAAATAGCGGAAGCAGTACGAAGTCTATTTTCATTCGGTGCCCACGGTTTTCGGCGGAATCTGCTCGAAATTCGTCTGTATCTACCTCGTTTTCGCGCGGTGCTCAGTGGCAAGGTAGCAGTGGCCTTCCCGCACGGTTTCCTGCAAAACCGTGGCCGTATTGCATGCTTTTCGTCGCGGAAACTTCGGTTTTCGCATGTACAGATTTTGCCTTCATTGCTTACTATGCTGTTAACAATTGAATTCACTAATTCTATTAGCACAAAATACTCAAATGGCCCCATCTTATTTGTATAAATTTATGTTTGCATACTATAATATGTATTCCTAGCTTTATTTTCTTCATCCAAACCACTACGCGCAAGCAACCAAAAAAATTATAGTTGACTAATAGCTAACTCTTTTTCCTCGAGGGAAACTAACACATTTTTCAGTGTATAATAGTTCGATCTCCTTATACGACAATAGCAGAAAAATAGCAAGCAATAAAAATGCTAGCCTACTGTCACTTTAGAAGAAAGAAAGAGAGAAATGTTGGCGATTACTGTCATTAGTCATTACTGACATAAGAGTTATTAGGATCCAAATTAAGTTTTGTTAAATCTAGTCTATCTTAGTCTTGTTTTAAATAAAAACCTTGTTCAGTTTTCAATTGTAAATTTTCTAACATATGTATGTTTCTGTCTATTGAGTGACATCGTGCGTTACATGTTTTATTTGTCCATTGTAGGTTAAAAATGGCAGACCAAGATATCGTGTGGCAACATGGAGCAAAGCATGGTGGTGGTTTTCATTGCAAATATTGTGGTGTTAAGAGAAGTGGGGGTGGAGCCACAAGATTTAAGTACCATTTGGCTCATCGGTTTGAAGGAGTGAAGTATTGCACCGCCGTTTCACCCGATATAAGGGATTACTTTAGCCGACACTTGGATAGAATGGTCCAGGCTTGTGATGAACGGAAACTTGAGAAGTCAAGAAAGAAGGATGCAGCTGCAAGAAGATATACTAGTATGGACAGTGGTTATCCAACTTACAGCTACCCTAAACCGAATGCGATTGACAGTCCTTTTGTCACTTGGGTGTACGAGTGGCAAGAGCCGTAGTAGTACGCTCAACTCTACAGCCGGTGGCAAACCACCACTGCTTGAACTGGACAGACTTAGAATGAGTACACGACGGAGTTGCTCCGAACTAATGGCCTAATGGTAATGTCCATCGAAGAATATTCGTTGGCTGGCAGACAATGGAATCAATAGAATGCACATCTACAGCCATTAAGGTATCCTCTTCCTTCTTTCTACATTATATGTTAATTGCATTATGACTATGTGATATGTTTGTGTCCTATGTGAATCGTGATGTCGAGAACTTCTGTCATATGTTGGTGAATTATGAAGTTGTGACTTTATGATATGTTAGCTGAGGAATGTATAATCATTGTACATATGTTCTATAGGCGAATATTAGCAAAGGTCATGCCAAAATTTTCATAAATTTCATACTTAGCCAAATTCATTGAGTACTTTAAATTTATATTATGATGCTGACATATCTCTATTTATGTGCCAGACTCGGGGCAAAATATGCGCGCGCTCACCTCTTTGGTCATGAAGACTGCAACAACTGATAAAATATGTGGGTGCTTATTATCATGTTTATTTTCAATCTTGTTATGAGATCTATTTGCCACTTTGTAACATATGCTAACACGAATATTTCGTTCTCGTTTCATAATCTAATTATTTCGAAAAGTTGGTCAAACCAAGTTTATTATATCTCTTTGCACAAAAGAATTTTATCAATCAATTATACTAATATAAATAATATATATAGTTATCACTATTTTTTATTTTTTACTATATTTTAAACATCACATTAAGTATTTTCTCCCGGTATTTCATACAACCATACTTATGTCAATATTATACATATTAATATAAATTTTATCACATAAATATATTAGCGTAAATATCATAATTATGAATTCACCAATTTTAGTTTTTTTCTTAATTTTTTGGACATCATTTACATATTTTTCGCGACGGTTTTGCTATTTACCGCACTCATCTTCACGGTTTTCGCGCGAATCCACGAAATCCGCGACGCACGAAATCGTCAAATTCAAATTCTGTCACTGTTCATCGCCGATCGGTTTTTGCGGAAACCACGGTTTTCGCACGAAAACCACCGTGATGACGAAGGACGGCACAACATATACCGACGAAAAGGTGAACCCTGGTTGAGAGTCGCGGGTAACCTTGATATGTATTGGTCACCACTGCAAATATGAGCCACCAACACCACGCAATTACTTTCCGTATTGTTTGGTTCATGGGTCATGTATGCAAATTACCTTATTGGAGTCCAGTGAAAGAAATGAAAAGCTGATTTATTCCTGCAAGACAAAGCTAATTTGCCAAAATTTTGCTTAACCCCACAATGTGGCGCCTTGATTATCATTACAAAGGTCATCAGAGTTCAAGTCCCATTGACAGGTTGGGTCATCTGTTCGTCCTAATAAGATTAATTGCATCCCCCAAATTGTTCCCCACCTTTGGAAAAAGCTAGCTGGCGGCCCTTGTTTGACCAGATTAATTACTAGGCGAGTCGCATGTCAAGGTTGCAAAGACGTGCCATTTATGTTCTCCTGTCGAGTGAAAAAAATTGTAAAATCATGATGAGTAACACAGTGAAAACAAGAAAAAAAACGAGTAACTTTAATACTGCATGTAAATGCTAGAAATGGCATGAATACACAGAATTCGTCTTCTTGTATGATCTAGACCATTCAAAAGAGAAAAATTTCTTATTAAAACTCTCATGGCTAATGTCACATGACGTGAGTAATTCTGGATTAGCAAAGATCTTTTATTTTACTTTGATTGGCGTAGCACTTTACCGAATGATGTATTAAAATCTATGTGATTTTAAAAAAAATTTCAGTTAAATTTGTTTAGAGAAAGTTGAGGGTTTGTTCCATGAGGGCCCCTCATGGCTTGATTTTGATTTTTAGTTATCAAAACTCGTTAGGTGTGTGTCTTATGCGAGAGGCCGTAAATTATTTTCATTATCTAAAAATAAGTAATTCTGGATTTTTTAAACTTTTATCTAATTAAATGGAATAGTTGTGAACTTTCTTAGAAAGAGTTTTATAAGAAAAAATAAAAACGTGTAGCAGTGCTTTTCAAAAGTTGCTTGCTTTCTTTAGGTTGAGATTGAGCAGTCGAAACTGTACAATAGTTACCATTATAATTCTTGTTAAATTCTTTTTATCTTACTAGATTGTTGTTAATTTTGTTTCATGAAATTGTTGAACTTTTGGACCTGCTTGGTTGGCTTACCTTAATTTGCTCTGTTCTTCGTTAGCTCCAGATGCGCATGTCGAGGTCGCCGGTGGTCATGTCGAAGGCGGCGAGGAGGCTGTCCATCAGGTCGTCGGAGCAGCACTCGATGAGTATGCGCGAGTCGCGCGGCTCGCCGGAGTCCTCCGTCGTCGTCGGCGTCGAGGGGCTCTTCACAGCAACCGGGGCTGGCTGCTCCGGCGCCGGAGGGAAGTTGGTCTTAGCGTCCCGGCCGTAGATGCGGCGCACCTCGGCGTCGTAGGCGCGCGCGGCGCCCTCAGCGGTGTCGAAAGTGCCGAGCCAGACGCGGATGCCCTTCACCGGGTCGCGGATCTCCGACGCCCACCTCCCCCACGGCCGCTGCCGGATGCCGCGGTACGGGTAGCTCCGCTTCTCCCTCCGCCGCCGCGGCGGCCTCGCCGTCGCCGGCGCACTCCAAGGAGGAGGAAACGCCTCGCCTCCGCCGGCAACGGCGCGTCGTCGGCGGGATCGGGAGGACGCGCCGGCAATCGTCGTCACCTCGTGACCGTGGACGCACTTGTTACTACGGATCAACGGCGCAACAACGGCGTGGCGGCCGTCGAGTCCTCCGTCGTCGTCGTCGTCGTCGCGGGCTAGGAACTCCCGGAAGGCGGCCTCCCAGTCCTCGTCGGCGACGAGCTTCCTCCTGCTGCGCCGCCTCTTGTGATGCCTCGTCGGCGACGAGGAGGAGACGCCGCGGGGCATCGTGTTTGTGTCCTCGGTTGCCGCTTCTGATGCTGATGCTTCGGCTTGTAGTGAGCTGGAAGAGAGTAGCGGCGTGCATTTAAACTAGCGAGAAACTTGGAAATTTGCAGTCAGGTGGGCCGCGAGGTGGTGCAGCCGCAACGTGCAGCTGCTGTACGTGCGGAGGGGAATCTTTCGGAAGAACTAAAGTTGTTGCTTTTTTTTTTATTTTAAAAAAATATTTTAGGCCAATGTTTTATGTTTCTCTCTTTACTTTGGTTAACTTTACCATATTGTAAAATCATTGTTACCTGTATTTTCAGAGTAGTATATTACGTGTTTAAAACAACTCACCCTTTAGATATTTAAAGTAAGGGTTAATGGGATGTATAATGCCATTAGGAATTCGGCGGATTGTCAAAGTACCATTACTATTTATCAAACTGAACAGAACAGTTCAGTGTTACCGTATTATAAAATTTAAATTTGCAACGTATATCTCACAAGTGAGACTCATCTTATTATACTTATCTTTAGCTTGAAGCATTAGATCAAGTTGTTGCGGCAGGTAGGGATGTAAGCGGGTACGGAAAAATCCCGTACCGACCGACACCGAATACCGAAAATTCCGACCGAATACTGTATCCGCGAGAAAAACGAAAACGGGAAAAAAATACGGGAAACAGGAAACGGAAACGGGAACGGTTGAGGTGTTTTCCCGACCGTATTCGCGGATCCCGTATTTATACGAAAAAATTCTCGCGGGAATTCCCGTTTTATAGGATCATCTAAACCTATTTCGGCCCACTCCCTCCCGGCCCAATTACATTTTGGCCCAACAATAGCAAACCCTAAATGACACTCTATCTAACCCTAACCCTAGCCGGTCGACAGCCACAGCTGAGCCATGCCGCTGCGCCGCCGTGCCCTAGCCCCGACCCCGCCACCGAGGCCGGCTGCTCACCCCGACCCCGACCGACTCCGGCCACCGCCGCACCTCCCCTCCTCCCCCGTCGCCGCGGCCCTAGCCCCGACCCCGCCGCCGAGGCCGGCCGCTCACCCCGACCCCCGCCGACTTCGCCGCCGCCGCACCTCCTCCCCGCCGCGCGCCACGCCCTAGCCCCGACCGTGCCACCGAGGCCGCCGCACCCCAACCCCGCCGACTCCGCCGCCCCACCTCCCCTCCTCCCCGCCGCCGTGCCCTAGCCCCGACCGTGCCACCGAGGCCGCCACTCACCCCGACCCCCGCCAACTTCGCCGCCGCACCTCCTCCTCGCCGCCGCCGCGCCGTAGCCCCGACTCGCCGCCGAGGCCGGCCACCGAGGCCGGCCGCCACCCCGACCCCGCTAACTCCGCCGCCGCCGCACCTCCCTCCTCCCCGTCGCCGCGCCCTAACCCCGACCCCGCCGCCGAGGCCGGCCGCTCACCCCGACCCCCGTCGACTCCGGCCGCCGCCATACCTCCCCTGCCGGCCACCTTCTTCACAACGTAAGTCCCCACCTCCATTTTTGTGAGAAATGTGAGATGGAAATTTGAGATGTGAATTAAATTGGAAATTTAATTGTTGGATGTGAATTGTAATTGTGGATTAATTTCTAGATGTCAAAATTTAATTAGTTGTGGAAGTGCGCTTCGATGTCGAAATTTGAGATGAAAATTTAAATCGTGAATGAAATTGGAAATTTAATTGTGAGATGTCAATTTTAGTGTGTCGAGGTTCTCGTTTTTTAAATGATTCCCGATCGTAATTGACATGCTCCCGACCGTTTCCGATGTCCCGTATTAACCGGATTCGTTTTCCCGTCCGCTTTTTCCGTTTTCGTTTCCGTTCTCGCTAAAAAAATACGAGAACGGGAATGGTTAAGGTCTTTTCGATCGTTCCCGACCGTTTTCATCCCTAGCGGCAGGCAAGTAGTGGATGGGTCGACGGCAAGCAGGTGGGAGGGACTAGCACTGGGGCTCATCGACAGAGATTACATGAGGAGCGAGTGGCGAGAGACCAGATCTAGTATCTGCATCTAGCCTCGTCGAGCTCCTGACCTGTCATCGGTCTCCTTGAGCTTCCAAGCTGCCACTGTCACCTCATCCTCATCGAACTCTCGACCTGCCACCATCATCCCATCTTCGTTGGCTCCTGTCCAAGTGTCGTCATTCCATCCTCGTCGAGATCTTGACCTGTTGCTAGACTTCTCGAGCTCCCATGAGTGGCCCTTTCTTATCGAGCTTCTACCCCAACGCCAATCACGTCGAGCTTTTCATGCTTCCTGACCCATCAGCAACCTCATCAAGCTCTCGACAAGCCATCAACCTTGTCGAGCTAGAGAAAGGATTGGGAAAGAAGATAAATCTGACAGATAGGTCATACTTACATGTTAGCCTATAAGGGTTGGGGGCATTTTGGTTCATTGAAAATATGGTATGAAAATACGGTATGCAAAACTAATTCATTCTCTCTATATATATATATATATAAAAGCACGGTTTAAACTCTATAAAATACCAATGACACTGAATTAGTTTAATGAATAGTAATAACATTTTTATATGTCAGTTTTGTAATGGCATGATCCAATTAACCTTTTAAATTGATAAGATTATGTTCGTGCATGTTTGATAAGTTCGTGCACGTCTGATGTTTAAGCCACGAACCAACACGGATAGTCTGTACCGGATTTGAATTTCCTTGGCTAAAATAGCTTCAAAAAACATTTTGTATTTACTACCTAGTAAATTTTTTTTTTGCGGATGTAGCTTTTAGGATTCAAACCGGAACCTCTCTCTGCATGTATAACTTTCTCTTTAACCATCTCACCATTCTTACTAGCATATGCTATGACACTCAAAATAGTTTAACATGAAAACCAGTCAATTACTGAGTTGTAGGCTAAGTCTATGCCACATCGTTATCCACTAGCAATAATTACACACGAAACCTTATGCAAGCATGAAACATCATTCACAATCTATTAAATTCTACAAATCAACATGCAAACATATCCAATCATCATCTTTTATATTATTTTTATAATATTTTAATATATCTATCTATCATTTTTACAATACTTAACATGTACTCATTCATAAATTTCATATTAAAGTGTGGGTATCATTTTGTTTGTTTCATTATTAATACTGATAAACCCTATCGTTTCATTAATTTTTTCTTATCTTTCGCTTCTTGCAATACAAATCTTGCCCAACAATCTAATATTTCATATAAAATTTTCTACATAGTTTACTAAATTTATTTTCCTTCAAATATGGCTTGGCAACTTGTTTTTATATAGTCTGTTCCTACCCAAAATCATTTGTAGATTTGAAAGAACTCTAATGCATATTCGGGCAATGTAAACAATCTTAATAAAAAAGGGTCAACTTGTCTTAGATTTTGTTGAACTTTGCAACTTTAATATTCTTTATCCAATTTATTTCTTTTTAAACCACTGCTGGAGAATAGCACATTTGTTCCGGTTGACACCCCCCTTAGTCCCGTTTGTCAAATCGGACTACGAATCCGGACTAAAGATTGCTATTTTAGTCCCGGTTGTCAAACCGGGACTACGAATCGGGAAGACGAGCCACCAATCGGGACTAAAGATGGTGGGGACTAAAGATGGCGGCGCCACGTGGCTGGCTCCGTCATCTTTAGTCCCGGTTGGTGGCTCCAACCGGGATTACAGTTTTTTTAATTTTTTTAATTTGCTCCTGCTGTTAGCTTGCTGCTGCTTGCTTATACATATATATATATATATATATATATATATATATGCAAATATGCATATATATATATATATATGCAAATATGCATATATATATATATGTGTGTGTAAATACATATAACACACACATATATATAACACATAACATACATATATATGCAAACAACATCGAAATTATTTTTTTTCAACGATCGAATACAACAAAAATGCAACAATAAAATTCATACATATATACAACAAATTGTCCACAAATTTGTTCTCACATATATACAACAAAATCGTCCACTATATATACAACAAAATACAACAACAACATCAATTTTTCGTTCGCCATTGCCGTCGGCTCGCCGCTCGCCGCCGCCTTTGTCCCGCTCGCCGCCGGTGAGGAGATGGCGCCCGTCGCCCGCCACCTCCTCCCCCCCGCCGCCATCTCCTCCCCTTGCAGGGAGAGAGAGAGGGAGAGAGAGAGAGGGAGAGGGAGAGGGAGAGGGAGAGGGAGAGGGAGAGGGAGAGAGTTGAGGGGAGAGGGAGAGAGATCTGAAAAATGTGCTAAGTGTTGAAGGAGAAGACGATGCGCACTAGGGATATATATAGCCCTGAATTTTTAGTCTCGGTTGGTATCACCAACCGGGACTAAAGATAATTTCCCGCTATTTTTAGTTCATCTTTAGTCCCGGTTGGTGCCACCAACCGGACTAAAGATAATTTTCCGCTATTTTTCCAAATTTATTTGGTCCCGCCTAGGGTTAACAATTAAATAATTAGTAAATAGGGCCAAATTAAACTCATTAAATATAGGTTTAAAATAATAATATCAAAATTTAATCAAACATAGATAATCCTAGACATTAATGTACTCTTCTAGATACTGTTTCTCTTTTGCCCCTCTCTATTTTTCATATTCATCTGAAGTTGTTGTTTTTTTGGAAAAATTCGATTTTTTTATTTTTTTATATTTTTTATGGACTTAGGAGCACACGAGAGGTAAACACAGAAAATTTGAGCGTAAACGTGGTTTGTAAAAAATTCGAAGACACGCTCGAATCGAAAAACATCCGGCTCGAAAAGCAACCTTCTAAGGTTTTTTGGGCAAAATAAAATCTCCGAACGCGGCGAGGCGTGGACGAACGCATCCGAAATTTTTTTCTCATTGATTTTCATATATGAAACGTTTCAATCGGAGTCCGTATACGAAAGTTATGGCCGTTTTAAAAACCGACTCCAATTTAGAGGATGAAACAAGAACAATGCGCGTAAAACTTGTTACACGCGAATAAAGTAGACGTGACGGCCAAGGTTGGAATGTTCTTATCAATATTTTACATCCCTCCGATTTGTATATTATCACCAAAATATTTTTGCAAAAGATTTTATATATTGGGAATCATTAGTTAATAACAATATGATGATATATAATTACAATGTAATGATTAAATTAAAGCTTCCTTCTATCTTCAATCACCCACTCCACACAACACCACATTCTTTGAAATTACATATCCCCTCAAATTAATTTTAGGCCATTTAAACTATATAGCAAAATTTGTATATTTTTATTAGATTCAGTTAAAAAATAAACACATTTACTTTTGTCCCGGTTGGTGTTACGAACCGGGACTAAAGATCTAAATAATATTTAGTCCCGATTCGTAACACCAACCGGGACAAAAAATGGGATCTTTAGTCCCGGTGGATGCTACAAACCGGGGCTAAAGATGACCGTCGGCCTGACATATTCTAACAAGAATCTAACCGGGACTAAAGATGATCTTTACTAAAGGTCCTAGAGATTCGTTGCCTTTAAGATGATCTTTAGTCTTGGGTATAACTTAAACCGAGACTATTGTGAATTTGAGCATTTTAACCGAAAATGATTTATGCAGCGGTGAACTGTCATTTAATTATCATGTCGGGGTTGATACTTAATGTACTATCAATCTATTGAATAACAGATTGGTTCGGGTTTTGTGTTACGAATCAATCATGATACTCACTTCCTACCCTCTTGTTGATACCAAGAATCAGCTCTGATACATTGGTGCCGCCGTGACGATTCTAAAAGAATAGACAGTGATCAGCTGGTTCAGAAGGTCATTTCTTTGCTAGTGTGGGCTCCGACTTAAAAAAATGTTATAGTTGATGTCTCTAGCATTAAAAATAAAAATATTTTTGATCGACTTGCAATTACGGTAAACCAAGGGTATTTATGCGATTCATCTTATTTATACTTTATTTTCATTTTAGATAAAATCTCACATTAGCCTACGAACTCTATATATATCTTCCTAAAAACACACTCTCTCTATTACATATAATGTACAAACTATTATCCCATCAATCTATTGAACAACAGTATTGGTTCAGGCTTCGTGTTATGAATCAATCATGGTACTCACTTCCTAGCCCTGCTTATTGATACCAAGAACCAGCTCTGATACATTGGTGCCACTGTGCCAGTTCTAGAGAAATACGGTGATCATCCGGTTCAAAAAGGTCAATTCTATGTTAGTATAGGTATAGTCGATGTCTCTAGCATTAAAAATATTTTCAACTTACAATTGTGGTAAACTAAGGCTATTTGTGCGACCTGTATTATTTATACTTTATTTCCATTGTAGATAAAACTTCACATTAGCCTACAAACTCTATGTATATCTTCCTTGAAAACACACACTCTTCATATATGTATGTGCGAAAAATGCAGAAATCAAAGCTTTGCCAAATAGGCGTTGGGCCCAGGTTGTTTCCGGTTTGGATTGTAAATTTGTAATACGAAGTTTGGTTTTTTAAATTTTGTTTTAGACATTTTCCCGTCTTATTTGTATTGCAATCATAAAAGCAGAGCACGTGCAACAATTAAAAGTTGCAGATAAAACACTAAAATTAACCTAAAATTGAATTTTAAAATTCACAATAATCTTGGATTATAATCTAGAATTCAAAATTAAGACTTTGACATATGACTGGAACTGGAAAACCTGACGTTGGTTCTATTTTCCTGTGGGCAGCCGTCAAGGAAAAAACACGGCAAAACATTTTTATATTCGTCAATGTCAATCAAACTAAGTGAATTTCTGCATTGAACGTGTATACTTATCTTCAAAGTCTGTTTGACGGTTGGCCCATCTAAAAATAAATTATTTAACTTACTTATGTTATACTGTATCATATTTCCCAACCTTTATTCTTTCTTGTCATGGAACTGTAAAAAAATATGTATGCATCGAAGGGTGGCAGTTTCTCAAAGACAAATAATACTAACATGCGAGCATATAATACCATCGTTTAGACTTTAGCATATGAGCATAAAAAAATTAAATTTTAAAACTTAATTTGAAGTTAATTTTAAGTTAGTTTTAGGGTTTTTTCATCATAGTATTTTTATTTTTAATCACTAAAAGTATTTATATAAAAATTGTATTTATATTTTTAATCGTTAATAAACCGTCTTGCTTACTTATAATAAGTATAATAGGTATAAGCGAAATCTTTATAGTGATCATGGATGCCTTGTCTCTCGGTGCAATGATGGATTATGCACAGTACAGCAGATTGCTTTTCTTTGCTTCTGTGCCTTTGTCCTACACCCTCTTTGTCTAGAAAGTTCTGGAATCCCAACCGAGATCGGAGTGAAAGCGGGACAAGAGATATTGGGAGTCTCAATTAGCGGTAGAAGTACGTCCTTGTCAGCTCACTATTTTATTTTAATGTCTTTGTTTTAAGTAATTGTTTATCTTAAAACTTTAATCATTTCTAACAACAAACTTATATGTCATATTATTGAAGGGAGGACGAGAGGGAGGAGTTAGCAGAAACAAGCTCGTTCGATGACTGCTCGATGACTGCTGCGCCCTCGCCTCCTCCGTTTTTTTAGATAATGAAAACTTTCATTAGATTCAAATAATTACATAAGGTAATATAAGGTAATACAATTCATTGAGTCACCTTCGACTTCTGTAAAGACTGCACACAGCCAAAAAGAAACAGAAGAACAAAAGACACACTCAACTCAGAACCCTAACACAAAAGAAGGCTAGAAAGTGGCTAGCGATTCGTAGACTAAACCGCCACACATGTTTTCGGGTAAAAAACTCTAGCGTCACCCAGTCCTGTTAGAGATAAAGATGAGATTCATGCATGCGCATCTGTTACGGATAAGACACTATACCTTGGTATTCTTTATCTTCTGAGTAGATAAGATTAGATGCTTGTTAGTTGCAACTAATTGTAATCTCAATCCTGTATAATGCCACGCTAGGGGCTCTTCTAGCCTAATTAACATGTAACGCGGCCTCCACAAGAGGTGAAAACGCTTCTACAATCTTTTCATGGTATCAGAGCCTTTCCTTCTCCACAAAATATCACGTGCATCTACAATATGACAAGCTCTTCCAGCACCTCAATCAATTCTCTGGGCAGCGCCACTGTAAATCCTCTGGACGGCCATGCTGTCACAGAAAAGCTTAACAAGAGCAATTATCTTCTCTGGAAGGCACAAGTTCTTCCTCCCATCCGTGGTGCTCGCCTGGAAGGGTACCTGACAGGTGCTGTCAAAGTACCAGAACCAGAGATTGGGACTGAAAAAGATGGCAAGATCATCATGAAGAGAAATCCTGAATATGAGACTTGGATCGCATCAGATCAACAAGTACTCGGGTATATTCTTTCCTCTCTCTCAAAAGAAATTTTAACCCAAGTTGCAAGTTTATCTACTGCTGTAGAAGTATGGAATTCAATCTCGAATATCTTCTCAACACAGAGCCGTGCGTGTTCTATCAACACACACATTGCTCTTGCTACTCTGCAAAAAAGAAACTTGTCAGTTGCTGAATATATAGCGAAGATCAAGGCTTTGGCTGATGAAATTGCTTCAGCACGCACAACCTTAGCCGATGAAGAAATCAGTGCTTATATTATGCCGGACTCGATGCAGATTTTGAGCCGGTAGTATCCTCCATTGTTGGTCGCACTCACCCTATCTCTGTGTCTGAAATCTATGCACAGCTATTAAGCTTCGAGAACCGGATGAAGCTGCGCCATGAATCCACGTATTCCTCGGTCCAGCTTGCCAGACGAGGACGTGGCGGAGGCGGTTTCAGCCAGAACAGGGGCGGCAGACAAAATTTTCTAGATGGAGGACGTCGCGGTCGTGGCAGATCAAGTCGTGGCCGTGACAGCACTGGAGGATTTGGTGGTCGCAGCAACAACACAAGCAACAGATGTCCTGTTTGCCAATTATGTGGTAAAACATGGCATATGGTGTTTGATTGCTGGTACAAATTTGATGAGGATTTTGTCCCACCGAGAAAAGTGCTGCTGCCATCTCAAATTCGTATGGAGTTGATACCAATTGGTATATGGCCACTGGTGCAACTGATCACATCACCAGTAAAATTGAGAAATTAACAGTTCGTGACAAGTACAACAGCAAGGATCAAGTCCACATGGCAAGTGGATCAGGTATGGATATTGATCATGTTGGTCATTCAGTTGTTAACACCCCTAGTAATCACAAATTATTACTCAAAAATGTTCTTCATGTTCCAAAGGCTAAAAAGAATCTTGTTTCTGTTCATCATTTTCTCTATGACAATCATGCTTTTCTAGAAGTTTTCCCGTTCTATTTTTTGATAAAGGATCGGGTCTCGAAGAACACTCTTCTTAAAGGATGGTGTCATCATGGACTCTTTCCTCTTCCTTTAGCATCCAGAGAAATCCACATGATCACAAAACCCACGGTCACTAGATGGCACAACCGCTTGGGACACCCATCTCTACCAATTGTTCATCGAGTCATTAGCCAAAATAATTTACCTTGCTTAGCAGAATCTATTCAAGAGTCAGTTTGTGATGCCTGTCAAAAGACCAAGAGTCATCAATTACCTTATCATAAGTCTACAAGTGTCTCTAAATTTCCTTTAGAATTAATCTATTATGATATGTGGGGTCTCGCCCGACTCGTTGGAGGCAAAAAGTATTATGTAAGCTTTATAGATGATTTCAGTAAATTTACATGGATATATTTGCTGAAATATAAGTCTGAAGTCTTTGAAAAGTTTCATGAGTTTCAAAGTCTTGTTGAGAGATTGTTTAGTCGTAAAATCATCACATTGCAGTCTGACTGGGGTAGAGAGTATGAGAAACTACACTCCTTCTTTATTAAAATTGGCATCACTCATCATGTTTCATGTCCTCACACACATCAACAGAATGGATCTGCAGAACGGAAACATCGTCATATTGTGGAAGTTGGGCTATCTCTTTTAGATCAAGCATCTATGCCTCTAAAATTTTGGGATGAGGCATTCCAGGTAGCCACTTATCTGATTAATAGAACACCCAGTAAAGTTCTCAACTTTACTACACCACTGGAACGCCTGTTTCAAAAAAAACCAAATTACTCCTCTCTTCGGGTTTTTGATTGTGTATGTTGGTCCCATCTTTGTCCTTATAATTCTCATAAACTTCAGTTTCGATCCCAACAGTGTACTTTCCTTGGCTATAGCAATCTTCATAAAGGATTTAAATGTCTTAATATTAATTCTGGACGAGTCTATATTTTCCGTGATGTTATTTTTGATGAGACTGTTTTTCCATTCTCCAGTTTACACTACTACAAAAACATGCATAGATGTCGGCTTAATACGTGTCGGTTCAGTAAAAACCGACACCTATTAAAGCAATAGGTAGCGGCTCTAAAGAAAAACCGACACCTATACTATAGGTGTCGATTTTTAAAAACCAAGCACCTATAATATATTATAGGTGTCGGTTCTAAAGAAAAACCGACACCTATAGTATAGGTGTCGGTTTTTTAAAAAACCCGAAACCTATAATATATTATAGGTGTCGGTTTTTTAATAAAACCGACACCTATAAAACGAGCCGAGCCGCACAGCATAGTATAAACCGGTCGGTTAGTCTCATCCACTCATCTCACTCTCAATCTCATCCTTATCTTCTCACTCTCACCCTCACTCTCATCTCAAGTCGACGGGAGGAGGGGAGGCGGTGGAGGCCGGGATGGCGGCGGGAGGAGGGGACGCGGTGGGAGGGTGGCGGCGGAGGCCGGTTTGGCGGCGGGAGGAGGGGAGGCGGCGGAGGCCGGGACGGCGACAGGAGGAGGGGAAGCGGAGGAAGAGGGATGCGGCGGGAGGAAGGGAGGCGGCGGAGGCCGGGATGACGGCGGGAGGAGGGGACGCGGCGGAGGCCGGGACGGCGACGGGAGGAGGGGACGCGGAGGAGGAGGGACGCGGCGGGAGGAAGGGAGGCGGCGGAGGCCGGGATGGCGGCGGGAGGAGAGGACGCGGCGGGAGGGCGGCGACGGGAGGGGTGGAGGCGGAGGCCGGGACGGCGGCGGGAGGGCGGGGGAGGACTGGATTTGGTGAGGGGAGGCGGCGGCGGTGGTGGAGGTTCCCTCCCCCACCGGATCTGGCGAGGGAAGGTGGCGGCGGCGGTGGAGGTGCCCTCCCGCCACCGGATCTGGCGAGGGAAGGCAGCGGCAGCGGCAGAGGTGGGCGGCGGCGACGCCCTCCACTACTTGTTTCTTCCCTGATTCGCTTTTTATTGAATTTTCTTATTCTTGATATTTATTGATCTTGTGCACTACTTTTTCTTGATTGTGGTTGATATGTGAATATGAATGATTATTGTTGTTGAGAATTGAGAATATTATTGGAGAATATTGTTGATTACTGATCTGTGAATATTGTTGTTGTTCATGCGCCCGAGGGTGAGGGGATGTAGGGAAACTATGGGGGAGGAGCTGCTCGATGTATCGCTCGAATCGAGCCGATGCATCGAGGTATTTTTTTGAGCTCATGAACCTCAAAGGTGCCGGTTCCTAAACCGGCACCTTTGAGAAGAAAAAAAGGTGCCAACTAATAGGTGCTGGTTGGGAAACCGGTACCTATTAGGGTTTCTCAACCAGCATCTATAACATTTTCTGTAGTAGTATTACATTCTAATGCCGGTGCTCGTCTCCAATCTTAAATACTCCTTCCATCTTCCCTGTTAAATCCTACTAGGGGTGCACAAAATAGTCACTTGATTAATACTCCTAACCGTGCTAATAATTGTTCCGAGTGTGATGCTACAGATTGCAGGACCAGGTCCTCTTCTGCCCACAGGGAGTCAGCCTCGCCCGGCGTATGCGATAATGAACACGCAGCTGCTTTCCCTGGCACAAGCGACCATGAACCTTCCTCTGCCCGCATGGAGTTGGCAGAGCCTGATGCATGTGATGATCACGCAGCTAATTCATCAAGCCACGCAGTTGCGCCTGGAGCATGCAACAACCACTCAGCTACTGGTTCACCAGGCCACGCGGCAGCTCCAGACTCGCCCGGCTACGCAGCTGCTGCTTCACCGAGCTCGACAGACCACGTGGCAGCTGCTGCTGCTTCCGGCCATGTTGCTGCTACACCAGGCCATGCAGCTGCTCCAGCTCCTTCGTCCAGCACATGTTACCATGGCCATGCAACTGATGACAACATCTCCTCTGCCAATAATGATGCAGCACACACCACTGATCAGGAGCAACATTGATCAGAACATGGTGATGCAGAATCTTGATATACCGACGGCACTATACGGTATGACAAACATGGGTTTCTTTTATGTTCTAGTACACTTCAAATTAGTGAACCTCGCAGTCTCAGTGAAGCACTGATCGATGCAAACTGGATGAATGCAATGGATGCAGAATATCAAGCTCTTATGAACAATAAGACTTGGCATCTGGTTTCACCGGTCAAAGGTATGAATATTATTGATTGTAAGTGAGTTTATAAAGTTAAAACAAAGTCTGATGATAGCCTAGAAAGATATAAAATATGCCTTGTGGCCAAAAGGTTAAAACAAAGGTATGGTATAGACTATAAGGACACGTTCAATCCTGTAGTCAAAGCTGCTACAATCAGAATTGTTCTATCCATTGCTGTGTCTAGTGGATGGAGCCTACGTCAGTTAGATGTATAGAACGCGTTCCTTCATCGCGTTCTGAAGGAGGATGTTTACGTAAGGCAACCATCAGGATATAAGGTAAAATCTAAGCCACATTACCTATGTAAGTGAGACAAATCTCTTTATGGCCTAAACCAAGCACCTAGAGCATGGTATTCTAGACTGTACACGAAGTTGAGTGAACTTGGATTTAAAGCATCTAAGTGTTGACGAGAAATTTCTCTCACGCGCTGGCCTGAGAGATCTGCTTAACTCTAGTGCAGGTCCTTCTCGGCTACCTATGCTGTGCAAGGCGTGTCAGTTGGTTTGATCTGTTAACCAACAAGAAAAATAGAGATATATGCGTTAAGTATTAAGTTGGATTTTACTGGATCGGCTGCAGGAGTTAATTTACATATATATGCTATTCCGAAGTGTATTTAAACCAAGTGAATAGAATAGATCGGCCACACCGAGACAATATTAGTCACTCAATCCAAATATACAACAAAATAATAAATACATGTTTTAACAATCTGTCATAAATCCAACCGTGAATCGGCTAATACTCCGATTTATCTTATGAAAAGATATTGATATGAGCTAAATACGCTAAACCTAGATCAGTCGGCTGTCGGCTGAGGCTAACAAACTGATCCTGGCTTAGGGCATTTAATTAGAGCAAGATCTTAATATAAGAGATGGTTTTTATAATCCTGATAACAAATATATCAAAAGAACATTAAAACAGATAAGGCCGGTTGAAATCCCGGCACTGTCTCTAAGCAAAATATATCTAGCCGAACAGATCATAAAAGCTCTAAAAACAACTTAATAGTTCAACCCTGATGCAGCATCAAGTATAAAAAGAACAGTCTGATCTATTGTAGCTAATGTAAATACCTCGAGACGGTGGATATCGCATATAATCTAGGACAACCTTTAGATCTAGCTCTATCGGCTACCGATTCCTGACAGAAGTAAGCCGATGACAAGACAGATCTAAACGTTGTTCTAGATTATATGCAATATATGATAACTAGCACATCATAAATCATCGAATTTAGAGTGTTATAGTGATGGAAGCATTAAATTCGACGAGATACACCACTAATGACAAACATTTACCTAAACTTGGGGATCGAAACGATGCAGCCCAAAGCCGGATCAGTTGTTCGTCTGAATAAAAAGGAGGCGATGCGTCGAAGGTTGTATTGATTGTGATTGTTTCATTTTACAGAGGTTTCGGGTCCTATTTATACCCAAGTACAACAAAGACCACGCTAAATACGACTGCAACTAACTACTATATCTATACGACAAAAGCGCGGGAAGCAATTTTTTGCCGCCTTTACAATAGGGTTATCTCTAAACAAATCTCTAATTTACATACATTCGCCGTTATGGGACTTTATCCCTAGATGGCAATATCTCTTAATGCGCAATTTGGAAACCGAATCTTCTATTTTATCTCAAAATATCTGCATCAGAAACGGCTTCGACTTCTTTGAACTTGGGATCGGCTATCGGCTGTTCTCGTCCGATTCAACCTTAGCCGACTGGCTTCGCAGCCGATCGCATTTCAGCCGACCCGGCCTCTGTCTCTCCGTCAAATCAGCCGATCCGATTCTACTTCAACCTCAGTTAGGACTTAGGGATTTGGTTACCAAATTTAGCGTAACACATGCCCCCAAGTCCGTGATATGAAATGTTACGATTTGTCGCCCTTTCGAATTCTCGCTCTTTTCTTACCTAAACCGTTTCGCTGCCAAAAACATCCTTTAAATAATCCTTCCCTCTTACCGAAATGGCCACGCTTTCATTTTCACGCTCGCGCACTCCGCGACCAGCTTTGTCTTTCCTCTCTGGCGATTCCTCGGCGATCTCGGCGAGCTCGGCGATTCCTGCGACCAAAAGCTCGAATCCACCCCAGCGATCTTGATGGCTTCCTCCACCACCGCCGCGTCGACCACCGCTGCCGCTGAGTTCCCCGTGGTACGTCCCAATTGGCTCAAAATCCCTCTTTCTCTACTTCTCTTTTTCTTAATTGGCATTCTAGGGTTCTTGATTTGTAATCCCCTCCCCCTTTTTTGACAGTAGCACCTGTCCCATCAGATAGCAATCCCCAGTCTCACTCAAGAAAAAAGATATTTCCTCAGCCCTATCGGCAATGCTGATCCTACTGACATCATAATAGCCGAAACCGATAGGATGCCTTACAACATGAGAAAACCATCCTTAAATCACTGGGCGGGCACTTTTAAGTCATGGCCGACCACGGATAACGCCTGGATCGAATGGTACAAGAGAGTGCAATCGGCTAAACAAGCCCAGTGGGAGGAATCAAGGATAACTCAGTGCTTAGCTCTGTCTACGACCAATATGGAAAAAGATGAGCCCCTCATGTCAGCCGTAACTTACTTTTGGAATGACACTTTCAATGCCTTTATGTTTCATCAAGGCCCCATGACTATAACCTTAGCCGATGTAGTTATGACAACCGGGCTGGACATCTTGACATCGGCTAATCCTGGAGACCTGAGCAGAAAGGGCCAATATCAGTTCAAAACAAAGGCCATTGGTGGATGGAGTGGCTACATTGCCCAGAACATGAAGGATGGATCAGTCAGCCATAGGGAACACGCCGCATTCCTTATGATGTGGCTGGAAAAGTTTGTGTTCTGCGGTTCAAGCTGTGGGCCGACTGCCAATTAGCAGGTTGTAGCCGAATCCCTAACCGAAAGAAGGAAACTTGCTCTGGGCAAATATCTTCTCGGCTATCTGTACCAGACTCTCCATCAGGCCGACGCGAAGATAGCCGCCAACGCTCCCGTCAACACCGGCGGCCCCTGGTGGTTCCTGCAAATCTGGCTCGTGTTGTTGACCCAGAAGATAGCCGGTCGGCTACCCTGACCGAAGCCCGTTTCCCCCGCTTGGAGCCGATCGAAGATGACGACGGCAACGAGATCACCACCACGAGATGCATGAGCTATGGAGAAGCGGCAGCAACGCACGCGGGTTCGAGGCAATCGGCTGATCTGCTGGCTGAGTGATTCATCTCTCTATATGACGGGCTCTCCCACGATAACTGTACTTGGTACTTCTACCGGGACCGAGCGCTGTTCGAGCTGCCGATCGACTTCAACTTGGAGGAGATCAACTCAGCCGAGAACCCCAAGTGCAGAGAGCTGTTCATTGCCGCTCTCACCCCTTGCATTCTGTCAACCGGGATTCACCAAGGCCGATCAGTGGCCAAGAGTTATGAGTTCTATTACCCCGTGTCGGCTGCCAGGCAGTTTGGGTTTGGGCAACTGCCCATCGGCTGTTACTATGCCGATAAGATCGAGACCAGGGGGTTTGTGGACCAGGCCCTCATCATGCATCGGCTGCTGAACATAGCCGGTCCCCCCTCGGCAATATTGGTGAGATGGTGTTGGTGTACAAGAAGAGCGCGGCCTACGGCCGTTGGTGGACTGAGATTAAACAACACATCTTCCATCAACGGTCTTCTTACTACGTCAACTCACTGCTGCCTGAAGAAATCCCTTTGGTAAGTTTTGAACTTCAAATCATTCTTCTTCTCGCATCACCGGCTATCGTAATCGACTAACACTTGTCTCCTTTCGTTCGCAGGAAACTGAAACAGAACGGCCGGTGGTGAGCAACTCTGGGACTCCCATCGAGTATCGCCTAGGTGTCCTGCCAGATGGAGGTGGCCTCGCTTCGTTGGCGATCAGCTGGGACGCGTCGAAATTGGTGTCCTTACTACATGGCAAACGCGCGAGCCGATAGCCCAGAAGAAAAGAGCTGCACCCTCGCAAAGCCATCGGCCGCGCCTGCCCCAAAGAAGAAGAAACAACCGATCGCGCCTGCCGACAGCCTTCCTTCAGTGGATCCGAGCGTCGAGCAACCCACCTTTAGGAAGCCATGGCCGACAAAGAGATGCCAACGGCCGTCAGGGCAGTGGCCGAATCTGGCAGTTCGAGCCATCAATCTGTTAGCCCTCCAGCCGATAATCCGCCGGCTCCAACCCTTCCCACGAAGAAACAACTGGTAAGTCTTCACCTTATCGAGCTTGGCTTCAATATGATATTACTCTGTACTCAGCCGAATGTGTCCCTTCTAGGTTAATAAATCAACTGGCCGCATGCCGCTCGTGCTCCATCAGTAATTACTTCTTTCGGCTTGCGCCTTAGCCTGTGAATTTTAGCCGACTTGACTGCTAATACTTGTCTTTCTTTTACAGCCTCCTCGATCTCCATCGGCTGCCCCCAAGCGTTGAGCGAACGCACATCGTCGGCCGTGGGTGACCAAGGAGTTGGAGATACCTCAGAACCGGCCGAAGCTGAAGCAGAAGCTGACCCAGTGCCCACGGCGAAGGTAAGTTCACTCTTGCCCTCTTTCTCGCAATATCTTGAGCAATCAGCCGTTTGATCTAATCTCGCTGTTCCTTTTACGCAGTCTTTGGCCGATCTGCTTTCCTTCGACATCAAGGAGTTCCTTGGTGAAGATGAGGGAGAGACGACCAGTCCTAGCGAGGCCCCAACCGACGAGCTCAAGGAAAGGCTCGAAGATATACGCCATCAGCTGGACATCAACATCGACAGGCTCGAGGAGGAATGTGGATCGGCCAGGAGCCGATTCTTCGAGATCGAGGGCCAACTCCCAGACGACCTAGCTGCCAAGATCTCGGCCGCAGTCTGCATTGATATACATCGGTCAAGGCTTGGACGCGCCATGCAGCGTATGGTTGAAAGGCTTGCCCAAGCCGACATAACCGCCAAGATCCAAGACACGGTGAAGACTGTGGAGGTCGAAAAGGCAAAATTGAATGAGCTGGAAGCTGGCCCAAGCACCTCCCAGGTCCAGATTGCTAATCTGAAGGAGAAAGAGGCCAACTTGATGAAGCAACTGGAGGATTGCCACGCCGAGATCGCCGCCGAGGAGAAAGCACTGGCCGACTTGCCCAAGACTACCGAAGATCAAAAGGGCAGGCTGACAGCCACGATCAAATATTTGAAAGAACTCCACAAATCGGCTAAAGTGCTCCCCGACTCCGATGCTGAAGATCAAGCCATCGTCGACGAAGTCAATGCGATAAAGGCCGCGGCAATATCGGCCATAGACACATTTTTGGCTCAATAGCCGATGTAATAGCTTAATATAACTTGTTAACTTTTGAAATGGTGTTTGTGAATGAAATCGGCTTCGGCCTTATGTATCGTTTTTAATTTAACCGTCGACTCCAAAACCACTTATACCAAAACTTAGGGATTTCGGCCTTGTGCGTTTGGTCATGTTTGCCGATTCCGAAATCGCATCGCGGCTATCGTTCCCAACACTTGCATTATGACCGCCGTTCCCAATTACTCACGAAATTCTTAAGTCCGCACGTCTTGTCTTCTCATGACCGGCTTAGATCTTGTACTCAACCTGATGCTAGGCCGATCTCGGAAATGTTTTAAAAACCTTTATTGACTGCCGATTATGATGACTGCCGACAACGACGCTTGAAAGCATTCGATTCCCGTAATAATGCCGATTACAAAGCCCAAATTTTTTTTGATGTCCACCTTTCTGCAATCGACTCGAATCTTGTGTGTGTATATGCTCCCTAATTTTGTTGATGTCTTCAATGTCGACAAAATTATGAACTGAAGTCAAATTTCACTTCGTTGTACTCGCTATCGGCCAATAGCAGCTGATTATAGAAATTAGGGGAAAAACGTGCCATAAAAATGGCCTAAAGGCGATGCCTAACTAAAACAGGGCATCGGCTAGCACGAATCGGCCAAACAAACAGCCGAATCACGAGTTGATCCATACGCTTGGGTAGTATTTTTTCAAGTATTTCCCATTAAGAGCCCTTCCAAACACTTCTCCATCTAAGCCTTCTAGCATATAAGCATCTGTGGATCTTGAAAGGCCCTTCCCAATTTGGTGACCACTTGCCAAACTTATTGTCTCTGGATCCAATCGGCAGTATCAATTTCCAAACAAGTTCGCCCTCTTCAAAAGATTTAGGCACAACCTTTTTATTATAATGTCTGGCTACTCGTTCTCTATCCCTTGTAACTTTTTCCAAGGCCCTCATCCTGGATAAAACTAAGTCGTCTGATTCGTCCACCATCAAGTGATAATAATCATCGGCTGTGAGTTGGTCCTGTAGTTGAATGCGCCTTGAGCCGATGACACTTTCCCATGGTTGCACCGCCTCATGCCCGTAGACTAGCTTGTATGGAGGGACTGAATTGATCCATGGCATGCCATCCGATATGCCCACAGTGATTCGGCTAATCGGCTGTGCCATTGCCTGGGGTACTCAGAGATCTTTATTTTAATCAATTTAATCAAACCTTTATTTGAAGCTTCGGCTTGCCCGTTGGCCTGTGCGTAGTACGGCGAAGAATTAAGTAGCTTGATCCCCATGCCATCGGCAAACTGAACAAATTCGTCTAATATGAATATAGATCCCTCTCCATTGTAATTGTTTGTGGGACGCCAAAATGGTAGATAATATGTTCTTTAATAAACTCAATTGCGTCTTTAGAGTCAACTTTCTTTAAGGGAACTGCTTCCACCCATTTTGTAAAATAGTCTGTTGCCACTAGAATAAACTTGTGCCCTTTGCTTGAGGGTGGATTGATATGACCGATCATGTCAATGCCCCATCCTCTGAACGGCCAAGGCTTGATGAATAGATTCATAGCCGATGCTGGTGCTCGTTGTATGGCGCCGAATTTCTGACAATCCAGGCAACCCTTGTAATACTTGAAACAGTCCTCCAGTATTGTCGGCCAGAAATATCCTGCTCGCCGAAGTAGCCACTTCATCTTATGAGCCGATTGATGCGGCCGCAAATCCCTTCATGCACCTCTCCGATAGCCACTTTGGCTTGATCGGCTCCCAAACACTTAAGCAACACACTATCAATCGTCCGATAATACATATCTTCATCGAGCAAAACATATCTTAGTGCCTTATATCGCAGTTTCCTTGTAGCCGATTGAGAGGGGTTCTTGAGATAGTTGTAAACTTCAAACCTCCAATCATCGGCTGTAATGGCAGCAATTTCGATTTCAATATCTCTTATCATCGGCCTGTAGCCGAATGCCCCTTGAGCTAAATCATTGGCCTCAATATTTTGTTCTTTAGGGATATGCTTCAACGTGACTAGCCAAAAACCTTCCATCAATTCCCGGCATTGTTGATAGTAGATCATCAGCGCATCGTTTTTGTATTCGTACTCTCCTGACAACTGTTTGATGACCAACAGTGAATCTCCCATTATTTCGATGGCGTCGGCTTTAACTTCCTTGAGTAGATGCAATCCTTTAAGTACAGCTTTGTATTCGGCTTGGTTGTTTGTAGCATGGGGGTTAATAGTGAAAGCAAATTGAAAACTTGCCCCCTAGGCGAAGTAATGACCAAGCCAATGCCGCAACCATTGGTGCAAACAGAGCCATCAAATATCAATGTCCAAGGCATGATTTCTACTGAGTCGATTGAGTCATTCCTGTGCTCCACGATAAAATCGGCTATAGCTTGTCCTTTGACTGCCCTGGGTGCCTGATACCTCAAATTAAACTCTGTTAGAGCAAAACTCCACTTCCCAATTCTTCCTTTCAATACCGGAGCCGATAGCATGTGCTTAACTACATCGGTTTTATAGATTATTGTGCACTCGTTGGATAGCAGATAATGCCTTAACTTGGTACACGAAAAATATAGGCATAGGCATAGCTTCTCCACTGGTGAATACCTTGTTTCTGCATCTAGGAGCCGTCGGCTGAGATAGAAGATAGCCTTTTTCTTGCCCTCAACCTCTTGGATTAAAATCGAGCCGATTGACTTATCATCGGCTGATAGGTACAACATGAATGGTATCTTTTTTTGTGGAGGCATTAAAACTGGAGGGGAGCTTAGATAATCCTTGATATTGTCCAAAGCCTTTTGTTGCTCTGCCCCCATGTGAATGCTTGATCAGCCTTCAGCCAAAGCAGTGGTGTGAACGGCTCCATCTTTTTTGAAAGATTGGCTATGAACCGCCTGATGAAGTTGATTTTGCCGATCAATGATTGAAGCTGCTTCTTGTCCTTCGGAGGTTGTATCGTTTTGATAGTGTTTATGCTTCTTGGTGTGACCTCAATTCCTCTTTCATGAACAAGAAACCCTAGAAATTGCTAGGCCGATACACCGAACGCACACTTCAACGAGTTCATCTTCAGGACATATTTTCTTGTCCGCTCCAAAACCTGCCTCAAATCGGCTCTATGGTCCTCTATCTCCCTGGACTTGACAACGACATCGTCGATGTAGATCTCCATCAGAGAGTGGATCATATCATGAAAAATATAGTTCATGGCCCGTTGATATGTTGCCCCAGCATTTTTTAGCCCGAAAGTCATGACGACCCATTCATACAAGCCGATTGCCCCAGGACATGGAAAGGCAGTTTTGTGAATGTCCTCTTTGGCCATGAAGATTTGATTGTAGCCTGCATTGCCATCCATAAAGCTGATAATTTTGTGGTCTGACGCAGCGTCTATGAGCAAATCGGCTATGGACATTGAGTATTCATCTTTGGGGGTAGCTTTATTCAGGTCTCTGAAGTCGATGCATACCCTGAGTTTGCCGTTCTTTTTCAACACTGGGACAATGTTTGAGACCCACTCGGCGTATCGGCAAGGCCAAATGAATCCAGCATCGTATAGCCGAGTTATTTCGACTTTGATCACGTCGTACATATCGGCTTTGAACCTCCTGGGAGATTGTTTGAACGACCGATAACCTGCCTTGATTGGCAGTTGATGAACGACAATAGATCGGCTAAGACCGGGCATCTCGAAGTACTCCCAAGCAAAACAGTCTTTATATTCCTTTAATAAATCAATGAGCTGGGATCTACAATGAGGAGATAGGTTTTTGCTAATATACGTCGGCCTCGGCTTGTCACCAGAGCCGATGTCGATTTCTTCTAACTCATCGGCCGACGTAAAACCTTGCCCGAGCTTGCCATCGCCTTCGTCCGCGGTGTCCATGCCGAAGACGCTTGAGCCCTCCACCATGTCTTGTTCAAAACAGCAGCTGCGGCTCGTCATCTCTAATCGGCTGTATTGTGGAATTGGACACATTTAGAAAATCGACTTGCCAGATTTTCCCAAACGAACAATCAATGCCTTCGATTTTCCAAAGCGGCAAATCGGCACTGACGATGCTAACTGACCTGTCGGCTGGCACGATCTCGATCTTGTCGCCGTCCCATTGGATCAGGCTCTGATGCATTGTAGAAGGAACACAACAGTTGGCGTGTATCCAGTCCCTTCTGAGCAGCAGGCTGTAAGACCACTTCCCATCGATGACAAAGAATATTGTGGGCACGGTCTTATTGCCGATGGTCAGTTCGACGTTCAGGACACCCTTGGTTTCTGACGGGTTGCCGCCGAAGTCCTTGAGCACCATATTGATCTTGATCATGTCTTCGGCTCGTTTGCCTAGTTTTCTGAATGTTGCGTAGGGCATTAGGTTGACTGCGGCTCCCCCATCAACTAGAATCTTGGACATCGGCTTGCCATTAACGAATCCTTTAACGTACAACGGCTTCAGGTGCCGATTTTCGGTCCCCTCGGGTTTGTCAAAAATAGCTTGGTCCGGGGAGAGTGCTAGTTTCGCCAAGTCATCTTTGGTAGTGTCTGCATCGGCTTCAGGAGCGCTGAACGCGGCTGGCAATATGAATACCATGTTGACCGATGCAGAAACTTTGCCTTTCCCCTTGGCTGCCCTCCTGGCTTGATCGGCTGAACTCTCCTTGGCTTGCTCCTCATCGGCTGTGGTGGTTTTCTCTTTGGGGATCCATCGCCTTTTGATTTTACCCAGCCGACGGCGTTGTTCTTGGATCATCTGCCAAACTTCTTCTTCCCTTCCTTCACACTTTAGCCTTTGAATTCTTCGTTTCTGTGTTTTGGTGAAGAGGTCAGAGGGGCACTATTGGGGATTGGCTGATTCTTCATCATCGGCCTCTTCTTCGTCGTAGTAGTCGTCGTTCTCGTTTTCGTCGAAGAGGTCTTGATGGATCGGACCTAGCCGATCGTGAACGGACTGCTGGTGCCGATTGAGCTGAACGGGCCTTGGGACGAACTGAGTTGGACTGGTGATCGGCTGGCTTCTGTGCTCGTCGACGGGGTACTCGCTACAAGCCGGGCAATTTTCTAGCATCGGCAGTCTCATCCCGGTTTCCCAGCAGTGCCTGAAAAATTCACAATGCCAATGGGGATCGACACCGCTGTGATTCCCGTCGTACCGATGGCCTCGTGTTTCTGGCTCTTGCTGATAAAACCTTTCAAAGCGAGCTTCTTTTTGCCAAGATTGCAGTTGGGGGCAGCGTCGGCTGCTCATGTTGATCGGCCATCGATCAGCCGATCGGGCGACGGGGCGCACCATGTTGATTGGCGCGGCTTGGCTTCTAGTCGGCTCGTCTTCTGCATTGACCCCTTTCAATGTTTCGGCTAAGCTGTACGTCATTCTGCGCTGCCAATCAGCTTGCCTGGGGCCGGCTTGAACCATATTGATCGGGAAAGGGTTGCCATTGAAGGGTTACGCGGAGGCTACACTAGCCGAAAACAAAAACTTTTCTACCGCGCAAACCAGGAACACTTGCAAGTAAGGGCCGATAGATCGTTACCGATTGGAGTATGCAGTGGAAAAAGCCAATCAGGGCTATCCGATCTGGAACAGTGTTGATCGATGACAGCCGATTTGCCGACAACCGATTCCCGGGGACAGCCAATTCAACAATCAGCCGATTCGCCGATGTCGCAGCCGATCCGAGTCGTCGGACCGAGTTCTCGCGCCTCGCTCTGATGCGCTTGATCGCAGCTGATTCCACCACAGCCGATTCGTAGCCGATCAACAGCGTCGCAATGTAGCAGCGCCTCTACCGGTATCCACACGTCCGAGGACAGAACGCCGAACACCCTTGTGCTAGCACGCAATGCAAGGCTAGGGTTTGGCTCGAAAGTGGGGAGGGTTTCTGTGGAGATTGATCTCGCCGACTTCTGTTGCACCAAATCAGATTGATTCGGTTTAATTCGATTGCATCAACTCTCCACCCCTCGTCCCTTTATGTAGAGTTGCCGGTTGGGCCTAGAGGCCCATTGGGACTCTATTTTGAATCGGATCCTATCCGAATCTTATAGAGTTGGCTACCCGGACTTCGTAAGCCCATAGGACTCTATCCAATCGGATCCCTATCTGATCGAGCCGTATCCGAGTCCAACTCGAATGCCTGTTCTTATCCCCTTAAGCGTGCGACCCTGTAGGTTCAGGTATACTCGGTTTCGGCTATAGTCTAACTCAACCAACCGTCGGCTCGAGTCCAACTCAGCCGATCTGTCAACAACGGCGCCTAGTAGCACATATTGACACCATAGTATACAAGAATATAATATCGGCTCTGAACCTGTAATGTGTACACAAATCCCTTTACCTCATGATACCAATTAAGCTATAGATAAGATGTGTGCCATCCCTTCAATAGCTTAACCATTCACTCGAACCGTATTGGATTATCTGTCTGTTGATTGACTCCTCAATCAACTTAGCATGGCCATGCATTTCCATAATCCATTACCTCGAGGGGCCCAGAGATATCTCTCCAAAGGAGGGGTAAATTCCATCTTGATCACTCACATCCCACTCCATGTTTTATAGCAAACCCGAAAACTACCTTTATAACTACCCAGTTATGGAATAGCGTTTGGTAGTCCCAAAATAGGCTACTACACATGTTGGAATCCATGGTGATCTCAGGTCTAAGGACTTTGTACCAACACTACCTGAGACCAACTAATGACACATTAATTCCTGTAGTGTCTCATGGTGGGTCTATCCAACAATGTGTTCTCTAACACATATGTCCATGTTTATTGATTTGGTATCTTCATACCCATGATCTATGAGACATGATCATCAATCAATAAACACGCCTATCTTAGAATCATATTAGTTCCAATAATATGATATATGATCAGGGATCATTTAGAAATAGATTCATGCATAAAGAGTCTCTTAAATAAGTCACGTACTTATTGATCAATACAAGATATCTATTTCATGGAACTGAATAACACTTTATTCATAAATACTTAAACATTGACCATGATATCCAACATCTCCATGTTGCCTCTAGGGCATATCACTAACAACCATCTACCTTCGTCGGCCAAGCAGAATCGGCAAACTTGAGTTTCCTGGCCTTTATTGCCAACTGGATCTGCTGCCTGAAGACTTTGCAGTCGTTGGTGGCATGAGATGTAGAGTTGTGCCACTTGCAGTACTTTTTCTTCTTTAGTTCTTCGGCCGATGGGATCACGTGGTTCTCAGGAAGCTGGATCTGTTTCTCCTTGAGCAATAAGTCAAAAATCCTATCGGCGTCATATCTTTTCTCTTTGGCCGTCTTCAGCAGCCACTGGCAGACGATGGCCTTTTTGTTTTTGGCCCATTCGGCTGCCGCCACCTCTGCGTCATCGTCGTTGGAATCGGAGTCTGACTCAACGATGACTTGAGTTATGTTTTTGACAGCCTTCCTGGTGTCCTGAAATCTTTGTTCATGGGCCGTCACTTTCTGTGCCAGATGCGCCAGGCTGTCGAAGTCTTGAGTAGAGAAGCGCTCGCGGATCGGCGCGATCAGGCCATGGAAGGCTAAATCAGCTAGCTGGGCATCCGACAGCACCAGGCTGTAGCATCGGTTCCTCATCTCTCTGAAGCGTTGGATGTATTCTTGAACCGACTCGTTGTGCTTCTGCCTGATACTGGTGAGGTCCGACAACTTCATTTCATGGTTGCCGAAATAGAAGTAGCTATGAAATTATTTTTCGAGATCGGCCCAGCTCTGAATTGAGTTATAAGGCAATGAAGAGAACCAGGTGAAAGCCGATCCCGAAAGAGACAGAGGGAACAACCGGACTCTCAAGGCGTCTGTAGCCGATGCTTCGCCGCACTGCGCCAGGAATCGGCTGACATGCTCGTAGGTCGACACATTGTCTTGCCCTGAGAACTTCGAAAAATCTGGGATCTTGTATAGGTTGGGCAATGGAATCCGCTCAAAATGCTCCGGATAAGGATACCGATACATGTTCCCTGAGTCCTTTGGCTTGAGGCCGAATTGATCGCGCATGACGTCCGCAATCAAATTGGCCCAAGTCTGGTTGTCTTGTTGTATCGGCTCATATCGATCATATGGCACGAGTGCTTGCCGATACAGTGGTGGTGGCGTCTGGGGCCTGTAGTGATGTTCTTGACGGCCTCCCTGATACTGGTAGTGGAGTGAATGATCAGATGGAGGCGGCCGATTTGCCGGTGGTGGAGTTGGTGGACCCGGGAACAGCTGTCGGCCACCGGCGTTATAATGTCTGTCCAGGCCAATCTGGGCAACCGGCTCTAGCTGCCGATTGTTGTCGAACATGTTAGCGATTTGGTCTTGGGGCAGCGGTTGTTGTCGGTTCAGCATGGTGATTACTGGTCTCGCAGCCGATCCGGACGGATTCGGCTAGTTGAGGACCCCTCCTGGCGGCCTTGGTTGTGCTGGCGATGGAATCGGCCGTTGCTGGGTGGCCAACGTCGTGTAACCAGGAAACTGGCTGTCTGTGAAGTACGTCGGCCCCCGCTGCAGCTGGTCGGCTATCTTGGCGTCGACCACGGTAGCGATCATGTTGTTAAGGGTGTTGACAAGGATGCTACTTTGGTTGACCAGCGCATGATGGACGGCCGAATCAATTCGGTCTTGCAAAGTATGCAGGGCCGAATTGTCTTGTTCCTGAATCAGCTCCTCCACCTTCTGTTTGCCCTTTGATCCACTGGAGGAGAACGCCTTGAGTTCGTCCATGCTGAACTTGTACTTTTGATGCACGGCCCCGGATCTTGTCTGGGTGAATGATTGTAGGTAGTTGGCCTGGAGCTTTTCTACCATCTTTGTAACCAGCTTGCTGTTCAGCCGATAATTGCTCCATCTTCACAGGCACGATGTTGTCCTGAGAAATGCTGGGGCTCTTGGAGTCGACCATCTTGTTAGCTGCGTCGATGCGTCCTAGCTGAGTTGACAAAGAAAGTCCCACTGGGCGTGCCAAGAAGCGTGTTGACGAGAAATTTCTCTCACGCGCTGGCCTGGGAGATCTGCTTAACTCCAGTGCAGGTCCTTCTTGTCTACCTATGCTGTGCAAGGCGTGCCAGTTGGTTTGATCTGTTAACCAACAAGAAAAATAGAGATATATGCGTTAAGTATTAAGTTGGATCCTACTGGATCGGCTGCAGGAGTCAATTTACATATATATGCTATTCCGAAGTGTATTTAAACCAAGTGATTAGAATAGATCGGCCACACCGAGACAATATTAGTCACTCAATCCAAATATACAACAAAATAATAAATACATGTTTTAACAATCTTAGCCGATGTCATAAATCCAACCGTGAATCGGCTAATACTTCGATTTATCTTATGAAAAGATATTGATCTGAGCTAAATGCGCTAAACCTAGATCAGTCGGCTGTCGGCTGAGGCTGACAAACTGATCCTGGCTTAGGGCATTTAACTAGAGCAAGATCTTAATATAAGAGGCGGTTTTAATAATCCCGATAACAAATATATCAAAATAACATTAAAACATGATAAGGTCGGTGAAACCCCAGCACTATCTCTAAGCAAAATACATCTAGCCGAACAAATCATAAAAGTTCTAAAAATGACTTAATAGTTCAACCCTGATGCAGCATCAAGTATAAAAAGAACAGTATGATCTATTGTAGCTGATGTAAATACCTCGAGACGGTGGATATCGCATATAATCTAGGACAACCTTTAGATCTAGCTCTATCGGCTGTCGATTCTTGACAGAAGTAAGCCAATGACGAGACAGATCTAAACGTTGTTCTAGATTATATGCAATATATGATAACTAACGCAGCATAAATCATCGAATTTAGAGTGTCATAGCGATGGAAGCACTAAATTCGACGAGATACACCACTAGTGACAAACATTTACCTGAACTTGGGGATCGAAACGATGCAGCCCGAAGCCAGATCAGTTGTTCGTCTGAAGAAAAAGGAAGCGATGCGCCGAAGGTTGTATTGATTGTGATTGTTTCATTTTACAGAGGTTTCGGGTCCTATTTATACCCAAGTACAACAAAGACCATGCTAAATACGGCTGCAACTAACTACTATATCTATACGACAAAAGTGCGGGAAGCAATCCTTTGCTGCTTTTACAATAGGGTTATCTCTAAACAAATCTCTAATTTACGTACATTCGCCGTTATGGGACTTTATCCCTAGATGGCAATATCTCTTAATGCGCAATTTGGAAACCAAATCTTCTATTTTATCTCAAAATATCTGCATTAGAAACGGCTTCGACTTCTCTGAACTTGGGATCGGCTATCGGCTGTTCTCGTCCGATTCAACCTTAGCCGACTGGCTTCGCAGCCGATCGCATCTCAGCCGACCCGACCTCTGTCTCTCCGTCAAACCAGCCGATCCGATTCTACTTCAACCTCAGTTAGGACTTAGGGATTTGGTTACCAAATTTAGCTGTTAACACTAAGGCTGATACATTCCTTTTCTTCTATAACCAAGGATGTATCACTATCTTTGTTCTTATATATGTTGATGATATAATAGTAGCTAGTTCAACACAGGATGGAATCACAGCCTTACTGTGCACTCTAAAGGAGGACTTTGCCTTAAAAAACCTTGGAGACTTACACTATTTCCTTGGCATAGAGGTTAACAAGGTTAATGAAGGAATTCTGTTAACACAAGAGAAATATGCTACAGACATCTTGAGAAGAGTGAAAATGCTACAGTGTAAACCTATAAGTACACCAATGTCTATCTCAGAAAAATTGTCAGCACATGAAGGATCTTTACTAGGGTCCCATGATGCAACTCAGTACAGAAGCATAGTAGGAGCCTTGCAGTACTTAACTTTAACTAGACTAGACTTAGCCTTTTCTATAAATAAAGTCTGCCAATTCTTGCATGCTGTTAAAAGAATCTTAAGGTATATAAAGGCAACAACAAAGGTTGGTCTTAGAATTGGTAAGTCTGCTTCAAATACTGTTAGTGCTTTTTGAGATGTAGATTGGGCAGGATGCATTGATGACAGAAGATCCATTGGCGGCCTAGCAATATATTTTGGAGCAAATTTAGTGTCATGGAGTGCAAGAAAACAAGCAACAGTCTCAAGGTCAAGCACCGAGGCAGAATATAAGGCAGTTGCTAATGCCACAGCTGAGGTAATGTGGGTTCAAACTTTATTAGAAGAACTTGGAATATAGGTTCCAAGAACATCACAGTTATGGTGTGATAATATTGGAGCAACATATCTATCAGTCAATCTTGTATTTCATGCTAGAACTAAACATATTAAGGTTGACTATCACTTTGTCAGAGAAAGAGTAGCAAGAAAACAACTTCAAATCAAATTCATAAGTTCAAGAGATCAAGTTGTTGATGGTTTTACTAAACCATTATCAGTTCGATAGTTGGAGATATTTCAACGCAATCTCAACTTAGATAAGTTGTGATTGAGGACTGTTAGAGATAAAGATATGATTCATGCATGCGCATCTGTTATGGATAAGACGCTATATCTTGGTATTCTTTATATTCTGAGTAGATAAGATTAGATGCTTGTTACTTGCAACTAATTGTGATCTCAATCCTGTATAAAGCCACACTAGGGGCTCTTGCTAGCCTAATTAACACGTAACGCGGCCTCCACAAGAGGTGAAAATGCTTCTGCAATCTTTTTAGGTCCAACTGACGAGATACCTCTAAAATAATATTTCGCAGTCCAGGTTGGTAGAGGATGGCCCAAGTACGGAGCCATTGGGTAGCTAGGAAGATAACCTGCAAAGGAGAACACACCACCTTGTTATCAAAAATTGTGTCATTCCTGCTTAGCCAAATGGACCAACAGAGAGCAGTTGCACCCATCAAAAGCAGGTTCCTCATGTCCAGGGGAACACATGATAGCCAACTTCCAAACATATGGAAAACATTGTGAGGAGGTTTTAAATTGAAGGTCAAGTGAATGGCAAACCAAACCAAACGAGCTACACCGCATTGAAAGAATAAATGTTTAATGGTTTCATCGTGAGGACAAAAACAACACTTCTTGCTTCCTTTCCATTTCCTCTTAGCCAGGTTGTCTTTAGTTAGAATCACGCCCCGGCGTAAATACCATAGGAAGATTTTAACTTTTAAAGGAACTTTCAACTTTCAAATCCGTTTATTGAAATTTGGAACCCCTATATGTGTTAGAGCTAGATAATGAGATTTGACCGAGAAGACCCCATTCGGGGTGAGATTCCAGTGAAACTCATCTTGCTCTTTAGTAAGACCAAGTCCGCTAATCGAGACAATAAGTGATGCCAAGCCACTAGCTTTGACCCAATTAAGTCCCTTTGTCAAGAAAAGCACGGAGTATTGGTTTGGAAGATTTGAGCTATGGTCGACTGTTTATGCCTAACTACGTTATAGAGACATGGATATTGTTCTCGTAACGAGGCATTACCCAACCATTTGTCTTCCCAGAATCTAACTTGAGAACCGTCTTTAATCTTGAAGGTTCCAAACCTAAAAAAATTCTGTTTGACCTTCATTAGACTAGCCCAAAAGTGGGAGTCCCCTGCTTTCCAATAGGATTGTGAAAGAGGTTGTGATCCCAAGTATTTATGGCGTAACAATTGTTGCCACATACCGTCAGAAGTGAGAAGTTTATACAACCATTTACTAAGCAATGCTTTGTTCTTTAATTCAAGGACATGAATTCCTAGACCCCTTGTTCCCTGGGACGACAAATGATGTCCCATTTAGCAAGACGGTATTTCTTCTTATGCCCATCCCCTTGCCAATAAAACCTAGATCGAAAGTAATCAAGTTTTCGAAGTACTCCGCTAGGTATGGCAAGGAATGACATCATGTACATTGGGAGACTACTAAGAACTGAGTTAACCAAAGTCAGTCGTCCACCCAACAATAGAAGTTTACCTTTCCAACTACTCAATTTCTTTCTAAATCTTTCAACAACCTCTTTCCATCCCGTATTTCTCAACTTCCTATAATGAATCGGAATGCCAAGATACCGGAATGGGAAGTTGCCAACCTGACAGCCAAAGAGTTGGTTGTAATGATCATTGTACTCTGAGCTTCCCTAAACAATACAGTTCACTTTTATGGAAGTTAATCTTTAGCCCCGACAATTGCTCAAAAGCTAGAAGCACCGTCTTCAAGTTTTGAGCCTTCTGCAAATCATGACTCATGAAAAGAACCGTGTCGTCGGTATATTGAAGAATAGACAAACCCCCATCAATCAAATGAGGTATGACTCCCTCAATCTACCCAAGTGATTTGGCTCTATTTAGCAGGATGGCAAGCATATCCGCGACAAGATTAAAAAGGATCGGAGAAAGGGGATCTCCTTGTCGAAGGCCCTTTTTAGTTTGAAAGAAAGACCCGACATCATCATTGACTTTGACTGCCACACTACCCCCGGTGATAAAGGACTCAATCCAAGAAATCCACTTGGGCGAAAATCCTTTCATCTGCAACGTCTGCAACAGAAAAGGCCATTTAACCTTATCATATGCCTTTTCAAAGTCAATTTTGAAGATCACCCCACTCAACTTCCTCCTATGTAGCTCATGAACCGTTTCATGTATGATGATGACTCCATCTAAAATGTTTCGCCCACGCATGAAAGCCGTTTGGGTTGGATTCACTAAATGGTCAGCCACCGAATTAATCCGGTTTGTCGCCACCTTAGTGAATAATTTAAAACTGACATTTAAAAGACAAATGGGTCAATATTGTTGTATTCGATATGCTTCCCTGACTTTCGGAACTAAAGTAATCACCCCCAAAGTTTAGTCCAAAAATTGGGAGGCTGTCTTTATGGAACTCGGTAAAAAGGGTCATCAAGTCATACTTAATGACCTCCCAAAACTTTTGGTAAACCTCAGCCGGGAAGCCATCTGGCCCATGAGCTTTATTATGCTCCATTGCAAATATGGTTTCTTTTACTTCTTCTTCCGAAAAAGGGGTAGTCAGAAAATCATTTTCCGCTTGTGAGACTTGTGCCAAATCATGAGACAAATTCTCATCAAGCGAAAAGGAATTAACCTCGGGGTCCAAACAAGTTCTTATAAAAACTCGTAATATACGTTTTTAACGCTTCCGCCCACTCAATTTTCCCTTCCTCCTGATCTAGGAAAAAGATCCTCTTCTTCCTTTTTTTACCGTTGGCTATCAAGTGAAAATATTTTGTGTTGTTATCTCCTAATAACACATTCGAAGCTTTCGACTGCTGATACCATTTGATTACCTCCTCACGAAGCAGACTGGACAAAGAATCTCTCGATTGATCAAGTAACTATCGTTCTTGATCCGAAAGTATTCTTGATTCTGCTGCGGTATCTAGGTGATAAATAGTGGTTTGAAGTTCCGCCTTTCTTTTCTTATAGACACCACTAGTATGAGCAGTCCACCCTCTAAGATGGAGGCGTAAAGCGCCCATCTTGTTGTTCCAACGTTGGACCGCATTCCTCCCCTTGACTGGTTTGTTCCATATCTCAACGACACGATCATGAAAATCATCGCGCAGAAACCAACCAAGTTCTAACTTGAACTGTTTGATGTTTTCGGTGAAAGCCGCTTCCCCTGAATCAAGAAGTATAGGTGTGTAGTCAGCCACCCCTCTATCCAGAGCACGGACCGAAACCAGAGGGTACTTGGATTCCCAGTCCGTTGTAGTGAGAACCCTATCCAGTTTCTCATAAGTCGAAACTGGAAGGGAATTTGCCCAAGTAAATTGTCTACCCGTCAGAGCCACCTCTCTTAAATCAAAGCTATCAATCACAGCATTGAAAAGAAAAGGCCACCGGGTATAGGTGTGTGGTCAGCCACCCCTCTATCCAGAGCACGGACCGAAACCAGAGGGTACTTGGATTCCCAGTCCGTTGTAGTGAGAACCCTATCCAGTTTCTCATAAATCGGAACTAGAAGGGAATTTGCCCAAGTAAATTGTCTACCCGTCAGAGCCACCTCTCTTAAATCAAAGCTATCAATCACAACATTGAAAAGAAAAGGCCACCGGGAAGTGTAACGGTCATTATTTTTTTCGACACTACTTCTCAAAATGTTGAAGTCCCCCTATTAAAGTGGGAAGATAGTTTTGTTGACAAGTATGAACTAATTCCGCCAAAAAACTAGATTTAAAATCATCCTGGGCCGGACCATACACCGCCATTAAAATCCATTTAAAATTGTCTTTCTTGTTGTTGAGATGGAATTTAACAAAAATTCCCCTTCAACAGTTAGGGATAAATCGAACATAGCCGCGTTAACCCCTAGGAGAATACCACCTGATCGACCCTTTGATGGAAAACAATGCCAGACAAAATCAGCACCCCTAAAGAGGCGATCTAGATTCGTCTTTGACATGTCTCCCTTCCTCGTCTCAAGCAAAGCAACAAAGTCAAGGTTTTGCTTCCTGACTAGCTCTGCAACATATCGATATTTAGCCAAGTCAGCTAGACCTCTGTTATTAAAAAAGACCCTTTCATGAGGACTACTTTATCAACTTGTCGGTGATGGCTTGGGGTGTCATGACCTCTAGATCTGACGATGATGATGTCATGGACAACTCGTGTTTAATAGCGATGAGCGTGCAAACGGACTTCTCCATTCACAGTTAGTATTGGCTGTACGGCGGCGGTAATGATAACTAAGTTGATTATGTAGATGAGTCTTGATCTGTTCTTGATTAAGATGAATTGACTATGTAATGTGTTGATTTTTTATCTGTTCTTTTCTTTGCTTTGTAAAGATGTTGATTCATTGAGCCGGCTTCCCCCCTTGTTTTTAAAAAATAAACCGTGCAACCTTATCAGCGTCAGTTCTCAATTGACACTAATGATTAGTCCTTTTCAGTATTATTTTTATAGTGTTGGTTCTAAATCCAGCACTCTGTAATTGGTCTGATGAGGCATTACGTATACTAGTATATGAAACAAGATATTGTATGCCCTACCCTAAACTATGAAGACAGGTTCAAATATATAATCCATAGAATGGTTTTTGGCACAATATGAACTGCAACGAGGATGTATTATGTGAATGATTCAGTTAAATCTTGTAATTTAAGCACATTAATGCAAAGTTGCTACAAGTAATTCCCGGACTCACGTCGATCAGAGAAACGGAACATTTGAATAGCTGGCAAAGTAGACCTGGCAAAGGGAGTTATACATTTCCCATAAGAATTGTGTATGTGGAGATTATGGCAATCGGGTATCTACATGGCAAGCTTATTCGACTGGAGGTAGGGATAGATTGCGCCTGCCATATCTGTAAACCAAACATGACTTGGGTGTTACGTTGCCGATAGAGATAAGGCAACGGCCTATGGTCACGGTTTGGTAAGATTGAGGAAACCGACTTAGAGTAAGATAAGGTTTCCGATCTGTAAGCCCACCTCCCAAGACTATATAAGGAGGGTAAGGGACGTCCCTTGGGGGATATGGGATATCGGCTTTAGATCATATGCTTCATGAGAAGTTAGATGAGCTTTCAGCTTTAGATACACGAGATCATGAGATCAATAAAGACACTCGGAGGATCGAATCCCCGAAACAGGAGTAGGGTATTACCTCACGAGAGGGCCTGAACCTGTCTAAATCTTCTTTTCCTTCTAACCCATTGTGCTTGGCGATCTTGACTACACCCCCAATTTTCTATTGCCGAAACCGAGTTTCGACAGTTGGGGCGCCAGGTAGGGGGCTGCGCGTCGAGACTTCTTCAACAATCTCGCCGACAAACGTGATGGGATCTCCTTCAGGATTCGGCGACTTCACCGCCAACTTCTTCGACGACTTCTCCTTCGACTCGGATTCAAACCAGTCGAAAAGGAAAGACCCACTCGACGCCTTTCGGGCTCCCCAATAGCGCCGAGATCTTCGATGACATCTTCAAGCCCAAGATGCAATTCACCCTCTTCAACGAAGGACTTCACTCGGCACCGTTCGGATTGTCGAACACCGCCGAAATCTGCGCCGACCTCCTCGTCTCCCCAACGGAGACGATCTACTCGGAAGAAGACGTCTCGGCGCCATTTGGGTTACCAAACGCCGCCGAGATCTACGGCAAACTCCTCCCCCCCGAGTTGAGGTCGACCCACTCGGAGGAGCCTGCTTCCCCATGCTCTGACTCGGACTGAAACGATCCAGACCTGAGCTACCCAGGATCAAGGGAGGTCGCCGTCATCCTCCCGCCATTCGGCTCATGCTCATCTTCGGAGCTCAATGAATATCTCAGCTCCGCCGGCTTCGACGACCTCTGTGGCATCCCCTCAGACGAAGCCGACGACTCCGATTGCCGCATGGACTATGAGCCGAAGTGCTTTGATGTCCTCATGGCCGAGCCGGACGAGTCCGACTCAGCCATGGCCAGGAGGCTTGCTGAAGAAAAGCGAGCCAAGATTGAGCACGAGCGCAAGACGGCCGAAGAGGAGAAGCAACGCAAGGACGAGGCTGAATAGAGGAAGCAGGATCTGCGCGCTGCCGGACGATCTGCCCAGGAGGCCATCCTCCAAACACGAGTTCGCAACACCAACATCTTCCAAACGCCACAGCAGAACGCTGTTGCCGCGCTCACTCTCTTGGACACCGTCATGGAGACGGCACCCGCCAATGTGACTCCGATACTCGACAAGATCAAGACCATCGTCGCAGCCACAGCTAACGGCCACCCCGCCACCTCGGCACGAAGGCCGACTGAGTCCGTGGCTGAAACGCCCGACAAAAGTCGACTCCCGCCTCTAAGGTCAGGAGGCTATAAGAGGCCCGAGCCAGATCGGTCAACAACAAGGCCAAGAGGCCCACCCCGCGAGTCCACACGAAGTACCGGAGCAAACGGCCGACTCCGCGGCAAACGACACGGACGTCCACCCGTCCACCATCGCGTCCACCGCAACAACAGCTCCAGCTATCCAACCAGCCAACCAAAGACCCCGCCGAGTGATCTGCGGGAAGTCCTCGATCGCCGCTACCAGGAGCGGGACCGACGCACTCGGGAAGATCGGAGGGGATCACCCGATAGCGGCGACGACGGAGTGCCGGCCTTCACTCGGGAGCTTCGCCGAGTGCATTGGCCGAGTGGTTTCAAACCCACAGGAATCGAAAGGTACGACGGCAAGACCGACCCCGAGTCATGGCTTACCATCTACACCCTTGCCATCCGCGCAGCAGGTGGCGACACCAAAGCTATGGCCAATTATCTTCCAGTGGCCCTCGCCAACTCCGCCAGAAACTGGCTCACGAGCCTGCCAAGAGGCTCAATCGGCTCGTGGAGCGAGCTTGGGGACCACTTCATCGCCAACTTCCAAGGAACCTTCGAGAGGCCCGACACACACTTCGATCTATACAACGTCATCCAGAAGCCGGACGAGCCTTTGAAGGATTACATCCGGCGCTTCTCCGAAAAGCGCAACAAGATCCCCTACATCACCGATGACATCATCATCGCCGCCTTCCAAAAGGGAGTCCGTGATGAGCTGTTAATTGGAAAGTTTGGGCGCAAGCCACCGAAGACGGTGAAGCAAATGTTCGAGACGGCGAACTCCTACGCCAAGTCCAACGATGCAATCAAGGCGGCACGCCAAGCCTGGCCTGAAAAAACGGATGACAAGCACTCGGAAGGAAGCCGGCATCCGAGGAAGGATAACGGCAGCAGCAATCAGGCCCAGAAAGATCGCAAGCGCCGGCATGAAGACCTGGTTGCCACAACGTCCGATTCTCAACACCGTCGCCGAGTTGCGGCTTACGACACGATCATGAACGATCGTGAACGCTCAGTGCACGCATCATCTACAAGCAACTCACAGAGCAATATGCGGCACGACTAAACAAGAAGCCGACTAATGAAACCGGTCCATCGGGAACCAAGAAGAACAACCCGACTGGAAAATCAGAGCCTTTTCAAGACCACGTGGGCGAGCTGAATCACATCTTCAGGGGCCGCAGGCTTATGAGTCCAAGAGGATGCAAAAGCTGATGGACCGCGAGGTCAACACGGCACAACCCGAAGTCGCACAACATCTACGATGGTCGGAGGTGGCCATCACGTTTAATCGCTCGGATCATCCTGACCGAGTGGTTCACCCAGGGCAGTATCCCTTGGTACTTGACCTGGTGGTTCAGAACATCAAGCTAAAGTGCGTCCTCATCGATGGGGGCAGCGTCCTCAATCTCCTGTTCGTCAAGACCTTGGATGAGATACAAATCCTAAGAACTGAGTTGAAGGCAAGCTCAGCCCCCTTCCACGGAGTGATCTCGGGGCTGTCGCCCACACCACTCGGGCACATCGCCCTTCCAGTCACCTCCGGAGTTCGCGAGAATTTCCGGACGGAGAATACCACCTTCGGGGTGGTCGACTTCAAAGACGGCCTACCACGCGATCATCGGAAGGCCTGCACTCGCCAAATTCATGGCAATACCACACTACACTTACCTCTCGCATGAAGACGCTGGCCCTAACGGCGTCATCGCCTGCGCGCAGCGACGTCAAACAAGCCTTCACTGCGACAAAGAAAGCTACGATATGGCCCAATCTTGTGAGAGATCACGTGGCCGGAAGAAATCCACCGGCTACATCAACATCGAAGAGGGTGAAATTTCTACAAAGAGGATAGCCAAGTCGGGACAAGGCGACGTCAAAATGAAGAAAATCTTCCTTGATTCAGTCGGCAAGATATCTTCAAAGGATTAGAAGATACCATAGTCGCAATGTTCGGGTGCGAGCTTTCATTGTCGATGATTTGGTTCTACGCAAGATCCAGACCATCAAGGACCATCACAAATTATCTCCACTATGGGAAGGACCATACATAATCGCTGAGGTGACTCGGCCAAGAGCATTTCGACTAAAGCGCGAAGATGGATCTATGGTGAAGAACTATTGGAATATTGAACATCTTCGATGATACTATGCTTAAATTGCCGTAAGTTTCATGTTATTCTTGACTGCCAATCTCAAGCAAGATGACTTCTTGAGTTGACAGTTGGGGGCTGCATACGTGTCAATAAAGCATGGTTTTCTTCGATAAGTTGTTTATATTTGGTTTATCATTGTTTAATGTTTCTTGATTTAAGTTTAATAGATAAGGACTGAGAATTTTTTGATGATCTAATCAAGTTTAGGCTTGGTGACAGTCGGACGAAAATTACTTAAGAAATTTTCTATGAAGACTCGGGTCAAGGCATTAACATAAATAAGCTAGATACCTACAAGTTCACATCGGAGGCATAAAGAGACCAAGATGGTTAAACTTACTCCCGACGAACCTCGGACGACAAGGGAATCTTGGAGGGGATGCGGAAGACGGCTGTGATGGAACAAGAGTTCCTAGATGGATGGATTTGCGCGTGCGCAAGTTTAGGGTTCTCCGTGGAGAGCTTGTGAATAGTGACACGAAAGAGGAAATTTTTGGAAGATGAAGTGGCGGGGACGACCTCGAGGCTTCGTAAAAAGATTTGAGGGTTTTTGCTAAGTCGTCTCGTGATTGGGCCGAGCCCATGAGAGACTTGCGGCCACTAAGGTGTGGCTTGACACGAGTCCTTAGGGACTTAAGTGGATGGACTTAAGCAGATTTGCCACGGCAATATGCACGTGTCACATAGCCCAATACCTTTAAAATCCTTTCATACCGCGGTTTGCATAACTTCATGAGAAGTTGGCACGATGCAATTTGAAAGGTGACAAATAGTTAAGCTTTTCATGGCTGTCCTGATGACAGGAACTATTTGGTTTTTAAGCATTTGATTAAATGATTATATCAATGCTATTTATTCCACCTTGGTGAAGATCTTTTTTAGATTAAGACCAATATTATGGCAGGAGCTATTTAATATTTGGTCGTATTTTTCAGATGACTGAAAAATTTGTTTACCCATGAGGGTTAACTAAATTATTTGTCCCGAGATGACTCGGACAAGTTAACTCGGATGAGCATGAGCTTGCCGAGTGTTTTTTACCCATGAGGGTTGATTAGATTATTTGTCCCGAGATGACTCGGACAAGTTAACTCGGACGAGCATGAGCTTGCCGAGTGTTTTTTACCCATGAGGGTTGATTAAATTATTTGTCCTGAGATGACTCGGGCAAATCAACTCGGATAAGCATGAGTTTGCTGGGTGAATTATTTTCTTACCCATGAGGGTCGATAGAATTACTTGTTCTGAGATGACTCGGGCAAGTTAACTCGGATGAGCATGAGCTTGCCGAGTGAATTGATTTCTTACCCATGAGGGCTAAATAAATTATTTGTTCCGAGACGACTCGGACGAACTACTCGGATAAGCATGAGCTTGCCAAGTAATGTGATTTTTTATGATTGCTTTAGCTTGAGCTAAGCATTTATATGAGAATTATTTATTCCGAGATGACTCGGGCAAATTTCCGGGATGACTCGGGAAGATCAGCTCGGATAAGCATGAGCTTACCGAGCGAATTGATTTCTTACCCATGAGGAATGATTGAAATATTTGTTCCGAGATGACTCGGGAAGATCCACTTGGATAAGCATGAGCTTACCGAGTGCTTTTCACCCACGAGGGTTGATTGAGTTATTTGTTCTGAGATGACTCGGGCAAATTCACTCGGATAAGCATGAGCTTGCCGAGTGATGAGGTTGCTTTAGCTTGAGCTAAGCATCTACATGAGAATGATTTTTTTAGTTCTTGACTATATGCTTAATCTGTTTTTGACTAACCACATAGTCGGGGGCTACACCTAATTAGGTGCATCAGGAGATGCACCTATATATTTATTTTTGAGAATTCTTTAGATATTCTCACAGTCTTTGGAGCCACTCGGGGAGATTCAGGCAGAGATGATGGAATCACTCGGCGCCAGAGGCACTCGGCCAAAGAAGCTTTTGGCTGCATACTGTTTTGGTTTGAAGCTGAGTTGTCTCGTCGACTGAAAAGGACTCAGGGGCTACTGTGGAGATTATGGCAATCGGGTATCTACATGGCAAGCTTATCCGACTGGAGGTAGGGATAGATTGCGCCTGCCATATCTGTAAACCAAACATGACTTGGGTGTTACGTTGCCGATAGAGATAAGGCAACGGCCTATGGTCATGGTTTGGTAAGATTGAGGAAACCGACTTAGAGTAAGATAGGGTTTCCGATCTGTAAGCCCACCTCCCAAGACTATATAAGGGGGGTAAGGGGCATCCCTTGGGGGATATGGGATATCGGCTTTAGATCATATGTTTCATGAGAAGTTAGATGAGCTTTCAGCTTTAGATACACGAGATCATGAGATCAATAAAGACACTCGGAGGATCGAATCCCCAAAACAGGAGTAGGGTATTACCTCACGAGAGGGCCTGAACCTGTCTAAATCTTCTTTTCCTTCTAACCCATTGTGCTTGACGATCTTGACTGCACTCCCAATTTTCTATTGCCAAAACCGAGTTTCGACAGTGTAAGAACTACATACGCTCCTTTTCAATCAAGGATTAAAAAAAAAACTTCGAATTTAGTGACTGGGTGGCGAGACGTATGTCTTGTTTTGGAGATTTAAGATTCTCGTAATTAACTTGACTAGTAGTTTCTGAGAATTTGAAAAAACCTAGTTTCTCAACTTTTGGATTATAATTCGTTTTATAAATTTTATAACTACATATTATCAATATCAAGATAAAAATTTACACTGGTTAAGAAAGTTGGAGGTTCTAAAAAAAATCTGCAACTGCTAAAAATTGTTCCAAATATGCCCATAAATTAGGATGTGAATTGGGTTAATACGATCTCTCCATCTTTCTCTGACTACCTCCGTCAATCGCAACCCTCTCCATTTTCTCCGGACGATCCCTCAATCTCAATCCATGTCACCCAACACCCAAACAGAGCTTACTATATATGCATTAATTAGCTTTTGACAGGTAACATGCATATATATTACTCTCTCCATTTTATTTCCCTCTCAAAAAAACCAAAACCAATCTAGTATTGAAGGTGCTATTTTCTAATACAACACTTCTGTTCAGAATCGTTGCACTAAGAGATTAACTTTTTGATTGAGGAGTACATCTCTATCACTTATAATACATCAAATTTAACCTTTTTCTCTTACTTACTCATAATCCAACAATCCAACGGAATAAAAATCATAGTCCATTTTTTGTTTCATATTATTTTCTATTTTTTATGTGCATGCATATATAAATTTAATTGCGAAAGATTATTCGAGATTTGCTCCCTTTTCTGGCTTGTATGAATACAAGTTATTCAAGATTTTTTTCTTTTTTTAGCATGCAAGTTATTCAAGATTTGCTTTTTTTATGGCTTGTATGCATGTTTAGATTTAAAAAGATTGATCGATTATATTATTGTGGCATTAGCACGAGTATGTTACTAGTTATAAGATATTCTCGGTTTGTTTTAATTCAAACTTCAATAAATTTGATTGAGTTTACAAGAAAAAATAATAACATTAATAACACTAAATTTAGTTTTATTATTTAAATCCACTACCGAGTAGAATATTCTCTAGTATATTTATTTTGTACTACAAATATTACTATATTTTTTATAAAGCTAATCATACTTAAAGAAATAATACCTTTTTATCAAAATATAACAACTTATTATCGATGAGACAGATTTGTGTCTTATTGTATACTAAATTGTTATGTTTTTATGTTTTTGAGACTAAGTTAGTACGGAACAATGATAATATTTTACATTTCGAATATGAACGAAAACCGACTTCACTCGTCATTCTCAACAGGCATATATATGATGCTCTAGATAGCTTACTACTACTCCAGTAGTAGGTGGCAGTACGATTATCTTGTACTACAGTAGTACCATATGCATGTTGCAAGCAAAGGATGCAATGCACCTGGCAAAAGTGGGAACGACTGCCATTGTCACGAGATAGACAGAGGCTATTATGGCATTTTAGCACACTGGCTTTTAATTGATCGATTAATTAATCACACATGCAGAACCACGCCAAGTGGTCGATTAATTAATCACACATGCAGAACCACGCCAAGTGGAGAGAGAGAGAGGAGACTAGAGCAACTTGGTCCGAGATGTCGTGTGCCGAGAACGCGCAGCGACGCGTACCAACCACATCGGGCGCCAAGTGCAGCGAACCTAGAGATATTTTTCGCTGCACAAGTCGGAGAGGGGGCCAAGTGGGGCCCACCTGTTCCCTCCATCTTGTGGCTGTCGACGGCCCAAAGTCAGCAAGGAGTGGGGCCCAGTATGCAAGCTGGCCGCTGCTGCTGCCGCTACCGTATCTTTTTGCGGCTGCTGCGTTGCTCGTGGTGGGACCCTGTTAATTTGGGGGGTCTAGAGCTTTTTCTTTTCATTTTTTAAAAAAGGTAAAGTGAGCTACAAGCTCATTGCAATTTAAGATTGTAAAAACGTATAGCTGTACTGTTTGTCTTTCAGCTTATAAGCCCTGGTTAACATTTAAATTTTAACATATAATTTTGATATTTTTTAAAACATAGTTTATTTTCGAAACATTACTTTTTAAGCTCTTTGCAATATAAAGATTTTACCCACAAACTATATTTTCATTGTTGATGAGCCATAATAATAAGCATATGCCAAACGATATTTGTAGATAATGAAAAAAAAATTAGAGGAGTGATGTTGTCATGGCTAGCTATATGCAAGACGAGAAATAGAAAGTTCATAATTGGTGTTTGGTTGTTCTATATGAAAATCACATGAATTTGAGTAAATTACTTTTAGAATAGCCTAGAGAAGAGACATAAAGAGGTACCTTGTTTTGGACTTGCATAACAGATGTAAAACTACTTGTGTTGAGATTTAATCAAATGTTTGGAATCCTCTCCAAAAGAGTGGAGGAGTGGGAAAAAACCCCTATAGGAATGCTGGAACCTATTCATACAATCCAAAGGGATTTATATATTGCAATTTTTCTTTTTAGGATATATAGACATCACCTTACCTAACTTATCCAACCAATTTAAGGAAAGACGGTCATGAAGTTGTTCATGATCTAGAAGGATGAGGTGAATAAAAAGGGAGACCATGAGATATTTTGTAGCATTACCATCTTTTTTTCTTGTCAACAGGTACGTGTACAAGTGGATCATCCTGTTCTCGTACTTTCAGTCGTTGCTCATCGGTATATTATGTTTTTTCCTCATTAATGCCTTTTAACTAGGTGTGATGTTAGAAATTTTCCACCTCTAGGGTTGAACTAATGTATTTTTATTAGCCATATACACAAATTATCCACACAATTAAAGATCTAAATTAAGTATTTTGATAAATAAAATTAACAAATAACTTAGAGCAAAGGATCTAAGCAATTTATTGTAGATTTTTTCTTGAGAAAATATATTTTTAGAGATGTGGAGCAAAAAATCACGATAATAATCTGGTAGCTCAGATGAACATGGCCAATCTTTTTAAAAATTTCACGAACTTTTGATAGGGTTTAAGTGGAATTATGTCCTACTGGAGAAACGATTTCCTGGACGAAGCCCTCAATAGGTTCCAGGCGGGCCATAAGAGGCCGTGCCTGGAAAAACCGGTCTCGGGGGACCGGCTATTGGACCGCATGGGATAATGCATTATCCCGTGCGGTCCATTTAAGCGACCGTACGGGCTATTATCTCATGCGGTCGCTTAAGTGGACCGCACGGGATAATGTGATTATCCCGTGCGGCCCACATAACCGCCCGCACGGGATAATGGTGCTGGCCCACTTAAGGACCTGCATGGGATAATGCATTTTTACGTGCGGGCCATTAAGTGAACCGCATGCGATGATGTCGCCATAAATTTCTGCTCAACGACAGTTGCGCATTATAACATGGTGTTTCTCTCTCCAAAAAAGAGGCAATTATAGGGGGAATGTTTTCAACTTGAATTTTTCAATTGGAATCAATACAAAAGGTACCATACTTCATCCCTTCTTCCATTTGCTTTCATTTTTAAAAATTTTTATTGGTTGAATGCAAAGATATTTGAACTTTTTAACTCGGTTTCTCTCGTAATAATAGGCATTTTATTTTTGTGAGAGGCTTTAGACTTTAAATCTTCAATTGAAATCAATATAATAGGTAACGTGCTTGATCATCATCTTCATTTGCTTCCGTTTTTGTAAAATTTCATCGGTTGAATATGAAGATATTTAAACTTGTTTGAATTGTTATATATTTTGAGCTATTTTTGTAATTTGTAGGTCAAATATTTTGTTTTTTTATTGAACCATTTTTTGGTAACTACTTTTGTCTCATTATTATTATTTGTTGTGCATGAAGTTTTAGTTATAAAGTAGGATTTAAGTTTAATTTGTTTATTTAGAAAACATCAGCAATATAATATTAATTTATGCTGTCGCTTTTTTAGATGGATCGGATATGGATGTATGAGACACGGAGAACTCATCCGGTGTTCATGAGAGAAGCATCAACATTTATTGATAAGGCTAAGGCACACGCTTTGGGGGAGAATAGGAAGGATATTTTTTTGTCCTTGCGTGGATTGCGAGAATCGGAAGATGTTGAAAGATCCGAAAGTAATTCTCGGGCACATAATTCAGCGTGGATTTGTAGAGAAATACACAGTTTGGACTTATCACGGGGAAGTTGCCCCTCCGGAAGAGAATCCTGATATTTGGTTCGATGAGGCAGAGAATTTTATAATTGAGGACATGTCCCGTGAAATGACGGGTGATTTTGGCGGCTCTGGTTTTGACGAGGCAGACGTTGATATTGATCTTGATCTTGAGGATATGTTGCGGCACACTAAACCAGAGGTCCTAACAGAGAAAACAAGAGATTTAAACAATTGAGAGGTGTTGCAGAAAGCAGCGAAAGATCTTTTGTACGATCAAGCAAAGGGATGTGATATGGATTATACAGTGTTGCGGTCGGTGCTAGAACTTCTTAGATTGAAGGCCAGGCACGGATGGTCTGATTCTAGTTTCAACGACTTGATGAGTCTCCTGAGAGCTATGCTTCCTAAGCCTAACTTATTGCTAGCTAACACCTGTCAAGCCAAGAAACTGATATGTCCATTATCACTTGGTGTGGAAAAGATCCATGCATGTATTAATCACTGTGTACTTTATCGCAAGGAATACGCTGACTTGGACTAGTGTCCAACTTGTGGGGCGAGTAGGTACAAAAAGGATAACAATGTCGCCGATAGTGATTTTGCCGAACCAAATGCATTGGTCGAGCCAGGGAAAAAGATTCCGGCCATGGTGATGTGGTACTTGCTAGTGAAAGATCGAATGAAGCGATTGTTCTCGAACCCCACCGACGCCGAGTTGATGAGATGGCATCAAGAGGGTCGAAAGACGGATTGTATGATTCGACATCCCGCCGATGCTCGACAATGGAAAAACTTTGATTCGAAGCACCCAGAATTTGCAAATGATCCGAGAAATGTCAGGTTTGCGTTGAGCACGGATGGAATGAATCCGTTCGGTGACCTAAGCAGCTTGCACAGCACTTGGCCAGTTCTGCTCACCATGTATAACCTTCCGACATGGTTATGTTAGAAGCGAAAGTACACTTTGTTGACTATCCTTATACAAGGGCCAAAACAGCCTGGCATCGACCTAGATGTGTTTCTTGAACCTTTGATGAAGGATATGCAAGAAATGTGGGAAGAGGGTCTATGATTATTTGATGCATACCGCCAGGAGTATTTTACTCTACGTGTTATCATATTCGTTACTATAAACGATCTACCAGCCAATTTTTCCCTATCCGGATAGATTAAAGGAAAGACCGGATGTCTGATATGTCTGGACAACACATCGTACATATACCTGACCTCGTCAAAAAAGTTAGTTTACATGCGTCATCGTCGTTTCTTACCACAGAAGCATAGGTATCGTGCGATGGCTACCTTTTTTGACAAAATTGTCGAGGAAGGTACTGCCCCCGAAGCAAAGGATGGTTCCACGATGTTCAAGTTGACAAAGAACATAAAGGTCATGTTCGGCAAGGGAAAGAGAGTTTCAGGTAAGAGGAAGAAAGAAGTGGTAGAAAACATGCTGCCCTTCAGGAAACATTCAATCTTTTTCAAGTACCTGACGTACTGGAAAGACTTGGAGATTCGTCATGCCATCGATGTCATGCACCTCGAGAAAAATGTGTTCGACAACACCATCGGGACTTTACTTGACATCCCTAGTAAGACAAAGGATGGGTTGAAGTCACATAACGACCTGGTCAATTTGGGCGTAAGGAAAGATCTCCACCCGATAGAGCTAACGAATGGTAAGATTGAGATTCTATCGGCATGCTACTCAATGACACTAGAAGAGAAAAAAAGCTTTCTGTATATGTCTTCGTGGATTGAAAGTGCCGACTGGATTCTTATCGAATATCCGGAAACTAGTATCAATGAAAGATTTGTCGATTTCTGGATACAACGCTCACGACTGTCATAAGATGCTTACGGTATTTCTCCCTATCGCTATAAGGGCGGTGAAACCAGTGCACACCAAGGTAGTGATAACAAAGCTGTGCTATTTTTTAATCGAGTATCACAGAAAGTTTTTGATCCAGAAGAATTAGGACCCCTTCAAAAATTCGCAGTCGAGACAACTTGCCAGCTAGAGATGTTTTTTCCTCCATCGTACTTTGACATGATGGAACATCTCATTGTTCACATTATCCCTCAAATTATTGAACTTGGTCCTCTATACCTACATCAAATGTGGGCGTACGAGCGATACATGGCTGTTCTAAAAGGGTATGTCCATAATCGTGCTCATCCAGAGGGCTCGATGATAGAGGATTACACAACTGAGGAGGTTGTCGAGTGTTGCCTAGATTATATGAAAGATGCCAACCCCATTGGGATACCGATGCCTCGACATGATGGAAGATTATCTGGGAAAGGTACTGTGGAAAGAAAATGCTTCTACGACAACGATTACAAAGCGGTATCAGATGCACACAACAGTGTTCTTCAACAACTCGCCATCGTTGCGCCCTACATTGAGCAACACACGTCCGAGATCACAGCATGCAATCCTGGGCGATCCGATGATTGGGTTTCAAAAGAACAGAAACACACTTTCCCCCAATGACTTAAGGATCAAAATCTACCGTCTGGTGAATCACTCGAGGAAAAAAATGGTAGAAAGACTTGCAGCTGGCCCAACAAGCCTTGTGACCTCATGGCAAGGGTATGACATCGGCGGATACTCTTTTTACACCAACAACAAAGACAAGAAAAGCTCAGCGCAGAACAGTGAGGTTCGTGTCGAAGCGTTGGATGCAACAGGGCAGAAGAAATCATACTACGGGATCATACAAGAAATATGGGAACTTGACTACGGTTTAAACATTCAGATTCCTGTTCTTAGATGCCAATGGGTGAAAGACATCATGGTAGATAAATTTGGATTTACGTGTGCTGAACGGAGTAAAATTGGACACAAGGATGATCCATGGGTCCTTGTCGAGCGTGTTGCACAAGTTTTCTATGTGAAGGATCCTTCTGATGAAAAGATGGACATTATTGTATCGGCCAAGCAACACATCTTGGTATTGACAACATTAAAGATGTATCCGACTATAATCAATACGACGCCATTTCGTTATTCACAGATCTTCCTACGCGAATGAAACACATTGAGAGTGTCCTCGACGAATCAAAGTTTGCATCCGTGCGGAAGGATGTTAATCCAAAAATTGTAAAACGCTAGTTTGTTTTTTGCGTATAGTATGTTTTACGAGCAAATGTATCAAACTTATGGTGTTACGAGCGAATGTGCGGTTCTATGTGATGAATTGATATTTCTATGTGATGAATTGATATTTCTATATGTGATGAATTTTTAGATACGTTTCGGCCCTGGCACTCGGCAAAATTTTGAAAAATTTCTCAGATGTAACTCCTAATTATAAAATTTGGTAATTTTTTATTGGTTTTGCTATATTTCTTTGATTTATTTTATTTTCATGAATTTTTTTGCCAAGTCTCACATTTGAACTGCAAGTGATTAAAAAAATAGAATAAAATTAGTGGAAAAATTATATTCATGTTATTTAGACCCGCTTGAGTCATTATCCTGTAAATGAGAATAAATTTTGAAATTTTCTTCATGAAACATGATTAGGAATCTACTGACCGAACGATTTTAAAATTGTATAAATAGCAAACGAAGTCGAAAAATCATGAAAATTGTCTGTGGATGTCGTGATATTATACGTAGAGGCTGTGGTAAAAAATTGAGAAGGTTTCGAATATTTTATCAGATACGTTATCGCGTGCGGTCGGCTTAAGGGCCATGGCACTCGGCAAAATTTTGAAAAAAATTTCTCCTCCACCCTCCAAACTTTCTCTACTATGTAAAAACAACATAAACTCCTAATTATAAAATTTGGTAATTTTGATTGGTTTTGTTATATTTCTTTGATTATTTTATTTCCATGAATTTTTTTGCCAAGTCTCACATTTGAGCTGCAAGTGATTAAAAAATAGAATAAAATTAGTGGAAAAATTATATTCATGTTATTTAGACCCGTTTGAGTCATATCCTATAAATGAGAATAAAATTTAAAATTTTCTTCATGAAACATGATTAGGAACCTATTAACCAAATGATTTTAGAATTGCATAAATAGCAAATGAAGTCGGAAAATCATGAAAATTGTTTGAATGTCATGATATTATACAAAGAGGCTGTGGTAAAAAATTGAGAAGGTTTTGAATAATTTATCAGATACGATGCTCACAAAACCGAAGATTCTCTAGAGAAGATTAGAAGTGTTGAGAAGGATTGGTTGGAGAGAAAGTGACGGCCGAATTGTCGTTTGATTTCAAATAATTTCCATAGGCAATAATTAGCATAGATTGATTTATGAAAAAATTTAGCAATTTTTTGAATCAGTTTGATAATTTTTCATTAATATCCAATTTGATACAAATTATTGAGAGGGGTCGATTATCGCGTGCGGGCGGCTTAATGGCATGCACGGGAAAATATCTTCCGTGCGGGCCGCTTAAACGGCCCGCACGGGAACATTTTCCCGTGCGGGCGGTTTAAGAGGCCCACACGGAAAATCATTTTCCCATGCGGGCCGCTTAAACCGCCCGCACGGGAAGATCGTTTTCCGTGCGGGCGGTTAAGCCGCCCGCACGCAAAAATCAGCGCTTATATAATGGCCGCGTGGGCTCCCGATAATTCCAAGTCCCCGATGAATTTCAGATCTACGCTGCCAGGCTGCCAAAATTTTTGCCGAGCAACCACCGACCGCCACCGCGCCCTTTCCCTGCCCTCGCCGCCACGCCCTCACCGCTCATCCCTCGTGCCGCACTTCCCCGCGCTACCGCTAGCCACGCCGCCGCGCATCCCTTTCTCTCTCCGTCGCCGCTGCTAGCCGTGTCGCCGCCCATCCCTCTCTCTCTCTCCGTCGCCGCCGCTAGCCGCGTCACGGCCCATCCCTCTCTCTCCGTCGCCGCCGCCGGCTCACGACTGTCGCGACGCCTTCGTCGACTCTGCCGTCCCCGTCGACTTCGCCGGCCCGATCCCCGCGCGACCGCCGCCGCCCACCGCCACCGCCCACCGGTCTCAACCCGCCGGCCTCCACACCGACACCGGCCTCAACCGGCGCCCCTTCACCGCCGCCCTCAAGACTGTCACCATCGCCCTCAAGACCGTCGCCCTTCACCGGCTCACCGTCGCTGCCGCCTTCAAGACCACCGCCCCTTCACAGCTGCCAGCCCCATCCCCGCGCGACCGCCGCCGGCCCCATCTCCACGCGACCTCCGCCGGCCACCGGTTAGTACTCTCCCCGGAATGTGGATGTTTATGCTATGTTCTTGCGAGAAGATGATTATGCTAAGTTGATTATATGGATGTGGATGAATGGATTATGAATGGATGTGATTATATGTGATTTGTCGATGAATTTTGTTGTGTGTAATGATGTGTAGGACTTCAATTTTTTTGATGGAAATGTAAAACGGACTGTTATTTTTTGATGAATTTTTTCCATGTGAAATAGTTGCTCCAAAAATTTTTCATGTGAATTAGTTGATGTGAACGGACGGACGGACGAACGAACGGACGTGGACGAACGGACAGACGTGGATGGACGGATGGACGAACGAACGAGTGTTCGTTCGTGGACAAACGGACGTGGACGAACGGACGGACGGACGAACAAACGAACGACGGAAAGAATGACCGAAGGAATGACCGAATGAACGACCGAGAACGAAACCAAAGCGAACGACCGAATGAACGACCGACCAAACGAATGAACGGACGAACGAACGAACGAGCGAGTGTTTGTTCGTTCGTTCGGTCTCGTTTGTTCGTTCGATCGGTCATTCGTTCGGGTCTTTCATTTGGTCGTTTGTTTTAGGATGAATTTTAGATTTTCGGTTAGATTTTAAATTTTCCAACACATATACCCACCGTCTCCTCGGTATATTCTAATGTCCCTCTCTCCTCTCCCTCTCCTCGGTCTCTCATCTCTCATCTCTTTCCCTCCCCCAATCTCACCTCTTCTCACGGACAAAATAGGCAAACATATGTATTTTCATCTCTCATCTCTAATAAAGAGAAGAAGGAAATAAATACATTTTTTTCAATCTTCTTATCTTTAGTTTTTTTCTCTATATTTTTGATGCATGTCCTTAATATTAGATAATATAACAAGTTGTGCGTTCACAAATTTCACATGTTGTGCGTTATGAACAACCGTAGATCAAATATCGAACGAGAAAGCTCCCTCCGAGGCACGCAACGTCGAATCAATGGAGAAGTCTTCGAGCGAAGGCACATGGCATGAACCAAGCGATCCGTTCATCGAAGTTATGCAAGCACCAGCACCACCGGTTGAAGAAGACCCCGACTACATCCCTATCGAGCAAGTAGTAAGTCCAGCCATATTGTTATGATCCCTATCGTAGGATCTCATTTAACGTTATCTGTTGTACGTACAGATGGAAGCAAGGCGCCGCTCAAAAAGAAAGGCTGCCAAGTCTGTCGTCCGGTCTGCCTAAGTCGAGACGGACACAGCAACGTCCGGTCCGGTAGAAACCGACACGTCCGCGAGCGCTGGAGGACATCAAAAAAGAAGACATGGTCAGAGAAGTAAGAACCAACCCCCCAAGGAGACATATTATATCACCTCTCTGAACCAGAATGGGAAGCCATTAGAGCCCAAGGTAGCAATGACAAAGTTCGGCGGCGCTTGCGGGAGTGCGCCAGAACCCACGACCCTTTAAATGTAGATTCCTGGGAGCGAGTGGATGACAACTTGAAGAACTTCATATGGAACGAGCTGCAGAAGTGGCTTGTATATCCGCCTGGTTCAGAGGCTCTGGGAAAGAATTTGCATTAAAAACGTTTGGGGAAGGTGGAGGTAGTGGAAATCGGACTTGAACACTCACTACGTGCAAAAGAACAAGTCCCCATTTGAAGACTACGGTGGTATTACGCCCGCCAAATGGGAAGGTTCGTGACGAAGATGACAAGCCCTGAAGCCTTAGCACGGAGGAAAAAGATGACCGACCTCGCGAAAAGGAACAAGTACCCGCACCGGTTGGGCTCTAGCGGCTACGATGGCCACGTAGAGAAGTAGTGAGCAACCGAAGAACAGTTTGCCACCCAAGGAAAGCCCCTGCTTGCAGATGCACTAAAAGAAATAAGCAAAAACTGGGTGTGGGCACGCAGCACGGGACAGGTCACCGACGAGGGAGAGATCCTTTTCGAGGATCCGGATATAGAGCGTGTGACCACAAGTCTAAAAGACATTGCTAAAAAGGAGAAGACTGGGGAATTTATTGCTAAAAGGGAACACGATCAGTTGACAGCTGCATTGGGCAACCCCAAACATTCTGGATGAGTAAGGTGTGTATCATCAAAGACAAGTTGGAAAGAAGGGTTTCCTGGGGAAGCTGCAAGTTACAAGAAAAGGGACAGGTACGAACATAAACTTGAAGAGAAGATAGCAAAACAAGTTGAAGAGCATTTCTACTCTCTTGTTGCACAGAATCGCCAAGCTTTCCCTAACTTCTTTCAGCAATCCGAAGAACCCACAATATAAATGCCCAGCAGCGTTGGGTCAGTTGACACCGCACCCTATCTAGTAGATACCATAACTGGCCTGACGCCGTGCAGCCTCCTCGTGCCGATTGGAAGGGCCGGGAAGAGAAAGGAGGTGGGTACAGGACTTGCTATACCAGGGCGACAATTTCACAACACTCCAATCCCTGAGGATTATGCAAGGGTGCAGATGGCCAAGGTGCATGCAGAGCATAACAACTTAGAGCTAGACATTCCAGCACCTGAAGGGATAGAATTGCTTGGAGATGCGGTGAATCAGTTCATTCTATGGCATCGACGAGATATCCTGCTGGTCGGTACATCGTCAGCATTCCCAGTACAGCCGGTTCCTCAGATTGCTGCTGCGCCTGCACCGCCTTCTCCACCAGGGCCTGCTTACCCACCTCGCTCCCCACCTCGGCCTGCTTCCCCACCTCGCTCCCCACCTTGGCCTGCTTCCCCACCTTGCTCCCCTCCTAAGGATAAAGGTCCTGATTCGCCAATGCTGTCAGCCCCTGAAGTCGTCGCAGAACATATTCACCAATCTCCTCCGACACCACAGTCAGCATTGGCGGTACCTCAAAGCCTCCTACTGAAAACAACAAGCCTTCCAAGTCCAGATTATCCCAAAGATGATACGATCAAGCTATGACAAGGAATTAATGGCCAAAGACGAGAGAAACTTAGTGTTCCTGGCTTTCAGGGGGAGGGGGCCAACTGACGAGCCGCAGGATCAACCGTCAAAGTTGTCGGAGTCAGAACAATCGCTGAAGAACCAAGCGGAGGACCTGCAAAATTGGACTTCGGACGAAGTGCAAACAAAATACGAGTACGACAAGTCGTTCCTCGCCATGGCACGTCATGGAAGACATGCCAGGAAATCGGCTAATGCACAATTGGTACCTAAAGGTGTCAGTTGGGGCTCGGCATGCTTCTGTGAAGGTCCCGGATAATGCTTTCACCGGTGACCCAAATGGGATCTTGGTCATCGATTTCAACGACCTTCACGCATTATTCAAGATGGAAAAAATGGATATAAATCTCGTTGCTGCGTTTTGCCTGTAAGTATCAGCCTAACTTAATGTCATTAATAAATTCATCTGCAAACTAACTCGTGAATAATTAATTACTCGCTGCATTACTTAGGATGCAATACGCAGACACGAAAAAAACCAATTATCCAGCTGCATACATTAACCCAACAAAGATATGCTGGACGAAACACAAGGTTCATGTTCGTGAAGATTCCGATGAGCTCAAAGGCAAAACAAAGAAACAAAAAGCCGCGATCATCAAACAAATGCACAAGGACAAGATCATCGCGGTATCATTCTACTTGGGCAAGGCTATGTTGGAGCACAGAGACAAAAATGTCCTCATGGTCCCTTATGTGTTGCGGTACGTAATATTCGTCCGTAAAACCGATATTTTACTACGATATCACCTACAATTAACATATCTCTTCTTTCGCAGCGATCACTACATACTATTTCTGGTATATCGATGGGACCACGTGGCCGTAGTGCTTGATCCGACACACTACAGCCAGGAAATATTCAAAGAGTTCCTCGTCATTTTAAATTTGTAAGTACTATCATGCACCATTTAATACGTTTTGTCTGTTTTTACTATCGAATAAACAATTGATCAGTGAAACATGCAATTATTTTGTATATAGAGCACACCAACATTATGTAAGATACGGTGGACCGGTAAATGATCCACAAAAGAAGAAGCTTCTTGTGAGGACAAATTTTTCGGTAATTATATGCTCGCTATATGCCGACATTGTATACTATGTTTAATTTCAAATTACTGATGCACATAATAAATTTTATTCAACAAGGTGTTATAAGAAACCATCAGGCACTAACCTTTGCGGCTACTACGTGTGCGAGATGCTCAGAATATGGGAGATACTCTACTAAGTTAGAACAAGTAAGTTCAAAGAAAATATATCTTTCTACACGTTATCGATCTTGTATAATTTTTCAAATCGTATGTATGTGTACTATTCTTCCTTAAACAGATCATGGAAGTTCTAGTTGTAACGAACCGGTTCAACAATCGAACCATGCTTAACTTGGTTGCAGATCTTTGCCGCTTCATCCGTCGCAATGTCTGCAACCATTTGGGCGATTTCTACGATTCGGAGAACGAGCTGCTCGACGGACGATAAATTCAAACAACTTAGGGAGTGAGAAAAAGAGCACCACCATTAATGAATGATTTGTAAATTGTTGCTAGACTTCTGTAATTTGCGCGAGACGAAACTTGATATGTATATAAACATGCATGCATGATCTATGTACGTACATTTATATCTTTTATGAGGAAAAATTATAATAATATAATTAAATGTCTTTTTTTTTCTCGTGCGAATATATATATATATATATATACACATGCATCTTATCGATCGACCCATGCATTTAATATTACTGAGAGAGAGGAGAGGAAAAAGAGAGAGGACAGAGAGGAGAGGAGAGGATCAGAGAGAGAGAGTAGAGGAGAGGAGAGAGAGAGACCATCTTCCCGTGCAATCGACTTAACGGATCACACGGAAAGATGCCTTTCGGTCCGCGTGAAAAAATGATTTCTCCAGTAGTGGAGCCATGCAAAAGGCTTAAGCCCTAATTGCCATAGGCCTAACTCTACCTTTGCTTCTAACCTCTCTCAGGCTTTTAAGCCCTAATTGCCATAAACCTCTCTCAGGTACAAAGCTAGAGAAAAAAATGGAAAAATATGAAAGAGAGTGAATAGTTCGTGAGTGTCAGTTATAAGCGAACATAAGAGCTGGAGAAGATGTCATGAATATAGGTTTTAAATAAGACATAAACCATGCCTTATAATTTTTAAGAAAATTAACGAGGAAACCTATAGGATTATACTTAATTCTGGCAGGGGGATATATGCTTGTTTAATTTGATGAAACTGTGTTTATTTTAGTTAATAAAAAGATAATCCTATGATTTGATTTCTTCTCGCTCATATTCGTCCACTTGTCTTTTAGGTGAAAGAACACACTTTCAACTGAAAACCGTAATTAATCTTTTTTTAAGATTACACGGTAGACACACATGCATATATATACACGTCACTGCACAGGTAACACCATACTTACACATTTGCAAATGTATCTCACCTACATATGCATAATATTCGTGGACATCACGATTTGAAACCTGGTGAGTGGAGTCATGCACCCACGACTTTATCATCGTATCACTGATGTTTATCCTAGATTTTTTATACTGGGAACTGCAACTAATCTCTTTTGGCATAAGTAATTTTTTCATACTAAACTATGACACTAGATTTTTTCGGTCCAATTAACTCCATTTGGTTCTAAGTAGAAGTGCGTAATTTCTAGTTATAAGTCATCGCAATCAAAATATTTAGACTTCAGAGTGGTTAAGGAAAAATTCGAGTCATGAGGCGCCGAAAGGTAAGAAAGGATAGGAGGATGACCTAGAACTTCCAATCTCATATAGCCACTCATCACATATAGCTCGTCATTATATGCATATGTGTTCATAAACTATATATAGATGACCTGCAAACTATATTGTAAAGTTTTCTGACCATCGACACAAAACCTAGCTACATGTTCACGCTTTAATTGGAATATAGCTAGTAGAAATACCTACAAGTTGGGCCACATGTTGAGAGTGATGCATGCATGCAAGCCTTTTTCTTGGTCGAGGTCGTTTGGTTCCTCCACCTAGATGGGCTCCACACACATGTATCTAGTAGACTAGTCACAAGTAGCTATATATATAGATATTTTTGGAAAGTTACAAATGATCATGTATGCGTTAACGAATTGCCATGGCTTGCGTAAGTGCTTTGGTCGGAATTAGTAGCACGATTAGTCTATGTGTTAACTAGCTTACAAGTTGTGCAACATGGTGATGAGGATAATGCATGCAACAGCCACATGCATGAGCCGTATCTTTTTCGTGGATGTTAGGTGTCCCACTCCCAATGCAAGATTTTGATCAGATGGGTTCCACGAGTCTTAAGGTTAGATATCATCACAGTGACATCAAATGTTGGTAAACCAATTACAAGTGCCGTTTATTAGTTTTTTTTAAAAAAATCAATTTTATATTTGGCAGAGTCTCATCTTATTTTTCATTACTTGTCAATAAACTAAACATGCTTGCTGAAAGAAGCAAATTTATTACAAAATTACTACAATCGTTTTGTTTTCCTTAATTGCCTTTTATTTCCTGGATTAATTTATAGATGTATTTTAGATTTATTCTTATCTAAAATATATTTGCTTTTTCCCCTATCGGCAACATTGGCACCAACATTTAATTTTTTTATTTCAAGTTAGAACAATAATTAGTTGTTAACTCTCAAGAAATAAGTGAAATTTATGTTGTTTAGATGTTGACCAATTGTTGGAAAAGTGATTATTAGATAAGAAAAATAAATCATTTGACAAATAGATGATCTCTTTTCAAAATGATTTACCAGGAAGTTAGTTATTACTAAGCTAGTACTAGTAGTCGATAAACCAGCAAGTTGTGCCATGAAGATAACTATATGTTGACACGGCAATGCTACCAAACTCCTCATATGTTATCATCATCATACACATCATCCTGCTAGCTGTTTAATTTCGGTTCAATGCAATGGCTTACTTGATAGAAATATTTCCACAAATTGTTTGTCCTCAAATGTTTATAGAAAATTACACTAGTACAGATCTTTTTTATGGACGGGCCATCATATGCCTGAGATTTATGGCCATTACAACGGAATCATCTCAAACGGGCCTAAAAAAGACCGACAAAGATATACTCGCATATACATATTAGATGTGCAAAAAACTTGAGCCCGTTACTGATGATACCTATCGGTGATGGACTCAAATAAAGATAACTTTGGTTATCTTTGTTAGGCACCAATAGAAGCTCATCACCGATCTTTACCATCGGTGACGGGCTCGAAATTACCGTCCGATTGAGATAACAACTAGAACAGACATTATGACCCGTCACCGATGAGTGCCTTCAGTGACGGGCTTGTACTAAGGCCCAACAAAGATAACTTTCACAGTCTATAAATACCCCCATCACCCATTGTATTGGTTATCCCACGGTTGAGAGAAGGATGGGGGCAAATTTTTGTCTCTTTTTTCCAAGAAAATTTGAAAAACAGTGGTCCATGCCCTTGTATCTCCATGGCCTTCGCACCCTCCAGCTTCTTTTCCTTTTCGCCCTTCATCTTTTGTTGCTCTTGTGATAGCCGTCCATGTCACCTCAAATACTCAGGATATCTTCGTCGAAGAGGGTGTAAAGCTCATCTGCATAGACAGGTAAACAATACGTAAACTTTCAGCTTTCTACCTTGCTTAAGTACATGATGCTCCATTGCTCCTCGGTACAAAGACTTGTCCTACCTTGCAAGAAGATGCTCTGAACACTAGTACAGAAATGACGAGTGAAAAAGGGCTCATCCTCTCCCAGCGGGTAATCAAGATACCATCGACCGCGACTTGCTCGAATGTGGCATTTGCTTCCTGCCTTTTCAAGCTGGAGTTTACATGGTAATCCTAGACATTGCACCACATCATTTTGAAGAAGACAAGACCGAGGTCAATGAAGAAGGCGTCGGGGCCCTTCATGGACTAGCAGCGAGATGCGGTGCGGATGCCAACGAGATGACCAAGGTGAACTACTCCATCGACCACGACTCGCTCGAGTGTGGCATTTGCTTCCTGCCTTTTGAAGCTCGAGTTCACATGGTACTCCTATACATTGCAACACATCATTTTAAAAGAAGACGTCGGGGCCTCTTCATGGACTAGCAGCGGATGCGGTACGGTTGCCGACGAGACAACCAATGTGACCTACTCCATCGACCGCGACTTTCTCAAGTGTGGCATTATCATCGTCCAAGGATTACCATGTAAACTCGAGCTTCAAAAGGCGGGACGATGGTATAACTGCTAATTCAAAAGGCAGGAATATGGTATAACCACTGATTAATCCTGAAGGCATGTTGATGTCGCCTAGAGGGGGGGTGAATAGGCGATCCCGAAATTTTCTTGAAAATGCAGCGGTTAAAACACATAAGCACTGGAACTTCTGGTACTTGAACCCTGAAACTTTCGATGTTATAGTCTGGAACTTCCGGTGTTCTATGACTTAACAGGATCTGAACTCAAATTTAAGCAATTTCAACACAAGTTTGTTGCTAGCAACATGAAGATACACACAAGCAATAGAGACAAACAACAGGAGGTAAAGGGATAGCACACGAGACACAAGGATTTTTACCCGAAGTTCGGATTCAAAGAATCATACTCTCCGTTTAGGAACTCCGTAGAGTTGGGTCTCAATTAACCCCTTGCCTCACCAAGCAAATCCCTAGGAAGAAGTCTACGGCCTTCAATTCCAACGTTTCTAGGTTCTTACCTAGAGATCAAATTGACCACAAAGATCCAAATTCGATCCTCTAGCGTGAACCACAAATGTGAATTGCTCCACCTAGACAACTTTCAAAGGATCAGCTTGGTTTGTCACTATCCATACCTCGTTTCCTTGCGGAGGAGAGGTGATCCTTCACAAACTTTCTCGGGCCAATCCATAATTCTCCTGAAGCTCGCGGGAGACACCTAACCGTCTAGCAGATTGCTCTCCAAGAGTAATAGGTACCACTCCAAAGCCCTACAAGAGTCACTAAGTGCTCAAGTCACCTAGCTCTCTTATTCTCACAATAACTCCAAACACTCAATCTTCTCACAAATTTGGTTATGTGGCTCAAGAATTGAGTTGGAATAAGCTAGAACACCATGGGAGAAGCTAGGAGACTGAAAAATGAAAGTGGGATCGCCAAAAGTGAGCTGGGGACAAGGTGGGATAAATATAGGTACACGCTTGCGTCACTTAGCCGTTACTCATAAACTCAGCTGGAATACTATCCGAAAGTTCCGGTCTGGGGTTACCGGTAGTTCCAGCTAACACTTGGTTCTCAGGGTTTTGCTGCAAGGTGAAGGTGTCCAGAAGTTCCGGCTTTCAACCCCGAAACTTCCGATCGGCTTTCTCTGCCGAGTAAAGGGGAATTTTCAAAAATAACTATAAAAATTTTCACTCAAGGATATTCTGACTAAGAGCACTTAGATCATCTCATGGCATGAGTTTCACCTCTCTTAATAGTATGGTTTTTCCTAAAACTCAAGATTTAAGAAAAAACTATTATAAACCGTCGTCGAATCTTTTCTCCTTTTTGCAATTCATATTTGAGGGTTCTCCTTTCTCAAAACGTGCACAACTAAGCATCTATGGACTAATTCTTCTGCACACATCTCAATTAAACACATTAGTCCCTTAACCAAATTGTTATTAACCACCAAAACCCACTTTAGGGGACTAGATGTACTTTCAATCTCCCCCTTTTTGGTGGTTGATAACAACTTGGTTAAAGCTTACAGAAGATTGGAGTAAATGAAGTTTCGAGTAAGAAGGGTTAGATAGGACTCCCCCGATATATATGCATAGTGTGAAGTAAGAGTGAATTTAATATGCATTTTTGATAAAGGAGTTTAGGGAATTTCTAACCAACTCATCTTAATCAGTGGGGGTGCAACAAAGGTGAAATGAAATAATTTTAAGAGCATATGACATGGCAAGCACAGAAAGAAATTTAAAAACAACAATTCACCATTCACAAAGCACACAAGCTATCATGCAAATAAGCCTAATTAATATCATAAGGCTAGCAATCATTACATCCCAGCACACATAGAGTTCACATGTCCAAATGAGAGCGAATAGATAAAAGTCCTAGGAGATAGCTGCACGGCCGGAAGTTTCGATGGAAAGGTCTGGAACTTCCAGTCGGTTGACAGGAACAAGCCAACAAGGAAGCACAAAAGCGAGAATTGACCCCCTCTTTCTCAATCTTCTCCCCCTTTGGCATCAAGACACCAAAAAGGAATAACAGAGAAGAGAAGTCACTCGGAGTCATCGGAGTTGGCGACAATCTCGGTGTCTCCACTCTAAATGTCGTCATCGCCACCACCGGGAGAAGGAGAGGCCTCAGCAACATCGATGGCGCTATCTGAGCCAGTAGCTGGTGAAGCCATAGCAGGAGAGTCATCCTCCTCCTCGTCCCCCTCTGAGTGCGAAGACACTTTAGCGAAGGCATGAGGAACAGAGGCAGAAGTTCCCTCACCGGCAGCAACATTGCAAGCGGTCTCGTAGGCTGCGAAGGGGTCCTCATAGACCTCATCCTTGGAGTCGTCGGAGACTGTGTGACCGGCCTCCCTTAGAAGCATCTTCTGATGCCGCTCAATCTTCTTGACCTTGGAGGCGGTCTTGGCGCAGAGACAGAAGATCGAGCGCAACACCTTCTTGATGGCGAGCTAGAGCTCGAGCCCGAAGGGCGTGAAGGAGCTGAGGAAGGATCGACACCTGATGCCGAGCCAGAAGGATGGGAAGGAGGAATCCTGAGAGCAGTCGACACATGAGGGCGAAACGGCTTGTGAGTGGAGTCACAGGTGTAGAAGAAGCCAGTCACATTGTTGATCATCTTCATGATGTATGGAGCATACACACACCCCCGCTTGGGATCACAGGCGGTGTTGTATATCTCGAACCAGATGAGCTTGGAGACGCTGAAGGGCGGCTGATTGTACCGCATGCAACTCAAGAGGTGCGCATGACGCGCAGGAAGTGCTGTCGCATCCTCGGTCTTTGGCAGCAGGGTCCAACTGACGAAGGAGTCAAACACATAAACTTGACACAGGGAACCAAAAACAGAAGAGGAATGGAAACTGGGAAAGTCCAGACCTGAAGATGGAGTACAAAAGCTTGTACTGAGGTAGAAGCCCCTTTGTGGTCCCGAGACAGTCACGAGGAGCATCTGGTGCATAGAGGAACCTGGTGCGCACCATGGGGATGGAATCTTCAGTGTGGATGTTGGGGCGGTTCAGATCAACAGGATCAAACCCCAAAATCTCCACGAACTGAGGCAGAGACACTTTGTAAGTGCGTTCCTCTGTCCTCCACTTCAAGAAGGGAACCCCATTCGATGTGGAACTGAAGAAAACAGTGGCATAGAACTCCCAATAACCTCAGTGTTCCAGGAGTAGTCGAGGCAGAGGACATCCTTGGGGTTCTTGGCTTCGCATACTTGCATCAAGTCATGGAAGTATGCGTTGAAGATAGCCCTAGTCTAGCCACTTCATCTCCACAACCCGATTGGTCCGGGAGAGAAAGACTGAATTATACCAGTCGAGCTGGAGGAAAGTCATGAACTGGGGATCCAAGGACTCCTGAGGAACATTGTCAGGATCCACCAGGCGATCGCGACCACACCGGGCTATCTGCTTGAGAAAGTTAATCCTCTAGCGCCAAGTGTGGTGATCGGGGTCAACATCATAACCCTGAGCAGGGTACAGTGGGATGAGATTTCCCTAGGAACCCGGCTCGTTTGGCTGAGGACGGGTGGCAGTGGAACGCCGAGCATGACAAGGTGGAGGATCAGCAGCTTGAGAACCTCCTGCTGTTGTGGTTCCGGCATCTCTAATGGTCAAGGGCCGGTTCTGAGTAGCACGGGACAGCACGGGAGGAGACCGATCCTTATGCTGTCCTCAAAGACCACCTTTTCTTTGCCGAGACAACCTCGAGGACCTCAAACGGGGGACTATTATCATCGTCATCCCCCGAGATGTCCTGGCGAGCCTTCTGGCGCTTTTCACGAGCCATGGAATCACTGCAATATGGAACAAGCAAAGATAAGGGAGATGTAGTGACAAAACGGAGTGAACGAGAGAAAGGTTGCGCATGCTACATAGGGATCGGAAGTTTTGGTCCAAGAACACCGGAACTTTCGGTGTGCTTGGCAGTTGCATGACCCTCGACCGAAAATCAAGCACATTGCCTCAAAATGCACAGATCGGCCACCTACAAGGTACTAATTTTATTTGCAATCGAAAGGAATTCTCCCTAGGTCCAATAATTGAGAGATCGGGGCAAAATGAGGTGAAACTAGGGAGAGGGATCGAACAAAGTACCTCGGGCAAACGGAAGTCAAAAACAAGAGCGGGGCATCGATCCTCGACCAAAAACAACCAAAAAATGATCAAGAGTGAAGAGTTTGCATGGTGGAACCAACGAATCGCCGGGAGAGAGGTGAGGTGAGAGAGGGAAGGCGACAGTGGATAGAGAGGGGAGTTAGGGTTCTCCATCGGCCACCCCTGGGACTTAACACCTTGACTACCAGAACTTTCAGTCGGTCCTGACCGGAACTTCCGGTCGGCCCAAGTTTTAGACAGAGAGAAATTATCGAAAGTTTCTGGCTGGGGTCTAGAACTTCCGACAAGAAGCTATAAGGAGGAGTCTAGAGATGGATGGACATGTAAACAAATGCGATGCATGCGACCATCACATAAGCAATCATTACATAGCAATGGTCACAATGCATCACAAAAGGAACAAAAACCAAGTTTTTGCAATCAAACACAAGTACACAACAATTTTTGCAAACATTTTGGAAATGGTTTTTGGGAAAGATGGAAATGTTTGAATATTATTTTCATATCAAAACAAGCTTCTACCCAAAAAGTGATCTCAAGATACAAAGGTTCAATTTCAATTTACATTCAATTTGATTCATGCTTGACTATTGATTAGCCAACCAATCCTCAACAAATGTTACGAGAATCCAAGATATTGAGCTCACTCCTAAGCTCACAAAACCTCTTCTCATCCAAAGGCTTGGTGAAAATGTCAGCTAGTTCACTCTCGGTTCTCACATGGGATAGGACAATGTCACCCTTTGCCTCATGGTCCCTCAAGAAATGGTGGCAAATGTCTATGTGCTTGGTTCTTGAGTGTTGGACGGGATTGTTGGCTAGTTTTATGGCGCTCTCATTGTCACATAGGAGAGGAATCTTGGAAAAATTGTATCCAAAGTCTTGTAGGGTTTGTTTCATCCAAAGGAGTTGGGCACAACAAGATCCGACGGCTATATATTCGGCTTCGGCGGTGGATAGTGCAATGGAGTTTTGCTTCTTGGAGGACCGAGAAACAAGTGATCGTCCAAGGAATTGGCACGTGCCGGTAGTGTTCTTGCGATCAACCTTACACCCGACATAAGCAAAATCGGAATAGCCAACAAGATCAAAGGCACAACCCTTAGGATACCACAAGCCAAGGTTAGGAGTGTTCACCAAATATCGAAGGATTTTCTTAACGGCAATCAAATGACATTCTTTGGGTGCCGCTTGAAAGCGAGCACACATGCACACACTAAGCATGATATCAGGCCTAGATGCACAAAGATAAAGCAAGGATCCAATCATGAGCGATATACCTTTTGATCCACGCTTTTGCCGTTTTCGTCGAGATCCAAATGACCATTGATAAGCATTGGTGTCTTGATGGGCTTTGCATCCTCCATCCCAAACTTCTTGAGTACATCTTTCAAATACTTTGTTTGAGAGATGAAGGTCTGTTCCTTGAGTTGCTTGACTTGAAGCCCGAGGAAGAATGTGAGCTCACCCATCATCGACATCTCGAATCTCTTGGTCATTATCCTACTAAATGAGACATTAGTTTAGACAAATATTATGTCATTGACATAAATTTGGCATACAAACAAATCATTTTTGAATTTCTTAGTGAAGAGAGTAGTGTCGGCTTTGCCTATCTCAAAGCCATTTTTGAGAAGAAAATCCCGAAGGCATTCATACTATGCTCTAGGGGCTTGCTTGAGCCTGTAGAGTGCCTTGTGAAGCTTGAACGCATGATTTGGATATTTGGGATCTTCAAAGCTAAGTGGTTGCTCAACAAACACCAATTCGGAGATTGGTCCATTCAAGAAGACACTCTTGACATCCATTTGATATAATCTGAAATCATGGTTGGCGACATAGGCTAAAAGAATGCGAATGGACTCAAGACGAGCAACTGGCGCAAAGGTTTCACCAAAGTCAAGTCCCTCGACTTGAGTGAACCTTTGTGCCACTAAGCGGGCTTTGTTGCGAATGACTACTCCATTCTCATCTTGTTTGTTGCGGAATATCCACTTGGTGCCGATCACATTTTGATTAGGTCTCCCCACCAATGGCCATACTTGATTGCGAGTGAAGTTGTTCAACTATTCTTGCATGGACATCACCCAATCCGGATCACCAAGCGCATGCTCCACCTTAACTGGTTCCAAAGAGGAGACAAACGAGTATTTCTCATAAAAACTTGCAACACGAGACCGAGTGGTTACCCTATTTTGAATGTCTCCAAGAATGTTGTCGACGGGGTGATCTCGTTGAACGGTATGGTGTATCCTTGGATGGTGCACCGAGGGGACTACAACTTGATCAGGTAGCTCTTGAGTACCCTTGGTGTCGAGCCCATCCACTTGTGCCCGAGGCACGCCTTCATGTCCAGTATCCCAGAGATTCCGGCCTGTTGGAACTGGAACTTCCGGTCGACCTGATGCCCGGATGTTCCGACCCCTAGGGCTTGGAGCATCTGGCCGGATGTTCCGGGCTGTGTGCACCGAAACTTCCGGTACCTCGTCTTCTTGACTTGATGAAGAGCTATTGGCTGTCGACAATGGAGGTTGATCACCATTCACTTGATCATCCTGTGTCTCGACTGGTCGAATGTCCCCAATGGCCTTTGTTGCAATTGCCTTGTTTGGGTCCACATCATCTACAACATGCACCAAAATTTGCTCTCATTGGGAGCCGTTAGATTCTTCAAATGTCACATCCCTAGTGATCTCAACAATACCGGAGGTTTTGTTGAAAACACGATAGGCATGGGCGTTTGATTCATAACCGAGTAAGAAGCCCTCATCCACCTTAGGTGCAAACTTAGACGAACGAGGTCTCTTACTCAAAATAAAGCACTTGCTCCCAAAGACACAAAAATAAGAAATGTTAGGCTTTTTACCACTCAAGAGTTCGTAGGATGTCTTCTTCAAAAGCTTGTGGAGGTAGAGACGGCTGATGCCATGGCATGCGGTGCTCACGGCTTCCGCCCAAAAGACATCGGAGATCTTGTACTCATCAAGCATCGTCCTTGCTGCTTCAATGAGAGTGCGGTTCTTCCTTTCGACGATGCCATTTTGAGGTGGATCATATGGGGCGAAGAACTCGTGTTTGATGCCTTCCTCATCAAGAAATTCCTTGTCGGGGTACGGCTGGACCATCCATTATAATTGCTAGATGGAGTGATACGCTTTAGCTCATCTAACAAGCATAACAGAATATCCGTTGTCCCGAGAGAGGAATATGTGAGACATTGCAGGGCCTTTAGCCTGCCAGTCAACTTCAGCCTGAGATGTGCCTGTCAAACCACTCGAAGACGGCGACCAGATGTGTTAGACATTCGGAGACTTGACGAAATTGGCTAAGGATCTACAACATCTCAAATATTCCTAACTCATACTCATGTGAATCTAACTTCCAGGATGTGCGCTAGATTCACACTTTCTTCTCAAGCATGAGTATACAAAGAAAATACATATATAATAAAAGGTAATTACGAATTACATCAACATTATTGATTACATAGGCCGACCTGCCAAATAAATATATATAAATCAGAGAACAGCGGGAGCTTGTTTACCCACCCACGAGCACACCGACTAGGGTTTTACCCCGTTAAGTTCAATCCTAGAGGAAGCAGTCGATTACCCGCATCACTCAAAAGACTAAGTCTAAGACCTGCAAACAAAATGAATATTCCATTGGCAAGAGTCCGTACATTAAACAGGTTAATGTACTGGCAAGCGCACAATCAACCCTACATACATGAATCGTAAAGAAAAGCTATTTGTGTAGTTCATTTTTAGCATAAAGAAAATTTTATTTCGTAATTTGTTTACAAAGGAGTTGGTACTTCAATTAACAAAAACAAGTTTTAGGTTTCATCATTAATTTCATTATTGGTTCCATCATAATCAATATCTTGCCATCCTCCATGACAACAAGTCACAATATATCACTACCTTCACACTACTCAACACATTTTGTTGGAAAACACATGTTCACATTTTTGAAACATTTGAGTCTATACTCATGACACTTCACCAAAGCGCTCTTGACCATGAGCACGGCTAATCGATTAGTTTTCATAACTCTGCAGAGTGTGTACAGCTTTACCCACATGAAGTGAATCACTCTAGTTTATCGGTACCCGTCGGTATCACCATACTCTACACATTGAGTATAATCTAGAGGTCACCACGAAGCCTTTACACTACTTAGCCCCTAGCCTTGCACCAGCACGACACGTGTTTCCTCCATTTTAGGCATACTGGAATATGACCTAGAACCATTAAGTGGCGGACCCACTCCTTAACTTAACGCCATGGTGGCGGACGGGACAGGAACTCACCTACGTGGCACGATATCATTGTATTGGACAGACTTAGTTGCCTAAACTACCCATCGGGGTAAATAGGAAGTTTCTCTGGGTTATCCGAAACCATACTCACCGCGCGTACCATAATGCATGGCTAGGTGCTAACTAGATTATTCAGCTAAGGCTATCCCATACTAGCACATATGGTTGTACGATTAACTTTAAGTTGGTGACACAAGTTCGGTCCTTACGGACTCGGGCAAACACTCCCCCTGTCGGCATACAAATACATCAATTGCATGTCACTTGCCGCCCAAGTCAAAACTACATTTTCACACACTTTAGTTCGCAAAAAAATCATCAACCCATTCCAGCAAGGGTTTACTTTAACAAAATTCACATATTATATATATACAGATGGAACGAGTATTTACAAAATTCTGAGCAATGCTAAGCAAGTAGTTGCAAATCTCTTATCTAAATCCATTTGAGCACAAGGAAAGTACTCTAACAATTTCTAGGGATGCAAACAACAAGAATTTCAATTATCAAGGTAAGAAATGCAGCAAGCAGGTCATATCTACCATACACAAGTTTTAAATACCGAAATGATCTAAGTTCTCATGCAATTTTGCAAGCAAATAATTTCATCCCTCAAAACATGGGATTCAATGTGTTCAAAGGAAAGGAGGGAAAGAACTTGCCTTGTAACTGGAAATTGTTAACACCTAAATCACTTCTCCACCGTCTAAGCAATTATCTATACAAAATATACGATATGCAATTTAACACCAAAAATAGGCGAAAATCCAAAATGCTCTAAAATGCATGATTTTTGCACAGTGTATATGTTATGGTCTAAAGTGAATTTAGGTGAAATAATTTCTAATTTATCTTACTCTATTTGGAAGTTATGATTTTTAGAAGTTTTATCGGCGTAGGGTAGCATTTAAATAGGTATGGTTCTAAAATGTTCCTATAATTTAATTTATGTTAATTTTTGACTTTTCAGGGGTGAATAAAAGTTCTTTCTAGGACTAATGCAATTGGTTTCATAATTTTTGAAGCTATAATGAATTTGTTAGGTATTTTACAACTTAGGCCTATAGTATTCTATAGATGTGGCCCTAGGGGTTTTGGGTCCAGAACTTGTTACTTCTTGATTTAGTTGAGTAAAATAATTATATTTTATATTCTTTTCCATTTTAATTCCACAAGTTTAGATCGTTTACCTTTTTACCTCATACTTTACGACTAGTGGTGTTCCATGTTATAGTTTCAACATACTAACCTAGATATTGTTATATGAGCTAAGTGTGCCTAGTTTTGGTGATTAGGGATGGTTCTTAGGGTTTCCCTGGTCTAACAAGTTTAATTTTGATTTATTTGGAGCTAATGTGCACATATATATATATATACATACCTACACATACATACATACATACATACATATATATATATATAGTACTTTAGCTACTATTACCAGCTCATATGTTTTCTTTGTGAGGTTTACTGTCATTTTTGGTGTATGAGTGACCATATTATTTCACCTAATGGAAGTGCATTAGGTCCTGGGTTTATAGGGGCTTGTTTCACTCAAAAAGGATTTGAAATGAATTTTCTACCGATTTTACAAGTTGGTGGTGTGCACTAGGTTACTTATTCCTTATTTAAATATTTAAGGGGCTCTACTAGACAGAAAACATATAATTTTATTTTATATTATGAAAGCACATGTTTAGGTGATTCTACAAAATTTAAGTTCATTCAAAAAGGAGATAAAATGAATTTTAAATAATTCCCTAAAGATTGGTTCACCTAAAGTGCATTGTTTTCTCAAAATTAGTTTTTACAAACATTTGAACCAAGGAAAGTATACATTTTTATTTTTCCCACCTGGAAGGGTGAGACGAGGAGCCTATAGGATTTGGGTTTGCTTAAATTGAAGTTTATTTGAATTTTCTAGGTATTTTACAAGTTTGAACTTGAGGTATGTATGGTCTGCCTCATTTAAATTTTGAAGGTAAAATTTGTACAGTGTGGGCCTTGTTTTATGTTCTCATAGTAATGTTCATCTTGTAGGGAATCTACAGAAATTTTGTCCCATCCAAAAACAAGCCCTTTTGAATTTTATATGGATTTTCTAAGTGAGGTCGACTTTCTATGAGAACATACCTCCTTCTGTTTTTTCTATCTTTCCTGTACGTGGGGTCCACCGGTCAGTGGCTGGCGGTTGAGAGAGGGGCTTTGGCGCCCAAAAGGTGGGGCTCGGCTGTCAGCGAGACAGAGAGGGAAAGGAGGCAGGGCAGCCCACGACGGCTGGGTTCGCGGCTGCACCGGCAGCGAACGGCGACGTTTCAGTGGGGGTGACAAAAAGAGAAAACGTGGAGTGTCTCATGGTGAATCTATCGGTAGTGGTCTCGAGCATTGCGGTGACCGGAATCTATGATGGCAACGACGCGGGCGGCAGTGCGGGTTCGGTCGAGGTGTCCAGCTAAACTAGAGATCAATTTATGCTGAGACAATGCATGCTTGAGCATCCTCAAGGGTCATGGGTACTTACCCGAGAGTGTAGAAAGCTTGGCGAGGCTTGGGCGATCCCGGTGACGTGAAGAACGGCCCAGCGGCGGCGCGCGGCGTCGGCTCCACGGCGACAGCTCGTTCTGGTCGCCGTTTCGCTGAGGAAAGGTAGTCAAGGTGTCACTGTGGTCCCTAAGATGGTCCATGTGCAATGAATCGAAGTGAGGCTCACCGGAAAAGTGGGAATCGTTGGCGGCGGCTCTTGGTCGGAGTTTGAGAAGACGATGCCGATCTCTCGTTGTACTGTCCCTTGGCTCGAATCCTTCGGGGTGGTGGCTCCTGGTGTCGTGGCGATGACGTTAGTGCGGGGGTTCGGCCGGTCTTGGTCTACATTCGCCGGAACGACAATGATGGTGTGGCCGCGACACTCAGGCGTGCTCCGGACTCTGGTGGGGCGCGAAGGCGTTCCCGCAGCTACAATGGACAAAAGGTGATGATGTCAAAAACGGAAATGCTCGGCATTGTGCGGTGGTTATAGAACATGAAAAAGAGAGGGATAACAGGAGCTCCTTGGCGACGGCGGTGTCCGTCTTCTCCATGGCCGGCAATGAAGGAGAGGGGGAAATGGGAGAGCTGAGGCTCTCTTTCTCGAGTTGGTCAGCCTTGATGTGTGGAATGGAGCTAGGCGACACGGTCGGAGGAGTTTGAGGCCGAGAGAGGATGATTTGGGCGCCGGCACGTCGCGACCACGCGTCGACGGCGATCTACGCACGGTCGGCTGCGCGCTCTAGCGCCCTCTGTCGATTGGGTGAAAGAAACAGAGGTTGAGCTAGTTTGCAGGCACTGCCATGTGGGTCCAGCCGTGGTACTCTAGGTCAGAGTGGGAGGTATGGGTAAGTATCTGTGTGCAGTTAGATTTTGAATTCATATTCGAATTATTTTCTTCCTCTCTCACTTTGCAACCCTATAACTTATTGTGTGAGTTAGGTAAATTAATGAAAATTTTTCTGTGGTTAGGGAGGAAAACACTGAGTCCATTTTGTTTGGTTTCACTCAAAAATCACTTGTGGTTTGCTCACAGAAATTCTACAAAGTTAGGGTATTCTGAATCTTGTTTGAATTTTTAGGGTTGCTAAGCTGTAGAGAAAAATTCTAGAAAAAATACATTTAATTATGGTATTTAACCTAGTATTTGAATAAATTATTTCCTATATACCCTTAGGTGCATTTAAATGGCCTTTTAGGCAAAATGCCATTTTAGCCGATATGAATAATATTTATCCCCATCATTTAACTGTTTGTCCAAATTTTTTGGGGCTTAAATCTTAATTATTAATTTGTATAAATATTATACTAAGTTGAATATAATATTTGGCACCTACATGAATTTTCCCATGTTTTTTATCTGTTATGGGTTATTTTAGAAAATTAGGGTAATCTTTTATGAATAGGTGTTCTCTCTCTGTAAATGCACCTAATATAGTTATGGTGGTTATATCAAAATTTTCCTTGGGCACAGGAGAAGATCTTTGGATTTAATTTTTATGTCAACCTATTATTACCCAAAGTTAGCTGTAGGCTTATCCAATAAAATAAATCTTTTTAGGTTACGCTCATGAGACCTATTGAAGGCGAGGTCAAAAATCAAAATGTGCAAAGGACTAAATGTCAGAGCATGTTTTATGCATATGCAGGCTCACATGTATAAATGCATTCGCATTATAAGTTAGAGGTGAAAAAGGTTTTCTTTTGTTCTCAAATTTTTAATCAAGCATTAGGTTGAGGTACTTTCCTAGGTTAGAAAAGAAAATTTTTTGTTCCCCAATTTGGGAAACCTTATGTTCATTTGGTTTTGACCAAATTTTCCTCACCTCGGATTTGGGTATGTGACATTCCTCCACTTGTGTATTCTTGAATTCTCTTCCATTGTCACTTCGCACTCTTTTGATGGAGAGATCATATTGATTTTGGCTTGCCTAGATAGTGCTTGAAGACTTCTTGAGTTTTACTTTTGTCATGGAGAAAGAATACCCAAGTGAAACGGGAATAATCATCAACAATCACAAAACCGTACTTGTTACCTCCTATGCTTAGATAAGCCGCGGGTCCAAATAAGTCCATGTGAAGAAGCTCGAGTGGTCTTGAGGTAGTCATGATGTTGTTGATGGGATGTGGATTTTCAACTTGCTTTCCGGCTTGACAAGCACTACACACACGATCTTTCTCAAAGGTTACATTAGTAAGACCGAGAATGTGTTCCCCTTTTAAGAGAGTTAACAAATTCTTCATTCCTACATGGGCTAGCCTTCGATGCCACAGCCAACCCATGGAGGATTTTGCCATTAAACAAGCTTCGGGGTTTACTCTATCTATGTCAAAGTCAACAAGATAGAGATCACCCTTTAACTTTCCTTTAAATGCAACGGATGAGTCATCTCTCCTAAAAACAGTTACATCCACATCGGTGAACAAGCAATTGTAACCCATTTTGCATAATTGTGAAACGAAAAGAAGATTGTAGCTCAATGACTTGACAAGGAGAACATTGAAGATGGATTGATCATTTGAAATATCAATTTTACCTAACCCAATCACCTTTCCTTTCCCGTCATCTCCAAAGATGATATTTTCATGATTTCCTCCCTCCTCATCATGACCTGTAAACATACTCCTCTCCCCGTCATATGGTTGGTGCATCCGCTGTCCACCACTCAAATTGATCCACCGGAGGAGTATGCCTACAAAAGAAAGTCACGCTAGGGTTTTAGGTACCCAAACTTGTTGAAGTTTGGGTCCTCGAATGTTAGTCACAAGAGTTTTGGGCACCCACACACAAGCACAATACTCATCATTTTGACCTCCTTTGAAGTGAGCAACCACCTTACCATTGTGGTTCTTGCTGATCACAAATGTATCATAGTATATACCGTCTAGCCGAAACTTCCTGGCCCTGTGCCCGGAACTTCCTGCCAGTTCCCTTGACCTAGTAGAGGATCGAAACTTCCAGCCAAATTGACCGGAACTTCCGGTATTTTCTCTCTGTCCTAGAGATTTCTTTCTCCGAAACTTCCAGTCAACTGGTCTAGAACTTTCGGAGCTCTGACCAGCCAAGGGACAGCCCACCTTGTTTGCTTGTGGGTTGCCTCCTTCCTTGACAAACTTTAGGCGAGACTTCCCGTTCACAATTACCCTTCTGGATGGCTTACTATCTTCACAGAAACCAAGACCATGCCCATGTTTGTTTACATGGGTGACTATGGTCTTGTAGAGAGCGTCTTTTGAGTGTTAATTCTTCAAACACCCATATTTCACCAAAGTGCCCAACCTCTCATTTTCTTTCTTGAGTGCTGCTATAGCTTCAAGGTTAGTAGCATAGGAATCCAAATCATAGCTGTAGCATCTAGCACAATCGTTGCTAGTGGAGGCATTGGACGACTTAGTAGCTTTATTGGGAGGAGGGGTGCTACTCCAAAGGGTATCAAATTGCAATTCAAGTGCTTTGTGACTTTGGTCCAATGTCACAAGCTTCTCTTGAAGTGAGTCATTTATATCCTTTTGACTAGCCATTGATCCATTGACCGAGGAAAGCTCATTGGTCAATTTCTCAATCCTCTCTCGCTCCTTAGCCAAATCTTCCGCTAGGGCAAGGTTTCTCTTCTTCTCAAGAATGAGCAAGTGCTCTTGCCTTTCGAGGAATTTCTCCTTGTAGTCCAATGTCTTCATTACCTTAGCCACATATTGCATTGCCGGTTTGCTAAAGCTTTTAATCACATCATCCAAATCATCCTCACTTCCCTAATCACTCTCAAGATCATCATCAATAGAGGGCTTCGATGAGGGTATTACCTTGCGCCCATGGGCCATGAAGCAAGAAGGGTTGGTGTAGCCCTCGTCGTTGTCACTTAAGTTAGAGAAGAGGCGCTCCTCGGTGGGTGATGAAGACTTGATGGCGATGGTGGCAATACCTCCATTACCTTCATCCTTCTCCTCGGGATCCGCCTCATCACCGGAGTACCACACCTCTTCAATGTGAGCTCGCCCAACCTTCTTCTTGACCATCTTTGTTTTGGCTTCATTGTTTCTTGGACACTCGGCGATGAAGTGACCATATTCACCACATTGAAAGCAAGCTCTCTTGGATTGGCGAGCTCTTCCCTTGTCTTCACTTATTTTGCTCTTGCCAAATCCTCCTCAACGAAGGTATTGCTTGAACTTCCTCACCATAAGAGCCATCTCTTCATCATCACTCTCATCTTCATATGAAGCTTAATCACTTGAGGCCTTCAAGGTGAATTCTTTGTTCTTGATCATTTCCACATTCTTGGCCATTTGCTTGACCTCCTTTGCTTCTCCTTCTTGCATCTTGTGAGCAACAATTCTTCCAAGAATGTCACTCGGTGTAAGCCTCTTGAAATCCTTTCTCTCACGGATGAGAGTGACCAAGGTAGGGTTCCTTGGTCCAAAGGCGCGAAGAATGTTAGTGATATGCCCTAGAGGCAACATAGAGATGTTGGATATCATGGTCAATGTATATGTATAAATGAATAAAGTGTTATTCAGTTCCATGAAATAGACAATTTGTATTGATCAAGAAGTACGTGACTTATTTATGAGACTCTTTATGTATGAATCTATTTCTAATCGATCCCTGATCACATGTCATATTATTGGAACAAATATGATTCTATGATCGGCATGTTTATTGATTGATGATCATGTCTCATAGATCATGGTATGGAGATACCAAATCAATTTATGTGGACATGTGTTAGAGAACACATTGTTGCATAGACCCACCATGAGACACTACAGGAATTAATGTGTCATTAGTTGGTCTCAAGTAGTGTTGGTGCAAAGTTCTTAGACCTGAGATCATCATGGATTCTAACATATGTAGTAGCCTACTTTGGGACTACCAAACGCTATTCCGTAACTGGATAGTTATAAAAGTAGTCTTCGGGTTTGCTATGAAACATGGAGTGGGATGTGAGTGATCAAGATGGAATTTGCCCCTCCTTTGGAGAGATATCTCTGGGGCCCTCGAGGTAATGGATTATGGAAGTGCATGGCCATGCCGAGTTGATTGAGGAGTCAATCAACAGACGGATAATCCAATACGGTTCAAGTGAATGGTTAAGCTACTGAAGGGATGGCACACACAGCTTGCCTATAGCTTAATTGGTATCGTGAGGCAAAGGTATTTGTGTACACATTACAGGTTCAGAGCCGATATTATTTTCTTGTATACTATGGTGTGAATATGTGCTGTTAGACGCCGCTATTGACGATCGGCTGAGTTAGACTCGAGCCGGAGCCAAGTATACCTGAACCTACAGGGTCGCACGCTTAAGGGGGTAAAACAAACATTCGAGTTGGACTCGAACATGGCTCAATTCGGGTAAGATTCAATTTAATATAGAGTCCTATGGGCTTACAAAGTCCGGCCGACCAACTCTATGAGATCCGGATAGGATCCAATTCAAAATAGAGTCCCGATGGGCCTATAGGCCCAGTCGGCAACTCTATATAAAGGGGCGAGGGGTGGAGAACAGATGTATTACATTGAACCGAATTAATCTGATCTTAACATACATTGAACCGAATTAATCTGATCTTAACAGAAACCCTTCCCAATTCCGAGCCAAAACCCTAGCCTTGCATCTTGTGCTAGCACACGGGTGTTAGGCGTTCTATCCTTGGATGTGTGGATACCGGTAGAGGCACTGCTACATTGCAGTGTTGTTCGTCGGCTACGAATCGGCTGTGATCGGACAAATCGGCTGCGGTGCATCGGAGCGAGGCAGCTGCAGCGGATCGGCAGTGCGAGCGTGTTTTGGTGAATCGGCAAATTGGCTGTGGCAGATCGGCTATGGAATCGACGCGTCGGCTGCGACGGATCGGCTGTCGACTCGGGGAATCGGCTGTCAGCGAATCGGCTGTGATCGGCTGGCACTGTTCCGGATCGGATAGCTCCTGATTGGCTATTTTCGTTGCACTCTACTCCAATCGGTAACGATCTATCGACCCTTACTTGCAAGTGTTCCTAGTTTGCGTGGTAGAAAAGTTTTGTTTTATGCTATCGTAGCTTCCGCATAACCCTTCAGTGGTATCAGAGCTAATCTTGCTTAGTTCGGGTTTTAGATTGGATCTGGAACAAGTTTTGCACATGGGTTGATTAGATCAATCGGTTTTACGGGTTCTGTTGAGGAGAGTTGATGGTAGTTGCGTTTCTTGATAGTGTATCGGAACGACATAATGTGATTACGTCGAAGCAATTTCCATAGAACTCAGTTTGAGTCGGATTCGAGATGGCATTCCTTGATAGTGTGTCGGAACGGTATAATGTGATTATGCCGAAGCTGTCTCGTAGTCCGACCTTGATTGCCGCCTCGCGCCTACGCAAACCATCTCCCTTGATAGTGTATCGGGACGGCATAATGTGATTATGCCGATATGGTTTCCGTAGGCGATTTCATAGATTGGATCTATGAATTCCGTAAGTGGGACCGCCGTGTGCGTACCCCCTGATATATCGTCTTGATATCCTTTCTCTGCGATAGGTAGAAAACGTTCTACGCCTAACTTGTTTTTACAGAGAATGCTTTGAGATGGTATGGCTCTATTGTATGTATGAGATCCATGTGATGCGTGTAATATTCTTTCATATGTGCAATCCCTATAATATTCTTTCATATGTGCAATGCTTGTAATATTCTTTCACGACCTACGAGTCGATGTAATCTTCAATTATAGCTTCTATCGTAGTAGCTTAGTTTGAAGAAATCAAGCATTCGACACTTGAAAGAACGGTGATGAAGATGGAGATCCTGTACACCGGCATGGAGATGGAGATCACCATGTGAAGGGGGCCATACTATTTCATTAGTTGCTATTCTACCTGCTTTCCTATATTGATATGTTTGTTTGATAGGATAGTATCCCTCACAAAATTAAGTAGCAATGATGCCCTTCCAAATGTTGCACTTGCGACCGTTATGCTCGTCAATGGTGGGTCTGCCAAAGCAGAGCGCTATTCTCTATCATAACACGAGGGGGTATATGTCGGACATATACATGCAGGAGCATTTGGTTTACTTAACAAGGCTATCAAAATAGTTTTGGGCCTTGGGGCATAGGTTACCGCCGGGGCATGGAGATGCCACACCAACAACAATAGTCACATAGAGATGTGATTAGCAAGGTATTGCTTACCCATGTTACTAATATTATAGCAGTGATGCTAAAGCTCACTAGAAATTAACTAACATGTGGATCTTGACCCAATACGTAACCTAGAGGGAAGGTGTAAAATACGTAATGAGAGTCTTATGTTAAATTGTTTAACAATAGACATAGCATAAACACTGTGCTAAACTTTGCTTTTCTGTTGTAGATAATGGCAACTAATACTGCACCCAGTACCTTTAATTTGCGATCTATTCTCGAGAAAGAAAAATTGAACGGAACAAACTTTATGGATTGGTATCGCAACTTGAGAATTGTTCTCAAGTAAGAGCACAAGGAGTACGTTCTTGAAGTACCCTATCCTGATGATTTGCCTAATAATGCTACTGCTACTGTGCGGAGGGCTTATGAAGAGCACACTAATGATTCTCTAGACATAAGCTGTCTAATGCTCGCTACAATGTCCTCTGAGCTTCAGAAGCAATACGAGAGCCGCGATGCTCATACTATTATTCAGGGACTGCGTGGCATGTTTTAGAACCAAGCTAGGGGCCGAGAGGTTCAACACCTCAAAGTCCTGTTTGCGTGCGAGCTTGTTGAGGGAGTCCCGTCGATCGCATGTGATAAAAATGATTGGCTAAATTGAGAGTCGGAAAAACTAGGTTTTCCCTTAGCCAAGAGTTGGCTGCGATGTGATTCTCCAGTAGCTCCCTCCAAGCTTTGAGCCGAAATTAAATTATCACATGAACAGTATGAATAAGACCTTGGCCAAACTGCATGGGATGCTAAAGATGGCTGAGGAGAGTATCCAGAAAAACGGTCATCATGTGATGATGATGCAGAAAGCTAAGCGCAAACCATCTGTCAAGAAACTTTGCACCAAGAGGAAGCTAACTCCCGATGAGATCGCGAGTGCCTCCAATGCAAAGAAGGGCAAGAAAGGGTCGGCGGCATCAGATGCCATTTGCTTCTATTGCAAGGAGACAGGTCACTGGAAAAGGAACTACAAGAAGTACATGGAGGATCTCAAAAAGAAGCAAAATGCGACTTCTACTTCAGGTATTAATGTTATAGACATTAATCTTGCTACTTCACCTACTAACTCTTGGGTATTTGATACCGAATCAGTAGCTCATATTTTGCAAATCGTTGCAGGGAATGAGAAGAAGTAGAAGCTTGAGAAGGGATGAGGTGAACCTACGCGTCGGCAATGGAGCAAGTGTTGCTACAATTGCTGTTGGCACTACATTACTTCATTTACCTTCAGGATTAGTTTTGGAATTAAATAATTGTTATTGTATTCCAACCCTATGTCAAAACGTAATTTCCGCTTCATGTTTGCAAGCGGAAGGATATGATTTTAGATCAATGGACAATGGTTGTTCAATTCATATTAGAGATATGTTCTATTTTCATACTCCATTGGTGAATGGATTATACGTTTTGGATCTTGAAGCGTATCTCATCTATAACATTAATACAGAGAGGCAACTCCCAAATGATACAAACTCCACGTTTATCTGGCATTGTCGCTTAGGCCATATAAATCAGAAACGCATGGAGAAGCTTCATAAGGATGGATTGCTTCACTCTTTTGATTTTGAATCATTTGAGACATGTGAGTCTTGTTTACTTGGTAAGATGACAAAGACCCTTTCACGGGACATAGTGAGAGAGCAAATGCGTTGTTGGCACTCGTACATACTGATGTATGTGGACCAATGAGCTCAACAACCAGAGGTGGTTATCAGTACTTCATTACCTTCACCGATAACTTTAGTAGATATGGTTATATCTACTTAATGAGGCATAAGTCTGAATCCTTTGAAAAGTTCAAAGAATTCTAGAATGAAGTACATAAACATTTAGGGAAAACAATCAAGTTTCTACTATCAGATCATGGAGGGGAATACTTGAGCCAAAAGTTTGGTAATCATCTGAAAGATTGTAGAATTGTTCCACAGTTGACTCCGCCAGGAACTCCACGTTGGAATGGGGTGTCCAAACGGAGAAATCACACCTTGTTGGACATGGTGCGGTCCATGATGAGCCAAAGTGATCTTCCGTTATCGTTCTGGGGATATGCTCTTGAAACAGCTGCGTTCACACTAGATAGAGTTCCATCTAAGTCAGTTGAAAAGACACCAAATGAGATATGGACAGGGCAACCCCCTAGTTTTTCTTTTCTCAAAATTTGGGGATGTGAGGCTTATGTAAAATGTTTACAGTCCGACAAGCTCACACCCAAATCTGACAAGTGCTTCTTTGTGGGATATCCTAAGGAAACTAAGGGATATTACTTTTATAATCAGGAACAAGGCAAAATGTTTGTCGCCCGACACGGTGTTTTCTTGTAGTTTCTTTCAAGAAGGGTTAGTGGGAGAAGGGTGCATCTTGAAGAAGTTGAAGAAACACCAGAAAATATTTCAGCTACCACGGAACCACAACAGGAGGAACAACATGTTGCGCCACCTGTTGTAGATACACCAGCCCCACGAAGGTCTGAAAGATCACGTCATGTGCCTGACAGGTACACAGGTGCGAAACAACGTGATATATTGTTGTTGGACAACAATGAATCTAAGACCTGAGGAAGCGATGGTGGGACCCGATTCCAACAAGTGGCTTGGAGCCGTGAAATCCGAAATAGAATCCATGTATGATAATCAAGTTTGGAACTTGGTTGATCCACCTGATGGTGTCAAAACCATTTAGTGTAAATGAGTTTTTAAGAAAAAGGCCGACATGGATGGATATGTTCACATCTATAAGGCGCGATTGGTGGCGAAAGGTTTTAAACAGATTCAAGATGTTGATTATGATGAAACCTTCTGCCCGTCGCAATGCTCAAGTCTATTCAGATTATTCTAGCGATTGCTGCTATTTCGATTATGAGATATGGCAGATGGATGTCAAAACGGCTTTCCTAAATGGAAACCTAAGCGAGGACGTATACATGATACAACCTGAGGGGTTTGTCGATCCACAATCGCCTAGAAAGATATGCAAGCAACAGAAATCCATTTATGGATTGAAGCAAGCATCTCGGAGTTGGAATATTCGTTTTGATGAAGTAATCAAAGGGTTTGGTTTCATCAAAAATGAAGAGGAGGCCTGTGTTTACAAAAAGGTCAGTGGAAGCGCAATTGTATTTCTAATCTTATATGCGGATGGCATATTACTGATTGAAAATGTTATCCCTTTGCTAGAATCCGTCAAGTCTTCATTGAAAAATAGTTTTTCCATGAAAGACTTAGGGGAGGTATCATACATATTAGGCATTCGGATCTATAGAGATAGATCCAAGAGGCTTATTGGATTAAGCCAAAGTACATATATTGACAAGGTGTTGAAAAGGTTCAACATGCACGATTCCAAGAAAGGTTTCTTGCCCATGTCACATGGCATTAATCTTAGCAAGAATCAGTGTCCTCGGACACATGATGAGCGGAATAAGACGGGTATGGTTCCATATGCTTCGGCAATTGGATCCATCATGTATGCCATGCTTTGTACACGTTCAGATGTCTCGTATGCTTTGAGTGCTACGAGCAAATATCAGTCAAATCCAGGTGAAATTCACTGGACTGCCGTAAAGAATATCCTTAAGTACTTGAGAAGAACTAAGGATATGTTCCTAGTCTATGGAGGTGAAGAAGAGCTCGTTGTAAGTGGTTACACCGATGCCAGCTTCCAAACGGACAAGGATGATTATAGATTGCAATGCGGGTTCGTGTTGCACTGAACGGAGCGCGATCAGTGGAAGAGTTCCAAGCGGGATACTCTTGCTGATTCTACATCGGAGGGCAGTACATCGCATACAGAAGCTGCAAAGGAGGCTGTTTGAATCAAGAAATTTGTTTCTGAGCTGGGTGTGACGACCAGTGCAACTGGTCCAATGTCTCTCTAATGTGATAATAGTGGAGCCATTGCGCAAGCCAAGGAGCCGAGGTCACATCAGAAATCCAAACACATACTTTGGAGATATCATCTAATCCGCGAGATTGTGGAACAGAGGTGATATCAAGATATGCAAAGTGCACACGGATCTCAATATTGCCGATCCGTTGACAAAACCTCTCCCTCAGCCAAAACATGAGGCACACATAAGAGCAATGGGTATTAGATACTTACATGATTGACTCTAGTGCAAGTAGGAGACTGTTAGTGATATGCCCTAGAGGCAACATGGAGATGTTGGATATCATGGTCAAAGTTTATGTATAAATGAATAAAGTGTTATTCAGTTCCATGAAATAGACAACTTGTATTGATCAATAAGTACGTAACTTATCTATGAGACTCTTAATGTATGAATCTATTTCTAAACGATCCCTGATCACATGTTATATTGTTGGAACAAATATGATTCTAAGATCGGCATGTTTATTGATTCATGATCATGTCTCATAGATCATGGTATGAAGATACAAAATCAATTTACGTGGACATGTGTTAGAGAACACATTGTTGAATAGACCCACCATGAGACACTACAGGAATTAATGTGCCATTAGTTGGTCTCAAGTAGTGTTGGTGCAAAGTCCTTAGACCTGAGATCATCATGGATTCTAACATATGTAGTAGCCTACTTTGGGTCTACCAAACGCTATTCCATAAATGGGTAGTTATAAAAGTAGTCTTCGGGTTTGCTATGAAACATGGAGTGGGATGTGAGTGATCAAGATGAAATTTGCCCCTCCTTTGGAGAGAGATCTCTGGGCCCCTTGAGGTAATGGATTATGGAAGTGCATGGCCATGCCGAGTTGATTGAGGAGTCAATCAACAGACAGATAATCCAATACGGTTCGAGTGAATGATTAAGCTATTGAAGAGATGGCACACACATCTTGCCTATAACTTAATTGGTATGGTGAGGCAAAGGGATTTGTGTACGCATTACAGGTTCAGAGCCGATATTATTTTCTTGTATACTATGGTGTCAATATGTGCTGCTAGGCGCCGCTACTGACGATCGGCTGAGTTAGACTCGAGCCGGAGCCAAGTATACCTGAACCTACAGGGTCGCACGCTTAAGGGGGTAGAACAGACATTCGAGTTGGACACGAATATGGCTCAATTCGGATAAGATTCGATTTAATATAGAGTCCTATGGGCAGATCGGCTGCGGCAGATCGGTTGGTGAATCGACGTGTCGGTTTCAGCGGATCGGCTGTCGACTCGGGGAACCGGCTGTCAGTGAATCGGCTATGATCGGCTGGCACTGTTCGGATCGGATAGCTCCTGATTGGCTATTTTCACTGCACTCTACTCCAATCGGTAACGATCTATCGACCCTTACTTGCAAGTGTTCCTGGTTTGCGCGGTAGAAAAGTTTTGTTTTATGCTATCGTAGCTTCTGCGTAATCCTTCAAAGAAGTCTCTTGACAATGACATGATCCATCAAGTATTCACTTCCAAGCCCTTGTATCTTGTTGACCAAGAGCATCATGTGGTCATACATCTCTTGAGGAGTCTCATTGTCTTCCATCACGAATCTTCTGAGCTTTCCTTTCAAGAGCTCAATCTTCGATTCTCTCACTCCGGGGGTGCTTTCATGAGCCACTTGTAATGTGTCCCAAATCTTCTTGGCCTCCTCAAGCCCATCAACCTTGTTGAATTCCTCCGGGCTCAAGATGGAGAGAATAGCATTGGCGGCTTGAGCGTTGTGGTGGATGCTTAGCTCTTGCTTTGGAGTGAGGTTCATATCCTTCGTAGGCACATCGATACATGTGCAAACAATCCTCCAAATGCTAGGATGCAAAGAGATTAGATGTAACTTCATCTTGTGCTTCCAAGCGACATAGTGTGTATCATCAAAGTGAGGTGCATGCCCAGAAGGCATGGAGATGAAGTTGTTAGAGGGATTATTAAGCTTGCTGTAATCAAAAGGTATAGAAGCTCCCCCTGTCTCCTTGATTGGAGATTTTCCTCCACTTGCATCATCTTCATGTTGATTATCCACTCTCGACATCTTGGATCGACTCTAAGCGGTGAAGCCTATTAAGAGCTTAGGCTCTGATCCCAATTGAAGGACCGTTGATGTCGCCTAGAGGGGGGTGAATAGGCGATCCTAAAATTTTCTCGAAAATGCAATGGTTAAAACACATAGGCACCAAAACTTTTGGTACTTGAACCCCGAAACTTCCGATGTTATAGTCCGAAACTTCTGGTGTTCTATGACTTAACAGGATCTGAACTCAAATTTAAGTAATTTCAACACAAGTTTGTTGCTACCAACATGAGGATACACACAGGCAATGGAGACAAACAATAGGAGGTAAAGGGATTGTACACGAGACACAAGGATTTTTACCCGAAGTTTAGATTCAAAGAATCCTACTCTTCGTTAAGGAACTCCATAGAGTTGGGTCTCAATGAACCCCTTGCCTCACCAAGCAAATCCCTGGAAGAAGTCTACGGCCTTCAATTCCAACGTTTCTAGGTTCTTACCTAGATATCAAATTGACCACAAAGATCCAAAACAAAAGTGGGATCGTCAAAAGTGAGCTAGGGACAAGGTGGGATAAATATAGGTACACGCTTGCGTCACTTAGCCGTTACTCACAAACTCAGCTGGAATACTGTCTGGAAGTTCCAGTCTGGGGCTACCGGAAGTTCCGGCCAACACTTGGTTCTCAGGGTTTTGCTGCAAGGTGAAGGTGTCCGAAAGTTCCGGCTTTGAACCTCGGAACTTCCGATTGGCTTTCTCTGCCGAGTAAAGGGGAATTTTCAAAAATAACTCCAAAAATTTTCACTCAAGGATATTCTAATTAAGAGCACTTAGATCATCTCATGGCATGAGTTTTACCCCTCTTAATAGTACAGTTTTTCCTAAAACTCAAGATTCAAGAAAAAAACTATTATAAACCATCGTCGAATCTTTTCTCCTTTTTGCAATTGATGTTTGAGGGTTCTCCTTTGTCAAAACCTGCACAACTAAGCATCTAGGGACTAATTCTCTAGTGCACATCTCAATTAAACACATTAGTCTCTTAACCAAATTGTTATTAACCACCAAAACACACTTTAGGGGGCTAGATGCACTTTCAAATCCTTTGAGGGGTAACCAACGGTATGATTAAACACTTAAATCCTTCCCTTTTTCTCATCACTGTTTTGATATTAATATGATGGAATAAATTATTTGCTATTGTGTTTTAGTGAGGAGGAATACAAGGTGACCATGAAGCAAGCCTCCAAAACATATCTGTACAGCAGCAAATAATTTTGGAGGCTTTCTTTATGGTCACCTTGTATTCCTCATCACTAAAACACAATAGCAAATAATTTATAAATCCATCATATTAATATCACAATAGTGATGAGAAAAGGGAAAGGCGTTAAATGTTTAACCATACCATTGGTTACCCCTCAAAGGATTAATCAGCGGTTATACCATATTCCTGCCTTTTGAATTAGGAGTTATACCATTGTCCTGCCTTTTGAAGCTCGAGTTTACATGGTAATCCTTGGACGATGTTAATGCCTCACTCGAGCGAGTCACGGTCGATGGAGTAGGTCACATTGGTCATCTCATCGGCAACCGCACCGCATCCCACTGCTGGTCTGTGAAGAGGCCCCGACGTCTTCTTTCAAAATGATGTGTTGCAATGTATAGGAGTACCATGTCAACTCGAGCTTCAAAAGGCAGGAAACAAATGCCACACTCGAGTGAGTCATAGTCGTTGGAGTAGGTCACCTTGGTCGTCTCGTCGGCATCCGCACCATATCCTGTTGCTGGTCCGTGAAGGGGCCCCGACGCCTTCTTCGTCGACCTCGGTCTCGTCTTCTTCAAAATGATGTTGTGCACTGTCTAGGATTACCATGTAAACTCCAGCTTCAAAAGGCAGGAAGCAAATACCACACTCAAGCGAATCACGATCGATGGTGTAGGTCGCTTTGGTCGTCTCGTCGGCATCCACACCGTATCCCGCTGCTGGTCCGTGAAGGGGCCCTGACGCCTTCTTCATTGACCTCGGTCTCGTCTTCTTCAAAATGATGTCATGCAATGTCTTGGATTACCATGTAAACTCCAGCTTCAAAAGGCTGGAAGCAAATACTACACTCGAGCGAATCGTGGTCGATGGAGTAGGTCACCTTGGTCGTCTCGTCGGCATCCACACCGTATCCCGCTGCTGGTCCGTGAAGGGGCCCCGACGCCTTCTTCGCCAACCTTGGTCTCGTCTTCTTCAAAATGATGTCGTGCAATGTCTAGGATTACCATGTAAACTCCAGCTTCAAAAGGCAGGAAGCAAATGCCACACTCGAGCGAGTCACGGTTGAAGGAATCTTGATTACCAGTTGGGAGAGGATGAGCCCTTTTTCACTCGCCATTTCTGTACTAGTGTTCAGAGCAGCTTCTTGCAAGGTAATACAAGTCTTTGTACCGAGGAGCAATGGAGCATCATGTACTCAAGCAAGTATGCGGCAAAAAGCTATGAAAGTTTACATATTTTTTACCTGTCAATGCAGACGAGCTTTACACCATCTTCGATGGAGATATCTTGAGCATTTGGGGTGACATGGAAGAAGGCGTCTATCACAAAAGCGACAAAGATGGCGGCGAGAAAAGGAAAAGAAGCTGGAGGGTGAGAAGGCCATGGAGCTAAACGTGCAATGACTCCAGAGCGGGCGCGGATAAGGGGAGAAGCCTCATCTCCCATCATGCACATTCAATATCTATTTTCATGATTTACTGTACACTTCTCCAGCATTGTAGGAGTCATAGTGCCCTGTTTGTACCTCATACATCCATCATTGCTCATGAAAAGCTCTATGCTTGTAGTATCCATCATTGCTAAAGGAAAGTTTGCTAAAATAGTATTTATAAGTCTTTCCAGTATTTTAGACTATATATTTATAAATACTATAAAAATTTGCAGTAAATAGTATGGAAAGAACATAGTAAATACTATTTTCTGAAAAATTCTATCGGTGACAGGCTCGAAGTCAAGCTAATCGGGCTTAAGCACTAAGCCCGTCACCGATGAGATCATCGATGACGAGCTTAGTGCTTAAGCCCGATAGAGATGATGATCTCATCTGATCGGGCTTAACCTTTACGCCCGTCACCAATGAGAGCATCAGTGATGGTCATTAATTATAACCCGATATAGATGATGATCTTATCCGATCGGGCTTAATCTTTACGCTCGTCACCGATGAGTACATCAGTGACAGGCTTTAGGTTATGCCCGTCACTGATGTTATTTTTCCATCAGCCTTTGCACGCCAAACTAGATCTCATCTGTGACAGGCATTATATTAAGCCCGATTGGGATGATTCATCTCAATCGGGCGTATTCTAAAGCCCATCACGGATGTGCTTCGAAATCCTTTAACAGAGCGTGCTGATTCAGATCTACACATTATTGCAAAAAATTTCTAAGTCCTCACTCAGAACACTAGCGCTGTCGTCGTCCCTCGCATCCTCCCTCACCACCACTGAATGTCGTCGCCATCCCTTGCATCCTCCCTCACTGCCACCGAGCCCCACTGGCCGTCCCTGAGGCCAGCGCCGTCGTCCTCCCTCGCCGCCATCAAGCCCCGCTGGCCGTCCCCAAGCCCAACGCTGTCGTCCTCCCTCGCCGCCATCGAGCCCCGCCGGTCGTCCCTGAGCCCGGCGCCGTCATCCTCCCTTGCCGCCACCACCAAGCGTCATCACCAGGTTAGTCCATATCTTCAAATCACTAGCTACTTGATCTGTCTCCTCTCTGTAATTCAACCAGCACGTATTTGTATATATGTACTATAGTCATGCACATCTTAAATATAGAGAGACCAAACTAGATTATACGAACTAGTGTATGTTTGTGTTTTGACTATGCACATCTTAATTAAATTTTGCAATGAGTATTGAAATTAAATTTTGCAAAAATACTAATAATTTTCATGGTTAGAGTATACATAACTTGTGCGAAGTACTGGCGATATGATTGTATGAGTATCGCCTACTATTAGTGATGACTACTACTGTTAATTTTTTTACTTTGTGATTTTGTAAGCTATTTAGAGGATATCTCAGCACGACGAATCAATGTCGGCGACAACTAGTGGGTCCACAAGGACACAGACCCTTAGAAGCCCTAATAAAATCCCAAAAGAACGGTACACCATACAGAGGTGGACCTCCTAGGAGTGTCGTCCGCTCCCCCGATTGTGCCCACAAAGTTCAAGATGATATGCGGGATAATAGGGAGGCAGACATTCAATATTTTGCATGATCACATCAAGGGGGTGCCGGACGTGGAGAAGAAAACTGCTTGGCTAAAGTTCAAGGAGAGCTTTGAATATCCTACAGCCGACGAGGATAGGCTACAGCGGACGATTTTCAAGACGATGGGACATGCTTGGAAGAGCTTTAAGTCTATGCTGGTCACCGACCACGTCCTCAAGCCCAGCACCCCGGAGGCATTCGAGAAATACCCCTTCATCACGCTAGCCGTGTGGGAGGAGTTCTATGCGAAGAAATCAACTGCCAAATCCCGAGCTAGAAGTGAGGCTTATAGGGCACTCCAGGCTCGGTATGTGCACCCACACCGGCTTGGTCGTGGACGATATGCGGGGAAGCAGGAACGATGGCAAAAAGAGGATGAGACGACAGAGGCATCGAACGCGTCACCTCCATTTGCCGATATCGCACCCACGTACAAGGAGCTGGGCAAGGGCAAGGGCCATAAAGAACAACGATGGGACATTCACTCTGCCAAATCCACAAGATCAACAAGTTTACGAAAATACTGTAAGTGTCTAACCTTAATACGTTTAGTCTCTTTACACATATCGTACACTCGATTTATATCGATCTCACTTGTAATGCAGAAAGAGTTGGTTGTTGTGAGACAGTCCTCCCAAGAGGCCTACACCAATAGATGCGAGGATGACATTCTCACACAAGCGTTGGGCACTAACGAACACCGTGGACAGACAAGGGGCGTTGGCTCTAATGTCCCATGGAAATATGGACTTCCAGAATACGCCGGGCAGTATAAGAAGTGGACCGTTATGAAGAAGGCCGAAAAAGATGCACGCCTGGCTGAGTGGATCCGGGAGCAGGTTAGAGCCGAACTGAGCTTAGAAATTGAAGAGAAGCTAGACTAGGTTGTGGAACGATTAGGCAACAGTTCCGAGCCAAGCAGCAAACCATCGCGTGCACCGTCGCTCTGCAACGAGAAAGTCCAACGTAAAGGCGGAGCAGTTGTGCATCAAATGAGGCGACAGAAAATCCACCACTGGTCCTAGCCGCCATCGATCATATAACGGTAAAATTCTAGGACATAGTGTGTAACACTCTTAACAATCATTTTCTACAAATTATTTAAAAATTATGTTTAGATCCATTGCTGGAACCGACTAACTGCGTGCAAAGAGTTAAGGTGATGCCCTCTTACGGTTCCAGCGGCCGAGGGACTAGCATTCAAGTTGAACACCGATACAAGAGTCCACGGAGTTCAAATTATGGCCGAACATGGAAAAATGCAAGTGGACACAGTGAACACTGATTGGGTCCATCTGCCGCTGCAGCATCCACGGAACAACGAGATCCTAACCCTAGGAGCTGCACGAGGAAGCTTTATCCAATGGCCAAAGGAGCTCATTGACATCCAATTAACTCCGATGTCAGCCCCTCCATCTCCCTTAGGTGTTCCACAAGATGACTCGATCGAGCTAGAGTATGACACTGACTTTGGCGGGTCTAGCCCTGAATGGCTTGCTCGCTCTGAACCATCATCTCTGGAGAAGGGCAAGAAAGCGGCATCGGAGCCATCTCTGAAAGTGCCATTTGAAGTACGGGAACACTTCATTAGCATGTTAAGGCCACCAGCACCGAAGAAATAAATTTTGGACTACCGAAGCATGGTCAAGAAAACAAAATTGCGAGAATTTTTTAGGGAAGATGTTGTGAAAGACATTTTACAGAAGTATGAGCAAGAACTTCTGGAAAGTTCGGGGTGAAGAGTTATACTGATGTGCACAATATTATGAAGGCCCCTCAGGCAGCTAAGTTCAAGTTCGATGCTCCTTTGACCACCTCAAAATATCGCAATGTAGTTAGGAATTGCACTCAGATGAAAAGGGTAGAAGAGTGGTACCTACAGATGGCAAAGGAGGGTAAAGAGAAATTCACGTCTTTTATAGGAATGAGGACTTCCATCACGAGGATGGTGTAATCTGGGTCACATTTGAGGAACTATTTCAGCTATACAATCTGAGGGATCTAGACGTATCGCTATTTCAGTTATGGGCATTGTAAGCATACTCGAACCCCTCGCTATTATTTCTAAGTTGATATCCTCACAGAGTGTCTAACTTGTTTTCTTATGCAGAATGGAGACGCTTGAATGTAGAGCAACCTATAACAAAGTAGGATTCCTCGATCCAGCGGTTGTCAATTCCAATCAGATTGATGACGGTCCAAGGTCCCAAAAATGGGTGTTGGACTATCTCTAAGACTCCTTTATCAAGCTTAAGGACATGAATACGATCCTTTTGCCCTACAACTTTGAGTAAGTGTGACATTTCTTGTTGTATATATCATTTGTGCTTGAAGTTGTTAATTGCACTCTCCATTTGTATGCAGCCATCACTGGATCCTTCTTTCCATCCATTTAAATGAATCCAAGATTCTTGTCAATTTTGTGAATATCAGATATGTGTGAATGTATGTGAAAGGGGATGCAAAGGGGAAAGAGAATATATCTTTATTTCTATAATTTTTGAAGCGAGCAAGGCTAGCCAAAAACATAATATATTTTTTTTGGGGAAAAACTCATCGGTGACGGGCTTTAACTGAAGCCCGATAGAGATGATAGTCATCCATGACGGGCGTAAATTAAAGCCCGATTGAGTTGTTAGTCACCCATAATGGGCTTAATTTAAAGCCTGATTGAGTAGTTCGTCATCCGTGACGGGCTCTAATTGTGGCCCGTTTGAGATTGTATCATCGGTGTCGGGCCCTTGTTTGACTGGTCTTCTGGGTCAAACCTATCGGTGACGGGCTTAAGTTTAGGCCGGTCACAAAGATAATTCAAATCGGTGATGGGCTTTTGCCGGATAGAGATGACTTCTCACATCAGTGACCTTTGCACCGTGACGGGCGCCATACCTGACACAGATGAGGGTTGCCACCTGATTGAGATGAGGATGACCGTTGTAATGTTACCAAAATGGGAAACAATGGGCTGGATCAGTGGTTAATAAAATGGGTATGGGTGGGCCTGTTCGGTAGGCAGACGTTGTGGCCGCGTGTGTTCGACACTATTGGTTCTGCTGTAGTGTAACTGTGGATCTAACAACTGACACTACTACATAGGGGACATGCCTATAGGTGCCAAAAACTCTAGAACTAACACCTATATGGCTTTTCCTAACCGCACACGCCCCAGTGGGCATCGAAAGATACAATCGACACATATTGACATATGGGAAAAATATAGGTGCCGGTTCTAAATACTATCCGACACCTTTATGTGGGCCCATAAAAAGGTTTGTTAAGGTTTAGAAACGACACCTTTGAGTGCTTGTCAGACAAAGGTGCTGTTTCTAGTGGTTCGTGGCTTGAACCGACACCTTTGATCTCTCATACACTACTACAAAATCAATATTCGCTAGCGGCTGGGCGGCTCGCATGCACCCAGGTGTATGCAAAAATCACATTTTCCCATGCGGCCACAACAACTCCACAAAAATATAATTTTGGCGAAAAAAATAAAAATTCCAAAACAAAAAACCGGCCATAACCCTAACCCACCACCAGCCAAAACCCTAGCTCCCCAAGGTGCCGTCGTCGTCCTCGCCGTAGTCCGCGACTGCCGTCATTGCCGCAGCAGCCATCAACGAGGGCCGGGTGTCGGGGGCGACGGATTTTCCCCTCCCAAGGGAGACGCCATCGGATTTGCCGCCATCGAGCTCTGTCTTTGCCGTGCGCTTTCGTTGTCACCCTCTCGGGGCCGGGTGGCGATCCGCCTTCCAGGATCTGCCGCCGATTCGCCCTCTCGAGGACGGTGCCGCCTAATCTGCTGCCCTCGAGCTCCATCGTCGTCGCCCGCTATCGTCGTAACCCCTCCCAGAGCCAAGGGTGGCGGATTCACCCCTCCTAAGGACGGCGCTGCCAAATCCGCCCCTCTCGACGGCAGTGCCAGATCCGCCACCTGTTGGTATTTGATATGATTACAGATAAATCCGTAAGCGCATGGATACCACTATAGCACTTCACCTCATAGTACTCCAAGGGTATTGTATCATAGAGAACGTGTGTGTACTATCTACGAGCGGGATTTAGTCCATGGACAACAACTGATGATAGGATAGGATTAGAGAGAATTCCTATGGACTTAATTAGCTAAATTAAGTTAAAGGTAAAACTCTGTTGAATGCTTCGGGCACCAGCCCTTCCCTGGTCTACCAAGCTGAGTCCGGCCTTGATATCTATGATATGCCCGAACGTGGAGGGATATAAAGGACGGACAGGGCTATCACCACCTACCGCCTATCTCACTTTCTGTGGAGCACACAACAAATGAAGGTAATCGCCAATCTAGACATCACACCTAAGCTATTGATTACTACTCTAGCCTCGCGTAGGAACTTTTTTCTTGATCTAGAGTCATAGTAGTAGAGCACTTAATTGTAAACTAAGCAACGAACCCGCATCGATGAGAATATATCTCACTTAAATAAACTAATTAAATACCATAAAAGAAATCTCAAACACTTTATAAATTAAGCGTCCACCGAGGTACAAGCAAAATAAGGCCAACAATTCTCGCGCTTCTCTGGAAATCCGATGAAAGAATGTCGATAAGTCCGACACTCCACTGGAAATTCTCAGAGAAAACTCCAATTGTTCAGGGCACTCCTTCTAGAGCTTCCTCTCACTCTCTTTCTAATCCCACAAACTAAAGAAAAGTCTAAGATAAGAAAGTGAGTTGTACTCTATTTTGTTTTGTGTTTTGGGAGTGACTTGAGCTCCTCCTTTTATAGCCTCCATATGACGGTTGGTATGATGGTTGTGGAGGTCGGTGCACCCACAACCGCCATCACCATCCAACGGGATGCCACCTCGTGTAAGGGGAGAACCGGAGGTGCCAGCACTGGCCCGGCTGAACCAGCTCCACCGCCATCAGCCACTGACTTTGTCCAATGAATGATAGGTTGGCCCCTATGACGGTTAGCAGTGGATTGGCTAAGTTTAGTCAGTTTTGACTGACATGTGGGCCTTCCGATCCTTGTGCTCACGTATGATTGGTCGAAGGTATATTTGTCGCATGGCAGATGTTAATTCTCCTAAACTTGCCTGCATAAATAAATTTACCAAGTGGAAATGGTTAGTAATAAACCCCTATCACTAAGTTTGATATTATATTTTGTATTCTTTTATGCAAGAGTTGACGGTTAAAGTTTGCACTTAACGACCATCAACAACACCCCCACGCTTATCCTTTACTCATCTCTTAGTAAAGCTCATGGACTTCAATAGAGTAATGACTTTATGTGTAATCTTACAAACATACAATGTATTCTAAGCCATACCTGTACTCGTGAACTTTGAAGTGGCTACCATGCCATCTTGGGTGATTGAAAAATGGAATGGCCTTGATTCAAATCATCTTTACTCCTTCCGATGAATTACCTTGGGGTTTTCTTTTTCTCATAAAAACATAACTTTACTTTTACTCCTCAATTGATTCTCTCAAATTGCTCAAAGTATTTAATCCTCACCAAAGCATTAATGTTGTCTTTTCTTATCCTACCTTTCTAATAAGGCTTATGTGGAGCTCAAGGTAGGGAATAAGACAATGACATACTTGCATTAAATATTTTATAAAGTCAAAAAGTAGATACATGAAAAATACTAGACATACAAACATGATCAAGTTGTGCACTTATGTGTGGAAAGAAATGTGTGTATGGAAAGGTAGAAAGAAAGGGTGATGACTCATTTTTGTATGACCCTCCTCCTTGCACTTATTAGGAGAACATGGCTATTTTCTATACCTCTCTCTTTTTTTATCATGCTCGAGAATATTTTGTCTTCTCTTTTGAAAACATTTTGATTTTCTAACATCATCATAATTCTTTTAGCTCATGTCTCATTTGGCATGGATAGTAGGAGAGGATAATCATGTGTAGTCTTTATTTGGTGGATGAATGATTGTGGATGCTGACTTCCAGGCGAGAAGTTTAGCATGTGATGGTGGATGGAATATTTTTGCTAAGCCTCTAGTGTAGAGGGAGAGCAACATATAGTGAATGTGCACAGAACCATCATCATGAAAGCATGACAAAAAAAATCTAACAAGTGATAACAAGCAGCATATGTATGAGGTTTATCATGAAGATCGGTATATGGCTTTGGTAGGAATAAAACATCAATGAGGAGTAGGTAAAGTTATACCATTTTATTTTTGTAAAATTCCCAAGGATTCAACAGAGGAAAGCAAGGATCATATTATCAAGCAATCTCTCATTTATCAATTACTTAGATGACATGCGTTCCTAATACTATAGTTCACAAACATTAGCAGGCGAGGAATAAAGGTTATGAAAGATATTCACAAGCAAGTCATATACTCTAATTGAAATATCCAAGCCCATTTTAAAAGTTGAGTTTAATTTTCAAATAAGATGTTTTCATGATGAGATTTATCAAACTCAAAATTTAGGGAGCTGAGAGGATAAATGTGCAAACCATCATGTGGTTAGTGTGGAGACAAGCAACCGTTGTGCCATGGATGCTACATCGCGTCTCGTGAATGTGCAAACACCCTGGTGTAGCATAGACAGAGTGATCTTGGTAGGTGAGTGTATAATGTGAACACAAGATCACCCCCACACTTGTTTTGTACTCGGGTTGCTTCAAAGACACGCAGACAAAAGTGAAAGCAAAAGGACTCAACCAGTAAAAACCCGATGCATCTTTATTTTATTTTATTTGATAATAAAATGGAAGTGAATGAAATGGGACTTACCTTGGGTCCTTACCTTATGAGAGATATGTGCGCAGAGGATGAAAGGTGGTGGCGCTACCCATGGGTCGGTTGAATAGGGTGTTCGGCCAAACCTTGGTGGGCTCAACTTAGGAGTCAGGATAATTGGGCTTGGGTTGGATAGGATCCAGCCCTGAAATCTTCGGGAAAGTTTCAGGAAAGATGTAAAAATCGACCAAGTTTACCACGTCTAACTCCTGACCTCGATTTCCCACCGGTTCTAGGACAACTTTTAAACAATGACTATTTACCTTGAAGACATTACCTTCATTGTCCCGAAGCATGACTACTCCATGCGATGAGGTGTCAACGACGTTGTACGGTCCCATCCATTTGCTCTGTAGTTTTCCATGTCCGAAGAGTCTCACCCGGAAGTTCAAGAGCAGTACCTTGTCCCCTGCCTAGAACTCCATCACCTTGATCTGCTTATCATGCCATCTTTTTGTTCTCTCCTTATACATTCTGACATTGTGATAAGCTTTATCTCTCCACTCATCCAGGTCTGATAGTTCTATCTATCTATGTTGTTTGACTTGTCCTAGGTCCATGTTCCATGTCCGAATAGCCTAGTGCACCTTATGTTTGTCACGCCTGAAATTTCTATCCAAAAATCCAAATGCTTACATGTGTGTAAACCCTCATTCATGAATCAGCCGAGACACACAATAACAAATTGATAATAGAGTACAAATTACTAATCGAAATATAAAGTTGTTACAGATGTAGATAGTTCCTCTTAATCATAAAAGTTCTATGCAGCGAAAAAATAAAAACTAGCATTGGTGACTCCAATCCATAGGAAAATGACCAGATCTAAGCCTAGTCCTCTAGTTCTCCATCTTCAGTGTAGACATCCTCCTCTGATGATGGTTACTGCAAGGTGAGTATATGGACTACTCAACAAGCCACACAACAAATATGCAAGTGCACAAGGATACAAAGGATGGCAATAATAGAGTTTAATTTTCAAAGGCAGCATTTAGAAAAAAGTTAAGAATTTGTAAAATAGTAGAGAAATTAATCAACATTATTAAACAACACTGAACATCAACCCTATCTTGCTCAGGCCCAACTATCTTCAAAACAACCAACTCTGGTTGTTCAACTCTTAACCAATTATTATCATCAATTTCTTATTCATAGTGAGTAGTGTGAGACTAATCACGAAAAACATTGCTAGGCCCACCCATAATTGTGGGTATGACTATTCGAATAGTTTTACTCTGATCAGAGGTGTACAAATTTACCCACAAGACACAATTTTACAACATTTTGCCATGTGCCTTAATACCTCCATGGTACCTCGGAGAAGAATTATGTCAAGACCTTTCGCATAACACGTCCAACAGAATGATACCCACGAAACATCTATCTCTGGCAGGGAATGGCCAGTTACCTAACGGTAAGACTACTTAGTGTCCAAAAACTGTGCACTTAGTTGGCTGCCACTTGTGGACTTAGTTGTCTACCACAATAGACAAACATACCACCATGGTGTCTCATGTTGAACATGCTACACTATAGATACAGCTGTTGCCCATTCTGGCTTGTGGTTAGTATGGTTAATGTTTCACAACAGTGGCTCGTGAATCGGTCCTTAATTGTTATGAGCACGACCATAAAAATCATCAAACTATGTGCTCACAACCCACCATTAATCAAATTTTAGTTGGCAATTATGTAATAAATTAACCAATCATGAGTTACCATTAATTATCCATCATATTGATATAAGTGAATCATTAACTATTCCATATAAAATGATACTCAAGTTTCTAAGCATGGCTAAGCAAATTATTCCTAATTTATAGTTACACCATTATATTAAGTTTAACTAGTCAAATTTTAATCAAAAGTAACAAGGAATAAGGGATTCAATGCAAAGTTGGCCATAACAAAGGAATAGGTTCATACCACTCAACGACATTCGAAAATAAATGCAGATTTGAATTAAATTGAGAATATAAATATAGGATCAACATGCTTAAGGAATTGTGTTTGGAATCTGTGAGACTTGCCTTGCTAGGCTTCAAAAGCTTCAGATCCTTCTGCAGAGAAAACTGTCTCTCCGAAAACGTGAGAAACTAGAGAAAAACAACAAAAATCAACAAAACAGCTCAAAATCACACATAATAAGTACATGTTGATATTTTTAACCTGTAGATCTTGATTTTTTTAAAAAAATTAGAAATTTGAATCACCTAAAATCGATCTAAAATGAATTAGTTATGAATTTTTGAAGTTTAAACCGATTTAAAACATTTTCAGTGATTTATTGGATTTATGACGCAAGAGGGAGTTATTTTTGAAAAGGAAAAATCTGGTTTATTGCGTCAGCCCTGGATCGGTTCACCGGAGACTCAGTTCACAGAGAGGTCCATGGTTCCACAGGGAAGGATGGCCGAGATTGATCGGATCCATCTAACCCCAGATCGGACGATCCAGATCAGATCGGCTCGGAAGGCTTCGGGTTGTCGACGACGGCAGTGCTCTGGTGCCTTCCGGCGGTGACTGAGTAGCGGACAGAGATCCTCCTCATGATCCCAATGGTGGTGACGATGACAAAAGACAACGATGAACGGTGACCGGCGGCATGGCTGGAGCTTGCGGCGGCGACGAAGCTTCGGCTTCCTTACGGCGATGGCGCTACAAGCTGCGAGAAGCTAGGGCTAGGGTTGGGATAGCTTGTGGACGGCTGGGAGAACTATTTAAAGCGGCGGAGGGATGGAGTCCGGGCCTGAATTGAACTCACTGGCGTTTGGAAAGTTAGGGTTTCGAAATCCAATTAGGAATCGATTTCCCCGACCTTTCCAAGCGAATCTGCGGGAACTTCCAAAAGAGAAAAGAGAGATCAAGACCAGAGGAAAGTTTCTCCTCAACTGATTCGGCCAAAGAAGGAAGGAATCACTGGGATTGGAAAGGGGATTGGTGACGGCGCTAGAAAGCTTGCGGCGCGAGGTAGACGACGAAGCTGATGAGCCACCTGTCGACGAGGGAACGCATGCAGGCGAGCTAGGCCGGCTGCACTGCTACTGGCGCACAAGAGAGAGAGAGAGCTCTGGGCCGACCTGGGTTGGATTCAGCCCAGTAACAGGGAAAAGGATTTTTAAAACTTTTATTTTAAAATAATTATTGAAATGATATTTTATTTATAAAAATACTTCCCTTGCTCAAATAATTCCCAGAAATCTCTAGAAAATGTTTAAGAAGGAGTATTTATTAAAATTTTTATCGTGCCCATTTCTATATTGGGATTTATTAAGAAAAAAATCAATTCTTCTCTTCTAGGCTTTTAATTCAATATCTAAAAAATGCATTAATATATCTATATATATTATTAATTTAAACGATTTTTAGAGCATGACAATGTTTCAGCTCAATAGGTAGATGTCAAATCTTCCTATACAGAAGCTGCTAGGGTGACATGCTGATGGGAGTCATATATGTGGTCCTATATGCCCAAAGTGTATCGGGTAGCTTGTGCTTCCAAGCTTTCCCCATCTCATTTATTAGATGTCTCTGCTTGATCACTTGTTTGAGGGTGGTATGGAGTTGAAATGTTGTGTTGTGCCTCAAGCTCTTGTAAAAAGATTCGGAAGGTCTTATCGTTGAAATGAGGCCCTCTGTCACATGTTAGCATCTGTGGTGTTCCAAACCTTGGGAAGATGATCTCATGGAACATCTTGAGGGTGTGCTTGGCGTCAGTGGCTCGGCATGGCATTGCTTACACCCACTTGGACACATAGTTGATGGCTACCAGAATATACTCGCAATCATGAGACTTTAGAAAAGGTCCCAATGCAGTCGATACCCCATACATTAAAGAATTCCACTTGAAGGTTGTCTGTTAGGGGCATCGCATTATGAGCGGTGATATCTTCATGCTTCTGGCACTTGCACATTTTCGAATAAATTCTTTTGTATCTTCATACATTGTAGGCCAAAAGAATCTACTCTGCTAGATCTTTGCCTGAGTGCGAAATGCACCATAATGGCCTCCATATGGTGTCGCATGGCACTTTTCAATGATCTGTGTGCTTTCCGCTGTTGATACACACCTTTTGAGCATGTCATCTAAACAGACTCGGTAAAGGTATGGCTCATCCCACAAGTGTCATCTGCTCTCCTAGATGAGTTTCTTTTTGTTCTCCCCTGGTGGCACATATCCTACAACCATAAAGTTGACGATATTTGCGTACTACAGCTTTGAGTCTGTCACCTTTAGCAACATGTCGTCTCATAGGAAATCATTTATTGGCAGCTCGTGCATGTGAGTGATTTACATACGCAACAAATGATCTGCTACAGAGTTTTCTACTCCCTTTTTATCTTTAATTTCAAGATCAAATTCTTGGAGTAGAAGAATCCATCTAATTAACCGAGGTTTTGCATATTTCTTAGCGAGCAGTTATTTAAGTGCAACTTGATCAGTGTAGACAATTACCTTAGCTCCAACTAAGTAAGACCTGAACTTGTCAATTGCAAAAACAATGGCCAGGACCCCATTTTCAGTTGTGGAGTAATTAAGATGAGCTTCTGTACAAAATGTTTTACTAGCATATGTGATTGCATGATGTTTCTTGTCTTTAGCTTGGCCAAGAACGACTCCTACAACTGGCATCACACATGATTTCAAATGGCAGCGACCAATCACTTGCATCACACATGATTTCAAATGGCAGCGACCAATCTGGGGGTTGAATGATTGGTCTTGAAATGAGTGCTTCTTTTAGAGTGTTAAAAGATTTTAAGCACTCATCATCAAAGTTAAAGGGAGTATCTTTAGCTAGCAGGCTGGTTAGGGGTCTGGCGACTAAAGAGAAGTCTTTAATGAACCGACGGTAGAACATCGCATGACCCAGAAAGCTACTGACTCCTTTAACATTGGTGGGAGGTGAAAACTGTTGGATTATCTCAATTTTAGCTTTGTCCACCTCTACTCCCCTTTCGGAGATTTGATGTCCTAGGACTATATCTTCACGCACCATGAAGTGAAACTTTTACCAATTAAGCACCAAGTCCTTTTTCTTGACATCATTACAAGACCATGTCTAAATTCTCCAAGCAATGATCAAAAGTCTTTCCATAGACAGAGAAGTCATCCAAGGAAACTTTCATGGTTTCTTCGATCATGTCAAAAAATATAGACATCATGCACCATTGGAATGACGTGGGTGCGTTGCACAAGCTGAACGACATCTGTCAATATGCATACGTTCCATAGGGACACGTGAACATTGTCTTGTTTTGATCGTCAGGATAGATGAAAATTTGATGATGGCCAGAATAGCCATCAAGGAAATATAAGAAGGAGTGGTTTACGAGCCGCTCAAGAATCTCGTCAACGAAAGGCAGTGGGAAATGGTCTGTAACACCCTAAAAATTGAAGAATTTAAAACTAGGAATTAAAAATTGGAACTCACAAAACTTTTGGTTTATTGCATCTCGTCGTGTTTATTGCTTCTTATTTGCCAGTTTTGTTGCATAAAATTTATAAGAGAGTGATTCATCTTGATGTTTGAGAAAAACCAAATGATTTGAAATTCCAAAGGGGAGAAAAATTTCAAAGTACGGAGTTGGAAATTTTAATATAGAATAGAAAAGGGTTGTGGATTTATAAAAAAATATATATTTGGGATCAAAACATTATTTTGTGATTGAGTAATATTAATTAGTGAGCAAAATGAGTGATAAAATATTTTTAAAGTATATATATGAAGTTTAGAAATTATTTCGAATCAAAGTAGCATTTTCTTGAATTTAGGAAAAGAATTAAATTGAATATGTAAAATATATTTTTAAAATAATAAAAGTGGGTGAAAAGGTTGAAAACATATTTTACACCTTAATTTTGGGTGTGGTAGATTTTATTTTAAATTTTAGAGGTGAAAGAAAAAAGAAATGGGAAAATAGAAAATTAAATCGAGAAATTGGAAAAAGGCACTCTTCATTGCGCTACACGTGTTCGACGCCGTACAGCCGTACCACGCGCCCCGCCGCGCGCGCACGACAAGTGCCGCGCTGCGCCGCGCCACGCCCGGCCCCCCCGCCGGACCCCGCCGCCGCGCCGCGCCACGCCGTACCGGCCCCCGCCGCGCCATGCGCTGCGCTCGCCGCGTCGGCCACGCCGCGCGCCGCCGCCACGCACCCCTTGCGCCCTTGCGCCACGCGTTGCCGCGCCGTACCATCCCCCACCCGTACGAACTCGCGCCGCGCCTGCCCTCACGGCCCCGTCCCGCTTGTCGCGGCGTGCCACGCTGCCCGCGACGCCCTCGCCGGACCCCCATCTTCTCTCCCTCGCCGGTCGGCTATAAAATGGGGCGAGCCCTCCATTTTCCCCCACTTCTCCCGTTCCGTCTTCACCTCTCCGCGCCATCGCCTCGCCTTGCGCTGCCCGCGCCGAAGCCGCGTAGCCGTCCTCGGGAGCCACCGCCGTGCCGTCGCCTCGCCTCACGCCACTTTGCGCCGCCATCGCCGCCGTCACCGCCACGTCGCCGGTGAGCCAACTCCCCCCTCTCTCCCTTCTCCCCTCCCCTTGCGCCTTGCGCCGGCTGCCGGCCAAAACAAAGAGAGGGCGAGCAGAATAGAGGAAGGAAGAAAGGAGGAAAAAAAAGAGATCTCGTTCTCGCGTCATTTTTACTCGGAGTTTATCTATTTTGTTTTTGCCATTAAAAATATGTTCTTCGAACCTTCAAAGATTTAAATACCAATTATTTTTTATCAACGTCTTTTTATGTTTATCACCTTAATCAATTAGATCGGTATTTTGCAAAAACCCTAAAAATTTCAAACTCGCTTTTTAAATCGGATTTCATCCCAAAACCCTAACCCTAACTCGATTAAAATTTTAGGCTAAATATTTGGAGTCGTTTTTATGGTTCTTTTTTTATCTCTTGGTACTTTTATTGAATTCTGATCGAATTCAATTGATCTTTCGCACGTACGAATAGCAACCGAGGAAGCATGCACTGACTACGGTGAAGACCCCGTCCAACAAGCGTGCAAGGAAGGCAAGTCAACACTTCCCATTGAACATATTGAACCTATTTTGCGGAATCATATTGATTTTAACTTCAAACATGCATGCTATACAGAAATGAATTCCTATGCTTGATATACCATGCCTTGATATTGATTACCCTTATGAATATTCTTTGTAACCCTCGATGTGATATAACCAAGGTTATCTTTGGTAAAATGCTTAGCCATGCTTATATTAGATTCATGCATACTCATGATTTTACAAAGAAGCTTCATGCTTGGGTAACTATATTAGGAAAGGTAGTTGGAATACGGCATGTGGAGACATGAGCGCCACATTGCCTTGAACATGATGAAAATAGTTTTATAGAAAAATAAAAGCACAAAACCAATGTTATTAGACTGGGGCGGATGGATGGATTTGGGTGGATTCCGGTAAAGGCAAGAACCGTCCCTAGTCTATTAAGGACCGAGCCATGAGACTTATAACCTGGAACGAACCAGTACAACCGTACTTCTCAAATGGGGATAGACCTAGCGGAGTAGATAGCCGAGCGGAGGCAGTATCCCTGCATAGTGGTTCTTGAGTGGAGAGGTGGTTCTGGTTATCGAGATAAGGCTGCGGCCTAAGTGTTGAGTAATGAATGAGAATTTTGTGAGTTTTCCCTTACCCCGGGAGCGCCAGAACTCTTCTCACTGCTAGGAAAGGACGGCTAGAGTGCAAGAGGATTTAAGTTCATGGAGCGGGTACTGCCAAAGTGAGGTTATCGAAAGGCTTTGCCGTGACCATCCCATATGAAGGGATGAAAGCTCATTCAATGAGCAGTTGCGGAGTACGGGTAAAGTGTACATCCACTGCAGTGTGAGTAAATCAATCTATTCAAATAGCCGTGCTCGTGGTTAATGAGAGACATGACAAGTTTCTCCCCTGGCTAGACTCATAAATTTTAAAATGATGGGTGGGAATGCATAATGATTTTGTGTGCTGATGGACTCAACTTCTCGAACTGCGAGAAGGGGTGGACTCCCCAGAAAACCATGACGATCCGAAGGCGGGAAGCCATCCTTGGAATCACGATGGATGGTAGACAGAACCGTCGTCGACTTAATATACTATGGAACTAAAACTTGACCTGGCTAGATGTTAGGTTTGTGAAATGATTTGTGAAAATTGGCTTTGTGCAAATAAACCATAGCCATCGAATGACCCTATCATGTGCATCATTCCGTGTTGGCAGCTGAGTACGTTGGGTACTCACCCTTGCTATACGCACAAACCTTCAGATGGTGGAAATGAAGAACTGGAGGACCCCTATGCTTATTGCCAGGTGGGCGAAGAAGGAGAAGGCGTCTACTAGGTCTTAGTCCCCGGTTGTTGCCTGTGGCAATCGACATGCCGCTGCCTTCTGACTGCTATCTTATCTAATTTCTGCTTTTGGTTGTATCCAGACCTATCGGTCCTGCATGTAATGTTACTGCCTTCGGGCCTATTATTGTAATACTTTTGATGTAAGACTATTCGTGCACTTTGCACCTGATTATTCAGTACTGTATTCGTGGGTACCAAGCTACTCGATCTAAGGAAATGATACTATGAACACGAATGATTCCCGTTCCAAAAATGGCGGTCTACAGAGCTGGTATCAGAGCAGTGCGACTGTAGGATAAGACCAACTGGTGCCCTACCCCTGAATAGCTGGTTAAAGGAAAATATCCCTACATAGGATTATTTTGAAAATACAGACTATTTTCACAAAACAAATATGTTTTCCCTTATACTCTTGTCCCCCATTCCTCTACTAAAATTGTTTTGATATTACCCCTCTGTGACCCTAAGTTACCTTCAAAAGCAGATGGCAGGCCATGATCGGAAATGGAACAAGGGATGGGTATACCCGGATCCCGACCCAAGAAAAGAGGCGGTGCACAATAAGAGAAAGTCACTAGACTGAAATATAAGTTGTGATAGCAAAATGATCGTCACAGGCATGGTGTTTACTCCCGAAGATGCTGCGAAGATTGCCCCACGAGAGCCATTACGTGCTTCTTGTGTGAAGGGAAAGATCATGTACCTAAGGACTATCAACTAATGATAATCTTAGACAAGCAAAAGAAGGACCAAAAGGTATTCCGACGATCCGCCAATCAACTCTTGGATGGTACCACTAATAGAGAAGATGTTTCGGATCCTGAAACAGCCCCAACCCCGGCAAGGGCCAATAATGGTAACAAAGGCGTGTGGCATACCCAAAAGAATGCACCTCGTGACAAATCGGGATGATCTGTTTCAACTGTCGTAAGTTGGGACACTTTTTCAATAAATGGCCTCTTCCGAGACCGGCAAATGAAGACCGACGTTGCTTCAACTGTGGCAGAATAGGACATGTAGCCAGAAATTGCCCACTGCCCAAGCCCCTCAGTTTCAAGACGACCACATGACCTGCAACACCGGTAATCCACAAGAGCCAAAACATCACCTGGATCATGCGGATGGCTGGATGACTAGTTTGGATACCTGCAGCAGCTCTGGTCTTGCTTTGGATGGAGTTAAGACAGCAACGACCATGCCCCTACCCTTATGTATTAAATCCCTAGATCGATATTAGTAATATTGTATTGTGTTGTATGGGACTACACATGTCCAATGTATCCCCCTGATGTAACATCTATGAAATGATATGAAGTTCCATGTTATGTCTTAAATGAGTTTATTCCACCAAGCTTGCTTCAAAAGATCACCTTAAACAACTCAAAGAAAAATTCCTTAGAATCGTGACGTTAGCAGATCAAGTCTCTTACCTTATCCATGTTGTTCAGATGACGCATCGTCGCAGAGCCCCAGCAGCTACATAGAACCCGCCGGAGCCTAACCCCTCCACCCTAGCAGAAGTCATGGCTTTACAGACCCAACTGCTTCAAGCTATCGCCAACAACCAAGGACAACGCGGAGGATCAAACCTCGGCGAGTTCATGAGAGCAAAGCCGCCGACATTCTCCTCGGCAGATAAACCCATGGATGCTGAAGATTGGTTGAGGGTAATAGAGAAGAAGTTGACTCTCGTCCGAGTACGGGAAGCTGACAGAGTCATCTTCACCACCAATCAGCTGGAAGGTCCCGCAAGTGACTGGTTGGACACCTACAAGGAAACCCGGGCTGAAGATGTTGGTGAACCAACTTGGGAAGAATTCATGGCTGCCTTCCATGAAAACTTCATCCCTGCTGCAGTAATGAGGATGGAGAAGAGTGAGTTCCGTAGGCTGCACCAAGGCAACACCACGGTACAAGAGTACCTTAACAAGTTCACGCAGCTTGCACGTTACGCCACAAATGACCTGGCAGACGAAGAAGAGAAGAAGGATAGGTTTATCAAGGGACTGAACGACGAGCTGAGAGGACCGATGATCTGTCAGGACCACGCCAGCTTCTAGAGCCTCATAACCAAGGTCGTGAGACTTGAGCAAGACCAAAGGACGGTTGAAAACAACCGAAAGAGAAGGCTTGCAATGACCCGTCCAATTCAAAGGACATCCCAGCGACCCAAAGGAGCAACCCCGTCAGGTTGGAAGCCAGCCATAGGGGCAGCCAATCGCCCTGCCGCACCCGGCAACGTCAGCATGCCACCTGCAACACCGTCTCACACTCCGGCGCCTACTTTGGCAGTCCCAGGAACCAGGAATGTCAACTACTTCAACTACGAAGAATTTGGGCATGATGCCAACAGCCCTAAGCCGCGCAACACCCCCAACCGCACCAGAGCCAACGCCATCGCAGTACGAGGAACCCCCGCCCCGACACCTGGATGCAGTTTGTTCAGAATGCCCCAACCAAAGGAAGCTGCAACCGGATTTTGCCATGGTCAGGTGAACCATGTGCGTGCTGACGAAGCTCAAGAGGACCAAAGCGTGCTAATGGGTATGTTCTCTATCCATTCTGCACCAGTTAAAGTTTTGTTTGATTCTAGAGCTTCGCATTCTTTTATCTCATCAAGAATAAGCAAAGAGCACAACCTGCACCGGCTAGACCTTAAGAGACCAATGGTAGTACATTCACCCGGGGGAGATATAACCATACCCCATGCGTGCATTAATGTGCCCATTCGGATCAAGGACGTGGTATTCTTGTCCAACCTTATGGTTTTACCACCCCAAATAATGGACATCATACTAGGAATGGATTGGTTGACCAAGAACCAAGGGGTATTAGACTGTGGACGAAGAGAAGTTACCTTATCTACCCCATGGGGATCACCCATGACAGTACCCATGGATCAAGACCCTATGCTCTGTGACCGAGCTACGGGAATATTCACCATGCTACCCACAGTTGGAATGCCAGTAATTCAGGATTATCCGGATGTATTTCCTGAGGAACTATCGGAAATGCCCCCAGACCGAGATATAGAGTTCATCATTGACCTCATGCCTGGCACCGCCCCCATAGCTAAGAGACCCTACTAGATGCCAGTGAACGAATTGGAAGAACTTAAGAAGCAGGTAAGGGAACTGAGAGAGAAAGGCTTCGTACGCCCTAGTTCTTCACCGTGGGGAGCCCCAGTGCTGTTTGTTAAGAAAAAGGACGGAAGCATGAGAATGTGCATAGACTATCGGTCATTGAACGAGGTTACCATTAAGAACAAGTACCCGTTACCTCGAATCGACGAGGTTGGAGCCATTACGTTCTTCTTGTGTGAAGGGAAAGATCGTGTACCTAAGGAATATCAACTAATGATAATCTTAGACAAGCAGAAGAAGGACCAAAAGGTATTCCGACGATCCGCCAATCAACTCTTGGATGGTACCACTAATAGAGAAGATGTTTCGGATCCTGAAATAGCCCCAACCCCGGCAAGGGCCAATAATGGTAACAAAGGCGTGTGGCATACCCAAAAGAATGCACCTCGTGACAAATCAGGATGATTTGTTTCAACTGTCGTAAGTTGGGACACTTTTTCAATAAATGCCCTCTTCCGAGACCGGCAAATGAAGACCGACGTTGCTTCAACTGTGGCAGAATAGGACATGTAGCCAGAAATTGCCCACTGCCCAAGCCCCTCAGTCTCAAGACGACCACATGACCTGCAACACTGGTAATCCACAAGAGCCAAAACATCACCTGGATCATGCGGATGGCTGGATGACTAGTTTGGATACTGCGCAGCTACTCTGGTCTTGCTTTGGATGGAGTTAAGACAGCAACGACCATGCCCCTACCCTTATGTATGAAATCCCTAGATCGATATTAGTAATATTGTATTGTGTTGTATGGGACTACACATGTCCAATGTATCCCCACGATGTAACATCTATGAAATGATATGAAGTTCCATGTTATGTCTTAAATGAGTTTATTCCACCAAGCTTGCTTCAAAAGATCACCTTAAACAACTCAAAGAAAAATTCCTTAGAATCGTGACGTTAGCAGATCAAGTCTCTTACCTTATCCATGTTGTTCAGATGACGCATCGTCGCAGAGCCCCAGCAGCTACTTAGAACCCGCCGGAGCCTAACCGCTCCACCCTAGCAGAAGTCATGGCTTTACAGACCCAACTGCTTCAAGCTATCGCCAACAACCAAGGACAACGCGGAGGATCAAACCTCGGCGAGTTCATGAGAGCAAAGCCGCCGACATTCTCCTCGCGGATAAACCCATGGATGCTGAAGATTGGTTGAGGGTAATAGAGAAGAAGTTGACTCTCGTCCGAGTACGGGAAGGCGACGAGTCATCTTCACCACCAATCAGTGGAAGGTCCCGCAAGTGACGGTGGGACACCTACAAGGAAACTCGTGCTGAAGATGTTGGTGAACCAACTTGGGAAGTTCATGGCTGCCTTCCGTGAAAACTTCATCCCTACTGCAGTCATGAGGATGGAGAAGAGTGAGTTTCGTAGGCTGCACCAAGGCAACACCACGGTAGAAGAGTACCTTAACAAGTTCACGCAGCTTGCACGTTACGCCACAAATGACCTGGCAGACGAAGAAGAGAAGAAGGATAAGTTTATCAAGGGATTGAACGAGGAGCTGAGAGGACCGATGATCTGTCAGGACCACGCCAGCTTCTAGAGCCTCATCAACAAGGTCGTGAGGCTTGAGCAAGACCAAAGGACGGTTGAAAACAACCGAAAGAGAAGGCTTGCAATGACCCGTCCAATTCAAAGGACATCCCAGCGACCCAAAGGAGCAACCCCGTCAGGTTGGAAGCCAGCCATAGGGGCAGCCAATCGCCCTGCCACACCCGGCAACGTCAGCATGCCACCTGCAACACCGTCTCGCACTCCGGCGCCTACTTTGGCAGCCCCAGGAACCAGGAATGTCAATTACTTCAACTGCGGAGAATTTTGGCATTACGCCAACAGCCCTAAGCCGCGCAACACCCCCAACCGCACCAGAGCCAACGCCATCGCAGTACGAGGAACCCCCGCCCCGACACCTGGATGCAGTTTGTTCAGAACGCCCCAACCAAAGGAAGCTGCAACCGGATTCCGCCGTGGTCAGGTGAACCATGTGCGTGCTGAGGAAGCTCAAGAGGACCAAAGCGTGCTAATGGGTATGTTCTCTATCCATTCTGCACCAGTTAAAGTTTTGTTTGATTCTGGAGCTTCGCATTCATTTATCTCATCAAGAATAAGCAAAGAGCACAACCTGCGCCGGGTAGACCTTAAGAGACCAATGGTAGTACATTCACCCGGGGGAGATATAACCATACCCCATGCGTGCATTAATGTGCCCATTCGGATCAAGGACATGGTATTCTTGTCCAACCTTATGGTTTTACCACCCCAAATAATGGACATCATACTAGGAATGGATTGGTTGACCAAGAACCAAGGGGTATTAGACTGTGGACGAAGAGAAGTTACCTTATCTACCCCATGGGGATCACCGATGACAGTAGCCATGGATCAAGACCCTATGCTCTGTGACCGAGCTACGGAAATATTCGCCATGCTACCCACAGTTGGAATGCCAGTAATTCAGGATTATCCGGATGTATTTCCTGAGGAACTATCGGAAATGCCCCCAGACCGAGATATAGAGTTCATCATTGACCTCATGCCTGGCACTGCCCCCATAGCTAAGAGACCCTACTGGATGCCAGTGAACGAATTGGAAGAACTTAAGAAGCAGATAAGGGAACTGCAAGAGAAAGGCTTCGTACGCCCTAGTTCTTCACCGTGGGGAGCCCCAGTGCTGTTTGTTAAGAAAAAGGTCGGAAGCATGAGAATGTGCATAGACTATCGGTCATTGTACGAGGTTACCATTAAGGACAAGTACCCGTTACCTCGAATCGACGACCTGTTCAATCAGCTCAAGGGAGCCCGAGTGTTCTCAAAGATCGATCTTCGATCTGGATACCATCAGCTGTAGATTAGGACTGAGGATATACCCAAGACTGCGTTCTCTACACGCTACGGCTTGTACGAGTTCACAGTATTGTCTTTCAGACTGACCAATGCCCCAGCCTACTTCATGTACCTCATGAAAAAGGTATTTATGCAATATCTGGACAAGTTCGTGGTAGTGTTCATTGATGATATCCTCATCTATTCCAAGGATGATGAAAGACACACAGAACATTTGCGCCTGGTACTATAGAAGTTGCGAGAGCATTAGCTATATGCCAAATTCAGCTAGTGTGAATTCAGGCTCAAGGAAGTAGCTTTCCTCGGACATGTAATCTCAGCTGGAGGCGTAGCTGTAGACCCTGCCAAGGTCGAAGCTATTACCAAGTGGAAAGCACCCCAGTCAGTAATAGAGATTAGAAGTTTCTTGGGATTGGTCGGATATTACCGGAGGTTTATTGAAGGATTTTCTAAGATAGCTCGGCCCCTGACCCAACTATTGAAGAAGGAAAGGAAGTATGCATGAACTGAGCAGTGTCAACAGGCATTCGACCAGCTCAAAGAAAAGTTAACTACCGCCCCGATCTTAGTCCTACAGGACAACCAGAAAGACTTCGTCATATATTGTGATACATCCCGACAAGGACTAGGAGGTGTGTTGATCCAGGATGGAAAAGTTGTGGCTTATGCCTCGAGACAACTGCGACTGTATGAGGAGAACTATCCCACCCATGACTTAGAATTGGATGCAGTGGTGCATGCCTTGAAGATTTGGAGGCACTACCTGATCGGAAACAACTGTGATATATACACGGACCACAAGAGCTTGAAATATTTCTTTACCCAGATAGATCTTAACCTACGCCAGAGAAGATGGCTGGAGCTAATCAAGGACTATGACCTAGGAATCCATTACCACCCTGGTAAGGCCAATGTTGTAGCTGACGCTTTGAGCCGCAAGACTCAATGCAATTACACGAAGCTAGAATGTATGGCCAACGAGCTTCAAGAAGAGATGGCTCGGCTTAACCTACGTTGATTCCTCATGGACAACTGAATTCGCTGGAGATACAACCTCTCCTACAAAGTCAGATTAAGAAAGCCCAGAAGGATTGCGAGGAAATCTGACTGATCAAGGAACACATGACCGAAGGACTGGCGAAGGAATTCACAGCCGGCAACGATGGAACCCTGTGGTATTGTAAAAGGATTTACGTACCAGAGAAAGGAGGATTGAGACGACTGATCCTCAAGGAAGCCCATGAGTCAGCATACTCGCTACACCCAGGTAGCACCAAGATGTACCAGGATTTGAAAATAGAATACTGGTGGCCCAACATGAAAAGAGACGTAGCAGAATATGTAGCCATTTGTGAAGTGTGTCAATGAGTCAAGGCTGAGCATCAAAGACCGGCAGGGTTACTACGCCACTCAAGATCCTTGAGTGGAAATGGGATGAAATAGGCATGGACTTTATAGTGGGACTACCCAAAACTGCTACAGGATACAATTCCATTTGGGTGATCGTGGATAGACTTACAAGATTGCCCGCTTTATCCCGGTCAAGACTCGGTATAGCAGCGTTAAATTGGCGGAGCTATACATGTCCAAAATTGTGTGCCTACATGGAGTACCCAAGAGGATTGTGTCAGATCATGGTACTCAATTCACATCTCACTTCTGGGATAAGTTTCATGAGGCCTTGGGAACTCACCTCGCCTTCAGTACTGTTTATCACCCTCAGACTGATGGACAAATCGAGAGGACAAACCAAGTCCTTGAGGACATGCTAAGAGCATGTGCATTGGATTTTACTAAGGACTGGAAGAAATGCCTGCCCTATGCAGAGTTCTCCATAACAACAGCTACCAGGCTAGTCTGAAGATGTCGTCGAACGAGGCTTTGTTTGGACGAAGATGCCGAACCCCGTTGATGTGGTCGGAGACCGATGAGCGAGCCATATTTGGACGAGACATCATTAGGGAAGCCGAACAGAAAGTTCGTTTGATAAGAGATCGGCTTAAGGTAGCCCAGTCCCGGTAAAAGAGCTATGCGGACACTCGTCGAAGGGAGTTGGAATTCAAAATAGGCAACATTGTATACCTAAAAGTTTGGCCACTAAGAGGGACCAAGAGGTTCAAGGTCAAAGGAAAATTGGCACCGAGATATGTTGGACCTTTCCCAATAAGCGCCAGAAGAGGCGAAGTGGCCTACCAACTGGACCTGCCGGAAAATCTTTCCGATGTACACCCTGCCTTTCACGTATCACAACTGGAGAAATGTTTGCGAGTATCGAAAGAGCAAATTCCCTCGAAAGACGTCCTTATCAGCGAAGACCTCATATACCCCAAACACCCCGTGAAGATTTTGGACGAAGCAGAGAAAAAGACTAGGACCAAGATGTGGCGAATGTACAAGGTGCAATGGAGCAACCACACTGAAGATGAAGCCACCTGGGAAAAAGAAGACTTCTTGAAGACTGAGTATACGAACCTATTCTGCGAACGATAAGAAATCTCGGGGACGAGATTTATTGTTAGGGGGGTAGGTTTGTAACACCCTGAAAATTGAAGAATTTAAAACTGGGAATTAAAAATCGAAACTCACAAAATCTTTTGGTTTATTGCATCTCGTCGTGTTTATTGCTTCTTATTTGCTAGCTTTGTTGCATAAAATTTATAAGAGAACGATTCATCTTGATGTTTGAGAAAAACCAAATGATTTGAAATTCCAAAGAGGAGAAAAATTTCAAAGTACAGAGTTGGAAATTTTAATATAAAATAAAAAAGGGTTGTGGATTTATAAACAATATATATATTTGGGATCAAAACATTATTTTTTGATTGAGTAATATTAATTAGTGAGCAAAATGAGTGACAAAATATTTTTAAGTATATATATGAAGTTTAGAAATTATTTTGAATCAAAGTCACATTTTCTTGAATTTAGGAAAAGAATTAAATTGAATATGTAAAATATATTTTAAAAATAATAAAAGTGGGTGAAAAGGTTGAAAACATATTTTACAACTTAATTTTGGGTGTGCTAGATTTTATTTTAAATTTTAGAGGTGAAAGGAAAAAGAAATGGCAAAATAGGAAATTAAATCGGGAAATTGGAAAATGGCACCGTTTATTGCGCTACACGTACGCGCGCCCCCCCGCGCCCCGCCCGCGCGCGCGACACGTGCTGCGCTGCGCCGCGTCGTGCCCGGCCCCCACCCTCGCGCCGAGTGCCGCGCCGGACCCGCCGCACGCGCGCGCCACGCGCCGCCTCGCGACCGGACCCCGCCGTCCTCGTGCGACGCGCGCGCGCCCGCGCCCGCACCCCACCGCCCGCGCCGTGCCCACGCCGTGCGGCCCCCGCCCGCGCGCCCCCCGCGCCCTTGCACCACGCGTTGCCGCGCCATACCAGCCCCACCGCCCGCACGACGTCGCGTCACGCCCGCCTCACCGGCCCCGTCTCACGCGTCGCCGCGTGTTGCGCAGCCCGCGACGCCCTCGCCGAACCCCCTCTTCTCTCCCTCGCCGGTCGGCTATAAAATGGGGGCGAGCCCTCCATTTTCCCCACACTTCTCCCATTCCCTCTTCCCCTCTCCGCGCCGTCACCTCGCCTTGCGTCGCCCTGCGCCGAAGCCGCGCCGCCACCCTCGGGAGCCGCCGCCCGTCGTTGCCTCACCTCGAGCCACTTTGTGCCGCCTTCGCCGCCGTCACCGCCGCGTCGCCGGTGAGCCAACTCCCCCTCTATCCCTTCATCCCTCCCCTTGCGCCTTGCACCGACGCCGCCGAAACGGAGAGAGGGCGAGCGAGAACGAGAGGAAAGAAGAAAGGAGGAAAAAAGAAAAGAAAAAGAATGAGAAAGAAAAAAGGGTAGAGAAAAAGAGAGAAAATAGGGAAAAATTAGGAAAAATCCAGAAAAATTAGGAAAAACTTTTGGAAAATAATTGGGAAAATATTTTGGCAAAAATAGATAGTTTTCTCATCTATTTTCTCGAGCAAATTCAGAATTCAAAAATAGGAATTTCGGAGATCTCGTTCTCGCGTGGTTTTTACTCGGAGTTTATCTATTTTCCTTTTGCCATTAAAAATATGTTCTTCGGACCTTCAAAGATTTAAATACCAATTCTTTTTGATCAACGTCTTTTTAAGTTTATCACCTTAATCAATTAGATCGGTATTTTGCGAAAACCCTAAAAATTCCAAACTCGTCTTTTAAATCGGATTTCATCACAAAACCCTCACCCTAACTCGATTAAAATTTTAGGCTAAATATTTGGAGTCATTTTTATGGTTCTTTTTTTATCTCTTGGTACTTTTATTGAATTCTGATCGAATTCAATTGATCTTTCGCACGTACGAATAGCAACCGAGGAAGCAGGCAGTGACTACGGTGAAGACCCCATCCAACAAGCGTGCGAGCAAGGCAAGTCAACACTTCCCTTTGAACATATTGAACCTATTTTGCGGAATGATATTGATTTAAACTTCAAACATGCATGATATACACAAATAAATAACTATGCTTGATATACCATGCCTTGATATTGATTACCCTTCTGAATATTCTTTGTAACCCTCGATATGATATAACCAAAGGTTATCTTCGGTAAAATGCTTAGCCATTCTTATATTAGATTCATGCATACTCATGATTTTACAAAGAAGCTTCATACTTGGGCAACTATCTTAGGGAAGGTATTTGGAATACGGCATGTGGAGACATGAGCACCACATTGCCTTGAACATGATGAAAATAGTTTTATACAAATATGAAAGCACAAAACCAATGATTTTAGACTGCGGCGGATGGATGGATTTGGGTGGATTCTGGTAAAGTCAAGAACCGTCCCTAGTCGATTAAGGACTGAGCCATGAGACTTATAACCTAGAACGAGCCAGTACAACCGTACTTCTCGAATGGGTATAGACCTAGCGGAGTAGATAGCCGAGCGGAGGCAGTATCCCTGCATAGTGGTTCTTGAGTGAAGAGGTGGTTCTGGTTATCGAGATAAGGCTGCGGCCTAAGTGTTGAGTAATGAATGAGAATTTTGTGAGTTTTTCCTTACCCCGGGAGCGCCAGAACTCCTCTCACTGCTAGGAAAGGACGGCTAGAGTGCAAGAGGATTTAAGTTCATGGAGCGGGTACTGCCAAAGTGAGGTTATCGAAAGGCTTTGCTGTGACCATCCCATATGAAGGGATTAAAGCTCATTTAATGAGCAGTTGCGGAGTACATGTAAAGTGTACATCCATTGCAGTGTGAGTAAATCAATCTATTCGAATAACCGTGCTCGCGGTTAATGAGCGATGTGACAAGTTTCTCCTGTGGCTAGACTCATAAATTTTAAAATGATGGGTGGGAATGCTTAAAGATTTTGTGTGCTGGTGGACTCAACTTCTCGAATTGCGAGAAGGGGTGGACTCCCCAGAAAACCATGACGATCCGAAGGCAGGAAGCCATCCTTGGAATCACGATGGATGGTAGACAGAACCGTCGCCGACTTAATATACTATGGAACTAAAACTTGACCTAGCTAGATGTTAGGTTTGTGAAATGATTTGTGAAAATTGGCTTTGTGCAAATAAATCATAGCCATCCTTTGAATGACCCTATCATGTGCATCATTCCGTGTTGGCTGCTGAGTACGTTGGGTACTCACCCTTGCTATACGCACAAACCTTCAGATGGTGGAAACGAAGAACTGGAGGACCCCTATGCTTATTGCCAGGTGGGCGAAGAAGGAGAAGGCGTCTACTAGGTCTTAGTCCCCAGTCGTTGCATGTGGCAATCGACATGCCGCTGCCTTTCGACTGCTATCTTATCTAATTTCTGCTTTTGGTTGTATCCGGACCTGTAGGTCCTGCATGTAATGTTACTGCCTTCGGGCCTATTATTGTAATACCTTTTGATGTAAGACTATTCGTGCACTTTACACCTGATTATTCAGTACTGTATTCGTGGGTACCAAACTACTCGATCCAAGGAAATGGTACTATGAACACGAATAATTCCCGTTCCAAAAAAGGGGGTCTACATGGTCCTTCTTAGTAGTCTTGTTGAGCTTTCTGTAGTCTATACACATTCTCCATCCCATGATGGTTCTTTGTGGTATCAACTGATTTTTAGAGTTTTGAATGACCGTCATGCCTCCTTTCTTAGGCACAACTTGAACTGGGCTCACCCACTTGCTATAGGGATGTGATAGATTATCCCGACGTGTAGCAGTTTCAAGACCTCTTTTTCACGACCTCTCTTATTGCATTATTTAGTCTTTGTTGTGGCTCTCAAGAGGGTGGACAGTAATGATCTAAAGGAATGCGATGAGTGCAGAGAGCCGAACTAATGCCTTTGAGATCTTGAAGCGAGTAGCCTGGAACAGAGCGACACTTTTCTAACATGGCTGTGAGTCAGGAGGTCTCATCATTGGTAAGTTTGTCACTTATGATAATGGATGATTCCATGTCACCATGTAGAAAAGCATAGTGGAGGCCTGAAGGCAAGGTTTGAGCTCAACAGGAGGTCATGAAGGTGGATCGGTCTTGGGTAACTCGATCACCTCTCTAGGATCATCCTCTTACTCGATGAATGCATTGGCATCATCTCCGAGGAGGGATTCAGGGGACTCAAATGGAGAGATAGCCAACAATTCCTCAATTGGCCTGGAATCAGGAATGGGTTCCGTCAAAGAGTTTTTTGATCGTGAGATCAGGACGAAAACACCATTTTCCTGAGTTTGATGTCGAGGACTCTGGTTTGCGGCATATCTATGAAGAGTTTTTCTATGGGATGGCCTATGAGGAGGTCGAAGTCATAAACCTTGAACACGTGGAAATCAAGGATGACCTCAACATCATTGTCCTTGATTGACACTCTACGAATAACCCCATACCCTTCGATGACAGGACCAGATGGGTCTTGAAAGGTTTTGTCTGTTGGTGCCAACGGTTCGTCCCCTAAACATGTTAGTGCGAAGGTGGCGGACATAATGTTTGCACCAATAGTGGGATTATAAAGAGTTTTCACCATGGCCTCCCTCACGAGACAAGGAATGGTTAAGGACATGGAGCTAATCCAAATTTCCTTAGAAGAAAGCTCCACCTCCCTTAACCACTCATCACTCATGATGATAGTTAACTCATGCACCATCTCTTTGAGGAAATTTTCCTTGAGAGTTGCAGGAGAACTATGCAGGACAAGTGGTCTCTTTTGGGCAGAATAGTTTGAGATGTTTCCATGATCTTCAAAAAGATTAGCCTAAAATTGGAATGGGAATTTTGAAGGCTGAATTTCTTCTTCCTTCAATTCCCATGGTTTGGGTGAGGATTCAACAGTTGAATCTTGGGATGTGGAGGTTATAGGCTCTGATTCAAAGGTTGATGGTTTCTCTTGTGTATCCTCGATTTGCTGGATGGTTTTGCAACGAATGAAGTAGGTATTCTCTAGGATAGATCCAAGAGTTCCCTACCTTCCGACGTTGTTTTGTTTGCAGACGAACCTCTGGCGGAAGTATCAAGATACATGGCAGATTCCTTGTCTAGACCTGAGTGGAAGTGCTGTAAAAACAGGTGATCGGGTAGAGACAAGTCTGTGCCCTCTTTGGTTAACAAGGAGAAACGAGCCCAGGCTGCACCAATGGATTCCTTCTTATTGTGACGAAAGTTGAGAACCACCTTACGAAGAAAGATTACGTGGGTTAATGGGAAGAAAGCAAGGCAAAACCTGCTTTTTAATTCCTCCCATTCACCATGTTGTTTTCTCATGGTAATGGTGTAACATTGCTGTGGCCCTCTGTAAGAGAGAAGGAAAAAAATTTCCACTTTAAGGTTTCTTGTCTCATAACCACGATTGTTAAGCATGAACACAATTGCTCAAACTGATGTAGATGATCGTTTGGATTTTTGCTTTCGTATCCCAAGAAGGATTGTTCCCGAACCATGGCTATGAAACCTGTATGGAGTTCATAACCAGATGAATGGATAGGTTTTGAAGAACAAGGCGGCTCACAGAACTCGGCCCTTGGAGCAGAAAGGTGTTGAATAGAAAGGTGATCCATGATAGGTAAGAAATGAAAGGAATAAAAGAAAAGAAAAGATACGAGGATGAATCAAGTTCGAAGATGATACGGCTACCGCTCCCCGACAACGATGCCTGAAATGCTTGTTGGTATTTGATACGATCACAGACAAATCCACAAGTGCACAGATATTGCCATAGCACTTCACCTCAGAGCATTCCAAGGGTATCGAATCATATGGAATGTGTTTTTACTATCTACGAACGGGATTCTATCCAAGGACAATAATTGATGATAGGATAGGTTAGAGAGGATTCCTATGGACTTAATTAGCTAACTTAAGTTAAAAGTAAAACTATATTTATTGCTTCGAGGATCTGCCCTATTAGTGATATGCCCTAGAGGCAACATGGAGATGTTGGATATCTTGGTCAATGTTTATTTATTAATGAATAAACTGTTATTCAGTTCTATGAAATAGATACTTAGTATTAATCAATAAATATGTGACTTATTCATGAGACTCTTTTATATAATATAAATCTATTTCTAAATGATCCTTGATCTATATCATATCTATGGAACAAATATGATTCTAAGATCAACACGTGTATTGATTGATGATCATGTCTCATGGATCATGGTATGGAGATACCAAATCAATAAACGTGTACACATGTTAGAGAACATGTTCTTGGATAGACCCACTTTGAGACACTACAAGGAATTAATGTGTCATTAGTTGGTCTCAAGTGATATTGGTGCAAAGTCCTTAGACTTGAGATCACCATGGATTCCAACATGTGTAGTGACTTACTTAGGGACTGCAAAACACTATTTCGTAACTGGATAGTTATAAAAGTGGTCTTCAGGTTTGCTATGAAACATGTAGAGGGATGTGAATGATCAAGATGGAATTTGCCCCTCCTATGGGAGAGATATCTCTGGGCCCCTCGATGTAATGGATTATGGAAGTGCATGGCCATATCGAGTTGATTGAGGAGTCAATCAACAGATAGATAATCCAATATGAGATTGAGTGAATGATTAAGCTATTATAGGATTGCACGTGTCTTTCCTATTGCTTAATTGGTATCGTGAGGCAAAGGGATTTGTGCACACATTACAGGTTCAACCGATATGATCTTCTTGTATACTTTGGTGTCAATACATTCTGCTAGGGGCTGTTGTTGATAGGGTCGGCCGAGAAGTGTCCTCAGTCGAAACCAAGTATGCATGAACCTATTGGGTCGCACACTTAACGGGTTGGAATATGTATTTGAGTTTGACTCGAATATGGCTCAGTTCGGATAAGATTCGACTCAATATATAGTCCTGGTGGGCTTATGAGTTCGGTTGGCCAACTCTATATAAGAAGGGCAAGGGGTGGAGATCAAGGTGTGCAACTTCTAAGCCAGATCAACTTCTCCACGGAAACCCTAGTCCACGTCCGAGCCAAAACCCTAGCCGTGCATCGCGTGCTAGCACGCAGGTGTTCGGCATTCCTTCCCTGGATGTGTGGATACCGGTAGAGACATCACTACATTGCAGTGTAAGTCGATGACATCGGAAGATCCCGAGTTCCAACTAGCCGACCGCTTTATTCGGTTGTTGGAAGTCGGCCTGGTCGGGCGAGTCGGGAGATCAGATTGTGGTCGGCGACGTGGTCGGCGAGCTGGTCGGGAGATCGGATCGTGGTCGGCGACAAGGTTGACGAGCTGGTCGAGAGATCGGATCGAGGTCGTGGAGGTGCTGTCCGAGATCGGCAAGGTCGGCAAAGCGTTGCTCAAGGTCGGCTAGACTTTGATTGGCTATTTCCGCTGCACTGCGTGTCTTTTGGTAACATTCTATGGACCCTTCCTTGCAAGCTTTTCTGGATTGCACAGTAGAAAATTTTTTGTTTTATGCTATCGTAGCCTATGCGTTTTCCTTCACTGGTATCCGAGCTAGACATGCGTAGTCTAGGTTTTGGATTGTTCCATATGTTGATATGGAGTTGTAGTAGATTAGATCTATTACAAGTTTTGCACACGAGTTGATTAGATCAATCGATATATGGGTCGGTAGAGGATAGGAACAAGCAATAAGAATCGGATTCGGGATGACGTTCCTTGAGAGTGTTTCGGAACGGTATAATGTGATTATGCCGAAGCTATATAGTAGTCCGACTATGACTGCCACCTTGCGCCTACGTAAACCATGTCCCTTGAGAGGTCTCGGGTCGGCATAATGTGATTATGCCGATGTGGTTTCCATAAGCAATTTCATAGATTATGCCATGTGCGTACCCCCCCTTTATTACATCTCGATATCGTATCTCTGCGATAGGTAGAAAATGTTCTACGTCTAACTTGCTTTTGCAGAGAAAGTTTTGAGGTATGGCCCTATTCTATGTATGAGATGCATGTGATGCATGTAATATTCTTTCATATGTGTGATGCATGTAATATTCTTTCATGATTTGCATGTCGATGTATTCTTTAATTTGTAGCTTCTATAGTAGTAGTTTAGTTCGAAGAAAAGTCAGTATCAGGCACTCGGGAGAACGGTGATGAAGATGGAGATCCTCTACACCGACATGGAGATGGAGATCACCATGTGAAAGGGCCACACTATTTCATTGATAATTGATATTCTTCTTGGTTTCATATACGTGATATGTTTGTTTGATAGGATAGTATCCCTCAGAAAATTAAGTAGTAATGATGCCCTCCAAATGTAGCACCTATCACGGTTGTGATCGTCAATTGATAGGTCTGCCAAAACAGAGTGTCATTGTTTATCATAACACGACGGCTATATGTCAGACATATACATGCAGAAGCATTTAGTTTACTTAACAAGGTTATCAAAACAGTTTTAGGCCTTGGGGCATAGGTTGGGGCCGGGACATGATGATGCTACTCAACGAACAAGAGTCACATAAGGATGTGATTAGCAAGGTGTTGCTTACCCATGTTACTAGTCTTCTAGCAGTGATGCTGTCGCACCCCGAGTTTTGCCCCTAAATCGTTTAAATAATTTACCCTGAAATAATCAAAATTTCTAGAATTAATCTAGAGTCAACAATTAAGTTTAAAATGCATTTAATAAATGGAAATGACATGGTAGGATTTTTACGCTAACAGGATTTTTACGGGAATTTTCAGAGCACTAGAACTATTTTTAATCAATTAAATAAGAAATCCGCAACTTAATTAACTCCCAAAAATTATTTTCCAATTTTCCTATTCATCCCCATACGGCCTGCTGCTTTCCCGCCCTTTTTTCCCTAATCGGGCCGTCGGCTCAGCTCCTTCCGGCCCGCTTCCTCCCTCTCTTCCATGGCCAGTCGGCCTCCTTTCCGCTTGGGCCGTGCGGCTCACTCCTCCTCGGGCCGCCGCGCAAGTTCGGGACGCCTCCCCCGCCGCCCCGGGCCATCGACAGGTGGGCCCCACCTGTCGGGCCTCCTCCCTCGTGCCCAGCCGGCCCAGCCACCACCGCTGCCATTTGCGCCGCTACGTTCGCCCTCTCCACGCCACCCCGTGCCACGTCGGACCCATGCCGGGCCCGAGCGCTTGCCGCCGCACCCGACGCCGCCCTTCCCGCTCGCTGCAACGGCCGCCACCGCCCCGAAACGGCTGCCGAATATCTCACTCTCTCTCCGAGTCCAAAACCAACGGCGAGAGATTCGCGCTCAACCCGTGCGCAATCGGCCTCCTTGCGCCTCTATAAAAACTCCCTCGTGCTCCCGTGTGTTTTTCCGTTTGCGCCGCCGTTTCCTGTGCCCAAATCCACCGTCGCCCAATTGTGCTTCGCCGTCGGCCGCCGTGTTCTTCCCCATCTCCGGTGAGCCCGCCGCCGCCCTTTCTTTTGGTTTTCCCGCGGACGTCGCCTCTCTGCGCCGCTCCGTGCCGCGGTGTTTTTCGTCGCGCCGTTCCCGTGCTCCGCGCCGCCCGCCGCCGCTGTTTCCTGTGCCGTCGTGGTTCAGTCGGCCGCCGCTCGGCCATTGCCGGTGAGCTCAAGCCGCCGTGCCCGCGCAAATGCTAACCCTAGCGCCGCCTCTCCCGCGTCGTCTGATTGGCCGGATTGAGCGCATGCGAGCCGTCCGATCCCACCATTTCGCCCCGCCGTCCGATCCGGCCGCCATGCCCTGGATGGCCGCCGCTTGTCAGCCATCCGCCCGGCCACCGCCACCATGCAAACCCTAACCCTAGCCGCCGTCCGCACCATTCGATCTTTTGGATCGGGCGGATCTGGACTGCTCACCCGTGTGCAAGCCGCCGCCGTCCGATCGCCGCCGCCCCCTCGCCGATGCGCCCCACGCGTCCCCGCCGCCCCTTCGCCTCCCACCGTGGACTCGGTCCACCATGGACCGAGCCAGCCGCACCGCTTGCGTCGGCGACAGCGTCGGCCTAGCGGCGCGTCAACGGCGGCGTCAACCCTAGGCGCGTCGGCCTTGCCGCGCCGCTCCATGCGACATCAGCATGACGTCAGCCCTTGCCGCCTGCACAATGCTTGCGTCATCCCGGGACTTAATTGCACAATAATTAATTTAGTCTTTTCTGTTTATTTTAAAAATCGCAATTAAACTTCTAAAATTCATATCTTTTTAATCCGAGCTCCGTTTTAATCCATTCAAATTTCATTAAATCCAGAAAAATGTCAAGAAAAATTTCATTAATCCGAGCTCCGTTTTAATCCAGTCAAATTTCATTCAAATTTCAAGACTTTTTTGGGTGTTTTGTTGAGTGCTTTGTTTGTCGTGTAGATTTCGAGCTTTCTGGCGAGTCCATTTTCCTCGAAGTAGTCGCCGAGGTTCCTCAGTCTCTAGAGCAAGGCATGTCATACTTTACATTGATCATATTGTACCTATTTTATTTAAATATCTCATTTCTATCAAATACTACAAAGTTTTAGAATGTCATTCTATTGGGATAATTATACCTACTGTACTCAACCATAGGGATTGTTTACCTTATACCATTGATAACTTGGGTTCAATATGACTAGATGTTAGTTTAGGGCTTGCTTAGCCATGCTTAGCTCAACTAACTCACTTAAGGGGATCACATTAACCAATTATTATATTGGAGACTAATTCTCATATGTGGTCAAGTTTGTGACTCTACTCTAATAATACTGAATTATGACAATGGTGGGTCATGAGCACATGGTTGGTTTTTGGTTAGAGTGCTCATGAAAATTAAGGACCGGTTCTCGGGAAACCCTGGAAGAATTACCGTGCATACCACAAGCCAGCATGGGTAATGGCTGGGTCTGTAGCGTAGCTATCTCTAGCAGACGCACCCTAGTGAGGGTGGGCTTGATGGAGTTGGGTCGGCCCCGGTTTTAAGGGTTGATCGGCTGCCGGATTCACCACATCACGAGAGGGGGCTGCCCATTACCCCGATGGGAGTGGGGGCGAAACCTTGGTGTGGTACGATTGGTTAGAGGGGGCTATGTGAAGGGTCCTATCACAGTTCCTTTCCAGGTTATCGTGGTGGTACTCCTACACATGGTAACGTGTCGTGGAATTGTGTCTTGTGGGTACAGTTGTACACCTCTGATCAGAGTAAAACTATTTGAATAGTCGTGCCCACGGTTACGGGCGATCGACCAGATTCACCTTGATTAGTCTGACTTATTCACATAAATGAACTGTTGGAACTTGATTAGTACAGATGGATGGATGGGCCTGTTGCAGCGTGGTTTTAACGTTGGACAACGTTTATTTAATATTGCTTAATTATTACTACTGTTTTACTGCTTTCAACTATTAGTATTGTTTCTGCAATGTTGTTTATGCAAATTGAGTCTTTATCCCTTTCCTTGATATTTATCCTGCATCATACCTTCTCTTTCGGTATGACTTGTTGAGTATGGTGTTTATACTCAGTCTTGCTTCTTTTTCCCCCTTCAGTGCCAGAGGTTGAGGTCGAGGTCTCCGAGGAAGTGTAGGCTTGTTCACCATCAAGGGTTAGCTGTGGTGTTGGTGTTTCGCTTCGCTCGAGTCAAGTTTAGCTTAAGTCAGTTTTTTCCTTTCGCTGCATTTGTGTAACTCTTTTATATTGTTTCTAAGACGTGGTTTCTGTTTATCAATAATGTTGATTTGCGTACCTCGGCTGATGCCTGGATGAGGGTTTAATGCACAAATAGCTGCAGAAATTCTGGTGTGAATTTCTGGGCATGACAAGTTGGTATCAGAGCCGGCCTTTGACTGTAGGACGAGCCAACTGGAAACCTTAAGAGCCCTCTAATCTTTTCATTTGCATGTGTTTAAAAAAAGGGGGTGTTTTGAAAAGTGAAGTCAGTCTAGTGTTTTAGAATTTGTGAAAATGGGTCTTTGGTTGTTGGTTTTTAAGCATGCTTTGATTTCCGCTCCTTTGTTTCTATATATGGCAGGTTCCCTAGCGACGCACTGTGGAAAAGGAATGGTGGGCTTTGTTGTAGAGCTGGCACGCATGGCCCTTGCAGTCGGGTATCCTGGAGCGCCGGAGTATACTACAGTTGCGCCTCTCAGTGGAGAGTTGCCCTACCGTGTCTGTTTGGAGGTTCACGGGTTTGTGGGAACGTGTCTTCCTAACATGGAGGTCACAGCTTCAGGAGGCACGTCGGACCACGCTTGTCAAGAAGCTGCTTACCTGATGTTGGCCAGGATGAGGGAGCTGCATGATGCTTACCTTCGCACCTCCGCTTATCGCTACCATCCCCGTCGTTCCTCCGATGTCAGTGCTTTCAAGTCTACTGCAGATGAGAACGACTCTACTTTCGGCCGCATGTGCATGATGATCAGGGGTCTGGACAAGATGCACTCAGACCTACACAAGGCAGCCAAGGAGCTGAACGACAGGAAGATGCTGAGGATTGTGAGACTGCAAGACGAAGTGGTTCATCCCAAGAAGGAAGTTGCTGAGTTGAAGGGACTCCCAGCACCTGGTGGTGTCAGGATTCATACTACGTCTCGAAAGACCACCACTGCACCTGTCCGTATCCAGCTGGCACCCCAGATTCCTCCACCGTCTCCTCCTACGCTCCCTCCAGCTCCTCCCATTCCACCAGCTCCAGTTCCAGTGCCTGTCCCAGTTCTTCCTGCTGCAGGTTCTGCTCTCGCTTTTGCCCCGGCTTCGGCGTACCAAGGCGGAGGTGGTAGCAACGGTTGGATCTCCATCTCTAGTAACTCAAGCACTGAGGATTCAACTAAAGACATGGATTCAGAAGAGACTCAGAGTTCTTCTGCGGAAAGAGGCAGGATTGGTTGGGCTACAGCCACCGATTGAGAAGAGTCGAAGTCCGAGATGAAGCCAGAAGACTCCAGGAGCCGTTTTGAAGAATGGGGATCTTCTGAAGGAGGCAGTTTTGATTCCTCGTCTCACGGATCATTCTAGTCGCCCTTCTTAGTTTTATCATTTTGCTTAGTTTGTCTGCTTGTTAGTTGCTGTGTGTTAGCCTACTATGTGTGGGTTAGCTGGCAGTCGACATCGAGTTTGATATGGCTGACCAATTAAGGATGTTTCGTGCTTTTCCTTGTTTTAATCAAGATCAGAACAATGCATTTGAATTCTAATAATAAAGTTTAGTTTCTAAGTCCGTCTATTTTTCTTCTTTTCTCTCTTTGGTTCGGTCGTCTTCTCCAGATGGTGAACACTAGGACCAGCGGAGCAAACAGCAACAATGGGCAGTCAGGTGCCAACAACAACGAGAATCATGATGTCAACGGCAATGCTCCTCCGCCGCCACCTGAGAATCCCACTATTCCTCAAGTGCTTGCTTCGCAGACGCAGATGATGGCTGCGATGATGCAGCAAATGCAACAACAGCACTAGCAGATGCAACAACAGATGTTGCAACAGATGCAGCTGCAGCAGCAGCAGAATAACCAGTTTGCTCCTCCACCACCCCAGTCTAAGTTGCCAGAGTTTCTTCGTGTCCGACCACCGACCTTCTCCAGCACCACCAATCCTATGGAGGCCAATGACTGGCTTCATGCTATAGAGAAGAAGTTAGATCTTCTGCAATGCACGGACCAGGAGAAAGTCTCTTTTGCTACCCATCAGTTGCAAGGCCCTGCTTCTGCTTGGTGGGACAACTACTTGGTTACTCGCCTAGCTGGAGCAGCAGTTACATGGGAAGAGTTCTGTCGCAGTTTCAGGACAGCACATATTCCTGCGGGAATAGTAGCGCAGAAGAAGCATGAGTTTTGTTCTCTTGAGCAGGGTAACAAGTGAGTTACTGAGTACCTGCATGAGTTCAACCGTCTTGCACGTTACGCCCCAGAAGATGTGCGCATCGATGCAGAAAGGCAAGAGAAGTTCTTGGTTGGTTTGGATGATGAACTCACTGACAAGCTGATCTCCGCAGAGTATGCTAACTTTGAGAAGTTGGTTGACAAAGCCATTCGGCAGGAAGACCAGCACAACAAGATGGTCAATAAAAGAAAGGCAGTCTAGTTCAGACCTCCTCAACAACAGGGAAATTAGCAGAGGCCGCGTTTCATGTCCGGAAGTCAGGGTGGACCTACCACCATGATTGTTCGTCAGCATCGGGCTTACCACCCAGGGAATTTTCAAGCTGGTAGTAGTGGCAGTGGCAGTGGACAACAACAGCCACGCACTTCGACCCCACGTCCTCCAATAGCGCCACCCCAGCAGCAGTCCGAGCCACCACCTCCAAGAAAGGACTCCGGAGGAAAGTCAGGAGTCTGCTTCAACTGTGGTGACCCTGGGCATTTTGCAAACAAGCGTCCAAAGCAAGGGCGCGCTGGACCAAGGTTCATCCAGGCCCGTGTCAATCATGCGTCCGCAGAGGAAGCGCAGGTCGCTCCCCAAGTTATACTGGGTATGTTTCCTGTGAATCTCACTCCTGCTATAGTATTATTTGATTCTGGTGCTACACATTCATTTATTTCAAAGTAGTTTGTTGGGCACATGGGTTATCAGTAGTGGAACTTAAGATACCTATGCGAGTACAAACCCCTGGAAACTATTTGGACACAGCTCAGTACTGTCCCTCCGTGGCAATAGAGATCCAAGGATCCAAATTTCTAGCCAATCTTATCCTTGTTCAATCCAAAGGCCTAGATGTCATTCTTGGGATGGAATGGTTGTCAAGACATAAGGGAGTATTTTGCTACTAGTCGTACAATTACTTTAATCAATGGAAATGGAGAAGAGATTGTTTTTCGTTCTCCCATGCAAGCGAGGACTGTGGCAAGTTTGAATCATGTTACTACCGGTGAATCGTCTGAAGTAGCAGCAAAGATCCCTATGAAATTAGAAGATATCCCCATAGTCAGAGAATACCCTGAAGTTTTTCTCGAAGATTTAACTCAGATGCCACCAGAAAGAGAAATTGAATTTCGGATTGATCTAGTACCCGGAACCGCCCCAATTCACAAGAGGCCATACAGAATAGGAGCCAACGAGTTGGCCGAAGTAAAGAAGCAAGTGGATGAACAGTTGCAGAAAGATTATATCCGCCCGAGCACGTTGCCTTAGGGTGCTCCGGTGATATTTGTGGAGAAGAAAGACAAGACCAAGAGAATGTGTGTCGATTATCGCGCACTCAATGAGGTCACTATCAAGAACAAGTATCCTCTACCACGGATTGATGATTTGTTTGATCAACTCAAGGGGGGCAAAAGTTTTCTCCAAGATAGACGTGCGATCAGGCTATCATCAGTTGAGAATTCAGGAAGAGGACATTCCCAAGACCGCTTTTATCACCCGATACGGTCTGTATGAGTGTACGGTCATGTCTTTTGGATTGACCAATGCATCGGCTTTCTTTATGAATCTGATGAACAAGGTGTTTATGGAGTTCTTGGACAAATTTGTCGTGGTGTTCATTGACGACATTTTGATCTACTCTAAGACTGAGGAAGAACATGAGCATCATCTACGGTTAGTGCTCGAGAAATTGAGGGATCATCAACTCTACGCCAAGTTTAGCAAGTGTGCTTTCTGGTTAAAGGAAGTGCAGTTCCTCGGCCACATTGTGAATGCTCAAGGAGTAGCAGTGGATCCATCAAATGTGGAATCAGTTACCAAATGGACTCCGCCAAAAACAGTCGCGCAGATCCGAAGTTTTCTTGGACTTGCGGGTTATTACCGCCACTTCATTGAGAATTTCTCCAAAATTGCCAAGCCGATGACTCAATTGTTGAAGAAAGATGAGAAATTTAAGTGGTCAGCAGAATGTAACAAGAGTTTTGAAGAGCTTAAGAGGAAGTTGGTGTCTACACCAATATTGATACTGCTAGATCCAATAAAAGATTTCCAAGTTTATTGTGATGCATCCCGCCAAGGGCTGGGATGTGTGTTGATGCAAGAAGGCAAAGTGGTCGCATATGCTTCTTGTCAATTGCGTCCGCATGAGAACGACTATCCAACTCATGATCTGGAATTAGCCGTAGTGGTTCATGCCCTGAAGATCTTGCGGCACTACCTAATTGGCAACCGTTGTTAAGTGTATACAGACCATAAAAGTCTCAAGTATATCTTCACCCAACCGGACTTGAACCTTTATCAGTGAAGATGGTTTGAATTGATCAAGGATTATGATTTGGGGATACATTACCATCCCGGCAAAGTTAATGTGGTAGCAGATGCTTTGAGCCAGAAGAGTTACTACAACAACATCAGTGTAGATAGAATGTGCAACCAGTTGCAGCAAGAATTTGAGCACCTGAATCTACAGGTTGTGGATTTTTGTGTTGCCGCTCTAGAAGCACAACCCACTCTCATCATCAGGCATCAGATCCCGAGATGGCTGAACTCAAGAAGAACATGAGAGTCAGAAAAGCTCGCGACTTTACGGAAGACGAGCATGGAACAATCTGGATGGAAAAGAGATTGTGTGTGCCGGAAGATAAAGAATTGAAAAAGCTGATCCTTACGGAAGCTCACCAAACCCAATATTCAATTAATCCAGGTAGTACAAAGATGTATCAAGATCTTAAAGAGATGTTTTGTTGGATCAGTATGAGGAGAGAAATAGCTAAGTTGGTCGCACTTTGTGATGTTTGTCAGTGGGTTAAGGCAGAACATCAACGGCCCGCAGGATTTTTGCAACCCCTCCAAATTCTGGAATGGAAATGGGAAGAAATTGGAATGGATTTCATCACGGGTTCACCCCGCACATCGTCAGGGTTTGATTCAATTTGGGTCGTTGTGGACCGACTCACGAAAGTGGCTCACTTCATACCAGTGCATACTACCTACTCGGAAAAGAAGCTAGCAGAGCTATACCTTGCTAGAATCATGTGTTTAATGGAGTGCCTAAGAAGATCGTGTCTGACCGAGGAAGTTAGTTTACTTCCAAGTTCTGGAAGAAGTTGCAAGAAGAGCTTGAAACCCGTTTGAATTTTAGTACAGCCTATCATCCGCAAACAGATGGTCAAACTGAGAGATTGAATCAAATTCTGGAAGACATGTTGAGAGCATGTGCGCTTGAATTTGGTAAAGCATGGGACAAGAGTTTGCCGTATGCAGAATTCCCCTATAACAACAGTTATTAAGCGAGCATTCAAATGGCCCCCTACGAGGCGTTGTATGGACGAAAGTGTCGCACACCCCTTTTCTGGGATCAGACTGGTGAACGTCAGTTGTTTGGCATAGAAGGGATAAGCGAAGCAGAAGCAAAAGTCCGAACTATTCGGGAAAGATTGAGAATTGCGCAATCTCGGCAAAAGAGCTATATAGACAATCGTCGAAGAGATCATGCTTTTGAAGCAGGGGAGTTTGTGTATCTTCGTGTTACACCGCTCCGGGGAGTACACCGTTTCCAAACCAAAGGCAAGTTGGCAGCATGTTTTGTGGGACCATACAGAATTCGGGAACGTCGAGGAGAAGTAGCCTATCAGCTTGAGCTTTCATCCAACATGGCTGGTATTCACGACGTGTTTCACGTGTCTTAGTTAAAGAAGTGTTTGAGGGTACCAGAAGAGCAGGCGAGCCCAGACCAGATTGAAATTCAGGAGGACTTGACTTATGTGGAGAGACCAGCTCGTATCCTCGAGACCACTGAGAGAAGGACTCAGAACAAGGTTATCAGATTTTGCAAAGTTCAGTGGACTCATCACTCAGAGGAAGAAGCTACTTGGGAAAGAGAAGATGAGCTGAAGGCCGCACACCCGCACCTCTTCACCAGTCCCTCCGAATCTCAGGGTCGAGAGTCTATCTGTCGCACCCCTAGTTTTTTCCCTAAATCGTTTAAATAATTTACCCGAAATAATTGAAATTTCTAGAATTAATCTAGAGTCAACAATTAATTTTAAAATTCATTTAATAAATGGAATGGCATGGTAGGATTTTTCTAAAATTCAACATGTCAAAATACGCTAACAGGATTTTTACGAGAATTTTCTGAGCACCGGACCTATTTTTAATCAATTAAATAAGAAATCTGCAATTTAATTAAGTCCCAAAAATTATTTTTCCCATTTTCCTATTCACCCCCGTACGGCCCGCTACCCGCCCTTTTTACCTAATCGGGCCGTCGGCCCAAATCCTTCCGGCCCGCATCCTCCCTCTCTTCCCCGGCCAGTCGGCCTCCCTTCCGCTTGGGCCGTGCGGCCCACTCCTCCTTAGGCCTCCACGCAAGTCCGGGACGCCTCCCCCGCCGCCCCGGGCCACCGACAGGTGGGCCCCACCTATCGGGCCTCCTCCCTCACGCCCGGCCGGCCTAGCCACCGCCGCCGCCATTTGCGCTGCCGCGTCCGTCCTCTCCGCGCCACCCCGTGCCACGTCGGACCCACGCCGGGCCCGAGTGTGCACCGCCGCACTCGACGCCGCCCTTCCCACGCTCTGCAATGGCCGACGCCGCCCCAAAACAGCTGCTGAATATCTCGCTCCCTCTCTCTCTCTGAGTCCGAAACCAACGACGAGAGATTCGCGCTCAACCCGTGCGCAATCCGGCCTCCTTGTGCCTCTATAAAAACTCCATTGTGCTCCCGTGTGTTTTTCCGTTTGCACCGCTGTATCTCGTGCCCTAATCCGCCGTCGCCCAACTTTGCTTCGCCATCGGCCGCTGTGTTCTTCCCCATCTCCGGTGAGCCCGCCGCCGCAGTTTCTTTTGGTTTTTCCACTCGCGTCGCCTCTCCCGCGCCGCTCTCGAGCCACGACGTTTTTCGTCGCGCCGCTCCCATGCTCTGCGCCGCCTGCCGTCGCAGTTTCCCGTGCTGTCGGAGTTCGGCCAGCCACCGCGTGGTCATGGCCAGCGAGCTCAAGCCGTCGTGCCCGCGCAAATGCTAACCCTAGCGCCGCCTCTCCCGCGCCGTCCGATTGGCCGGGTTGAGCGCATCCGAGCCGTCCGATCCCGCCGTTTCGCCCCGCCGTTCGATCCGGCCGCCATGCCCCGGATGGCCGCCGCGTGTCAGCCATCCGCCCGGCCATCGCCGCCATCCAAACCCTAACCCTAGCCGTCGTCCGCACCTCGATCTTTTGGATCGCGCGGATCTCGACAAACTCACCCGCGCGCAAGCCGCCGCCGTCCGATCGCCGCCCCCTCGCCGATGCACGCCACACGTCCCCGCCGCCCCTTCGCATCCCGCCGTGGACTCGGTCCACCATGAACCAAGCCGGCCGCACCGTTTGCGTCTGGAGACGCTAACGTCGCCCTAGCACCCGGCGTCGGCCGTGAGCGTCGCCGACCGCGCAGCTCCATGCGACGTCGGCCCTTGCCACCAGCGCAATGCTTGCGTCATCCGAGAGACTTAATTGCGCAATAATTAATTTAATATTTTCTGTTTAGTTTAAAAATCACAATTAAATTTCTAAAATTCATATCTTTTTAATCCGAGCTCTGTTTTAATCCATTCAAATTTTATTAAATCCAGAAAAATATCAAGAATCCATTAAAAATACTTTTCAGTGTTGTTTTAGTAGACCTTTTAGGGTGTTTTGTTGAGTGCTTTGTTTGTCATGTAGATTACGAGCTTTCCGGCGAGTCCGTTTTCCTCGAAGTAGTCGCCGAGGTTCCTTAGTCTCCAGAGCAAGGCAAGTCATACTTTACATTGATCATATTGTACCTATTTTATTTAAATATCTCATTTCTCTCAAATACTGCATATGTTTTAGAATGTCATTCTATTGGGATCATTATACCTACTGTACTCAACCATAGGGATTGTTTACCTTATACCATTGATAACTTGGGTTCAATATGACTAGATGTTAGTTTAGGGCTTGCTTAGCCATGCTTAGGGATCACATTAACCAATTATTATATTGGAGACTAATTCTCAGATGAGGTCAAGTTTGTGACTCTACTCTAATAATACTGAATTATGACAATGGTGGGTCGTGAGCACATGGTGGGTTTTTGGTTAGCATGTTCATGACAATTAAGGACCGGTTCTCGGGAAACCCTGGAAGAATTGCCGTGCATATCACAAGCCAGCATGGGTAATTGCTGGGTCTGTAGCGTAGCTGTCTCTAGCCGACGTACCCTTGTGAGGGTGGGTGTGATGGAGTTGGGTCGGCCCCGGCTTTAAGGGTTGATCAGCTGCCGGATTCACCACGGCACGAGAGGGGGCTGCCTATTACCCCGATGGGAGTGGGGGCGAAACCTTGGTGTGGTACGATTGGTTCGAGGGGGGCTATGTGAAGGGTCCTGTCACAGTTTCTTTCTGGGATATCGTGGTGGTACTCCGGCACACGGTAACGTATCGTGGAATTGTGTCTTGTGGGTACAGTTGTATACCTCTGATCAGAGTAAAACTATTCAAATAGTGATGCCCACGGTTACAGGCGATCGATCAGATTCACCTTGATTAGTCTCACTTATTCACATAAATGAACTGTTGGAACTTGATTAGTATAGATGGATGGATGGGCCTGTTGCAGCGTGGTTTTAACATTGGACAACATTTATTTAATATTGCTTAATTATTACTACTATTTTACTGCTTTCAACTATTAATATTATTTCTGCAATGTTGTTTATGCAAATTGAGCCTTTATTCCTTTCCTTGATATTTATCCTGCATCATACCTTCTCTTCCGGTATGACTTGTTGAGTACGGTGTTTGTACTCAGTCTTGCTTCTTTTTCCCCCTTCAGTGCCAGAGTTTGAGGTCGAGGTCTCCGAGGAAGTGTAGGCTTGTTTGTCGTCAAGGGTTAGCTGTGGTGTTGGTGTTTCGCTTCGCTTAAGTCAAGTTTATCTTAAGTCAGTTTTTTCCCTTTCACTGCATTTATGTAACTCTTTTATATTATTTCTAAGATGTGGTTTCTGTATTATCAATAATGTCAATTTGTGTACCTCGGCTGATGCCTGGATGAGGGTTTAATGCACAAATTAGCTACGGAAATTCTAGTGTGAATTTCTGGGCGTGACAGATCCAAAGCTCAGTAGAAATTAATTAGCATGTGGATCTTGATCCGATACGTAACCTAGAGGAAAGGTTTGAAACACGTAGTGAGAGTCTTTTGTTAAATTGTTTTTGTCGTAAAAGACAACGCCAAAACATTGTGCTAAACTTTTCATATGTTTTATGTTGTTGATTATGGCAGCTAATACTGCACCCAGTTCTTTTAATTTGCGATCTGTACTTGAGAAAGAAAAGTTGAACAGAACAATCTTTGTGGATTGGTATCGAAACTTGAGAATTGTTCTCAAGCAAGAGCGAAAGGAGTTCGTTATTGAAGTTTCCTATCCGGATGATTTGCCTAATAATGCTAATGTTGCTGCACTAAGGGCTTATGAGAAGCACACTAATGATTTCCTAGATATAAGTTGTCTCATGCTTGCCACAATGTCCTCTGAGCTTCAGAAGTAATACGAGAGCAGTGATGCTCACAGTATTGTTGAGGGTCTACGTGGCATGTTTGAGAACCAAGCTAGGGCCGAGAGGTTCAACACCTCAAAGTCCTTGTTTGCGTGTAGGCTTGTAGAGGGGAATCCCGTTAGTCCACGTGATAAATATGATTGGCTATATTGAGAGTCTTAAAAAACTAGGTTTTCCACTTAGCCAAGAGTTGGCTACAGATGTGATTATTCAGTCGCTCCCTCTGAGTTTTGAGCCATTCACACTAAATTATCACATGAATAGCATGGTTAAAACATTGGCCAAATTGCATGGGATGTTAAAGACTACTGAGGAGAGTATCAAGAAAAAGGTCATCATGTGATGATGATGTAGAAAGCTAAGCGCAAACCCTGTGTCAAGAAACTTTGCACCAAGAGAAAGTTAACTCCTGATGAGATCGTGAGTGCTTCAAAAGCAAAGAAAGGCAAGAAGGAGTCAACGACGGCAGATGTTGTTTGCTTTTATTGCAAAGAGGTGGGTCACTAGAAAAGGAACTGCAAGAAGTACTTGGAGGATCTCAAAAAGATGCAAAGTGAGACTTCTGCTTTAGGTATTAATGTTATAGAAATCAATCTTGCTACTTCATCTACTGACTCTTAGATTTTTGATACCGAATCAATAGCTCACATATGCAAATCATTGCAGGGTCTGAGAAGATGTAGAAGCTTGAGAAGGGGCAACGTGAACCTGCGGGTCGGCAATGGAGCAAGGGTTGCTACAGTTATCGTCGGCACTATGCCACTTCATTTACCTTCAGGATTAGTTTTAGAATTAAATAATTGTTATTGTGTTCCAAATCTATGTCAAAACGTAATTTCCGCTTCATGTTTGCAAGCGAAAGGATATGATTTTAGATCAATGGACAATGGTTGTTCAATTTATATTAGAGATATGTTCTATTTTCATACTCCATTGGTGAATGGATTATACGTTTTGGATCTTGAAGCATATCCCATCTATAACATTAATACAGAGAGGTAACTCCCAAATGAAATAAACCCCACATTTATTTGGCATTGTCGCCTAGGCCATATAAATGAGAAACGCATGGAGAAGCTCCATAAAGATGGTCTACTACACTCTTTTGATTTTGAATTATTTGAGACATGCGAATCTTGTTTACTTGGTAAGATGACAAGTGCACCTTTCACGGGTCACAATGAAAGGGCATCCGACCTGTTGGCACTCATACAAACTGATGTATGTGGACCAATGAGTTCAATAACCAGAGGTGGGTTCCAGTACTTTATTACTTTTACCGATGACTTTAGTAGATATGGTTATATCTACTTAATGACGCATAAATCCAAATCCTTTGAAAAGTGTAGGATCGAATGCCCACAGAAAAGCCAACCAGCAGGGGGGTGAATGGTTGAGTACCCCAAAAACAAAGTTTTAGCGAAAATAAAACTTTACCTCTGTTTTCTGAAGCCGGTCTGACCGCAGGTGTCGCGCCGGTCTGACCGTCCGATGACCTTCGGTCTGACCGCCTGTAGCCGATCGCCTCAGCCAATTGTTCGATGTAGCCGATGCCGATGAAGTCCGATGCCCGCCGGTCCGACCGCCGATATACTTGCGGTCTATCCGGGAAGAAGGCTCGGTCTAACCGCCGTAGTATCTGCGGTCTGACCGGCTAGCAGATCCGGTTGAACCAACAATTACGCCGCCGCACCGAGGAAGAAGAAGACACAAAGAATTATTAAGAAGATTGATCTTTATTGAAAATCTGTGTTTACAAAGTGCAAACAAAGCACTCCTCACAAAATCTCAAGCTAAACTTGAAACCCTAACTCGAAACTCTAAAAACTTGAACTCAAAAGCGATACCGAGAGGCCACGCCTCCCCTCACTATTTATATCCAAGATCCGCAGCCAAGAGCCACGAATCCTACTCATACAAGAAGCCCTAATCCACTAGGAAACCTTCCCGTACAAGAAACGAACTATACATAAACCAACCATAACAAACTCGGTTTTCCTAAAACCGAAATTCTACTTTCCATACGCAACAATATCTCCATTGTATGCCATATGGAAACTTCCCAATTATGTGCACTAACCTCTACCCTTCATCATCCCTCATGATCCATCTTGGAGTCACCTTATCTCCAAGTTAACTCCGACTCGATCACCGGCAACACTTTTCCCAGGCGTAAAGAATACCTGCACACAACTAAACAAAGAATACCATATCCGAGTACAAGCTATCCAAACTTGACTCATTGTTAGCATAAACAACCAGACACGTGCATAGGAACATGAAACTTTCATGTATATGCAAGGAAACAAACCGAAACCAAAACCGAAATGAAATCGGCAACCAGTTGGACTCGCTCGGCCGGTCTGACCGCAGGCAATTGCCCGGTCTGACCGCCGAATCACCTCCGGTCAGACCGGCAATACAAGCCCGGTCAGACCGGCTGTGGCAGCCAACTAAACACTGTTCATCATCCGAAAATTTAATTATCTCCAAAAACTAATTTGTCAAAAATCTCCAAACATCAAAACACACAAACCAAAAACCACAGCGATCAATTGTTCATCATCCAATAAGAATCAAACACACTTTGATTTTACAATCTCCCCCTTGATGAACACATTGGCAAACAAATAAAAAGTGTTGTTTTGGAGTTTGAAAATTAAAAACAAAAATGGTAAAAAGCATTTGAGTGCTCAAAAATCAAAGAAAATGTCTCTCCCTTTTGAAAAGAAAGAAAATCCCTTGACCCCAAAAAAAAACTTGCACTTTGTTTGTCCTCTTGTCCTCTTGTTCTCCCATGCAAGCATAGGAATTATGTTTATGAATATTCAAGAGCTTAGCACCATACATAAAGCAAGTCATGTCATGTGTTACAATAAAAAGAAGATAAACGTATCCAAATATGCACTGGAGCATAATCATGAACTAAATATTTTATAATTAAGTTCAATAACACAATAAAAGTTCATGGATTCAAACGATTTATAATGCAACATTTTTACAAGCACATAGGTTGAAAAATAAACCCAAATATATATATACCTATTGCATTTTTATTCTTTCTCAAATTTACCTTTTTGCACATATAAATCAAGAGAAAAATTTTTCATTTTGATTCGAGCCATCTTTGGTGCTCATATATTTTTTTCTCTCAATTATTCTGAGTACGTCCTTGTCGTCAAGACTGTTTCCAAGGATTCGGTACTCATTATTTTTGCTCACATCGAATACGTCCTTATCGTCAAGACTGTTTCCAAGGATTTGGTATTCATTTTTTCTCTCATAGATAATATTTTATTCCCTTTTCACAATGAGCAATTTTAAAGTAATTTGAGGAATATTAATGCAACATAATATATATATAAGCATTTAAAATCCAACACAAGTACTGGTATCAACATAGCATATTTCTTTAATTCAAGTATGATTAAAGTGTCATGCATTATTTCACTTGAATATAAACTCTAGATCACATAAAAATACTAGAATACATATAAGCTATGCTAGTGACAAATAAACCTTCATAATATTGCTAGCATGCACATGAACACAATATGTATGGATAAAGCTCTCTTTTTCAATTGATTTTAATCATGTAGCTTGATAAAACGAAGAGCACAAAAACTTCCCCTCAAGACATGCCAAAAGGATGAATGATTCCCAATTCCCCTCGAAGAAAAGCAAAGCGAGAAGAATCCAATGGTTTTGTAAAAATATCAGCAAGTTGCAGTTTTGTATCCAAAAATTTCAATTCAACATCTTTCTTCTCAACATGATCTCGCAAGAAATGAAAGCGAATATCAATGTGTTTAGTGCGTGAATGTTGAACAGGATTTATAGCAATGTTAATGGCACTTGTATTATCACAATAAAGAGGCACATTTTCAAAAACAAGTCCATAATCTTTTAAAGTAGAAATCAGCCAAAGAATCTGTGAACAACAACTTGCAATTCAGATTCAGCAGTGGATTGAGCTACCCTAGATTGTTTCCTAGAAGACCATGCAATCAATGAAGTTCCAAGAAAATGACATGTTCCACTAGTACTTTTCTATCAATTCTACAACTGCAAAATCAGCATGAATAACCACTTAAGCGGATAGAAGATGAAGTAGAATACCAAATGCCAAACTCAAGTGTATGACTCAAATACCTCATGATGCGCTTGACCGCTTGACGATGAGAAGCACGTGGAGAAGCTTGAAAGCGCGCACACAAACATACAATAAACTGTATGTCTGGCCTAGAAGCAGTTAGATACAACAAGGATCCAATCATGCTTCTATACTCCTTTTGATCCACAGCTTCACCATCTTCATCGGGATCAAGAATAGTAGTAGATCCAATGGGTGTTGATATTGGCTTGCAGCTCTCCATCTTGAACCTACGCAAAAGATCTTTGGTGTACTTTGTTTGATGGATAAACGTACCTTGAGGTGTTTGCTTGATTTGTAATCCTAAGAAGTACGACAGCTCACCCATCATTGTCATCTCAAATTCCCTACGCATAGTCTCAGCAAATTCCACAACTAAAGATGATATCATCAACATATATCTGAACGAAAAGTTGATTTTCACCATGCTTAAGAACAAAAAGCATTTTGTCAATTTTTCCCATTTGAGAACCTTTTTCAAGCAAAAAGTTTTTAAGTCTATCATACCAAGCTCTAGGTGCTTGTTTCAAACCATATAAAGCTTTTGAAAGTTTAAAAACATGGTTGGGAAAATCAGCATTTTCAAAACCCGGTGGTTGTTTAACATAAACTTCCTCCTGTATAAAGCCATTTAGAAAAGCACTTTTAACATCCATTGAAACAATTTAAAACCTTTGGAAGCAGCAAAAGCTAACAAAAGCCTAATTGCTTCAATCCTAGCAACAGGAGCAAAAGTTTTATCAAAATCCAAACCCTCCACCTGAGTAAAACCCTGAGCAACAAGTCTAGCCTTATTGCGAACAATCAAACCATCCTCATTTTGTTTATTTTTGAAAACCCACTTGGTTCCAATAATATTATGTCCAGAAGGAGGTTCAACTAAAGACCAAACTTTGTTTCTTTCAAAATTTTCAAGTTCTTCATGCATGGCGTTAATCAACAATTCGTTAGTTAATGCATGAGTAACATCTTTGGGTTCAAAAGAAGCAACAAAAGCAGAATTCGCTAAATCATGTGTAGTTACCTTAGATCTCGTCCTCCGCTCATTTAAATTACCTATTATTTGTACTGACGGATGTCGTCGCTGAATGTGCAAAGGTGCAGTGATCTCAGAATTTGATTTACGTTCTGGTTCAACGCTGGTCGTGGTCCCCGAAGAATCCTCGTGATTGGAATCAATGGAATCCGAAGGGGTCGGCCCCTGCCGGTCTGACCGGGTCTCTGGCCGGTCTGACCGGGCAGCCTCCTCTGCTCTGACCGACGGCACCTAGCCGGTCTAATCGGGCAGGTCGACCTTGTCGTCGTCGTCGCTGCTTTCGTCTTCAAAGATTCGACCATACTCCCCCTGAGTCTGTGGCAGTGTACCTGAAAAATCTGGTCTAGTACTCGGACTAGCCTCATCAAAAGTGACTTCGCAAGTCTCGACAATTTTGTTAATCTCTAAAACAAGTACATGATAGCCACGAGTGTGTGCGGGATAACCAAGAAATAAACCATCAGTTGAACGTGATTCAAACTTATCCAAATTTCTAGATTTTAACACAAAGCACTTGCAACCAAAAACACGCAAATGTGAAACTTTGAGCTGACGACCAAAACGAAGCTCATAAGGAGTTTTGCCAAGTTTAGAACGCAAGAAAATGCGATTAGAAACATAGCAAGCAGTGTTAATAGCTTCGGCCCAAATTTTTCTAGGTGTGTGATATTCATCTAGCATTGTCCTAGCCATTTCAACCAAAGAACGATTTTTTCTTTCGACAACACCATTTTCTTGAGGAACACGAGGAGAAGAAAATTGATGTTCAATTCCTTTTTCAACACAAAAATGTTCAAAAGAAGCATTTTTAAATTCACCACCATTATCACTTCTAATTATTTTCAAAGAGTTGGGAATTTCACAATTCAAGCGAAGAAAAAGACTTCGAAAGTGTCCGAGGCCTCGTCCTTAGTTGCCATGAAGAAAACCCAAGAGTATCGAGAAAAATCATCAACAATAACTAACACATACCATTTTCCTCCAACAGATTGCACTCTAGCTGGACCAATAGTGTCCATGTGTAAAAGTTGTCCCGGTGCATCCGTTATCACAGAAAGAATTGGTGTGTGTGAAGAAGCAACCATTTTACCATGACGACATGGTGCACAAACCAAATCAAGATCCTTTTTGAGTTTTGGCAAACCACGAACAAGATCCAAACCACTTAAACGAGTCAAATGATCAAATCCAACATGACCAAGTCTACGATGCCGAAACATCAAATCTTTGTTGAACTTAGCAACTAAACAAGTAACAACAGGAGAAACAGGATTTTCAAAATCAGCTTTAAAAACTCTCTCATAATGAGAAATGTTCAAGACAGAATCACCAAAAGAATCAAGTATTTTACTTCTAGTTTTCTTGAAATGAACTTCAAAGTTTTCATCAACAATTTGTGAAACTGAAAGTAAATTGTATTTTAAATCCTCTACCAAAGCTACCTCTTTCAATTCGAACTTGTCACTTACCTTGACGGATTCGGTAGCGAGAACGACACTTGTTGAAGCATCCCCAAAGATTATCGATTCCGTCTTGGATGCCGTCTTGAGGGAGGAGAACCAATTTTTATCTCCGGTCATGTGCTGCGAACAACCGGAGTCCATGATCCACACATTCTCCTTCCTTGCCACAAAAGCCTACAAAACAAGAGATGTCGAGGCCTCAGTACTAGGGTTAGTTAAAAGAAATTTAGGAATCCAGTCCTGAGACACACGACCGATAGATCCAATAGGCACAAAACCACGAGAGAAACAGTTTTGGAATTTTCGAGAAAAATTCCTTCGGGGCGGTCGACCGGCCGGTGCTGCCGGTCGGCCAGGCGCCATCGCCGGTCGGCCGAGCGATGCCGTCGGCCTCGGCCGGGTGCAGGCGGTCGACTAGTGGACCAAGCTGCGTCGGCTGGCCTTCCCGAAAAACCAGATTTTTGCCAATTTGATTTTGCAAAATTATTCTCTCTTTCCCTTTTCTGTTTTCGTGCTAATCTGAAACAAAAACCAATAAGATTACCATCTTTACCACAAAAGGAACAAGAAAACTTTTCTTTAGTAATAGATAGTTTTGAAAAATTAGGTTTAGTTTCTTTTAGACAAACAGAAAGGGATGGCAAATTTCCAGCAAACTTAAAAATTATTTTCATGGTTTTAGGTTTTGTCAAGATTTCACCTTTTTAGTTATTCCTAAAACATTTGGAGGATTTTTGGTGAAATAGTCATGAGCATCAAAACCTATTCCTTTATTGTCGCTACACACTTTAGATTTGTCCAAAATCATGTTAAGTTGTTTTTTACCATCAGAAAATTTTTGCAAAGAACTTTTCAAGTAAGAAACTTCTTTTCCAAGATTAACACAATTTTCACAATCAATTATGACATCTTTGACTTTGGACATCTAGAGCAAGAAGCTACCTCATCTTGTTTAACTATTTCTTCCATGTGCTTAACACGAGTTAAAACATCTTTTAGTTTCAATTCATTAGCATCACAAGTTAAACAAGATTTAGCAGCCAAAACTTGAGAATTATTGACATCTCTAATCTTTGAAATTTCTAGGATTAAAACCTCACAATTTTTGCAATTATCATCATTGGGAATAAGAGATTTCAATCTAGCAATTTCAGCATTTAAAGATTCAATCACAAATTCTTGTTTTTTAAACATTTTCGACATTTTTTATTCTTAGCACTTAAAACAAGAATTGCATCCTCAAGTGAGCTTACCTCATTTTCTTCATCGAAGAATCTTCATCTCCACGTGTCATGAGACAAACGCGGAGATGTTCTTGCCCTTCTCCTCCTCACTATCGAGTCTATGTCGCTGAGATGCTCAAAAGCGGCATAGACTTGACTCAGCACTTTCTTGATCATCTCCTTGGAGCGCCTACCCTTGGACTTGTCATCTTTGGTCTTTTCGGCGCTCTTGTCCTCCTTCTTGCTCCTCCCGAGCTTGGGGTAGTTGGAGCGGGTGTGATCCAAGGCGCCGAACTCAAAGCAACGCGTTGGTCCTCCTTTCTTCCTGAACCTAACTTTGTTCATAGCTCTGGAAAAGTTTGTTAGTAGCAAGAGCCAAATCCTCCTCCTCGAATTGCTCGAGTTGTTCATCGGACATGGCGTTAATTAAAGCAAGAGCATTTGGAGATGATGAAGAAGCAACATCTGAAGAAGTTGAAGGAGAAATCAAAGCACTTAAAATCCGTTTTTCGAGAAAGAATATTCATCTCATGAGTTTTGAGTTTTGTATAAAGCGAATCCAAAGTCAAATTTGCCAATGTTAACAGATTCTTGAATAGAAGTTACTTTCATCTCCCAAACAGACATGTCAGGACCATTTAAAAAGTGGCGAGAAATCTCAGACTGTGGATAATTAGTGTCATAAGAAGATCAACAGATCTAAGATTGCTCAAGATTTTATTAAACCTACCAAGATAGTCATCCAAGGCTTTAGCAGGTTTCATCTCAAATTTTATATATTCCTACTTAAAAAGATCTCGACGAAGTTCTTTTATGTTTGTAGTTCCTTGAAGAAAGTTTTTCAAAGCGTTCCAAATTTCATTAGCGGTTTGAAGATGAGAGACACGGTCAAAATCAGAATGTGAAATTCCATTCAACAAAACGTTTTGAGCTTTGCAATTATTATTAAACTCAATTTTCAAAGCATCAGTATTAATGGCATTGGGTATGGTGTAGGGAAGAGCAACCTTTTGCCACAAATCATAGTCTTGAGCCATGATGTAAGATTGCATCTTACTGCACCAATACGCAAAATTGGTGCCATCAAAAACATGCGGTTTTGTTGAAAATTTATCCGACATGATGAAAAAACGTGTCTCCGATACCACTTGTAGGATCGAATGCCCAAAGAAAAGCCAACCAGAGGGGGTGAATGATTGAGTACCCCAAAAACAAAGTTTTAGCGGAAATAAAACTTTACCTCTGTTTTCTGAAGCCGGTCTGACCGCAAGTGTCGCGCCGGTCTGACCACCCGATAACCTTCGATGTGACCGTCCGTAGCCGATCGCCTCAGCCGATTGTTCGATGTAGCCGATGCCGATGAAGTCCAATGCCCGCCGGTCCGACCGCCGATGTACTTGCGGTCTAACTGGGAAGAAGGCTCGGTCTGACCGCCGTAGTATCTGCGGTCCGACCGATTAGCAGACCAGGTTGAACCAACAATTACGCCGCCGCACCGAGGAAGAAGAAGACACAAAGAATTATCAATAAGATTGATCTTTGTTGAAACTCTCTGTGTTTACAACGTGCAAACAAAGAACTCCTCAAAAAATCTCAAGCTAAACTTGAAACCCTAACTCGAAACTCTAAAAACTTGAACTCAAAAGTGATACCGAGAGGCCACACCTCCCCTCACTATTTATATCCAAGATCCGCAGCCAAGAGCCACGAATCCTACTCATACAAGAAGCCCTAATCCACTAGGAAACCTTCCCGTACAAGAAACGAACTATACATAAACCAACCATAACAAACTTGGTTTTCCTAAAACCGAAATTCCGCTTTCCATACGCAACAATATCTCCATTGTATGCCATATGGAAACTTTCCAATTATGTGCACTAACCTCTACCCTTCAGCATCCCTCATGATCCATCTTGGACGTCACCTTATCTCCAAGTTAACTCCGACTCGATCACCGGCAACACTTTCCCGAGGCGTAAAGAATACCTGCACACAACTAAACAAAGAATACCATATCCGAGCACAAGCTATCCAAACTTGACTCATTGTTAGCATAAACAACCAGACACGTGCATAGGAACACGAAACTTCCATGTATATGCAAGGAAACAAACCGAAACCAAAACCGAAACGAAATCGGCAACCGGTCGGGTGCTCGGCGGTGCGACCGCGAGCAATGCCGGTCGACCGCCGAATCACTGCGATCGAGACCGTGATGAGCTTCCGATCAGGCCCCGTGGCATGACCAAGTGGGAACACTTGTTCATCATCTGAAAATTCAATTATCTCCAAAAACTAATTTGTCAAAAATCTCCAAAGATCAAAACACACAAACCAAAAACCACATCGATCAATTGTTCATCATCCAATAAGAATCAAACACACTTTGATTTTACAAAAAGTTCAAAGAATTCCAGAATGAAGTACATAATCATCTAGGGAAAATAATTAATTTTCTATGATCATATCATGGTGGTGAATACTTAAGCCGGAAATTTGGTAATCATCTAAAAGATTGTGGAATCGTTCCACAGTTGACTCCGCCAGGAACTTCTCAATGGAACGGGGTGTCCGAACAGAGAAATCACACCTTGTTAGACATGGTGCGGTCCATGATGAGCCAATGTGATCTTCCATTATCCTTTTGGGGATATGCTCTTGAAACAGCTGCATTTACACTAAATAGAGTTCCATCTAAGTCAGTGGAAAAGAATGCACCCTATGAGATATGGACAGGGCAGCCCCCTAGCTTGTCTTTTCTCAAAATTTGGGGATGTGAAGCTTATGTAAAGAGTTTACAATCAGACAAGCTTACACCCAAATCTAACAAATGCTTCCTTGTGGGGTATCCTTAAGAAACAAAAGGTATTATTTTTATAATCAGGAACAAGGCAAAGTGTTTGTCGCCCAACATGGTGTTTTTTTGGAGAAAGAGTTTCTTTCAAGAAAGGTTAGTGGGAGCAGGGTGCATTTTGAAGAGATTCAAGAAAGACCAGAAAACGTTTCAACTACCACAGGACCACAACAGGAGGAACAAGATGTTACGCCATCTATTGTAGATACACTAGCCCCACGTAGGTCCGAAAGAGCACGTTGTGCGCCTGAAAGATACATAGGGGCAGAACAACATGACCTATGAGGAAGCGATGGTGGGACAAGATTCCAACAAATGGCTTGGAACCATGAAATCTGAAATAGAATCCATGTATGATAACCAAGTTTGGAACTTGGTTGATCCACCTGATGGTGTCAAAACCATTGAGTGCAAATGGGTTTCTAAGAAAAAGGAAGACATGGATGGAAATTTTCACATCTCTAAGGCGTGATTGGTGGCAAAAGGTTTTAAACAGATTCAAGGTGTTGATTATGATGAAACCTTTTCACCCGTCACAATGCTAAAGTCTATTAGGATTATTCTAGCGATTGCTGCATATTTCGATTATGAGATATGGCAGATGGATGTCAAAACGGTTTTCCTTAATGGAAACCTAAGCAAGGATGTGTATATGATACAACCTGAAGGTTTTGTCGATCCACAATCGCCTGAAAAGATATGCAAGCTATAGAAATTCATTTATGGATTGAAACAAGCATCTACGAGTTGGAATATTCGTTTTGATGAGGTAATCAAAGGGTTTGGTTTCATCAAAAATTAAGAGGAGGCCTGCGTTTACAAAAAAGGTCAGTGGAAACGCAATTGTGTTTCTAATATTATATGTGGATGACATATTATTGATTGAAAATGATATCCCTATGCTAGAATCCGTCAAATCTTTATTGAAAAATAGTTTCTCCATGAAAGACTTAGTGGAGGAAGGAGACATTATGGGCATTAGGATCAATAGAGATAGATCTAAGAGGCTAATTGGATTAAGCCAAAGTACATACATTGACAAGGTGTTGAAGATGTTCAACATGCATGATTCCAAGAAATGTTTCTTGCAAATGTCGCATGGCATTACTCTCAGCAAGAATCAATGTCCTAGGTTACTTGATGAGCAAAGTAAGATGAATATGGTTTCATATTGGATCCATCATGTATGCTATGCTTTTTACATGTCCAGATGTATCGTACGCTTTGAGTGCTACGAGTAGATACCAATTAGATCCAGGAGAAGGTCACTGGATAGCCGTAAAGAATATCCTTAAGTACTTGAGAAGAACTAAGGATATGTTCCTAGCCTATGGAGGTGAAGAAGAGCTCGTTGTAAATGGTTACACCGGTACTAGCTTCCAAACAGACAAAGATGACTATAGATCACAATCTGGGTTCGTGTTCTGCCTAAACGGAGGCGCAGTCAGCTGGAAGAGTTTCAAGCAGGACAATGTTGCTGATTCTACAATGGAGGCCGAGTACATCGCTGAATCTGAAGCTGCAAAGTAGGTTGTTTGAATCAAGAAATTTGTTTCTGAGCTGGTCCAATGTCCCCCTCTATAGTGATAACAGTGAAGCCATTGCGCAAGCTAAGGAGCCTAGATCACATCAGAAATCTAAACACATTCTTCGGTGATACCATCTCATTCATGAGATAGTGGACAGAGGTGACGTAAAGATATGCAAAGTGCACACGGATCTAAACATTGCCGATCCGTTGACAAAGCCGATCCCTCAACCGAAACATGAGGCACACACCAGAGCAATGGGTATTAGATACTTACATGATTGACTCTAGTGCAAGTGGGAGACTATTAGTGATATGCCCTAGAGGCAACATGGAGATGTTGGGTATCATGGTCAATATTTATGTATTAGTGAATAAACTGTTATTCAGTTCCACGAAATAGATAATTAGTATTGATCAAAAAGTATGTGACTTATTCATGAGACTCTTTTATGTAATATAAATATATTTCTAAATGATCCCTAATCATATATCATATCTATGAAATAAATATGATTCTAAGATCAGCACGAGTATTGATTGGTGATCATGTCTCATGGATCATGGTATGGAGATACCAAATCAATAAACTTGAACACATGTTAGAGAACATGTTGTTGGATAGACCCACCTTGAGACACTACAGGAAATTAATGTGCCATTAGTTGGTCTCAAGTGATATTGGTGCAAAGTCCTTAGACTTGAGATCATCATGGATTCCAATATGTGTAGTGGCTTACTTAGGGACTGTCAAACGCTATTCCGTAACTGGATAGTTATAAAAATAGTATTTGGATTTGCTATGAAACATGTAGAGGGATGTGAATGATTAAGATGGAATTTGCCCCTCCTATGGGAGAGATATCTCTGGGACCCTCGACGTAATGGATTATGGAAGTGCATGACGATGTCGAGTTGATTGAGGAGTCAATCAACAAATAGATAATCCAATACGAGATCGAGTGAATGATTAAGCTATTGATAGGATGGCACGTGTCTTGCCTACAGCTTAATTGGTACCGTCAGGCAAAGGTATTTGTGCACACATTACAGGTTCAACCGATATGATCTTCTAGTATAATTTGGTGTCAATATGTTCTGCTAGGGGCCACTGTTGACAGGGTCGGCCGAGAAGTGTCCTCATCCAAAACCAAGTATGCATGAACCTATTGGGTCGCACACTTAACGGGTTGGAACTTGTATTCGAGTTTGACTCGAATACGGCTCAGTTCGGACAAGATCCGACTAATTATAGAGTCTTGGTGGGATTATGAGTCCGGTCGGCCAACTCTATATAAGGAGGGCAAGGGGTGGAGATCAAGGTGCGCAACTTCTAAGCCAAATCAACTTCTCCACGGAAACCCTAATCCATGTCCGAGCCAAAACCCTAGCCGTGCATCGCGTGCTAGCACACAGGTGTTCAGCGTTCCTTCCCTGGATGTGTGGATAACGGTAGAGACATCACTACGTTACGGTGTAAGTCGGCAACATCGAAAGATCCGAGTTCCAGCTAGTCGACCCCTTTATTTGGTAGTTGGTAGTCGGCTTGGTCGGGCGAGTCGGGAGATCGGGTTGTGGTCGGCGACGTGGTCGGCAAGCTTGTCGGGAGATCAGATCGAGGTCGGGAAGGTCGGCAAAGCGTTGCTCGAGGTCGGATAGAGTTTTATCGGCTATTTCCATTGCACTGCGGGTCTTCTGGTAACATTCTATGGACCATTACTTGCAAGCTTTCCTGGACTGCGTGGTAGAAAATTTTTGTTTTATGCTATCGTAGCCTACGCGTTTTCCTTCAGGCTCTCCCCTGGTTCCCATGCTTCTTTCAAATATGTGCATATGAGCTTCACTTCACTGCTTTATATGCATACATTAAGGGGAGCTCTTCCTATCCCTTTTCATTCAAAACCTTTAAATTTAAATATTTTTGCAAGCTCTAAGTGTGTTGTCATCAATCACCAAAAATAGAGAGATTGATAGTGCATCTAGACCCCTAGTAGGCTTTGGTAATAAATGACAGTGCATATTAGGGGACTAATCAAGTTGATCAAGATAAGTGCAAGTATTAGTCTCACATAATGTTGATGCAAGAAGAGGGAGCCCCCTACAACTCAATATGAAGCGCTAATCGACTCAAGGAGATTTAAATTTATTTTTGGTTTGAATTTGAGTCATAGGAAAAGACACACTTTTAAGAGGGGTTTATGTCGATGTCTTGCGTTGTGTCCAAGTGCTCTAGAGTGACCTTGATTCATATAGAGAGAGACAAACAACTCTTTACTGAAAGTTCTGGTCCATTGGACCAAAACTTCAGGTCGCCCTGCGTAGGGTGACAGTAAACCCAGACCTGAAGTTCGGGTCTTTTTTACCGAAATTTTAGGTCCCTATGCCCACAACGGGCCGAACCATTGGACCAGAAGTTCAGGTAATATCTGAACTTCTGGTGTTTAAATTTGTGAGTGACGACTAGTTGCGGGGATTGTTGAGTATTTAACCTCACCTACCCCCTCTTTGAGGGTTGGCTGACACACTTTTCAACACCTCTCTCCATAGCCTCTCTAGGGCTTTTAGCCTCTCCCACCTTGATTCTTGAGCCAAAAATATTATGGGTGAAGTGGTTTTCATTGTTGAGAGATGGGGAGTTAGGGTTGTTGTTTGAGAACTTGGATCGATGTCGGGGCTTCATCAACGTGCTTATTACTCTTGGTGAACTCCTAGGATCTTAGCTTTTCGGGTAGAACTTTTTTTTTCACATTATCAGGGTCCCTAAGGTAGAACACCTGTGCACGCGATCAGCGAGTACCCATGGCTCATCCTTGTGACTTACATTGCCAAGGTCAACAATAATAAGCTCGTACTAGTCAACATAAACACCGTTTAGGTGTTTGACCCACTAGCACTTAAAGAGAGGGATTTGCATTGTGAGGCCATAGTCGACTTCCCAGATTTCTTCAATGAACCCAAAGTATGTATTTTTTTGCCTCGAGCATCCATTGCCTCCACCCGGACGCCATTGTTTTGAGTGACGGTCTTATTATCCTAGGCTTTCATGCCAAACGTGTATCCATTAATGTCATATCCTTGTCATGAATTGACTATACTTTGTGGACCACATGACGACCTCTTCATGGTAATTTAATCCGTGGTTTCTTCATCCGGTAAATTAAGTTTTCCCAACCAATCTGTGAAGCAATGCTTATGTTCTTTCACTATCCACTCATTTGTGCGTCCCTTGTTGTTAGCTCTTATAATTTTGAGATGTTGATTAATTTATGGCTCAACAATAACAAGTTGTGCCAAAATGCTATAGTGATCTTCTCAAATTAATTTGTAGTCATGGTCGATGAATCTCTTCTTTCCCTTCGTCCCCCTCCCAACCAATCTGCCCTCGTGTCAAGGTAGTGGTTCTCCAATTGCCTTTTCATCTTTTAGGTAATTGATACAGCACTCGACGACCTCTTCTGTATTGTATTCCTCAATCATTGATCCCTCTGGGTGGGCATGATTCTGTACATAGCATGATATGTGTTGGAAGATAATGAGTTAGGCTTCGGTAGCATGATTTTCAAAATTTTGTAGTAAAGCATCAAAGTTATTATCAGACCAATCATATCTGGCCTTCAACCTCATAAGTTGAAGCACTGATCGTAATGTTGAGAACTCATTCTCACAACCCTTTGACTTATCAAACAAAAGATCCTTCGCTGCCTTCTGTATAGCTTCAAAATTTTATAAACCCCTAGCCCTATTAGCACCTCAGGTTCTTCATGGTGTAGCATTTCCTCTAAATTAACAATATTGTCACCACAACTATCATCCTCAGCAGCCTACGTGTGATCAACATTCGACCGATCTTTTTTGTCATCAGGATCCACTTGTTGCTTGTCATGATGGGTCCATATCGTGTCGTCATTCATAAATCCACGCATCACTAAGTGGTTCATTATTTTCGTAGCATCCGCCCATACTTTTCATTCTTACAATCAGCACATGGACAATGTACTTCCTTATATTGTTACTGTAAGCGTGCGCCTTGGCAATATCAATAAATTTCAAATACCTCGGTGTATGATACATCCCTTGCCTGTCTATATCTCTGAAAAATTTTATTTACAATTATATTAAAAAATAAATTTTTAGAATAATACATATTTATAAAAAAACTTAACTTTGCTTGCTTTGGAAAAGAAAAATATAAATAACTAGTGGATGGTGATCTATAAATTTATCGTAAACAAAGTAAATATTTTTTATTTAGACCTAGGGATGGGAAGTGGTAAAAACATATTTTTTCGCTCTCCTATCAAGATCTAGGAATGAGATGAGAGCAAAATACTTCATTTTGGATAATAAAATCATAACATTTAACCACTAGAGGATGAGAGGACAACATGGTATCAAGATGTATGCATAAACCATCACAATCATATCATAGAAAAAAAACACATTGTGCTTTTTTACTATTTTGCATGCATAGATCCATCACACTTAAGGCCTAAAAAATAAAAAAATATAACAAGAGTGGAAATGCATGGATCTAACCACTTTAGAAAAATCCACCGAAGATTTCGAGTTCAAAAATTTCTTCCGGATAGTTTGGTTGTTTTTAGAGAGAGAAACTTTGGATGAATGAACGGGGCTCAAGGAGAAAGAAGACTTCATGGGGAAATTATCTCAGGCAGATGACTTAACGGGACGACTTAAGATAATTCCTTGCTGGCGGAGCGCATAACGCAACTGTTTAGGATAATAAAATATTTTTAAGCGAACAATATAAGGTTCTGTCTGCGAAAATGTATCTTCCCAGGCGACACCTTATATAGTCCGTCTAGGAAGATTGATCTTTGCAAGCAGACGACCATCTTGCCCTCCGTCCTCTATTTTGCAGGTATGTCTTAGTTGCAAAAATTGCTCAGTCTGGAAAAAATAGAAGCACCTTGTGAAAAAAATCGTTTTCTCAGTAGTACACCGTTTGTGGAGATTATGGCAATCGGGTATCTACATCGCAAGCTTATCCGACTAGAGATAGGGATAGGTTGTGCCTACCAAATATGTAAACCAACTACGACTTGGGTATTACGTTGCCGATTAGATAAGGCAACGACTCATAGTCATAGTTTGGCAAGATTGAGGAAACCGACTTAGAGTAAGATAGGGTTTCTGATTTGTAAGCCCACCTCCCAAGACTATATAAGGGGGGTAAGGGGCGTCCCTTGAGGGATATCGGCTTTAGATCATATGCTTCATGAGAAGTTAGATCAGCTTTCAGCTTTAGATACACGAGATCACGAGATCAATAAAGACACTCGGCGGATCGAATCCCCGAAACAGGAGTAGGGTATTACCTCACGAGAGGGCCTGAACCTGTCTAAACCTTGTTTTCCATCTAACCCATCGAGCTTGGCGATCTTGACTGCACCCCCAATTTTCTATTGTCGAAACCAAGTTTCGACAGTTGGCGCGCCAGGTAGGGGCCCGCGCGTCGAGACTTCTTCAACAATCTCGCCGACAAGCGTGATGGGATCTCCTTCAGGATTCGGCGACTTCGCCGCCAACAACTTCGGCGACTTCTCCTTCGACTCGGATTCGAACCAGTCAGAAGGAAAGACCCACTCGGCACCGTTCGGGCTCCCCAATAGCGCCGAGATCTTCAACGACATCTTCAAGTCCAAGATGCAATCCACTCGCTCCAACGATGGACTTCACTCGGCACCGTTCGGATTGCCGAACACCGCCGAAATCTGCACCGATTTTGTCGTCTCCCCAACGGAGACGATCTACTCGGAAGAAGACCTCTCGGTGCCGTTTGGGTTACCAAACGCCGCCGAGATCTACGGCAAACTCCTCTCCCCCGAGTCGAGGTCGACCCACTCAGAGGAGCCCGCTTCCCCATGCTCTGACTCGCACTGGAACGATCCAGACCCGGGCTACTCAGGGCTAAGGGAGGTCGCCGTCATCCTCCCGTCATTCGGCTCATGCTCATCTTCGGAGCTCAATGAATATCTCAGCTCCGCCGGCTTTGACGATCTCTACGGCATCCCCTCGCACGAAGCCGACGACTCCGACCGCCGCAAGGACTACGAGCCGAAGTGCTTGATGTCCTCATGGCCGAGCCGGACGAGTCCGACTCAGCCATGGCCAGGAGGCTCGCGGAGGAAGAACGAGCAAAGATCGAGCAAGAGCGCAAGACGGCCGAAGAGGTGAAGCAACACAAGGAAGAGGCTGACAAGAAGAAGCAAGATCTACGCGCAGCCGGACGATCCGCCCAGGAGGCCATCCTCCAAACGCGGGTTCGCAACACCAACATCTTCCAGATGCCACAGCAGAACGCTGTTGCCGCGCTCACGCTCTTGGACACCGTCATGGAGACGGCACCCGCCAACGTGACTCCAATTCTTGACAAGATCAAGACCATCGTCGCAGCCACAGCCAACGGCCATCCCACCACCTCGGCACAAAGGCCGACTGAGTCCGTGGCCGAAACACTCGACAAAAGCCAACTCCCGCCTCTAAGGTCAGGAGACTATAAGAGGCCCGAGCCAGACCGGTCGACGACAAGGCCAGGAGGCCCACGCCGCGAGTCCGCGCAGAAGTACCAGGAGCAAACGGCCGACTCCCGCGACAAACGACACGGACGTCCACCCGTCCACCACCGCGTCCGCCGCAACAACAGCTCCAGCTACCCAACCAACCAACCGAAGACCCCGCCGAGTGATCTGCGGGAAGTCCTCGATCGCCGCTACCAGGAGCGAGACCTACGCACCCGGGAAGATCGGAGGGGATCACCCAATAGCGACGACGATGGAGTGCCGGCTTTCACTCGGGAGCTTCGCCGAGTGCACTGGCCGGGTGGATTCAAGCCCACAGGAATAGAAAGGTACGACGGCAAGACCGACCCAGAGTCATGGCTCACAGTCTACACTCTCGCCATCCGCGCAGCAGGCAGCGACAACAAAGCAATGGCCAATTACCTTCCCGTGGCCCTCGCTAACTCAGCCAGGAACTGGCTCACGAGCCTGCCAAGAGGCTCAATCGGCTCGTGGAGCGAGCTGAGGAACCACTTCATCGCCAACTTTCAGGGCACCTTCGAGAGGCCCGGCACCCACTTCGATTTATATAACGTCATCCAGAAGCCGGACGAGCCTCTGAAAGATTACATCCGGCGCTTCTCCGAAAAGCGCAACAAGATCCCCAACATCACCGATGACATCATCATCGTCGTCTTCCAGAAGGGAGTCCGTGTTGAGCTGTTAATCGGGAAGTTCGGGCGTAAGCCACCGAAGACGGTGAAGCAGATGTTCGAGATGGCGAACTCCTACGCCAAGTCCAACGATGCAATCAAGGCGGCACGCCAAGACCGGCCTGACAAAAGGGATGGCAAGCACTCGGAAGGAAGCCGGCATCCGAGGAAGGATAACGGCAGCAGCAATCAGGCCCAGAAAGATCGCAAGCGCCGGCACCAAGACCTGGTTGCCACAACGTCCGATTCTCAACACCATCGCCGAGTTGCGGCTTACGACGCGATCATGAACGATCGTGAACGCTCAGTGCACGCATCATCTACAAGCAATTCTCAGAGCAATATGCGGCACGGTTAAACAAGAAGCCGACTAATGAAACCGGTCCATCGGGAACCAAGAAGAACAATCGGACGAAAATTTGGAGCCTTTTCAAGACCACGTGGGCAAGGAATCACATCTTCGGGGCCGCAGCTTATGAGTCAAGAGGAAGCAAAAGCCGATGGACCGCGAGGTCAACGCGCAGCACAACCCGAAGTCCCACAACATCTACGATGGTCGGAGGTGGCCATCACGTTTAATCGCTCGGATCATCTTGACCGAGTGGTTCACCTAGGGCAGTATCCCTTGGTACTTGACCTGGTGGTTTAGAACACCAAGCTAAAGCGCGTCCTCTTCGATGGGGGCAGCGTCCTCAATCTCTGTTCGTCAAGACCTGGATGAGATACAAATCCCGAGAGCGAGTTGAAGGCAAGCTCGGCCCCCTTCCACGGAGTGATCCTGGGGTCGCCACACCACTCGGGCACACCGCCCTTCCAGTCACCTCCGGAGTTCGCGAGAATTTCCGAACGGAGAATACCACCTTCGGGGTGGTCGACTTCAAAGACGGCCTACCACGCGATCATCGGAAGGCCCGCACTCACCAAATTCATGGCGATACCACACTACACTTACCTCTGCATGAAGACGCCTGGCCCTAACGGCGTCATCGCCCTGCGCAGCAACGTCAAACAAGCCTTCACCGTGACAAAGAAAGCTGCGATATGGCCCAATCTTGTGAGAGATCACGTGGCCGGGAAGAAATCCGACCGCTACATCAACATCCGAAGAGGGTGAAATTTCTACAAAGAGGATAGCCAAGTCGGGACAAAGCGACGCCAAAACGAAGAAAATCTTCCTTGATCCAGTCGGCAAGATATCTTCAAGGACTTAGAAGATACCATAGTCGCAATGTTCGGGCGCGAGCTTTCATTGTCGATGATTTGGTTCTACGCAAGATCCGGACCATCAAGGACCATCACAAATTATCTCCACTATGGGAAGGACCATACATAATCGCCGAGGTGACTCGGCCAAGAGCATTTCAACTAAAGCGCAAAGATGGATCTATGGTGAAGAACTCTGGAATATTGAACATCTTCGATGATACTATGCTTAAATTGCCGTAAGTTTCATGTTATTCTTGATGCCAATCTTAAGCAAGATGACTTCTTGAGTTGACGATCGGGGCTGCATATGTGTCGATAAAGCATGGTTTTCTTCGACAACTTGTTTATATTTGGTTTATCATTGTTTAATGTTTCTTGATTTGAGTTTAATAGACAAGGACTGAGAATTTTTTGATGACCTAATCAAGCTTAGGCTTGGTGACAGTCGGACGAAAATTACTTAAGAAAGTTTCTATGAAGACTCGGGTCAAGGCATTAACATAAATAAGCTAGATACCTACAAGTTCACATCGAAGGCATAAAGAGACCAAGATGATTAAACTTACTCCCGACTGAACCTCGGACGACAAGGGAATCTTGGAGGCTGGATGCGGAAGACGGCTTGTGATGGAACAAGAGTTTCTAGATGGATGGATTTGCGCGTGCGCAAGTTTAGGGTTCTCCGTGGAAAGCTTGTGAACAGTGACGCGAAAGAGGAAATTTTTGGGGAAGATGAAGTGGCGGGGACAACCTCGAGGCTTCGTAAAAAGACTTGAGGGTTTTTGCTAAGTCGTCTCGTGATTGGGCCAAGCCCATGAGAGACTTGCGGCCCAGCTAAGGTGTGGCTTGACACGTGTCCTTAGGGACTTAAGTGGATGGACTTAAGCAGATTTGCCCTAGCAATATGCACATGTCACATAGCCCAATACCTTTAAAATTCTTTCATACCGCAGTTTGCATAACTTCATGAGAAGTTGGCACGATGCAATTTGAAAGGTGACAAACAGTTAAGCTTTTCATGGCTGTCCTGATGACAGGAACTATTTGGTTTTTAAGCATTTGATTAAATGATTATATCAATGCTATTTTTTCCATCTTGGTGAAGATCTTTTTAGATTAAGACCAATATTATGGTAGGAGCTATTTAATATTTTGGTCATATTTTTCAGATGACTGAAAATTTTGTTTACCCATGAGGGTTGACTAAATTATTTGTCCCGAGATGACTCGGACAAGTTAACTCGGATGAGCATGAGCTTGCCGAGTGTTTTTTACCCACGAGGGTTGACTAAATTATTTGTCCCGAGATGACTCGGACAAGTTAACTCGGATGAGCATGAGCTTGCCGAGTGTTTTTTACCCACGAGGGTTGATTAGATTATTTGTCCCGAGATGACTCGGACAAGTTAACTAGGATGAGCATGAGCTTGCCGAGTGTTTTTACCCACGAGGGTTGATTAAACTATTTGTCCCGAGATGACTCGGGCAAGTTAACTTGGATAAGCGTAAGCTTGCCGAGTGTTTTTGCCCACGAGGTCAATTAAGCTATTTGTTCGAGATGACTCGGGCAAATCAACTCGAGATAAGCATGAGTTTGCCGAGTGAATTGATTTTCTTACCCATGAGGGTCGATAGAATTACTTGTTCGAGATGACTCGGGCAAGTTAACTCGGATGAGCATGAGCTTGCCGAGTGAATTGATTTCTTACCCATGAGAGCTAAATAAATTATTTGTTCCGAGACGACTCGGGCGAACTACTCGGATAAACATGAGCTTGCCGAATGATGTGATTTTTATGATTGCTTTAGCTTGAACTAAGCATTTATATGAGAATTATTTGTTCCGAGATGAATCAGGCAAATTTCCGGGATGACTCGGGAAGATCATCTCGGATAAGCATGAACTTACCGAACGAATTGATTTCTTACCCATGAGAGATGATTGAAATATTTGTTCCGAGATGACTCGGGCAGATCCACTCGGATAGACATGAGCCTACCGAGTGCTTTCCACCCACTAGGGTTAATTGAGTTATTTACTCTGGGATGATTCGGGCAAATTCACTCGGACGAGCACGAGCTTGTCGAGTGATGAGGTTGCTTTAGCTTGAGCTAAGCATCTACATAAGAATAATTTTTTATAGTTCTTGACTATATGTTTAGTCTATTTTTACTAACCACATAGTCGGGGCTACACCTAATTAGGTGCATCGGAGATGCACCTAGATATTTATTTTTGAGAATTTTGAGATATTTTCCAGCCCTTCACAGTCTTTGGAGCCACTCGGGAAGATTCAGGCGAGATGATGGGATCACTCGGCGCCGAAGCACTCGGCCAAAGAGGTTTTTGGCTGCGTAATGTTTTGGTTTGAAGTTGAGTTGTCTCGTCGGCGAAAGGACTCGGGGCTCTTGTGGAGATTATGGCAATCGGGTATCTACATGGCAAACTTATCCGACTAGAGATAGGGATAGGTTGTGCCTACCAAATATGTAAACTAACTACGACTTGGGTATTACGTTGCCGATTAGATAAGGCAACGGCTCATAGTCATAGTTTGGCAAGATTGAGAAAACCGACTTAGAGTAAGATAGGGTTTCTGATTTGTAAGCCCACCTCCCAAGACTATATAAAAGGGGTAAGGGGCGTCCCTTGAGGGATATCGGCTTTAGATCATATGCTTCATGAGAAGTTAGATCAGCTTTCAGCTTTAGATACACGAGATCACGAGATCAATAAAGACACTCGGCGGATCGAATCCCCGAAACAGGAGTAGGGTATTACCTCACGAGAGGGCCTGAACCTGTCTAAACCTTGTTTTTCATCTAACCTATCGAGCTTGGCGATACTGTACCCCCAATTTTCTATTGCCGAAACCAAGTTTCGACACCGTTGGATTGGAAGGTAACGGCCAAGATATTTCTGGTCGTACTGTAGCTGGTATTTCCTGTAGCGAGCACTGTAGTTGTTACTGTTTAGAACTGGCGTAGCATGATTTTAACCGTTGGTAGTTTCAATCGAACGGTGAAATTAAAATGATTTGGACTGTTTAAGTTACAGTCCCTACTGGCCCTTATCCGTTGTGGTGGTGTGGGGGCATTTTAGTTGTAGATGCAATATAAGGATATTTACATTCATTGGACACAGCACAGCAAAACATACATATATGTGTACATTACATCCATATGCAGCCGCATATATTGGGAAGTCCGAAATGGACATGAAAGTAGACAACTAAACAGTGACCTAACTTGCTACTACACTACAGTGCACACATATTTTATTCCTGCAACGCCCAAGTTGTTGCTCCAAGCTATAGCTAGTTCTCTCGTAGTTCACATTCACCGATTAATTAGGCGTGTGTGCTGCTAATTAGCCGACGTTGATTGCTTGGCTTCTTCCCCTGTTGAAGAGAAGAAAATAAAGAGATGCGAAGATTAGACATTAGAAACTTGTACCATTAAGCAACTGAATGCAGCATATGTATTTTAAGGGGGTGGCTAATTAGTGCAGCGCATTCGCACACTCCTTTTCCCTTTAGATTTCAGTGCACTTTCCGCATGAAATTTTTAACTCAAATATCATACCAAACATTCAACAACTTTCACCTTAAAGGTAAAATGGTAAAAAGGGTGCGGTACAAACACGGGTACGCTAAATAGCAATTTCAGGTTAGTAGGGATTCTGGTACACATTGGTCCATGGTTTCAGAACTTTTGGACGAAAAAGTTTGTGATTCTTAAAAGGAAGTAGTTAAGGTTAGGCGAATGTATATATTTAATTATTTGAAAATTGTTTCATTTAGGGACAAATCTTTAACGGATTTTCTAACTATCACGGAGGAAGACGGAAATTGGGGAGAGAAACCTACCAAAATACGTACATGTGCTTCTGAATTTGCTCGATCGGCTCTTGCTCAGCTCGGTGTGTGGATGCTCCAGTTGTCCATGTTGCTGCTGGCCACGTCGAAGCCGGCGAGGAGGCTGTCCATCACGTCGTCCGAGCAGCACTCCAGCAGTATGAGCTCGTCGGACACCTCCGACGACACCGTCGACGTCGCGGAGGCGGAAACGCTGTCCGGTGGTGACGAAGCTTGACTGTTTCCACGGGCCACGTCGTCGTCGTCGTCGAGCAGGAAGCAGACCGGCTTGCCATCGAGATGAGGCATAATCGTCGTCCCATGGAGGTCCAGGTGATCGTTGGCCAGTGCCGGCGACGGCAGAGGATCGTCGGGCGGAAAGTTGGTCCTTGCCTTCCGGCCGTGGATGCGGCGCGCCTCGGCGTCGTAGGCGCGCGCGGCCTCCACGGCGGTGTCGAAGGTGCCGAGCCAGACGCGGACGCCCTTGACAGGGTCGCGGATCTCCGACGCCCACCGCCCCCACGGCCGCTGCCGGACGCCGCGGTACGGGTAGCTCCGCCTCACCCGCCGCCGGCGCGGCCTCTCCACCACCGCTGCGGCGGCCACCTCTGTCGTCGTACGTTCCGTTGTTCCTGCTCCTGAAGGGAACATGTCATCGTGGACGTCGTCGTTGTCGCGAGCGATGAACTCCCGGAAGGCGGCCTCCCAGTCGTCCTCGTCGCCGCCGCCGCGCTTCTTCTTCTTCGTCGTCGTCGTTGTGGCATCCCACTCCGACGGGAGCTGGCCGCTGCGCCGCCTCCACGCTGGAGGCGCCGGAGGCTTGTCGTAGTCGTTCGGCATCACTGCTCCTCCACACATCGGATATTTTTGTCTGTTTCAAGTTTGTGTTCTTGCAAGTGATCGAAGCGTGTGTCTGAATATCCTAATGATGCGTGATCCTAGCAGTGGAGACAGGAGTAAGAGCTCATATAGGTGGCTGGCCGGGGAAGGCAACTTTTAACTTTTTATAAATATAATTTCGAAAATAAACTCTCCTATAATATATAGCTCACTTAATTAGTTGCATCATGCAAAGCTTAATTGCATAACATGAATATATCTTATAAAATATATGCACATATGAATTTTTCATGGAAAATCCAAATATATACACGACGAGATATAAATTTTATGTGAAAAATCATAAGCTAGGAAGTCCTAGTACGAAAAGGCTGGCTACAGTCCTACTTGAAAAGTAGTCCAACCAATTAGAAACTAATTCAAATATATTATGTGCTAAAATTCAAATAACATATTTAACAATATATATTTATCTTTCCCTCTCTCTATGTATCGTGGATATATATTTCTCTCTCCTCTCTATGTATCGGTGGATTGATGATTTAAGTGACAGTTTATAGATGGACCCGCTATTAATTGTTGTGGTACATTAGGTGTATTTTAAATAGCCAAATTGTTATCAAGGTGGTTTTCCATGGTCCTCCCTCCCTCGAGAACCTGATAATTGGCGATAAATAACATATGCAGAATTGCAGAGACTAAAACAAGCCTATTTATGAAAAATGTTGTGCAAAACCTTTTTTTCTTCATAATAGGTCGTAGATAGTCTCTACGTTTCATATTATTTTTCATTTTAGATTTTTTTCTTTATCAAACATTTATATTTTACCATTAATTTTTATAAATTTTTATAAATTCATATGCTCTAAAACACACCTAAAAACACATACATAACTAAAATATGGTACTCACATATTAAATTATTTTATTGCGAGTTATATCGTCCTCAGATATCTCTTTCTACACCTTTTTATTATACAATAGTAATAGTAAAAACTTTACCGCAAAAGAATTTGGTGAATTGGTGATGATTTTCGTTGCAGTAAAATTGTATTATGTTGGGCGTACGTGTTTTAGCTGTACAGCAGACTTGGTATAGTGTAGTATATATACGTTAACATCATAATATTTATATTGTTATTCAACATAAGAAATATTTTTATAATATATAGTTTACATGTCGCTGAAGTATACAAATTTTAAAAATTAATGGTTCAAGATAGAATTGTTCGATAAACAAAATAAAATGACAATTAATTAATTTGAATCGGAGGAGAGTATATGAAAAAAGAAAAAAATAGGTGTGTTAGTGATCCGGATCGGCTGGCTTGGCTGTGACTTCCAGTCGAGCAACTGCAGACAAAGACGGCAACTAATTGGTGCTGCTAGCTGACCTAGAAAATATCTTTGGATAATGGGGATTACTTCGATGATTAAGCTACCATTGTTTCGTACGTCCTAGCAACTGATACATCATAGTGCTATAAAATATCTTCCTCTTGGCCACACAACTGAATTTCTAGAATTAGTTTCCTTATATTTATCAGATGCACGCAGAAGTGAATTTACAACCCACAAACCGCGGTCTTTGATCAGATTTTAATTCCAACGTTTAACTTAGTTTCATTTTTCAGTCATCAAAACCCTGTTAGGGTTTGTTCGTTTAATCAAAAACAAAGGATTGGAAGGGATCAAAGAGAATAATTCCATATCATCATATACACTACGGAGAAAGCCACAACGTCCGGTTTGTAATCCGTAGTCCGGTTGTCAAACCGGACTACGAATCCGGACAAGAGATGGACGATCTCTAGTTCCGGTTAAATAACGGGACAAGAGATGCAACTTTAGTCCTTGAAGCCACCAACCGACTAAAGATGGCGGAGCCACGTGGCCGGCTGCGCCATCGTTAGTCCCGGTTGGTGGCTTCAACCGGTACTAAAGATGGCACATCCGGTCACGTGGCTCCGCCATCTTTAGTTTCGGTTGTTGCTCCAACGGGACTAAAGAATTTTTATATTTTTTTAATTTTATTCTTTCTCCAACAGTGCTACATACTACATATTACACACATATACATATTTTACACACATATATTTGTAAATATATATTATATAATATATATTTATAAATATATATGTTACACACATATAAATAAACTTAAAAAAGGAAATATATACATATAATATATTACCAAAACATATACACATATGCACAATATCCACATATATTTCGTATATTATAAAACATTGTCTATTTTGTGGATCCGGTGGTTAAGTTACTTAAATTAAAATAGAACTCCCCCGTGGGATATATGATCTGCTCGTTTATAAATCTCATCAATTCTTCCTGAGCGGCTTGTATGAAAGTCTCGTGGGGGAGGTTGTCTCTTACTTGCATAAGTTGTCATTAATTCGATCAAACGAGAAATAAATATATGAAGTTAATAAGAAATCGATACGTAATGTATGAATAGCTGTTATACGTATATCTATATCGTCGATAGTTGTGACATCGGTCACAAAGCGGTGAATGTAGTCATAGACGTAGTATCCGCATAAGTTGGTGCCCTGCGACTGTTTTGCACACTAAAGAAGAAACGACGACAGATTTAATATACATTTCATATTTTAGAACAAAGTAATAATTCAAAACAACTTTGGAGCATGTTACTCACTGGAAAGTTCATCCTCACGGAGAGCTTATCTTTCTAATTTCCGCGAACATTAGTCCGAAGTCGTTCCCATACCCTACGTGCAGTTAAAAGTTAGCTAGTAATTATCAGAGAACCGCATATATGCAATAGCTAGCAAGTAAGATGGCATTACCTATTTAGCAGTTCAAATACCTTTGTGTATGTGCTCGGTTTATCCATTGAGTCAAAGACATGGATCCGCGAGTTATCCATGTCAATTACTAACGAGAACCCAGTGGAATCTGCAAATTGGTTTAGATGGCACATATGAAAAATTTATGTATGCACACGGGATTGAAATCGGTACGGAAGGAAGAAAATACTTACGCAAGTGTTGTAGGGCGAAAGATAAATGACCGATAGTGGTTTATCACCGCGACTTGTAAATGTTGTCCAGTGTTGGATCGGAAAATGATCAACCAATACGCCATTGATTTTGCGTGGATCCATGAATCCATGTTTGCTACGATCGTGCATGTTGCAGTATTGCATCGTCATTCTACAACGGTTAAAAAAAATTTAGTCAGCTAAATACAAGAAGGTAAGAAACGAAATAACAGAACGAAACTTACAGAGCCCGCGTGCCTAGAAGTGAGACGTCGAGGGCATCAAGCTGGTACAGGTCGAATATGTCTTCGAATCGGATATAGAAGTCGTCACCTCCATCGACGAAATAGTACAGTGAATATTTGCCCGTTACCATCTCTCCACCCTTGCTGGATTCTTGCATGTACCACTTGTGGAAGCGGTACATTTGTGTTTGTAGCTTTTTCACTTGATCCGGCTTTACAAGAGGCTTTCCAAGTTTGAACTTGTATTTCAGCGGAGCCTTCGCCAGGGGAGCACGGCCGTATAATTGATCCATTGAAATTCCAGCAAATTCCATAAATTGTCTTAAGTGTGATCTGACATTTGGAACACTGAACTGGGGTACATCTTTGCCCGTTCTCTTCCCCTTGACAACAGCCTTCCGAATAGTCCTGTCGTAGTCGGACAGTGGTTGAGGTTGCGGTTTAGGCTGTGGCGTTAGGTACGTCTTCCTGAAGAAGTCCTTGGTCTCCTGGGGGATTTCAGGAGGCTTCTCAGGAGACTTCTTTCTGAAGTGGGCCTTGACTTCAGCTTGGACGGCCTCGTGCAGCTCCTCTGGAGTCATGTCGTACACCGTTTTCTTTGGGGCTGGTGGGAGCGGGTCAAGTTTAGGCCTCTTGCTTCTTGGCCCACTGCTGGTTGACCTTGACCACGTGGCTCGAGATGTTGTCCGTTTAGGAGTCGGTGCTCGTTGTGGCGACGGAGGAGTCTGAGAAGGCGGTGGAGTTGGAGATGACCGTTTAGGAGTCGGTGCTCGTGGAGGCGACGCAGGAGGTGGAGGAGGCGGAGGCGGTGAAGGAGGCAGAGGAGACGGCCCACGTGGAGGCGGAGGAGACGGCCCATGTGGAGGCGGAGGAGACGGCCCACGTATGGGGAATATTATGAAGATCTTCCTCCGGAAAAATATTCCGTGAGTTTGTTTCTCCTAGCGTCGGCTCCCTTCTCCTCCGGGGATATCCAGCCAGATCTTCATAGCCGTGTTCCACTGTTCAATTTCAACTTTCGAGTACGCAGGTGGAATGGGTCGGGAGTGGTAAGTGCCATCTCGTTCTACTGGAATGGCCATGCCGAACGCGACCTGTTCGAGAAGATTGTTTATTAGTTAGTAATGAACATTGATTGACAAGTTATTCAAGGAAATATACGAACAACATAAAAGTACGAACATACCTTTATTGTTATATTCTTTAGCGGAATGTGCAGCTCACATGGTGTTCGTTGTGTGATGTCATCAACGGGGCATGGCGGACCCGGTTCAGCTTGTGGGGCTAAATCGCCTTCATTTCAGTTGAAGCGCAGCCGCGGCCTGCCGTAGTTGAGCGGCATTCTTGGGATCTAGCCGTTGGCTAACCCAATGGCTCGCTCCTCTGCCAACCTTATGGTCGCCTTTCGTCCACGAGTCGATCAATCTGCGAGAGCCTCATTTCCATCTCAGCGAACCTCGCATCGTTATCTCGCTTTGACCTCATTCGGGTCTTGTATGTGTCGACGTCAGCTTGGAACACGTATTTCCAGGGGACGACGCCTTTTCCTCGCGTTCGCCCCGGATGCTCTGGGTTTGGGAGGGCGAGCGTTAGCTCGTCCTTCTCTCTGTCGGGCCTGAACGTGCCTGAGGAAGTGGCCTACAGCGCTTCCTCTAACCTCTGTCCGGCTTCTTGAATTTCATCACCAAAGATAACTGTGCCATCGACAGGATTAAGTGAGCTGCCGTGAGCATAAAACCAGTGCTTTGCTCGTTCCGGCCAGGTGGTTGTGCCTAGAACGATACCTCGCGCTTCAAGGTCGGCTTCCATTTTCTCCCATTTCTCCATTGCTTTCTTATAGCTGCCTGACCCAAGCTTGTGATGGTATTTCTTTTTAGCTGCATTGCCTTGTTCTTTTCTATGATAGCTTGTGCTTCTTCCCCAGTCTTATGTTCAACAAAAGCATCCCAATGATCTCTGAGCTTTGGGAACTTGTCAAAGTCAAGGGTCTGGCCCTTCAGGATATATTTCTTGTGTAACTCTTTCTTGTAGTTCTGAAGAGCTCGCCATTTTCTTTAACGTCCATTCCTTGACCCTTGCTTGTTGTGAGTCCGGGATGATGAACGTTTGCAGCATTGTAGTCCACGCATTTCTTTCTCTGAGTCCGGGAGATAGCTCTGCTCATCTCCTCCTGTCCTGATCGCCTCCGGTTGGCAACGCTTACGGGCACGTGATCCCTCACCACCTATCCATTGTGCGCCACAAACTTTCTTGCGGCGTCCTCTCGGGGCAATAGGGCGACCGTCGATTCTACCTCCGTTATGACATGTCGACCCTCTATGCGCTTGTTGAGACCGCGTTGCCCGCGTGCCCTCTTCTGTCCAACGGAGGCGGAGGCGGAGCCCTCATTCTCCTCATCGTTCCCCTGCACGTCCCCCTCCTCGTTGAGGTATTGATTTGTATCTTCATTCCTCTCCTCGTTGTAAACCTCTGTTCCTCGTTCGATCTCATCATGGAGAAGCTATTCCTCGTTACAATCCGCCATTTGATTGTTGTGGGTTGAGGACTTAATCAAAGAATTATGAAAAAAAATTATTCGGTTATATCATTCACGTCCGTGAGTATGTTCATCTAGAGGACAGGAGAGAAAGAGAGGAGAATGATGTGAGGGAGATAAGGAGGATGGGAGATGAAGTGGAGAGGAAATGAAAAATTGAGGAAAGGAGACGTCTGTTCGTCCGTTCGCGAACGTCCGTCCATCCACGACCGAACGAACGAACGAACACTCGTTCGTTCGTTCGTTCATCCGTCCGTTCATTTGTTCACGACCATTTGTTGATTTTAGCGTTCTCGTTCGTTCAAAAATACAAAATTCACAATTCCCATAAGCATTCAAATTTCATATTTAAATACATATTCAAAATTCAAAATTCTCAACAGTCTAATAACAGTCCATTTACATATAACAGTCCATTTACATACAAAAATCATATACTCAAAATACCCATACATACAAAATTCATATATTCAAAATACACATATATTCAAAACACACATATACTCAAAATTCATATATTAACATTCACAGAGTGCGACGGTGGCGGTGGCGAGGATGCAGTGGGTGGCGGCGGCGGCGGCGTGGAGTAGAGGGTGGCGCGCGGCCGTTTAGGGTTTAGGGGCCGACCGGCTCAGGGGGCCGTGGGGAGGAGGCGCAAGGAGAGTGGGTGGCGTGGGGAGGAGGCGGCGGCAACGGCGACCGCGACGATGGCCGCGATGGCGATGGCGTCGACGGCGGCCAAACCCTAGCGCATAATGTCGGGAAATCTTAGGGGGGCGGCGGCGCTAACCTGCGACGGCAACGAAGACGGTGGAGCGGAGGTCCTCCGACGACAAAGACGGCGGAGACGGCGTGCTGCGGCGTCGACCTGGGGCTCGGCGACGGCGACGAAGACGAAGACGATGCAGTTCCGAAGTGCGAAAACGGCTAAGTGTTGGATCCCCAGTGAGGCCCTTGCTATATATAGTCACGGCGTCATTTGTCCCGGTTGAATCCAACAACGGTACAGAAGATCCTTTACTCCCGGTTGGTGGCTCCAACTGGGACAACAGATACGAACATTAGTCCCGGTTGAAGCCACCAACCGGGAGTAAAGATGTCTGCCCCGGTTGGTGGCTTCAACCGGGAGTAAAGATCATATCTTTTGTCTGGTTGAATCCACCAACCGGGACAAAAGATTGCGGGCAGCCACGTGGCGCAGTAGGTGGACATCAATAGTCTCGGTTGGTTGCTCAAACCGGGACTAAAGATGTTTTTCCGCCCAATGAAATTCACCTCTAGTCCCGGTTGTTGTAACAAACCGGGACTAATTATTATAATGCCCTATTCTATTGTATTTTATATTCATATATAATTATAATGTTCACATGTTAATATATTTTATATTCATATATAATTAACGTATGTTTATATATAATTAACATGGTGTTTCAAAAAAGATCGGGTGTTTATATATAATGCCCTATTATATGGATAGTACGTACCAAGGTTCTTGATGTAATTATAGATCTTGAATAAGGTCAAGTGGAAGAAAGGGATAATATTCAATGATTCAATTTAATTTACATCGTCCATACATAAATTAAGCTATGTAACATTTGTCCTCATGTACTTTCTCCGCACAATTAATCCTTCGTTATGATCGTTGCGTGAGTAAGGGGTGTCATCATTTGATAGGAGAATACTCGGGTCAACCGCCACCGTGAACGGAGGTTGCCCGTCAAACTGATCGTAATCTTCGTTAGTTCTATCCTCGACTCCCACGATTTTCCTTTTGCCTGGGAGAACCACGTGGCGCTTTGGCTCATCGGACCCTTTCCCCTTCTTTGGTTTGCTAGCCATGTCCTTGACATAGAAAACTTGTCGTACATCACTGGCAAGGACGAAAGGTTCGTCTGAGTATCCAACCTTGCTCAGGTCGACCGTTGTCATCCCACTTGTATCAATGGTTACGCCTCCACCACTGAGCCTAACCCACTGGCACCGAAACAGAGGGACCTTCAGAGGTCCATAGTCCAGCTCCCATATGTCATCGATGCTGCCGTAATATGTGCTAGCCGTACCGTCGTATCCCACAGCATCGATGCGGATAGCACTGTTCTAATTCGTGCTCTTTAAGTCTTGGGCCCGTGTGTAAAATGTGTACCCATTGATTTCATATGCCGGAATGTGGTGATCGAGCAAGATGGACCCTCGCCAAGAAGGCTAGTTGTTGGTCAATGCTCGCGTTGCCCATGAGACGATGTCGCAGCCAAGTAGGGAATGCATCGATGTGATGGCGTGTAATCCAGGCATCCGTCTTACCGATGTTTTCCGAGCGAACAATCGCCAAGTGCTCCTCGATGTAAGGAGCCACCAATGAAGATTGTTGCAGCACAGTCCAATGTGCTTTCTGTACAAGTCATTGTCTATGTTCATTATTGCTTTCCTTCCAAGAGTTTCCTTCCCCGTAGTCTACCTTCATGGCTTGATTCGGCACCCTAATGGGACGGAGGTCTTCAATGAAGTCGACGCAAAACTCAATCACCTCCTCTTCCATATCCATTGGCGATGCTGGCCTCCGACGCGAACGGTTACGAACGTACTTCTTTAGAACGCTCATATACCTCTCGAAGGGGAACATGTTGTGTAGGAATACCGGACCGAGGATACGGATCTCTTTGACAAGGTGGCATAGGAGATGTGTCATGATATTGAAGAAGGAAGGCGGAAAGATCATCTCAAAGCTGACAAGACATTGAACCACATCATTTTGAAAGTCTTCTAGTCTGTCTGGATCGATGATCTTCTATGAAATTGCGTTCAGGAAAGCACATAGCTTTGTTATTGTTGCCTGGACATTATCGGGAAGGATACCTCAAATTATAACGGGAAGCAACTGTGTCATCAGCACGTGGCAGTCATGGGACTTTAGATTTGTGAACTTCTTATCCTTCGTGCTTATTATTCCCTTTATATTCGAGGAGTATCCGAGACGGTACCTTGATGCTCTCCGGCATTCAAACATTATTTCCTTCTCTCGCTCGCTCGAGTGTAGTGGTGGACTTAGGTATTGGGCTCCTTTATCCTTTGGTTGCGGGTGAAGGCCGTCGCGTTGTGCCATATGTTTCAGATCGTTACGTGCCTCAAGTGTATCTTTTGATTTTCCGTATACACCTAGGAAGCCAAGCAAGTTTACACAAAGGTTCTTGGTGAGGTGCATCACGTCGATTGCGTGACGGACGTTCAAGACTTCCCAGTAGGGCAACTCCCAAAAAATTGACTTCTTCTTCCACATCGCCGCGTGACCACCTTCACTTGCTATAGATTGGTTGCCGGGTCCCTTTCCAAATACTACTTTGAGGTCTTTCACCATGGCAAACACGGCCTTTCCGTTGCGATGCTTTGGTTTAGTATGATGGTCCGCCTTTTGATCAAAATGTTTCCCTTTTCTCCGGACAGGGGTGGCTTGCGAAGAAGAAGCGACGATGGCCCATGTACACTACCTTCTTACAATGTTTCAGGTACGTACACTCAGTCTCATCCATACAGTGGGTGCAAGCGTTGTACCCCTTGTTTGACTGTCCGGATAGGTTACCAAGTGCAGGCCAATTATTGATGGTAACAAATAGCAACCCTCGTAGTTTAAACTGTTCCTGTTTATCTTCATCCCACACGAGAACACCTTCTTTATTCCACAGCAGTTTTAGATCTTCGATCAGTGGTGTCAGGTACACATCGATGTCGTTACCAGGTTGCTTCGGGCCTTGAATAATAACCAGCATCTGAATGTACTTTCGCTTCATGCATAGCCAAGGCGGGAGGTTGTAGATACACATCGTCACAGGCCAAGTGCTATGCCCGCTGCTCATCTCTCCAAAAGGATTCATGCCGTCCGTGCTTAAGCCGAACCTTAGGTTTCGTGCATCCTCGCCGAAGTCTTCAAATGTTCTGTCGATGTTTCGCCACTGTGACCCATCGACGGGATGTCTCAGCATGCCGTCTTGTAGGCGTTCTTTCGCGTGCCAACGCATCATTCTTGCATGCTCCTTGTTCCTGAACAGACGCTTCAGCTGTGGTATTATAGGAAAATACCGCATCACCTTAGCAGGAATCCTTTTCTTCGAGGGCCGTCCGTCAACTTCGCCTGGATCATCTCGTCTAATCTTGTATCAAAGTGCTTTACAAACCGGACATGCTTCTAGGTTCTCGTACTCCTCACCGCGGTAGAGGATACAATCGTTAGGACATGTGTGTATCTTCTGTACCTCCAGTCCTAGAGGGCAGACTAACTTCTTAGCCTCGGACGTTGATTCCGGCAATTCGTTTCCTCTGGAAGAATGTTCTTCACGAGTTTTAGTAACTTGCCAAATGCCTTGTCACTGACACCATTTTTGGCCTTCCATTGTAAGAATTCCAGTGTGGTACCTAACTCTTTGTGCCCCTGTTCACAGCCTGGGTACAAGGACCTTTTGTGGTCTGCCAACATACGCTCCAATTTCTGCACTTCCTTTACGCCTTCGCAGTCCCCCTGTACGTCGCGTAACATCTGACCAAGGTCATCGGCACCGTCGTTTTCTTCAGCATCCCTGCCCGCTTCACCCACTGTATTCTCTTCAAACCCACCGTATTGACCACAGTCCGGAATGTTGTCGTCGTCTTCTTCATCTTCTTCCATTGCAACCCACACCTTTCCGTGCGATGTCCAGCAATTGTAGTGAGGTATGAATCCCGACTGAAACAAGTGGGCATGAATAATTCTTGATGTAGAATACTCCTTCTCGTTTTTGCACTTTTTACATGGACAATGTATGAAACCCTTATGCTTGTTGGCATCGGCCACACTCAAAAAATAATGGACGCCTTGAATAAACTCTCTCGACCGTCGATCCGCGTTGTACATCCATTGCCGATCCATCTACCGTCGATCCGCGTTGTACATCCATTGTCGATCCATCTACATGGAATGCACAAAAATCGTAAGAAAATTCCACGAAATTCAAATCATTTAAATATAACATCAATACTTATATGTATATAATCAGACAATTATTATATACTAATCCAATATACGTAATGTGTTGTTCTAAAAAATAGAATTATTTTTAAAAGGTCTTTTAAAGTAATAAGCATAAAATTAATTAATTATTTTGCATCTATTTTAAAAGGTCCTTTGTCATCTATTTTATAACTTTTTGTCCAAAAGATTCTCTCTCATCATTTTTCATAAATATTTTTTGAGATAAAATTGTACGGACTAAATTCCTATAACTCGTGACGTGCTAAGCTTACTTTTCTTCCTCTTTATTTTCCCCAACTTTTTTCTCAACACAATATAATGTGCCTAGCAAAATAATTAGTCCAAACAAATTTTCTCTCTCCTCATGTTTACAAAAAATCTAGTGATGATTAATGTATAGAAAACAACCGTAAAATACAAAGTGCTAAGCATAGATCATAAGAGAAAGAAGTTGCTAACCTTGTAGATAGCAAAGATTTGTGTATTATCACCAAAACAAAATCACACAAAATTTTGGCAGCACCTCCCCTCTAGCTAGAGAAAAATTTTGAAGACAAGAGTAGCAGGCTCGAGCTGGAGGAGAAAGAAGTAGTATAAAAAGCAAGCCATCTTTAGTCTCGGTTGGTGTTACCAACCGGCACTAAAGATCAAAATTATCTTTTAGTGCCGGTTGGTAACCTCAACAGGGACAAAAAATAGCATCTTTAGTCCCGGTTGGTAACACCAACCGGGACTAAAGATGATGTCAGCTGTCAGAACCTGTCAGAGCGCCAGACATCTTTAGTCCCGGTTGGTAGCACCAACCGGGACTAGAGGTAGAATCTTTAGTCCCGGTTGGTGTTACCAACCGGGACTAAAGATTCCCGGCGCTCTGACACGCTCTGACAACATTTGAACCGGGACTAGAGGTGATCTTTAGTTCCAGTTCGTGACACGAATCGGGACGAATGTTCTTAGAGAGCCGTTGAATTTTTATACCGGGACTAGAGATGACCTCTAGTCCCGGGTACAACTCAAAGTGGGACTACTGTGATTTTTGCCACTTCAACCAATGATAGTTTCTTCAGTAATGATATGTGTAATGTGTGGAATAAATCCTCTTTCAATTCTTCTTAATCCCCCGTAAAACCAATAAGATCTTAGGAAGGATGATAAACCTGTGCCTCAGTGATATAGGAATATATATTCATTTTTACCCACAATTAACTATCGAACATGTTAAAATAATACACTCCCTTAAACCCTTCTTTTAATGTACAGCGGTGGTTTAGTTCTAAAGAGGACACCTAAAACATTTTTTAACTACCACTCAGTTTGCAAGAGAGATAAAACGTGATCGCAACAATAACAACAAGAGAGAGAACTCTAATACCTCGAAAGATGTCTTCTCGTATAACTTTTCTCTTAAAATCAAAATAAATAGTTATAATTTTTTTAAAAAAATTGATAATATAGAGCGTAGTAAATCTACTACTTTATCAAAAATTATATTTTGATCTACGCACTGAAAAAAACATAATACTATTTACGCCTATTTTTTTATTTCTCATTGTGTGAATTAAGTTTTGACTTAATTTTTTGTGATGTAGTTTATGTAAATGATATGAATGTTGTTCATTTTTAAAGAATTGTTTCTGACTATTTGAATGCCGTTTGAACAAACAAGGAGATTTTCCTTAAGAGTTTAAAACACTTTCCCCAGTAAATTCAAAAATAAATTATTGGGGGGAATATCTTAAAAACTATAAATAAAGCCTGGTTGGGTTGTTGAGCTTAGAGGATATTTGAACTTGGTTTGATAGTTTGAGGAAGCTAGGCAAAATATTTGATTTCAGCATAAGAGAGTTTTTATCCTCAAGATGAACTAAGGCCTCTTTGAATCAAAGGATTGTAAAAATAGAGGAATAGAAAAAACATATGATTTTGATAGGAATTCTACTATAAAATAGAGGATTATAAAACATAGAAAAAAATGTTAGAGTGATAAACAGAAAAAACATAGAAATTGAATGAGAAAGATCTGTCATTTACCTCGATCCTACACACATGATAGAAAAAAGGGGTTAAAGTCGATGTTTTCTTTCCCATGATTTCCCTATTAAATGAGTTACAATGGAAAATTTCCTCCATCTTTCCTATGACTCAATCATGTGAATCAAATGCTGCTACAGTGCCAAATCCTGAATCTTACATTTTTCTTATAAAATTCTTATGAATCAAAGGGAGGGCTAAGTCTTTAGTTAAAAACAAAGTTCCTATAAAATTCCTATGAATCAAGGGAAGCCTAATGGGAGGCCTAAGTCTTTAGTTAGAAACAAAGATGTGTGTGATGTGCCATGCTAACAAGAACGGTACTGCACCTCAAACTAAATAAAATCGTACGTGATTTCTGGTTTAACATATCATGGCATACTTTAGGTTTATCAAATTTCAGTTAGGCCGCATTTTACATAGTTTCGTTTTAAGTAATCAATAAGAATATTAGAACCCCATTCATTGTACGCCCCCAACGTTTGGAAAACTAATTCCTCAACAACCATCCTCAGGAATCTCAACATCAGTGTAAAAACTATTCTGTACCATGGAATATTTCCAGCTCGGTATCAGGTCTATTAATTTTCTTAAAAAATGCTAGTAAAAGTACAAACAGCAAAAATGCAAAATTAACATATATCATGTGTCGAGTCCATATGCACAATATATTAGCACTTTATTACAACTCGATCATACATTTTAAAGTTCTGGTGTTATATATATATATAACTATATATAAATAAGTAGAGTTTCTACCCAAAATTTTATTCTGTCTGGCTATTTTGCAGAAAACTTCTTGAGTTTTTCCAAAATTAACCCGCAGTTAGGGGTGGATATCGGCTCGGCTCGGCTCGGCCGGCTCGGCTCAGCTTCGCTCGGCTCATGAGCCGGCTCGAGCCAGCTCGTTTAGCTCGCGAGCCACTTTAATACAGTGTAATTTATGTACAAATTACATTCTTTTTTTAAGTCTATTAAACATCCAAATATACAATTGAAAAAAGTAAAAAGTAATATATTAAGTCCATAATTAACGTAATAACATTTGTTCATCGATAATTATCCACACAAATGTAATGATGGAACTATATTAGATATTTTTAATATTAATCTAAAGCATTAGATCCATATTGACCATCACAAAATCATAAAAATTATTGATTTATTGCTGCATCAACAACAAAACAAGCAAAAGAATAGCAAAACAAGCAAAACATTAGTTCATGCTTTGTACATTGCATCGGCTCGTTGAACTCACGAGCACTCGCGAGCGACTTGTCTTGGCTCGTTATAGCTAACGAGCTAAACCCTTGGCATAGCTCGTTAGCATTTCTCAACGAGCCGAGCCGAGCCGAGCCAACCACGAACGAACGAGCTAGCAAGCCACGAGTATTTCGTCGGCCCTACCCGCAGTCCCAATGCTGAAAAGAAAGGGAGGGCTTGGATGAAAAAAAAAACTTGAGTGTTTATAAAATTAACCTGCAATCCCAATGCTAAAAAGAAAGGAAGGGCTTGATGGAAAAAAAGACCTCCTACGTCCCTCACTCCCGTCCCCATCCGCGCCGCGCCCCAAAATTTTCGTCTGCCTGGCTATTTTGAAGAAAACCCCTTGAATGTTTATAAAATTAATCCGCAGTCCCAATGCTGAAAAGAAAGGAAGGGCTTGGATGAAAAAAAGACCTCCTGCGCACCTACGTCCCTACGTCCCTCCCTCCCGTCCGCATGAATTTATAATGATAAAAACCCTATGAAATATGAGTATCAAAATTCTTAAAGCATTTCTTCCATTCCTCCACTTTTTGGAGGATTGCAAACATCTCCATTAAAGCTCATGTTTTATGGCCTATTTAATTAGATTCTAGCAAAATGAACCTTTCAAATTTAATTTGGTAATGTTAAAATTGTGTTAAGTCGCCATCATTGCGAAGTTTTGTTATAATATGCCAAATGTGGTATTGCCAAAATTTGTTAGGCAGCATCAATGTTTAATAACAAATTAAATGTATTCATATCAAACCTATGAATACGTATTGTCTAAAGTGAAAACAATCTGAATAAGAATAAGGCCTTATATTTCTTTTGACAAGTCCAAGGTAACATGTTTCTTTATCTTTCCTCCTTTATTTGTTCTAATTAATTTTCTAAAAATACCTATGAACTTCTATCGACCACGATATAAAATTTTTTTATACTTGTTTACGCTTCTGGTAGAATTCCCCTATCATAAGTCATAACTCTCAATTCATACATTTCACTTCTTTGTAATTTTTCGAAAGGGGCTTTACTCCCTTTATCCTAGACTATAACAACGACGGAGGTAGGAGTACCGTTTATTGCTTTGGATGGAAGCTTCTGGAACCGCGCCCAAGCAAACGATAAAGATTAGTACTAGTGATAATCTCTTCTAGTGGGCCCCACAACGGCAGGGCATAGGGTAGGATACTAAGCGAGCAGTACTAAGTACTAACAGGTTCATGGGAGGAAGACAGGAAGCAATGCTGTCAACAGAAATATCTGCCTCAAGTTGGCCAACTTGGGAGCTCCAATTACTGACTAGTCGCTGTTCCTTCCCTGATCTACTCTTGATAGAATTGGAATCCCCAATAATGCTAGTGTCCCGGGGAGATGGACATATATAGTATTGAAAATATCATTGCTCACCACCTTCAGAACGGAAAAGATCATTGCTCCCTATCTTCAGAATTGATATATGGTATTTCATGTGTCCAAAAATGTACTGTATTTTTCTCTCTGTTTTCAAATAAATAAATTTAGAATAAAACACTCCAGTTTAGAATTAGTTGATACTAGACCAAAAGTACTTGATACACAGTACTTTTGTTAATTTGTAGTCTTTTGTGGGAGTATCACCTTAGGATAGCACTCAGACCAGAGTCAAAGTTGAGCTGCAGTCGAACTGCGAATTCTTTTAGATAAGGTAGGGAGCCCGACCTCCCCTAAGGGTTATCCGTCCCGACCTCCCCCGGTCCGACCATGGCACTCCTTTCTCGACCCCGACTCCTCAACCCGACTTTCGGCCTCCTCGAGACGAAACTTAGCTTGCAAGAAGATGGGGAGGGAACAACCCGACAAGGAATGACGTCACCCAACAGCACAGTGCAGGAGGAAACCTACAGAGGAGGAGGGCCCCAAGGCAGGATAAGGCACAAGACACCCAAGGCGCGCAGGACACAAAGGACGTCTCCATGTACCTTTTTCAGATGTTATTTGTACTCATCATTATAGATCCTTACTCAGAGCTTTCTTGGCCCCCAAGTCCCTTGTAACTACCTCCTTTAGCTATAAAAGAGAGGGCAGGGTGGACTGGAGGGGGGATCGTGACCCACAGCATCCTAGTTCATTTCATTCCTAGCTCATTGCTTGTTCTTGGCCAGCTTACTCTAAGCCCCAAGGACTCGCACATGTAAACCTTGTTCATCATCCACTCCATCAAAGAACATCACACACTGGACGTAGGCCTATTATCCTTTGGGAGGGCTGAACCAGTATAAATCTCGTGTCTCTTGATCTTTGGCTCATCGTAGTGATTCAAGTCGACCACCAGGTTCTGAGAGGAGGCGCATTCCCGACCACTCACTCACCTCCTTGGGCACCCTCCTCGGAGGACTACCAACCTACTCGTCGATAGTTGGCGTGCCAGGTAGGGGAAGCGTGTGACTCTTCTTCGCTTCTGGTAATTTGGTGGAGAATCCCTTCTTCATCGTTCTTGCTTGTTACGATGATTTTTGATCGTCGGGAGCTTGATGCGTTGCGTCAGCGGTTCCGGCCTCCTCGCTCTACTTCACCAAGCTTTTTGGGGGCTTCGGGGCATGCGGGCACGCGACATCGGCTCTTGCGGATTCAACCCTCAAACATATATGTATTTTGAACTCATTTCTTTTTATAAAGAAGCTTTGATGCCTTTTCTTTTGCCGCTCATTGCTTTCTGCCCTGTCATCGAGCACCCTACAACTACTCAACAACTCCCGCGCTCTACTTATGACCAGCCCTGAGCTATGTAGCCCCGACCCCCGATGGTCGGGGTTCCCTGGTAGGTGGTCCGCTGAGTACACGATAGCTGCTCGGGGGCTTGGCACTTTCTCCCGACCAAATGATTAACATTTGAAAGACCCAATAACTTCTGCGTTGTACTCATGATAGCTCTGAGCTTCGCGGCCCTGACCCCTTATTGTCCGGGTTCCCAGGAAGGAAGTTTATAGAAAGTGTTTGTGTTACTTGATTGTTCGGCGGTTCTCCCAAGTACTAAGTCGGCGCGTCCATGCCTGGTGTAGTGGTCTGACCCCTCGTCCTCTGGTTAGAGCACGGGAATCCCCTCTTGGGGCTGGTTAGGGTTGGGACCCGATGCACAATGGTCGTATGCATGTCAAATTACTCGGAAGGCTCGGTCTTCAGAGGCCTCCTAATTCACCCGTAATGCTGAGTGGACGACAACTACGCCGAGGCTCGATTCGAAACCTGTCAGTGTCCGGTTAGAGAATCCTCCTGGACGCTGCGAGCCACGATCGTGGTCCGAGGTACAATGGTCGGGAACGGTGCGAATGGGTGAACTTAAGTTTGTTTTGTGACTTTTCTAAACTGTGCGCTCTCTCTCGTTTCGCCTAAGGGCTCGAGTTAAATTACAATGAAAGCAAGGTCTTGGCTTCAGCCCATCCTAATCAAATACTGTTTATGATAGGTTTAATTACAGAAGGTGCCTCAAATGTCTATCTCATTGACTACTTTCTCGGCGGTTGGCGCGACCTCGGCGTAGACACCGTCCACATCTTTTGGCTTCACACTGGCGGGCCAGCCCTCAGTGACCTCTACAATCTCCACCTGAGGGTGGAGCCTGCTCACGACGCCGAGGGTGTGAGACACGACCAGTTTCACTGCGTCCCTCACCAGCGCCACAAGGCACCGACGCCAATCCCGTAGGCGTTCCATGAAGGCCGCGTCGGACTTCTCGGCCAGCGGAAGCTCGTTGTCGGCCTTGTTCAGCAGTACCGACGCGCCTTCCCGGACTTGGGTCAACCGAGCCTCGGCCGCCTCGAAGAGCTCCTTGATATGGCCGATTTGCTGGTTGGAGGTTGACAGGTGCTCTGCGCGAGGTGAGGAGGGGGAATTTGGTCAGCACGGGCGAAAAGACTCGAGGAGTGAAGGGAGCTGTCGATATGGATGCTTACCTTCTGTTGAGACCTTGGCAGCCTCGGCCTCTTTCAGCTTTTTTGCCATATTGACCATCGACGCCTCGATGGCCTGAAGCTCCTTCTCCATGGCACTCTAGCAGCCTTGGAGTCAGCTTGCTTCTTTTCTTCCTTGGCCCTGGCCGCCTCGGAGTCGGCCTATTTTTTCTCCGCCTCGGCCTGAGATGCCTCTGCCTTCGCTGATACCCACCCCTCCGCCTCGGCCTTCGTTGCCTCGGTAGCCACCCGAGCAGTGTCCGAGAGCCTTAAAAGCTCTTGGACTTCGTCTCGCTCGGACCGAAGCACCTCGGCCAACACGCAGGCTTCATCAGCACCTGCGTAGCAAAGCGGGTCAGCTGATGGTTCCCGAGAAGAAAAGGAAGGTGGAGGAGTAATGAACTCACAACGGACGCCTCGGCTAGTTTTATCTCCTGCCCGTATACGACTTCGGCGGACTAGGACAAACGGGTGACATCCTGCATTAACATGGCATCAGATGAGAACCTGGTCCAGGTGGCGGGGTATGAGTCTTACCAGGAACAGCTCCCAGATGTAGCGTTGGTGGCGCTCGAGCTCTAGCAAGCCCACCGGCTCAGTGCCGGACCCCTCTCTGACTTCCAACACACTACCAAGGTCTTGGAGGCTTGTGGCACCGATAGGGGCAGACTCCTTGACCCTCGGGTTGGGTTGTTCCCCAGTGTCCTCGACTGTCGGGGTGTCGGCGCCTAGGGCAAGAAGGTCTTCGGCTCCCGCCGAGGCCGGCTCGGTCCCGAAATCAACGCTGTCGCACCCATCGATGCGTGGGAACAAGTCCCAGCTGATCCCTACTGAGACCTCCGCCGTCGCCGTCTGGACGGGCTCAACCTCTGTGGCCGCCTCGAGAGCGACGGCAGCCACCTCAACCCCCTGGACTGTCTCCGCCGCCGGCTGCTCACCCGCTTGGTCGGCCACAGGGGGTTGCGGCTTCCGAGATCGCAGCCGTTGAAGCCGCGTTGGAATCCGCCACCTCGGTTAGGACGGCCTCCTCAGCCGCCTTCGCGGGTTCGGCCGCACTGGGCCCGGTGCCCCTGGCGGCCTTGATCGAGACGGCGAGTCAATATGCGGAAAAAAACAAAGAGAAGGGGAATCAGGACAGTTTACCCAGGTCCCACTTACTTGGAGGAGGCCTTGTATGCTATCCCGAGGCGTTTGGCCGCCTTCTTTGGGGGTGAGGAAGACTTCCACCTTCGCACCAAGACCGAGCCGGACTCCTCCTCCTCTGACTCCTCCTCCTTGGAGGAGACCACGAGCTTCCGCTTCACGCCAAGGATCTTAAGGCTCCCCGGTGTCGCCTCGCATGACTCGCATGACCCTGGCTTTTGCCGATGGGGCTCCGGCTCCTTCTTCTTTTTCTTCTTCCCCTCCGACCTCTGTAGGGGGATCCGGATCCTTAATGGATCAGTTGCCTCGGGGATAGGGGCGAGGGATACGTATGCTTCCTTCCCCTATCAGCACCGACTCCTGGCAGGTGAGGAACCAAGCAAAGGAGGAAGGCATAAGCAGAACAAGAAGAGGAAAGGAAAGGTCGAGCATACCATTGGTCGTGGGTTATGGAGGTTGAAGCTGGGCAGCCCTCCTGCTCTGACGTCCGCTGAGCTCTGGAAGAAGCCCGATAGCCGTTGACGTACGATCTCGATGGGGACTGCCTTCTCCTGAGTGGGGTCCTGGCCACCCGAGTTCTCGTACGTCGGGTGGACCCTGTCCTTGCAGGGTTGGAGGCTGCATACGGCGAAGCTCAGCGCCATTCGACCGCCAGTTGGGCCCCTTCTTTTCAAGTCTTCGACCATGGCGATTGAAGGAAAACACGGAGGCTATGATAGCATAAATAAAAAATTTTCTACCGTGCAATCCAGGAAAGCATGCGAGTAAGGGTCTATAGATCGTTACCAGTTGATGTGCAGTGCAGCGGAAATAGTCAATCTATTGCTAGCTGACCTCGAAAATGTTCTAGCCGACCTCGTTGACCCTGGGTTCTTCTCGCCCGACCCCGCCGACCTCGGTTCTTCTCGCCTGACCCCTCCGATCTCGGTTCGTCTCGCCCGACCCCGTTGGCGCTTCTGGTTCGTCTCGCCCGACCACACCGATCTCCACGCGCGACGCCCGATCGCCTGCTGGCGTTAAGATTCGTCGATGCCGATGATGCCGTGATGATTCGCCTGGCCTTTCGACCTCCCGACGGCCTAACCCAACCACCGAATTGGATTCGGCTAGTTGGATCTCGATGAGATTCAATGCCGCCGAATAACACCGCAATGTAGCGATGTCTCTACCGGTATCCACACACCCAGGCATGGAATCGCCGAACACCTAGTGTGTTAGCACTTGGCGCCCGGCTGGGGTTTCGCTCAGAAGTCGACGACTTGGGTTTCCATGGAGAATCTCGACCCGACGATTTGAAGTTGCACTGGTGTTCTGTTGTGTCTATTCTCATGCCGATTTCCACCCCAAGCGCTCCTTTATATACGGTTGGCCGACTGGGCCTTGTGGCCCATTGGGACTCTATATTCCATCAGATCTCTATCGAACTGAGCCATATCTGAGTCAAACTCAAATACACGTCCCATCCCTTTAAGTGTGCGACCCTATAGGTTCAGATATACTTGATTCCGACCTGAGTATAACTCGGTCAACCCATGAACAGCGGCCCCTAGCAGAATGTATTGACACCAAAGTATACAATAAGATCATATCGGCTGAATCTATAATGTGTGCATAAATCCCTTTTTTTCATGATATCAATAAAGCTATAGGCAAGACTCGTGTCATCCTATCAATAGCTTGATCATTCACTCGGTCTCGTATTAGATTATCTATCTATTGATTGACTCCTCAATCAACTCGGCATAGCCATGCACTTCCATAATCCATTACATCGAGGGTCCCAGAGATATCTCTACCAAAGGAGGGGCAAATTCCATCTTGATCATTCACATCCCACTACATGTTTCATGGCAAACCCGAAGACTACTGTTATGACTACCCAGTTACGGAATAGCGTTTGGCAGCCCCTATGTAAGCCATTACATATATTGGAATCCATGATCATCTAGTGTCTCAAGGTGGGTCTATCGAACAATGTGTTCTCTAACACATGTTCATGTTTATTGATTTGGTATCTTCATACCATGATCTATGAGACATGATCATCAATCAATGAACATGCTGATCTTAGTATCATATTTGTTCCATTGATATGATATATGATCAGGGATCATTTAGAAATAGATTCATACATAAAGAGTCTCATAAATAAGTCACATACTTCATTGATCAATATAAGTTGTCTATTTCATGGAACTGAATAACACTTTATTCATGGATACATAAACATTGACCATGATATCCAACATCTCAATGTTGCTCTAGGACATATCACTAACATACGGGTCATGGTTCAACCGACTCGGGCGATGGATTCCGGGCCATCCCCTAGACGGGGTTCGGATTACCATAGGACTCCGAGTGGTAGTCCCGATCCCCTCGCCGACCACCACTGGCCTCCGGGCCATGGTTCAACTGACTCGGGCGAATGGCTTCCGGGTCCATTTAAAACTTGACGGATTCTAGCATAGGGATATCATTTACAATCAACAATATATCATCCGCATATAAGATTAGAAACACAATTGCACTTCCACTGACCTTGTAAACACAGGCCTCCTCTTTATTTTTGATGAAATCAAACCCTTTGATTACCTCATCGAAATGAATATTCCAACTCTGAGATGCTTGCTTCAATCCATAAATGGATTTCTATAGCTTGCATATCTTTCCATGCGATTGTGGATCGACAAAACCTTTAGGCTGTATCATATACATATCCTCGCTTAGGTTTCCATCTAGGAAAGCCATTTTGACATCCATCTGCCATATCTCATATTTGAAATATGCAGCAATTGCTAGGATAATCCGAATAGGCTTTAGCATTGCGACGGGCGAGAAGGTTTCATCATAATCAACACCTTGAATATGTTTAAAATCTTTCGCCACCTATCGTGCCTTATAGATGTGGACATTTCCATCCGTGTCTGCCTTTTTTTTAAAAACTCATTTGCACTAAATGGTTTTAACACCATCAGGTGGATCAACCAAGTTCCACACTTGATTATCATACATGGATTCTATTTCGAATTTCATGGCTCCAAGCCATTTGTTGGAATCTGGTCCCCGCATCGCTTCTGCATAGGTCTTAGGTTCATCGTTGTCTAACAACAATATGTCACGTTGTTCCGCACCTGTGTACCTTTCAGGCACACGACGTGATCTTTCGGACCTCCATGGGGCCGGTGTATCTACAACAGATGGTATAATATCTTGTTCTCCTGTTGTGGTGTAGTGGTGGCTGAAACACTTTCCGGTGTTTCTTGAATTTCTTCAAGATGCACGGTGCTCCCACTAACCCTTCTTGAAAGAAACTCTTTCTCCAAGAAAACACCATGTCGGGCGACAAACACTTTGCCTTGTTCCCGATTATAAAAATAATATCCTTTTGTTTCCTTAGGATACCCTACAAAGAAAAAATTGTCAAATTTGGGTGTAAGCTTGTCGTTTGTAAACGCTTTACATAAGCTTTACATCCCCAAATTTTAAGAAAATAAAAACTAGGGCGCTGCCCAGTCCATATCTCATATGGCGTCCTTTCCACTGACTTAGACGAAACTCTATTTAGTGTGAATGCAGCTATTTTAAGAGCATATCCCCAAAAGGATAATGGAAGATCACATTGGCTCATCATGGACCGCACCATGTCCAACAAGGTGCGATTTTTTCGTCCGGACACCCTGTTCCATTGAGGAGTTTCTGGCTGAGTCAACTGTGGAACAATTCCACAATCTCTTAGATGATTACCAAATTCTTGGCTTAAGTATTCACCACCATGATCTGATCGCAGAAACTTCATTGTTTTCCCTAAATGATTCTGTACTTCATTCTGGAATTCTTTGAACTTTTCAAAGGATTCGGACTTATGCCTCATTATGTAAATATAGTCATATCTACTAAAGTCATCGGTAAAGGTAATGAAGTAATGAAAACCACCTTTGGCCGTTGAGCTCATTGGTCGACATACATCAGTATGTATGAGTGCCAACCAATCACTTGCTCTCTCGCTGTGACCCGTGAAATGTGTCTTTGTCATCTTTCCAAGTAAACAAGATGCACATGTATCAAATGATCCAAAATCAAAAGAGTGAAGCAGATCATCTTTATGGAGATTCTCCATGCGTTTGTAATTTATATGGCCTAGGCGACAATGCCAAACAAATGTGGGGTTTATATCATTTGGGAGTTGCCTCTCTGTATTGATGTTATAGATGGGAGACGCTTGAAGATCCATTACGTATGATCCATTCGCCAATGGAGTATGAAAATAGAACATATCTCTAAGATAAATTGAACAACTATTGTCCACTGATCAGTAATCATATCCTTCCGCTTGCAAACATGAAGCGAAAATTATGTTTTGACATAGAGTTGGAACACAATAACAATTATTTAATTCCAAAACTAATCCTAAAGGTAAGTGAAGTGGCATAGTGCCGACAACAACTGTAGCAACCCTTACTCCATTGCCGACGCGCAGGTTCACCTCGCTCCTTCTTAAGCTTCTACTTCTTCTCATTCCCAGCAACGACTTACAAATATGAGTTACTGATCCGGTATCAAATACCCAAGAGTCAATAGATGAAGTAGCAAGATTGATTTCTATAACATTAATACCTGAAGCAGAAGTCTCACTTTGCTTCCTCTTGAGATCCTCCAAGTACTTCTTGTAGTTCCTCTTCCAGTGACTTGCCTCCTTGCAATAAAAGCAAACAACATCTGTCGTCACTGACCCCTTCTTGCCCTTCTTTGCTTTGGAAGCACTAGCGATCTCATCAGGAGTTAACTTCCTTTTGGTGCAAAGTTTCTTGACAAGGGGGTTTGTGCTTGGCTTTCTGCATCATCATGACATGATGACCATTTTTCTTAATACTCTCCTTGGTAGTCTTTAGCATCTCATGCAATTCGGACAAGATTTTATCCATGTTGTTTATGTGATAATTTAGTATGAATGGCTCAAAGCTCGAAGGGAGCGTCTAGAGAAACATATCTGTAGCCAACTCTTGGCTAAGAGGAAACCTAGTTTTTCAAGACTCTCAATGTAGCCAATCATCTTTATCACGTGCAGACTGATGGGATTCCCCTCTACAAGCCTGCACGCAAAAAAGAACTTTGAAGTGTTGAACCTCTCGGCCGTAGCTTAGTTCTCAAACATGCCACGTAGACCCTCAATAATACTGTGAGCATCACTGCTCTCGTATTGCTTCTGAAGCCCCGGGGACATTGTGCCAAGCATGAGACAGCTTATATCTAGGGAATCATTAGTATGCTTCTCAGAAGCCCTCCATGCAGCAACATTAGCATTATCAGGCAAATCATCAGGATAAGGGACTTCAACAACGTACTTCTTTTGCTCTTGCTTGAGAACAATTCTCAAGTTTCGATACCAATCCATAAAGTTTGTTCCATTCAACTTTTCTTTCTCAAGTATAGATCGCAAATTAAAAGAACTGGGTGCAGTATTAGCTACCATAATCTACAAGAGAAAATAAATGCAAAGTTTAGCACAATGTTTATGCGTTTGTCTTCTATTAAACAATTTAACAAAAGACTCCCACTTCGTTTCTTAACCTTCCCTCTAGGTTACGTATTGGGTCAAGATCCACATGTTAATTAATTTCTAGTGAGCTTTGGCATCATTGCTAGAAGATTAGTAACATGGGTAAGCAACACCTTACTAATCACATCCCTATGTGACTCTTATTCGTTGAGTCGCATCATCATGCCTCGGCCCCAACCTATGCTCCAAGGCCAAAAACTGTTTTGATAGCCTTGTCAAGTAAACCAAATGCTCCTGCATGTATATGTCTGACATATACCCCATCGTGTTATGATAGACAATGGCACTCTGCTTTGGCAGACCTACCAATTGACGATCACAACGGTGATAGGTATAATATTTGGAAGGGCATCATTACTACTTAATTTTGTGAGGGATACTATCGTTTCAAATAAACATATTTCATATATGAAAGCAAGAAGAATAGCAATTAATAATGAAATAGTATGGCCTTTTCTCATGGTGATCTCCATCTCCATGCTGGTGTAGAGGATCTCCATCTTCATCACCGTTCTCCCGAGTGCCGGATGTTTGATTTCTTCAAACTAAGCTACTACTATAAGCTATAAATTGAATATTACATCGACATGTAGGTCGTGAAAGAATATTACATGGATTGTACGTATGAAAGAATATTACACGCATCACAGAGATACAATATCGAGGCGACATAAAAGGGGGTACGCACACAGCGCCCGAAACACCACATGAAAATCATAGATCCGATCTATGAAATCACTTATGGAATCCATATTGGCATAATCACATTATGCCGTCCCGATACACTATCAAGGGACATGGTTTGCATAGGCGCAAGGCGACAGTTATGGTCGGATTTCTAGATAGCTTCGGCACAATCACATTGTACCAATCAAAGACACTCTCAAGGAATGCCATCTCGAATCCGACTCATACTTATACCGAGTCCAATGGAAACCGCTTTGACGTAATCACATTATGTTGATCCGAGACAATCTCAAGGAATGTAGTTTCCATCAACTCTCCTCTACCAATCCCTAAAACCGATTGATCTAATCAACCCGTGTGCTAAACTTGTTCCAGATCCAATTTAAAATCCAAACTACGCAAAGTCTAGCTCTGATACCACTGTGGGAAAACGCGAGGCTACGATAGCATAAATCAAAATTTTTCTACCACACAATCCAGGAAAGCATGCGAGTAAGGGTCTATAGATCGTTACCAATTGACGTGCAGTGCACCAGAAATAGTCAACATGTTGCTAACCGACCTCAGACAAGCCTTGCCGACCGCAGCCGTCCTCGGAATTGCCTTTCCCGACCTCGGAACACTTCAACCGACCTCGTCGACCCCAGGTCTGAAACACCCAACCCCGCCGACCTCGATTCGTCTCGCCCGACTGCCTGGTGGCGTCAGGATTCGCTGATGTCGATGACTTCATGCCTAGTTGCCAATGCCGATGACGTCATGCCGGTTCGCGGCCTCCAACCTGCGACCGCCCGACCCAACCACCGAATTTATTCAATGAGATTCAATGCCATCGAATAACACCGCAATGTAGCGATGTCTCTACCGGTATCCACACATCGAGGGATGGAATCATCGAACACCTTGTGTGCTAGTACTCGGCGCCCGGCTAGAGTTTCACTCAAAAATCGATGACATGGTTTTCTATGGAAGATCTTGACCCGACGACTTGAAGTTGTGCTCATGATCTTTTGTGTCTGTTCTCGTACCGATTTCCACCCCAAGCGCCTCTTTATATAGAGTTGGCCGACTGGGCCTTGTGGCCCATCGGAACTCTATATTCAATCGGATCTCTATCCGAACTGAGCCATATCTGAGTCAAACTCAAATACATGTTCCATCCCTTTAAGTGTGTGACCCTGTAGGTTCAGGTATACTTGGTTCCTACCTGAGTATAACTCGGCCGACCCGTGAACAGCGGCCCCTAGCAGAACGTATTGACACCAAAGTATACAAGAAGATTATATCGGCTGAATCTATAATGTGTGCATAAATCCCTTTGTTTCACGATATCAATAAAGCTATAGGCAAGACTCGTGCCATCCTATCAATAGCTTGATCATTCACTCGGTCTCGTATTGGATTATCTATCTGTTGATTGACTTCTCAATCAACTCGGCATTGCCATGCACTTCCATAATCCATTACATCGAGGGGCCCAGAGATATCTCTCCCAAAGGAGGGGCAAATTCCATCTTGATCACTCACATCCCTCTACATTTTTTATAGCAAACCTAAAGACTACCTTTATAACTACCCAGTTACGGAATAGTGTTTGGCAGCCCCTAAATAAGCCATGACACATGTTGGAATCCATGATTATCTCAGGTCTAAGGACTTTGCACCAACACTACCTGAGACCAACTAATGGCACATTAATTTCTGTAGTGTCTCAAGGTGGGTGTATCCAACAATGTGTTCTCCAACACATTTTCACGTTTATTGATTTGGCATCTCCATACCATGATCTATGAGACATGATCATCAATCAATGAACATGTTGATCTTAGAATCATATTTGTTCCATTGATATGATATATGATCAGTCATCATTTAGAAATAGATTTATACATAAAGAGTTTCATAAATAAGTCACATATTTATTGATCAATATAAGATGTCTATTTCCTTAAACTGAATAACACTTTATTCATGGATACATAATCATTGACCATGATATCCAATATCTCAATGTTGCCTCTAGGGCATATCACTAACATTCGGGTCGTGGTTCAACCGACTTGGGCGATGGATTCCGGGCCATTTGTAACACCCTGGAATTTGAAGAATTTAAAACTGGGAATTAAAAATCGGAACTCACAAAAACTTTTGCCTCATTGCTTTTCATCGTGTTTATTACTTCTTATTTGCCAGCTTTGTTGCATAAAATTTATAAAGAGAGTGATTCATCTTGAGGCTTGAGAAAAAAACAAATGATTTCAATTTGCAAAGGGGAGAAAAATTTCAAAGTTTAGAGTTGGAAATTTTAATAGGAAAGGGTGATGGATTTACAAAATATACTGTAAAGATATACTTTGGTTCAAAACATTATTTTTGTGGTGGAGTAATGTTAATTAGTGAGCAAAGTGAGTGATAAAATATTTTCAAGAGGATATATATGAGGTTTAGAAATTTTTTTTGAATTAAAGTCACATCTCCTTGAATTTAGAAAAAGAATTAAATTAAATATGTAAAATATATTTTAAAATAATAAAAGTGAGTGAAAAGGTTGAAAAAATATTTTACAACTTAATTTTGGGCGTGTTAGATTTTATTTTAAATTTTAGAGGTGAAAGGAAAAAGAAATGGGAAAATAGGAAATTAAATCGGGAGATTAGAAATTGGCACGGTTCATTGCGCAGCACGTGTTCGACGCCGTACCGCCGTACTGCGCGACCCGCCCCATGTGCACGTCACGCGCCGCGCCGTGCCCGGCCACCATGCTCGCGCCGCGCGCCGCACGCCGTCCTCGCGAGCCCGCGCCGGACACCGCCGCCCGCACGCGCCACGCGCCGTGCCCGCACTCGGACCCCGCCGCCCACGCGCGCCATGCGCCGCGCCCACACCGGACCCCGCCGCCCGTGCCGCGCCGCGCCGCGCCGTGCCGCCCCACCCACGCACGCACCCCCACGCCTTGCGCCACGCGCGCGCGCGCCAATCAGCCCCCCCCGCACGACACCGCGTCGCGCCCGCCTCGCCCGGCCTCGTCCGCGCGTTGCCACGTGCCGCGCCACCCGCTCACCCACGCCGGACCCCCTTCTCTCCCTCGCTGGTCGGCTATAAAATAGGGGCAAGCCGTCCATTTCCCCACATACTTCTCCGTTCCCTCTTCCCTCGCCCGCGTCGTGCCTCGCCTTGCGCCGCCCGCGCCGAAGCCATGCCGCTGCCCTCGGGCCGCCGCCACGCCGTCGCCTCGCCTCGTGCCGCCTTGCGCTGCCGTCGCTGCCGTCACCGCCGCGTTGCCGGTGAGCCAACCCCCCCTCTCTCCCTTCTCCCCGGCCTTGCGCCTTGCGCCGGCCGCCGGCTGAAAACAGAGAGAGAGGCGGGCAGAACAGAGGAAGGAGGAAAGGAAAGGAAAAAAGAGAAAAGAAAAAGAAAGGAAGATAAAAAGAAAAAGAAAGAAAAGGAAAAGGGGAAAATAGGAAAAATAGGGAAAATTACGGAAAATCCAGAAAAATTAGGAAAAATATTTGGGAAAATATTTGGGCAAAAATATATTGTTTTCTCGTGTGTTTTATCTCGAGCAAATTCGGGATTCAAAAATAGGAATTTCGAGATCTCGTTCTTGCGTCGTTTTTACTCGGAGTTTGTCTATTTTCTTTTTGCCATAAAAAATATGTTCTTTTGGTATTCGGACCTCGAAAACTTTGAATACCAATTCTTTTGATCAACACCTTTTTAAGTTTATCACCTCAATCAATTGGATCGATATTTTGCGAAAACCCTAAAAATTCCAAACTCGCTTTTTAAATCGGATTTCATCCCAAAACCCTCACCCAAACTCGATTAAAATTTTAGGCTAAATATTTGGAGTCGTTCTTATGGTTCTTTTCAATCTCTTGGTAATTTTATTGAATTCTGATCGAATTCAATTGATTTTCGCACGTACGGATAGCAACCGAGGAAGCGAGCACGACTACGGTGAAGACCCCGTCCAACAAGCGTGCGAGCAAGGCAAATCAACACTTCCCTTTGAACATATTGATCCTACTTTGCGAAATGATGTTGATTTAAACTTCAAACATGCATGCTATACACAAATGAATACCTATGCTTGATATACCATGCCTTGATATTGATTACCCTTAGATATAATCTTTGTAACCCTCGATGTGATATAACCGGAGGATATCTTTGGAAAAATGCTTAGCCATGCTTATATTAGATTCATGCATACTCATGATTTCACAAAGAAGCTTCATGCTTGGGCCACTATCTTAGGGAAGGTAGTTGGAATACGGCATGTGGAGACATGAGCGCCACATTGCCTTGATCATGATGAAAATAGTTTTGATGGAAAAATAAAAAGTACAAAACCAATGTTTTTAGACTGGGGTGGATGGATGGATTTGGGTGGATTCCGGTAAAGGCAAGAACCGTCCCTAGTCAATTAAGGATCGAGCCATGAGACTTATAACCTGGAACGAGCAAGTGCAACCGTACTTCTCGAATGGGTATAGACCTAGCGGAGTAGATAGCCGAGCGGAGGCAGTATCCCTGCATAGTGGTTCTTGAGTGAAGAGGTGGTTCTGGTTATCGAGACAAGGCTGCGGCCTAAGTTTTGAGTAATGAATGAGAATTTTGTGAGTTTTCCCTTACCCCAGGAGCGCCAGAACTCCTCTCACTGCTAGGAAAGGACGGCTAGAGTGCAAGAGGATTTAAGTTCATGGAGCGGGTACTGCCAAAGTGAGGTTATCGAAAGGCTTTGCCGTGACCATCCCATATGAAGGGGTGAAAGCTCATTCAATGAGCCGTTGCGGAGTACGGGTAAAGTGTACATCCACTGCAGTGTGAGTAAACCAATCTATTCGAATAGCCGTGCTCGCGGTTAATGAGTGACATGACAAGTTTCTCCCGTGGCTAGACTCATAAATTTTAAAATGATGGGTTGGAAATGCATAATGATTTTGTGTGCTGGTGGACTCAACTTCTCGAACTGCGGGAAGGGGTGGACTCCCCAGAAAATCATGACGAACCGGAGGCGGGATGCCATCCTTGGAATCACGATGGATGGTAGACAGAACCGTCACCGACTTAATATACTATGGAACTAAAACTTGACATGCCTAGATGTTACGTTTGTAAAATGATTTGTGAAAAATGGCTTTGTGCAAATAAACCATAGCCATCCTTTGAATTACCCTATCATGTGCATCATTCCGTGTCGGCTTGCTGAGTACGTTGGGTACTCACCCTTGCTATACGCACAAACCTTCAGATGGTGGAAACGAAGAACTAGAGGACCCCTATGCTTACTGTCGGGTGGGCGAAGAAGGAGAAGGCGTCTACTAGGTCTTAGTCCCGGTTCGTTGCCTGTGGTGAAGGGTTACGCGGAGGCTACGCTAGCCAAAAACAAAAACTTTTACCGCGCAAACCAGGAACACTTGCAAGTAAGGGCCGATAGATCGTTACCGATTGGAGTGTGCAGCGGAAACCCAATCGGGGCTATCCGATCCGGAACAGTGTAGCCGATTCTCGCAAGCCGACGGCCGATACCCGGGACAGCCGATTCGCCAATCAACCGATTCACGGATGCCGTAGCCGATCCGAAGCCAATCAACGCGCGCAACGTAGCGCGCCTCTACCGGTATCCACACGTCCGGGGACGTAACGCCGTACACCCGTGTGCTAGCACGCGATGCAAGGCTAGGGTTTGGCTCGAAAGTGGGGAGGGTTTCCGTGGAGATTGATCTCGGCGACTTCTGTTGCACGCGATACAATTGATATATAGCAGCTCTCCACCCTCCCTCCTTTATATAGAGTTGGCCAACCGGGATTAGTAGCCGCTCGGGACTCTATTTTGAATTGGATCTCATCCGTATCTCATATAGAGTTGGCCGCTCACACGTCGTAAGCCCATAGGACTCTATTTTGAATTGGATCTCATCCGTATCTCATATAGAGTTGGCCGCTCACACGTCGTAAGCCCATAGGACTCTATCCGATCGGATCCCTATCCGATCGAGCCGTATCCGAGTCCAACTCGAATGCCTGTTCTTATCCCTTAAGCGTGCGACCCGTAGGTTCAGGTATACTCGGTTTCGGCTATAGTCTAACTTAGCCGATCGTCGGCTCGAGTCCAACTCAGCCGACTGTCAACAACGCGGCGCCTAGCACATATTGACACCATAGTATACAAGAATATAATATCGGCTCAACCTGTAATGTGTACACAAATCCCTTTGCCTCACGATACCGTTAAGCTATAGGCAAGATGTGTGCCATCCCTTCAATAACTTAACCATTCACTCGAACCGTATTGGATTATCCGTCCGTTGATTGACTCCTCAATCAACTTAGCATGGCCATGCATTTCCATAATCCATTACCTCGAGGGCCCGAGATATCTCTCCAAAGGAGGGGCAAATTCCATCTTGATCACTCACATCCCACTCCATGTTTCATAGCAAACCCGAAAACTACCTTTATAACTACCCGATTACGGAATAGCGTTTGGTAGTCCCAAAGTAGACTACTACACATGTTGGAATCCATGGTGATCTCAGTCTAAGGACTTTGTACCAACACTACCCGAGACCAACTAATGGCACATTAATTCTGTAGTGTCTCATGGTGGGTCTATCCAACAATGTGTTCTCCAACACATATGTCCATGTTTATTGATTTGGTATCACCATACCCATGATCTATGAGACATGATCATCAATCAATAAACATGCCGATCTTAGAATCATATTTGTTCCAACAATATGACATATGATCGAGGATCGTTTAGAAATAGATTCATACATATCGAGTCTCATAAATAAGTCACGTACTTATTGATCAATACAAGATGTCTATTTCATGGAACCGAATAACACTTTATTCATAAATACATAAACATTGACGTGATATCCAACATCTCCATGTTGCCTCTAGGGCATATCACTAACAATCTCCCACTTGCACTAGAGTCAATCATGTAAGTATCTAATACCCATTGCTCTTGTGTGCGCCTCATGCTTCGGTGAGGAGAGGTTTTGTCGGCGGATCGGCTATGTTGAGATCCGTGTGCACTTTGCATATCTTGACATCACCTCTGTCCACAATCTCGCGGATGAGATGATATCGCCGAAGTATGTGTTTGGACTTGATGTGACCTCGGCTCCTTGGCTTGCGCAATGGCTCCACTATTGTCACAATAGAGAGACATTGGACCGTCGTACTAGTCATCACACCAAGCTCGAAACGAATTTCTTGATCCAAACGCCTCCTTTGCGGCTTCGAGCGACAATGTACTCGGCCTCCGTTGTAGAATCGCAACGGTATCCTGCTTGGAACTCTTCCAGTGATCGCGCCTCCGTTCGGGCGAACACGAACCCATTGCGATCTATAATCATCCTTGTCGTTTGGAAGCTAGCATCGGTGTAACCACTTACAACGAGCTCTTCTTCACCTCCATAGACTAGGAACATATCCTTAGTTCTTCTCAAGTACTTAAGGATATTCTTTACGGCATCCGGTGACCTTCACTGGATCATCAGTATCTGCTCGTAGCACTCAAAGCGTACGAGACATCGGCGTGTACAAAGCATGGCATACATGATGGATCCAATTGCCGAAGCATATGGAACCATACCCATCTTATTCCGCTCATCATGTGTCCGAGGACACCGATTCTTGCTAAGATTAATGCCATGTGACATGGGCAAGAAACCTTTCTTGGAATCATGCATGTTGAACCTTTTCAACACCTTGTCAATGTATGTACTTTGGCTTAATCCAATTAGCCTCTTGGATCTATCTCTATAGATCCGAATGCAATATATATGTTGCCTCCCCTAAGTCTTTCATGGAAAAACTATTTTTCAATGAAGACTTGACGGATTCAAGCATAGGGATATCATTTCCAATCGGTAATATGTCATCCACATATAAGATAAGAAATACAATTGCGCTCCCACCGACCTTTTTGTAAACACAGGCCTCTTCTTCATTTTTGATGAAACCAAACCCTTTGATTACTTCATCAAAACGAATATTCCAACTCCGAGATGCTTGCTTCAATCCATAAATGGATTTACGTAGCTTGCATATCTTTCGAGCGATTCTGGATCGACAAAACCCCGAGGTTGTATCATGTATACATCCTCGCTTAGGTTTCCATTCAGGAAAGCCGTTTTGACATCCATCTGCCATATCTCATAATCGAAATATGCAGCAATCGCTAGCATAATCCGAATAGATTTAAGCATTGCGACGGGCGAGAAGGTTTCATCATAATCAACTCCTTGAATCTGTTTAAAACCTTTCGCCACCAATCGCGCCTTATAGATGTGAACATTTCCATCCATATCGGCCTTTTCTTAAAAACCCATTTACACTCAATGGTTTTGACACCATCAGTGGATCAACCAAGTTCCAAACTTGATTGTCGTACATGGATTCTATTTCGATTTCATGGCTCCAAGCCACTTGTTGGAATCGGGTCCCACCATCGCTTCCTCATAGGTCTTAGGTTCATTGTTGTCCAACAACAATATATCACGTTGTTCCGCACTGTGTACTGTCGGGTGCACGACGTGATCTTTCGACCTCCGTGGGCTGGTGTATCTACAACCGGTGGCGCAACACTTTGCACCTCCGTTGTGGTTCGTGGTCGCCGAAACATTTTCCGGTGTTTCTTGAACTTCTTCAAGATGCACCCTGCTCCCACTAACCCTTCTTGAAAGAAACTCTTTCTCTAAGAAGACACCGTGTCGGGCGACAAACACTTTGCCTTGTTCCCGATTATAAAAGTAATATCCCTTAGTTTCCTTAGGATATCCCACAAAGAAGCACTTGTCGATTTGGGTGTGAGCTTGTCGATCAAACGTTTTACATAAGCTTCGCATCCCCATATTTTGAGAAAAGACAAACTAGGGGTTGCCCGTCCATATCTCATATGGTGTCTTTTCAACCGACTTAGATGGAACTCTATTTAGTGTGAGCGCACTGTTTCAAGAGCATATCCCCGAAGGATAACGGAAGATCACTTTGGCTCATCATCGACCGCACCATGTCCAACAAGGTGCGATTTCTCCGTCGGACACTCCGTTCCATTGCGGAGTTCTGGCGGAGTCAACGTGGAACAATTCCACAATCTTTCGATGATTACCAAACTCTTGGCTCAAGTATTCCCTCCACGATCGATCGTAGAAACTTGATTGTTTTCCCTAAATGATTTTGTACTTCATTCGGAATTCTTTGAACTTTTCAAAGGATTCGGACTTATGCCTCATTAAGTAGATATAACCATATCTACTAAAGTCATCGTAAAGGTAATGAAGTATTGATAACCACCTCCGGCCGTTGAGCTCATTGGTCCACATACATCGGTATGTACGAGTGCCAATAAGTCACTTGCTCTCTCACTATGTCCCGTGAAAGGTGCCTTTGTCATCTTACCAAGTAAACAAGACTCACATGTCTCAAATGATTCAAAATCAAAAGAGTGAAGCAATCCATCTTTATGGAGCTTCTCCATGCGTTTCTTATTTATATGGCCTAAGCGACAATGCCGGATAAACGTGGGGTTTATATCATTAGAGAGTTGCCTTTCGTATTAATGTTATAGATGGGAGACGCTTCAAGATTCAAAACGTATAATCCATTCACCAATGGAGCATGAAAATAGAACATATCTCTCGAGATATATTGAACAACCATTGTTCATTGATCTAAAATCATATCCTTCCGCTTGCAAACATGAAGCGGAAATAACGTTTTGACATAGTGTTGGAACACAATAACAATTATTTAATTCCAAAACTAATCCAAGGTAGATGAAGTGGTACTGTGCCGACAGAACGTAGCAACGCTTGCTCCATTGCCGACGCGCAGTTCACCTCGCCCCTTCTCAATCCTCTACTTCTTCTCATTCCCGCAACGATTTGCAAATATGAGCTACTGATCCGGTATCAAATACCCAAGAGTCGGTAGGTGAAGTAGCAAGATTAATGTCTATAACATTAATACCGGCGAAGTCGTACTTTGCTTCTTTTTGAGATCCTCCATGTACTTCTTGCAGTTCCTCTTCCAAGTGGCTGTCTCCTTGCAGTAGAAGCAAACGGCATCGATGCCGCCGACCCTTCTTGCCCTTCTTTGCATTAGAGGCACTCGCGATCTCATCGGGAGTTAACTTCCTCTTGGTGCAAAGTTTCTTGACAGTGGTTTGCGCTTAGCCTTCGCATCATCATCACATGATGACTATTTTTCTGGATACTCTCCTCACTGTCTTTAGCATCCCATGCAATTCAGCCAAGGTTCTATCCATGTTGTTCATGTGATAGTTTAATATGAATGGCTCGAAGCTCGGAGGGAGCGGCGGAGAATCACATCGTAGCCAACTCTTGGCTAAGGGGAAAACCTAGTTTTTCCGGACTCTCAATGTAGCCAATCATTTTTATCACATGCGGATGACGGGATTCCCTCAATAAGCTGCACGCAAACAAGGACTTTGAGGTGTTGAACCTCTCGGCCCGAGCTTGGTTCTCAAACATGCCACGCAGTCCCGAATAATAGTGTGAGCATCGCTGCTCTCATATTGCTTCGAAGCTCGGGGACATTGTAGCAAGCATGAGACACTTATATCTAGGGCATCATTAGTGTGCTTCTCATAAGCCCTCCGTGCGGTTGCGGTGGCGTATTATTAGGCAAATCCTCGGGATAGGGTACTTCAAGAACGTACTCCTTACGCTCTTGCTTGAGAACAATTCTCAAGTTGCGATACCAATCCATAAAGTTTGTTCCATTTAATTTTTCCTTTTCGAGAATAGATCGCAAATTAAAGGTACTGGGTGTAGTATTAACCGCCATTTATTCTACAACGAAAAAGCAAAGTTTAGCACAATGTTTATGCTATGTCTTTTGTTAAACAATTTAACATAAGACTCCCATTACGTAATTTTCACCTTCCCTCTAGGTTACGTATTGGGTCAAGATCCACATGTTAATTAATTTTCTAGTGAGCTTTGGCATCACTGCTAGAAAATTAATAACATCGATAAGCAACTCCTTGCTAATCACATCTCTATGTGACTCTTGTTGTTGGTGTGGCATCTCCATGCCCCGGCGCCAACCTATGCCCCAAGGCCCAAAACTGTTTTGATAGCCTTGTTAAGTAAACCAAATGCTCCTGCATGTATATGTCGACATATACCCCCTCGTGTTATGATAGAGAATGGCACTCGCTTTGCGGACCCACCATTGACGAGCATAACGGTGACGGGTGCAACATTTGGAAGGGCATCATTACTACTTAATTTTGAGAGGGATGCTATCCTATCAAACAAACATATCACATATGAAATCAAGAAGAATAGCATATAATGAAATAGTATGGCCCCTTCACATGGTGATCTCCATCTCCATGTCGCGCGAGGATCTCCATCTTCGGCACCATATTCCAAGTGTCGAATGCTTGATATCTTCAAACTAAGCTACTACTATAGAAGCTCTAATTGAAGATTACATCGACTCGCAGTCGTGAAAGAATATTACAAGCATTGCACGTATGAAAGAATATTACGGGATTGCACATATGAAAGAATATTACATGCATCACATGCATCTCATACATCTCATACATACAATAGGGCCATACCATCTCAAAGCATTCTCTGCAAAAACAAGTTAGGCGTAGAAACGTTTTCTACCTATCGCGAGCTACGGCATCGAGACGACCTATAAGGGGGTACGCACACGGCGGTCCCGCTAGCCGGTTAGCGGGCGGGGGTCGAGGGGAAGCCGCCCTCGCGGGCTTCCGGGCAGCGCCGAACACCACACGAAATTCATAGATCCAATCTATGAAATCGCTTATGGAAACCATATCGGCATAATCATATTATGCCGTCCCGATACACTATCAAGGGAGATGGTTTGCGTAGGCGCGAGGCAGCAACAAAGTCGGACTACGAGATAGCTTCGGTATAATCACATTATACCGTTCCGATACACTATCAAGGAACGCTATCTCGAACCCAACTCAAACCGAGTTATTTGGAAATTGCTTCGACGTAATCACATTACACCGTTCCGATACACTATCAAGGAACGCAATTACCATTAACTCTCCTCAACGGATCCCGTTAAACCGATTGATCTAATCAACCCGTGCGCAAAACTTGTTCCAGATCCAATCTAAAACCCGAACTAAGCAAGATTAGCTCTGATACCACTGAAGGGTTACGCGGAGGCTACGCTAGCCAAAAACAAAAACTTTTACCGCGCAAACCAGGAACACTTGCAAGTAAGGGCCGATAGATCGTTACCGATTGGAGTGTGCAGCGGAAACAGCCAATCAGGGCTATCCGATCCGGAACAGTGTAGCCGATTCTCGCAAGCCGACGGATACCCGGGGACAGCCGATTCGCCAATCAACCGATTCACGATGCCGTAGCCGATCCGAAGCCAATCAACGGCGCGCAACGTAGCGGCGCCTCTACCGTATCCACACGTCCGGGGACGAACGCCGTACACCCGTGTGCTAGCACGCGATGCAAGGCTAGGGTTTGGCTCGAAAGTGGGGAGGGTTTCCGTGGAGATTGATCTCGGCGACTTCTGTTGCACGCGATGCAATTGATATCTCGTAGCTCTCCACCCCTCCCTCCTTTATATAGAGTTGGCCAACGGGATTAGTAGCCGCTCGGGACTCTATTTTGAATTGGATCTCATCCGTATCTCATATAGAGTTGGCCGCTCACACGTCGTAAGCCCATAGGACTCTATTTTGAATTGGATCTCATCCGTATCTCATATAGAGTTGGCCGCTCACACGTCGTAAGCCCATAGGACTCTATCCGATCGGATCCCTATCCGATCGAGCCGTATCCGAGTCCAACTCGAATGCCTGTTCTTATCCCCTTAAGCGTGCGACCACAGTAGGTTCAGGTATACTCGGTTTCGGCTATAGTCTAACTTAGCCGATCGTCGGCTCGAGTCCAACTCAGCGACCTGTCAACAGCGGCGCCTAGCGGCACATATTGACACCATAGTATACAAGAATATAATATCGGCTCGAACCTGTAATGTGTACACAAATCCCTTTGCCTCACGATACCGTTAAGCTATAGGCAAGATGTGTGCCATCCCTTCAATAACTTAACCATTCACTCGAACCGTATTGGATTATCCGTCGTTGATTGACTCCTCAATCAACTTAGCATGGCCATGCATTTCCATAATCCATTACCTCGAGGGGCCCGAGATATCTCTCCAAAGGAGGGCAAATTCCATCTTGATCACTCACATCCCACTCCATGTTTCATAGCAAACCCGAAAACTACCTTTATAACTACCCGATTACGGAATAGCGTTTGGTAGTCCCAAAGTAGACTACTACACATGTTGGAATCCATGGTGATCTCGGGTCTAAGGACTTTGTACCAACACTACCGAGACCAACTAATGGCACATTAATTCTGTAGTGTCTCATGGTGGGTCTATCCAACAATGTGTTCTCCAACACATATGTCCATGTTTATTGATTTGGTATCACCATACCCATGATCTATGAGACATGATCATCAATCAATAAACATGCCGATCTTAGAATCATATTTGTTCCAACAATATGACATATGATCGGGGATCGTTTAGAAATAGATTCATACATATCGAGTCTCATAAATAAGTCACGTACTTATTGATCAATACAAGATGTCTATTTCATGGAACTGAATAACACTTTATTCATAAATACATAAACATTGACGTGATATCCAACATCTCCATGTTGCCTCTAGGGCATATCACTAACATGTGGCAATCGACATGCCGCTGCCTTCCGACTGCTATCTTATCTAAATTCTTCTTTTGGTTGTATCCAGACCAGTAGGTCCTATATGTAATGGATATTGCCTTCGGGCTTATTATTGTAATATTTTTGACGTAAGATTATTCGTGCACTTTGCACCTGATAATTCAGTACTATATTCGTGGGTACCAAACTACTCGATCCAGGGATATGATACTATGAACACGAATGATTTCCGTTCCTGAAAAGCGGGGGTCTATACCATTCCCCGGGCGGGGTTCGGATTACCATAAGCCTCCGGGCGGTAGTCCCAATCCCCTCGCCGACCACCACTGGCCTCTGGGCCATGGTTCAATCGACCTGGGTGATGGCTTCCAGGCCATCTCCCGGACGGGGTCCGAAATACAATAGGCCTCCGGGCGGTAGTCCCGATCCTCTCTCTGACAACCACTGGCCTCCGAGCCGTGGCTCAAACCGACTCGGGCGAATGACTTCTGGGCCATCCCCCGGTTGAAGTTGGAATTACCATGAGCCTCCGGGCAATGGACTCATTGAACACAATATACATCGCAGGACCCCGAGATATGGTTGAAACGGAAACAAAAAAAGAGAGAAAAGCAACGAAAAGAAAAAAAAAAGAGAGAAAAGCAATCTCATAGACTGGACCCTAGGCTTGGATGTACCATCCGACCCTAGGCTCGGGGGCTAAACCTGGCAGGTGCACCTGGGCGGTGCACCTAGTGAAGCTTGAATTAAAAGATTCTGGGAACCTGCTGAAGCCCTATTGCGACGCCGTTGGGAACCCTCTAAAAGACGACCAAGAAGACCTTAGATCCTAAGGACGGATGTCTCATTCCTCCTTAGGCTCGGGGGCTGCTATGGGGGGTGTCACCTCGGGGTAGCTCTCGTACTAGAGTTCAAGTCAAGCTGGAGTCGGACTACGAATTCTATTGGATAAGGTCGGGAGCCTGACCTCCCTAAGGGTCGGCCGTCCCGACCTCCGCCCGGTTCGACCTCGGCATTACTTTCTTGACCCCGACTCCTCAACCCGACTTTCGGCCTCCTCGGGACGAAACTTTGCTTGCAAGGAGACGAGGAGGGGACAACCTGACAAGGAATGATGTCACCCGATAGCACAGTGAAGGAGGAACCTGCAGAGGAGGGGGCCCCAAGGCAGTATAAGGCACAAGACACCCACGGCACGCAGGACACATAGGACGTCTCCATGTACCTTTTCTAGATGTTGTTTGTACTCACCTTTTTTAGATCCTTAGAGCTTTCTTGGCCCCTAAGTCCCTTGTAACTGTCCCCTTGAGCTATAAAAGGGACGGCAGGGTGGACTGGAGGGGGAGTCGCAACCCGGAGCATCCTATTTCATTTCATTCCTAGCTCATTGCTTGTTCTTGGCCAGCTTACTCTAAGCCCCAAGGACTCGCACCTATAAACCTTGTTCATCATCTACCCCATCAAAGAACATCACGCAATGGACATAGGCCTATTATTCTTCGGGAGGGCTGAACCAGTATAAATCTCATGTCTCTCGTTCTTTGGCTCATCGTAGTGATTCGAGTCGACCATCAGGTCCTGAGAGAAGGCGTATTTCCGACCACTCACTCACCTCCTTGGGCACCTCCCTTGGAAGACTGCCGACCTACCCGTCGACATCTTCATTCTAGACTAAGGCCCTCTTTGTTTAGGCTTATAAACCTGCTTATTAGCTAAAAAGGCTAAACCTAAACAAACACCTTTTTTGTTTGTCTTTTTAAAGCCATAAGTGGCTCAACACTATTAAGACAAAAGTAAGGTTAAAGAAGCTTTTTTAGCTTATCTCGATATAGGTATGACTTTACTCTTAAACTTAAGACTTTAAATCTACTACTACCTCCGTCCAACGATATAAGGGATTTTCTCTATGTAGTTACATAGAGAAAATCTTTTATATTTTCGGATAAAGAAAATCTTTTATATTTTCGGACGGAAGTAGTAAACTATAAATCATATAAGTCAAAAAGCTGACTTAAAAGTCTAAACCAATAAGTCAGCCTAAACAAAGAGGTACTAAACATTAAACTAATTAAAAGGAAGAAATGAATATATTGCCTCTAATTATTACCCGGATGATTTTTTGGGGGGTCAGTATAGCTTGTAAGGATTAACCCAAATGCATCTTAAATTTTCAAAGTAGTTTTCATCCTTGGTCCGAATTTGTGTCTGTTTTATGCTTATACCAAATCTATCCAGGCCATAAGTACTCCAATGTGCAATATAATTTTTTTAAAGATAAAAGTCATAATCCAAGATTAAAATTGCATTTGAATTTGTAAAGTTTATGAAATTAATTTAAACAATTCACATTTGGTATTATGTATCCATATTATAAATTTATTTCACTAGGTAAAAAAATCTAAGAGGCACATCGCAGTATTTCAAACCTAAATATACACTTTCTACAGTACCTGTCATCTGGGATAGGTATAGGCCACCTCACAGATGAGATGAGTGGTCAGCGATGACAAAATCTTATTTTCATCACAGATGAATTATCTCTTACGGATGGCTAGGTCATACGTGACGTATCGTAACTTGTCACCCAACATAGATGAGTCATTGGTGACATGTAGTAACTTTTCACCTTGACTCATCTTTGATGGGTCGTGACTAATGATAACCATCACCCATGATAAATCACAAAACATAATTTTTGAATTTTGATTAGTACCCACAATCCACATTTTTTAAACAATATAGACATGCATGCGTTTAATGAGTTTCGAAGTCAAGACTTTCCTCTCAATGAAGCGTATGCTTACTAACCTATAAAGCATATGCATATGTTGACTGTTCTTTAAATGTTATTGATTTGATTATTGTTTTCCGAATGATGTAACATATATATTTAACACTCTAGGTGACTTTAAATGTAAATGTTATTGTTGACGGGCTGTAGCCGTGTCACATAACTAAAATTCTAGGAATTGAAAACTTTTTGACAAAATAGTTATAAACTAACTTTTCTATTTTTGAGAGCCAAAAATTCCCGTTTTAACTTAGGTGGGACCAAACTAAGCCATGACTAAAACTTGAGAACGAATTAAAAACATTTTCATTCCTAACCTTGAGCATAGATGCAATTATACGTGTGTGCATGTTTATGCATGAAGCATGTTTTGACAATGAGTCCTTCGCGCATTTGGATTTTGGTCTCACATTTCATGATAGCTAGGTCTCATGAGCATAACCTAAAAAATTTAATTCACTAAACAAACCTACAGCTAACCTTGGGTGATAACATGTGAACAAAAAACTAAATTCAAAGATCATCTCCTCAGCTCAAGAGAAGTGTAATATAATCCCTATAACAATATTAGATGCATTTACGAAGTGGGAACACATATACAAAGAAAGGTCATCCTAATTCTCTAAAATAATTCATGCAAGATAAAATCATAGAAAAATTCATGCAGGTGCCAATCATTACATTCAACTCAATATAATTTTGGAAAAAAAATTAACAACTAAGTTTGTTGATTCAAGCAAATTAGTCAAAACAGTCACATAGTAGACGAATTAAAATCCTTTATTGGCTGAAACCATATACCACCTAAAAGTGGAATAAAATGCCTAAAAGAGTATATGGGAAATAATTTATTTAATTACTAGATTGATTATCATAACTAAATATAATTTTTCTAGAATCTTTCTTCTCTGTTTAGGTCACCTAAAAATTCAGATTAGTTTCTAATTAGCCCATCTTCCTCAATTTTCTGTGAGCAATCTACAAATAAGTTTTGTGTGCAACCAAAGAAAATGGATTCTAGGTATAACCATCTACCTCCAGAAAAATCAACACAAATTTATCTGCTCCACATATTAAACTATAGAGTAACAAATTCAGGGAAAAGAAAATAATTTGAAAATTCGTCCAAAATCGTGTACACCCAGATATCTACCCATACCACTCTCACTCAGCTAGCCTACATCAACTTGGACCCACTTGGCAGCCTCCTTGGCTTGCCCTTCCTCTGTCCCTCACCCCTAACCAATCGAGAACTAGTGAGAGGGAGGGAGATAGCGCTCTGGGCATGCTCAACGCGTGGCCGGAAGCGTGTCCAACGCCGAGCTCCAATTTTCTTCTCCCAACTCAGTCGCCCCATCTCATTATTCATTCCACTGCCGACCACATCGAGGGAACAAGTTCCAGCTACTTCTTTCTTCCTCAATCCCATTGCCGACCGCGATGAAGAAGATGCTCGCTATCACCGATGGGTCATCACCATTCCTAACCTATCCCCATTCCATACTCTCCTCATCATGCCGATCATTTTCTATTTTGACACGCTCTCGATTCGTGCAGCCAATCGACGGGAACACGAACCTCGTCGACGACATCCTAGTGCGTGCACTGGAGCGTCGCCGCTTTGACATCCTCGTTGTCCAGCCATTCTTGTCTATTCCGGAGCAAGCCGTTGCGCCAAGAATCTCATCTCGACCTCCTCTTCACAACGCCTCAAGAACCCTAGCCGGAGACGTCAAGGGCGCGGGGAACACGCCCCTTTCTTCCTCGGCGCCAATCTGAACCCGCCGTCATCACCATCGTTGACTTCTTTCTCTCCGGTGAGCCATTGTCCAATTCTTTGCGCATGAACCATCCCTAGAATCTCTCTAACACGAAGGACATACATGCATGGAAGTTTGTTGAGTGAATCGAGCCGTCACCATACACCCGAAGTGGAACACCGTCGCCAAGCCGTTTCGCAAGCCGCCGTTGCCTCCACGACTTCGACAACCCTCGCTAGACTCACGGTGAGCATTCTTGAATGCGCAGATGTACATGCATGCATCTCACTCGCTCGGATTCGACCCCACGCACACATGCACCAACGCCCCGAGGACCTCCACCGCTCGCGCCACCATCGCCATTGATTCTAGCTGGGAGCTTGCAAGATGATCACCAATAGTTTCGCGAAGAACCCCTCTACTTATTATCTTTTAGTAGCTCACCGAGATCTGCCGCCGTTCGCTGTCGTCGCCGTCTGGAAGATCACCGGTGCGCCCCTGCTTTGCCTCAGCCTGCTCCTGTCATTATTTGGAGAAATAAAAGTATATAATTACTTTGTGCCAAATGCCTTTAAAACTATTGTCATTAAAATGATGAGTTTTAGATGAGCTGAATTTAGAGATCTATCTAAAATCCATTTTAACTCCTTTTTGAGTAAATTCAATTTCTATAGAATCATCAAAACATATACTTTCAAATTATAAAACAAAAATATATGCTTACTATCACATACCCAGATCCTAGGGTTAAGTAAAATGCTGTCAAGACAAAACTAGGAGTGAAGACCTCCTATTTTCTGACCCAAAAATTTTCATTTCAACCTAGGTGAAGTAGTCTAAACCTAATGCATGATTAAAACTTTGAGAGTAAAATAAAACTTTTTCAAACTTAAACATTGACCACTTATATCTGTAAGCATGCATATGCGTAAAACATCTTTTGATAAGTAAGTCCTTTGCACATCTGGATTTTTGAACCCTCATCTCATTATAGTTGCATCCCCCTAGCCTAAGAAAAATTTGTTGAGAACCCTATGGCCAAATTAGATACATGAACATAGAGGGAACGCCTAAACAAAGAAAAGTTACCCCCATGTTCTAATTTAATTCCTATGGGATAAAATCAAGGGAAAAATTTCATGTAGGCACTAAAAGTTGTGAACAACCCATATATAATTTTTGAACAACTAAATGGTTAGGTTTGATGCCCCAAACAAATTAAACAAAACAGTAATATAATGGGCAAATTATTAATCCTAATCGGCTAAAACCAAGTATCACCCAAAAGTGAATTAAAGTGCACATAAAGTAATATAGGTAATAATTTATTCAAATAGTAGGTTAAATACCATAATTAAATAAAATTTTTCTAGAATTTTTCTGGACTGTTTGAACCCTCTAAAAATTCAAACAAAATTTAAAATACCCAAACTTTATTGAATTTGTAAGCAAACCATAAGTGATCTTTGAGTGAAACCAAAGACAATGGGTTCTACGTCTACTTCCCTATCTAAAGAAAAATTTCCATTAATTTACCCAAACCACACAATAAAACTATAGAGCTGCAAAGTCAAGGGTGGAAAAATAAATCGAAATTACCTTCAAAATTCAAGTGCACCCAGATACCTATTGCTCCTCCACTTCTCTGCCTAGGTTAACACGGGATGGACCCATTTGGCAGCGCCTGCAGCTAGCTTCCACTTGGTACCTTTTCTCCCCACCGCCGAAGAACGCGGGAGCACGGCCGACCGCGGTCAGAAGACCGACGCCGCGTGGCCTTGAGGTGTCAACGCCGCACGAACCCTCTCTGCCCTGCAAAACCTTCCCACCTCGATCGCCAAACCTCACTCTGTACCCCGGAGCCGAGCAAACCAAGAGAGGAAGCCATAGTCTCACCATTTTCCCTCTCCTTCAGCTGTCGCCAAGGAGCCATGGTCATCCCTCTCTTCTTCGCGGTCCTTAATCTCCACACCGTGCCGAGCATTTTCGCTGTTGACACCATTCTTTTTCGTCCATGGTAGCTGTGGGAACACCGTCACGTCCCACCGAAGCCGGGAGGGCGTACGGAGCGTCGCCGCCACACCCTCGACGTTGTTTCGGCCAATGTAGGCCAAAACCGGCCGAACCCTTGCGCCACCGTCATCGCCACGACTCCAGGAGCCAACACCCCGAAGGAATCGACCCGAGGTACGGTATATCGACATTGTCTTCCCCAAGTCTAGCCGGGAGCCACTGCCATTGAATCTCGCCTTTTCGATGAGCCATTGTCTGATTGTTTGCACATAGACCATCTTAGGGACCACACTGACCTCGCGACCATCTTTTCTCACCGAAACATCAACCGGGTTGAGCTGTCGCCGTGAAACCGACACCGCGTGCCACTGCTGAGTCGTCCTTCATGTCATCAGGACCACCCAAGCTTCGCCAAGCCTTTTGCACTCTCGGGTAAGTACCTAAGACCCTTGTAGATGCCCACACATGCATTGTCTCGGCACACTTTGGTCTCTAGTATAGTTGGACACAACCCTCGAACCCGCACTGCCGCCGGCGCTCGCCGCCGGCTCAATTCCAACCACCACAGTACCCGAGCCACTACCAAAATGTTCGCAATAGGACACTCCATGTTTCCTCTTTTGGTCACCTCAGCTGAAAAGCCGCCGTTCACCGTCGGCGAGGGGAAGAAGGACTCCGGTCGCCGGAGCTCTGCCTCCTTCCCTCTCTCTGTCTCGCTGACAGCCGCCCCCCCCTTTCGGGCGCCAAAACCACTCTCTCAAAAACCAAGAGACACCAACATGTGGACCCCCCTATACAATAAAATTTGAAAACAAAGAGCAGTAGGCTAAACGTTTTGACTGAAAACTCGAGACACTTATAAAATCCATATAAAATTCATTTGAACATATTTTTGAATGGGACAAATTTATGTAGATTCCCTAAGTAGTGAACTCTACTACAGAACTATAAAACGTGGATCTCACTGCACAAGATTTTGCCCCAAAAAATTAGATAAGACAGACCATACATACACAATGTGCAAACTTGTAAAATCCCTAGAAAATTCAAATTAGCCTCAATTTAAGCAAACCCAAATCTTGTAGGTTCCTCATCTCACCCTCTCTGACCTGGGGAAATAAAAAGGTATACTTTCCTTGAGTCAGATGTTGGTAAAACAAATTTAGGGAAAATGATACACTTTAGGAAAACTAATCTTTAGGGATTTATTTAAAATTCATACTATCTCCTTTTTGTATGAACTTAAGTTCTGTAGACTCACCCGAATATGTACTTTTGAAATGTTAAATAAAAATATATGGCTTCTGTATAGTATAATCTCTTAAAGTAATTATAACTGAAACTAATGATTTAATGCACCCTCCTACATGTAAAAATTGAAGAAGATTCAATTTTAAATTCTTTTAAGTGAAATAAGTTTCTATAAAACCAGAGATTAATGAACTTCTATTTTGTGAAATAAAAGATAGCAACTCATACACTGGATATATAGTAAAAACCATAAATAGAAAACCTAGGTGCTAAACAAACTAAGAACCATGTATAGAGGTATATGTATGTACATGCATAATCCCTGTAAGAACACGAATTTGATCCTAGCTCTCCCTAAATTGGAATAGGATATGATGGACCAGTAGAGTCACGTTTCCATCTCAAATTACCGAAGACATAGCGCGATTAGCTCTATAAGCAAGACATGAATCAATACGTTAGCCACCTACCACAGTAACCTTTCTTAGTATAGAAGATATACTTAGAGAAGCAGTTTAGACTCTAAAATCTTTTTGTTAAGGACCAAATTTGGTAAGCAAATCCCCAAGTTTGAAGCCAGGGTTGAAGCAGAATCGAGGGAGCGCATGGTTCTCGGAAACGGAGTCTGCGTTGGCTAAGTCCGAATCGGCTAAGGAGTCAGTCGGCTGAGTCCGAGTTGGACACGGTAGCCGATATAGCCGATTCCGATTGGGTGAGTAGACAAGACCAATCCCAAAAGAAAAGCGTGAAGATAATCATTAGATTCGGTTTTCAAGTGCTTCAAAGATATTGCCATCTACGGATAACGTCCTACAACAGCAATTGTATCTTCAAATTAGGATGTTTTTGTATAGTTTCCTTATAGATAATGTCAGTTTGTTTTAGAAATATCTATAATTCAATATGTAATAGGAATCGTGTCTGTTACGGACTCATTGTGTGTCCGGGTATAAATACGACCCGAGACCATGTAATTGAGAACAACACACAACCAATACAATCTCGACGCATCGTCACCTTTTACTTTTTACTTGCAATCTCGACAAGTTCTTGCCTTGCATTGGGCTGCATTGTGTTTCGATCTCTGAGCAAGGTAATTCCTTGTTGCAAGTTGTTTGTGCTATCGGGGTTAGTGCTTCCATCGTCATGACACTCTGATCTCGTTATCATGAATTGGTTAATTTATCATATACGTCATATAATCTGGTTCAATGCCTAGATCTAATCCACGATCGGTTGGCGTCTCCTTGAAGATAACAACTGACAGGATTAGATCTTAGGATTGATTTATATTATATGGCATATCCACCATCTTGAAAGGTTTATATTAGCTTATATAGATTTCATGCTTCTTTTTATACTTAATGCTGCATCAGTTTGATCTATTAAGTCGCTTTTAGAATCATATAGATATATACGGCTCAGTGACTTCTATTAGAGAGAGTATCGGAGTTTCAGCCGATCTTACCTGTTTTAGCCACCTTATATGTTTTATTACTGCTAGATGTGTTAGAGCCGCCTTTTATATTAAGATCTTACTTCAGTTAAATCTGCTAAGCCTGGTATTAATCTGTTAAGTCATCTTAATAGCCGATTGATCCTTGTTTAGTGTATTTAGCTTGAAATAATATCTTAGTTATAAAACTGTATCGGAGTACTAGCCGATTCACATTAGATCTACGACATCAGCTAAGCTATAAATATATATAATTACGGTTCTAATGTACTTTTAGATGCAAGTGATTTATACTGTCTCGGTATACTACCGATCTATCCCAATCACTTAGTCTAAATGTGCTTTGGAATAGTAATTATGTATTATGGATATCTATAGCCGATCGAGTAGGATCTAATCATAATTTAATTATCTATTCTTTGTTTCTTCTTGGTTACAGGATCAAACCAACTGGCACGCCCTATACACCGAAGGCAATCCAATTTGGACCTGCACTAGAGCTAAGCAAATCTCTCAGGCCAGTGCGTGAAAAAATTTCTCATCAACACGCTTTTGGCACGCCTGGTGGGACTCTTGCAGCACTAGAATCAGGAACAATGGTCGACATTAGGACTTCGGATATTGATTAGGATAACATCATCCCGGTCATGCTGGATAAGCTGACTCCGGAACAGAAGGCTGAGATTGAGGACATGATGAATAAGTTGCAGAATCAATATCTGCACTCCTTTGTCTAGACTCGGTCGGGTATTGTCGTCCAGAAATACAAGATAAAGTTTCCAGGAGAAGACGAGCCTGAGCCGAGCCCCAGCAAGGACAAAGGGAAACAAAAGATGGAGGAGATCAAACAGGAAGAAGAAGGCTCAGAGCTCCACACACTGCAGGACAGAATCGACTCAGCCGTCCACCATGCTCTTACCAACCAGTCCGGGATACTGGTCAACACTTTGAATAACATGATCAGCACAGTGGAGGACTCCATAATAGCCAAGCAACTACCAAGGGGCCCAGTTTTCTTCCCCGATGGCCGATTCCCTGGTTACAGGACCCTGTCAACACAAGGACTGTCGATTCCTCCTCCAGGATAGCCGATTGCCCCAGGATCGGTCCCCATCCAGCCGAATGTCCAATCATCGGCTACAAGGCTGCTACCCAAGGTTTTGATCAGGCAGCAACCTCAGTATTCGTGCCACGAAGTCCCGACGGTATCCCAGGACCAAGTGGAGGCCATGATCAACGCCAATCGGCAACCCCTCACCAACAAAGCGTCAATTGGCAATCATACACGGGGTTCCCCTCAAAACCCAATTGGTGCGCAGCTTCCCGTGAACAACAACCTCCAGTATTGCCGTAGCAGCCTCCTGCCATGCCTCAGCTCCCACACCAATATCCAGGGGGCAACTTCAGCCAATATTATCAGCCTCATTCACCCCAGATGCAGTATCAACACGCTCCATTCAGTATGATCAGTACGAGCCGATACAACACCATCGAGCTCAGGAGGCACAACAGCAAAACAAGCCTTGGGCCGATCTGATAGCTGACATAATGCGAGATCGGTTCGGCGTCAAACCAAAGGACTCTGGCAACATGTACCGGTACCCCTATCCGGAGTACTTTGAGAAGGTTCCTCTGCTGAACCGGTACAAGGTGAAAGATTTTTCAAAATTCTCTGGGCAAGACAACGTTTCAACATTTGAACACGTCAGCCGATTTTTGGCCTAATGTGGAGAGGCATCGGCTACGGACGCGCTCAGAGTGAGGTTATTTCCACTCTCGCTATAAGGATCGGCTTTCACGTGGTTCTCTTCTCTTTCCTACAACTCAGTACAAAGTTGGGCCGATCTTGAGAAGCAATTTCATCGCTACTTCTACTTCGGCACCCATGAGATGAAGCTGTCAGATCTCACAGGCATTAGGCAGAAACACGACGAATTGGTTCAAGACTACATCCAAAGATTTTGAGATATGAGGAACCGATGCTACAGCCTGGTGTTGTCCGATTCACAATTGGCCGATTTAGCCCTTCAAGGTCTTCTAGCGTCCATCAGGGAGAGGTTTTTGGCCTAGAATTTTGAGAGCCTAGCCCACTTGGCTCAAAAGATTATAGCGCATGAACAACGATTCCAGGAGGCCAAGAAGGTTTTCAAGAAAATCAGCCACGTCGCCTACGCCTCAGAGTCTGATTCAAGCGATAGCGACGCCGAAGTGGCAGTAGCCGAGTGGGCCAGGGCAAAAAGACCATCACCTATCAATGGGTCAAAAATTCTGCTAAAGAAGAGAAATACAACTTTGACATTACAAAAGCCGAACAAATTTTTGACTTGCTACTTCGGGAGAAGCAGATCCAACTCCCGGCCAATCATGTCATCCCATCGGTCGAAGAGTTGAAGAAGAAGAAATACTACAAATGGCACAACACCGGCTCCCATAGCACCAACGATTGCAAAGTGTTCCGCTAGCAGATAAAATCGGCTATAGAGGCCAGGAAAATCAAATTGGAAGATCCTAAGAAGCCGATGAAGGTTGATGGGAACCCTTTTCTCGTTAACATGGTTTGTGTCGGTCGCTGATCGGCTGATCATCATCCCCAAAAAACATATAGCCTAGTCAGATTCGTGAAGAGACATGAAGAGAAAGAGACAGGTAGGGTCTACAAAGTACATCCAAGGAGATACAATCGGCAAGATGAGACTCATCATCGGCAGCGTGATTGCTTCGATCCCCATTGGAGCTGCGACTTCTTCAGGTTTTGCTGGGATCAGGGGATGAGGCTACCATCACTCCAAGATTGCCCGACATGCAGTGGATACGAGGATGAACTAGCTGAGAGCTCTAGCCAATTTATACCCATGGCAGTTCGGTTCAATCAATGGAAAATGCATGTTCATCAAAGGCTAGGCCCCATCCATCAAGATTTCATCAAGGAGGACTTAGAGGACGACGAAGAACAAGCTGCCAACCCTCAATGGTGTCCTTCCAACACGTTTACGAAAACACAAAAGCGGAAGGTACAACGGCTAAAGAGCGAGGGTCGGCTGAAAGATGTCCAGGCCGAAATCAACTATCGGCTGAAAAAGAAAAAGGAACAAAACTGCCCAAAGAGGCAATGGCATGTAAAGGACAATGCTGTCGCAGCCGATGAGGACCCAGCTAACCAAGCGAAAAGAAAGGCCAAGGGAAAGGCAGTAGCCGCTGCGTCGGTCAATATGGTTTTTGTGCTACTGGCCGAATTTGAAGTGGCCCATGCCGACGCAGACGTCGTAGAAGAGTCATCGGCTACACTTATGTTATTGTTAACTACCAAATTTGGTAATAAAATCCTTAAGCCCAAGCCGAGATTGGAGCAGAATCTGATCGGGGAAGTGGTCTACGGAGAAACTGAGACCGCGTCGGCTACGATTCAATCGGCTGTGAAACCAGTCGGCTAAGGCCAAATCGGCTGGGAACAGTCGATAGCCGATTCAGATTCATAAAGGAAGATGGGACTATTTTCGATGGAAAGCTTGGAGATAAATAGTAGATTCGGTTCCATAGTGTGCGTTAAAGATATTGCCATCTACGAATAAAGTCCTGTAACGGCAATTGTATCTGTAAATTAGGGATTTGTTTAGATATTCCTATTATAATGCAGCATGGGACCATGACCCGGGATATTTTCGTATTTTGAGTAGTAGATTAGATGGAAACCGTGGTTTATACGGATAATGTTATTCTTGGGTATAAATAGGACCCGAGACCCTTGTAAATAATCAATCACAATCAATACAATCTCGGTGCATCGCCTCTCATTTTTTTAGACGAGTTCTTGATCTGGCTTTGGGCTGCATCGATTCGAACCCCGAATAAGGTAAATTCTCATCATTTAGTACTTTAATTTGTCAAATCTAGTGCTTACATCATTATAACACTCTAGGTTTAATGTTATAAATTGCGCAAGTTGTCATATACGGCATATAATCTAGAACAATGTCTAGATCTATCTTGCCATCGAATTGTTCTTCTCAGGAAGCAGTAGCCGATAGAGATATATCTAAATGTTAGCCTAGATTATATGTTGTATCCACCGTCTTGAAGGGTTTACATCGGTCCATATAGATCCAATGCTATCTTTTTGTACTTAGTGCTGCATCATTCATGATCTATTAAGTTGCTTTTAGAAGTATTATGATCTATTTGGCTAGATGTAAATTTATAGAGACAGTGCCGGGGTTTCAACCGGCCTTACCTGTTTTAATATGTCTTCAGTATCATTTACTATTAGATCTATTAGAACAACGTCTTATATTAAGATCTCAATCTAGTTAAATGCCTTAAACCAGTATCAGTCCGTTGGCATCAGCCGACAGCCGATTGATCTAGGTTTTACGCATTTAGATCAGATCGATATCTTTTTATAAGATATATCGCAGTATTAGCCAATTCACGTTAGACCTACAACATCGGCTAGGTTATGAACGCATATATTTATTATCTTGATGTATATTTAGGTTAAGTGATTCATACTGTCTCGGTATAGCTGATCTATCCCAGTCACTTAGTTTAGATATGCTTCGAGAAAGCAATTATATGCAGGTTGGTTTCCTGAGCCGATCCGGTAGAGTCTAACTTTAACCTTAACGCTTGTATCTGTTTATTCTTATTGGTTAGCAGATCAAACCAATTGGCACGCCTGTTCACATCAGACAGCCGAGAAAAGGACCTGCACTAGAGCTAAGCAGATCTCCCAGTCCAGCGCGTGAGAGATTTTTCTCATCTACAGTTATCCCCAAAGAAAGCAATATTCAAAAAACCTGAGGGGACTGAGTATCGGAACCTTAAGCCATTGTACGTTAAAGGATTCATCAATGGAAGGCCAATGTCTAAAATGTTGGTCGATGGAGGAGCCGCCATCAATTTAATGCCCTATGCTACCTTCAGGAAGCTGGGCAAAGCAGCCGATGACCTGATAAAGACAAATATGGTGCTCAAGGATTTAGGCGGGAACCCATCGGAAGCCAAGAGCGTCCTTAACATCGAGCTAACCATCAGTAGCAAAACCGTGCCCACTACATTCTTTGTCATCGACAGGAAGGGATCGTACACCTTGCGGCTAAGAAGGGACTGGATCCACGCCAACTGTTGTATCCCTTCGACAATGCATCAGAGTTTAATCCAGTGGCAAAGCGGCAAGATTGAAATCGTGTCAGTCAACAGGTCAGTAAACATCGCCAATGTCGATTTGACCTTATGGGAAATCGATGGCATTGATTGCCTGTCTGGCAAAGTTTGGGAGGCCGATTTTCTGAAGGTGTCTGATTCTGATATACAACCAATCGGAAACAAAGAGCCCCAATTATTACTTTGAGGGCGTCGTGGAGGGCTTGAGCGTCTACACCAAAGACACCGTGGATGATCTGGATGGCAAACTCGGGCAAGGTTTTATGTCGGCCGACGAACTTGAAGAGGTTGATATAGGTCCAGGAGATACGCCTAGGCTGACATATATTAGTAAAAATCTTTCTTCTTATTTTAGAACCAAGCTTATTGATTTATTAAAGGAATATAAAGATTGTTTTGCTTGGGAATATTTTGAGATGCTTGGTCTTAGCCGATCAATTATTGAACATTGGCTCCCTATTAAGCCAGGGTATTGGCAATACAAACAGTCTCCTAGGATGTTTAAAGCCGATATGTATGATGCAATTAAGGCCAAAATCACTCGGTTGTATGATGCTGGTTTTATTCGGCAATGCCGATACGTAGAGTGGGTTTCCAACATAGTTCTAGTGATTAAGAAAAATGACAAACTTAGGGTGTGCAACGACTTTAGATATTTAAACATGGAAACCCCTAAGGACGAATACCCTATGCCAATAGTCGATTTGCTCGTTGATGTAGGCTCGGGACACAAAATCATAAGTTTTATGGATGGCAATGCTGGATATAATCAGATCTTTATGGCCGAGGAAGATATTTATAAGACTGCTTTTAGGTGTCCAGGTGCAATCGGCTTGTATGAATGGGTCGTTATGACTTTCGGTTTGAAAAATACTGGGGCTATGTATCAGAGGGCCATGAATTATATTTTTCATGACTTAATCGACCTCTTGGTTGAAATCTACATTGATGATGTTGTTGTCAAATCCAAGGAAGTCGAAGACCACATAGCCGATTTGAGAAAAGTCTTGGAGAGAACCAGAAAATATGGCCCAAAAATGAACCCCACGAAGTGTGCTTTTGGTGTATCGGCTAGCCAATTCTTGGGTTTTCTTGTTCACGAGAGGGGGATTGAGGTAACACAAAGAAGCATCAACGCTATCAAAAGCATTCAGCCTCCGCAGGACAAGAAGCAATTGCAGTCTTTGATCGGCAAGGTTAATTTCATCAGTCGTTTCATAGCCAATCTATGTGAGAAGATGGAACCATTTACACCTCTGTTAAGGTTGAAAGCCGATCAAACGTTTACTTGGGGGGCAGAGTAGCAGAAGGCTTTGGACAACATAAAAAATTATCTAAGCTCCCCTCCAGTATTGATCCCTCCACAAAAGGGAGTGCCGTTCAAGTTATATCTATTAGCCGACGAGATGTCTATCGGCTCTGTTTTAATCCAAGAATTCGAAGGAAAGGAGAAAACAATATTCTATCACAGCACGATACTTTTGGATGCAGAAACAAGGTACTCTCCGGTGGAAAAATTGTGCTTTTGCCTATATTTTTCCTATACGAAGTTGAGGCATTATTTGTTATCCAATGAGTGCACAATAGTCTGCAAAGCCGACGTGATCAAATATATGCTATCGGCTCCAGTTCTAAAGGGGCGAGTTGGTAAGTGGATCTTCGCATTGACAGAATTTGAATTGAGGTATCAAGCCTAAAGCAGTCAAAGGGCAGGCTATAGCCGATTTCATCGTCGAGTATAGAGACGACTCAATCGGCTCAATTGACATAATGCCACGGACTCTAACTTTCGATGGATCGACCGCACACATGGATGTGGCATAGGCTTGGTAATCATCTCACCTAGGGGGGCAAGTTTTGAATTTGCTTTTACAATCATGCCTCATGCTACAATAATCAAACTGAGTATGAGGCTGTTCTCAACGGTCTACAGCTGTTGAAGGAAGTCAAAGCCGATGCCGTGGAAATTATGGGAGATTCACTATTGGTCATCAGCCAGTTATCAGGAGAGTATGAGTGCAAAAACGACGCGCTGATGGTCTATTATCAAAAATGCCGAGAGTTGATGAATAATTTTCGGCTAGTTACATTAAAATATATCCCTAGGGAGCAGAATTCAGAGGTAAACGATCTGGCTCAGGGGGCATCCAGCTATAAGCCGATGACAAAGCAGGTCAAAGTAGAAATCGGTATGGTGTTCATAGTTATTTACAAAATCCTTCTCAGCTGGCTTCAAGGAAATTGCGCTATAAGGCTTTACGATATGTTCTGCTCGATGACGACCGATATTATCGGACGATTGATGGTGTGCTACTCAAATGTCTAAGTGCTGATCAAGCCAAGGCAGTCATGGGAGAAGTGCATGGAGGTATCTGCGGCACTCATCAATCGGCTCACAAAATGAAATGGCTACTTCGGAGAGCTGGGTATTTTTGGTCGACTATGCTGGAGGACTGCTTTAAATATTATAAGGGGTGTCAAGACTGTCAAAAGTTTGGGGTTGTCCAGAGGGCACCAGCATCGGCTATGAACCCAATTATCAAGCCTTGGCCATTTCAGAGGATGGGGAATCGATATGATCGGCCAGATTAATCCACCCTCAAGTAAAGGACACAAGTTTATATTGGCAGCAACCAATTATTTTACCAAGTGGGTGGAAGCAATTCCTTTGAAGAAGGTTGACTCTGGGGATGCAATCGAGTTTGTCAAAGAACATATCATTTACAGGTTTGGTGTAACACCCTGAAAATCGGGGATTTAAAAATCGAAAACTAAAATTTGGGACTTACAAAAAACTTTTGGTATTATTACATCTCGTCGTGTTTATCGCCTCCTATCTATAAGTTTTGTCGCGTGATATAGATAAAATAAAAATATTTAAAGAATGAAAAGCCGAGGAGTTTCAAATCCAAAAAAGAAGAAAATTTAAAAATAAAGATCCAAAATAAACAAAACAAAATTTATTAATTATAAAAAATATATAGGAAAGTCTAGGGTTGATTTTGAATCATAAATCATATTTTGGAAAAGTTAAAATATAGATTTGAGGGAATAATATATAAGACTTGGGAATCTATAAAAATTATTTGAAAAGTATATAATTTTGGTATAAACCCTAAAATAGTGATTGAAAAGTAATTGATATCCAAATATGAATAAAAAAAATATTTAGAAAAGAAAATATGAAGTTGGGAAAGTAATTTTAATCAAAAAAACTAGCTTTTAAATTTAAAAGAAAAGAATAAATTAGGGATGAAAATATATTTGAATATTGAAAAGTGGGGGAAAAATTTGAAAATGTATTTTTAAATAAATTTTGGGAATATTAGAATTTGTTTTGAATTTTTAGAATGAAAGGAAAAAGAATTGGGAAAATGGGAAAGTAATTCGAGGAAAATAGGAAAGAGCACTTGTTCATTGTTGGCCACGTGTTCGACCCGGCCCCCACCGCGCCACTGCGCGCCGCGCGTCGTGCGCCGGTCGCGCCACCCCATCCCCACCCGGGCCACGCTGCGCGCGCGGTGCACTCTGTCGGCCACGCCACGCACGCACCGACCCGCCGCGCGCCCCCGTTGCCGCACGCCGCGTCGCCGTCCTTGCGCCGCTGCGGCAGCCGCCGTGCCGCGCGCCGGCCACCGCCGCCCTCGTGGTCGCGCCGCCCGGCCCCTTCCCTCGTGCGCGCGTGCCCGCGCCGCGCGCCGACCGGCCCTCTCCACACGCGCCACGCGCCGACGCGCGTGCCCGCGCCGCACGCCGCCGACCCCCTCTCGTGCGAGCTCGTGCGTGCGCTGCCCGACCCCCATCTTCCCTCCGGCCACGCCTATAAACGGCGGCCCAAGCCCTCCCTCTCCTCACCACCGATTTCCCTCCTTCCGCAGCAAGCCGCGCCGCCGCCGGAGCTCCGTCGCCACGCCATTGCCGCCGCCGCTTCGCCGGTGCCGCGTCGCCACCCACGCCGTTGCGCCTCCAACAGTAAGCCGCCCTTTTTCTTCCCCCTTAGCCAACCACCGCCGCACGCCGTCTTCCCACCATCGCCGGCCGAGCTGAGGGGAGAAAACAGAGAAGAGGGAGAGAAGAGAGTGAACAGAGGGAGGAAAGGAAAAATAGAGGAAGGAAAAAAAGAGAAAAGAAAAAGAAAAGAGAATAGGAAAGGAAAAAAAGGAGAAAAATAGAAAAAAAAGAAAAATTTTGGAAAAAATTAGGAAATTTTTTTTAAAGATATTTTAGGAAAATCTCTGGGCAAAATGACATATTTTCTTCAAAACAAATTTGGTTTCCAAAAATCATTCGGGACCGATTATTAAACATGTTTTCCAAATTATTTAATCATAGCATTCATTTATCCTTCAAAGAAAATTATTATGTCTTAAACTTATCTCCAAAATATTATTCTTGATCTATATATTTGCTAGACTTAAAACCTAGATTATTAATATAATACTTAGCTGCCTTGATTATTTTTGGGATCGATTAGGTCGTACTATCCGAAACTTATTGATTGTCGCATAATTTATTCATTTGGGATTTTGTTTACGACTTAGTTCATCATCACTAATATTTATCATATAGATTTTCTAAAAGTCAGAAATTCAACTGATATACAAGTCTAGCTTCTATCAATTAATTTCGATTTAGATTATTATAAACCCTAGGACTTCACGAACCAAGAAATAATTCGATGAAATTGAAAGATAATCACTTTCTTTTATTAATTGAATCATCAACTCTAATATTTCTTAAGCTTTAAGCATGTTAACCTAAAATAAATATCACATCACACTTAACCAAATCGATGGATCGCAAAACTTCAAACTATTCTAACTCGCCCGTCTTAACTCGGTTTCTAGCCAAACTCAAACGTAAAATTCGTTTAACACCATAGATTCGTCTTAGGAGCCGCTTTTGCAATTTATTTGGCTTTTAATTGGATTTTATTGAATTCTAAACGAATTCAATCCTTCCTTTTCGCACGTATGGTTAGCATCCGAAGAAGCAAGCGCTGACTACGCACAAGACCCCGTTCAACAAGTGTGCGAGCAAGGCAAGTCAACACATCCCTTTTGAACATATTGATCCTACTTTGTGAAATGGTGTTGTTTTCAATTACAAATTGCATGCTATACACAAATGAGTTACCTATTCTTGATATATCCTTCCTTGATATTGAATACCCTTAGAAATATTCTTTGTAAACCTTTGATGTGATGCAACCGGAGGTTATATTCGGTAAAATGCTTAGCCACACTTATACTAGATTCTTGCATACTCATGATTTTACAAATAAGCCTCGTGCTTGGGAAACTATCTTGGGAAGATCGTTGAGACACGGCAAGTGGAGACATGAGCGCCACGTTGCCTTGATCATGTTGGAAATGGCTTTGATGAAAAATGAAAATACAAAGCAATGTTTTTAGACTGGGGCGGATGGATGGATTTGGGTGGATTCCGGGAAAGGCTAGTACCGTCCCTGGTCAATTAAGGACCGAGCCATGAGATTACAACTTAGAACGAGCCAGTACGACCGTACTTCTCGAATGGGTATAGACCTAGCTGATTAAATATCCGAGCAAAGGCAGTATCCTTGCATAGTAGGTTCAGGTGTTGGCGTTGAGGTAAGGGCTTGCCGGTGGGGGTGCACCACTGGTGGGTGCCTGGACGAAAGTTAAGGGCCTACCGGCAGGGGGTGTACCACTGGTTGGTACGTGGGCAGAGATCAGGCATGCGATCAACACGAAGAAATGAAGACATGAAGAAAAGGACATGAAGATGTAAAGTCCAAGGATAGATCAATTCTTTCTCTTACCCCGGGAACGCCAGAACTCCTCTCACTGCTAGGAAATGACGGCTAGAGTGCATGAGGGCTTAAGTTCATGGAGCGGGTACTGCCAAAGTGAGGTTATCGAAAGGCTTTGCCGTGACCGTCCCATATAGAGGGATTTAAGCTCATTCAATGAGTAGTTGCGGAGTACGGGTAAAGTGTACATCCACTGCAGTGTGAATGAATCAATCTATTCGAATAGCCGTGCTCGCGGTTAATGAGCGACGTGACAAGCTTTTCCCGTGGCTAGACTCATAAATTTTAAAATGATGGGTGGGATTGCATAATGATTTTACGTGCTGGGAAACCAACTTCTCTATCTGGTAGAAGGGGGAAGACACCCCCAGAAAACCATAACGAATCGGAGGCGGGAAGCTTTCCTTGGGATCACAATGGATGATGGACAGAACCGTCGCCGACTTAATATACTATGGACCTGAAACCTGATCGGGCTAGATGTTAGGTTTGTGAAATGATTTGTGAAAATTGGCTTTGCGCAAATAAACCATAGCCATCCTTTGAATGACCCTATCATGTGTATCATTCCGTGTTGGCTTGCTGAGTACGTTGGGTACTCACCCTTGCTATACGCACAAACCTCCAGATGAAGGAGATGAGGAAGACCCGTACACATACTACTAGGAGGAATGAAGACAATGTAGCGCAACAGGTCTTAGTCCCCAGTCGTTGCCTGTGGCAATCGACATGCTGCTGCCTTCCGTCTGCTATCTTATCTAATTTCTGTTTCCGGTTGTATCTGGACCGGTAGGTACTATATGTATTGGATATTGCCTTCGGGCCTATTATTGTAATAATTTTGATGTAAGGCTATTCGTGCACTTTGCACCTGGTAATTCAGAACTATATTCGTGGGTACCGAACTACTCGATCCATGGATAAGGTACTATGAACACGAATGATTCCCGTCCTCAAAAACGGGGGTCTACATTTGGTGTCCCTCAAACCATCACAACCAATCAGGGGTCTATCTTTGTCTCAGACGAGTTTGTTCAGTTTGCCGACTGCATGGGAATCAAGTTATTAAATTCTTCACCATATTATGTTCAAGCTAATGGACAGGCAGAAGCCTCTAACAAGAGTTTGAGCAAGTTGATAAAGAGGAAGATCTCGGAGTATCCAAAGCAATGGCATAGCCTATTGGCCTAATCATTGTGGGCTCATCGGATGACCTGTCATGGATCAATCCAAGTGCCTTCTTACAAGTTAGTCTATGGACATTGTGGACCCCCGGTTTTGAGTCGGGAATCTTTCGTGTTCATAGTACCATTTCCCTGGATCAAGTAGTTGGTACCCACGGATGCGGTTCGGATAATCAAGTGCGCATGCACGAATAGTCTTACAATACCATTATTACATAAATAGGCCCAAAGGCATTGTTCATCCCACGGGACCTTATGGTCCGAATACAATATAAAACAGAGTTTAGATAAGGCGCGGAAAGAGGCGGCTTGTCCATTGCCACGAGCAACGACCGGAGCTAAAGTCTAATATGCGCCGTCGCCCTCGTCCTCCCGGTGGTAAGCATATGGATCCTCGGCTCTTCAACTCCATCACTGGAGGTTTGTGCGTATAGCAAGGGTGAGTACCAACCGTACTCGCAAGTCAACACGAAATTGATGCATATGACAGGGTTATTCAAAGAGCATGGCTAGGGTTATCTTTGCGTAAAGCCGGTTTCGCAATTCTTTTCACAAGCCTACCATCTAGCCAACACAAGTTTTAATTTCATAGTTCATTAACCCGGTGACGGTTCTGTCTACCATCCATCGTGATTCCAAGGATGGCTTCCCGCCTCGTACGTCATGATTTTCCGGGAGTCCACCCCTTCTCGCATTCTCGAGAAGTTGATCCACCAACAAAATCATCATGCAAACCCATCCCAGTATTTTTAAGTTCAAAGTCTAGCCAAGCGAAAGTCTTGTCACGATGCTCAATATCCGCGAGCACGGCTATTCGAATAGATTGATTCATTCACACCGCGGTGGATGTACACTTTACCCGTACTCCGCGACCGCCCATCAAATGAGCCTACGCCTCAACACATGAGACGGTCACGGCAAAGCCTTTCGATAACCTCACTTTGGCGCACCCGCTCCATGAACTTAGCCCTCATGCACTCTAGCCGTCCTTTTCTAGCGGTGAGAGGAGTTCGCGCACCCGGGGTAAGGGAAGTCTTTTCGAGATCTTTAAGTTTAATTAACATCGGTTCAATCCCACCATTCATAACAAAGGCCGCAGCCTCATCCTCATCCCATAACCACATCACGAGAACCATCTATGCAAGGATACGCCTCCGCTCGGCTATCTAGTCGCTAGGTCTATACCCATTCGAGAAGTACGGTTGTAGCGGCTCGTTTCCGGCTATCTCATGGCTCGGTCCTTAATTGACCAGGGTCGGCACTTGCCTTTTCCGGAATCCACCCAAATCATCCAGCCGCCCGATCTAAAACATTTGTTTAGTACTTCAAATTTTCATCAAATGTAATTCATCATGGTCATGTGGCGCTCATGTCTCCACATGCCGAATCTCAACTACCTCCCTAAGGTAGTTGCCCAAGCACAAAGCTTTTTCATAAAGTCATGAGTATGCATAAATCTAAGTATAGCATGGCTAAGCGGTTTACCGAAGTTATGCTTCGGTTAGTTGTATCACATCGTGAGTTACAAGGAGTAATTCTAAGGGTGCTCAATAGCAAGGAATGGCACAACAAGTATAGGTATCGGGGTAAAGCATGCACGTTTAGAGTGTAAAATAACATCATTTCGCAATTGGGATCAATATGTTCAACAGGTGTGAAGACTTGCCTTGCTCGTACGCTTCTTGAGTGGGGTCTCTGCGCGGGTTAACGTTCGCCTCCTCGGTCGCTAATCATACGAGCGAAAAGGAAAAGAAAAATAGATTCCAATTAAAATCCGATAAGAACGAACGCAAAAGCATGAAAAATCATAAAGAACTCTCCCAAACCAACTTCCCTACGACCCTAATCGAATTACGGAGGATTTTATGAGGCAAATCAAATATCGAACGTATATGTCGCAAAAGGGGTGGATTGGAATTTATATGAGATAGTTTAAAATTCTTGGAAAAGATTCTAGATTTGTGAATATAAACTAAGTGAATAAATGGGCCTCACAAAGATACACAAATATTTTGGAAATTTATTAGATTAAAAGTTCAAAGTCTAAGCAAATATAACTTCATAATTATTTGCAAAGAAATTTAAAAGTAAATAAATAAATCCCTTTAAAAGGTGCAAAATCTTTGTAAATAAAGTTTTAGAATAGTTTAGAAGAGTATAAATATTTTCCTAGGATTTTAATAAGCTTATTCTTATTTTTAATCTCCTTAGAAAAATAAAAAAAAATTTCAAAAAAATTTTGCCTAAGCCGGGATCGAACTGCGCCCTTCCTTTCACTCGGCTCGGCTCAAACCACCGAGCCAGCGAGCCGTTCTCGCTCTCTCTTCCCTTTCTTTCCTTTTCTTTCTTCTTCATTCCCTCGCGAGGCCGACGCGGCGCGGCATGGCCGAACGACGGCGAGGGGGATCGGAGCTCGGCATCTAGCTAACCCTACACCATCTACATGACGCGGGAGTCCGTTTTGAGGCGCGGTTGGGCTAGGGAGGCGGCGGATTGGTGCAGCGGCGACGACGGGGCGGCGCCCAAAACAGAGGGCTCGGCGAAGGCGCACGGTGCGGCGGCACTCCGGTGACAATGCGGCCGAACCAAGGGGTCCTAGAGGATCTACGGAACACGGGGTGCTAGCTAGGGGTCGGCTTGGCCGGAAAGGGGCGGTGGTGGCATGGCGACGTGCGCACGGCGGCGCCAAACAGAGGTTCGGCGGCGCTCGTCGTCGGCGATTTCCGGCGGCTAATTGGCTCGGGAGACTTAGGGGAAATATAGCTTGGAGCACGTAGATCGTGGACGTACCTTCAATCCCGGAGGAAATCAACCGAGGGCGACGAATTTTGAGGTTTGCACCGGGCGGCCGAGTTAGGGTTCTTCCGACCCGTGCTCCGATCTCTTGCGAAATTCTAGTGCTACGATGAACGGATTTTGGGGAAAATTGGTGAGGAGCTAGATGAGACAGTGTGGCACAATTTTTGTGTTGTGAGTTTCGGCCGAGGAGTGCTATATATAGTTGACCACGCGAGCTCGAACTCGGCGGCCATGGTAGCAGAGCTAGGGTGACGCGCGAGTAGGGAAGGGGTGAGGTCGACGCACGGTGGGCATGGTTACTGCACGAGCGGGATGTCACGGTGGTACGGCGCGGCGTGGACTGACGCGGCCACAGGCGACGGCATTGACTCGGGCGCGTGCCGTGGTACGGCGAGGCGACGGTGAGCACATGCGCTGGCGTACGGGCGAACCCGGCGACGTCAGCGGCGTGGCGACGGCATGGCGCGGGTGCGTGGCTGATGCGGTGCACGGCGCGGCGGTTGTGCGAGGACGTGGTGACGCAGCGCGACGGTGCACGGCGCGACGACGCGTGGTGAGCGTGCGCGCGGCGCGGGACGTCGTCGAACACCTGCATACGCATGAACAGTGTACTTTCTCTATTTTCCCGAATTTTAAAATCCTATTTTCTTTTTCCATTTCCTTCCACTCTAAAAATTCAAAATAAATTTCAATATTTCTAAAATAATTTTGAAATTATATTTCCAAACTTTTTTCCCCCACTTTTTATTTTTCAAAATATATTTTTCCTATTTTTATTTCTTTCTTTTAAAAATCAATAATTTGGAATCTTCAAATATATTTTTTATATTTTTTAAATTCATATCTCTTTGTCAAAAATATTTTCATCTCAAATCTAAATGTTTATTACCTTTCTTCCACCGCTTAGGGTTTAAACCAAAATATATTCTCTTTCAAGAATCTTTTGCAAATCTCCAAAAGTTTTTGCGAGTTCCGATTTTCACGTTCCGAATTCTACTCCTTCGATTTTCGGGATGTTACAAACCTACCCCCTAACAATAAATCTCGTCCCGAGATTTTCTTACCGTGGCTGAATAGGTGTGGGTATTCCGTCCTCGGGAATTCTTCGCTCTCCCAGGTGGCTTCTTCTTCGGTGTGATTACTCCATTGTACTTTGTACATGCGCCATGACTTGGTTCGTGTCTTCTTTTACGCTTCGTCTAGTATCTTGATTGGATGTTACGGATAGGTAAGATCGCGTGGACTTGGATGGTTTCTAACGGGGTTTGTTCTTCGGTACCGCAGACATTTCTTCCAGTGCGATACGTGGAATACTGGGTGGACATCCGAGAGATTCTCAGCGTTCCAATTGGTAGGCCACTTCTCCCCTCCTAGCGCTTATCAGGAATGGGCCCACGTATCGTGGTGCGAGTTTTCCTTTGACTTTGAATCTCTGTGTTCCCGTAGGGGTGAGACCTTTAGATATACGTAGTCACCCTCTTTGAATTCCAATTCCCTTCGTCGAGTGTCCGCGTAGCTCTTCGTCGTGATTGAGCGGCTTGTAGTCGGTCCCGAATCGGCGAACCTTTTCCTCGGCCTCCCCGATTATGTCGGGCCCGAATACGGTTCGTTCACCGGTTTCGACCACATTAATGGGGTTCGACATCGGCGACCAAATAGAGCTTCGTTTGGCGACATCTTCAAACCGGCTTGATAGCTATTGTTGTAAGAGAACTCAGCGTACGGCAAGCATTTTCCCAATCCTTGGTGAAATCCAATGCACGGCTCTCGGCATATCCTTCGATTACTTGGTTTGTCCTTTCGTCGCCCCATCGGTGCGTGGATGATAGGCGGTCGAAAGCGAGATGACTTCCGAGTGCCTCGTGGACTTTGCTCCAAAAATGGGATGTGAATTGGGTACCACGATCCGATATGATCCTCTTTGGTACACCGTGAAGACATACGATCCTACTCATATATAGTTCTGCTAGCTTGGCACTGTTGTAGTTAGTTTTCACTGGGATAAATCTGGCAGTCTTGGTGAGCCGATCCACTATTACCCAGATGGAATCGTAGCCAGTCGTAGTTTTGGGTAGTCCCACTATGAAATCCATGCCTATCTCGTCCCATTTCCATTCGGGAATCTTGAGTGGCTGCAGCAAGCCGTGGGCGTTGATGCTCGGCTTTCACCCTTTGGCACACATCGCACATGGCTACATATTCGGCTACATCCCTCTTCATATTAGGCCACCAATATTCTCCTTTCAAGTCTTGGTACATTTTCGTGCTTCCGGGGTGTAACGAATAGGCCGATTCGTGGGCTTCCTTTAAGATCAATCCCCTCAAACCGCCTTGTTCAGGCACACAGATCCTTTTCTTGTACCACAGGATTCCCTTGTCATCCACTGAAAACTCCTGAGCGCGTCCAGCGGCCATGCGTTCCTTGATTTCCTGGGTTTCCTTATTCCCTGTTTGGGCTTCCTTGATTTGAGTTCTCAGTAGGGGTTGGATCTCCAATGAGTTCACTTCTCCGTGAGGAATCAGGTGCAGATTGAGTCTGGCCATTTCTTCTTGAAGTTCGCTGGCCATACCTCCCAATCCCATGTGGTTGCATTGGGCTTTGCGACTCAGCGCATCGGCCACTACATTTGCTTTGCCGGGATGATAATGGATTCCTAGACTGTAATCCTTGATCAACTCCAGCCATCGCCTCTGTCGTAGATTGAGATCAGGCTGAGTAAAGAAATATTTTAGGCTCTTGTGATCGGTATACACATCACAGTGGTTTCCGATCAGATAGTGTCTCCAGATCTTCAATGCGTGTACAACCGCGGCTAATTCCAGGTCGTGTGTGGGATAATTCTCCTCGTGAGGTCGTAACTGTCGCGAGGCATAAGCCACGACCTTTCCATCCTGCATTAATACTCCTCCCAACCCTTGCCGGGATGCATCACAGTACATCACGAAGTCCTTCCGGTTGTCGGGTAAGGTCAAGATTGGAGCAGTGGTTAACTTTTCTTTTAATTGGTCGAAGGCTTTTTGGCACTTCTCATTCCATTCAAACTTCTTTTCCTTCTTCAGAAGTTGAGTCATAGGTCGGGCTATCGTGGAAAACCCTTCGATAAACCGTCGGTAATAACCGGCCAAGCCCAAGAAACTCCGAACTTCTGTTACTGACTTGGGTGCCTTCCATCCCGTAACAGCTTCGACCTTGGCGGGGTCTCTCGCTACTCCTCCGCTGAAACCACGTGACCAAGAAAAGCGACTTCCTTGAGCCGAACTCACATTTACCGAACTTTGCATACAGCTGGGTGCTCTCGTAGCTTTTCCAGTACTAGTCGTAGATGCTCCGCGTGTTCCTCATCGTGTTTGGAGTAGATAAGTATATCGTCGATGAACACCACCACGAATTTGTCCAGGTATTCCATGAATACCTTGTTCATCGGTTCATAAAGTAGGCGGGGCATTGGTCAATCCAAAGAACATCACGTGAACTCGTATAAGCCGTAACGTGTAGAGAACGCCGTCTTAGGAATATCTCCGGCTCTAATCCTCAACGATGATATCCCGACCCGTAGATCAATCTTTGAGAACACCGTGCACCCTTAAGTTGATCGAATAGGTCATCGATCCGGCAGCGGGTACTTGTTCTTGATGGTTACCTCATTCAGCGATCGGTAATCCACACACATTCTCATACTCCCATCCTTCTTTTGACGAAGAGTACGGGGCTCCCAGGGAGAAGAGCTGGGGCGTACAAATCCCTTCTCTTGTAGTTCCCTTATCTGCTTCTTGAGTTCCTCTAACTCGTTGGCCGGCATTCGATAAGGTCTCTTGGATATGGGGGCGTACCGGGCATTAAGTCGATGATAAACTCTACATCGCGATCCGGTGGCATTCCGGTAATTCCTCGGGAAATACATCCGGGTATTCTTGTACTACGGGCATTCCTCCTAAGGGTAGCATGGTGAACACTCCCGCAGCTTGCTCACATAGCTTTGGGTTTTGATCCATAGTTATGCTCATCGGTGATCCCCACGGGGTGGATACCGTGACTTCCCTTCGATGCAGTCTATAATCCCATTATTCTTGGTCAACCAATCCATTCCGAGTATGACATCTATGGTGCGGGGTGATAGCACCATAAGGTTTGAGAGAAACACCACGTCCCTAATCCGTATGGGCACATTAATGCGAGGCATGGGGTACGGTTATGTCTCCCAGTGAGTGTACCAACATAGGCCTCTTAAGTGCTACTTGGTGTAGGTGGTGTTGTTTGCTTACTTGGGAAGATATGAATGAATGCGAGGCTCCGGAATCGAATAAAACTTTAACGGGTGTAGAGTTGATAGAGAACATACCCATCAATACGCTCCGGTCCTCCCGAGCTTCTTCGCCCCACATGATTCACTTGGCCACGTCGAAACCCGGTGGCGGCCTCGTTGGGTAGCGGGGTCCAGCAGACCTCGTCCCGCCGCAGGGGTGGGGGTTCCTCGGACGGGTGTTGCATTGGCGCCGGTGCGTCTGGCGTTGCGTGGTTTTGGACAGCTATTGGAGTAGTGCCCGAATTCTCCGCAATTAAAACCTCACATTCCTTCTTCCGAGCGACGGGGGTTGGTGTGGGCGTACGTAATCGAGGTGTAGCCGACGGTTGATATGGTCGGAAGCGGGAGAACGTCCGGTTGCCGGAACATTTGGCTTCCATCCGACGGAGTGGCTCCTTGGGCGTTGTGGCGTTCCCGAAATGGGTGAGCCATAGCGAGCCTCCTCTTGCGGTTATTATCCACCACTTTTTGGTCATGCTCAAGTCGGACGACCTTGTTGATGAGGCTTTGGAAACTAGTGTGATCCCGCCCGATCATTGGTCCCCTCGGTTCGTCATTTAGTCCTTCAATGAATTTGTCTATCTTTTCCTCCTCGTCTGCAGTCACGTGGCGTAACGAGCAAGCTGGGTGAACTTGTTCGGTATTCTTGTCTTGATGTGTTCCCTTGACGCAGCTGCGGAACTCGTTCTTCTTCATCCTCATTACTTGCACTGGCACGAAATTTTCACGGAATGCAGCCGTGAATTCCTCCCATGTTGGCTCGCCGGCGTTTTCGGCTCGTGTCTCCTTGTAGGTGTCCCACCGCACTCGCGGGTCCCTCCACGGTGGTTAGTAGCGAAGACAACTCTATCGGCTTCTCGGACTCGACGAGGGTTAACTTCTTCTCTATCACTCTTAACCAATCTTCGGCGTCCATAGGTTCTTCGGCCGTGGAAAAGGTGGGCGGCTTAGCTCTCATGAATTCCCATTTGATCCTCCTCGACCTCCTTGACTGTTAGCAATCGCTTGGAGTAGCCGGGTCCGCAATGCCATGACCTCCGCCGGGGTGGAGGGTTGGGTTCGGCGGGTTTTCGTTGGTTGCCGCGGCTCTGCGACGATGTGCCATCGAAGAAGGGAGATAAATTAAGAGAGCGGACTAGTTTAAGTTATAGTTCACCGGAAATTTTTCTTCAAGCTCTATCGAATGATCTTCAATCCACAGACAAGGTGAAATAATAATAAGCATACGAATTAAGACATCGCAAGGCGATGCTTAGGTTCACATATTACATAAGGGGGTACATGGACTGTACACACGCAGTCCTTCATGCCAGGATAGCAATTATATCGTCCAGCTAGATCAACTAATTAAGGGTAAACAGGAAGTGCTGCCGAGCTGGGAAGGTCCTTCCGCCTAGTCCTCCATCCATCCGCAAGAGCCGGGCGCCGGAAGTGGGTGGTCGCGCGTGAAGCAAACCGAAGTCCCCACGGCTCGGAGGTGGTGGCCTCGGGTCACGCCGAATCTTCCGACTCGGTGGCCGCGTACTCTTGCGAGCAGTCTGGCGGGTGAGGGGGCCTCCCGTGTGAGTCAAGCGACGAGGGGGAACTTCCTCCTCCATTGAGTCGGTGTCGCTAGACTCCCATTTGATCTCCATGGGCTCTGCCTCGGACTCCGTATCGGTGTAGATCTGGATGGGGTTACCCTCTCCTGATCCCGGCTCGGATGGTACTGGTATGGAGCTCGGGGTGGGTCCCATGGATGTAGCAGCAGTGGGGTCGACCGGGTATGGTGCGAGGCTCGTGCTCAACATGAAAGCTTGCTCCATCATAGCTTGGAAAGTATCAAAGCTTGCTGGAGTCATATGGTAATAGTTGTCGGGCACAGGGGCGGGATGTGATGGTAAGTGCTCGGTGGAAGGACTTGCAAGACGGGACGAGTGCGCATGTTCCTCTAGCCGGTTGATCTCGCCGTTTGCTCTTCCCGAGCTGCTCTTCCAGCTCCACCAGAGCCTCCTCGGGCCATGTAGCGGTCCGAGAGTTGCTCGTATCGAGCACCATTGGCTGCGCAAGTGATGCGCAGCATGCTTATCTGGTCTCCGCAGCCTTGGTGGCTGTTGATCGATCATTGAGGCGTGATCGCGATCGTTGATCTCGAGAAGGGCCTCCTCGTAACGCGTCTCGCTGTCTCGCCCAACGCGATAGACGCGTGACCATCGGGTTGTAACGGCGGGGGTAGCCTCCACGGTGCGATCGGATTGCCTTCTTCGCGGTAAGGATGATGCGCGAACTCGTCATTGTGAGTTCGGCACGGTGTTCCGCATTAAGGCGAAGGAAGGCCTCGCGAGCCGCATCCCGAATAGCCGCTCGCTAGGTCCCGGTGGTAGCGAGTGTGGAAGCGTAGGATGTCTCACTCCCCATGCGGGCTTCTATGGATACGGCTGCCTCCCAGCTGGATACTCCTCGGAGCCATGCCTTTTGATGTGATAAGTGGGTGGCTCGGGTATCTCAAGCACCATAGTAGGGACTGGAGTTGGACCACGAACCCCTCGTCCCGCGGAATAGTGACTTCCCAAGTTCCGTCGTGGTTTGACATCTGTTTTTACAGGCAACCTAGGGTTAGTGGGAGGGAGCTATCATAATCATTTGGTAAAAAGAAATACGATGTAGAAAAGATATATTTGCATTTTCGGAAATAATAGTTTAAAACTGATCCTACGTAGGGATATTTCCCGGAAAGAACTTCCTGTCGGTCACCCATCCCCAAATTGCCCCGGGCCAAGCACACTTAACCTTAGAGTTCTTTGGAGATGAGCTTCCGGAAAAGAAGTTGCAACTTGTTGGTATGAGTATTCTATTAATCCTATTAAGCCATGGGCCAGGATGTTACATCCACACCCCCTTAGAAGACCCGACGTCCTCGTCGGTCAACCCCAGCCAGGAACCTCCTCTCTTGGCCATGTCCGTGCGTCCAGTGCCGGCGCATGTACCATGCCGTGTCCTCTCGGGGCCCACGCGCCATGCGCACCATGGCCGCGCAACCGACCCGCCACGAGCCCCATGAAACCGTGAGGGTCGGCTCGATACACGCTCTGGACCCCGGTTTTGAGTCGGGAATCTTTCGTGTTCATAGTACCATTTCCTGGATCAAGTAGTTGGTACCCACGGATGCGCTGGATAATCAAGTGCGCATGCACGAATAGTCTTACAATACCATTATTACATAAATAGGCCCAAAGGCATTGTTCATCCCACAGGACCTTATGGTCCGAATACAATATAAAAACGAGTTTAGATAAGGCGGCGGAAAGAGGCGGCGGCTTGTCCATTGCCACAGCAACGACCGGAGCTAAAGTCTAATATGCGCCGTCGGTTCCTCGTCCTCCGGTGGTAAGCATATGGATCCTCGGCTCTTCAACTCCATCACTGGAGGTTTGTGCGTATAGCAAGGGTGAGTACCAACCGTACTCAGCAAGTCAACACAGAATTGATGCATATGACAGGGTTATTCAAAGAACATGGCTAGGGTTATCTTTGCGTAAAGCCGGTTTCGCAATTCTTTTCACAAGCCTACCATCTAGCCAACACAAGTTTTAATTTCATAGTTCATTAACCCGGTGACGGTTCGTCTACCATCCATCGTGATTCCAAGGATGGCTTCCCGCCTCGTACGTCATGATTTTCTGGGGAGTCCACCCCTTCTCGCATTCTCGAGAAGTTGATCCACCAGCGAACAAAATCATCATGCAAACCCATCCCAGTATTTTTAAGTTCAAAGTCTAGCCAAGCGAAAGTCTTGTCACGATGCTCAATATCCGCGAGCACGGCTATTCGAATAGATTGATTCATTCACACTGCAGTGGATGTACACTTTACCCGTACTCCGCGACCGCCCATCAAATGAGCCTACGCCTCAACACATGAGACGGTCACGGCAAAGCCTTTCGATAACCTCACTTTGGCGTACCCGCTCCATGAACTTAGCCCTCATGCACTCTAGCCGTCCTTTTCTAGCGGTGAGAGGAGTTCAGCGCACCCGGGGTAAGGGAAGTCTTTTCGAGATCTTTAAGTTTAATTAACATCGGTTCAATCCCACCATTCATAACAAAGGCCGCAGCCTCATCCTCATCCCATAACCACATCACGAGAGAACCATCTATGCAAGGATACTGCCTCCGCTCGGCTATCTAGTCAGCTAGGTCTATACCCATTCGAGAAGTACGGTTGTACGCTCGTTTCCCGGCTATCTCATGGCTCGGTCCTTAATTGACCAGGGTCGGCACTTGCCTTTTCCGGAATCCACCCAAATCATCCAGCGCCCCGATCTAAAACATTTGTTTAGTACTTCAAATTTTCATCAAATGTAATTCATCATGGTCATGTGGCGCTCATGTCTCCACATGCCGAATCTCAACTACCTCCCTAAGGTAGTTGCCCAAGCACAAAGCTTTTTCATAAAGTCATGAGTATGCATAAATCTAAGTATAGCATGGCTAAGCGGTTTACCAAGTTATGCTTCGGTTAGTTGTATCACATCGTGAGTTACAAGGAGTAATTCTAAGGGTGCTCAATAGCAAGGAATGGCACAACAAGTATAGGTATCGGGGTAAAGCATGCACGTTTAGAGTGTAAAATAACATCATTTCGCAATTGGGATCAATATGTTCAACGGAGTGTGAAGACTTGCCTTGCTCGTACGCTTCTTGAGTGGGGTCTCTCGCGGGTTAACGTTCGCCTCCTCGGTCGCTAATCATACGAGCGAAAAGGAAAAGAAAAATAGATTCCAATTAAAATCCGATAAGAACGAACGCAAAAGCATGAAAAATCATAAAGAACTCTCCCAAACCAACTTCCCTACGACCCTAATCGAATTACGGAGGATTTTATGAGGCAAATCAAATATCGAACGTATATGTCGCAAAAGGGGTGGATTGGAATTTATATGAGATAGTTTAAAATTCTTGGAAAAGATTCTAGATTTGTGAATATAAACTAAGTGAATAAATGGGCCTCACAAAGATACACAAATATTTTGGAAATTTATTAGATTAAAAGTTCAAAGTCTAAGCAAATATAACTTCATAATTATTTGCAAAGAAATTTAAAAGTAAATAAATAAATCCCTTTAAAAGGTGCAAAATCTTTGTAAATAAAGTTTTAGAATAGTTTAGAAGAGTATAAATATTTTCCTAGGATTTTAATAAGCTTATTCTTATTTTTAATCTCCTTAGAAAAATAAAAAAAATTTCAAAAAAATTTTGCCTAAGCCGGGATCGAACCCGCGCCCTTCCTTTCACTCGGCTCGGCTCAAACCACTGAGCCAGCGAGCCGTTCTCGCTCTCTCTTCCCTTTCTTTCCTTTTCTTTCTTCTTCATTCCCCGGCGAGGCCGACGGCGCGGCATGGCCGAACGACGCGAGGGGATCGGAGCTCGGCATCTAGCTAACCCTACACCATCTACATGACGCGGGAGTCCGTTTTGAGGCGCGGTTGGGCTAGGGAGGCGGCGGATTGGTCCGGCGACGACGGGCGGCGGCCCAAAACAGAGGGCTCGGCGGCGAAGGCGCACGGTGCGGCGGCACTCCGGTGACAATGCGGCCGAACCAAGGGGTCCTAGAGGATCTACGGAACACGGGGGTGCTAGCTAGGGGGTCGGCTTGGCCGGAAAGGGCGGTGGTGGCATGGCGACGTGCGCACGGTGGCGGCCAAAACGAGGTTCGGCGGCGCTCGTCGTCGGCGATTTCCGGCGGCTAATTGGCTCGGGAGACTTAGGGAAATATAGCTTGGAGCACGTAGATCGTGGACGTACCTTCAATCCCGAGAGGAAATCAACGCGGGCGACGAATTTTGAGGTTTGCACCGGCGGCCGAGTTAGGGTTCTTCCGACCCGTGCTCCGATCTCTTGCGAAATTCTAGTGCTACGATGAACGGATTTTGGGGAAAATTGGTGAGGAGCTAGATGAGACAGTGTGGCACAATTTTTGTGTTGTGAGTTTCGGCCGAGGAGTGCTATATATAGTTGACCACGCGAGCTCGAACTCGGCGGCCATGGTAGCGAGCTAGGGTGACGCGCGAGTAGGGAAGGGGTGAGGTCGACGCACGGTGGGCATGGTTCTGCACAAGCGGGATGTCACGGTGGTACGGCGCGGCGTGGACCGCGCGGCCACGGCGACGGCGCATTGACTCGGGCGCGCGCCGTGGTGCGGCGAGGCGACGGTGAGCACATGCGCGCGTACGGCGAACCCGGCGCGTCGCGGCGTGGCGACGGCATGGCGCGGGTGCGTGGCGTGCGGTGCACGGCGCGGCGGTTGTGCGAGGACGTGGTGACGCAGCGACGGCAGCGGCGCGGCGACGCGTGGTGAGCGTGCGCGCGGCGCGGGGACGTCGTCGAACACTGCATACGCATGAACAGTGTACTTTCTCTATTTTCCCGAATTTTAAAATCCTATTTTCTTTTTCCATTTCCTTCCACTCTAAAAATTCAAAATAAATTTCAATATTTCTAAACTAATTTTGAAATTATATTTCCAAACTTTTTCCCCCACTTTTTATTTTTCAAAATATATTTTTCCTATTTTTATTTCTTTCTTTTAAAAATCAATAATTTGGAATCTTCAAATATATTTTTTTATATTTTTTTTAAATTCATATCTCTTTGTCAAAAATATTTTCATCTCAAATCTAAATGTTTATTACCTTTCTTCCACCAGGTTAGGGTTTAAACCAAAATATATTCTCTTTCAAGAATCTTTTGCAAATCTCCAAAAGTTTTTGCGAGTTCCGATTTTCACGTTCCGAATTCTACTCCTTCGATTTTCAGGATGTTACAGACATGAAGCTATTTTGCCATGAGAGAGTGTCATCGATTCATGAAGGATTCAACTGCAAGATAAGTTAACAGTCGATGATTATCACAATCTGATGGTAGACGAATCAGAGGACTTGGTCTTATCAAGAATGCATGCTTTGGAAAAGGTGACTATAGACAAAGAAAGAGTGGCTCGTCATTATAACAAGAAAGTTGTACCTAAGTCTTTTGAAGAAGGCGAGTTAGTCTGGAAATTGATACTGTCGATTGGTACACGGGATAATAAATTCGGCAAGTAGTCGTCTAGCTGGGAAGGGCCTTTCAAGATCCACAAATACATCTCTAAAGGATCCTACATGTTAGAATAATTGAATGGAGAAGTATTTGGAAGGGCTTTAAATGGGAAATATTTGAAGAAGTATTATCCCAGTGTATGGATCAACTCATAATTCGGCTGTATTAAACCGATACATGGTAGCCGATGTTTATGCATCGCCTTTAGATGGCTGATATGATTCATATCGCCCTTAGCCATTCTATCATCGTTATAATCGGTTGTGCACTACCGATGTGTGATGCCCGATATAAGTCATATTACCCTTAGCCATTCTATCATTGTTATAATTTGGTTGTGCACTACCGATGTGTGATGGCCGATATAAGTTATATCGCCCTTAGTCATTTAATCCTTACAATAATCGGTTATGATTTTCACATGATAGCCGATTTCGCGTGGTGTCCTCGAACTATAATTTTACCAATGATCGGTTGACATTGTAAAATTAGGGGGCATATATACACACACAAGTGAACTCAAGTGGACTTCAAAAAAAATTTGTTTTGTGGACATTGAAAAGATTACGAGCATCGGCATATAAATAATATGACATCAATTACTGCAAGAGTCCACAAAAATTGGTGTGACCAAGTTATATTACAATCGGCACGAAGATTCACATGGGTTCAAAATTCTAAGTCCTATTACATAGATCGGCTTAGCCAGTCAAGAAGTTGTTAATAGCTGAGATTGCTCGTTGCCTAACCTAATCAACTTCTTCGATTGCCTTAAGATCGGCCTCATCGTTCCCTGGGATCACTTTCAAGGCTCTAGTGAGGTCTGACAAGTTTTTCATTGAAGCCTTTAACTTGGATTTCTGTTCTGATATGATCCTTGGGAGATCGGCAAGCCTTTGTTCTTCAGATACAATGTCGGCATCGCACTTTGCGAGTTCAGCTAGCAGCTCTTCTTTTCGCTTGCATAGCCGATCGAGATTGGAAGTTGGTGCGGCTGTCATCTCGTCAAGTTTGGCCTTGTCATCCAGTATGGATCGCCGATTAGCTTCTATTGTGGCTTCGAGAGCCGTCCTTTCACGCCGATCGACTATCCTTTGCTTGGCTCTTTCAAACTTGTGTCGATGTTGTTCAAGGTATGCGGCTTGAGAGATGGCGTCGGCCATATGGTCTGGGAGCTGATTTTGAATGTCTTTGAGTCTAGCTCTGATTGATCCACAATCAGTAACTAGGAAGTCCAAAGAACATTCTAGCTGACGAGCCAAATCTTGCAGTGTGGTTTTCAGGTCATCGGCAGCAGAGGCCATTGTCTTCTCGGCGGTGTTCTCGTCGTCCATGAATTCTTTTATATCAAAAGGAAACATATTAGCTAGAGCCTACGAGCAGAGTATTGGAGTTAAGGAGTATTGGAACTATTAATCATTAAGACTTTGGGAGCGGCCGATATGAAGTGAATAGACTTACAGGGATGGCGGGAGCTGATGTTATTTCTACCCCGACGTCATGGCTATCCCAAGTCGATGGAGTCCTCTCGCTTGATGCTTGGGGGGCAGGTGTTGGAGAGCGAGGAGGCTATTTGCAAAGAAAATAAGCCTGACTGAACATCGTTTTTTAAAAAAATAAAAGGATAAAGGGAATTCGGATTTAACATTACCGATGGAGTTGGAGCCGATTTCTTCCTTGAGGCCAACCTTTTCTTCTGCAAGATGGAAAATTAAGTAAGAGGTTGCATATGAATTAAAAGTAAGAGACTTTTTGGAAAATACATACTAGTTGAGGCCGAGGTTGAGGCTGATGTCTTGGAGGAGTGTTCTTTGGACCTGGTCATCGGCTGGTGGTGTTTGTGCTGTTGCTTCTGGATCTGCTATTTCAACAGCGGCGTCGTTAATGGCTTCTTCAATTTCTTCTTGATCCAGAAAGGCCTCCAGGTCTAGATCTATGTCTGGTATATCATCGGCCGTGGTTTTCTTTTGTTTCTTTGAAGGCTTTTTCCGCACAGTCGACAGATCGGTAGTCGATGGTTTGGCCCTCTTCCTCCTTTGAAGTGCTTCACGGGTTTGGCCATGCAGTAGGGAGGTCACCTTTGGCGCGTTATAGCCAATTGCCGAAGGGGCAAGGCAACCACTTGGGATAAGTCCTGAAGCATATTGAATAGCCATCCCGGTATTGCTAATATGAGGGGAAGATAAATCGGTAGTCTACAGACAAAAACAGAGTTAGTCAAATGATAAAGAAGGACAACCGATGATAAATAACAAGTGAGAGGGAGAAATATTTACCTCTAGGATCAGTTCCGGATATATGGTAGTAAGGTACATGGAAATCGATTGGTGAAACAAATGTTTTTTCCATTCACCCCACCATCGGCTGAAGGCTGCAGTCCTTGTGATTACCAACTCAATATTCTATGCTTCCAAGAGGAGGGCCTTCCATGTTTAGTAGCCGATCCATCATGAGGCCTAAGCTAATTTTGCCTCTGGTTTCGATCTTATTGGTAAAATACAACCCGATCGGCAGTGGTCTCATACCTAGTTGCCTGGCGGCGCTAATAGGATGGTAAAACTCATAAGATACTTGAACGTTCCCGCCTTGGTGAATGCCGACTAGGAGAATGCAAGGCGAGATAGCCGATGTGAAGATTTTCCTAGACTTCTCGATTTTTTTAGAGTTTATATCTTCAAATCTAAAGTCACTGGGGAGTTCAAAATCTTCGGAATTTTCATAGGCGAACCAGATTCTTGAAGTTCTTTGAAACCCGTCATAGAATTTTTAGAACCAATCTTTGAAGAGATCGGCTGAGAGTTTGGATCCTAAGTATGATGACGATGTTTCTCCGAATGACATGCATCGGTGTGTTGTGACTTTGTCACCATCTTCATCCGTGGTCGGCTGTGCTAGTGGGAAGCTGGCGTCTTGCAATTCCGGCCTTTGAGCAACTTTGTATGTGTGCAGGTTTAGCCATATTTGTAGTAGCCACCAGGGGCCTCCAGTGCCGATAGCCGAGTTTGTGGCAATTTTAGCTGATATGTTGTTGTCGATGTCGTGGGTCGACACGCAGGGATCCTGGGGACCCCCTTTTTGGTTCGGCACGGGGAGCGATGTATCCTGGCTCAAACTCGTATAAAGATGAAATAATGCAGATGAGGCGGGAATTTATACAGGTTCGGGCCACCAGCACGGTGTAATACCCTACTCCTGTGTGTATGTAGTATATGGGGCAGGTTGCCAAGAACAACGAGAGGGTTCCTCTCCCTTAGACCTTGTGATGGGTGGGAGGTTTCTGCAGGCTAATTGGAGGGACTTAGCCTGTTTTTCAGAACGTGAACCCCTTTTCTTGGATCGAAACAGAACCTTCTGTCTATATGAAAGAGCTGAACCTCCTTTTATGAAGGACTTGGGTCTCCTTTTATAGAACAAGGGAACACCACAGCAGTCCTACCCTTTCTCTACTTCACTCTACGTGAGGGAGTGGTTTTTGCCTTGTCTTGTCGGAGAAGTCATTCCATTCCTACTCCTCCCTATTCGCCGCATCATGGAGGACGGAAAAAGAGCGGCCGTCGTGGCTGCCATGCCGCTGACGTGATGATGGTTTTGCCTACCCCCTCCAATGGGTCCCACCGGTCAGCGGCCCATTCCATAGGGTGGTGTAGGCACCGTGCTTCCTGTGCTCGCACTCTCTCTCCCACGCAGCCGCCCAGTGCATTAAATGCGACTGGACAGAGGGTGAGAGGGGCGTGCGCAGAGTGGGTGCGCGGTCATACCACAGTCTTAGTCAAAAACTTTTAGCCCCCTTTTGCCTCGTAATAGGCAAAAAGGGGTGATGATTGGAGCAACTGACAGCCGCGCCTCACATCGCATTGAATGCGGCGGGGCAGGCGCTCAGCTTTCCCCTATTTGACCATTAAATGAGTTGGTTGGCAGTTGGGTTCGCCCCTCTCCCTGAGAGGTGCGGGCGATCCGCTTCGGTGTATAATGTGGCTCGGGGCGATCCCATGGTGAGCTCGGAGGGCAAGATCGCCTCGGCTCCATACACCAAAAAGAAAGGTGTTTCCCCGGTGGCGTGGCTCGGGGTTGTCCGATTGGCCCAAAGGACCGCGGGCAGCTCGTCAGTCCACGAGTCCCCATGTTTTTGGAGCACATTGTATGTCTTGGTCTTGAGGCCCTTTAGTATTTCTGTGTTTGCACGCTCGGCCTTACTGTTGCTTTGGGGGTGGGCGGGTGAGGCGAAACAGAGCTTGATGCCCATGTCGTCGCAATACTCGCCAAACGGCTCACTCGTGAACTGGGTGCCGTTATCGGTGATGAGCCTGTTGGGGACCCCGAACCTTGCCGTGATGCCTATCATGAACCGCACAGCGGAATGCTTGTCGATGACGCTGACTGGATAGGCCTCTGGCCACTTGGTGAACTTGTTGATGGCGACATACAGGAAATTGCACCCGCCCCGCGCCTGCTTGAACGGGCCTAGGATGTCCAGCCCCCAGACCGCAAATGGCCATGAGAGCGGGATGGTTTGAAGTACCTGGGCCGGCAGGTGCGTCTGCTTGGCGTGGAATTGACATGCTCGGCACCGCCGCACGAGGTCTGTTGCATCCTCCAGCGTAGTGGGCCAATAGAATCCCAGACGGAATGCTTTTCCCACCAAGGTTCGGGAGGCTGAATGTGCGCCGCATTCACCTTCATGGATCTCGGCAAGGAGCTCGAGACCCTGTTCCCGAGCAATGCATTTCATGAGCACTCCATTGGCGCCGCGCCGGTAGAGTGTCCCTTCTACCAACGCGTACCTCTTGGAGGTCCGGGCGATGCGTTCGCCTTCCTCACGTTGCTCGGGCAATGACGCGTCTTCTAGGTACGCCCGGATTTCCGAAATCCAAGCCACCTGGCGCGTGATGTCGGTCTTAGTGGGGCCAGGCTGCGGCTGGCCCGCCGAGTCCAGGGCGTCGGGACCGGCCGATTCTTGCCTCCGGGGCGGTTCGGGGCGCACCGACGGCTCTGTGAGACTTTCCTCAAAGGCACCTGGTGGGGCTGGGGCTCGCGCGAACGCGATCCTTGATAGCTCGTCCGCCAGGGAGTTGTCTCTTCTGGGAATATGGCGTAGCTCGAGGCCATCGAAATGGCGCTCCATACGCCATACTTCCTTGACATAGGCCTCCATTTGAGGGTCGGTGCATTGGTATTCCTTGGAGACCTGGTTTACCACCAGTTGGGAATCCCCAAGGACCAGCAGACGGCGGATGCCCACGCCTGCTGCTGCTCGTAACCCCGCCAGAAGCCCCTCATATTCGGCCATGTTGTTGGTTGCTCGAAAATCGATCCGGACGATGTACCGAAGCACGTCGCCCGTTGGGGAAGTTAGCACCACGCCTGCTCTAGCTCCGTGCAAGGTGAGTGAACCGTCAAAGTTCATCACCCAGTGCGCGGTTCCTTGGCCGCGATCCTCCGCGCACTCGGGTTCCCCCGGGGGTGGATCGCTTTCGGCTGTTGGTGTCCATTCCGCCATGAAATCAGCCAAAGCTTGGCTCTTGATTGCATGCCGGGCTTCGAAGTGTAGGTCGAATTCCGACAACTCGATGGCCCATTTGACTACCCGTCCCGTGCCCTCTCGGTTATGCAGAATTTGCCCGAGAGGGTAGGACGTGACCACCGTTACCCGGTGCGCTTGGAAATAATGACGCAACTTCCTGGACGCCATAAGTAGAGCGTATAGCATTTTCTGGGCCTGCGGGTAACGTGTCTTCGCGTCCCGTAGCGCCTCGCTGACGAAGTAGACCGGCCGCTGCACCTTGGTGCGGGCCTTGGCTACCTTGCTTGGGGCGGCTGGTTCGGGTACACCTGGGCGGGTTACCTCGGTGTCCGGGGCTCTGAGCCATCGCCTCCTCCGGGGCCCTCAGGGCCACTCTAGGTGGAGGGGGCTTCGGGTGCTCCCGGACTAGGGGGCCGGGCGATTCCCTGAGGCTCGGGGGGCCAAGGGCCACCTCCAGGTTCGGGCGCCTCCTCGGCCAACTCCGTTCCGGGGCTTCCTGCCACAGGCGCTTCGGGGCGGGTCATCTCGGTGTCCGGGTCTCCCGAGCCATCGCCTCCAGCGGGGCCGTCAAGGCCACTCTGGGTGGAGGGAGCTTCGGGTGCTCCGGACTAGGGGCCGGCGGCTCCCGAGACTCGGGGGCCAAGGGCCACCTCCGGGTTCGGGCGCTTCCTCGGCCGGCTCCATTCCGAGGTCTCCTACCTTCGGTTTTGACAGGGCTGGGGCGACTGAGAGACTAGCTCATCGTCGCGCTCCACAACCAAGGCCGCACTAATCACTTGGGGGTCGCCGCCAAATATAAAGGAGGGGCTCCCTGCGAGGAGCCACCGATGCGGGCGGCGAGGAGAGGTAGCGCTTGAGCTCGCCCAAGGCTTTCTCTGCCTCGTCCGTCCAAGTGAAGGGGCCAGTTCGTTTTAGCTATTTAAATAAGGGAAGCGCTCGCTCTCCTAACCTAGATATGAAGCGACTCAAGGCAGCTACACAGCCCGTGAGCCTCTGCATGTCCTTGAGCTTTCTAGGGGGGCGCATCTCCTCTATTGCCCTTATTTGAGTGGGGTTGGCCTCGATGCCTCGGGCAAAGACCAAGAACCCTAATAGCTTGCCTGCCAGTACCCCAAACACGTATTTTTCTGGGTTCAGTTTCATGCGGGAGGACCGGAGCTTATCAAATGTCTCGGCCAAATCCAGGAGCAAAGTCCTTCGGTCCCGAGATTTGACTACGAGATCATCGACATATGCCTCAACATTGCGCCCTATTTGGTCCTTTAACGTGATGCGGATACCACGTTGAAAGGTGGACATGGCGTTTTTTAAACCAAAGGGCATAGACATGTAGCAAAAAGTACCCACAGGAGTGATAAATGAAGTTTTCTCCTCATCCTCTACAGCCATGCGAAATTGATGATAGCCAGAGTATGCATCTAGGAAGCATAAAAGGTCGCACCCCGCAGTGGAGTCGACTATCTGGTCTATTCAGGGTAGAGGATAGGGGTCTTTGGGACATGCCTTGTTGAGGTTGGTGTAGTCGATGCACATGCGCGGCTTGTGGTTGGCCTTCGGGACGACCACCGGGTTTGCCAACCACTCCGGGTGCAGCACCTCCGGATGAAGCCGGCCTCCTGGAGCCATGCCACCTCTTCGCGGATGAACGCCCGCGCTCGGGGCTGTCGCCTCACCTTTTGCCGGACCGGGCGTGTGCCCGGCCGTACTGCGAGTCGGTGCTCGATCACCTCCCTGGGGACCCCGGGCATGTCCGACGGCTTCCAAGCAAACACGTCGGTATTCGCCGCAGGAAGGAGACGAGCGCGTCTTCCTATTTGGGGTCCAAGCCGCCACCAATGTTGGCGGTCTTGGATGGGTCGTCGCCCAAACGGATAGACTTAATCACCACCTCATCGGCAGAGGTGATGCGCTGCTTCGGGGCCCGGGAGCCCGACGACTCCCCTTGGGGGTCCTCGGGCTCGGCGCGGCCAGCCGCCGCAATGTTGTCCACGCGCGCCTCCGCGCAGTCTAGCACGGTTTTGACGTCAGCGTGGACGGTGATGGGGCCTCTGGGGCCCGGCATCTTGAGCTGGCGGTAGGCGTAGTGTGTGGCCGCCATGAACTTCACCAACGCCGGCCTCCCAAGCATGGCGTTGTAGGGCAGATTAAGATCCGCCACATCGAAGTCGATCCGCTTGGTGCAAAAATTAGTGGGGCCCCAAAGGTGACCGGTAGGGCGATTTGTCCGAGGGGCCACACCTTTCCGGGCGTCACCCCAATGATGGGGTGAGAAGGCCCGAGCACCATTCCCGGGGCCTTGATTGCCTCAAAGGCCTTCGGGGATAGCACGTTGAGGGCCGCACCTCCGTCAATTAAGACTCGGGCGACCTTGACGCTGCAGATGGTGGGGGAGGTCACGAGGGCCAAATGGCCGCTACGCGCGACACTTCCCGGGTGGTCGATCTGATCGAAGGTGATGGGCACCTCCGCGCAGCGCGACCTCCGGGCCACCTCATGAGACGGCACGGCTACGAGGAGCTCGCGTCTCATGGACTTGAAGCTCCAGCGGGACATTTGGGCGCCGGCGCCGTCGTCGATGGTGGCGACGACGTGCTGGGGATCTTGGTAGCCCAGGTCGTCGTCGTCGTTCCCCGCGGGGGCCGTATCCTTGGCCTCCTCTCGCCGGTTGTTCGGGTGCTCCGCCGGTGCCTTGCCCTTGCGGCGGATCTCCTTCTCGTTCTCCCTCCGCTCCTACTCATACTTCTACACTCGCTCGGCCAGATTTTTGACCGAACGGCACTCAGAGAGGTTGTGGTGGGAGGTTTGGTGCACCTTGCACCATTTGTCTCCGGCCCGGCCCTAGGGGCGAGGTCCGGGGACCGCCTGCGGTTACCCGTGGGCTTGCCCTTCAGCGAGGGCTTCTCCGCTCCGTCGGTGGCGAGGACGTGGCCCTCCTCGCCGCCACGTGACGGCCGGCGCTTCCGTCGCCGCTCGCGCCGCTCTTCACGGGACGCGGAGGGGGCAGCGCCGGTGGGGGCCGGGGTAGGATTCCTAGGATTCCAAACCCGGGCCTCCTCCTTGCGGGCCACCGGGTCCGCGAGCTCGAAGAGCTCCGTGGTGGTCCGGGGAGCCTTGGATTCGATCTTCTCCAACGTGATGTCGTGGCAGACGCCACTCCGGAAGGCGAAGATCACTGCATGGTCGGCGATGGAAGGTATGGTGTTGCGTACCTAGCAAAAACGCTGAATGTATTTGCTCGGGGACTCGTCCTCCCTCGTCGGACCATGTGGAGGTCCGCCTCCACCCCGGGCGTGGGTATGTGCCACTGGAAGTTGGAGGTGAGCGGCGGCACGGGGCGTCCCAAGAGGTGACTGACCGGGCCGGCAAGTTCATCAGCCAGGAACGGGCCTGGCCCTTGAGCGCCATGGGGAAGAAGTTGGCCATGACGCGCTCGTCTCCTCCGGCGGCCTCAATGGCCGTGGTGTAGATCTGGAGGAACTCGGTAGGGTTAACCGAGCCATCGTACTTTTCCGTAAGGGCCGGCCTAAACTTGTTAGGCCAGCGCACGTTACGGAGGTCGGCAACAAATGCCTGGCAGCCATTGCCGGCCAGAGGGGTCGACAGTGGCTGCGGGGCCTCGTTGGGCATCGTGGAGCTCCCCGCTTGCGGCTGGGCCATTACGGCCGCTCGCCGTCCGCCGTGGGGCTCCATCTGCGGCTGGGCCACTGTGGCCGCTCGCCGTGAGGTGGCGCCTCCCGACGAGGAGGCGCAGTCCGACACCCGCCCTAAGTGGCGCTCGTCTCGACGCTGCTCGATGCGGAGGCGAGCGTCGTGCCCTACGTAAAGCAGGTCCCAGGGTGGCTCCAGTTGGACCGCCGCCGAGGGGTTCTCCTCCATCCTCGCGGCTGCGGCTGCCCTTTGGGCCCGTTGCTGAGAGGAAGAGCTTACCGTGACGTACGAGCCACGTACGAGCTTACCGTGATGATGGGAGCAACTGACAGCTGCGCCTCACATCGCATTGAATGCGGCGGGGCAGGCGCTCAGCTTTCCCCTATTCGACCATTAATGAGTTGGTTGGCAGTTGGGTTTGTCCCTCTCCCTGAGAGGTGCGGGATGGAGGATGAGGGTTGGGTTCGTCCCTCTCCCCGAGAGGTGCGGGATGGAGGATGAGGGTCCGGGCGATCCCGGCCGACTGGGGTCCAGTGCAGGAGATCCGGACCCGCAGCTTTGGAAGTATGATGGCCTCCGGGCAGCCTCCGGGCCATCCCCTTTAGGGGCGGCCACGTGGCCGCCCGTGGCCGATACTTACCCAACCTTTCAAGGTACAACTTTGGCGCTCCTTGATGGGCAGAGGTGCCTTCCTTTTTCTTAAATGCCACGCCCGCGATATACCCCCGGGCCCATATCACCGACAGTTGTTCATCATTTGATACAGATACCCTAGCAGATATTTTCCTAAGGGGATCTGCCTTTTTTTCTACTAGGGCTTCGGCTATGTGTTTCCAATTGGTCGTGGGACCGTAGCTTGGTCCGCAGAACAGGAATTTCTCCAACCACATCAGAAGGAAAGCTGTGTGTTCTTTGGAATCCAATGGGCCAGTTCCCATGTTCAAACTTGTGAACCCGTTCCAACCTCCAATGGCCCTGATCTTGAAAGAATATTGGCATTTGGTGTTCAAGCTGATGGGGTTAGCGAATGATGTGATATCAAGACCCGTGATCATGACAATATCCAATAGAGTGGGGGTCATTGGTCCTTGATTAAACAAGAAAGAGTTTAACATGTTGGACCAAAAATAGCTTGCAGCCGATAGAAGGGGCTTGTCTTTAGGCATGTCAGCTATTATTAGGGCTAAGCATTGTGTTATCCCTAGTTCTTCCCAATGACTCTGCTTGCTAGCCGACACCCTTTTATACCATGTTGGCCAAGTCTTATCAGTTGACGGCCATGATTTGAAAGTTCCATTCCAATGAGTGTTGATGAGAAAAATCAACACGCCGACCTGGGAGATCTGCTTAGCTCCAGTGCAGGTCCTATAATAGATGAAGCGCGGGCGTGCCAGTCAGTTTGATCCTGCCACTGACAAGTTATGCAAAACAGCAGAACATAAATCATATCGGTCGATAGACCGATACCCAAAAACTAACTGATCGGCTAATAAGCCAATGGTGCAATTCGAGCCAATGCCGATGCCAGCCGATGGTGTTAGGGTTTGAATCCATCGGCTGTATGTTGAGCAAATATTTATATAAAGGCGATCAGTTATCAATAACATGATATATATAACATTGCATGAACCGATCACATGATGAAATAGATACTGATTTAAAGATTAAAGCACATATCGGCTGGAAGTTGTGCCTAATCTCGAAACTCGGCCAAAACTCGAAACACGAAAGTTGTGCCTAATCGCCTCATCTAGCTCCTCCCAAATTTTTCCAAAAAACCATGCAGTGTGCGGGTCGAATTTTGAAGAACACCGAAGTTTGCCGATAGAGATCGCCGTCGAGCCGCCGATCCAGAATTCGTTGCCGCCGACTGATTTCCGCGCAACCCGAAGGTGAGAACACGATCTCTACAACCCTCTCCAACTTTTCCCTAACCTACCCATGCCAATCCGCCACCGGAGCCCGCCGTCGGCGAGCCCCGCCGTGGGCGTCCGTTCGGACCGCCGCTACCCCGCACGGCGCTAGCACGCTCCATAGCTTTTCCAGCCAAGCCATCACCACCAGTAGCACCGCTAGGCTCCATAGATGCTCCCAGGCCTACCACATTGGCTGTGCCGCCGGACTGTGTCACCGACGAGCGTCGCCGTCGCCCGAACCACCTTGCCGTCGCCAGCCATCTCCGCGGATCCCTGGTCCCGGCCGAGTGGTGCAATGGGACCCCCGTGGTCCCGAGATGGTGAAAACCCACTTCCTTCCTGAGCTCCGCCCCTCCCTCGCTATCGGCGAGCTTGTCTTCCCCACTGCCGGCCGACGCTAGCTGAGAGGAGGGAATAAAACGAAAAGAAAGAAATAGAGGAGAGATAGGCCGCGTGGCGCAGTGGTAATAAGCGAGAGAGAGGAGAGAGAGAGGTCGCGGGTTCGAATCCCTCCCCGCGCCATTATTTTTTTTCTTTTTCTCTTCTTCTTTCTTTTGCAAAGGAGAAGGAAAATAAATTTATTTCTGAAATAGCTTAGGACTAAAGTGATATAATAAAACTTGGTTTCTAAAATTAGTTATTTAAAGGATAAAGAGAAGATTGTTCTTTTTCTAAAAATAAGTTACCTTGGGAAATAATTTATAAATCAATACAAAATTATTATCTAACTTTTAAAATCAAAACATCGGAAATCTAGCTATCCAAGGTTATTTCAAACTAAAAATTCAATTTCATTTAAACCATTCGAATAATTCACCGAGATAAATTATATCCATTCTTGCCAACCCAGCTTCGAGTTTTCCCTAGTTTATAGATCGTCCGTAGGAACTGCTTTTTGCGATTTATTTGGATTTTATCTGGTATTTGTTGGATTCTAAATTGGATTCAAGCTCTCCTTTCGCACGTACGGGTAGCGTCCGAAGAAGCAAGCACTGACTACGCGGAAGACCCCATTCCACAAGTGTGCGAGCAAGGCAGGTCAACACTCCCCTTTGAACATATTGATCCTATTTTGCGAAATGATGTTGATTTAAACTTCAAAACATGCATGCTATACACAAAATACCTATGCTTGATATACCCTGGCATGATATTGATTTCCCTTAGAAATACACTTTGTAACCCGCGATGTGATACAACCGGAGGATATCTTCGGTAAAATGCTTAGCCATGCTTATACTAGAATCTTGCATATTCATATTTTTACAAAATGTTATATCCTTGGGCAACTACCTTAGGGAAGGTAGGTTGAATACCGCATGTGGAGACATGAGCACCACATTGCCTAAAACATGATGAAATGAGTTTTCATGAAAACCAAAAAGGAAAAACCAACGTTTTTAGACTGGGGCGGATGGATGGATTTGGGTGGATTCTAGGAAAGGCTAGTACCGTCCTTGGTCAATTAAGGACCGAGCCATGAGACTACAACTTAGAACGAGCCAGTACAACCGTACTTCTCGAATGGATATAGACCTAGCGGAGTAGATAGCCGAGCGGAGGCAGTATCCCTGCATAGTGGTTCACGTGTAGGTGTTGAGTTGAGGACCTACCAATAGGTAGCGTGTCCTGGGCCTACCAATGGTAGCGTGCCCGTAATTGTGATGAGACAAAATACCTTTATGTGAATAATAAACTAAACTTAACAATGACTTAAAGATTAAGTGAGTTTTCTCTCTTTCCCCGGGAACACCAGAACACCTCTCACTGCTGGGAAATGACGGCTAGAGTGCATGAGGACTTAAGTTCATGGAGCGGGTACTGCCAAAGTGAGGTTATCGAAAGGCTTTGCCGTGACCGTCCCATATAGAGGGATGAAAGCTCATTCAATGAGCAGTTGCGGAGTACGGGTAAAGTTTACATCCACTGCAGTGTGAGTAAATCAATCTATTCGAATAGCCGTGCTCGCAGTTGATGAGCGACATGACAAGTTTCTCCCGTGGCTAGACTCATAAAATTTAAAATGATGGGTATGAATGCATAATGATTTTGTATGCGGGTGGACTCAACTTCTCGAGCTGCGAGAAGGGTTAGACTCCCCAAAAAACCATGACGACCGGAGACCGGAAACCATCATTGGTATCACGATGGATGGCAGACAAAACCGTCGTAGGTTTAATATACTATGAAACTAAAACTTGACTGGCTAGATAATAGGTTTGTGAAATGATTTGCGAAAATTGGCTTTGTGCAAATAAACCACAGCCTCCCTTTGAATGGCCCTATCATGTGCATGATTCCGTGTTGGCTTGTGAGTACATTGGGTACTCACCCTTGCTATACGCACAAATCTCCAGATGAACGAGAAGAGGAAGTCCCCTATGCTTACTACCAGGAGGAATGAAGAAAATGGAGCGCGCTAGGTCTTAGTCCCCAGTCATTGCCTGTGGCAATCGACATGCCGTTGCTTTCCATCTGCTTATCTTATCTAAACTCTGATTTTGATTGATTTCGGACCCATAGGTCCTATATGTATTGCATATTGCCTTAGAGCCTGTTATTGTAATAAGTCGTTGTAAGACTATTTGTGCACTTTGCACCTGGTAATTCAGAACTGTATTCGTGGGTACCAAACTACTCGATCCAGGGATATGGTATTATGAACACGAATGATTCTCGTTCCGAAAAATGGGGGCCGACAGAGCTGGTATCAGAGCAGTGCGACTGTAGGATAAGACCAACTGGCGCCCTACCCCTGACTAGTTGGCTAAAGCGAAATATCCCTACATAGGGTTATTTTGAAAATACAAACTATTTTCACAAAACAAATATGTTTTCCCTCATGCTCTTATCCCCATTCCTCTACTAAAATTGTTTGGTATCACCATTCTCTAACCCTAATCTATCTTCAAAAAATAGATGTCAGACTATGACCATGTTGGAACTTGGGCGATTGTTTAACCCACTAAGACAATGAGAGTACACAAAATAAGGCCCCATCCATAGCTTAACCTCTACTTTTCTCTTTCTCTCTAACAATAGATGGGAAAAGCCAAGGGCAGCAAAGCAAGATCCCAGCGGTCTCATGGATTAACCCAGAGCGACCCTGTGGACACTCCACCTCCTTAACCTGTGAACCCGACCTTAGCCCAGGTAGTGGCTAACCAGACACAGTTAATGGTCATGATGATGCAACAGATGCAACGATCGTTCCAACAGCAACAGATGCAAACCCAGGGTTGGTACCCAGAGCAACGCCAGTACGTTCCGTCGCAAACCCTGATGACTCCCGCAAGTATACTGTCAAATCCACGGGGAGCAATGACACCAAACCCACCATTTGGATGGAAGGAAACACTTGACCCCCGCTACGGTTTCGTGGAACAAGGACACGGAATAAAGAACAGTACATGGGACAAGTACACCAGGACCACGATTGGAAGAAAGGATAAAGAATCCAATCAGACAACCAGCCAAGGTTTCAGTTCGCCACCATCTAACCCCAAGAAGAGGAAGTCACCAAAATGGAATACAGGTGGTACTGGCAAGATGATCATTACAAGCACAGGTGTACCCCTGAAGATACTGAGGAGATTCCTCGACGTCTAAGGAAGAATGTGACTTGATTCAACTGTGGGGAGTTTGGACACTTTGCCAACCACTGCCCCAAGCCACGCAACATCCCTTCTCTTACCGGTGCCAATGCAACAGCCCTAGGTGGCAACCCCAGATCGGGCGGCAACCCAAACAACTAGGCAAGAAGTCTGCATCAACTCTGGTCTTGCTTTGGATGGAATTAAGACAGCAATGACCGTGCCCTACCCTTATGGATGAAAACCCTAGATCGATATTAGTGAAGTTGTATTGTGCCGTATGGGACTACACATGTCTAATGTATCCCCATGATGTAACATCTATGAATTGATATGAAGTTCCATGTTACGTCTTAAATGAGTTTATTCCACCATGCTTGTTGTGTGCAAAAGATCACCTAAAAACAATTTGAAGATCACTAAAAAATCGATTAGAACCGTGACCTTAGTCGATCCAATCCCTTACCCCATCTATACTCCTCAGATGGCGCACCGTCGCAGAGCCTCAACAGCTACTGAGAACCCACCAGAGCCTAACCCCTCCACCCTAGCGGAGGTTATGGCTTTACAAACCCAACTACTTCAGGCCATTGCCAACAACCAGGGGAATCGCGGAGGATTAAGCTTAGGCGAGTTTATGCGAGCCAAGCCACCTACCTTCTCCATGGCAGAGGAACCCATGGATGCTGAAGATTGGCTAAGAGTGATAGAAAAGAAGCTGACCCTCGTCCGAGTGCGAGAGACAGATAGAGTCATTTTCGCCACCAACCAGCTGGAAGGTCCCGCAAGTGGCTGGTGGGACACCTACAAAGAGACTCGGGCTGAAGATGCCGGAGAAACAACCTAGGAGGAATTCACGGCCGTCTTCCGTGAAAATTTTGTACCCGTCGCAGTCATGAGGATGAAGAAGAATGAGTTCCGTAGATTGCACCAAGGCAACACCTCAGTGCAAGAATACCTCAACAAGTTTACCCAGCTTGCCCGTTACGCCACAAGTGACCTGGCGGACGAAGAAGAAAAGATGGATAAATTTATCGAAGGATTGAACGACGAGCTGAGAGGACCAATGATCGGTCAAGACCACACCAGCTTCCAAAGCCTCATCAACAAGGTCGTAAGGCTTGAGCATGACCAAAGGATGGTTGAAAACAACCGAAAGAGAAGGCTTGCTCTAGCCCATCCAATTCAAGAGACATCTCAGCGACCCAAAGGAGCAACACCAACAGGATGGAAACCAACCATCATAGCAGTCAATCGCCCCTTCTGCACCCAACAATGCTAGCAGGCCACCGGCAACACCTTTTCGCACCCCGGCCCCCACTTTGGCAGCACCGGGAAACCGGAATGTTAATTGCTTCAATTGCGGAGAATTCGAGCATTGTGCCAATCAATGTCCCGAACCGCACAACACACCCAACCGTACTGGAGCTAACGCCACGGTTGTGAGAGGAACCCCTACCCCGGCGCCCGGACGAAGCTTGTTCAGAATGCCCCAACTGAAGGAGGCTACCACCGGATTCCGCCGTGGCCAAGTGAACCACGTGCGTACAGGAGAAGCTCAGGAGGACCAGGTCGTGTTGATGGGTATGTTCTCTATCCATTTTGCACTAATCAAAGTTTTGTTTGGTTTTGGAAATCCGCATTCTTTCATAACCTCAACATCAAGCACAGAACATAACCTACGTCTGGTAGACCTTAAGAGACCCATAATAGTACATTCACCCAGGAGAGATATAGCTGTACTCCATACTGACACCAATATAGCCCTTACCTTAAGAAGCCAAGCTTGAACTTATTGTTAGGGGGGTAGAGTGACAGATCCCGGACTCTCAGATTGGACACTATGTTAAAGCTAGGTAGAACCAAACCTTCTCTAGATAATCTCTTGTCGCCCACCAAAATCACACGACTGCAATCCTACCAGGATCACCACCCGTCTGCAGCTAAAGGTTCCAACAGTTTAGAATAGCAAGTCTATTATACAACTTAAGGAAATTAGAGACCTACGGAATCCTACATGCTTGAAGGATGCCCCAAGGATTAAGAGCTGTCAACATCATGTTATCTGAGACGAAGAATTGAAGTGGACTACCCTTAGAAACTCGGCGATAGATTCCTGCGTCACTCGGAGCAGCCAACCTATTCGTCGTCCTATTAAGAAGGAGTCCCAATGGATCCATCCTATATGATTATACTGACTGATTCCCAATCGTGACTCGACCCAAATCTCGAGGACGAGATTTATTGTTAGGGGGGTAGGTTTGTAACACCCTGAAAATCGAAGAATTTAAAACCGGGAATTAAAAATCAAAACTTACAGAAACTCTTTGCTTGTTGCTTCTTAATCGTGTTTATTGCTTCTTATTTGCCAACTTGGTTGCATAAAATTCATTTTGGAAATGATTTAATTTGAGGTTGGAGAAAAACCAAGTGTTTTGAAATCCCAGATGGGAGAAAAGGTTCAAAATATAGATTGGAGGGAATAAATAATTAAGATTTGGGGATTTATAAAAGTCACTTTGAAAAGTATATACTCTTGGTTTAAACTCTAATTTAATGATGGAAAAGTAAATATTATTTAAATATGGGTGATAAAAATATTTTTGAAAAGAAAATATGAAGATAGAAAATTGATTTTAACCAAAGGTCTTACTTTCTTGAATTTAAAAGAAAAGAAAATAAATTAGTAAGGAAAGATATATTTTGAATAATAAAAAGTGGGTAAAAAGGTTGAAAATATATTTCAAAACTTATTTTTGGGTGTGTTATATTTTATTTTGAATTATTGGGGTGAAAGGAAATACAATTGGGAAATTAGGAATTAAAATCGGGAAATTCGAAAGTCCACTATTCATTGCGCGCCAAGTGTTCGACGCCGTACCCTGGACCCCGGACCGCCTCGCCACCGCGTGCCGCGCGTCGCGCCCACAGCACCGCGCCCCACGCCACCGTACCATGCCCATGCCGCGCCGTACCGCGCCGTCGCGTCGCTTGCACTGTTCCACGTCGCGCCGTGCGTCGGCCATGCCCGCGCCCGAACCCCGCCCCGAGCACCGCCACGCACCGCTCGCCGCGCCCGGCCCCGCTGCCCTCACGCCCACGCGCCACTCGCCGCGCTCGGGCCCCTCCCGAGCGCCGCCATGCGTCGCCCCTCACCCAGGCCCCCTCTCCGCGCGTGCCCGCTATTCCCGTGCCGCACCGCCATTGCCGCCGAGCTCAAGCCGAAACATCCCGCTATAAATAGCGCTCCTCGGCACAAACTCGAAACACGAAAGTTGTGCCTAATCGCCTCATCAAGCTCCTCCTAAAATTTTCCCAAAACCATGCCGTGTGTGGGTCAAATTTTGAAGAACACCGAAGTTCGCGGTAGAGATCGCCGTCGAGCCGCCGAGGCCGCCGATCCGGAATTCGTTGCCGCCGGACGATTTCCGCGCAACCCGAAGGTGAGAACACGATCTCTACAACCCTCTCCAACTTTTCCCTAACCTACCCATGCCAATCCGCCACCGGAGCCCGCCGCTGGCGAGCCCCGCCATGGGTGTCCGTTCGGACCGCCGCTACCCCGCACGGTGCTAGCATGCTCCATAGCTTTTCCGGCCAAGCCATCACCACCAGTAGCACCGCTAGGCTCCGTAGATGCTCCCAGGCCCACCACATTGGCCGTGCCGTCGCCGGACTGTGCCGCCGACGAGCGTCGCCGCCGCCCGAACCACCTCGCCGTCGCCAACCATCTCCGCCGATCCCCGGTCCCGGTCGAGTGGTGTAATGGGACCCCCATGGTCCCGAGATGGTGAAAACCCACTTCCTTCCCGAGCTCCGCCCCTCCCTCGCCGCCGGCGAGCTTGTCTTCCCCACTGCCGACCGGCGCTAGCTGAGAGGAGGGAATAAAACAAAAAGAAATAAATAGAGGAGAGATAGGCCTTGTGGCGCAGCGGTAAGAAGAGAGAGAGAGGTCGCGGGTTCGAATCCCTCCCCACGCCATTATTTTTTCTTTTTCTCTTCTTCTTTTCTTTTGCCGTGCAAGATAGAAAAGGAGAAAAGAAGAAAATAAAAGAAAAGGAAAATAAGAAAAATGGTAAAAAAGGGAAAACAAAGGAGAAGGAAAATAAATTTATTTTTGAAATAGCTTAGGACTAAAGTGATATAATAAAATTTGGATTCTAAAATTAGTTATTTAAAGGATAAAGAGAAGATTGTTCTTTTTCTAAAAATAAGTTACCTTGGGAAATAATTTATAAATCAATACAAAATTATTATCTAACTTTTAAAATCTAAACATCGGAAATCTAGCTATCCAAGGTTATTTCAAACTAAAAATTCAATTTCATTTAAACCGTTCGAATAATTCACCGAGATAAATTAAATCCATTCTTGCCAACCCAGCTTCGAGTTTTTCCTAGTTTATAGATCGTCCCTAGGAACTGCTTTTTGCGATTTATTTGGATTTTATCTGGTATTTGTTGGATTCTAAATTGGATTCAACCTCTCCTTTCGCACGTATGGGTAGCGTCCGAAGAAGCAAGCACTGACTACGCGGAAGACCCCATTCCACAAGTGTGCGAGCAAGGCAAGTCGACACTCCCCTTTGAACATATTGATCCTATTTTGTGAAATGATGTTGATTTAAACTTCAAAACATGCGTGGTATACACAAAATACCTATGCTTGATATACCCTGCCTTGATATTGATTACCCTTAGAAATACTCTTTGTAACCCGCGATGTGATACAACCGGAGGATAGCTTCGGTAAAATGCTTAGCCATGCTTATACTAGAATCTTGCATATTCATATTTTTACAAAATGCTATATGCTTGGGCAACTACCTTAGGGAAGGTAGTTGGAATATGGCATGTGGAGACATGAGCGCCACATTGCCTAAAACATGATGAAATGAGTTTTTTATGAAAACCAAAAAAGAAAAAACAATGTTTTTGGACTGGGGTGGATGGATGGATTTGAGTGGATTCCAGGAAAGGCTAGTACCGTCCCTGGTCAATTAAGGACCAAGCCATGAGACTACAACTTAGAACGAGCCAGTACAACCGTACACTTCTCGAAAGGGTATAGACCTAGCGGAGTAGATAGCCGAGCGGAGGCAGTATCCCTGCATAGTGGTTCACGTGTAGGTGTTGAGTTGAGGACCTACCAATAGGTAGCGTGTCCTGGGCCTACCACTGGTAGCGTGCCTGTAATTGTGATGAGACAAAATACCTTTATGTGAATAATAAACTAAACTTAACACTGACTTAAAGATTAAGTGAGTTTTCTCTCTTACCCCGGGAACGCCAGAACTCCTCTCACTGCTAGGAAATGACGGCTAGAGTGCATGAGGACTTAAGTTCATGGAGCGGGTAGTGCCAAAGTGAGGTTATCGAAAGGCTTTGCCGTGACCGTCCCATATAGAGGGATGAAAGCTCATTCAATGAGTAGTTGCGGAGTACGGGTAAAGTTTACATCCACTGCAGTGTGAGTAAATCAATCTATTCGAATAGCCGTGCTCGCGGTTAATGAGCGACGTGACAAGTTTCTCCCGTGGCTAGACTCATAAATTTTAAAATGATGGGTGGGAATGCGTAATGATTTTGTATGCTGGTGGACTCAACTTCTGGACCTGTGAGAAGGGTTAGACTCCCCAGAAAAACCATGACGACTGGAGACAGGAAACCATCCTTGGTATCACGATGGATGGCAGACAGAACCGTCGTCGATTTAATATTCTCTGAAATAAAACTTGACTGGCTAGATAATAGGTTTGTGAAATAATTTGCGAAAATTGGCTTTGTGCAAATAAACCACAGCCTCCCTTTGAATGGCCCTATCATGTGCATCATTCCGTGTTGGCTTGCTGAGTACGTTGGGTACTCACCCTTGCTATACGCACAAATCTCCAGATGAAGGAGAAGAGGAAGACCCCTATGCTTACTACCAGGAGGAATGAAGACAATGGAGCGTGCTAGGTCTTTGTCCCCAGTCGTTGCCTGTGGCAATCGACATGCCGCTGCTTTCCGTCTGCTTATCTTATCTAAACTTTGATTTTGGTTGATTTTGGACCCATAGGTCCTATATGTATTGGATATTGCCTTCGGGCCTATTATTGTAATAAGTCGTTGTAAGACTATTCGTGCACTTTGCACCAGGTAATTCAGAACTGTATTCGTGGGTACCAAACTACTCGATCCAGGGATATGGTACTATGAACACGAATGATTCTCGTTCCCAAAAACGAGGGTCGACAAGGCTAAAATGAAATACTAAGATTAGATTAATAGAAACATATGATAAATAGTCAGGCAAGCATGCTAACTAAACCAGAGCAATTCAAGAGATCAAGCGTACTGATGCAGCCTTGGACAACGTCGACGTAGTCAATATGATTTCCTGATCCAGCAGAACGTTGGACTTATTCCTTTGCTGGAGGTCAAACCTAATTGATGCAGCCCAACGCCGGATGCCAAGCTTCGCCGGATGTCGAACAAAGATGAAGAATAAAAGAGTGGTGATGCGCCGAATTGTATTGATCGAGAGATAATTTACATGAACCCCGGGCTTACATATTTATACCCGTGGGATGACAAAGATCCTAACAGATTACAAAACAAACTTTTCTAAAGATAAAATAGGAAATTAACAACCTCTTCCTAATTAATAGATACAAGTCGTATCCTCCCTGGACTCGGTTTCTTCTGGATAAGATCTTCTCAAACCGAATCTAACAAGAATCCGATTGCTGGAGATAGTGATCCTCCATCGGCTGACGCAAAGCTCTCAGCCGATTCTGCTTCGAGCCGATACAAACACTTAGCCGATGGAGACTCTAGGGCTTACCATTTTTGGCGTTAACATATGCCCCCCAGTTTTGAAGTATGAGAAGTCATGCTTCAAAATTGTCCTTGTCTTGATCGCCCCAAAACTGATTCTTTTCTTCTTCTTGACATCGGCTCTCATAAGCCGATACCTTCTGTAATAGTTGAGCTAGGCTGTCGAACTCATGGATAAAAAACCTTCCTTGGTTAGCTATCAACAACCCTTGGAATGCAAGATCTGCTATCTGCTCATCAGTTAGGCTCAAGCTATAACATCGGCTGTGGATATCACGAAACCTTTGAATGTATTCCTTAGCCGATTTCCCTTCTTGTTGTTTAACTGATATCAAATCTGCAAGCCTCAACTCGCTAACCCCAGCAAAGAAGTACATATGAAACTGCTTTTCAAGATCGGCCCAACTTTTGATGTAATTCGGTGGCAATGACAAAAACCACGTAAAAGCCGATCGAGTCAAAGACAATGAAAAAAGTCTAACTTTGAGAGCTTCTTCAGCCGATGCTTCCCCACATTGAGCTAAGAATCGGCTGATATGTTCCATTGTAGATATACCATCTTGCCCTGAAAACATGGAGAAATCTAGAACCTTGTATCGGCTTGGAAGTGGAACCCCATCAAACCACTCAGGATATGGCGGCCGATACACAGAAATCTAAGTTTTATGTTTAATTCCAAATTGCTCCTCCATTACCTTTGCAATTATATCGGTCCAATCCTCCTTGGACGGATATCTTTGAATTTTCTCCGGCCGATATTGCTGAAGTGGCTCTGCACACCGATATCGATCAACTTGCCCCCCGAGCCAATTTTGTTGTTGCCGATAGTATTGAGATTGCTCACCAATTTGCCCCCCATGCTGACTTCTTAAAGCGATCACCCTGGGAACTGTTTCCTCGATTAAACCATGCAATGTACTCATCAAAACTCCAGATTGATCGAACACAGCACGATGAATGACGTTATCAACCATCTCTTGAAGTGTTTCATCATCCATCAGCTTAGTAGACTGTTCCCTGTCTTCATTTGTCAGCTTGAGAGATTGTTCCTCCTCGGCCTTGACTTCTTTATCAGACATTGTAGCAATTATGGGTCCGCCGAGCTGTGTGAAAAAATATGTTATCCAAAACACGGTCCCACTGGGCGTGCCAAAAAAGTGTTGACGAGAAAAATCAACACGCTGGCCTGGGAGATCTGCTTAGCTCCAGTGCAGGTCCTATAATAGATGAAGCGCGGGCGTGCCAGTCAGTTTGATCCTGCCGCTGACAAGTTATGCAAAATAGCAGAACATAAATCATATCAGTCGATAGACCGATACCCAAAAACTAACTGAACGGCTAATAAGCCAATGGTGCAATTCCAGCCGATGCCGATGCCAGCCGATGGTGTTAGGGTTTTAATCCATCGGCTATATGTTGAGAAAATATTTATATAAAGGCGATCGGTTATCAATAACATAATATATATAACATTGCATGAACCGATCACATGATGAAATAGATACTGATTTAAAGATTAAAGCACATATCGGTTGGAAGTCTGATATCATAAAATCCAAATGATCGAATATTCAATGACGCCTCCGCTGCAATCGGCTAGATCCAACTTTTGTACAATCCTTGCAAGCCGATGCAATACCCAGATAACTCACCGGCTGAAACCCCGATGAAACCCTTAGTGGCAGTCAACAGGCAGGCTAGAGATTACGGTTCTAATCACAACTTAGTAGATCAAACTGATGCAGCACTAAGTATGAAAAGAAAAGTAATATCTAGACAATCAAGCCCTTGACTGATTTTTCAGGGTGGTAGATGCCTAAACCAATCTAATCTAGTATAACGATTTAGCCGGTATCAGAAGAAACCCTAAAACGAGAGACGACCGATAGGGCTAAACTGAAATACTAAGATTAGATTAATAGAAACATATGATAAATAGTCAGGCAAGCATGCTAACTAAATCGGAGCAATCCAAGAGATCGAGCGTACTGATGCAGCCTTGGACAACGTCGACGTAGTCAATATGATCGCCTGATCCAGCAGAACGTTGGACTTATTCCTTTGCTGGAGGTCGAACCTAATCGATGTAGCCTAGCGCCGGATGCCAAGCTCCGCCGGATGTCGAACAAAGATGAAGAATAAAAGAGTGGCGATGCGCCGAATTGTATTGATCGAGAGATAATTTACATGAACCCCGGGCTTACATATTTATACCCGTGGGATGACAAAAATCCTAACAGATTACAAAACAAACTTTCCTAAAGATAAAATAGGAAATTAACAACCTCTTCCTAATTAATAGATACAAGTCGTATCCTCCGTGGACTTGGTTTCTTCTGGATAAGATCTTCTCAAACCAAATCTAACAAGAATATGACTGCTGGAGATAGTGATCCTCCATCGGCTGACGAAAAACTCTCAGCCGATTCCGCTTCGAGCCGATACGAACACTTAACCGATGGAGACTCTGGGGCTTACCAATTTTTGGCGTTAACAATGAGCCAGATTAGGGTTCGATTGAAGGGTTACGCGGAGGCTACGCTAGCCAAAAACAAAAACTTTTACCGCGCAAACCAGGAACACTTGCAAGTAAGGGCCGATAGATCGTTACCGATTGGAGTAGAGTGCAGCGGAATAACCAATCAGGTCAATCCGATCCGGAACAGTGTAGCCGATTCCCGGAGACAGCCGATTCGCCAATCAGCCGATTCGAGTCGTCCGGCTGCGTTCTCACGCCTCGCTCCGATGCGCCCGACCGCAGCCGATTCCACCACAGCCGATTGCTCCGATTGCAGCCGATCCGAAGCCGATCAACAACGCGCAACGTAGCAGCGCCTCTACCGGTATCCACACGTCCGGGGACAGAACGCCGTACACCCGTGTGCTAGCACGCGATGCAAGGCTAGGGTTTGGCTCGAAAGTGGGGAGGGTTTCCGTGGAGATTGATCTCGGCGACTTCGTTGCACGCGATGCAATTGATGTCCGCTCAGCTCTCCACCCCTCCCTCCTTTATATAGAGTTGGCCGACGGGACTAGTGGCCGATTAGGACTCTATTTTGAATCGGATCTCATCCGTATCTCATAGAGTTGGCCGCCCATACGTCGTAAGCCCATAGGACTCTATCCGATCGGATCCCTATCCGATCGAGCCGTATCCGAGTCCAACTCGAATATCTATTCTATCCCCTTAAGCGTGCGACCCGTAGGTTCAGGTATACTCGGTTTTGGCTATAGTCTAACTTAGCCGATCGTCGGCTCGAGTCCAACTCAGCCGACTGTCAATAGCGGCGCCTAGCAGCACATATTGACACCATAGTATACAAGAATATAATATCGGCTCAACCTGTAATGTGTACACAAATCCCTTTGCCTCACGATACCGCTTAAGCTATAGGCAAGATGTGTGCCATCCCTTCAATAGCTTAACCATTCACTCGAACCGTATTGGATTATCGTCTGCTTGATTGACTCCTCAATCAACTTAGCATGGCCATGCATTTCCATAATCCATTACCTCGAGGGCCCAGAGATATCTCTCCAAAGGAGGGGCAAATTCCATCTTGATCACTCACATCCCACTCCATGTTTCATAGCAAACCCGAAAACTACCTTTATAACTACCCCATTCGAAATAGCGTTTGGTAGTCCCAAAGTAGGCTACTACACATGTTGGAATCCATGGTGATCTCAGCTCTAAGGACTTTGTACCAACACTACCCGAGACCAACTAATGGCACATTAATTCCGTAGTGTCTCATGGTGGGTCTATCCAACAATGTGTTCTCCAACACATATGTCCATGTTTATTGATTTGGTATCTCCATACCCATGATCTATGAGACATGATCATCAATCAATAAACATGCCGATCTTAGAATCATATTTGTTCCAACAATATGACATATGATCGTGGATCGTTTAGAAATAGATTCATACATAAAGAGTCTCATAAATAAGTCACGTACTTATTGATCAATACAAGATGTCTATTTCATGGAACCGAATAACACTTTATTCATTTATACATAAACATTGACGTGATATCCAACATCTCCATGTTGCCTCTAGGGCATATCACTAACAATCTCCCACTTGCACTAGAGTCAATCATGTAAGTATCTAATACCCATTGCTCTTGTGTGCGCCTCATGCTTCGGTGAGGGAGAGGTTTTGTCGTGGATCGGCTATGTTGAGATCCGTGTGCACTTTGCATATCTTGACATCACCTCTGTCCACTATCTCGCGGATGAGATGATATCGCCGAAGTATGTGTTTGGACTTCGATGTGACCTCGGCTCCTTGGCTTGCGCAATGGCTCCACTATTGTCACAATAGAGAGACATTGGACCATCATACTTGTCATCACACCAAGCTCGAAACGAATTTCTTGATCCAAACAGCCTCCTTTGCAGCTTCCGAGCAAGCAATGTACTCGGCCTCCATTGTAGAATCAGCAACAGATCCCGCTTGGAACTCTTCCAGTGATCGCGCCTCCGTTCGGCGAAACACGAACCCATTGCGATCTATAATCATCCTTGTCCTGTTTGGAAGCTAGCATCGGTGTAACCACTTACAACGAGCTCTTCCTCACCTCCATAGACTAGGAACATATCCTTAGTTCTTCTCAAGTACTTAAGGATATTCTTTACGGCGATCTAATGACCTTCACTGGATCTCGACGGTATCTCGCTCGTAGCACTCAAAGCGTACGAGACATCGGGCGTGTACAAAGCATGGCATACATGATGGATCCAATTGCCGAAGCATATGGAACCATACCCATCTTATTCCGCTCATCATGTGTTTGAGGACACCGATTCTTGCTAAGATTGATGCCATGTGACATAGGCAAAAACCTTTCTTGGAATCATGCATGTTGAACCTTTTCAACACCTTGTCAATGTATGTACTTTGGCTTAATCCAATTAGCCTCTTGGATCTATCTCTATAGATCCGAATGCCTAATATATATGCTTGCCTCCCTAAGTCTTTCATGGAAAAACTATTTTTCAATGAAGACTTGACGGATTCAAGCATAGGGATATCATTTCCAATCGTAATATGTCATCCACATATAAGATTAGAAATACAATTGCGCTCCCACTCGACCTTTTTGTAAACACAGCCTCTTCTTCATTTTTGATGAAACCAAACCCTTTGATTACTTCATCAAAACGAATATTCCAACTCCGAGATGCTTGCTTCAATCCATAAATGGATTTCGTAGCTTGCATATCTTTCCAGCGATTCTGATCGACAAAACCCCGAGGTTGTATCATGTATACATCCTCGCTTAGGTTTCCATTCAGAAAGCCGTTTTGACATCCATCTCGCCATATCTCATAATCGAAATATGCAGCAATCGCTAGGATAATCCGAATAGATTTAAGCATTGCGACGGGCGAGAAGGTTTCATCATAATCAACTCCTTGAATCTGTTTAAAACCTTTCGCCACCAATAGCGCCTTATAGATGTGAACATTTCCATCCATATCAGCCTTTTTCTTAAAAACCCATTTACACTCAATGGTTTTGACACCATCAGTGGATCAACCAAGTTCCAAACTTGATTGTCGTACATGGATTCTATTTCGGATTTCATGGCTCCAAGCCACTTGTTGGAATCGGGTCCCACCATCGCTTCCTCATAGGTCTTAGGTTCATCGTTGTCCAACAACAATATATCACGTTGTTCCGCACTGTGTACTGTCGGTGCACGACGTGATCTTTCGCACCTCCGTGGGCGGTGTATCTACAACCGGTGGCGCAACACTTTGCACCTCCCGTTGTGGTTCGTGGTCGCGAAACATTTTCTCGGTGTTTCTTGAACTTCTTCAAGATGCACCCTGCTCCCACTAACCCTTCTTGAAAGAAACTCTTTCTCCAAGAAGACACCGTGTCGGGCGACAAACACTTTGCCTTGTTCCCGATTATAAAAGTAATATCCCTTAGTTTCCTTAGGATATCCCACAAAGAAGCACTTGTCGATTTGGGTGTGAGCTTGTCGACGTAAACGTTTTACATAAGCTTCGCATCCCCATATTTTGAGAAAAGACAAACTAGGGGTTGCCCTGTCCATATCTCATATGGTGTCTTTTCAACCGACTTAGATGGAACTCTATTTAGTGTGAGCGCAATGTTTCAAGAGCATATCCCCGAAAGATAACGGAAGATCACTTTGGCTTATCATCGACCGCACCATGTCCAACAAGGTGCGATTTCTCCGTTCGGACACTCCGTTCCATTGTGGAGTTCTGGCGGAGTTAACGTGGAACAATTCCACAATCTTTCGATGATTACCAAACTCTTGGCTCAAGTATTCCCTCCACGATCTGATCGTAGAAACTTGATTGTTTTCCCTAAATGATTCTACTTCATTCTGGAATTCTTTGAACTTTTCAAAGGATTCGGACTTATGCCTCATTAAGTAGATATAACCATATCTACTAAAGTCATCGTAAAGGTAATGAAGTACGATAACCACCTCCGGCCGTTGAGCTCATTGCTCCACATACATCGCATGTATGTCGAGTGCCAACAAGTCACTTGCTCTTTCACCGTGTCCCGTGAAAGGTGCCTTTGTCATCTTACCAAGTAAACAAGACTCACATGTCTCAAATGATTCAAAATCAAAAGAGTGAAGCAATCCATCCTTATGGAGCTTCTCCATGCGTTTCTTATTTATATGGCCTAAGCGACAATGCCGGATAAACGTGGGGTTTATATCATTAGAGAGTTGCCTTTCTGTATTAATGTTATAGATGGGAGACGCTTCAAGATTCAAAACGTATAATCCATTCACCAATGGAGCATGAAAATAGAACATATCTCGAGATATATTGAACAACCATTGTTCATTGATCTAAAATCATATCCTTCCGCTTGCAAACATGAAGCGGAAATAACGTTTTGACATAGTGTTGGAACACAATAACAATTATTTAATTCCAAAACTAATCCGAAGGTAGATGAAGTGGTACTGTGCCGACAAGATCGTAGCAACGCTTGCTCCATTGCCGACGCGCAGTTCACCTCGCCCCTTCTCAATCCTCTACTTCTTCTAATTCCCGCAACGATTTGCAAATATGAGCTACGATCCGGTATCAATTACCCAAGAGTCGTAGGTGAAGTAGCAAGATTAATGTCTATAACATTAATACCGAAGCGTAAGTCATACTTTGCTTCTTCTTGAGATCCTCCATGTAGTTCTTGCAGTTCCTTTTCCAAGGGCTGTCTCCTTGCAAGAGAAGCAAACGGCATCGATGCCGCCGACCCCTTCTTGCCCTTCTTTGCATTAGAGGCACTCGCGATCTCATCGGGAGTTAACTTCCTCTTGGTGCAAAGTTTCTTGACAGTGATTTGCGCTTAGCCTTCGCATCATCATCACATGATGACCGTTTTTCGGATACTCTCCTCACTGTCTTTAGCATCCCATGCAATTCAGCCAAGGTCCTATCCATATTGTTCATGTGATAATTTAATATGAATGGCTCGAAGCTCGGAGGGAGCGACCGAAGAATCACATCGAGCCAACTCTTGGCTAAGGGAAAACCCAGCTTTTCCGACTCTCAATGTAGCCAATCATCTTTATCACATGCGGACGACGGGATTCCCTCAACAAGCTCGCACGCAAACAAGGACTTTGAGGTGTTGAACCTCTCGGCCCGAGCTTGGTTCTCAAACATGCCACGCAGTCCCGAATAATAGTGTGAGCATCGCTGCTCTCATATTGCTTCGAAGCTCGGGGACATTGTAGCAAGCATGAGACAGCTTATATCTAGGGCATCATTAGTGTGCTTCTCATAAGCCCTCCGTGCGGTTGCGGTGGCATTAGTTGGCAAATCCTCAGATAGGGTACTTCAAGAACGTACTCCTTACGCTCTTGCTTGAGAACAATTCTCAAGTTGCGATACCAATCCATAAAGTTTGTTCCATTTGATTTTTCCTTTTCGAGAATAGATCGCAAATTAAAGGTACTAGGTGTAGTATTAGCCGCCATTTATTCTACAACGAAAAAGCAAAGTTTAGCACAATGTTTATTCTATGTCTATTGTTAAACAATTTAACATTAGACTCCCATTACGTATTTTCCACCTTCCCTCTAGGTTACGTATTGGGTCAAGATCCACATGTTAATTAATTTTCTAGTGAGCTTTGGCATCACCGCTAGAAAATTAGTAACATCGGTAAGCAACACCTTACTAATCACATCTCTATGTGACTCTTGTTGTTGGTGTGGCATCTCCATGCCCCGGCGCCAACCTATGCCCCAAGGCCCAAAACTGTTTTGATAGCCTTGTTAAGTAAACCAAATGCTCCTGCATGTATATGTCGACATATACCCCTCGTGTTATGATAGAGAATGGCACTCGCTTTGGCACCCACCATTGACGAGCATAACGGTGACGGGTGCAACATTTGGAAGGGCATCATTACTACTTAATTTTGAGAGGGATGCTATCCTATCAAACAAACATATCACATATGAAAGCAAGAAGAATAGCATATAATGAAATAGTATGGCCCCCTTCACATGGTGATCTCCATCTCCATGTAGGCGCCGAGGATCTCCATCTTCGGCACCATCTTCCAAGTTTCGAATGCTTGATATCTTCAAACTAAGCTACTACTATAGAAGCTCTAATTGAAGATCACATCGACTCGCAAGTCGTGAAAGAATATTACAAGCATTGCACGTATGAAAGAATATTACAGAGGATTGCACATATGAAAGAATATTACATGCATCACATGCATCTCATACATACAATAGGGCCATACCATCTCAAAGCATTCTCTGCAAAAACAAGTTAGGCGTAGAAACGTTTTCTACCTATCGCAGAGATACGGCATCGAGACGACCTATAAGGGGGTACGCACCGAACACCACACGAAATTCATAGATCCAATCTATGAAATCGCTTATGGAAACCATATCGGCATAATCATATTATGCCGTCCCGATACACTATCAAGGGAGATGGTTTGCGTAGGCGCGAGGCAGCAACAAAGTCGGACTACGAGATAGCTTCGGTATAATCACATTATACCGTTCCGATACACTATCAAGGAACGCTATCTCAAACCCAACTCAAACCGAGTTATTTGGAAATTGCTTCGACGTAATCACATTACGTCGTTCCGATACACTATCAAGGAACGCAATTACCATCTACTCTCCTCAACGATCCCGTAAAACCTATTGATCTAATCAACCCGTGCGCAAAACTTGTTCCATATCCAATCTAAAACCCGAACTAAGCAAGATTAGCTCGATACCACCGAAGGGTTACGCGGAGGCTACGCTAGCCAAAAACAAAAACTTTTACCGCGCAAACCAGGAACACTTGCAAGTAAGGGCCGATAGATCGTTACCGATTGGAGTAGAGTGCAGCGGAATAACCAATCGTGGCAATCCGATCCGGAACAGTGTAGCCGATTCCCGGAGACAGCCGATTCGCCAATCAGCCGATTCGAGTCGTCCGGTCGCGTTCTCACGCCTCGCTCCGATGCGCCCGACCGCAGCCGATTCCACCACGCCCGATCGCTCCGATTGCGGCCGATCCGCCGATCAACAGCGCGCAACGTAGCAGCGCCTCTACCGGTATCCACACGTCCGGGGACGAACGCCGTACACCCGTGTGATAGCACGCGATGCAAGGCTAGGGTTTGGCTCGAAAGTGGGGAGGGTTTCCGTGGAGATTGATCTCGGCGACTTCGTTGCACGCGATGCAATTGATGTCCTGCTCAGCTCTCCACCCCTCCCTCCTTTATATAGAGTTGGCCGACGGGACTAGTGGCCGATTAGGACTCTATTTTGAATCGGATCTCATCCGTATCTCATAGAGTTGGCCGCCCATACGTCGTAAGCCCATAGGACTCTATCCGATCGGATCCCTATCCGATCGAGCCGTATCCGAGTCCAACTCGAATATCTATTCTATCCCCTTAAGCGTGCGACCCAGTAGGTTCAGGTATACTCGGTTTTGGCTATAGTCTAACTTAGCCGATCGTCGGCTCGAGTCCAACTCAGCCGACACTTCAATAGCGGCGCCTAGCAGCACATATTGACACCATAGTATACAAGAATATAATATCGGCTCGAACCTGTAATGTGTACACAAATCCATTTGCCTCACGATACCGCTTAAGCTATAGGCAAGATGTGTGCCATCCCTTCAATAGCTTAACCATTCACTCGAACCGTATTGGATTATCCGTCCGTTGATTGACTCCTCAATCAACTTAGCATGGCCATGCATTTCCATAATCCATTACCTCGAGGGGCCCAGAGATATCTCTCCAAAGGAGGGGCAAATTCCATCTTGATCACTCACATCCCACTCCATGTTTCATAGCAAACCCGAAAACTACCTTTATAACTACCCGTTTGAGAATAGCGTTTGGTAGTCCCAAAGTAGGCTACTACACATGTTGGAATCCATGGTGATCTCAGGTCTAAGGACTTTGTACCAACACTACCCGAGACCAACTAATGGCACATTAATTCCTGTAGTGTCTCATGGTGGGTCTATCCAACAATGTGTTCTCCAACACATATGTCCATGTTTATTGATTTGGTATCTCCATACCCATGATCTATGAGACATGATCATCAATCAATAATCATGCCGATCTTAGAATCATATTTGTTCCAACAATATGACATATGATCGTGGATCGTTTAGAAATAGATTCATACATAAAGAGTCTCATAAATAAGTCACGTACTTATTGATCAATACAAGATGTCTATTTCATGGAACTGAATAACACTTTATTCATTTATACATAAACATTGACGTGATATCCAACATCTCCATGTTGCCTCTAGGGCATATCACTAACATCGATAACCTAAAAGGGACTCGGTTGGTTTCAGCATTGATGAACTCTGAGGGGTCTAGGTTGCTGATTGGACCTAAAAGATACTAGTTGGGATGACTGAGATTGGGAATTGCAATCTGGTGAGCAAGATGCTGCCATGGATGAAGAAGAGAAAGAGCGAATCATAAAGGGCAGATGCTAGGTTGCGATGGAGGAAAAAGAGAAGTTGAAGCCGATGGAACTTACCTCTGGGAATTCGGTTGATGGCATTGTGGATGGGGTGCTTGAAGTCGACATCTTCGAGGATGAGTTCGTCGCCATGCTGAGGATGCCTACGAGTTCGCCGAGGATGCCGGGGAGGCCGCCGGTGCAGATTACAATTGTTTGGGGCTAAGGCGGTAGAGGCAAAAGTGACGGCGTGGAAAACTTAGACGGTGGCTGTTATTTTAAGAAACATGGTGACGGCCAAAACGAAAAAACCCTAGAATCCTTCCAAGATAAGATTCGGTAAATCCACAACATTATCAATATTGCGGACCTGGGGGGCATGTATTTACGACAAAATTTGGTAAGCAAATCCCCAAGTTTGAAGCAAGGGTTGAAGTGGAATCGAGGGAGCGCATGGTTCTCGGAAACAAAGTCTGCATCGGCTAAGTCCAAATCGGCTAATGAGTCAGTCGGCTAAGTCCGAGTTGGACAGGGTAGCTGATATAGCCAATTCCGATTGGGTGAGTAGACGAGACCAATCCTGGAAGGAAAGCGTGAAGATAATAATTGGATTCGGTTTCCAAGTGCTTCGAAGATATTGCCATCTACGGATAATGTCCTACAACGACAATTGTATCTTCAAATTAGGATGTTTTTGTATAGTTTCCTTATAGATAATGTCGATTTGTTTTAGAAATATTTATAATTCAATCTGTAATAGGAATCATGTCCCTTACGGACTCATTGCGTATCCAGGTATAAATACGACCTGAGACCATGTAATTGAGAACAACACACAACCAATACAATCTCGGCGCATCGCCACCTTTTACTTTTTACTTGCCATCTCGACAAGTTCTTGCCACACATTGGGCTGCATCGGGTTTCGATCTTCGAGCAAGGTAATTCCTTGTTACAAGCTGTTTGTGCTATCAGGGTTAGTGCTTCCATCGTCATGACACTTTGATCTTGTTATCATGAATTGCTTAATTTATCATATACGTCATATAATCTGGTTCAATGCCTAGACCTAATCCACGATCGACTGGCGTCTCCTCAAAGATAACAGCCGACAGGATTGGATCTTGGGGTTGATTTAGATTATGACGTATCCACCAGCTTGAAAGGTTTTCATTAGCTTATATAGATTTCATTCTTCTTTTTGTACTTAATGTTGCATCAATTTCATCTATTAAGTCACTTTTAGAATCATATAGATCTATTCGGCTCAATGACTGCTATTGGAGATAGTATCGGTGTTTCAGCCGATCTTACCTGTTTTAGCCGTCTTATATGTTTTACTACTGCTTGATGTGTTAAAGCCGCCTTTTATATTAAGATCTTACTTCAGTTAAATCTGCTAAGCCTAGTCTCAATATGTTAAGTCATCTTAACAGCCGATTGATCCTTGTTTAGTGTATTTAGCTCGAAATAATATCTTAGTATAAAACTGTATCGGAGTACTAGCCGATTCACATTAGATCTACGACATCGTCTAAGCTATAAATATATATAATTACTGTTCTAATGTACTTTTAGATGCAAGTAATTTATACTGTCTGAGTATACTACCGATCTATCCCAATCACTTAGTCTAAATGTGCTTTGGAATAGTGATTATGTATTATGGATATCTATTGCCGATAGAGTAGGATCTAATCATAATTTAATTATCTATTCTTTGTTTCTTGTTGGTTACAGGATCAAACCAACTGGTACGCCCTATACACCGAAGACAATCCAATTTGGGCCTAAACTAGAGCTAAGCAAATCTCTCAGGCCAGTGCGTGGAAAAATTTCTCATCAACACTTTTGCAATCAGAATTAAATTTATTAGCTAAGTTATCCACTTTCAATCCTCTTACGCAAAATAAGCAAGATCTGAACCTAAAACCTTAGAACCACATCTATAGAGCATTATAGGTGTAAGAACACGTTATAGGTTCACAAAATAACTAGTAAATTTATTATGACTCTAAAAATGGTAAAAAGATTGCATTAGTCCAAGAAATCACTTTTCTTCGCCTCTGCAAGCAGAGTTAATATGAAGTTCATTCATAAAAACAAGTTAGAACAACGCTTAGTTAAATCCTACCCTACACCGAGTAAACTTCAAAAAAATCAATAACTCCCAAATGGAACAAGGTAAAATAGAAATTCCTTCACCAGAAATCATATCCACGCAGCCCCCAACCACACTGAAGAACCCATGCATTTTAGAGCATTTTAGATTTTTATATGTTTTGGTATTTATTCGTTGCCGATATTTTCTCTTAGTAGATGATTTCCCGACGGTGAGAAGATTGGTCTTCTAGTTCATCTTAGGGAGATCCTACAACGACCAAGGCAAGTTCTTGCCCCTCCTTTGAACACTTTAAACCCATGTTTTCAGGCAATATATTTTGTTTGTGAAATTTGTATGCATAATTTGTCTTATCGATACTTTTAAGCTAAGAATGGTAGTTATGTCCTGAAAATTTGCATGAACCCTTTTCAAAAATATTCCCTTACTGTTTTGAACCTTAGGAATTAAATTTAAGTACTCTTTATGTGCTCATGTGATTATGCTATGCTTTACAAAAATGAAATGCTTAGCCTTGCTTAGTATTTATCGAAATATAGGCATGGATTGATTGCTAAATTCTTTGGAAAATCTTTTGTGTGTTTTGACTAAATGGGGCAATCCCTAATTATTTGCGAAACAAAATGAAGAAAAGCCTGATTTTAGACTTGGGTGGCAAGTGGCATGCAATTGATGTATTTGCATTGCCGATAGGGGGAGTGTTCGCCTGAGTCGATTAAGGACTGATCTACATATCATTCATTGTGTATACCGTACATCCACATGTGCTAGTATGGGATAGCCTTAGCCAAGTAATATATTTAGCACTTAGCCTTGCATTATGGTAGGCCGAAGTGTATGGGTTCGGATAACCCAGAGGAACTTCCTATTTACCCCGACGTGGTAGTTTAGGCGACTAAGTCTGTCCAATACAACGATATCGTGCCACGTGGGTGAGTTCCTGTCATGTCCGCCACCATGGCGTTAAGTTAAGGCATGGGCCCTCCACCTAACGTTTATTGGTCACATTTCCAGTATGACCTAGGATGGAGGAAACACGTATTGTTCTAGTGCAAGGCTAGGAGCTAAGTAGTGTAAAGGCTTCGTGGTGACCTCTAGACTGTACTCAATGTGTAGAGTATGGTGGTACCAACGGGTACCGGATAAACTAGAGCAATTCACTTCATGTGGGTAAAACTGTACAAACTCTGCAAAGTTAATAAAACTAATTGATTAGTCGTGCTTACGGTCATGAGCGACATGATGATATGCCATGGGTATAATTTTGTGTTTTTCCCTAAATAGTCTTGAAAATGAAATGTATTGTGTTGGAAATAATGTTGATTCATGTTGTGTATTTCTCTTACTAACAGACGTGAGTAATGGATTAGTATATACCTTTATATATATGATGGGACCATGCCATGGTTAGTAAAGATTTGTGTGTGCTGAAAATGCCTTGGTTAAAACTACGTTGCAAATTGATTGCGAACTAAAATCCGCTTTATGCCATAAATTTGTAACTACTATTAGCCTTCCTTTGAATTAGAGCTTTCATGTATGTAGGGTTGATTGTGTTCTTGCCAGTACATTATTTCAAATAATATAATGACTCTTGCGGTTGGGATATCCATTTTGATGCAGGTCATAGACTTAGTTTCTGAGAGATACGGGTACTCGATTTGCTTCTTTTAGGATTTTGAACATAATGGGGTAAACCCCTAGTCGGTGTGCTTGTGGGTGGGTAATCAAGCCACCACTATTCGCTGTACTCTGACTTATATATTTATCTGGCCGATCGGCCTATGTAATCAATGTTGTTGATGTAATCCGTAGTTACTTATCAATCTAGATGTATTTTCTTTGTATGATCTGGGAAGAAAGTGTGAATCTAGTGCACTTCCTGGGAGTTAGATTCACACGAGTATGAGTTATGAATATTTGAGATGTTGTAGATCTTTAGCCAATCTTGTCAAGTCTCCTGAATGTGTAACACATCTGGTCACCGCCTTCGAGTGGTTTGATGGGCACATCTCAGGCTGAAGTTGACTAGCAGTCTAAAGGCCCAACAATGTCTCACATATCCCTTTCTCGGGACATTGGACGTTCCGTTATACTTGTTAGATGATTTGTGTTGATTCACCTCATCTTGCAAACATAATGGGGGCCCTGGCGTCTCCATCACTTACTGTATAGTAATACCTCTTAAACATTTATATAAGTAATAAACAACTTAGTGCACACTTCAACTTGTAAAATTTGTAGAAAATTCATCTCTAGTCCATTTGGAGTGAACTCAGTTTCTATAGAACCAGCAAGTAATGAACTTCAATTAGGTAAAATAAAATATGGCAACTCATATACTAAATATGTCAATAAACTTTAAATGGATAACTTAGGTGCTAATCACAATAATAGTAGTTAAACATATATATATGTATAAATGCATATATAAATGCATTCTAGTTCTATGTAAATCAAAGTAAGACCTTGTTGGACCAGAGAAACTGTAAGCTCCATCCCTAATCACCAAAACATGGCACACTTAGCTCATATATCAATTTCTAGGTTGATATGATAAGTAACTAACACAGAACCCTCTCTATCTTATAAAATATGTAGTAGAATAATGAAAACTCTGAAATTATGAACTAATATTTGATTGGTTAACTAAATTATTCATATTTACACATCTCTAGCAAATAAGAACATGTCCTGGATATAAAACTTCTAAAGTCATATATGTATAAAGACTATGTGCCTAGAACGCGTTATAAATTGTAAAACATATATGGAATTCATAGTAACTCCAAAAATTGTTCAACCAAATGTGTTAGTCTTAGAAAAACATATCTCTTCACCTCTGTGAAGTCAAAGTTAATAAAAATCAATTTATAGAAACATTTTAGAACACTACCTAATTACATACTAGTACATGCCGATAAGACTTCTAAAATTCATAACTCTTAAATAGGATAAGATAAACTAAAAATTCTTTCACCCAAATTCAACTTAGATCAGTAACTACCCACTGTGCACAAATCATGCATTTTAGAGCATTTTGGATTTTTGCCTAATTTGGTGTTTAATTGCATAACGTGTACTTTATTTAGATAATTGCATAAATGGTGAAAGAGTGGATTAGGTGCTAACATTTCTACAGATCAAGGCAAGTTTTATCCTCCCATCCTTTGAACACATTGAATCCTAAGATTTGAGGAATGAAAATGTTTGTTTGGAAAGTTGCATATGAACTTAGACTATACCGGTATTTAAAACTGGGTTATGGTAGTTATGACCTATTTGCTGCATTTCCTACTGTTAACACCAAAATTTGGTAATTGAATCCCTAAGTCCTAGCAAGGGTGAAGCATAATCGGATAGGCTAGTTTGGCGGAGAAACAGAGGCCGCATCGGCTGAGAAGCGATCGGCTATGAGGCCAATCGGCTAAGGTTGGATCGGACAAGGGCGGCCGATAGCCGATTCTACAATCGGAGAAGATAAAGCCATTTCTAGTGCAGCGGTTTGAAGATAAATAAAAGATTCGGTTATTAGATTGCGCGTTAAGTGATATTGCCATCTATGGATAGAGTACTGTAACGGCAATTGTATTTGTAGTTTAGGAGTTTGTTTAAACTGTTAATTGTAATACGGCGTGGGTCCTTCCCGGGATAATGTCGTGTTTTAAATAGTAGTTTAGATAAAGTCCAGGGTTTGTAAATATAATTTTATCTTGAGTATAAATAGCACCCGAGACTCCTTGTAAAATATACAACACAATCAATCAAACCTTCGGCGCATCGCCAACCTTTTTCTTCAGACGAGCAATTTGTTTGGCTACGGGCTGCATCGTTTCGATCCCCAAATCTAGGTAAATGCTTGTCATTAGTGGTATGATCTGTTGTTTCTAGTGTTTCCATCATAATGACACATCAGATTCAGGAGTTTATACTGTGCTATTTATCATATAGCGCATATAAATTAGATCAATGTTTAGATCTATCCTGCCATTGGCCGGTTCCATCGAGAACTCGCAACCAATAAGGCTAGATCTAAAGGTTGACTGGTTTATATGCGGTATCCACCGTCTCGAGAAATATAAATCGGCTACAACAGATCAGGTTGTTCTTTTTATACTTAATGCTGCATCAACGTTGAGCTATTAAGTCATTTTTAGAACTTCCAATGATCTGTTCGACTAGATTTATATTGTTTAGAGACAGTGCCGGGGTTTCAGCCAGTCTTATCTGCCCTAATATATTTCTTTTAGTTCATTTTATTATTAGATTTATGTTAGGACTGTCTCTTATATTAAGATCTTGTTCTTATCGGACCTCATGAGCCGAAATCGGCTTGCCATTGACAGCCGACGGCTGATTTTCAGGCTGAGCATATGGTTCAAGAATAGTATCTTTTCATAAGATTCATCAGAGTACTAGCTAATCCATAAGTTAGCTTTCCAGTATCGGCTAGTTTATCGATACGTAGATTTATTATCCTTCATTGTATTTGGGTTAAACGGTTGATGCTGTCTCGATATAGCCGATCCATTCCAGTCGCTTGGCTTAAATATGTTCTATGATAGCAAATATATGCTCATGGATTCCCTCAGCCGATACAGTGGGGATCTAACATAATACTTAACATATATTTCTCTGTTTTTCTTGTTGGTTAACAGATCAAACCGACTGGCACGCCCTGCACAGCATAGGCAGCCGAGAAGGACCTGCAGTGGAGTTAAGCAGATCTCCCAGGCTAGCGCGTGAGAGAAATTTCTCATCAACACGCTTCTTGGCACGCCCAGTGGGACTTTCTCTGTCGGCTCGACTCGGACGCATAGACTCAGCCGGCAAGATGGTCGACTCCAAGAGCCCCAACGTTTCCCAGGACAACATCGTGCCTGTGAAGATGGAGAAGTTATTGGCTGAGCAACAAGCCGATTACAAGAAGATGGTGGAAGAGCTCCAGGCCAACTGCTTGCAATCTTTCACCCAAACAAGATCCGGGGCCGTGCATCTGAAGTATAAATTCAGCATGGACGATCTCAAGGCATCCTCCTCTGGTGAGACAAAACGCAAACAGAAGGTGGAGGAGCCAATCAAGGAACAGGGCGATTCGGCTCTATATTCCCTACAAGACCGAATCGACTCGGCCATCCATCACGCGCTAGTCAACCAAAGTAGCATCGTGGTCAATACTCTCAACAACATGATCGCTACCGTGGTCAACGCCAAGATAGCCGACCAGCTGCAGCGAGGGCCTATGCACTTCACAGACTGCCAATTTCCTGGTTACAGGACGTTGGTCACACAGAATCGGCCGATCCCACCACTAGCACAACCAGGGCCACCAGGAGGGATCCTCAGCCGGGCAAATCTGACTGAGTCGGCTACAAAACCAGCAATTACCATGTTGAACGGCAGCAACCGCCGCCCCAGGATCAAATTGCTAACATTTTCAACGACAATCGGCAGTCAGAGCTGATTGATCTGGACAGACGATACAACGCTGGTGGCCGATAGCGGTTCCCGGGACCACCAACGCCACCACCGGCGCATCGGCCGCCTCCCGCTGATCAGCACTACCAGTACCAAGGAGGCCGTCAAGATCATCTTTATAGGCCTCAGACGCCACCACCGTTGTATCGGCAAGCACCCGTGCCGTATGACACATACGAGCCGATACATCAGGACAACCGGACTTGGGACGATCTGATTGCAGATGTCATGCGCGATTAATTCGGCCTCAAGCCAAAATACTCAGGAAACATGTATCAGTATCCCTATCCAGAGCACTTCGAGCAGATTCCGTTGCCCAACCGATACAAGATCCCAGATTTTTTGAAGTTCTCAGGGCAAGACAATGTTTCAACTTACGAGCATGTTAGCTGATTCTTGGCACAGTGCGGCGAAGCATCGGCTACAGACGCCTTGAGAGTCCGATTGTTCCCTCTTTCTCTTTCAGGATCAGCTTTTACCTGGTTCTCCTCATTGCCCTACAACTCAATTCAGAGCTGGGTCGATCTTGAAAAATAGTTCCACAGCTACTTTTCCTCAGGCAACCATGAGATGAAGTTGTTGGACCTCACCAGCATCCGGCAAAAACACAACGAATCCGTTCAAGAATACATCCAACGCTTCAGGGAGATGAGGACCCGATGCTACAGCCTGGTGGTATCGGACGCCCAACTGGCCGATCTGGCCTTTCATGGTTTGATCATGCCGATCCAAGAGCGATTCTCAGCGCAGGACTTCGACAGCCTAGCCCACTTGGCGCAGAAGGTGACGGCCCACGAGCAGCGGTTCCAGTACACCAGGAAGGCCGTCAAAAACACAACTCAGGTCGTCATCGAATCAGACTACGAGTTCGACGACGATGACGCAGAAGTGACAGCAGCCGAATGGGCCAAAAACAAAAAGGCCATCGTCTGCCAATGGCTGCTGAAGACGGCCAAAGAAGAACGATACGACTTAGACATCACCAAGGCCGACAAGATTTTTGACTTGCTGCTCAAGGAGAAGCAGACTCAGCTACCTGAAAATCACGTGATCCCGTCGGCCGAGGAATTAAAGAAGAAGAAATATTGCAAGTGGCACAACTCCACATCCCATGCCACCAACGACTGCAAAGTCTTCAGGCAGCAAATCCAGTCGGCAATTGAGGCCAGGAAGCTGAAGTTCACCGATTCAAATCGGCCGATGAAGGTAGACGGCAACCCTTTCCCGGTCAGCGCAGTCCAAGCCGGCCCCAGGCAAGCTGATCGACAGAACATAATGGTGCACTTCTTAGTCAATACATCGATTGGGGCCAAGGCAGAAGACAAGCCTACTGGATGAAGATAGCCGACACCGTCCTCAGCACCGGTCTCGGCAGGGAGAAGCTTGCAATGAAGCACCTCGTCGGCGCGAGCCGGAGATCCAAAGCCATCGATACGAGGTAAATTGCAATAGTGCCGACCCGCATTGGCGTTGTGATTTTTTCAGGTACTGCTGGGAATCCGGCATGAGACTGCCAACACTGGACGATTGCCCAGCATGCAACGATCGCCGTGATGACGAGCACAGGAGCTCATCAGCTGCAGGCCCAGCCTGGTTCGTCCCTAGAGCCGTTCAAGTAAACCAAAGGCGGCGGTCCGTCCATGATCGGCTCGGCCCGATCCTCCAAGACTTCTTCGTCGACGAAGACCGCAATGACAACAACCGCGACGATGAAGAGGCCGACGACGAGGAATCGCCCAATCCCCAATGGTGCCCGTCCGATCTCTTCACAAAGACAGAGAAAAGAAGAATTAACGAAGTTCGGCAAATGATCCACGAACAACGCCATCGGCTGGGTAAGATCAAAAGGCGATGGGTTCCCAAAGAGAAAACTGTCGCGGCCGACAAAGAGCAAGCCGAAGAGAGCCTAGCCGATCAAGCCAGGAGGGCAGCCAAAGGGAAAGGAAAAGTTTCTGCATCGGTTAACATGGTGTTCGTACTACCAGCTGAGTTCAGTGCTCCTGAAACCGATGCAGACACCATTGGGGATGACGTAGTTAAGCTAGCAATCTCACCGGACCAGGCTATCTTCGACAAACCCGAGGGGACCAAAAATTGGCACTTGAAGCCATTGTACGTTAAAGGATTCATCAACGGCAAGCCGATTTCCAAGATGCTAGTTGATGGGGGAGCTACAATCAACCTCATGCCTTACGCAACATTCAGAAAACTAGGCAAGGGGGCCGAAGACCTGATAAAGACCAATATGTGCTCAAAGAATTTGGTGGCAACCCATCAGAAACCAAGGGTGTCCTCAACGTCGAACTGACCATTGGCAATAAGACCGTGCCCACAACATTCTTCGTCATCGACGGGAATGGGTCTTACAACCTGCTGCTCGGAAGGGACTGGATACACGCTAACTGCTGCATTCCTTCTATGATGCATCAGAGCCTGATCCAATGGGACGGCGACAAGATTGAGATCGTGCCAGCCGATAGGTCAGTTAGTGTCGTCAGTGCCGATTTGCCGCTTTGGGAAATCGAAGGCATCGATTGATTGTCTGGGAAAATCTGGCAAGTCAATTTTTTAAATGTGTCCAATTCCACAATACAGCCGATTGGAGATGACGAGCCGCAGCTACTGCTTTGAACAAGACATGGTGGAGGGCTCAAGCCTCTTCGGCATGGACACCACGGACGAAGATGATGGCAAGCTCGGGCAAGGTTTTACGTCAGCCAACGAATTAGAGGATATTGACATCGGCTCTGGTGACAAGCCAAGGCCGACGTACATTAGCAAAAATCTGTCTGCTCATTGTAGATCCCAACTTATTGGGTTGTTAAAAGAATATAAAGATTGTTTTGCTTGGGAGTACTTCGAGATGCCCGGCCTCAGCCGATCAATAGTGGTCCATCAACTACCGATTAAGGCATGCTATCGGCCGTTCAAACAGCCTCCCAGGAGGTTTAAGGCCGATATGTACGATGCAATTAAAGCCGAAATCACTCAGCTATATGATGCAGGATTCATTCGGCCTTGTCGATACGCCGAGTGGGTCTCGAACATTGTCCCAGTGTTGAAGAAAAATGGTAAACTTAGGGTGTGCATCGATTTCAGAGATCTAAACAAGGCGACCCCTAAGGACGAATACCCAATGCCGATAGCCGATTTGCTCGTCTATGCTGCTTCAGGCCACAAGATTATTAGTTTTATGGACGACAATGTAGGTTATAATCAAATATTTATGGCCGACGAAGACATCCACAAGACTGCTTTTCGGTGTCCCAGCGCAATCGACTTGTACGAATGGGTGGTAATGAATTTCGGCCTGAAAAACGCTGGGGCAACATATCAACGGGCCATGAACTACATTTTTCACGACATGATCGGTTCACTAGTAGAGATCTACATTGACGACGTGGTTGTCAAGTCCAGGGAGATAGAGGGCCACATAGCCAATCAAAGAAAAGTGTTAGAGAGGACGAGGAAGTATGGCCTAAAGATGAATCCGCTTAAGTGTGCGTTCGGTGTATCGGCCGAGCAGTTCTTGGGATTTCTGGTCCATGAAAGATGAATTGAGGTTACACCAAGAAGCATAAATGCTATCAAAACAATCTAGCCTCCAAAGGACAAAAAACAACACCAGTCATTGATCGACAAGATAAATTTCATCAGACGGTTCATAGCCAATCTCTCAGAAAAGATGGAGCCGTTCACACCACTGCTTCGGCTGAAAACCGATCAAGCATTCACATGGGGGGCAGAGCAGCAAAGAGCTTTGGACAACATCAAGGACTATCTAAGTTCCCCTCAGTTTTAATGCCTCCACAAAAAGGGATACCGTTTAAGCTATACCTATCAGCCGATGACAAATCAATCGGCTCCGTCCTAATCCAAGAGGTTGAGGGCAAGGAAAAGGCCATCTTCTATCTCAGCCAACAGCTACTAGACGCAGAAACGAGGTATTCGCCTGTGGAGAAGCTATGCCTATGCCTCTATTTTTCATGTACGAAGTTAAGGCATTATCTGCTATCCAACGAGTGCACAATAATCTGCAAAGCCAATGTAGTTAAGTACATGCTATCGGCTCCAGTGTTGAAAGGAAGAATTGGGAAGTGGATTTTTGCGCTAACAGAATTCGATCTGAGGTATCAGGCACCAAGGACAGTCAAGGGAAAATCCATAGCCGATTTCATTATGGAGCACAGAAATGACTCGATCGGCTCAGTGGAGATTATGCCTTGGACTTTGACGTTTGACGGTTTGGTTTGCACCACGGCTACGGCATTGGCTTGGTCATTATTTTACCCTGGGGGGCAAGCTTCGAGTTTGCTTTTGCTATCTACCCCCACGCTACAAACAACCAAGCCGAATACGAAGCCGTCCTTAAAGGATTACATCTACTCAAGAAAGTTGAAGCCAACGCCATCGAAATAATGGAAGATTCATTGTTGGTCATCAGCCAATTATCAGGAGAATACGAATGCAAAAACGATGCGCTGATGGTCTATTATCAGCAATGCCAGGAATTAATGGATGGTTTTCGGCTAGTTACTTTGAAGCACATCCCCAGAGAGCAGAACACAAAAGCTAATGATTTAGCTCAAGGGGCATCTTGTTATCAGCCGATGTTGAAAGAAATTGACATAGAAGTTGCCGCCATTACAGCCGATGATTGGAGGTCCGAAGTTTACAGCTATCTCAAAAACCCCTCTCAATCGACTACAAGGAAGCTACGATACAAGGCGTTAAGATATGTTTTGCTCGATGAAGATCTGTACTATCGGACGATTGATGGTGTGCTACTCAAGTGTTTGGGAGCTGATCAGGCCATAGTGGCCATCGGAGAAGTGCATTAAGGGATCTGTGGCATGCATCAATCGGCCCACAAAATGAAGTGGCTCCTTCACCGAGCAGGATATTTCTGGCCGACGATGCTGGAGGATTGTTTCGAGTATTACAAGGGCTGCCAGGATTGTCAGAAGTTTGGCGTCATACAACGAGCACCAGCGTCGGCTATGAACCTGATTATCAAGCCTTGACTGTTCAGAGGATGGGGCATCGATATGATCGGCCAGATCAATCCACCCTCAAGCAAAGGGCATAAATTTATTCTGGTTGCGACAGATTATTTCACAAAATGGGTGGAAACAATTCCCCTGAGGAAAGTGGATTCTAAGGACGCAATCGAGTTTGTCAAAGAACATATTATCTACCGATTTGGCGTCCCACAACGATAACAACAGACTAGGGATCTATCTTCGTATCAGATGAGTTTGTTCAGTTTCCCGACGGCATGGGGATCAAGCTACTTAATTCTTCGCCGTACTACACACAGGCCAACGGACAAGCCGAAGCTTCAAATAAAAGTTTAATTAAGTTGATTAAAAGAAAAATCTCGGAGTATCCTAAACAGTGGCACAGCCGATTAGCCGAATTGCTGTGGGCATATCGGATGGCATGCCACGGATCAATTCAAGTCCCTCCGTACAAGCTGGTCTACGGGCACGAGGCGGTGCTACCATGGGAAACCGTTATCGGCTCAAGGCGCATTCAGCTAATAATCAACTTACAACCGACGATTATTATAAAGTTACAAAGGATAAAGAACGAGTAGCCAGATATTATAATAAAAAAGTGGTGCCTAAATCTTTCGAGAAAGGCGAACTCGTTTGGAAATTGATACTGCTGATTGGATCTAGAGATAACAAATTCGGCAAGTGGTCACCAAATTGGGAAGGGCCTTTCAAGATCCACAAATGCGTCTCTAAAGGAGCTTACATGCTAGAAGGGCTGGACGAAGAAGTATTTGGAAGGGTTCTTAATGGAAAATACCTGAAGAAATACTACCCAAGCGTATGGATCAACTCGTGATTCGGCTCTGGTTGCTTAGCCGATTTACGACAGCCGATGTCTTGCTTCATTAAGGCATCGCCTGTAGGCATTTTTATGCAACATTTTTTCCCTAAGTCTCCTACGATCGGCTAATGATTGGCCGATAGCGACGGTAATGACGCGCGAACGACTCGAATTCATAATTTTGTCGACACCGAAGCTATCAACAAAATTTGGGGGCATATACATACACGAGCGGATTGCAAAATTGGGCGTCGATTGCAAAATTGGGCGTCAGGAATTTTTAAACTTTTTAAGCTTTGTAATCGGTAGTCCAAATAAAAGCGTTGGAAGTGACTTGGATCGACAGCCGTGATTCAAGTGTTTACATCGATGGTTGTGGTGTGGTCTCAGAATCGGCGAATGTGACACGATACGGACGGCTAGGGCCAATTTCAGCATAAGCAATTCAAGATACTACGTGCGACCGAAGCCGATCTCATCCACGAGCACAACTGCAAAAGATTGATAGACTATACTACACAAAAGTTAAAGCCGATTACAAAGTTCGAGCAAGTTGATCAAAGTTCAAGCCCATTACAAAAGTTTGACAAATATATTATAGGAGGCAGTAGCTGATTTTAGAATGTTAAAATGTTACAATCTCATTGTTTCAAGAAATTGGCTATGGCCGATAACGCCGTCCGCCTGATCTGGTCTATCTCCTCAATGGCCCTGACGTCGTCGGCCTCAGACCCAGCCACCGGCCGGATGCCCTTCACCAGGTCCCATAGATGTGCCACAACCACCTTGATACTTTGGCATTGAGCTTCGATTTTGGCTGGCAAGCTGGCCATGTACTCCTTGTGGACATCGATCTCGTTCGTGACTTGAACAAGATCAGCCATCAGCTGATCTTGGCATGCGAGGAGTTGCTCAAGCTTGGCCGCCGGCTCAGTCTTTAGGCGGTTGAATGCGGCTTTCCTGCTCTCAATGGCATCCTTGGTTGACTGGAGGGTGGCCGACTGCGCCTGGTTCTCGAGACGATCGGCTATCCGCTGCCGTGCCCGTTCATACTTGAAGGTGAGCTTCCATGAAGGTGGCCGGCACAATGGCGTCGGCTAGAGCTTCCGACAACTGGCCTTGGATTTCCTTGAAGCACGCGCGTATTGAACCGCTGTTGACCACCAGCGCATCCAGCGAGGCCTCCAGCCGGTTGCCGATGTCAGCTAGGGTGGCCCTCAGGTCCTCGGCCGGTGTCACCAACGCCTCCTCGCTGATTTCGTCGGACTCCTTGAACTCCGACAAGTCAAAGTTGAGGAGGTTAGCTATGTTCTGCAAAGAGGAAGATGATCAGAAGATATTGAGCTGATAGAGCCAATCATCAAATGCAGTCGGCTTACCGTGGGCACCAGGGTCGAAGTGGTCGGCTCGGCTGGTTTGCCGCCTACAGCCGTCGGGGCCTCTTCGTCGGCGTCGTTGCCGCTGCCCACGGCAGTCACAACGTGCTCGCTAGACGCCTGGGGAGCAACCGACGGAGATCGTGGGGGCTGCAAAAGAAGAGTTAGCGGTCGAGTTGGCTAATTTCTACAACTCAAGTTGCAAGAGACGATTACCGATGGCATGTGATGCAGAGTGCGGCTGACCAATTTCTTGACCTGAAAAGAATTGTTCGGTCAGATGCAAGTGATATCATCGTAAAGCCGAATTTGGTGAAGTGAGGGCTTACCGGTCGATTTTTCGTTGGGGGACTTGGGACCGGCGGGACGTCGGCTGGATCGTTGACAGACTCATGGCTCGAGCTCCCAGGTTAGGCCGCCGCTCCAACAGCTGCCGGCATTTTCTCGCTGGCGACAGTGTCGAGGAACTGCGCGACGGCCGGGTCCAAAGGGGGGAGGCTATCGGCTGGCGCTGCCGGTTTCTTCTCTTTCAGCTTCTTGGGGGCAGGCGCGGCCGACGGCTGTATGAGTGTTGCAGCCTTTTTCTTCTGGGCAATCGGCTTGCGCATATGCCCTCGTAGCAATGATGCCAGCTTCGACGCTCCCCAGCCGATGGTCGACGGAGCGAGGCCGCCCCCGTCCAGAACACCTAGACGGTATTTGATGGGGTGCCCGGAGTCGCTCACCGTCGGCCGCTCCATCTCCGTCTCCTGCAAACTAGAGGGCGAATGTTAATCGGCTATATCAGCCGATGATAAGAAGAGGAAAATCTTTTGGAATTTGAAGCTTACCGAAGGGATTTCTTCAGGCAGGAGCAGATCGACGTAATGATATGACTGCTGGTGAAAGATGTGTCATTTGATTTCAGCCCACCATTGGTCGTAGGCCGCGCTTTTCTTGAGCGCCAGGGTCATCACGCCGATGTCACCGAGGGGAGGGCCGGCTATATTCAGCAGCCGATGCATTATCAAGTTTTGGCTCACCACTCCCCTCATTTCAATCTTGTCGGCATAATAAAAGCTGATGGGCAATTGCCCAAGACCAAACTGTCTCGCCGCCGACACCGGGTAATAGAACTCATAGCTTTTGGCCACTTATCGGCCCTGGTGGATCCCGGTTGGCAAGATGCAGGGGCACAGAGCAGCGACGAACAGCTCCCTGCACCTCGGGTTGTCGGCTGAGTTGATGTCTTCCCAATTGAAGTTGGCCGGCAACTCGAACAGTCCCTGGTCCCGGTAAAAGTACCAGGCGCGGTTCTCGCGAGACAGCCCGTCGTAGAGGGCAATGAACCATTCGGCCAGCAGGTCGGCCGATTGCCTTGAGCCCGTATGAGCAGTTGCTGCTTCTCCGTAGCTCATGCATCTGGTGGTGGTGATCTGGTTGCCGTCTTCGTCTTCGATCGGCTCTAGCCTTGGGAAGATGGCCTCGGTCAGGGACAGCCGACCGGCTATTTTCTGCGTTGCCAGCACCAGCCAGATCTGTAAGAACCACCAGGGGCCGCTGGTGTTGATTGGGGCGTTGGCGGCTATCTTTGCGGCGGTCTGATGCAGCATTTGATACAAGTAGCCGAGGAGGTACTTCCCCAGCGCGAGCTTTCCCCTGTCAGCCAGGATTTCGACTACGACCTGCCAGTTGGCGGTCGGCCCGCAGCTCGATCCATAGAACAAAAATTTTTCAAGCCACATCATCAGAAATGCGGCGTGCTCCCTGTGGCCGACGAATCCATCTTTCATGTTTTGGGTGATGAAGCCGCTCCACCCGCCGATGGCCTTGGTTTTGAACTGATGCTACCCCTTTCGGCTCAGGTTGCTGGGGTTAGCTGACGCCTGGATGTCTAGCCCGGTCGTCATGTACACGTCGGCCAGTGTGATGGTCATCGGCCCTTGCCAGAAGATGAAGGCGTTGAAGCTGTCGTTCCAGAAATATGTCACAGCCGATAGAAGCGGCTCATCCTTTTTCCATGCTGGCAACGGACAGAGCCAGACATTGGGCGATCCCAGTTTCCTCCCAATGAGTGTACTTGGTCGACCGCACCCTCTTGTACCATTCGACCCAGGCGGCATCGGTGGTCGGCCATGATTTGAAGGTCCCGTTCCAGTGGGCGAGGGATGGCTTGTTGGTATTGAAGGGAATCCTGTTGGTCTCGGCCATGATAACATCGGCTGGATCGGTGTTGCCGATGGGGCCGAGAAAGTACCTCTGTGCTTGGGTCAAATTGGGGACAACCACTTGATGTGATAGGTGCTACAATGTGAAAGAAAGAAACTCTAATCAGGAATGGCTAAACGCTACAGTTTGAAAGGGGAGAAAAGTGCTAGAAGCAGGATGAATGCAACGAGGCTGGAAACATAACTAGAGAAATAAATCCGAAGAAAAGGAGTTCTGGATCGGAGGGTGTACCTCAGGGAACTCGACGATGGCGACGGCCGGTGCGGCGGCGATGGTCGGTGCGGCGGCAATGGCTAGTGCGACGGCGGTGGCCGGCGCGACGGAGGTACTTGACGTGGCAGCGGTGGAGGCCATCGGAGTTGTTAAGGGTGGAGATGAAGTCCAATTCGCGAAGGGCGCTGAGATTTGACGAACGTCGATGAACCGCCGGAGAGAGGAGAGACTTGGTTGCGAGGTGTTAGTGTGTTTTGAGAGCGTAATCGTTTCGGTTGAAGTGAAGGGCTATTTAAAGGGCACTCAGGTGAGCCAAAGTGGTTTAGGTCAAGAAAAGAGCAGAAATTTGAACAGGCAAGAAAATCCGTAACACTTCGTATCACGGACTTGGGGGCATGTGTTAACACTGAAATTTGGTAATTGAATCCCTAAGTCCTAGCAAGGGTGAAGCAGAATCGGATCGGCTGGTTGGGCGGAGAAACAAAGGCCGCATCGGCTGAGAAGCGATCGGCTAAGGTTGGATCGGACAAGGGCGGTCGATAGCCGATTCTACAATCGGAGAAGATAAAGCCATTTCTGGTGCAGCAGTTTGAAGATAAATAGAAGATTCGGTTATTATATTGCATGTTAAGTGATATTGCCATCTATGGATAGTGTCCTGTAACGGCAATTGTATCTATAGTTTAGGAGTTTGTTTAAACTATTAATTGTAATACGGCGTGGGTCCTTCCCGGGATAACGTCGTGTTTTAAATAGTAGTTTAGATAGAGTCCAGGGTTTGTACAGATAATTTTATCTTGGGTATAAATAGGACCCGAGACTCCCTGTAAAATATACAACACAATCAATCAAACCTTCGGCGCATCCCAACCTTTTTCTTCAGACGAGCAATTTGTTTGGCTATGGGCTGCATCGTTTCAATCCCCAAATCTAGGTAAATGTTTGTCATTAGTGGTATGATCTGTTGTTTCTAGTGCTTCCATCATAATGACACATTAGATCAGGAGTTTATACTGCGCTATTTATCATATAGCGCATATAAATTAGATCAATGTTTAGATCTATCATGCCATTGGCCGGTTTCGTCGAGAACTCGCAACCAATAAAGCAAGATCTAAAGGTTGACTGGTTTATATGCGGTATCCACCGTCTCAAGAAATATAAATCGGCTACAACAGATCGGGTTGTTATTTTTATACTTAATGTTCCATCAACGTCGAACTATTAAGTCGTTTTTAGAACTTCCAATGATCTGTTCGACTAGATTTATATTGTTTAGAGACAGTGCCGGGGTTTCAGCCGGTCTTATCTACCCTAATATATTTCTTTTAGTTCATTTTGTTATTAGATTTATGTTAGGACTGCCTCTTATATTAAGATCTTGTTCTTGTCGGACCTCATGAGCCGAAATCGGCTTGCCATTGACAGCCGACGGTCGATTTCCAGGCTGAGCATATGGTTCAAGAATAGTATCTTTCCATAAGATTCATCAGAGTACTAGCCGATCCATAAGTTAGCTTTCCAGTATCGGCTAGTTTATCGATACATATATTTATTATCCTTCATTGTATTTGGGTTAAGCGGCTGATGTTGTCTCGGTATAGCCGATCCATTGCAGTCGCTTGGCTTAAATATGTTCTATGATTGCAAATATATGCTCATGGATTCCCTCAGCCGATACTGTGGGGATCTAACCTAACACTTAACGTATATTTCTCTGCTTTTCTTGTTGGTTAACAGATCAAACCGACTGGCACGCCTTGCACAGCACAAGCAGCCGAGAAGGACCTGCACTGGAGTTAAGCAAATCTCCCAGGCCAGCGCGTGAGAGAAATTTCTCATCAACACCTACCTTGAATATTTGTGTTACTTGTTGTTTGTACCCTTAGAAATTGTTAGAGTACATCCCTTGTGCTCAATTTGGTTTATATATGCTCTATATGTAACTACTTGCTTTGCCATGCTTAGAAATATGCAAATGCTCATTCCATCTATAATTAAAATGTGATTTTCATATGTGAACTCTTGCTGAAATGGAATGACTTTTATGGGTATTTGTGAACAAAAAGGTGTGAAAATGTGATTTTGACTTGGGCGGCAAGTAGCATGCATATGGTGTTAGTTTCATGCCGATAGGGGGAGAGATGTTTGCCCAAGTCCATAAGGACCGAACTTGTGTCACCAACTTAAAGTTATTCGTACATCCGCATGTGCCAGTATGGAATAACCTAAGCTAATTAATCTACTTAGCACCTAGCCTTGCATTCTGATAGGCCGGTGTGTATGAGTTTGAATAACTCAGAGTAACTTCTTATTTACCCCGACGTGGTAGTTTAGGTGACTAAGTCCGTCCAATACAACGGTATTGTGCCACGTGGTGGGTTCCTATCATGTCCGCCACCACAGCATTAAGTTTAAGGCATGGGTCGGCCACTTAACGGTTCTGGGTCATATTTTCTAGTATGCCTAGGATGGGAGAACACTATTGTGCTGGTGCAAGGCTAGATATTAAGTAGTGTAAAAGCATCGTTATGACCTCTAGACCACATTCAACTTGAAGACTGTGGTAGTGCGTCGCGAGCACAAAACAAACTAGAGTGTTCATATCATGTGGGTGAAGCTGTACAAACTCTACAGAGTTCTCTAAACTAATCGATTAGCCGTGCTTACGGTCAAGAGCGCTTTGGTGAAGTGTTATGAGTATAGACTATTGTTTTAAAAATGTGAACTTGTGACTTGTTTTGAAATGGATAAAAAGTGTTGAGATGTGTGAGTATGGTGATATATTATGACTTGTTGTCAAGGATGACAACAATAGATTTATTATGATGGAATCATGATGAAATTAATGATAAAACTTAAAACTTGTTTTTGTTAATTGAATTGTCAACTCTTTATAAAAGAAATGTGAAATAAAACTTGCTTTCTGCTGAAAACAAACTACACATATAGCTCCTCTTTGGATATATGCCTTACATGTAGTATGTTAGGTTTGACTTGTGCTTGCCAGTACATTAACTTGTTTAATGTACTAACCCTTGCTGTTGATATAATCTTTTGCTTGCAGGTTTAGACTAGTCTTTGAGTGATGCGGGTTTCCACTGCCTCTTCTAGGATTTGAACTCAATAGGGTAAACCCTTAGTCGGTGTGCTTGTGATTGGGTAGTCAAGCTTTCGTTGTTATTATATATATATATATTTATTTATTTGGTCGATCGGCCTATGTAACTATTAAGTTGATGTAAGTCTTTAGGTCCCTTTTATCTTTAATGTGTGTGCTATGTATGACCATGCTTAAGATGAAAGTGTGAATTTAGTGCACATCCTAGGAACTAGATTCACATCACTATGAGTTAAGGATATTTTAGATGTTGTAGATCTTTAGCCACTCTTGTCAAGTCTCCTAAATGTGTAACACATCTGGTCGCTGCCTTCGAGTGGTTTGACGGGCACATCTCAGGCTGAAGTTGATTGGCAGGCTAAAGGCCCAGCAATGTCTCCAATATCTTTCTCTCGAGGCTCTAGATGTTTCATTATGATTGATAGAAGGACTTGAGCTATTATCTTTATTCCTCAATATAATGGAATGTCAGGACAGCCTCTGTGGCAAGTCGTCTATGGAATTTGTAGAGTATGGGAATCGTTGGTGCTAGGGTATACGTGAGATTTAGGTAAGAGATAGGAGACAATGATTTTTTACAGGTTAAGGCCCCGTAAGTGACAGATAATAACCCTACTCTTGTTGGCCGAAGCCGATGTTGCCTTTATATATCAGTATCGCATGATTACAATATTTGGGATGACCTAATCTAGTGTCTTATTCCTTGAATATGAACTCGGCAAGATCAGAGGTCGTCCTAGATTCCTCTTGTCGGCCTCTGTGGCTTCATATCAAGTTTGTCTAGGCTTGCCTCGATGTATGTTAGCCTATCTTGGATTGTCTAGATCTGTATTAGCCTATCCCCTCTTCTCCTGGGGTTTCTTGTTTTTATACCCTTGGATGTCCATTTGTGCAAGTAGAACTAGAAAACCAAGTATGGATATGGTAGGACCCATCGAGCCTAACACAAAACTATTAGGTATGCCTTATCCATAACACTGATAGTAGTCCCCGACCTCAATGCAAATGAGCGGACTAGCATTCTCAACCATGTAGCCTAAAGACCCATTCTTGTCGGAATCACCTAGTTGTTCTTGGAAAGACCGAGTAGGCGTATCACTTTTTACAAGTCCTCTTTCTTGGCTATGACAATGAACATGACCATTTTTGAATTTGGATTTAGGTTAGAAAATATCACCTCGGCGGTAAACCATCGCTTTGTTAAATCTTTATTTCTCCTTATTTAGGTTCTTAGATACATACAAGATATGCAGCCATACTATAGAGTTGTTGTCCTGAGTTTCTTGTAGTCGACACAAAGTGCAACCACTGGAAAACTCTTCGACTCTGCTATATCAGGGGACCTCCTCTTATATGTACTAAAATTTGAGTCACTAATCCGATGTCCATCTAGTCAGAATAAATTTCAACTACTATATGCCTTGGGACCAGTGTATGTATTTTGCTTTGTTATTATATTTTCGTAAAATCACTTACTCAGAACAAATTATTAGATAGAAAGCCCCAAGCGGACGCGCACGAGTAACATGATATGGATTGAAAATATTAAAAATAAAATAAATCTATGTGTGACAATAAATGAGTACTCTCACCATAGTTATGTACTCTTCTTTGCTCCCATTAGGATTTGTAGAAAGTTTTCCTTAGAAACCGCTTGAATCTCATAACAAACTATGCTAAAGCAATGAATTCCTAGCCTTCAGCTGTGAAGTTGAGAAAACCAATTCATGACTACATGGCTAGTTATCAAGACTCAAACTCATGAGGATGCGAACGCAATATGATTAGACCTTGCCGATGATAATATCCAACAATGGAAAAGTTGTCGATGATGTGTTGTTGATTTTGATATTAGATCGATTTTGAACTCCACCGACAATGATGACAGTAGCTCATCGGACTTTTGGTGGTGAAAGTTAGTTCGGCAGTGGTCGCACGGACAAAGGTCTCGTGGTCGACAACTTAACGGCTGTTCACCGCAGTGGTTACATCTTGATGAAGATTGGGATGATGAAGGTTTCGATATAAAGGGGAAAGTATTTTGGTCGGGTCATATCTCCCAAAGCTAAAGTTGTCGATGGATTCTTCGTCAAAAAATTTGCCTTTTGAACTCATCTCGTCGAAAACCTTGAAGCACCAAATCCACCTACCTTGCACGCCACTGTCGATGGGCTATACATGCCTACGGTATTTGTAGAGTATGAGGATCATTGGTGCCAGGGTATATGCGAGATTGAGATAAAAGTGAAGGAAGTCATACATAGTTAGACAGATTCGAGGGACTTAACTAACAGGTAATAGCCCTATTTCTGTTGGCCGAAGCCAGTGTTGCCTTTATATATCAGTATCACATGAGTACAATATTTGGGATGACCTAATTTAGTCTCTGTCGGCTTGCTGTCATGGAGCTCCCGCATGTAGTCGACAGTTAGTGTAGTCTTCTTCCTTGAACATGATCTCAGTGAGATTATAGGTAGCTCTAGATCCCTCATGTCGGCCCTTATGACTCCAGATTAAGTTTGTCTATGCTTGCCTCGGTGTAACCTATTAAATAGCCGTGTAATCAGGAATTGGATTTCTCAACTTCACGATTCAGTTTTCATAGGTCCTGACGACAACAGAGACACGGTGGCAGCAATGACAATGGTGGTACTAGACATGACAAGAACTTGAAACTCTAAACGAACTAGACGCTAAGACCAGCAACATGACGACAATGCAACGCAAAACTATACCATGCAAAAACTAAAAAGAACAATGCAGCGTCTCAAAGATGGATGCAACTTTTTTGTATGACTATTTTCTGGTTATAGATAGATATAAAAAACTCACTGAGCAATGAAGGCTCTGATACCACTTGATAAAGATTGAGTTCCATTTGATACGCTCATGGCTCTGATTGGGGTGAGTTGAGTAACTACGATTTGGAAAAAACGTTAACGACATGACTACAACTGTAAAAGACATTGTTGTGTTGCGCCTTAGTGATCGATACACCTCTCCATGGGTTCTTGATCTTGCTATTGCAAATGAACCTTATTCATACAAGCAAATCAAATAAACAAGCAAGAACAAGATAAAAGCAATCTGAATTAACACTAGGAATTAAAGTTCACGATAAGGTGGGGTTCAGAAGACGAGTATTTAGAGGAGGGAGAGAAACAAACTGAAGAAAATCGACAAAAACCAGTTGCACTCAAGTCTGTACCCATCTGTCTCCATTGCCTTGCCCTCTTCGCCCTGGCCCCACATGGCAGCTGCACAAACTTGCTTCACCCGAGTACAACATGTTCCATCTTTTGGAACACACCAGAGCCAACCGGGGAACAAAGAAACACAGAGGGAGAGCGTCGGAGAACGGGCCGCCGGTGTGCTCGACGCGTGCCCGAGGACGTGGCTGCGCTGAGCTCGCCTCTAAACCTCCAGAATGCGTCTCCCAACCACACTCTTCGTTCCCAAGCCAAACAAACCGATTGAGACATCCCAAGCTGCTTCCCTCGTCCTCATCTCCGTCGCTGGCCGCAAGAAAGCCAAAGGCCGCCGCCGCCACGGAAGCCCGGTCGTCTTTTTCCCTTTAGCGTTCCTTCATCACGTCATCATGCCAATCATTTTCTCTTTTGACACGCTCTCAAAACGTGCTGCCAATCGGCGGGAACACGAAGACCACCGAAGGCACCTAGAGCACGCTCAGGAGCGCCGCCACTTTGATCTCAACGATGTTCCGGCCAATGTGAGGCAATGCACAACTAAGGACCCGCGTCATCATCTTCACCGAGGCTCCCTCGCAGTTTCCCCTCAAAGACCCCAACAAATGGCGCACCGTGCAGGGAGATCACCGCCGTCTTCTCTAGCTCCGGCCAAATGTCGCCGCCGGGCTCCACATCCGAATCCGCCCACACCAGTAAGCCGCATACCAATTCCTTGCGCGCAGAGCATCTCTAGGACCTACCTAACATCGTGCTTACACTGGTCTGGCACCTCGACGGCCGAATTGGGCTGACGCTGCGCAACCGGAGTTATCCGCTACCGCCGCCGGGTTCCTCCATCACTGCCGCCTCGCCGAAGTTGTTCCCCCTCGGCAATCTACTCGGTGAGACCCGTGAGCACTCAAGACCTCACGTACATGCTCTAACCTGCTTTGGTCCGAGCCGAAACTCGTTTTGCGTCAATACCCCGGAGCCGGCTGCCGCTTGCGCCATCACCATCCTTGGTTCTGGCCAACTCAGCCAGCGGGATGACCACCATTGCCTTCGCCTTCACTTCCTCTAGCTTTTCTCTTTTAGACGCTTCCCCGGCCGAGCCGCCGTTGGCCGCCGACGGAGGCGGAAAGGATCGCCGGACCGCCACAAGCCCTGCCTCCTCTCCGCCGCTACCTCACCGACAAGCGAGGCCCACATGATTAGCGCCCGAAAAACAATTAGGAAAGAGTTTAAATCTTGTAAGGTTTGTTTTGTAAAATACCTCTGTATGACATGTGGGGTCCGGACCTATGTATAAAAAATCTTAAAACTTGTGGACTCTTAATATAAATCAAATTGACACGTGCCCAGGGACCTCGGTTTCAGATTTTAAGACTCCAGGGGTTTCTTTGCAAAACCGCCAGTCACTAACTAATGGCCCCCATCCCAATCGGCTCCAAAACCTCTCTCTCTCAAAGTCGCCAGCCTCTGACCCATGGGCCCCACATGCAGGAAAGACACAAGAATAAGAGCAGAGATATATTTCCCCTCAGGAAATGAACCATAACTTATAAAATTCACACAAAATTTATTTGAACACATTTTAGAGTGGAACAAATTCCTATAGGTTACCAAAGAAGTGAGCTTTGATTTAGAGCTATAAAACTTGGCACTTATAGTACAACTTTTACCTCTAAAATTCAAATAAGGAAAGTCATACATAGGGCTAGCACCAACTTATAAAGTCATACATAAGGAAATTCAATTTAACATGTTTTTGGGCAAACTTAGATTTTGTAGATTCCTTAACACACACCCTTTATTTAGGAAGAATAAAAAGTTAGGGTTACCCAGCACCAAATTCCCCAAAACTATTAATGCTAAAATGTTAAGATTTGGGTAGGCTAAAACTTTAGGAATTTATATAAAATTCATTTTAATCCCTTTCTAGGCAAACTCAAGTTCTGTAGGATCACCAAAGTATGTATTTTCAAGTTATAAAATAAAAATATGAACTAACTGTATAGCAACATCACTTAAATATTTAGGTAAGAAATAAACCCTTTTATGCACCCATCCACTTATAGATTTGGTAGTAAATTCATTTTTAATCCATTGTGGGTGAACTAGGTTTCTATTAAACCAGCAAGTGGTGAACTTCAATTAGGTAAAATAAAACATGGCAGCCCATGTACTAAAGATGTAGGAAAACCCTAAGTAGCTAACTTAGGTGCTAATCCTAATAGATTGATTGAGCACTATATGTACATATGCATAGATGTATGTATAAAATGTACTCTAGCACAAAATAAATCAAGATAAAAGATGATGGACCAGTGAGACCTTAGGAACCATCCCTAATTACCGAGGCATAGTACACATAGGACATATAACAATCCCTAGACTAACATAGAACACCCCTTAGATTTTAAAGTAAGTAGTAAAGGAATTTAAACTCTAAAAATCTTGGACTAGGGTTGATGAACTAAATAATTCATTTTTATACATCTTTAGAAAGTAATACAAGCTCTAGACCCAAAAAACCCTATAGCCATATATATAACCCTATAGGCCTAGGACCGTCGTAAATTCGTGAAAGGCCTAAGAAATTCATAATAGCTCTAAAAATTATGAAACAAATTATGTTAGACTTAGAAGATGTATTCCCTTCCCCCTGTGGAGTCGAATTAATGAAAATCCAAGTTTAAAACCACTGTCCAAGCAGCACCTAACTCTAAGCCGCTACGACCCGATAAAACTTCTAAAATGCGTAACTTCTAAATGGGATAAGATAAAATCGAAATCCTTTCACCTAAATTCATTTTAGATCAGTACCTACTCAATGTATAAAAGTCATGTATTTTAGAGCATTTTGGATTTTCACCTATTTTTGGTATTTAATTGCATATTGTATATTTTGTTTAGATGATTGCGTAAACAGTAATGGAGTGGATTAAGTGCTGACCTTTTCCAATTACAAGGCAAGCTTTTGCCCTTCCTTTGAACACATTGAACCCATGTTTTCGGGCAATGCATTTTGGTTGTGAAATCTTGCATGCGTAATTTATCGTATCGTCGTTTTAAATTAATATTGGTAGTTAAGTCCTGAAAAATTGCATGTACCTTTTCTAAAATACTCCCTTGCTGTTTTGAACCCTAGGAAAATAAATTAAAAGTACTCATATGAGAATATGCAATGCTTTATGAAAATGATATGCTTAGCCTTGCTTAGCATTATTCGAAAAATATGCATGGATTGATTTTCTAAACTCTTTGGAAAGAACTTTTGTGTGTTCTGAACTAAATGGGGAGAAACCCCAATTATTTTCGAAACAAAGTCAAAACTTGATTTTCTTGACTTGGGCGGCAAGTGGTATGCGATTGATATATTCGTATACTGATAGGGGGAGTGTTTGCCCGAGTCGACTAAGGACTGAACTACATGTCATTCATTGTGTATACCATACATCCACATGTGCTAGTATGGGATAGCCTTAGCCGAATAAACTATTTAGCACCTAGCCTTGCATTATGGTAGGCCAAAGTGTATGGGTTCAGATAACCCCGAGGAACTTTCTATTTACCCCGTCGTGGTAGTTTTGGCGACTAAGTCTGTCCAATACAACGATATAGTGCCACGTGGGTGGGTTCCTGTCGTGTCCACCATCACGGCGTTAAGTTTAAGGCGTGGGCCCGCCACTTAACGGTTCTAGGTCACATTTCCAGTATGACCTAGGATCGAGGAAACTCATATCATGCTTGTCCAAGGCTAGGGACTAAGTAGTGTAAAGGCTACGTTATGACCTCTAGATCGCACTCAACGTGAAGAGTGTGATAGAGTCTTGCAAACTCGAAACAAACTAGAGTGCTCATATCATGTGGGTAAAGCTGTACAAACAAACTCTGCAGAGTTAATAAAACTAATCGATTAGCCGTGCTCACAGTCAAGAGCGACATGATGAAATGCTATGGGTATAAATCTTGAATTTTGTGTTTTTCCCTAAATGGTCTTGAAAATGAAATGTATTATGTTGGAAATAATGTTGTTTCATGCTCTGTATTTGCCTTACTCCCCGACGTGAGTAAGGGAAACATATATACCTTTATATATATGATGAGACCATGCCATGGTTAGTAAAGATTTGTATTTTGCTGAAAATGCCTTGGTTAAAACTACGTTGCAAATTGATTGTGAACTAAAATCTGTTTTATGCCAAAAATTAAAACTACTATTAGTCTTCCTTTGACTTAGAGTTGTCATGTACTTAGGGTTGATTGTGTGCTTGCCAGTACATTATTTCAAATAATGTACTGACACCTGTGATTGGAATATCCATTTTGATGCAGGTCATAGACTTAGCTTCTGAGAATATGTGGGTAAATTGATTGTTTCTTCTAGGATGAGAACTTAACGGGGTAAACCCTAGTCGTTGTCCTTATGGAATGGGTAGTCAAGCCACCATTGTTCGTTGTACTCTGATTATAGTTATTTGGCCGATCGGCCTATGTAATTATCTAATCTTGTAATCCTTTAAGTTCTGTTCAATTTAAATGTATTCACTATGTATATTCATGCTTGTGATGAAAGTGTGAATCTAGCGCACATCCTGGGAGCTAGATTCACATAAGTATGAGTTAGGAATAATGAGATGTTGTAGATCTTTAGCCATTTTGTCAAGTCTCCTGAGTGTGTAACATATCTGGTCGCCACCTTCGAGTGGTTTGACAGGCACACTTCAGGCTGAAGTTGACTGGCAGGCTAAAGGCCCAACAATGTCTCACTTATCCCTCTCTTGGGACATCGGATGTTTCGTTATACTTGTTAGATGAGCTGAAGCATTTCAACTCATCTTGCAAATATAATGGGAGGTCCGAGCATACCCCGACATAGAATGAATGGACCAGGAGCACATATTGGGTGCCAAACGCGGCCGCTTTTGTAAATTCTGCGAAGGAAAACACAAGAGCAAAGGGGTAGAGAATGCTCTCTGGGTTTGTTAGCACACAGCTGAACAAAGGGGTTTTCTATTCGATTATGAGAAGTCCTCCTTTGCTTAGGAGCAAGGGGATATTTATACTAGGAACAACCGTTCTAGATGGGTATGGAAATGAAATAAGAAAGAGAAGATAGACTAGGTGAAAAGGCCTCAACGAAATGACTTCCTGAATAGGTCTCGCGTGGCTGTTGGTCTTCTGCGCAGTCTTTAGTATTTTGGAAATAACCCTATCTTGGAAAGTCCAAAGGATGTGTCATTTGTTACATTGGAAAGTTAACTTGATAAGCTTTCAAACCATGTGCAACATGCACCACGAAACTTTGTAGAATGGTACAATTTTGCATGGGAATTTAAACATAGATAAGGATGTTGACCTGCTTTCCATTCTTTACTAATCCAGTCAAATCTCTTGATTCAAAAGTCTAGATAAGTCAAAACCAGTCAAGTTAGAAACTAGACTTGACAAGCTTTCCAACAAGTCCTCATGGCTGAGTACAATACGTATAATAATCCCATGAAATGACATTCTAAAACATATGCAGTTTTTTAGAAAAATGAGATATTTAAATAAAATAGGTACAATACGATCAATGTAAAGTATGACTTGCCTTGCTCTGAAGATTGAAGAACTTTGGTGACTACCTCGAAGTAAACGAGATCGCCGGAATTACCGGATCTACACGACAAACAAAGTACTCAACAAAACATGCTAAAAGTCTACTGAAACAGCACAAGAAACTATTTGTAATGGATTCTTGACATTTTTCTAGATTTAATTAAATTTGAATGGACTACAACGGAGCTCGGACTAGAAAGATATGAATTTTAGAAGTTTTAGTACAATTTTTAAACTAAACAGAAAAGCCTAAATTAATTATTGGGCAATTATGTCCTAGGGCTCACGAAGCAACGTCGCACGGTAGGGCTGACGTCAGCATGACGCAAGCGCTGACGCAAGCGGGTGAGAAAAGCTGATGCAAGCATGACATCGACAGATGACGTCAGCAGACGCACGGGCGCACGTCTCCGGTCCACGGTGGACCGGGTCTACGGAATGGCCGCGGCGGTGTGCCATGTGGCGTGATCAGAGCAACGGTGCGGGCTTGCAGGATCGGACGATGGAGCGGCGCGTGCAAGATCTATGGTCCTAATCTACCGAGTGGTAGATCGGATGGCTCTGCGCGGCTAGGGTTAGGCGTGGCGGCAGTCGAGCTCAGTGCGTCAGCCATGGACTCGCGACGTCCGGCGGGCGTGCTGACAATGCAGGCGGCGACAACGGAGAGCGCCGCAAAGCTCGAGAAACGGCGCCACATGACGCTAAGGTTTTGGGTGGGCTTGCGACGCTACGGAAAACGGGGTTAGGGCACGGAACCGAGGGGAAAATTAAAGGGGAGGGCTCACCAGCATTGGGGACGAAGGCAGCGGCGTGTGGCGGCGAGATTTGGGCATCGGCGAATTAGGGCTCGGATTCAAGCGGGTCAAATGGGAAAACACGGCGGAGATCATGCGGATTTTATAGGGATTGTTTGGAGTCCGATTCGTGCACGATTCAGCCAGGAATCTCTCGCTGTTCATTCAGATACAAGAGAGAGACCGGCGGTGGTACGATTAGGGTTCGTGGGTTTGGCGCACGGACAAAGCAGCGTGAGCGCGGGGAGAGGCGGCGCAAGCTCGTGCAGAAAGCGATGCGGTGCAGTGCGGCTCGGGTTGCGGTCAGGTGCGGCGTGGGACGGCTCGGGATGGGCAGCATGAATGACGCGGTGGCGTGTGGCTAGGACGTGGGTTCGGGCACGGGGGCGACAGGCCCGACAGGTGGGCCCCACCTGTCGGTGGCTCAAGCGTGTGAGGGAGGGCAGACGGACAAGCGCGGCGTGCGGCCTGTCTCGCGGGCCATGGCCCACGGATGAGGGAGGGAGAAAGCGCGTGGCGTGGCGGGGAGGACTGGGCCGTCGGCCCAATTAGTGTTTGGGCGAGAAAATGGGTGGCCGAAAAAGGAAAAAGGAAAATAATTTTCAGGGACTTAGTTTAATTGTGATAAATTGTTTAATTGGTTAAAAAATATTTCTAGTGCTCTGAAAATTCTATTAAAATCTAGTTAATGTATTTTGACATGTAAAATCAAGGAAAAATCCTACCATGCCATTGCCACTTATTAATTGCATTTTAAAATTACTTATTTGCTCGAGGTTAAATCCAAAAAATTAATTTCTTGAGGGGAATTGCTTAAATGATTTTCAGGGGCAAAACTACAGGGTGTGACAAGCCCATTCGCCTGGCACTCGACCGACTTATGATCAGTCTCGACCCTATCCGGCCTCACGGAGGGGATCGGCCAATAGCACGAGGGACGTTGGGTCGAGCCATCAAGTTCGGTCGGAATGGGCAAAGAACAAGCCCCCAAGCAGCTCAAGCATAGCTAGCAAACTTCTCTTCCAAGGAACCCCGGCTAATAAGCTGGGCCGTGTTGCTCATGACTAGCCATGAGCATTTGTGAGGAAGGGGTCGGGCTGGCTGCCGATGCTACCAGGGATGGCTACCGAGCCCTCGAGTCATTCGGGGGTCGGGAAGAGATGACTTGCAGATAGATCGATGGAGAATTAAAATTGCTTTATTGAAGAGATTAAGGGTCAGGTACTTAGTTGTTCAAGCGTAGAATCCGCGTGGGCGCCCGATGTTCTAGGAAGAAGTTTGACCTACACGACCGCATGCTCCAGCACGCCAGTGGACTCCGGGAGAGAGTGAGACGGCTGAAATCATCGGCGCGGAAGACCGGGCTCCCGAAGACGAACATTGTTCCGTTGGGCGCCGTGAAGTCGGTAGGGAAGAAGACAACCATCAAACTGCTTGGAACGGCGAAGATGCATCCCTACCTAGTGCGCCAACCGTCAACGGGATGGTCGGCGAGCCTCCAAGGGGTTACCAACATCACGCCCGCAAATTTAGCCAAATTTCCCGACTATTTTATGTAGTAAATCCTTGTCCACGAATCATCCAGGGTACATAAAATGACAAATTAATACACAGATCCAAACGTAAAATAAAAGCATGAAATAAAAATACTTACTAAAGACGGCTCTAGTGGGCTTCAGCTCCACTCCACAGGCAAACTCAACTCGGGTCTCAGCCCTGGTCCTCTAACATTATCTTCAACTTAGAAGCACAGCACTTCTAAAAGGGGGAACAATCGCAAGGCTGAGTACAACCACCGTACTCAACAAGCCACACCACGAAATGCAAACGTGCAAGGGGAGACAAGGATGGCTTGCGGCTATTTTGCAAAAATGCGGTTTACAAACATTTAATTGTTTAAAAATGGTAAAACAATTGAGCAATTAAGGCAATATTAATATTCGACTGAACAATGTTATCCCCATGTTGAACAGGCCCAACCATTCCACCCGAACTAAACCAGTTCCATTAAATCAAATTATTCAGTAGTGGGACTAATCATAGTGAATCTGGTCAATCACCCATAACCGCGGGCACAGCTACTCGAATAGTTTTACTCTGATCAGAGGTGCGCAACTTTACCCACAAGACACGATTCCACACATGTTACCATGCCCCGAAGTACACCATGATACTGCAAAGGGGGAAATCGTGACAAGACCTTTCGCATAACTCCCACTAACCAAGCGATACCACACCAAGGTTTCGCCCGCACTCCCCTAACGGTAATGGGCAGCCCCCCGCGTGCCATGGTGAATCCGGAGTCAATCAACCCGTAAAACCGGGGCCAACCCAACTCCATCATGCCCACCCTCACTAGGGTACGTCGGCCAGAGGAAAGCTATACTATGAGTCAAGCAGTTGCCCATTCTTGCTGATGGTAAGCATTGTAATTCTTCCAGGGTTTCCTATGAACCGGTCCTTAATTGCCATGGGTGCGACAATCCAAAGCCATACACCCACAACCCACCATTAAGTCATATTTTAGTTGAGATAATTATGACCACTAAGACATGGTCAGGTGTTTCGAGCTTGCACCTCATCAGAGACTAGAATAAATAGTGTAATTATCCCATTTAGTGAGCTAGTGGTAATTAAACATGACTAAGTATATAATTATAGCTAAAATCACCATTAGTGACTAAAGCTAGTCAATTTATCACCCAAGTTTAACAAAGGACGGATATCAAGTAGATAAGGCACAAATAAGCAGATAGGTATTACATCATTTCATGTAATTAGTAAAGCAATGCAATTTTATTTGCAAACGTAAAACATTTATAAAAGTAGGGTCAATATTCTTCAAGGGAAGTGTGACTTGCCTTGCATCTTCAAAAGAACTTCTATACTCTTTTCCTCGTGAGCGCGAACTCCGAAAACGGCGGAATCTAGACGCTAGCATGCAAAACGAGGAAAAACCCCAATAAAAACCTAACAACAGTACATAAAAGTAAACAAACATGTAGAGCTTAATTTTGGATGAATTTTGCAATTTGAATGGCCCAATTTGGAGTTCGTGTGAATTAGATATGAATTTTACAAGTTTTGGACCATTTAAATGAATTCTGGAAATTAAAATGATTTGTTGCGCAATATTTAATTATTTGTACAAAGGAAAAAGCTCAGGATGACGTCAGCAAGGCCAGGGCTGATGTTAGCAAGGACGGCGTGGGTGACGTCAACGAAACGGGGTTGATGTCAGCAAGGGCTGACATCGGCTGACGTCATCGGCTGCAAGGGGTGACGTCGGCACGTCAGAGACACAGTCCACGGGTCCACAGTGGACTCGGTCCATGGGGACTAGTCCACGGGCGGGTGCACTAGGTGGCAGCATCCGAGCGGTTGAGGCGGCGCGCGATCGGACGGCCGAGCGGCGCTACGGTTAGGGTTTTGGGCAACGATGACATGTGGCGGCCAACCATGGCATAGCGGCGCGATTGGACTGCGGCGACGTACGGGCGGAAACGGACGGCCCCGATCCACTCGCACGGTGGATTGGACGGTGACGTCGAGGCTAGGATTAGGTTTGCGCGGCGGCGGCGGCCGAGCTTCGGCTTGGTCGACCGGCCACCAGCGACACGGGAGCGGCGACGGGCTACGGCGCGACGCACAAGGAAAAGAAAAAGTGATGCGGGACGCGCAGCGGATAGGGATGACACGACGACAACAGGTGGCACGGGGTTTGGCTTGTGCGCGGGAAGGAAAAGAGAAGGAGTAGTGCGGCTCACCAGAGATGGAGGGGATGGCGGCGGCCGACGGCGAGCGGCGGCGCTAGGTGAATCAGGGCTAAATGCGATCGGGCGACAAAGGGGAAACGTGACGGACGGCACGAGGAGTTTTATAGGAGGGTTTAGAGACCGGATCTGGCACAGGATACGACCGAATTCCTCGCCGTTGAGTTCGGACTCGGAGAGGGATAGAGCAATGGGCAGCGGCCATTGCAGCGCTTGAAAAAGGCGGCGCGCAGTGCGGGAGAGGCCGCTTGGGCCCAGCGTGGGCCTGACGTGGCGCGCCGCTCGTGGAAAGGGACGGGGCGCGGGCGGCACACATGGCGGCGACGGCTCGGAAAATCGGCCACGAAGGAGGTGTCCCCAATAGGTGGGGCCCACCTGTCATCGGCTTGGGGAGAGAGGGGTGAGGCTGACGGGCGGGGCCCACACATCTATGGCACGGGGAAACGAGGAAGGGAAGCGGACTTGGTGTGTGCGCGGGAAGTAAATGGACTGAGCTCAAGCTGCGCCGCGAGGAGGAAAGGAGGCGTCGACCGGGCTGGGCCGCAAGGGTGCAAAGGCGACGTTTTGGGTTGTTTCCACCTAGAACAAAAGGGGATTTTAAATTTGTTTTTCATTTAAATTAAGCCATAAATGATCTTTTATTTTCTATAAATACTTCCAGTGCTCAAATAATTCCAGAAAAATTATTCCAGTGAATCCCCCATGATCTCGATGGCGTCGGCTTTGACTTCCTTGAGAAGGTGGAATCCTTTGAGCACTGCTTCGTATTCGGCTTGGTTGTTTGTGGCGTGGGGATTGATTGAGAATGTGAATTCAAAACTTGCCCCCCTTGGGGATATAATTACCAAGCCGATACCGCATCCACTCGTGCAAACCGAGCCATCAAACGTCAAAATCTAAGGCATAATTTCCACTGAGCCGATTGAATCATTTCGTGTTCCACCAGAAAATAGGCTATAGCTTGTCCTTTAACTGCCCTGGGTGCCTGGTATCTTAAATCAAACTCTGTTAAGGCAAAAATCAATTTTCCAAATCGTCCTTTTAACACTAGAGCCGATAGCATATACTAGACTACATCGGCTTTGCATATTATAGTGCACTCATTAGATAACAAATAATGCCTTAACTTGGTACATGAAAAATACAGGCAAAGGCACAATTTCTCCACTGGTGAATACCTTGTTTATGCGTCCAATAGCCGTCGACTGAGATAAAAGATGGCCTCTTCCTTCCCTTTGACCTCTTGGATCAAGACTGAGCCGATTGACTTATCATTGGCTGATAGATATAGCTTGAATGGCATCCCTTTTTGTGGCGAAATCAGAACTGGAGGTGAGCTTAAATAATTCTTGATGTTGTCCAATGCTTTCTGCTGCTCTGCCCCCCAAATGAATGCTTGATTGGCCTTCAGCCGAAGCAATGGTGTGAACGGCTCCATCTTTTCTGAAAGATTGGCTATGAATCGCCTGATGAAGTTGATTTTGCCGATCAGAGATTGCAGTTGCTTCTTGTCCTTCGGAGGTTGTATTGTCTTGATAGCATTAATGCGCCTTGGTGTAACCTCGATTCCTCTCTCATGAACAAGAAACCCTAAAAATTGCCCGACCGACACGTCGAACGCGCACTTCAATGGATTCATCTTGATGCCATACTTCCTTGTTCACTCCAAAACCTGTCTAAGATCGGCTATGTGATTTTTTGCTTCCCCGAACTTGACAACGATATCATCAATATAAATCTCTACCACGGAGCCGATCATATCATGAAAAATGTAATTCATGGCCCTTTGATAAGTTGCTCCAGCATTTTTCAACCCAAATGTCATGAAAACCCATTCATACAAGCCGATTGCTCCTGGGCATCTAAAAGTAGTCTTGTGAATGTCTTCTTCGACCATAAAAATTTGATTGTAACCTGCATTACCATCCATGAAACTTATTATCTTGCGGGCAGAAGCAGCATCCACTAGTAAATCGGCTATGGGCATTGGGTACTCGACCTTAGGGGTAGCCTTGTTTAAGTCCCTGAAATCGATACACACCCTAAGTTCGTCGTTCTTTTTCATTACTGGAACAATATTCAAGACCCACTCAGCATGCCGGCAGGGCCGAATGAATCCACCGTCATATAGCCGAGTGATTTCAGCTTTGGTTGCATCATACATATCGGTCTTAAACCTCCTAGGAGATTGTTTGAACGGCCGATAACTCGGCATGATAGGCAGCCGATGCACAATAATTGATGGGCTAAGACCAGGCATCTCGAAATACTCCCAAGCAAAACAATCTTTATATTCCTTTAATAAATCGATGAGCTGGGATCTACAACGAGAAGACAAATTTTTACTAATGTATTTCGGCCTAGGCCTATCTCCAGGGCCAATATCTATCTCTTCTAGCTCGTCGGCCGACATAAAACCCTGCCCAAGCCTGCCATCGTCATCGTCCATGGTGTCCTTGCCGTAGACGCTCAAGCCCTCCACGACACCCAAAAGTAATAATTGGGGCTCTTCGTCTCCAATAGGTGGGATGGCAGAATCGGACACCTTTAGAAAATCGGTTTGCCAAACTTTGCCGGACAGACAATCAATACCGTTGATTTCCCAAAGTGGCAAATCGGCGTTAGTAACGCTCACTGACCTGTCGGCTGGCATGACTTCAATTTTCTCGCCTTGCCATTGGATTAGACTTTGGTGCATTGTGGAAGGGACACAAGCTTGCATGAAACCAGCCCTCCCCAAGAGTGCATCGTAAGATCCCTTCCCGTCGATGACAAAGAATGTTGTGGGCACAATTTACTGCCGACGGTTAGCTCGACGTTAAGCACACCCTTGGCCTCCAATGGATTGACGTCGAAGTCTTTGAGCACCATGTTCGTCTTGATTAGATCTTCAGCTCGTGCTTCACGCTGACGTTTGTTGTGTGTTTGTGTGCACGCTTTCAAGCTTCTCCTCGTGCTTCACATCGTCAAGCGGTAAAGCGCATTATGAGGTATTTGAATCACACACTTGAGTTTGGAATTTGGTATTCTACTTCATCTTCTATTTGCTTAAGTGGATATTCCGATGCTGATTTTGCGGGTTGTAGAATTGATAGAAAAAGTACTAGTGGAACATGTCATTTTCTTGGAACTTCATTGATTGCTTGGTCTTCTAGGAAACAATCTAGTGTAGCTCAATCCACTGTTGAATCTGAATATGTTGCTGCTGCTAGTTGTTGTTCACAGATTCTTTGGCTTATTTCTACCTTGAAATATTATGGTCTTACTTTTGAAAAAGTGCCTCTTTATTGTGATAATACAAGTGCCATAAACATTGCTAAGAATCCTGTTCAACACTCACGCACTAAGCACATTGATATTCGCTTTCACTTCTTGCAGGATCATGTTGAGAAGAAGAATGTTGAATTGAAATTTTTGGACACAAAATTGCAACTTGCTGATATTTTCACAAAACCATTGGATTCTTCTCGTTTTGCTTTTCTTCGAGGGGAATTGGGAATCATTCATCCTTTTGGCATGTTTTGAGGGGGAGTTTTTGTGCTCTTTGTTTTATCAAGCTACATGATTAAAATAAACTGAAAAGAGAGCTTTATCCATACATATGTTGTTCATGTGCATGCTAGCAATATTATGAAGGTTTATTTGTGACTAGCATAGCTTGTATGTATTCTAGTATTTTTATGTGATCTAGATTTTATATTTAAGTGAAATAATGCATGACACTTTAAAATCATACTTGAATTAAAAAAATATGCAATGTTGATACTAGTGCTTGTGTTGGATTATAAATGCTTATATATATTATGTTGCATTATTATTCCTCAAATTACTTTAAAAGTGCTCATTGTTTAAAGAAAATAAAATGTTATCTATGAGAAAAAAATGATTACCGAATCCTTAGAAACAGTCTTGACGACAAGGACGTATTCGATGTGAGCAAAAATAATGGGTGCCAAATCCTTGGAAACAGTCTTGACGACAAAGACGTACCCGCAATACTTGAGAGAAAAAATATGAGCAACAAATATGGCTCAAGTCAATATGAAAAACTTTTCTCTTGAATTATGTGTGCAAAAAGGTACATTTGAGAAAGAATAAAAATTGCAATAGGTATATATATTTGAGTTTATTTTTCAACCTATGTGCTTGTAAAGATGTTGCATTATAAATCGTTTGAATTCATGACTTTTTTTATTGTGTTATTGATTAATTTTAAAATCTTTGATTCATGCCTATACTCTAGTGCATATTTGCTATATAGTTGATGTGTTTATCTTCGTATTATTGCAACACATGACATGACTTGCTTTATGTATGGTGCTAAGCTCTTGAACATTCATGACCATAATTCTTATGGTTGATGAAAACATTGTCAAAAGGGGGAGAACAAATGTTGTTTTTGATTAAATGTCACATGGGGGAGAACAAACAAGATTTTTTCATTGGTCAAGGGATTTTCTTTCTTTTCAAAAGGGGAAGAAATTTTCTTTGATTTTTGAGCACTAAAGCACTCAAATGCTTGTTATCATTTTTGTTTTTAATTTTCCAAACACCAAAACAACACCTTTTTATTTTGTTTGCCAATGTGTTCATCAAGGGGGAGATTGTAAAATCAAAGTCTGTTTGATTCTTCATTTGATGATGAACAATTGACATCTGGGTTTACTGCTTTGTGTGTTTTGTTATTTGGAGATTTATTAACAAAGTGGTTTTGGTTTTCAAACAATGAACAGTGATCGGCCGGCCGCACAAATGGCCGATCGGCGTCACCGCCGGTCCGACCGAGGTGTTCGTGTGGTCGACCGGGCAGCAACCGCGCGGTCGACCTGGCCGAGCCCCGACTCGGGTTGCCGATTTTGATTCGGTTTTGGTTTCGGTTTGTTTCCTTGCATATACATGGGAGTTTCATGTTCCTATGCACGTGTATGTTCATTTATGCTAACAATGAGTCAAGTTGGGATAGGTTGTGCTCGGATATGGTATTCTTTGTTTAATTATGTGCAAGTAATCTTTACGCCTCGGGAAAGTGTTGTCGGTGATCGAGTTGGAGTCAACTTGGTGATAAGGTGACGTCCAAGATGGAGATCATGCGGGATGCTGAAGGGTAGAGATTGATGCACATGATTGGTGAAGTTTCCATATGGCATACGATGGAGATATTGTGTGCATATGGAAAGTGGAATTTCGATTTTGGGAAGACCGAGTTTGCTACGGTTGTTTTATGTAAAAAGTTCGTTTCTTTTACGGGAAGGTTTTGTAGTGGATTAGGACTTCTTGTATGAGTAGGATTCGTAGTTTTTGGCTGCGCATCTTGTGAATAAATAGTGAGGGGAGGCGTGGCCTCTTGGTATCACTTTAGATTCAAGTTTTACAAAGCTTCAAGTTAGGGTTTCAAGTTTAGCTTGAGATTTTGTGAGGAGTGTTTCGTTTGCACTTTGTAAACTGTAACACCCTGAAAATCAGAGAATTTAAAAACTGGGATTTAAAAATCGGAACTCACAAAAACTTTTGGCTCATTACTTCTCATCGTGTTTATTGCTTCTTATTTGCTAGCTTTGTTGCATAAATTTATATGTAGTGATTCATTTCGGTGTTTTAGAAAATTCAAACGATTTGAATCTCCATTGGGAAGAAAAATTTCGAAGTTTAGAGTTGGGAATTTAATATAAAATAGAATAGGGTTGTGGATTTATAAAAATATATATTTGGGATCAAAACAATATTTTGGTGATTGAGTAATATTAATTAGTGAGCAAAATAAGTGATAAAATATTTTAAGTGATATATATGATGTCTAGAAATTATTTCGGATCAAAATCGCATTTTCTGGAATTTAGGAAAAAGAATTAAATTAAATATGTAAAATATATTTTTTAAAATAATAAAAGTGGGTGAAAAGGTTGAAAATATATATATTATAACTTAATTTTGGGTATGCTATATTTTATTTCAAATTTTAGGGGTGAAAGGAAATAGAATTGGGAAATTAGGAATTAAAATCGGAAAATTCAGAAATTGCACTGTTCATTGCACGCCACGTGCTCGACGCAGTACCAGCCGTACCGCGCGACCCGCCCGCGCGCGCGACACGCGCCACGCCGCGCCCGGCCCGTACCCTCGCGACGCGCGCCCGTGCGCGCCACGCGCTGCGTCGCGCCTAGACCCGGCCGCGCCGCGCGCCACGCCCGGTCCCTCCACCCGCGCGCACCACGTGCCGCGCCCACACCCGTCCCCGCCGCCCGCGCCGCGACCCTGCACCTGGACCCCGCCCACGCCGCGCGCTGCGACCGCCGCGTTGCGCCCGCCCGTACCGGCCCCGTCCCGCGCCTCACCGCGTGCCGCGCCGGACCCCTCCTCCTTCTCTCCCTCTCTCGGTCACCTATAAAAGGAGGGAGCCCTCCCCGTTTCTTCCCCTACCTCGCCGCTTCTTTTCCCCCTCTCACACGCTGGTTCTCCCCACCGCAAGCCATCGCCGCCATAGTCCGCCGTGCGCCGCAAGCCGCCGCAAGCCGCCGCGCCGTGCGCCGGAGCCGCCACCGCCGCCCACCACGCGCCGGAGCTCCGCCGCCTCCCTCGCCATCGCCGTAGCCGCGGGTACGCCCCCGGGCCGCCGCCCCTTGCGCTAGCGCCGGCCGCCGGCAAAAATAGAGAAGGGAGAAAGCGCGGCAAACAGAGAAGGAAGGAAAGGGAGAGAAAAAAGGAAAGAAAAGGGAAAGAAAGAAATAAAGAAAAGAGAAAAAAATAGGAAAAATCTGAAAAAATTAGGAAAAATATTTGGAAAATTTTTGGGAAAATATTTGGGCAAAAATATAATGTTTTCTCATGTATTTTCTCTGTGCAAACTCAGAATTTAAAAATAGAATTTTCGGAGATTTCGTTCTCGTGTCATTTTTATTCAGAGTTTATTTATTTTCTTTCCGCCATTAAAAATATATTCTTTGGTATTTGGACCTCCAAAACTTTAAATATCAATTCTTTTGATCAACGCTTTTTTGGTTTATTCTCTTAATCAAATTGGATCGATATTTTGCGAAAACCCTAGAAATCCCAGACTCGCTTTTTAAATCGGATTTCATCCCAAAACTCTCGCCCAAACTCAATTAGAATTGTAGGCTAAATATTAGGAGTCGTTTTATGGTTCTTTTTGATCTCTTGGTATTTTTTATTGAATTCTGATCGAATTCATTGATTTTTCGCACGTACGGATAGCAACCGAGGAAGCAGGCACTGACTACGTTGAAGACCCTGTCCAACAAGTGTGCGAGCAAGGCAAGTCAACACTTCCCTTTGAACATATTGATCCTATTTTGCGAAATGATGTTGATTTAAATTACAAATATGTATGCTATACACAAATGGATACCTATGCTTGATATACCCTGCCTTGATATTGATTACCCTTAGATATAATCTTTGTAACCTTCGATGTGATTACCCTTTAATATATCTAATAGTAAATAATGCTAAAAGATTATTAAAATAGGTAAGGCTGGCTGAAATCCCAGCATTGTCTCTACAAGTATACATCTAATCGAATAGTTCTAAATACTTCTAAAAGTGACTTAACAAATCACACATGATGCAGCATTAAGTACAAAAAGATAGTATTAGATTTACATAGATCGATGCAAACCCCTCAAGACGGTAGATAGAATATATAACCTAGTCCAACATCTAGATCTAGCTCTATCAGCTGCTGTCTCCCGAGAGAAATGAGCCGACGGCGAGATAGATCTCGACATTGTTCTAGATTATATGCCGTATATGATAACTTGCGTGGTCTACAACATCAAACCTAGAGTATCATGACGATGTAACCACTAGATTTGACGGAATGAACCACTAATGACGAGAATTTACCTTATTCAGGGTTCGAATCGATGCAGCCCGAAGTCGGATCAAGAACTCGTCTAAAAAAAATAGGAGGCGATGCGTCGAAGTTGTATTGATGTGTGTCGATCTCTTTTACAGGCGGTCTCGGGTCCTATTTATACTCAAGTACAACAAAGTCCATGTAGAACATGGTTTCTATTTAATCTACTATTCAAAATACGACAATATCTCAAGATACAGTCCCATGTCGCATTACAAAAGGAAATATCAAAACAAAACCCTGTTTTACAGATACAATTGTCGTTACATAGATGGCAATATCTTAACGAACATTTGGGAACCGAATCTTCCTTTTATCTTGAAGCTTCTTTATCGAAAACAGTTCCATCTTCTTTGACTCGGAATCGGCTATCGGCTGTCCATGTCCGATTCGACCTTAGCCGGCTGGCTTCCCAGCCGATTGAGTCGTAGCCAACATGGTCTCAGCTCCCACGCAGACCACTTTCCCGATCCAATTTCGCTTTAATCTTGGCTTGGACTTAGGGATTTGGTTACCAAATTTGGTCGTTAACAATATCATAATAAACTAAATACATTAAACAAGCAGCAATCAAATGTTAAAGTTCCTTGACCGTTTGATAACAGGCTTAACATATTTAGTATTATGAGATCTAAATATATAGGGTAGATTTAACATATCAAGTAAGAATAAAACAAGCAAGATAGGTTAAATCAGATAAGATCGGCTGAAACCCCGATACTATCTCTAATAGCAATTGTAAGCAAGATAGATCTTTATAGTTCTAAATATTACTTAATAGATCAGACCCAACCGATGCAGCATTAGGCATAAAGAGAAATATGAGATCCAAACATGCCGATGAAAACCTTTCGACATGGTAGATACATTATATAATCTAAGCCAACCTTGACATCTAATTTCGCCAGCTGTTATCTAGCAATAGATGCGAGCTGACTGAAATTAGATGGTGACATTGGTCTAGGTTATATAATGCATATGATAACTCAGCAGATTACGAAGATAAGATTAGATTATCATGATGATCGAAGCACTAATCCCGAGAGTGCAAGCCGCTTGAAACAATATTTACCTCTTGTCCGAGATCGAAACCTGATGCAACCCAATGCAAAGCAAGAACTTGTCAAAATTAAACTAAAAGGAAAAGGTGACGATGCGCCAAAAGTTGTATTGATCTAATCGTCTATCATTTACATGGTCCTAGGCCGTATTTATACCCATGTACAAGATAAGTGCATGGCGGACACGATTTCTATCTCTACTACAATTTGAATTATAGATATGCCTAAAACAAACTTTCACCGACATTATCTATAAGGAAACTACTTAAAATATCCTAATTAACAGATATAATTGTCTTTCCTGGACTCTATCAATGTATGGCAATCCTCCTGAAGCACTTTAATCGAATCCGAAGATAATTCCAACGTCTTTTCCTCGGGATTGGTCCCACCAGCTATCCTTATCAGAATTGGCTGTAGCAGCTATCCTTGTCCGATTTCGTGTCAGCCGATAGTCACCTTAGCCGATTTGATCACCAGCGGACGAACTCCTTAGCCGACTCGGTCATTACTTGGCGCACACTTTGTCTTCAAAAGAACCCGATTCTCTTCGAAAGTACTTTGCAGCCACAAACTCTTCCCTGGCGACGTCGACTTCAACCACCCCATCCACGGTGTCGTCGGCTGAATTCCCAAAGGTAAACTCCATCGGCTTCAACTCTCTTTTTATAGCATTTTGGCATTCACCCTTTGTAATTTGCCCTTTTCCTTTCTTGTTCATTGTAGCACCTTACACACCAAATCGCAATCCCTTCTCTTATCCATGCCAATCGCTACTTTCTCGACCCAATCGGCAATGAGGACCCTACCAAAGTGATAAATGCCGAAACTAACATAATCCCTTATAGGTTAGAAAACCCTAGCCTAACACATTGGATTGGGACCTTTAAATTGTGGCCCTCAACGGACAAGTCTTGGCTAGCTTGGTATGCTAGGATATCGGCTAGCAAATATACTCACTGGGAAGAACAAGGGATAGCACAATGCTTAACCCTTACATTAGCCAATATGCCCAAAGACGAACCCCTGCTATCGGCTGCCACCTACTTCTGGTCTAACACCTTCAATGCCTTCTTCTTTCAACAAGGACCAATAACACAAACTTTGATAGATGTGACCATGATCACCGGCTTGGATATTACTATGTCGGTCAATCCTGTCCGATTCAACACCAAGTGCCAATACTCCTTCAAAACTAGGGTTATCGGAAGCTGGAATGGATTTATAAGCCAAAACACGGGAACCGGCTCTGTAAGCCCTAGAGAGCATGTAGCCTTCCTGATTATGTGGTTGGAAAAGTTTTTATTTTGTGGCTCAAGTTGCGGCCCTACATCAAACTGGCAACACATAGCCGAAGCCCTCGTAGAAAAACAATCGGTGCCCTTGGGCAAGTATCTGCTGGGCTACTTATACCAAATGATGAACGCAACATCGGCTAAGATCACCACAAATTCAGCTATAAGCACTGGTGGCCCATGGTGGTTCCTACAACTGTGGTTCATTCTCCATACCCAAAAGGCTGCTGGGAGGCCTGAACTAGTTGAAGCCAACTTTCCAAGGACACAACTGATTATCAATGAAGACGGCGAAGAAGTTATCATGCGCTGATGCACGTCATATGGAGAAGCTGCTACCTCCTACTCTGGTTCCAAGATATCGGCTGAGCTCCTTGCCGATTGGTTTACCAACCTATATGATGGATTTCCCAAGAATACGAGAATCTGGTTCCCTTATGCAGACTATGAACACTTTGAACTCCCTCATGACTTTAGATTCAATGAAATCAGCTCTGAGAGATATGAGAAGTCAAGGGAAGTTTTCTTAGTTACATTATCCCCGTGTATTCTCCCGATCGGCATCCATCAGGGCAGAAATGTCCCCATATCCTATGAATTCTATCATCCAATGTTGGCTGCTAGACAGATGGGAGTGGGCCAACTACCGATTGGATTGTACTTTGCTGACAAGATCCAAACCAGAGGAGAAATTTCTCAGGCTTGATGATGGACAAGCTGCTAAGTATCAAAGGCTCTCCCCTCGGCAGTGTTGAGAACTTGGAGCTAGCCATGATGAGAAGTTTGGCCTTTCACCAATGGTGGGTTGAATTGAAAAACCACCTTTTCCATCAGCCAGCCTCAATGCACCTCACCACCATCCTTCCAGAATCGGTTCCTCAAGTAAGTGTTCTTTTTTTTGTCAATTTCTTCATTTGTTGGCTAACACTTTGTAGAAATCTAACCATGTCTTCTTGTAATTGTAGACAACCGATTCTTCTCCTCCTCATGTCAGCAACACTGGGGTCAACATCCAATATGCTCCAGGACTGATCCCTAATGGTGGCCGCCTCGCCCCTTCATCAATCGGCCTCAACGCACCTAAAGTGACCTCTATATTGCATGGCGAAACTCGCGACGCACTCCAAAGGAAGAAGAGGGCCAACCCATCGGTTGCTGATCCATCGGCTGTGAAGAAGAAGACTTCCAAAAAACAGAAGACAGCTCTAGCCGATGATGAGCCGACCTTTGGACCCAGATATGGAGGAAGCCATTGATCAAGTGGTGACGCAAGAAGAAATTGCTAAGGCTGTTGACGAAGCTGGGCAACCATAAGCGACACAAGAAAAAACGCCAAGTCCTCCAAGACATCCAACTCACCCTCAGCCGGTAAGTACTTTTCCAAAGCTTGATTCATTTTGAATTTTCATATTCCGACTCTCATAAAACTTTTGCCTTGCCGAAGAAAAGATTGGCCACCAGGAAAAAGCCGGCTCCACCTCCATCGGTAATCCCATACTCGAACTCTTTTAAATTCTCAATTAGCCGATGCCTGACCAACCTTGCATCTCTTTCACTTTTGCAGCCTCCTCGCGCTCCAACGCCTACCCCCCATGTGTCAAGCGAGCAAACTCAATCGGCTAGGGGCAGCCACAACCTTGAGGAAGAAGTCACATCGGCTCCCGTCATCCCAGTAAGTTCTTTCTTTTGACTCCAAATCAGCCGTTTAAATTTGTCTAACACTTAACCATCTTAACTTTCACTCTGCAGACCCTAGCTGATCTGTTTCCATTTGATATTAAAGAGTTCGTGGATGATGAGGAAGATATCAACAAGACCTTAACCCCTCTAGCCGATGACCTAAGGACAACTTTATCAGATATAGCCAAGCGTTTGGAGAGCTCCCTTGCCTTCCTAAGGGATTTGGAGCAATAAGGGGAAGATTTGAAGAGATCCAAGATCAGCTCCCAGATCAATTGGCTGACACCATCTTCTTAGCTGCCTACCTGGAGCTTCATCGGCACAAGCTTGAAAGGGCTATGCAAAGATTAGTTGATCCGCGAGAAAAGAAGGCCCTAGAGGTAACTGCCGAAGCCAATCGACAAACAATCATCACCGAGAAGGCCAAGCTGGATGAAATGATGACCGAGCCCAACACCAATCTCGATCGGTTGTGCAAGCAAAGAGAAGAATTGGCAGCTAAGCTCGCCAAACTCGATGCTGACATATCATCAGAGGAGCAACGCATCGCCAACCTTCCCAAAGCCATCGAGGATAAAAAATCTAAGTTGAAGACCTCAATGAAAAATCTGGCAGATCTCACAAAAGCTTTGAAGCCAATCCTTGGTACTGATGCACCCGATGCCAAGGCTATTAAAGAAATTGACCAAGTCCGGCGCAAAGCAATATCAGCCATAAATGACTTTCTATCTCATTAAGCCGATTGTAATAGTCTAGGACTTAGACATTTTGTGAACTCCTGTAGACACTTGTAATGTAATCTTTCGTGTTGGCAAACTTTGTAAAATCGGCTCCACATCTTGTAATGGAATCGTTGTCGATTCTCGTAATCTATTCTGCAAATTTTTCAAAGTCCACAACAATTTTGAAGTCCACATCCACAAAAATTTTGAAGTCCATATCCACCTGATTTCACTTGTGTATGTATATATGCCCCCTAATTTTACAATATCAACCGATCATTGATAAAATTATAGCTCGATGACAACACAAGAAATTGGACATCATGTATGATCAAAATCATAACCGATTATGATAAGAATAAAATGACTAAGGGTGATATAACTTATATCGGCCCATCACATATCGACAGAGCACAACCAATTATGATAAGAATAAAAGGACTAAGGGCGATATGAGCCATATCGGCCAGCTAAAGGCGATGTAAACACATCGGCTACCATGTATTAGCTCGGCACAACCGAATCATGAATTGATCCACACATATGGATAATATTTCTTCAAGTACTTTCCATTGAGAGCGTTTCCGAAAATTTCTCCATCAAGCCCTTGCAGCATGTAAGCTCCTTTGGAAACACACTTGTATATTTTAAAGGGCCCTTCCCAATTAGGTGACCACTTGACGAACTTATTATTTCTCGTGCCAATCTGTAAGATAAGTTTCCAAACCAGCTCGCCTTCTGAAAATGACTTGGGCACAACTTTCTTGTTATAATGACGAGCAATTCTCTCTTTATCCCTAGTCACCTTTTCTAAAGCACGCATCCTGCACAAAACCAAGTCCTCCGATTCATCTACCATAAGATTGTGATAATCATCGGTTGTCAACTCATCTTGTAATTCGATCCTTCTTGAGCCGATGGCAGTCTCCCATGGCAATACAACTTCATGTCCATAAACCGACTTGTAATGAGGCACTTGAATTGATCCATGACAGGCCATCTGATAGGACCATTATGCTTTGGCCAATTGGCTATGTCACTGCTTTGGATAATCAGAGATCTTTCTCTTTATCTGTTTGATCAAACTTTCGTTGGATGTTTCTTCTTGCCCATTAGCCTGTGCATAATATGGCGAAGAATTCAGCAATTTGATCCCCATGCTTTCTGCAAATTGGACAAACTCATCTGAAACAAAGATAGATCCCTGGTCTGTTGTTATTGTTTGAGGGACGCCAAACGGTAAATAATATATTCTTTGACAAACAGAATTGCATCCCCAGAATCAATTTTTTTCAAAGGAATTGCTTCCACCAACTTTGTAAAATAATCAGTTGCCACCAATATAAACTTGTGTCCTTTACTCGAGGGTGGATTAATCTGGCTGATCATGTCAATTCCCCATCCTCTGAACGACCATGGCTTGATAATAGGGTTCATAGCCGATGTTGGTGCCCTTTGAATTGCTCCAAACCTTTGACAATCCTGGCATCTTTTGTAATATTTGAAACAATCTTCTAGCATGGTCAGCCAAAAATACCCAGCTCTCCGAAGTAACCATTTCATCTTGTGAGCCGATTGATGAGTACCGCAAATGCCCTCATGCACTTCTCCCATCACAACCTTGGCTTGGTCGGCACTCAGACATTTAAGCAGTACCCCATTAATCATCCGATAATAATTGTCATCATCAAGGAAAACATATCTTAAAGCCTTGTAACGTAATTTCCTTGAAGCCGATTGAGAAGGATTCTTTAAATAATTGAAAACATCATACCTCCAATCATCGGCTACGATTGTTGCAATTTCAACTTCAACATCTTTCAACATCGGCTTGTATCCCGAAGCTCCTTGAGACAAATCATTAGCATTAATATTCTGCTCTCGAGGGATATGTTTGAAAGGTACTAGCCAAAAACCATCCATCAATTCTCAGCACTTTTGATTGTAGATCATCAACGTATCGTTCTTGCATTCGTATTCTCCTACTAGCTGACTGATGACCAATAATGAATCACCCATGATTTCAACAGAATAGGATTTGACCTCTTTAAAAAGTTGCAACCCCTTGAGGACGGCCTCATACTCAGCTTGGTTATTGGTTGCATAAGGCGCGATAGTGTAAGCAAATTCAAAACTTGCCCCCTAGGTGATATTATGACCAAGCCGATGCCACAACCATGTCTACAAACTGAACCATCGAAAAACAATGTCCAAGGGACTATGTCGACTGAGTCGATCGAATCATCCCAGTGTTCAGCAATGAAATCGGCTATAGCTTGTCCCTTAACTGCCTTGGATGCTTGATACCTCAGATCAAATTATATTAAAGCACAAATCCACTTATCAACTCTTCCTTTCAGCACTGGAGCCGATAGCATATATTTAACTACATCGGCTTTGCAGACTACTGTGCATTCATTGGATAGTAAATAATGCCTCAACTTGGTGCAGGAAAAAATACAAGCACAAACACAACTTTTCCACATGAGAGTACCTTGTTTCTGCGTCCAAAAGCCTTCTGCTCAGATAAAATATTTCTCTTTCCTTGCCCTCGAACTCTTGGATTAAAACCGAACCGATTGACTTCTCATCGGCTGACAGATATAGCTTAAAAGGCACTCCTTTCTGTGGAGAAATCAAAACTGAAGGAGAGCTCAAATAATCATTGATATTATCCAAAGCCTTCTGTTGCTCTGCCCCCAAGTAAACTCCTGATCGGCTTTTAGCCTTAGTAAAGATGTAAATGGCTCCATCTTCGTAGATAAATTAGCAATAAAACGTCCGATGAAATTTACCTTGCCGATCAGAGATTGCAACTGCTTCTTGTCCTGTGAAGGTTGAATGTTCTTGATTGCATTAATACTCCTTTGTGTCACTTCAATCCCCTCTCATGAACAAGAAATACCAGGAACTATCCAGCCGATACGCCAAAGCACATTTGGTAGGGTTCATCTTCAAGCCATATTTCCTTGTTCTTTCTAAAACCATCCTTAAATCGGCTATCTGATCTTCAACTTCCTTGGATTTTACCACAACATCATCAATATAGATCTCAACCAAGAAGCCGATTAGGTCATGAAAATATAATTCATGGCTCTCTTATATGTAGCTCCAACATTTTTCAGTCCGAATGTCATGACAACCCACTCGTATAAGCCGATTGCACCAGGACACCTAAATGCAGTCTTATGGATGTCTTCCCCGGCCTTAAAAATTTGATTGTATCCAGCATTGCCATCCATAAAACTTATAATCTTATGCCCTGAAGCAGCATCCACCAGTAAATCAGCAATCAACATCGAGTACTCATCCTTAGGGATAGCTTTGTTTAGGTCTCGAAAGTCAATACACACCCTAAGCTTGTTGTTTTCTTGATAACTGGAACTATGTTTGAAACCCACTCAACGTATCGGCACGGCCGAATAAAACCAGCATCATACAATCGAGTGATTTCAGCCTTAATTGCATCATACATATCGGCTTTAAATCTCCCAGGAGGCTGTTTGTACTGCTGATAGCCTGGTTTAATAGGGAGCCGATGTTCAACAATCGATCAACTAAGACCTGACATCTCAAAATACTTCCAAGCAAAGCAATCTTAATATTCCTTTAACAACTCAATAAGCTTGGTTCTAAAATGAGAAGACAAATTTTTACTAATATATGTCGGCCTAGGCCTATCTCCTGGACCTATATCAACCTCTTCTAAATCGTCGGCCAACGTGAAGCCTTGTCCTAGTTTGCCATCGAGATCATCCACGGTGTCCTTGGTGTAGGAGCTTGATCCCTCCACAATGCCCTCAAAGCAGGAATTGGGGCTCTTCATCTCCAACTAGCTGTATGTTAGAATCAGTCACCTTCAAATAATCGGCTTCCCAGACTTTGTCAGACTAGAAATCGATACCATCCATCTCCCAAAGGGATAAATCGACATTGGCAATGTTTCCTGACCTGTCGACTGGCATGATCTCAACCTTGTCGCCTTGCCATTGGATTAAACTCTGATGCATGGTAGAAGGGATGCAGAAATTAGCATGGATCCAATCCCTTTCCAGCAACAGGTTGTATGATCCCTTCCCATCGATGACAAAGAAGGTTGTAGCCACAGTTTTGCTGCCGATTGTTAGCTCCACGTTTAGAACTCCTTTGGTCTCAAATGGGTTCCCTCCAAAGTCCTTCAAAATCATGTTGGCCTTGATGAGGTCGTCCGAATTTTTGCCTAACTTTCTAAAAGTGGCACAGGGCATCAAGTTTACAGCTGCACCCCCATCAACCAACATTATGGATATCGGCTTGCCATTGACAAATCCCTTAACATACAGTGGTTTGAGATGCTGATGCCCTATTCCCTATGGTTTTCGAAGATCGCTTGCTCCGGGGACAAAACTAACTTGGCCATGGACTCATCAACCACATCTGCATCGGCCTGAGCTGCCTCATACTCAGCTGGCAACATAAAGACCATGTTGACCGATGCAGGGGCCACAGCTTTTCATTTGGCCAATCTTTTTGCTTTGTCGGCTTGAGCTTCATCGGTTGACACAGTCTTGCTCTTCACACGCCACTCTTTCCTTGGGTGCTCTTGCTTCTTCTTCTTTTTTAGTCGATGATCGATTATGGCTTGAACCTCCTGCAACCACTCTTCATCCATTGCACCCTCCTTTTCTGGGTCGGAATACTTTGCAGTCGTTTGGGCCATGAGACCCGGTGTTGTGCCACTTGCAGTACTTCCTCTTCTTTAGCTCTTCGACAGATGGGATGACATGGCCGGCTGGAAGTTGAATCTGTTTCTCCCGAAGCAGTAGATCGAAGATTTTATCGGCTTTCGTGATGTCAAAATCATATTTTTCCTCTTTAGCCGAATTCTTTACCCATTGACAAGTGATGACCTTCTTGTTTCTCGTTCAATCGGCTGCTGCTACCTCGGTTTCGTTATCGTCGGAATCAGAGTCAGAAGCATAAGCAACGTGGCCAACCTTCTTGAAAGCTTTCTTGGCCTCTTGGAATCGCTATTCATGGGCAGTAACTTTCTGGGCCAAGTGTGCTACACTTTCAAAGTCTTGAGCCGAAAATCTTTCCCGGATAGGTGTTAACAAGTCCTGGAAACCAAGATCGGCTAGTTGTGAATCTGACAGCACTAGGCTGTAACACTTGTTCCTCGTGTCCCTAAACCTTTGAATGTAGTCTTGGACCGATTCATCATGCTTTTGCCTGATAGCCGTCAAGTCAGATAATTTCATCTCGTGGACACCAGTATAGAAGTACCAATGAAACTGTTTCTCCAAATCGGCCTAGCTTAGTACAGAGTTGTATGGGAGCAAAGAAAACCAAGTGAAAGCCGATCCGGAGAGGGAGAGAGGGAAATGTCTAACCCTCAGAGCATCCGTAGTCGATGCCTCACCGCATTGAGCTAGGAATCGGCTGACATGTTCATACGTGGAGACACTGTCCTGCCCTGAGAATTTGGAGAAGTCTGGCACTTTGTATCGGTTCGGCAATGGAACCCTCTCAAAATAATCAGGATAGGGATATCGATACATGTTGCCAATGTCCTTGGGCTTGAAGCCAAATTGTTCCCTCATCACATCGGCAATCATGTCTGCCCAAGGTTTCTGTTGCACCTATTGTTGTATCAGCTCGAACGGATTGGCTTGAGGCAGATATTAAGGCTGAGGTACTGGTCCTCGTCGATACTGCATCTGGGGTGAATGAGGCTGATATAGATGATCAAAATTGCCCCCCATGTGATGTTGAGGGGATTGATGCACCGCATGAGGTTGTTGATCATGACCGGGCTAAGGACCGACAGGGTGTTGCTAAGGATCTGACGTGTATGACTCTATCGGTACTTTTGGAATCGGCTTCGGAGGTGGCCGATTCGCGTTGAACATGGCCACAACCTACTATGGAGAAACTTTAGGGACGTCGTATCCCATGTGCTGGGGGCTGTGACCTGGTCAGAACCATGGGCTTGAAATCTTGTTGCTTTTGCACTGATGACAGTATAATCGGCTTCAAAGGAGTTGATGTTGGCGCCATTGGCTGACCCAAGGGTATGCCTGCAACAGGCTGCAACCCATCGGTGACCAAGGTCCTGTACAGGGGAAACTTGCCATCAGGTAGAAAAATTGGGCCCTTGGCTTGGTGTTCAGCAATCCTGGAGTCAACAATAGAGCTGATAATATTGTTAAGAGTATTGACTAGGATGCCATATTTGTTGATCAATGCCTGATGGATAGTGTAATCAATCCTAACTTGGAAATTGTTTAGCTCTGGGCCCTCCCTCTCCTTGGTGTCTGGATCTTTGCCCTTGGTTGAGCTTGTCTTGGGCTCCTCATCACCTGGCATTTTCACCTTGTATCTCTAGACAATTGTTCCTAACATGGTCTGGAAAAAAGAATGCAGATACTGACTTTGCAACTTGTCCATCATCTCCTGATATTCAGCCTTTTTGCTCAGGCGTCAACTTGTCCATTTTGATCGGGATGATGTTTTCCTAGTCGATCTCAGAGGTCTTGATGTTCACCATTGCGTCTAGCTTGTGATCTGGAGTCCCGCCGGGAGTGCTAAAGCACGTTGATGAGAAAATTTCCCACACACTGGCTTGAGAGATTTGCTTTACTCTAGTGCAGGTCCAAATCTGTTACTTGAGGTTCGTAGGCGTGCCAGTTGGTTTGATCCTGCAATCAACAACAAACTAAAAAGAGAAAACAATGTTAGATCGATAGCCGATCGGCTGGTGGCCGATGACGTATCGTTTGATATTGTGCCGATGCAATATGCATTGAATCGCCAACAACTAGATTCTTCCAATCGACTATAGATGTGTTAACAACCAAATTTGGTAAGTAAATCCCCGAGTCTGAAATGAGGGTTGAAGCCGAATCGAGGGAGCACATGGTTTTCGGAAACAGAGTCTGCATCGGCTAAGTACGAATCGTCTAATGACGCTGCTTCTCCGAATGACATACATCGGCGTGTTGTAACTTCGTCACCATCCTCATCCGTGGTCGGCTGTGCTAGTGGGAAGCTGGCGCCTTGCAATTCTGGCCTTTGAGCAACTTTGTATGTATGCAGATTTAGCCATATTTGCAACAACCACCAGGGACCTCTAGTGCTGATAGCCGAGTTTTCATGGCAATTTTAGCCGATGCGTTGTTCATCATTTGATACAGATACCCTAGCAGATATTTTCCTAAGGGGATCTGCCTTTTTTCTACTAGGGCTTCGGCTATGTGTTGCTTGTTAGTCGTGAGACCACAGCCTGGGCCGCAGAACAGGAACTTTTCCAACCACATGGGAAGGAAGGCTGCGTGTTCTTTGGAGTCCATGGGGCCAGTTCCCATGTTCAGACTTGTGAATCCGTTCCAACCTCCAATGGCGCTGGTTTTGAAAGAATATTGGCATTTGGTGTTCAAGCTGATGGGTTAGCCGATGATGTGATATCAAGACCCATGATCATGACAATATCCAGTAGGGTGGGGGTCATTTGTCCTTGGTTAAATAAGAAAGAGTTTAATGTGTTGGACCATAAATAGCTTGCACCCGATAGAAGGGGCTCATCTTTAGGCATGTCAACCGACACATTTTTATACCATGTTGGCCAAGTCTTATCAGTTGATGGCCATGATTTGAAAGTTCCATTCTAATGAACCAGATTGGGGTTCGATAACCTAAAAGGGACCTGGTTGGTTTCAGCATTGATGAACTCTGAAGGGTCTAGGTTGCCGATTAGACCTAAAAGAAACTGGTTGGGGTGACTGAAGCTGGGAATTGCAATTTGGTGCGCAAGATGCTGCCATGGATGAAGAAGAGAAAGAGCGAATCATAAAGGGCAGATGCTAGGTTGCGATGGAGGGAAAAGAGAGATTGAAGCCGATGGAAATTACCTCTGGTAATTCGGCTGATGGCGTTGTGGATGGAGTGGTTGAAGTCGACATCTTCAAGGATGGGTTCGTCGCCGTGCTGAGGAGGTCTACGAGTCCGCCGAGGAGGTTTGTCGGTGCTGTTTGGGGCTAAAGTGGCGGAGGCAAAAGTGACGGTGTGGAAAACTAAGACAGTGGCTGTTATTTAAAGAAACGTGGTGACACCGAAACGGAAAAACCCTAAAATCTTTCCAAGATATGATTCAGTAAATCCGCAACATTATCAATATCATGAACTTGGGGGACATTTGTTAACGACCAAATTTGGTAAGTAAATCCCCGAGTCTGAAACGAGGGTTGAAGCGGAATCGAGGGAGTGCATGGTTTTCAAAAACAGAGTCTACATCAGCTAAGTCCAAATCGGCTAAGGAGCCAGTCAGCTGAGTCCGAGTCGGACCAGGGTAGCCGATAGCCGATTCTGTTTGGACATAGAAGATGGGACCAATCCCGGAAGGAAAGCGTGAAGATAATCATTGGATTCGGTTTCCAAATGCTTTTAAGATATTGCCATCTACGAATAATGACCTACAACAGCAATTGCAACTTTAAATTAGGATATTTTGTATAGTTTCCTTATAGATAATGTTGGTTTGTTTAGAATATTTATAATCCAATCTATAATAGGAATCGTGTCCGTTACAGACTCATTGTCTATCCGGGTATAAATATGACCCGAAGTCATGTAGTCATAACAACACATATAATCAATAAAATCTCGGCGCATCGCCACTCTTTTGTTTTTACGTACAATCTCGACAATTTCTTGCCTCATCTTTGGGCTGCATCGAGTTCTGATCTCCAAGCAAGGTAATCTCTTGTTACAAGCGGTTTGCGCTATCGGGGTTAGTGCTTCCATCATCATTACACTCTGATCTCGATGCTGCAAATAGTTTAATATATCATATACGACATATAATCTAGATCAATGTCTAGATCTATTTCACAATCGGTTAACATCTACCTAAAGATAATAGCCGACGAAGCCAGATCCACGGGTTGATTTATATTATATGGCGTATCCACCATCTCGAAAAGTTTTCATTAGCTTATATAGATCTCATGCTTCTTTTTGTACTTAATGCTACATCAGTTTGATCTATTAAGTCGCTCTTAGAATCATATAGATCTATTCGGTTCAATGACTGTTATTAGAGATAGCTTCGGGGTTTCAGCCGAACCTACCTATTTTAACAATCTTATTCATTTTATTACTGGTAGATGGGTTAAATCCGCCTTTTATATTAAGATCTTACTTCAGTTAAATCTGCTAAGCCTGATATCAATCTGTTAAGTCATCTTAACAGCCGATTGATCCTTGTTTAGTATATTTAGCTTAGAGTAATATCTTAGTATAAAATTGTATCGGAGTACTAGCCGATTCACATTAGATCTACGACATCGGCTAAGCTATAAATATATATATAATCATTGTTCTAATGTGTTTTTAGATATAAGTGATTTATACTGTCTCGTTATACTACCGATCTATCCCAACCACTTAGTCTAAATGCGCTTTAGAATAGTAATTATGTATTATGGATATCTATAGCCGATCGAGTAGGATCTAATCATAATTTAATTATCTATTCTTTGTTTCTTGTTGGTTACACGATCAAACCAAATGGCATGCCCTGCAAATCACCAAAGGTGATCCAATTTGGACATGCACTAGAGTTAAACAGACCTCTCAGGCCAGTACGTGGGAAATTTCTCATCAACAAGATGTTAACATAATGCAATCCAAGTCTTAAAGGATATTTAAACCAAGTGATTGGGATACATCGGTAGTGTACCGAGATAGTATAAATCACTTGGATCTTAAAATACTATAAGACAAGGAGTATACTTGTTTATAGCATAGCCGAAGAAATGAATCTAACATGTATCGGCTAGTACTCCGATACTGCTGTATACTCAGATATCAAAATAAACTAAATACATTAAACAAGCATCAATCAAATGTTAAAGTTCTTTAATGGATTGATAACAAGCTTAACATATTTAGTATGATGAGATCTAAATATAGAGGGCAAATTTAACATATCAAGTGAGAATAAAACAAGCAAGATAGGTTAAATCAGATAAGGTTGGCTGAAACCCCGATACTATCTCTAATAGCAATTGTAAGCAAGATAGATCTTTATAGTTCTAAATATTACTTAATAGATAGTAACTCATGCACTAAATATATAATAGGAACCCTAAATAGATAGCCTAGATAGTAAACTAGGTAAATGTCGTATGTGTACACATCTAAATGTGTATATGTGTGATTATACAAACATTAAGAATGATCCTAGCTCTAGTTAAATCAAAACAGAACATGATAGACCAGTGAAACCATGTGACCTAACTCTAATTACCAAAAACTTAGTTCACATAGCTCACATAGTACTCTCTAGGTTGGTATATAAAGTTTCTAACATAGAACACCCCCTAGTTATAAAATAAGTAGCAAAGAAATTAAACTCTAAAAATCTTGGACTAGGTTTGATTAACTAAATAATTCATTTTAGTCATCCTTAGCAATTAAAACCAGCTCTGGACCCAAAAACCCTATAGCCATATATAGATAACACTATAGGCGTAGGACCGTCGTAAATTTGTAAAATGCGTAAGAAATTCATAATAGCTCTAAAAATTATGAAACCAATTGTGTTCGACTTAGAAAATGTATTCCCTTGCCCCAGTAAAGTCAAATTAGTGAAAAATCTGAGTTTAGGAACACTGTCCAAACACCACCTAACCCTAAGCCGCTACAAGCCGATAAAACTTCTAAAACGCGTAACTCCTAAACGGGATAAGATAATTGAAAATTCTTTCACCTAAATTCATTTTAGATCAGTATCCACTTAATGCGTAAAAATCATGCATTTTAGAGCATTTTGGATTTTTCGCATATTTTGGTGTTTAATTGCATAATGTGTATTTTTCTTAGATAATTGCACAAACGATGGAGGAGAGGATTAGACGCTGACATTTTCAGACCAAGGCAAGTTCTTGCCCCTCCTTTGAACACATTGAACCCATGTTTTGAGGCAATGTATTTTGTTTGTGAAATTCTTGCATGCGTATTTTCTCGTAACGTTGCTTTTAAAATAAGTTTGGTAGAGATATCCTGAAAATTTGCGTGTAACCTTTTAAAAATACTCCCTTTCTGTTTTGAACCTAGGAAATAAATTAAAGTACTCATATGAAAATATGCTATGCTTTATGAAAGTGATGTGCTTAGTTGCTTAGTGATAAACGAAACATGGTCATAGATTTTATTGCTAAACTCTTTATAAATCTTTTTGGACATTTTGAACCAGAGGTAAACCTATGAATATTTGTGAAAAAAAATTTAAATAAAATGTGATATTAGACTTGGGCGGCAAGTGGTATGCGATTGATGTATTCGTATACCGATAGGGGGAGTGTTTGCCCGAGTCGATTGAGGATTGAACTACATGTCATTCATTGTGTTTATCGTACATCCACATGTGCTAGTATAGGATAGCCTTAGCCGAGTTATCTATTTAGCACCTAGCCTTGCATTATGGTAGGCCGAAGTATATGGGTTCGGATAACCTAGAGAAACTTCCTATTTACCACCGATGTGGTAGTTTAGGCGACTAAGTTAGTCCAATACAACGATATCGGGCCATGTGGGTGGTTTCCTGTCGTGTTCGCCACCACGGCTTTAAGTTTAAGGCGTGAGCCCGCCACTTAACGGTTCTAGGTCTTATTCCAGTATGGCCTAGGATGGAGGAAACACGTATCATGCTGGTGCAAGGCTAGGGACTAAGTAGTGTAAAAACTACGTTATGACCTCTAGATCGCACTCAACATGAAGAGTGTGATAGAGTCTTGCAAACTCAAAACAAACTGGAGTGTTCATATCATGTGGGTAAAGTTGTACAAACTCTGCAGAGTTAATAAAACTAATCAATTAGCCGTGCTCACGGTCATGAGCGACATGATGAAATGCTATGGGTATAAATCTTGAATTTCTTGACTTCCAAAAATGTTCTTGAAATAAAATGTTTTGCGCTGAATAAGATGTTGATTTATGCAATGAATTTTGCCTTACTCCCTGACGTGAGTAAGAGATTGAAGGTTACCTAACGTATATGTATATATGATAAAACCATTCCATGTTTAGTAAAAGTTTATGTGTTCCTGAAAATGCCTTGCCTAAACTACGTTGTACAATGTTTGCGAACTAAAATATGCTTTATGCCGAAAATTGTAACCACAAGTAGCCTTCCTTTGAATTAGGGTTTTCATGTACTTAGGTTTGATTGTGCTCTTGCCAGTACGCTTGTGATTGGAATATCCATTTTGATGCAGGTCCTAGACTTAGTTCCTCAGAGATGCGGGTACTCGATTTGCGTCTTTTAGGATTTTGAACTTAATGGGGTAAACCCCTAGTCGGTGTGCTTGTGGGTGGGTAATTAAGCCACCGCTGTTCGCTGTACTCTGATTATATATTTATTTGGCTGGTCGGCCTATGTAATTATCTAATTGTTATAATCCTTTATGTTCTACTCAATTTAAGTGTATTGGCTATGTATATTCATGCTTGTGATGAAAGTGTGAATCTAGCGCACATCCTGAGAGTTAGATTCACACGAGTATGAGTTAGGAATAATTGAGATGTTGTAGATCTTTAGCCATTTTTGTCAAGTCTCCTGAGTGTGTAACACATCTGGTCGCCACATTCGAGTAATTTGACGAGCACATTACAAGCTGAAGTTGACTAGCAGGCTAAAGGCCCAGCAATGTCTCACTTATCCCTCTCTTGGGACCTCGGATGTTTCATTGTACTTGTCATATGAGCTGAAGAATTTCGACTCGTATTGCAAATACAACGAAAGGTCCGGGTGTGCCCCGACAGGCATGGTATCATAGCAAATACTGGCTATAGGAGCCCCTTAAGTTGGACGTTTAGAATGGATTCTCAAAATTTATTTTGAGGGCTTTGCTCTCAGCTACAAATTATTTGTGAAAACCAATTCTATCTTATGTCTCATCCCTCTCTGAAGATTGTTCTTCTCTACATCTCCATTTCGAGTTTTAAAAACTCTTATTTTGCTCTATAGGACCGATGCCTTTTGAAAATTTGTATTTCTATAAAAAGGAGTTTGAAAGCACTTGATTATCACACCAAACCTGTACCAAAGAGCCTTTGAAAAGTTTTAAACCCCCTTCGCAAACTATAGCTATGTGCTAGTTTGGATTGACAAAATATCAGGTTAGAAAAGCCTCTAGTAAATGGGTTTTGAAAATGGGTTGATAAAATTTAAAACATGATAGACATTGCAGGGGTTCCATCTCCTTATATTATCTCTGTACCAAAAAAATAATTTGGGTTGATTTTTAACTCCTCATTCTCGACTTATCAAAATTTTACCGATACGGCCTACAATGGGTAGTTTGGTATACGATAAAATTTGTGATGCTTAAGCCCCTAGATTGTTTGCTAAGAGGGACCACCCAAGGTTCATATAGCTTCTGGACCACTCTAACATGATGCATTTAAAAAGTAATACATTTAGACACCATAAAACTTGTGTCAACTTTCGTTTTGTGCCGATTGTCCTTTTCTGAAATCTTGAGTCGGTCTGTTTGAAAAATATGCATAGGCTAGACCGTAGATGGTGAAACTGAGAAATTTTACAAACAACACGTAGACTAACTCAGTAGGATACATAAATTTTTGCCAAATTTTTAGACCCCTTCATCATAGTGAAATAGATTGATTAGTTAGCCCGACCGTATTCTGAAAACTATAGGCAGCCGCATTCATCTTTTTATACAGGCCAAACCGTAGGTTTTGAACTTGAGAAATTTCTCTGGAACGATATAGACTAACCCAGCAGTCTTCATTAGTTTTTGGCAGAATTTTGGAACCATTTCAACATAGCAAAGTACCTTAGTTAATAACCTAACCTGGTTCTGGATATCTGCAGACAGCAGCTTTCATCTTTTTGTGTAGGCCAAACCATACCAGCAAAAGTCTTCCGATTTTACCAGTCGCTCCCAGACATGCCCGGGAAGCCCCACGAAGTTTGGTGGAATTTTTGGGTCCTTGCAACATGCCCTAAAAATTTAAATAGCCCAGGAGAACAGAAATCTGAAACCTGGTATACCATAGGCTGTTAATTTTTTCCAGACAGAACAGTAGGTGATAAAATTCTAATTTTCCTAAGATAGATCATAAACTTACTGACCTTCCATCATGATTTTTTCCCAATTTTTATACCTTTGGAAACTAGCCAAAATAGACCGATAAATACAGCAAACCCATATTTTCCAGCACACCGGCGTATGACCAAACCATTTTCCCTATAGCAACATAACCATCACAAAAATCACAAAAGCTTTTTCAGCCAAAGTACACATTCTAGAGAGTCAAGGATGGAAGTTAAATGACCTTGCAGCCTTTTCAGATTAACCACCAAGCCCTGTTCTTACCGGGTTGGCAGGTAGTTGTACCCGAGACCCCATGGCAACTTCAACTTTCATTTTCCAAATTCTCCCAACCAAAGGCCTTTTTATTTTAAGGGGGATAGTATGTCATGACCTCATACACCCATAGGTAAATATGAGGCCTTTGTAAGTCCCACGAACATGGTTTGGAGACTTGACATGTACCTTTGATAAACCTCCCAGTATATATATATACACACACTTGTTGTTTCTATGGCATGAATACAAAAATATTTTCATGAGCATCGAATCAAAATATACATTCATCGCATCATTCATCCATCATAATGTCATAGCATTCGTGCATGCCTTTTTCGCATAAAAGAAAAAGATATTGCCACACATGCCATATAACAATCATTTTCCTACCATGACCCAGTATATGAATATAAATCCCTGAGTAGTTGCGACCTTTTCCATGCCTATGAAAAATTTCGGGTAGGATCAATAGACTCGCAAAACCACCTTTTGGGAAAGACTGTCCGTGAGATGGATACCGCCACAACCTATTACCAGTTGGACGTTACGCCCTGTTCTCATTACCCCAATGTGTAGAGAGATATGAAACTACCAAACCAGCTTATTTTCTATTTCGCAAATCCTCCCATCTAAAAAACTTTTAAAATCTTAAGGGGAATAGCATGGCTTGTTAACCTCAACCACTCGAGATAGCACCCATGTTGCCCTTACTTGCCTTCACTATAATCTGCCCAAGCAAGTTGAATTCTATGGCTATTTTCCATGTTAGCCTAACAAACCTTATGGAAAAAGTGTGGACCCCCGTTTTTGGAACGGGAATCATTCGTGTTCATAGTACCATTTCTCTGGATCGAGTAGTTTGGTACCCACGAATACAATACTAAATTATCAGGTGCAAAGTGCACGAATAGTCTTACACCAAAAGTATTACAATAATAGTCCCGAAGGCAATATCCAATACATATAGGACCTACCGGTCCGGATACAACCAAAAGCAGAAATTAGATAAGATAGCAGACGGAAGGCAGCGGCATGTCGATCGCCTACAGGCAACGACTGGGGACTAAGACCTATTGTGCTCCATTGTCTTCATTCATCCTGGTAGTACGCATACGGGTCCTCCAAGTCCTCCATGCCTACATTTGTAGGTTTGTGCGTATAGCAAGGGTGAGTACCCAACGTACTCAGCAAGCCAACACGGAATGATGCACATGATAGGGTCATTCAAAGGGAGGCTGTGGTTTATTTGCACAAAGCCAATTTTCACAAATCATTTCACAAACCTAACATCTAGCCAGTCAAGTTTTAGGTCCATAGTATATTAGGTCGGTGACGGTTCTGTCTACCATCCATCGTGATACCAAGGATGGTTTCCCGTCTCTGGATCGTCATGGTTTCCTGGGGAGTCTATTCCTTCTCGCAGGTCAAGAAGTTGAGTCCACCTGCACACAAAATCATTATGCATTCCAAACCCATCATTTTAAAATTTATGAGTCTAGCCACGAGAGAAACTTGTCACATCGCTCATTAACCGCGAGCACGGCTATTCGAATAGATTGATTTACTCACACTGCAGTGGATGTACACTTTACCCGTACTCCGCAACTGCACATTGAATGAGCTTTCATCCCTCTATATGGGACGGTCATGGCAAAGCTTTTCGATAACCTCACTTTGGCAGTACCCGCTCCATGAACTTAAGTCCTCATGCACTCTGTCCTCATTTCCTAGCAGTGAGAGGAGTTCTGGCGTTCCCGGGTAAGAGAGAAAACTCACTTAATCTTTAAGTCATCGTTAAGTTCAGTTTATTATTCACATAAAGGCCTTTTGTCTTATCACAATCAAGGGCACTCTACCATTGGTAGGCCCAGGACACTCTACCCATTGGTAGGTCCTTAACTCAACACCTACACCTGAACCACTATGCAGGGATACTGCCTTTGCTCGACTATCTACTCCGCTAGGTCTATACCCATTCGAGAAGTACGGTTGTACTGGTTTGCTCTAAGTTGTAGTCTCATGGCTCGGTCCTTAATTGACCAGGGACGGTACTAGCCTTTGCCGGAATCCACCCAAATCCATCCATCCGCCCCAGTCTAAAAACATTGGATTTGTACTCTTTATTTTTCCATCAAAACTATTATCATCATGATCAAGGCAATGTGGCGCTCATGTCTCCACATGCCATATTCCAACTACCTTCCCTAAGATAGTTGCCCAAGCATAAAGCTTCTTTGTAAAATCATGAGTATGCATGAATCTAATATAAGCATGGCTAAGCATTTTACCGAAGATATCCTCCGGTTGTATCACATCGAGGGTTACAAAGAATATTTCTAAGGGTAATCAATATCAAGGCATGGTACATCAAGCATAGGTATTCATTTGTGTATAGCATGCATATTTTGAAGTTTAAATCAACAACATTTCACAAAATAGGATCAATATGTTCAAAGGGAAGTGTTGACTTGCCTTGCTCGTGACCTTGTTGGCTTGAGTCTTCGACGTTCTCGACGGTTCCCTCGGACTCTATCATACATGCGAGAAACACAATTTGAATTCGATTAGAATTCAAATAAAATCCAATAAGATCCAATAAAAGCCAAATGAATCGCAAAAGCGGCTCCTAATACTAGGCTATGACTCTACGCGAACCTAGGTTCGAGTTTTGGTGAAAACCGAGTTAGGGCAAAAGAGTTATAAGGATTTGAAGTTTTGCGATTTCCGATTTAGTTAAGTATGATGTGATATTTATTTTAAGTTAATATTCTTAAAGTTTAAGAAATATTAGGGTTGATGATTCAATTAAAAAGGAAGTGGTTATCTTTAAATTTTACCAAAATATTCATCAGGTCGAGAAGCCCTAGGGTTTAATAATAGTTGATCCCAAGCATAATTCCCGAAGCTAAACACTACACTAATAATCTAGGTTTTAAGTCTAGCAAATATATAGATCAAGAATAATATTTTGGAGACAAGTTTAAGACATAAATAATTTTCTTTGAAGGATAAATAAATGCTATGATTAAATATTTTGGAAAACATGTTTAATAATCGGTCCGAATTATTTTTGAAAACCAAATTTGTTTTGAATAAAAATATGTAATTTTGCCATGAGATTTTCCTGAAATATCCTCAAAAATTTTTCCTATTTTTCGCAAAATTTTCCTTTTTTTCTTTTTTCTTTTTTTCTTTCCTTTCTCTTTTCTTTTTTTCTTTTTTCTACCCCTCCCTCCTGTTCACTCTCTCTCCTTTACCCCTCTACCCGTCTACCCCCCGGCCTACCTCTCTCTCGCTCGGCCGAGCCAGGCCGTGCACGGGTGGCAGCTGGGGACGGCGACGCACGACTGGGAGAAGGGAAAAACGGAGGGCGGTGGCATACCGGCGGCGGGCGGCGAGTGGCGACACGGCGAACCCGACGCGACGGCACGAAATCTCGGCGAAACGGCGGTGGCGACGGCGGCTCAAGTGCGGCGTCGGCGGCAATGGCGCGGCGACGCGAACGTGCGACAAGAGGGAAAAGGAGGAGGCACGGTGAGGATGGGGGAGATGGAGCTCGGCTTCCTCTTTTATAGTTGCCCGTTGAGAGAGAGAAAGAGACGACGGCGATGGGACGGTGACGGCACGCGCGCGGTCATGGGCGCGGGGCTCGACGCGGCACGGCGTGGGCGACGTGCGGTGGTATGGGCGCGGGCACAGGGGGGCCGGCGCGGCGAGGACGACGCGTAGGCGGGAGGGACGGCGGGGCAAGGCGAGGCGAGCGGTGCGTGGCGCGAGGACGGCGGGGCCGGGCGCGGGCGCGGGGCATGGCGCGGGCGCGGGGCGGGCGCGGCGAGCCGCGAGCGCGACACGCAACGCGCACGAGTGGGGGCCGGGCTCGGCACAGCGCCTGGGCGTGGGTCCGGGGCACGGCGCGGTGCGAGCGCGACGTGCGTCGCGCCCGGCCGGGAGGGGCCGGACGCGGTCGAACACATGGCGCAATATGAAAAGTGCACTTTTCTATTTTCAAATTTAATTCCTAATTTCCCAATTCTATATCCTTTCACCCCTAAAATTCAAAATAAAATATAACACACCAAAAATAAGTTGTAAAATACATTTTCAACCTTTTTACCCAATTTTATTATTTTAAAAATATATTTTACATATTTAATTGAATTCTTTTTCCTCATTTCAAAATGCGATTTTGATTCAAATTAATTTCTAGACTTCGTATATATACTCTAAAATATTTTATCACTTATTTTGCTCACTAATTAATATTACTATATCACCTAAATAATGTTTTGATCCCAAATATATATTTTTATAAATCCACAACTCTTCCTATTTTATATTTAAATTCCCAACTCCAAACTTCAAAATTTTTCTCCCCAATGGAAATTCAAACATCTAGATGAATCACTCAATCAAAATTTTTATGCAACAAAGCTGGCAAATAAGAAGCAATAAACACGATGAGAAACAATGAGTCAAAAGTTTTTGTAAGTTTCAATTTTTAATTCCCAGTTTTAAATTCTCCAATTTTTAGGGTGTTACAAAAAGTTAAAGATAAATAGGGACCCATTCATCTCCAAATCCATAACCTACGTACTTGCTATGCTAAAAATTTAACCCTCATAGATATAAGCTCGACCAAGCCATGGTTGACCCCCAGATTTTTCGTCATTATGCCTGAATGAAGGCCTGATGCCACAAAACCTTTTGTACCAATACCCCATCGCCCACCAGAATACTTGGCAGCTACCACACTAGTCAAGAATGCCCCCCACCTCCTTAGTAAAGGTTTTTCCCAACCTTAGTTAAGCAAGTCTATTATACAACTTAGGAAGAGTTTAGAAATAAGCATATTAAATCATGTATGTTTGAAAAGCTTTCAAACAACAAGAAGCCGATAAAAACCACGTTATCTGAAACCCAGTGCCCACTACGGCAGCATCCCTTTGGGTGGATTTGAGTCATTTTCCCATGGCCGGATAAAGAAGCTTCCTTTTCCCTCTTAGGCCCTACGACTACAATCCCCAGTTGTTGATGAAGACAACCTTAACCTGATCAACTATCCTACCCATCGGTATGATAGGATAAGTTTTTAGGTGCAACAAACCCAGGTCAACCAACGAACACCTGACCACACCCAACCCAAATCTCTGGGACGAGATTTCCTTTAAGGGGGACAGAGCTGTCACATATCCAAATTATAGGGTCGATGAAATTTTGTCCAAATAAAATGAAAGAAAAGTTTTTCAATTTTGTGAACCAAAAATTTTCTTTTCCTAACTTAGGTTAAAGGAATTCCACCTAGACCTTTGCATAAAGAAGATTTTTGAGAACAAATTAAAACTTTTTATTTATAACCTAGGACGAGAATGCAAGCTCATGCGAAAGCATGCATACTAACATAAAGCACGCTTTGACCTAGGACATCTGCGTATATTTGGATTTTCGAAAACACATCTCATTATAGGCAATATAAGCATATCTTAACGACTGAATTTGCTAAACAAGTCTACAACTAATCTTGGGTGATAACAAGTGAACATGAAATTTAGTCCAAAGATCTTTTCCTCAGCCCAAGACAAATTCAAATAAACCTCTACGATTATATTAGGTGAAACCAAAGAGCGGGAGTAAATATACATAGGAAGGTTACCCTAATTTTCTAGAACAATCCATGCAAGATAATATCATGGAAAAAATTATGTAGCTGCAAGATGTTATATTCAACTTAACATAATTTTTGTGAAAATTAAAAACTATGGTTGACGCCCCAAATAAAATGGACAAAACAGACCAACATTAGGCTAATTGATGTCTTTAATCGGCCAAAACAATAACTTGCCTAAAAGACCATTAAGGTACACATAAGTGTATACCTTAAATAATTTTATCAAATACTAGGTTAATTAACCTAATTAAATATAATTTTTCTAGAATTTTTCCCCTCAGCTTTGGCCATCTTAAAATTCAAATAAGCCTTCAAATACCCTGTCTTTTTTTAATTCCTGGGAACAAACCACAAATTATTTTTGAGTGCAACCAGGGAAAATGGAACCTAGGGATGATCATCTACCTCCTGTAAAAATTTCATCATTTTATATAGTCCACTACTTACACTATGGATTAACAAAGTGTGAGGGAAGAAATAATCAGAAATTTCACTCAAAAATCAATCTCACTCAAGTTCTCACCCACACCTCTCCTTCCTGCCTAGCACACCATGTCCTGGACCCACTTGGCAGCCACCTGGACTTGCTCCACTCGAGTATAAAGTGTCCCACCTCTTGGAACGCGTCAGAGAAGGGGAGGAACAGCGGTGACACGCGTCGGCTCGGTTCCAACCCACCTAGCTCGCCACTGCCAGCACGACCCTCACCAATTGAAAAACCCTCTCGCCACCGAGCTCTACACCACTCCCACATCGTGCTCCACACAGAAACCGAGCGAGATCATCTCAGAATCACTGGGAATGGCCTCGACTTCATCTGTGCCAAAAGGTGTTCGATCCATGCTGTGGCTTCCTCGGTGGGTATCACTGCAACCAAACCTCTGGAACACAATCCTCTCCCTATGCCTAATCCATCCATGCATTTTGTCTCCCATATCGCGAGGACTGGGATCACCGGAGTAGGGCCATCGCTGACCTGAGCGCCGCCGCCTAGATGCCACCACCGTCGCCATCATTTGGGACCAAGCCGAGCTGAGCCACTGCACCATCTACATTGCCTCGGCCTCCTCTTCAAAACCCCTCAAGGACCTCGACGGATGATGCACCGGAGTGGGAGAACACCGTTATCTTCCCCGGCCCAGCCGTAGAGCCCCAATATCAATTCCAATGCATCCGGTGAGTTTTAGGTTGATTCCATGCGTGTACACCATCTCCATGCTGTTCATAACCATGTGCCCACCTTGATTTGGTAGATGAGTGGCCGGATTGAGCCGCCGCCGTTCACCCCGAAGGGATTCCGTTACTGATGGGCTGTCTCTCGCACCGCCGCCGGTGACCGAGCCCGCCAACTTGCGCACAACCTCTGCTAAGCTCCTATGAACCCTGTGAACCCTCGAGCATGCCTCAGTTTGCACTAAACTGAGCCGCAACTCGTTAGGCACCGACCACCCGAGCCATACGGCCGCTTGCACCACCCCCACCGGTGACTGTGGCCATCACCGGCGACGAGACCACCACCATAATGTGCACAAAACCCTTGTGCACACTTCGTTTTGACCGTGACAACAGACTCGTCATCGTTCGTCGCCGACGCCGCCTCCAACCTCGCCGTCGCGCCTGCCCTGCATCTGCTCAGCCTTTCTTCCTCCCTGTCTCGCCGAAACGTGGGCCCCGTCATTAGATGCTAAGGACTTCATTAGAGAAAGTTTAAATATTGCGAGGTTCAATTTGTAAATATGCTTAGTATGACATATGGGCCCTTGGACCTTGTTATAAATATGTAAAACCTTGATGACTCTTAATAAAGATTGTATTAGCACATGTTAGGGACCCTGGGTTCCATATCTAAAATTCTAGGGGCTTCATTGCAAAATGCCAATGATAGACATGTGGCCTAAATAATTTCTGATTTTTTAAATACAAAAGAAAAATAGCCAAATCATTAAATTTGTAACATGAAAAGAACTAAACTTATAAAATCCATATAAAATCCAATCCAACACATTTTGGGGTGAAACAAATTTCTTTGAATTCATAAAAAGATGAACTTTAGTTTAGAATTATAAAACTTGGCACTCACTGCACTAATTGTGTCCCTAAAATTCATCTAATTTAAATCACACATAGAGCTAGCCTAAGCTTATAAAATTCATAGAAAATTCAATTTAACTTGGTTTTGGGAAAACTCAAATTCTACAGATCCACAGACTTACCCTCTCTATTTAGAAAAAATAAAAACCCTATAGTCACTTTGTGCCAAAATACCTTTAAAATTATTTACATTAAAACAGATGTGATTTAGGTAAGCTGAATTTTTAGAGATTTATTTAAAATTTCTCCTAATTCCTTTTTGAGTAAACTCAGGTTCTGTAGATTCACCAAAACACATATTTTCAATTTACAAGATAAACATGTGCTTACTATGTAGCAACATCACTCAAATATTTAAATAAGAAATAAACTCTTTTATGTACCCTCCAACATGCTAAAATTGTAGAAAATTCAATTTTAATCCCTTTTAATTGGAATAAGTTTCTATAAAACCAGAGGATAATGAACTTCTATTTTGTAAAATAAAAGATAGCAACTCATGCACTAAATATATAATATAAACCCTAAATAGATAGTCTAGATAGTAAACTAGGTAAATGTCGTATGTGTATACATCTAAATGTGTATATGTGTGATTATACAAACATGAAGAATGATCCTAGCTCTAGTTAAATCAAAACAGAACATGATAGATCAGTGAAACCATATGACCTAACTCTAATTACCAAAAACTTAGTTCACAAAGCTCACATAGTACTCTCTAGGTTGGTATATAAAGTTTCTAACATAGAACACCCCCTAGTTATAAAATAAGTAGTAAAGAAATTAAACTCTAAAAATCTTTGACTAGGTTTGATTAACTAAATAATTCATTTTATTCATCCTTAGCAATTAAAACCAGCTCTGGGCCCAAAAACCCTATAGCCATATATAACACTATAGGCGTAGGACCGTCGTAAATTTGTAAAATGCGTAAGAAATTCATAATAGCTCTAAAAATTACGAAACCAATTGTGTTAGACTTAGAAAATGTATTCCCTTGCCCCAGTATAGTCAAATTAGTGAAAATCCGAGTTTAGGAACACTGTTCAAACATCACCTAACCCTAAGTCGCTACAAGCCGATAAAACTTCTAAAATGAGTAACTCCTAAACGGGATAATATAATTGAAAATTCTTTCACCTAAATTCATTTTAGATCAGTACCCACTTAATGCATAAAAATCATGCATTTTAGAGCATTTTGGATTTTTCGCATATTTTGGTGTTTAATTGCATAATGTGTATTTTTCTTAGATAATTGCACAAACGATGGAGGAGAGGATTAGACGCTGACATTTTCAGACCAAGGCAAGTTCTTGCCCCACCTTTGAACACATTGAACCCATGTTTTTAGGCAATGTATTTTGTTTGTGAAATTCTTGCATGCATATTTTCTCGTAACGTTGCTTTTAAAATAAGTTTGGTAGAGATATCCTGAAAATTTGCATGTAACCTTTTAAAAATACTCCCTTTTTGTTTTGAACCCTAGGAAATAAATTAAAGTACTCATATGAAAATATGCTATGCTTTATGAAAGTGATATGCTTAGCCTTGCTTAGTGATAAACGAAACATGGTCATGGATTTTATTGCTAAACTCTTTATAAATCTTTTTGGAAATTTTGAACCAGAGGTAAACCTCCGAATATTTGTGAAATAAAATTTAAATAAAATGTGATTTTACACTTGGGCAGCAAGTGGTATGCGATTGATGTATTCGTATACCGATAGGGGGAGTGTTTGCCCGAATCGATTAAGGACTGAACTACATGTCATTCATTGTGTTTACCGTACATCCACATGTGCTAGTATGGGATAGCCTTAGCCAAGTTATCTATTTAGCACCTAGCCTTACATTATGGTAGGCCGAAGTATATGAGTTCAGATAACCCAGAAGAACTTCCTATTTACCACCGATGTGGTAGTTTAGGCGACTAAGTTTGTCCAATACAATGATATCGTGCCATGTGGGTGGTTTCCTGTCGTGTCTGCCACCACAGCGTTAAGTTTAAGGCGTGGGCCCACCACTTAACGGTTCTAGGTCTTATTCCAGTATGGCCTATGATGGAAGAAACACGTATCATGCTGGTGCAAGGCTAGGGACTAAGTAGTGTAAAGGCTATGTTATGACCTCTAGATCGCACTCAACATGAAGAGTGTGATAGAGTCTTGCAAACTCGAAACAAACTAGAGTGTTCATATCATGTGGGTAAAGCTATACAAACTCTGCAAAGTTCATAAAACTAATCGATTAGCCGTGCTCACGGTCATGAGCGACATGATGAAATGCTATGGGTATAAATCTTGAATTTTGTGACTTCCAAAAATGTTCTTGAAATAAAATGTTTTGCGTCGAATGATATGTTGATTTATGCAATGAATTTTGTCTTACTCCCCGACATGAGTAAGAGATTGAAGGTTACCTATACGTATATGTATATATGATAAAACCATTCCATGTTTAGTAAAAGTTTATGTGCTGCTGAAAATGTGTTGCCTAAACTACGTTGTACAATGTTTGCGAACTAAAATTTGCTTTATGCTGAAAATTGTAACCACAAGTAGCCTTCCTTTGAATTAGGGCTTTCATGTACTTCGGTTTGATTGTGCTCTTGCCAGTACGCTTGCGATTGGAATATCCATTTTGATGCAGGTCCTAGACTTAGTTCCTGAGAGATGCGGGTACTCGATTTGCATCTTTTAGGATTTTGAACTTAATGGGGTAAACCCCTAGTCGGTGTGCTTGTGGGTGGGTAATTAAGCCACCGATGTTCGCTGTACTCTGATTATATATTTATTTGGCTGGTCGGCCTACGTAATTATCTAATTGTTATAATCCTTTATGTTCTACTCAATTTAAGTGTATTGGCTATGTATATTCATGCTTGTGATGAAAGTGTGAATCTAGCGCAGATCCTGAGAGTTAGATTCACATGAGTATGAGTTAGGAATAATTGAGACATTGTAGATCTTTAGCCATTTTTGTCAAGTCTCCTGAGTGTGTAACACATCTGGTCGCCACCTTCGAGTGGTTTGACGAGCACAGTACAGGCTGAAGTTGACTAGCAGCTAAAGGCCCAGCAATGTCTCACTTATCCCTCTCTCGGGACCTCGGATGTTTCGTTGTACTTGTCATATGAGCTGAAGCATTTCTACTCGTATTGCAAATACAACGGAAGGTTCGGGTGTGCCCCGACACTTTGTCTCCAATTGGTTGTATATCAGAATCGGACACCTTTAGTAAATTGGCCTGCCAAACTTTGTCAGACAGGCAATCAATGCCGTCGACTTCCCATAAGGTTAAGTCGGCGTTGGCTACGTTGACTGACCTATCGGCTAGCACGATTTCGATCTTGTCGCGTTGCCACATTAAGCTTTGATGGATCGTCGAAGGGATGCAGCACTTGGCGTGGATCCAATCCCTTCCGAGCAGCAGGCTGTATGATCCTTTCCCGTCAATGACAAAGAATGTTGTGGGCACGATTTTGCTGCCAACGGTCAGCTCGACGTTGAGAACTCCCTTTGCCTCTGATGGTTCCCGCCGAAATCCTTGAGCACCATATTTGTCTTGATCAAGTCATCGGCTCCTTTGCCCAGCTTCCTGAAAGTAGCGTAGGGCATCAGATTAACGGCAGCTCCTCCATCGACCAGCATCTTCGACATCGGCTTCCCATTTAAAAATCCTTTGACGTACAGGGGCTTTAGGTGCCGATGTTTAGTCCCCTCAGGTTTTTCAAATACTGCTTGTTCTGGGGATAATACTAATTTGGCCATGGTATCTTCTACTGTATCTACATCGGCTTTGGCAACCTCAAACTCGGCTGGCAATACGAACACCATGTTGACCATGCAGCAGCTACTCCTTTTCCTTTTGCCACCCTCTTGGCCTTGTCGGCTAGACTCTCATCGGCTGGGGCAACATCTCTTTTCACGCACACACTTATTCCTGCCTTGTTGCAGCCGATGATTGATCTTTCCTTGAACTTCTCCCTCCTACCCGTTTCTTTTCATCCTCTGAAGGCTTCTCTTCTGGGTCTTCGTGAACACTCCAGAGGGGCACCATTGCGGGTTGGCAGGCTGTTCCTCTTTGCCATCTTCTTCGCCTTCATCCTGGAAGAAATCCTAGTGGATTGGGCCAACTCGTTCGTGGACGGGGAGTTTCCTTTGGTTGAGCCGAACAGCCCTAGGGACAAATCGGCTGGAGCTCTCTATCGGCTCGTCTCTAAACTCGTCTTCCCTGAACTCGCTGTTGGTTGGACAATTTTCCAATGTAGGTAGCCTCATCCCTTTGGGGATCGCAGCCGTCGTGGCGACTGAGGTAGGCCACCCCGAGCCGGTCGGGTGTCCTATGATAAGGCTGGTTGCGTCTGGCCTTCTCTTCCTTCTGGACCCTCATCTAGAATTGGAGTTCGCTATCCATGTTCCTGGGGTGGTGATCAGCCGAGTCCTCGTCGAATTCCTTCATGAATCTAAACTGGCCGACCATTCTCCTGGGGCGACGATCAGCTGGGCCGCCACTAGCATAGACCATGTTAACGGGGAAAGGATTCCCATCAACCTTCATCGGCTTCTTGGAGTCTTCAAATTTTATTTTTTCCCACCTCAATAGCCGATTGTATTTGTTGGTGGAACACCTTGCAGTCGTTGGTACTGCAGGAGTCGGTGTTGTGCCATTTGCAATACTTGTTTTTCTTACACTCCTGGGTCGAAGGGATGACATGATTGGCCGGAAGCTGGATTTACTTTTCTCGAAGCAGTAGATCAAAAATTTTGTCGGCTTTTGTAATATCGAAGTCATACTTCTCCTCTTTAGCCGAATTTTTAACCCACTTGTAGGTGATGATCTTCTTATTCTTGGCCCACTCGGCTGCCACCACTTCCGCGTCGCTGTCGCTTGAGTCTGAGTCCGATGCATAGGCGACGTGGCTAACTTTCTTGAAAGCCTTCTTGGCTTCCTGGAATCGTTGTTCATGTGTCGTGATCTTCTGAGCCATGTTGGCTAAGCTCTTGAAATCCTGGGCCAAAACCTCTCCCGAATGGGCGACAGAAGGCCCTGGAAGGCTAAATCGGCTAATTGTGAATCAGATAGCACCAGGCTATAACACCAGTTTCTCATGTCCCTAAACCGTTGAATGTAGTCTTGAACCGATTCGTCATGTTTCTGCCTGATGCTGGTGAGGTCCGACAGCTTCATTTCATGCGTGCCGGAGTAGAAGTGGCGATGAAATTGCTTCTCAAGATCGGCACAGCTTTGCACTGAGTTGTAGGGGAGAGAAGAAAACCAGGCGAAGGCCGATCCTAAAAGAGAGAGTGGAAACAGTCTCACCCTGAGCACGTCCGTAACCGATGCCTCTCCGCATTGGGCCAAAAATCGACTGGCGTGTTCGTATGTTGAAATGTTGTCCTACCCAGAGAATTTTGAAAAATCTGGCATCTTGTACCGGTTTGGCAGGGGAACTCTCTTGAAATACTCTGGATACGGGTATCGGTACATGTTGCCGGAATCCTTCGGCTTGAGGCCGAACTGATCACGCATGACATCTGCAATCAAATCGGCCCAAGGCTAGTTCTGTTGCACCTCTTGAGGTTGTACTTGTTGTATCTACTTGTATTGATCATATTATATGGGGGCTTGTCGATACCGTATTTGTGGCGAATGAGGTTGGTAATACTGATCAAAGGGGCCCCCTGGATATTGATGTGGAAATTGATTCACGGCAGGAGGCGGCTGAGACATCAATGGAGGTTGTTGCCCAGGGGGATGCTGAGTACCCCTGGAGTTTTGCGGTGGATCTGGCGCATGGTTGCCAATCGGCACTTCATGTATAAGAGGCTGCCGATTGGCACTGAACATGTTCTCCATCTGCTCCTGGGACAATATTGGGGCGTCGTGGTCCTGATGCTAATGCTTTGCCTGGTCAGAAGCTTGGGTGGCGGTTTTGCAGCCGATGGCTGCACATCCGGCTGAATTGGGATTCCCCCGGGGGGAGTCGGCTATCCCAGTGGAGGAATTGACAACCCTTGCATTGGTAGAGTCCTGTAGTTGGGGAATCGGTCGTCAAGGAGAAAGGTTGGCCCCCTTGGCAGCTACTCGCTATCTTGGAATCCACCCGGTGCTGATCATATTATTTAAGGTGTTGACCAATATCCCAGACTGGTTAACAAGAGCGTGGTGGACAGCCGAGTCGATTCTCTCTTGTAGCGTGTGGAGTTCTGTGCCGCCTTCCTCCTATTTGACCACCTCAATCTCTTCCTTCCCCTTGCTCTTGCTGGAGGTAGCTCCAGAGTCAAATTCTTCGGGGATCATGACTGAACGATTGCCCCAGACCTAGTCTGGGTAAAGGACTACAAATAGTGAGATTGCAATCGTTCTATCATCTGTCGATACTCAGCTTGTTGTTCGGCAGTAAGCTTGTCCATCATGATGGGGATGATGTTTTCCTGGTCCATGTCAGTAGACTTGACTTCAACCATCGTGTCGGGCTTGGAAGTTGCAGAGGTCTCACTGGGCGTGCGAAAAGCGTGTTGATGAGAATTTTCTCACGCACTGGCCACAGAGATCTGCTTAACTCTAGTACAGGTCCAAATTTGATCGCCTTTGGTGATTTGCAGGGCATGCTAGTTAGTTTGATCCTGTAACCAACAAGAAACAAAGAATAGACAGTTAAATCATAATTAAATCCTACTCGATCAGCTATAGATATCCATAATACATAATTACTATTCCAAAGCACACTTAGACTAAGTGATTGGGATAGATCAGTAGTATACCGAGATAGTATAAATCACTTATATCTAAAAACACATTATAATTATATATATATATGTAGCTTAGCCCATGTCGCAGATCCAATGTAAATCGGCTAATACTCCGATACGTTTTATATGAAGATATTAACCTGAACTAAATACACTAAACCGAGATCAATCGGCTGTTAATATGACTTAACAGGTTGATACTAGGCTTAGTATATTTAAATAGTTTAAGAACTTGATATAAAGGGCGACTTTAACACATCTAACAGTAATAATACATAAAAGATGGCTAAAACAGATAAGACCAGCTGAAACCCTGGTGCTATCTCTAATAATAATCATTGAACCGAATAGATCTATACGATTCTAAAAGCGACTTAATAGATCATGTTGATGCAGCATTAAGTACAAAAAGAACGCAAGATCTATATAAGCTAATGAGAACCTTTCGAGATGGTGGATACACCATATAATCTAAATCAACCCGTGGATCTAGCCCCATTGGCTATTGTCTTCAAGGAGATGCTAGCCGATCGTGAGATAGATCTAAACAATGATCTAGATTATATGTCGTATATGATAAATTAAACAATTTGCAACATCGAGATCAGAGTGTCATAATGATGGAAGGACTAACCCCGATAGCACAAACCGCCTGTAACAAGGAATTACCTTGCTTGAAGATCGAAACCCGATGCAGCCCAAAGACGAGGCAAGAACTTGTCGATATTAAAAGTAAAAACAAAAGGGTGGCGATGCGCCGAGATTGTATTGAGTCGTGTGTTGTTAATTACATGGTCTCGGGTCATATTTATACCCAGATATACAACGAGTCCGTAACAGACACGACTCCTATTACATATTGGATTACAAATATTCTAAACAAACCGACATTATCTATAAAGGAAACTATACAAAATATCCTAATTTAAAGATACAATTGTCGTTGTAGGATGTTATCCGTAGATGGCAATATCTTCAATTAGAAACCGAATCCAACAATTATTCTTCATGCTTTCCTTCCGAGATTGGTCCCATCTTCTGTTTCCAATGGGAATCGGCTATCGGCTATCTTAGTCCGACTCGTACTCAGCCAACTGGCTCCTTAGCAGATTCAGACTCAGCCGATGTAACCTCTGTCTCTGAGGACCACGCATTTCTTTGATTCCGCTTCAATCCTTGTTTCGAACTCAGGGATTTGCTTACAAAATTTGGTCGTTAACACCTATCCACCGCCGAAGCCGAATATATAGCCATCGGATCTTGTTGTGCTCAACTTTTTTGGATGAAACAAACCCTACAAGACTTTGGCTATAGTTTTTCCAAGATTCCTCTCCTATGTGACAATGAGAGTGCCATAAAACTAGCCAACAATCCCGTCCAACACTCAAGAACCAAACACATAGACATTCGCTATCATTTCTTGAGAGATCATTGTTGACGGTCATTAAATAACGATTCTGACCGTCACAGACCATAGAAATAAAAGGGAATTAGCGTCCGCTACCAGCATTTAGGACTAGAATTAATAAAGTTCCACATGTCCTTGGACTTTAGTTACTTGTAGGAACATTTACCATATAAATTGAAGCAAAGTCGAGCTCACGTGGCGAGGAAACACAACTCCAAACTATCGGCGATCGCCACGTCGGATTCCCGCGGATCGGAGGGCTCACATGTCAGGTGAAACCAACTTAGAATGAGATCAAAGTACCGAAAACAGCCTTACGGGCCCACATGTCTGAGGTGGAAGAAAGGCGGTGGTGAATGGCGGTGCTGGGGGTTCGGCCGAACCCTAGTTCGGCCGAGCCACCCTTGAGCCCGTTGCCACCGACCTTTGACGTGTCACCTCATGATTGGATGCCAAGGTCGGTAAGGTGGTTATGGTGGTCGGAAACCGCCATACAACCATCATTGGAGGGCTATTTAAGGAAAAGCTCACCTCACTTCAAGGACACACCACAAGAAGAAGACCCTACAAGTTCTATTTTAATCATATAGGCTAGTGGAGTTAGGAAGTAGTTTAGAGTTATTTTTGGTTCCCAAGTTGCCTTTGGAATTTGGGTATGTCTTTAGCACTCTTCTTCCTTTGTATGACTTTGAGCTTGATAAATATTATATCTTCTAGTCCATATGAGTGTGGTACTTCTTACGCTTTAGTAGATAAGAGTTCCATTATTAGTTTAATTCATAGTCTTGTTGTGTTTAGACGAGTAACTCTATTGCCACGGACATGGTCCAATGAGCAATTAGAATGTAGGTTTGCTTCTATCTTATCCCCGGGAGGTAGAAGTATTTATGGTAATGTAAGTATGGTGCTTAGATTATTTCATAGACATTGGTCATGACCACTTCCCACGGGTGAGAGGTAGGTACAGGTGGTGATAGCCCTGTCCGTCCTTTGTATTCCTCCACGTTCAGATTTGGTGTAGGGCGAACGGTAAGAGATAGCTTCGTGGTGGCAGGCCGGGCCACTGGGCGGCGGTACCCCGTAGTCTTGGGAGCATAGGCATGACTAGGATAATTAATTAAACTATGTACTTTGACTAGGAGAACTATAGGAACCTGACTCTAAATACTACTCTCCACTTAGCACTAGCGTATTATTTATCTAGGACACTTTTGTGTGTGTCACACTACCTTAAATATATGATTACCTTACCCCTGTCTGGACTGAGGTATCTCATCTATAGCTTATGAATATCCATGGCATCTTAGTGTTCTCTTCAAGACCACAGTCTTCCTTTGGGATAAAATAAATAACGATACCCTTGGAATACTCCCTGGGTCAAATGCTACAATAGTATATCCGTGCGCTTGTGGATTTATCTATGAACGTAATAAATACCAACAATCATGAGGTAAAGGGTGACATTGTCCTATCCCATGTGAGAACCGAGAGTCAACTAGCCGATATTTTAACCAAGCCCTTGGATGAGAAGAGGTTTTGTGAGCTTAGGAGTGAGCCAATATCTTGGATTCTTGCAACATTTGTTGAGAGTGGTTGGCTAATCAATAGCCAAGCATGAATCAAATTGAGTGTAAATTGAAATTGAACCTTTGTCTCTTGAGATCGCTTCTTGGGTAGAAGCTGAATTTTATATGAAAAATGAGGTTCAAACATTTCCATCTTGCCAAAACCATTTCCAAAATGTATGCGAAAATTGTTGTGTGCATGTTTTGATTGCGAAAACTTGGTTTTTGACCATTTTTGTGATGCATTGTGACCATTGTTATGTACTGGTTGCTTGTGTGCTGGTCATGTGCATCACAATTGTTTTCATGTCCATGCATCCTTAGACTTGAGCCTTTCAGCTTCTAATCGGAAGTTTCGGACCCCAACCCAGAACTTCCGATAATTTCTCTGTCTCAATTTTGGGCGCGACCAAAAATTCCAGTCGGGGTTGACCGGAAGTTTCAGTGGCCGAGGTGTTCAAATCCCAGGGGTGGTCGGTGGCCAAACCCTAATTAACGGCACTTCGTTCTATGTTCTGCCTCTGCGCCAACACCGCCTCCAAGGTCAAGAAGATAGAGTGGCATCAGAAGCTGCTAATAAGGGAGGCCAGTTAGGAGGTCTCTGATGATTTCGAGGATGAGATCTTTGATAACCCGTTTGCGGCATATGAGGCTGCTCGCGATGTTGCTGCTGGTGAGGGCACCTCTGCCTCTGTCCCTCATGCCTTCACTGAGGTGTCTTCGCACTCCAAGGAGGAGGACGAGGACACTCCTACTGTGGCTTCTCCAGCTGCTACTGCCCCCGGTAGCGACACCGACATCGCAGAGGACTCCCCAGATGCTGTAGCTCCAGGTGGTGGCGACGACGACATTCATAGTGGAGACACTGAGATCGTCGCCAACTTCGATGACTCCGAGTGATTTCCTTCCTCTCTTATCCCTTTTTGGTGTCTTGATGACAAAGGGAGAGAAGATTGAGTGTAGAGGGGTCAACTCTCAGCTTTTTCTTCCTTGTTTGCCTCTTCCTGTCAGCCGACCGGAAGTTTCGAACCTAATCACTGAAACTTCTAGCCGCGTAGCTATCTCCTAGGATATTTTTTTTTCGCTGTCTTTTGGACAAGTGAAGTTTATGTGTGTTGAGATGTAATGACTGCCAGACCTTATTCTATTAATTAGGTTTATATGCATGATCGCTTGTGTGATATATGTGCGGTGAAATGTTATTTTTCAATTTCTTTGTGTGCTTGCCATGTCATAGGCATTTAACTTATGTCATTTCACCATTGTTGCATCCCACGGAGTGAGATGAGTTGGTTAGAATTTCCCTAAACTTTTCTCTCAATTTATGCATATGAGATTCACTCTTTATTTCACCTTATGCAAACATTTAGGGGGAGTTCTAACTAACCCTTTCCTCTCAAAAATTCATTCATAACCTATCTCTTGTAAGCTTTAACCAAGTTGTCATCAACTACCAAAAAGGGGGAGATTGAAAGTGCATCTAGCCCCCTAAGTGGGTTTTGGTGGTTAATAACAATTTGGTTAAGGGACTAACGTGCTTAATTGATATGTGTGCAGGAGAATTAGTTCCTAGATGCTTAGTTGTGCAGGGTTTGAGAAAGGAGAACCCTCAAACATCAATTGCAAAAAGGAGAAAAGATTCGACGACGATTTATAGTTCTTATTTTTTTTGAATCTTGAGTTTTAGGAAAAACCGTACTATTACGAGGGGTGAAACTCATGCCATGAGATGATCTAAGTGCTCTCAGTCAAAATATCCTTGAGTGATTTTTTTTGGAGCAATTTTTTTGAAAATCACCACTTCCCACGGCAGAGAAAGCCGATCGAAAGTTCCGGGGTTCCAAGCCAAAACTTCTGGACTTCATCTCCTCGCAGCCAAAGCTAGTTTCCTAAGTATTGACCGGAAGTTTCGAAAATCCTATACCGGAACTTCTGGATAGTATTTCAGCTAAGTTTGTGAGTAACAGCTAGGTGGCGCAATCATCAACCTATATATATCCCACCTTGTCCCCAGCTCACTTTTGGCCATCCAACTTTCGTTTTCAGTCCCCTAGCCTCTCCCACGTTGTTCTAGCCCATTCCAACTCAATTCTTGAGCCACATAACCAAATTTGTGAGAGATTTGAGTGATTGAAATGATTTTTAGAGTGAGAGAGCTAGGATGACTTGAGCACTTGGTGATTCCTGCAGGGCTTTGGTGTGGTGTCTATTACTCTTGGAGAGCAATCTCCTAGACGGTTAGGTGTCTCCCGCGAGCTTCTAAAGAATTGTTGATTGGCCTGGGAAAGTTTGTGAAGGATTTCCTGTCCTCCGCAAGGAAACGATGTATGGACAGTATGAAACCAAGCTGATCGTTCGGAGGTTTTCTAGGTAGAGCAATTCACGTTTGTGGTTCACGCTAGAGGATCTAATTGGAATCATTGTGGTCATTTGATCTCTAGGCAAGAACCTAGGAACGTTGGAATTGAAGACCATAGACTTCCTCCTAGGGATTTGCTTGTGAGGCAAGGGGTTAATTGAGACCCAACTCCACGGAGTTCCTCAACGGAGAGTAGGATTCTTTGAATCCGAACATTGGGAAAAAATCCTTGTGTCTCGTGTGCTATCTCTTTACCTTTCTTTGAAGCTTGTATTATGCAAATTTTCCGAGTGGCTTGCGAAGTATGAAATTACTCACCCTCCTTTTGTTATTCTTCCCTTCAAAGTTCAGGTTCATGAAGATGAAGGATAAGTTTTGTCCATAGACCCAAGCCGCTGCGTGTGGATTGGTGTTCTAGCTACGCTAAAAGTTGCTATTAAGGATTACTCAAGTTTACAATATAAAGATATAAATTTACTATAGCATTATAAGATTATAGTGATTCATCATGTTACCGCAGATACCAACTTTTTGGGACCGATATCGGTAAACATGATTCCACAGGACACGGTTAGCCATTTTTGCTATGGTACATCTTCTTTGTCATTGTTTGTAAGATGGTATGAGGGTGGGGTGTGAGTCGTGTGACATCTCCCATGCCTCTCCCCCCAAACCCTAACCTGCTTTTCGCACCTCCCACGTCGCGCCGCGCACTGCACACCTCACCCTCGTCGTCGTCGCCGCCGATCTATTGCCCCACCTCCCCCTATCACGCCATTCCCCCATCACATGCCTCCCATATCCCCAGGCGCGCGTCCCTGCTACGTGCTCCGCTCACCGCGATGCCATCCCCATTGCATCATCGGACCACTGTCGCCGTCGTCGTCTTGTGAGGAATTCAGAGTATTCAGAATGGTGAGATGTCAGAGTTTCAGTCTATTGAAGTAGCTGTGGTTAAATCAATGGCTAGGATGGCATGATACTGGTTTGGCACTAGTTTATGAAAATCGGAGGGCGGAGATCAACCTAGACGTGCTACATAGAAGCAATTTGCCGTATTGTAGACGTTAGCTTCATTGTCGATTAGCGATGGCGTACTCTTTATAAGCCTCGCGCAGCTGAAGTCTATCAATTTTGTCAAATCTGAACCCTAAAAATCACCTTTCTGTTTTGTTCCTATAGCCACATTTCCATTTTATCTAATATCCGATGATTTCCGCTCCTCAATTCCTTTCAATTGTCATGCAAAGTTCTTGATTTGTTAGTTGTTTTTGCTTAATTTCTTCTTTCCCCTATTTTGATGGAATCCGAATTGGTTCGGGGTCAAACAAAAGGTATCAGAGCACAAGATCCAGAACGGAGCACTCTTGATCTAGAGATTCTAGGCTAGTGAGGGTTGCGGAACTAGTTTCCCTTGTAAAATTCTAGAGCTAGGCCAAGGAATCGGGTCTGGAGGAGCAGGGAGTCGTCTTGAAGAGAGTAGAATTTCAAGATCGACAGTTGTTGAGCATATCCTGTCGCCATGGCAAGGGGGACTCGTACAGAGGAGGTCGCTCACGAAGAGGTGCCAGCTTTGGAAACCATTGTGGAGGAGCTGCGACTGAATATGATGGATTTCCAAAGTAGGGTGGAGGAAGAGAACAAGATGGTCTAGGAGCAGCTACAGAATCAAGTTGTCCAAGCCCGGGTGCATAAAGATGAAGTTATGCAGAAACTGTTGTCCATTCAAGAGATGCTACAGAATCCATCTAGCTGTGTGGGATAGGACAACAGGGATACTCCTGGTACTCCGAGTTTTGCTCAATCTGTGGCAGGTAGGAGGGGGTAAGAAGCTGATAATATGGGGGCTAGTACAAGCAAACAATCCCTTTTTGAGACCAAGAATGCTACATGCCTATCACACATCGATTTTCATCCGGGATTAAAAATCATTAAATAACTCAATTCCTAAAAATTAAATAAAATGAAAAAACAAATTAATCAAGTGAAATTATTAAGGAAATTAAATTTTCCTTTAAAAATCATGTCTGAATTTTTTTGAAATATTCTTCATACCCTAAAATATTCTTTGAAATTTTTCATGAAATTTTGGAGCTCCATAAATAATTTTAATAATACAAAGAATATTAAATTAATTAGTTAAATTAATTAATTAATCATTACATGAGACGATAATATTTTTGTTAAATACTTTGAGTGTCCAAATATTTGTAGGATTTTTCTTGGAATTATTTGAGCACAGGAAGCATTTATAGAAATTCAAAGATCATATATGTGATTAATTTAAATGGAAAACAAATTAAATTTCTCTTTCCTATGCTCGGGCCGCCTTTCAGCCCATTCCTTGAAGTCTAAATTCCCTACCTCGTGGCTGTTCTTCTCTCTCCTTCCCGCTCCGGCCCGTCGGTCCATCTCTCTGGCAAAGTCTGCTTGCCTCCCTCCCGCGCCTCACTCTCTTTCGCTCACTGACATGTGGGGCCCATATGGAAGCCGCCTCTGGAAGCCGCCGGAGCGCCAAGCCATCGTGTCCGAGTGTCGGTTGCCAAACCCGTCGCTCCCACAGCCTCTTCTTGTCGTCGTGCGCTTGGTAAGCCTCCCTCTCCCCTTTCCCGCACTCCTCCGCTGCTCTCCGCACTCGTCGTCACGCCAATGGCCATCGTCGGCGACCATCGGGGTGCGCGCGCCGTCGCTGCGCACGCCCCCGCCACGCCGCCCGCCGTGTCGCACGCTCCCTGCCGCACGATTTGCCTAAGTGCGGATCTGGGCTCTCCATCTGGCCACCCATGTGGCTGTCACGTGGAGACCGTGTGGCTGCCGCGTCAGCGCCATGTGGAACGCCAGCCGATGGACCACCGTGAACCCAGTCCATGGGTGGACTGGCCAATGGACCGTGCCGCCCTTCAGTGACATCAGCCTGACATCAGCATCAGCCGTTGACGTCAGCCCCCGGTTTATTGACGTCACCTGCGCCCGAGCCTACTGACGTCAGCCCTCAGCTTGCTGACATCATCCCAAGCCTTTTTCCTTTGAAAAATAATTAAAAATTGTACAATAAAATATTTTAATTTCCAGAATTTATTTAAATGGTCTAAAACTTCTAAAATTCATATCTAATCCATACGAACTCCAAATTGGGCCATTCAAATTGTACAATTCATCAAAAATTAAGATCTACATGTTGGTTTACTTTTCATGTACTATCTATTTGGTTTTTATTAGTTTTTTCCTATTTTTGCGTGCCAGCTATAGATTCCGTCGTTTCCGGAGTTCGTGCTCACGAGGAAAGAGTCAAGAAGGCTATTTTAAGAAGCTAGGCAAGTCACACTCCCCTTGAAGCATATTGATCCTATTTTTATAAAGGTTTTACTATTTGCAAATAAATTACATGTTTTGCTTATTACATGGAGTGATGGAATTACCAATCTGTTTGCTTGTGCCACATTTATTTGTTATCCATTCCTTTGTCAACCTAGAGTGATAATTTGACTAGATTTAGTCGCTTATGTTGACTTTTGCTAGAATTATATGCTTAGCCATGCTTAATTACCACTAGCTCACAAAATGGGAGAACTACACTATTTATTTTAGTCTCTGATGAGCTGCAAGCTCGAAACACCTAGCCATGTCTTATTGGTAATAATTATCTGAACTAAAATATGACTTAATGGTGGGCTGTGGGTGCATGGTTTCGATTGTCACATCTATGGCAATTAAGGATTAGTTCATGGGATACCCTAAAAGATTTACAGTGCTTACCACAAGCAAGAATGAGCAACTGCTAGACTCGTAGTATAGCTTTCCTCTGACCGATGTACCCTAGTGATGTGGGCATGATGGAGTTCAGTCGGCCAGGCTGCTCGGTTGATCGGCTGCCGGATTCACCATGGCATGCGGGAGGGGGTTTGCCCATTGCCTTTCAAGGGGTCGGGGCGAAACCTTGGTGTGGTACAATTGGTTAGGGGGGTTATGCAAAAGGTCTTGTCACGATTTCCCCCTTTGCAGTATCATGGTGGTACTTTGGGGCAATGTAACATGTGTGAAATCGTGTCTTGTGGGTAAAGTTGCGCTCCTTTGATCAGAGTAAAACTATTTGAATAGCCGTGCCAACGGTTATGGGCAATCAACCAGATTTACCATGATTAGTCTCATCTTTAATGATTGGCTTAATAATTTGGTTTAGATCAGGTGGAATGGTTGGGCCCATTCAACGTGGGACAATGTTGTTCAGTGAAGATTCAATATTGACCTAATTACTCAACTATTTTACTGATTTTAAACTATAAAGGTTTACAACTGCTTTTATGCAAAATAGCCCAAGTCACTCTTTGTCTTCCCTTGCATGTCTGCATTCCTTGGTGTGGCTTTTTGAGTATGGTGGTTGTACCCAGCCTTGCTTTTTTCTCCTTTCAGAAGTGTAGTGTTTTTGAGTTGAAGATGGTGTTAGAGAATCAAGGCTCAGACCCCAGTTGAGTTTGCCTGTGGAGTGGAGTTGAAGTCGCTAGGATCGTCTTTCTTTTTCGCTGCTGTTTCTTTTGAGTGTGAGGACTAAGTGTCTTTTATGTAAGTATTTTTATTTTTATGGTTTATTTTTACGTTTGGATCTGTGTATTAATTTGTCATTTGTATACCCTGGTTGATTCCTGGACAAGGATATAATACGCAAAATAGTTTGGAAATTTGGGATGAATTTCCAGACGTGACAATGCCCCATGCCGAATCCAATTTCAGAGATTAATCTTGTAGTCACCTCACCTCCTGAATGTAATACCTCTGTTTTCTTTTGCACCACACCAATTTCACCACCATTTTAGCCCTTTCCATCATTTCCACCAACTCAACAAACACCACAACCAAATCCTCCTAATCCCCTTCATATACCAGCCTACCACCAATATAACTCGAATCACCAAAATTCACCACAATTATATCACCCACCTGTTAACGACCAAATTTGGTAACCAAATCCCTGGGTTTGAAGCAGAGATTAAAGCGAAATCGGATCGGGAACACATTCTGCGGAGAAACAGAGGACGCATCGACTAAGTCCGAATCGGCTGGTAAGCCAGTCGGCTAAGACCGAGTCGGACAGTAACAGTCGATAGCCAATTCTGATTAGGAGATGAAGGAGGAACCAATCCCGATAAGGAAGCTTAAAGATAGATGTTGGATTCGGTTCCCAAGAGTTCGTTAAAGATATTGCCATCTATGGATAAGGTCCTGTAACGGTAATTGTATCTATAAAATAGGAAATTGTATAGATATTCATTTTGTAACGCGGCATGGGACCCCGTCCCGAGATATTGTCGTACCATAAATAGTGGATAGAGTAGAAACCGTGATCTACACGGACACTGTTGTAACCGGGTATAAATAAGACTGGAGGGCTTGTAAAAATAGATATCACACAATCAATACAATCTCGGCACATCGCCAAATCTTTTCGTTTTACTTTTTCTCGACAAGTTCTTGCTCTTGCTCGGGCTGCATCGGCTTCGATCTCCAGACGAGGTAATTCCTTGTTACAAGTGGCTTGTATCGTCGGAGTTAGAGCTTCAATCGTAATGATACTCTGATTTCGATGTTATAAACAGCTTAGATTATCATATGCGGCATATAATCTAGAACAATGTCTAGATCTATCTTGCCATCAGCTGATTTCTCTTTGAAGACAGCAACCGATAAAGCTAGATTTAGAGGTTGATTTAGATTATATGGCGTGTCCACCGTCTCGAGGGGTTCTCATTAGCTTATACAGATCTAGTATTTCTTTTTGTACTTAATGCTGCATCAAATCGACCTATTAAGTCGCTCTTAGAAGTATATAGATCTGTTCGATATAATGTTTACCATTAGAGATTGTGCCGGGGTTTCAGCCGGCCTTACCTGTTTTAATCGTCTTTTTAGTATTAATTGCTATTAGATATTTTAGAACTGCCTTTTATTGAGATCTCAACCTATTTAAATGCCCTAAACCAGTATCAATCTGTTGAACTATATCAACAGCCGATTGATCTAGGTTTATCACATTTAACTTAGGTTAATATCTTTTTATAAAACAAGTCGGAGTACTAGCCGATTTATATTAGATCTGTGACATCGGCTGGGTTAATGAATGTATATAATTTTTATCCTAATGTGCCTTTGGACTTAAGTGGTTTATACTGTCTCGGTACACTACCGATCTATCCCAATCACTTAGTCTAAATATGCTTTGGGATAGCGATTATATGTTTATTAATTGCTTTAGCCGATCGAGTAAGGTCTAATCTTTACCAAAACGCCTATTTCTTATTTTCTTGTTGGTTATAGGATCAAACCAACTGGCACGCCCAAACTTCACCAAGGGCGACCAACGTGGACCTGCACTCGAGCCAGTGCATGGGAATCTAATTTCTCATCAACACGCTTTTGGCATGCCCGGTGGGACCTCTGCAGACCTCCAAGTCCGACGTGATGTCGGACACCAAGACTCAGAGATCGACCAAGAAAACGTCATCCCAATGACAATGGAGCAACTGTCGGCTGAACAACTAGCCGACTACAAGCGATGGTTGAGCGATTCATGGCACATTACCCGCAATCTTTCACCCGACTGTGTTTGGGGCGATCCTCCGAAATTCAAGTTCTCCATTGAAGACTTTGACATGTCCAATGAAGACAAGAAAGGAAAAAAGAAGATGGAGGACATCAAGCAAGAACAAGACGGTTCGGGCCCTTACACCCTACAGGACCAAATCGACTCGGCTATCCATCATGCGCTCGTCAACCAAAGTGGCGTACTGGTTAACACCCTCAACAACATGATAAGCACTATGGTTGACTCAAAGATAGCTGAGCAACTGCCGAGAGGGCCGACGTATTTCGCGGACGGCCACTTCCCACCTTATAGAACGCTGTCTACTCACGGCCTGCCAGTCTCGTCACTTGGACAGCCGAATCCACGAGGGGCTCCGATCCAGGCAAACGTACAAGCATCGGCTTCAGACCCGCACCCTAGGATCCTGGTCTGACAACAGCCTCAACATCAGGGCCGTGGTGTCCCAACGGTGACGCAAGAATAGGTGGAGAACGTGTTTAACACCAACCGAGGCCCAATCATGTCCAATGATCCGATTGTCAACATCGCCCCGGTGCCACATCATAATCCCGCCGGCAGTCGGCTACTTCCTGAGCAATCACTGCCGATCACGTCTCGGCCACCTCCCGCTATAAATCAGTTCCAATGCCAATATCTGGGAGGCCACCTTGAGCAACAATATCAGCCGCAGACACCACCACTCCAGTATCGGCAAAGACCCATTCACTACGAGCAGTTTGAGCCGATACCTCAAGTCCAAGCTCAGGACAACAGACCTTGGGCCGATCTGATTGCCGACGTCATGCGCGATCAGTTCGGCCTTAAACCCAAAGATTCTGGCAACATGGATCGGTACCCGTATCCGGAATACTTCAAGAGGGTGCCACTGCCAAACCAGTACAAGGTGCTAGATTTCTCAAAATTCTCCGGGCAAAACAATGTATCCACTTACGAACACGTCAGCCGATTCCTAGCTCAATGCGGGGAGGCATCGGTTAGAGATGCGCTTAGGGTGCGCTTGTTCCCACTATCGCTTTCGGGATTGGCATTTACCTGGTTTTCTTCCTTACCGTACAACTCAGTTCAAAGTTGGGCCGATCTTGAGAAACAATTCCACAACTACTTCTACTCCAGCACCCACGAGATGAAGCTGTCGGACCTCACCGGCATCAGGCAAAAACACAAAGAATCGGTTCAAGACTACATTCAACGCTTCAGAGATATGAGGAACCGTTGCTACAGCTTGGTGCTATCAGACTCACAGCTAGTCGATTTGGCTTTTCATAGACTCTTGGCTCCAATCCGTGAGAGGTTTTCGGCTAAAGACTTTGAAAGCTTGGCCCACTTGGCCCAGAAGGTGATAGCCCACGAGCAAAGATTTCAAGAATCCAAGAAGGCCTTCAAGAAAGTCACCAACGTCGCCTACGCAACAAACACAGATTCAAGCGACAGCGATGCAGAAGTGGCGGCAGCCGAGTGGACCAGGAACAAGAAGGCCATAACCTACCAATGGCGGAAAAAGTCGGCTGAGGAGGAAAAATACGATTTCGACATAACTAAAGCCGACAGGATCTTTGATTTACTACTGAGGGAGAAGCAAATTCAGCTTTTGGCCAACCACATTATTTCATCGGCCGAGGAGCTCAAAAAGAAAAGGTACTGCAAGTGGCACAAGACCACCTCCCACAGCACCAACGATTGCAAGGTCTTCCGACAACAGATATAGTCGGCCATCGAGGCAGGGAAGATTAAGTTTGGAGAATCGGCTCAGCCGATGAAGGTCGACGGCAATCCCTTCCCTGTCAACACTGTCCAAGCTAGTCCCGCGCGAGCTGATTGACAGAACAGAATGGCGTATAGCTCAGCCAAGGACCAACAAGAGCCGACTGAAGTGAGAGCCACGCCAATCAATATGGTTTACACCAACGGTCGATCGGCCGATCATCGGCCCAGACAGGCAGACAGCTGACTGCGATTCCAGTGCAGAGTGCAAGAGGAAGAAGAGAGCCGGCGCGGTAAGCCATACCAGAGGACACCCGATCGACTGGGTGTGGCATATTACCGCCGCCATGACGGCTATGATCCGCGGGCGCTGTGAGTTCTTCAGGTTCTGCTGGGAGCAAGGAATGAGGCTGCCCACCCTTCAAAATTGCCCAGCCTGCAGCGAGTACAAGGAAGATTAATACAGGCGACAACCAATCGAAAGTTCTAGCCGATTCGTCCCCCAAGCCATTCAACTTAACTAGCAAAAAACCTTCCGTACGATCGGCTCGGCCCAATCTACCAGGATTTTTTTCGAGAAGAGGTCAAAGAAGAGGCGGATGAGGAGCAATCGACCAATCCCCAATGGTGCCCCTCAGACCTATTCCCTAAAACACAGAAAAGAAAAATTCAGAGGCTTAAGAGTGAGGGACAGGAAGAAGTCCAGCAGATGATCCAACAGCAACAATGTCGGCAGGGCACAAAACAATGGCGTGCCAAGAAATAGGCAGCCCCAGCCGATGAGAGCCCAGCCGACAAGGCCAAGAGCACGGCAAAAGGCAAAGGGGTGGTCACTGCATCGGTCAACATGGTCTTAATTTTGTCGGCCGAGTTTGAGGCTGCCGAGGCTGATGCAGACACAGCGGAAGAAACCTTGGCTAAGCTAGTACTGTCTCCAGAACAAGCCATCTTCGAGAAACCGGACAGGACCAAAAATCGGCACTTGAAACCCTTATATGTCAAAGGATTTGTCAATGGCAAGCCGATGTCCAAGATGCTAGTTGATGGAGGGGCTGCTGTTAACCTGATGCCTTACGCAACCTTCAGGATGTTGGGCAAAGGAGCCGAAGATCTGATCAAAACCAACATGGTGCTCAAGGACTTCGGCGGCAACCCTTCAGAAGCCAAGGGAGTTTTAAATGTCAAGCTGACCGTCGGCAGAAAAACCGTGCCCACAACGTTTTTCGTCATCGACGGGAAGGGGTCATACAACCTGCTGCTTGGGAGGGATTGGATCTATGCCAACTGTTGCATCCCTTCCACAATGCACCAAAGCTTAATCCAGTGGCAAGGCGACAAGGTAGAAATCATGCCAACCGACAGGTCAGTCAACATCGCTAACGCCAATTTGCCTTTATGGGAAATCGATGGTATTGATTGCTTGTCTGGCAAAGTCTGGCAAGCCGATTTTTTAAAGGTGTCCGATTCTGATATACAGCCCATTGGAGATAAAGAGCCTCAATTATTACTTTGAAGGCATCATGGAGGGCTCGAGCGTCTACAACGAGGACACCGTGGACGACAATGACGACAAACTTGGGCAAGGTTTTATGTTGGCCGACGAGTTAGAAGAGGTTGATATAGGTCCAGGAGATAGGCCTAGGTCGACATATATTAGTAAAAACTTGTCTCCTCATTTTAGGACCAAGCTCATTGATTTGTTAAAGGAATATAATGATTTCTTTGCTTGGGAATACTTTGAGATGCCTGGTCTTAGACGATCTATTGTTGAACATCGGCTCCCTATTAAGCCTGGATATCGGCAATACAAACAACCTCCCGGGAGGTTTAAAGCCGATATGTATGAAGCAATTAAAGCAGAAATCACTCGACTATATGATGCTGGATTTATTCGGCCCTGCAGAAATGCAGAATGGGTTTCAAATATAGTCTCGGTAATGAAGAAAAATGGCAAACTTAGGGTGTATATCGACTTCAGAGATTTAAACAAGGCCACCCCTAAGAACGAATACCCAATGCCCATAGCCGATTTACTAGTGGATGCAGCCTGTGGCCACAAAATTATAAGTTTCATGGATGGCAACGTAGGCTACAATCAAATCTTTATGGCTGAGGAAGACATCCACAAGACAACTTTTAGGTGCCTAGGAGCAATCGGCCTATACGAATGAGTCGTCATGACGTTCGGCTTGAACAATGCTGGGGCTACGTATCAGAGGGCTATGAATTACATCTTTCATGATTTAATCGGCTTTTTAGTGGAGATCTACATCGATGATGTCATCGTCAAATCCAAGGAAGTAGAAGACCACATAGCCGATCTGAGGAAGGTCTTGGAGCGAACAAGGAAGTAAGGCCTGAAGATGAACCCTACAAAATGTGCGTTCGGCGTATCGACTAGACAGTTTCTTGGGTTTCTTGTTAACGAAAGGAGGATTGAAGTCACGCAGAGAAGTATCACGTCATCAAGATAATTCAGCCTCCAAAGGACAAGAAGGAACTGAAGTCTTTGATCGGCAAAATCAACTTCACTAGACGGTTCATTGCAAATCTGTTGGAAAAGATGGAGCCGTTCACACCGTTGCTTCGGCTGAAGGCCGATCAAGCGTTCACCTGGGGGCCAGAGCAGCAAAAAGCTTTGGACAATATCAAGAGTTATCTAAGTTCCCCTCCAGTCCCGATTTCTCCACAGAAAGGGGTGCCATTCAAGTTATATCTTTCAGGCGACGAGAAATCAATCGACTCAGTTTTGATTCAGGAGATCGAAGGAAAGGAGAAGTTAATCTTTTATCTCAGCCGACGGCTTCTGGACGCAGAAACAAGATATTCACCAGTGGAGAAATTATGTTTATGCCTGTATTTTTTGTGCACGAAGTTAAGGCATTATTTATTATCCAACGAGTGTGCTGTGGTATGCAAAGCCGACGTAGTAAAATACATGCTATTGGCTCCAGTTCTGAAAGGACGAGTTGGGAAGTAGTTTTTTGCCTTAACAGAGTTTGATCTAAGGTACCAGGCACCCAAGGCAGTAAAGGGACAAGCTATAGCCGATTTTATAGTGGAACACAGAGATGATTCAGTCGGCTTAGTGGATATCATGCCTTGGACTTTAACTTTTGATGCCTCAGTTTGCACAAATGGGTGCAACATTGGCTTGGTAATAATTTCCCCAAGGGGGGCAAGCTTTGAGTTCGCTTTTTCAATCACACCCTATGCAACAAACAATCAAGCCGAATATGAGGCCGTGATGAAGGGACTACAACTGCTCAAGGAAGTCGAAGCCAACGCCATCGAGATAATGGGAGATTCACTGTTGGTCATCAGTCAGTTATCAGGAGAATATGAGTGCAAGAACGACACGCTGATGGTCTACTATCTAAAGTGCCGAGAATTGATGGACAGTTTTCGGCTTGTAACCTTGAAACATATCCCCAGGGAGCAAAATGCAGAAGCCAACGATTTAGCTAAGGGGGCATTGGGCTATAAGCCGATGACAAAAGAAATAGAGGTAGAAATAGCCACCATGGCAGCCGACGACTTGAGATTTGACGTCTACAACTACCTACAAAATTCGTCCCAGTCGGTTTCAAGGAAATTGTGTTACAAGGCACTACGAATGTTCTGCTCGACGAAGGTTTGTATTATCGAATGATTGATGGTGTACTGCTCAAGTGTCTCAGTGCCGATCAAGCCAAGGTCGCTATCAGAGAAGTACATGAAGGAATTTTTGTCACGCATCAATCAACTCATAAGATGAAGTGGTTTCTTTGGAGAGCAGGATATTTTTGGCCGACGATGCTGGAAGATTGCTTAAAATATTACAAGGGCTGTCAAGACTGCCAAAAGTTTGGAACCATACAGAGGGCGCCAGCATCGGCTATGAACCCCACCATCAAGCCTTGGCCGTTCAGAGGTTGGGGAATTGACATAAATTCATATTAGTAGCTACCGATTATTTCACCAAGTGGGTGGAAGCGATTCCTTTGAAGAAGTTTGACTCTTGGGATGCAATCGAGTTTGTCAAGGAGCACATCATATACAGTTTCCGTGAGGGATCTATCTTTGTCTCCGATGAGTTTGTTCAGTTTGTCGACGACATGGGGGACAAGCAAAGGCTTCCAATAAAAGTTTGATCAAGCTGATAAAGAGGAAGATCGCTGAGCACGCAAAGCAATGGCACAGCCGACTGGCCAAATCATTATGGGCTTATCGGATGGCTTGCCACGGATCCATCCAGGTGCCTCCATACAACTTGGTCTATGGACATGAAGCAGTTCTACCATGGGAAAACATCATTGGCTCACGAAGGATTCAACAACAAGATCTGCTAACAGCCGATGACTATTATAATCTAATGGTAGATGAATCAGAAGACCTAGTTCTATCAAGCATGCGCGCTTTGGAAAAAGTGACCATGGACAAGGAGTGAGTAGCCCATCATTATAACAAGAAGGTGGTGCCTAAGTCTTTTGAAGAGGGCGAGCTCGTTTGGAAATTGATACTGCCGATTGGATCAAGGGATAGCAAGTGCGACAAGTGGTCACCAAACTGGGAAGGGTCTTTCAAGATCCAAAAATGCGTCTCTAAGGGTGCCTACATGTTAGAAGGATTGGACGGAGAAGTATTTGGGAGGGCTCTCAATGGCAAGTATGTAAAGCAGTATTATCCCAGTGTTTGGATCAACTCATGATTCAGCTAAGTTTTGTCGATGCATGTTAGCCGATGTGTTGCGCCGATACACGCATCGCTTTAGGACGTTTTATCCTATGTTTTTCCGCTCTGATTTTTCCAAATCGGCCCAATCTAGCCGACAACGTTGGATTACTAATTTTATCAATGCTGAAGACATCATAGACAAAATTAGGGGGGCATATACAATACAAAGTCAGAAATCAGATATAATACAAAGTCAGAAATCAGATATAGAAGACTTACCAAATTTTTAGATATTGCAAATTAGAGTCAGAAATCAGATATAGAAGACTTATCAAATTTTTGGATGTTGCAAATTTTTGAAACTTTCTTTCGAAGCATTCAAGATACGATCAGCAAACACACATGTGATTAACATTGAATGATGCAAGCAAGCCGATTACAAAAGAGTTGTGAGAATTTAGTTTGCAAAAGCTACAAAGTCAGATATTACAACCGACTTAGTGAGACAAGAAATCAGTTATGGCCGATATGGCCTTGCGACAGATTTGATCTATGTCGTTGATCGCCTGTTTACACCCAAATTTGGCACCTAGAGTTAAAATAGGGAAAATTGCCGAGATTTGGAAAGTTTGTAGGTTTCCTCCGAGGGCCGGTCGACGGCCCATGGGCGTCGACCACCGGCGGCATGTGGCCGGTCTGACCGGCAGAGTCCGATTCCAAGTAGGTTTCGTCGGTGCTCGGGTTTCCTTGTTTCAAAAGGTATATCTCGGGTTTCCTAAGGTGTCTATCCCGAATTGGACGTGGAGGAGGACTTGTAGAAGGCAAGACCAACCCCTATTTAAGGGACAAGGCCGATTCAATTGTAAGAAGCAATCATACACAACATACAATCAATCTACTTGTATCGTTTTTCAATATCCTTTACTTTTCAGCCATGTTTTTCTATTTTACCCTAGTTTAGTCCATCTTTGTCGGTTTGCGCCGTAAACCGTCTGTTGCCACTGCTAGAGTGCGACATTTCTTTGTAGGTTTGTCTTGAAAACCTTCCATTCGCTCACGAGACGGGTGTTTATCTATCGTTCTACTTAAATCGGTTTCAATAGCCGGTTTAATCTACAAAACCCATCTTGTTTTAGTTCTTGCTAGATCAAGGTGGTTGGCGACTCCAATTTCACCGCAAGGCGTTTAGGTGTCCCAATCGTGATTGTCTTCTTACCAAAAAAGTTGCCAACACGATTTTTGGCGACTCCGCTGGGGATGACAAATTTTGTCTTTGCAATTAGGCCAAAATTAATCTCGGCGTCTGCTGCCGTTATCGCTTTCCTTGCGGCAAAACTGATCTGAACCACGTCTGATTTTCACGATTAGCGATTAAGGAAACTAATCAGAGTATCATCACTTTCCTTCCAAGCCAATCAATTGATCAGCAGCCGATCAAGTTTGATCGTGCTTGTTCTTGTCGTGCACGGCTAGAAAACCAGACATAGTTCCAAACATAGAAAAAATAGGAGATCAGGCTACTAAAGTCGATCTGCCGAGAGACAAGAGCAACACTGTTTCCTTTTATTGTCACACTCAATCCGGAATCAAGCCATCAGTGCTGCGATTTGCGACGTTGTCATCTTGCCAATACCATCTGGTCGGCGGCACAGTTTGGGCTCTGCTGCCACGCGCATGCATCGACGTCAATCAGGCAAGCAACAACACGGGCAACCATATATAGATACATCTATCTTGCTGCATACGGGTGGAGAAAGAAATTCGATCAGGAGCCGATCGATCTATATACGTATCCGAAAAGGAAATAATTACGTTACCAGGACACAAGCAGTAGTAGATCGGTCCTGGCAATCTCATCGAGGAAGTCTTGTAAGCAGCAAACAGCTGATCGGTCCTCTTTGTGGTGAACAATTAACGAAAGAAAAAATTAATTAAAGCCATTGCATTACATCGACTAATCGATAATTTTGGAGTTTTTGCTACCCGCACACGAGAGATAGGCAGTAGCAACATTGCTTCCTTTTATTGCCACGCACAGTTGTCGAGAAGAATAAATTAACAAAGGCTAGTTTTTGACAGATTGGCTAAGTATGGTAACATACTAAGACCGTATATTAATTTATTCGGTCAAATTTTGGCTATGAGCAATATATCCGAAATTTATTGAGGAATTTCTTCATCAAGCATGACGAGCTGGAACAAGGTCAACGAAATCGCATTGGATGAGGTGAGGTTCTCATCAAGGTGAGGTTCTCAAGACTGGGTCTCCTCCTAAATTCGAGGTAATCTCCAATCCGCTCGATTCATCTATTGCTATTCGAAGACATATTGACCAATGTGTAGATGCATCTTTGAGCGCTTATATTGATAAAAATTATGATATGATAGAAAATGGTTTCAGAGCTAATTTTGATAAGGCTATTGAGAAAGTTGGCTCTAAAATAGCCAGTTATCAACAGTACAATGCTACTTCTAGTTTTGCATCTATACAACACACCTATAATGCTATAGATAGATACATGGGCATTTACATAGCCGACTTCCCAGGAATCAGTTATACAAAAGATTTAGACAACGGTCAGACCACGCATGACGTCGGTCGGACTACACTCCATGCTGGTTAGACCGTGCCTACCGTAGCTGGTCAGACCATGCCCTATTTCGGCCAGATCGTGCCTCCTGTGGCCGGTCTGACCACACCGCTGACCACCGGTCAAACTGGGTCATGGACCGGTCAGACCGGGTGCTTTGCCGGTCAGACCGTGCCTACCATTGTATATAATTTTTATCCTAATGCACTTTTGGACTTAAGTGGTTTATACTGTCTCGGTACACTACCGATCTATCCCAATCACTTAGTCTAAATATGCTTTGGGATAGCGATTATATGTTTATTAATTGCTTTAGCCGATCGAGTAGGGTCTAATGTTAACCAAAACGCCTATTTCTTGTTTTCTTGTTGGTTATAGGATCAAACCAACTGGCACGCCCAAACTTCACCAAAGGCGACCAACGTGGACCTGCACTCGAGTAAAGCAAATCTCTCAGGCCAGTGCGTGGGAATCTAATTTCTCATCAACACCACCCTACCCATCCTATACTTCTCCTTGGACCTACCCACCATATCAGCCTCCCCTAGCCCCCTTGTGTCCCCAGCTCTTTTTCCTCCTCATCAACATTGGGACCGTGGACCTACTCATCATTAGGATTCTCTTGGCCGAGAGCCATACAACATGTAGAGAATGCCCATAAACGCTCTAAACAAGCCGAAAAATATTTTTCTTTAGCTCACACACCTGAGGAAGACAAAGTTATCCTAGCTGAAGCTTATAGTACAGGGTGGGCTGAACAGTGGATTTTCAACTATGATGTTCCAACTCATCGATTATCTCGGCCTGAGTTTAAGTCAATGATCTATCAGCGCTTCGTTGCTAAGTCTAGTATTGAGATCACTAAGACATTCAGAAACTTGAAGCAGTACAACTCAGTGGATATTTATGTTGATAAATTTTAGAAGATCCTGGCTTTTGTGAAACACAATAGTCCTAATCTGAACGAGCAGTATTTCTTGGAGTATTTTATTTCTGGGTTGAGGGTAGGGATGAAAACTGTCGGGAACAGTCGGGAAAAGACCTAACCATTCCAGTTACTGTATTTTTTTGGCGAGAATGGAAACGGGAACGAGAAAGGTGGACAGGAAAATGAATCCGGTTAATACGGGACATCAGGAACGGTCGGGAGCATGTCAACTATGATCGGGAATCGGTAAAAAAAGGGAACGTTGACATAGATATAACCACTTCAAAGAACTAGATGCAACATTGATAAACCAAAACCTAGAAGATTGTTTTATTCAAAGTTTGATATCCATCTATTCATCGCCAAAACTGAGATTGTAACATGGTGTCTGTCCAAACATAGTAGTGTCCCCATAAGGCATTCAAATTTATGCTTTTGTTTTACGATTAAAACACCAAAGAAACGGTACCAATTGTGCATTGGTGATCAGCAAAGGAATGCTTCTACTAGGTAGTAAGCTGTAACAACTAATCAGAAATTTGCTCTCTTCATTGTCATGCCCAGAAATTCCCACTGGAATTTCTGATGTTGAGTGTGTATTAAATTCCCTGTCCAGGACCAACCAGGGATACACAAACGACAAATTGTATATACAGATCCACGTCTTAAAAACATATAAAAGTCTTACAATACAGCAGAAAAGGAAAATAAACTTATTAGACTAAGCTTCGACGCTTGCGTCGCGGTGACTCCACTCCACAGGCATCCCTTTACTGCAGCGACAAGCCTACTTGTCGGCGAACTCCTCTACAGCTTCATCCTCAAGCTGTGAGGTGGGGGAAAAGGAAGCAAGACTGAGTACAATCCATGGTACTCAGCAAGCCATACCAAAGGAAGGTATGATGCAGGATTGTTCCAAGGGAAGGCTAATGGTTAACTTTTGCACAAAGCAGACATTCCACAAACTTAAGTTGAAAGTAGTAAAACAGTGATTAAGTTTAACTAATCAAAATTAATCATCTCTGCTCAACGTTACACCACGTTGAGTCAGGCCCAATCCATCCAACTACTTCAACCAGTTCCATTTAACCAAATAATTATCAGTGGGACTAATCACGGTGAATCTGGTCGACAGCCCATAACCGTGGGCGTGGCTATTCGAATAGTTTCTAACTCTAATCAGAGGTGTACGTCTGTACCCACAAGACACAGCCCCACAACACGTTCCCGTGCGTCGACATGCCACCATGACATATCGAAAAGGGGTCTGTGATAGGACCGTTTGCATAACCCTTCCTGACCAAGCAACACCATACCTCAGGTTTCACCCCTACCTTTATATCCAAGGTAGGCAGCCCCCTCTCGTGCCTAGGTGAATCCGGAAGCCGCATAGACTTTTTCTGGTCCATCCAAACTCCATCACGCCCACCCTTGCCTGGATGCGTTGGCCAGGAAAAGCTACACTACAAGCCCAGCCTTTGCCCATACTGGCTTGTGGTACGCACTAATTATTCTCCCAGGGTTTCCCGCGAACCGGTCCTTAACTGCCAAGGGTGCGTCTGTCAAAACCGTGCACCCACAGCCCACCATTTGGTCATAGTTTATTTAACCGTTATCCTTTACCCAAGGTAACTCCGGTATGAGACCATCATTTCATGTGAATAAAAGCTAGTAACAAAATTATCCCATTAATGATCAAGTTGTACTAAGCGAACTAAGCATGTCCTAGCCATATATCTAGTCATAAACCTTTACCAAGGTATCTCTGGTCTGAGATCATCATTTCATGTGAATAGAAACTAGTAAAGTAATTCTCCCAGTAATGATCTAGTTATACTACGCGGGCTAAGCATGTCCTAAGCCTGAAACTAGTCATATTAATTCCCAGTTAATCAATGAAACAGGGTAAACGACCTAGGCAATATCTAGACAATCAAGCCCTTGACTAATTTTCAGTGTGGTAAATGTCTAAACTAATCTAATCTAGTAAACAGTTTAGCCGATATCGGCAGAGACCCTAAAGCGAGAGACGGCCAATAGAGCTAAATTGAGATACTAGGACTAGATTGATTAAGACATATGATAAGACTGGCTAACCCTTCGATGAAACATTAGCATGAACCTATAGGCTTAACAAGACTTAAATTACCGATGACAATCTAGTAGATCGGACCTAACCGATGTAGCGCGAGATTGAATATGATAATCTAATACTCGATGAGCCGATAGATCCATCTAATGTGATGGATATAACAAATCTACCTAAAGCGACATTACGTGTACAGAAACATCGACTTGATCCGAATATCGCACCCAACCGAGAAAGTCCTAACTAAGTCAATGTATCTATGGACAGTAATGAAACTAAAGATAGATACGATATACCTGGGCCGGTAGGACCTTGGACTTACCCCTTCGCTAGAGATCGAAGCCGATGTAGCCCCGCGTTGGGTGCCAAGTTTCACCGGATGATGAACAAAGTAGCCAAAAGTAAAAAGGTGGTGATGCGCCGAGTTGTATTGATCGTGAGGATAGATTACATGAACCCTGGGCTTACATATTTATACCCATGGGTTAACATAGATCCTAACAGATTACGACTTAATCTTTCATAAAGATAAAAGGAAACAAACTGAGGCCTTATTGGACACTAACAAACTTTTCTAAAGATAAAATAGAAAGCTAACAAATTCTTCCTAATTAACAGATACAAGCCGCATCCTCCTCAAACTCGGTCTCTTCTGGATAAGACCTTCCAAAACCAAATCTGATAAGAATCCGACTGCTGAAGATACTGATAAGGGAAAATCTCCATCGGCTGACCAAAACTCTAAACCGATACTGGCTCTGAGCCGATTTGATCCTTGAGCCGATGAGGGCTTCAGGGCTTACCAAATTTTGGCGTTAACAATTATAGGCATTTTTATGAGTCCACTGCAACTTGAACGGACTCAAATAAAGTTCGGATGAATTTTATATGATTTTTACAAGTTTCAATGATTTACTAATTAGAAAAAAAGGAAAACAACAATTTATAGCGCAAGCACCCATAGGGCTGACGTAGTGGACCAGTGGGGCGGCGACGCCAATAGGCGGGCTCCACGGGTCAGTGACGCAAGTCGGGCGGGTGCACGGTGGACTAGGTCCACCGGCCCCGGGGAGAGGCACGCCACGTGGCGACAGGGGACGCGGCGGCTCGGGTCGGGATGGACGGCTCAGATCCAAATCCGATGGCCGAGGAGGCGCGGGCGCACGTGCCCGGCGACGGCGCATGGCAGCGCACGGCGACACATGGGACCCAAAGGGCTCCGACGCACAGCGGAGGGTGGCACCAAGGCGGTGGCGCAGCACGAAATGGGCGTGGCCCTAACTGCGATGGCACAGCACGTGCGCGGAGAGGGCGAGGTGGACGAGGAAAGCGGGAAGTGGCCAGGGAACGCGTGGCGTGGGCGACGCGGGCGCGAGATTGGCGGCCGGAGGTTGGGGATGGATGTGACAGGTGGGGCGTACCTATCGGTCACCCAACCGGGCGGGGAGGCGGCCTAGACTTGCGCGGGTGGCTGGACGGCTTGGGCCTGCCCAGCGGGAGGGGAGCAGGGCGCGCGAGAAAGGAGAGGGGGATTGGGTCAGCGTGACTTGGGCTGAAACAAGGGGGCAGTGGGAGAGAGAGAGGAAGGAGTGGGCCGGCGGCCCACGAGAGGAAAAAGAAAAAGAAAAAGGAAGAAATGGGGAAAAGAAAAGCCCTTTTTCATAAGGAATTAAATTCTGATTAGCCTAAATTAACTTTTAAAATTGTTTTCGATGCTCTAAAAATTCCGATCAAAATCCTGTTAGTGTATTTTGACATGGGGAATTTAAGAAAAATCCCACCAAGCCATTTCCAATTATTAAATGGATTTTAATTTTGGAGTTTGTCTTCTTTATATTTCTGGCTGATTTCTTTTGCACGATTTCCCTAGGTCTTTTTAAACTAGAGGAAAAAGTGGGGCGTGACAAACCTACCCCCCTTAAACTGAATCTCGACCCCGAGAGTCGAAGGCGTTGGCAAGGAGGTGCGGATGGGCGGCCTTCAGCTCATCTTCTCTTTCCCAAGTTGCCTCTTCTTCCGAATGGTGACTCCATTGAACTCGGCAAAACCGGGTGACTCGGTTTCTGGTTCTTCTTTTCCTGGTGTCGAGGATACGAATTGGCTTTTTGACATAAGTCAAGTCCTCTTGAATTTCAATGTGATTGGGACTTGCTTGTTCCTCGGGCACTCGCCAGCATTTCTTCAACTGAGAGACGTGAAACACATCATGAATGCTTGCCATGAAGGAGGGAAGTTCTAACTGGTAGACGACTTCTCCTCGGTGTTCTAGAATTCGGTATGGTCCCACAAAGAATGGTGCCAACTATCTCTTCGTTTGGAAATGGTGCACTCCCCGAAGCGGAGTTACATGAAGATACAAATGGTCTCCAACTTCAAAGCATAACTCTCTTCGACGGTTGTCGGCATAGCTTTTCTGACGTGACTGGGCAGTTTACAACCTTTCCTGAATCTGTCTAACTTTCTCTTCTGCCTTATTCAAGATGTCAGTCCCAAACAACTGGCGTTCTCCTGTTTGATCCCAAAAGAGTGGTGTGCGGCACTTTCTACCATACAATGCTTTGAACGGAGCCATTTGACGACTCGCCTGATAACTGTTGTGGTACGAGAACTTGGCATAAGGTAGACTCCTATCCCAAGCTCCACCAAAATCAAGTGCGCAAGCTTTTAACATGTCTTCCAAGATCTGATTGACCCTTTCGGTCTGACCGTCGGTCTGGGGATGGTAAGCAATGCTGAAATTTAAATGAGTCCCCAATTCTTCTTGCAACTTTTGCCATAACTTTGAGGTAAATTGACTCCCTTGATCTGACACAATCTTTCTTGGCACTCCAAGCAAGCACATAATCCTTGCCAAATAAAGCTCTGCTAGTTTCTTCCCAGTGTAGGTGGCACTCCAATTCCCTTTGCAACTCGCTGCATATCTCTTCTGAACGAGCGGTGTTGCAGTAATTCTTTCGACTCAAGGCATCTACTACCACATTAGCTTTGCCGCGGTGATAGTGTATTCCCATATCATAGTCTTTAATCAACTCCAACCACCTTCGCTGATGGAGGTTAAGATCTGGTTGGGTGAAGATGTACTTCAGACTCTTGTGGTCTGTATAAACTTCACAGTGGTTACCAATAAGGTAGTGCCGCCAAATCTTTAAGGCATGAACCACTCCTGCTAGTTCCAAGTCGTGGGTTGGATAGTTTATTTCATGAGGTCGCAACTGGCGTGAAGCGTATGCAACCACTCTTCCGTCTTGCATCAACACACATCCTAACCCGTGACGAGACGCGTCACAATAGACTTGAAAATCTTTTGTCTGATCTGGCAAGGTTAGAACCGATGTCGTGACCAATTTCTTTTTAAGTTCCTTGAAACTTTTGTTGCACTCGGCAGACCACTTGAACTTTTCGTCTTTCTTTAATAACTATGTCATTGGCCTTGCAATTCGGGAGAAGTTCTCGATGAACCGGTGGTAATAACCCGCGAGTCCAAGAAAGCTTCGAATTTGGGAGACAGTCTTTGGTGGGGTCCACTTAGTAACTGACTCCACATTTGACGGATCAATAGCCACTCCTTGTGCGGTTATGACATGACCAAGAAACTAAGCATTCTCAAGCCAAAAGTCACAATTACTGAATTTGGCGTACAACTGATGTTCCTTTAACCTTTCAAGCACTAGGCGGAGGTGTTGCTCATGCTCTTTCTCCGACTTTGAGTATATAAGAATGTCATCTATGAAGACCACAACAAACTTATCCAGGAAATCCATGAACACCTTGTTCATTATGTTCATGAAGAAGGCTGGTGCATTTGTAAGTCCGAAGGACATGACGGTGCACTCATACAGCCCATAACGAGTGATGAAGGCCGTTTTTTGGATATCTTCTTCCTTTATCCTTAACTGGTGATAACCTGATCGCAGGTCTATCTTAGAGAACACCTTGGCTCCTTTCAGCTGGTCGAACAGTTCATCAATCCGAGGTAACAGGTACTTGTTCTTGATAGTGACCTCGTTGAGTGCACGGTAATCCACACACATCCTTTTGGTTTTATCTTTCTTCTCCATGAATATCACCGGAGCAACCCAAGGTGACGTGCTCGGACGAATATATCCCTTTTGTAGTTGCTCATCGACCTGTTTCTTAACCTCGGCTATCTCATTGGCGGCCATTCGGTATGGCCTCTTGTAGATTGGGGCAGTTCCTGGTACCAAGTTGATCCGGAACTCAATCTCCCTCTTTGGTGGCATGGTCGTGAGATCCTCCGAAAAGACCTCCAGATACTCCCGGACTATGGGTATGTCCTCCAGTTTCTTGGGTTCTTTCTTCTCTGCCACTAGCACATCCTGGCCAGCAATTTGGTTCAGGCTTACTCCTTGCAAACGGAGACTGTAAGGTAACCACTTCTCCTTCCGAGTTGGTTAAAGTGATGGTGCGCGTCGCGCAGTTTATCACTCCCTTGTACCTTGTCAACCAATCCATTCCGAGAATGACATCTAGGTCTTTGGATTTGAGAAGGATGAGATTGGCTAGAAATCGTGATCTTTTGATTTCTATTGTCACCGAGGGATTATAGCTGACAGACATCAAACTATTCCCCGGGGTGTGAACCCGCATCGGTGTGACCAATTTCTCTTTTCTTACCTCATGTTCCCCAACAAATCTCTTTGATATGAAGGAATGAGTTGCACCAGAATTGAACAAAACTGTAGCAGAGACTGAGTTTACAGGAAACGTACCCAGTATGACGTTTGGTGCTGCCTGGGCTTCCTCTATTCTGGCGTGATTGACCCATGCTTGCACAAACTTGAGCCCATTGCGCTTTGGCTTTGGACACTTGTCGACGAAGTGTCCTGGCTCGTTGCAATTGAAGCAAACCAACGGCTTGCCCCCAAAGTCCTTCTTGGGTTTAACTGGCGAGGCTGATGCCAATGGTGGGCGCAGAGCAGGATTCTGGTGGGGCTGGCCACCACTGTTGCTGTTGTTGCCACGGCTGAAGTTGGGGTTGTGTTGGAAGTTCCCCTGGTGGAATGGGTAGTGCTGAAGGAAAACCATGGTGGAGGGTCCACCTTGCTGCCCTGACATAAAGCGGGGTCGCTGGTTATTCCCCTAGGTCGACAGGAACTGGGCCGACTTTCTCTTGTTGTCCATTTTGTTCCGCTGGTCTTCCTGACGGATGGCCTTATCGACCAATTTCTCGAAGTCGACATAGTCACCTGAGATCAGTTGGTTGGTCAATTCATCGTCAAGGCCAGCCAAAAACTTGTCCTACCTCTCGGCATCAGTGTATACATCTTCTAGCACGTAGCGCGAGGCGGTTGAACTCATGGAGATATTCTGTCATGGTTCGATTGCATTGATTCAGTGCTCGGAATTCCCTCTTCTTTTTTGCCACAATTCCATCAGGGACTTGCGCCTTTCGGAAGCTACGACTGAACTCTGCCCAAGTAACATCCGTCCCTACCGGATGAGTCATCAGAAGGTTGTCCCACCATGCCGAAGCGGGACCATGAAGCTAATGAGTGGCGAACGCCACCTTCTCCTGGTTGGAGCTTCTTCTTGATGGCATGGAGCCAGTCGTTTGCCTCTATGGGGTTGGTGATGCTCGAGAAGATAGGTGGGCACACACGAAGGAACTCGGGTAGCTTGGACTGGAGCGGTAGGGGTGGACCAGCTGCTTGTTGCTGCGGTTGCTAGGTTTGCTGCTGCTGCAGTTGTTGGAGCATCTGTTGTTGCATCTACTGATGTTGCTGCTGCATCTGCTGCATCATGACAGCCATCGTCTACGTCTGAGTTGCAAGGACTTGGGCGAGCGTCGAGTTCTCTGGCAGCGGAGGAGGACCATTGCTTGCAGCCCCATTGAGGTTGTTGTCTCCATTCTGGTCCTCGCCATTGTTGACATTCCCATTGAGAGGCCTTGTGTTCACCATCTGAGGAAGGCGGACAGAAGGAAAAAGGAAGACAAGAAGGAAAACAGACTGCTCAGAATCCTAAACTTTATTATAAATTATTCTGATATGAAATTAAACATTACGGAAAGGAAAGCAGTTCAACTCCTAATTAATGGCAGCCATACCACAACCAATTGGTAAGGTCTGCCGACTAACCCACAAGCAAACACACCTAAGCACACAACTACCAAGCGAACAACTAAGGAAGGCGAGAAACTAGGGTGACGTCCTAGTGCTCGAAACAGCTCCTACAGTCGGTTGAGTTGAAGTTGGACTCGGGCTCATCTCCAACCAACTCTGAGCGGCTGTGGGAGTCCTGCAGGTAGGTCCCGCCACTGGTAAGCCCCAAGCTGGAGCTGCTACCACTGTTGTCGGAGCTGTTGCTACTGCTGAAGCTGCTACTGCTGGTGATGTTGACAAGCTAGGTGGAGGGGATGGGTGTCGCGGACAACCAACCTCCCCTGCTGCTGTCCACTGCTGCGGACACTAAAGCGAAGGTCAGACCTGGCGCCTGAGCTGGTGAAGGAGGAGGCGATGGCGGCACAAACACTGGCTTAGGCTTTGGTGTTGGCGGCGGGTTCCGGCGTGCAAGCTTGATGCGCATGGGAGCCGTGGTCGTCTTCCGCAGTGTGGTGCGGATCCTAACTCCTCTGGGTGGTGGATGGCCCTGGAGAATAGCATTCTCCCTCTTGAGGCGAGCCACCTCATCCTTGAGTCGCGTATCTCCAGCAGCTTTTTGTTGTTGAGGGCCTTGGACGCCCTATGCAGGTCGGCATGCAGAGTGTCCAAGCCCTGCAGAACTATGCACATCCACCTGAAGGTAGTGTCGTTCTCCCCTGCGGAAAAATGGGAGGAGCTGGTGTGGTCGTAGGCACCACGACCGGGGTGGTAGCGGTAGGTGGTGTGGCGGAAGTCGACGTCGTGGCGCTCTCAGAGTCTGGTCAACATCAGGTAGGCGGCCTCCTGACAGGCATGCTCAAAAGTGCCACCCGAGGCATTCACCACCATGTTGGGTAACACAGTGGGGATGTCGTGCACCTCCAGGCTGACACGGTGTGGGAACTTGCCGCTGTGGGGGTGAATCTGGGTGTACTCCGGGTCATTGAGTTGCCTGACCAAAATCGTCATCTTGCTGAGCTCAGCCACAAAGTCTCCAAGACCCTGACCACGGTGCGTCGGGGGAATGCCTGCCATCTATAGAAGACAATGGAGGGGGAATCAATGCATGCTCAGATCCAAATTAAATAAAGCAGTAAAGGACTCAAGTAAATAACCAAATAGGAAGCAGATTTTTATGCATGGAACATTTTAGCATGATTACAAATAAAATACTATAGAGCCTACCGAGCAATAAAGTAATGAGTGAAATTATTACATAATAATAAGAAGAAGCATGAAAACTTGCAGCCTGCAAAGCCTAAACGTGACTTAATGAAGGGTTACGCGGAGGCTACGCTAGCCGAAAACAAAACTTTTTTACCGCGCAAACTAGGAACACTTGCAAGTAAGGGCCGATAGATCGTTACCGATTGGAGTAGAGTGCAGCGGAATAACCAATCAGGGCAATCCGATCCAGAACAGTGTAGCCGATTCCCGGAGACAGCCGATACGCCAATCAGCCGATTCGAGTCGTCCGGCCGCGTTCTCACGCCTCGCTCCGATGCGCCCGACCGCAGCCGATCGCTCCAATTGAAGCCGATCCGAAGCCGATCAACAGCGCGCAATGTAGCAGCGCCTCTACCGGTATCCACACGTCCGGGGACAGAACGCCGTACACCCGTGTGCTAGCACGCGATGCAAGGCTAGGGTTTGGCTCGAAAGTGGGGAGGGTTTCCGTGGAGATTGATCTCGACGACTTCTGTTGCACGCGATGCAATTAACCTGTCGCAGCTCTCCACCCCTCCCTCCTTTATATAGAGTTGGCCGACTAGGACTAGTGGCCGATCAGGACTCTATTTGTTGAACCGGATCTCATCCGTATCTCATAGAGTTGGCCGCCCATACGTCGTAAGCCTATAGGACTCTATCCGATCGGATCCCTATCCGATCGAGCCGTATCCGAGTCCAACTCGAATGCCTGTTCTTATCCCCTTAAGCGTGCGACCACGTAGGTTTAGGTATACTTGGTTTCGGCTATAGTCTAACTTAGCCGATCGTCGGCTCGAGTCTAACTCAGCCGACCTGTCAACAGCGGCGCCTAGCAGCACATATTGACACCATAGTATACAAGAATAATATCGGCTCGAACCCGTAATGTGTACACAAATCCCTTTGCCTCACGATACCGGTTAAGCTATAGGCAAGATGTGTGCCATCCCTTCAATAGCTTAACCATTCACTCGAACCGTATTGGATTATCCGTCCTGATTGACTCCTCAATCAACTTAGCATGGCCATGCATTTCCATAATCCATTACCTCGAGGGCCCAGAGATATCTCCAAAGGAGGGCAAATTCCATCTTGATCACTCACATCCCACTCCATGTTTCATAGCAAACCCGAAAACTACCTTTATAACTACCCGATTACGGAATAGCGTTTGGTAGTCCCAAAGTAGGCTACTACACATGTTGGAATCCATGGTGATCTCGGTCTAAGGACTTTGTACCAACACTACCCGAGACCAACTAATGGCACATTAATTCTGTAGTGTCTCATGGTGGGTCTATCCAACAATGTGTTCTCCAACACATATGTCCATGTTTATTGATTTGGTATCTCCATACCCATGATCTATGAGACATGATCATCAATCAATAAACATGCCGATCTTAGAATCATATTTGTTCCAACAATATGACATATGATCGGGATCGTTTAGAAATAGATTCATACATAAAGAGTCTCATAAATAAGTCACGTACTTATTGATCAATACAAGATGTCTATTTCATGGAACTGAATAACACTTTATTCATTTATACATAAACATTGACGTGATATCCAACATCTCCATGTTGCCTCTAGGGCATATCACTAACACTTAATGCATAGCACCGACGATTCCCAAACGATCATCGAATAAAATTCAATCTGACTCAGACCTTGTCTAGGAAAATTTCTAAAACCCTAGACCAACGATACTCGGAAAAATCCAATTCGAAGAACGATTAAGATTTTTCCTGCGAACGAGAATCCCAATTTTTCCCCGAAATAACTCAAATTGCAAGAGGGCAAATGAATATGAAAGTGTTTCAGAGGGCTCTTAGGGTTTTCCATTTGGCTTATCCTATGGTCAAAGTCGGCTTTGATACCAACTTGTCACGCCCAGAAATTCCCACCGGAATTTCCAATGCTGAAGATTTGTTGGATGAATTGCAAGGGGCTCAAATTTTCTCCAAAATTGATCTCAGATCAGGTTATCATCAGATTTGCATGCATCAAGTTGACATTCCCAAAACGGCCTTCAGTACTCACCTTGGTCATTTTGAATATTTGATCATGCCATTTGGGTTAACAAATGCCCTTGCCACCTTTGAAGCTCTTATGAACAAGATACTAGCCCCTCATATGCGCAAGTTTGTATTCATTTTCTTTGATGACATCCTTATTTACACCACTCCCTAGCGATCATGCGAAGCATTTAAGTGTAGTCCTTCGATTCTGAGACAGCACCATTTGTATGCCAAGCCAAGCGAATGTGTTTTTGGTCAATACCAAGGGGAGTATTTGGGTTACATCATCGGTCACTCAGAGTACCTATAGACCCCGCTAAGGTGCGGGTAGTACGAATTGGCCTATTCCTACTTCTATTACGACTTGAAAGGCTTTTTGGGTCTAGCTGGATACTATAAAAGATTCATCCAGCACTTCAGATTATTTGCAAACCCTTGTTTGATGCCCCGAAAAGAACAACTTCATCGGCAAGTGACCAACAAAAAGCCTTTGAATCCATTAAATTGCAGTTGGCTCAAGAACCTGTCCGGCCATGCCGATTTTTCCTTCTCTTTGTTCTAGAGGCTAATGCTAGCGGCATGGGTGTCGAAACTTGGTTTCGGCAATAGAAATTTGGGGTGCGGTCAAGATCGCCAAGCTCGATGGGTTGAGTGGAAAACAAGGTTTAGACAGGTTCAGTCCTTTCGTGAGGTAAAACCCTACTGCTTCGGGATTCGATCCGTCGAGTGTTTATTGATCTCAAGATCTGTTGCTCTTGTGTTGCATATGTCTGATCTCCTGAATCTAAAGCTGATAACTCATATGTCTCATATCTCATATCCCTCAAGGGACGCCCCTTTCCCCCTTATATAGTCTTGAGTGGCGGGCTTATAAGTCGGAAACCCTATCTTACTCTAAGTCGGTTTTCTCAATCTTACCAAGCTATGACTATGAGCCGTTGCCTTATCTATTCGGGAACATAACACCCAAGTCATAGCCGGTTTACATAATTAGCAAGCGTAACCTACCCCTATTACCGTCGGATAAGCTTGCCATGTGGGTATCCGATTGCCATAATCTCCATAGTAGCCCCGAGTCCTTCGCGCGACGAGATAACCTTGCCTCAAACCAAAATAACTCACGCCAAACAACTCTTTGGCCGAGTGCTTCGGTGCCGAATGGTTCCGTCATCTCGCTGAATCTCCCGAGTGGCTCCAAAGACTCTGAAGGGCTGGAAAACATCCAAAAAATTCTCAAAAAAATATCTAGGTGTATCTCCTGATGCACCTAATTAGGTGTAGCCCCCGACTATGTGATTAGTCAAAAACAGACTAAGCATATAGTCAAGAACTATAAAAAATCATTCTTATATAAATGCTCGCTTAAGCTAAAGCAATCATAAAAATCCCATCACTCGGCAAGCTCATGCTTATCCGAGTGAATTTGCCCGAGTCATCTCGTAACAAATAGTTCAATCAACCCTCGTGAGTGAAAAGCACTCAGTAAGCCTATGCTTATCCGAGGGGATCTTCCGAGTCATCTCGGAACAAATAATTTAATCAACCCTCATGGGTAAAAACCAATTCACTCGGCAAGCTCAAGCTCATCCGAGTTGGTTCGCCCGAGTTATCTCGGGACAAATTTTTCATCATCAAAAATATGACCAAAACATTAAATAGTTCTGCCATAATATTGGTCTTAATCTAAAAGATCTTCACCAAGGTGGAAAAATAGCATTGATATATTCGTTTAATCAAATGCTTTAAAACCAAACAGTCCCGTCATCGGGACAGCCATGGAAAACTTAATCGTTGGTCACCTTTCAAATTGCATCGTGCCAGCCTCTCATGAAGCTGCGCAAAACGCGGTATGAAAGAATTTTAAAGACATTGGGCTATGTGACACGTGCATATTGCCAAGGCAAATCTGCTTAAGTCCATCCACTTAAGTCCCTAAGGACATGCGTCAGGCCACACCTTAGCTGGGCTGTAAGTCTCTCATGGGCTCGGCCCAATCGCGAGATGACTTAGCAAAAACCCTCAAATCTTTATACAAAGCCTCGAGGTCATCCCCGCCACTTCGTCTTCCCAGAAAATTTCCCCTTTCGCAACACTGTTCACCAACTTGCTGTGGAAAACCCTAGGCTTGCACGCGCACCCAAACCCATCGATCCAGGAGCTCGCGCTTCTCCACAAGCTAGCCTCCGCATCCAGCTCCAAAGATCCCCCTCTCAAATCCCCATTCCCCGAGCTAGATCCACTTCCCCCAAACCACATCCATGGCGGGAGAGAAGGAAATCCCTTTCGAGCAATGGGCGACCTCGGATGTCAAGGAGTCGACTCTTAAGGAGATGGTGAAGAACGGAGTTCTCCCTCCTAAGGAGATCGTTGGCTGGAGCCCGGCGGCCGGCGAGGAGTTCCCCACTCCGAACACTGGTGAGGTCGTCGTCTTTACTTCCTTCTTCTACTGTGGCTTCGGCCTTGTCAAGGAAAATTTTTAAAACCCTAGACCAACGATACTCGGAAAAATCCAATTCGAAGAACGATTAAGATTTTTCCTGCGAACGAGAATCCCAATTTTTTCCCGAAATAACTCAAATTGCAAGAGGGCAAATGAATATGAAAGTGTTTTAGAGGGCTCTTAGGGTTTTCCATTTGGCTTATCCTATGGTCAAAGTCGGCTTTGATACCAACTTGTCACGCCCAGAAATTCCCACCGGAATTTCCGATGCTGAGTGCATATTAAATTCCCTATCCAGGACCAGCCAGAGATACACAAACGACAAACTGGATATACAGATCCACGTCTCACAAAAATATAAAAGTCTTACAATGCAGCAAAAAAGGAAAATAAACTTATTAGACTAAGCGACGAGGCGCGCACGGCGGCCGGCGGTGGCGCCCGACGACGCACGAGACCTGAAGGGGTCCAGCACACGGCGGAGGGCGGCACCAAGGCGGTGGCATGGCACAGAATGGGCACAGCCCTAACAGCGGTGACACGGAAGGCCGGTGACGGAAAAAGGGGAAACCGGCGCGGCACGGCGGCGAAAGCGGACAACGACGGGCCTTAACGGTGCCGACACATGGCGAGGATGGCCTACGCGCTCTACGCGACGCAGCCGGAGCTACACTAGTGCGGAGCCAAAACAAAAATGGAGGGAAAACGAAGAAGGAAGAGAGGGGACGATACCGGCAGCCGGAGATGAAGAAGACAACGGTGATGGGCAAAATAGGTGGCTAAAATTTAAGAAAAGTGGTGGGGGATGTGTTCTCTAGTGTGGCGAAGGTGATGGTAGCACGGAATCGGTGTGGCATGCGGTGGTTTGGCCAAACGGCGATCGGAGTGCAGCTCGGCGGGGGTGGCTCGGGGTTGCATGGTGCGAGGCACGAGGAGGCGCGGATGCGTGCAAATGGCAAAGGGGAGTGAGGTGCCGTTTTGTGGGGAAGCTTTATAGGGGATGAGGGGGTGTGGACGTGGCCAGGGATAGCAGGAAAGGCGGCGTGATAGGGCGCGTGCATGGCGGCGGCCGCGAGTTTGAAACCCGACCGTTGCAGCTTGCGCGCGGGATGGAAGAGAAGGGGAAGTGGGGGCGTGGGTCGTGGGCACATGTGCGGAGAGGGCGCGGTGGACAGGGAAAGCGGGAGGTGGCCGAGGAATGTGCGGCGTGGATGACGTGGGCACGGGATTGGCGACCGGTGGTTGGGGATGGATCCGACAGGTGGGGCCAACCTGTCGGTCCCCGAATCGAGCGGGGAGGCGGCCTAGACTTTCGCGGGCGGCTGGGCAGCTTGGTCTGGCCCAACGGGAGGGGAGCGTGGCGCGCGGGAAAGGAGAGGGGGGTTGGGCCGGTGGGACTTGGGCCAAAACAAGGGGACGGCGGGAGAGAGAGAGAGGAAGGAGTGGGCCAGCGATCCACGAGAGGAAAAAGAAAAAGAAAAAGGGAGAAAAGGGAAAAAGAAAAAGAAAAGCCCTTTTCCTTAAGGATTTAAATTTTGATTAGCCTAAATTAACTTTTAAAATTGTTTTTGGTGCTCTGAAAATTCCGATAAAAATCCTGTTAGTGTATTTTGACATGGGAAATTTAAGAAAAATCCCACCAAGCCATTTCCAATTATTAAGTGGATTTTAATTTTGGAGTTTGTCTTCTTATATTTTCCGACCGATTTCTTTTGCACAATTTTCCCATATGATTTTAAACTAGAGGAAAAAGCGGGGTGTGACATTCATGCATCACATTTACTCCTACATGATAAAACATTCAGATTGCCACAAGACCCGAAGCAGGATGCACACACAACATTACACTAAAAGGAGGGCAAAAGTAGCTGCATTATGCACAGTACTGTTTAGATGGTCCGATAAACGGGAATTTCTCACGGAAAATTCCTCGGATAAATACGGGATCGGCGAATACGGTCGGGAAAACACCCCAAACATTCCCGTTCCTATTTCTCATTTCTTGTATTTTTCCCGTTCCTGTTTTTCTCGCGGATACGGTATTCGGTCGGGATTTTTGGTATTTGGTGTCGGTCAGTACAGGATTTTCCCATACCCACTTTCATCCCTAGTTGAAGGATCATATCAAGCAGCCATTAAAGTCTTTGCATATCCAATCTTTGGTTGATGCTTATGCCCATGCTATGAATTATGATGTTTCTCCAAGACATTCTACCACCATCACCTCACAACAACTTAAGGAAAATTGGAAGTTTCCACCTAAATCATTCCAGCCTGAGGACAAGCCAGTGGTTCCTTTGGCACCTAAATCCTTTGGCAAGTGTTTTAAGTGTCAAGAGCCTTGGGTTCCAGGTCATGGTCGTGTGTGCAAGGCTTCTAAACAGATTTACTTGGTCACTTTAGAAGACGAAGAGGAAGACTCACCTGAACCTCATGACAATATCTTTACCACCCCACCTGACAGCCCTGAAAAACTCTTCCTTCCAAGGACCTGCCTTTACATGCCCTAGAAGGTAATACTCCTGCTGCCACTACATTTCCCATTCATCTCTACATTCGGAAAGTTTGTCCTACTGCTTTGATTGATAGTGGTAGCACCACTACATTCATCTCTCCTAAGTTTGTTCGCAAAGCTGGGTTGGAGATTGTCAATAATGAGCATTTAGTTGTTAAAGTGGCAAATGGGGGTTTGTTGTATACTGGAGCTCAGTGTGTCAATGTTCCTTATACTATTCAACAACATCACTTTCAATCCCACCTTCAGATTACTTAGTGTGACAGGATATGACATTATCTTGGGGAGTGATTGGATTTTTTAGCATAGCCCTGTTACCCTCAATCTGAAAACCAAGGAACTTACAATTCTCAAGGATGGCTTCCTGGAACTTATTTTACCAGACATCACTGTTTCTTCCTCTCACTTTTTCATTCCTGCCCCTGCTATGAATAAGCTATTGACTCAAGAACTCCTAGGTGTTGTACTCTTCTGTCATTCTGCTCAATGTTCAGCACTTGAGGTGACTCCCACACCTCCTGCTTTAACTGATATATTACAACAGTTCTCTGATGTGTTTGAAGAGTCGTCCACATTACCACCATTGCGAGAGTGTGACCATACAATTCCTTTGGTGCCTGGAATTAAACCTGTCAATGTTAGACCATATAGGTTGCCCCACCAAAAGAAAAATGCCTTGGAAGACTTAATTCAGCAAATGCTCACTTCTAATATCATTCAACCTAGCATGGGTCCATACACCTCCCCAGCAATCTTAGTTAAGAAGAAAGATGGCACTTGGCGCTTGTGTGTCGATTATCATCAACTCAATGCTACCACAATTAAGAACAAGTATCCCATTCCTGTGATTGAAGATTTGTTGGATGAATTGCAAGGGGCTCAAATTTTCTCCAAAATTGATCTCAGATCAGGTTATCATCAGATTTGCATGCATCAAGTTGACATTCCCAAAACGGCCTTCAGTACTCACCTTGGTCATTTTGAATATTTGATCATGCCATTTGGGTTAACAAATGCCCTTGCCACCTTTGAAGCTCTTATGAACAAGATACTAGCCCCTCATATGCGCAAGTTTGTATTCATTTTCTTTGATGACATCCTTATTTACAGCCACTCCCTAGCAGATCATGCGAAGCATTTAAGTGCAGTCCTTCAGTTACTGAGACAGCACCATTTGTATGCCAAGCCAAGCGAATGTGTTTTTGGTCAATACCAAGTGGAGTATTTGGGTTACATCATCAGTCACTCAGGAGTACCTATAGACCCTGCTAAGGTGCAGGTAGTACAGAATTGGCCTATTCCTACTTCTATTACTGACTTGAAAGGCTTTTTGGGTCTAGCTGGATACTATAAAAGATTCATCCAGCACTTCAGTATTATTTGCAAACCCTTGTTTGATGCCCTGAAAAGAACAACTTCATCTGGCAAGCTGACCAACAAAAAGCCTTTGAATCCATTAAATTGCAGTTGGCTCAAGAACCTGTCCTGGCCATGCCAGATTTTTTCCTTCTCTTTGTTCTAGAGGCTAATGCTAGCGGCATGGGTGTCGAAACTTGGTTTCGGCAATAGAAATTTGGGGGTGCAGTCAAGATCGCCAAGCTCGATGGGTTGAGTGGAAAACAAGGTTTAGACAGGTTCAGGTCCTTTCGTGAGGTAAAACCCTACTTCTATTTTGGGGATTCGATCCGTCGAGTGTTTATTGATCTCAAGATCTGTTGCTCTTGTGTTGCATATGTCTGATCTCCTGAATCTAAAGCTGATAACTCATATGTCTCATATCTCATATCCCTCAAGGGACGCCCCTTTCCCCCTTATATAGTCTTGAGTGGCGGGCTTATAAGTCGGAAACCCTATCTTACTCTAAGTCGGTTTCCTCAATCTTACCAAGCTATGACTATGAGCCATTGCCTTCTCTATTCGGGAACGTAACACCCAAGTCATAGCCGGTTTACATAATTAGCAAGCGTAACCTACCCCTATTACCAGTCGGATAAGCTTGCCATGTGGGTATCCGATTGCCATAATCTCCATAGTAGCCCCCGAGTCCTTCGCAGTCGACGAGATAACCTTGCCTCAAACCAAAATAACTCACAGCCAAACAACTCTTTGGCCGAGTGCTTCTGGTGCCGAGTGGTTCCGTCATCTCTGCCTGAATCTCCCGAGTGGCTCCAAAGACTCTGAAGGGCTGGAAAACATCCAAAAAATTCTCAAAAAAAATATCTAGGTGTATCTCTTGATGCACCTAATTAGGTGTAGCCCCCGACTATGTGATTAGTCAAAAACAGACTAAGCATATAGTCAAGAACTATAAAAAATCATTCTTATATAAATGCTCAGCTTAAGCTAAAGCAATCATAAAAAATCCCATCACTCGGCAAGCTCATGCTTATCCGAGTGAATTTGCCCGAGTCATCTCAGAACAAATAGTTCAATCAACCCTCGTGAGTGAAAAGCACTCGGTAAGCCTATGCTTATCCGAGGGGATCTTCCCGAGTCATCTCGGAACAAATAATTTAATCAACCCTCATGGGTAAAAAACCAATTCACTCGGCAAGCTCAAGCTCATCCGAGTTGGTTCGCCCGAGTTATCTCAGGACAAATTTTTCAGTCATCTGAAAAATATGACCAAAACATTAAATAGTTCCTGCCATAATATTGGTCTTAATCTAAAAAGATCTTCACCAAGGTGGAAAAATAGCATTGATATATTCGTTTAATCAAATGCTTTAAAACCAAACAGTCCCTGTCATCAGGACAGCCATGGAAAACTTAACTGTTGGTCACCTTTCAAATTGCATCGTGCCAGCCTCTCATGAAGCTGCGCAAACCGCGGTATGAAAGGATTTTAAAGACACTGGGCTATGTGACACGTGCATATTGCCAAGGCAAATCTGCTTAAGTCCATCCACTTAAGTCCCTAAGGACACGCGTCAGGCCACACCTTAGCTGGGCTGTAAGTCTCTCATGGGCTCGGCCCAATCGCGAGATGACTTAGCAAAAACCCTCAAATCTTTATACAAAGCCTCGAGGTCATCCCCACCACTTCGTCTTCCCAGAAAATTTCCCCTTTCGCAACACTGTTCACCAACTTGCTGTGGAAAACCCTAGGCTTGCACGCGCACCCAAACCCATCGATCCAGGAGCTCGCGCTTCTCCACAAGCTAGCCTTCGCATCCAGCTCCAAAGATCCCCCTCTCAAATCCCCATTCCCCGAGCTAGATCCACTTCCCCCAAACCACATCCATGGCAAGAGAGAAGGAAATCCCTTTCGAGCAATGGGCGACCTCGGATGTCAAGGAGTCGACTCTTAAGGAGATGGTGAAGAACGGAGTTCTCCCTCCTAAGGAGATCGTTGGCTGGAGCCCGACGGCCGGCGAGGAGTTCCCCACTCCGAACACCGGTGAGGTCGTCGTCTTTACTTCCTTCTTCTACTGTGGCTTCGGCCTTCCCACTTCCGAGTTCTTTAGGGGTCTTCTCGATTACTATGGCCTTCAGCTCTACCACTTGAACCCCAACTCCATGCTTCACATTGCTCTCTTCATCCATGTTTGCGAAGCTTTCCTTGGCATCCTTCCCCACTTCCAGCTCTTTCGCCGCATGTTCTATCTCAAGCCGCATCCGAACAAGGATGAGCCCTGCGTTGTCAGTGGGGTCAGCTTCCAACTCTGCGGATCTCTCCGCAGAGATTACTTTTCTCTTTCTTTGAAATCCTCTAACAAGGGTTGGCATGCAAACTGGTTCTATATCGCAAATCTTGAACCCAGTCTGCCCAACTTCGTCGGCCTTCCTCCGGTCCCAAGTCCTAACTGTAGTACCGTGCCAGTAGCCCAAGATTGGGACGAGGCCAACAAGCTCCTGGCCAGCATCCTGGAGATGAAGAAGAAGGGCCTTCGGGGTGAACAGATCACTCGGCACTTCATCAAGAATCGATTAGCGCCTATCAAGGAAAGATCCAAGCCTGCTTTTGAAAATGAAGGCGAGAGGGATCCCAACCAGGAGGACCGCGACTCTCTGAGCTACGAAGCTTTGAAGACTCGCATGTACAAGATTTTCTCCTCTGGGATCGCAGTTGAGCACAGCCTCATGTTGCCGGTTCTCCCGTACAGCTTGTATCGTCCTCCCCCTCTGGTAACCCGACTTAACTTCATTAATACCTTTCGATCTTAATATTGCACCTCTTAGTGTAGATAAAATCTTTCTTGTAGAAAAATGCCTTCATTATCTCGAAGCCGTATAAAGTGCATCACGACGATGCACCCGCTCGGCCTGCCAAGAAAACAGCTGGCGGCATCAAGATCCAGAGCGACCCAATCGGCAAAAGGGCCGCTACCGGCGAGGACATCAACAAGCGGGCAAGTAAGAGAAGGCTGGTGATTGATGACTCGGATGACGACGTCCCAGCCCCTCAACTGAAGCGACCCCTCCAAGACCATCACCAAAATCCGCGCCCAAGATTCGCCGATCGACCAGGTATGTCTCATGACTGAAATCGTGTCCTTGTTGAAAACCTTTTTGCCTTTGTCCCGATTGCTCCTGTCTTTGTCTTTGCAGGAGGCCTCAAAATATAGACCCCACTGGGCAGAGTGAAGGGCTAAAGCCATCTGTAGCAGCTGAGGCGACAAGGCCTGCAGAACAAAAATCCCGGAGCCCTCTCCCGAGTGAGAGCTCTCCGAGTGAGAAGCCCCCACCTCCCGGAGGATGTCCCGAGGGAAGAGCCCCGGCCGCCGCCCGGAAGCCCGACCGGAAACCGCCTGGCCAAGAAGAGACCCCTACGCCACTCAAGGGACCCCGACCGATAACCGCGGGTAAGAACCAAGAAGAGAAGGGAAGTACCACAAGGACTCGGCCACCGAAGCCGGTAAGCCTTGAAGCAATCTTTCGTTTTTAATCTCCAATCTGTTTTTCCTATGTCTTCATTCACTCTCTCTGAATCGATTAGCCAAAGTGGAGGAGATCCCCAGGCTGCAGTCCTCTGAAGCTTGGGTCCCTCCAATCAAAATAGAGTGGCGCGACTCTGAGGGCTTGAAGCAGGGCATCGTCCTGAATAAGCAGAAGGAAAACGAACAAAGGGACATGCTTGTTGATAGCCTGAATGAGGCAACTCGGCTGCTAAATGTAAGCTTTGCTCTTTTCTGTTATGGCCTTATGATTGCTTTTTAGTTGACCAACTCTGAACTCGCGTGCAGAGGGTGTATTGCCGATCAATGGCCAAGTCCGATGCACTCGAGAAGATGGTCCCACACTTGAACTCCCTGGAGAACATCTAGCAGGAGCTGAAGATCACTCGAGAAGAAGCTGCATCGAGAGAAGCCGCTCGAGGAGAGAGATAGCCGCGCTCCGGAGGAGAGAACCTCGACCTCCGGGTTCGCCGGTAGTAAGCTTAATCCTCTCGGTCTTTTTGTGCCTTTATTCATAGTCTATTTTGATCTTGGCGTCGACAACTTTTCTTGTTGCAAAGAACTCGTCGGAAGTCCACACGCTCCAAACCCAACTAGAAGAGGCTAACGCCAGCAAAGCCGAGCTGGAGTCTGAGTTCGAAGGTGAGCTCTTTCAAGATAGCATTCTTCATTTTGCTTCATCGTCGAATGTTTGTGTGATCATATGTCTTTGACAGCTTATAAGGTCAAAACCCGAGCCCAGTATGATGTCTTTACTGAAAGAGTCCGAAGGGCCGAAAGCGTAAGGGACGATGTTGCTGTGACATCCTAAAAATCGGAGAATCAAAATCGGAACGTAAAAATCGGAACTTTCAAAAACCGTGGCCTATTGCTTCTTCTCGGGTTTGTCGCTTCTTATTTGCCACTCGCTTGCATAAATTGTTACGTGATCAATTCCCTTTTCGGAGTTTTTGGAGGTTTCGGAGTTGTCAAAACGGTGATGCGAAAGCCGCATCACGATTTTAAAAAGGAATCGGGAAAAGTGTGGATTTGTGAAAACGCATTTCGAGTAATATAAAATAAAAATTTTGGTTGGGAGAAGATAAATTAAAACACAAAATAAATAATAAAATTCTCGGGAGGCGTACTCGAAATTTGGGAAATTTTTGAAAATAAAATGGGTGAATTATGAAAATTTGGAAAAAGAAATTTAAATAAATATGAAAAATAATTATGGAAAATAAAAGTCAAGAAAAAGTTTAAAATATAATGCTAAAAATTATTTTTGGGATATTAGGATTTATTTTGGAATTTTTAGAAGGAAAGAAAATAGAAAATGAGAAAAGAAAATGGAAAATCGGGAAAAAGTGAAAGTTCACTGTTCATTAGCCGCCAAGTGTTCGACGCCGTACCGGCCCGGCCGCGCGCGCGCCGCCGCCGGCCGTACGCGCCGCGCCGCGACGCGCCACGCGCCGCCCGCCAGGCGCCGCGCTGACTCCCGCGCGCCCGCGCCAGCTACCGCGCGCCCGTACCGGCCCCCTTGCCCCCCCCCGCGCGCGCCACGCGCCGCGGGCACGCGCGCCAGCGCCGCTGCGCGCCACGCGCGCGCGAGCACCGCGCCGAGCCGACCTCGCGCGCCAGCGCGCCGCGCACGCACCGCCGCGCCGCCCGTACGGCGCGCTCCGCGCGCGCGCGCGCCACGCGGCCGGCCGCGCTCCGGCCCCTACTCGCGCGCGCACGCCGCTCCGGACCCCGCCCGCGCCGTGCGCCGCCGCCGCGTCTCGCCCGCCGTACCCGGCCCCCGAGCTGCGCGCGCGTGTCGCGCCGCGCCGCGCATGCCCGAGCCGCCCCTCTCCTCCGCGCCCGCGCGCGCCGCGCCTATAAAGGGCCGCGCCCGCGCGATTCCACCGCACCGCCACCGTGATCTCGCTGCCCCGAGCGCCACCCGCCAAAAGCCGCCGTTAGCCGCCGCCGCCGCGCGCAAGCCGGTCCCCGAGCCCCTTGCTCCTCCCCGAGCGCCATCGCCGTAAGCCCCGCCGCCGCCCCTTTTCCCTGTGCGCTAGCGCCGCCGCCGCCTCTGTTTTTGGCCGAGCCCCGGCCGAACACCTTTCGGGCATTGAACAGTGCGCAGGAAAAAAAAGAAAAAGAAAAAGAAAAAGAAAAAGAAAAAGAAAAAAAAGAAAAATAGGGAAAAATTAGGAAAAATTTTGGAAAATTTGGAAGAATATTTTGGGATGACTTGAGTAAAATTTTGAGCAAAAATAAATTATTTTCTCACATATTTTCTCGGTGCAAAGTTTGAAAAATCGGAATCGGACGTTTTCCGAATTTCATTTCGCATCGTTTTCAATCCGGATTCCGTTTAATTCTTTCCCGCCATCGAAATAGGTTTCGCTTTTGTGCTCAAACCCTCAAATTTCGAGCATGAATTTTCTTCGCTGATATTTTCAAACGTAATTTCCAAATTTATTACGATCGCCGACTTTGCGAAAACCCTAGGTCATCAACTCGATTCCAAAACCCGGATTTTCCTCGCAACCCTTGTTCTAACTCGAGTAGAATTTTCGGCAAAACTCTTTGAAGTGGTTTTCATGGCTTTTGTGGTTCTTTTCGATCTCTCGGTGTTTAGTTGAATTCTAACTGAATTCAATTGATCTCTCGCACGTACGGGTAGCGTCTCGAAGAAACCGGCATCGACACCGCCGAAGATCCCACCCTCAAGTGTGCGAGCAAGGCAAGTCTTCACACCCTTTGAACATATTGATCCCTTTTGCGAAATGATGTTATTTTAAACTCTAAACATGCATGCTTTACCGGATTGCCTATACTTGTTATGCCATACCTTGCTATTGTTTACCTTTAGAATTACTCCTTGTAACTCGCGATGTGATACAAATAACCGAAGCATAACTCGGTAAACCGCTTAGCCCCGCTAAACTTAGACCATGCATACTCATGACTTTATGAAAAAGCTTTGTGCTTGGGCAACTACCTTAGGGAGGTAGTTGAGCTTCGGCATGTGGAGACATGAGCGCCACATGGCCCCGATGAACTAAGTTTGATGAAAATTGAAAGTACTATACAAATGTTTTAGACTCGGGGCGGCCGGATGATTTGGGTGGATTCCGGAAAAGGCAAGTGCCGACCCTGGTCAATTAAGGACCGAGCCATGAGATAGCCGGAAACGAGCCAGTACAACCGTACTTCTCGAATGGGTATAGACCTAGCTGACTAGGTAGCCGAGCGGAGGCAGTATCCTTGCATAGATGGTTCTCTATGATGTGGTTATGGGATGAGAATGAGGCTGCGGCCTTTGTTATAAATGGTGAAATTAAACTACGTTAATTAAACTTAAAGATTGGAAATGTCTTCCCTTACCCCGGTGCGCTGAACTCCTCTCACCGCTAGAAAAGGACGGCTAGAGTGCATGAGGGCTAAAGTTCATGGAGCGGGTACTGCCAAAGTGAGGTTATCGAAAGGCTTTGCCGTGACCGTCTCATGTGTTGAGGCGTAGGCTCATTTGTTGGGCTGTCGCGGAGTACGGTAAAGTGTACATCCACCGCAAGTGTGAATGAATCAATCTATTCGAATAGCCGTGCTCGCGGATATTGAGCATCGTGACAAGACTTTCGCTTGGCTAGATTTTAAACTTAAAACTGCTGGGATGGGTTTGCATGATGATTTTGTTCGCTGGTGGATCAACTTCTCGAGAATGCGAGAAGGGGTGGACTCCCGAAAAATCATGACGAACCGGAGACGGAAGCCATCCTTGGAATCACGATGGATGGTAGACAGAACCGTCGCCGGATTAATGAACCATGAAATTAAAACTTGATTTTGGCTAGTCGGTAGGCTTGTGAAAAGAATTGAAAACTGGCTTTACGCAAAAATAACCCTAGCCGTGTTCTTTGAATATCCCTATCATATGCATCAATTCGTGTTGACTTGCCGAGTACGGTTGGTACTCACCCTTGCTATACGCACAAACCTCCATGATGGAAATGAAGAGCCGTAAGACCCCTACGCGTACTACGCGGAGGGCGAAGGAACCGACGGCGCATATTAGACCTTAGTCCCGTCGTTGCTCGTGGCAATGGACAAGCCGCCTCTTTCCGCCGCCTTATCTAAACTCGTTTTTATGTTGTATTCGGACCATAAGGTCCTGTGGAATGAACAATGCCTTCGGGCCTATTTATGTAATAATGGTATTGTAAGACTATTCGTGCATGTGCACTTGATTATCCAAGATCGCATTCGTGGGTACCAACTACTTGATCCAGGAATGGTACTATGAACACGAAAGATTCCCGACTCAAAATCGGGGTCCACAGAGCCGGTATCGAGCCATGCGACCGTAGGCTAAGACCAAATGGCGCCCTACCCCTAACTAGATGGCTAAAGGGAAATATCCCTACAGTAGGAACAGTTTTAAACTATTATTTCCGAAAATGCAAATATATCTTTTCTACATCCGTATTTCTTTATACCAAAGGATTATGATAGCTCCCTCTCGCTAACCCTAAATTGCCCGTAAAAGCGATGTCAAACCACGACGGAACCGGGAAGTCACTAACCCGCGAGACGAGGGGTTCGTGGTACAACTTCGCCTCTACTATGGTGCTTGAGATACCCGGAACCGCCCACTTATCACACCAAGAGACATGGCTCCGAGATGTATCCAGCTGGGAGGCAGCCGTGTCCATAGAAGCCCGCATGGGGAGTGAGACATCCTACGCTTCCACACTCGCTACCACCGGGACCTAGCGAAGCGGCTATTCAGATGCCGCTCGCGAGGCCTTCCTTCGCCTTAATGCGGAACACCGTGCCGAACTCACAATGACAGAGTTCGTGCATCACCCTTACCGCGAAGAGGGCAACCCGGCCCGCACCGTGGAGGCTACCCCCGCTGCTTACAACCCGATGGTCACGCGTTTATCGCGTTGGGCGGAGACAGCAGACGACTGTTACGAGGAGGCCCTGCTCGAGATCAACGATCAGCAGTCACGCCTCAATGATCTGGTCGCCAGCCACCAAGGCTGTGGAGACCAGATAAGCATGCCGCGACACACTGCAGCAGCCAATGGTGCTCGATGAGCAACTCTCGACCGCTACATGGCCCGAGGGAGGCTCTAGTAGAGCTGGAAGAGCAGCTCAGAAAAGCAAGCAAGCAGATCAACCGGCTAGAGGAACAACCGCACACTCATCCCGTCTACGCCGCAGTACTTCCACCGAGCCCGTACCATCACATCCCGCCCCCGTGCCCGACCACTATTACCATATAACTCCAGCAAGCTTTGATACTTTTCAAGCTATGATGGAGCAAGCTTTCATGTTGAGCACAGAGCCTGCACCATACCTGGTCGACCCCACTGCTGCCACCCCGAGCTCCGTACCAGTACCCTCCGAGCCGGGATCAGGAGAGGGTAACCCCATCCAGATCCACACCGACACGGAGTCCGAGGCGGAGCCCATGGAGATCAAATGGGAGTCTAGCGACACCGACTCAATGGAGGAGGAAGTTCCCCTCGTCGCTTGACTCACACGGAGGCCCCTCACCCGCCGATCGCTCGCAAGAGTACGTGGCCACCGAGTCGAAAGATTCGGCGTGACTCCGAGGCCGCCACCTCCGAGCCGTGGGGACTTCGGTTTGCTTCGGCGCACCACCCGCTTCCGGCGCCCGGCTCTTGCGGATGGTTGGATGACTAGGCGGAAGGACCTTCCCGACCCGCAAAGACTTCCTATTTACCCTTAATTAGTTGATCTAGCTGAACGATATAATTATTATTGCTATCTCGGCATGGAGGACTGTGTGTATACAGTCCATGTACCCCTTATGTAATATGATGAACCCGGGCATCGCCTTGCGATGTCTTAATTCGTATGCTATTTATTGTTTCACCTTGCTCGTTGAGTGAAGATCATTCGAAGGAACTTGAAGAAAAATTTCCGTGAACCATAACCTAAACTAGATCGCTCTCTTAAATCATCTCTCTTCTTCGATGGCACATCGTCGCAGAGCCGCGGCAACCAACGAAAACCCGCCGGAACCCAACCCCTCCACCTCGGCGGAGGTCATGGCTATGCACTCCGCTACTCCAAGCGATCGCCAATAATCAAGGAGGTCGAGGAGGATCGAGTCTCGGGGAATTCATGAGAGCTAAGCCGCCCACTTTTTCCACGGCCGAAGAACCTATGGACGCCGAAGATTGGCTAAGAGTGATAGAAAAGAAGCTAACCCTCGTCGAGTCCGAGAAGCCGATAGAGTGGTCTTCGCTACTAACCGCTGGAGGGTCCCGCGAGTGACTGGTGGGACACCTACAAGGAGACACGAGCTGAAGACGCCGGCGAGCCAACATGGGAGGAATTCACGGCTGCGTTCCGTGAGAATTTCGTGCAGCTGCAGAATGAGGATGAAGAAGAACGAGTTCCGCAGATGCGTCAAGGGAACACCTCGCACAGGAGTATCCGAACAGTTTACCCAGCTTGCCCGTTACGCCACCGGCGACACGGCGACGAAGAAAAAAGATAGACAAATTCATTGAGGGACTAAATGACGAACCGAGGGGACCAATGATCGGGCAGATCACACCGCTTCCAAAGCCTCATCAACAAGGTCGTCCGACTTGAGCATGACCAAAAGGTGGTGGACAATAACCGCAAAGGAGGCTCGCTATGGCTCGCCCATTTCGTGGAACGCCACAACGCCCAAGGGAGCCACCCCGTCGGATGGAAGCCAAACGTCCCGGCAACTGGACGTCCTCTCGCTCCCGACCATGTCAACCGGTCAGCTACACCACAGCTTCGTACACCCACACCAACCCTAGCCGCTCCAGGAAGGAGGAATGTGAGCTGTTTCAACTGCGGAGAATTCGGGCATTACTCCAATAGCTGCCCAAAACCACGCAACACCCCCGTGCGCACCGGCGCCAATGCCACACCCGTCCGAGGAACCCCCACCCTCGCGGCAGACGAGGTCTGCTTCAGACCCCGCTACCCAACGAGGCCGCCACCGGGTTTCGACGTGGCCAAGTGAATCATGTGAGGGCAGAAGAAGCACAGGAGGACCAGAGCGTATTGATGGGTATGTTCTCTATCAACTCTACACCAGTTAAAGTTTTATTCGATTCTGGAGCCTCGCATTCATTCATATCTTCCCAAGTAAGCAAACAACACCACCTACACCAAGTAGCACTTAAGAGGCCTATGTTGGTACACTCGCCTGGGGGAGACATAACCGTACCCCATGCCTGCATTAACGTGCCCATACGGATTAGAGACGTGGTGTTTCTCTCAAACCTTATGGTGTTATCGCCCCAAACCATAGATGTCATACTCGGAATGGATTGGTTGACCAAAAATAATGGAATTATAGACTGCAGTCGAAGGGAAGTCACGGTATCCACCCCGTGGGGATCACCGATGAGCATAACTATGGATCAAAACCCAAGGTGTGTGAACAAGCTGCGGGAGTGTTCACCATGCTACCTCTAGGTGGAATGCCGTAGTACAAGAATACCCGGATGTGTTTCCCGAGGAATTACCCTAATGCCCCGGATCGCGACGTAGAGTTCATCATCGACTTAATGCCCGGCACGCCCCCATATCCAAGAGGCCCTATCGAATGCCGCCAATGAGTTGGAGGAACTCAAGAAACAAATAAAGGAACTACAAGAGAAGGGATTCGTTCGCCCCCTCTTCTCCCTGGGAGCTCCAGTGCTCTTCGTCAAGAAGAAGGATGGGAGCATGAGAATGTGTGTGGACTACCGATCGCTGAACGAAGTCACTATCAAGAACAAGTACCCGCTGCCCGGATCGATGACCTATTCGATCAACTTAAGGGTGCGCAGTGTTTCCAAGATTGATCTACGGTCGATATCATCAATTGAGAATTAGAGCCGGAGATATTCCTAAGACGGCATTCTCTACACGATACGGCTTATACGAGTTCACGTGATGTCCTTTGGATTGACCAATGCCCTGCGTACTTTATGAACCTAATGAACAAGGTGTTCATGGAGTACCGGACAAATTCGTAGTGGTGTTCATCGACGATATACTTATCTACTCCAAGAACGATGAGGAACACGCGAGCATCTACGACTAGTGCCGGAAAAGCTACGAGAGCACCGGCTGTATGCCAAGTTCAGCAAATGCGAGTTCGGCTCAAGGAAGTCGCTTTCTCGCCACGTGGTTTCAGCCGGAGGAGTAGCAGAGACCCCGCCAAGGTCGAAGCCGTTATGGAATGGAAGGCACCCAAGTCGGTAACGGAAGTTCGGAGTTTCTTGGGCTTGGCCGGTTATTACCGACGGTTTATCGAAGGGTTTTCCACCGTAGCCCGACCTATGACTCAACTCCGAAGAAGGAAAAGAAGTTTGAATGGAATGAAAAGTGCCAAAAAGCCTTCGACCAATTAAAAGAAAAGTTAACCACCGCTCCAATCTTGACCTTACCCGACAACCTAAGGACTTCGTGATGTACTTGTGATGCATCCCGCAAGGATTGGGAGGAGTATTGATGCAGGATGGAAAGGTCGTAGCGTATGCCTCTCGCATTACGACCCCACGAAGAGAATTACCCCACACATGACCTGGAATTAGCCGCGGTGGTACATGCATTGAAGATCCGGAGACACTATCTCGATCGGGAACCACCGTGATGTGTATACCGATCACAAGAGCTTGAAATATTTCTTTACTCACTGATCTCAACCTACGACGGGCGATGGTTGGAGTTGATCAAGGATTACGATCTAGGAATCCATTACCATCCCGGCAAGGCAAATGTAGTGGCCGATGCGCCGAGCCGCAAAGCCCAATGCAACCACATGGAATTGGGAGGTGTGGCTAATGAGCTCCAGGAAGAAATGGCTCGGCTCAATCGCACTGATTCCTCACGGAGAAGTGAACTCACCGAAAATCCAGCCCCTACCGAGAACTCAAATAGAGGAAGCCCAAAGAGGGAATGAGGAAATCCAGAAATTAAGGAACGTATGGCGGGGACGCGCTCGGGAGTTTTCGTAGATGACAAGGGAATCTTGTGGTACAAGAAGAGAATCGTGTGCCCGAACGAGGCGGTTTGAGGGGATTGATCTTAAAGGAAGCCCACGAATCGGCATATTCGTTACATCCCTAAGCACGAAAATGTACCAGGATTTAAAAGGAGAATACCGGTGGCCTAATATGAAGAGGGATGTAGCCGAATACGTAGCCGTGTGCGATGTGTGCCAAAGGGTGAAAGCCGAACATCAACGCCCACCGGCTTGCTGCAGCCACTCAAGATTCCAGAATGGAAATGGGACGAGATAGGCATGGATTTCATAGTAGGATTACCCAAGACTGCGACTGGTTACGATTCCATTTGGGTAATAGTAGATCGGCTCACCAAGACTGCCAGATTTATTCCTGTGAAAACTAACTACAACAGTGCCAAGCTAGCGGAATTATATATGAGTAGGATTGTGTGTCTCCACGGTGTACCAAAAAGGATTATATCGGATCGTGGTACCCAATTTACATCTCATTTTTGGAGCAAGGTCCACGAGGCACTCGGCAGTCACCTTGCCTTTAGTACCGCTTACCACCCGCAGACTGACGGGCAGACTGAGAGGACAAATCAAGTGCTAGAAGACATGCTGAGAGCCTGTGCGTTGGATTTCACCAAGGATTGGGAGAAATGTTTGCCGTACGCCGAGTTCTCCTACAACAATAGCTACCAAGCCAGTTTGAAGATGTCGCCAAACGAAGCTTTATTTGGTCGCCGATGTCGAACCCCACTAATGTGGTCAGAAACCGGTGAACGAACCGTATTCGGGCCTGACATAATCAAGGAGGCGGAGGAAAAGGTTCGCCGATCCGGACCGACTACAAGCGGCTCAATCACGACAAAAGAGCTACGCGGACACCCGTCGAAGAGAATTGGAATTTAAAGAAGGTGACTACGTGTATCTAAAAGTCTCACCACTACGGGAACTCGGAGATTCAAAGTCAAGGGAAACTCGCACCACGATACGTGGGCCCATTCTTGATAAGCGCTAGGAGAGGAGAAGTGGCTTACCAATTGAACCGCCCGAGAATCTCTCCGATGTCCACCCAGTGTTCCACGTATCGCAGCTGAAGAAATGTTTGCGGGTACCAGAAGAGCAAGCTCCTTTAGAAGCCATCCATGTCCACAGTGATCTTACCTACCCAACATCCAATCAAGATACTAGACGAGGCGGAAAAGAAGACACGGACCAAGTCATGGCGCATGTACAAGGTACAATGGAGCAATCACACGGAAGAAGAGGCTACCTGGGAGAGCGAAGAGTTCCCGAGGACGAATACCCACACCTACTCAAGCATGGTAAGAAATCTCGGGGACGAGATTTATTGTTAGGGGGTAGGTTTGTGACATCCTAAAAATCGGAGAATCAAAATCGGAACGTAAAAATCGGAACTTTCAAAAACCGTGGCCTATTGCTTCTTCTCGGGTTTGTCGCTTCTTATTTGCCAGCTCAGTTGCATAAATTGTTACGTGATCAATTCCCTTTTCGGAGTTTTTGGAGGTTTCGGAGTTGTCAAAACGGTGATGCGAAAGCCGCATCACGATTTTAAAAAGGAATCCGGGAAAAGTGTGGATTTGTGAAAACGCATTTCGAGTAATATAAAATAAAAATTTTGGTTGGGAGAAGATAAATTAAAACACAAAATAAATAATAAAATTCTCGGAGGCGTACTCGAAATTTGGGAAATTTTTGAAAATAAAATGGGTGAATTATGAAAATTTGGAAAAAGAAATTTAAATAAATATGAAAAATAATTATGGAAAATAAAAGTCAAGAAAAAGTTTAAAATATAATGCTAAAAATTATTTTTGGGATATTAGGATTTATTTTGGAATTTTTAGAAGGAAAGAAAATAGAAAATGAGAAAAGAAAATGGAAAATCGGGAAAAAAGTGAAAGTTCACCGTTCATTAGCCGCCAAGTGTTCGACGCCGTACCGGCCCGGCCGCGCGCGCCGCGCGTCGCCGGCCGTACGCGCCGCGCCCGCGCGCGCCACGCGCGCCCGCCGCGCGCGCCGCCGGACCCCCGCCGCGCCCGCGCCCGCAGCTCGCGCGCCCGTACCGGCCCCTTGCCCCCCCCCGCGCGCGCCACGCGCCACGCGGCACGCGCGCGCCGCGCCCAGCCGCCACGCGCCGCGCGAGCACCGCGCCGAGCCGACTCCGCGCGCGCCGCGCGCCGCACGCACCGCTGCGCGCCGCCCGTACGCCGCCTCCGCGCGCGCGCGCGCGCCACGCGGGCCGCCGCTCCGGCCCCTACCTCGCGCGCGCACGCCGCTCCGGACTCCCGCCCGCGCCGTGCGCCTCGCGCGCCGCGTCTCGCCCGCCGTCCGGCCCCCCGAGCTGCGCCGCGTGTCGCGCCGCGCCGCGCATGCCCGAGCCGTCCCCCTCTCCTCTCGCGCCCGCCGCGCCGCGCCTATAAAGGGCCGCGCCCGCGCGATTCCACCGCACCGCCACCGTGATCTCGCCGTTCCCGAGCGCCACCGCCAAAAGCCGCCGCCGTTTAGCCGTCGCCGCGCGCGCAAGCCGGTCCCCGAGCCCCTTGCTCCTCCCCGAGCGCCATCGCCGGTAAGCCCCGCCGCCGCCCTTTTCCCTTGTGCGCTAGCGCCGCCGCCGCCTCGTTTTTGGCCGAGCCCCGGTCGAACACCTTTCGGGCATTGAACAGGCGCAGGAAAAGAAAAAGAAAAAGAAAAAGAAAAAGAAAAAGAAAAAGAAAAAAAGAAAAATAGGGAAAAATTAGGAAAAATTTTGGAAAATTTGGAAGAATATTTTGGGATGACTTGAGTAAAATTTTGAGCAAAAATAAATTATTTTCTCACATATTTTCTCGGTGCAAAGTTTGAAAAATCGAATCGGACGTTTTCCGAATTTCATTTCGCATCGTTTTTCAATCCGGATTCCGTTTAATTCTTTCCCGCCATCGAAATAGGTTTCGCTTTTGTGCTCAAACCCTCAAATTTCGAGCATGAATTTTCTTCGCTGATATTTTCAAACGTAATTTCCAAATTTATTACGATCGCCGACTTTGCGAAAACCCTAGGTCATCAACTCGATTCCAAAACCCGGATTTTCCTCGCAACCCTTGTTCTAACTCGAGTAGAATTTTCGGCAAAACTCTTTGAAGTGGTTTTCATGGCTTTTGTGGTTCTTTTCGATCTCTCGGTGTTTAGTTGAATTCTAACTGAATTCAATTGATCTCTCGCACGTACGGGTAGCGTCTCGAAGAAACCGGCATCGACACCGCCGAAGATCCCACCCTCAAGTGTGCGAGCAAGGCAAGTCTTCACACCCTTTGAACATATTGATCCCTTTGCGAAATGATGTTATTTTAAACTCTAAACATGCATGCTTTACCGGATTGCCTATACTTGTTATGCCATACCTTGCTATTGTTTACCTTTAGAATTACTCCTTGTAACTCGCGATGTGATACAAATAACCGAAGCATAACTCGTAAACCGCTTAGCCCCGCTAAACTTAGACCATGCATACTCATGACTTTATGAAAAAGCTTTGTGCTTGGGCAACTACCTTAGGGGAGGTAGTTGAGCTTCGGCATGTGGAGACATGAGCGCCACATGGCCCCGATGAACTAAGTTTGATGAAAATTGAAAGTACTATACAAATGTTTTAGACTGGGGCCGGATGATTTGGGTGGATTCCGGAAAAGGCAAGTGCCGACCCTGGTCAATTAAGGACCGAGCCATGAGATAGCCGGAAACGAGCCGTACAACCGTACTTCTCGAATGGGTATAGACCTAGCCGACTAGGTAGCCGAGCGGAGGCGTATCCTTGCATAGATGGTTCTCTATGATGTGGTTATGGGATGAGAATGAGGCTGCGGCCTTTGTTATAAATGGTGAAATTAAACTACGTTAATTAAACTTAAAGATTGGAAATGTCTTCCCTTACCCCGGTGCGCCGAACTCCTCTCACCGCTAGAAAAGGACGGCTAGAGTGCATGAGGGCTAAAGTTCATGGAGCGGGTACGCCAAAGTGAGGTTATCGAAAGGCTTTGCCGTGACCGTCTCATGTGTTGAGGCGTAGGCTCATTTGTTGGGCTGTCGCGGAGTACGGGTAAAGTGTACATCCACCGCAGTGTGAATGAATCAATCTATTCGAATAGCCGTGCTCGCGGATATTGAGCATCGTGACAAGACTTTCGCTTGGCTAGATTTTAAACTTAAAACTGCTGGGATGGGTTTGCATGATGATTTTGTTCGCGGTGGATCAACTTCTCGAGAATGCGAGAAGGGGTGGACTCCCGAAAAATCATGACGAACCGGAGACGGAAGCCATCCTTGGAATCACGATGGATGGTAGACGAACCGTCGCCGGATTAATGAACCATGAAATTAAAACTTGATTTTGGCTAGTCGGTAGGCTTGTGAAAAGAATTGAAAACGGCTTTACGCAAAAATAACCCTAGCCGTGTTCTTTGAATATCCCTATCATATGCATCAATTCTGTGTTGACTTGCCGAGTACGGTTGGTACTCACCCTTGCTATACGCACAAACCTCCAATGATGGAAATGAAGAGCCAGAAGACCCCTACGCGTACTACGCGGAGGGCGAAGGAACTGACGGCGCATATTAGACCTTAGTCCCGGTCGTTGCCTGTGGCAATGGACAAGCCGCTGCCTCTTTCCGCTGCCTTATCTAAACTCTGTTTTTATGTTGTATTCGGACCATAAGGTCCTGTGGAATGAACAATGCCTTCGGGCCTATTTATGTAATAATGGTATTGTAAGACTATTCGTGCATGTGCACTTGATTATCCAGTACTGCATTCGTGGGTACCAACTACTTGATCCAGGGAATGGTACTATGAACACGAAAGATTCCCGACTCAAAATCGGGGGTCCACGTTGCTAACACGGCGACACTGATTCTCTTATCGCTGTTCCATCATGGGCTCGAGACTAGTTCGTTGGATGCCGTCGAGGTCTTCGACAAACTCAGGAGGGCCCCAAATCAATACCTGGCCAACATCTCAGAGGCGGCCATCATGGGTGTAGGCTTTGCCCTGGCACAGGCCAAGTCACTCTATCCCCGGATAGACGTTGACTTAGTCAGGGAGGGCTTTGCTGACGGCACTTCGGATGAGCAGGCCTTGGAGTTGATCAATGAGGTGCCGGAGTCGGCCAAGAAAGTAGCCGCTGATGTAGTTAACAATTTTCGGTCTTGATTATTTTGCAGACATTTGTATGTAACTTTCTGATGTGGATTTGTATATATTCAGCTTATTTATGTTAATGCCTTGATCCGAGTCTTTATGTAAAATTTCTTCAGTAATTTTCGTCCGACTGTCACCAAGCCTAAGCTTGATTAGGTCATCTAAAAATTCTCAGTCCTTATCCATTGAACTCGAATCAAGGAACATTAAACAATGATAAACCAAATATACACAAGTTGCCGAAGAAAACCATTCTTTATTGACACGTATGCAGCCCCCGACTGTCAACTCAAGAAGTCATCTTGCTTGGGGTTGGCAGTCGAGAATAACATGAAACTTAAGGCAATTTAAGCGTAGTATCGTGGAAGATGTTCGATGTTCCAGGAGTTCTCCACCATGGATCCGTCTTCACGCTTTAGTCGATATGCTCCGGGCCGAGTCACCTCAGCAATTATATATGGCCCTTCCCATAGTGGAGATAATTTGTGACGGTCCTTGGTGGTCTGGATTTTGCGTAGAACCAAATCGCCGACAATGAAAGCTTGCGCCCGAACATTGCGACTATGGTATCGTCTAAGTCTTTGAAGATATCTTGCCGACTGGATCAGGGCTGCCTCTCGGGCCTCTTCCAGTCGGGTCAAATCGTCCACTCGGTCTTGATCGTAGTGCTCGTCGTTGAAGCTGTGGACTCGAAGAGATTCATACTCCATTTCGTTCGGCAACATGGCTTCTGCCCCATAAACCAGAAAGAAAGGAGTTTGGCCGATGGCCCGACTGGGCATAGTCCGTAGAGACCATAGAACCGAGGGAAGCTCTTGAACCCATTTGCCAGCATAAGGATTTAGCCGGTCAAAGACTCGGGCCTTGATGCCTTGAAGAACCATGCCATTGGCACGCTCAACCTGTCCATTGCTTTTGGGGTGCGCGACTGATGCATAGCAGATTTTGATGCCGAAGTCTTCACAAAATTCCTTGAAAATGCCTCCAGTGAATTGGGTCCCATTGTCGGTTATAATTCTGTTTGGGACGCCAAACCGATGCACGATGTTGAGGATGAAGTCTCGTCCCTTGTCGGCGGTGATCGTAGCAACCGGCTTAGCCTCGATCCACTTGGAAAACTTGTCAATTGCGACGAACAGGTGAGTGAATCCTCCAGGAGCCTTTTTGAAAGGACCGACCATATCTAAGCCCCATACCGCAAACGGCCAAGATAATGGAATTGTTTGTAGCTCTTGGGCTGGGACATGGCTCTGCCGAGCGAAGAACTGGCAACCTTCACACGTTCAGACCACTTTGTCAGTGTCGGAGACCGCCGAAAGCCAGAAAAAACCTTGTCTGTAGGCTTTGCCCACCAAGGTGTGTGCCGCCGCGTGACTTCCACATATACCCGAGTGGATATCTTGAAGTAGTTGCCGTCCTTCCTCGGGCGTGATGCATCTCATTAGGACTCCGAGAAAGGCTCTTCTTGTATAAATCAGAGTCGACCATGACATAAGCTTGACAACAGCGTCAGACTCGTTCGGCCTCATCCAGGTCTTCCGGCAGCTCTTGCTGAGTTAAAAATTTGATGAGTGGTGTCCTCCAGTCGGCGTCAAGCATGGCAACTTGGTTTGCAGCTTGTTCGTTGGGACTTGGTTTTGCTGCAACAGTCGGCTCATAGAGATGCTCTACGAAAACGTCTGTTGGAGTAGCTTCTCGCTTGGACCCGAACTGTGCCAACTCGTCGGCTGCCTTGTTGTTGTGTCTCAGGACATGGGATAGCTCTAGTCCGTCAAACTTGTCTTCAAGTTTGCGAACTTCTTGCCGATAGGCTTCCATGGTGTCGTTCAAACAGGACTAGTCTTTCATCACTTGGTTGACGACCAGCTGGGAATCCCCTTTCACAACCAACCGTCGTATTTCGAGTGAAACAACAAGACGTAGGCCGTGCAGCAGGGCTTCATACTCGGCAACGTTGTGTGAGGCGGAGAAGTGAAGGTGGAGAACATATCTTAGCCTTTCCCCGGTCGGGGAGATCAGCACGACTCCTGCTCCCAAGCCAGTGATCCTCTTGGATCCGTCAAAGTGCATGGTCCAGTATTGTAAGTCTTCTCGAGGTACATCTTCTTGATGCCTGGTCCACTTGGCCAGGAAATCTGCCAGGGCTTGTGACTTTACAGACGTCCTCGCCTTGAAAGTTAAGTCCAGCGGCATCAGTTCCAGGGCCCACTTTGCGATGTGTCCAGTCGCCTCCTAGTTATGGATGACATCGCCGAGTGGAAAAGAGGTAACGACGGTGACCGAGTGACCCTGAAAGTAGTGCGCCAATTTCCTCGTGGTTATCAGAACACCATATAGCAATTTTTGTACCCGAGGGTAGCAAATTTTGACTCCTGCCAGCACTTTGCTAACAAAGTAGATTGGCCTCTGAATCTTCTGGACTCGTCCTTCTTCTTCGCGCTCAACAACAAGAACCGTGCTGACCACTTGGTGAGTCGCTGAGACATACAATAGCAGGGGCTACTGAGGCTGAGGTGAGGCTAGGACGGGCGGCGTTGTGAGAAATTCTTTAAAATCTTCAAAGGCCTTGTGGGCTTCCGTAGTCCACTGGAAGTCGTCGGTTTTCTTCAGTAGCCTGAAGAAAGGCATGCCTCGTTCGTCGAGTCGGGAGATGAATCGGCTTAGCACCGCCATGCAGCCAGTGAGCTTCTGGACGTCTTTCTGGTTTCTCGGGGGCTTTATATTCAAGATGGCGTTGATATTCTCTAGGTTAGCTTTAATGCCGCGATGGGACACCATGAAGCCGAGCAGTTTGCCTGATGGCACGCCGAACGTGCACTTCTCCGGGTTCAACTTCATTCTAAAGGCCCGAATGTTTGCGAAGGTTTCTTCTAAGTCGACAATCAGGTCTTTCTTCTGCTTGGTCTTGATGATGACATCATCGACGTAAGCTTCCACGTTCTTCCCGATCTGCATCTAAAAGCATCTTTGGATCATGCGTTGGTATGTGGCTCCGGCATTCTTCAGGCCGAAGGGCATTGTGATGTAGCAGTAAGCTCCAAACGGTGTGATGAATGATGTTTTCAGGCAGTCGGATTCCTTCAAGCTGATCTGGTGATAGCCCGAGTAGCAGTCCAGAAAACTCAGAAGTTGGCAGCCGGCTGTTGAGTCCACGACTTGGTCGATGCGAGGTCCCCCGAATGGATCTTTGGGGCAGGCTTTGTTGAGGCTGGTGTAGTCAACGCACATGCGCCACTGCCCTGTCTTCTTCCGGACCAGGACCGGGTTAGCCAGCCAGTCGGGATGGAGGACTTCTTTGATAAAATCGGTGGCTAAGAGCTTTGTGAGTTCTTCCTTGATGGCATCTTTTCGATCCTGAGCAAAGCAGCATAATCATTGTTTGATAGGTTTCGCGTCATCTTTGACGTGTAAAGAGTGCTCGATCACCTCCCTAGGAATTCCATGCATATCAGATGGTTTCCAAACAAAATGTCTTTATTATTTTGGAGGAAGGTGACGAGCACGCTTTCCTATTTAGGATCTAGCTTAGCACCGATTACAGCGGTTTTGGAAGGATTCGATGGATCAAGAGAGATTTTCTTCGTTTTGGCGTCGCCTTGTCTCGACTTGGCTATTTTCTTCGCGGGGATTTCACCCTTTCCAGAAGTTGATGCAGCCAATCGGATTTCTTCCTGGCCACGCGATCTCTCACGAGATTGGGCCATGTCACAGCTTTCCTTGTCACAGGTAAAGGCTTGTTTGACGTCTTTGCGCAGGGTGATGATGCCGTTGGGGCCAGGCATCTTCATGCAGAGGTAGGTATAGTGCGGTATTGCCATGAACTTGGTGAGTGCAGACCTTCCGATGATTGCGTGGTAGGCCGTCTCGAAGTCGGCCACCTCGAAAGTGATGTTCTTCGTCCGGAAGTTCTCCCGAACTCCGAAGGTGACTGGAAGGTCAATGTGCCCAAGTGGCATGGATGACAGCCCCGGGATAACTCCATGGAAGGGGCTGAGCTTGCCTCCAACTCGGCTCTCGGGATTTGCGTCTCGTCCAGGGTCCTGGCAAACAGGATATTGAGGGCGTTGCCCCCATCGATGAGGACGCGCTTTAGCTTGATGTTCCGAACCATTGGGTCTAGTACCAGGGGATACCGCCCCAGGTGAATCACTCGGTCAGGGTGATCCGAGCGATCAAATGTGATGGCCACCTCCGACCACCGTAGATATTGTGGGACTTCGGGTTGTGCCGCGTTGACCTCACGGTCGGTTAGCTTTTGTTTCCTCTTGGACTCATAAGCTTGCGGCCCCCCGAAGATGTGATTCAGCTCGCCTACGGGGTCTTGAAAGGGCTCCGAATTTCCAGTCGGGTTATTCTTCTTGGTCCCCGATGGGCCGGCTTTGTCAGTCGGCTTCTTGCTAAGCTGTGTCGCATATTGCTCGGCGAATTGCTTGTAAATAAAGCAGTCCTTGGCCGCGTGCTTGCGGTTTGGATGATGCGTGCACTGAGCATTCATGATCGCGTTGTAGGCCGCGACTCGAGGATGGCGTTGGGAGTTGGACGTCGTGGCAACCAGGTCCTCAGGCCGGCGCTTGCGATCCTTCTTGCCCTGATTGTTGTTGCCATTATCCTTCTTAGGATGCCGACTTCCTCCCGACTGCTTGTCGTTCCTTTTGTCAGGCCGATCTTGGCGCGCCGCCTTGATTGTGTCATTGGACTTGGCATAGGAGTTCGCCGTCTCAAACATCTGCTTTACCATCTTCGGTGGCTTACGCCCAAACTTTTCGATCAACAGTTCATCACGGACTCCCTTCTGGAAGGCGGCGATGATGATGTCGTCAGTGATGTTGGGGATCTTGTTGCGCTTTTTCGAGAAGCGCCGGATGTAGTCCTTCAGCGACTTGTCTGGCTTCTGGATGACATTGTAGAGGTCGAAGTGGGTCCCAGGCCTTTCAAAGGTGCCCTGAAAGTTGGCGATGAAGTGGTCCCTCAGTTCGCTCCACGAGCCGATTGAGCCTCTTGGCAGGCTTGTGAGCCAGTTCCTAGCTGAGTTGGCGAGGGCAACAGGCAAGTAATTGGCCATGGCCTTGTTGTCTCCTGCTGCTGCACGGATGATCCCGTCGTACTTCTCGATTCCTGTCGGCTTAAAACAACTCGGCCAATGCACTCAGCGCAGGTCCCGAGTGAACGCAGGTACTCCATCGTCATTGCTGTCGGGCGATCTCCTTCGATCTTCACGGGAGCGTTGATCTCGTTCTTGATAGCGCCGGTCAAGGACTTCCCGCAGATCACTCGGCGGGGTCCTTGGTAGGCTGCTTCGGTAGTCGGAATTGTTGCTACGGCGGACCCGGTCGTGGACGGGTGGTCGTCCATGCCGCTTCTCACGGGAGTCGGCCGATTGCTCTTGATGCTTCTGTGTAGCCTCATGGCGGGGGTCTCTTGACCTAGTAGCCGTCCGATCTTGTTCGGGCCTCCTGTAATCCTTCGACCGTAGCGGCGAAAGTCGGCTTCTGTCGGGCGTTTCTGCCACGGACTCAGTCGGCCTCCGTGCTGAGGTGGAGGGAGAGCAGTTTTTTGTGGCCGCGACGATGGTCTTGATCTTGTCCAGGATGGGCGTTACCATAGCGGATGCCGTCTCGATAACAGTGTCGAGGAGGGTAAGGGCGGCAACGACGTTCTGTTGAGGCGTTTGGAAGATGTTGGTGTTGTCGACTCGCGTCTGAAGTATGGCCTCGCGAGCGGATCGTCCGGTCGCCCTCAGGTCTCGATTTCTCCTGTCAGCTTCCTCCTTGCGCCTATTCTCGTCTTCTGCCAGCTTGCGCTTCTGCTCAAGCCTGGCTTGTTCTTCCTCTGCGACCTTGCGTGGCATGGCTGAGTCGGTCTCAGCCACCTCAGCCATGAGAATGTCGAAGCACTTCGGCTCGTAGTCCTTGTCGCAGTCGGAGTCGTTGGCCTCGTCCGAGGGGATGCCGTAGAGATCGTCGAAGCCTGAAGAGCTGAGGTACTCATCGAGCTCCATAGATGAGCATGACCCGAACTGTTGGAGAATGACGGCGACTTCCCTTGAGCCTGGGTTGCTTGAATCTGGATCACTCTAGTCCGGGTTGTAGCTTGATGATGGGGGTTCCTCCGAGTGGGTCGATTTTGACTCAGAGGAGAGGAGTTTGCAGTAGGCCTCAGCGGCGTTTGGTAATCCAAACGGTGCCGAGAGGGTTTCTCCTCCCGAGTGGATTGATTCCGACGGGGAGGTCAGAAGGTGATTGTAGATCTCAGCGGCGTTCGGTAGTCCGAACGGCGTCGAGTGGATTCCTCCTTCTGAGTGGATGGACTCCATCTTGGAAGTCAGAACTGTGTCGTAGATCTCAGCGTTGTTCAGCAACCCGAACGGCGCCGAATGGATTCCTCTTTCCAAGTGGGCGGAACCCGACTCGGAAGTCAGAACCTTGTCGTAGATCTAGGCGTTGTTCGGTAGCGCGAACGGCGCCGAGCGGGTTCCCCCTCCCGACTGGTCCGAATTCGAGTCGGGGAAGGAGAGCTTGTTTAATCCTTTGGTGGCGAAGTCGTCGATGCCTGAAGAAGATCCCATCACGCTTGCCGACGAGATTGAAGAAGAAATCTTGATGCGCGGGCCCCTACCTAGCGCGCCAACTGTCAAAACTTGGTTTCGGCAATAGAAATTTGGGGGTGCAGTCAAGATCGCCAAGCTCGATGGGTTGAGTGGAAAACAAGGTTTAGACAGGTTCAGGCCCTCTCGTGAGGTAAAACCCTACTCCTGTTTCGGGGATTCGATCCGTCGAGTGTTTATTGATCTCAAGATCTGTTGCTCTTGCGTTGCATATGTCTGATCTCCTGAATCTAAAGCTGATAGCTCATATGTCTCATATCTCATATCCCTCAAGGGACGCCCCTTACCCCCCTTATATAGTCTTAAGGGGGGGCTTACAAGTCGGAAACACTATCTTACTCTAAGTCGGTTTCCTCAATCTTACCAAGTTATGACTATGAGTCGTTGCCTTATCTATTCGGCAACGTAACACCCAAGTCATAGCCGGTTTACATAATTAGCAAGCGTAACCTACCCCTATTACCAGTCGGATAAGCTTGCCATGTGGGTATCCGATTGCCATAATCTCCACAATGGGATTGGTGCAGTTTTGATGCAAAATGGTTTCCCCTTGGCTTATCTCAACATGGCTATTGGACCTAAGGCTGCTGCTCTCTCTACTTATGACAAAGAAGCATTGGCCATCTTAGAGGCTCTCAAGAAATGGAAACACTATTTGGTGGGCACTTCTCTCATCATCAGGACTGATCAAGCTAGCTTGAAGTACATTAATGAATAGAGAATCACTGAGGGGGTCCAGCACAAATTACTGATTGAACTCCTTAGCTCTGACTACAAGATTGAGTATAAAAAGTGTAAAGAAAACAAGGTTGCTGATGCTCTCTCCAAGATTTAGCAGGCCAATGCCCTCGGCACTACAGTTATTGTTTCCCAGTGGATCCATGAAGTGGTTGCTAGTTATCACAATGATCCTAAATGTCAAGAATTGAAATCTCACTTGCACATTGCTCCTCAGCCTTCATCACCTTACACTCTCAAAGGGGGTATTCTCAGATACAAAGATAGAATTGTAGTAGGGGCTGGTAACACTTTAAGGGATTAGCTCTTGAGTTCTTTTCATGATTTTGTGTTGGGTGGTCACTCAGGGGAGCAAGCCACTTACCAAAGAATGAAACATTTTTTTTATTTGCCTGGCATGAAGGCTGCAGTTGCTCAATTTGTTAAAATATGTCCTGTTTGCTAGAAGAACAAAACTGAACACAACCTACCTGCTAGTTTGTTGTAGCCCCTTCCCCTTCCTAACATGGCTTGGACTCATATCACAGTGGATTTTGTTGACCGCTTGCCAAAGTCTGAAGGAAAGGATGTAATTTGTGCAATTGTGGATAGGTTTTCCTAATATGCTAATTTTATTCCCCTCAGCCATCCATTTTCTGTGGATCAGGTCATTACTCAATTCCTAGAGCATTTCTACAAACTACATGGACTACCAACTATGATTGTGAGTGATAGGGACCGAATATTCACTAACAACATGTGGAAAGAATTTTTGAGAAAGCTGGGGTTAAATTACACTTCAGCAGTGCATATCATCCTCAAAGTGATGGCCAATCCAAAAGGGTCAATCGGTGTTTAGAAAATTACCTTCGTTGCATGACTGTCACTAGACCAAAGAAGTAGAAATCTTTGTTGCCTCATGCTGAGTGGTGGTATAATACAAACTTCCATACTTCCCTGGGCATGTCCCCATACCAAGCTCTCCATGGCATTAAACCACCCTTGTTGGCTGAAGCTTTTTTGCCTAATTCCTTGGTGGAGGGTGAACACAACAAGCAAGAAGCAAAGGCTGCAAGCTTGGAGACTATCAAGTCTAATCTTGTCAAAGCTCAAGCCTGAATGAAATATTTTGCCGATCAGCAGCGATAAGAACGTACCCTGGAGGTGGGAGACATGGTCTATCTCAAAATGCAACCATATCGACATAATTCTCTTGGTCTCCACTCTTCTCTGAAATTGCATTCCAAGTATTATGGGCCTTTCAATGTTTTGGAGCGCATTGGAATTGTTGCTTATAGGTTGTTGCTCTCGTCCACTTGTCAAATTCACCCTGTTTCCCATGTCAGTCAGCTCAAGAAGCATCTAGGTTCTCATGCCATTCCAGAGAAAGGTTTACCTCTGCTGGATGCTGATGGCCGCATTCTGTCTGCCCCTATGGCAATGCTCGATCGCCATTTGATTCCTCGCAACAATGAGTAAGTGGTGCAATGGAAAATGCATTGGGCTAACCTTCCAGAGTCGGCAGCTACTTGGAAGGATGCAACATTCATTTCTAAAGTTGTTCCTTCCTTTAACCCATGAGGACATGGGTCTTTGGGGGGGGGTTTGTGAGGAATTCAAAGTATTCGGAGTGACGAGATGTTCAGAGTTTCAATCTATTGCAGTAGCTATGGTTAAATCAACGGCTAGGATGGCAAAATACTGGTTCGTTTACAAAGATCGAAAGGCGAAGATCAACCTAGACACGCTGCATAGAGGCAAGTTGTCGTACTATAGACGTCAGCTTCGTTGTCAATTAGCGATGGTGTACTCCTTATAAGCCTCCTTATAAGCCTCGCGCAGCTGAAGTCCATCAATTTCATCGAATCTGAACCCTAAAAATCACCTTTCCCTTTATTCCTGTAGCCACATTTCCATTTTATCTAATATCCGATGATTTCCCCTGTTTTGTTGGAGTCCGATTTGGTTCGGGGTCTGACACGTCTCCACCAGTCCCTCGCCACCGCCGCCGTCTCCACCAGTCCCACCGCACATCCGTGACCACCGCCTCCACCAGATCCACCCCCTGCCGCGCCCATCCCTGGTCGCCGCACCTTCCCCAATGTGCACTGCCCAGTTGCTGCCGTGCTCTACCGACGCCCTCGACGAACACTACCGTGGCCCCCTTCTCGCTGTTGCCCTCCCCAATCTCCATCAACGCTGTCACCGCCATCCTCAACCGTAGTAGCTGCAGGCGAAGATGAAGGTGATGGCAGAGAAGTTCACTCGGCAGGAGGGGATGTCACCGAGCTTTATTCGGAGCCTGCGGTCTCCTAGCTGATTTGATGGCCCTGCGTCGCAGATTTGATGGAGAACAATGAAAGTGTAGGTATACTCTCTGATCTTCTGTCGGTAACTTTATTGTTTTTTCCTATTGAGATTAGACAAATATAATTTACAAGGTGAAATTATGCAATGTATCAGCAGTTTTTTTTATTTTGGTTAATTTAGTTTGTTGTGTAGATAGCAAGGCTAGGGGTTGTGGAGCTATGGATGAATCCAGCACTATAACCTGAACATTTGACCACTTATTAGTACATTTGCACAAAAATGAGAAGCATGTATAGCCACTTAAGTATGTATATGAGGTTCATAGCTCGAGCTAGCACCAGGTTAACCTTTACATGATAAACAATGACTAAAATATGTGTGTATGAACTCATCTGAATGGCGTTGTTAGCTATACTATCTAGCAGTTAAGCATTGCATCAGATTCCAATTTGTTGAACTTTGCGAGTTATCCTGTTTAAGCTGGTTGCCTGAGGGGGAGGGGGCAAAGAAGTTATTAGATTAGATATTTTTTTATTGTTCTCTGCACATGTCTTGTGTAGACTTAGAGCATGTTTAATAGTGGAGTAAGCACCAGCTCCAATTTATATCCACATCATTTAGAGTATCTCCAATTTGTTTACGAAACCATTTTTTTTGTGTGTGTGGGGATCACCTGGTTTGCTCCCTTTGGGCCATATTGCAATGACTGACATGCAGCAGTCCAAAAATCAACAGATATTGGGGCATTGGCCTAGGCGCTTGCGCTTGGCTGGCTCTCATGCTAGCATCCGCTTCCCTCTTCTCCAGCACACTCTCTTCCACATAGACGCAGGTTGGCTATTAGCCAGTTATTGTGTAGTGATGCTGAATCTATTCCTAGAAGTTGACAATGAATCCTTTTAGGCTGAGTTCGGTACTGACTTTCGCAACTTCTACTTCTTCATTTTCCATGCACACGTTTCCCAAACTACTAAACGGTGTACTTTTTTGCAAAAAAATTCTATAAGAAAGTTGCATTAAAAAATCATACTAATTTATTTTTCAAGTTTTTTTTAAACTAATACTTAGTTAATCGTGCGTTAATAAGTCCCTCCGTTTTATGTGTATGGGATTAGTTCCCACCACCTTTGCCGAACACAGCCTAAGTTGAAGTCTAAGCTGATTGCCATGTTCTTATTCTTTTGTTAGTTCAGTCCATGCACCGATGATGGTTTGATATGAATGCTTGATGGAGGGATAGAGCAGTAACATTTAGTCGCCTGAGATCAGCGCTACTTGAGAATGGAGTAACCATCCTATTATAACTGTACCCTGGTAATTTCTCCTGAAATTAGTTGGCTTCGCCAATTAGTATTGGTTTCTATTTGACAGCGGTACTGATCTATAGGCCCGAATAGAATTTCTCTGTCCTTGGATTTTCTACTTTTTTAACAAGAGATTTGTGTGGCCTATTAGGATTGAGGACTGGGTTTTTGAAGTTTCTTACTTATTTCGCTTAAATAAATTTATAAGTTATTGATGTCTGCTCACAATTTCCCAGCTAATAAACAGGGAATTCCTTCAAATTACTGTGGCCAAATGGTGACTGGTTGTTCAATTAAGTTCAAGCAGCAGTGATCTTTATGTGTTGTTTAAATACTTAAAAAATATTGCATATGCAGCAATATATAGATTGATTAGCAAATACAGTGATTGAATTAATATTGTTGACAAATTGTATGATTCCATATACAAGTCCCCATGAGTGAATGGTTTTCTTCTTTTCTGTATTTTAATTATATGAGACTGTGCTGCTAGATGTTATAAACCTATATGAAGGTCATAACATGCTGGTAATTTGTCAGTACTTCCCATATTACTTGGTTACATCAGATGATCCTTTTTTTGTGTTGATAGTGAGTATCAGGATTATGAAGGTAGTCTTTCGCAATTCTGAGAGAAGTTATGGACCTCCCTTTTTGAGTGAGAACCTACCGAGTGACATATGCAGTTTAGAAAAATGTACACGTGTGTTGGAATACCTTTTTTTCAAGTAAAATTAATACGAGAAATTGATTGATTCCAAATTATACACGACTCTTTTTTGCAAGGTGGTGTTTTGTAATGGCAGCACACAATGCTGGATTGCCGGTTTCTTAGGTTTTTATAGGGGTAACCGGGCAATTAAGATTTAGTCGCAATGCTAGATATGATAATTACCCCAATGTGAGATATTCTCAATTCAGTTTTTATGGGGATACTGGGCAATGAAGATTTAATCAGAGTGCTAGATATGATACCGTTCCCTATGTGAGATATTCTCAATTTGCAGTCTGTAAAGAACAGTTGCAGAAGTAATCATGAAATGAACTTTGATAACTATTCTTCATATAATTTACTAGCATAATTCTACTTATTTCTAATGCAATTATTAAATTCAGTTGATAATTGTTTATAATGGTCGATTCGCTCGGATACATAATTTGGTCGCTGTTCATTTCAGAATATTCCGACTATTGAGGCAGATCAAAGGCAGATTGAGTTTTGATCTAAGCAGTACAAGATCCTTGCGTGTATCATATGCTGACAACCCTGTTAGTTTAGCAGGATCATGTGGATGGTCAGGCCTTTGTCTTTCTTAATTGGATCAGATTGAAATATTCTAGGAATTTAAAGATTCCTGGACTGTTTCATGGAATATAATGGATAAAATGTTGGTATATGCACACAGTAGGCTCATATCTTATTCTGTTTGAGAATTCAAAATTTAGATTGCGCAGATGTATGCCAATGTATATACATGTTTGTAGTATGAAAGAATCTGACGTCCTACTTTGATCACACTATGACTCTTTAATCACTAAGGAAATTGGGCACATTACTTGACTGCGAGTTCGAGACACACATGAATTTGTAGATTAATTGATCAATCCTTTATGCTCAGGTTAAAAACTGATCTACTACCCTTAGATATGCATAATAGCATTTTTATGCAGTATTTCTGGCATTTTCTGCTTTACGCATGTGACAAATAAAGAATTCATTATACTAAACATCAATAGGTATTCGTGATTAATGTTGTCTCTTTACGTGATTTATTGAACTGGCTATCAATCTCCTTAACAGTACTTCTGCCACACGATTTTAGTTCCTCTATTTGAAAGCCTTTCTAGGTTTCATTATCAAAAGACATTATGTGTAGAATGTTTACTACTTGGTAGTGGAGAGTTTAATTCCTTCAGGTCAGAGATGTTGGAAGCTACTGCATAAGCTTACATAATCTTCTATGAATCATAAACTCGATTGAAATCTTGCTTATTTCTTTGCTGCGGTAAATCTCAACCTGATGTGTCGACTAATCAACAAATATTTTTGCCAGCGGCTCATATTGTCGTAAAGAAAACACTAATTGGATATCCTTTATTTGACTACTGGATATCAGATATCACTGTAAATCACTAGCACAGAACCTTCAATCCGTAACGGGCCCAAATATGTCTGGAACACTTGGGCCGTCAGAATGAAGTCATCTCAATCGGGCCGTCATTTATACCGTTGTAGATGTACTCGTATAGTCCCAATTACAAATAGCTCGTCAGCGATGAAACACATCTGTGACGAGTCCAACTGTAAGCCCGATTGAGATAACCTAGGATATCTCAATCGGGCCATAATATCGAGCCCGTCAAAGATGAGGACATCCGTGATGGGCTCAAAAATAAGGTCCAATTGAGATGAATTTATATCCCGTTACCAATGACTCATATCGGTGTCGAGCTGTCATTGACGTCCGTTAGAGATGTTTGTGCCCGTTAAAGATGTCGTTTAACTGCCCGATTGAGATATAGTTCGACACACTATAAATGCACTAGCAACCGCTGTCTGAATTCATCCCACTGTTCATTTTTTATGGGAGGTTGGAGGGGGCGAATTTTTGTTATTTTAAAAAAATAGGAATATATTAGAAGTAAATATAAAGGTTAATTCTTTTTTACAATTTAGAAGTATGATAACTAATGTTTTGTTAAATTTTATAGCAATAGATCGAAGTTGGATGAATGCGACAACTTTAATGACGTTATTGCAAGGAGTATAGAGATGACGTTTTAAGTTTTATGAACGTCGCGGAGGAGAATAGGAGAAGGAGAAATATCAAATACATGTGTTGTCCATGTAGAGATTGCAAGAATGAGATTTTGTTTAGCGGAGAGGAGGTACACTCTCACTTGATACAACGAGGATTCATGAAGGACTACACATATTGGGTGAAGCATGGAAAGACAGAATCGGATAATGGTGCAGCTGCAGATAGCATCGGTGTCGATAATCATGAAGATGAAGATGAGCGTGACATGTTTATTCCATCTTCATTGGACGGTGAAATGGTTGATGTGGATCCTGATATGCTGCAAGAGATGTTACGTGATGTTAAGGAGCAAGCTCACAACGAGAGAGATTCGTTGAATTTCAGCCGTTTGGTCAGTGACTCCGAGGCACCTCTATACGCCGGATGCAAGACAAAGCACACCAAATTATCAGCTACCTTGGACCTAATGAAGCTGAAGGCAAGTAGTGGATGGACAGACAAAAGTTTTATAGAACTTTTGAGAATATTGAAGGCCATCCTTCCTGAAGAGAACACATTGTCTGGAACGACATATGAAACAAAGCAGGTTTTGTGTCCCCTAGGGTTAGAGGTTCGTAGAATTCACGTTTGTCCAAACGATTGCATATTGTACCACAAGCAATATGTGGACCTAGAAGCTTGTCCTGTGTGTAAGGCTTTCCGATACAAGCGAAAGAAAAGTGCGGAGAGGGAAAGAAGTCAAAGCGGGGTGGTCCGACGAAGGTTGTATGGTATTTACCCATCATTGATCGTTTCAAGAGAATATTTGCCAACCCGAAGGAAACAAAATTAGTGCGGTGACATGCCGAAGAGAGAACAAACGACGGTTTGCTAAGGCACCCAGCGGATTCGATTCAATGGAGGAATATTGATCGAATGTACAAAGACTTTGCTGCCGACCCCAGAAACATGAGATATGTTTGTGTACGGATGGCATGAATCCTTTTGAAGATATGAGCAGTTCTTACAGCACTTGGCCCGTCCTTATTGCGAACTATAACCTCCCGCCATGGTTGTGCTTCAAAAGGAAATATATTATGTTATGCTTGTTAATCCAAGGTCCAAAACAACCGAGCAATGATATCGATGCATTCCTAGAGCCTGTTATTGATGATCTGAGATTCTTTGGAAAGAAGGCGTGGACACTTGGGATGCATATGGTCAGGAGAACTTCAAGCTACGAGTTCTACGGTTCTGCACCATTAATGACTATCCCGCACTGGGCAATCTTTCTGTACAAATCGTGAAAGGAAAGAAGGCCTGCTCCGACTGTATGGAACATACACGCAGCATGTGGCTGATGAAATCCAGAAAGATGGTTTACATGGGTCATAGGAGATGGCTCTCGCTACGTCACGCTTTTAGAAGAAAAAAGAAAATTTTCAACGATAGGAGAGAACTTGGAACTGCTCCCAAGGATCTGTCTGGAGAAGAGGTCCATAACATGGTCAAAGACATAACTAATGAGTTTAGTAAGAAAAGAAAACGTGGCAAGGAAAATGATAAAGCTATGTGGAAGAAGAAATCCATATATTTGCGGCTACCATACTGAAAAGACCTTGAGGTCCGGCATTGCATTGTTCTAATGCACGTAGAGAAGAACGTTTGCGACAGTTTGCTCTGCCCGCTTAATATGCCTGGAAAGACAAAGGACGGCTTGAATGCTCACCTAGATCTGCAGGAATTGAACATTTGCAGTGAGCTTTAGCCTGTTACGGATGAAAAGACAGGAAGAGTGTACCTCTCACCAGCTTGCCACACATTATCGAAGAATGAAAAGATCACAATACTGTCATGTCTGTCTGATATTAAGGTTTCTTCGGGCTATTCAGCAAGGCTAAATAAATACGTTAAATTGGAGGATCTAAAAGTGGTTGGAATGAAGTCTCATGATTGTCATTTGCTGATCACACAGATCTTACCAGTTGCTATCAGATGTATTCTACCACCCAAAGTGCGTCACACAATCCAACGTCTTCGTGCCTTCTTCAATGCAATCAGCCAGAGGATTATAGACCCCGAAGATCTAGATCAGATACAGGCTGATATTGTCAATACCCTGTGTCACTTGGAGATGTATTTTCCACTATCTTTCTTCGATATCATGGTTCATCTCCCTGTTCATCTAGTGAAGCAAACAAAAATATGTGGCCCAGCTTTTCTAAGGGAGATGTACCCGTTCGAGAGGTATATGAGATTTCTTAAGTCGTACGTTCGAAATAGAGCAAAACCAGAGGGGAGCATCATTGAAGGGGACATGACGGAGGAGGTTTTGAGTTCCGCATCGACTTTATGACCGAGACCGATCCTATCGGAGTTCCCGTCTCACCACGAAGGAAGGTTAGCGGCCTTGGCATAATAGGCGAAAAAAATTGTTCCCGATCAAGCTACCTATGCGAGCTCATTTATCGCGTGCTACAACATATGGCTGAAGTAACTCCATATTTTGAGGAGCATCTAGCGAAGTCCGACAGGACAACATGGGTCGATTAGACATGTGGATCAATAGAGAACATACTACTTGCTTCAATGAATGGTTCAAGAATTGTATCGCACGATCGACTGATGACCCAACTGAGATAATACGAAGGTTGGCAAGAGGTCCAAGCTAGGATGTTGACACATGACAATGGTATGATATCAATGGATACACATTCTACACCGGCACACAAGATAACAAAAGTACAGTGCAGAATAGTGGAGTTCGTATAGATGCATATCTGGATAAAGCTGGATCGAACACATATTATGGCCGCATAGAGCAGATTTGAGAGATGAACTACAAGAGCTTCAAAGTCCCTTTGTTTCGTTGCAGTTGGGTGAATATTCGAACTGGAGTTAAAGTTGACAAGGAAGGATTCACTTTAGTGGATCTGGCCAAGGTTGGATACACGAACGAATCATTCGTCTTAGCCAAGCAGGTCGAGCAGATTTTCTATATAAAAGACCCCGCAAACAAGAAGCTGCATGTTTTTAGGGATGGCAAACGAAGAATTGTTGGGGTTGACAACGTCGTCGATGAAGAAGAATACAACCAGAATCTTCATGTGAGACCTCAGATCGAACTTGACGATAATCCCGAAGACGAAGTGGCATACGCTCGCTCAGACCATTCGGAAGGCATATCCTTGTAAATAGAGTCTTTGTAGTAATATAATTTGTAAATTGATGAATGTGACGGAAATATTTTGTACCGGTGCCTTAATGAATGATCTGCATATCTGTTCTGAATATTATAATTCATCTGTTAATTATAATATTTTTTACAAATATAATCCCAAGTAGAAACTAATTTACTAAGACATATTTTAATTTTATATGTGTTTTTTTAAATTTAATGGCAAATTTACACTATATAAATAATTCATCTGTTAATTATAATAATTTTTAAAAATATAATGGTAATTGTAAACTAATTTAATAAGACATGTTTTAATTTATCATGGTTTTTTTAAAATTTAGTGCTAAATGAACACTATATTATTTATCTCGTTAATTATAATATTTTTTAAAAATATAATCCCAACCGTAAACTAATTTAATAAGGTATTCGATGCGGATGACACATATCCGTATTTGGCCTACTGTAATCGCTCGATGCAGATGATAGTCATTCGTATCAGACGTTGTTTTAATGCCGGATGCGGATGATTGTCATCCGTATCGGGCGTACTACAAGGGCCCGTCAAAGATGGCTCATCCGTATCGGGCCCTAATAGTGCGTCCGTCAGAGATGACGTTGACTAGGGTTACTTGGTCAATCCCGTAGATCCAGATCCATTCGCGCCTCCTCTCAGATCCACGTCGCCGTTTGCTCTCCTCGCCTCCACGGCGACCCTGAGCCCGACCGTCTCCTCGCCTCCACGCTGCCATCTCCTCTCAGATCCACGCGCGTCATCGCCGCCGCCTCCTCTCCTCCTCCCCACCACGCCGCCACCTCCTCTCTTTCTTCCCCTCCGCGCCGCCGCCTCTCATATCCACGCGTGCCATCGCCGTCACCACCTTCTCTCCTCCACGCCGCCGCCTCCTCTCATCCTCTCCTCCACACCACCGCATCCTCTTCTCTCCTCCACGTCGCCGCGTCCTCTCATCCTCTCCTCCACGCCACCTCCTCCTCTCCTCCTCCCCTCCACGCCAGCCGCCTCCCCGTCGACCCCGAGCCCGGACGCCTCCTCGCCGAGCCGAGCCCGGATGCCTCCTCGTTGAGCCGAGCCCAGATGCCTGACGCCTCCTCCACACCGGTTAGTACACACGCCTCCTCCTCCACGCCGCCTTCCTCCTCGCAGGCCGCCTCCTCCTCCATTGCTCTTCCATTGCTCATCGGTTAGTTGATCTTTCATTGCTCTTTTGTTGCTCTTATGGATGCTCAAGATGATTTACATACATATATTCTTGATGCTTGTGATGATACGGTTAGATTTATCATGCTTGGATGATTGTTAACTTTATGGAAAATTTATGCTTGGATTGGATGCTTGGAAAATTAATCTGTGCCCTATGTTAGTTGTCTAGATCAATTAGATAATTGACAATATTAGTAGTAATTTTGGTTACAAATTTTGTCCAACCATCCCATCCTTGGATCCTATTATTGGAACCAAACCCATGAGGTCTTGCATCAAGTTTTGTGCTGTAGATGTCTGTCATTTCCTTGATATTGATAGACTTAGTTTCTATAAGTTTTGATGCTTGTGTTGTAGATGCTTGTGATGGGATGAATTAATTTAGCTTTTTTTTCTTGGTCTAGATTTACTGCTATGATACTTGAATGATATGGCTGCTATACTGCTATTTTGCTATACTGCTATGATGCTTGAATGATATGGGTGAATGATAAGACTGCTATGATACTCTTGGCCCTAACTTGCTGTTCCTTTCCTCACCTTTCTTCTCTCCACTCTTCTTCCTGGCCAGTGATAAATGCTCAACATTAGACCATGAGAACAGACCATCTACACTTGTTCTTTTTTGGGGGCAGTACAATGGATCTGTTAATATTACATTAATTTGGGCTTTTTTACTACACTTGTTCTTTTCAAGTGTTGTTCCTTTCCTCACCTTTCTTCTATTCACTCCTCTGGATTCTTCTCTCCTTTTCCTGGCCAATGATGAATGCTCAAGAACAAACCATAAGAACGGACCATCGACACTTGTTCTTTTTTTTGACACTACAAGTTCTCTTTTTTGTTTCTACAAATGTTTTTTAGCAAAAATATAACCATCTACACTTGTTATTTTGATTTTGGGAACTACACTTGTTTTTTATAAAAACAGAACATCTACACTTATTATTTTGTTTTTGGGGCACTATACTTCCTCTTTTCTTTTGCAGAAAAAAAGGCCAAGTTGATCCATTCAGATATATATTTATCATAGCCACAACCAAATTGATCCATTCACATATATATTCTACACTTGTTATTTTGTTTTTGGGAACTATACTTGTTTTTTATAAGAACAGACCATCTACACTTGTTCTTTTTTGGGGGCACTACACTTGTTCTTTTTTTGTAAGAACAGACTATCTACACTTGTTTTTTTGGATGGCACTACACTTGTTTTTTATAAGAACAGACTATCTACACTTGTTCTTTTTTTATCTACACTTGTTCTTTTTCTTGGATGGCACTACACTTGTTTTTTTTATAAGAACAGACTATTTACACTTGTTTTTTTGATCTACACTTGTTCTTTTTATTATCTACACTTGCAAATGATTGTAATTGATGCACAATTTCTTAGCAAAACTGAGGCCACATCTAATACTTTCACCTTCCAATAGTTTAGTAATATGTAAAAGTTTAGTAATGTTATGTTTCTTCGATAGAAAATGTCGACGACTACAAGTGGGACCACAGCGAGCCGGGCTCCAAGGTCCCAGAATAAGATCCCTAAGGAAGGGTATAGAATAACGGAGGTGGACGAACAGAGATTTTCTACGGCCCCAGAGAAAGTCCTCAAAAAATTCACAACAATCTGTGGAATCTTAGGGAGGCGAAACTTCACAATTTTGGCGGACCACATCGATCGAGTCCCACAGGAAGAAAAAGATGCCTGGAGAGAGTTCAAGGAATGCTTTGAGTACCCAGAAGAGGCCGAGGAAAGACTGAAGCGGCGGGCTATGCGCAAGATGGGCAACTTGTGAAAAAATTTCAAGACCACACTCGTCACCGACTACGTCCTCAATCCATCCCAGCCAGAACCATTTAAAAAGTACCCATTCATCACCCAGCCGTGTGGGACGAGTTTCATGCCGCCAAATCAACCCCGAGTCTCGGGCAAAAGCGAGGCCTATAGGGCGTTGCGGTGCAAAAACCTTCACCCGCACCGGCTTGGCACGGGAGGATACGCCGGGAAGCAGCAGGAATGGCAGAGGGAGGATCAAGTTGCCGCGGAATCTAACACCTCGCCTATTCTTGATGATATCTCGACTACCCGAACAAGGAACTGGGTAAGGGCAAGGGCGAAGAAGAATAGTGATGGAACACTAACGTTCCCAAACACCGAAGATCAAGCGGTGTACGATAAACTTGTAAGTTTAACACATAAAACATCTTTCAATAGGTTGTATCGTCCTCTACATTTAATTAATCCTATCTGTATGACAGGTCCAGCTGACTGCTGAGAGACATTCCTCCTCCGAGGTCTGCTTACAAAGGCGCGAGGATGACATCCTCATAAAAGCCTTAGGAAATGAAGAACATCGTGAACGGACAAGGGGCATTGGCTCTGCTGTCCCATGGAAGTATGGGTTTCCCCAATTTGCTTGGCAGTACAGGAAGCACAAGCTATCAAAGATGGAGAAACAAGCACGTCTTAAGGAGCAACTTCGGGAGGAGCTTAGAGTCGAGCTCGCTGAAGAATTCAATGAGAAACTGGCACGAGTAGAGGCTCGGGTGGAGACATATGAGAAGTTCATCGCCGAAGCTCCGGCCGCTGCAGCTCCCAGAGTTGAAGTGAGCCCCACGCAAAGGCGTAGCAGCTACGTATCAACTGAGGCGGGAGCAGAACAAGCACCAATCCCTGCCGCGGTGGACCACATAACGGTAACAAAATTCAACAAATGTATATTTTATATTAGCACCAAAGTACACCTTAGTAGTAATGACACATATAATTCTATTGCAGGAACCCACATCGTGCACCCTAGTCGTTATGGTGACCCAATTATTTGCAATTCCGGCTGCAGAGGGTCTTGCATTCAAGCCTACCCCGAAACCCGGTTCATGGGCGCACTGCTAGCCGGACATGCAAAAGTCCAAGTGGACTTAGTGAAGCCCGATTGGGTGGGCTTCACTCTCCAAGACCCACCGAATGATGAGGTTCGACCCTTGAGCCGCATGTGGACCTTTATCCAATGGCCCAAGCAGAACATTCAGATCAATGTAACTCCTAGGCCAGCACCAAATTCTCGTCCGGTACCGTCGCGTGCACATACTGATTTTGTAGTTGCCCCTCAAGCCAGATAACATGAACTTGTAGTTGCCTTTCAAGCCAGAGAACTTGTAGTTGCCCCTCCTGCCGTTGAAGAAGATCTCCAATTACAATATGATACAGATTTTGGAGACGACGGTATGGAGGTGGACAGCAGGCCGCACCAACCCCCTCCTACCAAAAAGTTGAAGAAGGCGAGATCTTCTCCACCTGATATCGGCAGAAAGGGGAAAGGAGTAGGCAAGGTGCAAGGGGCCAAGAAAAAGCTTGATCTTGGCAAGGCGTCATCAGCTCCGAATACTTTCATGTTAGGCATGCCATTGGTCGAAGACGACACCTTATCAAGGATGGGGCCTGCATGCAAGGAGTTGCACGGGTACTACATGGAGAGGACCAACACAAAGAGGAAGCATAGAGATACCTCCATGTTGGGCTACCACGATAGTCAGCCGTTCCTCAGCCCTGCTAGCTTCATGGCCGTAGACTTTCAAGATCTATGGGACCTCTACAGGGTGCGAGCGGTTGACACCAACCTTCTTAAGTGCTACTCTTTGTAAGTATTTGTGGATACGAGATATGATAATAACTGTCCATATCTGACGCTAACCCGAACTTTGGTCTTGCTTGTAGGTTTACCTCGAAGCAGGTCCAAAAAAATCACCCTTTGTTGCCTTTCTCGATCCATCTATCGTCAACGAGACAAATATGCAAAACGATCGAGCTGGCATGGTGGAATATATCAAGGACTACTTGTATGCCCGTCAAGACAAGGACTTCCTTATGTGTGCCTACAATCAACAGTAAGCGTGTACCCTACTTAGAATCAAATGCGCGACTCGTATAGCTCTAGTATTTACCTTGCAATTTAATAATGTCGCAGGGGTCATTGGATTCTTCTGGTAATAACGCCGAAGTGGAGTTTGGTACACTACCTTAACTCCAATATCATGCCAAAAATATACAACTGGTCCGGCATCGAAGCTGTCTTGAACGAGGCATGGGACCTATACGTGGCAAAAGGTGGGAGACATAAGGATGGGCATCCCAAACTCGATCACAAAAAAGACTTCCCAATTAAACAACAAGTGGGTCACCAGTGTGGGTTTCACGTCTGCCATAACATGTGAATCCTAGCAGACAAGGTGACATTGCCTGACCTTGAGGTGTGTTTACAATTGTTAATATACATAGGACGACAACTTTCCAAGTATGTGGACTAACTTAAGCCTCACATACAGGTTAAACTATCAAACATTCCGGATAACAACTTTGATATCATTAGAGAGGAGATAGCACAATTCATACTAGATGATATATTGTCTCCGAAAGGAATGTTTAGAGTAAGATCCTAGGTAGCTCGATCGACGCAGAATGGTAGAACATTTGCAATGACAGTGCGACAAACATTTGATTTTTGTAAATATTCTTTGTAATACAATTCTGCACGTTGTTTCTGTATATATTTGCTTTTTTATAATACATTTTTGCAGGTTTTGATGCATCTATAACTAAATTATTTCACTCAATGATGAATTGGAGCCGTTCAGACATGTTGCAAATTGCAACATCCAAAACACGGTTCAAATTATTTAGGTGTGTTGTAGTCTGGATGGCTTTCGAAGATATCCGCATCAAACCTTGTGTCACAGGGCACAGTGGATATCTTTTGGAAGCCACCTAAGCTACCACAACACCTCATACTATTACATATATAGTCTAGTTGTTCTGAGAGCAAAAAGTAAAGACCATTTTGGAACTACACTTCTTTTTTTGGAATTAGACTTGTTTCTTTTTGGAACAAAACAAACAATCTACACTTGTCTTTTTTTAAGCAGTACACTTGTTCCTTTTTTCGGTTCTTACACATGTTCTTTTTTGTAATAAATAAATAGCCATATATACTTGACTTTTTTTTTCTGTTTTTGGGGTTAGTACACTTGTTATTTTGCTGTGGCTATGGCTGTGGAATATATGTGATGAATATATATGTGAATGGATATGGCTGTGGCTGTGATGAATATATATGTGAATGGATATGAATATGGCTGTGGCTGTGGCTGTGATGAATGTATATGTGAATGGATCAACATGGCTGTGGCTGTGATGAATGGCTGGGGCTGGGCTTGGCTGTGATGATATCTGTCCATTTTTTGCAGCGGGCATGGCTAGCAAAGGCCTGAGGCTAGCCAAAAAATAAATTTTATTTTTTGATAATAAACTCATCCCTGACGGTCATTGTGGAAAAGCCCGATAGAGACAGGACATCCGTAACGGTCTCAACCTAAAAGCCCGATAGAGATAGATAGGACATCCGTGACGGGCTACTTAAGCCCGTTAGAGATATGTCATCCGTGACGGACAAAAAACCGGGACATTATTTGACCTCGTGTTTGCTCAACCCTATCGGTGACGGCCCGGTAACCACGGCCCGTTAGAGATGAGTTGTCATCTGTGACGGGCTTATAAAAAGGCCCGATTGAGATGTGTCATCCGTGATGGGCGTTCAACCCCACTGGTTTGACTTTCAAACTCATCTGTGACGGGCATTTTTATGGCCCGATTGAGATAATGTGCATCCGTGATGGCCGTGTGCCCGTTAGAAATATTTTCTCACATCAGTGACTTTTTCACAGTGACGGGAGGCCAACCCGATAGAGATGAGGGTTAATGCCCGTTAGAGATAGCCGGTGTCGGCGTAGTGAATCAAACGAAGGTCACTAGGGCTTCAGTGTCTAGAGAACTTGTCAAACGTGACGACTTACATGTTTTCAGATGAAGAGTTTAGTGCCCAATTGGATAGAGAGCTGAATGGAATGCTATAAATGGTCAAATCCAATGATATGTTTAGATGTACATATGTTACCCTTAAATTCAATAGCTATGTTACGAATAACTAAACTATACATTGTGGTCTACTTCCTCATATTTTGTTGGATGACAATTGGGCTTGAAATATAGTATTTGTACTCAATTTTTTGTTGTATGTGACCTGAATAAAATATCACTACTAAAAACGATTTGTCATGGCATCACTCTTTTATTTTTAATAGTGGACTAATGAAACAAACGCTTGTAAAAATGTATTGGCAGATATTGGGTCACGAGCTGTCAACGAAAACCAATTTTCGCTGGTGATAGATAAAGAGTACCGCTTGCAAAAAATTTTTTACGGTATTAAAAGGTCCCACTATCCTCCAAACCGCGTCCCCTCGGCTCCCTCGCCTTGCCTCTACCCCTTCGCCACCCTTCATCTCTCCTCTCCTCTCTCTGTCTTTCTCACACTCTCACTTTGGCCCTCCTTCCACCCTCCTTCCTTTGGCCCGCCCTTTTGAGACATGTCACCATAAAGGTGTGTCATATTGTTGTCATGTATCACCCTCCTTCTTTCGGCCCTTTTGAGACACACTGCCATCAAGATATGTCGTATCGTTGTCATGTACCTGTTGGTGGATCTGGCTGGCCGGAGCGAACGGCGCACGAGACGACGACGAGAAGGCATGGGATGGCACACGGAAAGGCGACGCCGGCCCTCGTTATGACGTTGGATAGGGTTGTGGCTTGGTGGCGGCAGTGATGACCTTGACCACGAGCAGACATCCATATCCGAGCGGCGGTGGGCAAAGGAACGCCAGATTCAGTGGCCATCGACCGCCCATGCCTTCCCTCATGAGCGCGGATTCCTGGAAATGTCTCGAACGCCCACCTTGGCGGCTCTCGAAAGGGCGTCTTCCATCACTTCGGTGACGCCGCCATCGATGGCGTCGACTTCTTCATCGACCAGGGCGCACTCGACCACTACGACGAGCTCGCCAGGAGGCTCCATGGCTACAACAAGCTCTACTACGGTGGCTGGAAGGGTGGTGGCAAGGGACGACGATGACACGAGGACTGCATGTGATTTGCGATTTGGAGTACTGCCACTGGGGATATTGCTGTTTTGGATCCTATTTTTTTCCTCCTAAAAATATTTTTTCCAGCGGGTCTCTTTAAGCCGCCGTCAACGAAAATTGCTTTTTCACCGACGGCCTTCTTACCTTGCATGCCTACGCCAGTGAAAATTCATTATTTTCGCTGACCTTAGGTCGCTGGTGGTGTCGTCGACTGCCAGCAAAAACTTATTTTGGCCATCAGTAAAAAAGTTATTTTATAGTAGTGTATGAATACTTGTATTCACATACTTGATGCTACGATATCTGTTGCAAGTGTTTGTTTAGTTAGCATTCCTCGTAACGTTAGCACGGGCATGTAATTGGTTAAGAAAACACACGAAGTTGAAACCCCAAAACATAAACAAATGTGTAGTGTTTAATTCAAAATTTTATAATGATTAAATCAGAGAAATATCTATAAGTGAAACTCCAAATTGACATTCGACAACTGTTAGTTATGAATTTCAAAATTATTAAATTATGAAAACTATTAAGACTCTAGTCTAGGACAACTCAATACCTATTATTGACAAATTTAACAAGTATTAAATATTGAAAAGCTATAGATAAAAGTCCAAACCAACTTTATTAGTACGTATTGAATCCTAATCTGCAAATTAAATTATTGCAAACAACAAACTGAAACTCCAACAGGAGTACAAATTGTTGTGTAAGATGGGTTATTTGTATATTTTTTAGTTGTGAATTCTTTTAACAATCCATTTTGATTGTTGGAGCTATAAATAAAATAAGCTCTATTTTCAGAACATAAAAATATACATATAAATTTCAACAAAAAGTTATAAATTTGAACTTTTAATATTTATAATACTATAAACGATAGCTATGCAACGCACAGGTTGGTGGCTAGTTAATTCTAATACTCCATGGTCTCAAAATATAGTTACGTTGTCTCTCTCCCGCCCTGTATCCTGCTATGAAACATGTACCCGTCCATTTAATCTAAGTCGTAGTCATACATGTCCATGCATTAATTATAGAAGAAAAGCAAAAAATGTCCAGCAACAAACAGTCTCTTAATTAATTAACTCGGATGGCATATGCCTCAAAACATCCATAACAAAACCGTCTTTACATAGTCATTTTATTGTAGAAAAAGGTATATCGATGACAAGGGCATTTTACATTCACTACAGCAGAAACCGTCATAGATATCGGTTAAAAACTGACAATAAAATACCGGTTTCCTAGTCGATACCTTTGGCATCATAATTAACACCTATAACAGATTTCATGAATAAAAAAAGCTAGCTCGATGGTGGCCATCCAAAAATCACCCCTGATATCCCCATCATCCCTATCCAAGAACACAACTGCGAAATCGATCAACAAGAACAAACAGAGAGAAGAACATTGCAGCAACATAGGTTCTCGCTACTGTCAATGATGGTGCCCGGGCGGCAGAAGGGGAGGGAGGAGTAGGGCAGCTGATGGTTCTTCACGGCGAGCTGGTCCTTTTGCACCCAACCGAATCAACCAAACACCACCCCAACCGAATCAAATCAAGAAGTGAAACATGTGTTTCACCAACCTTGCAGAAGTCATGGGTGGGGTGGGGTGGCGATGCCGGTGAGGTAGGACCCTCGGGCGGTGCCGCACCGAGTGATCCAAACCCTAACACACGATCCGCCTTTGCCGCCGCACCACCACTCGGATCCCACATGCACCACGACGACAACCAGTAGTGGCCACGGCGTATCTCGGCTTCGACGACGGCGACCAGCAATGGCCACAGCGGCAGCATCGAAGACGACGAAGATGTAGACGTGGTGGAGTTGGAGGCGTTGATCCATGACAATCATGTCAGAGGCTGATGGATACGGCAAGCCCCAACCTCAACGAGGCCAGATCCAGCGTGGCATGGCTCGGAGGCGGCAAGGAAGAATGGTGACGCGGGTCAGAGTAGCGCCGCTAAGCAGCAGGAGGAGGAGGCAGAGGAGGAGTGGCAGCAGATGGAAAGGGAGGAAGAGGAGGATTGGCGGGGCTCAGAGGGGTGCCATGGGGGAGAGGAGGAGTAGCGGTGGACGGAGAGGAACACTACTGGAGAAAGCCACACTAGTCCCGGTTCGTAACCCTCAGTAGTCCTGGTTGTCAAACCGGGACTACGAATCCGGGACTAGAGATGGGCGACCTCTAGTCCCGGTTAAATAACCAAGACTAGAGATGCATCTTTAGTCCCGGTTGAATCCACCAACCAGACTAAAGATGCGGAGCCACGTGGCCGGCTCCGCCATCTTTAGTCCGGTTGGTGGCTTTAACCGACTAAAGATTTTTTTTTATTTTTTTAAATTTCCCTTTCTCCAGCAGATCGCTATATATATATATTAATTACATACAAATATTATATTACACATAAATATATAATTTACACACATTTAAACGAATTTAAGAAAGGAAATATACATATATTACCAAAATATGTACAATATTCATACATGTTTCCTAGCTAGCTTATAAAAAATTGTCTCTAATCTACTTTGCTGTGGATGGAGTGGTTTAGCTACTAAAACTAATGAAGAACTCCCCCGCGGGATCAACGACCTGCTCGTTAATAAATCCCATCAAATCTTCCTGAGCGGCTTGTATGAAAGTCTCGTGGGGGAGGTCGTCTCTTACTCGCATAAGCTGTCATTAATTAGAATAAACGAGAAATAAATATATAAAGTGAATAAGAAATCGAGACGTAATGTATGAATTGTTGTTATACGTACATCTAGATCATCGACAGTTTTGACTTCGGTCACAAAGCGGTGAATGTAGTCGCAGACGTAATATCCACATAGGTTGGTGCCTTGCGACTGTTTTGCACACTAAAAGAGAAACAACGACAGATTTAATATGCATTTCATATTTTAGAACATAATAATGATTCAACTCAAATTAGGAGCAGGCATGTTACTCACTGGAAACTTCATCCGCACAGAGAGCTTATCTTTCCAATTTCCTCGAACATTGACCCGAAATCGTTCCCATGCCCTACGTGCAGTTGAAAGTTAGCACGTAATTATCTGAGAACCGCATATATGCAATAGAAAGTAAGATGACATTACCTGTTAAACAGTTCAAATATGTCGGAGTATGTGGACTCTGGTTTATCCATTGAGTCAAAGACATGGATCTTTGATTGACCCATGTCAAGTAATAACAGAATCCAGTGGAATCAGAAAATTGGTTTAGATGACACATATGAAACTTTATGTATGCACGGGATTGAAATTGGTTTGGAAAGAAACAAAAAACTTACGCAGTATTGTAGGGCAGAAGGATGAAGGACCGGAAGGGTTGCTTCACAAGCGCGTTGTATATGTTGTCCACGGTGTCATTAGGAAACTGATCAACCAATGGGCCGTTGATTTTGCGTGGATCCATGAATCCATGCTTGGTGCATTCGTGCTTGTTGCAGTATTTGATCGCCATTCTACAACGGTTAAAAAGAATTTTAGTCAGCTAAATTCAAGGAGGTAAGAAACGAAATAACATGGCGATACTTATAAAACCCACGCGGTTAGAAGTGAGACGTCGAGGGCATCAAGTTGGTACAGGTCGAATATATCTTTGAATCGGAGATAGAGATAGTCATCTCCATCGAAGAAGTAGTCAATTGAATATTTGCATGTTATCATGTATTCACCCTTGCTGGATCGTTGCATGTACCACTGATGGAAGCGGTACATCTGAGTTGAAAGCATTTTCATGAGATCCGGCTTGACTAGAGGCTTTCCAAGGTTGAACTTGTATTTAAGCGGAGCCTTCACCAGGGGTGCACGCCCGTGTAATTGATCCATATTAATTCCAGCTTCTTGTATGAATTGTCTTAAATCAGGTCTAATATTTGGAATCGTGCTGAACTCCAGAGGCTTCTGTGGCTGCATGCCAAGCTGGGGTACATCTTTGACCGCTTTGGTGCGAGTGGCGACGTCTTCTCAATTCTCTGAGTCTTTCTTGGACAATCGCTTGATATTGACGGCGCGCTCTTGGATGATGACCGTTTAGGAGTCGGTGCTCGTTGTGGGGACGGAGGAGGGTTGGAAGGCGGTGGAGTTGGAGACGGCTGTTTAGGAGTCGGTGCTCGTGGAGGCGACGCAGGAGGCGGAGGAGGCGGAGGCGGCGAAGGAGGCGAAGGAGACGGCCCACGTGGAGGCGAGGGCGGTGGAACGATAGGAGACACTGTTCGTCCGGGGAATTTTATGAAGATCTTCCTCCAGAGAAATATTCCATGAGCCGTTTCTCCTAGCGTCGTCTCCCCGTCTCCTCCGGGGATATCCAGCTCCAGATCTTCACAGCCGCGTTCCACCTGTTCAATTTCAACCTTCGAGTACGAAGGTGGAACGGGCCGGGAGTGGTAGGTGTTGTCTCGGGCTACTGGAATAGCCATGCCCGACGCAACCTGTTCGAGAAGATTGCTTATTAGTTAATAATGAACGTTGATTGACAAGTTATTCAAGAAAATATACGTACAACATAAAAGTACGAGCATACCTTTATTGTTATGTTTTTTAGTGGGATGTGCAGCTCACACAGGGTCCGCTGTGTGATGTCATCCACGGGGCATGGCGGACCCGGTTGAGCTTGAGGGGCCAGCTCGCCTTCATTCCAGTAGACGCGCACTGCTGCGCTGCTGTTGGAGTTGTGCGGTTGTTGCTGGATCCGGCTGTTGGCTAACCCACTGGCTCCGCTCCTCATCCAACCTTACGGCCACCCTTTCATCGACAATCTGATCGATCTGCGAGAGCTTCATTTCCATCTCAGCGAATCTAGCATCATTCTCTCGCTTTGACCTTATTCGGCTCCTGTATGTGTCGATGTCAGCTTGGAACCCGTATTTCCAGGGGACGACACCTTTTCCTCGCGTACGCCCCGGGTGCTCTGGGTTTTGGAGGACGAGCGTTAGCTCGTCCTTCTCTCTATCGGGCCTGAACGAGCCCAAGGAACTGGCCTGCATCACCTCCTGTAACCTCCGTCCGACTTCTTGAATTTCATCACCAAAGATCACTGTGCCATCGACGGGATTAAGTGAGCCTTCGTGAGCATAGAACCAGTTCTTTGATCGTTTCGGCCAGTTTGCTGTGCCTGGAACGTTATCCCGTGCTTCTAGGTCGGCTTCCATTTTCTCCCATTTCTCCATTGCTTTTTTATAGCCGCCTGACCCAAGCCTGTGATGGTATTTCTTTTTGGCTGCGTTGGCCTTGTTCTTTTCTATGATAGATTGCGCTTCTTCACTGGTCTTGTGCTCAACAAAAGCATCCCAATGATCTCTGAGCTTTGGGAACTTGTCAAAGTCTGGTGTTTGGCCCTTCAGAATATATTTCCTATGTAACTGTTTCTTGTAGTTCCTGAAGAGCTCTGCCATTTTCTTCAACGTCCATTTCTTGACCCTTGCCTAATCTGAGTCTGGGATGGTGAACGTCTGCAGCATTGTCGTCCAGAGCATCTCTTTCTCTGAGTCTGGGAGATAGCTCTGCTCCTCTCCTCCTTTGGTAGACTGCCTCCAGTTGGCAACGTTTACGGGCACGTGATCCCTCACCACCCATCCGATGTGCGCCACAAACTTCCTTGTGGCGTCCTCTGGGGCAATTGGTCGACCGTCAGGTGCCACCTCCGTTATGACATGTCGACCCTCTATTTTCTTGCCGAGGCTGCGTGGCCTCTTCGTCCAACGGAGGCGGAGGCGGAGCCCTCATTCCCTCCTCGTTCCTCCGCTCGTCTCCCCCTCGTTCCCCTCCTCGTTGATGTACTGATCTGGATCTTCGTGTCCCTCCTCGTTGTAAAACTCTGTTCCTCGTGCGATCTCATCAAGGAGAAACTATTCCTCGTCACGATCCACCATTTGATTGTTGTGGGTTGAGGACTTAATCAAAGAATTCTGAAAAAAATTTATTCGGTTAATACATGTATCAATTATTCAGGAATATCATGTATGTCTACGTAAAAAAACATAAACAGAAAAGAAGAAGATGGAAAAAATAAATGAAATCCGACAGACACTAGATCTAATTGTGCACATCCACAATGGTGATATTTTTCAGAAGTCACTTCCTGGATTACATCCACACCAAACGACCGAACGACCAAACGAACGACCGAACGATCGACCATTCGTTCAATCTATCGTTCACGTCTCCATTTGGTCGTTCGTTTGTTCACCCTAAACCCTAAACCCTAAACCCAACCCTAACCCTAACCTATCGTTCGTTCACGTCCGTTCGTTCGGACCCTTAACCCTAACCCAAACCCAAATCCTAAACTATCGTCCGTTCATTCTAACGTTCGTTGACGTCCGTGAGTACGATCATCTGGAGGAGAGGAGAGAAAGAGAGGAGAATGATGTGAGGGAGATAAGGTGGAGATGAGAGGAAGTGGAGAGGAGAGAAGAGAGAGAGGACGTTGCATGCCTATGTACGTTGTAACGACCGAATGAACGAACGAACGACCGACCGAACGAACGACCGAACGAACGACTGAACGAACGACCGAATGAACGAACGAGTTTTCGTTCGTTCGTCCGTCCGTTCGTCCACGAACGAACGACCGAACGGATGACCGACCGAACGAACGAACGAACGAGTGTTCGTTCGTCCGTCCGTCCGTTCGACCACGTCCGTACGTCCGTCCGTCCGTCCGTTCGTCCACGTCCCTCCGTCCGTTCGTCCACGAACGAATGAACGAACACTCGTTCGTTCGTTCGTCCATCCGTCTGTTCACATCCGTTTGTTGATTTTATCGTTCTCGTCCGTTCAAAAATACAAACTTCACAAGTCACATACACATTCAAATTTAAATCTATTCATGCATTTAAATTTAAATACACATTCAAAATTCAAAATTCACAATATTCATGCATTAAAATTTAAACAAACACCCATTTACATATAAAGTCCATACAAATTTACACATACACATCGAAATCATATTCACAAATTTACACATACACATTGAAATCATATTCAAATCCTCCTCATTCATTCACATTCACAAAAATTTGCAAATTTAAACATATAGCACGGCGGGCAGGGCGGCAGTGGCAAGCACGGCGGCCACGGCGGCGGCGGCATGGAGGGGGCGAGGATGCAGGGCGGTCGGCGGCGTGGAGGGGAGGCAAGGTTTAAGGGTTTAGGGGCGGCCGGCCGGCGTGGGGATCGGGAGGGCGGCGGCGACGACGACGGCAGCGCGGCGGTGGCAGCGAACACGACAATGGTGGCGATGGCGATGGCATCGACGGCGGCGGCTAACCCTAGCGCGCATGACAGAGAAAAAAGGGGGCGGCGGTGGCTAACCTGCAGCAGAGGCGGCGACGGCGACGAAGACGGCGGCGCGGCGGTCCTCCTCCTCCTCCGACGACGACGAAGATGGCGGAGACGGCGTGCTGCGGTGGCATCCTTGTGCTCGGCGACGGCGACGACGAAGAAGACGAAGCAGTTGTGCGGAAACGGCTAAATGTTTGGATCGCAGTGAGGCCCTTGCTATATATAGGTACGACATCTCTTGTCCCGGTTGAAGCCATCAACCGGGACTAGAGATGATATAGTCCCTTGGTGGCTTCAACCGGGACTAAAGATCATACCTTTGTCCCTGGTTGAAGCCACCAACCGGGACTAGAGATGACGGGCAGCCACGTGGCCCGTAGGTGGGCATCTCTAGTCCCGTTGAAGCCACCAACCGGGACTAGAGATGTTTTCCGCCCGCTGAAATTCACCTCTAGTCCCGGTTGGTTTCAAAACCGGACTAATTATTACAGGCCCAATTATATTGTGTTATATTCATATATAATTATAATTAACATATGTTTATATATTCATATATAATTAACATATGCTCATAGAATTAACAAAAATATTATAAATTCAAATAATAACATATAATTAACATTTGTCATATTTCAAACTATTTAAAATTTATATAATAATATATAATTAACATATGGCCTATTTGAAAAATATTTTAATTGAAATAATAACATATAATTAACATTTGTCGTATTTAAAACTATTTTAAAACATAAGCCCTAAATCATAAACCTAAACCATTTTACCATTAACCCTTAACCTAAACCCTAAACCCTATTTTAAACCCTAAACCCTCGTGCGGCTGCGTGATTGGCATGTAGAAGAACTGCGACACGAGCGGAACGTCAATGCCTTCTCCTCGATCTAACATCGTCTCTCATGCTCTTGGAGGCTGATCCGTTCTCATCAAATGTAGAGCGTGGCAATCTCTTCTCACTTTGTTCTACCTTGTTCTCGATTGCTCCATCTCATCCCAATACTTCAGCACATCATCTTCAAAGATGACACCAAGCTCGTCGCATGGCAAGAAACAAGTGTCTAAGCAACACAAATCCAGAAAGCACCATTCCTTTTCGATTAGAAAAAGAGAGCATCATTCTTGCATTGATCCGAGTAGAAAGAAAAGAATCATACCTTGTAAAACGTTGCTTTGCATAACAGTAGAGCAGAATGGTTGGGGATGGAAGCTCGGGAAGGAGATACTCGAGAAGAGAGCTTCCTCCTCAAGCAGGTAACTATCAGGCCAAAGGCTAGTGCAATAAGGCCACCAGCTAATTCATGAAAAAAGGTTAGATCAATAACAGATAAACAGATAAACAAAGATAGTCTTGCAGCCAAAAGAAGCTACTGCTATAAACTTTTCTCAGCGATGAGCATGGTTAACCATATGCATGATGCAAGATAAAACTGCATTTACCTATGTTTTTGGCTGGGCTCCATTCTTTCGAGAGACATGAAGCAAATCTCACACTTCAATGAGTCGGGATCAATGAAATAGCTTATCTTAGTCGTCTCGTCCGTATCTGCATCCAGCTGCTCCCGATGATCCTTGAAGAGGCCCCGACGTTTTCTTCCTACCTTCTTCACCGATCTTTGTCTCTTCAACATGTCATGATCCATCGTAGTAGCCTTCTTCACCGATCTTGGTCTCTTCAACATGTCATGATCCGGATCACGACGGGCGGATAGAGGTAGTCCGCCGTCGTGCGCGTCACCGGCGGCTTACATGGCGCCGCCGAGGCATTGAGACGGGAACGAGGGAGGCAAACCATCATTGCCATATATAGCCGCACTATCCAATCATTGCCATATCTCTCGCTATTCAAAGTTTGATGGAGATACACGAGTACTGCTACGCCGTACTCGAAGAAAGAGCAAGATAGAAAGATTATGATCCAGATCATGACATGTTGAAGAGACCAAGATCGGTGAAGAAGGCTACTATGATGGATCATGATATGTTGAAGTGACCAAGATCGGTGAAGAAGGTAGGAACAAAACGTTGGGGCCTCTCCGCGGATCATCAAGAGCAGCTGGATGCGGATACGGACGAGACGACTAAGATAAGCTATTTCATTGATCCCGACTCATTGGAATGTGAGATTTGCTTCATGTCTCTCGAAAGAATGGAGCCTAGCCAAAAACATAGGTAAATGCAGTTTTGTCTTGCATCATTCATATGGTTAACCATACTCATCGCTGAGAAAATTTTATAGCAGTAGCTTCTTTTGGCTGCAAGACTGTCTTTTTTTATCTGTTTATCTGTTATTGGTCTAACCTTTTTTCATGAACTAGCTGGTGGCCTTATTGCACTAGCCTTTTGCCTGATAGTTACCTGCTTGAGGAGGAAGCTCTCTTCTCCAGTATCTCCTTCCCGAGCTTCCATCCCCAGCTATTCTGCTCTACTGTCATGCAAAGCAACGTTTTACAAGGTATAATTCTTTTCTTTCTACTCGGATCAATGCAAGAATGATGCTCTCTTTTTTCTAATCGAAAACGAATGGTGCTTTCTGGATTTGTGTTGCTTAGACACTTGTTTCTTGTCATGTAGACGAGCTTGGTGTCATCTTTGAAGATGATGTGCTAAAGTATTGGGATGAGATGGAGCAATCGGAGAACAAGGTAGAACAAAATGAGAAGAGATTGTCACTGCTCTATTACAGTGATGAGAACGGAGCAGCCTCCAAGAGCATGAGAGACGATGTTAGATCAGAGGAGAAGGCATTGACGTTCCAGCTCGTGTCGCAGTACTTCTATATGCCAATCACGCAGGCCGCACGAGGGTTTAGGGTTTAGATTAAGGGTAAATGGTAAAAGGATTTAGGTTTAAGGATTAGGGTTTAGGGTTTATGGTTTAAAATAGTTTTAAATACGACAAATGTTAATTATATGTTATTATTTTAATTTAAAATATTTTTCAAATAGTCCATATGTTAATTATATATTATTATTTAAATTTTAAATAGTTTGGAATATGACAAATGTTAATTATATGTTATTATTTTAATTTATAATATTTTTTGTTAATTATATGAACATATGTTAATTATATATGAATATATGAACATATGTTAATTATAATTATATATGAATATAACACGATATAATTGGGCACTATAATAATTAGTCCGGTTCTTAAAAACAACCGGACTACGGTAAATTTCGTGGACGGAAAACATCTCCTCATGTTTGTATACAAATCTAGATATGAAAATGTATAGAAAACAACCGCAAAATACGAAGTGCAAAGATTGTAGATAGCATATGACATGTAGATAGCAAAATGTATAGAAAACAAACGCAAATCTATAAGAGGAAGAAGTTGCTAACCTTGTAGATAGCAAATATTTGTGTATTATCACCAAAAAAGTTGCTAACCATGGCAGCACCGGACCTCTAGCTGAGAAAAATTTTGAAGATGTACAAGTGTGGCGGCTCGGGATGGATGAGGAAGAAGAAATATATAAAGCAAAATCTCTAGTCCGGTTGGTAACACCAACCGGGACTAGAGATGGCATCTCTAGTCCCGAGACAACGGTTCAAAAATTCAACGGCTCTTTAGGACCTTTAGTCCCGGTTCATGGCAAGAACCGGGACTAGAGGTGATGGTTCAAAATGTTGTCAGAGCATGTCAGAGCACTGGACACCTTTAGTCCCGGTTGGTAACACCAATCGGGACTAAAGATAGCATCTCTAATCTCGGTTGGTGTTACCAACCAGGACTAAAGGTGCCCGGCGCTCTGATATGCTCTGACAACATTTGAACCGGGACTAGAGGTGATCTTTAGTCCCGGTTCTTGACACGAACCGGGACTACTGTTTCTAGAGGGCCATAGAATTTTTAAACCGGGACTAGAGATGATCTCTAGTCCCGGATGCAACTCAAACCAAAACTACTGTGATTTTTGTCACTTCAACCAATGATGGTTTCTCCAGTAGTGGAAGGAGGAGAGGGCTGAGACATGGCTTAATAACTAATATGTGAGAGTAGTGTGGTGAATGAGAGGGCTTGGCTCGGTGTGATAGTTCTTTTGCTATCGACATCTATAATATATTATAGGTATTGATTTTTAATTAAAAACTGATACTTATATAGTGTTGGTATCGGTTTTTTCTCTCTACCTGGTATTAATAGGACTAAAAATGTCAGTTTTATATTTTTTTATCACATGAAGATGAAAAAAATTCATAGGTATCGGTTCAAGATAAACGTGCCGATACATATAAGAGATTCTGCAGTAGTGATTTTCTCTGAACGCGTGGCACACAGTGCTATTAAGTAGATATACTAGTCCCGTCCATTAATTTATTAGTAGTTGCAGATATATCTCGGAAGTCACCACGTTAATCAAATGAGACTTGAAAACAGGTAGTGACCGTCTACACATATTGTGCCTGCAACAACGCGAAGTACGTGGCTCTATAGTTCGATCCGAGCATCACAGAATGTCGACATCTTGCCAGCTTGTGGCTTCCCTGTTAGACCAAGATAAGAACAAAAAAAATGAGAGGAGATATGAGAGCAAAAAAAAAAACAATCATATAGATTTAAAACTTATTGACTGCATATATTATTAAATGCTAGATTTAATGAAATTAAATTTGATGTACAATTGCTATTAAATTTTAGGGTTCTTTTTTCTAACAACCAGTTTTTATGGTTCTTAAAGCGAACTCATGTTATGATCGAGGAGCACGTATAAAGTTATCCGAATATTGGAAGTCATGTCATGGGCACCTGCATATGATTATTTTTGGTGGGTCGGCTCGATCTCTTAGTTAACAGAGGTGGAGGAGGCTCCAGTTGTCCTTGTCCATGTCACTGCTGGCCACGTCGAAGCCGGCGAGGAGGCTGTCCATCACGTCGTCCGAGCAGCACTCCAGCAGTATATGCGCGTCGCCGGACGCCTCCGACGAGGGCGATGTCGACGCGGCGGAGCTGTCGCCGTCGTTCGGCGCTTCTCGGAGGGTCATGAGGCGGTCGTCGTTGAGCAAGAAGCAGAGCGGCAGCGGCGCGTCGAGACGATGCGTCGTGCCATGGTGATAAATGGATGGCACCAGCACCGGCGCCATCGCCGGCGCCGGATGGGCGGGTGGGAAGTTGGTCCTGCCTTCTGGCCGTGGATGCGGCGCGCCTCGGCGTCGTAGGCGTGTGCGGCTTCGGCGGCGGTGTCGAAGGTGCCGAGCCAGAGGCGGACACCCTTGATGGGGTCGCGGATCTCCGACGACCACCGTCCCCACGGCCGCTGCCGGATGCCATGGTACTGGTATCTGCGCCTCGGCCGCCGCCGCCGTGGCCTCTCAGGCTCAGCCGCCACCGCCGGCTCCGCCGCAAGCCGGGAGCTCGGCATGGCCATGGCCGCCGGCCCTGCATCAATTCCACCTGAATACCTGACCACCAAAGATTTACTTTACAAGAGGTCGTCGCAGTACCTGGTCGGAGTAAGCCCGCAAGGATGCCACTGCCGCCGTCGTCATCGTGGTCATCTCCAGCAGCCATGAACTCCTGGAAGGCGGCCTCCCAGTCTTCGCTGTCGGCGCCGCACTTCTTCTTCTTCTTCTTCTTGTCATCCCATGCCTCGCCGTGGCGTGGCCTCAACGCCGCCGGCATGTCGGGCGGGATCACCTCTCCTCCACACATCTTTTACTGGTCCACAGTTGCGATTCTCTCGACGAGTAGTGACGAAGAGTAAGGTAGAAATCTCTCTATCCGAGATCAGATGGGCTTCTTGGTGATGGGAGACAATGGGTATTAGTTGATATATAGAGGCAGGAGGGCGAAAATGGCGCTTGGAGCGAGTGTCGATCATTTTGTATGTCGATGTGGGATGTAGCGGGAACAAATCGTGCATGTCCCAATAGTATGATACCGATGGCAAATACACATCCAAGCTAGCTTGTGGTGTCATTAATCGAAAATTAAGGTTAGTAAATTGTAAAATTTTTGATACGCAAACTTGTCAGAACGGTGTAATTTTCTAAAAAACACTTGTAAAATAATCATTTTTGCGTGTGAACCAAGCCCAAAATGGGTTGTCAAGACTAATTTTATCAAGGTAACGTTGATTGGAACATGACACACATATAGAGTGGGTGGATGAGACATGTTATATTTTCATATTTGTAAACTCGATCTCTACTATATATATACATATATATACATATATACACACATACATATATATATATATATATCCTTTTAACCTTTGTTAGTAAACACGATATATATATATATATATATATATATATATATCCTTTTAACCTTTGTTAGTAAACACGAGATAAGTTTATGCATCAATCAAAACGAGTGTTTTATAAGTTCATCTGCTAGACTGCATTCAGACCAGTTACAATACAATTTACTCATAAAATTAATTAACTTGAGCATTTTTGCCTTAAACAAGTTTGATTTACAATGCAGTTGTTGCAGGTCTTAAAAAGTGACAAATAAATGAAGATGGATGTAGGAATTCTAATGTTTGGATTGTTATTTTACCAACACATCCTCTCCTCTGTGATGGGCCATCACATGCCTACGAATTGCGGATCGTCGTAACGAAGTCATCTCAAACGGGTCTAAAAAGAGACCGACAAAGATATACACGCACGTGCATGTTAGATTTGCATAAAACTATAGCCCGTCACGGATTATAATTATCCGTGATGGGCTCAAACAAAAGCCCGACAAAGACAACCAGAGGTTATCTTTGTCGAGCACAAATATGAGCCCGTCACCGATGTGTGACATCGGTGACGGGTGCGAAACTACAGCCCGATAGAGATAACTATTTTAGCCCGACATTGTGGCCCGTCATCGATGAGTACATCGGTGACGGGCTTGATCTGTGGCCTGACAAAGATAACTTGATGGACTTCTTAGCCTATAAATACCTTCCTTCACCCATTGTATTGGTTATCCCACAGTTGGGAAGTGTAGGGGGCGAATTTTTGTCTTTTTTTCCAAGAATATTTGAAAAATAGTATGTCAGTGCCCTTGTAGCCCCATGATCTTCTCACCCTGCAGCTTCTGTCCACATTCTCGCCGTCATCTTTGTCGCCCTTGTGATAGGCTCCTTCTATGTTATCCCAAATACTCAGATATCTCTGTCGAAGATGGTGTAAGGTTCGTCTGTATTGATAGGTAAAAAATACGTAAACTTCCAAAGCTTTCTACCGCATATTTGCTTGAATACATGATATTCCATTGTTAGTCGGTACAAAGACTTGTAGTCCCTTGCAAGAAGTTGCTTTGAATACTAGTATAGAAATGGCGAGTGAAAAGGCAACATCATCTCATAACTAGTAATAAAGATTCCATTGACCGCGACTAGCTCGCGTGTAGCAATTGTTTCCTGCCATTTGAAGCTCGAATTTACATGATAATCCTAGACATTGCACCCCATCATTTTGAATACGGCGAGACCGAGGTAGGCGAAGAAGGCGTCGTGGCCCCTTCACGTACCAGCAGCGGCATGCGGTGCATATGCCGATGATACGACTAAGGTGACCTACTCCATCGACCGCGACTCGCTCGAGGGCGAGATTTGCTTCATGCCATTTGAAGCTCGAGTTACTTCCAGTTACGCTCAGTGTTGCATATTAGTGTGAACTTTCCTTTTAGATATTTCTGTAACAGCATTTGACAAGGTTCAACCAGTAATGAACTTTGCAGTTCAGTATTTGAACATCCCGGATGTTCAAATACTCCTTGTGTCGAAACTTGGTTTCGGCAATAGAAATTTGGGGGTGCAGTCAAGATCGCCAAGCTCGATGGGTTAAGTGGAAAACACGGTTTAGACAGGTTCAGGCCCTCTCGTGAGGTAATACCCTACTCCTGTTTCGGGGATTCGATCCGCCGAGTGTATATTGATCTCAAGATCTGTAACTCAGAAAACTCATAAATCTGATATCCCTCAAGGGACGCCCCTCACCTCCCTTATATAGTCTTGGGAGGCGGGCATACAAATCGGAAACCCTATCTTACTCTAAGTCGGTTTCCTTAATCTTACCAAACCATGACTATGAGCCGTTGCCTTATCTAATCGGCAACGTAATACCCAAGTCATAGTTGGTTTACATATTTGAAAGGCGCAACCTATCCCTATCTCCAGTCGGATAAGCTTGCCATGTGGATATCCGATTGCCACAATCTCCACAGTAGCCCTCGAGTCCTTTGCAGTCGACGAGATAACTCAGCCTCGAACCAAAACAGCAGGCAGCCAAACAACTCTTTGGCCTAGTGCTTCTGGCGCCGAGTGATTCCATCACCTCTGCCTGAATCTCCTGAGTGGCTTCAAAGACTTTGAAGGGCTGGAAAATATCCAAAAAATTCTCAAAAATAAATATCTAGGTGCATCTCCTGATGCACCTAATTAGGTGTAACCCCCGACTATGTGGTTAGTCAAAATCAGACTAAACATATAGTCAAGAACTGTAAAAAATCATTCTCATATAAATGCTTAGCTCAAGCTAAAGCAATCATAAAAATCACATCACTCGTCAAGCTCGTGCTTATCCGAGTAGATTTGCCCGAGTCGTCTCGGAACAAATAATTTATTTAGCCCTGATGGGTAAGAAATCAATTCACTCGGCAAGCTCATGCTTATCCGAGTTGATCTGCCCAAGTCATCTCGGAACAAATAACTCAATCGACCCTCGTGGGTAAAAACACTTGGCAAGCTCATGCTCTTCCGAGTTAACTTGCCCGAGTCATCTCGGAACAAATAATCTAATCGACCCTCGTGGGTAAAAAGCACTCGATAAGCTCATGCTTATCCGAATTAACCTGCCCGAGTCATCTCGAAACAAGTAATTATATCGACCCTCATGGGTAAGAAAATCAATTCACTTGGCAAGCTCATGCTTATCCGAGCTAATCTACCCGAGTCATCCCGGAATAAATAATTTAATCACCCCTCACGGGTAAACAAATTTTTCAGTCATCTGAAAAATACGACCAAAATATTAAATAGCTCCTGCCATAATATTGGTTTTAATCTAAAAAGATCTTCACCAAGGTGGAAAAATAGCATTGATATAATCATTTAATCAAATGCTTAGAAACCAAACAGTCCCTGTCGCCAGGTCAGCCATGAAAAGCTTAACTGTTTTTCACCTTTCAAATTGCACCGTGCCAACTTCTCATGAAATTGTGCAAACGTGCATATTGCCAAGGCAAATCTGCTTAAGTCCATCCACTTAAGTCCCTAAGGACACGTGTCAAGCCACACCTTAGCTGGGCCGCAAGTCTCTCATGGGCTCGGCCCAATCGCGAGATGACTTAGCAAAAACCCTCAAGTCTTTTTACGAAGCCTCGAGGTCATCCCCGCCACTTCGTCTTCCCAAAAATTTCCTCTTTCGCAGTACTGTTCACCAGCTCTCTGCCTTTGTCCCGATTGCTCCCATCTTTCTCTTTGCAGGAGGCCTCAGAACATAGACCCCACTGGGCAGAGTGAAGGCCCAAAATCATATGCAGCGGCCGAAGCAACAAGGCCTGCACAACAAGAATCCAGGGGTCCTTTCCCGAGTGAGAGCGCTCCGAGTGAGAAGCTCCCACCTCTCAGTGAGGATGTCCCAGTGAAGGAGCCCCCGACTGCCAGCCAAGAGACCCCCGCTGGAAACCAGTCGGCTGAAGAAGATCTCCCGACAGTCAAGGGTTCGACCACTGATGCTGGTGAGCTTTCAAGCGGCCTTCTGACTTTAGTCTTCAATCTGTCTTTTCTTTGTCTTCATTTATCTTCTTTAAATCAATCTACAAAAGAGGAGGAGATCCCCAGGCTGCAATCTTCAGAGGCCTGGATCTCAATGACTTTGTGAATGTTGCTTGTAAACTCTGATGTGAAATTGTATATATCTAGCTTATTTATGTTAATGCCTTGATCCGAGTTTTCATAGAAAATTTCTTAAGTAATTTTCGTCTGACTGTCACCAAGCCTAAGCTTGATTAGGTCATCAAAAAATTCTCAGTCCTTATCTATTGAACTCGAATCAAAACACTAAACAATGATAAACCAAATATAAACAAGTTATCAAAGAAAACCATGCTTTGTTGACACGTATACAGCCCCCGACTGCTAACTCAAGAAGTCGTCTTGCTTGAGGTTGGCAGTCAAGAATAACATGAAACTTGAGGCAATTTAAGCATAGTATCGTCGAAGATGTTCGATGTTCCAAGAGTTCAAAACCATGGATCCATCTTCACGCTTTAGTCGATATGCTCCTGGCCGAGTCACCTCAGCGTTTATATATGGCCATTCCCATAGTGAAGATAATTTGTGGTGGTCCTTGGTGGTTTGAATTTTGCACAGAACCAAATCGCCGACAATAAAAGCTCGTGCTCGAACACTGCGCCTGTGGTATCGTCTGAGTCCTTGAAGATACCTTGCCAACTGGATCAGGGTTGCCTCACGGGCCTCTTCCAGTCGGGTGAGGTCATCCACTCGGTCTTGATCATAGCGTTCGCCGTTGAAGCTGCGGACTCGGAGAGATTCGTACTTCATTTCGTTCGGCAACATGGCTTCTGCGCCATAGACCAAAAAGAAGGGAGTTAGGCCGGTAGCCCGACTGGGCGTAATCCGCAGAGACCATAGAACCGAGGGGAGCTTTGGACCCATTTGCCGGCATAAGGGTTTAGCCGGTCAAACACTCGGGCCTTGATGCCTTGAAGGACCATGCCGTTGGCACGCTCAACTTGTCCATTGCTTTTGGGATGTGTGACCGATGCATAGCAGATCTTGATGCCAAAGTCTTCACAGAATTCCTTAAAGATGCCTCTAGTGAATTCAGTCCCATTGTCGGTTATTATTCTATTTGGGACGTCGAACCGGTGCACAATGTTGAGGATGAAGTCTCGTGCCTTGTCAGCGGTGATTGTAGCAACCGGCTTCGCCTCGATCCACTTGGAGAACTTGTCGATTGCGACGAACAGATGTGTGAATCCTCCTGGAGCCTTCTTGAAGGGACCGACCATATCCAAGCCCCATACCGCAAACGGCCAAGATAATGGAATCATTTGTACCTCTTGGGATGGAACATGGCTCTGCCGAGCGAAGAACTGGCAACCTTCACACGTTCAGACCACTTTGTCGGCGTCGGAGACCGCCATAAGCTAGAAAAAACCTTTTCTGTAGGCTTTTCCCACCAAGGTGCGTGCTGCCGCGTGACTTCCACATATACCCGAGTGGATATCTTGGAGTAGTTGCCGTCCTTCCTCAGGCGTGATACATCTCATTAGGACTCCAAAGGGGCTCCTCTTGAACAATTCAGAGTCGACCATGACATACGCTTGACAACGGTGTCGGACTCGTTCCGCCTCATCCCGGTCTTCCGGTAGGTCTTGCTGAATTAAAAATTTAATGAGCGGTGTCCTCCAGTCGGCGTCAAGTGTGACGACTTAATTTGCAGCTTGCTCGTTGGGAGTTGGTTTTGCTGCCACAGTCGGTTCATAGAGATGCTCGACAAAAACGTCTGTTGGGGCGGCTTCACGTTTGGACCCGGACTGCGCCAACTCGTCAGCTGCTTCGTTGTTGTGTCTTAGGACGTGTGATAGCTCGAGTCTGTCAAGCTTGTCTTCAAGTTTGCAAACCTCCTGTCGGTAGGCCTCCATGGTGTTGTTTAGACAGGACCGTCTTCCATTATTTGGTTCACGACCAGCTGGGAGTTTCATGACGAGCCGACGTATCCCGAGTGAAACTGCAAGTTGCAGTCCATATAGCAGGGCCTCATACTCAGTGACATTGTGTGAAGCGGAGAAGTGGAGATGAAGAACATATCTCAGTCTTTCCCCAAGCGGGAAGATCAGCATGACTCCTGCTCCCAAGCCGGTGATCCTCTTGGATCCGTCAAAGTGCATGGTCCAGTATTGTAGGTCTTCTTGAGATACATCTTCTTGTTGTTCGGTCCACTCAGCCAGGAAATCTGCCAGGGCTTGTGACTTTACAGACGTCCTCACCTTAAAAGTTAAGTCCAGCGGTATTAGCTCCAGGGCCCACTTTGCGATGCGCCCAGTCGCCTCCTGGTTATGGATGACATCGTCGAGTGGAAAAGAAGTGACGACGGTGACCGAGTGACCCAGCACTTCGCTAACAGTCGGCTTCATCAGTCGGCTTCTCGTTTAGTTGTGCCACATATTGTTCGGCGAATTGCTTGTAGATGAAGCAATCTTTGGCCGCATGCTTATGGTTTGGATGATGCGTGCACCGAGCGTTCATGATGGCGTCATAGGCCGTGACTCGGGGACGGCATTGGGAGTTGGACGTCGCGGCAACTAGGTCTTCAGGTCGGCGCTTGCGGTCCTTCTGGCCCTGGTTGTCGTTGCCGTTATCCTTCTTAGGCCGTTATCCCAATTACTTGTCGTCCCTCCTGTCAGGCCGGTCTTGGCGCGTTGCTTTGATCGCGTCGCTGGACTTGGCGTATGAGTTCGCGGTCTCGAACATCTGCTTCACCGTCTTCGGTGGCTTGCGACCAAACTTTCCGATCAACAGCTCATCACGGACTCCCTTCTAGAAGGCGGCGATGATGATGTCGTCGGTGATGTTGGGGATCTTGTTGCGCTTTTCGGAGAAGCGCCGGATGTAGTCCTTCAGAGGTTCGTCCGACTTCTGGATGACGTTGTACAGGTCAAAGTGGGTTCCAGGCCTCCCGAAGGTGCCCTGGAAATTGGCAATCAAGTGGTCCCTCAGCTCACTCCACGAGCCGGTTGAGCCTCTTGGCAAGCTCGTGAGCCAGTTCCTGGCTGAGTTGGCGAGGGCCACAAGCAGGTAATTGGCCATGGCCTTGTTGTCGCCTCCTGCTGCACGGATGGCGAGGGTGTACACGGTCAGCCATGACTCGGGGTCGGTCTTCCCGTCGTACTTCTCGATTCTAGTCGGCTTGAATCCATTCGGCCAATGCACTCGACGAAGCTCCCGAGTGAAAGCTGGTACTCCGTCGTCATTATTGTCGGGTGATCCCCTCCGATCTTCTCGAGTGCGTTGATCTCGCTCTTGATAGCGACGATCGAGGACTTCCCGCAGATCACTCGGCGGGGTCCTCGAAAGGCTGCTTCGGTAGCTGGAGCTATTATTGCGGCGGATGCGGTGGTAGACGGGTGGACGTCCATGTTGCTTCTCGCGGGATTCGGCCGTTTGCTCCTGATGCTTGTGCATGGACTCGTGGCGTGGGCCTCTTGGCCTGGTTGTCGACCGGTCTGGCTCGGGCCTCTTGTAATCCCTTGACCTTAGCGGCGGGAGTCAGCTTCTGTCGGGCGTTTCAGCCACAGACTCAGTCGGCCTTCATGCTGAGGTGGAGGGATGACCGTTGGCTGTAGCTGCGACGATGGTCTTGATCTTGTCTAGGATTGGAGTCACGTCGGGGGCGCCGTCTCGATGACGGTGTCCAGGAGTGTGAGGGCAGCAACAGCGTTCTGCTGTGGCGTCTGGAAGATATTGGTGTTGCGGACTCGCGTTTGAAGAATAGCCTCTTGAGCGGACCGTCCGGCTCCCCGTAGATCTTGCTTTCTCTTGTCGGCTTCTTCTTTGCGTTTCTTCTCCTCTTCCGCCAGCTTTCGCTCTTGCTCGATCCTGGCTCGCTCTTCCTCTGCAAGCCTGTGGGCCATGGCTGAGTCGGACTCGGCCACCTCAGCCATGAGGACATCGAAGCACTTCGGCTCGTAGTCCTTATTGCAGTCGGAGTCGTCGGCTTCGTTCGAGGGGATGCCATAGAGGTCGTCAAAGCCGGCGGAGCTGAGATACTCGTTGAGCTCTGAAGATGAGCATGAGCCGAATGGCTGGAGGATGGCGGCGACCTCCCTTGATCCTGGGTCGTTCGGATCTGGATCATTCCAGTCCGAGTCAGAGCTTGAGGATGCGGACTCCTCCGAGTGGGTCGGCCTCGACTCGGGGGAGAGGAGCTTGCCGTAGATCTCAGCGACGTTTGGTAATCCAAACGGCGCCGAGAGGTCTTCTTCCGAGTAGATCGTCTCTGTTGGGGAGACGAGGAGATCGGTGCAGATTTTAGCGGCGTTCGGTAGTCCGAACGGTGCCGAGAAAATTCCTTCGTTGGAGAGGGTGGACCGCATCTTGGACTTCAAGATGTCGTCGAAGATCTTGGCGCTATTCGGGAGGCCGAACGGCGCCGAGTGGGTCTCTCCTTCCGACTGGTTCGAATCCGAGTCGAAAGAGGAGAACTTGCCGAAGTCGCCGAATCCTAAAGAAGATCCCATCACGCTTGTCGGCGAGATTCTTGACGCGCGGCCCCTACCTAACGCGCCAACTGTCGAAACTTGGTTTCGGCAATAGAAATTTGGGGGTGCAGTCAAGATCGCCAAGCTCGATGGGTTAAGTGGAAAACACGGTTTAGACAGGTTCAGGCCCTCTCGTGAGGTAATACCCTACTCCTGTTTCGGGGATTCGATCCGCCGAGTGTATATTGATCTCAAGATCTGTAACACAGAAAACTCATAAATCTGATATCCCTCAAGGGACGCCCCTCACCTCCCTTATATAGTCTTGGGAGGCGGGCTTACAAATCGGAAACCCTATCTTACTCTAAGTCGGTTTCCTTAATCTTACCAAACCGTGACTATGAGCCGTTGCCTTATCTAATCGGCAACGTAATACCCAAGTCATAGTTGGTTTACATATTTGGAAGGCGCAACCTATCCCTATCTCTAGTCGGATAAGCTTGCCATGTGGATATCCGATTGCCACAATCTCCACACCTTGAAACATCTAGAATGTTCAAATACTACTTGAAACATCTTGAATGTTCAAATACTGAACTGCGAAGTCCATCTAACCTCGACAATGCTTAGAGCCACGGAGGCATGATTTGAGGTTGCAAGCTTTGAAGAGTTCCCCCTCCAAGCCAGGGGGACCACGTCTTCTTCCATAATCATATGTCAGTTCAGTAATGACTTTTTGCAATGCATGCATGCGGCTGTTCATTACCGAGGTAGTGATGATGAATAGTGGACACACGTAGTACGATCGTTCATGCAAACACATGTGCCGCCTCAATGGCTACTTTCAATGCGAACACTAGTAGTAATTCTGGTGTACTTATAGTATGTATTACATGGTATCCTGTTCCATGGCTACTTTCGTTTTGCCTCCGCAAGATGGTGTGTGTGATTACATTTTATCTGGAGACTATGAAAATGACGACGATGACATTGACATTTTGGTGTACACAGTACAAGGAGGCAATAGTCTTGTGTATAGGAAGACTATTGCCTCCCTGTCCTGTGTACACAAAGATGTCAGTGTCATCGTTGTCATTTTCATAGCCTCCAGATGAAATGATGCAGACAGCCAGAGTCTCATCTTTATGCTTAGAAGAGATGTAATCATACACACACCATCTTGTGGAGGCAAAGCGAAAGTAGCCATGGAGCAGGATACCATGCAATACATACTATAAGTACACCAGAATTACTACTAGTGTTTGCATTGAAAGTAACCATTGAGGCAATGAGTGCGTTTGCATGGACGATCATACTAATTCATGCGTCCACTACTCATCACCACCACCTCGGTAACGAACAGTTGCATGGATACATTGTAAAAATTCATGACTGAACTGACAAATGATTATGGAAGAAGACATGATCCCGTTGGCTTTGAGGGGAAGCTCCTCAAAGCTTGCAAGCTCAAATCATGCCTCTGTGGCTCTAAGCATTGTCAAGGTAAGATGGACTTCGCAGTTCAGTATTTGAACATCCGAGATGTTTCAAGTAGTATTTGAACATCCGAGATGTTTCAAAGAGTATTTGAACATCCGGGATGTTCAAATACTGAACTGCAAAGTTTATTACTGGCTGAGCCTTGTAAAATGCTATTGCAGAAATATCTAAAAGGAAAGTTCACACTAATATGCAGCACTGAGCGTAACTGGAAGTAACTCGAGCTTCAAATGGCATGAAGCAAATCTCGCCCTCGAGCGAGTCGCGGTCAATGGAGTAGGTCACCTTATTCGTATCGTCGCAATCCGCATTGCATGCCGCTGCTGGTCCGTGAAGGGGCCACGACACCTTCTTCGCCTACCTCGGTCTCGCCTTATTCAAAATGATGGGTGCAATGTCTATGTTTACCATGTAAACTCGAGCTTCAAATGGCAGGAAGGAAATGCCACACTCGAGCGAGTCGCGGTCGATGGAATCTTTATTACCAGTTGGGAGAGGATGATCCTTTTTTCACTCGCCATTTCTATACTAGTGTTTAGAGCAGCTTCTTGCAAGGTAGTACAAGTCTTTGTACCAAGGAGCAATAGAACATCATGTAATCAAGCAACCATGCGGTAGAAAGCTTTGAAAGTTTACGTATTTTTTACATGTTAATGCATACGAGCTTTACACCATCTTCGACGGAGATGTATTGAGCAATTGGGGTGACATGTAAGACGGCGCCTATCACAAGGTCGACAAAAATGGCAGCGAAAAAAGGAAAAGAAGTTGGAGGACGAGAAGACCATGGGGCTTCAAGTGCAATGACTCCCGAGCTCAGCTGCTCAATGTGGATTTGGCTGAGCATATACCAGATGTCCTGGTTTTGAATGAAAATACTCATGCACCAGGGAGCAGCGCCAGATGCCCAATTGCTTAAGCATTATGTGGGGGAGGAGAGTATCTACTCCTAGTGTATCACCTTTAGTTATCTCATGTCTTCTTTTTCCTCCGGTTTGCTATGTTGGAATGTCGGAGGATTAAACAACACGGCTAAGAGGGCCCTAGTGAAGGATGTGGTTTCTTCTTGTTCTGTTTCTATTTGTTATTTTCAACAGTCCAAGCTGAATGTTGTGGAACCTTATGTTCGTGTTATGACTTCATATGAACTTGGCTTATAGTATTTATATGAACTTGGTTTAAAAGAGAGACATCATATGAAATTGGTTTTAAAAGAGATACTTCATATGAACGTGGCTTATAGTATTTATATGAACTTGGTTTAAAAGAGAGACTTCATATGAACATGGCTTATATTAATAGTATTTATATGAACTTGTTTTAAAGAGAGACATCATATGAACTTGTTTTAAAAGAGAGACATCATATGAACTCGGTTTAAAAGAGAGACTTCATATGAACTTGGCTTATATTAATAGTATTTATATGAACTTGTTATAAAAGAGAGACATCATATAAACTTGTTTTAAAAGAGAGACTTCATATGAACTTGGCTTATAGTATTTATATGAACTTGGTTTAAAAAGTTCATTAAAATATGTTAGTATTTTATATGAACTTGGTTTAAAAGTTCATTTATAGTAATATGTTAGACTAAATATCTTATAATACTTCTAAAAAACCAATCTAATCGGGCTTAATAACTAAGCCCGTCACCGATAAAAGCATCGGTGACGGTCATTAATGAAAGCACGATAGAGATGTTGATCAAATCCGGTCGGGCATGAAATTTAAAGCCCGTCACCGATGATGACATCGGTGATGGTCATTAATTAAAGCCCGATTGAGATGATGAGGTCATCTGATCGGGCTTCAACCTCTAGGCCCGTCACCGATAAGAGCATCTGTGACGGGCCTTAGCTATTGTCCGATTAAGATGTTGATCTTACCAGATCGGGCTAGGTATTTAAGCCCGTCACCGATTACTACATCAGTGATGGGCCTTGGTTTTAGCTCGTCACTTATAGAATTTTCCCATCGCCCTCGCGCACGGAACTAGAATCTTATCTGTGATGGGCATTACATTAAGCCCTATTGAGATGCCTGATCTCAATCGGGCTTAATCTATAGCCCGTCACAGATTTGCTTCGAATTTCTTTAAAAGAACGCGCTGATTCAGATCTACACTTATCACAAATTTTTTTTCTAAGTCCTCCAACCCTAGTGCCGCCGCCATCCCTCGCGTCCTCCCTCGCCGCCGCCGGCCGTCTCTAAGCCCGGCGACGTCCTCCCTCACCGCCACCACCGAGCGCCGTCGTCAGGTTAGTCGTTAATCTCCCTTTATTTGTGTGGCTGTTCATCTCCCTCGCCGCCACCACCAAGCGCTGCCGCCTCGACACCTCCCCCCCCAACCATCGCTGCCTCGAGCCCTCCGGCCAACGCCCCCCCGACGTCGTTGCACTCCCGGTCGCCCACCGTCGCCGCCCTGATCTCGCTGAACCCTAACTCCTGCACCCCGTCGCCATCGCCGTCACCACCGAACGCCCTTGCAGCCGCACTCGACATGTTTGATTAATGACTGTGTGAATATATATGAAATGTGATGGCGCCCTTTTGTTTAATATGGACTGTGAATTAATGGACTTTGTGAATGGAGTTTGAATATATGAGTCGACTCTGAATTTGATTATATATTTAGTGACTATGAATTGTGAATGTGAATGTACTTTGAGATCAAATTTTGACTGAATTTTGAATTATAGGCAAAGAATTTTGAATTTTGAATGTTAATTAATTTTGAATGTGAATGGACTTTAGATTTTTCTTACGACTGTGAATCATATATATATATATGTATGGAGTGTGAATTTTGAATGTGAATGGACTTTAGATTTTTCTTATAACTGTGAACCATATCCATATATATATATATGTGAATTTTGAATGTGAATGGACTTCAGATTTTTTCTTATGACTATGTACATCGTTAATAATAGTGTCAGTGGCTCTACAAAATTTCACTTAAAATGCAACTTTTATCTCCCTCGCCATTCCACCTCTCCTCTCATCCACTTATCCTCTCCACATTATCTCCCTCACCTCATCCTCCTCTCTTTCTCTGTCTTGGCGCATTCTCCTCTATTTCTCTCTCTCGGCGCATCGTCCTCTAAATCGTAATGACATGTAAAATATAAAATAAAATATGGTCAATAAAATCTAAAAAGAAGAAGGAAAAATATATACTATTTTTTCCTTATTCTTCTTTCTAGGTTTTTTTCTCTATGTGATTTTTCATGCATATTAGGACATGATGGTTTAGAGTTACGCGATTTATGCATGTCCTTAACACTAGATAATGTAACAGAGGAATAGCTAGATGCAATCCAACAAATACTCGATCGAATTCTGCACATCCATAATGCTAACATTCATCAGAAGTCTCTTTAAGGATTGAGGGAATCAGTTGTGATTCTGAATCCTATTCCTCATCAAAAGAAAGTTATCATGGCGATGGACAACACAATGCCAATGGGGACTCTTGAAGCGGAGTGTGGATTCTGCATGAAGAGTCCCTATTGCCACTATGTTCTCCATCGCTATGATGACTTCCTTTTGATAACGAATAGGATTTAGAATCACAATTGATTCTCTCAATCATTAAAGAGACTTCTGAAGAATGTCACCATTATGGATGTACACAATTGGATCGAGTATTTGCCGGTCCTATATTTTTCTCTGTTATATTATTTAGTGTTAAGCACGTGCAGAAATCATACTGTTAATGATGACTCCTACTATTAATTTCTTTTATTTTATGATTTTGTAAGATATTTAGAGGATGGCTCAGCATGGTGAATCAATGTCGACAATAACTAGTGGGTTCACAAGGACACAGACCCTTAGAATCCCTAATAAAATCCCAAAGAAACGTTACACCATAACAGAGATGGACCTCCTAGGAGTATTGTCCGCTCTCTCGACTGTGCCCACGAAGTTCAAGACGATCTACGGAATAATAGGGAGACAGACTTTTAGTATTTTGCATGATCACATCAAGGAGGTGTTGAACATGGAGAAGCAAACTGCTTGGCTGAAGTTCATGGAGAGCTTCGAATATCCTGTAGCTGACGAGGACAGGTTAAAGCGGACGTTTTTCCTAACGATGGGACATGCTTGGAAGAGCTTCAAGTCCAAGCTGGTCACCGACTACGTCCTTAAGACCAACACCCCGAACATATTTGAGAAATATCCCTTCATCGTGCCAGCCGTGTGGGAGGAGTTCTATGAAAAGAAATCAACCGTCGAATCTCGAGCTAGAAGCGATGCTTATAGGGCACTCCAGGCTCGTTACGTGCACCCGCACCGGCTTGGCAGCGGAGGATATGTGGGAAAACAGGAGCAATGGTCGAAAGAGGATGAGGCGGCAGAGGCATCGAACGTGCCGCCTCCATTTGCCGATATCCCACAGCAACGTGCAAGAAGTTGGACAAGAGCAAGGGCCGTGAAGAACAGCAATAGAACATTCACTCTGCCAAATCCCCAGGATCAACAAGTTTACAAAAATATTGTAAGCGTCTCATCTAATTATGTTTTGTTTTTTTACGCATATCGCACACTCGATTTATACCGATCTCACTGATAATGCTGAAAGAGTTGGTTGCCTTGAGACAAGAGGCCTCCCAAGAGGCCTGCACTGATAGACGCGAGGATGACATCCTCACGCAAGTGTTGTGCACCTATGAATACCGTGGACAAACAAGGGGTGTTAGCTCTAATGTTCCCTAGAAATATGGTTTCTAGAATACGTCGGTCAGTATAAGAAGCAGACCGTTACGAAGAAGGCGGAAAGAGATGCACGCCTGGTTGAGAGGATCCGGGAGCAGGTTAGAGCCGAACTGAGCTCAGAAATTAAAGAGCAGGTAGACCATGCCGCGGAACGGATACGGGAGCAGATCCTAGCCGAGCAGCAGACCACCGTGCCCACCGTCGTTCCACAACGAGAAAGTCCAATGCAAAGGCGGAGTAGTTGTGCATCAACTGATGCGGTGGAAAATCCAACATCGGTCCTAGCCGCCGTCGACCATATAACGGTAAAAGTCTAGGCCAAAATGCGTAACACTCTTAACAAAACTATTTTTAACAATTTATTTAAAATTATGTTTGTATCTATCATAGGAACCGACTAACTGTGTGATAAGAGTTAAGGTCATTCCCTCTTTCACCGTTCCGGCGGCCGAGAGACTAGCATTCAAGCCAAGCGCCGATACAAGAGTGCACAGGTTGCAACTTATGGCCGGATATGCAAAGTGGACACAGTGAACGATCAATGGGTCCATATGCCGCAGCAGCATTCACCCAACGACGAAATCCTAACCCTAGGAGCAGCATGAGGAAGCTTTATCCAATGGCCGAAGGAGCTATCAAATTAACTACGATGTCAGCCCCTCCATCTCCCTTAGGTGATCCAACCCCTCCATCTCCCTTAGGTGATCCACAAGATGACTCGATCGAGCTGCAGTATGACACCGACTTTGGCGGGTCTAGCCCTGAATGGCTGCTCGCTCATCTATGGAGAAGGGCAAGAAAGCGGCGTCGGAGCCATCTATGTACGTGCCAGTTGAAGTAAAAGACCACTTCATTCGCATGGCAAGGCCACCAGCACCAGACAAACCAATTTCAGACTATCGCCGCACGATCAAAAAGACAAAATTGCGATAATTTTCCAGGGGTGAGCAAGAAAATTCAGGGGTGAAGAGTAATACTGATTTGCACAATATTGTGAAGGCCCCTCAGCAAGCTAAGTTCAAGCTCGGTGCTCCTTTGACCACCCCTGAATATCGCAACGTAGTTGGAAATTGCACTCAGATGAGAAGGGTAGAAGAGTGGTACCTACAGATGACAAAGAAGGGTAAAGAGACATTCGTCGTCTTTTATAGGGACGAGGACTTTCATCACCAGCATGGTATAATCTGGGTCCAATTTGAGCAACTGTTTTATCTTTATAATTCAAGGGACCTAGACATATCATTATTTCAGCTATGGGCATTGTAAGCATACTCGAACCCCTTGCTATTATTTCTAAGTTGATATCCTCACAGGGTGTCTAACTTTTTTCCTTATGCAGAATGGGAACACTTGAATGTAGAGTAACCTATAACAAAGTAGGATTCCTCGATCCAAGGCTTATCAATTCCAATAATATTGACGAAGGCTCATGGTCCCAAAAATGGGTGCTGGACTATACCTCTTCAACTCCTTTGTCAAGCTTGAGGGCATGAATATAATCCTTTTTCCCTACAACTTTGAGTAAGTGTGACATTTGTTCTTGTACATACCATTTGTGCTTGAAGGTGTTAATTGCTCTCTCCCTTTGTATGCAGCAATCACTGGATCTTTCTTGCCATCCATTTAAAAGATTCAAAGATTTTCGTCATGGATGGATTAAGGAAACCGCAAGAAGCTTTCCAGTCAATCATTGTCATCCTTAATAAGGCACTTGTGAAGTATAATAAGAAGTGTCATCGACACATTTCATGCCAATACATTCCGGGTTTGGTGCCACCCTTGGTGCCAACGTCAGGAACCAGGCATGACGATAAGTGCTTTCTACGTGATGAAATTTATGTGGTTTTACCTGGAAGACCGCAACTGACACATTTCAGATTCTGAGGTTCGTCATATTTGTTATGACGTAAATACACGTTTCTAAACACATATTATGTTTTCAGATATTCAATCTTTCATGTGCAGAAATTAGATATTCCAACAAGTCAGTTATTGCCACATGTTTACTAGCCCTCGCTGAACAACTCTGCGGATTCATGTTCCGACATGTCATCTCGCCGGGCGGTGCATATCACGTTTCGAGGGCTTCAGATGGGCTAATGGCTTTCCTTGAGGGTGGCTGCCCTAGTGTAACTTTAGACAGTCGATCGACGACAAAGAATAAGCATTAGAGTCGATCGAACACAAAGAACAATTTTGATAATCATTTGTAAATTACAATTTTGTCAAATGTGTTCATGAGAAATAAGTGAATAATGAATGTGTTTGTGGATAGATGTGTGAATGTCAGAAGTATGTGAATATATGTAAAAGGGGATGTATGTGAATTTCAGATATATGGCTAGGAGAGGGCAGAGGCTAGCCAAAAAATAATATATTTTTCCTGGAAAAAACTCATGGGTGACAGGCTTTAATTGAAGCCCGATGGAGATGATAGTCATCCGTGACGGGCTCAAATTAAAGCCCGATTGAGTTGTAATCATCCGTGATGGGCAAAATTCAAAGCTCGATTGAGTAGTTAGTTATGCGTGACGGGCTTTAATTGTAGCCCGTTTGAGATTGTATCCTCCGTGTCGGGCCATTGTTTGACTAATCTTATGGGTCAAAATCATCAGTGACGGGACTAAGTTTAGGCCCGACAAAAATAAGTGCAGCGGTGACGGGCATTTGCCCGACAGAGATGACTACTCACATCAGTGACCTTTGCGTCATGACGGACGTTATACCTGACATAGATGAGGGTTATCGTCCGTTTGAGATGAGGATAACCGTAGTAGTACAAATATTTCATTGCATGCATATACAATCAAGTTCACATGAAAGTTCATACCTACATATTTGGTGCTGGAGTCATATGGGTAGGATTACTTCATTTCTCTATGTTCAAATAATCCCGATGCTAATAATCACTACTACAAAAAGGTTCATTGGCGTCGCCCCAAAAGGTGCCGGTCAAACCAAATCCGGCACCTATAATGTATATAGGTGGTGACAAAAGAATAGGTGGCGGTTCGTGTTAAGAACCGCCACCTATAGTCTCAAATAGGTGCCGGGTGAACAGTAAAACCGCCATCTATAGTATAGGTGGCGGTTTTACTGTTCACCCGCACCTATTCTTCGCGAATAGGTGGCGGTTCTTATTACGAACCACCACCTATAGTATAGGTGGCGGTTTTACTGTTCACCCGGCACCTATTTGAGACTATAGGTGGCGGTTTTACTGTTCACCCGGCACCTATCGTCAAAAAACACTATTCCCTCGATTAGTACCATACCGCTCGCCGAACCAGAGCAACACCAGCTTAAATAGGTTCGTGCCTCGCTCGCTCATCGTGTAGAACCACTCGCCGAACCGCTCGCTCGTGCCTGTAGCTCTATCTCGTGGGCCCACGTCCGCGTGAAAAAATATGGTGGGTCCGGCTAAAGGAGTGGACCCATAAGAAAAGATTGAGAGCACCTCATTGTATAGGTGTCCGATAAATAGGTGTCAGTTCTACACGAACCGGCACTTATTTGCTCGAATAGGTGCCGGTCGAAGAACCGGCACCAATGACCAAAGTCATTGGTGCCAACCAATAGGTGCCGGTTGGAAAAACCGGCACCTAAGGGGGTTTCCCAACCGACACCTATGAGGCATTCTGTACTGGTGAATTATGCATACCACCACACAAAATAACCACATGTCCAGCTAGGTTTATGTTCAACATTAGTGCTGGTTCTTAACCGGCACTAAATAAACAACAATATCACCTAGTCTACTTATCGTTTCATCCATGTGTAGCATTTCTTAGTTTTGAACTATGTAGCATATTTTTTTAACTCTTCCAGTCTAAAATTTGTACGTAATAGGTATTTGAGCACCTAGATGACTTAAAACATGTGGACCTAGTGCGGAGATCCGAAATGTATAATACTTCTCATTATCTTAGAAAAAGAGAACTTCAAATGAAGAGGTCGTCAACTTCAAAGTTATAAATTTCATTGAGCTCGATATTTTTTTATAAAATACATGACTGGCCCTTAAACTTAGCAGGGGTGCCACTTAAATCCGTAAACTTAAAAATTACATATCTAGCTCCATCATCTTGGTTTAATGAACCAAGCCGGTCCAAACCTCGTTTGACTGGGGATGACGGCCGACATGGCGCTCCACGTAGGCATCACTTTTGCACTCAGCCCCCCAACATCTCGGTGTAGCGGTAATTTTTTAATTAGCCCTTGTTGCTGTTAGAAATATGAGCCTAATTATGTACTGTCTATATTTTAATTGGAGGAAAAACTCATTGATTAAATAAGATGCAAGCACAAAACACAAATGAACATGCAACATACTGAATGCAACAAAAATGTGTAAATGCGTAAGGGAAATCACTCACTGATCCTGCGCATAACAAAGTCAAAATCGCCGGTGCAGATGAAGTAGAATACCAAGCGGTCGTCGATGTAGATAAAGAAGAATACCAAGCAGTCGCGTGTAGATGTTGCCCAAAAACCTAATTGCCGCCCTGTGCAGGAAACTCGTGGAAGTGGTTTCGGAGAACCCGCTTCCTCCGAATTCGGTGCATGCCAAAGCCAAAGGTTGTGACGAGGTGTAGCTGCTGGAGAGTCAAAACAACGCGTGCAAGTGGGAAGGAGAACTGTGTATCAACCTATTTAGTCACCAGGACGTCTCCTAGTTTTATAGGACTCATCAAGTGCTTGTCATCAACCAGCAAAACTGCCCTCATGAAGTCGAAGAGGCCCCAGCTAGAGAGTCAGAAACTGATGCACTTTAATGCTATTCACAACACAAAATAAAAATTGCACAAAGAATAGCTTGTTGTACACGTATGCGTCGTGCAAGTCACGCGATTTTTCATGCGAAAATGCACGCGGGCTGCCCATGTGTGTGGACACAATCTCTTTCCCTCTCACATATATCTATTATGCATAGAAAGGAGACTCCCATATTTAAATTAGGCAACCTCTTATTGAATTAGCAATATGGAACTAAATATTGTGCATGCTTTGAAATTTCAAATAGACCATAAATGGGCCAAATTCCAAACGTTACTACAGTAACATCCCAAAATTAGTCCCTAAGGCCCTCCGTCCCTCCCATTCCACCCGATGGCTAGGGTTGCAACCAGGGTTGCTCTTGAAATTGTAGGGGCCTAGAGCGAGAAAAAATTGAGACCCTACCATAACTAGCATTTGTATATATATGAATATTCTTTTATTACATGAAAGAGACACGTACACATCACTACACACGCACATACGAGTCTACTCCTAACATACGCCCAATGTCACATCCGTAACCTCAATAAATTCTTATTGTAAGTCCACTTGCGTGTGTGTAATATTTGAACCCTAGTGGATGAGTTTTTAAATAGGATGGAATGTGTAAATTTAACACAACACTAAATGTAAACTTTTTGTGAGTGTTAACACTGAAATTTGGTATTGAGTTCCTAAGTTCGTAAAGGCAAAGCAAAATCGGATCGGCTAAGTACAGGAATCGTATCAGCTAAAAAGGGATCGGCTGTAGGGCTAGTCGGCTGAGGATGGATCGAATGGGAGCAGCCGACAGCCAATTCTGAGTTCGAAAGAGATGAAACCGTGTCTAGCGCAGAAATTTGAAGATAAATGAAGGATTCGGTTGCTAGTTGTACGTTAAAAGATATTGCCACTTATGGATAGAGTCTTATAGCGGCAATTGTATCTATAATCTAGAGATTTGTTAAATTATTAGTTGTAACATGGTATGGGTCCCGCTAGGGATAATATGGTGTTTTAAACAGTAGTTTAGATAAAGTCCATGGTTGTTACAGATATTTGTATCTTGGGTATAAATAGGACCCGGGACCCTCTGTGTAATGATCATTATTCAATCAATCCAACCTTCGGCGCATCGCCAACCTTTTCTTTAGACGAACACTCTGTTTGGCTTCGGGCTGCATCGTCTCGATCCCCAAATCCAGGTAAATGTTTGTCATTACTGGTATGATTCTCTGTTTCTAATGCTTCCATCGCAATGATACATTAGAATCAGTAATTTTACTGCATTATATATCATATAACGCATATGAATTAGATCAATGTTTAGATCTATCTTGTCATTGGCTCGTTCTGTCAAGAACATGCAGTCAATAGGGCTAGATCTAAAGGTTAGCTGGTTCATATGCGGTATCTACCGTCTCGAGGGGTATAAATCGTTTGTAACAGATCAGATGTTTCTTTTTATACTTAATGCTGCATCGGGTTTAAACTATTAAGTCGTATTTAGAACTATCAATGATCTATTCATCTAAGATTTATATTATTTAGAGACAGTGACGGGGTTTCAGCCGGCCTTACTTGCCCTAATATGTTTCTTTTAATATGTTTATTACTAGATTTGTATTAGGACTGCCTCTTATGTTAAGATCGTGTTTCTGTCGGACGTTGCCGACTGAAATCGGCCTTTCCCGGCCAGCCGATGGCCGATTTTCGGGTTGTACGTTTGGTTCAGGAATATTATCTTCCTATAAGACTCATCGAAGTACTAGCCAACTCGTTGTTACCTTTCCAGTATCGGCTAGGTTATCGATCCGTATATTTATTATTCTTTACTGTATTTGGGTTAGGTGGCTGATGTTGTCTCGGTATAGCCGATCCATTCTAGTCACTTGGTCTAAATATAGTTTAGAATAGCATATATATGTTCATGGATTCCCTTAGCCGATTCCGTGGGGTCTAACCTAACGCTTAACACGTATTCTCTCGTTTTTCTTGTTGATTAACAGATCAAATCAACTGGCACGGCCTGCATATTGTAGGCAGCCGAGAAGGACCTGCACTGGAGTCAAGCAGATCTCCCAGGCCAGCGCGTGAGAGAGATTTCTCGTCAACAGTGAGGTGATAATTGAATAGAAAATAAAAAATACTATAAAAGGAATTCATCAACACCAAACTACTTTTCAGGTGTATAATTTCTGATATGGCCATAAAAATTAAAAATCATGCAATATGTATAAAATTAGTGCAATGTCACGGGAGAAATGAATTGACCAGAAAAATTATGCTATAGATACACTAAGGCACTAATTACAATGACCATCTTGTAAAACAAATAAAAATCATCGAACTTCTATCTAGTTTTTTGTTCAAAAGATTTAAGCATACATATATATAGCATATATAAACCTCTATAGCTTAATAAATATCGTTGTTTTCAAGAGATTAACTAATATGTCACAAAACAAACTAAATTGTACTTACAAGACAAACTATATATGCACATCTAGTTGTACATAACGGGGGCCCCTTAATGCCTGGGGGCCAGGGCGGCTGCACTGCCTGCCCTGCCCCAGGGCCGGCCCTGGTTGTGACGGTGAGGGCAACATCTAGCAGTGATGAGAGACGACAAGGTAGCGGCTGTAGGGGCGAAGTGTGATTCGCGCCGGCGAGGGATCTGCGCAGCGCGCCGCCTATCGAGCCCTACAACTCGTGCAGCTCGAATCGACGCTCGAATCACCTTGCACTGCTGACTATCCCCGATGCCACCCACTCGCCTGCCTCCCTTCCTTGGAAGCATCGTATTGGGGGCAAATGGGAGGGACGAAGGGATTTGGGGATTTTTTTTATTTTTGGGATGGTACTGTAGATCAGGGAGGGTGCCGCTTGGCTCTTCAGGAAGAAGTGCGAAGAATCGAGAGAAAGAGAGAGAGAGGGGTGGGCGAGGAGGAGGACATAAGGTCGAGACCGAGGAGGCTAGGTGTTCGGTTCAGCTCGGCTAGCTTCATCCCAAAGTGCCGGTTTAAAACCAACACTTTATCCTGGTTTTTTAAATAAACTGACACATACGAGATGTTATAGTTGCCTGTTTTGGATTTTAGATTTGTGTGGGGAAGGGAAAAAGCCTCATATGTGTCGTTTTACACAAACCGACCCAAAAGTGTTGTCCCTTTTTTGTTTCTGTAGTAGCAGTAGTGTTGGTTTGGACTCTAATTACTACTTACTTATTTTACACTACTCGATGAACTCTATGCATAGTCGTTCCTGATTATCTATTTGAGTAACGGTTTAAAAGCTGAATTTTGGCATCTTCCTTCTAATTATTCTTTTTGAAATAAACTTATTTGAAACCAAGGGTAAATTACAATTGGTTGGCAATTTGTAAACTGATGTGCGCACATACATCTTTCTAATTTTTTAAAAAAATCATCATATCTAAGTAGGATATATATCTATAACTATCTATAAAGCAAGTCTTTCTCAGTGCTACATCCAAATAGCTCTATGGCTCATTTGGATAAAAGGGGTCTTGGAGAAAAAGTTTAGAGCAATCCAATCCGATGGATAACTTTTGTACGTGGTCCTTGGATTAATGGAGTAACTTAGAAAATCCTATGAATTTTTTTGAATTGGCTCAAAACATAAAAATTCAAAAGATATTTTAGCATGAGTACCAACCTCTTAGAATAATTATCTCTCTTGTAATTCCAATTTTTTCACCATGCTTCGTCCAAACAGTGATTGATGCAATATACCTACTTTCATCAAGCCATACAACTTGGGGTAATATGGCACTCTAATATTACAATTTTTTATGTTCCAAATTTCCACTCTTTATGTTCTAAAATATAACAATTTCTATTTAGAATTCAAAATTTGTTCTTAAAATATAACAATTTCTATACCTATATTTTTTCCTCAAACAATTGCAACCTTTCCTCTTTAATTTTTTTTCTACCTATGTTTTTTCCAACTATTATGTAGATATTACTGGGGAAACACCCTTTAGTTGCAGTTTGTAACCTTCTTTAGTCTCGAGTTTCAAACCAGGACAACAAAAACGAGACTCAAGATGCCTATCTTTAGTATAGGTTGAAATAATCGAGACTAAAGATATATCTTTAGTCTCGGTTGGTGTTAGCAACCGAAACTAAAGGTTTGTTTCTTTTTTTAAAAAAATTTTGCTCCTACGGCTAGCTTGCTGCTTGTTTATATATTATGCATACATATTTTACACACATATATATTTGTACATATATATATAATATGCATATATATGTATAAATACATAACACACATATATATTTATACATATATATATACAACAACATCAAAATTATTTTTTTCAACGCCACGATTACATACAACAATATTAAAATTAATACCACTCAAATGCAACAACAAAATCATCCAATAATTCATAAAAATATCTAAAAATATACAACAAAATCATTTATAAATTCATTAAAAAAATCATTCGCTGCCGACACTCGCGCGACGACGACGCGGCGGCGGGGAGGAGGAGGTGACAAAGGGGCTTGCGGTGGTGAAGCGGTCGAGTGACCCCTACAGCGACTTCCGGGAGTCTATAGCAGAGATGATCGTGGAGCGGCAGGTGTTCGCCGCGATGAAGCTGGAGCGGCTGCTCCGGTCGTCCTCCGCAGTGGCGTCGGCGGTGGCGGCATGTGGTTGCGATGATGACGATGACGACTACAATGACGACGATGATGATGATGGCGACGATGACGACGATGGAGACAACAACGATGAGATTAGGATGTATACGACGCGAGACAATGAGGCGAGACGACGGTGGCGAAAGAAGAAGAAGGGATATGAAAAAACAGCTAAGTGTTGGATCATTGGCAAAGACGATGCATGCCAAGAAATATATACCCTGGATCCTTAGTCCCGCTTGGTGCCACCAACCGGGACTAAAGATCCATCTAATTTTTAGTCTTAGTTGTAGCCACTAACCAAGACTAAAGATAATTTCTCGCTATTTCAATTCATCTTTAGTCCCGGTTGTAGCCACCAACCGGAACTAAAGATAATTTTCCGCTATTTTCAAATTTTTTTTGTCCCGGCTAGGGTTAACAACCAAGACTAAAAATTAAATAATCCATTAAATAGGGCCAAATTAATTTTATTAAATATAGGTTTAAAATAATAATAAGTAATGCATTAAAATTTAATCAAATATAGGTAATCCTAGACATTGCACCTCTCTACGTGATCCTCTAGATATTGTTTCTCTTTTGCCCCTCTTTTTTTGGCTGTTGTCTTTTTTTGGGAAAAGTTTGACATTTTGTTTTTATTTTTTAATATATTTTTTGATTTAGGAGCACACGAGAGGTAACCACAGAAAATTTGAGCGTAAACAAGTGAAATACATGGCAGGTGGAAAAATTAGCATACATGCTCAAAATTGACAAAATGCTTCCAGGCTCAAAAAGATAATCTTGCGAGCTATTTTTAGGAAAAATAAAATCGCCGAACCTAGCCTAGCCAGGGACAAGCAGATCCAGAATTTTTTCTGATCGATTTTCATATATGGAACGTCTCAATGAGAGTCCGTATGTGAAAGTTATAGATGTTTTAAAAACCGACTCCAAATTAGAGGACAACACGGAAACAATGCTCGCAAAACTTGTTACATGTGGACAAACTAGAAGCGACGGTTAGGGTTTGATGGAAACAAAGGAGAAACACACGAACTAGACTCTAACATGATACCAGCAACAAGACCTCGACCGGGACATTAATTCGACATGATGGACTCTGAAACCGAAATATGCAAAGACTATGACACGGATGGTTCTAGGTCAAAAAACAAATGTGGTTATTTAGCCCTGCCATCCACAACTCCTCTGGTTATCAACCGAGACACAGACCCAGATGACCTCGCCAATAAAGCTGATCCTTCCTTCTTCGTACAAACCTTTGCATTTCACTTTTTCACACGCACGCTTCCCAAACTGATAAACGGTGTGTATTTTTGAAAAAAAATCTATGGAAAAGTTGCTTTCAAAAATATATTAATTATTTTTTAAATTTTTTAGCTAATACTTAATTAATCATGCGTTAGTATATGTTTCATTTTACTTGCCGAAGATCCCAAACACAACCCTAAGTATCATAACTTTTACTTATATTTTGCATTGTTTTCCCTCAATAATATGGCACTATCTAGCATACAATGAAAATTATTCAATTATCGTTTTGTAAAGTAAAGGTACATATTGAACCCGATGTTAAGGTGAATACAATTTATCGATATAGTCCCGGTTGGTGATACCAGCACGGAGTCCCGGTTGGTAACACCAACCGAGACAAAATTTAGGATCTTTAGTCCCGGTTGATGTTACCAACCAGTACTAAAAATTCCTGACGCCCGATAGATTCTGACAAGAATCTAACTAGAATTAAAAACTATTTTTATTTCTGGTTGATAACATCAATCAAACTAAAAATTCTAGAGAACGGTTGCCTTTTTTAAGAGAGATTAAAAATGTTTTCTAGTCTCGATTTCTTTTGAAACGGAACTATTATGAATTTTGGTCGGTGGAGAAAATATCATTTCTTGAGTAGAGCAATCCTAGCAGGACATAAGGTGGGCTCAAGCATCATATTATTTTAATATTCTGATGCTAAAACTTTTCATATTTTAGAAGAGCCATATGCGTTCTTCCAGTGGATAAGCATGCAGTGTGGTGCCAATGTACCCTGCAGGTGTTGCTTTCGGGCATCGCTCATCCTCTTCTCCTGCTTGGTTGGAAGAAGTTTCTGGAATCCTATGAAAGAAGCGATAAGATTGGCGATAATAATAGCTTTTGATCGATCGGCCCCGGGGCAACAAGTGGGGGCAATCCGCAGAGGATAGATATATCGCCAGGTTCACAGGAGCTAGACCATAAACAGCGCTGCCAACAATGCCAGCAGTGCTACCGAGTACTGCACTACTGTACAATAGGAGCGTAGTAACTATAGCTTCAGTATCGTTGCTGACTAGTCGCCCATGTTCCTTTGTACGTTCCAAGATCTCTGTCTGATATGGAGTATCCGTGGTTTGATTTTTTAAGTTAATTTTTCCACTTTAATTAAGTTTATAGAAAAGTATATAGTTTATATTTTTAATATAAAACAAATATGATATTAAAATATATTTAATGTTAAATTTAAAAAAACTAATTTCGTGTTGTAAATACTGTTTATTTTTTTTATAAATTTGATTAAATCTAAAAATTTTGATTAAAAAAATATCAAACGATTTATAATATTAAACCGAAGAAGTAACTAAAGAGACAACGAAATGAATTGACTGTTGCATATATGGACCATTTTATCTTTATAACCGTACGGAGTTATTTAATAAAGAGGATGCAGGCCCCGTTTAATACCATCTGATGGAGAGGAAGATGACATCTTTTTGTATCCATACCGAGTTATTTAATCAAGGGGATGTAGGTCCCATTCGAAACCACCAAAGAATATTACGATAGATTAAAGTTGAGCATGATAAAATTATTAACATGTGATTAATTAATTTTTAATTATTAATATAAAGTTAAAAAATCAGTATATGAATAAGAAAAGAACGGAATGATACTCAGACTAACTTAAGTAATAGTAGTATTTAAGATAAGCATGCACGGGAGCTAAACCGAACTAGATAGAAAACTCCTTCCCTAGTTTCAGATTACTCGTAATTATAATTTTATCTTAAGCCAAACATTTAGTGCTCGGTAATTCATCTTAGAAAAATATTTTTATAATATAAAATTCACGTGACATTAACCTGCAAGAATTTCTAGTCACTAGTACGAAAATCTAATAGGTGTCGGTTCACAATCCCTAATAGGTATTGGTTTTGAGCTGACACCTATTGGTTGGCACCAATCACCAAAGTAATTGGCGTTGGTTCTTTAACCGACATCTATTCGGACAAATAGGTGGCGGTTCTCTATTAGAACCGACACCTATTCGGCTTAATAGGTGCCAGTTTTCAATAGAAACCGGCACCTATTCGGCCTTATAGGTGTCGGTTCCTATATTTTGGCTAACACCTATAAAGCCAAATAGGTGTCGGTTCTCTATAAAAACCGGCACCTATTGTCCTGAAAACAAAAAAAATATTTTATAACATATAGGATCAATATTAATTAATTAATATAAGATCAAGAATATTGACAGCATCCAAAGTCAATTTCACAGATACGCTGTAAATCACATGATACCAACAGTCACAAAGTATATGAATAGGAAAACAGTCACATAGACAAAGTTCAAAAGCTGTAAAAAAATTTGAACATGATCGCAAATCCATATGTCTCTTGAAAATACTATACAACAGATTTCTGTGTGCCTCCTTGATCAACAGGAAAACTGTGGCAAATGAACATTAATTTTCAGGAAAGCAATAATAGTGGTATGTGATTGTGGCAAATGAACATTAATTTTCATTTTCAGGAAAGCAATAATAGTGGTATGTGATTGCTGTCTACTAGTGACTTAAAAGGGCAAATACATTTGTTTATGAAGAAGAGAGAAAGATCAATATGTTAGTTCCCGAGTTGCCTGAGATGTTAGACCAGATATCCGATATTTCCGACGCATGTTTTCATGGTGAGTAACTTCTACCTTCACTCCACTTAAGGCCTTCTTGATCTAGGGTGTAGCATATAATAGCATAAATCCGTTATTTAATTGGTTGATGAAATGATACACAAATAAGCTAGACATATGGACCAAAAACATAAGACAAAACAAAGCCATTGAAAATAAGATTAATCATTGGGAACAGATGCAGCAATTAACTGTAGATCTTCTGTATTACAACAAATATACTGACTTCATTTGAGAAATAGCTCTTCCAATGAAATAAAAGGTAAAGATGGGTGAAACAGGATCACCAGTATATACCTTGACACGTTCAACATCTGCTTTACTTTAATGTGAGCATGAGTTCAGCTCAAATGATCCCATAACATGGAAGTGTGCATGCGTCGATAGAATACTTTGGAAGCGTCTCACATCTCAAGGGCAGAAAGCATGCTTCTCGGCTACACTAGATAGTTGCATGCATGCCGACCACGGATCAGTATATACTTATATATGAGTGTGTATATATACAAACACATAGTAATGGTCCTATATGTAGCAAACCTAAGCTACCAACTATACAAGTATGTGTGTGCAGTGCATCTTTTGCATAAACTATGGAGGCTTTTCTTGGAGGTGTAAGATTGATGCATATGTGATTGGTTTGAGAGTCCAACTGTTACTTTTTTTGACAGGTTTGCAAGAATTTTTATAAGCTAAAGCCAAATATGTAAAGTAACTGATCATAACAGGTTACATTCTTATTACTGATCATAACAATGTAGGTTCATCTTTATTTCCATATACAACATAAAAATTAAAGATCATCTGCCCACCAAACACCCCTATGAAAGTATGAATTGATTATTGAAGCATCTATTTTCACCAAATAACCTTAATTCTGATGGCTACTGTGAACCATATGAACTTAATTCAGTTCCTCTCTACATGGGAAAAATAGGTACCTGTTGGTAGCAAAATAGAGTGGTAGAGCTACAACAACCCCCTGAGAAAGTGAGAAAAAACAACTAATTAACGTCGAAAAGGTTCCAACTTAAGGGTATATATAATTAACCAAACTTGAGTTTTTTTTGCCTTGTCATGATTTAGAGCTAGCAAAGGCTTTGAAAGGCGGTCGGTCCCGACTAACTTCTATTAGATGAAAATGAAAGTTACAGATCCCTTCAACAGATGAATGATACCACTATATTGGAATAATGAATATACAAAAGCAATACCTTCATGGATCCCAAAAATACTGCCATCCCCACTGGAAAGGTTTGCAAGCTGATTCCTGTAGGCTCAGAATAAGTATCAAATCAGATTATTGTAGTACTCAAGGAACATGGAAGAAAAACCACACAACATATATCAAAAAACAGTTTGAATAATGGCCTGGTGTAAGTTCAATAGGAATGAATGTCCAGTTGTATGCGTAGTGATACACAAGTTTTAGTTTCTTACCAACAGCAGTAATGATCCCACTGAATAATACTTGTCGATGATGTTTTTTCATCATATATTTACTTGATCCATCATCATCAGTCTGTTTTCCTCAAACCAAACATAGAGAACTAAATTTTGACCATACAACTCCATTTATTACTTATACTATTACACGTAGTACACAAAAGAGAAAACCACACCCTGCCACTAAACTTGTCCAATTATGCCACTTATTTACAAATTAGAATACCCCATTGCTGACCTTAAAAAAAAATCTAATGAATCATTGTGATCAATTAATTTTCACATTTAGAGGCCTAAATAGCAAAATTTATCACTTACCAGCCAAAATGGTAAGGAAGGCCCTGCTGTTTTTCATCATAACAAAACACATGCATGGCAAGCTAACAAAAATCCAACATGATATCTATTAGAACACAGAATGATATTAAATACAAATAGCAACTAGGGCAAGCCAACTACTCGAACACAGTAACACACCAAAACTAACTATGTTATATAGATCAGAGTTGGCAAAGGCTTTGAAAGGCCGGTGGTGAATAATCAGATTCATCAGGCATTTCTATTGTTAGATTCCGCAAGAAGCAAAGAATTTAGCATCAACTCAATTGCACGACTCAATCACACAAGAACGATTCCACATATCTAACCCACAGATCACAACACAAATTTTGATTTAAAAAATCCACAGATCACAAAAAAAAACTATCGTTGTCCCGTCATCGTCGTCGTCCATAGCCGCCGCCGTAGTCGTCGTCGAGCCCCGCTGCCCTTGCCACTGGATCTGGCGGAGGGGAGCTCCTCCGCCTGCCGCCGCCGCCTCCCCTCAGCCCCCCCAACCGCACCTATATTATAATATAGGTGTCGATTTTTCTTTATAACCGCACCTATATTATATTATAGGTATCGGTTTACTAAAAAACCAACACCTATAGTATAGGTGTCGGTTTTTCTTTAGAGCCGCTACATATTGTTTTAATAGGTGTTGGTTTTTGTTGAACCGACATCTATTAGACCGATACCTATGCATGTTTTTGTAGTAGTGAGTAATATATGATCAAAGATTGAATTGTGTGACTTTAGGCAAAGCCAACGGAACAAGCAATTTAACGCAGGGGAGTGATCATTCCAGAAAAAACTGGATATATGATGAAAAATATCCCATGATTTTATTGTAAGCCTTAAATCTCTTCAGAAATCTCTTCAGCGTGTGTTAAAGGAATGAAGCGAAAAAGTAATTAGCACATAATTAACTGAGTTTTAGTTATTTTAAATTTTAAAATAGATTTATATGATATTTTAAAATAACTTTTATATAAATTTTTTTCACATATATTATTTTATGGTGGTGTGAGTACGTGTGTGCTGTCCTTAATATGCATGAGGGAAAACAACATAAATACCCCATGTATCGATACCAACTAGTTTTTGGGTTATAATTTCTGATATTAATTAATTGGGAGTATATGTCACGCATGTATTATAGGAGTACCTTTTTTCTGGCAAGACGAGAGAAATAGTTTGTCAGTCGATCTTCAGGTGGAGTTGTGGAGAACGTACAACACCTCGCATAATTATCGGTTCCTTGTCAATCAAAGGACACACCCTGTGGTCCAGTGCGCCAAGTGTAGCGCCACTTGCACCCAAAACCATGGGCAGCCAACATGGCATAGAATAACGGTACCTTTCCATTTATCTCTCTATCTATATAGATTTGTACATTCCCTGTTCGTCCTCGATAATTTTTTGCTAAGTACTTTTAAGTGAGTTTGGGCCCAAACAATCAATTGTTTACCATAAACATGTTTTCTAAACTATAGTTTAAACAATGTTTCGCGTAAAAAATTTGCAAGATACCGCTCCATAAAAACATCGGTAGATAATAAAACAAAGATAGTAGTATCCTACAAGATAGTGTTCGCTCAGTTCGAAGTAGCATTTGAGCCGAGCTACTCTGAGGCATCTCTAAGATAGTGCTTAGATGTGGAGTTTATGGCAATCGGGTATCCACATGACAAGTTTATCTGACTAGAGATAGGGATAGATTGCGTCTGCCAAACATGTAAACCAACTATGACTTGAGTATTACGTTGCCGATTAGATAAGGCAACGGCTCATAGTCACGGTTTGGTAAGATTGAGAAAACCGACTTAGAGTAAGATAGGGTTTTCGACTTGTAAGCCCGTCTCCCGAGACTATATAAGGGGGGTAAGGGGCGTTCCTTGAGGGATATCAGATGTATGCGAAGTACATACAAGCCACTAGACACATAAGATCTTGAGATCAATAAACACTCGGCGGATCGAATCTCTGAAACAGGAGTAGGGTATTACCTCACGAGAGGGCCTGAACTTGTCTAAACCTTGTTTTCCTTCTAACCCATTGTGCTTGGTAATCTTGACTGCACCCCCAATTTTCTATTGCCGAAACCAAGTTTCGACAGTTGGCACGTCAGGTAGGGGCTCGCGCGTCAAGACTTCTTCGACAATCTCACCGGCAAGCACGATGGGATCTTCTTCAAGCTTCGTCGACTTCACCACTAACGACTTCGACAAGTTCTCCTCCTTCGACTCGGATTCTGACTAGTCGGGAGGGGAAACCCACTCGGCGCCGTTCGGGCTCCCGAACAACTCTAAGATCTACAACAAAATCTTGGATCCCAAAATGCAGTCCATCTGCTCTGACGGAGGAACCCACACGGCGCCGTTCGGACTACCGAACGTCGCTGAGATCTATACGGTCTCCTCATCTTCCCGTCGGAGCCAATCTATTCGGAGGAAAACTTCTCAGCGCCGTTTGGATTACCAAACGCTGCTGAGATCTACTGCAAGCTCCTCTCCCCCGAGACAAGATCGACCCATTCGGAGGGATCCATGTCATCAAACTCCGACTCGGACTGAAACGATCCAGACCCGAACCACCCGGGCTCAAGGGAAGTCACGGTCATCCTCCAACCGTTCGGGTCGTGCTCATCCTCGGAGCTCGACGAGTAACTCAGCTCCTCAGGCTTTGACAACCTTTACGGCATCCCCTCGGACGAAGCTGATGACTCCGACTGCGACAAGGACTATGAGCCGAAGTGCTTTGACGTCCTCATGGCTAAGGTGGCCGAGACCGACTCAGCCATGGCCCGTAGGCTCGCGGAAGAAAAACGAGCCAGACTTGAGCAAGAGCGACAGTTGGCGGAAGAAGAGAAGAAAGGAAGAGCCGACAGAAGAAAGCAGGATCTGAGGGCAGCCGGAAGATCCGCTCAGGAGGCCATACTTCAAACGCGAGTCCACAACACCAACATCTTTCAGACGCCACAGTAGAACGCTGTCGCTGCCCTCACACTCCTGGACACCGTTATCGAGACGACGCCCCCCGACGTAACCCCAATCTTGGACAAGATCAAGACCATCGTTGCGGCTACGGCCAACGGTCATCCCTCCACCTCAGCCCGAAGACCGACTGAGTCCGTGGCAGAAACGCCCGACAGAAGCCGACTCCCACCGCTGAGGTCAAGGGATTACAAGAGGCCCGAGCCAGACCGATCGGCGACCAGGTCAAGAGGCCCACGCCACGAGACCACACAGAAGCATCAGGAGCAAACAGCCGACTCCCGCGAGAAGCAACATGGATGTCCCCCCGTCCACCACCGGGTCCACCGCAACAACATCTCCGATTACCGAAGCAGCTTGCCGAAGACCCCGCCGTGTGATCTGCGGGAAGTCCTCGATCGACGCTACCAAGAACGGGATCAACGCACCCGGGAAGATCGAAGGGGATCACCCAACAGTAACGACGACGGAGTCCAGCCTTTACTCGGGAGCTCCGCCGAGTGCATTGGCCGAACGGATTCAAGCCGACTGGAATCGAGAAGTACGACGGGAAAACCGACCTCGAGTCGTGGCTAACCGTGTACACCCTCGCCATCCGTGCGGCAAGAGGCGACAATAAGGCCATGGCCAATTACCTGCCTGTGGCCCTCGCCAACTCAGCCAGGAACTGGCTCACGAGCTTGCCAAGAGGCTGGATCGGCTCGTGGAGTGAGCTAAGGGACCACTTCATCGCCAACTTTCAGGGCACCTTCAAGAGGCCTGGAACCCACTTTGATCTCTATAACGTCATCCAGAAGCCGGACGAACCTCTGAAGGACTACATCCGGCGCTTATCCGAACGGCGCAACAAGATCCCCAACATCACCGACGACATTATCATCGCCGCCTTCCAGAAGGGAGTCCGTGATGAGTTGTTGATCAGAAAGTTTGGGCGCAAGCCACCGAAGACGGTGAAGCAGATGTTTGAGACGGCAAACTCCTATGCCAAATCCAACGATGCCATCAAATCCAACGATGCCAAGACCGGCCCGACAGAGGGACGACAAGCAAGCGGGAGGAAGCCGGAATCCTAAGAAGGACAACAACAACCAGGGCCAGAAGGACCAGAAACGTCGATCCGAAGATCTAGTCGCCGCGACCTCCAACTCCCAACGTCGCCCCCGAGTCGCGGCCTATGACGCCATTATGAATGCTCAGTGCACGCATCACCCCAATCACAAGCATGCGGCTAAGGACTGCTTTATTTATAAATAGTTCGCCGAACAATATGTGGCACAGCTCAACAAGAAGCCGACTGATGAAGCAGGCCCATCGGGCGCCAAGAAGAACAACCCGGCTGGAAACGCCGGACCCTTTCAAGACCCTGTGGGCGAGCTGAATCACATCTTCGGCGGGGCGCAAGCTTATGAATCCAAGAGGAAACAAAAGCTAACTGACCGTGAGGTCAACGCGGTGCAACCCGATGTCCCACAGTACCTACGATGGTCGGAGGTGGCCATCACTTTTGACCGCTCGGATCATCCCGACCGAGTGGTTCACCCGGGGAGCTATCCACTCGTCTTGGACCCGGGGTCCGCAACATCAAGCTCAAGTGCGTCCTCATCGATGGGGCAGCGCCTCAATATTTTGTTCGCCAAAACCTTGGACGAGATGTAGATCCCGAGAGCCGAACGAAGGCAAGCTCGGCCCCTTCCATGGAGTTATCCCGGGGCTGTCATCTACGCCACTCGGGCACATCGCCCTTCCGGTCACCTTCAGAGTTCGAGAGAATTTCCGGATGGAGAACATTACTTTCAAAGTGGTCGACTTCGAGACGGCTTACCACGCAATCATCGAAAGGCCAGCACTCGCCAAGTTCATGGCGATACCCTATTACACCTACCTCTGCATGAAGATGCCGGGTCCGAACGGCGCCATCACCTTGCGCAGCGACGTAATGCAAGCCTTCACCTGTGACAAGGAGAGCTATGACATGGCCCAATCTCGCGAGAGATCCCGTGGCCAGCAAGAAATCCGATTGGCCGCATCAACTTCGGCGGAGGGTGAAATCCCCACGAAGAAGATAGCCAAATCGGGAATCGGCGATGCCAAAACCAAGGAGATCTCCCTTGATCCATCGGATACCTCAAAAATTGCTGTAATCGGCGCTGAACTAGATCCATAATAGGAAAGCATGCTCGTCACCTTCCTCCAAAATAATAAAGATGTTTTTGCTTGGAAACCATCTGATATGCCTAGAATTCCTAGGGAGGTGATCGAGCACTCTTTACATGTCAAAGATGACGCAAAACTGATTAAACAACGATTATGCCGGTTCACGCAGGATCAAAAAGATGCCATCAAGGAAGAGCTCACAAAGCTCTTTGCCGTCGGTTTTATCAAGGAAGTCCTACATCCCGACTGGTTGGCCAACTCGGTTCTGGTCCGGAAAAAGACGGGGCAATGGCGCATGTGCGTTAACTACACCGACCTCAACAAAGCTTGCCCCAAAGATCCATTCGGGCTGCCTCGCATCGACCAAGTCATGGATTCAACAGCCGGCTGCCAACTCTTAAGCTTTTTGGACTGTTACTCGGGGTATCACCAAATCAGCTTGAAGGAATCCCACTGCTTGAATACATCGTTCATCACGCCGTTTGGAGCCTACTGCTACATCACAATGCCTTTCGGCCTGAAGAACGCCGGGGCCACATACCAACGCATGATCCAGAGGTGTTTTCAGACGCAGATTGGGAAGAAAGTGGAAGCTTATGTCGACGATGTCATCATCAAGACCAAGCAGAAAGAAGACCTGATTACCGACCTAGAAGAAACCTTCGCAAATATTCAGGCCTTCAGAATGAAGTTAAACCCGGAGAAGTGCACTTTCGACGTCCCATCAGGCAAACTGCTCGGCTTCATGGTGTCACATCGCGGCATTGAAGCCAATCCAGAAAAAATCAATGCTATCCTGAGCATGAAGCCCCCAAGTAACCAGAAGGACGTCTAGAAGCTCACTAGATGCATGGCGACGCTAAGTCGCTTCATCTCCCGACTCGGCGAACGCGGCATGCCTTTCTTCAAGCTGCTGAAGAAAACTGACGATTTCCAATGGACTACGGAAGCCCACAAAGCCTTTGAAGATTTTAAAGAATTTCTCACGCCGCCGCCCGTCCTAGCCTCACCCCAGCCCCAAGAGCCCCTGCTACTGTACGTCTCAGCCACTCACCAAGTGGTCAGTACGGTTCTCGTGGTTGAATGTGAAGAAGAAGGGCGGGTCCAGAAGATTCAAAGGCCAATCTACTTCGTTAGCGAAGTGCTGGCAGGAGCCAAAATCCGCTACCCTCAGGTACAAAAACTGCTATACGGTGTCCTGATAACCACAAGAAAATTGGCGCACTACTTTCAGGGTCACTCGTTCATAGTCGTCACCTCTTTCAAACTCGGCAATGTCATCCGCAACCGGGAGGCGACTGGGCGCATCGCGAAGTGGGCTCTGGAGCTGATGCCGCTGGACTTAAACTTTTAAGGCGTGGACGTCCGTAAAGTCACAAGCCCTGACGGATTTCTCGGCCGAGTGGACCGAACAGCAAGAAGATGTACCTTGGGAAGACCTTCAATATTGGACCATGCACTTCGACGGATCCAAGAGGATCACCGGCTTGGGAGCAGGAGTTGTGCTCATCTCCCCGACTAGGGAAAGGCTAAGATATGTTCTCCACCTTCACTTCTCCACCTCACACAATGTCGCCGAGTATGAAGCCCTGCTACATGGACTGTGCCTCGCAGTTTCACTTAGGATACGTTGGCTCGTCGTGAAAGGGGATTCCCAGCTGGTTGTGAACCAAGTTATGAAGGACTGGTCCTGTCTAAACGACACCATGGAAGCCTACCAGCAAGAAGTTCGCAAACTTGAAGACAAGTTTGACGGATTGGAGTTATCCCATGTCTTGAGACATAACAACGAGGCAGCTGACGAGTTGGCGCAGTTCGGGTTCAAACGCGAAGCCGCCCCAACAGATGTTTTTGTCGAGCACCTCTATGAGCCAACTGTTGCGGCAAAACCAACTCTCAACGAACAAGCTGCAAACAAAGTCGCCATGATTGACACCGACTGGAGGACACCACTCATCAAATTTTTAACACAGCAAAAGCTGCCGGAAGACCGGGATGAGGCAGAACATGTCTGACGTCGTTGCCAAGCTTACGTCATGGTTGACCCTGATTTATACAAGAGAAGTCCCTCCGGAGTCCTGATGAGATGCATCACACCTGAGGAAGGACGACAGCTACTCCAAGACATCCACTCGGGCATATGCGGAAGCCACGCGGCAGCACGCACCTTGGTGGGCAAAGCCTACAGACAAGGTTTTTTCTGGCTCACGGCGGTCTCCGACGCAGACAAAGTAGTACGAACCTGTGAAGGTTGCCAATTCTTCGCCCGACAGAGCCATGTCCCAGCACAAGAGCTACAAACAATTCCATTATCCTGGCCGTTTGCGGTATGGGGCTTAGACATGGTCGGCCCTTTCAAGAAGGCTCCAGGAGGATTCACACACCTATTCGTCGCAATCGACAAGTTCTCCAAGTGGATCGAAGCTAAGTCGGTTGCCACAATCACCGCTGACAAGGCACGGGACTTCATCCTCAACATCGTATACCGGTTCGGCGTCCCAAATAGAATTATAACCGACAATGGGACTCAATTCACAGGAGGCATCTTCAAAGAATTCTGCGAAGACTTCAGAATCAAAATCTGCTACGCATCAGTTGCACATCCCAAAAGCAATGGACAAGTTGAGCGTACCAACGGCATGGTTCTTCAAGGCATCAAGGCCCGAGTGTTTGATCGCCTAAATCCTTATGCCGGCAAATGGGTTCAAGAGCTCCTCTCGGTCCTATGGTCTCTGCGGACTACACCCAGTCGGGCTACCGACCAAACTCCTTTCTTTTTGGTCTACGACGCAGAAGCCATGTTGCTAAACGAGATGGAGTACGAATCTCTCCGAGTCCACAGCTTCAACGACGAACGCTACAACCCGGACCGAGTGGATGACCTCACCCGAATGGAAGAGGCCCGTGAGGCAGCCCTCATCCAGTTGGCAAAATATCTTCAAGGGCTCAGACGATACCACAGTCGCAACGTTCGAGCACGAGCTTTTATCGTTGGCGATCTGGTTCTACGCAAGATTCAAACCACCAAGGACCGTCACAAGTTATCCCCCTTATGGGAAGGACCATATATAATTGCCGAGGTGACTCGGCCAGGAGCATATCAACTAAAGCGTGAAGACGGATCCCTGGTGGAGAACTCTTGGAACATCGAGCATCTTCGACGATACTATGCTTAAATTGCCTTAAGTCTCATGTTCTTCTTGACTGCCAAGCTCAAGCAAGATGACTTCTTGAGTTAGCAGTCGGGGGCTGTACATATGTCAATAAAGCATGGTTTTTTCGGCAACCTGTGCATATTCGGTTAATCATTGTCTAATGTTCCTTGATTCGAGTTCAATGTATAAGGACTGAGAATTTTTTGATGACCTAATCAAGCTTAGGCTTGGTGACAGTCGGACGAAAATTACTTAAGAAATTTTACATAAAAACTCGGATCAAGACATTAACATAAATAAGCTGAAATATTTACAAATCTACATTCAGAAAGTTGCATACAATGTTTACAAGACAATCAAAGCCGAAAGTTATTTACTACATCAATAGCAATCTTCTTGGCCGACTCCTGGGCATCACTGATCAAGTCCAGGGCTTGCTCATCCGAGGTGCCGTCGGCGAAGCCTTCCCCGATTGAATTGACATCTACCCGGGGGTAGAGTGATTTGGTTTGCGCAAGGGCAAGGCCCGCTCCCATGGTAGCTGCTTCGGAGATGTTAGCCAAGTACTGATCGGGAGCCCTCCGGAGCTTGTCGAAGATCTCGACTGGGTCCAATGAGCTGGTCCCGACTCCGTGATGGAACAAGGATAGCAGGATCGGCGTCGCCGCGTTAGCAACATTTTCCCTGACCTTTCCGGCTTGTTCGACCCTCTCAAGCAAAACATCGTATTGAGCTCGGGTCTTGACTTTGTAAGCTGCCAAAGAAATATGATCATGTAAAGTATTCGAAGACAAAGCAGTACAAAGAATATTACTTTCAAGGAGCTCACCTTCAAACTCGGTCTCTAGCTCGGCCTTGCTGAGGCTGACTGCCTCTAGCTGGACTTGGAGCGAGTGGACCTCTGATGAATTTTCTACAACAAGAAAGGTTATCAGCAACCAAAATCAACACAGAAGCCATAAAGAGAGTGAGAGGGTTCAGCTTACTCCCGACTGAACCCCGGAGGTCGAGGTTCTCTTCCCGAAGTTCGGCTATTTCTCTCCTCAGGGCCGCCTTCCTCGATGCGGCCTCTTCTCGAGTGGTCTTCAATTCTTGCTGGACGTTCTCCACAGAGTTTAGATGCGGGACCAACTTCTCGAGCGCATCGGACTTGGCCATTGATCGGCAGTACTCCTTCTGCACACAAGATCTAAAGTTGGCCGACTGAAAAGAAATGACGATGCTACAACAGAAAAGGATATGGACTTACGTTGAGTAGTCGAGTCGCTTTATTCAGGCTATTCATAAGCGCATCTCTTTCTTCGCTTTCCATTTGTTTATCCAAGATGATGCCTTGTCTCTGGCCTTTCGAATCCCGCCACTCGATCTTGATTGGGGGAACCCAGGTTTCAGAAGACTGCAACCTGGGGATCTCTTCTATTGTGGCTGGATGGATCAGCAGGAAGAGATGAAGATACAAGAGAATTAAACTGAAGATTAAAGATAAAATACTGACTCAAGACTTACCTGTTTCGGTGGCAAAATTCTTAACTGGTGCTGCCCGGCTGCTCCTTTCTTTCTGGCTTTTGACCGACTGGTCTTCGGTCGGGGCCCTTCAAGCCGCAGCCGGGGAATTTTCCGTAGCCAACTGGTTTCCAGTCGGGGTATCCCGGCTGGCGGTCAGGGGCTCCCTCCTTGGGATATCTTCACGGGGAGGTGAGGGCCTTCCACCCGGAACGCTCTCGCTCGTGAGAGGGCTCTGGGGTTTTGGCTCCGCAGGCATGGATGCCTCGCTTGTTGCACCGGCGTTGGCCCTCACTCGCGCGGGGTCTATGTCTTGGGGTTTCCTGCAAAGAGAACGACAGAGCAATCGGGATGAAGACAAAGAAATTTTCAACAAATAGCTTAACTTCAGTCGTAAGGCATACCTGGACGACCGGCGGATCTTAGGCGCCGCTTTCGGTGATAGCCTTGGAGGGGTTGCTTCGGCTGGAGGGGCTGGGACATCATCGTCCGAGTCATCGATGACGAGCCTCCTCTTGCTTGCCCGTTTGCTGATATCTTCACTCGGGGCCGCCCTCTTCCCGGCTGGATCGCTCTGGATCTTCACGACACCGGTTAGCTTCTTGGCAGGCCGAGTCGGCACGTCGTCATGAGGAATTTTGTATGGTTTCGAAATGATAGAGGCGTTTTCCTGCAAGAAAGATTCTTACAACACTAAGAGGTGTGACATCAAGATTGAAAGGCGATGAAGAAGTTAAGTCAGCTTACCGGAGGAGGTCGATACAGGCTGAAGGGAAGGACTGGCAGCATGAGGCTGCGTTCGACTGCAATTCTAGTCGAGAAGACCTTGTACATGCGGATCTTCAAGATCTCGAAGCTGAGGGAGTCACGGTCTTCCCGATTGGGGTCCCTCTCGCCCTCGTACTCGAAGGATAGCTTAGATCGCTCTTTGATTGGTGCCAGTCGGCTCCTGATGAAGTGGTGAGTGATTTGCTCGCCCCGAAGCACTTTCTGCTTCATTTCCAGGATCTTCGCTAGCAGCTTGTTGGCTTCATCCCAGTCTTGGGCTACTGGCACAGTGCTCCAGGTATGCTTGGGCACAGGGGGAAGACCAACAAAGTTTGGTAGGCCGGGTTCAAGATTGTTAATATAGAACCAGCTCGCATGCCAGTCCTTGTTGGAAGATTTCAAGGGGAGAGAGAAATACTCCTTGCGGAGGGATCCATGGAGTTGGAAACCTGCCCCACCGACGACACAGGGATGGTCCTTATTCGGATGCGGCTTAAGGTAAAACATGTGACGGAAGAGTTGGAAGTGGGGGAGAATGCCAAGGAAAGCTTCACACACATGGATGAAGAGAGCGATGTGAAGCATAAATTTGGGGTTCAAATGATAAAGCCGAAGGCCATAATAGTCAAGAAGCCCCCTAAAGAACTCGGAGGTGGGAAGGCTGAAGCCGTAATAGAAGAAGGAGGTGAAAACAACGAGTTCACCGGTGTTTGGAGTGGGGAACTCCTCACCTGCCGCCGGGCGCCAGCCCACGATCTCCTTAGGAGGAATCACTCCGTGCTTCACCATCTCCTTGAGGGTGGATTCCCTCACATCCGAAGTGGCCCACTGCTCGAAAGGAATTTTCTTCTCACCCGCCATGAGTGTGGTTCGTGTAGGGAGCAGATCTGGCTTGAAGGATGGGGATTTGAGATGGGGCTTTGAGAAGTTGGATGCGGAGGCTAGCCGGGAGCGAAGCACAAGCTTCTGGATCGGTGGATTGGATGTGCGCAAGAGCTTAGGGTTCTCCGCTGCGAGCTGATGAATAGTGTTGCGATTAAGGAATTTTCCTGGGAAGACGAAGTGGCGGGGATGACCTCGAGGCTTTGTAAGAGATTTGAGAGTTGCGCTAGGTTTTCTCGCGATTGGGCCGAGCCCATGAGAAACTTGCGGCCCAACTAAGGTATGGCCTGACGCGTATCCTTAGGGACTTAAGTGGATGAGCTTAAGCAGATTTGCTCTGGCAATATGCACGTGTCTAAGTGCCCTGTACCTTTGGAAATCCTTTCATACCACGGTTTGCCTGACTTCATGAGAAGTTGGCACGATGCAATTTGAAAGGTGACAAACAGCTAAGCTTTTTATGGCTGCCTTGATGACAGGGGCTGTTTAGTTTTTTAGCATTTGATTAAATGATTATATCAAAGTTATCTTTCCACCTTGGTGAAGATCTTTTTAGATTGAGACCAGTATTATGGCGAAAGTTATTTAATACTTTGGTCATATTTTTCAGACGACTGAAAAACTTGTTTACCCATAAGGGATGATTAAAAAATTTGATCTGAGACGACTCGGGCAGCTCCACTCGGATAAGCATGAGCTTATCGAGTGCTTTTCACCCACGAGGGTTGATTGAGTTAGTTGTTCTGAGATGACTCGGGCAAATCTACTCGGAAAAGCACGAGCTTGTCGAGTGATGAGATTTTTTATGATTGTTTTAGCTTGAGCTAAGCACTTATATGAGAATGATTCTTTATAGTTCTCGACTATGTGCTTAATCATATAATTGGGGGCTACACCTAATTAGGTGTATCAAGAGATGCACCTAGATATTTATTTTTGAGAATTTTTTTTGGATATTTTCCAACCCTTCACAGTCTTTGGAGCCACTCGGGAGATTCAGGCAGAGGTGATGGAATCACTCAGCGCAAGAAGCACTCGGCCAAAGAGTTGTTTGACTGAGTGCTATCTTGATTCGAGGCTGAGTTATCTTGTCGACTGCAAAGGACTCGGGGGCTACTGTGAAGTTTATGGCAATCGGGTATCCACATGAGAAGCTTATCTGAATCGAGATAGGGATAGATTGCGCCTGCCAAACATGTAAACCAACTATGACTTGGGTATTACGTTGCCGATTAGATAAGGCAACGGCTCATAGTCACGGTTTGGTAAGATTGAGAAAACCGACTTAGAGTAAGATAGGGTTTCCGACTTGTAAGCCCGCCTCCCGAGACTATATAAGGGGAGTAAGGGACGTCCCTTGAGGGATATCAGATGTATGCGAAGTACATACAAGCCACTAGACACACAAGATCTTGAGATCAATAAACACTCGGCGGATCGAATCTCCGAAATAGGAGTAGGGTATTACCTCATGAGAGGACCTGAACCTGTCTAAACATTATTTTCCATCTAATCCATTGTGCTTGACGATCTTTCCAATTTTTTATTGTTAAAGCCAAGTTTCGACATTAGAGATGATAAAAAATCACCGAAAACCGAAAACTAAAGTCGAACCGGAACCGAAGAGCCACTTTTTTTTGTCATTGGCTTTCTCTTCGGTTTGATTTTCCCTCGTTCGGCCTTTGATTATTTGTTTGGTCTTTTATCTCCACAAACCGAAGAAACCAAGAAACCGATTTATGCATGCGATCCCATCTCCGTGAAATGTCCCTAGTCCATCGATCCATGCAAAAGCCCATTAATAACATCATCTTTTATGAACCCCTAGAGCCCCACTAGATTATACGCTAATTCCCACTACAGCTAGCCTAAACATTGTCGTGCAGTGCACACACGCAGCTTGCATCATCTCTGTAGCATGCATAGTCAATATCTCTGTTTATTTGAGAAAACCGAGGTAGATAAGTCTATTCGGTGTGATTTATTTTTTTCTTGCCAAAACATTGGCTTGCCATTATTAAAAACCAGTTTTTCTGATAGCCGAACAAACCAAACTGAATCAAACGGAGGAACCAAACGCCCACCCCTAATAGTGCTTGCTGAGTTTGAAGTAGCTACTCAACGGCACACGAAAAAAAAATAAGTCATTAACACATAATTAATTAAATATTAATTACTTTAAACCAGAAAATATATTAATATGATTAAACTTATACTTGAAAATGCACTATTTATCAGTTTGAAAACGAGAGAAAATGTCAGGCATGAATTCAATCTAAAACGAGGCCTTAACGAAGTGAGGAGGGAGATGCTTACCGTGCAACACTACACACTACTAGAGAAACCATCTTTGGTTGAAGCGACAAAAACCACAATAGTCCCGGTTAGAGTTATATCTGGGACTAAACATAGTTTTAGTCCTATTTTAAAAAGGCAATGACTCTCTAGGAACTTTAGTCCCGGTTCGTGATACGAACCGGGACTAAAGATGATCTTTAGTCCTGGTTCAAATCTTGTCAGAACCTGTCAGGACGCCTCGGGTCTTTAGTCCCGGTTGATAACACCAACCGGGACTAAAGATGCTATTTGTTGTCTCGGTTGGTGTTACCAACCGGGACTAAAGATGAGGTTTCTTTTTATACTCCTTCTTCCTCCTCCAACCCGAGCAGCCTCCACCTGTCTTCAAACTTTTGCTCTAGCTAGAGAAGAGGTGTTGCCAAAATTTTTTGTAATTTTGTTTTGGTGATAATTGTCGAAACTTGGTTTCGGCAATATAATTTCTGGGGTCGCAGTCGAGATCGCCAAGCACAATGGGTTAGAAGAAGAAGAAGGTTTAGACAGGTTCAGGCCCTCTCGTGAGGTAATACCCTACTCCTGTTTCGGTGGATTCGATCCGCCGAGTGTTTTTATTGATCTCGTGATCTAAGGCTCAAAGCTCAAAGCTGATCTAACATAGGATATCCCTCAAGGGACGCCCCTTACCCCCCTTATAAAGTCTTGGGAGGAGGGCTTACAGATCGGAAACCCTATCTTACTCTAAGTTAGTTTCCTCAATCTTACCAAACCGTGACTACAGGCCGATTGCCTTATCTCTATCGGCAACCGTAACACCCAAGTTATGTTTAGTTTACAGATATAGCAGGCGCAACCTATCCCTACCTCCAGTCGGATAAGCTTGCCATGTAGATACCCGATTGCCATAATCCCCACAGTAGCCCCCGAGTGCTTTTCAGTCGACGAGACAACTCAACTTCAAACCAAAGCATCACTTCAGCCAAAAAAAATCTCTTTGACCGAGTGCTTTTGGCGCCGAGTGATTCCATCATCTCTGCCTGAATCTTCCCGAGTGGCTCCAAAGACTGTGAAGGGCTGAAAAAATATATAAAAATTTCTCAAAAATAAATATCTAGGTGCATCTCCTGATGCACCTAATTAGGTGTAGCCCCCGACTATGTGGTTAGTCAAAAATAGGCTAAGCATATAGTCAAAAACTATAAAAGATCATTCTTCATGTAGATGCCTAGCTCATGCTAAAGCAATCATAGAAATCCTATTACTCGGCAAGTTCATACTTATCCGAGTGAATTTGCCCGAGTCATCTCAAAACAAATAATTCAATCAACCCATAAGGGTGAAAAACACTCGGTAAGCTCAAGCTTATCCGAGTGGATTTGTCCGAGTAATCCCGGAACAAACATTTCAATCATCCCTCATGGGAAAACAAGTTCTTTCAATCATATGAAAAATACGACCAAGTTATTAAATAGCTTATGCCATAATACTGGTCTCAATCTATAAAGATCTTCACCAAAGTGGAAAAATAGATAGCTTTGATAAGATTACTTAATCAAATGCGAAAAAACCAAACAGCCCTTGTCATCAAGGCAGCTATAGAAACTTAACTGTTGGTTACCTTCCAAGTTGCATCGCGCTAGCTTCTCATGAAGTCAAGCAAACCGCGGTATGGAAGGATTTTTTAAAGGTATAGGGCACTCGGACACGCGCATATTGCCAGAGCAAATCTGCTTAAGCACATCCGCTTAAGTCCCTAAGGACACGCATCAAACCACACCTTAGCTGGGCCGTAGATTTTCTTATGGTCTCGGCCCAATCACCAGAAAACCTAACACAACCCTCAAATCTTTCTATAAAGATGCGAGGTCGTCCCCGCCTCTTCGTCTTCCAAAAGATTCCCCTTTTCGCAGCACTGTTCACCAGTCCATCGCGGAGAACCCTAGACTCGCGCGCTCCTAAATGCATCCATCTAGGAACTCGCTCTCGCAACATCCAGCCTCCACACCAAATCCCCCACGTTCCCTTGCCAAAAATCCGACCTTTTCCAGCCAGATCCACTTCCCATCAATCCACTCTCATGGCGGAGGAAAGAAAGATCCCGTTCGACCAAAATGGGCCGCATCGGACGTGAAGGAAACCACTCTCAAAGAGATGGTAAAGCACGGCGTGCTTCCGCCGAAGGAGATTGTGGGATGGCGCCCGGCGGCGGGGGAGGAGTTCCTGACCCCGAACACCGGTGAGCTCGTCGTTTTTACTTCTTTCTTCTATTGCGGGTTTAGTCTTCCCACCTCCGAGTTCTTTCGGGGGCTTCTGGACTACTATGGACTTCATCTCTACCATCTGAACCCGAACTCGATGCTTCACATCGCTCTCTTCATTCATGTATGTGAAGCCTTCCTTGGCATCCTCCCCCACTTCCATCTCTTCCGTCGCATGTTCTATCTCAAACCTCATCCGAACAAGGACCACCTTGCGTTGTTGGCGGGGCAGGTTTCCAACTCCGCGGATCTCTCCGCAAGGAGTATTTTTCTCTTCCTTTGAAGTCTTCCAATAAGGGATGGCACGCGGGCTGGTTCTACATTAGCAACCTAGAACCCAGCCTGCCATCTTTCGTCGGTCTTCCTCCTATCCCCAGTCCATCATGGAGCACTGTTCCAGTAGCCCAAGATTGGGATGAGGCCAACGAGCTGCTCGCGAAGATCCTGGCGATGAAGCAAAGGGGTCTTCGCGGGGAACAAATCACTCGGCACTTCATCAGATGCCGACTGGCGCCAATCAAGGAACGGTCGAAGCCGGCCTTCGAGTATGAAGGCGGAACGGACCCCAATCGGGAAGACCCAGATCCGCTCAAGTACGAGATCCTAAAAATCCGGATGTACAAACTCTTCTCGTCTGGAATCTCAGTTGAGCGGGCCCTCATTCTGCCGGTCCTTCCCTTCAGCATCCACCGACCTCCTCCTCCGGTAAGCCGATTGGTTGCTTCATAGTATCTTTCAACCTTGACATCTTGTCTCTTAACATTGTACTCTCTTTCTTCTGCAGGAAAACGCCTCTATCACTTCCAAGCCATACAAGGTGTCCCACAGTGACGCGCCGCGTCGCCCTGCCAAGAAGCCGGCTGGCGGGATCAATATCCAAGGCGACCCGGTCGGGAAGCGAGCGGCGCCGAGTGAAGACTCGAACAAGCGTGCGAGCAAGAGGAGGCTGATTATCGAGGACTCGGATGACGACGTCCCGGCTCCTCCCACCGAGACCCCACCTTTAAGACGATCGCGCGGACAGCCAAGATCCGCCGGTCATCCAGTATGCTCAAACCGAAGTCTGAACTCTTTCGCTGAAAACTTTTCTTTATCTTTACCCCGCTGTGTTCACTTTCGCAGAGGCCCCGTGACATAGATCCGCGGGGAGTGAAGGACCGACCCCAGCCGCTGCTCCCGAGGTGCCGAGGCCAGTAGAGCCAAAGCCTCGGAGCCCACAACCGAGTGCGAACGCTCCGAGGAAACAACCTTCACCTCCGAAGAAGGATGCCCCGAGGAAGGAGCCCTCGGCCGCCAGCCGAGATATCCCGACTGGAAACCAGTCAGCGGCCGGGAAACCTGAGACCGCGGCTCAAGCGCCCCCGACTGAGGGCCACTCGGCGCGGAGTCAAAAGAAGGAGGCCAGCCGGGCCGCTCCACCTAAGCAAGCAGCCGCCAAAACTAGTGAGATTTGTTTCGAAGTACTCTTTCGCTCTTTTAGTCTGAATATTTCAAGTCCTCATTTGTCCTCCTCGTCTGTCTGCCATGGTAGAAGAGATCCCCAGGTTGCAGTCCTCTGAAACTTGGGTTCCCCCAATTAGAATCGAGTGGCGGGACTCGGAGGGCGAGAGGCAGGGCATCGTCCTGGACCGGCAAGCCGAAAAAGATGAAAGGGATGCCCTGGTCGAGAGCCTGAACGAGGCGACCCGGCTGCTCAACGTAAGCCTTCATCTTTCTCTTAAATTGTATCATCACTGTCTTTCAATCGGTCACTCTTCTGCTTTCACGCGCAGAAGGAGTATTGCCGTTCAATGGCAAAGTCTGAGGTATTGGAGAAACTGGTTCCCCACCTGAACTCCTTAGAGGACGTTCAGCGGCAGCTGAAGGTCACTCGGGAGGAGGCCGCGTCAAGGGAGGCGGCTTTAAGGAGGGAGATCGCAGAGCTTAGGGAGGCGAACCTCGACCTCCGAGGATCAATCGGAAGTAAGCCCGTCTCCTCAAATTTCTTCATGATTCCCATGTCGATTTTGGTTGTTGATGATCTTTTTTGTCGCAGAAAATTCTTCAGAGGTTCATTCGCTCCAAGTCCAGCTAGAAGCGGTCAACCTTGATAAGGCCGAGATGGAGGCCGAGTTTGAAGGTAATCTTCTTTGGAGTAAAACTTTGCGTGCTGCTTTATTTCCGAGTGCTTCGAATGATCCGGAATTTTTGGCAGCTTACAAGGTAAAAACCCGAGCCCAATACGACGTCTTGCTTGGGCGGATCAAACAAAGCGACGAGATGCGAGAAGAGGTCGCCAATGCCGCCATGCCGATCTTGCTGTCCTTGTTCGACCAAGGAGTTGGGACCAGTTCGCTGGAGCCGATCGAGATATTCGACAAGCTGCGGCTGGCTCCCGACCGATACCCGGCCAATATCACCGGCGCCAAGATGGGGCTGGTCCGGCTCTTGCACGTACCAAGTCCTTTACCCCGAGTGGATATCCACTCGGCCTGAGAAGGCTTTGATGATGGAACGACGGACGAGCAGGCCTTGGACATGCTAAGTGAGGCGCAGGAAGCGGCGAAGAAAATATCCCTTGATGTAGTAAACAACTTCAAGATTTGATTTGTCTTTCTGACTTTGTCTTGTAGATGTCACATATCTGTAACATTCTAATGTAGAACTTGTGATAGTTTTAGTTTATTTATGTTAATGCCTTGATTTGAGCTTTCGCGTGAAATTTCTTAAGTAGTTTTCGTCCGTCGTCATCAAGCCTAGGCTCGATTAGGTCATCGGAAAACTCTCAGTCCTTAGACACTGAGCTCAAATCGAAGGACATTAAACAATGATAAACCAAATTATGCACAAAAGTTGATGAGGAAAACTTGAGCTTTATTGACATGTGTACAGCCCCCGACTGCTAACTCAAGAAGTCATCTTGCTTGAGGTTGGCAGTCAAGGAAAACATAAGGCCTTAGCCAAATTAGGCATAAAATCGTCGAAGATGCTCAATGTTCCAGGAGTTATCCACCATAGACCCGTCTTCGCGCTTTAGCCGGTATGCACCGGGCCGAGTCACTTCAGCGATTATGTACGGTCTTTCCCATAAGTGAGATAACTTGTGTCGATCTTTGGTGGTCTGGATCTTGCGTAGGACTAGGTCGCCAACAGTGAAAGCTCGTGCTCGCACGTTGCGACTGTGGTATCTTCTAAGCCCTTGAAGGTATTTGGCCAACTGGATGAGGGCTGCCTCACGGGCCTCTTCCAATCGGGTGAGGTCATCCACTCGGTCAGGGTCGTAGCGTTCATCGTTGAAGCTGCGGACCCGGAGGGACTCATACTCCATCTCGTTTGGCAACATGGCTTCTGCGCCATAGACCAAAAAGAAAGGAGTTTGGCCGGTAGCCCGACTGGGTGTGGTTCGCAGCGACCATAAAACCGAGGGAAGTTCTTGGACCCACTTGCCAGCGTAAGGGTTTAGGCGATCGAAAACGCGGGCCTTGATGCCTTGGAGGACCATGCCGTTGGCTCGCTCGACTTGTCCGTTGCTTTTGGGGTGAGCTACTGATGCGTAGCAGATCTTGATTCCGAAGTCTTCGCAGAATTCCTTGAAGATGCCTCCCGTGAATTGAGTCCCATTGTCAGTTATGATTCTGTTTGGGATGCCGAAGCGGTGCACGATGTTGAGGAAAAAGTCTCGTGCTTTATCAGCAGTAATTGTGGCGACCGGTTTGGCCTCAATCCACTTGGAGAACTTGTCGATTGCGACGAAGAGGTGTGTGAATCCTCCTGGAGCTTTTTTGAAAGGGCCAACCATGTCCAGCCCCCATACCGCGAACGGCCAGGAGAGTGGGATTGTTTGAAGCTCCTGGGCCGGGACATGGCTTTGTCGGGCGAAAAACTGGCAGCCTTCGCAGGTTCGTACGACTTTATCCGCGTCGAAGACCGCAGTAAGCCAGAAGAAACCTTGCCTGTAAGCTTTGCCAACTAGAGTGCGTGCTACCGCGTGGCTTCCGCATATGCCCGAGTGGATATCTTGGAGTAACTGCTTCCCTTCTTCGGGTGTGATGCACCTCATTAGGATTCCGGAGGGGCATCTCTTGTATAGATCGGAGTCAACCATGACATATGCTTGGCAACGACGCCGGACGCGTTCTGCTTCATCCCGGTCATCCGGCAACTCTTGCTGGGTTAAGAATTTGATGAGCGGCGTCCTCCAGTCGGTATCGGTCATGGCGACTTCGTTCGTGGTTTGCTCGGTGAGAGTTGTCTTTGCCGTGATGGTTGGTTCGTAGAGATGTTCGACAAAGACGTCTGTTGGGGCAGCTTCGCGCTTAGATCCGAATTGTGCCAGCTCATCGGCAGCTTCGTTGTTATGTCTCAGGACATGAGAGAGTTCGAGTCCATCAAACTTGTCCTCAAGCTTGCGGACCTCTTGTCGGTAGGCCTCCATAGTGTCGTTTAGGCAAGACCAGTCTTTCATCACTTGATTGACGACCAGGTGGGAGTCGCCTTTCACAATAAGCCGTCGTATCCCGAGTGAGACTGCTAGGCGCAGTCCATGTAGAAGAGCTTCGTACTCGGCAACGTTGTGTGAAGCGGAGAAGTGGAGGTGAAGGACATATCTTAGCCTTTCCCCGGTCGGGGAAATCAGCACAACTCCTGCTCCCAAGCCGGTGATCCTCTTGGATCCGTCGAAGTGCATGGTCCAGTGTTGGAGGTCTTCTCGAGGCACGTTCTCTTGCTGTTCACCCACTGCCAGAAGTCCGCCAAGGCTTGTGACTTTATGGACGTTCTTGCCTTAAAAGTCAAGTCCAGCGGCATTAGCTCTAGGGCCCACTTGGCGATGCGTCCGGTTGCCTCGCGGTTGTGGATGACGTCGCCGAGTGGGAAAGAGGTGACGATGGTGACCGAGTGGCTCTGAAAATAGTGTGCTAATTTCCTCGTGGTTATTGGAACACCATAGAGCAGCTTTTGTACTCGAGGGTAGCGAACTTTGGCTCCTACCAATACTTCGCTAACAAAGTAGATTGGCCTTTGAATCTTCGAGTCCGTCCTTCCTCTTCGCGTTCGACCACAAGGACCGTGCTGACCACTTGGTGAGTGGCTGAGACGTACAGCAGCAGAGGTTCCTGGGGCAGAGGCGAGGCCAGGACGGGCGGCGTGGTAAGGAACTCTTTGAAATCTTCAAAGGCTTGGTTGGCTTCCGCGGTCCACTAGAAGTCGTCTGTCTTCTTTAGCAGTCTGAAGAAGGGCATGCCTCGTTCGTCGAGTCGAGATATGAAACGGCTTAGTGTCGCCATGCAGCGGTGAGCTTCGGACGTCTTTCGGTTACTCGGGGTTTCATGTTTAAGATGGCGTTGATCTTCTCCGGATTTGCTTCAATGCCGCGATGTGACACCATGAAGCCGAGCGGTTGCTCGATGGAACACCGAAAGTGCACTTCTCCGGTTTAACTTCATTCGAAGGCCCGCATGTTTGCAAAGGTTTCTTCTAAGTCGGCGATCAGGTCTTCTTTCTGCTTGGTCTTGATGACAACATCGTCGACGTAAGCTTCAACGTTCTTGCCGATCTGCGTCTGGAAACATCTTTGGATCATGCGTTGGTATGTGGCTCGGCGTTCTTCGGCCAAAAGGCATGGTGACGTAGCAAGAGGCCCCGAACGACGTGATGAATGATGTCTTCAGCAATGGATTCTTTTAAGCTGATCGATGATAGCCCGAGTAACAGTCCAGGAAGCTCAGGAGTTGGCAGCCGGCTGTTGAGTCGACGACTTGGTCGATACGGCTTAGCCCGAACGGATCTTTGTGGCAGGCTTTGTTGAGGTCGGTATAGTCAACGCACATGCGCCATTGCCCCGTCTTCTTGCGTACCAGGACTGGGTTGGCTAACCAGTCGGGATGAAGGACTTCTTTAATGAAGCCGGCAGCCAAGAGCTTTGCAAGTTCTTCTTTGATCGCGTCTTTTCGATCCTGTGCGGACCTGCGTAATCGTTGTTTTATTGGTTTGACGTCATCTTTGACGTTCAAAGAGTGCTCGATCACCTCCCTAGGAATTCCAGGCATATCAGATGGTTAGCCCGACTGGAAGGGAGATATGCCCGAGTGGCGTTGAAGACAGCCCTGGGATAACTCCGTGGAAGGGGGCTGAGCTTGCTTTCAGTTCGGCCCTCGGGATCTGCATCTCATCCATGGTCTTGGCAAATAGGATATTGAGGGCGCTGCCCCCATCGATGAGGACGCGCTTAAGCCTGATGTTGCGGACCACGGGGTCCAGGACGAGTGGATAGCGCCCCGGGTGAACCACTCGGTCAGGATGATCCGAGCGGTCAAACGTGATGGCCACTTCCGACCATCGCAGATATTGAGGGGCTTCGGGTTGAGCCGCATTGACCTCCCGGTCAGTTAGCTTTTGTTTCCTCTTGGACTCATAAGCTAGCGGACCTCCGAAGATTGTGTTGAGCTCCCCCACTGGGTCTTGAAAAGGTTCGGCATTTTCAGCCGTGTTGTTCTTTTTGGCGCCATGCGGGCCAGCTTCGTCAGTCGGCTTCTTGCTGAGCTGCGCCGCGTACTGTTCGGCGAACTGCTTGTAGATAAAGCAGTCCTTCGCCGCGTGCTTATGATTCGGGTGGTGGGTGCACTGGGCGTTCATGATGGCGTCGTAGGCGGTGACTCGGGGACGGCGTTGAGTGTTGGAGGTTGCGGCGACTAGGTCCTCAGATCGGCGCTTGCGATCTTTCTGGGCCTGGTTACCGTTGTTGCTGCCATCCTTCTTAGGATTGCGGCTTCCTCCCGCTTGCTTATCTTCCCTTCTGTCGGGCCGGTCTTGACGGGCGGCCTTAATGGCGTCATTGGATTTGGCATACGAGTTCGCCGTCTCGAACATTTGCTTCACCGTCTTCGGTGGTTTGCGCCCGAACTTCCCGATGAGCAGCTCATCACGGACTCCCTTCTGGAAGGCGGCGATGATGATGTCGTCGGTGATATTCGGGATCTTGTTGCGTTTCTCGGAGAAACGACGAATATAATCCTTCAGGGGCTCGTCCGGCTTCTGGATGACGTTGTAAAGGTCAAAGTGTGTGCCGGGCCTCTCGAAGGTACCTTGGAAGTTGGCGATGAAGTGATCCCTCAGCTCGCTCCACGAGCCGATTGAGCCTCTTGGCAGGCTCGTGAGCCAATTTCTGGCTGAGTTTGCGAGGGCCACGGGCAGGTAATTGGCCATGGCTTTGTTGTCGCCACCTGCAGCTCGGATGGCAAGGGTGTATACGGTTAGCCAAGATTCAGGGTCGGTCTTGCCATCGTACCTTTCAATCCCTGTGGGCTTAAAGCCACTCGGCCAAAGCACTCGGCGGAGTTCCCGAGTGAAGGCTGGTACTCCGTCCTCGCCGCTATCGGGTGATCCCCTCCGATCTTCCCGAGTGCGTTGGTCGCGCTCCTGGTAGCGGCGATCGAGGACCTCCCGCAGATCACTCGGCGGGGTCTTCGGTTGGCTGGTTTGATAGCTGGAACTATTGCGGCGGACTCGGTGATGGACGGGTGGACGTCCGTGTCGTTTGTCGCGGGAGTCGGCCGTCTGCTCTTGGTACTTCAGCGTGGACTCGCGAGGTGGGCCTCTTGGCCTGGTCGTCGACCGATCCGGCTCGGGCCTCCTATAGTCTCCTGACTTTAGAGGTGGAAGCCGGCTCTTGTCTAGCGTTTCGGCCACAGATTCAGTCGGCCTTCGTGCCGAAGTGGTGGGATGGCCGTTAGCCGTGGCAGCAACGATGGTCTTGATCTTGTCAAGTATAGGAGTCACGTTGGCAGGAGCCGTCTCCATGACGGTGTCCAAGAGCGTGAGCGCGGCTACGGCATTCTGCTGTGGCGTCTGGAAGATGTTGGTGTTGCGAACCCGTGTTTGGAGTATGGCCTCCTGGGCGGATCGCCCGGCTGCACGTAGATCCTGCTTCCTTCTGTCGGCCTCGTCCTTGCGTTGTTTCTCCTCCTCGGCTGTCTTGCGCTCGAGCTCCACCCTGGCTCGTTCTTCTTCGGCAAGCCTTCTGGCCATGGCTGAGTCGGATTCGTCCGGCTCGGCCATGAGGACATCAAAGCACTTCGGCTCACAGTCCATGCGGCAGTCGGAGTTGTCGGCTTCGTCAGAAGGGATGCCGTAGAGGTTGTCGAAGCCGGCGGAGCTGAGGTATCCATTGAGCTCCGAAGATGAGCAGGAGCCGAATGATGGGAGGATGACAGCGACCTCCCTCGATCCTGGGTAACCCGGATCTGGATTGTTCCAGTCCGAGTCAGAGTTTGGAGATGAGGGCTCCTCCGAGTGGGTCGCCGCCGACTCGGGGGAGAGAAGTTTGCTGAAAATCTCGGCGACGTTTGGTAATCCAAACGGCACTGAGAGGTCCTCATCAGAGTAGATCGCTTCCGTCGGGGAGGCGAGAAGATTGGTGCAGATTTCGGCGGTATTCGGTAGTCCGAATGGTGCCAAGTGAAGTCCGTTGTCGGAGAGAGTAGATCGCATCTTGGTCTTCGAGATGTCATCGAAGATCTCGGTGCTATTGGGGAGCCTGAACGGCGCCGAGTGGGTCTTTCCTTCCGACTGGTTTGAGTCCGAGTCGAAGGGGGAGTCGTCGAAGAAGTTGGCGGCGAAGTCGCCGAGTCCTGAAGGAGATCCCATCACGCTTGTCGGCGAGATTGTTGAAGAAGTCTCGACGCGCGGTCCCCTACCTGGCGCGCCAACTGTCGAAACTTGGTTTCGGCAATATAATTTTTGGGGTCGCAGTCGAGATCGCCAAGCACAATGGGTTAGAAGAAGAAGAAGGTTTAGACAGGTTCAAGCCCTCTCGTGAGGTAATACCCTACTCCTGTTTCGGTGGATTCGATCCGCCGAGTGTTTTTATTGATCTCGTGATCTAAGGCTCAAAGCTCAAAGCTGATCTAACATAGGATATCCCTCAAGGGACGCCCCTTACCCCCCTTATATAGTCTTGGAAGGAGGGCTTACAGATCGGAAACCCTATCTTACTCTAAGTTGGTTTCCTCAATCTTACCAAACCGTGACTACAGGCCGATTGCCTTATCTCTATCGGCAACCGTAACACCCAAGTCATGTTTAGTTTACAGATATAGTAGGCGCAACCTATCCCTACCTCCAGTCGGATAAGCTTGCCATGTAGATACCCGATTGCCATAATCTCCACAATAATACACAAATCTTTGCTATCTACAAGGTTAGCAACTTCTTCTTCTTATGATCTATGCTTAGCACTTCGCTTTTTACGGTTGTTTTCTAGACATTTTCATCTCTAGATTTTTATACAAACATAAAGAGAGAGAAAATTTGTTTGGACTAATTATTTTACTAAACACATTACATTGTATTGAGAAAAATGTTTGGAAAAATAAAGAGAAAGAAAAGTGTGCTTAGCACGTTACATTTATAGGAATTTATTACATACAATTTTATCTCAAAAATATTTATGGAAAATGATGAGAGAGAAACTTTTGCACAAAAAATTATAAAATAGATGACAAAGGGAAAAAAATATAGAAAATTTGATAGTATATTAGAAAAATTTAATGTACACTACGTACATTAAAAAGAACTTTTAAAATAATTAATTAATTTTATGTTACCACTTTAAAAGACCTTTTAAAAATAATTCTAATTTTTTAAAACAACACATTACGCATGTTGGATTAGTATATAATTATTGTCCGATTACACACACATATATATAATTATTGTAATAATATTTAAATGGTTTGAATTTCATGGATTTTTTTACGATTTTTGTGCATTCTATGTAGATGTATCGACAATGGATGTACAACGCGGATCGACGGTCGACAGAGTTTATTCAAGATGTGCATTATTTTTTGAGTGTGGCCAATGCCAACAAACAGAAGGGTTTCATACGTTGTCCACGCAAAAAGTGCAAAAACGAGAAGGAGTATTCTGCATCAAGAATTATTCATGCCCACTTGTTTCAGTCGGGATTCATACCTCACTACAATTGCTGGACATCGCACGGAGAGGTGAAGGTTGCAATGGAAGAAGATAAAGAAGACGACGACAACATTTCGGACTGTGGTCAATACGGTGGGTTTGAATTGAATACAGCAGGCGAGGCGGGCGGGGATGCTGAAGAAAGCGATGGTTCCGATGACCTTGGTCAGATGTTGCGCGACGTACAGGGGGACTGCAAAGGTGAAAAGGAGGTGCAAAAATTGGAGCGTATGTTGGCGGACCACAAAACGTCCTTGTACCGAGGCTGTGAACAGGGGCACAAAAAGTTGGGTACCACGCTGGAATTCTTGCAATGGAAGGCCAAAAATGGTGTCAGTGACAAGGCATTTGGCGAGTTACTAAAACTCATGAATAACATTCTTCCAGAGGGAAATGAATTGCCGAAATCAATGTACGAGGCTATGAAGTTAGTCTGCCCTCTAGGACTGGAGGTACAGAAGATACACGCATATCCTAACAATTGTATCCTCTACCGTGGTGAGGAGTACAAGAACCTAGAAGCATGTCCGGTTTGTAAAGCACTTCGATACAAGATCAGACGAGATGATCCAGGCAAAGTTGACGAATGACTTTCGAAGAAAAGGGTTCCTCCTAAGGTGATGTGGTATTTTACTATAATACCATGGCTGAAGCGTCTGTTCAGGAACAAGGAGCATGCAAGGATGATGCGCTAGCACGTGGAAGAACGCCTACAAGACGGCATGCTGAGTGTGGAGATTATGGCAATCGGATATCCACATGGCAAGCTTATCCGACTAGAGATAGGGATAGGTTGCGCCTGCCAAATATGTAAACCAACTATGACTTGGGTGTTATGTTGCCGATCAGATAAGGCAATGGCTCATAGTCACGGTTTGGTAAGATTGAGGAAACCGACTTAGAGTAAGATAAGGTTTCCGACTTGTAAGCCCGCCTCCCAAGACTATATAAGGGGGGTAAGGGGCGTCCCTTGAGGGATATCATATGCTTTATGAGCTATTAGCTTTCAGCCTTAGATCTTGAGATCAATATACACTCGACGGATTGAATCCCCGAAACAGGAGTAGGGTTTTACCTCACGAGAGGGCCCGAACCTGTCTAAATCCTTATTTTCCACCTAACCCATTGTGCTTGGCGATCTTGATTGCACCCCCAATTTTCTATTGCCGAAACCGAGTTTCGACAGTTGGCGCGCCAGGTAGGGGGCCGCGCGTCAAGACTTCTTCGACAATCTCGTCGGCTAGCGCGATGGGATCTTTTTCAAGCTTCGGCGATTTTGCCGCCAACGACTTCGACAAGTTCTCCTCCTTCGACTCGGATTCGAACCAGTCGGGATGGGAAACCCACTCGGTGCCGTTCGGGCTTCCGAACAACGTCAAGATCTACGATGACATCTTGGATTCCAAGATGCAGTCCATCCACTCCGACGGAGGAACTCACTCGGCGCCGTTCGGGCTACCGAACGCCGCTGAGATCTACAGCGATCTTCTCATCACCCCGTCGGAGCCAATCTACTCGGAAGAAGACCTCTCGGCACCGTTTGGATTACCAAACGCCGCTGAGATCTATTGCAAGCTCCTCTCCCCCGAGTCAAGATCGACCCACTCGGAGGGATCCATGTCATCAAGCTCCGACTCGGACTGGAACGATCCAGATCCGAACCACCCGGGCTCGAGGGAAGTCGCGGTCATCCTCCAACCGTTCTGGTCATGCTCATCCTCAGAGCTCGACGAGTACCTCAGCTCCTCAGGCTTTGACAACTTTTACGACATCCCCTCGGACGAAGCTGATGACTCCGACTGCGACAAGTACTACGAGCCGAAGTGCTTTGACGTCCTCATGGCTGAGGTGGCCGAGACCGACTCAGCCATGGCCCGTAGGCTCGCGGAAGAAGAACGAGCCAGACTTGAGCAAGAGCGCAAGCTGGCGGAAGAAGAGAAGAAGCGCAAGGAAGAAGCCGATAGAAGAAAGCAGGATCTGAGGGCAGCCGGACGATCCGCTCAGGAGGCCATACTTCAAACGCGGGTCCGCAACACCAACATCTTTCAGACGCCACAGCAGAACGCTGTCACGGCCCTCACACTCCTGGACACCGTTATCGAGATGACTCCCCCCGACGTAACCCCAATCTTGGACAAGATCTAGACCATCGTCGCGGCCACGGCCAACGGTCACCCCTCCACCTCAACCCGAAGACCGACTGAGTCCGTGGCTGAAACGCCCGACAGAAGCCGACTCCCGCCGCTGAGGTCAAGAGATTACAAGAGGCCCGAGCCAGACCGGTCGGCGACCAGGTCAAGAGGCCCACGTCACGAGACCACGCACAAGCATCAGGAGCAAACGGCCGACTCCTGCGAGAAACAACATGGACGTCCACCCATCCACCACCGGATCCGCCGCAATAGCAGCTCCGATTACCGAAGCAGCCGGCCGAAGACCCAGCCGAGTGATCTGCGGGAAGTCCTCGATCGACGCTATCAGGAACGAGATCGGCGCTCCCGCGAAGATCGAAGGGACTCCCCCGACAGCAATGACGACGGAGTACCAGCTTTCACCCGGGAGCTTCGCCGAGTGCATTGGCCGAATGGATTCAAGCCGATTGGAATCGACAAGTACGATGGGAAGACCGACCCCGAGTCATGGCTAACTATGTACACCCTCGCCATCCGGGCGGCAGGAGGCGACAGCAAGGCCATGGCCAATTACCTGCCTGTGGCCCTCTCCAACTCAGCCAGAAACTGGCTCACGAGCTTGCCAAGAGGCTCAATCGACTCGTGGAGCGAGCTGAGGGACCACTTCATCGCCAACTTCCAGGGTACCTTTGAGAGGCCTGGAACCCACTTCAACCTATACAACGTCATCTAGAAGCCGGACGAACCTTTGAAGGACTACATCCGGCACTTCTCCGAAAAGCGTAACAAAATCCCCAACATCACCGATGACATCATCATCGCCGCCTTCCAGAAGGGAGTCTGTGATGAGCTGTTGATCGGAAAGTTTGGGTGCAAACCACCGAAGACGGTGAAGCAGATGTTTGAGACGGCAAATTCCTACGCCAAATCCAACGACGCCATCAAAGCGACGCGCCAAGACCGGCCCGACAGGAGGGACGACAGGTGGGAGGAAGCCGGAATCCAAAGAAGGACAACGGCAACAACAACCAGGGCTAGAAGGACCGCAAGCGCCGACCCGAAGACCTAGTTGCCACGACCTCCAACTCCCAACGTCGCCCCTGAGTCGCGGCCTATGATGCCATCATGAACGCTCAGTACACACATCATACCAATCACAAGCAAGTGGCTAAGGACTGCTTTATTTATAAACAGTTCGCCGAACAATATGCGGCACAGCTCAACAAGAAGCCGACTGATGAAGCCGGTCCATCGGGCGCCAAGAAGAACAACCCGGCTGGAAAAGCCGAGCCCTTTCAAGACCCCGTGGGTGAGCTGAATCACATCTTCGGGGGGCCGCTAGCCTATGAATCCAAGAGGAAACAGAAGCTAACTGACCGAGAGGTCAACGCGACGCAACCCGAGGTCCCACAGTACCTATGATGGTCGGAGGTGACCATCACTTTTCACCGCTCGGATCATCCCGACCGAGTGGTTCACCCGGGGCGCTATCCACTCGTCTTGGACCCGGTGGTCTGCAACATCAAGCTCAAGCGCGTCCTCATCGATGGGGGCAGCGCCCTCAACATTCTGTTCGCCAAGACCTTCGACGAGATGCAGATCCCGAGCGCCGAACTGAAGGCAAGCTTAGCCCCCTTCCATGGAGTTATCCCGGTGCTGTCATCTATGCCACTCGGGCACATCGCCCTTCCGGTCACCTTCGGAGTTCGAGAGAATTTCCGAACGGAGAACATCTCTTTCGAGGTGGCCGACTTCGAGACGGCTTACCACGTGATCATCGGAAGGCCCGCTCTCGCCAAGTTCATGGCAATACCCCATTATACCTACCTCTGCATGAAGATGCCGGGTCCTAACGGCGTCATCACTCTTCGCAGTGACGTGAAGCAAGCCTTCACCTACGACAAGGAGAGCTGCGACATGGCCCAATCTCGCGAGAGATCACGTGGCCAGCAAGAAATCCGATTGGCCGCGTCAACTTCGGCAGAGGGCGAAATCCCCGCAAAGAAGATAGCCAAATCAAGAACCGGCGACGCCAAGACCAAAAAGATCTCCCTCGATCCATCGGATCCCTCGAAAACTGCTGTAATCGGTGTTGAACTAGATCCTAAATAGGAAAGCGCGCTCGTCACCTTCCTCCAAAATAATAAAGATGTTTTTGCTTGGAAACCATCTGATATGCCTGGAATTCCTAGGGAGGTGATCGAGCACTCTTTACACGTCAAATATGACGCAATGACGCAAAACCAATTAAACAGCGATTACGCAGATTCGCGCAAAATTAAGAAGATGCCATCAAGGAAGAGCTCACAAAGCTCTTAGCCGCCGGCTTTATCAAGGAAGTCCTGCATCCCGACTGGATAGCCAACCCGGTTCTAGTCCAGAAAAAGACGGGGCAATGGTGCATGTGCGTTGACTACACCGACCTCAACAAAGCCTGCCCCAAAGATCCATTCGGACTGCCTCGCATTGACCAAGTTGTAGATTCAACAGCCGGCTGCCAACTCTTGAGCTTTTTGGACTGTTACTCGGGCTATCACCAAATCAGCTTGAAGGAATCCGACTGCCTGAAGACATCGTTCATCACGCCGTTTGGAGCATACTGCTACATCACAATGCCTTTCGGCCTGAAGAACATCGGGGTCACATACCAACGCATGATCCAGAGGTGTTTTCAGACGCAGATCGGGAAGAACGTGAAAGCTTATGTCGACGATGTCGTCATCAAGACCAAGCAGAAAGAAGACCTGATTGCCGACCTGGAAGAAACCTTCGCAAATATTCGGGCCTTCAGAATGAAGTTAAACTCGGAGAAGTGCACTTTCGGTGTTCCATCCAGCAAACTGCTCGGCTTCATGGTGTCACATCGCGGCATTGAAGCCAATCCAAAAAAAATCAACGCCATCTTGAACATGGAGCCCCCGAGTAACCAGAAGGATGTCCAGAAGCTCACTGGCTGCATGGTGGCGCTAAGCTGATTCATCTCTCGACTCAGCGAACGAGGCATGCCCTTCTTCAGGTTGCTGAAGAAAACGGACGACTTCCAATGGACCACGGAAGCCCACAAGTCCTTTGAAGATTTTAAAGAATTCCTCATGACACCACCCGTCCTTGCCTCACCTCAGCCCCAGGAGCCCCTGCTACTGTACATTTCAGCCACTCACCAAGTGGTTAGTATGGTCCTCGTGGTCGAGCGCGAAGAAGAAGGGCGGGTCCAGAAGATTCAGAGGCCGATCTATTTTGTTAGCGAAGTGCTGGCAGGAGCCAAAATTCGCTACCCTCAGGTACAAAAACTGCTATATGGTGTTCTGATAACCGCGGGGAAATTGGCACACTATTTTCAGGGCCACTCGGTCACCGTCGTCACTTCCTTTCCACTCGACGATGTCATCCACAACCGGGAGGCAACTGGGCGCATCGCGAAGTGGGCCCTGGAGCTGATGCCGCTGGACTTAACTTTCAAGGCGAGGCCGTCTGTAAAATCACAAGCCCTAGCGGACTTCTTGGCCGAGTGGACCGAACAGCAAGAAGATGTCCCCCGAGAGGACCTTCGATACTGGACCATGCACTTCGATGGATCCAAGAGGATGACCGGCTTGGGAGCAGGAGTCGTGCAGATCTCCCTGACTGGGGAAAGACTAAGATATGTCCTCCACCTCCACTTCTCTGCCTCGCACAACGTCACCGAATACGAAGCCCTGCTACATGGACTCCGGCTCGCAGTTTCACTCGAAATACGACGGCTCGTCGTGAAAGGGGATTCCCAGCTAGTTGTGAACCAAGTGATGAAGGACTGGTCCTGTCTTAACGAGACCATGGAGGCCTACCGGCAGGAAGTTCGCAAACTTGAAGACAAGTTTGACGGATTGGAGCTATCCCATGTCTCGAGACATAACAACGAGGCAGCTGATGACTTGGCGCAGTTCGGGTCCAAACGTGAAGCCGCCCCAACAGACGTTTTTGTCGAGCACCTCTATGAGCCAACTATTGTGGCAAAACCAACTCCCAACGAACAAGCTGCAAACGAAGTCGCCATGATTGACGCTGATTGGAGGACAACACTCATCAAATTTTTAACACAGCAAGAGCTGCCGGAAGACCGGGATGAGGCAGAACGTGTTCGACATCGTTGCCAATCTTACGTCATGGTTGACTCCGATTTGTACAAGGGAAGTCCCTCCGGAGTCCTGATGAGATGCATCACACCAGAGGAAGGACGACAGCTACTCCAAGACATTCACTCGGGCATATGCGGAAGCCACGCGGCAGCACGCACCTTGGTGGGCAAAGCCTACAGACAAGGTTTTTTCTGGCTCACCGCGGTCTCCGACGTAGACAAAGTGGTACGAACCTGTGAAGGTTGCCAATTCTTCGCCCGACAGAGCCATGTCCCAGCCCAAGAGCTACAAACAATCCCATTATCCTGGCCGTTTGTGGTATGGGGCTTAGACATGGTTGGCCCTTTCAAGAAGGCTCCAGGAGGATTCACGCACCTATTCATCGCAATCGACAAGTTCTCCAAGTGGATCGAAGCTAAGTCGGTTGCCACGATTATTGCTGACAAGGCACAGGACTTCATCCTCAACATCGTGCACCGGTTCGGCGTCCCAAACAGAATTATAACCGACAATGGGACTCAATTCATTGGTGGCATCTTCAAAGAATTCTGCGAAGACTTTGGGATCAAAATCTGCTATGCGTCGGTCGCACATCCCAAAAGCAATGGACAAGTCGAGCGTGCCAACCGCATGGTCCTTCAAGGCATTATGGCCCGCGTGTTCGACCGCTTAAGTCCTTATGCCGGCAAGTGGGTACAAGAGCTCCCCTCGGTTTTATGGTCTCTGTGGACCACGCCCAGTCGGGCTACCGGCCAAACTCCTTTCTTTTTGGTCTATGGCGCAGAAGCCATGTTGCCAAACGAGATGGAGTACGAATCCCTCCGAGTCCATAGCTTCAACGGTGAACGCTACGACCCAGACCGAGTGGATGACCTCACCCGACTGGAAGAGGCCCGTGAGGCGGCCCTCATCCAGTCGGCGAAATATCTTGAAGGGCTCAGACGATACCACAGTCGCAACGTCCGAGCACGAGCTTTTATCATTGGCGATCTGGTTCTACGCAAGATTTAGACCACCAAGGACCGTCACAAGTTGTCCCCCTAATGGGAAGGACCATATATAATTGCTGAGGTGACTCGGCCAGGCGCCTACCGATTAAAGCGTGAAGACGGATCTATGGTGGAGAACTCCTGGAACATCGAGCATCTTCGATGATACTACGCTTAAATTGCCTTAAGTTTCATGCTCTTTTTGACTGCCAAACTCAAGCAAGATGACTTCTTGAGTTAGCAGTCGGGGGCTATACATACGTCAATAAAGCATAGTTTTCCTCACCAACTTATGCATATTCGGTTTATCATTGTTTAATGTTCTTGGATTCGAGTTCAATGCATAAGGACTGAGAATTTTTCGATGACCTAATCAGGCTTAGGCTTGGTGACAGTCGGACGGAAATTACTTAAGAAATTTTACATGAAAACTCGGATCAAGGCGTTAACATAAATAAACTGAATATTCACAGGATGCATCAGAACATCACAATCATACAATGTTTACAAGACAGTCAGGGCCGAAAATTGTTTACTACATCAACAGCAATCTTCTTGGCCGATTCCTGCGCATCGCTGATCAAGTCCAGGGCTTGCTCATCCGAGGTGCCGTCGGCGAAGCCTTCCCCGACTGAGTTCACATCTACCCGGGGGTAGAGTGACTTGGTCTGTGCAAGGGCAAGGCCAGCCCCCATGGTGGCAGCTTCAGAGATGTTGGCCAAGTACTGGTTGGGGGCTCTTCGTAGCTTATCGAAGATCTCGATTGGGTCCAATGAGCTGGCCCCGACTCCTGATGAAACAGAGATAGCAGGATCGGCGCTGCCACATTAGCAACATCTTCTCTGACCTTTCCGGCTTGTTTAACCCTCTCAAGCAAAATGTCATATTGAGCTCGGGTCTTGACTTTGTAAGCTGCCAAAGGAACTTAATTACACAAAGCACTCGAAGACAAAGCAGTACAATGGACATTCTTTTGAAGAAGCTCACCTTCAAACTCGGTATCCAGCTCGGCCTTGCTGAGTCTGTCTGCCTCCAGCTGGACTTGGAGCGAGTGAACCTCCGATGAGTTTTCTACAACAAAAAAGGTTATCAGCAACCAAAATCGACACAGAAGCCATAAAGAGATTGAGAGGTTTAGGCTTACTCCCGACCGAACCCCGAAGGTCGAGGTTCTCTTCCCGGAGTTCAGTTATTTCTCTCCTCAGGGCCGCCTCCCTCGATGCGGCTTCTTCTCGAGTGGTCTTCAATTCTTGATGGATGCTCTCCAGAGAGTTTAGATGCGGGACTAGCTTCTCGAGTGCCTCAGACTTGGCCATTAATCGGCAGTACTCCTTCTGCACGCAAAACCTAAAGTTGGCCGACTGAAAAAAGATTATGATGCTACGACAGAAAGGGATCAGGACTTACGTTGAGTAGCCGAGTCGCTTCATTCAGGCTGTTCACAGGGGCATCTCTTTCTTCGCTTTCCATTTGTTTATCCAAGATGATGCCTTGTCTCTGGCCTTCCGAATCTCGCCACTCGATCTTGATCGGGGGAACCCAGGTTTCAGAAGACTGCAAACTGGGGATTTCTTCTACTGTGGCTGGGTGGATCAGAAGGGTCAGATGAAGGTATGAGAGAATTAAACTAAAGATTAAAGTAAAATATCGACTCAAGACTTACCGGACTCGGTGGCCGAATCCTTGACTGGTGCTGCTCGGCTGCTCTTTTCCTTGTGGCTTTTGCCCGACTGGTCTTCAGTCGGGGCCTTCTGAGCCGCACCCGGGGCCTTCTCTGTGGCTGACTGATTTCCAGTCGGGGGATCCCGGCTGGCGGTCGGAGGCTCCCTCCTTGGGGTATCTTCGCTGGGGCGCGAGGGCTTTCCACTCGGGGTGCTCTCGCTCGGGAGAGGGCTCCGGGGTTTTGGCTCTGCAGGTTTTGCTGCCTCGGTTGCTGCAACTGGCGTTGGCCCTTCACTCTTCCCAGCAGGATCTATATCTTGAGGCCTCCTGCCAAACGAACAACGAGCACAGTCGGGATGAAGACAAAGAAATTTTCAACAAAGAGCTTAACTTCAGTCATAAGGCGTACCTGGATGATCGGCGGATCTTTGGCGCCACTTTCGGTGACAGCCTTGGAGGGGTTGCTTCGGCTGGAGGGGCTGGGACATCATCGTCCGAGTCATCGATGACGAGCCTCCTCTTGCTCGCCCGTTTGCTGATATCTTCACTCGGTGCCGCCCTTTTCCCGGCTGGATCACTCTGGATCTTCACGCCGCCGGCTGGCTTCTTGGCAGGCCGGGTCGGCACGTCATCGTGAGGAATTTTGTATGGCTTCAAAATGATGGAGGCATTTTCTTGCAAGAAAGGTTCTTATAACACCGAGAAGTGTGACATCAGGATTGCAAGGCAACGAAAGTGTTAAGTCGGCTTACCGAAGGAGGAGGTCGATACAGACTGAAGGGGAGGACTGGCAGCATGAGGCAGCGTTTGACTGCAATTCCAGTCGAGAAGACCTTGTACATTCGGATCTTCAAGATCTCGAAGCTGAGGGAGTCGCGGTCTTCCCGATTGGGGTCCCTCTCGCCCTCGTACTCGAAGGCTGGCTTCGGTCGCTCCTTAATCGGTGCCAGTCGGCTCCTGATGAAATGCCAAGTGATTTGCTCGCCGCGAAGACCTTTTTGCTTCATCTCCAAGATCTTCGCTAGCAACTTGTTGGCTTCATCCCGATCTTGGGTTACGGCACGAGTGCTCCCGGTAGGCCTGGCACGGGGAAGGCCAACAAAATTTGGCGGTGCTAGGCTCAAGATTGGAAATATAGAACCAGCTTGCATGTCAACCCTTGTTAGAGGATTTGAAAGGGAGAGAGAAATACTCCTTGCGGAGGGATCTGCGGAGTTGGAAACCTGCCCCACCAACGACGCAGGGCTGGTCCTTATTCGGATGCGGCTTAAGATAAAACATGCGACGGAAGAGCTGGAAGTGGGGGAGAATGCCAAGGAAGGCTTCACACACATGGATAAAGAGAGTGATGTGGACCATAGAGTTGGGGTTCAAATGATAAAGCCGAAGGCCATAATAGTCAAGAAGTCCCCTAAAGACCTCGGAGGTGGGGAGGCTGAAGCCGCAGTAAAAGAAAGAGGTGAAGACGACGAGCTCATCGGTGTTCGGAGTGGGGAACTCCTCACCTGCCGCCGGGTGCCAGCCCATGATCTCCTTAGGAGGAAGCACTCCGTGCTTCACCATCTCTTTGAGGGTGGATTCCCTCACATCCGAAGTGGCCCACTGCTTGAAGGATGGGGATTTGAGATGGGGGTCTGAGAAGATGGATGTGGAGGCTAGCTGTGAGCAAAGCGCAGGCTTCTGGATCATTGGATTGGGTGCACGCAAGAGCTTAGGGTTCTCCGCTGCAAGCTGTTGAACAGTGTTGCGATTGGGGAATTTTTCTGGAAAGACGAAGTGGCGGGGATGACCTCGAGGCTTTGTAAGAGATTTGAGGGTTGCGTTAGGTTTTCTCGTGATTGGGCCGAGCCCATGAGAGACCTGCGGCCCGGCTAAGGTGTGGCCCGATGCGTGTCCTTAGGGACTTAAGTGGATGAACTTGAGCAGATTTGCCTTGGCAATATGCACGTGTCTAAGTGCCCTGTACCTTTGGAAATCCTTTCATACCGCGGTTTGCTTGACTTCATGAGAAGCTAGCACGATGCAATTTGAAAGGTGACAAACAACTAAGTTTTTTATGGCTGCCTTGATGACAAGGGCTGTTTGGTTCTTTAGCACTTGATTAAAAGATTACGTCAATGCTATCTTTCCACCTTGGTGAAGATCTTTTTAGATTGAGACCAGTATTATGGCAAGAGCTATTTAATATTTTGGTCATATTTTTCAGGCGACTGAAGAACTTGTTTACCCATAAGGGATGATTAAAATATTTAATCCGAGATGACTCGGGCAGATTCATTCGGAAAAGCATGAGCTTACCGAGTGCTTTTCACCCACGAGGGTTGATTGAGTTATTTGTTCTGAGATGACTCGGGCAAATTCACTCGGACGAGCATGAGCTTGCCAAATGATGAGATTTTTTATGATTGTTTTAGCATGAGCTAAGCATTTATGTAAGAATGATTTTTATATAGTTCTCGATTATGTGCTCAACCACATAGTCGGGGGCTACACCTAATTGGGTACATCAAGAGATGCACCTAGATATTTATTTTTGAGAATTTTTTGGATGTTTTCCAGCCCTTCACAGTCTTTGGAGCCACTCGGGAGATTCAGGCAGAGATGATGGAATCACTCGGCGCCAGAAGCACTCGGCCAAAGAGTTTTTTAGCTGTATACTGTCTTGGTTCGAGGCTGAGTTATCTCGTCGACTGCAAAGGACTCGGGGGCTACTGTGGAGATTATGGCAATTGGATATCTTACATGTCGGAAACCTTATCTTAAGGGATATCCCTCAAGTAAGATATCCCTCAAGGGACGCCCCTTACCCCCTTTATGACCTATTAGCTTTCAGCCTTAGATCTTGAGATCAATATACACTCGGCGGATTGAATCCCCGAAACAGGAGTAGGGTTTTACCTCACAAGAGGGCCCGAACCTGTCTAAATCCTTGTTTTCCACCTAACTCATTGTGCTTGGCGATCTTGACTGCACCCCCAATTTTCTATTGCCGAAACCGAGTTTCGACACTGAGGCATCCCGCCGATGGGTCACAATGGCGAAACATCGACAGAACATTTAAAGACTTTGGCGAGGATGCAAGAAACCTAAGGTTCGGCTTAAGCACGGATGGCATGAATCCTTTTGGAGAGATGAGCAGTGGGCATAGCACTTGGCCTGTAACGATGTGTATCTACAACCTCCTGCCTTGGCTATGCATGAAGCGGAAGTAAATTCAGATGTCGGTTATTATTCAAGGCCCTCCTAGTAATGACATCGATGTGTACCTAAGACCACTGATCGAAGATCTAAAACTGCTCTGGAATAAAGAAGGTGTTCCCGTGTGGAATGAGGATAAACAGGAGCAGTTTAACCTACGAGGGTTGCTGTTTGTTACCCTCAATGATTGGTCTGCACTTGACAACCTATCTGGACAATCAAACAAGGGGTACAACGCTTGCACCCACTGTATGGATGAGACCGAGTGTACGTACCTGAAACACTATAAGAAGGTAGTGTACATGGGTCATCGTCGCTTTCTTGTTGCAAGCCACCCTGTCCGGAGAAGAGGCAAACATTTTGATCAAAAGGAAGACCATCGTACTAAGCCAAAGCATCGCAACGGAAAGGCTGTGTTTGCCATGGTGAAAGACCTCAAAGTAGTATTTGGAAAGGGACCCGGCAACCAACCTATAGCAAGTGAAGGTGATCACGTGGCGATGTGGAAGAAGAAGTCAATTTTTTGGGAGTTGCCCTATTGGGAAGTCTTGGACGTCCGCCACACAATCGACGTGATGCACCTCACTAAGAACCTTTGTGTAAACCTGCTAGGCTTTCTAGGTGTATACGGAAAATCAAAAGATATACATGAGGCACGTAACGGTCTGAAACATATGACACAACGCAATGGCCTTCACCCGCAACCAAAGGAGAAAGGAGCCCACTACCTAAGTTCAGCCAGCTACACTCTAAGCAAGGCAGGGAAGGAAATAATGTTTGAATGCCTGGAGAGCATCAAGGTACCGTCTGGATACTCCTCAAATATAAAGGGAATAATAAGCACGAAAGATAAGAAGTTCACAAATCTAAAGTCCCATGACTGCCACGTGTTGATGACACAGTTGCTTCTCGTTATAATTCGGGGTATCCTTCCCGATAATGTCCGGGCATCAATAACAAAGCTATGTGCTTTGCTGAACGCAATTTCACAAAAGATCATCGATCCAGACAGACTAGAAGACTTTCAAAATGATATGGTCCAATGTATTGTCAGCTTTGAGATGATCTTTTCGCCTTCTGTCATGCCCAGAAATTCAGACCCGAATTTCCGAAGCTATATGTGTATTAAAATCCCTGTCCAGGACCAGCCAGGGTACACATACAACAATTGTTGATATTACAGTTCCACGTCTTAGAAACATTACAAAAAGATTACAAAAGAGAAATGGAAAAAGAAAAAAAAGGGGCCTAAGCCTAAGCTCGACGCTGGCCACGTGGCTTCAACCAATCCACAGGCAACTTCCAGAGTGCAGGGCAAAGCCTACTCAACTTCGTCTTCTTCTTCAGCTTCTTGCTCAGGTTCTAGTGAAGAGGCAATGATGAGTATTTCCACGTACTTAGGAAGCACACTGGAAGGGGGAGAGGATGAATGCAGGGGAGACAAGGGTTTGGCTAAGGTTCTCTTTTGCGCAAACAGTAAGGTTTTTCCAAACAATAGGAATTTTGAACACAATCAAAACAATAGTAGTTTAAGTAATTAAGGCATTTTGAATCCAACACTCTCCAACGTTATCCCCACGTTGCGACAGGCCCAACCCATCCACCTATACTAGTCATGTTCCATTAATCAGGGGTTCATAGTGTGAGACTAATCATGGTGAGCTCGGTTGATCGCCCCATTACCGCGGGCACGGCTATTCGAATAGTTTTACTCTCATCAGAGGGGTGCAACTGTACCCACAAGACACAGCCCCACGACCCGGTCTCCCGTGCGTCGGAATACCACCATGGTATCCCGAAAAGGAAACTATGATAGGACCTTTTGTATAACCCCCGCTAACCAAGCGAACCCCACCAAGGTTTCGCCCCCACTCCCGGACCCTAGGACGTGGGCAGCCCCTCGAGTGCCTCGGTGAATCCGGCAGCCCAGCAACCCTTATACCGGTGCCGACTGAAATACCATCCCGCTCACCCTTGCCGATGAGTTCGTCAGCTAGGAGAGACTACACTACGAGACCCACCTTACTCATTTTGGCTTGTGGTTTGCACGGTCATTCTCCCGAGGGTTCCCGTGAACCGGTCCTTAATTGCCATGGGCGCCACTAACCAAAACCATAACGCCCACAGCCCACCATTTGTCATATTTTAGTTATTGCTCTGGTTCACCAAGTTCTCCAATTATTAATCTTCCGAACAGATGTCCAGAAGAGACATATTAAGTGAGAATGACCCATTTAGTGAGCTAGTGAATCTAAGCCAGGCTGTCACGCCCGGAAAATTGAACACTATATTCCGGTTGTGAGTGCATAAATCCTTGTCCCAGGAGGCAAGGTACACATTACATAGTTGGTAATTAACAGAGTAAACAAGCGGAAGCGTAGATAGAGTACTTTATTACATGGGCGACCAAAGGCCCAACACTGAAAGATAAACAAATAAAAGACTACAGCTAAGACTGGCCACCACAGGCGCTTTGACGGCAGGCACGAGCTAGACACCAAAGCCTTCAACCTCGAAACACTCCTGTGCTGGAAGGGAAAAAGGAGCAAGGCTGAGTACAACCACCGTACTCAGCAAGGCATGCCGGAAAAATGCAATTACAATGCAAGGGAGTACAAGGAATTTATATATAAAGCTATTTTGCACAAAAACAGCATTTCAAGCATTTAAATATTTAAAGACATTTAATTAAAACACGAGCCTATCTCTAATCATATTATTATCAAACCGCGCACCAACGCGATCTTGCCTTAACCCAGACCAACAAGTGCTATCTTTAATTATTTCAGTTTTAAATAGAATTAAAGTCTAACTTGGGTACATTGCTTGGCTTGCCCATAACCGAGGGCGCGGCTATTCGAATAGATTAAACTCTGATCAGAGGTGTACATCTTTACCCACCAGACATGTCTTCCTCACGTGTTGCGACGTGCCACATGCCACCATGGCATACGGATGGAAGCCATGACATAACTCATCGCTTAGTACTGCCCTAAACAAAGAAGACCGACATAGACTTCCCCCGCCAGGTGCCCTGGGTCGAGCAGACGGACTATGCCCCCAGGCATCTTGACTCGTCCAGAGTCTTCACTTGCTAGAGACATCAGCCCTTCCTAGGGCTTCATCCATCCCTATCCGTGTCTTTTCTGTTCAGGACGTACTAAACAACGTGTTAAGCCTTACCCATTAGACAGGTGGTAGTATGGAATATGCCTTGCAACAGAGGCCCGAAGACCGGTCCTTATGGCGGCTGAGGTGCGACTAATAAAACCATGCACCTCGTGCCCAGCCGAAAACATGGTTGGGGAAATTTTGAAGGGGAAATTTATTGTTAAAGCTAAACAACCAATATTTCCATTATTTACAAATTAGTTCTTAGTCTAATTATTGAAAACATCTAACTGTTTCTAAAATTTATTGTTAAAGCTAAACAACCAATATTTCCATTATTTACAAATTAGTTCTTAGTCTAATTATTGAAAACATCTAACTGTTTCTATTTAAGCAGGGCTAAGCATATTCCTAAATTTTTACTAGTAAGCACCACATATATAAAGTACTCACTAGTCTTATTTTTCCTAGGGTTACCAAGGTTGATAATAATACAATTAATAAGGCTATAACAAGGAGAATCGGTACGGCTAAATAAAACAGTGATACATGCAAAAATTTAATAAAGCAAAATGCGATAATTTAAAAATAATTTTATAAATTGGGGCAACAATATGATCAAGATGACATGACTTGCCTTGCTCGCTACCAAAGTCTTCAAGGTCGACCTCGAGGTAGAGTAGCTCTTCCGGATCTACAAGATGCGAGGAATGCAAAAAAAATGCCAAAAGATAAATAACAACCATATAAGATACAGAAACAAAGCACAAAAATGGGTTCTACACTGTTTAAGGAAAAATTAGCAATTTGAACGGGTCGATTCCTAGTTCAAACGGTCAAGATATGGCCGTTTGAATTTTAGGGGTTGTTTGAATAGCGATTTACGAATTCGTGAATTATTTTCACAATTTGAACCACGCTGCTGCTTGAGAGGGAGACATGAAAACGAGGAAAGGGAGAGATGGCGGTGGGTGGCGGCAAGCTCACCGGAGCAGCGAGAACGGCGAGGAGACGACGAAGAGTGCCGATGGTGAGGAAGAGGCGGCGACGGCTTCGGATTGCTAGTGACGCCGTTGTTCCCGTGGTTCCTTGCGCTCAACAGAGAAGTGAATGAGGGAGAGGGAGGGGAGGACGGTGTGGGGAAGAAAGGAGGGGGCTGGGCACCCTTTTATAGGCCGGGGAAGGGAGAGGGACGCCGGGGAGAGGAAAAGGAGGGGTTGGCCGGAGGGAGAAACGGCGCCGGCCCTTCATGGCGTCGGTTCACAGGAGATGAACATGCATCGATTCAAGACTCATTAGTGCACGATTGAGGTTGATTCAAGAGGGGAAATAATGAGGAGGTGAAGGGGAATCGATTTTTGCAATCAAATGGGAGGGAAATCGATCGGGGAGGCAGATCAATTGATGGCTGCGCTAGGGTTTTTCACGGGAGAGAGAGGAACACGCATTGCTCAAGGTTGAAGACGACACTATTTGGTGGGGCCCATCTGCCAGGTGCGCGGGCACGCGCCCTCGCACACGTGCACGGTGCAGCGGCGCGGCCGCTGCTTGTTTGGCCGAGCAGGAAATAGATGGGCCGGGGAGAGGGAAAAGAAAAGGAGGGGGCGGCTGGGATGAGGAGGGAGAGAGGAGAGATGGGCCGACGGCCCAAAAAGGAGAGGAGAGGTTCAGTTTTAATTTTTTTAGAAATATGAGAAAGGTTATTGTCGCATTAAAAATATTTGATGCTCGAAAAGTATAACTTGGTTACATATTTTGAAGCATGAGGAATTCGAACAAAGTTCCCACATGCCGGTTCGAGTTGAACTTAGGGATTTTTAATCATTGGAGGCTATTTTTTATTTTTACAATTTCTAGAAATTCCCTTTTCATAACTATTTATAATTAAACAATTTTTAGGGCGCGACAAACCTACCCCCCTTACAGAGAATCTCGACCCCAAGATTCGAAAGCACTGCTGAAGAGATGGGGATGGGCTGACTACAACTGGTCTTCGCGCTCCCAGGTGGCTTCTTCTTCAGAATGATTGCTCCACTGAACCTTGCAAAAACGGATGACTCGACTGCGTGTATGCCTTTCTGAGATGTCCAAGATTTTGATTGGCTTCTCCACATAAGTTAAATCCTCTTGGATCTCGATCTGCGTAGGATCGGCTTGCTCTATCGGCACTCGGAGACATTTCTTGAGTTGGGAGACATGGAACACGTCGTGGACACTTCCCAATGTAACTGGCAAGTCAAGCTGATAGAAAACTTCTCCTCTTCTGCTCAAGATCTTGTACGGTCCAACATATCTCGGTGCAAGCTTCCCTTTCGTGTCGAATCTTTGAACTCCCCTAAGTGGAGTGACTCGTAAATACACATAATCATCGGCTTCGAAAGTAAAATCTCGACGACGATTGTCTGCATAGCTCTTCTGTCTAGACTGGGCCACTTTCAAGTTCTTTTGGATGATCCTAACTTTTTCCCCAGCTTCTCTAAGAACATCTGTACCAAAAACCTGTCGTTCCCCTGTCTGATGCCAAAGGAGTGGGGTTCTACACTTTCGGCCATACAAAGCTTCATACAGAGCCATTTGTAGACTAGACTGATAGCTGTTGTTGTATGAAAATTCTGCATAAGGGAGACTCTTATCCCAAGTTTTCCTAAAATCAAGGACACAAGCCCGAAGCATTTCTTTAAGAATCTGATTGATTCGTTCTGTCTGGCCATCTGTTTGCGGGTGGTAAGCAGTGCTAAAATTCAAACGTGTTCCCAATTCCTCTTGCAACTTCTGCCAAAACTTGGAAGTAAATTGACTACCTCGGTCAGACACGATCCTCTTCGGAACACCATGAAGACAAACGATGCGAGCAAAATATAGTTCCGCAATTTGCTTGCTGAGTAAGTAGTTTTGACTGGAATGAAATGTGCCACTTTCGTCAGTCTATCAACGACTACCCAGATTGAGTCATAACCACCTTGAGTTCGGGGAAGACCGATAATAAAATCCATTCCAATTTCCTCCCATTTCCACTCCGGAATCTGGAGTGGTTGAAGCAATCCTGCTGGTCTCTGGTGTTCTGCTTTGATTCGTTGACATACATCACATAAGGCCACAAATTCAGCTATCTCCCGCTTCATGCTGACCCACCAATACTTGGCTTTCAAGTCTAAATACATCTTGGTCCTACCTGGGTGGATGGAGTACGGCTTTCATGTGCTTCTTGTAGGATGAGCTTCTTTATTTCGGAATGTTTGGGACACGATACGATCTCCATTCCAGATTGCTCCATATTCATCCTCAACAAAACCGGTTGCTTTTCCTCTCCTCATATTTCTCCTGAGTTCTTTAATATCAGTGTCATCTTTCTGGGCTTCGCGAATTTGATCAAGAAGCAAAGGCCTAGCTTCTAAGGTTGCTAGAAAACCTCGCTTGACGATGCCTAGATTCAACGATTCTATCTCCTTGCAAAGAACAGAAGAATACTGCTCCAGATGAACCGTGTTGCAGTAGCTTTTTCTACTCAAAGCATCAGCCACCACGTTGGCTTTCCCGGGGTGATAGTGAATTCCCACATCGTAATCCTTGATTAATTCCAACCACCTTCTTTGGCGTAGGTTTAGATCCGGCTGGGTGAAAATATACTTCAAGCTCTTATGATCAGTGTATAGCTCGCAACGATTCCCAACGATATAATGACGCCAAATTTTTAGAGCATGCACTACGGCTGCCAACTCAAGATCATGAGTGGGGTAGTTGTTCTCATGCGGACGTAACTGTCGGGATGCATAAGCCACCACATGTCCTTCTTGCATTAACACACAACCCAAACCTTGACGGGAGGTATCACAATACACTTGGAAATCTTTGTTAATATCTGGCAGAACCAAAACTGGAGAGGACACCAGTTTGTTTTTGAGCAATTGAAATGCCTTCTCGCATTGTGGGGTCCATGCAAACTTTTCTTCTTTCTTCAATAACTGAGTCATTGGTCTAGCTATCTTCGAGAAGTTTTCAATGAAGCGGCGGTAATACCCTGCCAATCCCAGGAAGCTACGAATTTGAGTGACTGTTTTGGGTTGATTCCACTTGGTAACTAATTCAACTGTAGTGGGGTCTACTGCCACTCCTTGAGCAGATATGACATGGCCTAAGAACTTTACTTCTGACAACCAGAATTCACATTTACTAAATTTGGCATACAGTTGATGTGTCCTGAGTTTCTCTAGGGTTAGACACAAATATTGCTCATGCTCTTCTTTTGTCTTAGAATAAATCAAAATGTCATCGATGAAGACAACCATGAACTTATCCAGATACTCCATGAAAACTTTGTTCATCAAGTTCATAAAGAAAGCAGGAGCATTGGTCAACCCAAATGACATTACTGTACATTCATATAGACCATATCTGGTGGTGAAGGCCGTCTTGGGGATATCTTCTTCACGGATTCGTAGCTGGTGATATCCTGATCGGAGATCAATCTTGGAGAATACAGCGGCTCCCTTCAATTGGTCAAACAAATCATCGACCCGAGGTAATGGGTATTTGTTCTTGATAGTGACTTCATTGAGCCCACGATAATCGATACACATTCGTTTGGTCTTGTCTTTCTTCTCAACAAAGATTACCGGTGCTCCCCATGGGGATGTGCTTGGACAAATATACCCTTTCTCCTTCAATTCATCCACTTGCTTCTTTACTTCGGCCAATTCGTTGGCGCCCATCCGATACGGTCTTTTGGAGATAGGTGCAGTACCAGGTACTAGATCAATTCGAAACTCAATCTCTCTTTTGGGGGGCATTCCTGGCAAGTCTTCGGGGAACACATCTGCGTAATCCTTGACTATTGAGATTCCTTCAAGACGGACCTGATGCAGAACTTGCGGGCAGGTCAGGGTGGGATGAGCATAGGCGATGATTGGCTGATCAGGACCATTGTGTAACGTGATGGTTCTACGGGCACAATCCAATACCACTTGATGGCGAGCAAGAAAGTTCATTCCAAGGATAACATCTAGATTTTTGGATTCCAGAAGGATGAGATTGGCTAGAAAAGGAATCCCTTGGATTTCTATGGACACTGATGGACTGAACTGTCGAGCTAGCATTTGACCACCGGGGGTAGTAATTAACATAGCATTGCCAAGGCTTTCTACCCTCAAGTTATGTTGCGCCACAAATTTTCTTGATATGAATGAGTGTGTTGCTCCAGAATCAAATAAAACTGATGCACAAACAGAATTAACCAGAAACGTACCAATGATAACTTCCGAAGCTGCCTGCACATCCTCTGCAGTGACGTGGTTCACACGTCCCCTGATCATGTTGTTGCTGCCACCATTGTTGCGGACTGGTGCCTGGCCTTGCAGGCGCTTCGGCTTCAGGTATTTGTTAGCAAAATGCCTCGGTTCATGGCAGTTGAAGCATAGGAGGACTTTTCCATCACGGTCTTTGTTGGTTGGCACTCCTGGTGCTGCTGTTGGAGTAGGACGAGGTGCACGGTTTATCGCCTGGTTCTGCTGCTGCGATGAAGACCTGTTGACAAATTGCATAGAGGAAGCTGGGCGGAACTGTGAGTTGGAGGAATATCCACCGTGATGAGGAGTGGTATAACGGAGCTTCTGACTTGGCCCCTGTTGTGCCTTGAAGTTTGCCATGCGTCGCTTGAGACTATCAAGTTCTTTGTTCTTTGCTTCCTGGTGGATAGACTTGTCTACCAAACGCTGCAAATCAACACAGTCACTGGAGATCAACTGTACTGGCAGCTCGGGGTTGAGTCCTGAGAGAAACTTTTCCAGCTTATCTTCATCTTCGCGTACTTCCTGCAGGGCATATCGGCAAGACAGTTGAATTCTTGCAAATATTCATTCGAGTGGTTGCCTTGCATTAGATCCCGAACTCTCGCTTCTTCAAAGCCATAATACCAGCTGGCACATGAGACTTTCTAAATGCGGCGTTGAAGCGACCCCAAGTGATAGGCTATTCTGCAGGTTGGGTGGCTTGGAACTGGTCCCACCATTCAGAAGCGGGTCCTTGGAGTTGGTGGGCAGCGAAGGCAACTTTTTCAGCATCGGTGCATTGGATTAGGTCAAGTTTCTTGTTGATGGTGTGTAGCCAATCTATAGCATCTACGGGGTTGGAGGTGCTAGAGAAAGTGGGTGGGCGAATACGTAGGAATTCTGCGAGCTTGGGTGGGGAGGGAGGTGGTGGAGCGTTAGCGGCATTCTGGTTTTGGATATGATGGAGAAGAGCAGCCATCATATTGGTTTGTTGAGCTAGTATCTGGGTGAGAATGGGATTGTCATGAGGTAGGGGTGGTGGAGGGGGCGGTGGTGCGTTCTCATGATCACATGCATTGCCTTCTGCCCTGTGCTCATCAGCTGCTGACCTCCTGGTGTTCACCATCTGACCGAACCAAGCAAGAGAAGGATAAGGAGACAGAAAAGAAAAGCAAGAGCCAAACTATTAACCCAACTTATTTAGATTTTTATTATACGATGTTGGTGAGATAGCTCAAGTTTTAACAGGCGAAGCTATACCACAACGAGCCGGTATAGGCTGCGCCCACTCACACCAAAGAGCCATAAGACAAACGAGGAAAAACACACGCGCCCTGAAGCTACTCGTCTGCTGCCGGAGGACTGCTACCACTGCTGGAGGCGTCGCTGTGAGGGGCCTTCAGAGTCAGAACCTTGCCTTCTGCCAGGGCCTTGCGAACGAGGGACGGCCTGGTGGTGCTCTTGCGGATGGTGATATTCAGGCTGCGTCAGACACGGCGACGCTTGGGAGAGGCGTCCTGGCCGTTGGCGAGCTTGAGCTGATGCATTTCCTCCTCCAAGGCGTCGAGCTCCTTCTTGAGACTCAGGTTTTCCTGGCGCAGACTCAGGATCCGCAGGTTGTTCTCCACCAACCCGCGCTTCACGAGCCTATGGAAGTCGATGCGAGCAGTGTCGTAGGCCTCCACCATCCGAGCAAGGTGATGAACGGTGGTGTCGTCCTCCAAGCGGGTCCCCCTGAAGCTGGCGTAGTCGCTCGGGTCCATGCGACGGGGGTGGTAGCGGTACGGAGTGTGCTGTAGCTCGTAGTTGTACGTCATCCCGAGCATGCCGATGAGGAGAAGCACCGTGCTCTGGCAAGCCTCCACGAATGTGTCTCCTTCAGCCGAGGTAGTCAGCGAGGAGCGATTGGGGTGGCTGGAAAGGAGGGTAGCCGTGACCTCCCATTCTGCCTGGGGAGCATCGTCGTTGCCGGTAGCAGGAAGCTTCGCTCCCGTGTACTCCACCTCATTGGTGTAGCCGAGATGAAGACAAAGGTGACGCATCTCCAGAACTAAACCATCCTGCCCATATCCGAGACGGGTCAAGGGGAGGGCCATCTACAAAATTTTTGAAAATGAAAGGTCAGTAAGAAATTTTTAAAAGAGTAAGCAGGTAAAGACAGAATACAAGTTTTCATAAATAGGGACGAATTTAAAAAAAAATTCTAGGGGTTGTCTCGCTCGTCCTAGGGTCAAAGGAGGCTCTTATACCAACTTGTCACGCCCGGAAAATAGAACACTATATTCCGATTGTGAGTGCATAAATCCTTATCCCAGGAGGCAAGGTACACATTACATAGTTGGTAATTAACAGAGTAAACAAGCGGAAGCGTAGATAGAGTACTTTATTACATGGGCGACCAAAGGCCCAACACTGAAAGATAAACAAATAAAAGACGACAGCTAAGACGGGCCACCACAGGCGCTTTGACGGCAGGCACGAGCTAGACACCAAAGCCTTCAACCTCGAAACACTCCTCTGCTGGCAGGGAAAAAGGAGCAAGGCTGAGTACAACCATCGTACTCAGCAAGCCATGCCGAAAAAATGCAATTATAATGCAAGGGAGTACAAGGAATTTATATATAAAGCTATTTTGCACAAAAACAACATTTCAAGCATTTAAATATTTAAAGGCATTTAATTAAAGCACGAGCCTATCTCTAATCTTATTATTATCAAACCGCGCACCAACGCGATCTTGCCTTAACCCAGACCAACAAGTGTTATCTTTAATTATTTCAGTTTTAAATAGAATTAAAGTCTAACTTGGGTACATTGCTTGGCTTGCCCATAACCGAGGGTGCGGCTATTCGAATAGATTAAACTCTGATCAGAGGTGTACATCTTTACCCACCAGACATATCTTCCACACGTGTTGCGACGTGCCACATGCCACCATGGCATACGGATGGAAGCCATGACATAACTCATCGCTTAGTACTGCCCTAAACAAAGAAGACCGACATAGACTTCCCCGCCAGTGCCACAGGTCGAGCGGACAGCCTATGCCCCGGGCATCTCGACTCATCCCGAGTCTTCACTTGCCAGAGACATCAGCCCTTCCTAGGGCTTCATCCATCCCTATCTGTGACTTTTCTATTCAGGACGTACTAAACAACGTGTTAAGCCTTACCCATTAGACAGGTGGTAGTACGAAATATGCCTTGCAACAGAGGCCCGAAGACCGGTCCTTATGGCGGCCGAGGTGCGACTAACAAAACCATGCACCTCGTGCCCAGCCAAAAACATGGTTGGGGAAATTTTGAAGGGGAAATTTATTGTTAAAGCTAAACAACCAATATTTCCATTATTTACAAATTAGTTCTTAGTCTAATTATTGAAAACATCTAACTGTTTCTATTTAAGCAGGGCTAAGCATATTCCTAAATTTTTACTAGTAAGCACCACATATATAAAGTACTCACTAGTCTTATTTTTCCTAGGGTTACCAAGGTTGGTAATAATACAATTAATAAGGCTATAACAAGGAGAATCGGTACGGCTACATAAAACAGTGATACACGCGGAAATTTAATAAAGAAAAATGCGATAATTTAAATAAAAATAATTTTATAAAATTGGGGCAACAATATGATCAAGATGACATGACTTGCCTTTCTCGCTACCAAAGTCTTCAAGGTCGACCTCAAGGTAGAGCGGCTCTTCCGGATCTACAAGACGCGATGAATGCAAAACAAAAAGGCCAAAAGATAAATAACAACCATATAAGATACAGAAACAAAGCACAAAAATGGGTTCTACACTGTTTAAGGAAAAATTAGCAATTTGAACGGGCCTATTCCTAGTTCAAACGGTCAAGATATGGCTGTTTGAATTTTAGGCGTTGTTTGAATAGCGATTTACGAATTTGTGAATTGTTTTCGCAATTTGAACCACTGCTGCTGCTTGAGAGGGAGACATGAAAACAGAGGAAAGGGAGAGATGGCAGTGGGTGGCGGCAAGCTCACCGGAGCAGCGAGAACGACGAGGAGACGACGAAGAATGCCAGTGGTGAGGAAGAGGCGGCGACGGCTTCGGATTGCTAGTGACATCGTTGTTCCCGTGGTTCCTTGCGCTCAATAGAGAAGTGAATGAGGGAGAGGGAGGGGAGGACAGTGTGGGGAAGAAAGGAGGGGGCAGGGCACCCTTTTATAGGCCAGGGAAGGGAGAGGGACCCCGGGGAGAGGAAAAGGAGGGGTCGGCTGGAGGGAGAAACGGCGCCGGCCATTCATGGCGTCGGTTCACAGGAGATGAACATGCATCGATTCAAGACTCATTAGTGCACGATTGAGGTTGATTCAAGAGGGGAAATAATGAGGAGGTGAAGGGGAATCGATTTTTGCAATCAAATGGGAGGGAAATCGATTGGGGAGGCAGATCAATTGATGGTTGCGCTAGGGTTTTTCATGTGAGAGAGAGGAACATGCATTGCTCAAGGTTGAAGACGACACTATTTGGTGGGGCCCATCTGCCAGGTGCGCGGGCACGCGCCCTCGCGCACATGCGTGGTGCGGCGGCACGGCTGCTGCTGGGCCGAGCGGGGAAAGAGATGGGCCGGGGAGAGGGAAAAGAAAAGGAGGGCGGGGGGGCGAGGAGGGGAGAGAGGAGAGATGGGCCGGCGGCCCAAAAAGGAGAGGGAGAGGTTCAGTTCTAATTTTTTTTAGAAATATGAGAAAGGTTATTGTTGCATTAAAAATATTTGATGCTCTGAAAATTAAAGTAAAACTTGGTTACATATTTTGAAGCATGAGGAATTCGAACAAAGTTCCCACATGCCGGTTCGAGTTGAACTTAGGGATTTTTAATCGTTGGAGGCTATTTTTGATTTTTACAATTTCTAGAAATTCCCTTTTCACAACTATTTATAATTAAACGATTTTTAGGGCGCGACACAGGCTAAGCACAACCTAGTGTTGAATCTAATCATATTATTTTTCCAAGTTTAGTCAAAGGGTTTGGAGTGTCAAACCTAAGGCATAAACTAAATATATTGTGTACTATTTCCCATGTAATGACATTATAAAAATACATGCAACTTAATAGAATAAAACATGTGTTTTAGCAAAATAGGAACAATATGATCAATAATATAGCATGACTTGCCTTGATCTTCGACTTGGGGAACTTCTGCAACAACTTCGAAGTAAACCGAGACGGCGGAACTACCGGGATCTACATGGCACACAAGCAATTCAACAAAATAGGCTAAAAAGCTACTGAAACAGAGAACAAAACTATTTTTATTGGATTCTTGATTTTTATGAATTTAATGAACTTTGAATGGGCTAAAACGGAGGTCGGATAAAAAAGATAGGATTTTTAGAACTTTTATGGGATTTTACTAAAATAGAAAAATTCTTAATTGATTTATTGCGCAATAAAGCCCGGGGGAGGCGTCAGCGGCTAGGGCTGACATCAGCAGCCGATGGCTGATGTCAGCGGTCCGCGGGAGCGTCGGTCCACGGTGGACCGGGTCCACGGGCCGGACGGGGCGATGCACCACGTGGCGCACACATGGCGCCGAGGTGGCGACCACGTGGTGTGCCACACGGGCGAGCGGGGAATGGACGGTGCCGATCGGCCGAAGCTGATCGGACGGCCGAGAGGAAGGGGCGCGGGGCGCGGTCGGCTGGCGACGGCGGTCGGTGGCCGGAGGCCGGCCGACGCCATTCGGGCGGTGGAGTGCCGCGGCTCACGCGCGGGCGGAGCCGCGCGCACCCACAAACGGCAACGTGGGTTCGGACCAAGAGGGTGGGAAGGGAGCTCACCGCGGGTGCCTCCGGAGTTGGAGAAGACGACGACGGCGACGGCGAGATTTGCGACGAACGGGCGCGGGGAGGGGTGGCCGAGGTGGCGCGGGCACCGGCGACGAGGAAGGAGGCGTCAGCGGGGCTCGGGGTGGCTCGGAACAGCGAGAATACGCGGCCGAAGACCGGCGGCGAGGTCCGGAGCAAGAGCGCACGGTGCGGGGGCGATGGAGAGAGGGATGAGCTCGGGTGAGTGTGTGGGGAGGACGGGGAGCTCGGTGGCCAGCTTTTAAAGGGGACGAGGAGGTCGGTTGAGGCCGGATAAGGGCGGATTAACTCGCCGGAGTTAAGGGGGAGAGAGAGAAGGGGAAATAATGGCCGGCAATCAATTCTGGCCATTATGGGACGCGGGAGAGGTAGCCGAGGGCTTTAAATGCCGGCGGGCATGGCGGGGAGTAACGGCGGCGGGATCCCGGGCGCGGGGAAGGTGGGCGCGCGAGATCCGTGCAGGGCGGGGTGGCGGAAATGGCGCCGGGCGGGGCGGTTGGAGGTGGACGACGGGCCTGACAGGTGGGCCCCACCTATCAGGGTCCCGGGGAAACGGGGAGGCAAATTAGACTTATTTGCAAGCGCGAGGGGCTAATGGGCCGTGGCCTTTGCCCGGCCCGCGAGAGAGAGAGAGAGAGGGAGAGAATGGCGCGCGCGTTGGAGGAATGGGCCATCGACTCAGGCCGGCGGACCACGGCCGAAAAAGAGCGGGAAAGCATACAGGAGGAGAGAGAAAGGAATTTCCGAGGATTTATTAATTCTAATTTTGATTTTAATTGGTTAAAAATTATTTCTAGTGCTCGAAAATTCCACTAAAAATCATGTTAGTGTATTTTGACATGTAGAATTTAAGAAAAATCCTCCCATGCCATTTCCATTTAGAATTTGGCTTTTGAAAACTTATTTTTTTCCTCTCGAGTTAATTCCAACGATTTTCTTTTACGATTTTCTATTGGATTTTTAAAAGGGGAAAACACCTCAGGGTGTTACAAACCTACCCCCCTTAAATGGAATATCGACCCCGAGATTCGGAGGTACTGGCGAACAGATAGGGATGAGCGGCCTTTAGCTCATCTTCCCTTTCCCAGGTGTCTTCTTCTGCGGAGTGATGAGTCCATTGAACACGACAAAACCTGATAACCTTGTTTCGGGTTCTCCGCTCACTGGTTTCGAGGATACGTGTTTGTTTCTCCACATAGGTCAGATCTTCCTGGATTTCGATCTGGTCCGGACTTGCCTGTTCTTTCGGTACTCTCAGACATTTCTTGAGCTGGGAGACGTGGAAAACTCCATGGATTCCCGCCATGGTGGGGGGCAATTCGAGTCGGTAGGTTAATTCACCTCGTCGCTCTTGAATCCGATATGGTCCCACATAGCGTGGTGCCAACTTGCCCTTGGTTTGGAATCGGTGTACTCCCCGAAGTAGGGTGACACGAAGGTATACATAGTCTCCGACTTCGAAAGCTAGGTCTCTGCGGCGGTTGTCTGCATAACTTTTCTGATGAGACTGTGCAACTTTCAGCCTCTCTCTTATGATTCTAACTTTCTCTTCGGTGTCACTTAACACTTCAGTCCCAAACAACTAACGTTCGCCGGTCTAATCCCAGAAAAGCAGGGTACGACACTTTTGTCCATAAAGCGCTTCGGAAGGTGCCATCTATAAACTGGCTTGATAACTGTTGTTATAGGAGAACTCCACATAGGGCAGGCTCTTATCCCAAGCTCCTCCGAAATCCAGAGCACAAGCTTGCAACATATCTTCTAAAACCAAGTTTACACGCTCTGTCTGACCATCGGTTTGTGGGTGATAGGTTGTGCTAAAATTCAACCAGGTGCCAAGTTCCTCTTGCAGCTTCTGCCAAAACTTGGAGGTGAATTGACTACCATGATCAGACACTATCTTCTTGGGTCTCCCATGAAGACACATAATCCTTGCAAGGTACAATTTCGCTAACCTCCTTCCCGTATAGGTGGTGTGTATTGGGATAAAGTGTAGACCCCCGTTTTTTTTAGGACGGGAATCATTCGTGTTCATAGTACCTTATCCCTGGATCGAGTAGTTCGGTACCCACGAATACAGTTCTGAATTACCAGATGCAAAGTGCACGAATAGTCTTACATCGAAATTATTACATTAGTAGGCCCGAAGGCAATATCCAATACATATAGGACCTACCGGTCCGGATACAACCGAAAACAGAAATTAGAGAAGATAGCAGACGGAAGGCTGCAGCATGCCGATTGCCACAGGCAACGACTGGGGACTAAGACCTGTTGCGCTCCATTGTCTTCATTCCTCCTAGTAGTATGTGTACGGGTCTTCCTCATCTCCTTCATCTGGAGGTTTGTGCGTATAGCAAGGGTGAGTACCCAACGTACTCAGCAAGCCAACACGGAATGATGCACATGATAGGGTCATTCAAAGGATGGCTATGGTTTATTTGCGCAAAGCCAATTTTCATAAATCTTTTCACAAACCTAACATCTAGCCAGATCAGGTTTTAGGTCCATAGTATATTAACTCGGCGACGGTTCTGTCCACCATCCATTGTGATCCCAAGGATAGCTTCCTGCCTCCGATTCATCATGGTTTTCTGGGGTGTCTTCCCCCTTCTCCCAGATAGAGAAGTTGGTTTCCCAACACATAAAATCATTATGCAATCCCACCCATCATTTTAAAATTTATGAGTCTAGCCACGGGAAACACTTGTCACGTCGCTCATTAACCGCGAGCACGGCTATTCGAATAGATTGATTAACTCACACTGCAGTGGATGTACACTTTACCCGTACTCCGCAACTACTCATTGAATGAGCTTACATCCCCCTATATGGGACGGTCACGGCAAAGCCTTTTGATAACCTCACTTTGGCAGTACCCGCTCCATGAACTTGAGCCCTCATGCACTCTAGCCGTCATTTCCTAGCAGTGAGAGGAGTTCTGGCGTTCCCGGGGTAAGAGAAAGAATTGCTCGATCCTTGAACTTTCCATCTTCATGTCCTTTTCTTCATGTCTTCATTTCTTCATGTTGATCGCATTCCCGATCTCTGCCCAGGTACCAACCAGCGGTACACCCCCTGCCGGAAGGCCCTTAACTATCGTCCAGGCACCCACCAGTGGTGCACCCCCACCGGCAAGCCCTTACCTCAACGCCAACACCTGAACCTACTATGCAAGGATACTGCCTCCGCTCGGATATTTAATCAGCTAGGTCTATACCCATTCGAGAAGTACGGTTGTACTGGCTCGTTCTAAGTTGTAGTTTCATGGCTCGGTCCTTAATTGACCAGGGTCGGCACTTGCCTTTTTCGGAATCCACCCAAATCATCCGGCCGCCCCAGTCTAAAATATTTGTATAGCGTTTTCAATTTTCATCAAACTTAGTTCATCATTCTCATGGCCATGTGGCGCTCATGTCTCCACAGGCCGCATCTCAACCATCTTCCCAAGATAGTTGCCCAAGCACGAGGCTTGTTTGTAAAATCATGAGTATGCGAGAATCTAGTATAAGCGTGGCTAAGCATTTTACCGAAGATAACCTCCGGTTGTATCACATCGAAGGTTACAAAGAATATTTCTAAGGGTATTCAATATCAAGGCAGGATATATCAAGAATAGGTACTCATTTGTGTATAGCATGCAATTTGTAATTGAAAACAACATCATTTCATAAAGTAGGATCAATATGTTCAAAGGGGATGTGTTGACTTGCCTTGCTCGCACGCTTGTTGAACGGGGTCTTCTGCGTAGTCAGCGTTTGTTTCTTCGGATGCTAACCATACGTGTGAAAAGAAAGGATTGAATTCGTTTGGAATTCAATAAAATCCAATTTAAAGCCAAATAAATTGTAAAATCGGCTCCTAAGACGAATCTACGGTGTTAAATGAATTTAGGTTCGAGTTTGGCTAGAATCCGAGTTAAGACGGGCGAGTTGTAATAATTTGAAGTTCTGTAATGAATCCGATTTTGTTAAGAAGGGTGCGATATTTATTTTAATATGCTTAAAGTTTGAGAAATATTAGAGTTGATGATTCAATTAAAAAAAGAAGTGATTACCTTTCAATCTCATCAAGTTATTTCTCGGGTGGAGAAATCCTAGGGTTAATAATAACCGGATCTCGAAATATTTTGATCGATGATTCAAGAATATTATGCGAAAAGAAATGGTTAACTCCATTGTATTTCCAAATTTTGTTGGACCGATAATCTCTAGAATTTAATAATCGGATCCGCGAATAATTAATCCTCAAGTTCGACACTATTTAAATAATTCGAAGTTTGAATTTTTGAAAGAAATTCATATAATAGGATTTTATTAACATTTAGACTATAATAAATTTCTACTTCAATTCATGCGATAATTACTCTCTTAAGATTATTGAATTTTTTTAGCCTTTAATTAACCCCAAATTTTATTTTAGAAAAGTATATTATTGCTTCAAAGTTTCTGAATAATTCCCCAAAAATATTCCTCAATTTTTCTAGAATTTTTCCCTATTTTTTTCTAATTTTTCCCTCCTTCTTTTCTTTTCTTTTTCTTCTTTTCTTTTTTTCTTTTTTTCTACCCCACTGTGCCTTTCTCTCTCCTCTACCCCCTCGTCTACCCCTCGCCGTCGCCGCTCGTCCGAACGCGGCGATGGCGCGACGTAGAGGACGGCGGCGGCGGCGATGGCGCGGCCCAAGATGGAAAATGGGACGGCGCGGGGCTCACCTAGCGGCGGCGGGTGACGGCGGGCGGCGTGCGGTGGATGGCGGCGAACGGCGGCGGCACACGGTTCGGCAACCCGGCGACGACGGCGAACTCGGCAACTCCGGCGACGGCGAGAGAGAAAGAGGAAGAAAAGCGACGGCGTGGCTTGGAGGGAAATGGAGGGCTTTGCCCTTATTTATAGGCGCACACGGGAGAGAGGTCAGAGAGGGGGAGCGCGGGGTCCGACGGGTGACGGCCGCGTGCGCCACGTGACGGGGTCTCGGCGGGGTCCGCGCGCGTGGGGAACACGGCGACGTGGCGCGGCTTGCGGCACGGCATGCGCGCGGCGAAGGGCGGCTGCGGCGTCGGCGTGTCGCGCGGGCGACGAGCGGCGTGGCGCGCGGCGGCTACGGGCGGCGGGCGCGCGCGCGGCGCGGGCGGGGCGCGCGTGGGCACGCACGGGCGACACGCGGTGAACGACGTGCGTGCGCGGGCGGGGGCCGGCGCGGCGCGGCGCGCGGGCGACACGCTGCGCACGGGAGCGGGGCCGGCGCGACGCGGTCCGGCCACGGACTCGATCGAACACTTGCGACTAATGAACAGTGCAGTTTTCATTTTTCCCGAATTAAATTCCCAATTTCTCATTTCTATTTTCTTCCACCCTAAAAATTCAAAATAAATTCTAATATTCCCAAAATAATTATGAAATTATATTTTCAAACTTTTCCCCTACTTTTTATTATTCAAATATATTTTTTTATATTTATTTCATTTCTTCTCTTAAATTTAGTAAATTAGGGTCTTTGGTTAAAATAAGCTTATAAACTCATATTTCCTTTTCAACAATATTTTTATCATCCAAATCCAAATATTTACTATTTTTCCCCACCAGTTAGGGTTTAACCAAAATATATTCTCTTCAAAGAATCTTTCATAAATCCCCAAAATTATATATTTACCCTCTTCCAAAAATATATTTTGAATTATTTCTCTCAGCTGGGATTTCAAAGTTTAGGGTTTTTATCCAACTTCACATCAAAGTAATTCCTGAAGAAACTCTTATGCAACTGAACTGGCAATTAAGATCGAAAAACACGATAAGAAGCAATGAATTCAAAAGGTTTTTGTAAGTTTCGATTTTTAAATTCTGATTTTAAATTCTCTGATTTTCAGGGTGTTACATGAAGTGAGCCACCTTAGTGAGGCGGTCGATGATAACCCAGATAGAATCGTGTCCTGACGATGTCCGAGGTAAACCGGTGATGAAATCCATCCCGATTTCCTCCCACTTCCATTCCGGGATTTGGAGTGGTTGTAGTAATCCAGCAGGCCTCTGGTGTTCTGCCTTCACTCGCTGGCATACATCGCATAGTGCCACGAACTCGGCTATTTCTCTTTTCATGCTAACCCACCAAAATTTCTCCTTAAGGTCCTGGTACATCTTGGTACTTCTCGCGTGGATAGAATACTGACTCTAATGAGCTTCAGTAAAGATTAACTTCTTCAATTCCTTATCCTCTGGCACACATATCCTGTTGCCCATCCATATGGTTTCGTGCTCATGTTCCGTGAAGTCACGAGCTTTTCCAACCCTCATGTTCTTCTTGAGCTCAGTTATGTCAGGATCCGAGGCCTGAGCTATGCGAATTTGGTCTAAGAGTATAGGTCGGGCTTCAAGAGCGGCCACAAATCTGGGTTCGACAATTCCCAGGTTTAGACGCTCTAGGTCCTGTTGTAACTGTTCACATCTCCCTTCTATGTGGATAGAGTTGCAGTAACTCTTTTGGCTCAAAGCATCAGCTACCATGTTAGCTTTGCCAGGGTGATAGTGTATACTTGGATCATAATCCTCGATCAACTCCAACCACCTTCACTAACGGAGGTTCAAATCTGGTTGGGTGAAAATGTATTTTAGGCTCTTGTGGTCCGTATATATTTCACATCGATTACTGACGAGGTAATGTCGCCATATTTTCAAAGCGTGGACGACTGCCGCTAGTTCCAAATCATGTGTTGGGTAGTTAGACTCATGAGGTCTCAACTGGCAGGAAGCATAAGCGACCACTTTTCCTTCTTGCATCAACACACAAACTAACCCTTGGCGAGATGTGTCGCAATAGACTTGGAAATCCTTGGTTTGATCTAGCAAGATCAATACTGGTGCGGACACCAGTTTTCTCTTAAGGGTTTCAAAACTCTTGTTGCAGGCAGTCCATATAAACTTTTCATCCTTCTTTAACAACTGCGTCATTGGCTTGGCAATCTTTGAGAAGTTCTCGATGAACCGACGGTAATATCCTGCAAGTCCTAGAAAACTCCTGATTTGGGTGACGGTTTTGGGTGGAGTCCACTTGGTTACTGCTTCCACATTGGAAGGATCCACTGCGACTCCTTGGGCATTCACTATATGTCCGAGGAATTGCACTTTCCTCAACCAGAAATGCATTTGCTAAACTTAGCATAGAGCTGGTGGTCTCTTAACTTTTCGAGTACCAACCGGAGATGGTGCTCGTGTTCCTCTTCTGACTGGGAATGGATCAAGATGTCATCGATGAACACTACGACGAACTTGTCTAGGAATTCCATGAACACTTTGTTCATCAAGTTCATGAAAAAGGCTGGGGCATTGGTAAACCCAAAGGACATGTCCGTACACTCGTACAACCGTACCGAGTGATAAAAGCGGTCTTGGGATGTCCTCCTCTTGAATCCTTAGCTGATGATAGCCTGATCGCAGGTCTATCTTTGTGAACACCTTTGCTCCCTTTAATTGATCGAACAGATCGTCAATCCTAGGGAGAGGGTACTTGTTCTTGACAGTGACCTCGTTGAGTGCGCGATAGTCGACGCACATCCTTTTGGTCTTATCCTTTTTTCCACAAATATTACTAGAGCACCCGAGGGCGATGTGCTCGGGCGGATATAGCCTTTCTGTAACTGTTCATCTACTTGCTTCTTGACCTCTGCCAACTCATTGGCTCCCATTCTATAAGGCCTCTTGTGGATCGGAGCAGTGCCAGGGACTAGGTCAATCCGAAACTCTATTTCTCTTTCAGGTGGCATCATGGTTAGGTCTTTCGGGAAGACTTTCGGGTACTCACAAACCACGGGAATATCTTCTAACTTCGCCTGGTCCTTTCCTTTCTCTTTGGGTTTCTCCTTAGCCGAGATCCGATCCAGACACTACTCCCAATGGTTTAGGGGAGCGGTAAATCACTTTCTTCCCTTTGCCATTGGTCAAGGTGATCATGCGGCTTGCGCAATCGATCAGGCCTTTATGATGGGTTAGCCAGTCCATCCCAAGGATGACATCGAGGCCTTTTGATTCTAGAGGGATAAGATTGGCTAGAAAGGGGGATTCTTGGATTTCTATTGCCACTGAAGGGCAAAAGTGGGCGGTGTCCAAATGTTTCCTGGGTGTTTGAACCCGCATGGGTATCTTAAGTTTTAGTACCAACAACCCATGTGTCCCCACAAATGCTTTTGATATGTAAGAATGGGTTGCACCCGAATCAAACAGGACTGATGCGTTAAAGGAGTTCGCAGGGAACATACCCAGTATGACATCTGGTGCGTCCTGTGCTTCTTTTGCCGAAGCATGATTCTCTTGCCTGGATGAACTGGGGCGCACGTTTTGGTCTTGGACACATGTCTGCGAATGTCGAGGTTCTCCACAATTGAAACAGTTGCTGGGTTTGAATCTCGAGTCCTTTTTTGGCAGTATTGGCTTGGATTGAGGTGGCGGCTGCGCCGTTGGCGGACGCGGAGTCGGGTTTCGCTGCGGCTGTCCGAGAAGGTTTGCACTGGGTTGGAAATTCCTAGGATGGTATGGGCGATGTTGGCGGACGATCATAGTGGTAGGTCCACTTTGACCACCCGGAGTGAAACGCGGCCGTTGGGGATTCCCTTGCTGAGGTTGTGGCCTAAACTGAGTAGCCTTCCGTTTTCTGAGCATTTTATTGCGTTGATCTTCTTGACGGGTGGCTTTGTCGACTAACTTCTCGAAGTCGACATATTCTCCAGAGATAAGTTTGTCTGTTAACTCATCATCCAGCCCGGCCAAGAACTTTTCTTGACGCTCGGCGTCAGTACGTACGTCCTCGGGAGAACATCACGCTAAGCGATTAAACTCGTGCAGATACTTAGTGACAGTCCGAGTGCCTTGCTCCAAGGATCTGAACTCCCTCTTTTTCTGAGCTACTATCCCTCTGGGGATGTGCGCCTTTCGGAATTGGTGGCAGAACTCTGCCCAAGTGACCGCAGGTGCATCTGCCCGATGGGTAACCAAGAAGTTGTCCCACCAGGCTGAGGCTGGGCCTTGGAGTTGGTGGGTGGCGAAGGACACCCGTTCTTGGTCCGTGCACTGGAGAAGGTCCATCTTCTTTTCTATGGCAGTGATCCAATCATTAGCCTCCATGGGGTTGGTGGTGCTGGAGAAAGTTGAGGGTCGGGCACGAAGAAACTCTGATACTTTGTTTTGTGGGGGAGGTGGTGGTGCGAAATGGTCGTGATGATTCTGGTTCTGCTGTTGAAACTGTTGCATCATTTGCAACTGCATCTGTTGATGCTGCTGTTGCATTTGTTGCATCATTGCAGCCATCATTTGGGTCTGGTTGGCTAAGTCTTGAGCCAAAGTGATGTTCTCGGGTGGAGGAGGTGGGGTGTTGACATTGGTTCTGGTGTTGTTCTCGGCTAACTCAGTGTTGGTGTTGGTACTGCCGTTCCTGGTGTTCACCATCTGAAGGAGCGAAACAAACAAGGTGGGAGAAGGAGTATAACAGATTGGACAGAGAAGCTGATCTTTATACTTGTTTTGATCTGTTCTTTATTAAAACACTTAAAATACACTCAACATCCTTAACTGGACAACCCATACCCACACTTGATACAGGTTGGCCACTACCTCACGCACAACACTCGTAACACACAGCAACTAAACAAACAGGAAAACTAGGAAAATGGTAAACTAAGGGTGGCGACACTCTAGGGGTTGGAGCGGCTTCCACGGTCGGTGGAGTCGAAACCACTCCCTTGGGAGTTCCCGTCTTCCTTTTCCTTCGAGCGGCTTCGAGAGCTTGCTAACTCCTCTTTTCTGCCTGGGCTCTTGGAGCTGCCACTGCTACTGCCTTTGTTGCTGCTGGACACGGAGATCCATCCTCCTCCTCTGCTCGGGGCGGGGACCAGAGCAGGAGTAGGATCTGGCATTGGGGCGGGAGCTGGGGAAGGTGGCGGTTTAGGAAGGGGAACCCTGGGTGCCAGCTGCATCCGCACCGAGGCCTTGGTGTTCTTCCGAGGCGTGATCCTGATCCGAAGGATGTTGGGAGGTGGAAGTCCTTTCAGACTGGCGATTTCTCTCTTGATCCTTAGGATCTTCTGGTCATTCAGGGCATTGGCTGCCATATGAATGTCTGCATGCATCTTGTCCAGCCGAAGATCACAGTCCTCATGTGAGAGAAGGTGGTGTCGTTCTCCCCTTCGGCAGATTGGAAGGAGTTGACCACTGATGAACTTCCACGCCGGGGATGGTACCGGTAGGCAGAGTGGCGAAGATGATAGTCACGCATCTCCCTCATCCGTTCCAGCATCAGGTACGCAGCCTCTTGGCAGGCATGCTCATCCGTTCCTCCCGAAGCAGTGACCACCATGTTCGGGATGTTGGTGCCGACGAAGCCGTGCATCTCCAGACGGACTTGGTGGGGCAACTCGCTGCCGAATGGTGAGACGACAGTGTACTCGGGAGCATCAGGATAGCCTACCACCAAAGCCATCCTCGCCAGCTCTGCGACGAATCCCTTCAGACCTTGATCGTTGTGGGTGACGGGACGACCTGCCATCTAGAGAAGACAAGGTAGGGGATCAATGCATGCTCAAATCCAAGTTAGATAAACGGTAAAGGACTCAAGTAAAGTAAACGAGAAAAGAGGGGTTTTGAGAAACATTTTTATGAGGCTAAGTAAAGCTTCCAACGACATCCCCTAGATGATGTGGTGATGCTTAAAATAGATGCTTAGTAATAATAAGTATAAAATCAGCGACCACTCCCGCCTATCTTGACCAATCCCGATTGATGGTCGAATAAGATTGCAAATGATTTTTTTCAAATTTTAGCTTCAAAGTCCTATCACTTAGACTAACCTGGTTTTTTTTCAAAATTCTCTGTTTTGAAAGAAGCTCAAAATTCTCCCCAATCCCGAGGAAACAGTGACCCATTTTCCCGAAACGACTCCAAAAGCTAAGACTTATGCATATGAAAAGGTTCAGAGGGCTCCTAGGGTTTTTCCATTTGGCTTTTCCTACGGTCTGGAATTGGCTCTGATACCAACTTGTCATGCCCAGAATTCAGACCCAAATTTCCGAAGCTATATGTGTATTAAAATCCCTGTCCAGGACCAGCCAGGGTACACATACGACAATTGTTGATATTACAGTTCCACGTCTTAGAAACATTACAAAAAGATTACAAAAGAGCAGCGGAAAAAAGAAAAAAAGGGGCCTAAGCCTAAGCTCGACGCTGGCCATGTGGCTTCAACCAATCCACAGGCAACTTCCAGAGTGCAGGGCAAAGCCTACTCAACTTCGTCTTCTTCTTCAGCTTCTTGCTCAGGTTCTGGTGAAGAGGCAAGGATGAGTACTTCCACGTGCTCAGCAAGTCACACTGGAAGGGGCAGAGGATGAATGCAGGGGAGACAAGGGTTTGGCTAAGGTTCTCTTTTGCGCAAATAGCAAGGTTTTTCCAAACAATTGGAATTTTGAACACAATCAAAACAATAGTAGTTTAAGTAATTAAGGCATTTTGAATCCAACATTGTCCAACGTTGTCCCCACGTTGCGATAGGCCCAACCCATCCACCTATACTATTCATGTTCCATTAATCAGGGTTTCATAGTGTGAGACTAATCACGGTGAGCTCGGTTGATCACCCCATTACCGCGGGCACGGCTATTCGAATAGTTTTACTCTCATCAGAGGGGTGCAACTGTACCCACAAGACACAACCCCACGACACGGTCTCCCGTGCGTCGGAATACCACCATGGTATCCCGGAAAGGAAACTATGATAGGACCTTTTGTATAACCCCTCGCTAACCAAGCGAACCCCACCAAGGTTTCGCCCCCACTCCCGGACCCTGGGACATGGGCAGCCCCCCGAGTGCCTTGGTGAATCCAGCAGCCTAGCAACCCTTATACCGGTGCCGACTGAAACACCATCCTGCTCACCCTTGCCGATGGGTTTGTCAGCTAGGAGAGTCTACACTACAGGACCCACCTTACCCATTTTGGCTTGTGGTTTGCACGGTCATTCTCCCGAGGGTTCCCGTGAACCGGTCCTTAATTGCCATGGGCGCCACTAACCAAAACCATAGCGCCCACAGCCCACCATTTGTCATATTTTAGTTATTGATCCGGTTCACCAAGTTCTCCAATTATTAATCTTCTGAACAGATGTCCAGGAGAGACATATTAAGTGAGAATGACCCATTTAGTGAGCTAGTGAATCTAAGCCAGGCTAAGCACAACCTAGTGCTGAATCTAATCATATTATTTTTCCAAGTTTAGTCAAAGGGTTTGGAGTGTCAAACCTAAGGCATAAACTAAATATATGGTGTACTATTTCCCATGTAATGACATTATAAAATACATGCAATTTAATAGAATAAAACAGGTGTTTTAGCAAAATGGGAACAATATGATCAATAATATAGCATGACTTGCATTGATCTTCGACTTGGGGAACTTCTACAACAACTTCGAAGTAAACCGAGACGGCGGAACTACCGAGATCTACATGGCACACAAGCAATTCAACAAAACAGGCTAAAAAGCTACTGAAACAGAGAACAAAACTATTTTTAATGGATTCTTGGCATTTTTATAAATTTAATGAAATTTGAATGGGCTAAAACGGAGGTCGGATTAAAAAGATATGATTTTTAGAAGTTTTCTGGGTTTTTACTAAAATAGAAAAATGCTTAATTGATTTATTGCACAATAAAGCCCGGGGGAGGCGTCAGCGGCTAGGGCTGACATCAGCAGCCAATGGCTGATGTCAGAGGTCCGCGGGAGCGCCGGTCCACGGTGGACCGGGTCCACGGGCCGGACAGGGCGGTGCACCACGTGGCGCACACGTGGTGCCGAGGTGGCGACCACGTGGTGTGCCACACGAGCGGGGAATGGATGGGGCCGATGGGCCGAAGCTGATCGGACGGCCGAGAGGAAGGGGTGCGGGGCGCGGTCGGCCGGCGACGGCGGTCGGTGGCCGGAGGCCGGCCGACGCCATTCAGACGACGGAGTGCCGCGGCTCACGCGCGGGTGGAGCTGCGTGCACCCGCAAATGGCGACGCGGGTTCGGACCGAGAGGGTGGGAAGGGAGCTCACCACGGGTGCCGCCGGAGTTGGAGAAGACGACGACGATGACGGCGAGATTTGCCGCGAACGGGCGTGGCGAGGGGTGGCCGAGGTGGCGCGGGCACCGACGACGAGGAAGGAGGCGTCGGCGGGGCTCGGGGTGGCTCGGGACTGCAAGAAAATGCGACTGAAGACCGGCGGCGAGGTCTGGAGCTAGAGCGCACGGTGCGGGAGCGACGGAGAGAGGGATGAGCTCGGGTGAGTGTGTGGGGAGGGCGGGGAGCTCGGTGGCCGGCTTTTAAAGGGGACGAGGAGGTCGGTTGTGGCCGGATAAGGGCAGATTAACTCGCCGAAGTTAAGGGAGAGAGAGAGAAGGGGAAATAATGGCCGGCGATCAATTCCAGCCATTATGGGACTTAAAGAGAACGAATCAAAATAGCGCTATCCTCATCGATGCCGTGGGATACGACGGTACGGCTAGCACATATTACGACAGTATCGATGACATATGGGAGCTGGACTATGGACCTCTGAAGGTCCCTCTGTTTCGGTGCCAGTGGGTTAGGCTCAGTGGTGGAGGCGTAACCATTGATGCAAGTGGGATGAGAACGATTGACCTGAGCAAGGTTGGATACTCAGACGAGCCCTTCGTCCTTGCCAATGATGTACGACAAGTTTTCTATGTCAAGGACATGGCTAGAAAAGCAAACAAGGGGAAAGGGTCCGACGAAGCAAAGCGCCACGTGGTTCTCCTAGGCAAAAGGAAAATCATGGAAGTCGAGGATAGAACTGACGAAGATTACGATCAGTTTGATGGACAACCTCCGTTCGCAGTGGCGGTTGAACCGAGTATCCTCCTATCAAATAAGGACACCCCTTACTCACGCAACGATCATAACGAAGAAACAATTGTGTGGAGAAAGTACGTGAGGACAAATGTCACTTAGCTAAATTTATGTATGGACGATGTAAATTAAATCGAATTATTGAATATTATTGTTATCATTTGAATTTATTGTAAATTATTGTAAATTTGTCATATTTAAAATAGGCCATATGATTGTTAGAATTTAAATTTATAATATTTTTCAAATAGGCTACATGTTAATTATATATTATTATTTAAATTTAAAATAGTTTTGAATATGACAAATGTTAATTATATGTTATTATTTAAATTTAAAATATTTTTCAAATAGGCCATATGTTAATTATATATTATTATTTAAATTTAAAATAGTTTTGAATATGACAAATGTTAATTATATGTTATTATTTAAATTTATAATATTTTTCAAATAGACTACATGTTAACTATATATTATTATTTAAATTTAAAATAGTTTTGAATATGATTATTACAATTTAAAATACATTATAATAGGGCACTGTTGAAATATTTAATCTCGGTTTTTAAACACAACTGGGACTAAAGATGAATTTGGATGGGCGGGAAAACATCTTTAGTCGGTTGGTGGCTTCAACCGGACTAAAGATGCCCACCTACAGGTCACGTGGCTGCCTTGCCATCTTTAGTCCCGATTGGTGGCTCCAACCGGGACTAAAGAGATATCTTTTGTCCCGGTTGAAGACACCAACCGGGACTAAAGTATCTTTTGTCCCGTTGTTGGCTTCAACCAAACAAAAGAGCCGGTATCTATAAATAGCAAGGGCCGCACGGTATCGAGCACTTAGCCGTTTCATTGTCGTCTTCGTCTTCGTCGCCGTCGCGGCCCTAGGACACCACCGCACTGCCGTCTTCAGCACCGTCTTCATCGCCGCGGGCCGGAAGCCGAAAGCCGCCACGCCGCCGTCGCCGCACCCTCTTTTTCGCCCTCTTATGTGTTATGATATATTAGGGTTTAGGGTTTTCGGGGGGTTTCGGGCCGGGGAGGCATCACCGCCGCCGTTGTCGCCGCACGCACGCCGCACGCCCCTTGCACGTTCCTCCACGACGCCGCCACCGCCGCCCTGCCCGCCCCACGCCGCCGCCGCGCTGCCTCCCGACCGGCCGCCCCCTCCTCTCCCCTTTGCCTCCCTCTGTTAGAATTTTGCAAATTTTTGATTAATATGCATATGTCAAATTTTGTATGTTAGATTTTTGTATGTATGTGTATGTTAGAATGAATTAAATTTATGTATATGGACTTTATGGACTTTAAATTGATGTGTATGTCAAATTTTGTATATGGACTTCAAATTTATGTGTATATGGACTTTAAATTTATATGTATGTCAAATTTTGTTTGTTTATATATGTGTAAATGGACTTTATGGACTTTATGTATAAATGGACTTTTAATTTAAATCTGAATGCATGAAGATTGTGAATTTTGAATTTTGAATGTGTATTTAAATTTGAATGCATGAATAGATTTAAATTTGAATGTGAATGTGACTTGTGAATTTTGTATTTTCGAACGAACGAGAACGATAAATCCAACGAATGGACATGAACGAACGGACGTGGACGAACAAACGAACCGACGGACGGACGAATGAATGAATGAACGAACGAACGAGTTTCGTTCGGTCGTTCGTTCGTTAGGTCGTTACAACGTACATAGGCATGCAACGTCCTCTATTTCTCTCCTCTCCTCTCCTCTCCTCTCCACCTTATCTCCCTCACGTCATCCTCCTCTCTTTTTCTCCTCTCCTCCAGACGATCGTACCCACGGACGTGAACGAACGATAGAACGAACGGACATGAATGAACAAACGTGAACGAACGAACGATAGTTTCGTTCGTTCGGTCACTTTACGGTTTAGGGTTTAGGGTTTAGGATTTGGGGTTTAGGGTTAGGGTTAGGGTTTAGGGTCCGAACGAATGGACATGAACGAACGATAGAACGGACGTGAATGAACGATAGAACGGACGTGAACGAACGATAGAACGGACGTGAATGATAGAACAAACAATCGTTCGTTCGTTTGTTCGTTCATTCATTTGTTCGGTTGGTCGGTTGGTCATTCGTTCGGTCTGTCGGTTGGTCGTGTTCTAGCAAAGAGAAACAAAAGAGAAGAAGGAAAATATAGAACGTAGTCCTTTTTCTATGTTTTTTTGTACGTAGACATATATGATTTCCTTGAATAATTGATACATGTATTAACCGAATTAAATTTTTCTTGTCAGATTTTTTGATTAAGTCCTCGAACCCACAACAATCAAATAGCGGATTGTGACGACAAACAGTTTCTCCTTGACGAGATTGCACACGGTAGCACATAGTTTTACAGAGGAGAGGACCGAGGATCCAGATCAATACCTCAACGAGGAGGGGAACGAGGTGGGAAACGAGGAGGGGATTGAGGGCTCCGCCTCTGTTGGACAGAAGAGGGCTTGCGGGCAATGCGGTGTCAGCAAGCGCATCGAGGGTCGACACGTCATAACAGAAGTAGCACCGGACGGTCGACCAAGTGCCCCAGCGGACACCGCAAGGAAGTTTGTGGCACACAGCGGATGGGTGGTGAGGTATCACGTGCCCATCAGCGTTGCGAACTGGAGGCGATCAAGGACAGGAGGAGATGAGCAAAGCTATCTCCTGGACACAGAGAAAGAGATGCTGTGGACGACAATGCTGTAGACATTCACAATCCCAGACTCAGAACAGGCAAGGGTCAAGGAATGGATGTTAAAGAAGATGGCTGAGCTCTTCAGGAACTAAAAGAAAGAGTTACACAAGAAATACATCCTGAAGGGCCAAAACCTAGACTTTGACAAGTTCCCAAAGCTCAAAGATCACTTGGAGGCCTTTGTAGAACACAAGACTGGGGAAGAAGCGCGAGCGCTCATTGAAAAGAACAAGGCCAACGCAGCCAAGAAGAAATACCATCACAAGCTTGCGTCGGGCGGCTATCGAAGGGAATGCGAGAAATGGGAGCGAGATGAAGCCGACCTTGAAGCGCGAGGTATCGTTCCGCACAGCCAACGGCCCGAACGATCAAAGCATTGGTTCTATGCTCACAATGGTTCACTTAATCCCAGAGATGGATCAGTTATCTTTGGCGCTGAAATCCAAGAAGCCAGGCGAAGATTAGAGGAAGCGCTAGAGGCCTTTGCCTCAGGCTCGTTCAGGCCCGACAGAGAGAAGGACGAGCTAATGCTCGCACTCCAGAACCCATAGCATCCGGGACGAACGTGAGGAAAAAGCGTTGTTCCCTGGAAATACGGGTTTCAAGCGAACGTCAACACATACAAGAGCCACATGAGGTCGAAGCGAGAGACGGCTGCGAGGTTCGCTGAAATGGAGATGCGGCTCTCGTAGATTGATCAGATTGTGGATCAAAAGTTGAACGCAAGGTTGGCAGAGGAGTGAAGCCACTGGGTTAGCCAACAGCCAGATCCAGCAACAACGGCTCAACTACAACAGCAGCGCAGCAGCTACGTGTCAACAGGAAATGAAGGCGAGTTGGCCCCACAAGCTCAAGCGTGTCCGCCATGCCCCGTGGATGATATCACGCAGCGGACACCATGTGAGCTGCACATTCCGCTCAAAAGCATAACAATAAAGGTATGTTCGTACTTTTACGTGGTATATTTCCTTGAATAACTTGACAATCAAGGTTCATTACTAACTAATAAGCAATCTTCTCAAACAGGTCGCGTCGAACATGGTGATTCTATTAGAACGAGATGGCACCTACCACTACAGGCCCGTTCCACCTGCGTACTCAAAAGTGAAAGTTGAATAGGTGGAACGCGGCTACAAAGATCTCGAGCTGGATATCCCCAGAGGAGACGGGGAGACGATGCTAAGAGAAACAAACGAAATATTTCTTTGTAGGAAGCCCTTCATCATATTCCCAGGACGAGCAGCGTCTCCTATCGTTCCACCGCCGTCGCCTCCATGTGGACCATCTCCTCAGCCTCCTTCGCCTCCTCCGCCTCCACCGCCTTCTCAGCCTCCTTCGTCGCCACAACGAGCACCGACTCCTAGAACGGGCAACATCTCATCCTACTTCACCTCCTCCGTCGCCTCCTAAGTGCAGAGCTCGAGCCACGCGGTCAATGTCAATCAGTGGACCAAGAAGCAAAAGGCCTAAACTTGACCTGCTCCCACTAGCCCCAAAGAAAATGACGTACGACATGACTCCAGAGGAGCTGCACGAGGCCGTCCAAGCTGAAGTCAAGGCCCCACTTCAGAAAAGAAGTCTCATGAGAAGCCTCTTGAAATCCCCCAGGAGAGCAAGGACTTCTTCAAGAAGACGCACCTAACGCCACAGCCTAAACCGCAACCTCAACCGTAGTCTGACTATGACAGGACTATCCGAAAGGCTGCTGACAAGGCGAAGAGAACGGGCAGAGATGTACCCCAGCTCGGCATGCAGCCTCATAAACCTCTGGAGTTTAGCATGGATCCAAATGTTAGAATGGAGTTAAGATAATTTATGGAATCTGCTGGAATTTCAATGGATCAATTATCCGGCCGTGCTCCCCTCACGAAGGCTCTGCTGAAATACAAGTTCAAACTTGGAAAGCCTCTTGTAAAGCCGGATCAAGTGAAAAAGCTACCTACACAGATGTACTGCTTCCACAAGTGGTATATGCAAGAATCCAGCAAGGGTGGAGAGATGGTATTGGGCAGATATTCACTAGACTATTTCTTCGATGGAGACTTCTTTATCCGTTTCAAAAACATATTTGACCTGTACCAGCTTGATGCCCTCGACGTCTCACTTCTAGCCACGCGGGTTCTGTAAGTATCGTTCTATTATTTCGTTTCTTACCTCCTTGTATTTAGCTGACTAAAATTCTTTTTATCCGTCGTAGAATGGCGATCCAATATTGCAACAAGCACGACTGTACCAAACATGAATTCATGGACCCACGGAAAATCAACGGTGCATTAATTGATCAATTTCCTGATCCAACAGTGGATAACATATACAATGCGCTGGTGCAGCACCACTTGAGGCTGTTTATCCTTCTACCCTACAACACTGCGTAAGTTTTTTCTTCCTTTCGTACCAATTTCAATCCCGTGCATACATAAAGTTTCATATATATCATCTAAACCAATTTGCAGATTCCACTCGGTTCTGTTAGTAATTGACATGGATCACTCGCGGATCCATGTCTTTGACTCAATGGATAAACCAGAGTCCACGTACGCAAAGATATTTGAACTGCTAAACAGGTAATGCCATCTTACTTGTTATTGCATATATGCGGTTCTCGGATAATTACTAGCTGTCTTTCAACTGCACGTAGGGCATGGGCACGGCTCCGGGTGAATGTTCGCGGGAATTGGAAAGATAAGCTCTCTGTGAGGATGAACTTTCTAGTGAGTAACATGGTCCAAAGTTGTATTGAATCATTAATTTTTTCTAAAATATGAAATGTATATTCAATATGTCATCGTTTTTCCTTTACTATGCAAAACAGGCGCAGGGACCAACTTATCCGGCTACCACGTCTGTGACTACATTCACCGCTTTGTTCCCGAAGTCAATAGTCTCGACGATATAGATGTACGTATAATAGTCATTCATACATTACGTCTTGATTTCTTATTCATTTCATATATTTCTTTCTCGTTTATTCGAATTAATGGTAGCTTATGCAAGTAAGAAACAATCTCCCCCACGTGACTTTCATACAGGCTGCTCAAGAAGAATTGATGGGATTTATAAACGAGCAGGTCATTGATCCTGCGAGAGAGTTCTATTTTAGTTTAAGTAACTTTACCACTGGATCCACAAAGTAGACAATTTTGTAACATACGAAATATATGTCGATATTGTATATATGTGTACATATTTTGGTAATATATGTATATATTTCCTTTATTATGTTCATTTATATGTGTGTAAAATATATATTTATACATGTATATGCATGTTACATATATATGTATAAATATATATGTGTGTAAAATATGTATGCATAATATATATAATTGAAAGGTAGCAAGCTAGCAGCTAGCAGAAAAAATTAAAAAAATTTAAAAAATATTTAGTCCCGGTTGGTAACACTAACCGGAACTAAAGATGGCGGAGCCAGCCACGTGGCGCCGCCATAGTTAGTCCCGATTTTTCCAACCGGGACTAAAGATGCTGATCTTTAGTCCCGCTTTCATAGTCCCGGTTCAAGAACCGGGACTACAGGGGTGTTGATGAGAAATTTCTCTCACGCGCTGGCCTGGGAGATCTGCTTAGCTCCAGAGCAAGTCCTTCTCGGCTACCTGTGCTGTACAGGGCGTGCCAATTGGTTTGATCTGTTAACCAACAAGAAAAATAAAGATATATGCGTTAAGTGTTAAGTTAGATCCTACTGGATCGGCTGTAAGAGTCAATTTAAATATATATCCTATCCCGAAGTGTATTTAAACTAAGTGATTAGAATAGATCGGCTGCGCCGAGACAATATTAACCACTTAATCCAAATATACAATGCAATAATAAATATATGCTTTAACAGCCTAGCCGATACCGTAAGAGTAACTGTGAATCGGCTAGTACTCCGATACGGCTTATGAAAAGATATTGATCTAAGCTAAATGCGCTAAACCTAGATCAATCGGGTGTCGGCTGACAGGCTGATTCTGGCTTAGGGCATTTAACTAAAGCAAGATCTTAATATAAGAGACGATTTTAATAAACCTGATAATAAATATATCAAAAAGAATATTAAAATAGATAAGACTGGCTGAAACCCCGGCGCTGTCTCTAAACATATACATCTAGCTGAATAGATCATAAAAGCTCTAAAAATGACTTAACAGATCAATATTGATGCAGCATTAAGTATAAAAAGAACAATCAGATCTACTGTAGCTGATGTAAATACCTCGAGACGGTAGATATCGCATATAATCTAGGCCAACCCTTAGATCTAACTCTATCGGCTGCTAATTCTTGACAGAAACGAGCCGACGTCGAGACAGATCTAAACATTGTTCTAGATTATATGTGATATATGATAACTAGCACAGCATAAATCATCGAATTTAGAGTACCATAGCGATGGAAGCACTAAATTCGACGAGATACACCACTAATGACAAACATTTACCTTAAATCGGGGATCGAAACGATGCAGCCCGAAGCCATCAATTGTTCGTCTGAAGAAAAAGGAGGCGATGCGCTGAAAGTTGTATTGGACGTGTGTTAAATTATCATTTACAGGGATCTCGGGTCCTATTTATACCCAAGAATAACATTACCCGTGCGAACCACGGTTTCTATCTAATCTACTATTTAAAATACGATAATATTCCGAGATACGGTGCAGCATTACAATAGAAAATCTAAACAAAATTCCTAATTTCCAGATACAATTGCCATTACAAGACCCTATCCATGGATGGCAATATCTTTTAACGCACAATTTGAGAACCGAATCTTCTATTATTCTTTAAGCACTTTCATCAGAAACGGTTTTATCCTCTCCTCTGACTCAGCATTGGCTATCGGCTATCCTTGTCCGATCCAACCTCAGCCGATTGACCTCGTAGCCGATCGCATCGCAGCTGACTTGACCTCTACTCTTCCAATCCGATTCCGTTTCTATCTCGGCAGGGACTTAGGGATTTGGTTACAAAATTTAGCCGTTAACACATGCCCCCCAAGTCCGTGATAAGATAATATCGTGGATTTGCCGCTTTTCCAAATTCCCTCTCTTTTTGACCTAAACCGTTCGGGTACCAAAAAATATTCTTTAAATACCGCCTTCGCGACCACCGCACGTGTCACATTACCACAAACCAACAGCCACCTCGGCAATTCCTTGAGTTCTCCGGCGACCTCTTGGCGACTTCGGCGACCTCGGAGCCCTTGTCTTCCCCGGCGAACCCTAAGAGGCAGCAATCACCAACAATGGCTTCCTCAAGCGCCCACTCTGAAGCCACCCAATCAGAATACCCAGAGGTAAGTCCCATCGGCAATCACCCTTTACTTCTCGCAATTTGGCTTTCACCTTTTGTAATCTCGTTCTTTCATCCTTTAAACCACAGCATCTTGGCCACCAAATTGCAATCCCAGACCTTACCAGTCCCAATCAGTTTTTATTAGGGCCGATTGGCAACATAGACCCCAGCGAGCTCATCAATGCTGAAACGAACCGAGTCCCCTTCAGATTTTCTACTCCCAACATAGCTCACTGGTCTAGTGCCTTCAAATCTTGGCCCTCAACAGACAAAACATGGCCAGCTTGGTACTCACGGATGTCGGCTAGGCTACAGACCCACTGGATTGAGATAGGGATAAATCAATGCCTAGCCCTGACCATAGCCGATGTCTCAAAGGATGAACCCCTCTTATCGGCTACCACCTACTTCTGGTCGTACACGCTAAATGTGTTCCTTTTTACGTAAGGGCCAATGACACCAACCCTCATGGATATAGTGATGATCACCAGGTTGGATATAACATCAACAGTTGACCCAATCGGCCTCAATATCAAGTGTTCTCACAATTTCAAGACCAAAAGCATAGGGGGTTGGAGCGGATTTATCTCCATGAATATGAAAGACGGCCCAATTTCTGAGAGAGAACACACTGCTTTCCTGCTAATGTGGCTAGAGAAGTATGTCTTCTGCGGGTCGAGCTATAGGCTGACTAGTAACTGGCAGCATGTAGCCGAAACCCTAGTAAGCAAGAAACAAGTTCCTTTGGGGAAACATTTGCTCAGCTACTTATACCAAATGCTAAGTAGTGCATCGGCTCAGCTAACTTATCAACAAGCTGTCAACATAGGAGGGCCCTGGTGGCTGCTACAACTGTGGTTAAACCTTCACCTCCACCGGGTTGTAGAAAAACCATCCCCACTAGAGGCCGATTTCCCTTTAATCGAGCCGAGATTTGAAGATGATGAAGAAGTGACCACCCGCCGATTCTTGTCATATGGGGAGGCAGCAGCAACCTATCCCGGATCCAAACTAACAGCCGAACATTTCAAAAATTGGTTTGGTAACCTGTACAGCGGCTTCCCAAGCGCTTCAAGGATATGGTTTGCTTATATAGATGTTGAAAGATTTGAACTCCCAGATGATTTTCAGCTGGACGAACTCAACTCTAAAAGTTATGACAAGCCGAGGGAAATCTATACATCGGCAGTCACACCCTGCATACTTCCAGTCGGCATTCACCAAGGACGCAACATTCAAAAGTCTTATGAATTTTATCATCCGATGGTAGCCGCAAGGCAACTTGGTATGGGTCAACTGCTGATCAGCCTGTACTACGCAGACAAGATACAAACCAGAGGCAAGATTGAGAGCGATATCATGATGAACCGGCTGCTTAATATCCCTGGCCCCCCTCTAGGCAGCATTGACAACATTGATCTGGCAGTGAGGAGGACATCAATCTTCAGCCGATGGTGGAACAAGTGGAAACGGCATTTGTTCCATCAATCAGCCTCAATGTACCTCACCATCATCGACCCAGAAATGACTCCATCGGTAAGCACCTTTTCTCGTCTTAGCCCCTGTTTTTCTCTCAGTTACTTCCTACATTATTAGCTGATCATGCTTCAATTCTTTGCAGACAACTAATTCCTCACCTCTGCACATAAGCAACACAGGAGTGGCCATCCACTACGCTCCTGGGGTGTTATCTGGTGGCTTCGGATTGGCCCCGTCCATCATCGGCTGCCATGCGCCGAAAGTGAGCACTTTGCTCCACGGCCAGACCCGTGTGCCACTGCATCGGCTGAAAAGGGCAGCACAATCGGCTGCTACTACTCCAGCTGCAGAGAAAAAGAAACGTGCATCAAAGAAGCCGAGGACAACCCCAGCCGATGATTTGCCCCAGTCGATCCGGACGTGGATGCGGCCCTCGAAGAAGAAGTCAGGGACAAAGAAATGGAGGAGGCCGTCAACGCTGTCGCAGCCGAAACAAGTTCTTCAGACAAGTATGCTCAAACCCCATCGGCCAAGCAGACCACCGAACGGACTACAAGCCCTCCAAAACACATCCTTCATCCTCAACCGGTAAGCATTTTTTATTGCTCATTCCTGCCATCTCTCTCCTTTTTCATATTGCAACTTATTGGCTTTTTGTGTCCATAGGTCAAGAAATTAGCCACAAAGAAGAAAACGGCTCCCGCTCCTTCGGTAATCCTTATCTTCATTTCTTTCTTACGAGCACAGCCGAATTTCTAACTTTGCATTTTTCAGCCTCCCCGTGCTCCAACACCTGCCCCCCGTGTATCAAGGGAACCGACGTCGATGGCCGCACGCGATGGTGATGCTGAGGATGTGGCTACCTCAGTTCCAGCTATCCGAGTAAGTCCTGCTTGGCTTTACAAATTGGCTTATTAGTCATGTTGGCTCTCTTACCAACTTCCAACTTGTAGTCTGTAGCCGATCTCCAGGACTTTGATTTATCAAAATTCCTTGATCCCGACGAGGGCGTTGATAAGGCCGTGGTTGTATCAAACAATGAGCTACAAACCACTTTGTCGGATATAGCCAAACGGCTAGAGTGCTCTCTAGATTTCTTGGTCACTGACTGCGGTTCCATCCATAGTCAGTTCGAAGACATCCAAGATCGACTGCCGGACCAGCTGGCTGACACCATTGCACCGGCTACTTTTCTAGAGGCGCACCGGCACAAGCTCGAATGAGCTAAACAGAGGATAGCCGATCGCCATGAGAACAAGACACTGGAAGCCACCATCAAGGCTAGCCAGCAAGAAATTACTGCCGAAAAGGCCAAATTCGACGCTCTGAAGACCGAGCCGATTGCCGAACTCGATCGGCTTCGCAAACGTCAGGAAGAGCTGATAGCTGAGCTTGCCAACATCGATGTCGACATCGTGGTCAAAGAACAACGCGTGGCCGACCTGCCGAAGGAGATCGAGGACCAGTGAGCAAAGATCAAGGCAGCCGTGTCAAACCTGTCGGACATGGCCAAGGCGATGAAGCCGATCCCGGGAAGCGATGCAGCCGATGCAAAGGCTATCAAAAAAATAGATGGGATCCGCCGCAAGGCAATATCGGCTATTAAGGACTTCCTTAAGCGCTGAGTCGGCTGTAATAGTTGGGGTAAAACTTGTAAACCTTGTAATCTAACTGTCGCTTGTAATCGGCTTTCGTCATCTCTTGTAACTGATTTGAACTATCTTCTATAATCAGCTTGCCTTACTTGATTTCCACTTAACACATGCTTGCCGATCACATTAAACTTGCTTGAAGACGTCAAAAATTTTGAAAAATTCGCTCTGTCTCCTCGATATCATATTGTATTGTATATACCCCCTAATTTTGTTGATGATGTTCCCAGCATTAACAAAATTATTAAATCGCAAATCTTGTCGCCGTCGACTAAATTGAGCTGAAGTAGAGCGGTTGGGGGAAAACTTGGCGTAAAAATATCCTAAAGGCGATGCGTGCGCCACAACGCATCGGCTAACACGAATCGGCTAAACAAACAGAGCCGAATCATGAGTTGATCCATACACTTGGGTAATATTTCTTTAAATATTTGCCATTCAGAGCCCTTCCAAACACTTCTCCATCCAAACCCTCTAGCATATAAGCTCCTTTAGAGACGCATTTGTGGATCTTGAAAGGCCCTTCCCAATTTGGTGACCACTTGCCGAATTTATTATCTCTTGATCCAATCGGCAATATCAATTTCCAAACGAGTTCGCCCTCTTCGAAAGACTTAGGTAAAACTTTCTTATTATAATGATGGGCTACTCGTTCTTTATCCCTTGTTACTTTTTTCAAGGCCCTCATCCTTGATAAAACTAGGTCCTCTGATTCGTCCACCATCAGGTGATAGTAATCATCGGCTGTGAGCTAATCTTTTAGCTGAATCCGTCTTGAGCCGATGATATTTTCCCATGGCAATACTGCTTCGTGCCCATAGACCAACTTGTATGGAGGGACTTGGATAGATCCGTGGCATGCCATCCGATATGCCCAAAGTGATTCGGCTAATCAGCTATGCCATTGCTTAGGGTACTCAGAAATCTTTCTCTTTATTAGTTTGATCAAACTTTTGTTTGAAGCCTCTGCTTGCCCGTTGACCTGTACATAGTATGGTGAAGAATTAAGTAATTTGATCCCCATGCCGTCGGCAAACTGAACAAACTCGTCCGATATGAAGATAGATCCCTGGTCTGTGGTTGTTGTTTGTGGGACGCCAAATCAGTAGATAATATGCTCTTTAACAAACTCGATTGCGTCCCTAGAATCAACCTTTTTCAAAGGGATTGCCTCCACCCATTTTGTAAAATAATCTGTTGCCACCAGAATGAATTTATGTTCTTTGCATGAGGGTGGATTAATCTGGCCGATCATGTCGATGCCCGTTCCTCAAAACGGCCAAGGCTTTATGATCGGGTTCATAGCCGATGCAGGTGCTCTTTGCTCGGTGTCGAATTTCTGACAATCTCGGCAGCCTTTATAGTACTTGAAACAGTCCTCCAGCATCGTCGGCCAAAAATACTCTGCTCTCCGAAGCAACCACTTCATCTTGTGAGTCGATTGATGCGTGCCGCATATCCCTTCATAGACTTCCCAGATAGCCACCTTGGCTTGATCGGCACCAAGACACTTGAGCAGCACACCATCAATCATCCGAGAGTAGAGATCTTCGTCGAGCAAAACATATCTTAAGGCCTTGTATCGCAATTTCCTTGAAGCCAATTGAGAGGGGTTCTGTAAATAGCTGTAAACCTCAAACCTCCAATCATCGGCTGCCATGGCAGCGACTTCCACCTCAACTTCTTTTATCATCGGCCTGTAGCCTGATGCCCCTTGAGCTAAATCATTGGCTTCTATATTCTGGTCTCTAGGGATGTGCTTTAGTGTAACTAGCCGAAAGCTATCCATCAATTCTCGGCATTGTTGGTAGTAGACCATCAGCGCGTCGTTCCTGCATTCATACTCCCCTGACAACTGGCTGATGACCAATAGTGAATCCCTCATTATCTCTATGGCGTTGGCTTCGACTTCTTTGAGAAGATGCAATTACTTGAGCACTGCTTCGTATTTGGCTTGATTGTTTGTAGCATGGGGGTCAATAGAAAAAGCAAATTCAAAGCTTGCCCCCCTGGGTGAAATAATGACCAATCCGATACCGCAGCCGTTGGTGCACACCGAGCCATCAAATGTCAATGTCCAAGGCATAATTTTGATTGAGCCGATTGAGTCATCTCTATGCTCCACGATAAAATCGTCTATAGCTTGTCCTTTAACTGCCCTAGGTGATTGATACCTCAGATCAAATTCTGTCAGGGCAAAAATCCACTTTTCAATCCGCCCTTTTAAAACCGGAGCCGATAGCATGTATTTAACGACATCGGCTCTACATATTGTTGTGCACTCATTGGATAGCAGATAATGCCTTAGCTTTGTGCATGTAGGCACAGGCATAGCTTCTCCACTGGTAAATATCTTGTTTCTGCGTCTAACAGTCGTCGGCTGAGATAGAAGATAGCCTTTTCTTTACCCTCAATCTCTTGGATTAGGACTGAGCCGATTGATTTGCCATCGACTAACAAGTAGAGCTTGAACGGTATTCCTTTTCGTGGAGACATTAAAACTGGAGGCGAGCTTAAATAATTATTGATATTACCCAACGCTTTCTGCTACTCTGCCCCCCATGTGAATGCTTGATCCGCTTTGAGCCGAAGCAGTGGTGTGAACGGCTCAATCTTCTCCGAAAGATTGGCTATGAATCGCCTGATGAAGTTGATTTTGCCGATCAATGATTGAAGCTGCTTCTTGTTCTTCGGAGGCTGTATCGTTTTGATAGCGTTGATGCTCCTTGGTGTAACCTCAATTCCTCTTTCATGAACAAGAAACCCTATAAATTGCCCGACTGACATGCCAAACGCGCACTTCAACGGATTCATCTTCAGGCCATATTTTCTTGTCCGCTCCAAAACCTGCTTCAGATCAGCTATGTGGTTCTCTATCTCCCTGGACTTGACAACGACATCATCGATATATCGTGGAAGATATAATTCATGGCCCGTTGATATGTTGCCCTAGCATTTTTCAGCCCAAACGTCATAACGACCCATTCATATAAGCCGATTGCCCCAGGACATCGAAAAGCAGTTTTGTGAATGTCCTCCTCGGCCATGAAGATTTGATTGTAGCCTGCATTGCCATCCATAAAACTGATGATTTTGTGGCCTGATGCAGCATCTACGAGCAAATCGGCTATAGGCATTGGGTATTCATCTTTGGGGTAGCCTTATTTAAGTCTCTGAAATCAATGCACACCCTAAGTTTGCCATTCTTTTTCAATACTAGGACAATGTTGGAGACCCACTCAGCGTATCGGCAAGGCCCAATGAATCCAGCATCATATGGCCAAGCTATTTCGGCTTTGATCGCATCATACATATTAGCTTTGAACCTCCTGGGAGGTTGTTTGAACGGCCAATAGCATGCCTTGATTGGCAGTTGATGAACAACTATAGATCGGCTAAGAGCAGGCATCTCGAAGTACTCCCAAGCAAAACAGTCTTTATATTCTTTTAACAAATTAATAAGCTGGAATTTACAATGAGAAGATAAATTTCTACTAATATACGTCGGCCTAGGCCTGTCTCCAGAGCCTATGTCTATTTCTTCTAATTCGTCGGCCGACGTAAAACCTTGCCCTAGCTTGCCATCGTCTTCGTCCGTGGTATCCATGCCGTAGATGTTCGAGCCCTCCATGACGTCTTGCTCAAAACAGCAGCTACGGCTCGTCGTCTCTAATCGGCTATATGGCAGAATCAGACACTTTTAGAAAATCGGCTTGCCAGATTTTCCCGGACAAACAATCAATGTCATCAATTTTCCAGAGTGGCAAATTGGCATTGGCGACGCTTACTGACTTGTCAGCTGGTACAACCTCTACCTTGTCGCCATCCCATTGAAGTAGACACTGGTGCATAGTGGAAGGGACACAACAGTTGGCATGTATCCAGTCTCTCCCGAGCAGCAGGCTGTAAGACCCCTTCCCATTGATGACAAAAAAGGTTGTGGGCATGGTCTTGTTGTCGACGGTCAGCTCGACATTCAACATGCCCTTGGTCTCTGATGGGTTGCCGCCGAAGTCCTTTAGTACCATGTTAGTCTTGATCAGGTCTTCGACTCCCTTTCTCAATTTCCTGAATGTTGCATAGGGCATTAGGTTTACTGCGGCTCCCCCATCCACTAGCATTTTTGACATCGGCTTACTGTTGATGAAACCTTTCACATATAGTGGCTTGAGATGTCAATTTTCAGTCCCCTCTGGCCTATCGAAAATTGCTTGATCCGGGGACAGTGCTAGTTTGACCAAGGCGTCCTCGATATTGTCTGCATCAGCTTCAGGAGCACCGAATTCGGCTGGCAATATGAATACCATATTGACCGATGCAGAGACTTTGTCTTTCCTTTGGCTGCCCTTCTGGCTCGATCGGCTGAACTCTCTCTGGTCTCTTCTTCGTCGGCTGTGGCGATTTTCTTTTTGGGGATCCATTGCCTCTTGATTTTACCCAGTCGACGGCGTTGTTCTTCGATCATCTGTCGAACTTCTTCTTCCCTTCCTTCACGCTTTAGCCTTTGAAATCTTCGTTTCTGCGTTTTGGTGAAGAGGTCAGAGGGGCACCATTGGGGGTTGGCCGATTCTTCATCATCGGCCTCTCCTTCGTCGTAGTAGTCATTGTTCTCGTCTTCGTCGAAAAAGTCTTGATGGATCGGCCCTAGCCGATCGTGAACGGACTGCCGGTGCCGGTTGAGCTGTATGGCCCTTGGGACGAACTGAGTTGGACTGGTGATTGGCTGGTTTCTGTGTTTGTCCTCGTGGTATTCACTGCAGGCCGGGCAATTATCTAGCGTCGGCAGTCTCATCCCGGTTTCCCAGCAGTGCCTGAAAAATTCGCAATGCCAATGAAGATCGGCACCGCTGTGATTCCCATCGTACCGTCGGCCTCGCGTTTCTAGCTCTTGTCGATAAAATCTTTCAAACTGAGCCTCTTTCCGCCAAGATTGTTGTTGGAAGCGGCGTCGGCTATTTGAGTTGATCGGTCGTCGATCAGCCGATCGGGCAACGGGGCGAACCATGTTGATTGGCGCGGCTTGGCTTCAAGTCGGCTCACCCACTGTCTTGACCCCTACTAATGTTTGGGCTAAGCTGTACGTCATTCTACACTGCCGATCGGCTTGCCTAGGGCCAGCTTGACCCATATTGACCGGGAAGTGGTTGCCGTCTACCTTCATAGGCCGAGTAGAATCAGCAAACTTGAGTCTCTCGGCCTCTATTGCCGACTGGATCTGCTGCCTGAAGACTTTATAATAGTTAGTGGCATGGGATGTAGAGTTGTGCCACTTGCAGTATTTTTTCTTCTTTAGTTCATCAGCCGATGGGATCACATGGTTCTCAGGAAGCTGGATCTGCTTCTCCTTGAGTAATAGATCGAAGATCCTATCGGCCTTGGTGATGTCAAAATCATATTTCTCCTCTTTGGTCGTCTTCAACAGCCACTGACAGACGATGGCCTTTTTCTTCTTGGCCCATTCGGCTGTCGTCACCTCCGCGTCATCGTCGCTGGAATCGGAGTCTGATTCAACGATGACTTGAGTTATATTTTTGACGGCCTTCCTGGTGTCTTGAAACCTCTGCTCATGGGCCATCACCTTCTGCGCCAAATGCATCAGGCTGTCGAAGTCTTGAGCGGAGAAGCGTTCACAGATCGGCGTGATCAGGCAGTGGAAAGCCAAATCGGCTAGCTGGGCGTCCGACAGCACCAGGTTGTAGCATCGGTTCCTCATCTCTCTGAAACGTTGAATGTAGTCTTGAATCGACTCGTTGTGCTTCTGCCTGATACTGGTGAGGTCCGACAACTTCATTTCATGGTAGCCGGTGTAGAAGTAGCTATGAAATTGTTTTTCGAGATCGACCCAGCTCTGAATTGAGTTGTAAGGCAATGAAGAGAACCAAGTGAAAGCCGATCCCGAAAGAGACAAGGGGAACAGTCGAACTCTCAAGGCATCTGTAGTCGATGCTTCGCCGCATTGCGCCAAGAATCGGCTGACATGCTCGTAGGTTGACACGTTGTCTTGCCCTGAGAATTTCGAAAAGTCTGGGATTTTGCATCGGTTGGGCAATGGAATCCTGTTGATGAGAAATTTCTCTCACGCGCTGGCCTAGGAGATCTGCTTAACTCCAGTGCATGTCCTTCACTGCTGCTTGTGCTGTGCAGGGCGTGCCAGTTGATTTGATCTGTTAATCAACAAGAAAAACAAGGGAATATGCGTTAAGTGTTAGGTTAGATCCCCACCGGATCGGCTAAGGGAATCCATAAACATATATATGCTATTCTAAACTATATTTAAGCCAAGTGACTGGAATGGATCGGCCATACCAAGACAGCATCAGCCGCTTAACCCAAATATAGTAAAGAATAATAAATATATGAATTGATAACCTAGACCATACTGGAAAGCTAACAATGAATCGGCTAGTACTCTGATGAATCTTATAGAAAGATATCACTCTTGAATCAAATGCATAGCCTAGAAATCGGCCATCGGCAGTCGATGGTAGGCCGATTTCGGCTGGCAACGTCCGACAAGAATGAGATCTTAACATAAGAGGCAGTCCTAATATAAATCTAATAATAAATATATTAAAAGAAACATATCAGAGCAAATAAGGTCGATTGAAACCCCGGCACTGTCTCTAAACAACATAAATCTTAGCGAACAGATCATTGATCGTTCTAAAAACGACTTAATAGTTTGAACCCGATGCAACATTAAGTATAAAAAGAAAAACCTGATCTGTTGTAGCCGAATTATACCTCTCGAGATGGTGGATACCGCATATGAACCAGCCAACCTTTAGATCTAGCCCTATTGGCTGCAAGTTCTTGCTAGAACTAGCCAATGGCAGGATAGATCTAAACATTGATCTAATTTATATGCGCTATATGATAAATAGCACAGTATAAACTCTTGATTCTAATGTGTCATTACGATGGAAGCACTAGAAACAACAGATCATACCACTAATGACAAGCATTTACCTAGATCTGGGGATCGAAACAATGCAGCTCGTAGCCAAACAAAGTGCTCGTCTAAAGAAAAAGGTTGGCGATGCGCCGAAGGTTTGATTGATTGTGATTCTCTTTTTTTACAAGGTTCTCGGGTCCTATTTATACCCAAGATACAATTATCTGTACACACCCTAGACTCTATCTAAACTACTATTTAAAACACAACATTATCCCGAGCGAGACCCACGCTGTATTACAACTAATAGTCTAAACAAACCCCTAGGTTACAGATACAATTGCCGTTACAGGACTCTATCCATAAGTGGCAATATCATTTAACACGCAATTAACAACCGAATCTTCTATTTATCCTCAAACTGCAGCATCAGAAACGGTTTCATCTCTTCCGGACCTGGAATCGGCTGTCGGCTGCCCCTGTCCGATCCAACCTTAGCCGATTGGCCTCGCAGCCGATCATTCCTCAGCCGATGCGACCCCTGTCTCCAGCCGATCCGACTCTGCTTCACCTTTGCAGACTTAGGGATTCGATTACCAAATTTTAGTATTAACACATGCCCCCCAAGTCCCATGCCTATTAAAATTCCCGCTCTTTTCTTGACCTAGACCGCTTCGGCTTCTCCCCAAATGCCCTTTAAATGTCCACTCTCCTCGCCCGAGACGCCTGCGCCTTCAAAGCGCACTCAGCCTCCTTTGCACACAAGCTTCTTGCCTTCTCTCTCCTCGCCGGCGATTCCACCGGCGTTCATCAAACCTCATCATGCCCCACGGACCAGACGCATCTCCTTCCCCAAGCACTCCGATGGCCTCCACCGTCACGCCAGCCACCGTCGCCACGCCGGCCGCAGCCGCTCCATCAACCGCCGCTGCCGTTCCGGCCGCCGCCATGACCGAGTTCCCTGAGGTACTCCTTTTTGATCCATAACTTTCTTTTACTTTCGAATCTGCTCCTTTAAACACATTGCATCAATATTACGTTCAGCCATTTTCAAGTAGCACTTCCTTCGTTTTCTTTTTCTTGACTAGTACTTTCCCCCTCTTTGAACTGTAATATGCAACCATTCTTGATTAACGCCCCCCTTTTTTAATTGTAGCGCCTGTCACACCAAGTGTTTATCCCAAACTTGACACAAGCGCAAAGATACTTTCTCAGCCCCATCGGCAACACGGATCCAGCCGATGTAATTATAGCCGAAACCAACCGGATCTCTTTCAACACTGCCAAGCCATCCCTCGCCCACTGGAACGGGATGTTCAAATCATGGCTGACCACCGACGCAGCCTGGGTTGAGTGGTACAAAAGGGTGCGATCGGCCAAATACGCACAGTGGGAGGAGACCAGGATCGCCCAATGCTTGGCCCTATCCATCGCCGGCATGGAAAAGGACGAGCCGCTTCTATCGGCCACAACTTATTTCTGGAACGACAGCTTCAACGCCTTCATCTTTCGTCAAGGGCCGATGACTATCACATTGGCCGACGTGTACATGACGACTGGGCTGGACATCGAGTCGTCGGCCAACCCAAGCAACTTGAGCCGAAAAGGGCAGCATCAGTTCAAAACCAAGGCCGTCGGTGGGTGGAGCGGCTTCATCGCCCAGAACATGAGGGACGGATCAGTCGGCCACAGGGAGCACGCTGCATTCTTGACGATGTGGCTCGAAAAATTTGTGTTTTGTGGATCGAGCTGCGGGCCGACCATCAACTGGTAGGTCGTAGCCGAAGTCCTGGCCAATGGGGGAAAACTTGCACTGGGGAAGTACCTCCTCGGCTATCTATATCAAATGTTGCATCAGACCGCCACGAAGATAGCCGCCAACGCTCCAATCAACACCGGTGGCCCCTGGTGGTTTCTACAGATATGGCTGGTGCTGGCGACCCAAAAGATAGCCGGTCGGCTCCCTCGACATTTGTATACCCAAGGCTGGAGCCAATCGAAGATGAAGACGGCAACCGATCACCACCACCGGTGCATGACCTACGGAGAGGCAGCAGCCGCCCACGTAGGCTCAAAGCAATCGGCCGAACTGCTGACCGAATGGTTCATAGCCCTCTACGACGGGCTGTCTCGCGAGAACATTGCCTGGTATTTTTACCGAGACCGGGGGCTGTTCGAGTTGCCGGTCGACTTCAATTGGGAAGATCTCAACTCAGCCGACAACCCGAGGTGCAGGGAGCTGTTCATCGCCACTCTATCCCCCTGCATCTTGCCGACCGAGATCCATCAGGGCTGATCAGTGGCCAAGAGCTACGAATTCTATTACCCGGTATCGGCGGCGAGGCAGTTCGGTCTTGGGTAGCTGCCCATCGGCTTCTTTTATGCCGATAAGGTTGAGAAGAGGGGAGTGGTAAGCCAGGACCTGATAATGGATCGGCTGTTGAATATAGCTGGCCCTCCCCTCGGCGACGTCGGCGTGATGACACTGTCGTTGAAGAAAAGTGTCGCTTACGACCAATGGTGGACTGAAATCAAGCGCCACATCTTCCATCAGCGGTCATCTCATTACGTCGACCTCCTCCTGCCCGAGGAGATCCCCTCGGTAAGCTTTAAGTCCCAACTGATTTTCTTCTTCTTATCATCGGCTGATACAGCCGATTAACATTTGCCCTTTGATTTGTAGGAGATGGAGACAGAGCGGCCGACAGTGAGTGATTCTGGGCGCCCCATTGAGTATCGTTCAGGTGTTCTGGATGGGGGCGGCCTCGCTCCGTCGGCCATCGGCTGGGGGGCGCCGAAGCTGGCGTCGCTGCTGCGAGGGCAGGTGCGACAGTCGATTGCCCAGAAGAAAAGGGCTGCACCACCTCCACGGTCGTCGGCCACGCCTGCCCCCAAGAGGCTGAAAGAGAAGGAGCCGGCGGCGCCAGCCAATAGCCTCCCCCCTTTGGACCCGACCGTCGCGCAGTTCCTTGACACCGTCGCCAGCGAGGAGATGCCGGCGGCTGTTGGAGCGGCGGCCGAACCCAGGGTTTTGAGTCCTGAGTCGGTCAACGCTCCAGCCGACGCCCCACCGGTCCCTAGTCCCCCCAGCAAAAAATCGGCCGGTAAGCCTTCACTTCACCAAATTTGGCTTCGCGATGATCACTTGCATCTGATTGAATCATTCTTTTTAGGTCAAGAAATTAGCCGGCCGCACTTCACGCCCGCGCCATCGGTAATCGTCTCTTGCCATTTGACATGTAGTAATTAGCCGATTTGTCCGTTAATTCTTCTTTTGCAGCCCCCGCGATCTTCATCGGCTGCCCTCCAGGCGTCCAGCGAGCATGCTGCACCTACCGTGGGCAGCGGTGACAACGTCGACGAAGAGGCCCCGACGGCCGCAGGCGGCGATCCAGCCGAGCCGATCGCTCCAACCCTGGTGCCCATGGTAAGCCGACTGAAACTGACGATCGGCTTCTGTCAACTTATTGTCTTCTGATCATCTCTCCTTTCACTGCAGAACATAGCCGACCTCCTCAACTTTGACTTGTCGGAGTTCGAGGAGTCCGGTGAAATCGGCGAAGAGGCGTTGGTGACGTCGGCTGAGGACCTGAGGGCTACCCTAGCCGACATCGGCAACCGGCTGGAGGCCTCACTGGATGCGCTGGTGGTCGACAACGGCTCGATACGCGTGCAATTCAAAGAAATCCAGGGCCAGCTGCTGGAAGCCCTAGCCGACGCCATTGTGCTGGCCACCTTCATGGAAGCCCACCAGCTTAACTACGAATGGGCACGGCAGCGGATAGCCGATCACCGCGAGAGCCAGGCACGGTCGGCCACCCTCCAGTCGACCAAGGACGCCATCGAGAGCCGGAAGGCTGCCTTCGACCGCCCGAAGACTGAGCCGGTGGCCAAGCTCGAGCAACTTATTGCACGCCAAGATCAGCTGATGGCCGATCTCGTTCAAGTCACAAACAAGATCGATGTCCATAAGGAGTATATGGCTGGTCTGTCCGTCGAGATCGAAGCTCAACGTCAAGGCATCAAGGCGGCTGTGGCACATTTGCGAGACCTGGTGAAGGGCATCTGGCCGGTGGCAGGTTCCAAGGCCGACGATGTCAGGGCCATTGAAGAGATAGATCAAATCAGGCGGAAGGCGTTGTTGGCCATAGCCGGTTTTTAAAATAATGAGCTTGTAATATTCTGATATTTTGAAATCGGCTAATGCCTTCTGTATTATACTTGTACTTTTGTGCTGGGGTTGGACAATCACTTTAGTCGTGCTTGTAATCGGTCGATAATATTTAAATGCACTGCCGATTTGGCTTCATAGTTTGACTCATCCGAACATGTATTTCAAAAACCCGTGAGTCCTGAACAATAGGTATCCGGTCTTGAGTAATCACCAACCATTCAACGATTCCCAATGCTTTTAATGATGACCTCTTCGACTTTTATATCTGCAACAATCTTTCACATCCAAATCCGCATCTTTTCTTTCTATAAATAGACCCCTTTAGGCCTTCCCGAACACATCACAGCAGAAGAAGAAACTCCCTCACTCTCCAGGTGTACAAATTCCAAGTTTCCAAGCTTTCAGCAAGACTTCTCATGGCATCCTCAAGCTCATCGGTGAACCAGGTGATTTTCCAACCCATCCATCCTCACCACATCTTTTCTCTAAGTACTCACGAGTTAATCTTCTCACAGCCACCCCATCCCCTACGAGTGATTCTAGAGTTCATGAACACCCCGTATGAACTGATGGTTAGCCAAGACCGTCAAGTGAGGATCAACTTGCAGCGCTTTAGGGAACAAGAGACTCGTCATCCGGCGACCAGACCTCCAATAAACCTCAGTAGTGTTCCGGCAGCTATTCGTTTGGCGTCTGCAACACTCACACGTCACGACAGGCTGGTAGCAAGGCAAACACAACTTGCCAATGAACTACTAATCACAACCACCGGTGCAAGAGTCACTAGGCTAGAGTATTTGATCTTGGATGCTTTAGAGAGAGAATCTCCAGAGGCCGTCGGCCAGGCCCTGGCGGCCATCAAAGACTATCTAGGAGACATGTAATCAAAATCGGCTTTGAATCATGTAATATAATTTATCAATCTTTTGCCATTGTGCTCGTAGATGAGATCGGCTTTCGGCCGCGCGTAGTGTCTTGAATTGCGTACCGTTTCGCGTTGCTGATTTCGAGACCACACCATGATCGTTAGTGTTGGTGCTTGAATCACGGCCGTCGATCCAAATCACTTCCAACACTTTTATTTGGACTGCCGATTACGAGGCTTAGCAATTGCGAAAATCTTTCAAACATCCTGACGCTCGATTTTTGCAATCGGCCCGATTTTGCAATCGGCTCGTGTAGGCTCGTGTACGTATATGCCCCCCAAGTTTTATTGATAGCTTTGGTGTCGACAAAATTGTGAGTTCGAGCCGTTCATGCATCCTTGCCGTCCCTATCGGCCAATCATGAGCCAATCATAGAAAATTTAGCAAAAAACGTTTCATAAAAATGCCTAAAGGCGTTGCCTTGTTAATGTAAGACATCGGCTGTCGTAAATCGGCTGAAGTAACCATAGCCGAATCACGAGTTGATCCATACGCTTGGGTAATATTTCTTTAGGTATTTTCCATTAAGAGCCCTTCCAAATACTTCTCCGTCCAGTCCTTTTAGCAAGTAAGCTCCTTTAGAAACGCATTTGAGGATCTTGAAAGGCCCTTCCCAATTTGGTGACCACTTGCCGAACTTGTTGTCTCTAGATCCAATTAGCAGTATCAATTTCCAAACGAGCTCGCCTTCCTCAAAAGACTTAGGCACCACCTTTTTATTATAATGTCTGGCTACTCGTTCTTTATCCTTTGTGACTTTTTCCAAGGCCCTCATCCTAGATAATACTAAATCTTCCGATTCGTCCACCATCAGGTGATAATAATCGTTGGCTGTGAGTTGATCCTGTAGCTGAATGCGTCTTGAACTGACGACACTTTCCCAGGGCAGTACTGCCTCATGTCCGTAGACCAGCTTGTACGGAGGGACTTGAATTGACCCTGGCATGCCATCCGATATGCCCACAGTGATTCGGCTAATCGGATGTGCCACTGTTTAGGGTACTCAGAGATCTCTCTCTTAATCAGCTTCATCAAACTTTTGTTTGAGGCCTCGGTTTGCCCGTTGGCTTGTGCGTAGTACGGCGAAGAATTGAGCAGCTTGATCCCTATGCCGTCAGCAAACTGAACGAATTCGTCCGATATAAAGATGGATCCCTGGTCTGTTGTTATTGTTTGTGGCACGCCGAATCGGTAGATGATATGTTCTTTGACAAACTCGATTGCGTCCTTAGAATCTACTTTTCTGAGGGGAATCACCTCCACCCACTTTGTGAAGTAATCCGTTGCCACCAGGATAAATTTGTGTCCTTTGCTCGAGGGTGGATTGATCTGGCCAATCATATCGATGCCCCATCCTCTGAACGGCCACGGCTTGATGATTGGGTTCATAGCCGATGCTGGTGCTCGTTGTATGGCGCCAAACTTCTGGCAATCCTGGCAGCCCTTCTAATACTTGAAACAATCCTCCAGCATCGTTGGCCAGAAATACCCTGCTCGGCGAAGTAGCCACTTCATTTTGTGGGCCGATTGATGTGTGCCGCAGATGCCTTCGTGTACTTCTCTGATGGCCACTGTAGCCTGATCGGCTCCCAACCACTTGAGTAGCACGCCATCAATCGTCCGATAGTACAGATCTTCTTCGAGCAACACGTATCGCAAGGCCTTGTATCGTAGCTTCCTTGTGGCTGATTGAGAGGGGTTTTTGAGATAGTTGTAAACTTCAAACCTCCAATCATCAGCTGTAATGGCGGCAACATCTATGTCGACTTCTTTCAGCATCGGCCGATAGCCCGATGCCCCCTGAGCCAAGTCATTGGCCTCTGTGTTTTTCTCTCTAGGGATATGTTTCAAAGCAACTAGCTAAAAACTGTCCATTAATTCCCGGCGTTGCCGATAATAGACCATCAGCGTGTCGTTTTTGCATTCATATTCTCCTGACAATTGGCTGACGACCAACAATGAGTCTCCCATTATTTCGATGGCGTCGGCTTCAACTTCCTTGAGCAGATGCAATCCTTTAAGAACGGCTTCGTATTCGGCCTGGTTGTTTGTAGCGTGGGGGGTGATGGAGAAAGCAAACTCGAAGCTTGCCCCCCCGGGCAAAATAATGACCAAGCCGATGCCGCAGCCATTGGTGCAAACCGAACCGTCGAACGTCAAAGTCCAAGGCATAATTTCCACGAGCCGATTGAGTCGTTTCGTGCTCCACAATGAAATCGGCCGTGGCTTGCCCCTTGACTACCCTTGGTGCCTGATACCTCAGATCGAACTCTGTTAGCGCAAAAATCCACTTCCCAATTCTTCCTTTGAGCACTGGAGCCGATAGCATATACTTAACTACATCGGCTTTGCAGATTACTGTGCACTCGTTGGACAGCAGATAGTGCCTTAACTTTGTACATGAAGAATAGAGGCATAGGCATAACTTCTCCATAGGTGAATACCTCGTCTCCGCGTCTAGCAGTCGTCGGCTGAGATAGAAGATGGATCTTTCCTTGCCGTCGACCTCTTGGATTAGGACGGAGCGGATTGATTTGTCATCGGCTGATAAGTACAGCTTGAACGGTATTCCCTTTTGTGGAGGCATTAGAACTGGAGGAGAGCTTAGATAATCTTTTATGTTGTCTAGCGCCTTTTGCTGCTCTGCTCCCCATGTAAATGTCTGATCAGCTTTCAGCCAAAGCAGTGGTGTGAACGGCTCCCATCTTTTCTGAGAGATTGGCTATGAACCGTCTGATAAAGTTTATCTTGCCGATCAATGATTGGAGTTGTTTTTTGTCCCTCGGAGGTTGAATTGTCTTGATAGCATTTATGCTCCTTGGTGTAACTTCAATTCCTCTTTCATGGACGAGAAATCCCAGGAATTGCCCGGCCGATATGCCGAGCGCGCACTTAAGCGGATTCATCTGACTGTACTTTCTCGTCCATTCTAACACTTGTCTCAGATCGGCAATATGGCCTTCTATCTCCCTTGACTTGACCACCACGTCGTCAATGTATATCTCTACTAGTGAGCCGATCATATCGTGAAAGATGTAATTCATGGCCCGTTGATATGTTGCCCCAGCATTCTTCAAGCCGAACATCATTACTACCCATTCGTACAGGCCGATTGCACCGGGACACCGAAAAGCGGTCTTATGGATGTCCTCGTCAGCCATGAATATTTGGTTATACCCTGCATTGCCATCCATGAAACTGATAATTTTCTGGCCTGAAGCAGCATCGACAAGCAGATCGGCTATCGGCATTGGGTATTCGTCTTTAGGGGTTGCCTTGTTTAGATCTCTGAAATCGATGCACACCCTAAGTTTACCGTTTTTCTTCAACACTGGGACGATGTTTGAGACCCACTCGGCGTATCGACAAGGCCGAATGAATCCCGCGTCGTATAGCCGAGTGATTTTGGCTTTAATTGCATCATACATATCGGCCTTAAACCTCCTGGAGGGCTGTTTAAACGGCCGATAGCCTGCCTTAATCGGCAGCTGATGGACCACTATTGATCGGCTGAGGCCGGGCATCTCGAAGTACTCCCAAGCAAAACAATCTTTATATTCTTTTAACAATTCAATAAGCCAGGATCTATAACGAGGAGACAGATTTTTGCTAATATACGTCGGCCTCGGCTTATTACCAGAGCCGATGTCGATTTCCTCTAATTCGTCGGTCGACGTGAAACCTTGCCCGAGCTTGCCATCGTCTTCGTCCGCGGTGTCCATGCCGAGAACGCTTGAGCCCTCCACCATGTCTTGTTCAAAGCAGCAGCTGCGGCTCGTCATTTCCAATCGGCTGTATCGTTGAATTGGACACATTTAGAAAATTGACTTGCCAGATTTTCCCGGATAAACAATTGATGCCATCGATTTCCCAAAGCGGCAAATCGGCATTGACAACACTAACTGACCTGTCGGCTGGTACGATCTTGATCTTGTCGCCGTCCCATTGGATCAGGCTCTGATGCATTGTAGAAGGGATGCAGCTGTTAGCGTGTATCCAGTCCCTTCCGAGCAGCAGGCCGTAAGACCCCTTCCCGTCGATAACAAAGAATGTTGTGGGCACGGTCTTGTTGCCGATGGTCAGTTCAACGTTGAGGACGCCCTTGGTTTCCGATGGGTTGCCGCCGAAGTCTTTGAGCACCATGTTGGTTTTTATTAGGTCTTCGGCTCCTTTGCCTAGCTTTCTGAATGTTGCGTAAGGCATGAGGTTGACTACAGTTCCCCCATCAACTAGCATTTTGGAAATCAGCTTGCCGTTGACGAATCCTTTAACGTACAACGGCTTTAAGTGCCGATTTTCGGTTCCTTCGGGTTTGTCAAAGAGAGCTTGGTTTGGTGAGATTGCCAGTTTCGCCAGGTCGTCCTCAATGACGTCTGCATCGGCTTCAGGAGCACCGAACTCAGCTGGCAGCATGAATACCATGTTAACCGATGCAGAAATTTTGCCTTTCCCTTTGGCTGCCCTCCTGGCTTGATCGGCTGGACTTTCCTCGGCTTGTTCTTCGTCGGCTATGGCAGCTTTCTCTTTGGGTACCTATCGCCTTTTGATTTTGCCCAGCCAACGGCGCTGTTCGTAGATCATTTGCTGAACTTCGTCTTCTCTCCCTTCACGCTTAAGCCGTTGCACCCTTCTTTTCTGCGTCTTCGTGAAGAGATTGGACGAGCACCATTGGGGGTTGGCCGATTCCTCATCGCCGACCTCTTCATCGTCGCGGTTGTTCCCATCGCGGTTTTCATCGACGAAGAAGTCCTAGTGGATCGGGCCGAGCCGATCATGGACAGACCGCCGCCTTTGGTTTAACTGAACAGCTCTGGGGACGAACTGAGTTGGACTTGCAGCCGATGAGCTCCTGTGCTCGTCGCCACAGCGATCGTTGCATGCTGGGCAATCGTCCAATGTTGGCAGTCTCATGCCGAATTCCCAGCAGTACCTGAAAAAATCATAATGCCAATGCGGATCGGCATTGTCATGGTTTACCTCATATCGTCGGCTTTGGGTGGTCGGCTCGCACCGACGAGGTGCTTCATTGTAAGCTTCTTCCTGCCGGGACTGGTACTAATGACGGTATCGGCTACGTTCATGGATCGGCTGTCGGTCAGCCGATCTGATGACTAGGCGCACCATATTAATTGGCGCTGCGTGACATCCAATCTGATCGCCTTCTGTCTTGGCCCCGATCGATATATTGACTAAGTCGTGCGTCATCTGTTCTGTCGATCAGCTTGCCTGCGGCCGGCTTGGACCGTGTTGACCGGGAAAGGATTGCCGTCTACGTTCATCGGTCGATTTGAATCGGCGAACTTCAGCTTCCCGACCTCAATTGCCGACTGGATTTGCAGCCTGAAGACCTTGCAGTCATTGGTGGCGTGGGATGTGGAGTTCTGCCACTTGCAATATTTCTTTTTCTTCAACTCTTCGGCCGACGGGATCACGTGATTTTCAGGCAATTGAATCTGCTTCTACTTGAGCAGCAAGTCAAAAATCCTGTCGGCCTTGGTAATATCGAAATCGTATCTTTCTTCCTTAGCTGTCTTCAGTAGCCATTGGCAGACGATGGCCTTTTTGTTCTTGGCCCATTCAGCTGCCGCCACTTCTGTGTCATCGTCGTCAAACTTATAGTCTGATTCGACGACAACCTGAGTTATATTTTTGACGGCCTTCCTGGTGTCTTGAAATCGCTGCTCGTGGGCCGTCACCTTCTGCGCCAAATGGGCTAAGCTGTCAAAGTCCTGCGCAGAGTCTCGCTCTCTGATCGGCGCGATCAAACCATGAAAGGCCAAATCGGCCAACTGGGCGTCCGATAGCACCAGGCTGTAGCATCGGTTCCTCATCTCCCTAATGCGTTGGATGTATTCTTGGACTGATTTGTTGTGTTTTTGCCTGATGCTGGTGAGGTTCGACAACTTCATCTCGTGGTTGTCGGAGTAGAAGTAGCTATGGAATTGCTTTTCAAGATCGGTCCAGCTCTGAATTGAGTTGTAGGGCAATGAGGAGAACCAAGTAAAAGCCGATCCTGAAAGAGAAAGAGGGAACAATCGGACTCTCAAGGCATCCGTAGCCGATGCTTCACCGCATTGTGCCAAGAATCGGCTAACATGCTCGTAGGTTGAGATGTTGTCCTTCCCTGAGAACTTTGAAAAATCTAGGATCTTGTATTGGTTGGGCAACGGGATCCGCTCGAAGTGCTCCAGATAGGGATACCGATACATGTTCCCTGAGTCTTTCGGCTTGAGGCCGAATTGAACGCGCATGACATCTGCGATCAGATCGGCCCATGTTCGGTTGTCTTGCTGTATCGGCTCGTATGGGTCATACGGCACGGGTGCTTGCCGATACAGTGGTGGTGGCGTCTGAGGCCTGTAATGATGGTCTTGATGGCCTCCTTGGTACTGGTAGTGATGATCAGCGGGAGGTGGCCGATGCGTCGGTGGTGGTGTTGGCGGTCCTGGAAACAGTTGTCGGCCACCGGCGTTGTGCCGTCTATCTGGATCAATCGGCTCTAACTGCCGATTGTCATTGAACATATTAGCAATCTAATCTTGGGGTAGCGGCTGTTGTCGGTTCAGCATAGTAATTGCTGGCCTTATAGCCGATTCACGTGGATTTGGCTGACCGAGGACTCCTCCCGGCGGCCCTTGTTGCGCTATCGGTGGGATCGGCCGATTCTGCTTGACCAGCGTCCTGTAACCAGGAAATTGGCCGTCTGTGAAGTACGTTGGCCCCCGTTGCAGCTGGTCGGCTATCTTGGCGTCGACCACAATAGCGATCATGTTATTGAGAGTATTGACCAGGATGCTACTTTGGTTGACCAACGCGTGATGGATGGCCGAGTTAATCCGGTCTTGTAGAGAATATACAGCCGAATCATCCTGTTCCTAGGTCGGCTCCTCCATCTTCTGTTTGCCTTTTGCCTCACCAGAGGAGGATGCCTTAGTGTTGTTCATGCTGAACTTATATTTCTGATGCACGGCCGCGGATCTTGTTTGGGTGAAAGATTGCAAATAGTTAGCATGGAGCTCTTCCACCATCTTCTTATAATCGGCTTGCTGTTCAGCCGATATCTGCTTCATTTTCACAGGCATGATGTTGTCCTGCGTAATGCTGGGGCTCTTGGAGTCGACCATCTTGTCGACTGAATCTATGCGTTCGAGTCGAGCCGACAAAGAAAGTCCCACTGGGCGTGCCAAGAAGCGTGTTGATGAGAAATTTCTCTCACGCGATGGCCTAGGAGATCTTCTTAACTCCAATGCAGGTCTTTCTCGGCTGCCTATGCTGTGCAGGGCGTGCCACTTGAATTGATCTGTTAATCAACAAGAAAAACAAGGGAATATGCGTTAAGTGTTAGGTTAAATCCCCACCGGATCGGCTAAGGAAATCCATAAACATATATATGCTATTCTAAACTATATTTAAGCCAAGTGACTGGAATGGATCAGCCATACTGAGACATCATCAGCCGCTTAACCCAAATACAGTAAAGAATAATAAATATATGAATTGATAACCTAGCCGATACTGGAAAGCTAACAATGAATCGACTAGTACTCCGATGAATCTTATAGAAAGATATCACTCTTGAATCAAACGCATAGCTTGGAAATCGGCCATCGGCTGTCGATGATAGGCCGATTTCGGCTGGCAACGTCCGACAAGAATGCGATCTTAACATAAGAGGCAGTCCTAATATAAATCTAATAATAAATATATTAAAAGAAACATATCAGGGAAGATAAGGCTGGCTGAAACCCCGGCACTGTCTCTAAACAATATAAATCTTAGCCGAACAGATCATTGATAGTTCTAAAAACAACTTAATAGTTCGAACCCGATGCAGCATTAAGTATAAAAAGAAAAACTTGATCTGTTGTAGCCGATTTATACCTCTCGAGACGGTGGATACCGCATATGAACCAGCCAATCTTTAGATCTAGCCCTATTGGCGGTAAGTTCTTCATAAAACTAGCCAATGGCAGGATAGATCTAAACATTGATCTAATTTATATGCGCAATATGATAAATAGCGCAGTATAAACTCTTGATTCTAATGTGTCATTACGATAGAAGCACTAGAAACAACAGATCATACCACTAATGACAAGAATTTACCTAGTTCTGGGGATCGAAACGATGCAGCCCGTAGCCAAACAAAGTGCTTGTCTGAAGAAAAAGGTTGGCGATGCGCCGAAGGTTTGATTGATTGTGATTCTCTTTTTTTACAGGGGGTCTCGGGTCCTATTTATACCCAAGATACAATTATCTGTACACACCTTAGGCTCTATCTAAACTACTATTTAAAACACAACATTATCCCGAGCGAGACCCACGCCGTGTTACAACTAACAGTCTAAACAAACCCTCAGGTTACAGATACAATTGCCGTTATAGGACTCTATCCATAAGTGGCAATATCGTTTAACGCACAATTAACAACCGAATCTTCTATTTATCCTGAAACTGCTACATCAGAAACGGTTTCATCTCTTCTGGACCTGGAATCGGCTATCGGCTGCCCCTGTCCGGTCCAACCTTAGCCGATTGGCCTCGCAGCCGATCATTCCTCGGCCGATGCGACCCCTGTCTCCAGCCGATCCGACTCTGCTTCGCCTTTGCAGACTTAGGGATCCGATTACCAAATTTCAGTGTTAACAAATCTGCTTGAAATGCTCCGGATAAGGGTACTAATACATATTTCTCGAGTCCTTTGGCTTGAGGCCGAATTGATCGTGCATGACGTCCGCAATCAAATCGGCCCATGTCTGATTGTCCTGCTGTATCGGCTCATATTGATCATATGGTGCGGGAGCTTGCCGATACAGTGGTGGTGGCGTCTGAGGCCTATAGTGATGATCTTGATGGCCTCCTTGATACTGGTACTGGAGCGGATGGCCAGCAGGAGGCGGCCGATTTGCCGGTGGTGGCGTTGGTGGGCTCGGGAATAGTTGTCGACCACCGGCATTGTACCGTCTATCCAGGCCAATCTGGGCAACCGACTCTAATTGCCGATTATCGTCGAACATGTTGGCGATCTGATCTTGGGGAAGTGGTCGTTGCTGGTCCAGCATGGTGATCACTGGTCTCGCAGTCGATCCGAACGGATTCAGCTGGTTGAGGACCCCTCCTGGCGGCCCTGGTTGTGCTGGTGGTGGAATCGGCCGATTCTGTGTGGCCAATATCCTATAACCGGAAACGGTCGTCTCGTGAAGTAAGTCGGCCCCTGCTGCGGTTGGTCGGCTATCTTGGCATCGACCACGGTGACAATCATATTGTTAATAGTGTTGACAAGAATGTCACTCTGGTTGACCAGCACATGGTGAACGGCCGAATCAATTCGGTCTTACAAAGTATGCAAAGCCGAGTCATCTTGCTCTTGAATCGGCTCCTCCGCCTTCTGTTTGCCCTTTGATCCACTGGAGGAGGACGCCTTGAGTTCGTCCATGCTGAATTTGTATTTTTGGTGCACGGCTCCAGACCTTGTCTGGGTGAACGACTGTAGGTAGTTGGCTTGGAGCTCTTCTACCATCTTTTTGTAGTCGGCTTGTTGTTCAGCCAACAATTGTTCCATCTTCACAGGCACGACGTTGTCCTGAGAAATGCTGGGGTTCTTGAGGTCGACCATCTTGTCAGTTGCGTCAATGCGTCCTAGTCGAGTTGATAGAGACAGTCCCACTGGGCGTGCAAAGAAGCGTGTTGATGAGAAATTTCTCTCACGCGCTGGCCTGGGAGATCTGCTTAGCTCCAATGCAGGTCCTTCTCGGCTACCTGTGCTGTATAGGGCGTGCCAGTTGGTTTGATCTGTTAACCAACAAGAAAAATAAAGATATATGCGTTATGTGTTAAATTAGATCCTACAGGATCGGCTGTAAGAGTCAATTTACATATATATGCTATCCCGAAGTGTATTTAAACTAAGTGAGTAGAATAGATCGGCTGCGCTGAGACAGTATTAACCACTTAATCCAAATATACAGTGGGATAATAAATATATGCTTTAACAGCCTAGCCGATAATGTAAGACTAACTGTGAATCGGCTAGTTCTCTGATATGTCTTATGAAAAGATATTGATCTAAGCTAAATGTGCTAAACCTATATCAATCGGCTGTCGGCTGACAGGCTGATTCTGGCTTAGAGCATTTAACTAGAGCAAGATCTTAATATAAGAGGCGCTTTTAATAAACCTGATAATAAATATATCAAAAGAATATTAAAACAGATAAGGCCGGCTGAAACCCCGGCGCTGTCTCTAAACATATACATCTAGCCGAATAGATCATAAAAGCTCTAAAAATGACTTAAGAGATCAATATTGATGCAACATTAAGTATAAAAAGAACAATCAGATCTACTGTAGCTGATGTAAATACCTCGAGACGGTAGATATCGCATATAATCTAGGCCAACCCTCAGATCTAACTCTATCGGCTGCTAATTCTTAACAGAAATGAGCCGACGTCGAGACAAATCTAAACATTGTTCTAGATTATATGTGATATATGATAACTAGCACAGCATAAATCATCGAATTTAGAGTATCATAGCAATGGAAGCACTAAATTCGACGAGATACATCACTAATGACAAACATTTACCTTAAGGGCTTGTTTGGGACTACTCCATAAACTCTGCTACACAAACTCCATCGTGGAGCAGCTCCACAAAAAAACTAGAGTTTGTGGGGTACCTCTTTTGATGCTCTCACAACTCTACCTTTTTTCTAGAGCTGCGTGCGTGGAGCTGAACCCGTTTGGCAAAAAAAACATGGAGCGGAGCTAAAAAATATGAAGCAGAGCAGTCCCAAACACCCCCTAAGTCGGGGATCGAAACGATGCAGCCCGAAGCCGGATCAATTATTCGTCTGAAGAAAAAGGAAGCGATGCACCGAAAGTTGTATTGGATGTGTGTTAAATTATCATTTACAGGGATCTTGGGTCATATTTATACCCAAGAATAACATTACCCGTGCGAACCACGGTCTCTATCTAATCTACTATTTAAAATACGACAATATCCCGGGATACGGTCCCATGCCGCATTACAATAGAAAATCTAAACAAAAATTCCTAATTTACAGATACAATTGCTGTTACAGGACCCTATCCATGGATGACAATATCTTTTAACGCACAATTTGAGAACCGAATCTTCTATTTATCTTTAAGCACTTTCATCAGAAATGGTTTTATCCTCTCCTCTGACTCAGCATCGGCTATCGGCTATCCTTTTCCGATCCAACCTCAGCCGATTGACCTCGTAGCCTATCGCATCGCAACCGACTTGACCTCTATTCTTCTCCGATTCCGTTTTTATCTCGGCAGGGACTTAGAGATTTGGTTATCAAATTTAGCCGTTAACAAGGGGTTACGAATCGGGACAATAGTGGGTTTCTCCACCAATGGCATGTGCTACATGCACAATGCATGTGAGCTTTTAATATGATGTAGAAGTTGCTTTTATTGTTTGCTTGATGGCTTATCATTCATGGGCAAAATAAGAATGTTGAAATATAATTTAAGTATAAAGTTGATTTTGTAATTTTTATTATGGTAGTATATTTATCAGTATAGGCTTTTTTACTGCTAATGATATAATTAAAAGAAATGGTTTATTTATAAACTATTTGTTAAGTTGCATCAGCAATAGCTCAAACATTAATCGATGCTTAGAAATAAATCTAGGCCTCGTGTTTGGTGCAGACGTGGCCTGGCTACTACACGAATACTTACCATGATGTGTATGATTTGCTTGCAAATAAAACATATATCTAACTATAATTAACAGTCTTAAAAAACTATAATTAACCTGGATTAAGATTTGACATGGATGAGGTCTCAGCCCGAGACCCGACATAATTAAATTGGTCAACCATGGAATCAGAAGATGCATGGGAGACTCAAGCTAGAGTGTGTCAAAAGAAAAAATGTTTTATGTATGGTTCGCGATGAAACGTCAGTGGAATTAATTAAGAATACATAGTACATGCTTGATCCATGTCGATCCAACCCCTGGATTGTCGTGAACTTTCAATATTAATTTCTCGTCTTCCCACTTCACAGCCACAGTTACTGGATTGAAGAACGCGATAGTGCGTTTGCCAAATCTGTCTTTCTCGTCAAAACCGTTCTACTCCATCCATCCTAAAGTTACACAACACATGTATCTTTTTAAATTTAAATGTATATAATATTAATAGGATCGACTCTATGACTTCAAAGGCTCGAGACAATCTTCAAAGACTCAAGACAACCTTAATGCTTGCGTTCTCTCTACACACAAACTTTCATTTATGCTTATGTTCTATATACACACGAACTTTTACTTTTAAAGTATATTTTATAGCATTCGTTCGTTAATCATGATGAAAATAAATATTTATAATATCCTCTGTTGCTAGAAACATTAAAGAGTATTAAAATGAAATTAATATGGTTATCTTGAATAAGGATCTAACTTCGAACTCCAACGACTCATCTGCCTCTTCAGGATTTTCATGTTCTAAATCATTATGATTAGCATCATCTTCAGTATTCTAAAAAAAAAAGCTGCTGCTCTTGTTCTTCCGTACTTGGATCATCTGCCTTCTCAGGATTTTCATGGGGAACAACATTGATACTGTATATCAACCTTTTGATATTCAATAAACTGATCTTCTCTCTTTTTTTTCTTTTTCTCACGGGAAATCTAAAAGTATACGGGCAACCGATCAATAAGAACATCCGTATACCATCCTAATTAGTACAAATGACTAATGACTAATTAGTACTGCTTCGGTCGTTGAACAGTATGGTTGTACGTAGCAGTATGCATGTAGTACCTGAAAATTGAATCCTGGCACTCTAAGACTGAAAATTAAGGGTTGAGGCCGATTCACACAGCACTGCGTGCCGCCAGTGCCCGTGGCCGTGCGGCGTCGACGGCGAACGGGCAAAGCTAGGAAGGCTGAAGGGCTCAGCGGCGGCCCGGCGTGGGACGGACTGGTGGACCGTGGAGGCGGACTAGTAGAGGAGACGACAAGTTGGATAGCGTATCGGCGTATGCGCCTATCCAGCCAATCCAGGCAACGATCAGAGAGATTGGAATACTGTTTGGGAAACAGTCCTGGTTCTTGCAACCTCATAGTCTCGGATTACAAACCACAACAACAAAAACAAAATTTAAAATATCTTTTTTAGTTTTGAATGAAATAGCCGAAAACACCAATCGACACTAAAGATGACGACGTCACGTGGCTAACTCTGTCATGTCATTTGTAGTCTTGGTTGATATTACGAACCGGGATTAAAGGTTTTTCTTTTTCTTTTTAATTTGCTCCTGCTGCTTGCTGCTTGTTTATATATTATGCATATATATATGTAAATGCATATATATGCATAATATATAAGTAATATATATTTATACATATGCAATACATATTTTACATACCTATATATGCACTTAAGTTATATGAACTAGGCGGTGAATATAGTCACAGACATAGTAGCCGCACAAGTTCGTCCCCTGTCTTTTTACATATTAAAGAAGAAATGACAACAAATTTAATATATATATTTTTATTTTAGAATAAATTAATGATTCAATATTATTTTGGAGCATGTAATCACTGAAAATTTCATTCTCACGTCGTATTTTTCTTTCCAAATCCTATGGGTCCTCGTACGGAGCCGTGTCCATGCCCTACGTGCAGTTGCAAGCTGGTGAGTAATTATCTGAGAACCGCATAGTAGCAATAGCAACTAAGATGACATTACCTGTCTAACAATTCAAAAATCTTTGCGAAGGTAGACTGTGGTTTATCCATTAAATCGTAGACATGGATTCACGAATGGGAAAGGTATATAAGGAACAACACCCAGTGTAATTGCAAATTGCGTGAGATGATATGTATGAAACTATATATGTACGAGATGAAAATTGGTACGGAAGATAGTAAAAACTCACGATGTGTTGTACGACAGTAGATTCCAACAGTTGAAATGCTGCTGCAACAACATATGGTAGATGATGTTCTCTGTTTCCTCCGGATAATGTTCTAACATCTGCATGTTAATTTTGCGGGGGTCCATGAATCCTATTTTCATCCATCCTCGCTTGTTGCACTCGTGGATTACCATTCTACAACAGATAAAAAAATTTAGTCAGCTACATACAAGGAGCTAAGGAACAAAATAAATTTAACTAAATGATACTTAGAAAACCTGTGTGGTTACAAGAGAGACGTCTAGGACGTCCTGCTGGTACAGGTCAAATATGTCCTTGAAGCGGATCCACATGAGATCATCTCCTTCAAAGAAATCTGCGTTTCTAATCTACACCATGATCATCTCTCTACCTTTGCTTGTAGCTTTCATGTACCACTCATAGAATCAGTACATCTGTGTAGAGAGATTTTTGAGCTGATTAGGCATGACAAGAGGTCGTCCGAGTGTAAACATATATTTCAACTCAGCCTTGGCGATTTCCTCGCCTCCAAACAATTGCTCCCTAGATAGTCCTGTATCGTTCATAAATTTTCTTAAGTCAGCTTCACCAGGTGGCAGCAAGGGCTCAAGGGATTTTTCAGGTTGCTTCCTGAGCTGCGGGGCATCTTTCGCCTTTTTTTGCCTTCTGATAAGCCTTCCTGATCGTTTTATCGTAGTCCGATGGCAAGGCCGGTTTAGCCCGTGGCATGTAGTGATTCTCCTCAAAGAAGGCCTTAGTTGCCGGGTGTCATATACTCAAATCCTAGGGTCGATAAAATTTTGTCCAAACAAAATAAAGTAAAGGTTTCTCAATATCGTGAACCAAAAATTTTCATTTTTTTCTAACTTAGGTTAAGTAGCTCCAACCTATTTACATGATTTAAAGTTGGAGAGCTAAAATTTTCTTTTTCTAACTAGGTAAGAACAACATAGGCCTTTGCATGGTAGACTAGATTTTAGAACGAATTAAAGACCTTTTATTTTTAGCCTAGGACAACAATGCAAGCTCATGTGGGAGTGTGCGCACTAACATAAAGCCTATTTTGACTTAGGCCATTCGCGTGTATTTGGATTAAAATGCAAATCATGATAGGTCATATAAGCATAGCCTGAGCAATTTAAATTTACAGAGTGAGCCTCCAACTAATAATAGGTATGAGCATGTGGACCTAAAAATATAAATTCAAAGTTCACCTTCTTAGCCAATAGGTACCAAATATTTTTAATAAGTGCATGCGCCTAGGGTGAACGCCTAAACCTAGGAGGGTTAAGTTAATCTTCTAAAATAAACCAAGCAAGAAAAAATGATGGAAAGATTCATGTAGGTGCCAAGTGTTATACTCAACGTAACATAATTTCTATGCAATTTAATAACTAGGTTTAATGCCCCAAACACATTAAACAAGACAGTCCTAATATAGACTAATTATTAACTTTAATCGGTTAAAAGGATAACTTGCATAAAAGGGCATTTAGGTGCACATAAGCATATATAGGAAATAATTTATTTAATTACTAGGTTAATTGACATAAACAAATAAATTTTTCTAGAATATTTCCTCACTATTTAGGGCCTCTAAAAATTTAAATAAGCCTTCAAATACCCTGATTTGATTAATTTCTAAGAACAAATCACAAATTATTTTTGAGTGAAACCAAAAGAAAATAAAACCTAAGGATGATCTATCTTCAGTAAAAACCCCATGAATTTACCATGCTCACAGGGCTGTCAAATAAGCTCCAACATCTAGAGAAAAAGAAAATAATCTAAAAATCGCTCAAGCCAATGTTCACTCAGGTTTCTACCCCAACCTCTCTTCATTGCTTGCCTTTTTCGTTTTGGACCCACATGGCAGCTGCCCAAACTTGCTCCATCCTTGTGCAAAGCGCCACACCGCTCAAGGGAAGCCTAGGAACGCCAGGGAACAGCCAGAGCACGGGAGGACGTGTCGGCGCCATCCCTATTCCACCCAGCTCGCCCTCGCCAGCGCTACATCCACCGTTTGACCCGCCGCTTCGCCACCAAGACCAAAACCTCTCCCTCATTACGTTCTGCGCAGAGGCCAAGGGAGAACACCCTAGAATCGCCCTGAAACAACCCCATTTACTCCTCGGCTGTAGGTGTTCGATCCATACCGCATCCTCTCTGGTGAGTTTTGTTGCAATTCGTCCTTGGGAACGTGATCCCCTCTCCATGCCTGACACCCTCGTACATTTCTTTCGCACTTGCACAGATCGAAGTCCACGGCGTCGCGGTCGCCGTCGGCTCTGGATCTGCCGGCACGGCATCGCCGGTGTTCCCATCATTTGGATGAACGCCAATGCCGGGCCACATCGTCACCATCTTAACCTCGTCCTCCTCGTTGTTTCCCCTCAAGAACCCAAGCCAAAGGCGCAACAAGAAGGGAGATCGGGTGCTTCATCCTCAGCTCCGGCCAGACCGCCGCCGCCGATGGTTTGTCGTCTCCGGTGAGTTGAGAACGAATCCATCGGGCACACACCATCTCTAGGGCGTGATCCATCCTTTGAACACGCTTGCGAGGTCAATCTTTGGGTAGGTCGAGCTGTCCTCGTGCAGTCGGAGAAACGCGCCGCCGCCGGGCTCCCCTTCACGCCGTAACTGTCGTCCATGCCTCGCTGAGCCACGCACGACCTCAGGTGAGTTTCCAGGAGCCTCGTATACGCACTTGCATGCCCTCATTTAGCCCCTACGTGGCCGTAGGCGCAAACGCATCGGCACCCGAGAGCCGCTTGCACTCGCCGTCGGCGCCACACCGGCCACCCCAGCCATCGAGCCGACCACCGGTGGCTTTGCCTTCACCTTCTCCAGCTTTTCTGCTTTAAACACTTTCGCAGTCGGGCCGTCGTTCGCCGTCGGCGATGCCGCGGAGCTCGTTGGTGCCACCTCCTCTGCTCTCCCGTGGGCTCGGGGGGATTACGCTCTAAGAACATTGATTAGCAAGGGTTTAAAACGCATTAGGTTTAGAATATAAAAGTGCCTCACTATGACAAGTGGATCCAAGGACTTAAAATTAAAACCTTAAAATCTGAGGACTCTTAATACATTTTGAATAAACACGTGCTAAGGACCGCGGGGTCTATTTGCCAAGACCCCAAGGGTCTTTTTGCAAATTAGCTAGAAGCTGATAGCCGGACCCCACCCAACAGGCGCCAAAATCCGTTTCCTGTCAACTCAGCCAGCCACTGACACGCGGGCCCCAAGTGCAAGAGAGATAAGAAAAAAATATGTAGCAGAAATGTATTTTCCTCACAAAGAACAAACCATCACTTATAAAATCCATATAAAATTTATTTGAACACATTTTGAATGGACAAATTTATGTAGATTCCTTAAGTAGTGAAATTAATTTTAGAACCATAAAATATGGACCTGATTACTCAGAATTTGTCCCAAAAATTTCAAAAATTCTAAAAGAGACCGGCCATGCATACACCAAGTTCAAACTTCAAACTTGTAAAATTGCTAGAAAATTCAAATCAACTCCAATTTGAGCAAATTCAAGTTCTACAGAACCATCAACTTACCCTCTGTATTTAGAAAAAATAAAAACCCATAGTTAGTACCAAATGCCCCCTAAACTGATAACATTTTATGTAGACTGAACTCTAGGATTTATATAAAATTTATCTTATTTCCTTTTTAAGTGAACCCAAGTTCTGAAGATTCACCAAAACCCATATTTTTAAGTTATAGAATAAAAACATGAGCCTATTTAATTAGGAAATAAACTCTTTTATGCACCCTTCGACTTATAAAATTTATAGTAAATTCAATTTTAATCCTTCTTGAGTAAACTAAATTTCTATAAAACCAACAACCATTGGACTCCGATTAAGAGGAATAAAATATGGCAACCCTTGTACTACAAATATGGAGAGACCTTAAATAGTTAGCTTAGGTGCTAAACACCATTGGTAGATTAAGCCCTATGTATATATATGCCTAGATGTGTATATAAATTGTACCCTAGCTCAAGAAAATCAAATAAAACTTGTTGAACCAGTGGAGCTATAGTTTCAACCCCATTCACTGAGATTTGGAGCACTTAGCTTACATGACCCTATTTAATTTAATGTGCTAAGAAAGTAACATATTTGGAGCACTTAGCTTACATGACCTTATTTAGTTTAATGTGCTAAGAAAGTAACATAGAACGTCCCCTAGCTTACAAAGTATGTGGTAAAATAATGTAAACCCTAGGACCTAGGAAATGAATTAGAGTTAAATTGGTTAAGTAAATTAATTATTTTTATACATCCCCAACAATAAAACATGTTCTGGACCTAACATCCTTAAGCTATGTGCATAAAGAACACTATATATAGGCCTAGAACCTGACGTAAATTTGTAAAACACCTAGGAAATTCATAATAACTCTAAAAATTATGAAAACAAATTTGCATTAGCCCTAGAGAACGCTTCTCCACACCTCTGTGAAGTCAAACTAGTAAAATTCTAAGTTTAAGAAACCCTGTCCAAATAGCACCTAACCCTAAGCCGCCGCTATGACCCGATAGGACTGCTAAAATACATAACTCCTAAATAAAATGGGATAAATTACAAATTCTTTCACCCAAAATCATTAGAGACCAGTACCTACTCAATGTATAAAAATCATGCATTTTAGAGCATTTTGTATTTTTGCATATTTGTTTAGATGATTGCGTAAACGGAGGAGTGGAAGGTGTGCTAACTTTTTCTCCAGACCAAGGGAAGTTCTTGCCCCTCCTTGTTAGTGATATGCTCTAGAGGCAACATGGAGATGTTGGATATCACGGTCAATGTTTATGTATAAATGAATAAAGTGTTATTCAGTTCCATTAAATAGACATCTTGTATTGATCAATAAGTACATGACTTATTTATGAGACTCTTTACGTATGAATCTATTTCTAAACGATCCTTGATCATACGTCATATTATTGGAACAAATATGATTCTAAGATCGGTATGTTTATTGATTGATGATCATGTCTCGTAGATCATGGGTATGGAGATACCAAATCAATAAACATGGACATATGTGTTAGAGAACACATTGTTATTGTTGGATAGACCCACCATGAGACACTATAGGAATTAATGTGTCATTAGTTGGTCTCAGGTAGTGTTGGTACAAAGTCCTTAGACTTGAGATCACCATGGATTCCAACATGTGTAGTAGCCTACTTTGGGACTACCAAACGCTATTCCGTAACTGGGTAGTTATAAAGGTAGTTTTCGGGTATGCTATGAAACATGGAGTGGGATGTGAGTGATCAAGATGGAATTTGCCCCTCCTTTGGAGAGATATCTCTGGGCCCCTCGAGGTAATGGATTATGAAAATGCATGGCCATGCTAACTTGATTGAGGAGTCAATCAACAGACAGATAATCCAATACGGTTCGAGTGAATGGTTAAACTATTGAAGGGATGGCACACATCTTGCCTATAGCTTAACTAGTATCGTGAGGCAAAGGGATTTGTGTACACATTACAGGTTCAGAGCCGATATTATATTCTTGTATGCTATGGTGTCAATATGTGCTGCTCGGCGTCGTTGTTGACAGATCGGCTGAGTTGGACTCGAGCCGACGGTTGGCTAAGTTGGACTATAGCCGAAACCAAGTATACCTGAACCTACAGGGTCACACGCTTAAGGGGATAGAATAGATATTCGAGTTGGACTCGGATATGGCTCGATCAGATAGGGATCCGATTGGATAGAGTCCTATGGGCTTACGACGTATGGGCGGCCAACTCTGTGATATTCGGATAGGATCCGATTCAAACTAGAGTCCTGATCAGCCACTAGTCCCAGTCGGCCAACTCTATATAAAGGGGTGAGGGGTGGAGAGCTGTAGTACGTCAATTGAAGTCAATTGCGCCGAAATCAATTTGATCACACGTGGCTTGAGAAGTCGGCGAGATCAATCTCCATGGAAACCCTCCCCACTTTCGAGCCAAACCCTAGCGTTGCATCGCGTGCTAGCACACGGGTGTTCGGCGTTCTGTTCCCAGACGTGTGGATACCGGTAGATGCGCTGCTAAGTTACGCGCTGTTGATCGGCTACGAATCGGCTGTGGAGGAATCGGCTGCGGTCGAGCGCATCGGAGCGAGACACGAGAACGCAGTCGGACGACTCGAATCGGCTGCGGCATCTGTGAATCGACTGATTGGGGAATCGGCTGTCATCAGCCAGCACAGTTCCAGATCGAATAGTCTTGATTGGCTATTTCCGCTGCACACTCCAATCGGTAATGATCTATCAGCCCTTACTTGCAAGTGTTCCTGGTTTGCGCGGTTAAAAGTTTTGTTTTCGGCTAGCGTAGCCTCCGCGTAACCCTTCACATTGAACCCATGTTTTCGGGCAATGTATTTTATTTGTGAAATCTTGCATGCATATTTTACCGTATCATTGCTTTTGAAATAAGTTTGGTAGATATATCCTAAAAATTTGCATGGAACCTTTTCAAGATACTTCCTTACTGGATACTTCCTTACTGTTTTGAACCCTAGAAAATAAATTAAAGTTGTTATGTGAAAGTTTTCTATGCCTTATAAAAATGATCTGCTTAGCCTTGCTTAGTACTATTCGAAAAATAGCCATGGTTTGTTTTCTAAACCCTTTGGAAAACCTTTTGTGTGTTATGAAATGAATGGGGAGGAACCCCAATTATTTGCGAAACAAAGTCAAAACTTGATTTTTAGACTTGGGCGGCAAGTGATATGCGATTGATGTATTCGTATACCGATAGGGTGAGTTTGTAACACCCTGAAAATCAGAGAATTTAAAATCGAGAATTAAAAATCAAAACTTACAAAAACTTTTTGCTTGATGCTTCTTGATCGTGTTTATTGCTTCTTATTTGCCACTTTGTTGCATAAATTTATATGTGAGCGATTCATCTCGATGTTTGAGAAAATTCAAATGATTTGGATTTCTAAAAAGGAAGAAAAATTTTGAAATTTAGAGTTGAGAATTTTAAAATAAAATAGAAAAAGGGTGTGGATTCATAAAAATATATATTTAGGAAACAAAACATTATTTGGTTGTTGTGTAATAATAATTAGAAAATAAAATAGGCTATAAAATATTTTAAAGGGTTTATATGAAATCTAGAAATTAATTGGAATTAAAATTATGATTTGAATTTGGGAAAAAGGATTAAATTAAATATGTGAAATATATTTTTAAAAAAATAAAAGTGGGTGAAAAGTTTGGAAATATGTTTTTAAACTAATGTTCGAATATTAGATTTTTATTTTGAATTTTTAGAGTGAAATAAAATAGAAATTGGGAATTAGAATTTAAAATCGGAAAAATCGGAAAGTGCACTATTCATGCGTCACTAGGTGCTCGACGCCGTACCCGGCCTCGCGCCTGTCGCGCGTCGCCCGCCGTACCGCGCCTGCGCATGCTCGCCACGCGCCACGCGCCGCGCCGCGCCAGCCCCACCGCCTCGCGCCGCGCCGTGGACCCCGGTTTTGAGTCGGGAATCTTTCGTGTTCATAGTACCATTTCCTGGATCAAGTAGTTGGTACCCACGGATGCGCTTCGGATAATCAAGTGCGCATGCACGAATAGTCTTACAATACCATTATTACATAAATAGGCTCAAAGGCATTGTTCATCCCACAGACCTTATGGTCCGAATACAATATAAAAACAGAGTTTAGATAAGGCAATGGAAAGAGGCGCGGCTTGTCCATTGCCACGTGCAACGACCGGAGCTAAAGTCTAATATGCGCCGTCGCCCCCTCGTCCTCCGGTGGTAAGCATATGGATCCTCTCGGCTCTTCAACTCCATCACGGAGGTTTGTGCGTATAGCAAGGGTGAGTACCAACCGTACTCGGCAAGTCAACACATGAATTGATGCATATGACGGGGTTATTCAAAGAGCATGGCTAGGGTTATCTTTGCGTAAAGCCGTTTCGCAATTCTTTTCACAAGCCTACCATCTAGCCAACACAAGTTTTAATTTCATAGTTCATTAACCCTATGATTGCTCGTCTACCATCCATCGTGATTCCAAGGATGGCTTCCCGCCTCAGTACGTCATGATTTTCGGGAGTCCACCCCTTCTCGCATTCTCGAGAAGTTGATCCACCAAATAACAAAATCATCATGCAAACCCATCCCAAGATTTTTAAGTTCAAAGTCTAGCCAAGCGAAAGTCTTGTCACGATGCTCAATATCCGCGAGCACGGCTATTCGAATAGATTGATTCATTCACACCGCAAGTGGATGTACACTTTACCCGTACTCCGTGACCGCCCATCAAATGAGCCTACGCCTCAACACATGAGACGGTCACGGCAAAGCCTTTCGATAACCTCACTTTGGCGTATCCGCTCCATGAACTTAGCCCTCATGCACTCTAGCCGTCCTTTTCTAGCGGTGAGAGGAGTTCGCGCACCGGGTAAGGGAAGTCTTTTCGATCTTTAAGTTTAATTAACATCGGTTCAATCCCACCATTCATAACAAAGGCCGCAGCCTCATCCTCATCCCATAACCACATCACGAGAACCATCTATGCAAGGATACCGCCTCCGCTCGGCTATCTAGTCGGCTAGGTCTATACCCATTCGAGAAGTACGGTTGTATCGGCTCGTTTCCGCTATCTCATGGCTCGGTCCTTAATTGACCAGGGTCGGCACTTGCCTTTTCCGGAATCCACCCAAATCATCCACGCCCAGTCTAAAACATTTGTTTAGTACTTCAAATTTTCATCAAATGTAATTCATCATGGTCATGTGGCGCTCATGTCTCCACATGCCGAATCTCAACTACCTCCCCTAAGGTAGTTGCCCAAGCACAAAGCTTTTTCATAAAGTCATGAGTATGCATAAATCTAAGTATAGCATGGCTAGCGCGTTTCAGTTATGCTTCGGTTAGTTGTATCACATCGTGAGTTACAAGGAGTAATTCTAAGGGTGCTCAATAGCAAGGAATGGCACAACAAGTATAGGTATCGTGGTAAAGCATGCACGTTTAGAGTGTAAAATAACATCATTTCGCAATTGGGATCAATATGTTCAACAGTGTGAAGACTTGCCTTGCTCGTACGCTTCTTGAGTGGGGTCTCTCGGGGGTTAACGTTCGCCTCCTCGGTCGCTAATCATACGAGCGAAAAGGAAAAGAAAAATAGATTCCAATTAAAATCCGATAAGGACGAACGCAAAAGCATGAAAAATCATAAAGAACTCTCCCAAACCAACTTCCCTACGACCCTAATCGAATTACGGAGGATTTTATGAAGCAAATCAAATATCGAACGTATATGTCGCAAAAAGGGGTGGATTGGAATTTATATGAGATAGTTTAAAATTCTTGGAAAAGATTCTAGATTTGTGAATATAAACTAAGTGAATAAATGGGCCTCACAAAGATACACAAATATTTTGGAAATTTATTAGATTAAAAGTTCAAAGTCTAAGCAAATATAACTTCATAATTATTTGCAAAGAAATTTAAAAGTAAATAAATAAATCCCTTTAAAAGGTGCAAAATCTTTGTAAATAAAGTTTTAGAATAGTTTAGAAGAGTATAAATATTTTCCTAGGATTTTAATAAGCTTATTCTTATTTTTAATCTCCTTAGAAAAATAAAAAAAATTTCAAAAATTTTGCCTAAGCCGGGGATCGAACTGCGCCCTTCCTTTCACTCGGCTCGGCTCAAACCACCGAGCCAGCGAGCCGTTCTCGCTCTCTCTTCCCTTTCTTTCCTTTTCTTTCTTCTTCATTCCCCGGCGAGGCCGACGGCGCGGCATGGCCGAACGACGGCGAGGGGATCGGAGCTCGGCATCTAGCTAACCCTACACCATCTACATGACGCGGGAGTCCGTTTTGAGGCGCGGTTGGGCTAGGAGGCGGCGGATTGGTCTGCGACGACGGGCGGCGGCCCAAACAGAGGGCTCGCGGCGAAGGCGCACGGTGCGGCGGCACTCCGGTGACAATGCGGCCGAACCAAGGGGTCCTAGAGGATCTACGGAACACGGGGTGCTAGCTAGGGGGTCGGCTTGGCCGGAAAGGGGCGGTGGTGGCATGGCGACGTGCGCACGGCGGCGGCCAAAACAGAGGGTTCGGCGGCGCTCGTCGTCGGCGATTTCCGGCGGCTAATTGGCTCGGGAGACTTAGGGGAAATATAGCTTGGAGCACGTAGATCGTGGACGTACCTTCAATCCCAGGAAATCAACCGAGGGCGACGAATTTTGAGGTTTGCACCGGCGGCCGAGTTAGGGTTCTTCCGACCCGTGCTCCGATCTCTTGCGAAATTCTAGTGCTACGATGAACGGATTTTGGGGAAAATTGGTGAGGAGCTAGATGAGACAGTGTGGCACAATTTTTGTGTTGTGAGTTTCGGCCGAGGAGTGCTATATATAGTTGACCACGCGAGCTCGAACTCGGCGGCCATGGTAGCGAGCTAGGGTGACGCGCGAGTAGGGGAGGTGAGGCCGACGCACGGTGGGCATGGTTACAGCACAAGCGGGATGTCACGGTGGTACGGCGCGGCGTGGGACGCGCGGCCACGGGCGACGGCATTGACTCGGGCGCGCGCCGTGGTACGGCGAGGCGACGGTGAGCACATGCGCGCGCGTACGGCGAACCCGGCGACGTCGGCGGCGTGGCGACGGCATGGCGCGGGTGCGTGGCGATGCGGTGCACAGCGCGGCGGTTGTGCGAGGACGTGGTGACGCAGCGACGACGGCGCGGCGACGCGTGGTGAGCGTGCGCGCGGCGCGGGACGTCGTCGAACACTGCATACGCATGAACAGTGTACTTTCTCTATTTTCCCGAATTTTAAAATCCTATTTTCTTTTTCCATTTCCTTCCACTCTAAAAATTCAAAATAAATTTCAATATTTCTAAAATAATTTTGAAATTATATTTCCAAACTTTTTCCCCCACTTTTTATTTTTCAAAATATATTTTTCCTATTTTTATTTCTTTCTTTTAAAAATCAATAATTTGGAATCTTCAAATATATTTTTTTATATTTTTTTAAATTCATATCTCTTTGTCAAAAATATTTTCATCTCAAATCTAAATGTTTATTACCTTTCTTCCACCGTTAGGGTTTAAACCAAAATATATTCTCTTTCAAGAATCTTTTGCAAATCTCCAAAAAGTTTTTGCGAGTTCCGATTTTCACGTTCCGAATTCTACTCCTTCGATTTTCGGATGTTACAAACCTACCCCCTAACAATAAATCTCGTCCCCGAGATTTTCTTACCGATGGCTGAATAGGTGTGGGTATTCCGTCCTCGGGAATTCTTCGCTCTCCCGTGTGGCTTCTTCTTCGGTGTGATTACTCCATTGTACTTTGTACATGCGCCATGACTTGGTTCGTGTCTTCTTTTCGCTTCGTCTAGTATCTTGATTGGATGTTCGGATAGGTAAGATCGCGTGGACTTGGATGGTTTCTAACGGGGTTTGTTCTTCGGTACCCGCAGACATTTCTTCACTGCGATACGTGGAATACGGGTGGACATCCGAGAGATTCTCGGGCGTTCAATTGGTAGGCCACTTCTCCCCTCCTAGCGCTTATCAGGAATGGGCCCACGTATCGTGGTGCGAGTTTTCCTTTGACTTTGAATCTCTGTGTTCCCCGTAGGGGTGAGACCTTTAGATATACGTAGTCACCCTCTTTGAATTCCAATTCCCTTCGTCGAGTGTCCGCGTAGCTCTTCGTCGTGATTGAGCGGCTTGTAGTCGGTCCCGAATCGCGAACCTTTTCCTCGGCCTCCGATTATGTCGGGCCCGAATACGGTTCGTTCACCGGTTTCTGACCACATTAATGGGGTTCGACATCGGCGACCAAATAGAGCTTCGTTTGGCGACATCTTCAAACTGGCTTGATAGCTATTGTTGTAAGAGAACTCAGCGTACGGCAAGCATTTTTCCCAATCCTTGGTGAAATCCAATGCACGTGCTCTCGGCATATCCTCCAAGATTGTTCGTCCTTTCGCCGCCCATCGGCGTGGATGATAGGCGGTGCGAAAGCGAGATGACTTCCGAGTGCCTCGTGGACTTTGCTCCAAAAATGGGATGTGAATTGGGTACCACGATCCGATATGATCCTCTTTGGTACACCGTGAAGACATACGATCCTACTCATATATAGTTCGCTAGCTTGGCACTTTGTTGTAGTTAGTTTTCACGGGATAAATCGCGTCTTGGTGAGCCGATCCACTATTACCCGGATGGAATCGTAGCCGGTCGTAGTTTTGGGTAGTCCCACTATGAAATCCATGCCTATCTCGTCCCATTTCCATTCGGGAATCTTGAGTGGCTGCAGCAAGCGGGGCGTTGATGCTCGGCTTTCACCCTTTGGCACACATCGCACATGGCTACATATTCGGCTACATCCCTCTTCATATTAGGCCACCAATATTCTCCTTTCAAGTCTTGGTACATTTTCGTGCTTCCGGGGTGTAACGAATAGGCCGATTCGTGGGCTTCCTTTAAGATCAATCCCCTCAAACCGCCTTGTTCAGGCACACGGATCCTTTTCTTGTACCACAGATTCCCTTGTCATCCACCGAAAACTCCCGAGCGCGTCCGGCCATGCGTTCCTTGATTTCCGGGTTTCCTTATTCCCTGTTTGGGCTTCCTTGATTTGAGTTCTCGTAGGGGTTGGATCTCCAATGAGTTCACTTCTCCGTGAGGAATCGGGTGCGGATTGAGTCCGGCCATTTCTTCTTGAAGTTCGCGGCCATACCTCCCAATCCCATGTGGTTGCATTGGGCTTTGCGACTCGGCGCATCGGCCACTACATTTGCTTTGCCGGGATGATAATGGATTCCTAGACTGTAATCCTTGATCAACTCCAGCCATCGCCTCTGTCGTAGATTGAGATCAGGCTGAGTAAAGAAATATTTTAGGCTCTTGTGATCGGTATACACATCACGGTGGTTTCCGATCGATAGTGTCTCCGGATCTTCAATGCGTGTACAACCGCGGCTAATTCCAGTCGTGTGTGGGATAATTCTCCTCGTGAGGTCGTAATCGTCGCGAGGCATAAGCCACGACCTTTCCATCCTGCATTAATACTCCTCCCAACCCTTGCCGGGATGCATCACAGTACATCACGAAGTCCTTCCGGTTGTCGGGTAAGGTCAAGATTGGAGCAGTGGTTAACTTTTCTTTTAATTGGTCGAAGGCTTTTTGGCACTTCTCATTCCATTCAAACTTCTTTTCCTTCTTCAGAAGTTGAGTCATAGGTCGGGCTATCGTGGAAAACCCTTCGATAAACCGTCGGTAATAACCGGCCAAGCCCAAGAAACTCCGAACTTCATTCGACTTGGGTGCCTTCCATCCCGTAACGGCTTCGACCTTGGCGGGGTCTCGCTACTCCTCCTGAAACCACGTGACCAAGAAAAGCGACTTCCTTGAGCCAGAACTCACATTTGCTGAACTTTGCATACAGCTGGTGCTCTCGTAGCTTTTCCAGTACTAGTCGTAGATGCTCCGCGTGTTCCTCATCGTTTTTGGAGTAGATAAGTATATCGTCGATGAACACCACCACGAATTTGTCCAGGTATTCCATGAATACCTTGTTCATCGGTTCATAAAGTAGGCGGGGCATTGGTCAATCCAAAGGACATCATGTGAACTCGTATAAGCCGTAACGTGTAGAGAACGCCGTCTTAGGAATATCTCCGGCTCTAATCCTCAACGATGATATCCCGACCGTAGATCAATCTTTGAGAACACTGTGCACCCTTAAGTTGATCGAATAGGTCATCGATCCGGGCAGCGGGTACTTGTTCTTGATGGTTACCTCATTCAGCGATCGGTAATCCACACACATTCTCATACTCCCATCCTTCTTTTTGACGAAGAGTACGGGGCTCCCAGGGGAGAAGAGCTGGGGCGTACAAATCCCTTCTCTTGTAGTTCCCTTATCTCGCTTCTTGAGTTCCTCTAACTCGTTGGCCGGCATTCGATAAGGTCTCTTGGATATGGGGCGTACGGGCATTAAGTCGATGATAAACTCTACATCGCGATCCGGTGGCATTCGGGTAATTCCTCGGGAAATACATCCGGGTATTCTTGTACTACGGGCATTCCTCCTAAGGGTAGCATGGTGAACACTCCCGCAGCTTGCTCACATAGCTTTGGGTTTTGATCCATAGTTATGCTCATCGGTGATCCCCACGGGGTGGATACCGTGACTTCCCTTCATGCAGTCTATAATCCCATTATTCTTGGTCAACCAATCCATTCCGAGTATGACATCTATGGTCTGGGGTGATAGCACCATAAGGTTTGAGAGAAACACCACGTCCCTAATCCGTATGGGCACATTAATGCAGGCATGGGGTACGGTTATGTCTCCCGGTGAGTGTACCAACATAGGCCTCTTAAGTGCTACTTGGTGTAGGTGGTGTTGTTTGCTTACTTGGGAAGATATGAATGAATGCGAGGCTCCGAATCGAATAAAACTTTAACGGTGTAGAGTTGATAGAGAACATACCCATCAATACGCTCCGGTCCTCCCGAGCTTCTTCTCGCCCGCACATGATTCACTTGGCCACGTCGAAACCCGGTGGCGGCCTCGTTGGGTAGCGGGGTCCTGAACAGACCTCGTCCTGCCGCAGGGGTGGGGGTTCCTCGGACGGGTGTTGCATTGGCGCCAGTGCATACCGGGGCGTTGCGTGGTTTTGGACAGCTATTGGAGTAGTGCCCGAATTCTCCGTAATTAAAACACTCACATTCCTTCTTCTGGAGCAGCCGGGGTTGGTGTGGGCGTACGTAACGAGGTGTAGCCGACGGTTGATATGGTCGGAAGCGGGAGAACGTCCGGTTGCCGGAACATTTGGCTTCCATCCGGACGGAGTGGCTCCCTTGGGGCGTTGTGGCGTTCCCGAAATGGGCGAGCCATAGCGAGCCTCCTCTTGCGGTTATTATCCACCACTTTTTGGTCATGCTCAAGTCGGACGACCTTGTTGATGAGGCTTTGGAAACTAGTGTGATCCTGCCCGATCATTGGTCCCCGGTTCGTCATTTAGTCCTTCAATGAATTTGTCTATCTTTTCCTCCTCGTCTGCCAGGTCACTGGTGGCGTAACGGGCAAGCTGGGTGAACTTGTTCAGGTATTCTTGTACTGATGTGTTCCCTTGACGCAGCCTGCGGAACTCGTTCTTCTTCATCCTCATTCACTGGTGCACGAAATTTTCACGGAATGCAGCCGTGAATTCCTCCCATGTTGGCTCGCCGGCGTTTTCGGCTCGTGTCTCCTTGTAGGTGTCCCACCGTCACTCGCGGGTCCCTCCACGGTTAGTAGCGAAGACAACTCTATCAGCTTCTCGGACTCTGACGAGGGTTAACTTCTTCTCTATCACTCTTAACCAATCTTCAGCGTCCATAGGTTCTTCGGCCGTGGAAAAGGTGGGCGGCTTAGCTCTCATGAATTCCCCCAGATTTGATCCTCCTCGACCTCCTTGACTGTTAGCAATCGCTTGGAGTAGCCGGGTCTGCAATGCCATGACCTCCGCCGGGTGGAGGGGTTGGGTTCCGGCGGGTTTTCGTTGGTTGCCGCGGCTCTGCGACGATATGCCATCTGAAGAAGGGAGATAAATTAAGAGAGCGGACTAGTTTAAGTTATAGTTCACCGGAAATTTTTCTTCAAGCTCTATCGAATGATCTTCAATCCACAGACAAGGTGAAATAATAATAAGCATACGAATTAAGACATCGCAAGGCGATGCTTAGGTTCACATATTACATAAGGGGTACATGGACTGTACACACGCAGTCCTTCATGCCGGGATAGCAATTATATCGTCCAGCTAGATCAACTAATTAAGGGTAAACAGAAGTGCCGCCGAGCCGGGAAGGTCCTTCCGCCTAGTCCTCCATCCATCCGCAAGAGCCAGGCGCCGGAAGTGGGTGGTCTGCCGCTGAAACAAACCGAAGTCCCCACGGCTCGGAGGTGGTGGCCTCGGGGTCACGCCGAATCTTCCGACTCGGTGGCCGCGTACTCTTGCGAGATCGCGGCGGGTGAGGGGCCTCTGTGTGAGTCAAGCGACGAGGGGGAACTTCCTCCTCCATTGAGTCGGTGTCGCTAGACTCCCATTTGATCTCCATGGGCTCGCCTCGGACTCCGTATCGGTGTAGATCCGGATGGGGTTACCCTCTCCGATCCCGGCTCGGATGGTACCGGTATGGAGCTCGGGGTGGGTCCCATGGATGTAGCAAAAGTGGGGTCGACCGGTATGGTGCGGCTCGTGCTCAACATGAAAGCTTGCTCCATCATAGCTTGGAAAGTATCAAAGCTTGCTGGAGTCATATGGTAATAGTTGTCGGGCACGGGGCGGGATGTGATGGTACGCTCGGTGGAAGTACTTGCACGTAGACGGGACGAGTGCGCAATGTTCCTCTAGCCGGTTGATCTCGCTGTTTGCTCTTCCCGAGCTGCTCTTCCAGCTCCACCGAGCCTCCCCTCGGGCCATGTAGCGGTCCGAGAGTTGCTCGTATCGAGCACCATTGGCTGCACTGAGTGCAGCATGCTTATCGGTCTCCGCAGCCTTGGTGGCTGTTGATCGATCATTGAGGCGTGATCGCTGATCGTTGATCTCGAGAAGGGCCTCCTCGTACGCTCGTCTCGTCTGTCTCGCCCAACGCGATAGACGCGTGACCATCGGGTTGTAACAGCAGGGGGTAGCCTCCACGGTGCAGTCGGATTGCCTTCTTCGCGGTAAGGATGATGCACGAACTCTGTCATTGTGAGTTCGGCACGGTGTTCCGCATTAAGGCGAAGGAAGGCCTCGCGAGCCGCATCTGAATAGCCGCTTCGCTAGGTCCCGGTGGTAGCGAGTGTGGAAGCGTAGGATGTCTCACTCCCCATGCGGGCTTCTATGGATACGGCTGCCTCCCAGGCTGGATACTCCTCGGAGCCATGCCTTTTGATGTGATAAGTGGGTGGCTCTGGGTATCTCAAGCACCATAGTAGGGACTGGAGTTGGACCACGAACCCCTCGTCCCGCGAACGGTGACTTCCCAAGTTCCGTCGTGGTTTGACATCTTTTTTCAGGCAACTTAGGGTTAGTGGGAGGGAGCTATCATAATCATTTGGTAAAAAGAAATACGGATGTAGAAAAGATATATTTGCATTTTCGGAAATAATAGTTTAAAACTGATCCTACCGTAGGGATATTTCCTTTAGCCAACCGGTTAGGGGTAGGGCGCCATTTGGTCTTAGCCTACGGTCGCATGGCTCTGATACCAGCTCTGTGGACCCCCGGTTTTGAGTCGGGAATCTTTCGTGTTCATAGTACCATTTCCCTGGATCAAGTAGTTGGTACCCACGGATGCAGTTCTGGATAATCAAGTGCGCATGCACGAATAGTCTTACAATACCATTATTACATAAATAGGCCCAAAGGCATTGTTCATCCCACAGGACCTTATGGTCCGAATACAATATAAAAACGAGTTTAGATAAGGCGGCGGAAAGAGGCGGCGGCTTGTCCATTGCCACGAGCAACGCCGGAGCTAAAGTCTAATATGCGCCGTCGTTCCCTCGTCCTCCCGGTGGTAAGCATATGGATCCTCGGCTCTTCAACTCCATCACGGAGGTTTGTGCGTATAGCAAGGGTGAGTACCAACCGTACTCGCAAGTCAACACGAATTGATGCATATGACAGGGGTTATTCAAAGAGCATGGCTAGGGTTATCTTTGCGTAAAGCCGCTTTCGCAATTCTTTTCACAAGCCTACCATCTAGCCAACACAAGTTTTAATTTCATAGTTCATTAACCCGGTGACGGTTCCGTCTACCATCCATCGTGATTCCAAGGATGGCTTCCGCCTCGGTACGTCATGATTTTCCGGGAGTCCACCCCTTCTCGCATTCTCGAGAAGTTGATCCACCAATAACAAAATCATCATGCAAACCCATCCCAGTATTTTTAAGTTCAAAGTCTAGCCAAGCGAAAGTCTTGTCACGATGCTCAATATCCGCGAGCACGGCTATTCGAATAGATTGATTCATTCACACTGCGGTGGATGTACACTTTACCGTACTCCGCGACCGCCCATCAAATGAGCCTACGCCTCAACACATGAGACGGTCACGGCAAAGCCTTTCGATAACCTCACTTTGGCGTACCCGCTCCATGAACTTAGCCCTCATGCACTCTAGCCGTCCTTTTCTAGCGGTGAGAGGAGTTCGCGCACCGGGGTAAGGGAAGTCTTTTCGATCTTTAAGTTTAATTAACATCGGTTCAATCCCACCATTCATAACAAAGGCCGCAGCCTCATCCTCATCCCATAACCACATCACGAGAGAACCATCTATGCAAGGATACTGCCTCCGCTCGGCTATCTAGTCGGCTAGGTCTATACCCATTCGAGAAGTACGGTTGTGCGGCTCGTTTCCGGCTATCTCATGGCTCGGTCCTTAATTGACCGGGTCGGCACTTGCCTTTTCCGGAATCCACCCAAATCATCCAGCCGCCCAGTCTAAAACATTTGTTTAGTACTTCAAATTTTCATCAAATGTAATTCATCATGGTCATGTGGCGCTCATGTCTCCACATGCCGAATCTCAACTACCTCCCTAAGGTAGTTGCCCAAGCACAAAGCTTTTTCATAAAGTCATGAGTATGCATAAATCTAAGTATAGCATGGCTAAGCGGTTACCGAAGTTATGCTTCGGTTAGTTGTATCACATCGTGAGTTACAAGGAGTAATTCTAAGGGTGCTCAATAGCAAGGAATGGCACAACAAGTATAGGTATCGGGGTAAAGCATGCACGTTTAGAGTGTAAAATAACATCATTTCGCAATTGGGATCAATATGTTCAAGGGTGTGAAGACTTGCCTTGCTCGTACGCTTCTTGAGTGGGGTCTCTGCGGGGTTAACGTTCGCCTCCTCGGTCGCTAATCATACGAGCGAAAAGGAAAAGAAAAATAGATTCCAATTAAAATCCGATAAGGACGAACGCAAAAGCATGAAAAATCATAAAGAACTCTCCCAAACCAACTTCCCTACGACCCTAATCGAATTACGGAGGATTTTATGAAGCAAATCAAATATCGAACGTATATGTCGCAAAAAGGGGTGGATTGGAATTTATATGAGATAGTTTAAAATTCTTGGAAAAGATTCTAGATTTGTGAATATAAACTAAGTGAATAAATGGGCCTCACAAAGATACACAAATATTTTGGAAATTTATTAGATTAAAAGTTCAAAGTCTAAGCAAATATAACTTCATAATTATTTGCAAAGAAATTTAAAAGTAAATAAATAAATCCCTTTAAAAGGTGCAAAATCTTTGTAAATAAAGTTTTAGAATAGTTTAGAGTATAAATATTTTCCTAGGATTTTAATAAGCTTATTCTTATTTTTAATCTCCTTAGAAAAATAAAAAAATTTCAAAAAATTTTGCCTAAGCCGGGATCGATCCGCGCCCTTCCTTTCACTCGGCTCGGCTCAAACCACCGAGCCAGCGAGCCGTTCTCGCTCTCTCTTCCCTTTCTTTCCTTTTCTTTCTTCTTCATTCCCGGCGAGGCCGAGGCGCGGCATGGCCGAACGACGGCGAGGGGGATCGGAGCTCGGCATCTAGCTAACCCTACACCATCTACATGACGCGGGGAGTCCGTTTTGAGGCGCGGTTGGGCTAGGGAGGCGGCGGATTGGTGCAGCGACGACGGGCGGCGGCCCAAACGGAGGGGCTCGGCGGCGAAGGCGCACGGTGCGGCGGCACTCCGGTGACAATGCGGCCGAACCAAGGGGTCCTAGAGGATCTACGGAACACAGGGGTGCTAGCTAGGGGGTCGGCTTGGCCGGAAAGGGGCGGTGGTGGCATGGCGACGTGCGCACGGCGGCGGCCAAAACAGAGGGTTCGGCGGCGCTCGTCGTCGGCGATTTCCGGCGGCTAATTGGCTCGGGAGACTTAGGGAAATATAGCTTGGAGCACGTAGATCGTGGACGTACCTTCAATCCCGAGGAAATCAACCGAGGGCGACGAATTTTGAGGTTTGCACCGGGCGGCCGAGTTAGGGTTCTTCCGACCCGTGCTCCGATCTCTTGCGAAATTCTAGTGCTACGATGAACGGATTTTGGGGAAAATTGGTGAGGAGCTAGATGAGACAGTGTGGCACAATTTTTGTGTTGTGAGTTTCGGCCGAGGAGTGCTATATATAGTTGACCACGCGAGCTCGAACTCGGCGGCCATGGTAGCAGAGCTAGGGTGACGCGCGAGTAGGGGAGGGGTGAGGCCGACGCACGGTGGGCATGGTTACAGCACAAGCGGGATGTCACGGTGGTACGGCGCGGCGTGGACTGACGCGGCCACAGGCGACGGCATTGACTCGGGCGCGCGCCGTGGTACGGCGAGGCGACGGTGAGCACATGCGCGGCGTACGGCGAACCCGGCGACGCGGCGGCGTGCGACGGCAAGCATGGCGCGGGTGCGTGGCTGATGCGGTGCACAGGCGCGGCGGTTGTGCGAGGACGTGGTGACGCAGGCGACGGTACGGCGCGGCGACGCGTGGTGAGCGTGCGCGCGGGCGCGGGGACGTCGTCGAACACTGCATACGCATGAACAAGTGTACTTTCTCTATTTTCCCAAATTTTAAAATCCTATTTTCTTTTTCCATTTCCTTCCACTCTAAAAATTCAAAATAAATTTCAATATTTCTAAAATAATTTTGAAATTATATTTCCAAACTTTTTCCCCCACTTTTTATTTTTCAAAATATATTTTTCCTATTTTTATTTCTTTCTTTTAAAAATCAATAATTTGGAATCTTCAAATATATTTTTTATATTTTTTTAAATTCATATCTCTTTGTCAAAAATATTTTCATCTCAAATCTAAATGTTTATTACCTTTCTTCCACCAGTTAGGGTTTAAACCAAAATATAATCTCTTTCAAGAATCTTTTGCAAATCTCCAAAAGTTTTTGCGAGTTCCGATTTTCACGTTCGAATTCTACTCCTTCGATTTTCGGGATGTTACACGCGCGCTCATGTCGCCGCGCCGGACCCCCCCACGCTCGCCCGCCGCGCGCGCCGCCGTACGACCCCGCCCGCGCTCGCCGCCGCGCGTCGCCACCGCACTCGACCCGCTGCGCTCGCGCCACGCGCCGACGCCGCGCCCGGCCCCGTGCCCACATGCGCCACGCGCCGACGCCGCGCCCGGCCCCGTGCCCACATGCGCCACGCGCCAACGCCCCACGCCCGGCCCGCGCCGCACGCGCTTCGCCGCGCCGCCCCGCCAACCCGTGCGCCGCGTGTCGCTCGCTGTACCACCGCGCCGGCCTCCCCCTCTCCCCCGTTCCCTCCCCGCCGCGCCTATAAATAGGCCGAAGCCCCATCTCCTTTCCCCCACCTCGCCCCCACAAATTTCCCCTCTCTTGCCGCCCTTTCCCCACCCCCGAGCGTCGAGCGCCGCCATCGCCGAAGCGCCACAAGCCGGGAGTGCCGCCTGCCGCCAAGAGCCGTCGCCGCCATGCACCGGTGTGCCGCCTCCTCCCCTTGCCGTCGCCGTCGACCGCCGGTGAGTCCCCGAGCCGCCGCCCCTTTGCGCTTGCACCGGCCGCAATAGAGAAGAGAGAGAGCACGCTGGTCGAACAGGTAGAGGAGAAGAAATAGGAAAGAGAAAAAAAAGGAAAAAGAAAGAAGAGAAGAAAAAAGAAAAGAAAAAGGAAAAAGAAAAAAGGGGAAAAATATGGAAAAATTTTGGAAAATCAGGAAAAGTATTTAGAAAATATTTGAGAATATTTGGGCAAAAATATATTATTTTCTCGGTACAAATTCGGAAATAGGAATCGGATTTTTCGAAGATTTCATTTCGCATCGTTTTTAATTTGGAGTTTGTCTATTTCTTTTTCGCCATTAAAAATATGCTTCTTTTGGTGCTCGGACCTCCAAAACCTCGAGTACAAATTCCTTTGGTTTGCACTTTTCAAAATTTATTCCTTATTTAAATTCAATCGACGCTTTGTGAAAACCCTAAAATCTCGAACTCGTTTTTAACTCTGGATTTTATTCCAAAAACTCTCGTCCGAACTCGAGTAGAATTCTAGGCTAGACGTTTGGAGTCGTTTTTATGGTTCTTTTCGATCTCTCGGTATTTTATTGAATTCGATCGAATTCAATTGATTTTTCGCATGTACGGATAGCAACCGAGGGAGCAGGCACTAACTACGTTGAAGACCCCGGCCAACAAGTGTGCGAGCAAGGCAAGTCAACACTCCCCTTTGAACATATTGATCCTATTTTGCGAAATGATGTTGATTTAAACTTCAAAACATGCATGCTATACACAAATGAATACCTATTCTTGATGTACCATGCCTTGATATTGATTACCCTTAGAAATACTCCTTGTAACCCTCGATGTGATACAACCGGAGGATATCTTCGGTAAAATGCTTAGCCATGCTTATACTAGAATCTTGCATATTCATATTTTTCCAAAATGTTATATGCTTGGGCAACTACCTTAGGGAAGGAAGTTGGAATACGGCATGTGGAGACATGAGCGCCACATTGCTTAAAACATGATGAAATGAGTTTTTATGAGAACCAAAAAGGAAAAACCAACGGTTTTAGACTGGGGCGGACGGATGGATTTGGGTGGATTCCGGGAAAGGCAAGTACCGTCCCTGGTCAATTAAGGACCGGGCCATGAGACTACAACTTAGAACGAGCTAGTACAACCGTACTTCTCGAATGGATATAGACCTAGCGGAGTAGATAGCCGAGCGGAGGCAGTATCCCTGCATAGTGGTTCAGGTGTAGGTGTTGAGTTAAGGTCCTACCAATGGTAGCGTGCCCGTGATTGTGATGAGACAAAGGCCTTGATGTGAATAATAAACTGAATTTAACGATGACTTAAAGATTAAGTGAATTTTCTCTCTTACCCTGGGAACGCCAGAACTCCTCTCACTGCTAGGAAATGACGGCTAGAGTGAATGAGGACTTAAGTTCATGGAGCGGGTACTGTCAAAGTGAGGTTATCGAAAGGCTTTGCCGTGACCGTCCCATAGAGAGGGATGAAAGCTCATTCAATGAGTAGTCGTGGAGTACGGGTAAAGTGTACATCCACTACAGTGTGAGTAAATCAATCTATTCGAATAGCCGCGCTCACGGTTAATGAGCGACGTGATAAGTTTCTCCCGTGGCTAGACTCATAAATTTTAAAATGATGGGTGGGATTGCATAATGATTTTATGTGCTGGGAAACCAACTTCTCTATGGACGATCCGGAGACGGGAAACCATACTTGGTATCACGATGGATGGCAAACAGAACCGTCACCGATTTAATATACTCTGAAACTAAAACTTGACTGGCTAGATGATAGGTTTGTGAAATGATTTGCGAAAATTGGCTTTGTGCAAATAAACCGCAGCCACCCTTTGAATGACCCTATCATGTGCATCATTCCGTGTTGGCTTGCTGAGTATGTTGGGTACTCATCCTTTCTATACGCACAAACCTCCAGATGAAGGAGACGAGGAAGACCCCTATGCTTACTACCAGGAGGAATGAAGACAATGGACCACAATAGGTCTTAGTCCCCGGTCATTGCCTGTGGCAATCGACATGCCGTTGCCTTCCGTCTGCTAATCTTATCTAAACTCTGTTTTAGTTGTATCTGGACCAGTAGGTCCTATATGTATTGGATAATGCCTTCGAGCCTATTATTGTAGTAAGTTCGATGTAAGACTATTCGTGCACTTTGCACCTTGTAATTCAGTACTGTATTCGTGGGTACCAAACTACTCCATCCAGGGAAATGGTACTATGAACACGAATGATTTCCGTCCTCAAAGACGGGGGTCTACAGAGTGTTTGCCTGAGTCGATTAAGGACAGAACTACATGTCATTCATTGTATATACCATACATCCACATGTGCCAGTATGGGATAGCCTTAGCCCAGTAATCTATTTAGCACCTAGCCTTGCATTATGGTAGGCCGAAGTGTATGGGTTCGGATAACCCAGAGGAACTTCCTATTTACCCCGTCGTGGTAGTTTATGCGACTAAGTCTGTCCAATACAACGATATCGTGCCACGTGGGTGGGTTCCTATCATGTCAGCCACCACGACGTTAAGTTAAGGTGGGCCCATGCCACTTGACAGTTCTAGGTTATATTTCTAGTATGGCCAGGATGGGAGAACACGTATCGTGCCGGTGCAAGGCTAGAGACTAAGTAGTGTAAAGGCTTCGTTGTGAACTGTAGTCTATACACAACATGCAGAGTATGGTGGTACCGACGGGAGGAAGGCAACCCAGTCTGCACCGTGGAGGCCACCCCTTGCTGCTATAACCCCATGGTTACCGTTTGTCCCGCTGGGCAGAAACAGCTGATGATTGCTATGAAGAGGCATTACTCGAGATAGATGAGCAGCATCGACGCATGAATGATCTAGAGGAGGAACACCATAACTGTGGAAACCAGATCGACTCTCTGAAGACCCAGCTGCAAGCTAACTGCGCCCAATACGAACAACTCTCTGATCGTTATATGGCTCGTGGAGAGGCTTTGGTTGAGTTGGAGGAGAAGCTTCGGAGGAGCCAGCGACAGGTTGGCCAACTGGAGGAATAACTTCGCTTCAACCCTGTCCCCGTCGCTGGCACTTCTACTTCAGCTACACCAACACCCCCTGCTCCTGTGCTCGACCACTACTATTTCATGACTCCAGCATGCTTGGCCACCTTTCATGCCATGATGGAGCAAGCCTTCATGCTAAGCACTGAGTCAGGACCATACCTGATCGACCCTACTGCTGCTACCCATCCCCACACCGGTTTCCACGGCTGCACCATCCGAGCCTGGTTCAGGAGAGGATAACCCCATTCAGATCAACACTGACTCCGAATATGAGACAGAACCCATGGAGGTCAAGTGGGAGCTCAGTGACACACATCCATCAGAGGAGGATGCTCCTACCCGCCGCATGACACTCACCGGAGGTCCTATCACCCTTAGGACTACCCGGAAGAGCGCCAGACTGCCAAGCAGGAGGATCGGACATGACTCCGAGGCCACTACCTCTGAGCCATGGGGACTTCGATTCGCTTCAGCCAAGGATCACCCTCTGCCAGCACCTGGATCATGCGGATGGCTGGATGACTAGTTTGGATACCTGCAGCAGCTCTGGTCTTGCTTTGGATGGAGTTAAGACAGCAATGACCATGCCCCTTACCCCTTTATGTATGAAGACCCTAGATCGATGTTAGTGTTGTTGTATTGTGTTGTATGAGACTATACATGTCCAATGTATCCCCCTGATGTAACATCTATGAACTGATATGAAGTTCCATGTTACGTCATAAATGAGTTTATTCCACCAAGCTTGCTTTGAAAGATCACCTTAAACAATTCAAAGAAAAATTCCTTAGAATCATGACGTTAGCAAATCTAGTCTCTTACCTTATCCACGTTGTTCAGATGGTGCATCGTCGTAGAGCCCCAGCAGCTACGGAGAACCCGCCAGAGCCTAACCCCTCCACCCTAGCGAAAGTCATGGCTTTACAGACCCAACTGCTTCAAGCTATCGTCAACAACCAAGGACAACGCGGAGGATCAAACCTCGGCGAATTTATGAGAGAAAAGCCGCCGACATTCTCCTCAGCAGATGAACCCATGGATGCTGAAGATTGGTTGAGGGTAATAGAGAAGAAGTTGACTCTCGTCCGAGTACGGGAAGCTGACAGAGTCATCTTCGCCACCAATCAGCTGGAAGGTCCCGCAAGTGACTGGTGGGACACCTACAAGGAAACCCGGGCTGATGATGCCGCTGAACCAAGTTGGGAAGAATTCACGGCTGCCTTCCGTGAAAACTTCGTACCTGCTGCAGTCATGAGGATGAAGAAGAATGAGTTCCGTAGGCTGCGCCAAGGCAACACCATGGTACAAGAGTACCTTAACAGGTTCACGCAGCTTGCACGTTACGCCACAAGCGACCTGGCAGACGAAGAAGAGAAGATGGATAAGTTTATCGAGGGACTGAACGACGAGCTGAGAGGACCAATGATCGGTCAGGACCACGCCAGCTTCCAAAGCCTCATCAACAAGGTCGTGAGGCTTGAACATGACCAAAGGACGGTTGAAAGCAACCGAAAGAGAAGGCTTGCAATGACCCGTCCAATTCAAGGGACATCCCAACGACCCAAAGGAACAACCCCGTCAGGTTGGAAGCCAGCCATAGTGGCAACCAATCACCCTGCCGCACCCGGCAACGTTAGCAGGCCACCTGCAACACCGTCTCGCACTCCGGCACCTACTTTGGTAGCCCCAGGAACCAGGAATGTCAACTGCTTCAACTGCAGAGAATTTGGGCATTACACCAACAGCTGCCCTAAGCCGCGCAACACCCCCAACCGCACCGGAGCCAATGCCATCGCAGTACGAGGAACCCCCGCTCCGGCACCTGGACACGGTTTGTTCAGAATGCCCCATCCAAAGGAAGCTGCAACCGGATTCCGTCGTGGTCAGGTTAACCATGTGCATGCTGAGGAAGCTCAGGAGGACCAAAGCGTGCTAATGGGTATGTTCTCTATCCATTCTGCCCCAGTTAAAATTTTGTTTGATTCTGGAGCTTCGCATTCATTTATATCGTCAAGAATAATCAAAGAGCACAACTTGCACCCAGTAGACCTTAAGAGACCAATGGTAGTGCATTCATCCGGGGGAGATATAACTATACCACATGCGTGCATTAATGTGCCCATTCGGATCAAGGATGTGGTATTCCTTTCGAACCTTATGGTTTTACCACCCAAACCCTGGACATCATACTAGGAATGGATTGGTTAACCAAGAATCAAGGGGTATTAGACTGTGGACGAAGAGAAGTTACCTTATCTACCCCATGGGGATCACCGATGACAGTAGCCATGGATCAAGACCCTATGCTCTGTGACCGAGCTATGGGAATATTCACCATGCTACCCATAGTTGGAATGCCAGTAATTCAAGATTACCCGGATGTATTTTCTGAGGAACTACCGGGAATGCCCCCAAACTGAGACATAGAGTTCATCATTGACCTCATGCCTGGCACCGCCCCCATAGCTAAGAGACCCTACCGAATGCCAGTGAATGAATTGAAAGAACTTAAGAAGCAGATAAGGGAACTGCAAGAGAAAGGCTTCGTACGCCCTAGTTCTTCACCGTGGGGAGCCCTAGTGCTGTTCGTTAAGAAAAAGGACGGAAGCATGAGAATGTGTATAGACTATCGGTCATTGAATGAGGTTACCATTAAGAACAAGTACCCGTTACCTCAAATCGATGACCTGTTTGATCAGCTCAAGGGAACCCGAGTGTTCTCAAAGATCGATCTTCGATCTGGATACCATCAGCTGAAAATTAGGACTGAGGATATACCCAAGACTGCGTTCTCTACATGCTACGGCTTGTACAAGTTCACAGTGATGTCCTTCGGACTGACCAATGCCCCAGCCTACTTCATGAACCTCATGAATAAAGTATTTATGGAATATCTGGACAAGTTTGTGGTACTGTTCATTGACGATATCCTCATCTATTCCAAGGACGATGAAGAACACGCAGAACATTTGCGCCTGGTACTAGAGAAGTTGCGAGAGCATCAGCTATATGCCAAATTCAGCAAGTGTGAATTTTGGCTTAAGGAAGTAGATTTCCTCGGATATGTAATCTCAGCTGGAGGCGTAGCAGTAGACCCCGCCAAGGTCGAAGCTGTTACCAAGTGGAAAGCACCTTAGTCAGTAATAGAGATTAGATGTTTCTTGGCATTGGCTGGATATTACCGGAGGTTTATTGAAGGATTTTCTAAGATAGCCCGACCCCTGACCCAACTATTGAAGAAGGAAAAGAAGTATGCATGGACTGAGCAGTGTCAACAGGCATTTGACCAGCTCAAAGAAAAGTTAACCATCGCCCCGATCTTAGCCCTACCGGACAACCGGAAAGACTTCGTCATATACTGTGATGCATCTCGACAAGGATTAGGAGATGTGTTGATGCAAGATGGAAAGGTTGTGGCTTATGCCTCAAGACAACTGCGACCGCATGAGGAGAATTATCCCACCCATGACTTAGAATTGGCCGCAGTGGTGCATGCCTTGAAAATTTGGAGGCACTACCTGATCGGAAACCACTGTGATATATACACGGACCACCCAGACAGATCTTAACCTGCGCCAGAGGAGATGGCTGGAGCTAATCAAGGACTATGACCTAGGAATCCATTACCACCCTGGTAAGGCCAATGTTGTAGCTGACGCTTTGAGCCGCAAAGCCCAGTGCAACCAATTGAGGATGGAATGTATGGCCAACGAGCTTCAAGAAGAAATGGCTCGGCTTAACCTACAGCTAGTTCCGCATGGACAACTGAATTTATTGGAGATACAACCTCTCCTACGAAGTCAGATTAAGGAAGCCCAGAAGGATTGCGAGAAAATCCAGCTAATCAAGGAGCGCATGGCCGAAGGACTGGCCAAAGAATTCGGAGCCGGCGCCAATGGAACTTGGTGGTACCGGAAAAGGATTTACGTACCGGAGAAAGGCAGATTGAGAAGGCTAATCTTAAAAGAAGCCCATGAGTCAGCATACTCGCTACACCCAGGAAGCACCAAGATGTACCAGGACTTAAAAACAGAATACTGGTGGCCCAACATGAAAAGAGACGTGGTGGAATATGTAGCCATTTGCTATTGTGTCAACGAGTCAAGGCTGAGCATCAGAGACCGGTAGGATTGCTACAACCACTCAAGATCCCTGAGTGGAAATGGGATGAAATAGGCATGGACTTTATAGTGGGACTACCCAAAACTGCTACAGGATATGATTCCATTTGGGTGATCGTGGATAGACTTACCAAGACTGCCCGATTTATCCCGGTCAAGACTCGATATAGCAGCGCTAAATTGGCAGAGCTGTACATGTCCAAAATTATGTGTCTACATGGAGTACCCAAGAGGATTGTGTCAGATCGTGGTACTCAATTTATATCTCACTTATGGGATAAGTTTCACGAGGCGTTGGGAACTCACCTCACCTTCAGTACTGCTTATCACCGTCAGATTGACGGACAAACCGAGAGGACAAACCAAGTCCTTGAGGACATGCTAAGAGCCTATGCATTGGATTTTACTAAGGACTGGGAGAAATGCCTGCCCTATGCAGAGTTCTCCTATAACAACAACTACCAGGCTAGTCTGAAGATGTCGCCGAATGAGGCTTTGTTTGGACGAAGATGCCAAACTCCGTTGATGTGGTCGGAGACCAGTGAGCGAGCCGTATTTGGACCATACATCATTAGGGAAGCCGAAGAGAAAGTTCATCTGATAAGAGATCGGCTTAAGGTAGCCCAGTCCTGACAAAAGAGCTATGCGGACACTTGCCGTAGAGAGTTGGAATTCAAAATAGGCGACTTTGTGTACCTAAAAGTTTCGCCACTAAGAGGGACCAAAAGGTTCAAGGTCAAAGGAAAACTGGTGCCGAGATATGTTGGACCTTTCCTGATAAGCGCCAGAAGAGGCAAAGTGGCCTATCAAGTGGACCTGCCGGAAAATCTTTCTGATATACACCCTGTCTTTCACGTATCACAACTATAGAAATGTTTGCAAGTACCGGAAGTGCAAATTCCCTCGAAAGACGTCCTTATCAGCGAAGACCTCACATACCCCGAACACCCTGTGAAGATTTTGGACAAAGCCGAGAAAAAGACTAGGACCAAGATGTGGCGAATGTACAAGGTGCAATGGAGCAACCACACTAAAGACGAAGCCACCTGGGAAAAAGAAGACTTTTTGAAGACCGAGTACCCGAACCTATTCCGCGAACGGTACGAAATCTCGGGGACGAGATTTATTGTTGGGGGGTAGGTTTGTAACACCCTGGAAATTGAAGAATTTGAAACTGGGAATTAAAAATCAGAACTCACAAAAACTTTTGGTTTATTGCTCCTCATCGCATTTATTGCTTCTTATTTGCCAGCTTTGTTGCATAAGATTTATAAGTGAGTGATTCATCTTGATGTTTGAGAAAATCCAAATGATTTGAATTTCCAAAGGGGAGAAAAATTTCAAAGTATTGAGTTGGGAATTTTAATATAAAATAGAAAAGGGTGGTAGATTTACAAAATATACCGTAAATATACACTTTGGTTCAAAACATTATTTTGTGGTGGAATAATATTAATTAGTGAGCAAAATGAGTGATAAAATATTTTTAAAAGGATATATATGAGGTTTAGAAATTATTTTTGAATTAAAGACGCATTTTCTTGAATTTAGAAAAAGAATTGAATTAAACATGTAAAATATATTTTTAAAATAATAAAAGTGGGTGAAAAGGTTGAAAACATATTTTACAACTTAATTTTGGGTGTGCTAGATTTTATTTTAAATTTTAGAGGTGAAAGGAAAAAGAAATGGGAAATTAGGAAATTAAATCAGAAATTAGAAAATGACACTATTCATTACGCAACACGTGTTCGACGCCGTCCTCGCGCGCCGCGCCGGACACCGCCGCCCCGCGTGCGCCACGCGCGCGCCCGCGCTCGGACCCCGCCGTCCGCCGCGCGCGCTGCGCGCGCCCTCGCCCGGCCCCGTCCCGCGCGTTGCCACATGCCGCGCCGCCCGCTGCTCGCGCTGGAACCCCTCCTTCTCTCCCTCTCCTGGTCGTCTATAAAAGGGGCGAGCCCCTCTCTTTTCTTCCCCACCTCACCGCCCTCTTTCCCTTTCTTTTCCCTCTCTCACTCATCGGTTTTCTCCCGCCGCAAGCCATCGCCGCCATCGTGCGCCGTGCGCCAGAGCCGCCGCCGTCGTCCACCGTGTGCCCGGAGTTCCGCCGCCTCCCTCGCGGTCGCCGTCGCCCGCCGGTAAGCTCCTGGGCCACCGCCCCTTGCGCCTTGCGCCGACCGCCCGAAAACAGAGAGAGAGAGAGAGCGCGGGCAAAACAGAGGAAGAAGGAAAGGAAGGAAAAAAAAAAAAAGAAAAGAAAGGAGAAAAAGAAAAAGAAAGAAAAGAAAAAGAGAAAAATAAGGAAAAATTAGGAAAAATCCAAAAATTAGGAAAAATATTTGGGAAATAATTGGGAAAATATTTGGGCAAAAATATATTGTTTTCTCGTATATTTTCTCTAAGCAAATTCAGAATTCAAAAATAGGAATTTCGGAGATCTCGTTCTCGCGTCGTGTTTACTTGGAGTTTGTCTATTTTCTTTTTGCCATTAAAAATATGTTCTTTTGGTATTCGGACCTCCAAAACTTTGAATATCAATTCTTTTGATCAGCCCTTTTTAAGTTTATTCCCTTAATCAATTGGACCGGTATTTTGCGAAAACCCTAAAAATTCCAAACTCGCTTTTAAATCGGATTTCATCCCAAAATTCTCGCCCAAACTTGATTAAAATTCTAGGCTAAATATTTGAAGTCGTTTTTATGGTTCTTTCGATCTCTTGCTGACTTTATTTAATTCTGATCGAATTCAATTGATTATTCGCACGTACGGATAGCAACCGAGGAAACAGGCACTGACTACGGTGAAGACCCCATCCAACAAGCATGCGAGCAAGGCAAGTCAACACTTTCCTTTGAACATATTGAACCTATTTTGTGAAATGATGTTAATTTAAACTTCAAACATGCATGCTATACACCAATGAATACCTATGCTTGATGTAACATGCCTTGATATTGATTACCCTTAGAAATATTCTTTGTAACCCTCAATGTGATATAACCGGAGGATATCTTCGGTAAAATGCTTAGCAATGCTTATATTAGAGGACCCCTATGCTTACTCCAGGTGGGCGAGGAAGAAGAAGGTGCCTACTAGGTCTTAGTCCCCGGTTGTTGCCTGTGACAATCGACCTGCCGCTGCCTTCCGACTGCTATCTTATCTAATTATGCTTTTGGTTGTATCCGAACCAGTAGGTCCTTTATATATTGTATATTGCCTTCGGGCCTATTATTGTAATGCTTTTGGTGTAAGACTATTCATGCACTTTGCACCTGGTAATTCAGTACTGTATTCGTGGGTACCAAACTACTCGATTTAGGGATATGGTACTATGAACACGAATGATTCCCGTCTTCAAAAACGGGGGTCTACAGCTTCACTTCAAGTGAGCGATTCACATCATGTGGGTAAAGTGTACAAAGTCTGCAGAGTTAATAAAACTAATCGATTAGCCGTGCTCACGGTCATGAGCGACATAATGAAATGCTGTGGGTATAAATCTTGAGCTTTGTGTTTTTCCCTAAATGGTCTTGAAAATGAAATGTATTATGTTGGAAATAATGTTGTTTCACGCTTTATATTTGCCTTGCTCCCCGACGCGAGTAAGATGCTAAAGTATATCTATGTATGTAAACTTTTGATGAAGCCATGCCATGTTTAATAAAGTTTGGTGTTTGCTGAAATTGTTTTGTTAATAATCACATTGTAAAATACTTGCGAACCAAAACTAGCCTTATGCTGAAATTTAAACCACAATTAGCCTTTCCCTTTGATCTAGAGCTAGCATGTACTTAGGTTTTGATTGTGCTCTTGCCAGTACATTATTTCTAATAATGTACTGACACTTGCTACTAGAATAACCATTTTGTTGCAGGACTTAGTCTTTTGAGAGATGCGGGTGGTCGATTTGTTTATTCTAGGATTGCACTAAACAGGGTAAACCCCTAGTCAGTGTGCTTGTGGAATGGGTAGTAAACCACTGTTGTTCGCTGCTCTCTGATATGTCTATTTGGTCGGTTGGCCTATGTAACTATTTAAGTGTTGTAATCCTTTAAGTGTTGTTCAATTAAATGTATTCGCTATGTACAAACATGCTTGTGATGAAAGTGTCAATCTGGCTCACATCCTGGGAGCTAGATTCACATGAGTATGAGTTAGGAACAATTGAGGTGTCGTAGATCTTTAGCCATTTTGTCAAGTCTCCTGAGTGTGTAACATATCTGGTCGCCACCTTCGAGTTGTTTGACAGGCACACTTCAGGCTGGAGTTGACTGGCAGGCTAAAGGCATGTTGGATTTTTCTATGTATGTTTATAATTTGAATTTTTGCATATGTGTGTCTAGACGATTCGCAGTCCAATCACGAAGAAGCCTATTATTTAGCTGAACAAGGAGAAGAAGAGCAAGGCAAGTTTTCACCTCCCCCTTTGATCACATTGAACCTATGTTTTGGTGGTTATTTGAAAAGAATTGCAAAATATGCATGTTAATTGTACTCTAATACATCAAAATTTTGTACAACTTATTAGATCAACTCCTTATCTTGCATTATGCCTTGAACTCCACAAAAGACCTTAGCCATCATTCCTAGCCTTAGAAACAATTTAATTTTGCCACATTAAGAATGGTGCTTGAGGTCACAAATATATGAGAAGGCTTAGCCATACTTAGTGTTTTACTTACTTACCATTTGGGCTCAACTATATACATACTTAAGTAAAGTAATTTGATTTATGATCTGAACTAAAAATACATATGTATGTGATATTTGTCAAATAAAATGTTGGAAAATGTGAATTTTGGGTTTGGGCCTCTGGTGGTACACAAATGGTGAATAGTTGTGTGCCGATAGAGGGAGAGAGTGCCCAAACTGACTTAAGGACTTCACTCAATGTCAGTTCATTTCAAATACTGTACAACCACATGTGCTAGTATGGGATAGCCCAAGCTTAGTAAATTATTTAGGATCTAGCCTTACATTTTGGTAGGCCGGGGTGTATGAGTTTGGATAACTCAGAGGAACTTCCTATTTGCCCCGACGTGGTAGCATAGGTGACTAAGTCTGTCTAACACAACGGTATTGTGCCACGTGGTGGGTTCCTGTCGTGTCCGTCACCACGGTGTTAAGTTTAAGGCATGGGCCACCACTTAACGGTTCTATGTCATACTTCTAGTGTGACTAGGATGGAGGAAACATATATCGTTCTGGTGTAAGGCTAAATCATGACTCTTGGAAGGATTTTGTTGTGAGTAATAAATCAGATACTTATGTATCGTGTGCCATGCTTTGCATGATTATTATATCACATCGTGTGGGTAAAGTGTACGTACTCTGCAGAGTTAAAATTAATCGATTAGCCGTGCTCACGGTTATGAGCGGCATGTGAATATGTCACGAATATAGACTTATGCTTTAAATATTCCAAATGCTGATTTTAAAACTTCAAAATGTGATGTAACTTGTGAATTATGTTATTGCTGCCATGGAAGGCAATAAGGAGCTATGGTATATATGTTTTTCATCTATTTTGATGCCCATTTGCTAAGTGTATTCTTGCTGAAATTTGCCTTATGAAAAATCTGAATTTGAAAATGGATTTTGCTAAACAAAAACTTTCTTTATGCTAATAGTACCCAAAGAGAGCTTTACTTTGAATATGCCTTGCATGTAGTATGTTAGGTTTGTCTGGTGCTTGCCAGTACAATCTATTGTACTGACACTTGTTTCGTATATATTGTTCTGTAGTATGCATAAACTTGTCTGTAGGTGAGATTATTCTTGAGGAGGATGATTTCACAGGGGATGTTTCTTTCTTCCAGGATGGTTCTTACTAGGGTCTACCCTAGTCGGTTGCATGAAAGATCTTTTGGGTAGAAAATGCTTCTGCGAACTCAACTATTTGGCCAGTCGGCTATATGTATCTAAGCTTATGATGTATGAATTATCTAAGATTTATAACTTGGAACTTCTTATTATGTTAGAGATATCATATGCTTGAATGAATGTATTTAGTATGTTCCTGTTGATAGGAACATATTAGACATGAATATGAGTTAAACATAATTGAGACAATATAGATCTTTAGTCATTTTGTGTCAAGTCTTCTGATTGTGTAACACATATGGTCGCAGCAATCGTGTGGTTTCACGGACACAACTCAGGCTGAAGTTGACTGGTAGACTAAAGGCCCAGCAAGGTCTCCTTTATCTTTCTCTCGGAGCGTCGAATGTCTTATTATGTTTGACAGAAGAATCGAGATATTCGGTTCATCCTTCAAATATAATAAGGGGTTCGGAGGGCATCCCGACAGCATTGGTATCAGAGCTCAGACCAACTGCAGGAACCCTTTATAAGAACTGAACGGTAGCAGGGCTTCCAAAAAAATATATTTGGAGGGCAGTGTCCTCACTAAAATATATTTGCAAAAATCTAATCTATTCTTACTTCTTAGCCCGCTTTGGATGAATTTCTTTCCTATAACTCTCGTTTTGATTTTAAAACCTCATCTTACTCTATAGGATCGGAACATCCATGAGTAGAAAAGTAGCAACTCATAGAGAAGATTTAGGGATGAATGAAACAAATTCGATTCAAAGATAGTTCTTGAAAGGTTTAAAGGCTTTCCAGTAAATCAAGGCTAATCCCTCTTTCCGAAGTTGAATTCAAAATTTAAAATTTTTATCGAAGGCCTAGAAGATGGTAGAATGGGCCAGGACAAGATGGATTTGTCTTTAACCATATATTTCTTGTCATTTAAAGACCACCAGATTATGTGGAGCCTCTGTATTAAGCCTTTAGCATGTCCTAATTTTGGTGCGAATTTTTCATGCCTACATCATGCTTTCAAAATAGCAAAACTCCATACTGCACAGATTCTAGGGCATGTAGCAGTCGACCTTCACATTTTTGCACAGACCAGTATACAAAGGCTAAATTTTTGCAAATTTACCAGTAGCTACCTAACTTTATTAGGAGACTCAAGTATTTTTCCTAGAATTTTTTCAAACATGGAGAATGGGTTTAAAATTCGAACAGTACAGATTCACCTGTATTTTCAGAACCGCATCATCTAGTTTGAAAATTCATCACAGCTAAAAATATGTGTCTAAAAATTGTAAATCTTAAACCATAAAGTGGGGTATAACCAGAGAATTCTTAGGCATGTATTTAACCAGGAAATTTATGCGTCCACAGGTCGACATAAGGTCATTCCGTTGCATAATAGAATACCGGACAGAACATAACACAATGACCATAACACCATTTCTGAGCTCCTCAAAGGTTTCAAATGAAATTCTAATTGGTCTATGCTTCAAAATCTTGTAGATGTCTACCATGATGCAACCATTAGGCTATTTCGGAGGTTATGAAGAAGGATCTTTACCCCACATCTTGTGGCTCATGCTGCAACATTCTGGCCATAACCATCAACCAGAGTATCGTTTCTTTTCTCTTGAGCGGAGTTCATCTCTCCGAGCTTATATGGCTGAGCTGTGTATACAGGAACGTTGGACCCATGAATCACCCTTTTACTTTCAAGCTTATGGTTGGGATGCACCCTCAGCAATGCATGATGCCGCATTTCAAGCGATCGTGTATTACCGACACCATAGGCCAGGAATAGATGGGTTATTTCACTATTTTCCAGCTCGTGCAAATCAAGCCACTGCCAATTACTATCCAGGTCTCGAGGGACATGTGGGAGAGGTTGACTCTCCACAGCTTTTATTAGTTGGCTTAATTCGTGCTATGGATAGATACCTTACAAATGCTATGACTGAGTTGCGTAGACTGTAGGCTAGGGTGGTTATGCTTGATAGACGAATGGAACCACTCGGGCATCAAGGGTATTTTGATAATGCCACTATTTATGGGAATAAAGAACTTCAACCCCTTATTGATTCCATGCCTCCTCTCATGGGCATTTATCAAAATATAAACACTCGAGCTTGCATGAGAGTTGGTTTCCATCGCAATCGCTGAACCATGCCAGACACTGCACTTGTTGGAGATCCGGAGCTGCTGGGATCATTCCACATATTTGAGCGGAATGGGAGACACTATCGCCTGACTATGGATACCCTGTCAACTATTGTGCCTCAACCTCCCATCGGATTCTCCCAAGTTCCATAGAATGGAGTGTTAAGAAAAATGTATCGGGTGTAACTTTCATTTTCTTTTTCCAAAAGATGTATGAGATGACATCCTACCATGTAATCCTTGTTATGGTCAAATGAAACACCTAGACATGAACTTGGTGCCTTATGACCATTATCCATCTCTATGTAATTGTGATCACTTAGATCCTTCAAAACCTATGTACTGTAATGAAACTTATGCTCTTTCAGAAATGAGTTGCTTGCTGCCTAGAAATTTGTTCCACGCAAATATGAATTGGATGACTTGTTAATTCAACCAAAAGAAATCATTCCTGTGTACCATATGTTCAGGGTGATGCATATGTCAAGTCGTTGCGCAAACAGCTCACGTACTTTTGTACTCTAAGTGCAGGATGACATATACTCGCTTTGGCGCTCACTCTGCAATCCGTGCCGGGAGTAGTCGAAGTGCTGCCGCCACTGAGCAACATGATGATGAACCGACACTCGCTCAGCTCCTAGCCAACCAAAATCGTCTCTTTGAAAGGACGGTTGCGAACTCTGAGAACATGGAAGCTACCATGGCACATCAGGCCAACCAAGCACCCTTCAAGTTAGCATACGTTCAGCGGACTCATCCGCCACATTTCTCTTCCGCGGCTGATCCTCTTGCAGCAGATGATTGGCTCCGTGATATCCAAAACAAGTTAAATCTTTGCCGGTGTGATCCTGTTGAGAAGACTACTTTTGTTGCCTACTATCTGCAAGGTGCAGCAGCTTCATGGTGGGAAACATACAAGACTCTCATCCCTCCTGATGAGCCTATCACCTGGACTGTATTCCAAGAGGGATTTAGATATGTTCACATCCCTGCTGGTCTTATGGAGATCAAGAAGGAGTTCCTTAACTAAAACAAGGAAATATGCCCTTCATGGAGTTCATGAAATGCTTCAACTATTTGGGCAGATACGTCGCTGCTGACACAAATACCGAAGCAAAGAGGGTTGAACTATGCAGAGATCGACTTGCACTTGAACGCAAGCATGCTCTTGCTGCTCATGAAATCACCAGCATGTAGTCACTGGTTTATAAAGCCCTTCGTGTTGAATCAAGTGAAAGGGAAGTGATTGAGGATCGTAAGCGCAAGTGGGTTGCGAAGAAATTTACCGGGGGCAGCAGGTCCACTTGTCCTCGCCTTGCTCCCTCTTTCGTGATTCGTCCCATAGCACCTCAACCACCACGGAAGATGTATGTGCCTCCTCGTTCACAAACTCAGATTGTCCGCCAAGCTCCTCACCCAGTTCAAACTATGGGTAATGCATCTCGTACTGCCAACGTCACTTGTTACAACTGCGGCAAGAAGGGGCATTACTCTCCTAAATGTCCTTACCCAAAGGCTGGAAAATCTGGACTACACACTCAAGGGGCACCACAACAATCTCGTGGTCCTCCTCAGGTTCAGGCTGGACAATGTGGAGCTCCTACTATTCCTAAGTCAGCTCCAACTTTTGGAAGGGGCTGGCTCAATCATGTCACAGCCGAAGAAGCAACCGACGCACTTGGCATCGTACTTGGTACTTTTCTTGTGCATTCCACTCCCATAACAGTCCTATTCGATTCCGGTGCAACTCATTCATTCATGTCAACCCTGAAAAGCAAAACAACTTAATCTAAAAACAGAATTTCTTACAAATGCTATGCATATTCAATCACCTGGATCTACCATGGTCACTAAACTGTTATGTAAGGGCGTAGAACTTTTAATGGATGGGGTAAAGTTTACAGCTAATCTCATATTATTAGACACCTTGGGTTTAGATGTCATTCTTGGGATGGATTGGCTAACTAAACATAAGGGAACCATTGATTGTGCTTAGAGGACCGTAACTCTTCGTAGCACCAATGGACAGATGGTTAAGTTCGCTTGTGACCAACCTCTACTTCTAAACACCCCTCAACACAATCCCTCACTATACCGGAGTTGAAAATGGTGCCTATTGTGAATGAATATCCTGATGTGCTCCCAAACAAATTACCAGGGATGCCCCCTGATCGTGATATAGAATTCATGATAGAATTAATCCCTGGGACAGCACCTATAGCCAAGAGGCCATATCGGATGACTTCTGAAAATTTGATAGAATTAAAAAATCAACTCAATGAGAAGTTGGCTAAAGGTTTCTTACACCCTAGTTTATCTCCTTGGGGCTGTCCAGTGTTGTTTGCACCAAAGAAAGACGGTACCATGCGAATGTGCGTGGATTATCGACCTCTGAATGAAGTCACCATCAAGAATAAATATCCTCTTCCTAGGATCGATGATTTATTTGATCAATTAACCGAAGCCCGTGTCTTCTCAAAAATTGATCTTAGAGTGGGATATTTTCAGCTCAAAATCAGACCGGAGGACATACCAAAAACAGCTTTCACCACTCGTTATTTTTTATTTGAATACACCATAGTTTCTTTTGGTCTAAACAATGCTGCAGCCACTTTCATGAATATGATGAATAAAGTCTTCATGGAATTGTGGTGATATTCATTCATTATGTTCTTATCTACTCTAAGAGTGAGGAGGAGCATGCGCAACATCTGCGTATGGTACTCGATAAACTCCATAAGCATCAACTCTATGCCAAATTCTCAAAATATGAATTTTGGTTAAAAGAAGTTGGATTCCTTGGTCATGTGCTTTCTAAAGGTGGTATTGCCATAAATCCGAGCAATGTACAGAACGTACTAAATTGGAAACAACCACAAAATGTTTTTGAAGTGAGGAGTTTTCTTGGTCCAGCCGGCTACTATCGTCGTTTCGTCGAAAACTTCTCCAAAATGTCTAGACCTTTAACTCAGCTTCTTAAGAAAGAAAATAAATACATATGGTGTGAGGCATGTGAAACAAGTTTTCATGAACTCAAAACAAGGCTCACAACAGCCGCAGTGCTAGTAATGCCTGATGTTCATAAACCTTTTCATGTCTACTGCGATGCATCACAACATGGTCTTGGTTGTGTGCTGATGCAAGAAGGTAAAGTCATGGCTTATGCTGCTAGTCAATTGTGACCACATGAAATCACTTATCCAACTCATGACCTAGAGCTAGCAGCCATAGTGCATGCTCTGAAGATCTGGCGCCATTATCTGATCGGTAACCGGTGTGAAATCTTTACCAATCATAAGAGTTTAAAATATTTATTTACCCAACCAGATTTGAACCTAAGGCAAAGAAGATGGTTAAGAACTCATCAAAGATTATGATCTCAGTATTCACTATCATCCCGGCAAAGCAAATGTAGTAGTCGATGCCTTAAGCCGGAAGCAACATCATCTTGCCGTCATTGAGGCAATAAATCAACCATCTTTGTCTTCTGAACTCCAAAAATTGAATCTAGGATTGGTGGAGGATGGTTATGTTGCCGCATTTGCATTACAACCTATTCTCTATTCCAATATTAAAGCTGCTCAGTCCACCGACAAGGAAGTAGCCGAGATTATGAAGGAGATCACTTCAAAACCACAATCCCTATACACAATTAACTCTGATGGGATGATTATGCATGGCAAGCAAGTCTTTGTTCCTGATAATCAACACCTTCGAGAGACCATTCTTTCTGAAGCTCATCAAACACCTTTGACTATCTATCCGGGTTGCACCAAAATGTCTCAAGATAGACGTACTCAGTATTGGTGGCCTAACATGAGGCGAGACATAGCAACATATGTAGCAATTTGTGACATATGTCAACGTGTCAAAGCCGAACATCAACGACCCGCTGGTCTACTTCAACCACTACAAGTACCTGAATGGAAATTTGATGAGGTTGAATGGAATTTATCACTAGTCTTTCGAAGACACCTAATGGACATGATTCTATATGGGTTATCATGGATCGACTTACTAAAGTGGCTCACTTCATTCTGGTCCATGTGACTTACGGTGGAGCCAAGCTAGCAGAGCTATATTTAACTCATATTGTAAGGCTTCATGGCATACCAAAAGTCATAGTTTTTGATCGAGGAATAAAATTTACCTCATAGTTATGGGAAAATCTTCATGAACTTCTTGGAACTAAATTGTTCTTTAGCACCGCCATCCATCCACAAACTGGAGGCCAAGTGGAGAGAACAAATCAAATTCTTGAGGACATGCTCCAAGCCTGTGTGCTTGAACATAACACCAATTGGGAGAAATGTCTACATTTCGCTGAGTTCTCCTATAACAATAGTTTCCAAACCAGTCTTCAAATGTCACCGTTTGAGGCTCTTTATGGAAGAAAATGTAGGACTCCTCTCTATTGGTCCGAAATAGGACAAAGACAATTCTTTGGACCCGCTGTCATTAATGAGGCTGAAAGGAATGTCACTCTTATTCGAGACTAATTAAAAGAAGCTCAAACTCGTCAAAAGAGCTACTCTGATCGCCGTCGTCGAGAGCTAAGCTTTGATGTAGGTGATCATGTCTATCTTAAGGTCTCTCCTATGCGGGGCACTCACACTACTACATAACAAAGATATTGTAACACTTATATGTAACATATTCATCAATGTGTTCCAGTGAAATTTCATAGTAACACAAAATAGTGTGTTACAGACTTCGGTTGTAACACAAAACACTTTCTCGATAAAAATGTGTTGCTAACAGTAATTACAGTAACACAAAATTAATGTTACAAGCGAAATGTTTCAAAAGCGTACTGTGTTGTAACACATAAATGGAACATATAAAATGTGTTACAAATATATGCCTTGTAGTCAGACAAAATAATGTTACAGTCCAAGTGTTACAATGAAATATATACATATGGACCTTTCTATTCATAAGCGACACGAACATCGCACCTAGGTGTCGTCAGGGCCGTTTGGCAATCACTTGTGGTCATCATATGAGAACCATGTTACAATAAGTAAGGGATTAAAAGGTTAATTTGATGTGAAAATAGATGTGAGTAATATATTGATACTAACCTATGTAATGGTTTCACAAAAACGATCACAAATTAATACAATTCGTGATGGTTCCAGGCCGTCATAGAATAGTCTGAAGATCAGCTACCCAACCCAAGCCCAATTTCTACGAGATACTCTACATGAAGTACCCATGAGAATAAATCATATGACATAGTAATGTATATGGTTTGAAGCCAAAATACATGTCTGAATCACTGTGACTGTAACTACAGTGAAGAAATAACTCACTCCTTAATTTAATTAAAAAAGAAATCCATGGCATCAAAATAACCATCTCTTCTAGATGATCGTCTCATCATCATTTTCAACACAAAGCAGAATTGCACCTTGCAAAATAAATCTGACCGGAAGGGCCAAGCTCCCTTGCCCTTCACTTGTCATGCTTGCTGCAAGGCTGCAACCTGCAAATGAACAGAACACAAAAGAAAATAAGTAGCTGGACAGAGAATGAAGAATATTAAATTACTATAGTGAGACATAAAGTTACAACAAAATTTGATTACCGCTACTTTAATCTTTCGATGGAACGAATTATAGGGAAGTATTGAAAAAATAGCATTAGAGCATATATCTAAATCAAATTTGATATTTGCAGGCCTCCAAAAACAAATCATAGCTAGTAGAAGTAATTTGCAAAATGCAAGACTTAACAACAGCTGCAAATCACGGCTGCACTTTGCTCTCTCCAGTTACTACAACAAATTGTCATTATAGTAAAAATTAAATTAAACATGCATAGCCATTGAACAAATTGTCATTATCGTAAAAATAATTAAATTAAATATATATGAGAACAGCTTGTACAATGACACATTAAAAGGAGATGAACACAAAACATTGAAGAAATGAGCTTGCACAATAAAGAGTCTAGGTACTACACCTCATGAACTATGTTTGGTCATCCAATCCATTGCCACTAGCACCCGCAACATCACTTTCGTCCACTATGGTTCCCTCAATGTCTCTTCTAGCCCATCGATGTCTTACATTTGAACTATTGAACATATCTCCAAGGTGTGTGACATGGAATGGCTCATTTTCTACATCATCTTCCCATTCATCAGAACCTGTATCATATATATCTCTTGGTTTCATCTTCATGACTACAGACCACCCAGGGTTTTTTTGTCTTTGTCTTCAGCATAAAACACCTGGTCAGCTTGGTTAGGAAAAATGTATGGTTCATGACCAATCTTTTCTCCTACATGTATCAGATGTGAGAAATTAACAAGTGTGTAGCCATACTTGTCTTTCTTTATTCCTCTTTTAGAAAGAACATCAACCCATTCACATTTGAAAAGTACCACAGAAAATTTCCTAGAGTAGTTTAGGTCAATAATATCAATTATTCTCCCATAGTAAGTCACATCACCTAAAACTGGCCTGCCATCACTTGCACTGGCATAACTTGATGTTTTTGCAGTTAGCACTACACCACTATTTTGGGTCACCCCATCCAACCGTTTGGGCCTAAAATGGAAACCTCGACTGTCGAAAGAACGATACCTTTTTGCAGCCTCAACTGGGCCACGAGCTAGCCATCTAATGTCATCTTTAACACCATGAATGCCATTTTCCCTCTCGAACTGCATTATCTGTACAATTGTAGAAGTTTAGTTTTGTACAATAGTGCTACATGTAAAGCATTTGAGTTAAGGTACTTACATGACTTCTAAACCATTGATGGAACTTCTCATTTAGGGTTTTCTCAACATCTCTATGACTGGTTCTACGTCCAGTACCTTTTGCAATGATCTCTTCAGCATGAGCTCTACAATTTACATGTAAGAAAAGTTACGAGAGGAAAAAGTATTTATGTTGACAAGTTTGAGATATTACCTAAGGTATGGATCAACATCAGAACAATTGAATAGCACATATCTGTGTGATTGTACTTTAGCCAGACCTCTCAGGACATAGCTACTTGGCTTCCCAAGTGGTTTCCCAGGATGAGAAAAAAGAGTTGATGCATGTCTAGCAAAGCATCCAAGTGACTCATCATTATCATCATTCCTCGAAAGCCTATTAGATAATGTCTGAAAACCATCAAGAAATGATGAACAAAAGTGCATAGCCTCTTTTGCCAGAACTAATTCAGCAATGCAGCCCTCCGGACGAGCTTTATTTATCACATTTGACTTCAAATCACCAAGATACCTATAGAAACTAGTATAAATTAATAAAAACTTATTAAGCGCAAAGCGAAGGTACAAAACATGCCTCTTAATTTTTTTATAAGAAAAACATACCTTTCCAGAAAATACATTGACCGATAACATACATGACCACCTGTTTTTGCCTCCATTGCTAAGTGAAGAACTAGATGCACCATGATTGTGAAAAACCCAGGAGGGAATATCATCTCTATCCGACATAGTGTCATTATGATTCGTTCCTCTAACTTCTCAAGTTCATTCATGTAGAGAACTTTTGCATTCAGTTCTCTAAAATACCCACACAGATCAAATAGGACAGATGTAACTTCATCCGGGAGAAGACCTCTCAAAGCAAGTGGCATAAGTTGTTGCATTAGTATGTGGCAATCATGACTTTTTAGGCCTGAATTTTTGCTTGACCAACATTTACACATCTAGAGATGTTACTAGAATAACCATCAGGAAATTTTATGTCACGATGGACTTTACAGAATTGTTGCTTCTCCTCTTTAGACATGTTATATAAAGCTGGAGGCAAGTAATACATACCATTAGCCTTTTTTTGTGGATGTAGATCTGGCCTGATGTTCATTTCTTGCAAGTCTTTCCTTGCTTGTAGGTTGTCCTTTGACTTGATATCCATTTCTAAAAGTGTCCCAAATATATTTTCACACACATTCTTCTCTATATGCATAAAGTCAAGATTGTGCCGTAGCAAATTATACTTCCAGTAAGATAAACAAAACAGGCCACTAACACCCTTCCAGGTTTTGGACTTCTCAAAGTCTCCAATTGATTTTATCCTTTCCAAAAGAGATACTCCGGAATAAGAACTAGGTCTCAACCGATGCTCTTCGGTTCCATCAAATGAACTAGCATCATAACGGAACTCATGGCCAATCGATAGATATCGTTGGTGTCCCATGAAACATTGCTTGTATCCATGCTTCAAGCGTCTTGAACTTGTTTCATCTTCACAGGACACACAACCCAACTGTCCCATGACACTGTACTGTGACAGTATCCTTGTCCCAGGGTAGTCACTCACAGTATGCAATATTGTAGCATAAAGTTGAAATCCCTCATCTCGAGATGCATCATATGTAGACATACCAATGTCAAACAACTCATTTAGCTCATCATAAACTGGCTGCATAAATGTATGGAAGTCCTTTCCAGGGTAACCATGAATTATTAGAGTGAGCATGAGAGAAGAAGCTTTCATGCATAACCATGGTGGAAAGTTGTATGGTACTAATACAACTGGCCAACAACTATGGGTAGAATTACACTTCCCATACGGGTTAAAACCATCTGTTGCTATTCCAAACCTCATGTTTCGAGAATCTGATGCAATATGAGGGTGTAGGGAATCAGTGATTTTCCAAACCTCTGAATCAGCAGGATGGTGCAAAGCACCATCCTTTGTACGCTCCTCATCATGCCATCTAGTTAACTTGGCTGTTTCCTTATTCATGAAAAGCCTTTTAAGTCTGGGTTTGATTGAAAAGTAACGCAATACCTTATTTGGGGTTGCCTTTCTTCTTCCCTTTTTTGTTAATGATGTGTTATCTGGCTTATTTTTCCATCTTGAAGCTTTACATTTTGAACAGAAGTCATCATCTTTCTTGTCTTTCCGATAGAGCTGACAATTATTTGGGCACACATGAATCTTCTCATATGTAAGACCAAGCTTCGCAATGGTCTTCCGAGCCTCCAGAAATGTTCTAGGTATATTTGAACCATTTGGGAGAGCTAGCTGTAAAATTTGAAGTAGATCATTAATTGATTTATTGCTCCACTTGTTGGTCGACTTCACATGAAACAATAGAACCAGGAAAGAAAGTTTTGATAGCTCACATCCTTCCCACAAAGGTTCATCAGCAGCCCTAAGAAAATCAAAGGCCACATCTGGTCCATCTTTAGGATAACCTGATGCATGAGGTCCATCAGTGTCATGTCCACTTTCTATATATCCAAAGGCTTCTTGAACTACTTGACGCATGTTAGTGTTTAAACCTAGAAGTGGTGGCTCTGGATCTTTGTTTTTTCTTGAACTTGGCCCTGAATCTTTGTTAGCAGAAATATAAGATGCTGTTTCCCCATGACAACCCCATATAGTGTATCCACGCAGCATTCCATTACACACTAAGTGCTCATATACCATTTCTTGCATTTGTAACTGTCTGTTGACACATTTGACACAAGGGCATTGAATCTTTGCATTGGACCTTTTCCCACTGTAGGCAAACTTTATAAAACCCTTTACCCCAGCTATGTACTCATCACTTGGTATTTTGGATTGCAACAACCTCTTAATAACACTTAAGTCCATTAATTCTCTGAAAACAAAAGATACTATCACTACATCAGGTATGTGATACTTCAATATCATATCTAGGACAGAATGTTGGAAATACACAACTATGATTTTTTTCATAAAGTGGACTCAAACAGTTTGTTTATCCTTACTATGAGTGGATGAAAATTCTATAATAGTAGAAATAAAGAAAATAGATTAGGATCCTCCACCTTATTTTAACTTTAGGAAGCACAATAACCTTCCGAAGGGATAATTTGCTATAATTCTAATAGCCTCAAAATATAACCACTGTGATGATGAAACAATTTGATTATTTCTTCAGAGGACTGCAGAAAAGTAACCTCGATATTAGCTTTCAAAATTTTGAGAAGAACAAAAAATCTTCAGCCCTACAAATGAATCAGAGTACTTTGCCAACTTATCATGTACGTGGAAAACTTCAGATTCAACTCACCGGGCAATACTCTTGCAAAATGTTTGTAATATAGTTTCTACAAATTTTGTTCTCTGAACTTTGACCTCTAGATTTGGTTCACTGAAATAAAATGTGCTCCAGTTGTCAGTATTAAAATATATGGCGAGTAGCAGGAAGCATCATTATAGCATTCAGCTATGATTATTTTTTTGAAGCAGTTCAGTTATTTTTTTCATGATACTGTAATGAACAAAGCAAGTACTAGATATTGCAATGATTATATTTTCTCTAGGTATATTCGAATCGGAGTTCATCAAATTTGCCTTAATAATTCACAAGAGACCAATGCGGCTGCGAGTATGCGACGAGAAGATGAACATGCTCCTATGGCCCTGACGGCAGTGCCCTGCCCTTCTGCCTAAGACGGACGCCGCACACCGCGATGCCGCTGCGATCGCGGCCG